>QLOH01000052.1:0-2669870 GCA_026901365.1 Sesbania bispinosa
GGGAGAGACAGAGAGAGAGAGAGAGAAAAAAGAAAGAGAGAGAGACAGCACATAACAAACGTAACACAGTGACAGAGGCCTACCCTTTGAGACAGAAAACGATTACAGATAGATAGAGAGAGAAAGTAAAAGACATTGATTGATGAGGGCATGAAAGTGGAGCAGAACCGTGAAAGGATCACGATGTTGTAATAAGAGTTGGGTCAACGCTAGCTTAGCTATGTGTTAAAGCACTTTACAGCAAAGTGGCACAAACTAGTTGTTGCTTGCAGTTGTAGTAGTTGTGTTGTGTTCTGTTCAGTGTCCTTGTTCAATTTCAATTTCTTCTTGTTCTTTGTTGTTCTTCTTTCTTCTTGGTGTTCTGGCAATCCACCACCTTAATGTGTGGTGTTCATGCACTGTGATTATCATTTGGGTTTGAAAGATTGAGTTGACAGGTTAACAATAAACGGTGTGGATTGAGAGGGACGAGACGTGTAGATTCCTTAGGATCACAATCTCCGCCATTGTTGCTGGGCCTGCCAATATGGAAAACAAAAATTAACCAAAAATAAATAAATAAATAGAAAAAGGTTATGGGAATTTTCTCTATGCTAGCTTATGCTTCATGTGTTGAGTCACGGGTGTAATCATTTCTCTTCAAGACTAGCTTGTATGGAGTGAGTGCCATAGTGCCTAATCACAGTTCAATTTACTACCTCTCCAGTCCTTTCTTTTCTCCACGGCCTCACACTCACACACTTGGATCTCTTTTATGAATGTCTGTATACATATTCACACGTTGATCAATATATTTCATCTTTGGATTGTATTGTAGTTTTCATTACTTACACTAAGATGATATTTCAATTTCTAGCATCTTTGATACACCCTTCATTATATGTGTTGCATGAAGAAATGATTTTACAATTTTCTTTTAAAATTTTAATTTGAAATATATATATAAATTTATCAGTAAAAATACTTTAATTTTCCCTTATTATAACTGACAAAGGAGATTAAATAGAAATAAAGTGAATAATGGTGACTTTTATGTTGTAACTCCTAGTATTCAATATATTCATTCATTTCAATCAACCAAAGGTTACAACTCACAAACTAAGAGAAACTAAGAGATTGATCCACACAATGACAACTCAACCAAAATGATGAATTGGTAAAATGAGAGAATATAATAGAGTTGACGTGTCATCACACGAGAGTTTGCAGTTCAGCTTTTATATATTATAATAGATAATTATACCTCTGGTCCTATATATAAGAAACAAAAATGAATTTTTTTTTTGTCTTAAATGTTTACCTAAAACTTCTCTACACTAACGATGTGTCTATATATATATATATATATATATATATATATATTAAACTTTTATTATTATCACTCATTTCACATTCCTCATCTATTTCTCTCATTTTATTATATCACAATATTACTCCCTCTGGTTCTATCTTTTAACTACTTCACACGGATTAAGG
Source organism: Sesbania bispinosa (assembly GCA_026901365.1). Lineage (NCBI taxonomy): Eukaryota > Viridiplantae > Streptophyta > Magnoliopsida > Fabales > Fabaceae > Sesbania > Sesbania bispinosa. The sequence goes on from QLOH01000052.1 coordinate 1,477, forward strand.
AGATTAGTTAATTTAGTTGATTGCAATAAATTTGTCATGAATGTGTATCATATTTCCTACACTTCCCTTGAATTTATTGAGACTCATTATCTTTCTCTTTCTATTTAACTACTCAATTGTGTCATGTTCTCTCTATTAATTAATTACTCACTTACCTCCATTAATGGGGTACTTTTGTCAAAGAATAATTAATGTACGAGACAATCTAAAAAGGTTCTTATAAAAAAGACTAAGACCCACTCTAAAAAGGTTGTTGTTGTAAATAGGAATGTAGAGAGTAGTGATCAATAACACATTTTTCTCTTCCCTCTTCGTGTCTTTCTCTCTTTGTGATAGTATACACCCAAAAACGTGTCATCACATCATTTTTCTATATACTAAGAAAAGATTATGAATACATTAAAAAAATACTTGCTGTGTAGTATTCTTTTATGGGTATGTCTAGGGTGAAGTATCGGATGGGTGCTTCATCTGTGAATCATTTTTTTACCGTTAGATATATTATTAACATATTCAACGGTTGAGATTTTGAGATGGCCACCTGCTGAAATTGTAACATCCTAAATTTTATTAGGATAAATATTAATTAAATTAAAGATATTAATTAAGAAAATAATTGATTTAATGGGAAATAAATAATAGGAGTATTGCCATTATTAGTTTTATTTCGTAAAGATAATTTTAATTGAAAATAGAATAATGGGGGGTGAGAGTGAGCCCAAGCCCAATTAGTTATTTCAGTAAGGAGGGGTTAATATAGCACCCTAATCCTTATTCGTATCATTCGTCAGTAAGAGAAACGCTAAGGAGGGGAGAAGAGGAGCCTCAAGAGAGAGCTGCTGTGGAGTGAACGCCAAGAATCCAAGAAAAGACTTCCTTGCTGTGATCAAAGCTTCACTTAAGATACGGTGGGGGAGAGGGTATTGTCTGTATATGCATGTAGGGGATGTTTGGGTAGTAATCTAAGAGTATAATTTTGAATTGATGAATTTATAACTTAGAATGAAGATATAATCTGTTGGTTGATGATTGATTGTATGTAAATTGAAGAGTATTGGATGAGATTAATGATGATATTGAGAATAATGGAAAAATGGGTGATTAGGGATTGAGAAATTGGGGGTTTTGATGAATTGATGGTATAATCTGTAATTGATTGTTGATTTACGGAGTATTGGATGTTAATAATGATTATGTATGATGTTTAGACAAAAAAGATTGATTAGGGATTGATTGGATGAGTTTAGAGAGATTTGAAATCGTGAATTCTGCGATCTGTGTCGCGGGTAATCGATTACCAGGTGTGGTAATCGATTACCAGAGTGTTCTGGGCAACCCAGAAGCACTGTTTTCTTGCTGGTAATCGATTACAGAGGTGATGTAATCGATTACCAGAGAGTTTGTTTGTGGGTAATCGATTACAGGGGTGTTGTAATCGATTACCAGAGTGTTTGCTTGCTGGTAATCGATTACAAGGTGGTTGTAATCGATTATTGCTGTGATCAAAGCTTCACTTAAGGTACGGTGGGGGAGAGGGTATTGCCTGTATATGCATGTAGGGGATGTTTGGGTAGTAATCTAAGAGTATAATTTTGAATTGATGAATTTATAACTTAGAATGAAGATATAATCTGTTGGTTGATGATTGATTGTATGTAAATTGATGAGTATTGGATGAGATTAATGATGATATTGAGAATAATGGAAAAAAGGGTGATTAGGGATTGAGAAATTGGGGGTTTTGATGAATTGATGGTATAATCTGTAATTGATTGTTGATTTACGGAGTATTGGATGTTAATAATGATTATGTATGATGTTTAGACAAAAAAGATTGATTAGGGATTGATTGGATGAGTTTAGAGAGATTTGAAATCGTGAATTCTGCGATCTGTGTCGCGGGTAATCGATTACCACTTGGTAATCGATTACCAGAGTGTTCCGGGCAACCCAGAAGCACTGTTTGCTTGCTGGTAATCGATTACAGAGGTGTTGTAATCGATTACCAGAGAGTTTGTTTGTGGGTAATCGATTACAGGGGTGTTGTAATCGATTACCAGAGTGTTTGCTTGCAGGTAATCGATTACAAGGTGGTTGTAATCGATTACCAGAGACCTTGTTTGCGGGTAATCGATTACTAGAGGTTGGTAATCGATTACCAGAGTGGATTTTGAGATCCTAACTGTTTGATGATGATTGATGTTGTTTGAGAGTACTTTATAATGAGTATGGTGTTGATGATTAATGATGTTTGATGAGGATTGCGATGCTTATGATGATGTATTATGATGATAATTGATGATGAGTGTGATGATGATAATGATGTCGGTGTATATCACCTTATTATGATGATGTTTAATGATGAACATATTGATGTATGATGATGATGATAAGTGTATATCACTTTATTATGATGATGTTTAATGATGAGCATATTGATGTATGATGATGATGATGATAAGTGTATATCACTTTATAATGATGATGTTTGATGATGAGCATGTTAATGCATGATAATGATGATTTATGATGATGGTGTATATCACCTTTTGATGATGATGTGATCTAAGTTGTGCGGGCCCATAGAGGGGGTACAATTCGGGAGGTGAACTGAGTTGTGTGGGGGGGTACAACTCTGGGGATCAAGATGGGGCGTTCGATGCATGGGCCCATAGAGGGGGTGCAACCTAGGAGTGATTGTACGGGCCCATAGAGGGGGTACAACCTAGGATCGAATGTCGTTGTGCGGGCCCATAGAGGGGGTACAACCTATCGGATAGTGTGTGGTAACACCGGTAGACCATCTTGGTACTAACTAGAGTGATTGACGAGGTGCGCCCATTGTGTGGAGTTCCAAGTCATGATCTCTGGGTAGATGATGAGAGGAGTATTGGTGTGTGATATATGATGATGAAATGGTGTTATTAAATGATGTTATGAATATTGATGATGATGAGTATTATGTGTGAGAATAGAATATATGATTAATTGGGTGAATGATGGTATGAGAACTATATGATGATATATGAGTGAGGTTATGATGATGATGAGCTTGATGAATGTATAAAGGATATATTTATGTGTTATGAATAGGAATGATGGTATGACATGTATATGTTGATATAGATGATTAAATATATGTTGAGTTTAGATGAATGTTATTGATTGGTGATTTTAATGTATTGATGGTATGATGTAATGATGTTGTGGGTGAGGATGGGTATTCTCTATGTGTATGTATGGGTAGTATTCCTTTTCCTCACCGTATTCTGTGGATGTATTTTACAGGTGTTGATGAGGACACAACTGGTGTCGATTATGAATAAAAGGGTATGCTCTGATAGATGTGACATCAGGTATAATTTTGGGGGTTCCTTCTTTATATTTCTAGTTATGAAGGTTTTTGTAAATTGTTTTGGGTTCCTTGCATAGCAAGTAGTATGTTTAGTTACTTTTATATTTTTGGAGATTCCGCTGCATGAGTATTTGAATACATTTGAGTTTCGTTTTATTTTAATTAAGTCATTTTCAAACTATGAGATTTATTATAAGAGTGATTGTGAACCTTTTTACTTAACGTGAGACTTTCCCTTTTCTAAACTGCAATTTCTTTAATATATAAAAGTATGGGGTAGAATGGTGTCACCGAAACCGGAACACCTGTTCCCATTGAACCGATATTTGACAATTAAAATTGTAATGTCATCATTTACCCCATTGATTTTTTGGTTGCTTCTTTCCAAAATTGGTTGGGGGTAGCGACCCGGTGAATCAAGCGATTTGGGAGGAATGGACATTGGCGTTCGAGCTTGTCTTGGAAGATGATGGTTGGGTGCTAAGAACCACTGTGGACGACATGCTTCATTCCCGTCCGAGTTCATATTCGTAGCTGGAAGTCCATTTTTGTCACTGTTAATTACACCTAGCAGTTTAGTTTGTTTGGATATTTGGGGAAGATTGACATAATGAAATAGGAGGAAATAAACAATGCAAATAATGAAGCCATTATGTGGCCTCATCCCCTCATTCAAAAATTTGTTATTAAAAAATATCCAAAAAATTCTATTATTGAAAAATGGAGCCATTAATGATTCTATCTCATTCTCATTCATTTTATCCCATTTTACCAATTCAAACATAATTAATGTACTTTGAATTTTTAATTGATTAAGATTTTCTTAAAATCACAATTCTACATTTCAAATTAATCTTGATATCACTAGCAGAATATTTCTTACATTAATATCGTTTTTATTCATCTAATTAACTAAAATAAATACTCTTTGTACCATTTTATGGAATCGATAACATCTATAATAGTAAGATTAATTTTTCCAATAAACACATAGATACATGTTTATTTATATATAAAATTTTTTTGACGAATATTTATATATATAATTAATAATAATAATAATTATAATAATAATAATAAGAGATATCAAAACTTATATTAAAGTTATTTTAATATTATTTTAAATTTTTATTAATTGTTCTAATAAATACGATCTATTGAAAATTATTCCTTGCCTAATAATCATTGATTGTAGGTCTGAAGTAGATATGCATGTGATGTGAGGATACTTTGGAAAAGAAAATACCAATACCGTGATGTCGGCGAAGAACTATATAATAGTACTAGCACGCAGTGGCGGAACTTGGATGAAAAATATAGGGAGCCAAATATTTAATTTCACCAAAACATATCCCTAGAATTAGTTTCAGTGTTTATTAATTAACTACAAGTATCTCATATAATTAGAAGCAGTTTTGATTTTGTCACATTTAAAGTTGGAAAGTTATTTGAAAACTCAAAAGTTAGTCGGTTTGATTAAAAGTGTTTGATAAAATTAGTTGTTGAACTAGCTAAAAATAGTAAAATGACAAATAACTACATCATTAATTATTAAATAATCATGAATGAAAGTTGTTGAGGGATAAAATTGTAAAATGATAAATGAAAAATTACTAGCAATAAAAAATCTACATACCAAACACAACTTTAATGATTTCAGCTACTAATTTCAGTATTCAACTAGCTAGTTAAAATGTCTTATCAAACATATAACTATTGATTTCTTTCCTTATATTAATTATTATGAATTACTATTATATTGATGTATGTTTGTAGTTTGTTCATTTTAATTACGGGAAAGTATACCCTTTTTGGGTCATTTAATATATCAATATATATTAATAATTGATATTTTATTTCGTGCATATATATTTTTCTTATGAAAATAAGATGGAGTAGGAGAGAGATAGGAGAAGGAGGTTGAACAAGGGTGTCATGGGTTCTCCCATGGATATATCCCAAAAGTTACATGAGAGAGTATTCAAAAAATTCATTGTATATTGAAAAAATATAGAATGAAAATGGTACAATAATTATTTATAGAACTATTCTAACTAAAGCTACACTAATTATGGTAGAATGCTCAACCAATTCTAACTAAAGTTAATTATAACAAAATATCAAAAATAATACATGACATTATAGATGAAAAAGTAGAGAAAGTGAGTGACTCACCCTTCAAAATAATGTCTCAAAATTAATATATAGAAAATTATCATAACAATATATCAATATAATAATAAAAATATATATTAGTATATATATATATATATATATATATATAATTTGCAAAAGGTTTGGGGGAGCCATGGCTCCCCTATGTCATAACTAAGGTCCGCTATTGCTAGCACGGGTGACGTTAAGTTGCGAGTGATGTTCATTTTTACATACATTATTAACTAAAAATTTATAATAAAATTAACTTATTATATAATCATATAAATTAATTAATAGAATGTGAAGAGTATATTATTATCATGTTTATAGAAAATAGTAACCAATACATTATGAATGTAAGTATAAATTTAATATATATATTGAGATTTTATATCCCACAACTTAATCACTTTAAAGTTTAAACCTATATAAATTGTATAGAAAAAACCCTTATAGGAATAGTTAGCCCCACCATTATGTGAATGTTCACGGAAGGAACATGACTGTCTCCCGTGGAGAATAATTGATATTCATAGAAAAATCACTTTAATGAAGTGAGAATAGAAAAATCTAAAATAAACTAAAAAATGGAAGTGAGAAATATGATATATAAGTGTACTGAGTGAACAATTTAATATATAGTAAACAGAATAAATAAGAGAAATAATAAGTGATAACATTAATAATGAATAAAATATAGAGGTAAATGGTCTATTGCAAAAAACACATTAAATTTAATGTAAATCAACACATTTATTGTATTTTAAAACCTATGTTTTTATGTAATGAAACATATTAATAGGAATGAATAAAAACAATGATAAGAGAAACAGTTTTAATATAATAATAATAGAGAAAAAATAAAGTGTGACACTAAAAGGGAAAAAAAAAAGGAAAACGGTAAGGGCATGACTGCCTCCGGCGACGGATACTCATGGTTCATAAAATGTTTTAATATAATAATAATAATAACAATAATAATAAATTGAAAGTGTGATAGAAAAAAAAGAAAAAAGAGAAAATGGCAGGAGTGGAAATGCCTCCTGTGGCCGTGGATGATATATGTGATTCATAAAATTATCACTTTACTAAAGTAAGAATAAAAAAACGCAAGTGAAAAAACGTGACACGTGTACTGGGAGAACAATTTTAAGATAAAGAGTAAATAGATAAATATAATATATTAGAAAGATAATAAGTGAAAACATTAATAAATAAAATAAAGCGATAAACGATATATTGAAAAAATACATTAAATTTCATGTAAATCAACACATTTAATGTATTTCTTAATGTGTGTTTATATATAATGAAACATATAACTTGTGTTTAGATAAGATGGATAATAAGTAAAAAAATAAAATAAAGAAATAAATAATATATTGTGAAATTAAATTCAATGTAAAGTAACACATTTATTGTAATACTTTTTAATCTTTGTTTTTTATGTAATGAAACATATTAATAGGAATAAATAATTAAAAAATGTTTTAATATAGAATAATAATAATAATAACAATAATATTGATGATGATGATGATGATGATGATGATGATGATGATAATAATAATAATAATAATAAAAGAAATGAAAGAGTGATAAATAAACAAAAAAAGTGAAAATGACACGAGTAGGATTGCTTCCCGTAAATGATACTCATAGTTCATAAAATAAATCATTTTACTGAAGTGAGAATAAAAAATGTAATAAATAAATGAAAATGTAAATGAGAAAACATAACGCATAACGCATATTGATTGTGGGATAAATAAGTTAAACATATAATAAAGTGATAAATGAAAATATTAATAAATAAAATAGAACGATAAAGGATACATTGAAAAGATACATTAAATTTAATATAAATTAACACATTTTTGTATTTCTTAATATGTGTTTATATATAATAAAACATATAAACATAAATGAATAATGAAATATTTTTTTAAGATAATAACAATAAAAAATAAAAGGGTAAAATAAATTTTTAGTCCCTATAAAATATCTAAGTTTTGATATTCGTCCCTGTAAATTTTTTCTTTTTTATTTCATACTTATAAAATATTTAAGCTATTTTTTAGTCCCCGATATTGATTCTACTGTAAAATATAACATGGACAAAAAAATAACTTAAATATTTTATAAGTATGAAATAAAAAAGAAAAATTTTTCAAGGACAAAAATCAAAACCCGAATATTTTATAGGGACTAAAAAATTATTTTACACAATAAAAAATATGATAAAGAATAAAAAAACCAAAAAATTAAAGGAAAATAAAATGTAAAAAAAAAAGAAAAAGAATGGGGTGAGAGATCCCGGAAACGAAATCATGAAAAGCATAAAAAAAAAAGTGAGTGAACGACACGTGTCCCAGGACGAACTGTTTTCTTATATAAGTAATTATATAAGTAATAGATAGATAGAATAGATAATAAAATAGAAAATAGACGATCCTGTTTTCCTCGGCTAAACAGACACGTATCAAATGCTACGCTATTTTAGAAATGAGTTACTCCATGATCTCCCGATTTTACTTCAAGTTCCCTAGTTTCAATCAAGTAGAATGGAGAGATTGATTGTATTGATTGTTAGAGTAAAACACCAATGTTGATTACTTACATTATTCAAGTTTGATTTTTCTACTTATATATGTTGATTATTTTGTTAATTTTAATTACAAATTTATAGTTTTATATAAAAATTTGTTGTGTCAATATCAATTTTACCGTGACATCACTAATTAAGTTAAAATAGTCTTGTATAAGCTGATTTATACATTTAGTTATATAAAAATATGAAAAATTGTATATATTGAGTTTGCATAAATTTTTTTTGTACTATTATTTATATGTAAATTTATAATAACTACTTCAGTGTGTAAATATTTTTCCTACACCAATTCTAAGGAATTTTTAATAAATTATTTTTAACTTAATTGTATTTTTGGTCCCTCTGTATGTAATACTCAATGTGTGATTTTGGTCACCTAAAAATATTTTGAGTAAATTTAATCCCTTAGTTGTTATAATTAAGTCCCTCCTTAACTTTCATTTTACTTAAATCTCCCAAATTGCTTCCAAAATGTGTTAGGTGAAGGGGCCCAGGTCCCCTAAGTGTAAGGTCCAAGAATCCCTTCAAAGTGGTTTTAATTATGACAACCAAATCAAATGCAACTTAGCATAATTCTGATTCCAAAAGAACTAACCATTTCATTTGAGAATGTGTCCAGAAGCAACAGGTTTCATCTTGCAGAAGGACAACTATGAGAAGCTTCATTTTAATGGATAACATAAGCAATAAGTTGAAAGAATGACAAATTTGTGAAGGAAAACTTAAAATAAAAATGAGTAAATTGAAAGTAACTCATTCAAGCATTCAGAAGCTGACAAACACACTTCACAGACTCCAGAAGCATGAGGAAGCAATCTAAAAGCTCTTAATGAAATTGTTTTAGAAGAGAGATTCACATTTTTAAAGAAACTCTCAGAAGATATCAAATACAAAACATGGAACATGTCACAGAAGCATAAGGATCATTTGCAGTTGACCAGAAACAATCCTGCAGAAGGAATATGTAAAAATGAGTTCTGCAGAAGCAACAAATCTCTCAATGATCCTTAAATAAATTCCTTACTAAATTGGCTGAGTAACACAAGTTGAAATACACTTGGATTTATCCAGAAATCATCCTCAGATCATTCACAGAAGGAAGGATGAAGAAATGAGCCAGTTTTGCTGTCTGCAGAAGCTGGTTCTGCAGAAGCAAGAAACCAGTCAAACAGACAGCTGTACCTGTCAGCTTTTGCAGCTGTACCTGAAAGGGACTTGTCAAAGCATCACAGCTGGATCATTTTGACTGAATTCCAACGGCTACAAGGCTCCTCAACTATAAAAGGAGGTGCTCTCTTCACCATGGAACACACCTCTCTCTCCAGAAGCATAAAATAATCTCTGCTCTTTCACTGCCAGCTTCTGGAACCTTTTCTCTCTCCTCAAATTCTTTCTAATCTGCTTATACAAGTTGTTGAGGGGGAGTTTTGCTCACTAGGAAATTTTGATGCTGCTTTGATTGTAAAATAGTGAGCTGTTTGTACTTTACCTTGCTGTTTCTGTGCTTCTGTAAGGTCAAAGAGATTGGTTTGTTGTAAAATCTCTTGTGACACATTAGGTGAAGTATTTGGAGAGGTTGTAAAGGCTCTGGTGTGAGCCTGTAACTGTTTGGAGTCTGCAGAAGGAAGTTCTGCAGATTTCTGGACCTGTGCTTCTGCAGAAAGACCTGCAGTAAGTCAGGGCCTATTTTGTGAGTTTGGTAATTCTGTAGAAAGCCTGAAGAGGCTGTGGAAAAAGAATACTAGTGGTAGTGTGTACCCAAAGGTTGTAACTGATTTGTTAGTGAGAAAAATCCTACAGAAGGTAGGGACTGGACGTAGCCTCAGGTTGGAAGAGGTGAACCAGTATAAAAACCTTTGTGTTTTCTTCTTTCCCTTACTTTATTAATTTCTGCATGTGCACAAAAAGCTTTCAAAACTAATAATACCTAAGTAAGTGGCAACTAAATTGATTCCACCAAAGGAATCCTATATTCAACATAATAAGCATTAATACTTACAATTCTACTTGTGGAGATCAATCTTCTAATAAACAGCCAAGAACTTATCTTGAGCAGAATTTTATTAGAAGATAAAATTGCAGAATTTTAAAAGAATCACAATTCAACCCCCTTCTTGTGATTCAACCATATACTTCAATTGGTACCAGAGCTTGCCTCCTGGGTTGAACTCACTTAACAGTGAGAGAGGAAAAGATCAAGGGGATGGCAAACCATGGAGCTGCAATGTTCATTCCAGAAGGATCATCCACAAACAGACCACCAGCTTTCAATGGAAAAGACTATTACTATTGGAAGGATATAATGAAATTGTTCCTGGAATCTCAAGATATTGATCTATGGGATATTATAGAAAATTGGAATTACATTCCCACTACAAGAAGAACCAGAGTTCTGGCTCCTTCCACAGAAGGTGAGTCTGAAATTGTTAAAGAAGCACCTAAACCTAAACCTAGAGAAGAATGGACACAAGATGACAAACAAAGGTATCTTCTAAATTCTAAAGCTAAATTTTTTCTTCTTTGTGCATTAAGTAGAGGTGAATATGATAAAGTTGCTGGCTGGAACACAGCAAAAGAAATATGGGATACCTTAAGAATTTCTCATGAAGGTACAGACCAAGTAAAAGAATCTAAAATCAACATTTTAATTCACCAATATGAAATGTTTAACATGGTTGAACATGAAACTATAAATGAAATGTTTAGTAGATTTACTATTATTATAAATGATTTAAAATCACTTGGTAAAAGCTATTCAAATCAAGAACAAGTAAGAAAAATACTTAGAAGTCTCCCAAGGATATGGAGACCAAAAGTTACAGCAATTCAGGAAGCAAAGGATCTAGCTGTACTCAAACTGGATGAGCTTCTTGGCTCCTTAAAAGTCCGTGAATAAGAGCTCATGGATGAATTGCCAAGGAAGGACAAGTCAATAGCTCTAAAAGCAAGCACATCCAGAAGAAGTGCTTCTGCAGAAGATAAAGCTTCAGAAGGAGAATCATCCTCTTTTGAAAATGATGATGAGCTAGCCTTTATATCAAAAAGAATACAAAGGCTAATAAGAAGAAAAGGCAAAGGAAAGAAATTTTTCAATTTCAAGAAGGAATGACCAAAAGGTGAAAACAGCAAAGGTCCTATCATATGCTATGAATGCAACAAACCAGGACACATCAAGGTAGAGTGTCCACAACTGAAAGAATTAAGACCATTCCAGAAGAAGAAGGCCATGATGGCTACATGGGATGATTCTGACAGCTCTGCAGAAGGAGAAGATGAAGCTGAAACTGCACATTTGTGCTTCATGGCTGGAGAAGATGAAGAAGATGAGGTAATGACCTATACTCCTTCTGCATATAAAGAACTTGAAGATGCTTTTGAAAATTTATTATCTGACTCACACACACTTGCACAAAAATGTGCTCTTCTTAAAGAACAATTAGTTAAATCTAAAGAAGAAAATGACATACTTAGAGAAGATAATAATAAGTTAACTAAAACCAATCACTGTCTCCAACAATCTCATTTTAAGTTATCTGAACAAGTCAAAACTGTAAAAAACAATTCTACAGAAGCAGAAAAAACTGCAAGTCTGCAAAAGGAAAATCTGCTTCTGCAGAAGAAAATTGATGAACTTCAAAATGATTTGTGTAAATTTGTAAACAACACTCACAACTTGAATAAATTAATAGGAAACAGTAGAGAAAAATTCAAACAAAAGAGGTTTAGGATTTAATCAAGACAAGTTTTCAGAATCACAAAAAACAGTTTTTGTTCCAGCCAAAAGGAAACCTCCTCATTGTTCTTTGTGTAACAAGCTTGGAAACCATGACCAAAACTATTACAAAAGAAAAAGGAGTACCAGAAGGAAGGTATCTAACCTCACAGGACCCAAGAAAATTTGGGTACCTAAAGCCTTGTTATCTTCTGTTGTAGGAACAAACAAAAGGGTCCAAGAAGAAAGAGCTATGGTTCTTGGACAGTGGATGCTCCAGACATATGATTGGAAACAGAAGCAAATTCACTCAGCTACAAATGATGGAAGGTGGAACAGTAACATTTGGAGACAACAACAAGGCTCAAATCAAAGGTATTGGAAAGAAAGGTATGCAAGGTTTTACCCAAATTAATAATGTATATTATATGAAAGGGTTAAAACATAATCTTCTTAGCATTAGTCAGTTATGTGATAGTGGCTATGAAGTTATGTTTCAACCTACATTCTGTGAAATTAGAGAATCATCTACTAAAAAGGTATTATTCTCAGGTATCAGAAGCAAGAATCTATATAGCATAAGTCTAGAAGAACTTCCACAACAAACCTATCTTGCTTTTTTGAAAATGAAAAATGGATTTGGCATAGAAAAGTTGGCCATGTAAACATGAAAACTATTTCTAAACTTTCCAAACTAGAACTTGTAAAAGGATTGCCAAAGCTGAAATTTGATAAAGATAAAATTTGTGAAGCATGTGTAAAAGGAAAACACACTAAGTCAAGTTTTCATCCCAAAAATGTAATAACTACAAAAAAGACTTTAGAACTACTTCACATTGATCTTTTTGGTCCAACTAAAACACCTAGTTTGGGAGGAAAGAAGTATGGGCTTGTGATAGTAGATGATTACTCTAGATTCACATGGGTTTTGTTCTTAGCTACTAAGGATGAATCTTTTGAATCTTTCAGAATCTTTCTCAAGAAAGTTGAAAATGAAAGAAACCAAAAGGTAGCTTCTGTAAGAAGTGACCATGGAGGGGAATTTGAAAACTATTTTTTCAAAAACTACTTTGATGAAAATGGAATTTCTCATAATTTCTCTTGTCCTAAGACTCCACAACAAAATGGAGTTGTAGAAAGGAAGAATAGAACCCTTCAAGAAATGGCAAGAACTATGTTAAGTGACAGTGGAATTCAAAAATATTTTTGGGGAGAGGCTGTTTCCACTGCATGTTACATACTTAACAGAGTTTCTATCAAAAACATCCTTAATAAAACTCCATATGAACTATGGAAAGGAAGAAAACCCAACATTGCCTATTTTCACATATTTGGAAGTGAATGCTTCATATTAAACAATAAGGATAATCTTGAGAAATTTGATGCTAAATCTGAAAAAGGAATATTTCTTGGTTACTCCATCACCTCTAAAGCATATAGAATTTATAATCTTAAAACTCAAACAATAGAAGAAAGCATGCATATTATTTTCAATGATGCAAACTCTCCTTCTCAAGCATGTGATAAGCAAAATTCTGATGAAGAAAGTCAGTCAAAGAAAGTGCCTTCTGAAAATCATAGTTCTGCAGAAAAGGCTGTAGGACCTGCAGAAGCTGTAGGTGCTTCTGGAGAAGATTCTGACTGTCAAAAGCAGAATCTGCCCAGAAGCTGGAAATCTGTGACTTACCATCCTCATGACCAAGTAATTGGAAATGTTGAGGAAGGTGTAAAAACCAGAAGACAACTAAGGAATGACACAACTCTTCTTTCTCAAGTTGAACCAAAGAGTGTCCAAGAAGCACTTGATGAAGAATCACGGGTTGAAGCTATGAAATAAGAACTAGACCAGTTTGAGAAAAACAAGGTATGGACTCTTGTACCTCAACCAAATAATCACACCATAATTGGCACAAAATGGATATTAAGAAACAAAATGAATGAAGAAGGTAAAGTTATCAGAAACAAAGCAAGGTTAGTGGCTCAAGGATATAACCAACAAGAAGGTATTGATTTTGATGAAACTTTTGCTCCAGTAGCTAGATTAGAAGCTATTAGAATCCTTCTTGCTTTTGCTGTATTTAAAAACTTTAATCTTTATCAAATGGATGTGAAAAGTGCTTTTCTAAATGGTTTCATAAGTGAAGAAGTTTATGTACACCAACCTCCTGGTTTTGAAAACAAAAAACATCCTAATCATGTTTTCAAATTAACAAAAGCTTTGTATGGTTTAAAACAAGCTCCTAGAGCTTGGTATGAAAGACTCAGCACCTTTCTCTTACAAAATCAATTTTCAAGAGGTAAAATTGACACTACCCTTTTCAGAAAAACTTCCAATAATGATCTTCTCATTGTTCAAATTTATGTTGATGATATAATATTTGGATCTACTAATTTGAAAATGTGTGAAGAGTTTTCTGAACTTATGAAAGGTGAATTTGAAATGAGTCTCATGGGTGAATTGAAGTTCTTCCTAGGACTTCAAATCAGACAAGAGAAGCATGGAATCTTTATAAACCAAGAAAAATACACTAAAGATCTCTTAAAGAAATATAAAATGGAAGGTTCAAAATCCATGGGGACTCCTATGCATCCCTCTGCAGTTTTAAATCTGGATGAAAATGGTAAACATGTTTCTGAAAAGGAATATAGAGGAATGATAGGATCTCTATTATACTTAACTGCTAGTAGACCTGACATTTACATTCTGTAAGTCTATGTGCAAGATTTCAATCTTCTCCCAAAGAATCACATGTTGCAGCTGTAAAAAGAATTTTTAGATATCTTGCTGGAACTACAAATCTTGGATTATGGTACAAGAAAGGCATAGATTTTGAGCTCAGGTTATTATGATGCTGACTATGCTAGAGATAAGTTGGACAGAAAAAGTACTAGTGGAAGCTTCCAATTTCTTGGAGAATCATTAATCTCTTGGTCTTGCAAGAAGCAGCCCATAATAGCTTTGTCCACCATAGAAGCAGAATATATTTCAACAGCAAGCTGTTGTTCTCAAATGCTTTGGATTAAACATCAAATGGAGGACTACTGCTTGAGGTACACTAATATTCCTATCTTCTGTGATAATACCAGTGCAATTAACTTGTCCAAGAATCCAATCCAGCAGAAGGAATATGTAAAAATGAGTTCTGCAGAAGCAGCAAATCTCTCAATGATCCTTAAATAAATTCCTTACTAAATTGGCTGAGTAACACAGGTTGAAATACACTTGGATTTATCCAGAAATCATCCTCAGATCATTCACAGAAGGAAGGGTGAAGAAATGAGCCAGTTTTGCTGTCTGCAGAAGCTGGTTTTGCAGAAGCAAGAAACCAATCAAACAAACAGCTGTACCTGTCAGCTTTTGCAGTTGTACCTGAAAGGGACTTGTCAAAGCATCACAGCTGGATCATTTTGACTGCATTCCAACGGCTACAAGGCTCCTCAACTATAAAAGGAGGTGCTCTATTCACCATGGAACACACCTCTCTCTCCAGAAGCATAAAATAATCTCTGCTCTTTCACTGCCAGCTTTTGGAACCTTTTCTCTCTCCTCAAATTCTTTCTAATCTGCTTATACAAGTTGTTGAGGGGGAGTTTTGCTCACTAGGAAATTCTGATGCTGCTCTGATTGTAAAATAGTGAGCTGTTTGTACTTTACCTTGCTGTTTCTGTGCTTCTGTAAGGTCAAAGAGATTGGTTTGTTGTAAAATCTCTTGTGACACATTAGGTGAAGTATTTGGAGAGGTTGTAAAGGCTCTGGTGTGAGCCTGTAACTGTTTGGAGTCTGCAGAAGGAAGTTCTGCAGATTTCTGGACCTGTGCTTCTGCAGAAAGACCTGCAGTAAGTCAGGGCCTATTTTTGTGAGTTTGTTAATTCTGTAGAAAGCCTGAAGAGGCTGTGGAAAAAGAATACCAGTGGTAGTGTGTACCCAAAGGTTGTAACTGATTTGTTAGTGAGAAAAATCCTACAGAAGGTAGGGACTGGACGTAGCCTCAGGTTGGAAGAGGTGAACCAGTATAAAAACCTTTGTGTTTTCTTCTTTCCCTTACTTTGTTTAATTTCTGCATGTGCACAAAAAGCTTTCAAAACTAATAATACCTAAGTAAATGGCAACTAAATTGATTCCACCAAAGGAATCCTATATTCAGCATAATAAGCATTAATACTTACAATTCTACTTGTGGAGATCCATCTTCTAATAAACAGCCAAGAACTTATCTTGAGCAGAATTTTATTAGAAGATAAAATTGCAGAATTTTAAAAGAATCACAATTCAACCCCCCTTCTTGTGATTCAATCATATACTTCACTAAGCGTGTGGGTTCTCGCTTTGCGCCTGATACAATCCTGAGAAATTAGTCAATCACCTACAAAGTGAATGGATACTTTAAGGAAAAATAAATCTCTCAAGTTTTTATTTTCTATTCAAACTTTTTACATATTGAATTGATTAACTTGTTGATAACTTTCTTTCATTCAAAACTTAAAATTCAAGATGTCAAATTTCATCTAAAAAAAAAAAAATATCTCTTTTCAAACCCTAAACTCATCCTAAAAACTTCTTTAATTTTTTTTTACTAAATTTCTAATAAGAGGTAATCATGCTCAGATCAAGTAGAATCATGAGTCTCATACCAGCGGATTTACGAGCTTAGTGATGAATATATGTCTTTAGATTTACTTGTTAATACAGAAGCAACTGTCAAAAACCTTATCTCCCTTTAAATTGTACTAAGAATAAAAATTTTCGTTATAGCTATTCGAATATGAAAGAGACAAAATAATAAATTAATACCAAACTTTTTACACTTAAATATTAGTATACAGAATCATATATTTTTTTTTGACATGGTATATTAGTATAAATCTAATACCTTAAGTTAAAAGGTAACATTTAAATAAAATTCTCTTTGAAACAATAACTTTAATTAATATTTAATTTATTTTACATTGTAAGTAAAATTTATCTGAAATCGCAATTGACTTTTCCTACAATCAATCTTGATTGTGTATAAATTATTTTATTCGTGATCGATTATTAAATAAAATTATATAATATTAATATATATATATATATAGAATTTAATAATTATACACTATCAACATATTTTTTTTACACGGACATTTAATAATATGTTGTCACATTATTTAATGAGTTTAATGATACATGAACTTTTATACTCATTAAATGATGTGGTAACACATTATTAGATGTCAATATAAAACATTTTACACTGATAATATATAATAATATTTAAACTTATATATATATATATATATAATCTTTCTTCGATATTATACCTCTTGCTGCATAATTGTTTTTTTAGTAAATTAGCTAGGTAATTTCAAGTCATTAAATTAAAATGAAGCTGATGATTGAAAATTGAGTGTAAATAGATCTCCACTACTCAAATAAAAAAAATTGAAGTATCAAAAATTGAATTCTTATATACCGGGTACATTGCAAAATGCAAAAAAAAATATTGAGAAATGCAAATTGTACATGTTGTACATGTGTATAATAAAGAGAGAAAAAGAGAAAAAAATATTGAGATGTGATAAATAATATGATAGATAGAAATTAAAAAAAAAATATATTATATGAATTGTTATATGTTTTTATGTTGTATAAATTAATTATCTAAAAATATTAATGTGGTTATCCTTACTATCATTATTGTCTTCACTGTGGTAGTTGATAAGAGCATAGTCAAGATGTCATCCTCACTTGTACCAAAAATAGATGTCCCCCTCATTACCTCTCATAGAAAGACAGTAAAATGCGAATTCCTCATTGGATGTCTCGCATTCTTCTTCATAAAGTTCTGCTTTTGTCATATCACAATTGACCAAAATTAAAAATCATTTTTATTTATTTAATTTTCTATATTCTAAGATATTCTCATATTTTTTAGAATAGAAACTAATCCCTATAGAAATATATATAAGTCCCCTTCGCACTCCTTCAGGGTTTGAAATACATATAAGTGTGCAAAAACCCCTCATGGTGGTGGTGATGAATTATTATTATCATTCATCTTACATCATATAAGATGAGAATGACACACTTTTGCTCAATTATATAATTTAGGAATGTGAAAACCAAAAATAGCACTACATCGTTATGTTGCTATTTAACTGTTTATTTAAAAAAATAAAAAACACTAAGAAATGTAATTCTTATTTTTATTTTTATAGAAATAAATTATAAACTTTTTATTTTACTCTTATATTCATCTTAATATTATCGGCTCTCATTAATTTTCAATGGTGAGTCATTTATTAACATAAAGGTAGAATGAAAAAAAATGTAATTATTATTACATTGGGTTTGTAAGTAGATAATTAAATATGAACAATTTTTTTATCTAATACTCGATAAATAGGAACGAAGATAGTAGATATGTAAAACATTCTACCTCTATTCCTATTTAATTGTCCATTTAGACAAAAGACTTAGATTAAAAAATGTAATCATTATTTTTTTTCATGAAAATAAATTTTAAATTAAACTTTATGTTTTACCCTATATCTCTCTCAATACTATTCGGTCTCATTAGTTTTCAATAGTGAGTAATTTATTAACATAAGGATAAAATGGAAAAAAATGTAATTATTACTGCATTGAATTTGTAAGTGGACAGTTATATAGGAACAAATTTTTTCTACAAAAATGAACAATTAAATATGAATCGAGGTAGTACATTGAAAATTTTGTTAAGCGAGGATGTAAAAAAGAGGAGTTAGAAAACAAATTCAAATTTTCAACTAGAACAATTACTAGCGAGTAAGCTCCTCGAGAGCTAATTATAAGAAGTTTTAATTATTTCATAAAGATTAAGGAAGTTAGTTAATTATTTGGTTGGTGACAATAAAATTGTAAAGAATATGTATCATCTTTCCATAGTTATCCATGAATTTGTTGATATCCATTATTTTTCTCTTCCATCTAATTACTCTATTGTTTTTTCTATCTCTATAAATTAATTACTCACATACCTCCACTAATGAGGGTATTTTATCAAAAAATAATTAATGCAAGAGATAATTTAAAAATGTTCTTATAAAAAGGACTAACATCATCTAACCAAAAGATTCTTATAATTAGGGGTGTAATCGGGTTGGGTCGGGTCGGGTTTGGGATGACATCAAGTCCGAGCCGATAGAATGATGGTGGGTTGGGTTGGTTCGGGTTTTATATTTTTTGGGTGAGTAACCCGACCCGAACCAACCCGAATATGTTCGGGTTGGGTTGGGTTGGGTTATCGGGTCATGAACATTTTTCCTTTTTTTTTTAAAATGTGGAAGATGACATGAAATTAAAATATAACATGGAAAAAAGAAAAGAAATAAGGAAACATAAAATGAGAGGAGCAGATAAAATAGGGTTTGGGGAACCACCCATGCTTGTGTTGCCGTTGCGCCTATTTTTGTTCTCTATGGGAAGGAAAATGAAATAAGATTAAAACTTCTTTTCTTGGTTTGGTTTGGTTCAGGTCAATCGGGTTCAAGATAGATAAACCCGAGACCCGAACCGAACCAGATCGGGTTTGAAAGAAAATGTTCGAACCGAACCGAACCGTTAAATATCCTTCGAGTTGGGTTGGGTCAATCGGGTTCGCGGGTTGGATTGGACCCACTTACACCCCTACTTATAATTAACCAGCAAGGGTTAATTCAAATGGTAGATTTTTATCTTGTGGATGAAAAAAATTGGCTAGCAGAGCTAGCTCCACCATAACGTACATTCTCAGTTCAAGCAAAACTGCATCCTATATAGGATACATGTGATTTAAAAAAAAATTCTTATAATTAGAACAAGTGGGAATAATATGAAAAAACATAATTAAGCAAACGAAAATCCAACCCAAAATGAATGAAGTTTTCTTTTGTGTAAAAGTAAAGTGACATGAAATCTAGTATATATATATCTACATATATAGTTTAAATATACGATTAATAAACCACTATGTCAGAATTGAGTTTTTACTACGCCCAAATTAGCTCGGTTACAATAAGGAACCACGGTGGAAGGGAGGAATTTAACAAATTACTGCGGTTCCAAATTTAACCATGTCAGTAGGATTAAAATTATGTTTAAATTTTTATTTTTTTAGTTTTCGCAAGCAATTATCGCGATTCCGAAATTTAATCGGGATAAAAATCTTGAAAGAAAAATTAACGCGGTTCATTTTCGGAACCGCGGTAATATTAGCTTTAATTTTTTTTTATTTTTTTTTAAAAAAGGCATAGTCTATTAACGCGATTCCAGAACCAGGGTAATTTTGTTTTGCTGAAAACAAAATCCACCTTCTTCCTATTGTTTCAAGTAGGGTTGTAAATGAGCCGAATCGAGTCGAGTACTTGAAGCTCGAGCTTGGTTTGTGAAGAAAATGGGTGGCTCAAGTTTGACTCATTTATTTAAATGAGTCAAACTTAAAGCTTGGGCTTGGCTTGTTAAAGAAAAACAAAACTTGGGCTTGGCTTGTTTAGCTCATTTATAACTTCATTGATTTTGTTTTTATGAAAACTTCCTTTAAATCATTTTTAAAGTTTATGAATTTAGTATTTAATAAATATTTTACTATTAAATTATAATATAAAAATCAAAATATATTCTTAATATATATATATATTTAAAAAATTCTAAAATATTATATTTTTTGAAATTCAATACATAACTTCTTAACTAATATATGAAATATTTCAATACTTATTTATAAATATATAGAATAATTATTTTATTTTATTATTTATTTTAAAAATAAATTTATAACTGTATATTTTTTTCTATTTTTTATTAATCTCACTTTACTATAATTATTTATATTAATTATTATATATAATAAGCGAGTTATTCACGAGCTCTTAATGTCAAGCTTACCAGGTTTGAGCTTCTCATTTAAATAATTGAGCCCAACTTTAAACTCAGACTTATTTATTTAATTAAATAAATAAGCGTAATTCAACCGAGCTCAAATAATTCACGAATATTCAGCTCCCAGTTGCAAGTAGTCTCTGCCTCTGCGCGCCGCTGTCTCGACACGTTGCTGCCTCCGCGCGCCGCGACGCTGTTGTCTATTCAGATCCCCTGGGCTATTGGAGGGGTTGAGTTTTCTGCATTTTCAATTCCATATTGGGTATGAGGTCAAATTACTACCATCTGGAAGGTGAGATTCTAGGGTTCTTTCGAGATGTTTCATGTCCCAATTCAGGGAGTTGCTGTAAAATTTTTACTTTCGCTTGATTGCACTAACCACATTAGTTTAGTTATATCTTTTATATTGTTAAAAACTTATATTATGGTATTCTTTAGCAAATAGTATTATGACTTATGAGTGTTATTGGACTAATCTTATACTAGTTATAGCACACAGATAATTGGCCTAGATTGCTTGTAAAAAATGCGGGTTAACAGTCCTGGGCATGTTTTTTTCCCTATTCTGCATCTGAATAATTGCAATTTTTGGTATTTGAAGTTATCCTGTAAATTAACTTAGTATTTGCAATTAACTCTTTCTCTCATATACCTTATTTTCAGGAATACGTGTATAACAGGCTTCATTTTAGGTAAATTTCATCTTCACAAGTACTTTTTCATTTGCTATTGATTTGAGCTCTGATTGGGAATTTGGGACCTTTGACTTGGTTCATTATTTCAGCTACTGTTGATACTTCACCTTTGTTCAAGGATTTGTTTACTTGTTTCTAATTTACCAAGCTATATATATATATAAAATTTAGAATTTTGTAGGAGCCAGGTGGCGATGTAGATATTTATATTATCAGTTTAATTAGTCTGGAGAACAAACCGCGAATGGATCTCAATCCAGCATAAGAATATATAACCTAAGTTTATTGTTGACCATCTTTGAAAAAAAGGATCTCATTCTTTCAAATAATTTGCTTTACTATCCATGAAGCCATGCATGCACGTAGTTGGTATACATTTTCTTCTGTTGTTTGCCTGTGGTATTGGACTGTTGGTTCTATGGATCATCATGTATGTCAAACAAAGTTCAAAGTTTATCCAAAAATCAAGTTTTAAACATGGATCCAGCTGTTGACCCAAAAAAAAAAAACATGGATCCAGCTGGATTTACATCTGTAACCTAATTTTTGGGATAAACCAAACAGGTCTTTAATTAATTAACAGTGTCTTTGGTTGACTTTTCAATTGGGATATTATACTTGCACACCAATTTTTGTTAGCAATATAATATAAAATTCATTCATTTCTTTGCTGAACCATTTAAGACTTTGAGATACATCCTCGAATACATGATATAGTATCAAATCTTTCATGCCAAGATCAATTCCTTAATTTCTGCTCTTGTTATAATCATGATCAAAAAGAGTCTTATTTTTTCACTCAACTTTTTCACTGGCACTGGCTATCAAAATCAGATATTAAGCACTCCCTTCTATTTTTATTTTTATTTTTCAACATCTGTCTGCTGTTGTATGTATTGTATGACATGGCATATGTCTCTGCCCCATAAACACTGTAGAAGAAACTTCCAACCAATAACTCAAGTCTTTTGAGGGCTCAGTATGGTATGGTTCATGAGAGGTTGTATAGAACAGCTTCTATTTCATATAGTAGCAATGCCAATTACATTCTCCCCATTTGAGCATGAAGTTATTGCTAATACTGCCTAATTGGCAATGGCATCCCTGTAAAGGGAACCCTGGCAGCAGAAGAATCAACTGGTAACTTAGGATTAGCTCAATCATAAGCATGCCAACAGATTAGGACTAGGCAATTAGCTTTATGCAGATTAGGATTAGGCAATTAGCTTTATGCAGATTAGGATTAGGCAATTAGCATTATGCAGATGTTAAGAAATAGGTTCTTTCCCTTTAATAAATACCAAGTGTTCTCATGTGTAATCATTTTGATTCTGCTGGATGTAGGTGATACTTCTAATTTCTTTTTTGTCTTTAAATCTGTAATCATCAGAAGCTCTAGACAGGTCACACATGTATTATAAATACTATACCTTGCACTATTTGCATACACATTATTTGTAATGCCATGTGTCTGCAAAATGACACATTTTAATACATTTATATGAAGTATTTTTTCCTTCCCTCCTGGTGAGCCTATTACTCTATATTAGTGTCTAAGCAACAGAAAAGTTGGATTTTTTTCGAGGAAAATTATCATTTCTTACAGATTAAGAATGGTTTATTAGCTTTTAGTAAGGATATATCTCTCTCTGGTTTGCAGGAATCATATGTCTCTGTCTCCTATGAAGAATTATGCCCCTCTGACTTGGTATATTTTTAATTGAAAAAGTATATTTTTCATATAAAAAGGAAGTAAAGAATAAACAGATTTGCCTAGTGATGTAAATGGACTGGTAGTGTGAGAATTGATCCACTAGTGCCAACATTTAAACCATAGATTTGAGATCCATGATTTTTACCTGCTTGATTTAGATCTGTCATATGTGGGACCAAGGATCTAGGTTAGTGTTTAGTGTTTATTGTGTTGATGTGAATCTAAATCTATAATCTACTATGCTTCTATCGACAATGAAGACAAAAAGTTCAGTTTTCGCATGGATATCAAGGCTCAGAGAATGAGCAGAAATTTGATTCCCCGGAACTCTTTGTGACCATCTTAATGTCAAGGCTCAGAGAACAGTTCAATGTAATGTTTCTCATAACTTGGAGTCCTTGTTTCTGAATATTGCTATGAACTTTGGTGTTAGTTATTCATGCATATTAACTTTAATATCTGCAGAGGCTATACATATTAGGTTTGTAGCTTTGTTTCTGAATCAATTTCACTCTTCTTTTGCTCTTATTAATTATTGAGTAAAAAAGAACTGGTACAAGTAATAAATGTGAAAGAGAAGTACATCTTCCCAAGAAAAATGAATAGCTTCTTTCCATGTTATATTTCAAGTTACTGAATACCTTCTTTCAAGTTCTAATTGTTTATGAGTCCTAATTGCTTATGAGTTCTACATTTGGATTGCATTTTTCCCTTGTTTAAACAACTTAATTGTTCACAAACCACCAATATTGAGCCATAATCAGAATTTTCATCAGATAAATTCCCCCAATTCCCTTTCTACTTCCATTCCACATGAGTCCCTTAGCTATCTGTTATCCTCCTAACAAAGACCTATTAAACATTTCAGTTCAGTTCTACTAGCATTTTAGATGTTGATTGTTTCAGGTTATAGTGACATGTACTTTTTATTTTTTTAATTTCCAACTCTTAAGTTATATAAGCAATTCTTAATTCGCCTTTTAATTTTATCTTGCAAAATAATAGGGTACAATCAACAAGCCAGTCGTTGGTGCTACTAGATGAGGTATGTATTGTATAAGTTTAATTAACAATTCAATGTTAGGAATTCATTACAAAAATGGGATTTAGATTGATTTAGAATGAATTCTTGTTTGAATTGGTTTTCTGTTTGGAAATGAAAAAAGAATTTATTTCAAATTAGTATGTAAATAAGCTAGTTAGTGTTTTTTAACCTGTAAGTCATAGAAATGGACTAAGCTGTCATTATTTGATTATTTACTTGAAACACCCAAGTTTTTTTAAAGTATAACAGGATAGTCTTATGGTATGTGTTTAGGTTAGGTGTAACTAAGCTATCATGTGCTATTGTGCTCTATTACTTCATGTCTATTGGTTGTTATATATTTTCTAAATCCTTAGCAACTTTTGTTTATTGTCCAGAACAAAAAATGATAATTAGAATAATCTCTGAAATTAACTACAGAATAACTACAGAATAGCTACGGTATTCTGTAAGCCTACTCACCCTTTGTATCGCGGTAAAAGGGCTACTCAATTACCGCGGTTCCGAAAAGTAACCGCGGTAAATATTTTTTTTCTCACCGCGGTAGAATGCGGTTGTAACCGCGTTAAAAGGCCATGCGGAACCGCAGTAAAAGGCATTTTCTGTCATAATGCAGACAAATGGATCTACAAGAGGATTGTCCTAAAGTTGTCACATAAGCCCTTGTTATTAGAGCTTTTGATGAAGCTATATTATGTGGACCAGCTGCTCTCTAGATGCTTGCTTTTACACACACAATACACACACACACACACACACATATATGGGTGGAGATCAACTTACTCCAGAAGTAACTCTGACAAAGTTTTTTTGTTTAATAACTCTTTGTAAAATGTGAATTTAACAAATCTAACCGTTGAATAACATGATATTATTATGATGACTATGCAAACCAAATTTTAGATCAATTGAACATTCATAGGCATTTGATCATAGAGTTGATATTTATTTATATTTAAAAAGTATATTGTACGTTAAACTAAAATGGTTTGATGCATATCAAATAATTTTTAAATTTTATGAAATTTTGCAGGATTGATCTACTCAATGAAAACTTTTAATATGACGGTTGGATTGATGAAATTCACATTCTACAAAGAGTTATTAAGCGGAGTAACTTTGCCAAGAGTTACTCCTGGAGTAAGTTGATCCCCAGCCATATATATATATATATATAAGAAGGGTTCAAATTACACCTGTGTAAGTTACACCATTGAATAATTTTTTAACGGATCAATGTATTAAATAATCCGCCGTTGGATTGAAAGTTACTATCATATAGATCATACATATAAAATTTTACATTAATCCAAAATTATTTGATATGTCATTGAGATGTCTCAAGATTAACGTTATATATACATTTGAAATATATGAAAAATCCAACTATTTGATTATCAAGTTATTAGTGTCAAAATTTTATGAAATTTGACACATATATTATTGATGATGAATAAACATAATTCAACGGTTGGATTACTAAAAAACATATTCGATTTGTAGTTATTAGTAGTGTAATACTTGGTGTAATACTCGTTAGCACTGGGACTGGACGTAGCTCACAATGGTGGTGAGTGAACCAGGATAAATCTCTTGGTTAATTTTCTCTATCCCTGAACTTTTAATTTGCATATATTTTTGTGCTAATTGAAAGGGAATTGAAAAGTTAAGTTTACAAACATTTTTAACACCTTCAAATCTATTAACTTTAGAAAAACTCTCTGGTATGAACTTTTAAGATAAGAGAAGTTACTTCAATCTACTGCTGCAAACTGTTTCTAAATCTCGGCTCAACTTTAATCTACTATTGCAAATGGTTTCTAAAAATCATCTGAGTTTATAAAACACTATTCAACACCCTTCTAGTGCTTTCCCCGTGTCCTACACTTGCCTTAGTCATCATCCTTTACCCTAAGGATTCAAACACTAAAAAAACAGGAAAATTACAAGGGGAAAAACGTAGGGTACCTTGAAGAAAATCAGTGCAAAAGGCGCGTAGAAACTCCCTTAATCCAGAGGGCTAAAAGGGCATGCAATACCGAGGATAGAAGCGCAGAAAATGTAGTTAAAAGCTTCAGACTTGCAAAGAATTTGCAAACTGAAGCGGAAGCAGAAAACGAAGAAGAAGAAGATGAAGCTCAACCGCCTCCTTTTAATCTAAATTTTTAAACCCTTCGGTAAAGAGGATCGTGATACGTGTCAAGGCCCAAAGGCCCAAATACACAGGTAAAGATGGCAATGGGTAGGGTCTGGGTAGGGTACTATATATATTACCCGTCCCCATACTCGCATTTAAAAAAAAAATATCGTACCCGGACCCATACCCGCGTAGCTAGTGATTCTAATACTTGTTTCCTTACCCAATGGGTACTTAAATACCCTACCCGAACCCAATACCCGCACTTTTGTTAACTATAAAAATAATAAATTGATTAGAAAATAAAAATTAATTAAAAAATCACTCTAGCACAAATGAAAAATAATTCATAGATCATCCAAGTTTAACTATAAAACAACTCTGATAATGTGGAAATGGATGAGAGATGAGAACAGTGGGAGGGGAAATGGAAATTAGTTCCATTTTTCTATTCTAGTGTTTAGGAATACAAATTTATAACATTTTCAAAATCATAACATTTAAATTAATTAATTTAGTAATATATATTAATGTGTTTTAGTGACTATAATATATATTAACATTAATTATTTTTTTAGGAAAAATATTAATTAATAATATAAATATATGTATATAAAATACATTAAATATATATATTATATAAGTGCGGGTATGGGTAGGGTAGGGTACTATAGTACCTGTACCCGCACCTATACCTATTAAAAAGTGCGGGTAATTACCCATACTTGGACACATTTGGTGGGTACCCACTGAGTATGGGTCCAATTGCCATCTCTATACATAGGATCATGACACCTGCCCCACTCTAGACTATCAAGGGTCACGTCAATCAAATCCGGAATTCGAAACGATGTGGACTACATGAGCTCTGTCCTTACCTCGGCAGACGCAAGTCGGATACTCCCAAAGCGAGTACCCGACTTGGGGGGCAACTGTCTTGGACCAACTTTAGGCTTGGCCGTCGGAACGCCATTATCGACTATGACACAAGATGAAGGTGGCACCTAAACCGACCTCGATTAACCGAGGTCTAACTTGGTGTAATTGAAATATGCATCCTATTCTTTAGGACTTAATAATAGGAAGTGTATTTGATTATCATGTTCCTATCCGAGGATGACTTCAATCTCGGACCGCGGAAGCCGGTCAACACCTGTCGCATGGCATGACCTCAGATAGGCACGTGGAGAATTCGGATAATTCCGTTACAACAGACTAACATCCTTTCTGGACTGTACAAGATATTGGGCCGAGGACGATCCCGATAACTCGACCCGTAACCCACGTCTCTCTGACCCCTTCCCCAAGTAGGCACGTAGGAGGGTAGAAGGCTGAGTGGGACACGAGGAGGAGAAAAGACAGGAATGAAGGTAATGGGCAGTTAGGACAAGGGCCTATAAGAGGCCCTAGGAGACTGGAGAGAAGGCAGGTTCACAATTTTGGTAGGAAAGTCGAGTTAACTGCCTTAAAGGTTAGCCCGGATTATCCTTGCCGAGAACATTTGGCGCCCACCGTGGGGCGGCGGTAAAACTCTTCCCGTCGACCATCATCTTTCCTTTCAACACATCATGGTGACATGACGGAATACCGGCAGAGCTGACGGTAACGCAGGAAACGGAGATGATGCTTCAGAGACCACCCCGGAAACTGACAATCCGGTACTGCAGAGGATTCTGAGGAGGATGGACCAGTTGAAGGAACAGAACCAGACCCTTCAAGAGAAAAACCAGACGTTGCAAACGCAGGTCATTACTCTGGCAAAGGGACAGGCCGAGGAAGACATACCGGAAAGAGATACAGGAGAATTCCACCCGTTCTCGATGGAGATTGCGGAAACCCCTTACCCCCTTATTTCAGGGAGCCTCCTCTGAAAGATTACGACGGGACCACCGACCCCCAAGCCCATGTCACGACTTTCAAAACACAGATGTTGAAGCGAGGCTTAGGAGATGCGATACAATGCAAATTATTTTCGGGAACGTTGTCAGGAGCCGCCCTGATTTGGTTTTCACACTTGCCTCCTCTTTCCGTGTCCGGCATATCAGATCTGCTGAGGAAATTCTTGGCCCAATTCTCAGCCCGAAGGTCGAGGATGATGACTTCGGGTAAGCTCTTCAGTATTCGGCAACGAGCAGACGAGTCCCTGCGAGACTATCTCGGACGCTTTAATGATGCCTCACTATTGGTAATAAACCCAAATCCCGAGCTCTTGGTATCAGCATTTGAGGAGGGGCTACAACCAGGACCGTTCAATGAATCTTTAGCACAGAGACCGGCACAATCAATGCAGGAGATCAGAAACAGGGCGAATTGTTATATTAAGGGCGAAGAGAGCAACGCGAAGAAGAGAGAAAGGTCGATTCATGAAGGACTGGTTACTCAAAAAGCCGGTAAAGAACAAGGGCACAC
This sequence comes from Sesbania bispinosa, assembly GCA_026901365.1. Classification (NCBI taxonomy): domain Eukaryota; kingdom Viridiplantae; phylum Streptophyta; class Magnoliopsida; order Fabales; family Fabaceae; genus Sesbania; species Sesbania bispinosa. The sequence goes on from QLOH01000052.1 coordinate 30,187, forward strand.
CTTCCAACAACATACACGGGCAAATAAGGGTTATGACGGTCGAGGTAGGGGTTCCCAAACCAGGATAAGCTGGGACGACCGTCGATGACCAGATTCCATTAGTAATTACGGAGTGGATACATTAACACCCCTCAATACAACCAGAGCTCGGATATTGAAAGAAGTCTACCAGTCCGACCTCATCAGGTTACCACCGCAAGCAGAGGGACCAAAAGGACCAGACATGAGTAAATGGTGTGATTACCATCGAGCAAAAAGGCACGACACAGAAGATTGTTGGACACTGATGAACAGAATTGAGAGGCTCATCAAGGAAGGATACCTAGGAAGGTACATTGAGAAGAGAAAAGGGCGAGGAGACAAGGACCAGAGAAGGGATGAAGAAGGTTCGGGGCTAAAGAGACGCAGAGATGATCGACATAAGGAAACCAGGGGTAAAGAAGAAGTCAGAGGAGTTGTAACCACTATTGCTGGCGGTTTCACCGGAGGAGGGGAGACCAGCTCGGCCAGAAGGAGGTACGCCAGGCAGGTGATGACCATACAGGCCGACCTGCTCGAGCAAGGGAACAACCATCCTGTGATAGAGTTCGCGAATGAAGACTTCCGGGGAATTCAATCGCACCAAGACGATCCGATGGTCATCGACGTTTTAATGGCAAAATACCGAGTTCAGAGAGTCTTGATCGACCGGGGAAGTTCAGCTAATGTTCTTTACTGGAGTGCTTTCGAAAAATTGCAACTTCCCAAAGAATGTTTATTGCCTTTTGCAGGATCACTGATGGGATTTGCAGGTGACTCAGTGGAGGTCAGAGGGTACCTAGAATTGATGACGACTTTTGGCGAAGGAAGAAATGAAAAGTCAATTCCCGTCAAATACCTGGCGATCAATGCACCTTCCTCGCACAACGTCATCATCGGCAGATCGGCCTTAAACACCTTGGGTGCAGTAGTTTCAACAGTTCATCTCGCCATGAAGTACCCACTACAAAATGATGGAGTAGGGGTTGTGAAAGCAGATCAGGAAGCAGCGAAGAGATACTACCGAGACAGTTTAAAAGTAAGAAGGAGAAATTGGCCGGTGGAGAAAACAAGAGAAGGGGATCCAGCAGCCAATCACAAGGTCTTTTTTGCGGAACTCGACCCCCGAGAAGACTTCTTTGAGAGAAGACCTCAGCCGACTGAAGAGCTGGAAGAAGTCCAAATAGGCGAACAAATGGAGCAGAAGACAAAGATTAGCTCTAAACTGAAAGGCAAATTCAAGGAAGAACTGGTGAAACTTCTAAGGGGCAATGTCGACCTTTTTGCTTGGAAAACCTCCGATATGCCAGGTATCGACCCCGACTTTCTCTGTCACAAACTAGCAATAGATCCAAAGGTTAAACCAGTGGCACAGCGACAAAGAAAGCTTGGTGAAGAAAGACGCAGGGTTGTAGCGGTTGAGACTCAGAAATTGAAAGAGGCAGGTTTCATTCGAGAAGTCACCTACCCGACGTGGCTAGCCAATGTAGTCTTGGTTAAAAAGGCGAATGGGAAATGGCGCATGTGCACAGATTACACCGACCTCAACAGGGCTTGCCCAAAGGACCCCTACCCACTGCCCAACATAGACCGACTTGTGGATGGGACAGCCGGCCACAAAATCTTGACTTTAATGGACGCGTATTCGGGTTACAATCATATCAGGATGCATCCCTTAGACGAGGAGCGAACCGCTTTCATGACCGGACAGTCAAATTTTTGTTACAAGGTGATGCCCTTCGGACTAAAAAATGCAGGTGCAACGTACCAGAGGTTGATGGACAAGGTATTCTCCAAACAGATCGGCAGGAACTTGGAAGTATACATAGATGACATGATTGTCAAATCGATGTCAGAGTCCGAGCATCTGGTGACCTGGAGGAGGTACTTGCCGAGGTCCGTAAATACCAGATGAGGTTGAACCCACAAAAATGCGCTTTCAGAGTGCAGTCAGGAAAGTTTTTGGGTTTCATGCTTACTGAAAGGGGAATAGAAGCCAACCCGGATAAATACGGAGCTATTGTGAACATGAGGAGCCCAGCAACAGTAAAGGAAGTACAACAGCTTACTGGTCGGATGACAGCTCTATCTCGTTTCCTTTCCAAATCTGGAGAACGTGCCCTGCCCTTCTTTAAATGCCTAAGGAAGAACGAGAAGTTCATTTGGTCAGAAGAATGTGAAGAAGCCTTTCAAGAGTTAAAGAAGTTCTTATCCCAACTTCCCATCTTGATCACACCAACTCCAGGTTTACCTCTATTACTCTACATTTCAGTTAATAATGATGTCGTCAGCACGGCTTTGGTGCAGGAAGTGGATGGAGAGCAAAAACCCGTCTACTTTGTGAGTAGAGTGCTACAAGGTCCCGAGAAGAGGTATCAAGCCTTACTGGTCGGATGGCAGCTCTATCTCGGTTCCTTTCCAAATCTGGAGAACGTGCCCTGCCCTTCTTTAAATGCCTAAGGAAGAACGAGAAGTTCATTTGGTCAGAAGAATGAGAAGAAGCCTTTCAAGAGTTAAAGAAGTTCTTATCCCGACCCCCTATCTTGATCACACCAACTCCAGGTCTACCTCTATTACTCTACATTTCAGTTAATAATGATGTCGTCAGCACGACTTTGGTGCAGGAAGTGGATGGAGAGCAAAAACCCGTCTACTTTGTGAGTAGAGTACTACAAGGTCCCGAGAAGAGGTATCAAAAGATCGAAAAGCTAGCCTTGGCGGTAGTCACTTCGGCCAGAAGGCTACGCCAATATTTCCAAAGTTTTAGCATTATAATCAAAACAGATCAACCCATCAAGCAGGTATTGCAGAAGTTGGATCTAGCAGGTCGGATGGTCAGATGGTCAGTGGAATTATCAGAATTCGATATAACTTTTCAACCCAGGGGACATATCAAAGCACAAGTACTTTCGGATTTCTTAGCCGAACTTTCTACCCAGGAGGAGAATGATGTGAATTTGAAGAGGCAGACATGGCTCCTTTCCGTGGATGGAGCATCCAACTTGAAGGGCAGTGGAGCAGGAATTGTACTAGAAGGACCAGGTGGAGTGTTGATAGAGCAGTCCTTAAAGTTCGAATTCAGGGCGAGCAACAATCAAGCGGAATATGAAGCCCTGGTAGCAGGCTTAACTTTAGCAAAGGAAATGAACATCTCTGACATCCAGGTGAAGAGTGACTCACAGTTAGTGGTTGGTCAAGTCAACGGCGAGTTCCAGGCAAAGGATGCACAGTAGGTAAGTACCTTTCCCAAGTTAAAAAGTTAATACAGAATTATTTGTCCGTTGAGTTGCAGTACGTGCCAAGGGATCAAAACTCCCGAGCTGATCTGTTATCTAAGTTGGCAAGCACCAAGAAACCTGGAAACAACCACTCAGTCATTCAAGAGACGTTACAGCAGCCCACTGTGGAAACCCAAGAGGAAGTCTGGTGCATTGATCAGGTAACCGAATCTTGGATTGACCCCATCCTTCACTACTTGACCGATGGTTCTCTCCCTGAGAACTCGGAAGCAGCCAGAAAGATTCAAAAGGAGTCAGCTAAGTACGCGGTCATCGGAAATCTGCTATTTCGAAGAAGCTTCTCAACCCCATTGCTTAGGTGTTTGAGTACCGAGCAGACCAGGAAAGTCATGTCTGAAGTCCATGAGGGAGTATGCGGAAGCCACATAGGAGGGGGATCTTTAGCACTGAAGGTGCTTAGAGACGGGTACTATTGGCCAAAAATCAGGCAAGACTGCATTCAATTCGTGAAGAAATGTGATAAGTGCCAACGCCATGCAGACCTTCATAGAGCCCCTCCTGTCGACTTGGGGTCTATTTATGCACCTTGGCCTTTTGCAATATGGGGAGCTGACATCATTGGCCCTTTCCCTCAGGCTCCAGGTCAGGTCAAGTTTCTACTAGTAGCTATTGACTATTTCACAAAATGGATCGAGGCAGAGCCCCTAGCCATCATAACAGCAGAGAAGGTCAAAAGATTTTATTGGCGAAAGCTGATATGTCGATTTGGGGTTCCAAACCGGATTATTTCTGACAATGGCACCCAATTTGTTAGTCGGGTAGTCCAAACCTTTTGCAGGGAACTCGGAATACAACTGGTTTTCTCATCTGTTGAACACCCCCATACCAATGGTCAAGCAGAGGCAGCGAACAAGGTCATCCTAAGTGGATTGAAGAAACGACTAGATGAAGCAAAAGGAAGATGGGCCGAGCACTTACCCCAAGTCATGTGGTCATATCATACAACTCCCCATACCTCTACACATGAAACCCCGTACCGATTAGTGTACGGGACTGAAGCAATGATTCCAGTAGAAATCGAGGAACCAACCTTGAGAAGCATGACGTACATAGAAGAGGAAAATGAAGTCGGCAGAAGGGTAGATCTGGATCTGGTAGATGAAGTAAGGGAGATGGCCCATATCAGAGAAATAGCAACCAAAGAAAGAGCAGCCAGAAAATACAACTTGAAAGTTGTGCCGAGAAGTTTTCAAAAAGACGACTTGGTCATGAGGTTAGCTTTAAAGGATGGAACTGCAGGAAAGTTAGCTCCCAACTGGGAAGGTCCTTTCCGGGTTAAAACAGCAAAGGGCAAAAGAGCATATAAATTGGAGACTCTGGAAGGAAAGGAAGTACCTAGGACCTGGAATGCTGGTAACTTACGTTTCTACTACAGTTAAACTAGGTGTTATTTGACAGTATTCATTTTCTTATCTTTTGGTACTTAGTTAACAGTTCTTTTTATGTAAAGTAGGAAGTAGAAAGTTGTTTTTTCTGTGTAAAGTAGGAAGTAGAAAGTTGTTTCTTTTTGTGAGGTAGTTTTCTTTTCTAAGTGTTGACTAGTGAGAGAGAGATCTCTTGGCTCTCAAGTCAGCTAGTTTCATTTGTAATAGTTAGGGTCGATCATCAGAATAAAAGTAGACGAGCACTATTTTCTCTCCTACCCTGGGAGAGTTTTTAATGAGGCTCTAGTTGTTAAGACCTTGTGTGATGAAGCATTGCATTCGAAGACTTCTTAACTTATCAATGCCAATACTCTTTCCAGAAAAACTCCAGTGACAAGTCGACTTTTAAAAAGCATCGACTTTAAACCAAGTTACTGACTTCTGAAAAGCATTAGTAACAAGTCGACTTCTAAAAAGCATCGACTTTAAACCAAGTTACTGACTTCTGAAAAGCATCAGTAACAAGTCGACTTCTAAAAGGCATCGACTTTAATCCAAGTTACTGACTTCTGAAAAGCATCAGTAACAAGTCGACTTTTAAAAAGCATCGACTTTAAACCAAGTTACCGACTTCTGAAAAGCATCAGTAACAAGTCGACTTCTAAAAAAAAGCATCAACTTTCCGAGAAGATGACTTCAGAAAGCAAGCATCAACTTTCCGAGAAGATGACTTCAAAAAGCATTAGACTGAAAATTAAACTAAGTTATTTATACCTCCAAAGGTATTCCGAGAAGGTGAATTCAGAAAGCATTAGACTGAAAATTAAACTAAGTTATTTATACCTCCAAAGGTATTCCGAGAAGGTGAATTCAGAAAGCATTAGACTTAAAATTAAACTAAGTTATTTATACCTCCAAAGGTATTCTGAGAAGGTGAATTCAGAAAGCATTAGACTGAAAATTAAACTAAGTTATTTATACCTCCAAAGGTATTCCGAGAAGGTGAATTCAGAAAGCATTAGATTGAAAATTAAGCTAAGTTATTTATACCTCCAAAGGTATTTCGAGAAAATGACTTCAGAAAACATTAGATTGAAAATTAAATTAAGTTTGGTTTACATGAAGTCGGAAAACAGATTACAAAAGCAAACTAGGATGATACAACCTAAGTAAAAACAGCATAAGACTACTCTTCATCATCTTCAGATTCCTCCACAAGCTTGCCATCCACAATCTTTTTGAAAACCCCTACCCCATCCACATTAATACCCGGATTCAGTAACTTTACTTGGTCAATCGCCTTGAAAAAACCCTTTGCATGAAGAACGACAACCTCTTTCTGCAGGGCATCCAGGCTCCCTGTAAGATGCTTATTTTGCTCAGTTGCTTCAGCAAGGTTCTGGACTAACTTATCTTTTTCAAGAACGATGTCGTCAAAATCTTTCTTCAATTTGACTTGCTCAGTGACCAAGTCTGAATATTTAGCATCATCAATGGTCTTAGCAGTTTCAGCAGCAACCAGCTTCGTCTTAGTATCTAAGAGAGACTTCTCCAAGGAAGCAATGGTTTGGGTTGCCGACTCAGTCGCCTTCAGTTTGCCGGTCAAGTCCTGAATCATCAGAGACCACTCATTTAGCTCTTTGTCATAAGCAGTCAAAGCACTATCAAAGCAGTACCCAAAAAACGAAGTCTGCATGCCCATAGTCATTAAGTGTTTGCCCACATTACGCATGCCGACCTTGTTGACCCGAGCTATGTCATCTTTCTTACTGAACTCTCGGCTCACAACCTGCTCAATAGGAAATCGGTGGTCGAAGATAGATGACACATCGCTACCTTCGGCACCCTGAAAATTATTGAATAAACACCACCACTTATCTGCAGGGATTGAGGTTAGGTTGGCTACGCCTGAAGAACTTCCACCTGACTGAGGTTGAGGAGGGGGACGATTTCCTGCGGACGCATCAGAGGGCGGTGGGATGGTTTGCTGACAGGCCGACCTTACATCCTCGGTCACCTTGGTAGGGGTGGCACCACCCGCAGTCTCCATTTGCTGGTTACCAATTGAAGCGTCAAACTTCTGCTTTTTCATCCTTTCGTTAGTAGGAATAGCAGTTTGCATTTCGGAGGTCGGAGCACTTGGGTCAACACCAGCCTTCTTCAGCCACCGTCTCAACGCTTTTTCATTGGTAATGACTTGAGGAACAGTGGCCTTGGGAGGCATCTTATCTGCAATAAAAGCGGAGTTAGTTGTCGTAACATGGGTGAATTGAATGGAGATATAAAAGTTTAAAATAAAGTGCAAAAAGACTCAAAATTCAAAATACCAAGGGACTGACGTAGCCGAGCTGGGAGATCTTCATTCTCCAACAGGAAGCCACAATCAATGGGGGCTTGGTTACGAAGGAACGCTACATCTATTTTTTCGTCAAAGGAGAGTTGGTCAAATTTGACCGTAGGAACCCTTCTCGGTTCCAAAGACCAGAATAAAGGGAAATGAGGGGTCCTGTCCTCCCCCACAAGGAGGTTGGACATTAACCCGGAACCTCGGACCCTAAAGAATTTTTGCTTCCATTTCTTATAAGATGAAGTATAAGCATTTAGGATTCCTTTACGGGGAATGCTATTAAACGAGACCCATCCGATCTCATCCCCGGTAGGCAGCTTAACTTGGAAAAAACAAAAAAAAAATTCTAAGGACAAGACCATATTATAGAAATGACAGATGATTTGGTAACCCCTAACGATAAATCATCAAAATCACTCTCAGTCTCTTCTGAATCAGGAATGTTTACTACAGGGATTTGGGCAGTTACTACAGGTGTTTGATCAGTGGTAGGATGAGGATTATCTCCTAGGAGAGATGAAAAGGAACTGGAAGAATCATTACTGTTATCAGAGAATGACTCCGAAGTCGAATCAGAAGAAGACATCTTGAACAAAGATGATTAAAGTAGGAAGCAAGAAAGGAAGCAAATGATACCTGACAAAGGAAGGAGGGACGAATTAAGAGCTCGGCAGCTAGAACGCAGAGAATCTCTGAGAATAAAACAAAGCAGAAATTTGTGAAGGTGAAAGCTTTCAGTATGATGAGAGGATCCTCGAACCCTTTGAAGGATATATATATATAGGTAGATAGGCGACGTTTTGTCTTCATAAATGAAGGGGCGTAGCTTTTCAAGCATCATCATTGAGTAGGTGCAATGATGGGACGTGAACCAACGAAAGCCGCCGCGCCGGAAGTGGACAGTCGCATTGATTGGTGAACAACTGACGCACGCGGGGAACCCAACGCTTCGTGCGTCCCGACGCTTCGTGTTTCGAATCTTGCCAAGATATACCTGCATTTAATTCAGACAAGGCATTGGAAGGACCAAAATAATTAAGTCGGGAGAACTAAAAGGTCGCTTCAGTACATTATTAATACATTAATACATTATTAAAAGCCCATTTATTTTAGAAGAGTTGACGTTGAGCGTACCTCATGCAAGAAATCCTAATGAAAAATCCTATGCTCATCAACCTGAATGAGTTTGCTTGGACCTTACATGTTTTTCTAAGTCCAGAACGCTTGGGCTTGTCAAAACTGGGCCATCCGATAATCCTTTCCCCAACTCACTGCTCCCGGGAGATTAAGCCCTGCACTCCCTTCACTACGCGTTTGGGCTTGTGGGGCTGTGGACTGTACAAGATATTGGGCCGAGGACGATCCCGATAACTCGACCCGTAACCCACGTCTCTCTGACCCCTTCCCCAAGTAGGCACGTAGGAGGGTAGAAGGCTGAGTGGGACACAAGGAGGAGAAAAGACAGGAATAAGGGTAATGGGCAGTTAGGACAAGGGCCTATAAGAAGCCCTGGGAGACTGGAGAGAAGGCAGGTTCACAATTTTGGTAGAAAAGTCGAGTTAACTGCCTTAAAGGTTAGCCCGGATTATCCTTGCCGAGAACACTTTCCTACCAATATTTGCCTATATATATCCAGCTCCAGCAATAAACCAGGTACACTTTCATTCACACTACTGAAACTTTGCCGGAATACACACTGACTTAAGCGTCGTAGTCCCTGCAAGTACACCACCGTCGTGCTCCTCCGTGGAACCGTCGTAGAAGCTCGCTGGAAATCGCCTCTACAAAATCCAGCACGAAAAATTACATTTTTATCCATTTATTTCTTTTGGGAAGTCATTCTTAGCTTAACACGTGCAAAAGCATATACGAACCAAAATTTGTCACTAATAAAATTCCTCTATATAACAAGAATATTTTATATCATGTCATGGTTAATTTGTTTTGTAGGAGCTCGTATTATCGTACCTCTATTTTCTCACTCTCGTACACAAACGTTCTCTCTCTTTTCCAACATAATCGATTATAGGACCGACATGTTTCAAAGTTAGGAGTCTAGTTTGGAGTAAAAGTAATAATTACTTTTATTAGGCAGAAGTACGATTGGAACCTCCTTTACTGATAGGCACCATTTTTATTATTTTTTCTATATTTGTTTTATCTTTGTTAATTTTTAGAGGTGTAATACACCATGAGAGCACTATAATACTTTGTTAAATTGGTAAAAAGAATCCCGATTACTTTTTTTGAATTTGGTTACATTTAGTATATTAATTTAGGGCATACTCGCCAAAATTAATTAGGTGGAGCCCAAGCTTACTAGTATATATATGTGTGTGTGTGTTATAATTGTTTCAAACCATTAGGGTCCGTTTGGTGGACAGGGTTGATGAGTCTCAAAAATATCATTAAGTAATTAATAATGATTGAGTCTCATTTTTCCTAAGTTTTAATAAGTAAAAAATTCTGTTAAGATTACCAGTACAAGAATTGCCTATGCTTTTAATATGATTTTTATGTTTCATCAAGAAGACCATCTGAAGTGATCTACTGTCTGAAGAAGTAGGATCATCTGAAGTGGTTCATTCATTTGAAGCATGATATCATCTGAAGTCAAGAAGACCATATGAAGACGTGTGACGTGGCAGATTGTCTGAGATTAGAAACCATCTGAAGAGTAAAGCCCTCTAAAGATCTCTGATAAAGACTCAAGTCAGTTCAGCGCCTTCTGAAACAAGTCTTTGGTCTAACCTCTTTAAGGCAAGCTGCTCAGAGACTTTCCTGCATATTTGAATCTCATGCACCAAAAAGCAAATGTCTGCAACGCATTCTTTGCAGTGCTTAGAACAGAGACAATATTGCACCATCTACCTTGTACTATGTCAGAAGCTATCAGAAGCTGTTTCATAACGGGATTAATAGCATTAAATGCTATCTCTCAACGGTGATCTCAACGGACTTCATCTCAAGAAAGTATAAATAGCTTCATGCACGTCGTTGCAATTAGAGAATCATCTAAGAAAGAAAAGAGCCAACACGCTGCTAGTTTTACTCTGTAAAACACTCTGATATATTCATTCTTGTACAATAACTTTCAGATCCTGAGTCTTACTCAGTTTATTTATACATCATTCAGTTTAAGCTCTGAACCGTGTGTAATTTCTTAGCTTGAACAAAACCTTTCATTATTAAACACTTGGGTGTTGAGCCTGGAGAGGCTTGGTTGTAAAGCAATACTTGGTTGTTGAGCGTGAAGAGGCTTATTGGGAAAGAATACTTGTTGTTGTAGAGCCTGAAGAGGCTTGACAGAAAAGAATACTTGTAATCTTCTGAAGATTAGTGAAAATCCAGCTACTGTGTTTTGCTTTGGGACTGGACGTAGCTCACTGTGGTTGTGAGTGAACCAGGATAAATCATCTAGCTAAGTTCTCTACTCTTTAATCTCTTTAAATTCAGTTTAAGGATAACAAGAATGGATTTGAATTGGTAGATATAAAAGCTTTTGACGTAAATTCTGTTTTCAGAAAACAAGTTTTTCAGTCTAAAGGTGCTTCAGACGGAACGTTAAACTTCAGATTTCATTTCATCATCTGAAAGCTTTTGCAAAAACTCCCTGTTTACAAAAAGGTTTCCAAAAACGTTAAAGTTTTATTGAAACACTATTCAACCGTCCTCCTAGTGTTTCCCTGTTTATTTCTACGAAGATATGATATTATAGGATATGATAGACAAGTTAGATAGAAACATGTCTTTGGGAATGGAGAAACTTGAGAAAATGCTTTTGCTTTGGACGTTGACAGATACAGGCACTCAACTAGTAGTAATTCAGGTACATATGATAAACCATGGTTGAAACAATTGAGGGAACTTGCAAAGGAATTTTGTAGGAAAAGAAGTGAAGCTCCAATTATCTTTCCACTAGTATCACTACTAGATGAAGTGGCTTGTGGGAAACCAAAAGAAGTAAGAATGGTTTGTTTTGCAGCAAATAAATAGTACTAGACGCTATAAGCTTAGCATTTTTTTTTTCTGTTGTTATTTACTACTTGAAATATAAAGAATTACATAGATCAAATTATTTAAGCAATCGTACACAGGTATAACATTTCACCTACACTTCCATGCAGTAACTGAAGAGTTTCTTCGTATCTGCTTGACTATAGGAAGTTTACCTTTTCGATAAACATTGTGAAATTTCAACACTTCAATCTCTCTAAATAATTGATATCGTTCACTAATAATGAGGGAAATATTGTAAACCATCACATCACCATCTTACAAAGAAAACTCCATTGTTGTATGACTTCACCTACAATTAAACAGGTCTTGAAAGAAAATCCATTAGTAGTTAACATGCTTCAAATATATATCATCCATCCTTGCAAGATGTACAACTAGCTCAATAATTCTCATCGGCCATTTAAGGAGGTAACGTTTAATTCATCATTTGTACTCATTTCATTTTGAAATGAGCTTGAATTTCCTCCATCAGAAACATTCCTTGGGAAAAACCCAGGCTCTTTGGGGTCAACTAGTTCCTTTTCACTACCTAGCATTTGTACTACTGAGGTCATGGTTGGTCTATCCTCTGAATATTGCTGCACGCATAAGAGACTAACATGGATGCATTGTAATACTTCTAAGACAACACATGAATCCTTTATTCTTGAGTCAATCAACTGTAAAGCGTTTCCCTCCTTTCAAAGTGTCCATGTCTGAGCTATGAAAGAACAAAGTTAATTACATATCATCTCTGACATGGACAGATAAAAAAATTATGTAAGAGCTTACATAACCAACAAGGTTAAGAGTCTGGTTTCTATGACAAAGAGCTCTGTTTTTGTTCCCACATATAATCTCCAACAATAAAATACCAAAGCTGAAAACATCAGATTTTATTGAAAATAGCCCATCAACAACATATTTCGGTGTCATGTACCCACAGTAAGAAACAATTAGATTAAAAATATTAATATGTGACATAAATTAAGTAAATATGATGATGGATAGTTAAACAGACACTCACTAAGTTCCAACTATTCTATTTGTGTTTCCTTCAATTTGGTCTCCTCCAAAAGATCTGGTCATTCCAAAATCTGATATTTTGGATTTAACTTATCATCAAGTAAAACATTACTTGCTTTGAGATCTCTATGAATAATCCTTAGTCGAGAATCTTGATGAAGATACATAAGCCCCCTAGCAATTCCAAATATTATGCGGAAGCGTTGCGGCCACTCCAGCAATTTACCTTTTATTTGATCTATTTGTTTGCAAAGCAAAGAAGTTATTCAATGTTATATATTCAAGATGAATAAGTTGCTCATTATATATGACTGGAATCTAAAAAACACAGGTTCACCTAGCACCTAATTTTAGCATGCTTCATCTTCCATACCAAAAATAAAGGAGTCAAGGCTACCATTAGCCATAAATTCATATACTAGCAATTTTTCTTCTCCTCGAATATAGCAGCCAAGAAGCTTTACAAGGTTTCTGTGTTGAAGTTTTGCAATTAGTTTGACTTCTGTTAAGAACTCAGAAAATCCTTATCCAGAACTACTTGAAAGTCTCTTAACTGCAATTTCTTGTCCATCCGCTAATTTTCCCTGCATAATTGCTTTTATTTGTAATTTGCCCAATTGGTTTATATAACATTAATACTTATCTAGTTGTTTTTTCTTTGGTAAGTACTTGAATATTGGTTTACCTTATATACTACTCCAAAACCACCTTGTCCACTCTTATTATTCAAGGAGAAGCTGTTAGTGGCAACAGTAATTGTTGACAGATCAAACAACGATAGATCCAACTTGTCTAGATGTCTTTCAAGGTTATCTATTGTCTTTGAATTTTCTAAAAAATGAATGAAAGAAAGGAGGCATTTAGTAATAATATGAAACACAAGCAGGGATTAGAACTAATTAAATTTTATTTAAAATAAATATGCACTATTAAATTTAGAGAAGGAAGAGAATATATGTTGTGTGATTTTAATTTCTTAGATCAATCTGTTGCAAGTTGAAACTCTAATCATTACCCAATGAGAATTGTTGCCTTGTTAAAATTAACTTGATCTCAAGTTCATATATATATATATATAGTGACAATAATATGATCGAAGCATAATTTACCAGAAGTTTTCCTTCGGATTCTGTATATGACATAAATGCAAAACAAAAGCATCCCAGAAATTGAAGCAGTGATGGTAGCAATTATTGTTGTCACACTTTTGCTGTGTGCCCATGTCGAGGCTCTTCATGGTTGACTTTGATCAAACAAATAAACAAAAAAGAAAAGTTAAATCCTGAAATTGAAAGAGTGATCATGCACCGTTTACAAATTGAGAAGAATGATGGAAGTATTAAGGAGAAAATTTACCTAACTCTGAAATGGACATCCGGATATACAGATCTTTCCCACCATCTTCAAACTGTCTTATGTCAATTAGATCACCAAACCACATGACACAGCCACTACCTGCTCCACTAATTATGTCTGAATTTGCATAAGCCATACAAGAGCAATTACTCAAGCACATGGTTCTGCATTCCGGTAAATGAATTTTCTCATCCAGTGAAGTGTGTGTAGTATCTGGTACTTTGAGTTTTGAATATTTGATAAACCCATCCATGTTTTCGTCGTTGCAGGTTAATGGTTTAATGCGGAGACATCCTCCACTCCAATCTAATGAGTTCCATGCTTGCAGTGATTTTGGACTGAACCCTTCTACACATTGGCAAAATTGTATCAGTTGGATAGTCAAAGCTTTGCCATAAGTAGTCTTCTGAAATTGCTTCTCTTTCATTTCTTATCACAAGATTACCACTGTCCAAGAGCTCTGCCACCAGATTTTGTACTTGTTTTCCTAAGTCTGTACGCCAAACAACAGAGTCGTTTTGGTTGAGCATAAGGTCGCCTGTGCTGTTCATTGTTAATATGCCCTACGTATTATTGATAGGATTAATTGTCCCTGTTAGCAACCCAAACAACTTTTTTACTTGCGGTATATATTATTCTTGATTGGGGTGTTGATATTCTTGTACCAAATCCCCAGGTAACGTTTATGGGACTTACCTGGGCTGAAGAAACCAAATTCAAATATTCCACCTTTTGAAACTGAGGTCTTGCCATCACTGATAGAGAGGGAACAAATATGCAAATAACCATAATCATTAAACAGAGAAGGTCCATTGAATTAATGACAACTTTTGTAGCACTCAATTATTTGGATATTGATGATATGGATTTATCTAGGCTTTTTGACCGTACAGGGGTGGGAAAAAAAATTAATTACTAAAATAATGTTACAAAAAATATATTTACCAAAGTGGGGTGAATTTTGCCACGGTGGAAGGATAATGCGCGAACTGGGTTGGCGCATCATGCAAAGAGAAAGATATGTCTATGTGATGTAATGGATTAGATGGAAATGAAAGTTTTAATGGTCATGCATGTCTGTCCGAAAAGAAGGAGCATGCCACTATAAATGAGAGCAGATTCAGTTAGCCACAAGTCTAACAACTTGTGTTATTTTTGTGGTCTGGTTTATGTGAAATTACAACTTGCATTTATTTTTTCGTATATTAGTTTGCGTATTTGTTAGTAATTTAGTAATATAAAATGAGTCAAATTATTACTTTTATTTATTGGAATGGTAGAAAGTATAAAGGTGTGCAAGGTATAATGTTTGAAGGTGATAAGAAGGCTATTCATATAAAAAGAGGAATTAGTTTTAATTTTTTGAAGAGGAAGATTCACAAAAAATTTAATCTTTCAAAAAAATCAAATTGTGTCTAGTCTAACGTGTAGGTTTTTAACATCACAAAACCCCACCACTTATACAGGTCTTCAAATATGTGATGATGAAGATGTGGAGTGCATCATCCAGGCTTTCGAGCAACAGTCATTGATGACTGTTCTTGAATTATATGCAGAGATTGACAATGTTGGTAGTTCATCTTCACCCGTCCAACCCGTTCAATTGGATACGCAACTCTCAATGGGGATTGAAGATCATCATGTATATGTATCAGGAAGTGTGACAATTGAGGACACCAACATTCTTGATCGTGAAGCTTATGAGAATATGGTCAGAGAATGTGACGATAATCAGGATGAGGAAGATGAAATGAAATGGACTGGACAGAGTCGCAGAGTTCGCAAAGATGTACTCATTGTCATCGTGCAGGTCACAGTCGTCGATTTTGCCCTCGTTATTTAGAGGAGCAGCAAGACCAAAGTCACGCTAATGACAATGTAAATGATCCATAAATAAAATTTGTGTTTCATGTTCATCAAGTATTTTAACTTATAACATTAACACACTATTTGTATCAAGTTTTTTAAACGTTAAAAAAATATAATTTCTAATATTAATAAAAATAACAATAATCGTAATAAAATTTAAAATAATGTGTGCCAATAATACATGCAAATATTACATGTAAATATTACTGCGTGATAAGCTATCCTCACGTAGATGCATGCAAATAATACATGCAAATACGCGCTAAGTGCGTGATGCGCTTAGTGAGTTAGCGCATCTCGTGATGCGCTTAGTGAGTTCGCGCATTGCCTTTTTATTAAGCCGCGCTAAGTGAGTTAGCGCATCTCGTGATGCGCTTAGTGAGTTAGCGCATTGCTTTTTTATCTCTCGTCGCATCTCACTTAGCATAAAAAAGTGAGTTAACAACATGCGCTTAGTGAGTTAGCGCATCCCGTGATGCGCTTAGTGAGTTAGCGCATTGTGACAGCAACGCATCGTGACCCTACCGTTCAGAAGCATCTCACGCGTATGACACTTACATTGGGAAGTGGCAAGTAATATGACAACTTTGGGAAGGCGCGGGAATCTCACGCCTATGACACTCATGGAATCTCACGCTTTGCATCATTAAGCACGAGAATGCTTTGGGAAGTGGCGGGAATACATTGGAAATGATCAAGAATCTGCTGGACTCTCTCATGCAGTGTGTACACGTGATTCTTTCTTATTTTTTGGATCACTTTTTTTTAATCAAAGTCAGAAAATACTCGTGATTCTTTCTCTCATGCTGGACTCTCTCACTGCCTATATATATATATTTCATTTGAGACTATATACTCGAATTCTCTCCTCATTTTTCCTAACCAAATTTTTTCTACCATTACAATGGCATCCGAGAGACTTGTTCATCCAGGCCCATTAGACCCGTCACTTTTGCGTTTACAAGATGTTCATGTGTTTGAGCACATTTGGAATGGTGCACCTGATAGAATTTTAACCGTTCGACGAGCAGGTGATCGCGTTGGACGTTCAAATGTTGTTCCACAACAAATCAAGCCACTTCTTTTGCAAGTCGGTTTCCTGGGCGTGGCTTTATTTGATTTTTTTCAAATAGATCATACATTGATAACCGCTTTGGTGGAAAGATGGAGGCCGGAGACACACACCTTTCACATGCCACAGGGTGAGTGTACCATCACCCTACTAGATGTTAATTTTCAGCTTGGTTTAAAAGTTGATGGTCAACCTGCCACGGGTGTCACCTACGGAAATTGGCAGCCTCTAGTGCAAGAATTGTTGGGCGTGGCTCCATCAGAGTCGGAACTGAAAGGAGGACGTCTCAAAATGAAGTGGCTTAATCAACATTTTGGTGACTTTAATGTCCACGCCCATGATGAAATACAAATAGAACGGTACACTCGGGCGTTTATATTACGTATTATGGGTGGTTTATTATTTCCAGATCATTCAGGTAGGTGGGTGCCTCTGAGATATTTGCCGTTACTAGCTGATTTTGAACAGGCTGGCTCATACAGTTGGGGGTCAGCTGTTCTTGCATACTTGTACAGAGAATTATGTAAAGCGGCTGACTACAACCGTAAGGAGATTGGTGGAGCATGTGTTCTCCTACAATTGTGGGCTTGGATGTTTTTCCCATCTATCGCCCTCAACCTCCACAACCAAATCCTAGGGTGCCACTTGGTGAAAGGTGGTCAGGAGGAACAACTTTTACCGTTCAACACGGAACACTCGAATACTATCGAAACATGTTCGATAGGATGGAGAGTTCAGATGTTAGTATTTCTTTACTTATAAACATTATTCAAATACAATAATATTTATATTTTCTAACTTATTGTGCAATGTCTGCAGATTTTCTGGTTTCCATACACAAGGGAAATGGTTATTCAGCTCCCGCCATATTGTTTGGAGGGGAGAAATATATGGCGAGCAGTTGTGCCACTCATTTGCTTTCATATTATTGAGTGGCATCAGCCAGACCGTTGTATGCGCCAGTTTGCTATGGTGCAACATATCCTACGCCCTCCATCACAACCAGATCACCTGCATGATGTCACTTTAAAAGGAAAGACTGCTGAGAATTGGCGTGACAAACATGCCATATATGTGACCCAATGGGATCAGCGGGTGAATTACTGTTGGACAAATGAGGAGTGTCGTGGCAAATTCAACCTCCCATCCAATTCTGAGTATATGGTGTGGTACAAGAAGCACACCAGACGTTGGATTAGTCAATCAAATGCAAAGACTGGCAACATGGTATCTTTGTTTTATAATTTTTTTTCGATCATTCTAATAATATCATGACACCGATACAAACTGATTTTAGCATTTTTGTTTTGGTTCTTGCCACAGATTGATACTTTGGAGCGCATGTATTTTACTGTGACATCGGAAGGGGAGAGTACTTTCTCATTTGCAAACATGCGTTCAGAAATTAGTCATTGCCTGCAGATTTGTCGTTCAATTGACAGAATAACATCACCTGCAGTATCTGCTCCAGAACCATCTCACCCTGCACAAGAATCACAAGTAACCACTGACAACCCTGCAGGACGGGTGGAAGGAAAGGGACTTCATCGTCGTCGTAGACGAGTTCCACATGAACAACTCACAATCCCTCTGGCACCACAACTTGAACCAGGAATGTATTATGTGCCTCCTGTTGATCCTTTTCAACCTGTTTCTTCATATTATTATCCATCTCAGCCTTCGCCTCCACATATGCCTTCTCCAAATTTTAATATTCCACCTCCATATTCAATGGGGGAATGTTATATGCTCACACCTCCGGTAAATATTACTCCATCGGTCTATACCCATCCAGGTTGATCACATTCAACACCTAATCGTTGGATTGATCAATGGCAAAATGCTCGAATGATGTCACCATCATCGGGTGGGTTCACACACCAGGGCAGCTCTTCCACACAACATGAAGCACCGGGCCTTGGTTTTAACTTAAATGAATCATTTGCCCAAGAAGCACGTGCATCTCAAAACATAGTGGAAGGTGAAGAAGACGACCCAGAACCAAGAAGAAACCCACCTCGAGATACTAGGAATCGACGACGACATTGTATTCTCTCCCCATTCCCCCCAAATAATTAACTTGTATTAATTAACGTAATTTATTAAGTTGAAATTAATTTGATGTAAGATTTTTAAGTTAAGGTTAATTTATTTTATGTGTTTTTTAAACATTTATTAAATACAATTTATTATTTCTGAGAAATCATCTTCATGCGCCAACCCAGTTAGCGCATCAAAAGAGAAAGATATATAGGATGCGCTAACTCAGTTAGCGCATCCTATATATCTTTCTCCTACATTATGCGCTAACTGGATTGGCGCATCTTGATACACCAACCCAGTAAGCGCTTTAGCCTTCCATCATGACAAAATTCATCCCACTTTGATAAATATATTTTTTGTAACATTATTTTAATAATTAATTTTTTTCCACCCTGTACGATCAAAAAGCCATTTATCTAAGCGTATGAATATGATATACACTATACAGGATAAGCTGAGACCCTGAAACACGCTTTGTTCCTCATTCAGATTTCCAATTCCAAGTCAAGCGCGTGCGTGTCTCACCGCTGCATGATTTGTCTTTGGTATCAAATTGTCCTTATCATTTTGCCTATTCATTAAAATAATGTAAAAAAATATAATTTAAATTAGGGTGATTTTTATCATGATGGAGGGTGATTAGGGTGGCGCTAACAGGAAAAGCGCCTTGCATATAGCAATGTCGCTAACCAGTTTAGCGCCTCCTATATGTGCTATGCTTGTGAATATAGGTGCGCGCTGTGACTCTGTAATCGAGTGTGTGAGTCAGTGAATGAGTGACGTGAGTGTGTAGGTGAGGTGTGAGTAAGGGGTTAAATATATTTTTAGTCCCAGAAATATAGTCGATATTTGTTTTTAATCCCTGCAATTTAAAATCAGTGGTTTTGGTCATTCAAAAATTGAAAATACACCAATTTAGTCCTTATTGCATAATTTTGCTATAGATTTTGCTACCAATTAGCTACAAATTTTTATCAATAAGGACTAAATTGATATATTTTCAATTTTTGAAGGACCAAAACCACCGGGTTTAAATTGCAGGGACTAAAACCAAATCTCGACTATATTTCAGGGACTAAAAACATATTTAACCCGTGAGTAAGTGAGTGCAGGTTAGTATTGAATAGAGTGTGTGTTGGACAAAAAAAAGTTAATTATGTAAATTAATTGGATGATGAGCATAATATATTTTATTGGGTAAAATAACATTTTAGTCCATATAAAATACCCAAGTTTTGATTTTCGTCCCTGGAAAATTTTTCTTTTTTATTTCATCCTTATAAAATATTTATATTATTTTTTTTAGTCCCTGATGTTGATTATACTGTTAATTGTGGATGTGTCGAACGTCCATAATAGTCAACAATATTTTAGAAGTACCCTAACACATTATATAAGAGTGTTTATCTTCCTTAAACTCATTTAGAGAGTCAAATTTCATGGTCAATTTGAACAAAATTTCTTTGTACCTTTCCTCCTTCATATATATCACAAATAATCTTTGAATGTGTTTAAGGAGGCTAACACTGTTGTATAATGTGCCAAAGTACAATACATATGATTACTAATTGTGATGGGTGTTCGACACATTCGTAATTATTAGTGGAATCAACAACAAGGACTAAAAAAATATCTTAAACATTTTATAAGGATCAAATAAAAAAGAAAAATTTTCCAGGCACGAAAATCAAAACTCGGGTATTTTATAGGGACTAAAATGTTATTTTCCCCTATTATTAAGTTAATATTTATATTTTTATTATATATTACATTATATTTTTACATTAAACTATTTTTTAAATTTGGACCTACGTCATGTGCTAGCATTTTCAAGATCGGTAAGGAAAGATATTAAAGTTGAAAAGACATTAAAGTTAATAAGGGTAAATAAGAAAAATGGTAATAAATGTTGTCATGAAAGTGTAAAGTGCCTTATTAAAAAACCACAAAATTTTTTTTTAATTGCTTGATGTGAAAGTATATTGTAATATTTAATAAAATTTTAAACATTAGATCATGTGTTGTGTTTTAGAACATTAACGTATTGTGTTCCAATTTAATTAAATTGTTATGTCACTGATATTTAATAATTATATTTGGATTATTTTGGAGTAATTTTTCAATTGAGTTATATTTTTTTTAATTAATAATTTTTTAATGAGTTATTAATTTTTTACTAAACTAAATTGCAGGTAACTGGAGCGGATATGGGCATATAGGTGCCCAACTGGTACAGGGACAGACATTAAAATTGCTGCCCACGCGGGTATGGTTTTTTTTAAAAAAACGCGGGTATGCGGATGGGCGCTATGGTACCCTGACCAAAGGGTACCCATTGTTATGCCTAATGTGGCGACACACCCTTGGATGTCTGTGTAAAACTTTTTTACACTGACAGTGTATATCAATTAAATCTATAAAAATATTTAAATATTCAATTATGTATTTATTTTAGAACCTTAACATATAATGTTTCAATTTAATTAAATTGTAACTTATATTATAACTTATATAACTACTACATTAAATATTAACAACATTAATTCTAATAATAACTATATGATATAAAATATGATACAGTAACCATCCTAATTAACTTACTAATAATACTAACATAATAGTAATACTCATTATCCTAATAAATAAAATATATTATGCTCATCATCCAATTAACTTACATAATTAACTTTTTTTTTTGTTTAACACACCCTATTTAGTACTCACTCACTCACCTCCACACTCACTATTCACTCATGTTCTCATTCACTAACTCACGCACAACCACTCACCTTACCTATTCACATGCACTACTGCACAGCGTATTAGCACACACGAGACGCTAAATTGGTTAGTCCCATTATTATATGCAAGATGCTTGTATTTTTTCTACATTATTTTAATAAATAATATTTTTTTAATATTAATCTGGTAAAAAATTGGTTAGCCCATTATTATATGCAAGACGTTTGTATTTTTTTTACATTATTTTAATAAATAATATTTTTTTAATACTAATGTGGTCAAAAAGCCTATAGCAGTCACAATGGACTGTGATGTTTAAAACAATGGTATTATAATACAAAAGTCAAAGTCTCCACTCCTTTGTCGTAGTTTTATGATTTTTTTTAAAAAAGGGTGACATTAGAGAAGCAAGCATCAGGGGTGAGAAGGGTAAAGCGAGACGTACGGTACGTCCCGCTTTTTTACCACACGGTTTTTTAGCCCCTCCCTAAAAAATATAGTTTTTATATTTTTATTTTATTATATATTTATTTTTTATTATTTATCTCATTAAATAAAAATATAGATTAAGAAATATAATAAATGATCACATAAAATTTGTGTTAATCATTCATGTTAACACGGGGTTAATTATGTGTCCCGAAATAGTGAACATATTAAAAAATGAGATTAATGGTGTTTCCCTTTGTGGTTAATAGAAAAAATAATTTGGTTAATTGATTTTGTGAGGTTAATTGCAACCCCTGTTAACATAAGGTTAATTATGTGACAAGAAACGGTGAACATATTAAAAAATGAGGTTAATGGTCTATCCATTTGTGGTTAACAGAATAAGATTTTTGGTTAATTGATGTTGTGAGATTAATTGCAACTCTTGTTAACACGAGGTTAATTATGTGTCCAGAAACGGTGAACATATTTAAAAATGAGGTTAATGGTGTATCCATTTGTGGTTAACAGAATATGATTTTTGGTTAATTAATTTTGTGAGGTTAATTGCAACTCATGTTAACACGAGGTTAATTATGTGTCCTGTAACATCCTAAAATTTTGTTAAGTAAAATATTAATTAAATTAAATAAATAAGTAGAGGAAATAATTAATTAAATAAGATGAATAAATAATAGGATCAATATTATTATTAGTTTTATCCATAAAGCTACTTCAATTTAAAAAGAAGATAAGGGGGTTGAGGATGGGCCCAAGCCCATATAGGCATTTTAGTAAGGAGGGGTTATCAGTTCACCCTAATCCTTATTCGTCAAATCGTCAGAGAGCGAAACGTTAAGGACGGGAGAAACCAAGTCTCAAAAGGAGGTTGTTGCAGAGTGGTCGTCAAGAACCAAGAAAGAGTCTTCCTTGCTGTTCGATCTTCACTTCAAGGTACGGTGGGGGAGAGGGTGCTACTTGTATATGCATGTAGGGGTGCTTGGGTAGTAACCTAAGAGTATAAATTCGTATTGATGTATGTATAACTGAGAATGAATGATATAAACTGTTGATTTATGGTTGATTGGATGTCCAGTGATGATTTATTGGGTGAGATTAAAGATGATATTGAGAATAATGAAAAGGGGAATTAGGGATTTGAGAATTTGGGGATGTTGATGAATTGGTTGTATAATCTGAAAAAGATTGTTGTTCTGCTGAGTTTTGGATGATATTAATGTTTATGAATGTTGTTTATTCGAAAAGATTGATTGGAATGGTTTAGAGATGTTAGAAATCGTGAAATCTGCGATCTGCGTCGCGGGTAATCGATTACCAGGGTGTTCTGGGCAACCCAGAAATGCTGTTTGCTGATGGTAATCGATTACAGGTTTGTGGTAATCGATTACCAGAGAGTTTGTTTGCAGGTAATCGATTACAGGGGTGCTGTAATCGATTACTAGTGTTTGGTCGCAGGTAATCGATTACAAGGTGGTTGTAATTGATCACCAGAGACTTTGTTTGCAGGTAATTGATTATTGGAGGTTGGTAATCGATTACCAGAGTGGATTTTGAGAGCCTAAGTGCTCAATGATGCTTGATATGCTTGATAATGGTTTGGTATGCATATAGTTGGTGATTATGCAATATATTTGATGATGTTTTGGAATGCATATGGTTGGTTAATATGCAATGTAAATGATGTTATTTGGAGTGCATAAGGTGGTTAATATGCTATGTAATTGATGTTATTTGGAATGCATGTGGTTGGTTAACATGTCATATAATTGATGTTATTTGGAATGCATGTGGTTGGTGAACATGCTGTGTAATTGATGTTATTTGGAATGCATGTGGTTGGTTAACATGCCATGTAATTGATGTTATTTGGAATGCATGTGGTTGGTTAACATGCCATGTAATTGATGTTATTTGGAATGCACGTGGTTGGTGAACATGCCATGTAATTGATGTTATTTGGAATGCATGTGGTTGGTGAACATGCGATATAATAAATAATGATGTTACTTGAGTTGTGCGGGCCCATAGAGGGGGTACAACTTAAGAGAGATGCCTTGAGCATGTGTGATGAGACCTGAATTGTGCGGGCCCATAGAGGGGGTACATTTCAGGAGGTGAACTGTGTTGTGCGGGCCCATAGAGGGGGTACAACTCAGGGGATCAAGATGGGGCATTCGATGCACGGGCCCATAGAGGGGGTGCAACCTAGGAGTGATTGTACTGGCCCATAGAGGGGGTGCAACCTAGGGTCGAATGTCGTTGTGCGGGCCCAACGAGGGGGTACAACCTATCGGTTTGTGTGGTGATGCCGGTAGACTATCTTGGTAATAACTAGAGTGATTGACGAGGTGCACCCATTGTGTGGAGTTCCAAGTCATGATCTTTGTGTAGATGATGAGATGAGTATTGGTGCATGTGATAGTTGGAATACTCAACGATGGAATTGAGTTATATAATGATGAGTTTTGGTGCATATAATATATTGGAATACTCAACGATAGAATTGGGTCATATGATAATGTTAATGAGTTTGGATGCATACATGTTGGATGTATATGTGTTATATTTGATGATGATATTGTGTTATTAAATGATGTTGTGAGTATTAATGATGAATGAGTATTATGTGAGCATGTGACTCCTTTGGTGAATGATGGTATGAGATTATCTGTTGAGATAGATGAATAGCTTTATGTTGATTTATGAATGTTGCTTATTTGATGGATTATTGGATGTTTTGGTATGAGGTATGATGATTGTTGATGTTGTTTATATGTGGGTGAGGATAGGGTAGCCTCCTATATGTATGTATGAGTAATATTCTTTTCCTCACCATATACTGTGGATATTATTTTTACAGGTGTTGATGAGGACACGATTAGTGTCGTATTTGATTAAAGGGAATGTGCTATGATAGTTGTGACATCAGGGTATAATTTTGGGGGTCTTTTATTATGTTTCTAGTTAGGAAGACTTTTGGTGTAAACTATTTTGGATGTCTTACACGTCAAGTAGGATGTTCAGTATTTTTATTTTCTTTGGAGATTCCGCTGCATGAGTGTTGGATTATAATTGAGTTTTATTTCGTTTTAACTAAGTTGTTTTCGAATTATGAGGTTTTGGAAAGAGAGTTTTGTGAACCTTTTACCCATCGTGGGACGTTGCCTTTTCCATAATTCAATTTATTAAACATATAAGAGTATGGGGTAGAAGGGTGTCACATTAGTTGGTATCAGAGCAGGTCGGTTCACCGGCCTTGAGTTATGAGTTTACTATGCTTCTGTGGTGTTAATCTGATTGATTGATTGATTGACTGTTTGAGTGAATTGTGTTGCTTGAATTTGATTGTTTGTCTTATTTCTTTATTTTTCTGCTTTACTTAGTATGTTTGCTTACCCTTTCTTTAATAAAGAAAGAGTAATGGCTAGAAGAGGTAGGAATGATTGTGTGATTGCTGAAGCCTTAATGGCTATGGCATAGGCTGTTGGCAACCTAAACCAACATCATGAGGTGGATTGGCTTGCTCGGTTCTAGAGGAACCATCCACCTACTTTTCATGGGGGTTATGATCCCGATGGTGCTGCTGACTGGATCTTCGAGATCGAGAAGATTTTTAGAACGAAGGACTGTCGTTGGTGTAAAAGGTTATGTTGGTTGCGTTCATGTTATCAGGGGACGCCGGGTTTTGGTGGCAGAGCACTTATTAGAGGATGATCGATGAGGGCACCGCGTTGAGCTGGGATAACTTCAAGAGGGCGTTCTTCGAGAAGTACTTTCCTCATGACGTTCGTAATAAGAAACAGATCGAGTTCCTTGAGTTAAAGCAAGGGGATGGCACCGTGGCAGATTACGTATCCAAGTTTGAAGCGCTAGTACAATTCTGCCCTACATATGAGGGAGCTGCCAATGAAGAGTCCAAGTGTGTAAAGTTTCTCAGCGGTCTTCGTTCGGAGATCAAGCGAGTGTTCAACTACCAAGGGATGACGCGTTTTCACGAGCTGGCGAACAAATGCAGAATTTATGATGAAGACCGCAGGGCTAGAGCAGCACATTACAAGAGTGGAGGGCCTATGAGGAATCAGAACAAGTTCCAATCAACTAACAAGGGCAAACCGTATTCTCGTGCAACGGGAGGCTCCAAGTTTGGAGGTGTCAGTGAGGGTACAGTGTAGAAGAAGTGAGTTTCTTAGGTCCTGTTATTTCTAGAGGAGGTATAGGCGTAGATCCTTCTAAGGTAGAGGCAGTGCTTAAGTGGGAGGCTCCTAAGTCGGTAAGTGATATTAGAAGTTTCCTTGGGTTTGTTGGGTACTATAGGAGATTCATAGAAGGGTTTTCTAAGTTAGCTTTACCTTTGACTGAGTTGACTAGAAAGGGGGTTGCCTTTGTGTGAAATAGTAAGTGCGAGACTAGTTTCCAAACCCTTAAGGAGAAGTTGACTAGTGCACCAGTGTTAGTGTTGCCTGACCTTAGCAAAACCTTTGTAGTGTACTGTAATGCTTCTAAGATGGGTTTAGGTGGAGTGTCAATGCAAGAGGGTAAAGTAGTAGCTTATGCTTCTAGGAAATTGAAAATCCATGAGAGAAACTACCCTACTCATGACCTAGAGCTAGCGGCCGTAGTGTTTGTGTTGAAGATATGGAGACATTATTTGTATGGATCCAGGTTTGAGGTTTTTAGTGACCATAAGAGCCTTAGATACTTGTTTGACCAGAAAGAGCTGAACATGAGGCAGAGGAGGTGGCTAGAGTTTCTTAAGGATTATGATTTTGAGTTGAGTTACCATCCCGGTAAGACTAATGTAGTGGCTGATGCTCTAAGTAGGAAATCCATTCATGTTAGTTCACTGATGATTAAGGAGATGGATCTTTTAACCCAATTTAGGGATTTGAGTTTAACTTGTGAAGTGACTTCGGTTAGTGTGAGGTTAGGTATGACCAAAGTAAGTAATGATCTGTTAAAGGATATTAGCAAGGCCCAATTAAAGGATCCACTTTTGATAAATAGAAGAGAGGCCATAGAAGGAGGTAATGATGGAGAGTTTGTAATAGGTGCTGATGGGGTAGTAAGATTTGGAGACCGGGTGTGTGTGCCTAGTGAACCTACTATTAAGCGTCTAGTGCTAGAAGAAGGGCATAGAAGTAAGCTTAGTTTCCACCCATGATCGACTAAGATGTATCAGGATTTGAAGAAAGTGTTCTGGTGGCCTAGAATGAAGAGGGACATAGAGGAGTTTGTGAGTGCTTGCTTAGTGTGCCAAAAGTCTAAGGTAGAACATCAAAAGCCTTCAGGATTGCTTCAACCCTTAAGTATACCTGAGTGGAAGTGGGATAGTATTTCCATAGACTTTGTAGTTGCTTTGCCTAAGACTATGAGGGGGCATGATTCCATTTGGGTTATTGTGGATAGGTTAACTAAGAGTGCACATTTCCTTCCCATCAACATTAAGTATTCTTTAGAGAAGTTGGCTCAGTTGTACATCAGTGAGATTGTGAGGTTGCATGGTATACCATCTAGTATAGTCTCAGATAGGGATTCCAGGTTTACCTCTAGATTTTGGGAGAGTTTGCAGCAGGCCTTGGGGACCCAACTTAGGCTTAGTTCAGCTTATCACCCTCAGACTGATGGTCAGACCAAGAGAACCATTCAATCCTTAGAGGATTTGCTTAGAGCTTGCGTTTTAGACCAAGGGGGTAGTTGGGATAACTTCTTACCTTTGGTAGAGTTTACTTACAATAATAGTTTTCACTCTAGCATAGGTATGGCGCCTTATGAGGCATTTTATGGCAGGAGATGTAGAACACCTTTGTGTTGGTGTGAGCCAGGGGAGGGCCTTGGGTTAGGACCTGAGATAGTGCAACAAACCACTGATAAGGTTAGGATAATCCAGGAGAGGATGAGGACAGCTCAGAGCAGGCAGAAGAGCTATGCTGATAAGAGGAGGAAGGAGTTAGAATTCAAAGAAGGGGATCATGTATTCCTGAAAGTCACTCTGTGGACCTGGGTTGGTAGGGCATTAAAGTCTAGAAAGCTTACACCTCGATTCGTTGGTCCTTACCAAATCCTTAAAAGATTCGGCAATGTTGCCTACCAAATTGCTTTACCTCCACACTTGTCCAATCTTCATAATGTTTTCCATGTTTCTCAACTCCGGAAATACATTCACGATCCTTCGCATGTGATCGAGTCGGATAATCTTGAAGTTAAGGAAAACCTAACAGTGGAAACTGTGCCAGTGAGAGTTGAGGATCAGAGGGTGAAACAACTTCGAGGTAAAGAGATTCCTCTAGTTAAGGTAATCTGGGGAGGACCTACACCCGAGAGTGCTACTTGGGAATTGGAAGAGAAGATGAAGGAGCCCTATCCAGAGTTATTCGCTTCAGGTAAAATTCGAGGACGAATTTTCTTTTTAGGAGGGGAGAGTTGTAACATCCTAAAATTTTGTTAAGTAAAATATTAATTAAATTAAATAAATAAGTAGAGGAAATAATTAATTAAATAAGATGAACAAATAATAGGATCAATATTATTATTAGTTTTATCCATAAAGCTACTTCAATTTAAAAAGAAGATAAGGGGGTTGAGGATGGGCCCAAGCCCATATAGACATTTTAGTAAGGAGGGGTTATCAGTTCACCCTAATCCTTATTCGTCAAATCGTCAGAGAGCGAAACGCTAAGGAGGGGAGAAACCAAGTCTCAAGAGGAGGTTGCTGCGGAGTGGTCGTCAAGAACCAAGAAAGAGTCTTCCTTGCTGTTCGATCTTCACTTCAAGGTACAGTGGGGGAGAGGGTGCTGCTTGTATATGCATGTAGGGGTGCTTGGGTAGTAACATAAGAGTATAAATTCGTATTGATGTATGTATAACTGAGAATGAATGATATAAACTGTTGATTTATGGTTGATTGGATGTCCAGTGATGATTTATTGGGTGAGCTTAAAGATGATATTGAGAATAATGAAAAGGGGAATTAGGGATTTGAGAATTTGGGGATGTTGATGAATTGGTTGTATAATCTGAAAAAGATTGTTGTTCTGCTGAGTTTTGGATGATATTAATGTTTATGAATGTTGTTTATTCGAAAAAGATTGATTAGAGATTGATTGGAATGGTTTACAGATGTTAGAAATCGTGAAATCTGCGATCTGCGTCGCGGGTAATCGATTACCAGGTGTGGTAATCGATTACCAGGGTGTTCTGGGCAACCCAAAAATGCTGTTTGCTGATGGTAATCGATTACAGGTTTGTGGTAATCGATTACCAGAGAGTTTGTTTGCAAGTAATCGATTACAGGGGTGCTATAATCGATTACCAGAGTGTTTGGTCGCAGGTAATCGATTACAAGGTGGTTGTAATCGATTACCAGAGACTTTGTTTGCAGGTAATCGATTATTGGAGGTTGGTAATCGATTACCAGAGTGGATTTGAGAGCCTAAGTGCTCAATGATGCTTGATATGCTTGATAATGGTTTGGTATGCATATAGTTGGTGATTATGCTATATATTTGATGATGTTTTGGAATGCATATGGTTGGTTAATATGCTATATAAATGATGTTATTTGGAGTGCATATGGTTGGTTAATATGCTATGTAATTGATGTTATTTGGAATGCATGTAGTTGGTGAACATGCTATGTAATTGATGTTATTTGGAATACATGTGGTTGGTTAACATGCCATGTAATTGATGTTATTTGGAATGCATGTGGTTGGTTAACATGCCATGTAATTAATGTTATTTGGAATGCATGTGGTTGGTGAACATGCGATATAATAAATAATGATGTTACTTGAGTTGTGCGGCCCATAGAGGGGGTACAACTTAAGAGAGATGCCTTGAGCATGTGTGATGAGACTTGAATTGTGCGGGCCCATAGAGGGGGTACATTTCAGGAGGTGAACTGCGTTGTGCGGGCCCATAGGGGGGTACAACTCAGGGGATCATGATGGGGCGTTCGATGCACGGGCCCATAGAGGGGGTGCAACCTAGGAGTGATTGTACTGGCCCATAGAGGGGGTGCAACCTAGGGTCGAATGTCGTTGTGCGGGCCCAACGAGGGGGTACAACCTATCGGTTTGTGTGGTGATGCAGGTAGACTATCTTGGTAATAACTAGAGTGATTAACGAGGTGCACCCATTGTGTGGAGTTCCATGTCATGATCTTTGGGTAGATGATGAGATGAGTATTGGTGCATGTGATAGTTGGAATACTCAACGATGGAATTGAGTTATATAATGATGAGTTTTGGTGCATATAATATATTGGAATACTCAACGATGGAATTGGGTCATATGATAATGTTAATGAGTTTGGATGCATACATGTTGGATGTATATGTGTTATATCTAATGATGATATTGTGTTATTAAATGATGTTGTGAGTATTAATGATGAATGAGTATTATGTGAGCATGTGACTCCTTTGGTGAATGATGGTATGAGATTATCTGTTGAGATAGATGAATAGCTTTATGCTGATTTATGAATGTTGCTTATTTGATGGATTATTGGATGTTTTGGTATAAGGTATGATGATTGTTGATGTTGTTTATATGTGGGTGAGGATAGGGTAGCCTCCTATGTGTATGTATGGGTAGTATTCTTTTCCTCATCGTATACTGTGGATATTATTTTTACAGGTGTTGATAAGGATACGATTGGTGTCGAATTTGATTAAAGGGAATGTGCTCTGATAGCTGTGACATCAGGGTATAATTTTGGGGGTCTTTTATTATGTTTCTAGTTAGGAAGGCTTTTGGTGTAAACTATTTTGGATGTCTTACACGGCAAGTTGGATGTTCAATATTTTTATTTTCTTTGGAGATTTCGCTGCAGGAGTGTTGGATTATAATTGAGTTTTATTTCGTTTTAACTAAGTTGTTTTCGAACTAATGAGGTTTTTGGAAAGAGAGTTTTGTGAACCTTTTACCCATCGTGGGACGTTGCCTTTTCCATAATTCAATTTATTAAACATATAAGAGTATGGGGTAGAAGAGTGTCACATGTCCAGAAACGGTGAACATATTTATATAAAAATGAGGTTAATGATGTGTCCAAAAACGGTGAACACATTTTTAAATGAGGTTTATGGTGTATACATTAGCGGTTAACAAAGTGGGATATTTGATTAATTGCATTTGTGTGGTTAATTGTGTGCACAAAAACGGTGAATGAAATAGTATATTTGGTTATTAGCATCAAAATAGAATAATGATGATAAAAAATTTATGTCAACCCTTCAAAAAACACACATTTATTATATTTCTTGGTCTATATTTTTATTTAATAAAATAAATAAATAATAATAAATATATTAATAAATTAAAAAAATAAAAACTATTTTAAAAAATGGTGAACAAGAAAGAAAAAAAAGAGGAGGAAAAAAAAAGGAAACAGTTTAAAAAAAAAGAACAGTGCCCAACGGTGTAGAATTGCGGGAGCACTGTTCTATGTACGTATATCAATGCTCGGGTGAGAAATAGGAGGAAAGAGAATAGAAAGAAATTGTAGATTTTTGCTCTTGTACTCTTCTTTCATGTCGTATAAATCTATTATCTATTATAATAAATTAAAGTTGAGTGTCACAATTACACACCGTCATATCACATTTAAATTTGCCACTTCAACCTATTCAAACCTTAGAACATTACTAGATATAGACTCACGCATTATGTGAGTGCTATAATCTTATAATTCATTTTTAATAAAGGGGAAAAAAAGTATGAAAGGATGATAATAAAAATAATTTCTAATTTTAAACAATTTAAAGGTTATTTAAAGATAGGTGGTGGTTTGATTTCCTTCGATGGGTTGTACATAAAGTAATAAAAAACTTACATTGACATAATGATGGATAATGATAAAATAATGATTAGGAATGTCAATTTTAGAATATTAAAAGAATATTAAGAATTGTAAATGGGTATATTATATATTATAATAGATAATATATTACAAGGAAAGTCAAAATGTAGAGATGTCCCCTCATATTATTCTTGTTGTGGTAAAATTAGACATAGATGGTAATTTCAGAGTTGATGTGACAATTCTATAGCTCACATTTCAGTTTTAATATATATAATAGATATATAAATAATAGATAATAGATAGAATGTGCACGTATTTATGCAGATGAATAAATAATGTTATAATTTTTCTTAAAAAAATATAATATTAAATATATAAAATATATTGATAATGATAATATAATTGATGTTTTTATGTTAAGGTGAATAAAAGCTTTTCAACTTCCCTTATTATAAGGGATAAAGGAAATTAAATGATAGATCATGTGAATTTTAATTACTATAAGAGGAGAGCAAGTGGAGAGATTATTGCACGTTGAGAAAGTGAAAGTGTGCAAGATTGAAATTGTGACACGTAGGATAAAATAGTAAGGTGGCAACAATAGTGTATAATAGATGATAATAGATAGATAATAGATATGTCCAATTAGGAAGGATAATCATACATATGATAGTAAAAATTAGCATAAAAATAAAATTGCAATATTCACCAAATTAAGAAGTAGACAATAATTACAAATAATGAAGACGTTTTTGTCCGATTCCTCCATTTAGAGGGAAAATTACAAAAATATAGAGCAATTAAGAAAGAGTAATTCGTAGACCAGAAAAAGAATTTGATGTTGCAAATCTATTTCCTTATATTTTGAGACATGTATGAGTTTGAGACATGAAGTAATGACGAAATAATGCATGTAATATTTTTGTCAGTTATAATAGAAGGAGGGGAAAGAGATTGAGAAACGGTAGAAAATGAACGAGTTTGAGACATGGAGTAATGGTAAAATAAAATAATGCATAAAATTTAAAATGATTACATAGTTACTAATTATTATGCAATTCATGATTGTGAAAGATTTAAATAAGAGAAATATTTGTAAGGGTATTTGATTTATGTGTATATTTAATAATATATTACATTAATGATGAAGATCAGATTTTAATATTAATTAATTTATGAAAGATCGAAATAAGTGACATGATTAGAAAGTAAAATGATTTCATAGATGATTTATCCTTTAAAGGATCTTTTTAAAAACTATTTTGTATTTAATAAATAAGATAAATATTTGTAAGGGTATTTGATTTGTGTGTATATTTAATAATTAATTATATTAATGATGAAAATTAAATAAGATTTTATTATTAATTAGTTTTTTATGCTATTACTAATTAGTTTATGAAAGATATAAATTAGTGACATGGTTAGGAAGTATAATAAATTCATAGATAATTTATCATTTGAATTGATTTACCTAATTAGTGTAGTGATAATTTTATAAATTTCACTTTTTAAACATTTTTTGTATATATTTAATAATTTATTATATTAATGATGAAAATAGAATTTTAATACTAATTAATTTATTAAAAATAGAAATAAGTGACGTGATTAGAAAATATAATAATTTCTTAGATGATTTATCCTTTGAAGGATTTAAAATTTTTTAAGAAATATTTTGTATTTATTAATATTGATTTTGGATATTATTAACATTATCAATGAGGCATCAAAGGTGGTGCCAACAGCAACAAACTCTCCGGAAAGAAAAAACAGTGTGTGGTGCGAACAGCAGAAAAGGTGGTGCTAACAGCAATAAAATTGCCGGAAAGAAAAAAGTGATAGTGTTGCGAACAGCAGAAAAGGGTGTGTTAGTAGAAAATTCCTTGTCTGAAAAGGAAGATACTGAGTGCCGTGTGAATAGCAGAAAATGGTGGTGCAAAAAGCAATTCTTGTGTTTGCATCTTGTGAATTTCTCTCCATCTCTGTTTAGATAAAGTTCACTCCCTTATATTACATCAGATTTAATATTTTTATTATATTTTTTTTAATTTGGTTGAATTCCCTTTAATTATTTAGTTCATTTAAATTTATTTTTGTAAATATTAGTTTGATTTAATTTTTGATAAATTAAATGTTTGTTTAATTTATCAAAAGGTGTTTTTTTGATAGAGTGACAATGCTAAAAAGAGAAAAGAAAAGAAAACAGAAACAGAAGACTAGAAAAATACAAGAAAGAAGAAATAGCTAAGTCCTAAGCACAACTCTCCTTTGAGCATCTTCCTAGAGAAGAATATCAAGGACTGATGGAGGGTCCTGAAGAATAACAAGATGATCCAGCAAATGGGCTCCCATCTTAGCAAGCTGATCATCACATCAGTTTCCCTCACGAAAAATATGATGCACAGACACAGTCCAAGGACGACTGATCAAGCTACGAATGGAGTAGACATAAGAAGCATACCGATGCGAAGAAGGCACTCCATGAAGAATAAAGTTAACAGCACTTAAAGAGTCTGATTGGCAGATAACATGATTCAAACCCATGCTCTAGCAAATTTTAAAAGCGCCCAAATTTATCAAAAGTTGTTTGGTTTACAATTCAAAAATTTCTGTAAATATTTGTTTAAATTAAATTTCGTATCATTTTATGTGAACAGAGTAATTTAAAAATTATAATCTTGTAAATATCTGTATGACAGTATGAAAAATGTTGAGTGTTTGTAAATATCTTGTCCCTCAGTTTTAAAATCTTTGTGTTGTAGATTTTAAATTCAAAATTTCACGCAGATATGTAAATATTTGTTTAGTTTGTAAATTTTTGTTTGATGTAAATATCATGTTGTAAATGTTTGAATTCCATACAAACAATAAATTCAAAAAATATTTTGATTGTGAGGGTTTATTGAGCAATTGCATATTGACTTGAACCCCAAAGAATTTATTGAGCAGACGCGTGTTGACTTAAATCTCGTACGATATAGATCAAAGTCAAAATATTTCTTTTCCAAACTTTATTCTCAAAAATATAAAAAAATTCTAAATAATCGTCTACACAACGACCAATAAGGTTAATTGAACAGTGGATACTGACTTTAATATTATTTGGACCGTAAGGGTTTATTGAACAAACCAAGTGTTTGACTTGAAACCCATGCAAGTAGACTCAAGCCCGAAAAATATAAATACTTCCAAAGATTAATTCTTTCTAAAATAAAAACAAGTCCAAATATTTTTCAATCTTCTTTTTTTAAAATAAAAAAATCAATCATTCTTTCAGAAAATCTTTCAAAATAAAAACAAGTCAAAATATTTTTCAAATCCTTTTTCAAATAAAAGATCAATCATTCTTTCCAAAAAAAAATCTTTTAAAAATAAAAAACAAGTCAAAATATTTTTCTTTCCAAAAGTCTTTCAAAAATAAAGAAACTAACCAAAATATTTCCCAATCATCTTTTTCCAAATCCAAAATCAGTCATTTCAAAAACCAAATTCAAATTAATCAATGAAATTTCAGAACTACGTGGCTTTGAGTTCTCCGTTGCACCTTGGGATACGTAGGAGCGGGAACCGGACCAGTCAAGCCAAAATAAATTTTCAAAATATTTTTCCCTTGTTAATATAAAAATCAATCATTTTATGAGATAATTTTTTTCTTAAATTATTCTAAAAAGACATAAAAAAATCAAGAATTTGAAAATATCAAAAAAAGATTTTTTCCAAAATGCCTTTCTCCTTGTCAATAATAAAAAATCAACCTTTTTCTTAAATCCTTCCATTTACTCAAAAAATAAAAAAAATCAAAATCAAAATTACAAAAATAGTTTAATTTCTTTTTCAATTTTAATGGGGTAAAATAAATATTTTTAAAAGTTTACCAAATTTACACAATTAATTAAAGGTAAACCGTCTTAGGACGAATGTCGTATGGTGCTAATACCTTCCCTAGCATAATCGACTCCCGAACCCAAATCTGGTTCCAAATTCCATTTTCTTTTTAAAAGGGTTTTCCTAAAATTTTCCCTTAAAAGTAAATTTTGGTGGCGACTCCATTGAACCATAATTTTTTTCCCTTATTCGGCTCGCCTCCCCCCGGTAGACCCCGGTTGCGACAATTCTAAAATACAACACATAATTTAATTTTCAAATATTTTATTAAATTGTAACATATTTTTCTATATCACATTATTTTATAAACTAGAATGTCATTTGCTAGCATTGTTCAAGATTTATAAAAAAAAAAATCAACATTAACACTAATTAGTTATACATTATAAAGTAAAAAAAAACATATATAGGTAGTTTTAAAAATATATTTTTAATTTATTATATTATACATGTAGGTTTTAAAAATACATATATTATATATTTTTATAAAATTAATAAATATGTTTATAATTATGCATGGTATTATCTATTTATTAAATAGTTTAATTAATTAAAATATACGTGTAGGTATGAGGAGGGTTGGGCACTATAGTACCCTTAATCGCGCCCATCTCCATAGAACAATGTGGGCTATTACCCATATATGCGCACATACCCGTTTAGTGGGCTTTTACCCTGTCTATTACGAGTAATTTTTGTGGGTACCCATAAGGCTTGGACTCAATTATCATCCCTAATCATGAAGGAAGTGTTTGGTACTTAAATACATAAATAGTGATAACAATTGAAGGATGAATGAACAAAGAAAATAATTTGGGAAATAATCATAATATATATACGAATAAATCCTCTCATATTAGATTTTTCACAAAATTATATATATCACTACAAAAATGGCAAAATCGATAGTTAAATATATTAATGACCGGTTTAGTGATCGATTTTAGAGACCAATTTTTTAGAAACTGATTTAGCGATCGATTTTAAAGACTGATTTAGAGGCGGTTTGAATTACCGTTTGAAAGGCTATAATGGGGTTTGAATTGTTCAATATCAATTGTCAAAATTTTGAATTTTGTTTGGATATAAAACAGAGTTACAGTAAACGTACTTTTTGATGTACAGAACGTGGTTGGAAAAAATTGAATAAATAGTAAACCCATTTATATACAAATTTGTTTGGAATGGTGTACTTTTTTATTTATCTAATAAAATAAATAGTAAACCCATTTTAGTAATTTCACTTTATCCTATCCAAACAAAATCAATTTGTGTAAACCCACTTTTAAAATTATATATGCAAACAAAAATCAATTCTCTTAAAATCAATTTTATCCAAATCAATCCTACCAAAATCAATTTTATACCCAAATCAATTCTTGCAAACTGTATACCAAACGGACACTTAATTACAGATTTTAGAGACCGGTTTAGAGACTGGTTTTTTAGACTGATTTAGTAATTGACTTAGAGATTGATTTTAGAGATCAGTATAGAAACCAATTTTAGAGATTGATTTAGGGTGTGTTTAGATTAACTTTTATCAAAATGAACGCGCATTTTTATCAAACGTACATCGGTCATTTTTTCTTTTGTTTGGATCTGCGTTCATTCTGGTGTAGAAACGTGAGTCTAGACCTGGATGCAAGTTAAAGCTGAAGCGGGTTTTCTTAGCTTCTGCGTTAAAGCGGATGTGAGTCCAGAGTGTTTAAGGAGATGTGGGAGTGAAAGTTTCAATTTTACTCTTTGCATATGAGCTTGTTTTAGGAGATGTGGAGGCGGAAATCCAAGACCTGAAGAACCAGTTGCTGAAGGAGCATTTGGGGAAGGGGAAGATAAAACATTATGCCTTGTTGTTCAGCCCCTTCTTCTTCCCATTGCTTATTCATCATTTTTTTTTTAATTTTCACTGCTAAAATATTCACACATTGAACTTAAATTGAAATACAAAATTACTCCCTTTGTTTCTTTTATGTGTTGTTTTAAGTATCAAATTTGTTTCTAAATAAGTGTTATTTTCATATACCAATGCAATAATAAATGTTATTTTTTCAATTTTACATCTATTTTAAAATAATACTTTCTATTTTAAATATTTATTATAAAATTATATCATAAATGTTCTACAAATTCAAAGTCTTGATAAATGTATTATTTATATTTCCAACAAAAAATTTATGCTATAGAGGTCAAACAAGTTTGAAAATGTATATATTTCATTGTCAAAAGAGAGATATTAAATGAATTAATAGGAGAAAGAGAAAGGGTATATTTAGAAGAAAAAAAAATGGCCTAAAAGAACATAGTCATTGCATTCCTTAATCTTTATGCATAAATCTTAAACGACAAATAAAAAAAAAGTACTTGCTCCGGTGCATTTAATAAATCTGAGGTACTGGTGTATTAAAGTCAACCACCTATAATATCATGAAACATGTGAATACTAATTCATGTTCAATCTTTTTTTTTCCTCAAAACTTATTATTATTACAAAATTTTCTCATATCCCACACAACTGACTTGCTTCCCTCTACTGCCGCCACCATGATCCTCCACCCTCTCTACTTCCCTGCTAACCCTTTCTTCCTTTCCCTTTATTTTCACCTCAACCTTTGTCTTCCATTACCACCACTGTGAAACACATGCACCTTCTTCACCGCCGGCAACCAACACCGCCACTCCTCCGCTGTCAACCGCAACCACACCTTCCCACCACCACCTACCACTCATTCTTCCTCGTCATCACCCACTCCGTATTTAGAAAACCCCATTGTTTCATCAGTTTTTGAAAATAATATTAGAGAGAGTGAAAATTATATGTACAAAGATCTAAATCGTTTATCAAAAAATCACATTGAGACTCAAAGCACTACGTACCTAATTGTAAGAAAATGAATGAAAAGTATGCTAGTGTAAATATACACAAGAAATTAAGAAAAACACACACACACACACACAAAAGCATCCAATTGGTTAAATCATTCAAGGTAACCATCTCCACCTCTTTGTAAGCCCTTTCCTTGTACTGTTATGTAATTATTCTTGATGGCTCCTTTATGTGTAATACATACGCCTTTTTCACCGCCGCTGATCGACAACCAACACCGTCGCTCCTCCGTCGTCAACCCCAACCACAGCTTTCACAGCACCACCCACCACTCCTTCCATGTTGTCACTGCCTCTGACAGGAGTTTCAGTCGACCTTCGTTTCGTTTATACTCATTAGAAATGCTCAGAAAAACTTAGAACAATTTTCAACCTGAGTAATCAGAATTATTTTTAAAAAGATATGGCTAATAAATTAATTACAAAATAAACAGTGGTAAAAATTGAAATATTAAAAACGTTTGGGTCAAAATATAATAACAGACGTTGTCATTATAATTGTCATATGTTGACTCCTATTAGGAACAGTAAGCAAGGCACCGGTACCGTGAAATCAATGACCGCACCATAGATTTTGCCTAAAAAAAACGGAGGGAGTAATTAAAAACAAAATTTGATATCAGAAATTTATATTCAGTTGTGAATGATTGAAAAATGCATCAATGTTATTTATTGCAATTTAATTAATTAACGTTATTTATTGCAAAAATTCATCAATTTTCAAAAATTTCACCGTCAAAATTAGTCAATGTTATTTATTGCAATTTAATTGTTATATTCATTCTCTGAAAAAACAATCGTTACTTGTTCATTATAAAATCGAAAGAGTAAACCACCACTTTATTATTAAAAAAGTCAATATTAGAGAGGAATTTTAGAGAGGAATTTAAATCACTCTATTTGCGAGGGATTTTGTGACGGATCAATTTATCCCTCACAAAATTGGTACTAGTTAAAATTTGTGACGGATTTAGAGAGGGAAATTATCCCTCGCTAAACTTCTGTCGCTAATTCTATCCTAAAATTTTCATTAAACAATTAGAGAGGGAATTTGTGATGGATTTATTCCCTCTGACCAATCCGTCACAACATTCCTCTCTAAATCAAGAACATTTTAGAGAGGGAAAATTCTCTCTATTTAACGAGGGATTGCAGATTCCCTCTCCAATTAGAGAGGGATTCCAATTCCCTCACAAAGTAAAGATGAATGTATACCCTCTCGTTAGAGAGGGATTACAAATTCCCTCTCTAGTTAGTGAGGGAGTTCAATTCCCTCATAAAGTAAAGAAAAATCTACACCCTCTCATTAGCGAGGGAATTTCTATTCCCTCTCTATTTCGCAAGGGATTATAGATTCCCTCACTAAGTAAAGATGGATCTATACTCTCTTGTTAGCGAGGGAATTTTTACTCCCTCTCTAATTAGCGATGGATTTGAATTCCCTCACAAAGTAAAGAAGAATCTATACCCTTTTGTTAGCGAGGGAATTTTATTATCTCTTTATTTAGCGAGGGATTACAGATTCCCTCTCTAATTAGCGAGGGATTACAATTCCCTCACAAAGTAAAGATGAATCTATACCCTCTCGTTAGCGAGGGAATTTTCATTCCCTCTCTATTTAGCGAGGGATTATAGATTCCCTCTCTAATTAGCGAGGGATTTCAATTCCATCACAAAAGTAAAGAAGAATCTATACCCTTTCGTTAGCGAGGGATTTCAATTCCCTCACAAAGTGAAGATGATTCTATACTCTCTTGTTAGCGAGGGAATTTTTATTCCCTCTCTAATTAGCGAGGGATTTCAATTCCCTCATAGAGTAAAGATGAATCTATACCCTCTTGCTAGCGAGGGAATTTTTATTCCCTCTCTATTTAGCGAGGGATTACAGATTCCCTCTCTAATTAGCGAGGGATTTCAATTCCCTCACAAAGTTAAGGTGAATCTATACTCTCTTATTAACGAGGGAATTTTTATTCCCTCTCTATTTTCCCCTTTTAAAAAAATGAAATTTATTTACAACTTTTATTAACAAACATATTCACAATTTTTTTTAAATTATGGTCATTTTTTTTGAAAGAAATATTAACAAACAAGTAAGAGTTATATATTAAAATCGTGATTAAAATTGTGTGTAATCAGATTAATTTTTGAATCGCAAATTGCAAATCGTATCAAATTGTAAGATTCATGAACATAGTAAAAGAACTTAAAATATATAATATAAATAATATACTAAGTATATGCTACTCAATATCGATGTAAAAAAATAAAAATACTATATCATAAAATTATAACTATGTCTCATAACTAAAGAGAGAATGAAGTCCCTCGCTAAATAGAGAGGGAATGAAGTCCCTCACAAAATTAGTACTAATTAAAATTTGTGACGGATTTAAAGAGGGAAATTATCCCTCGCTAAACTTCTGTCGCTAATTCCGTCACAAAATTTTCATTAAACAATTAGAGAGGGAATTTGTGATGGATTTATTCCCTCTCTAACTAATCCGTCACAACATTCCTCGCTAAATCAAGAACATTTTAACGAGGGAAAATTCCCTCTCTATTTAGTGAGGGATTGCAGATTTCCTTCGAATTAGAAAGGGATTCCAATTCCCTCACAAAGTAAAGATGAATGTATATCCTCTCGTTAGCGAGGGAATTTTCATTCCCTCTCTATTTAGAGAGGGATTTCAGTTCCCTCACAAAGTAAAGAAAAATCTATACTCTCTCATTAGCTGGGGAATTTTCACTAGCACAAAATAAGGAATTTTGAATGAGTTTTTAAATCGGCTATAAATTAACCGATTTAAAAAGTGAAGCGAGGCATTTTTTAAATTATACGATATTAATTTAAATCGGCTTTAAATATAACTGATTTAAAAAATATTTTTAACATCGGTGCATATAGTCACTGATTTAAAAAGTCTAAGTTATAAAGAAAAAAAAATTGTTTAAACTTTTTTATATCGGCTGTATAGGTGCCTGATATAAAAGGTGGAATTTAAAAAATAAAAAAACCTAATAAACCGATTAAGAAGTTCAGTGTTTTTCATTTAATTTTCACGGGTTCCTCCTTCCTTCTCCTTGCTCGCGTGCTCTCCTTCTTCCTTCTCCTTGAGCCACCGCGACCTCACCGTGCCACCGCGCCACCGCAACCTCACCGTGCAACCGCGACCTCACCATGCCACTGCGCCGACACAGTTCCATCAGTTCCCCTTGCTCTATCGCAGACATTGCAGGGCCTCATTTGTTAACGGCGAAGTGTGAAAGTGAGTTAATCGCTGCCTCTCTCTTTTTCGATAGCAATCCCTAACACAAATGAGTGTATTGTTTGGTAGTGATAGTGTAATATTGTTTGGTAGTGATAGGGTTAGGGTTTAGGTTTTTTTTAACACAAATCTCTGCCTCTCTCATTTTGATGTCGCGTCCTTTGTGCTGCTCCTGTTGTTATTGAGAAGGGGAGTGTCGATACAGTGATTGGAGTACATTGGTTGTGGTGTTCTATTTTTGTTTTATCAGGTCTTGTATTTTTGCTGTTCTTTTGCATGCTGAGATGTACCCAGAAAAGGGTTTTTTTGAATTCATCTCGAGAACTCCTCTGTAAGTAAAAATTTTAGGGTTTTTTAGGCTTTTAGCTTCAGCTTCACATTGAAAATAAATCCATAGTGATGTGTGTGAAAATATCGCACCGGAGAGATGGAGATGGTTGGGGTATGAGGAGCTCGTGACTGGTTCGAATCCAACGAGAGGACTTCATGGCGGTAGAGGTTGGACCTGCGACAACGATGGTAGTCTTGTCGGTGACGTGTCCAGCGATGTCCTTGGTATAACGACTCGCGACGGGGAAATGGAAAGGGAATGCTCAACGCGATTGCATGTTGTGGCCATGGTTGCAACGAGATGGATTTGGGGGAAGAGGTAATACAATACATAGCTAAAAATGGAAAGGGAATAATGTCCTTGTTTACCTTTCTCTATAAGAGGAAAATCATTTGTATGGTTTTAGAAATTTAAAACTAAGATTAAGTTTTCATTTCTTTCTCCCGGTTCTATGTTTCTGCAAAACCAATGTAGTTTGGATATTCATGCCAATTGTTCATTTTCTAAAATCTGGACAATATATTTAGTACTAAATGGGTTGTTCATTTTGTACTCTTGACCCGTGTAGGTATCACATTTTTAGCTCTTGTTTACTCTGCTGAAATAAGTTCTTTGGCTTTTTTAATTAATAACTTCAATCGATTATAGTTCTGATTTTTTATTCTAATATTGATCTATATTCTCAAAGAATCTCATGTGTAGGTTATTTTGGTGATTCAACAAGTATGTTGCACAGGGCAGTTCATTGGTCATGGAGTATTTGAGGTGAGTTGTTGTTATATTAAATCAATTTATGACTTTCCTTTCTTTGTATTGGTGGAGGTATTTTACTTGTAAAATTTCATTTAATTGTTTGAATAAATTCATTTATGCTTGGTTATAACCTTATTTTTATTATGAATGCCACGCCTAATTTATATGGAAAATTAATGCAAAATAGTCAAATATTTTATTGTTAGCACCTTTCTTTGGTGTAGTATCGTGGTTGTCCATAGTTGCAATTGTCATGTTCTTCACTGATTCTTCAATTGAATTGAATCTTGGCGTGGCCAAAGTAGCAGGTAAGATTAACTCTTTGGGTTATGAGATCTTTGGAGATAATGCACCAAAAAATTTCTTGACTGGTTTTGGATTCTGTAACCCTTATTGGCTTATTGAAATAAATAGATTTTATTGAAATAAATAGATTATATTCACCAGTAACATGGAAGTTAAAGAGTTAGTAAGGTTTTATAAATAAATTAACAGTTCACAGTAAATGCAGTCATACATGTAAAGGGTAAGTTTCCTTCACCTTTAAAAGATTTGATTTATTATTAACGTAATATGGAAGTGTTTCTGTTGTTGTTTCCTTTTTTTTTTTCTTTAA
The DNA here is from genome assembly GCA_026901365.1 of Sesbania bispinosa. Lineage (NCBI taxonomy): Eukaryota > Viridiplantae > Streptophyta > Magnoliopsida > Fabales > Fabaceae > Sesbania > Sesbania bispinosa. The sequence goes on from QLOH01000052.1 coordinate 73,323, forward strand.
AGACACAGAGAGAGAGTAGAAATGAAAATGATGCCATACCAGCTTTCTCGATTACCTTACCAAGATTCCCTCAAACTGCTCAAGGTTGATATTCAACATGCCAATGCTTTGTTAGTTTCCAATTTCCCTTAACATTTGTGTTTTCATCTTATCTTATCTATCCCCCTTTTCTTCTTCTTATTTTATCATATGTAAAGTTAATTTGTTCAATGAAAATTGAAAAAGATGGATGAAAAGTAAAAACTGGTTCTTGACTTGATCAAAGGTTTTAGTACATCATTATCGCTTGATATATATTTGTCATCACCCAATTTTGTCCGGCTATGTTTTCTTCATTTTTTTTTATTCTCATGATTAAAAGAAAACTAAAATGGGTTAATTAATTTATTAATTAGTTAATTATTGATAGTTAATTAATTAATGGATTGATTAAACATTTTGACAAAAAGAGGGTGTTAAGTTTTTCCAAAAAATGTGATTGGGCCAGTTTTGGCCCATTGTTTGTAAATTTTTTTTTAAAAAAATCTCTTACGGGCCAAGGGGCCCATTTGCTTCATTTTCAGCATAAAAAGAAAATTGTTTCAGATTTTTTTTATCTATTGGGCCACTTTGGACCCATTGAATGTGAAGTTTAAATTTAAAAAAAAAATAAACCTTTTGGGCTAAGAGCCCATTTTCATTAGTTAATTCAGAAAATAAAAAAGAAGAAAAGTAAGGGGATGCTGAAACCAGTTGCAAGTTGTGCAACTTGCAATGAACCTGGGCGGCTACAGGCATGGGCACAGCAGAGAAAATAATCAGTTTGCAGGGCAAGTTGTGCATTGAAAAAAGAGGAAATTTTGCCTATATATTAGAAAAAAATCGAGTGGAAAGAAAAAGAAAGGGATTTTGGAGGCTCAATCCAGAGGGGATTTTTGGGGATACCATAGATCAAAATTTCAACAATTGGGATCTCCTTCATTGGAACCCCAATTCATACACACAAAACAGGGGTGATTCAGACAGATTAAAAACACAGAAGCAGAGAAGAAAAGGAGTGTTAACGAAGCGAAAAAGGATTAAAGTGGAGCTGTAACTTGGTATCATTCTTTTTTCCTTTTTACTACTTGTCGTGAATCATGTTGTGCTTTCCAACTATGCAAAATGAATTCGTCATTATATGTGTGTAAACAGAGAGTGCCAAAATCCCAATCCAAAATAGAACCCTAATTGATCAATGTAAATATCCAAATACAGTCCCAATACAACGCAAATATACAGAGAAAAAATCAAAATACAGAAAAGGCACCTCCTCTGTAAGTTGCTACCACCATTCTCCAACCCTTTGTCTCTGTACAAATCTGAGAAAAACAAACACAAATGAGATGGGAGATGAAAGAAATAGGACCAAAAATAGAGAGGAAGATAGGAACAAAAGATAGAAAACCAGAGGAGAGACAAACCACATTCCCCATGGCACCACCATCATGAGCCCGCCGCCGCCTCCATCTAGTCGCGAGCCACCGCTCGCCGTCCTTCCCGCCACCGCGGCTTCTGCCGCACTACCTCTCAGTCGCGGCCAAACAGGCCACCGCCTGCATCGTCTTAACCATGCCGCTGCTCGCGGTGTTCCGCGGCCATGGGCCGCGCGTCTCCTCGTCTGTAGGCGGTCGCACCGCCGCGCACCTCCGCCTGCATCGTCTTCACCGCGCCGCTGCTCGCGGTGTTCCGTGGCCATGGGCCGCGCGTCTCCTCCTCTGTAGGCAGTCGCACCGCCGCGCACCTCCCCTGCTGGTGGCGACGCCGCCGCCACTGTTGCTCCCTCCATGAGCCACGGCTACAACCATGCTTGGCCGCAGTCTCTGGTGGTCGTCCCTCCACGGCACCCTTTTTTTTGCTCTCCCCATTTTCTCCAATTACAAACCCTAATAGGTAGAGGAAGAATGAAGAATATGAGAAAAACCTGACCCTTCTTTTATTTTTGCTGTTGTTTTCCTTACCCTTTTTTTGTTGTTTAATGTGGAAGGTTTTTGGTAGAGGTTGGGCCAATATTGGGCCCAACTCATTTTGAGTATGCTGGTGCCTCCTTTTTGTTTGGTCCGCTTGGTCAGTACAGTGTGGGGCCAATGATGTGAACTGAGGCCCAATTTATTTTTCCCATCTTTTATTTTGTGTTATTTGTTTCACTAAAAATTGTGTGTTATTTGTTTTAAATATGTGTTGTTCTTTATCACTAATAATCTCTTTTTTGTAAATTATTTTAGATCCACCATCTTGTATTTCTTTTAAGTGTTTAGAATTATTTATTTAACATTTGTGGATGTAAATATTTGTTTGTTTCTTTCTCTGAAAATAATTGATTATTTGTAATTTTAATTTTGTGTTCATGTAAATATTAATTGATTCAATTTATCCCCTTTTATCTTTGACGTTAATAGAATAACATTTCTATCTTTTAACGTCATTCAAATAAAAAATAATTGAGCATAGTCATTTACTAGCTTAATAATTTGCCCGTTTATAAATAAAAGACATTTTTTAAATTGGCTTATCAAATCGATTACGTTGATGGAATAGCCTTTCTATCCTTTAACGTATAGTTTTAAGAGAAAAGGAAATATTGAGTATAGTCATTTACTAGCTCAATAATGCGGAAATTTCAAATCTCTTTCCAAAAATAATTTCTTCTCAAAAAATTACGTTAATTGAATACATTTCTATCAATAACGTGAAAAAGGAAATATTGAGTATAGTCATTTGCTAGCTCAATAATGCGTGAAATTTCAAATTCATTTAAAAAAAATGATTCTTTTCAAAAAATTACGTTAATTGAGTAGCATTTCTATCAATAACGTAAAAAAGGAAAATATTGAGTATAGTCATTTGCTAACCCAATAATGCGGAATTTTAAATCTTTTCTCAAAATGTTTTCTTCTCAAAATAAATGACGTTTATTGAATAACATTTCTATCAATAATGTCGTCAAAACAATTTCAAGGGTTCGTTGTATAGCCATTTGCTAGCATCAATTCTGCTAAAAAATAAAATCCTTTTTTTTTCTTTGAATTAAAAACACTTCCAAAATCAATTTCCTCATTTTTTTTATTTTCAAAAATTAAAAATCATTTTCTTTTCAAAATTAAAACCAATCTCCTTTAAAACACATTTTTAGAACTACGTGGCTTTGATTTCTCCATTGCACCTGGAGATACGTAGGAGCGGGGTTTCTCGTCGAGCCAAAATAAAATTTTCAACATTTTTGTCCCATTGATTTCAAATTAATTTTTGTCCCATTGTTGTAGGGTGCTAATACCTTCCCTACGCATAATCGACTCCCGAATTTGGATCTCTTGTTCGCAGACCAGTTTTTAATTTTAAATTATTTTCAGGTTTTCCAATTTTCCCAACCCAAATAAATTGGTGGCGACTCCCCAAAAATTCAATCATTTTTCATTATCTTTTTTCACGGGCTCGCCGACCCCGTCGTGGCCCCGGTCGCGACAGCTGGCGACTCCACTGGGGACTTTGAGAGTCAAGCCTATTAATTAATTGTGCAAAATTATTAACTTTTTATGTTTGTTATACCCTCTTTCATTTTGTTGTATATATCCTATTGTAAATACTTTTTCTTATGCCTTTGTGAATTCCATTGTACATATTTTGCTGTTGTAAATATTTTGCTTCAACCTTAGGTTAGAAGACTATTATTTGTGTACATATTTGTTATCTGTCTCTCTTGCAGGTGGGGTAGTTTTGTAGGTTTCTATGCTCTAAGCAGGCACTTCATTGTCGGTCTCCTCGCACAACTTTGGCTCTATACCCGAGCTCGTGCAAGCTAAGGCATAGGAGGTGTTTCAACAAATGTTTTGAGGGGCTTGATGCCCACGTGACATTAGTTGATTCACCACTCAGATTGCTACCGGTATCCTGGATTTGTTATATTGAGAGGGATTATCCCTACGTATGACTAATTCACGAACTGGATCCTTGTCAATGTGATGAGGGCAATCTGGGAACCATGGTCCCTAGAGGTCTAGATTCATCCCTAAATCTGTGCACCGGTAGTTTATCTATAATTACCAAACCTGAATAGGGATTTTTTCCGACAATAGAATTATCCAATGCTAGGACTCGCCCTTGTAGAACAAAAGGAGCATTAATCTTTTTCTTATTTCTTTTCCTCAAAATTTTAATCTCCACATTTTTTGTACAAAATTTTAGTATCTCATCCTTGCACAAAAAGATATATTTTGCATCTATAAACTTTGTGAATAGTTTGTCTTTTCTTTCTTCTTTTTCAATTTCTTGAAAAATCATGTGTCTTCTTTTGTGTATAATTCAAGCAAATTTTAAAAAAATTTAGAAATGATTCCAATTTTGAAATAACATTCCCCTAAATTAATTCTTTCCAAATTTTTATCAGATTTCACCATTGCGCCAAAGCACAAGTTCATACGCAGTCCTATCCAAACTCGTTCTCATTCCCAGACAGTTCCCCACCATTCAACAATGGCTGAGATCTCTGTGACAAGTGAGAGCCCTCCTACTATGGAGCAGAGGATGGAAAGGTTGGAAGGGAGTTTTAGCCAAATTTTAGAATTGTTGAAGACTGTGATCCCTGAGAAGGAAGTGATCAACGACAATTCGAACGGAGACGACAACGATGGTGGGGGTCCATCTATTAAAACCAATGGTGAAAATCCCCACAAAGTTGTGATTGTCACCGAGTCATCAGGCCCCGAGGTGAAGGTCAAGGAGGAAGAAGCTAAAATGATGGACAAAATGGAGATGTTGGAAGAAAAAATGAGAGCATTACAGGGAATAGATGTTTACGGGAAGCTGGATGTGCAGGATTTTTACCTTTTCCCCGACATAGAGATTCCTGCAAAATTCAAAGTTCCAGATTTTGAGAAATTTGAAGGGAAGACTGACCCGTTGATCCACCTGACCATGTACACTAGAAGCATTGCTGCACATTATAACAATGAAAAGCTGATGATTCATTGTTTCCAGCACAGCTTGGCTGGAGGTGCTCTGACTTGGTTTTTACAGCTTGATAAGAAGCAAATCAGGAGTTGGCGTAATCTGGCAGAATTATTTATCAAACTGTACCAGTTTGTGACCGACATTGCTCCTGACCGATTCGAGCTTCAAAGGATGAAGAAGGCCGAGACGGAGACGTTTAGGGAATATGCTCAAAGGTGGAGAGAGAAAGCTTCTCGGGTTCAGCCCCCTCTGAATGAAAAAGAAATTGTTAGACTTTTTGTGAAAACTCTTGATGGGGCATACTTTGAGAAATTGTTGGGATGTGTCACCAATCGGTTTTCAGATGTTGTCATTGCTGGAGAACAGGTGGAAGATGCCATCAGAGAAGGGAAGCTACATGGGGCAAATAATCCTCATGATAAGCCCAAAAGGCCGAACTTTCAAAAGAAGGAAGGAGAGGTCCATGCATTTGGCACTGGAAACTACCCATCCAAAACCATATCCCATCAGCCCGTCCAACAATCCTCACCATACTCCCTACCACCCTTTTATCCATACCCCTACCCATCCTATCCTCCTAACTTCCACAATCCTTACCAGGGAGGAACATCCCAAGTTGGGAACTCCGCACCTCCGCAAGTTAACAATGTTTCCTTTCCCAACCAGGTACCGACCTTCCAAAATCCACCCTATCAGCCAAGAAAAGAGAGAGTGAAGATCGATCCAGTGCCAATCCCTTATTCTGACCTCTATGATACTTTGTTGCAACAACATTTGGTGGCCCCAGAAGTACCGCAACCAGTGTCCAATCCTCCCCCCAAATGGTACAACCCAGCTGAAGCATGCAAGTATCATATGGGAGCCCCGGGTCACTCGATAGAAAAATGTTTGACCTTCAAACTTCAAGTGCAAAGGTTAAGAGATGCAGGACAATTGTTTCTTGAAGAAGGAGAAGGGAAATCCACAGGGACCAGTATCGACAAAGATCCTCTCCTTAAGCATTAAGAATGAAGTTTGGCTGATGCATTTTGGGTTGTCGGTAGTATTGGATGACTTTCAATTTCTCGCTTTTTATCTTGTTTCTTTTGTTTAAGTGTAATGGTTAACTTTTTGCTTCTACTACAATGATGTACTCATTATATTGTAAGCAATGAAATCATCTTTTGTTCATGTTGTTATTCCAAAAGCAAGAAAAGGAGTGAAAAATAAGTAAATGCATCTTTCAAGAGACTTTGTCTCTAAATTAAACTTTTTAAATGTAAGCAATCAAGATTTGAAATGAAGTTTGGCCTTGTTTCTTTATCCAACAGTTGAGTAATATCCCTTGCTACCCACTTTGAGCTTAAAAAAGAATTTTTCTTCAATTAACCCTGGACAAGGACCACCTCCACACTGGGGGCTGCTACAATGTGTTCATCCAAATCTCATAAATTATTTGTGATGTTACTCGCACAAGTTGTATTCCATTTTCACAAATTATTCATTCATAAAGAAAAGAAAAGTTGAAAATATGAAAAAAAGAAAGATAGAAATGAGTGAAAAAAGGAAAGGAATGAAAGCTTGAAAACTTGGAAGATGTGAAAATGGAAAATGTTGAGAACATCACTTTGACTGAATTATCTGTTTCAAAATGTATCACTGTGCAGCGGATCATTTGTCCCAATGAACCTTAAACACTCATTTTGGGCCTTAATATCCTTTTCTTTCATAACCATTTAACCCTTGGCCACGTTACAAGCCCAATAAAGTCCATCCTGATCAAAGATTGATTGTTTTTATTTTAATCTTTAATTTTGAGACAAAGCGACTTGATTAAGCCGCATTAGCTTGTAAATTTGGCTCCTAAAAAAAAGAAAAAGAAAAAATACAAAAGAAAAAATACAAAAGATGAAGGAAAAACGCACTTGCAGCGGAAGCAAATGTTAATTTTATTCACTGGGCATTTGAAGCAAGAATCATCAAAAGGATTTGGGTGCCATAGATGTCTTGAAGCTAAAATCTGGGGGCTCATCGCATCAGGAGTATTTGACTGTCAAGGGTATTTGAACCTTAAATTGGGGGCTCATTATTCCTCCTTGCCAGAATTGTGCAAGTTTCCATCTCTTTGAGAAGTCATGCTTTCATGCCTAACTTGGGGGCTAGATCCATATTTCACTTATAGTTCCATGTCACAGTGGAAAATTATCTGCCCTTCCCATACTCCGCCTCTTTAATCTCAAAAACCTCAAAAAAGATTCTTTGCTTTTTCCTTACACCATAATGCCACCCTTTGTCCGTAAACAATTGAATGAGTGTTTTGACTCAATGGTGAAAAGAAAATTCATATCATTTTTGGGAATGTTGTCTCTCCTGGAATTTTTCATATTTGATTTGAAATTCATGCCAAGTTTCTATGGAAGAATCAAGTTTTGAAATCCAGATTGTTGTCCAAATTTCCAACTTCATTTTTTTGCAAGCATTTTGCACCGACTGTTGGGCATTGTCCTAACCTTTGTTCCAGATGTTGAGTTGTCGAGTTATCATTTTTTAGGTAGTGTGATGCCCATGTTTCCATTTTAGGTATTGTGACACATAGTTCTTTTCTCTAGGGTATTGTGAAGCCCGCTCGACTTTGTGACATCTAGTGTCTTCTATTTTCATCAAACTACCTGTGATCTTCCAGGTATTTTCCTTTCCTCCTGATGGTTTTCCAGGAGTTTATCAGTTTGACCTGATAATTTTCCAGGTCTTTTCCTTTTCCTCCTGATGGTTTTCCATGAGTTTATCAGTTTGACCTGATGGTTTTCCAGGTCTTTTCCCTTTCCTTCTGATGGTTTTCCAGGAGTTTATCAGTTTGACCTGATGGTTTTCCAGGTCTTTTCCTTTTCCTCCTGATGGTTTTCCAGGAGTGTTATCAGTTTGACCTGATGGTTTTCCAGGTCTTTTCTCTTTCCTCCTGATGGTTTTTCAGGAGTTTATCAGTTTGACCTGATGGTTTTCCAAGTCTTTTCCCTTTCCTCCTGATGGTTTTCCAGGAGTCTTATCAATTTTGACCTGATGATTTTCCAGGTCTTTTCCTTTTCCTCCTGATGGTTTTCCAGGAGTCTTATCAGTTTGACCTGATGGTTTTCCAGGTCTTTTTCCCTTTCCTCCTGATGCTTTTCCAGGTCTTTCCCTTTCCTCCTGATGTTCTTTCCGGGAGTTTTATCAATTCGACCTGATGGTTTTCCAGTTCTTTTCCCTTTCTTCCTGATGTTCTTTCCGGGAGTTTCACCAACGACCTGATGGTTTTCCAGGTCTTTTCCCTTTCTTCCTCACACTCTCAGTGATGCGCCAGTGATTTTCCAGGCTGCGTTTTCCAAAGTTATCCTGTGATTTACCAGGATATTCATTTTGAATGTCCTATGATTTACTGGGATTCTCATTAATTTGCCTATGATTTTTTCCAGACGTCTTTTTAAAGCTACCCTGTGATTTTCCAGGGTTTCCTTTTCCAATGTCCTGTGATTTACCAGGACTTTCATTAAGTTGTCTATGACTTTAGGTCTCCTTTCACTTTTTCCCTAATCATGTTTTGTCCAAAACAAAATTGGCTGCTTCTGTATTTTGCTTGCTCTTTCAGTTGAAAGAACAAGCAAAGGGGGCTGCTGTCATCACCCAATTTTGTCCGGCTATGTTTTCTTCATTTTTTTTTATTCTCATGATTAAAAGAAAACTAAAATGGGTTAATTAATTTATTAATTAGTTAATTATTGATAGTTAATTAATTAATGGATTGATTAAACATTTTGACAAAAAAAGGGTGTTAAGTTTTTCCAAAAAATGTGATTGGGCCAGTTTTGGCCCATTGTTTGTAAATTTTTTTTTTAAAAAAAATCTCTTACGGGCCAAGGGGCCCATTTGCTTCATTTTCAGCATAAAAAGAAAATTGTTTCAGATTTTTTTTATCTATTGGGCCACTTTGGACCCATTGAATGTGAAGTTTAAATTTTAAAAAAAAATAAACCTTTTGGGCTAAGAGCCCATTTTCATTAGTTAATTCAGAAAATAAAAAAGAAGAAAAGTAAGGGGATGCTGAAACCAGTTGCAAGTTGTGCAACTTGCAATGAACCTGGGCGGCTACAGGCATGGGCACAGCAGAGAAACACAATCAGTTTGCAGGGCAAGTTGTGCATTGAAAATAGAGGAAATTTTGCCTGTATATTAGAAAAAAATCGAGTGGAAAGAAAAAGAAAGGGATTTTGGAGGCTCAATCTAGAGGGGATTTTTGGGGATACCATAGATCAAAATTTTAACAATTGGGATCTCCTTCATTGGAACCCCAATTCATACACACAAAACAGGGGTGATTCAGACAGATTAAAAACACATAAGCAGAGAAGAAAAGGAGTGTTAACGAAGCGAAATAGGATTAAAGTGGAGCTGTAACTTGGTATCATTCTTTTTTCCTTTTTACTACTTGTCGTGAATCATGTTGTGCTTTCCAACTATGCAAAATGAATTCGTCATTATATGTGTGTAAACAGAGAGTGCCAAAATCCCAATCCAAAATAGAACACTAATTGATCAATGTAAATATCCAAATACAGTCCCAATACAACGCAAATATACAGAGAAAAAATCAAAATACAGAAAAGGCACCTCCTCTGTAAGTTGCTACCACCATTCTCCAACCCTTTGTCTCTGTACAAATCTGAGAAAAACAAACACAAATGAGATGGGAGATGAAAGAAATAGGACCAAAAATAGAGAGGAAGATAGGAACAAAAGATAGAAAACCAGAGGAGAGACAAACCACATTCCCCATGGCACCACCATCATGAGCTCGTCGCCGCCTCCATCTAGTCGCGAGCCACCGCTCGCCGTCCTTCCCGCCACCGCGGCTTCTGCCGCACTACCTCTCAGTCGCGGCCAAACAGGCCACCGCCTGCATCGTCTTCACCGCGCCGCTGCTCGCGGTGTTCCGCGGCCATGGGCCGCGCGTCTCCTCGTCTGTAGGCGGTCGCACCGCCGCGCACCTCCGCCTGCATCGTCTTCACCGCGCCGCTGCTCGCGGTGTTCTGCGGCCATGGGCCGCGCGTCTCCTCCTCTGTAGGCGGTCGCACCGCCGCGCGCCTCCCCTGCTGGTGGCAACGCCGCCGCCACTGTTGCTCCCTCCATGAGCCGCGGCTACAACCATGCTTGGCCGCCGTCTCTAGTGGTCGTCCCTCCACGGCACCCTTTTTTTGCTCTCCCCATTTTCCCCAATTACAAACCCTAATAGGTAGAGGAAGAATGAAGAATACGAGAAAAACCTGACCCTTCTTTTATTTTTGCTGTTGTTTTCCTTACCCTTTTTTTGTTGTTTAACGTGGAAGGTTTTTGGTAGAGGTTGGGCCAATATTGGGCCCAACTCATTTTGAGTATGCTGGTGCCTCCTTTTTGTTTGGTCCGCTTGGTCAGTACAGTGTGGGGCCAATGATGTGAACTGAGGCCCAATTTATTTTTCCCATCTTTTATTTTGTGTTATTTGTTTCACTAAAAATTGTGTGTTATTTGTTTTAAATATGTGTTGTTCTTTATCACTAATAATCTCTTTTTTGTAAATTATTTTACATCCACCATCTTGTATTTCTTTTAAGTGTTTAGAATTATTTATTTAACATTTGTGGATGTAAATATTTGTTTGTTTCTTTCTCTGAAAATAATTGATTATTTGTAATTTTAATTTTGTGTTCATGTAAATATTAATTGATTCAATTTATCCCCTTTTATCTTTGACGTTAATAGAATAACATTTCTATCTTTTAACGTCATTCAAATAAAAAATAATTGAGCATAGTCATTTACTAGCTTAATAATTTGCCCGTTTATAAATAAAAGACATTTTTTAAATTGGCTTATCAAATCGATTACGTTGATGGAATAGCCTTTCTATCCTTTAACGTATAGTTTTAAGAGAAAAGGAAATATTGAGTATAGTCATTTACTAGCTCAATAATGCGGAAATTTCAAATCTCTTTCCAAAAATAATTTCTTCTCAAAAAATTACGTTAATTGAATACATTTCTATCAATAACGTGAAAAAGGAAATATTGAGTATAGTCATTTGCTAGCTCAATAATGCGTGAAATTTCAAATTCATTTAAAAAAAATGATTCTTTTCAAAAAATTACGTTAATTGAGTAGCATTTCTATCAATAACGTAAAAAAGGAAAATATTGAGTATAGTCATTTGCTAACCCAATAATGCGGAATTTTAAATCTTTTCTCAAAATGTTTTCTTCTCAAAATAAATGACGTTTATTGAATAACATTTCTATCAATAATGTCGTCAAAACAATTTCAAGGGTTCGTTGTATAGCCATTTGCTAGCATCAATTCTGCTAAAAAATAAAATCCTTTTTTTTTCTTTGAATTAAAAACACTTCCAAAATCAATTTCCTCATTTTTTTTTATTTTCAAAAATTAAAAATCATTTTCTTTTCAAAATTAAAACCAATCTCCTTTAAAACACATTTTTAGAACTACGTGGATTTGATTTCTCCATTGCACCTGGAGATACGTAGGAGCGGGGTTTCTCGTCGAGCCAAAATAAAATTTTCAACATTTTTGTCCCATTGATTTCAAATTAATTTTTTCTCATCATTCTTTAATTTAAATAAATTTTGTTTTTTTTCTTTTTTTGTCTTTTAGAGGGTAAAATAAACATTTTAAAAGTTAATGAATTTTGCACAATTAATTAAAGGTAACCGTTTTTAACGGATGTTGTAGGGTGCTAATACCTTCCCTACGCATAATCGACTCCCGAATTCAGATCTCTTGTTCGCAGACCAGTTTTTAATTTTAAATTATTTTCGAGTTTTCCAATTTTCCCAACCCAAATAAATTGGTGGCGACTCCCCAAAAATTCAATCATTTTTCATTATCTTTTCTCACGGGCTCGCCGACCCCGTCGTGGCCCCGGTCGCGACAATATTTGCCCCGCTACTGATTAAGATTGGTCATCTTTAGTTGTCTTCTATTAGTACATAAAATAGGAAATTTTATGAATCTTTAGAATTAATTTGAAGGTGAAATTCTTTGTTTGGTACTATGTATCACTGTGTTTGTGGTGTGTCCCTTCTGAATTGCAATTCTGGGTGTGTGTTCTTTAGGGCTGCTACAGTTCCCAGAGCCAAAGGTTGGACTCTTCTCCAAATGACTTGCGCTAGAACAAAAGAGTGTGAGCCAATTGGCAATGACCCTTTTGTTGGTTTAACTTCTTTTAGTTCTTTACAAGGCAATTATCTGAATTCTGAATTCTGAGCCAAAACTAGTTCCAATTTTTGCTATAACCTACACATGGCAAATATGGGAAAAGGTTTACCTCAAGGTTGTTTTTGTTCTCTTTAGATTTTCTAACCTGTGATACTTTCAATTTTTTCGAGTGACTACAAACAATCATTTCCTGAACACCATGATGAATGCATAACAGTAAGCATTATATCGTTTTGTTGCAAATATCAGCTCTGGAATGCTTCTCAGCTTGAGATGGTTCAGTTTGGGAAAAAGCATGTTTTTATTATTGAGCGAAACAGGAAACTACTTATAAAAAGTTTTATGATTTAGCATTTTGATCATGTAGCAGGGATATTTATGTCTCAACCAATAGAGTTTAGAACTTTATACAATTTGGAATGGATTAACTGCTTACTTTATTATAAGATGACACCTAATAAGTTTCAAATTATCATTGTTGCTTTTTGGTGTGAGAATCTTGATTTGTGCCATATTATATTTAACCTTACTGCAGTGCTTTTTTAATGTATTAATTTTTTGTAGGCATCAGTAGAACTTCAATGTATCAAAGGAATGTGGTCACTACTCACTAAGATTAATTTTTTCACTATCATGTTATCTCTCTGTACATAGATTAATTAATTAATATATTGTTAGTTTCAAGCAGGAATCAATTAATTTTTTCCCCTTTTTGAGTTAAATTAAGAATCAGACTTATATTCATTATACTTTGCAGCCTGAGAATCTTCTTCTGGACTCAAATGGTGTCCTTAAAGTCTTAGATTTTGGATTGAGCACGTACGCACAACAGGTAAGATGATATATCTGTCATACAATATGTGCATGTTGTTAATTTCTGATTTAATGCACTTGCTCCAAGTTACAATAAGTCAAGGTCAACGTGTGAGACTTGGCCAACCCAATCCTATCAGTTCATTAATTAACATAACACCATATGTAAGTCACCAATGCAAACTTAATACAATTTTATGTTATCAACTAAAAAGCTTGGACAATTAGTTTTCGTAAGACTCAATGCAAACTTAATTAAAACACATTTAGTATATTCTGTTGTTCAGACAATAAAATTTTACTTGCCCTTCTTTGCAGATTAAATAGTTCCTTCAAGTAATTATAGAGTCATATTTTGCTTCTTCTCAAACTAAGTCAAATCTAGTGTTCATGTAATTTTTTTCTATATAGGTGTATACCTTTTAAGTTTATTATCTGTGTCATTTCTTTATAGAAGTAGATGTAGAACTTTCTCTTGCTATACCATGTTTCTTATAATTGTTCATTCAAAGTATCTTCTTATATAATTAAGCTGATATGACTCTGGTAAATTTTGTATGTTGCTTTAATTTTCTATTTTTAGTACGTGAAAATTTCATAAAAGAAGTCACGTTTTAGGTTGACACGCATTCTGTTACAATGTTGAAGGATGATTTCTGCTTGCCATGCTAATAATGTATTGTTGGTAATGAATCACTGATGTTCATTAAGCAAACAGTACTTTACATATGTCTATATAGATCGATATAGTTGATATTCAATTAAAGGGCCAATAATGACATGGTGTACCAACCGAGTTAGTTTTTGAGTAAATTTTAGATACTTGACACTTTCTAATTCACATTGCTCTTTGGATTTTTTATTAACCTAAAATGTTCAAGAATTAACAAAATTTAATTTATTTTAGTATAACAAGAGAAATTATAAGAATATATTATGACGTTAGCATGTCTGACACAGCAAATCAGCAAATATTATTCTGAAACAACAAGGGAACAGAAAGGAACAATGGTGTATTCTTTTTTCTGTGTACAGTAGTGGCAAAACTATTTGGAAAGGTGATCTCATTTATCAAATTTTGTTTTATTCCCTACTTTCCCCTATTTATATTCAGCATAGGTTAAATGTTGTGTCAGACAATGACATGAACTATTTACTATGGTATACCCTATTCATTTTCACAAAAATAGTTCATGTCATTGCATTCATCTTATTTATTAAAAAATTATTAAATAAGTGAGACCAAACATATCAGGGAAGGGACAAAACAGAATAAGGAAGAAAGGATTCGGAGTTGAATATGAAAGTAGATATAACTCATGGATTCTAAAAAACATTTATTTATTGAATATGAAAGTAGATATAACTTATAAATGAGACCAACCATACCATGGTGTCACAATTTTTTTAGAATCAATGTTTTCTTGAAGCAGTGCTTAAGAGTGTCTTAAAAAATGATTTCTTTTGTCTAGCCTTAAATGTTGGAGGAATGTACTATTTTCATATATAATTTCATATTATTTGATCCATTTACACAGGTAGGAACGCTGATGAAGACCTTAAATCTAGCATTGAAGTGTTTGAAAGAGTGGATGTCTGGCAAAAAGGTAAGATCTGTATATTTTACTTCAAAATGAAAAATACCAAATTGTTATAAGTTATAACTTCATCATGAGAAAGCATTTGAAGAAAATTGGTATAAGTGTAACAACTGAATTTATTTTGATGGGCTAAATTGCCACAAATAGCATTGCTTACAAGTGCAGAAATTGTTCCGGAGCCTTTGGGTCTTGTCCTCATTATTTCATCTTGGAATTTCCCCTTTGGTGAGTTATACTAATTATTATTGGTTAGAAACAAAATCAGGTTCATGCATTTTGTAGCTATTGGAATCTTTAAATGATTGAATAAGCTTTAAATTAACCAAAAAAAAAAAGATAGAAATATCTTAGTCATGTAGGATGAACATGCACAAGTTTTAATTTAACTTGTTAAGCTTCATTGGAATCTAGCTATATATATATATATATATATATATATATATATATATATCATTTGTGTTGTGTTGGTGCATGATTTTGAGATTTCCTGCTACACATAATGCATTTGAGAATGCAATGAGTCATGATTTTCCAATTGATTGTCTTTTACTTTAGTTTATCTGTGTACTGTGTGATGGGGGTGTTCTGATTCTTTTATAAAGTTAGGTTTTGAAAGTTAATTTAAATTGTACTAATATGAGATAACAACTGCTACCTAATCTTCTCAATATTGCCATCATGTCTGGAATAAGGTTAGCCTTGGGTTAAGGGGATGATGCGGTTTGGTTTGGATTATTCCCTATGAGCTAATCATGGCTTTATGTTATATGTGTATGTCTATTTACATATTAAGGTGGTGTAGTTTGTTGGTGCTTTGATTTTAGTGGTGAGAACTAAAACAAATAAATAAAAAAATGACACTTTCTAGATTGGCTATTGCCAACACCGATTTAAAAATTTGACTTTCTAAATCGGCTAGCCAAAAGCAGCCGATTTAGAAAGTGACTTTCTAAATCGGTGTCGGCAAAAGCCGATCTAGAAAGTGTCAGAATATTAAATATTTATAGCTTTTCTAAATCGGTTGTAGTATCCACCCGATCTAGAAATTAGTTTTTAAATCGGCCAGGAACCCGATGTAACAAGTGCTGACTTTTTATACCGGGTGTATCTATATCACCCCTTAAAAAGCCTTTTTGGCACTAGTGAAATTCCCTCTCTTATTTAGCGAGGGATTATAGATTCCCTCTCTAATTAGCAAGGGATTCAATTCCCTCACTAAGTAAAGATGGATCTATACTCTCTTGTTGGCGAGGGATTTGAATTCCCTCACAAAGTAAAGAAGAATCTATACCCTTTCGTTAGCGAGGGATTTTTTATCCCCTCTCTATTTAGCGAGGGATTACAGATTCCCTCTCTACTTAGCGAGGGATTACAATTCCTTCACAAAGTAAAGATGAATCTATACCTTCTCGTTAGCGAGGGATTTCAATTCCCTCTCAAAAGTAAAGAAGAATCTATACCCTTTCGTTAGCGAGGGATTTTTTACTCCCTCTCTATTTAGAGAGAGATTTCAATTCCCTCACAAAGTGAAGATGAATCTATAACCTGTCGTTAGCGAGGGAATTTTTATTCCCTCTCTATTTAACGAGGGATGGGAGATTCCCTCTCTAATTAGCGAGGGATTTCAATTCCCTCACAGGGTAAAGATGAATCTATACCCTCTTGTTAGCGAGAGATTTTTATTCCCTCTCTAATTAGCGAGAGATTTCAATTCCCTCACAAAGTTAAGGTGGATCTATACTCTCTTGTTAGCGAGAGAATTTTTATTCCCTCTCTATTTTTCCCTTTTAAAAAATGAAATTTATTTACAACTTTTATTAACAAACATATTCACAATTTTTTTAAATTATGAAAATTTTTTTTGAAAGAAATATTAACAAACAAATAAGAGTTATATATTAAAATCGTGATTCAAATCATGTGTAATCAGATTAATTTTTGAATCGCAAATTGCAAATCGTATCAAATTGTAAGATTAAAAAACATAATAAAAGAACTTAAAATATATAATATAAATAATATACTAAGTATATGCTACTCAATATCGATGTAAAAAATAAAATTACTAGGTCATAAAATATAACTATGTCTCATAAATATAGAGGGAATAGAGAGGGAATGAAGTCCCTCTCTAATTAGAGAGGGAATGAATTCCCTCAATAATTAATCTATTTAGCGACGGAATTCAAACTTTCCTTTTCATTGGAGTTTGTCACGGATATTAATATGTTAGCGAGGGAAATTTTCCCTCCCTATTTGTGACGAATTTCTATTTTCCCTCACAAAAATTTAGTGACGCCACTTTTAGTGACGGATTTGCCATCCGTCACAAATTTCGTCACTAAAATTTTTGTGAGGGATTTTTCATCATCTAGAGAGGGAAGTCCCTCTCTAATTTCAAAATTTTTAGTAGTGTAGTCCTTGGAAGTGTGCCCATCAGTCACTTCACTAGTGTAAAAATACTGTTCAACAACGCCTAATCCACGATGGTTCCTACATAACCGTCGTATAAAGTGACACGGTGGCAAACTTGTAATTTCTTTGCAAGAAACAACGACGGTTCTTTTAGAACCGTCGTTAACAATATGCTATAACGATGGTTACAAAAGAAGCATCGTTAAAGATATAGCTAAAACAACAAAAGAATTATAGGCCTTTTTCACGACGGTTACGTCATAACCGTCGTTATAGATATCACTAAAGAAAAAAAAATAAAAGGGTGCAACAAGCAAAAAGGGGGTGCAGATAGAAAAGAGACAAACAACGAGGCTCACCCATCTTTGCTTTCCTTTTGAAAAATAAAGAGAGGGTGTGGAAAGCAAAAAGGTGGTGCATGTAGCATTATTAGACAAACAATGTCGGTTCCCTTCATAACCGTCGTTGTTTTTCTTTCAAAACGAAAAGGAGAAAGGTGAAGGTGAATCATGCAAAAAAGGGGGGTGCAGATAGAAAAGAGACAAACGACGACGGTCCCATGATAAACCGTTGTTGTTTTCCTTTTGAAAAATAGAGAGGGGCGTGTGGAAAGAAAAGAAAGGTGGTGCGGGTAGCAATATTATACAAACAACGACGGTTCCCTTAGTAATCGTCGTTGTTTGTCTTTTAAAAGCAGAGAGTTATTTTCTTCAACCCATTCTGCTGCGCCGCTCAAAACCCTCGAAATCTCTCTCTCTCTCACCGCGCCACCACCGTCCCCCCATAACCACCGTCCCCATTCTGCTGCGTCATCTCTCTCTCACCATCACTGTCCTCTCTCTCTCCCTCACATCTCTCTCTCACCGTCACCGTCCCCTTTCTCTCACCATCCGTCGCTGCTGGTGCTGTGTCGTCCCTACCATTAGGGGTGGCAAAACGGGGCTTGGCCCGATGGGCCAGCCCGGCCCGGCCCGTAATTTTTTTAGGGCTGGGTTGGGATTTCTGTCCCTTTGGCCCTTATAACCCGACCCTTTCTGGCCCGTTAAAAAATGGGCTGGAGGAGAATAAGGGTCGGGCCAGCCCTTAGAGCTGATTTTTTTTTTTTTAATTTGGAGACATATAGTGGGTTGTTGGGTGGGCACAATGGCCCATTGATTTTGTAAAGTTTGTTTTAGGGTTTCATCTCCTCCCTCCCTATTCCCTAAATCATTTTCGGTTTACTGAGTGAGAACTTAGAGAAGTAGGAGCGTCGCTGCCAAGTGCCCGCTGCTCCTTCTCCTTCGACCTTCAGAAAGTGAGAACAGCTGAACAGAGAGCGTCTTCGACTTGGCCGCTCCTCCTTTGCGCCGCTTCCGTTCCGGTTCCGACTTCCGACTTCCGAGCGTCTCCTTCGCCGCCGCTGTCTGCCCTTCTTCGTGCGGTGGCTCTGTACTGTGACTGTCCTTCGGCCTCCGCGCGTCCGCGTCGTGCGCGTCCCCGTGACAGCGTCCGTCTTCCCCTGGCCTTGGCAGCGTTCGTAGTCCCCTGTCTCTGACTGCGTTCGTGAGTCTGATTCTGTTAGTACTTAGTCCCCTGTTCGCGATTCTGTGATTCCGTCAGTGTTCCTCGTCCGTTTGTAGACTCAGGTTCATTTGATCGATTCATGTTGATGACTTACTGACTTTGATTCTGTGATTATGTGATTCTGTTGATGACTTTATCATTATGCGCCTCTGTAGGTTCGTTCGTCATTTCGACATTTCGTCCATCCCAGCTGAACAGGTCAACAGCTCCGTCTCCGGTCGACAGCATCATTCTCCGGTCAAGCATAACAGGTGCAGGTCCGTGCCTCTTAGCCTCTATAATCTTGTGTTTTTATTGTTAATTTCTCATTGTGATTTGTGACTTAGCATACCGAATATGCTTGAAACCTGAAACCGTGCCTCTGAAATCTTGTGTTTTTATTGTTTTTATTGGTAATCTTGTGTTTTCATAATACTTGTATAGTGTAGATCGGTTGAAAAAAAAAGCTATGCTTATTGATACTCATTAGTGCTGGCCTCTGTTTTTATGTGCTTGAATTGATAAAGACTTCTCATGAGTTAGCAATATGTGTTGTCTTGTTGTGTTTGATTGAATGGTTGATTGATTTGTTTCTTTGCATTGTCTTTATGTGTGCAGAAAATTTGAATTTCTTTTGATTTTGTGAAATGGAAGGAGATATTAATGTAGTGAGACTTGATCTTGAGGATAATAATTTGGGGCTTGAGCCTGAAGATTGTTGTGAAACTGTTGAGGCTTGTAATAATAACAAAAGACCCAAATTATTAACATCACAATGTTGGAAATTTTTTACTAAGATAGGGTTGAAGGATGATGGAAATGAAAAGGCAAAATGTAATGGATGTGGACAAGAATATAAAATTGGTGGTACTTATGGGACATCACACTTGCATCGTCATATTGGTAAGTGTAAGCAAATTAAGTTTCATGATGTGAGTCAAATGATGTTAGATGTGAAAGGTGGTTTGACTGCTAGAAAGATAGATCAAATGGTGGCACGTGAGAAGTGTGCTTATGCAATCATTGCACATGACTTGCCTTTTAGTTTTGTTGAGTACAAGTATGTTAGGGAGTGGTTAGAGTACTTGAATCCAGATGTAGCTCTTATCACTAGAAACACTGCTAAGGCTGATGTTTTAAATATATACTTGAGGGAGAAGGATAACCTTAAAAAGGAATTATCTAGTATTCGTACTAGGATATCTTTAACTTCTGATTTGTGGACAACTTGTACAACTGAGGGTTACATCACTTTAACTGCTCATTATGTTGATTCTAATTGGAAATTGAATAGTAAGATTCTCAACTTTTGTCACATGCCTCCCCCCCACACTGGATTTGAGTTGTCTAATAAGATTCTTCAATTTTTGAATGAGTGGGGAATAGAAAAGAAAATTTTTTCTATCACTTTAGATAATGCATCTGCCAATGATGTCATGCAAGATGTCTTGAAAAGTCAGCTTACCTTGCAAAATTGGTTGTTATGTGATGGGCAATTTTTTCATGTTCGTTGTTCTGCACACATATTGAATTTGATTGTTCAAGAGGGGCTGGAAATAGCTAGTGATGCCTTGCATAAGATTAGGGAGAGCATTAAGCATGTTAGGAGTTCCGAGAGTAGAATGCAAAAGTTTAAGTTATGCATTGAGAAAGTTGGTGGTGTTGAAACTTCAGCTGGTTTGTGTTTGGATGTTCCTACAAGGTGGAACTCGACTTATTTGATGCTTGAATCTGCTATTAAATATCGGCGTGTGTTTGCAAGTCTTAGGGTTTATGATGAAAACTATAAATGGGGTCCATCTGTGGAAGAGTGGCAAAGAGCTGAAAAGATTTGTGTATTCTTGTTGCCTTTCTATAAGACTACCACATTGATTTCTGGCACTTCTTATCCTACTTCCAACTTGTATTTCATGCAAGTTTGGAAGATTCAATGTGTCCTAGTTGATAGTTTGAGAGATGGGGATGAGGTTGTAAGGAAGATGGGTGAAAGAATGATTTTGAAGTTTCAGAAATATTGGGAGGAGTATAGTGTTGTGCTTGCAATGGGAGCTATTCTTGATCCACGGATGAAACTTGAGACATTGAGTTATTGTTATGCAAAAGTTGATCCTTCCACTAGTGACAGTAAGTTGCAACTAGTTAAAAGCAAGTTGTACATGTTATTTGATAAGTATTGCAGCAATGAAGCTTCTACTCAAGCTGAGACTCCCACTACTACTCCCACTTCTTCCAGAGTGACTAAGGGAAAGGAACCCATGTCTTCATCTTCATCCATGTCATATGTATTTGATGTAAGTTTACTTATTTTGATTAAGTAGCTCAATTAGTTTCTATTGTGTATTTCTTTATGTCTTAACTTTATTTTGGTCTTCCGTTTTGAAATATGTAGGAATTTGATATGCACAAGACACAACTCCACACTAAAACTGGAAAATCACAACTTGATCTTTATTTAGATGAGCCCACATTGGATTTTAAATGTCATGGAGATTTGGATGTATTGCAATGGTGGAAGTATAATTACAGTCGCTTTACGGATTTATCATTTCTAGCTCGTGACTTGTTGAGCATTCCCATTACTACTGTTGCCTCTGAATCGGCATTCAGCATTGGCTCACATGTTCTTAACAAGTATAGGAGCCGACTTCTATCAAAAAATGTGGAAGCTTTGATGTGTGCTTGCAATTGGTTGCATGGTTTTGTTAGTTTGGGTAATGTAATTTATTTTATTGTGTAATTATTTATTATTCCTATACATGCAAGTGTTTGTCAATCTAATTACTTTCTTTTTCAATTGTGGTATATAGATGAAGCTGATGATGTTGCTGAAAATAGTGGACAGGGGCCGCCGTCTTCTAAGGGGGACTCTAATATTCTTTCAGTGGAGGATGATAATTGATTTATTTTCAGGAAGATTAATGTGTTTGCTACTTTATGTTAACTTATTTTCTGGACTGGAATTTATTTACTTTGTAACTTATGGATGTGGACTTTATATTTTCTTTGGCTTTTTGTACTTTGTGTTTGTGGACTAGAAGCTTCATTAGTGTTTGAATTGTGTTTTGTTAATTTTCTAGACTGGTTATGGATGGATGGAGGATGGTGTTATTTATGTTCTTAATATTTATGGATGGATGGACTAGAAGCTTCAATTTACTTTGTTTTTTGTCACATTTTCTAATTTATTTTAATTTTTATAATTTATTTTGGTGGGCCAACCCGTTATCCCATCCCAATTCGATCAAAGAAAAAATAAACACTTTGTTTAGTTCGTTATAAGGGCTGGCCCGTTGGCCCTGTCAGCCCTCTCAAATATGGGTTGGGCTGGCATTTTTTGTCCATTTTTCATTTAGGGCCAGCCCAGCCCGTCCCGTTTTTTGAAGGGCTGATCGAGGGCCGGGCCGAGCCAGCCCGTTTTGCCATCCCTACCTACCATGTTGTGTCGTGGTGTGCTGCTGCCGTCCCTAGTGGTGGTGCTGTCGTGGTTTGCTGCTACCGTCTTTGTTGCAGTCCTTTGGTGTAGCTGTATGTTAATTGATTTCTTATGCATATAGTTTATAATTGATTTGATGTATGTTAATTAATTTCTTATGCATACTTTATAATTCTCCTCATATTATACTGACTTGGGTATATCTAGGACTAGCATAGTGTTCATGATGAAATAAAATTAGTTATTGATTATTTATGTTTTGAATAGAATTTTGTAGAATGACAAATAAAATCTAAACATACAAATAGGTGAATAGAATTTTGAAATAAATAGGACTTAATACAATTATTATAACTTTCTAGTAAGTTTATACAGTAGAATTGGATTTTGAAATAAATAGGGGTCTGTGGGTTGGAATGAAAATGTTAGTTAATTGTATGTTACTGTCTTTATTCATTTAATTATATGTTTTGGCCTTTATTTATTTAATTATATGTATTGTATTTATTGTTGGGTTTTAATACTCAAGTATGATGCATTGAGTGAACCTTAGTTTCCCGTTTGAGATTCAATATGAAGATTAAAAAACTCCCTCCAATTTGAATTGTCCTTGTCATACATCTTTTTTGAAATAACAAAAAGGAGGGAGTATTGATAATCAATTTATTGAATCTTGAATTGTCCGGATGGACAGTTTGGGAAGATTAATTACTTTTTTTATAGTTTATTAATAAGTAAATTTTAATAATCATTTCATACATTTTCATGAAATTTCGGTTTGTTGCATTTTGTGTTGTTCTTCGGGTGCATATTTGATTGTGGTTCACCACTTTCATTTCATGCCACCTGAAGACCAATGCAAAATGTTGCCGAAATTTTGTGAATTTTAAGAAATGAGAATTAAAATTTACACAATAATGAACTAGGGAAAAGTGAATCTTCCTGAATGAGATAGGACCACACCTTTAAATAAAAAAGTGAGATATACATGCATAATGTTGAATAAATGGAGTGTCCATCATGAACGTACAGAAAGTAGATATGGATCGAAGTTGGATGAGTGCTCAACGCATTACTGATGAGTATGAGAGAGGAGTGGAAGAATTTCTACAATTTGCGTGACGTAATGTTGCTAGTAGTGCCGACAGACGAGGAAGGTTTAGGTGTCCATGCGTAAATTGTCTGAATAGAAGAAGACTAGATGAAAACAAAATCAGGGAGCATCTTCTGTGTGATGGTATTATAAAGAGTTATACAACATGGACATGGCATGGTGAATTGATTGATATGCCATATGATGATGAGTTCCCAACGGAAGAGTATTCTCATTCAACCATGGAGGACCGAGTGGAAGACATGATTCGCGATGTCGGCGTGGATAGATTTGCAGAAGCCCATCTGTATGAAGATATGTGTAGTGATGTCGAGACTCCGTTGTTTCCTGGGTCAACAAAATTCACACAACTATCAACGGTGTTAAGATTGATGAATTTGAAGGCATTGAATGGGTGGTCTGATAAAAGCTTCACTGAGTTGCTTCAGTTGTTAACTGACATGCTTCCTGAAGGGAATACACTACCTAATCTTAATTATGAGGCGAAGAAGATAATATGTCCGATGGGTATGGAGTATAAAAAGATACATGCATGCCCTAATGATTGCATTTTATACAAAAATGACTATGAAGGGTTGAAGAAATGTCCCAAGTGTGGGTTGTCACGGTACAAGGTGAAAGACAATGATCAAGACAGTAATGATGAGGTCACAAAGGAGGGCCCCCTGGTGAAGGTTGTATGGTATCTTACAATAATTCCAAGGTTTAAGCGTCTGATTGCCAATCCAAATGACGCTAAGAACCTCAGATGGCATGTCGATGGGAGGATATGGCATGGAATGCTTCGCCATCTCGCTGATTTTTACAGTGGAAGAACCTTGATGATGAGTTTCCAAAATTCGGGAACGAGCCGAGGAATCTGAGGCTTGGATTAGCGTCAGATGGAATGAATCCGTTTGGAAATTTAAGTACTAGTCATAGTTCATGGTCTGTTTTGCTAGTTATTTACAATTTACCTCCCGGGTTGTGCATGAAGCACAAATATATGATGTTGTCTATGATGATCTCTAGTCCACATCAGCCTAGAAATGAAATTGATGTTTATCTCAACCCATTGAAAGAAGATCTGAGATTGCTATGGGATGAGGGGGTAGAAGTCTTTGATGGATTTGCCAAAGAATCTTTCAATATGCATGCAATGCTCTATTGTACCATCAATGACTTTCCTGCATATGGGAACTTGTCGGATTATAGTGTTAAGGGTCATAAAGCTTGTCATGTGTGTGAAGAGGGCACCTTCCATCAGCAATTGAAATATGGAAGGAAGATAGTGTATGTTGGTCATCGGAGATTCTTGACAAGGCATCACCCGTATAGAAGATTGAGAAAGGCTTTTAATGGATATCTGGAGGATGGGATAGCACCGACTCCGTTAACAGGTGTGGAGATTTATGAAAAGGTGAAAGAAATTAATGTCGTATTTGGAAAGAGGAAAGAAAAGACAGTTGACTCGGGGATACGGAAGAAAAGGTCCATTTTCTTTGATCTCCCATACTAGTGCAAATTACATGTTAGACACTGTATAGATGTCATGCACGTGGAGAAAAATGTATGTGATAGCTTGATTGGAACGCTTCTCAATATTAAAGGGAAGACAAAGGACGGTGTGAGTGCTCATTTAGACTTGCTTGAAATGAATATACGAGAGGACTTGGCACCAGAGAAGATAGGTAGGCGCACATATTTGCCCCCAGCATGCCAAACCTTGTCCAAAAAGGAGAAAACTAGTTTCTGTGAATGTCTAAAGGGTGTGAAGGTACCACAAGAATACTCTTCAAATGTCAAGAGCCTTGTATCAATGAAGGAAATGAAACTAGTTGGGTTGAAGTCTCATGATTGTCATGTGCTGATGCAACAATTACCGCCTGTGGCTATTCGTGGCATCATGCCAAAAAATGTAAAGCATACTATAACTCAATTGTGCTTATTCTTCAATTCTATTTTGTTGAGTCTAAAAAATGTTATTAAGTAA
Source organism: Sesbania bispinosa (assembly GCA_026901365.1). Taxonomy (NCBI): domain Eukaryota; kingdom Viridiplantae; phylum Streptophyta; class Magnoliopsida; order Fabales; family Fabaceae; genus Sesbania; species Sesbania bispinosa. The sequence continues at coordinate 98,396 of QLOH01000052.1, forward strand.
TTAATAATGTTTTAAGTCTCACAATCCTGAGTTTTAATGTATAACAAATTTGGTTAATGTATCATGAAAGAAGGAACAAATTCTCTTAAAGGTATTTTCTGTGTTTCAGCAACCTTCTGAAAGAGCAACTCTTTGAAGCTATGCAACCCTCTGAAGTGGTGCAACCTTCTGAAGGAGAGGAACCTGCTGAAGTATCAGGACCTGCTGAAGCCAGTGAACCTTCTGAAGACGTGAGACGTCGTACTGAGAATTGTATATTCTTGGGAATGAGTTTCTCTGAAGATCCCTTTTAGAAGACTCAAGTCTTTGAAGGGAATCAAGCATGTGGTTAGGGTGCAGCGGAATAAATGGATTCCATCCCTTGTTATGATCGTTAATGTGAAAACACGAATTAAAGCATAAAAGACATGAACATAATGACATGCCTTTTAAGGATTGTGAACGAGGCAATAGCAGCCACGTCTCTAAAGGTGTCCATGCCAACAACCGAACAAGGAAACCCTCCTCAACTCTGCTAGTAGCGTTTAGAGAGTAAGAGCGCCTGCTTATATATCTAGGGTAATGCATCTTATGCTATATTTATAGAGTGGTGGCTAGGGTTTTACCCCTCACTCTATTAACCCTAACATATATAGGTCTGGCCCATTATGTTATAATTATAATCAAATTAGAATTATTATCTTTCCTAGCGGCTTGTTGTATGCGTGTGACCCAATAAGCTTTTAATATTTGGTTATGATATTAAAATAAAACCCTTTTATATTTAATATCATAAATAGTGAGCGGCATCTAGCAATACATCACTAATACCCAAATATTGAGATTATCCACAACTTTGACGAATCCTATTTTATGATAATAGTTTATTTGATCTGTCCCTTTGTCCAAATATCTAATTGAACACATGGGCATAGAATGTGTCAACCTTGTATAGTTCAATTTATGTTTTTCTTGATCCCCAAGTAGACTATACAGAAAATAAACATCTCATGTTTATCCTCCTGAGCATGGCCATGCATTTTGTAGTCTAACTCTATCAAGAGGCCTACAGATGTAACTCCTGTTACATAGGAGGGACAAATCCCATCTAGGTCACTCACATTCCACCACATAATTTATTATATGTCCAAAAACCAACTTTATGATCACCTTGTTACAGGCAACGTTTGATGATATTTAAAACATATAATTCCTTATGCAGGAATCGTAGTGATTTCAGGTCGAAGGACTTCATATAACATTTATCAATTTAAGAAACGTTCATGACACTTATGCAACAATCCATGCAACGTTCTTAAGGTGGGTCAGTCCAGTACACCATTACTCTTAATGTGTACTTATGTGAGCACATGATATCTCATATCCATGATCCGTGAGATGTAATCATCAACGGACTCACATACTAGTCTAAATGCATCTTTTGTGCTAAGAAGATGTGTAACGTCCTAATTTCTATTTTAGAAATAATGCCTGTTGGAAGCACCATTTCCAAAAATCTGAAAATTATTTCTTCCATTTCAATATCGGTAACTAAAGAGATAACAACTTACATAGCCCAACAAACACATAAGTTGTATATCCACTGAAATAAAAGATACTACTTCGCATATATATATAGACACACACACACAAGAGTTTACATCGTAGCTCGAGTACATCCAAAATATAAAAGACGTATGATATAGTTAAACATGCATCCGGAATAACATAGTCAGTCTAAAAGGTACACATGTACTACTCTATCCTACTCAAAATACACCCCAAGCATATCTATATCCAAAAGTACTATTCACATGGTTCTATACAAAATATAGTAAATCCATAACACGACCACTTTCTTCTAATGGCTCCTATGACCCGGTGTAGGTCCCTGCACATCTGAAATATAAATTCCCACAGCGTGGGGTGAGACTAACGTCCCAGTGAGGTAACAAGGTGCGAACATATCAATGAACAACAAAACATGTCATAATTAAAAGGAACAAAACAAATGATTCATTAAACATAATCATGATAACTTCAATAATCATAACAATCATCATAAACTGAATTCTGCACCATGGATTTAACCTTTTCCTTAGGCTAGACTGAGCTCAGACTAACAGGAACCGTCGTCCCTGAAGGCCGGTAGACCTTACCTAAAACCATTCCCAAGGCCATAAAGACCTTAACCTTTACCTAGGGCCAAAGGACCCCAAACATGTCTTTATACATGAAACATACTTGAATTGAACAATATCATCATATACATGTCATTCCTGAATGAAATTTATAATGTAACCTAAATCATTCCATTTCCCAACCCTAATTTCAACTATGGCAATTCATATAGTAATAATCAATCCTTGCATTCATGAACACCTAATTCAATTAATAGTCATTAATATTATGCATGCAAAAGAAAGGAAAGAAGGAACGGGATCATCCGAGAGCTATTCCACCTAGAAGTGAGTGTGAGGTTACACTCACCTTGAAGTTGGTGGTGAAAATGAGAAGAGAAGGACATTGGGGAGGTGAGAAACTCAAAGGAGCCTTGATCTTGAGGGCCGGAATATTTCCTTGAATCTTCAATGAAGCTTCCTCTCTCTAGAATTTCTCAATCTCTCTAAGTGTAAGTGAAAGGAATGAAGAATGATCAACGAAATGAACCCTAACAGAAGCATATAGGAGCTGTAAGTGGATTCTCGCTCAAGCGAGTCATTCTCGCTTGAGCAAAATGCTCGAGATCGGCTTCCCTTTCTCATTCTCGCTTGAGCGAGAAATGCTCGCTTAAGCGAGAATGGACCAGAAAATGACCCCTCTCTGGACGATTCTTGCTTGAGCGAGACCATCCTCTCTTAAGCGAGAAATGCAGAAATGCATTTTCTCCCTTTTTACTGCATAACTCGCTCAAGCGAGCCATTCTGGCTTGAGCGAGAATGTTGAAACTTGCTTTTCTTGTCTAAGTCTTTTAATCTTTTACCCAATTAATTCCTCACACTATACTAAGACCTTTACATGCAAATTGCCTTTCTTATAAGTCATTATTATGAAATAACGGGATGTTACAAGATGCTTGACCAGGGGCTATTTTAAGAATAGTTCTTCATAAGATCTCACGATCAAGTGATCCACTTTATTTCTTATGAAGTTCAAGTTTACTATTCTAAGGACACTTATTATATTCTAAAGAATAAATTTCCCTTATAAAATAATATGATACAAGTGATGGATGTTCAGAATAAAACATATAAGGCTCTAGTGCATATACTAACAATCTCCCACTTGCACTAGCAAGAAAACTCTCTGGTAATCGATTACAGACCCCTGTAATTGATTACCAACAAGCCAGAATCACTCTCTAGTTGCCCAGAACACTCTGTAATCGATTACCTGCGACGCGAGATGACAAGTCTTGCGATTTTTACCCCCATTAAACCCTTATATTCATCCTCTAATCATTCCTCATCATCAATACATCCATCTTACACGTTTATACCGCATAAAATCAATCAAAAACACAATCTTTGAAACAATTTCACAGTTATACATCATAAGCCCCAAATCATCAAACCCTCATTAACCCCTTTTCACTATTCTCATTACTCTCATTCAGTTCAATCAAGATTCTTCAAGATTAACACACATAAGCATCAAATCACAGATTTTCATCATACAACACGTAATGCACATATCAAATTCGAATTTAAAGCCTTAGAGGGTCTTATGGTTGCCCTCACTACCCAAGCACCCCACATACACATACAAGCAGCACCATTTCCCCCATCGTACCTTAGAGTTGACGATTAAAAACAAAAAGCAGCACTCCACTCCCTTGATGATCTATTCTGCTACACTTTCCCCTTGTGAAGTTGCTTCTCTCCTCCTAGGGTTTGGTTAAATAATATATTTTTCTGAAACATAATAATATAATGATATTATTATTATTTTCTTCATAAATCTTATTTTATTTTATTTATTCATTAGGAATTATTAGGATATAGAGTCCTTATCCATCTACATTCAAATTTAAATTCAAATCTTATAATTAAATCTTATCCTAAATTTGTATTAATTCTTACCCTTAATCTTTGTAATCTCAGTATTCCTATTTTAAAATCTGATCCTAATTTAAAACAGTAACCATATTTCTCTCATAAGATTATCATTATTAATCCTGATATTATTTTATTAATATAACAATTACTATATTTATAACAATTAATGTTAATTGTAATCTTATGATTTATCCCTTAATAATAATATTATTATATTCAATATAAACATATTTTATTAAGATCCTAATAATCTGACGTCTCTCCTAATATTTATAATATTATATTATTATTATTATCTCATAAATACAGGTATATTAATATTTACTATTATTATGTAACTTTTATTTTTACAGCTAACTTTATCGAAATATAATTATACGTATTTAAATTATATTTCTAAATTTCTAAATTTTGGGATGTTACAACTCTACCCCTCTAAAAAAAATTCGTCCTCGAATTTTGTCTTACTATTCTCTTAGATTGAGGTCTATGACACTAAGTATTGATAACCTATAGCTTGGGTTGGATATCATGTTTCTATTATTAATGATTGTAAACTAACTATTCGAAGTCCAGAATGAATTATATTCCTAAACTAAATCCATCTAATCATCAGTCAAATTTATCATAACCCATAAATCAATTTTCTATCATAAACCTAAGCTCCCTGTCTCCAAGTATAAATTATAAATATTTTCTTAAGATCTAAGGCATATGCAACTACTAAATAATTAATTTCAACACATCCAAAGTTCATAGCCTAAATAACGATAAATGCGTGAGCCTTTGACTCATAATCCCATCGTAGTTATAAAACTATCAAAATTGTAAAATATATCATCGTAAAAATCTACCTAGATCCAATGATCAATTAACACCTCTAAACCATATATATACACACTTGATCAGGTTCCTATCAAGCTCAAGATTTGACCTTTATCTTGAAACCTTCTAAGTATAACCATAGAATTTTCAAAATTATCAAATCCCTATCTCTAAACTATCAAATTTTTTTTTTTAAAAAAATCTCTATCTCTAAAAGATTAAACCTCTATCCTTAAATTCTAACATATCGAATCTTTATCTTAAAACTATCAATTAAAACTTAAATCTATATCTGAACCGTAAAAATTTGCTTAACAGTTTTCCTCAAATAAAAGATCACTTAAATCTTATGTAAAATAATATCTAACTTACTAGGTTCTAATAATTTATCATTAATAACAATTTCATCTCTTGTAATACTTTGCCTCCTATCCTTCAACAATTGAGTACAACTCCAAACCATTAAAGTCTTATCCTAAGATCTAAAGATCTACTTATAGTTCTCATTTCAAATAATTATGAATAATATAGAGATTCTATTAGTAAATTCCTAATATTTAGTTATATAAACTTTGTATAGTTATCCTTAATTTCCTAGTTTCATATCATCATTATATTTACTTTCTAACAATTTTCATTTATTTTAAGAATGTTTTATGGAATTTAAAAGGATGAGAAGGTTTTGGTTGAGGATGAATTTAAATTTTAGAAATTTGGATACGTCTATGTTGAATTTCAAATTAAGATAAGATCTTATTTAGATTTGGATTAGATATCTCTGAGGATAAAATTTGTTATATAAAAGCAAAATTGTTAGGATTTATTTAAATTTAAATTGGAAGATTTTGGGATTTGACTATCTTATAGGTTTAATTATTAGAGAAAGTTAGAAATTTATGGAATATAGCTAAGATTTTGATAAAGGTAGTGATAATAGCAGCCAACAAACTATTCTATAGCATTACGAGATTGATAGGAAATATATATTGTAAGATAAATAATAATGTTTACGATGAAAGTAGATATGATTTCTGTGGTGGTATATGTATTAAAAATAAATTTTTATGATAGTATGATTTTATTTTAGGAAAAATGCTATTTTATCTTATGAATCATGATAATTATTGTGACTGATTTTAATTATAATACACTCTTTTCTTTACTAGAATTGGTATATACACCTATCTTTAATTGTTATAGTTTCTTTGTAAGGAAATAATAACTACTATTTTCTGTATAATTTAGAGATAGAGATTTCCTTTAATTCGATGGTTTAGAGATAGAGATTTGATAATTTTGAAAATTTTATGGTTTTAGTATAAAGATTTCAAGATAAAGACCAAATACTAAGTTTGATAGAAATTTGTTTGGTTGTGTATGTAAAAGGTTTAGAGGTATTGATTATTCATTGAATCTAGGTGGATTTTGATAATGATATTTTACAGTCTTGATAGTTTTCTAATTAGGATACGATCATGAGTTTAGGGCGATCTATGGTTACTTAAGTTATGAACCTTTAATGTGTTGAAATCAATTATTTAGTAGTTGCATAAGCTTTTGATCTTAAGAAAATATTTAGAATTCATACTTGGAGACAGGGAGTTTAGATTTATGATAGAGAATTGATTTATGGGAAATTTGACTGATGATTAGATGGATTTAGTTTAGGGATATAATTTATTTTGGACGTCAAATAGTTAGTTTACAATTATTAATAATAGAAACATGATATCCAACCCAAGTTATAGGTTATCAATACTTAGTGTCATAGAATTCAATCTAAGAGAATAGTAAGACAAAATTCGAGAACGAATTTTTTTTAGGGGGTAGAGTTGTAACATCCCAAAATTTAGAAATATAATTTAAATACGATGACGTTAGCGGTAAAAATAGAAGTTACATAATAATAATAGTAAATATTAATATAACTGTATTTATGAGATAATAATAATATAATATTATAAACATTAGGAGAGACGTCAGATTAGTAAGATCTTAATCAGATATGTTTATATTGAATATAATAATAATATTATTAAGAGATAAGTCATAAGATTGCAATTAACATTAATTGTTATAAATATAGTAATTGTTATATTAATAAAATAATATCACGATTAATAATGATAATCTTATGAGAGAGATATGGTTAGTGTTTTAAATTAGGATAAGGTTTTAAAATAGGAATACTGAGAGATCACAAGGATTAAGGGTAAGAATCAATACAAATTTAGGATAAGATTTAATTATAAGATTTGAATTTAAATTTGAATATAGACGGATAAGGACTCTATAATATCCTAATAATTCCTAATGAATAAATAAAATAAAATAAGACTTATAAAGAAAATAATAATAATATCATTTTATTATTATGTTTCAAAAAAAATATTATTTAATTAAAAAGGGTAATGAGTGGGTAGGAGTAGGCCCAACCCAGTTAGATATTTAAATAGGGGGAGGGTTATCTATTTCACCCTATTGGCTTTCAAACGTGAGATAACCAAACCCGAGAAGCAACTTCACAAGGGGAAGGTGTAGCAAAATAGATCACCAAGGGAGTGGAGCGCTAATATTTGTTTTCTAATCGTCAACTCTAAGGTACGGTGGGGGAGAGGGTGTTGCTTGTATGTGTATGTAGGGGTGAATGGGTAGTGAGAATAACCTCTGAAGTTTAATGATTGAAATCAATATACGAATATGTGTTGTTTTGAGATGAAAATCTGTGATTTGATGCTTATGTGTGTTAATCTTGATGAATCTTGATTGAATTGAATGAGAGTATGAGAATAGTGAAAAGGGGATTATAAGGGTTTGATGATTTGGGGATTATGTTGAATAATTGTGAAATTGTTGTAAAGATCGTGCTTTTGATTGATTTTATGCGGTATAATCGTGTAAGATGGACGTAATGATGAAGAAGAATGATTAGAGGATGAATAAAAGGGTTTAAAAGGGGTAAAAATCGCAAGAACTGTAATTTCCTGTCGCGGGTAATCGATTACAGTGGGTTGTAATCGATTACTCGCGACACGAAATTATAATTCTTGCGATTTTACCCCTTTTAAACACTTTTTTTTATCCTCTAATCATTACTCATCATCATTAGGTCCATCTTACACGATTATACCGCATAAAATCAATCAAAAACACAATCTTTACAATAATTTCAAAGTTATTTAACATAATCCCCAAATCATCAAACCCTTATAATCCCCTTTTTCACTATTCTCATTACTCTCATTCAATTCAATCAAGATTCATCAAGATTAACACACATAAGCATCAAATCACAGATTTTCATCTCAAAACAACACATATTCGTATATTGATTTCAATTATTAAACTTTAGAGGTTTTTCTCACTACCCATTCACCCCTACATACATATACAAGCAGCACCATCTCCCCCACCGTACCTTAGAATTGACGATTAGAAAACAAATAGTAGCGCTCCACTCCCTTGGTGATCTATTCTGCTACACCTTCCCCTTGTGAAGTTGCTTCTCTCCTCTTAGGGTTTGGTTATCTCACGTTTGAAAGTCAATAGGGTGAAATAGATAACCCTCCCCTTATTTAAATATCTAACTGGGTTGGGCCTACTCCTACCCACCCATTACCCCTTTTTAATTAAAAAAATATCTTTTTTTGAAACATAATAATATAATGATATTATTATTATTTTCTTCATAAGTCTTATTTTATTTTATTTTATTTATTCATTAGGAATTATTAGGATATTATTGAGTCCTTATCCGTCTATATTCAAATTTAAATTCAAATCTTATAATTAAATCTTATCCTAAATTTGTATTGATTCTTACCCTTAATCCTTGTGATCTCTCAGTATTCCTATTTTAAAACATTATCCTAATTTAAAACACTAATCATATCTCTCTCTCATAAGATTATCATTATTAATCGTGATATTATTTTATTAATATAACAATTACTATATTTATAACAATTAATGTTAATTGCAATCTTATGACTTATCTCTTAATAATATTATTATTATATTCAATATAAACATATCTGATTAAGATCCTACTAATCTGACGTCTCTCCTAATGTTTATAATATTATATTATTATTATCTCATAAATACAGTTATATTAATATTTACTATTATTATTATGTAACTTCTATTTTTAAGCTAACGTCATCGTATTTAAATTATATTTCTAAATTTTGGGATGTTACATCTCTACCCCCCTAAAAAAAATTCGTATTCGAATTTTGTCTTACTATTCTCTTATATTGAATTCCATGACACTAAGTATTGATAACCTATAGCTTGGGTTGGATATCATGTTTCTATTATTAATAATTGTAAACTAACTATTTGACGTCCATAATAAATTATATCCCTAAACTAAATCCATCTAATCATCAGTCAAATTTCCCATAAATCAATTCTCTATTATAAATCTAAACTCTCAGTCTCCAAGTATAAATTCTAAATATTTTCTTAAGATCAAAAGCTTATGCAACTACTAAATAATTAATTTCAACACATTAAAGGTTCATAACTTAAGTAACCATAGATATGTTCGCCTTAAACTCATGATCGTATCATAATTAGAAATCTATCAAGACTGTAAAATATCATTATCAAAATCCACCTAGATCCAATGAATAATCAATACCTCTAAACCTTTTACATACACAACCAAACAAATTTCTATCAAGCTTAATATTTGTCTTTATCTTGAAATCTTTTTACTAAAACCATAAAATTTTCAAAATTATAAAATCCCTATCTCTAAACCATCAAAATAAAGGAAATCTCTATCTCTAAAGAGATTAAATCTCTACCCCTTAAATCGTAAAAAAATTTAACAACATCAAATCTTTATCCTTAAAATTATCAATTAAAAATTAAATCTCTGTATCTAAACCGTAAAATAGGCCTAACTGCTTTTCATCAATTGAAAGATCACTTAACTCTGTGTAGGGCAATATCCAACTTCCTAGGTTCTAATAATTTATCATTAATATCGAAAGATTTCTATCTTTGATTACAGTCTTCTTAGATCAAATCATACAAATAACATAATTCAATTACCTACAAAAGATTCCTCATTTCCTAGTTTCATATCGTCATCATTCTTACCTTCTCATATTAGTGATTATAATTGATGAGTGTATACCAATATGAATATTAATAGGATCTTTCCTAAATTTTTGAAAAATCTTTATTTATTTCAGGAAGGTTCTATTGTCTAAACTATATATATTTTTAAATACTAGGATCTCTCTCTAAAAATTCTTTACCTTACTCTATCTTATAATTCCAGTTTTCCTCTAGACTAAACAACTCTAAAATATACAGAAAATAGTAGTTATTATTTCCTTACAAAGAAACTGTAACAATTAAAGATAGGTGTATATACCAATTCTAGTAAAAAAAAAAAAAGAGTTTACTATAATTAAAATCAGTCACAATAATTATCATGATTCATAAGATAAAATAGCATTTATCCTAAAATAAAATCATACTATCATAAAAATTTATTTTTAATACATATACCACCACACAAATCATATCTACTTTCATCGTAAACACTATTATTTATCTTATAATATATATATTTCCTATCAATCTCGTAATGGTATAGAATAGTTTGTTGGCTGCTATTATCACTACCTTTATCAAAATCTTAGCTATATTCCATAAATTTCTAACTTTCTCTAATAATTAAACCTATAAGATAGTCAAATCCCAAAATCTTCCAATTTAAATTTAAATAAATCCTAACAATTTTGCTTTTATATAACAAATTCTATCCTCAGAGACATCTAATCCAAATCTAAATAAGATCTTATCTTAATTTGAAATTCAACATAGACTAATCCAAATTTCTAAAATTTAAATTCATCCTCAACCAAAACCTTCTCATCCTTTTAGCTCACCTTGTAACTACAGATAAAATCTAAACTATCTAAATTCAATTTATATTAATCACGTAATCCAAATCTGACCAAATCCTAACAAAATTTCAAAATCATATCCAAATTTTAAATCTTAAAATCAAGATACATATCTTTCATATCCAACAGCTAATGAAATTCTAATCCTCACTTCAAATTCAAATTTTGCACATTATTCAAATCCAATTTAGATAAATCCTAATCTAATAAATTCAAATTCAAACACATACAAACACACACATACATATATCCACATATATTGTTAGTCATATTACTTGACAAAAGAATCTCAATCTTAGATATTCACCAAATTATTATTTATTTATTCTTCTCCTACCTCTCACTTAAATCTAAATCAATCTAAATCTCAAAATCTCTAAAATTTTATTTTATCATCATCCACATAACATAATATGATAAAAATCATCACAATTATATAATTTAATAATCATATCATTCATTCACACATAAAATCTTATTTAAAATTTTCTTTCTTAAAACATTTTTGCAAAGATTTTCTTCTAGCAATGTTATTGACAAAACACTCTCTTTTCAAGTTGTTACATCTTCTCTTATCATGTTCAAATCATTAGGGTGGCCAGTCCCAATCACTTGAAGCAAGATAGTCCAAGACTTACCAACCTTGCAGGACACTGAAAACTAGAAAAATTCAATAATACAACTTACTCAATCAACATCACAATTTAGCACCACGGAAGCACAACAAACACATAACTCAACGTCGATGAACCGACCAATCAAACAAACAGTTAACTCAAAGCAATATAATTCACTTAATCAACATAACACATTAGCACCACAGAAGCACAGTAAACTCTAAACTCATAACTCAAGGCCAGTGAACCGACCTGCTCTGATACCACTTAATGTGACACTCTTCTACCCCAAACTCTTATACATTCAACGAAGCGGAAGACTTAGGAAATAACAAACCACATTGGGTAAAAAGGTTCACATATCTTTCATAAAAACGTCGTTTGATTAAAGTCTACTTAATAAAATAGAATTAGAGTTGAAAGTTTCCAAAGTAAATAAAACATCAAGTTCTCAAAAGTTAACATCAAACACCATCTTAGCCATGCAAGGCACTTAAAGACAACGTTCATCATCTACTTCTAATTACATAAAATAAACCCCTAACACTAAGCCCTGATGTCACAAGTATCAGAACGACACCCCATCAACTCAATACTCGACACCTATGGTGCCATCGTCATCACCTGTAAATAACCACAGATAGAAACGGTGAGGAAAAGAACACCAACTCATACATGCACGCAGAGGCTACCCCATCCTCACCCACACATAGCCAAACATCATATTCAGTCACATCACATACTCAATCATCAATTACCCATCATAATAATCATCAATAATTCATCATATAACAAATCATCAATATCCTCATCATAATATATGTAAATCACACATCGAAAATCACCAAGAAACACATTCTATACGCTCAACACCTAATGCTCATATCATCAATAATACTCATGTCATCATTATATAATTCAATTTCATCATCTAATGCATCGCATGTTCATCTATCATCAAGCACACCGAAACTCATCAACATCATCCCAAGGATCATGACTTAGAACTCCGCACAATAGGCGTACCTCGTCAATCACCCTAGTTGTTACCAATGATGGTCAACTGGTGTCACCACACAAACCGATAGGTTGCACCCCCTCGTTGGGTCCGCACAACGACATTCGACCCTAGGTTGCACCCCCTCGTTGGGTCAGTACAATTCTATCATCCCTAGGTTGCACCCCCTCGTTGGGTCCGTGCATCGAATGTCCCATCGTGGTCTCTGCACCCCCTCGTTGGGTCCGTGCAGTTCATCTCCTGAGTTGTACCCCCTCGTTGGGCCCGCACATCTCAGGTAGCACCTCATATGCTCAAGGCATCATCAACATCGTAATGTTATATACATCATCATCGTTAACATCATCGCACATCATCAATCATCGTTATCATCGTAAAATCATCATCACACATCATCATCATAGATCATCATAAGTATCATCAACCATCATCATCATCATCATAATCTTCATAAATATCATCAATCATCATTATCATAATCATCATAAATCATCCCAAAACATCATCAATCATCATCATCATAATCATCATAAAGCATCATAAGGTATCATCAATCATCATCATCATCGTAATCATTACAGTAGACATCTATTCATCAAGGACATAATCATATCATCATAGTCACACCAAAATCAAGGTATAACAATCATCATCAAACACTAAGATCACAAAATCCACATTGGTAATCGATTACAAGACTCCTATAATCGATTACAAGCCAAACACCTCTCTGGTAATCGATTACAAGACCCCTGTAATCGATTACCTGCGAGCAACACCTCTGGTAATCAATTACACACCCTCTGTAATCGATTACCTGCAAACAAACTCTCTGGTAATCGATTACAACCCACTGTAATCGATTACCCATGACACGAAATTACAGTTCTTGCGATTTTTACCCCTTTTAAACCCTTTTATTCATCCTCTAATCATTCCTCATCATCATTACGTCCATCTTACACGATTATACCGCATAAAATCAATCAAAAACAATCTTTACAACAATTTCACAGTTATTCAACATAATCCCCAAATCATCAAACCCTTATAATCCCCTTTTCACTATTCTCATTACTCTCATTCAATTCAATCAAGATTCATCAAGATTAACACACATAAGCATCAAATCACAGATTTTCATCTCAAAACAACACATTCGTATATTGATTTCAATTATTAAACTTTAGAGGTTATTCTCACTACCCATTCACCCCTACATACACATACAAGCAGCACCCTCTCCCCCACCGTACCTTAGAGTTGACGATTAGAAAACAAATAGTAGCGCTCCACTCCCTTGGTGATCTATTCTGCTACACCTTCCCCCTGTGAAGTTGCTTCTCTCCTCCTAGGGTTTGGTTATCTCACGTTTGAAAGCCAATAGGGTGAAATAGATAACCCTCCCCCTATTTAAATATCTAACTGGGTTGGGCCTACTCCTACCCACCCATTACCCCTTTTAATTAAATAATATCTTTTTTTGAAACATAATAATATAATGATATTATTATTATTTTCTTCATAAGTCTTATTTTATTTTATTTATTCATTAGGAATTATTAGGATATTATAGAGTCCTTATCCGTCTATATTCAAATTTAAATTCAAATCTTATAATTAAATCTTATCCTAAATTTGTATTGATTCTTACCCTTAATCCTTGTGATCTCTCAGTATTCCTATTTTAAAACCTTATCCTAATTTAAAACACTAACCATATCTCTCTCATAAGATTATCATTATTAATCCTGATATTATTTTATTAATATAACAATTACTATATTTATAACAATTAATGTTAATTGCAATCTTATGACTTTTCTCTTAATAATAATATTATTATATTCAATATAAACATATCTGATTAAGATCCTACTAATTTGATGTCTCTCCTAATATTTATAATATTATATTATTATTATCTCATAAATACAGTTATATTAATATTTTTTATTATTATTATTATTATTATTATTATTATTATGTAACTTCTATTTTTACCGATAACGTTATCGTATTTAAATTATATTTCTAAATTTTGGGATGTTACACACTAGAGCCTTTCAGACATAACTTTTATGCCTAATGATCTAGTGTGCCCTTCATGCTTCTGCTGCCCTAGGGGTTTTGTCAATAGGTTTGCAATATTGTCAGTTGTATGCGCTTTGCATATTTTCACACCATTCAAGCAAAATACATAACCTGACTGCGATCTTGAATCATCTTTGTCGGTTTGGAAGCTAGCATCAGTGTAACCGTTTACAACTAGCTCTTCCTCACCTCCATATATCAAGAATGAATCCTTAGTTCTTCTTAAGCACTTAAGGATGTTCTTGATTGCTGTCCAGTGACCTTCACCAGGATCAGACTGGCATATGCTAGTCATGCTTAAAGCATATGATATGTCTGGTCGAGTACATAACATGGCATACATTATAGACCCTATAGCAGATGCATAAGGAATCTTACTCATGCGATCTCTCTCTTCTTTACTGGAAGGAGATTGAGCCTTAGATAGGCTTATACCATGTGACATAGGCAAAAATCCCTTCTTAGAATCTTGCATGTTAAACCGTTTTTAACACTTTGTCTATGTATGTACTTTGACTTAGGCCAAGCAATCTTTGAGATCTATCTTTATAGATCCTAACACCTAACACATAGGTCGTTTTACCCAAATCTTTCATAGAAAAACAATTTCCTAACCAAGTCTTTACAGACTGAAGGGTAGGAATGTCATTTCCTATGAGAAGCATGTCATCTACATACAAAACCAGATAAATCACTATGCTGTCACGAACCATTTTGTAGACACAAGGTTCATCTTCGTTTTTAATGAAACCGAATTGCTTAACAGCTTCATCAAAATGAAGATTCCAGCTTCTAGAAGCTTGCTTTAATCCATAAATGGATTGTTGCAACTTACATACCTTTCCAGCATTTTCAGGTATAACAAAACCTTTAGGTTGTGTCATATACACATCTTCAAGAAGGCTTCCATTTAGGAAGACTGTCTTGACATCCATTTTCCAGATTTCATAATCATGGTAAGCTGCAATAGCAATCAAGATCCGAACAGATTTAAGCATGGCAACTGGGGAAAAGGTTTCATCATAGTCTACACCATGAATTTGCTTGAAACCCTTAGTCACAAACCGTGCTTTAAAGGTACTTACATTACCATCCATGTCAGTTTTCTTTTTGAAAACCCACTTGCACCCTATGGGTTTTATCCCTTCGAGTGGCTCAATCAAGGTCCATACCTTGTTAGTGTACATGGAATCCATATCAGATCTCATGGCATTAAGCCATTTCTCAGATTTTGGACTCAAAAGAGCTTCTTGGTAAGTCACTGGCTCATCTTGATCCATTAGCAATACATCCCCTTCCTGAGACACAAGGAAACCATATCTCTCAGGCTGGTGACGTATCCTATTTGACTTACACAAGTCATGCGCTACTTGAGCAGGTGGCTCCACAACACTTTGTGGTATCTGCTCTTGTTCCATTATTAGCTCACTGCTACTCTGTGGTACTTGAATTTCTTCAAGTTCTACTTTCCTCCCACTGATTTTCTTAGAGACAAATTCCTTCTTTAAGAATACAGCAATCCTAGCGACAAACACTTTGCCTTCGCTAGGATTATAGAAGTAGTAACCCTTAGTTTCCCTTGGGTATCCCACAAATAAGCATCTATCTGATTTGGGTCCTAGTTTATTTGAAACTTGGCGTTTCACATAAGCTTCACAACCCCAAATCTTCATAAAAGACATACTAGGTCGTTTCCCAGTCCATATCTCATATGATGTCTTTATAACAGCCTTAGATGGAACACGGTTTAGTGTGAAGGCTGTTGTTAACAAAGTATGACCCCAAAAGGAGTCGGGGAGATCAGTATGACTCATCATAGGTCGAACCATATCTAATAGAGTTCGATTTCTCCTTTCTGAAACTACATTCCATTGAGGTGTTCCAGGAGGAGTGAGTTGAGATGTTATCCCACACTCTCTTAGATAGTCATCAAATTGTTGGCTTAAGTATTCTCCATCTCAATCTGATCGAAGTATTTTAATAGTGTTGCCAAGTTGGTTTTGTACTTCATTCTTAAATTCCTTGAACTCTTCAAAGGACTCTGATTTGTGTTTCATCAGATACACAAATCCATATCTACTAAAATCATCAGTAAAAGTGATGAAGTATTGAAAATCTCCTCTAGCCATCGTGCCCATGGGCCCACATACATCACTATATATGAGACCAAGAAGATCACCTGCCCTTTCACCTTTTCCGGTGAATGGGGTTTTGGTCATCTTCCCCAATAAACAAGATTCACATGTCTCAATTGATTCAAAATCAAATGAGTCCAAATAACCATCTTGGTGGAGCTTGGATATACGTTTCTCATTTATGTGGCCTAAGCGACAATGCCAAAGATAAGTCGGGTTCAAATCATTTGTTTTGACCATCTTAGCACTTATGTTATAGATAGGAACTTCCAAGTCAAGAACATATAGTCCATCGTTCAACTTTGCACAACCATAAAGCATATCATTCAAATAAATTGAACAACTATTGTTCTTTATTATGAATGAAAAACCACTATTTCCTAAACAAGAAATGGAAATAATATTCCACTAATGGAAGACACAAAATAACAATTATTTAGTTCAATAACTAGCCCAGTTGGCAAATTTAAATAATAGGTTCCTACGGCTAAGGCAGCAACTCTTTCTTTATTTCTCACACGTAGGTCGACTTCGCCTTTATCCAATGACCTACTCCCTTTTAAATCCTGCATACAAATTTGAGATCCACATCCGGTATCCAATACCCAAGATGTAGAAGTAGATAAATTGACTTCTATAAAATAGACACCTGAAGCGGAAGTCTTACTTCCCTTCTTCTTGATCTCCCCTAGGTACTTTGAACAGTTTCTCTTCCAATGTCCTGATTGGCCACAGTGGAAACATGTTCCTTCCTTAGCTATCCCGCCCATAGGCTTCAAAGTAGAGGTACTAGGCTTATCCTTGCCCTTATCCTTTGATTTGAAATAGGGCTTCTTGAACTTCTTCTTGCCCTTGCCTTTTCAAGGTTGGACCATCAACATGGCCTTCCCTTTACCTTTATTAATGTTTCGCTCAGCTGTTCTTAACATGCTTAGCAATTCTGGCAGTGGTTTGTCAAATTCATTCATGTTGTAGTTCATGACGAATTGACTATAGCTGTCCGACAATGATTGCAAGACAAGATCAGTAGCCAACTCTTGGCCCAATGGGAATCCAACCCTTTCTAGGTTTTCAATGTACCTAATCATCTTGAGTACATGAGCACCTACAGGACTTCCCTCTACAGTCTACATTGATAAAGTGCCTTTGAGACTTTGAATCGTTCATGCCTAGCTTGGCCTTGATAAAGTCTCTTTAAATGTACGATCATATCGTACGCCTCCACGTTCTCATGTTGTTCAGCATTCATGGTAGCAAGCATAAGGCAACCTACATCGAGAGCATCTTCCAGATGCTTCTTATAAGCATCCTTGTCAGCTTTCGAAGCATTTGCAGCGGGTGTTTCAGGAACAGGCTCTTCCAGGACATATAGCTTTTTCTCTTGCCTAAGGACAATCCTTAGGTTTCTATACCAGTCTAGAAAGTTAATTCCAGACAGTTTGTCCTTCTCAAGGATAGATCAGAGTAAAAGGTTACTTGTTGTGTTCGTTGCCATGGTAATTCTATTAACAAAAAATTATGCACGTAAGTATCATATAACAAACATATTTAATAATGTCTTTAATTAAATATGCCTCCAACTATTTTTATTCAAAATAAGTACCCTCAATATAAAGAATCAGAAAATCCCATCACTAGATTTTCTAGTGGGACAAGATCCATATTTCACCTAATTTTAAGTCAGCTTTGGCTGATCGCTTAAGAAAAGGTTATTTAGGTAGGAACATAATTTCCAATTGCATCTCATACAACTCTTGGATAGTTAGGTGAATAACTCTAATTCTAATTCATCTTATGAATTAATGCCTAACTTAATTAGTGCCTCTAGGTTTTTCGATCCTATTGAATATACCTAGTTAAGTCAAAACCCAATGATTGACAATTGGATATTACTTTTATCCCATCGCGCCTCATTAGAATAGATAAAGGTACCCTGCTTTGGTAGACCCACACTTAATCGATTCTAGCCTTGACGAGTGTCATTCATTGGAAGGCAAAACATGACTTAATGTTTTCTTTGAGGGATTTGATCGCTTTAATGCCTCTAGGTTTTTCAATCCTATTGAATATACCTAGTTAAGTCAAAACTCAATGATTAACAGCCGGATATTATTTTTATCCTATCGCGCCTCACTAGAATAGATAAAGGTACCCTACTTTGGCAGACCCACACTTAATCGATTCTAGCCTTGACGAGTGTCATTCATTGGAAGGCAAAACATGACTTAATATTTTATTTGTTTGTTAAACTATTTAACAAAACATACAAGCATGCATCTCATACAAATAAATGATATGGTTATGGCCTCATAGAATTCCAATACAAAATTACATCACATATATAATCTTGAAGCCTCCATCCACATGTCTCCACATGCCCATTGACTCCATGTCCTCCCGGTTATATTACATAACAAGAAGAAACCCCGTTTAACATACGAGGGGATAGAGATAAGAAAAGAATTACAAATGGAATGGAAAAGGATAAGGCACGACACGCATGTCGTATTTAAATAAAACAACTAAGCCATAACCAATCATCATGCAATACCAACATCCATTTTGATTATAAAACAAGTGATATATTTAGATGTATATATTGAGCAAGGTTGAATAACGCATGTACGAAATAACACACTACGCAATGCTAGCACGGGCTCCCCGGCCCAAAAAATTGGATTTGATAAACCCTTAACCAATCATCAATAAGTGTCTCGCATCAAATGAATACTTCACGAACCTGTAAACAGGTAAGTCCCTCGTATCATTCGAATACGCTCTTGTTAGCAAATTGATAAGTGGCATGTTTATCGCAGCCAACATTTGAGTCGAGACAAGGTTTCAACAATTGAACCCTTTGACGCCCAATACATGAACTCTTCATGTTCCATGGGACCCTCTAACACCAGAACATATATATATATATACACACACATCACGCACAAAAACAATCAAGAATGGAATCAAAGTAAATTGAAACGCGCACCTGTGCTTCACCTGCGCTCAATGTGGGTGAAACGCAGGTTCCAGTTTTAAATTCTGTAAGTTGGGCTTCACTTGCGCTCAGCGTGAGTGAAGCGCAGGTTTCAGAATCAAAACCCTGTGTGTTGCGTTTCACTTGCGCCCAGCGCAGGTGAAGCGCAGATAACAGCGTTTAACATATATTTTGTGCTTTAAATAGGGAAACAGAATATCATAATATTCAAAACGATTAAAAGCCTAAAACGTGTTAATCACAAACCAACGCTCTGATACCAATTGAAGGGAATCAAGCATGTGGTCAGGGTGCAGCGGAATAAATGGATTCCCTCCCTTATTATGATCGTTAATGCGAACACACGAATTAAGGCATAAAAGGCATGAACATAATGGCATACCTTTAAGGATTGTGAACGAGGCAATAGCAACCACGTCTCTAAAGGTGTCCACGCCAACAGCCAAACTAGGAAACCCTCCTCAACTCTGCTAGTAGCGTTTAGAGAGTAAGAGCGACTGCTCATATATCTAGGGTAATGCATCTTATGCTATATTTATAGAGTGTTGGCTAGGGTTTTACCCCTCACTCTATTAACCCTAACATATATGGGCCTGGCCCATTGTGATATAATTCTAATCAAATTAGAATTATTATCTTTCCTAGCGGCTTGTTGTATGTGTGTGACCCAATAAGCTTTTAATATTTGGTTATGATATTAAAATAAAACCCTTTTATATTTAATATCATAAATAGTGAGCGGCATCTAGCAATACATCACTACTACCCAAATATTGAGATTATCAACAACTTTGACGAATCCTATTTTATGATAATAGTTTATATGATCTGTCCCTTTGTCCAAATATTTAATTGAACACAATGGCATGGAATGTGTCAACCTTGTATAGTTCAATTTATGTTTTTCTTGATCCCCAAGTAGACTATACAGAAAATAAACATCTCATGTTTATCCTCCTGAGCATAGCCATGCATTTTGTAGTCTAACTCTATCAAGAGGCCTACAGATATAACTCCTGTTACATAGGAGGGACAAATCCCATCTAGGCCACTCACATTCCACTATATAATTTATTATATGTCCAAAAACCAACTTTATGATCACCTTGTTATAGGCAACGTTTGATGATATTTAAAACATATAATTCCTTATGCAGGAATCGTAGTGATTTCAGATCGAAGGACTTCATATAATATTTATCAATTTAAGAAACGTTCATGACACTTATGTAACAATCCATGCAACGTTCTTAAGGTAGGTCAGTCCAGTACACCATTACTCTTAATGTGTACTTATGTGAGCACATGATATCTCATATCCATGATCCGTGAGATGTGATCATCAATGAACTCACATACTAGTCTAAATGCATCTTTTGTCCTAAGAAGATGCTTGACCAGGGACTATTTTAAGAATAGTTCTTCATAAGATCTCACGATTAAGTCATCCACTTGATTTCTTATGAAGTTCAAGTTTATTATTCTAAGGACATTTATTATATTCTAAAGAATAATTGCCTTTATAAAATAATATGATACAAGTGATGGATGTTCAGAATAAAACATATAAGGCTCTAGTGCATATACTAACAGTCTTTTCGTTGCTTTCTGCAAGCTGTCTGCACTCACTTCTTCTAGCAAGGAAAATCAGAAACTTTTTGGTTTATTTCATATTCCTATTCACCAAAAAGGTAGTCTCTGCTGTGAAGTACAATTTGCTCAGAAAAGTAGAGTCAGCGCCTGCTGCACACCTACCCCTGCTTTATCTGCTGCTGCAAGTTATCAGAAGCATTGTGTCTCAACGGAAATAAAGCTATTTCACAACAGAATTTATAGAGAAGCCTAAACGGTCTCATATCTCTCTCTCTCTATAAATACAAGTCTTCATGCAAAGAAGAAAATAAGAACGAACGTGAACTTGCTGAAGTGCTGCAAAAATTCTCTGAGAAATATACTCATTTGTTTCATTTGTACACAATTTTCATATCCTAAGTTTAACTCAGTAGATTATACATTTTACCCAGTTTAGGCTTTAAACTTGCGTAGTTTAGAAGCTTAAGCAATCTTTCTTCTAAAACAGTTTTCTGTTTGAGCCTGAAGAGGCTTGTTGTTTAAACAATACTTGATGTAGAGTCTGGAGAGGCTTGGTAGGAAACAATACTTGTTGTTGTAGAGCCTGAAGAGGCTTGACTGTAAAAGAATACTTGTATCTCTGATCAGATAGTGGAAATCCTTAGTTGTTTGGCTTTGGGACTGGACGTAGCTCACAGTGGTGGTGGGTGAACCAGTATAAATCTTTGTGTAACATCCCGTAAATCAGAACCTTTATAAATCCATAAGATTAAGATAGGGAATCGTATATTAATAATTGAGAAAAGGAAGTTTAGGAATTAGGAGATAAGACTTAGGCTAAAACTAAGTTTCAGTGGTCTCGCTCAAGCGAGAAGATCTCGCGTGAGCGAATTATGCAGAAAAGTCTTGGATTTGAGTTTTCTGCATTTCTCGCTTAAGCGAGCCTAGCTCGCTTGAGCGAGAAACAGGGACTTTGCGAAGGCTCTCTGGACAATTTTCGCTCAAGCGAGAAGGAGCTCGCTTGAGCGAGAATCGTCTAGAGAGGGTGTATTTTCTGGGTCATTCTCGCTTAAGCGAGATAGTCTCGCTTGAGCGAGATAGTCTCGCTTGAGCGAGAATGTGAAGGAAAGCCATGCAACCGACACACTCGCTCAAGCGAGAAGAGCTCGCTTGAGCGAGAATCCACTTAAAGCACCAGATTCCTCTTTCAGAATCATAATTTCACTTTTCCTTCTTTTTCCTCCTTAGTCTAGAGAGAGGGACTCTGGGTTTTTAGAGAGAGAAAACTTGGATTGGAGCTTGAAAGGGGTCACGTGATCCGTCCTTACCCACTCTTCTTCCTTTGAGCTTCAAGATTAGGTGAGTACAACTCACACACTTACACTTTTGTGATTGCATGTCTTGAGTATGAACCCTAACCTCTAATTACCCCTTCTTTATACTTGTAGATGTTAGTTATTATCAGTTGTGTGAAAATCATGTGATTAAGTTAAGGAAATTAGTAATTTGTTTGCATGTTAGTTGTTATTGACATTGAGAACCCTAGCTTTCGAAACTTACGAAATGTGACGTTATTGTCATTTGATGAATATCAGTTATTAGTTCATTGAGATTATGTGCATTTGAGTAATATAAGCCGGTTTCGACCGTGAGTTAATTCAAGTCGGCCTTCGCCCTGTGAGTTAAAAAATTTAAGTAATTATGTGAAAAATTGACTTTGGTCCAGTAATGGGTGGGATTCATCCCCGGAGAAGACGTTCTCCGTAGTCTGAGCTCAGTTCTAACTCCAGTTTAAGTGATAAAATCATGCTTGTTGGGCACAGCAGTGAGTTGCATCATAATTGAATTTATATTGAGATGATTGTGATGCATGAGTTTAGGCCATAACTATTGTGTATTGGAATTGTATATGTATCTTTACTTTAAGCTAAAATGAGTTTTCATTATGTAAAGAATTAGAATTAAATTATGAACTATATGTTAGCATGTTTTAGGTGTTGCATCTTATATGATTGATTTCTCCTACACTGCATTTGCATAGTTGTGCTCGCTGAGACTGTAGTCTCACCCCACGTTTCGGGGATATACTCTAGTTATGCAGGTTATCCCAGGTGATGATAAAGCCGAGAAAGAAATGGTGAAGCCGAGTAGTTGAATTAGTTCATATGTAATGATAGGTATTTAAATATTGATGTATATGTGTATGTATTAGTAACAACTTAAGCAAACCGTTGGAAAGCCTAAGCTTTTGTTTGACGATATTGAAATTGAACGAAACAATTTCAGAAATTCAGGAATGGTATTTCCAACGGACACTATTCTAGAGTTGAGAAATTAGGACGTTACACTTTGGCTAAGTCTTCCCTTACCCTTAACTCATTTATATTTGATTTAAACTAACGTGGAGGGTTCAGGGTATATTGTTTTATAACGTTGAAACTGAAAAACTATGAATTTATATTGAAAAACAAGTTTCTCAAACAATTTTATTGAACCTGCTGAAGTTACTTCAGCAAGCACAAAACTTCCAGTTTCAGCAAGTTATAAAAACTCATTTGTGAAAAGTATTGTTTGTTAAAGGTTTTCCAAAATCAGTTTGAAATTTATAAAAAACTATTCAACCCCTTCTAGTGTTTCCTGTGGTTTCTACATATTTGTAGTAAAGTCATTGACCCTCAAAAGTTGGACCAACTTGAAGAAGACATTGTTGTGATCTTGTGTCAGTTGGAGATGTTTTTTCCTCCATCTTTTTTTGACATCATGGTGCATTTACTTGTTCATCTGGTCAGAGAAGTTAGATTGTGTGTGTTAGGAATATGCACTAGAGACTTATATATTTATGAACATCCATCACTTGTATCATGTTATTTTATAAAGGCAAACTTATTCTTTTAGAATATAATTATTGTCCTTAGAATAGTAAGCTTAAACTTCATAAGAAATCAAGTAGATGACTTGATCGTGAGATCTTATGAAGAACTATTCTTAAATAGTCCCTAGTCAAGTATCATCTTTGGACAAAGATGCATTTAGACTAGTATGTGAGTTCATTGATGATCACATCTCACAGATCATGGATATGAGATATCATGTGCTCACATAGGTACACATTAAGAGTAATGGTGTACTGGACAGACCCGCCTTAAGAATATTGCATGGATTGTTGCATAAGTGTCATGAACGTTTCTTAAATTGATAAATGTTATATATAAAGTCCTTTGACCTGAAATCACTACGATTCCTACATAAGGAATTATGTGTTTTGAATATCATCAAACGTTACCTGTAACAGAGTGATCATAAAGTTGGTATTTGGACATATAATAAATTATGTGGAGGAATGTGAGTGCCCTAGATGGGATTTGTCCCTCCTATGTAACAGGAGTTATATCTGTAGGCCTCTTGATAAAGTGAGACTGCAAAATGCATGGCCATGCTCAGGAGGATAAATATGAGATATTTATTTTCTGTACAGTCTACTTGGGGATCAAGAAAATATAAATTGAACTATACAAGGTTGACACAATCTATGCCCTTGTGTTCAATTAGATATTTGGACAAAGGGACAGATCATATAAACTATTATCATAAAATAGGATTCGTCAAAGTTGTTGATAATCTCAATATTTGGGTAGTAGTGATGTATTGCTAGATGTCGCTCACTATTTATGATATTAAATATAAAAAGGGTTTTATTTTAATATCATAACCAAATATTAAAAGCCTATTTGGTCACACGCATACAACAAGCCACTAGGAAAGGATAATAATTCTAATTTAATTTAATTAGAATTATAACATAATGGGCCAGGCCCATAAGTGTGAGGGTTAAGTGAGTGAGCGAGTAAAACCCTAGCCACCACTCTATAAATAGAGCATAAGATGCACTACCCCAGCCACACATGAGCAATCGCTTTTTACTTTCTAAGGCTACTAGCAGAGCTGAGGAGGGTTTCCTAGTCCGGTTGTTGGCGTGGATACCAATAAAGACGTGACTACTCTTGCCTCGTTTGTAATCCTAATAAGGTACGACCTTTCGTTTTAATACCTTTTATGCATTGATTCGTGTTTTCGCAAAACGATTATAACAAGGGAGGGAATCCATTTATTTTCGCTGCGCCCTGACCACATGCTTGATTCCCTTCAGTGTGGGTCGGTTTATCTAAGATGGATGTATCCAGTTGAGCGGTATATGAAGATTTTGAAAGGATATGTGAAGAATCAATATCGTCCCGAAGCTTCTATTGTAGAGAGGTACATTGCAGAAGAAGCTATTGAGTTTTGTACTGAGTACTTATCCAAAGCAAAACCTATAGGACTTCCTGCCAAATGTTGGAACAACCGACGATCCACAAGTAAGTGCTCACATGGTGTACATATGGTGACCAAATCTCGGGAAGAAATCCTTCAGGCACATTTGTACATATTAAATAACACGGATGAGATACTACCTTACTTAGCTTCTCACAAAGCCATTGTGATGGACAAGAACCCAAGACAACCGGAGAAGTGGGTGTTGAAGGAGCATAACAGGTCTTTTATGGATTGGTTTAAAAATGAAATCAAGAAAGATCCTACCGCATCTGAAACATTGACATGGCTAGCACATGGACTGAAGTTTGATTTCCTATCTTGCACTAGATATGAAATCAATAATTGTATGTTCACTACAAAGTCTCGGGATGACAAAAGTACGGTGCAAAATAGTGGGATCACTTTAGAGACAGGGTCCATGCAATTCTCTACATCATAGGATCCAAACTAAGTTATTGGATCAATGTCGTACTATGGTGTAATATGAGAGATTTGGGAGGTGGGTTACACTAAGTTTACAGTTCCTGTTTTCAAGTGTAAGTGGGTTGACAATAAGGGTGGTGTGAAAATCGACGAATCCGGAATGACCTTGTTCGACTTTCGGAAGATTGGATATAAGGACGAGCCATTTATCATGGCACATCAAGCTTTACAGGTGTTTTATGTGAAGGATCTTGTGTCAGAAAATTGGTCTATCGTTCTCCATAGGAAAAAACAAGAACATATTCCCGAAGATAACCAGTTGATTCTTGATGTCAGTGAAACTCGTTCATTTTCATCAGTGATGATGAACAATTCCGAGGACGACGTTGTCGATGATGTGCATGCTAGAGGGAATATGGGAACAAGGATAAAGGTTAATTAATTTAAGTACCAATATTAATATAATGTCTTAATGTTATGTCTTAATGTTATAAGTTTTTTTCTGATTGGTTACTTAGTGTAAAATTGTCACTAACGTTTGTTTTATTTGATTTTTTAACAGACATATGGTTGATGATTAGGTTCCCCCTACATCTTCAGAGAATCCTTCAGAGGCAACCTCCAGAAGATCTGGTAGAGGACCTACTAGATTGAGGTTCCTCTCACTTAGACGCGCCAACGGTGAGAAGATAACACTCACCATCGACATTAACACTGGTGTGCCTACTGGGTCAAATGCCGAACTCTTTAACAGCTATCTCAGTGTATTAGCCCGAGACAAAATTTCAATTTTACAACCGTCATGGGACCATGTGACTGAGTCTGAGAAGAAATTGCTCTGGTAGGATGTTTTTGTAAAACACTTCTCTGATTTTGTGTCAAAATTCTCAGATATTTAATGTTAACTGTAATGTATGACTGATTCTTTCTTTGTTTTCCATATAGGAACATTTGGATATACCTAATGTTAGGTCATTGCAATCGAAGGTATTGTCTTCGATTGCTGTGAAATGGCGTCAGTTTAAGTCAAATCTGACCACTACATATATATTTGGTTCAAAGAAGGGTGAGAGTCCTTGTACTAAATACAATGGGATTGATGAAGAAACTTAGGAACAATTTGTTCAAGGCCGACTACATGATCAATGGCAAGTTAGGGCAATTGAGTTTGTTTTACTTATTAAGTTATGCATAAATATATAATAATTTATTATTCATTGATGACAGGATGTTAGGAGAAAGGCAAAGGATATTCAGGCACATAATGTGACCCCCTACATTATGTCTCGTAGGGGTTATAAAAAGCTTGAGGAAGCCATAATAAAGGAGATGCAGCAAGCACGACCTTCAGATCTTACTGGTCCTGATGCGGACCCTCCATCACCACCTACACGACATGAATAATGGAAGCAGACCCGTCTTAAACGCTCGGGGGCATATACTTCTGAAGAATCACGCCTAGTCTCTGAGAGGATTATAAGTTTTAATGTTGTAATTGCTTTGTTATTTCTTATGCCAAGTCTTGAGTTCATGTTCTTGATGAATCTCACTATATTTGTTAATTATAGGATTCCCTGGTTGAGGAAAGCACCCATGGCACCTTTAGGACACATGGTCATCAGGATATACTTTGTACTGCTATTGGACGACCTGAGCACCCGAGTCGTGTTCGTGCTGCTAGACCAGGTATGGGGATTTGGTCATATTCTGGTCCACCATCACGTGACTCCTCATCATCTGCGCCCCCTAACAATAAGGTCATGGAACAACTAACCCAAAAGGTCAGAGACGAGTTGGCTCCGAAGCTCAGAGAGGAGATCACAGAGGAGGTGACATAGAGACTTATGCTCCAATTTGAGCAGATGAAGCAGTCCTTAGCGCACTCTCTGTAGACTGGTGCTATGCCTGAATTTGTGCCTCCTACAATTAGAATCAGCACAAAGGGTAGTTGTTCACCTAATGCGGGTCCGGGGGAGGACATGGGATCCATAATCCCATGTGAGTTGTATGTAGAGGGCACGTCAACCCCCAGGTTGGTGGCTATTGGGAAGGTCTTCGTAGGGGTCACCATGCTACATAATATGCCTCTCTCACCAGACACGGTGAAGGTAACGGTGGACAAGGTTATAGATGGTGATGCTCATGTTCCTATCCAAACATTGGAGGTTGCTATTGTGGCACAGGCATGTCAGACCTATATTGCCTGGCCCACACATCTAGTTAGGCAGACTCCAACCGCCTTGGTATAGTTGACACTTATATTTCTACATTTCACATTTAAATGTTTGTATTTTATATCCTTAACAATGTATCCATTGTTGTTTATGTGCAGCACCAACTTCAGAAAGAGACAAAGACCCAAAAGAATAAAATGACACCTATATCAACCGATGATCCGCTGGAAAATTTGATGGAGGTTGTCAGGGCCATTCGTCAGAACCCTTTGGAGTTGCCATGGGACGCAGTTATTTTTTGTCAGCAATGTGACATCCCACTGTATATAACCCTTCCAGATCTAGTAGAGATTGCCTCTGGCGATGAATATCTGAACATTGTTGTCATTCATATCTGGGAGTTGTAAGTACATTGACAACGTTATTTGTAGTTTTCTTATTAAGATACTTTATTAGGAAAAATTTCACAGGGAAATGTCTTTGTATTTAGGTATTTGTCTTCAATAAGCTCACATGAGAACATATATGGATTCATTGACCCTCATCTAACTCAGTCGTCAACGAATTCAAGAACTGACATACAGAGCTACATCGCCAACAACATGATCGATGAGGGGAAACAGATTTATTTAGCACCCTACATCCATGAGTAAGTGCAAATTCTACTAAGTTATATTTTTAACTTTATCAATGTGAATATCTTGCAATATTAACTAATTTCCAATGCAGCCGCCACTGGCAACTATTGGTTATATCCGTCGTAGATCACACTGCTGTGTGGTTTTGTTCATTGCACAAGAAGTCCACCTCTACATTTAAACAAATAGTAAATAGGTAATGACAATCAATTTATTTTGGTTATTAGTCTTTTAGGTTATAATTCTTCTCTAAGTTGTGCTTTATATATATATATATATATATATATATATTTATATTTGTGCCTATGCAGCATATCAATTGATGATGGGTAAATCTTCACATAGATCTCCTAAGCTATCATGGATGAACCTCAGGGTATTTACATGCATTAAATACAATATTTGGTTGAACTCTTGTGTATGGTTTTAATTATTTGACTAGTGTTCATTTTGAATTGTAGTGTAACAAACAAGAAGGAGGCTATGAATGCGGTTATTAAGTAATGCAATGGATGTCTACCATTGAGCAAGGTGGAATTCAAAGAGCATGGGACCAGGTAATTCAGTATGTTAAATCAATTCTTCAATAAATCCACATTCATAATTGGTCTATCCACTAATGTCAAGTTATTTCATTTTGCAGCATTTCATGGAGATCAACCCATTTAACTCTGACACAATAAATTACATCAGAACCACATGGGCTAAATACGTTATTGAGTATTATAACAAAACTTTAGGGTAGTTGTCGATAGTTTGATTAGTTTGACTACCTTTTATATCGTTTTATCTTTAGGTAATTAGTTTTTTCATGCCAAAAACTATTATGTATGTTGGTTAGATTATAATTGATGCAAATTTTATATTTTCAAGTTAATGGATGCAAGTTTGATTCAAATCTTGCTGTTATTGCATTCTGTACAATTTCTGGATTGTTCTGGCTGTTTGCAAGTTTGGGAAAGCCTAAAAACAGAGCGAACAAAAAAAACTGCACATACCACAACGGTTATAACCATAACCGTCGTAGAAAGTGAGAAATAACGATAGTTATGGTCATAACCGTTGTGGTATGTCTTCAATGTGGTGTAGTGAAAGGGACTTTCTACGGTGGTTGCTTGAAGGAACCGTCGTAGAAAGTAAGAAAGAACGACGGTTGTGGAACCATTGTGGTATGTCCAAGATACTACGATGGTTGCTAAAACAACCGTCGTGGTTTCTAACTTATGACGACAGTTGACAAACGTCATTGGAATGTCCAAGATACTACGATGGTTGCTAAAACAACCGTCGTGGTTTCTAACTTAGGACGACAGTTGACAAACGTTGTTGAAAACCCACTTTTTAACGACGTCTGGATCAACGACGGTTCCACAACCGTCGTTAAAAGCCTTTTTTAACCGTCATTAAAAGCCCATTTTACAGTAGTGCTTTAGTCCCTGATTGGGAGAAACTCACAAAAAAGTCATTGAAAGTGTTGACCGTCGATCACTTTAGTCCTTCTGTTATTGTGCGTTAATTAACAGTTACAAAGAGGCTGATGTGTAACAATAAATTCCACCTTGACATGCTGAGTTGGCATTGTGTCAGTTTAAGATACTTTTAGGGACTAAAGTGAAATAACTTTAATTGTACATCATCTTCTTCCTAGTTAAGTTTGAGGTTAGGCCTTCAATTTTCTATTGACATGGGGTTCTTGAATCTAGAAGCTGAATCTGATTGTCAAGTTATCATTTCAGCTCTCAACTCCTCCTCAATGGGAACATCATCATTTGATCTAATAGTTTCTTATTGTTTAAGCTTTAGGAGATTTTTCCTTTTATTGAATTTTAAGCACTTAGGTAGAGCTTGCAATACAGCAGCTCATATTTTAGCCAAGCTTGCATGTCTCAACCCCAACTGTGTTTGGGTAGAAGAGACCACTCCTTGTATTGATTTAGCTTTATCTTTGCACTTGCCCCAGGATCCTTATTTGCATAATAGACTTGGTTTTTTCGTTAAAAAAAAAAAAGAATAGAAACCAAAAGCGAGAGCCAGACAACTTATGCCCAGCGGGCAGCGGCAGTGTGAGTCCATGTTTTGCCAACCATATGTAACTTAGTTAATTTATTTATTCTCTCTAAAAGCATGATGCCAATGAATTGCCCAACCAAGATTAAGAAGTTTCTTGATTTCCTTGACCAAGCAACGTGAAGTCCATGCAGTAGTATCACCCATGTAGTAGAACATTCTCCTAGCGTCTTCCATTTGGCTCCACAAATATTTAAATTGGATTAGACGAGAGTAGCCTGAGAAGGTTAGAGGCGAAGCATTGTCAAAGAGCTAAACGAGAGAGAGAAGCAAAAAGATCAATCGGTTTGATGTATCAATGTGATTCATATACAAACAGTCAATCTGTATCGGAAAAAACTACACACCCAAAATTCAAAACTATGATCATAACTATCTATCCTATGCTCCGATGTCTACAAACTCCATTCAAAATACAAACTGATTGATGCCCCAACTGCACATTAATTACCTAACCTTACTATTATCAACATAATGATAATAATTACTATTACTATAGTTGGAAAGTAAATTATATTTAGCTCCTTTGTTCCTCAAGACATTCCCAATTCTCTTCCACCAACACCTCTTTTCTTACTATTCACATAACTCACATTCGACCTATTCCTCCTCAATAGCCCCCTCACCTCCGGTGGCCTATAGGTCCGAATCAAGGGCCACTTGATCCCATCAAAAAACGGGTGCCGTTTAACATCTGTGGCACCCCTAGTGCACCCAAGTCTCCTCCTAGGGTCCTTCACTAGAAGCTTTTTTATCAAATCCCTAGCTTCTTCCATCCCTGCCTCCTCCTTCTCCGCCACGTGGAAGCTCACATCCTTGCTCGACGCTATATTGCGCAGGGTGCTCTCCTTGCTACACCCTTTAAACGGCGTCGTCCCGTATAGCAACTCATAAACGAACACCCCGAAAGCCCACCAATCCACACCATTGCCGTGACCGTTACCCAAAACAAGCTCTGGCGCCAAGTATTCATGCGTCCCAACACACGACCTCGAAAACGCCGCCGTGGGCTCCGCAACAAACTCCGCAACCACCCGCTCATGAGATCCCGATCGGTTATAACCGTAACAACCGCTTGTGGACCCCACGTGGGGTTTCTGGGTACGGCACTCGAACATTGGCGCCACGTCAGCCTTGAAGCACAGGTCAAAATCAGAGAGCATGACGTGGCCATCCTCGCGTAACAGAACGTTCTCCGGTTTCAGGTCTCGGTACACGATTCCGAGCGCGTGGAGATACTCAAGCGCGACGAGTATCTCGGCGGCGAAGAATCGCACCGCCGAGAGGGGAAAACGGTTGCCTGGCTGCTTGCGGAGGAGGGAATGGAGGTCGCCGCCGGGGCAATAGTCGATGAGGAGGCACGTGTAGTGGGAGACATCGATGCGCGCGTAGAGCGTTGGGAGGAAAGGGTGATCGAGTGCGTGGAGGATCTCCGCCTCGGTTTCAGCGTGGGAGAGCTTCTTGGGCGTGAGGAGGTCCTTGTCGACAACCTTGAGGGCGAAGCTTGCGCCGTCGTAGTCGCGGAGGCGGCAGAGGAAGACACGGCCGAGGTTTCCGGATCCAAGGTGGCGGAGGAGCTTCAAGTGACGGAGGTGGAGGCGGCCGTCGGAGGAGAGTGTGGTGGCGGCCTTGATGGCGGACCAGTGAGGGTCGGAGCTACGATGAGGACGACGGATAACCGCGGCGGAGACAGCGGCGGCTGCGGCGGCAGTAGCGGTTGAGAGTCGGTCGTTGAAGCTGAGGGTGAGACTGCTGGTTCGGGCTAAACTGGTGCGGGCGCTGGAGGAGGTTAAGGTGCGGTCAGTGGTGGTGCTGGTGAAGCTGAGGTCAAGGTCTGAGTCTGGGAACAACAATGTGGGTTCATCCATGGTGAATGAATGAGCAAGATGGTGACTATGGTGTTGTTTCTGAGATACTTACGTTTTGTTTATAAAAGAATGGGAACAGAGAGAAGGTGGGTCCGAAGGTTCAAGAAAGTTGACCCAATTAACTGGAGCAAGGAGGACATGGACATGGACAGTAGATAGATAGATGCAGAGGTTAGGTTGACCAACTGGAGTTTACATATTCTATCATTTTATCATCATTCATTATTTATTATTTATTCTAAAATAATATTGGAAGTTTAGGGTTATTACTTTATTATTAAATTATGAGTTGGTGAAAGAGAAACATGCATCATGGAGAGGTAATTAATGGACTTTTTGGGGGAACAGATTAACGGCTAGGTTGGGCGTTTTATGGTTGATTAGGGAAAAGGGAGTGTTTGATGGCTTAATTTGTTTGTTTATCCACTCGGTGACAGTGACAACTGACATGGAGTGTTCAGGTAATGAGTAACTAATACTATGAATTAACAATAGGAAATGTGGGTGTTTTTGCATGATATTGATGGTTTCTTGTTATTAGTGCTAGCTAGGTGCAGGCCATTTGGCAAACCAAGACTTCGTTACCAGAAAACAGGGAAGGTGTTGTATAGTTCTTGCAATTCTATACCAAATTATATACACTATTACGGGAGATAATATATAACTATAGAAGAAAAGGAGTTGGTATGCTGTTGGAGGTGGTTTTTAATTAGTTAACCTTTTACAAATTGACTGAACTGTGTGATACTTTACTTTCAATTAGAACTTGAGTTCTCACTTCTTATCGTATAATTTGCTAAATTCACATTTATGGTAGGGAAAGTATAAGTATACATAAAACAGTGAGGTATAACAATTATACTATACTGTTATTTGAGGGGAGTGGGCACACGGGAGAGAGAAAATGAGGGGATTGGACACACGAGTACACTGTGGTAAAAACAATGGTGCCACTATTTTATGTATACCTATCATATATAACTCTTTATGATATCATTGTGTAACTTTATTAACTGTTTGAAATATTAGGGCCTGTTTGGTTTGCATTTTCATTTCCTATTTCCATTTTATGTTTTCTGTTTTCTGGAATTTTATAAAGGAAAAATTGAAAATGCTGGAAACAAAAAATCATCGTGTCCAACATTTCCAGTTTTTCCTTTGTAAAATTTCAGAAAACAGGAAACAGAATGAAAACAGGAAATAAAAACAGGAAATAAAAATGCAAACCAAACAGATCCTCCGATTGTTAGAGAATTGTACATTAACTATCAAAATCATCAATGAGGTTCATGACTAGATAATATTGTTTAGTTTGTGTGAGTAAGGAAAGGGTAGAAAATGAACAAGCAAATTAAAATGGGTGGCGATGATGGTCCCATGTGATAGGATGGTGGGGCAATTTAAGCTCTTAGGGTTGGGACCTACTTGGGAGGAAAGGGGGGTAGTGATGCTGTCTGCCACGTGGTCAACATTGGCCCTACATTGTCGCCTACACAATTCAATATTCAAATTGGAAATTTCACCATTTCTTAATATATTAGTATTACTTGAGATCAAGCTATAAAACAGAGTTCATTAATTGATAATGGGCTACACCTTCCTTAGGTAGCAATAGTAATTAGTGCAACTAACCAATGGGTTATTTAAATGCACCATGTGCCAGGTAGTAAGTTTGAATCTTCACTCGTCTTTTTAGAGTGAGGTAAATGTAAATATATTTTTAGATGTTCTATAAGCCTGGAGATAGGAATGGAAATTGGTCGAGGAGAGCTAGGCTTTCCAAGACTTGAGTCTGGCTACCCCTTAAATCCACGACCTGAGTCTGGTTTATTTACCTGATATAGGCTTTATTTTATGATCTAAGCCTAATTTGTTTAAAGCCTATTATAGCCTAAAAGTCTGTTTTTTAGTAAGATACTTGAATATCATAAGTTTTTTATGTAAGATATCATACCTATATATTTACACAAGCTAATAAGTATATAATTATAAGCAATATAACAAAAATCTTTATAATAATAATAGAAATATAAAAAATATTAGTATTTTATTTATATTTAGTTAAATAAGTCGGTCTAATATATTCAAAAAGCTTTTCGATGGCCTAAAGCATGGTCTAGTTTTTTGGTCTTTGACCGGGAATCCCCACAGGCATAGTTGTGGGATTAACGCTCAAGTCGGGGGTGGTGGTTAGGTAAAGCCTTCTCAAGAATAACGACTTTAGGATTCGAACCCCTAACCTTGTAGCTAAAGTCCGTCGGGGTCACAATCCACTTCCACTACGACCAAATCAATGTTGGTTTTTATGGTTTATTTTGCTATATAGGCTTTTAAAAAAAATCTTGGTAATCTATTTAATAAATTAGTCTTGCATATTTCTACTCCTACTCGAAGGCCTTCTCAATCTTGGAATGGGACATCATCCCCTCATCCTAAATGTTAACATTACAAAAAAAAAAAAAAAAAGTATTTAGTGCAGCTAATAATAATGGAGGCTATGAACCTCCATCCATCCCTTCCCTCGTGATAAGAGAGATCCAACTGCTCTTCTTTAATGAGGAAGTGTTAAATTTAAGAAAGCGTTAGTAGAAGGGATGGGTGGTGTTCCTGACTAAGCTCACTCTAGTCAACTCCTTTTTATTCAGGGAATCTGAAGTCTGAACACCCCCTCCAAAATTGACGTAGAAAATGAATTGTTTATACTGTTACATCTGAATTTTATGGGAAAAATATTGAATAATATCCACCCATGTATTGTTCATATACATCTCACTTACAGCTTTACGTTGCAAAATTTATGCTGAAACACCAATGTGAATGAAGAATTTTATGTTTGAACAAAATATCTTGGAAAGAACCCTTAACTTGCTTAATCAGTTTCTTGGGGTTTATTTCCTTTTACAAAAACAAAAACAAATTAGATTCTTTTGAATATCTTTACAACTAAATGTAAATAATTTCCTACACATGAATATCTGAATACTTCTGAAACAAGTTAACCGCGCGTAAATTATTCCAGTTTTGTTATTAATTAAAAAAAATTGGTGAATATCCGTGGATTGGTAAATTACTCGAGTGTATATACTCAAACGAAATTTTGTGGATGGAAAAAATCCTCGCTCGGAAAGTTAGCCCCATCCTATGATGTGGATGTTCCGACTCGAACAGGATTGCCTCCGGTGGAGGATACCTGTCGTTAAACCAAAAAAAAATATACTCAAACAAAAGATTAACAATTTTTAGCTAGCCCAATATATGTATGCTTAATCAATATATTTCAATTTTTTATTTAATTATATATATGGAAGTAATATGGTATGGTATTATTCTAAAACCAACTTGTTGCCTTCAATTTCTTTAGCCCAATGTTTTATGAAGATAACATGGGATTCTTCTTTTGCAAACATAGTCTTCGAATAAGAATAATATCTCTTCTGAATCATGTTCAATATATATTTGTATCATAACATTGCATATGCAACTTAGATGTGCTTAACCACGTGAATAGCATGCCCATACACATAACTTATGTATGAAAGATGCATATTAATGACTCAACTTGCTTAAATATTTACTGGAATATATCCGAGTCAAATTAAGTTTAGTGATTACTATTAATTTCAAAATTATAAACATATATAAATTCTTCTTTTTCCTATCACTAACACCCCTGATCGTTTATTTAATTGCATCACACACTAACTATTTTTAATTATATTAAATTGATGCTCAAATAAATGTAAATAATAATAATAATAATAATTGTATTGATAATATATATTCCAAAGCATTCTCAATCTAATCAATCTCACAAACACTAAAGCACGTGAATCAGCATCCAAAGGAAGACTCTGAGACCTATTTGCTTCATCTAAATGAGCCATTTCTTCGGCATGACACAATGTGTGTCCGTAGAGCTTAGCTAATGTCTTTTGACTTCTTAAACATCGCGTGGCCCATAACCAAATGAATAATAACCGATCAATAAAAGCAATTAATGGTATGGTATTGATGGGCCAACGATAGATATATATATATATATATATATCAATTAATTTGTTGATAAAATTGATAACTTCGGTGTCATAGCTAGGTGGGTATATTAATCAGTGAACTCTAAGGAAGTTTAGACATTAGAGATCTCGGTAATTTTATGCTTGAGCAATGCTATATGACACATTTCTTAGGAAAAGCTTTTCACTAAGTTAATTACAACTATATTGCTTATCTTATATATCTATTTCGATTTGTTGAGCTAATCAAACATTTCTCACCATTTCACGCACATCTGAACTTTTAATTTATTGTATGGGTACTACAACATCATGTGTTGCATGTTGCTTTAAATAGTTCGAGTAATAACTCACACTTCATTTACGGTAATTGTTAATGTATCACGTACAGTGGATACATTAAATCTACCACTGACCATATTACGTACAAGCATAAAATGATTTTACATAGCCGACCATGCAGTGGTAAAATTAGTGTACCACTGTTTGTGGTACACTGATCATTGTCCCTTCATTTATACCCCCATCTTTATATTTCTCTTCATATCACATTACATCAACTATCACTTATCACATATATCATTTCTCCCACCTCTCTTCTTTTTCTCTAGGTGTATCTACACCCTTTAAGGTGTGAACCTAACATTTTTCAAATGTGTTGCATAGATTGGTTCGCTTATCAACAAACATACTCCATACACCGCTTCTCTGGTGACTGGAAATTTCGGGTAAGAGAGGGAGTGACTCATACATGTATGTGGGTCCATACATGTCATACTTATTTTTAATTCATTAAAATGAATTAAGTTTCAAGAAATGTCAATGGGAAGCGTACTTAATTGTGATCCTATAGTTTGAATTTATGAACTTAAACTTAATTTTATATGATGCGTGAGAAGTTAGTTATGTTTGTTAAAAACGGAATGTAGGGAAAAAGTGAAAAAAGTACATATGCATCACACCACATAAAACACAAAAACACATGAGAAAAGCAAAAAATAAAAAGAACATCAGCAAGAAAAAGGAAACAAATAATTAAATTAAGTTGTAAAGTCTAATCGAAAATTTTACATTACATTAGGTGTATATGGCCAAGGAGAAGTTCAACCTAAGACAGACATGCTCCCTGGCTTTTCTAGCTTTCTAAGGATCAATACATTGTATTTGGGCCATTCTCCTAAAGGTCCATTAATTATAATTATTATTGTTAGTTCATGATTTTAATCAGAACAACAACACCTGACCTTTCTCCTATTTCTTTAGTCTTTCCAATTGGTCCTCTCTCCACATAGTCACATGCATCAACTTCCATATTGTCTATATATAATGTACCCTTTGAAGCTCTCAATCATTAACTTAGATCCCTTTATATTATTTAATTTATCAGTGTTCAAAAAATGTTAAGGGGTACTCAATCATGGCCTCAACTAATTAATTAAGGATACCCATCTGAAACTCATTAACAAATAAAAATTGCTGACACAACCAAAAACTTGTTTCTATTACAGTTGGCTAAAGGCTCCTTCTGTTTGGTGAACCCAGTTGGTGCTATATATCAAACAGAGGCAAAGAAATTATGTATGAATAGAGAAAAGATGCTCTCAAAGTTGTTAAAGTTAAATAAGTTCAATGATTCCTTTGATGCTGAACTTGCAAGTTGTTTGTAGTTATTTCAGTTAGAAAAATATAAATTAACAAAAAAAGATAAACTAATAGGTATCACTTTATTCAGGTAATTTTATGGATTTTATTTATTTATGTGAATGATAAGTTATGATAAGGGAAATTGCTTATATTATAACTTGGGGATACACGCATATATATGCAAGTTGATAATTATTATATGATTATGTTTGTATTATATAAAATAATTAATTATATCTGCTGATAATTAAATTACCGATCCCAACAAACTATGAATTTTAAAAATTCATAATTTGTAGTGACTCTCACAAGCTGATATACATAATATATTGAAATTCTTCTTTGAAGAGGTTGTACATCGCATCACCTGATTATTCAGTAACCACTGCAACCATATGAGGTCATATTGTGTGCTGCATATTGTAATTGGCTTGTATATATTAATCCATATATAGTTACAACCGCATTTTAAAACCCTTTTTGTAAAACTTAGTGTTCTGATTTTGTAAGGTTGGCATGTACTTATTATTGGTTTGCACGATCATATGCATATTGTTTTGTGGAATATTATGTCATATTGAGTAGAGATAAAACAAAATAAGTGTATTTAAATCTTGGAAAATTATCATAGGCTAATTTTTAGGGTTTAGTTATGTCTGGTCCAAAATTTAAGAGAACATATCATATGATAAATAAGAGCAGCTTTTGTTTATTTCATCTCCCACCATGATCCATGCTTTGACATGTAATCATAATAAGGGTAGACAAAATGTTTGTTGTTAAGACATTTACTAAACTGAACCTGACAGAACTGGTGTTTTATGTTGATAGATAGTGCTTTCATATCGTTATAGATTTCAGGATTAGACTTGAAAATTATAGCTCATTTTAGGGGTATTCCTAGTTCATATTTTAGGTTGGATCATATATATATTGGTAACCAAACACATATGCTCTTTATTGTACTCTCTAAAGTGAATTTCACTCTAACTAAATCTAATAGTATTATTACATTACTCGAGAAGTATTCTTATTTATCTCATTCTCCTACCCGTTTTTATTCCCTAGTCTCTAATGAGATCCTTTAAGCATCACTTTTACTTAAATACTTAACCCTTATCATCAACATAATTCTTCTCAGAAATAAGAGTAATTTTTGGATGGACACATATAAGAAATTGGTTATTTCCACTTAATTGTTGGGGTTTCACATGGAAGAACCTAAATATTTTTTAACCCTCGCACATTGTCTAATAACTAGAAATTTCTAAAATCCAGGAAGGTAGTAGTAGAGTACTAGAGTAGAGATATTGTATGATAAAATATAATGAATATGGAAAAAGTCAACAAATGAGTAATTATGTTCAATTTAAAAAAAAAATCATAGTTTTCGAACAAAACTTCAATCCACATTTGATTTTTTAGTTTAGATTCAAATTTGAATTCGAATGAAGAGTACTTATTCTGACAGTCAACCCTTGAAATGTGGCATCATGCAAACATGTGAGACCCAAGTTAAAGAAAAATTATACACCTCACATCCAGAATTCTACAATAGAGACTTGCTCCACATTCCATTTCATAGAAGTTTTAAACAAATGAGTTTCATCCTATTTAGCATATGAAAAATACAGCATTTTTCATATTCCTTGAAATGGGGTAACACACAAGAAATCAATTTAATCTATCCACACATTGCAAAGAAAAAAAAAACTACATCAACTCAGCTTTCATATCCATCCCCTTTCCTTTTCCTTTTGACTATTCTTTTGTTGGATCTCTTTAGCTCCACCTCTTCTACCACTTCCCACTTGCACCCTTTGTGTCAATCTTCCTCTACTTCCAATGGAAACTCTAACTTTCTCCATCCCTACATTTACACCAACCCTTCTCATATGTTGCTGCAGTGGAGACTTTACCTGCATTTTCTTATGTATGCTTCTTCTTAGTATGCTACCTATCTTCTTAACACCACTTCTAACTTCTTTGGGACTCTCAGAAAGAGTCTGTGCAGGCAAACAGCTGGTTTCTGATTCCCCATTGACATCTTTCTGATAATAATCACCTTGGTATGTTAACTTGGGTAGTAATGGTGATTGGAGCTGTGTTAAGCTCGGTACAGTTGGAAGTGGAATCAGAGAATTGCGCCTTGAAGCAATTGCTGAAGGAACACGTGGTGTCATTGTGCAGATAGAAGCTCTTCCAGTCCTTTTTTGAAGTAGTGTTTTTTCAGCCATGTCAGGGTTGTTTTCTTTCTCAGCATGATCAATGCACTTGATGGAATTCTCCATTGTAGTAAAGGGTATACAAGGTTTTAAGATGTTGTTCTCCATAAGTGGTCTAGCTGAATTTACTTGGTCTTTGCACCATCCAACACTAGCTGGATCATTGAAATTCTTGAGACTTCCTAGAGGTCGATTTGCAAGTGCTGATCTATTAAGTGCATTGTTTTGCTCTTCTTGGTGTTTCATTTGATGCTGCTCAGCTATCTTTGAGTCTACATGTTGACGTGCTAGTTTTCTCTCAATCATAAGTTGTGATTCCAGTTCCTTGACCTTCAAAGTAAACACAGACAATGATGCTAAGAGATTGAAAAATGTAAAGGAAGACTATAAGGATAAAAATTCAAATTTTTGCTTCAATTTGATACCTTTTCTTGCAGATTTTTGTTTTTATTATCTCT
The DNA here is from genome assembly GCA_026901365.1 of Sesbania bispinosa. Taxonomy (NCBI): domain Eukaryota; kingdom Viridiplantae; phylum Streptophyta; class Magnoliopsida; order Fabales; family Fabaceae; genus Sesbania; species Sesbania bispinosa. The sequence continues at coordinate 139,446 of QLOH01000052.1, forward strand.
ATCCTTCATCTTGGACTCTAATCCATGGATTGTTTCCTCCATCTTCTTGATTTGCAAATCCTTCAGCTTTACCTCTTGTTTGGTTTTCTCAGCCTAAAAAATGAGAGTAAACAAATTAAAAATGAAATAGGCTTATCACAGTTAAGCAGAGAAATGTTGATAATACAAAAGCATTATTACAACAATCATACCATCTGTTTGTGTTTCAGAAGTTCAGTAGTGTCTAACTGCTTTTTAGCAGGGCCCAATTCTATTCCCCTTACTCTACTAGCAAAGTTCAGAGAACAAATTGTCTCGCTCAAATCATTTTCATTAGGACTGATCTGAACAAACATGAGTGCCTTTGAATCTCCCCCTAAGAAAACAAGATTATTCATCAAATTTTATAATCATATTTGCATACATGCAGAGGATATAACTCAAACACAAAAAAAGTTTCTTTAAGGAACATGGGGATATAAGTACCTAATGAGTCTTGCAGCAAGTGGGTAAGCTTGGAATTCCTGCATCATGGAATAACGATAGAAACTTCAATAATCAATACAGATCAATATACCAAAAGGTGGTGGTTCATTTTAGCAGTTATGATTGAAAACAAGGGCTAATGTGTAATAACCTGAAAGGGATGTGTGAACTTTTAGTTGCAAGAGCTGATATGACATCACCAAGTGCAGACAGAGACCTATTGATGTTTTGTGTCTCCTTCAGTCGATCACCTTGCACTTCTGTCTTTGCAACTCGTTCACTGCCTGCTAGGTCCACCAGCCATAACTTGCTTCTGGTGTGTTCCCCATTCAACAAATTCTCCCCTTTTACCATAACACAGTGAATGCTGTATAGAGAAGAAAGAACAGCCCATAATAATCAGTGTTTCTCCATCAATCCTATTCAAATATGGTTTAGGATTCCAATTAAAAAATGTTGAAGCTGACCAGTGGGATCGGCTGCTGTGCTCATTGGCATTGGTTGAGCTTACAGCCCTTGCATTGCTACCAGTTTGTAGGACTTCCCAGACTTCAGTCATGTTGTTCACATGTGCCTCAACCAACCCAGGAATGTGATGCATTCCTTCACCAGCTTGTCTTATTTCTAGTCTACAACAAAAAAATAAATAAATTAACTATCAGTTATTATTCTGAAACACTTATGTCTAGAATAAGCTAAGTTGAAGTACAATTTTACTTAAATTTCCTTGTCTATGTATAAGTGAAAATTGCTGTTAGGTTGAAAATAGCAGGAAAATAATCAACTGGTTTGTAGTCTACCTTCTTGCAGCCATTCCTGGCTGATTTCCTGAAACCAGCAAATCTCTTATTTGCTCATTGTACACTTCTAAGACACTTACAGAGATATCATAACGATAGAGTGTTTGTCTCTCCTTGATTATGTCAAACATTTTCTCAAGAGTTCTGAAATTAACTCCACGAGCTTCTTCTGTGCCCTCCATTGTGAAAGTTTTTCCAGTCCCAGTCTGTCCATATGCAAAAATGCATACATTGTACCCATCTAGAACTGAGGTTGCAAATGGTGCTGTGTCTTCAAAAATATCGGCTATAAAGAAAGCAATGCAAATCTGTCAAAATGAGCATTTGTCTTCAATTCAGAACCATCCTAAAGAATTCATAGCATTAATTCATAATTACCTTGTTCAGCTTGGGGGCCAAAGACAGCATCAAACTTAAAAGTCTTTCTAGGAACTCCATTTGACAAAACAGTAAGCTCACCATCTTTATCAGAATCAAAATCTAAGGCCATTGTGGCTCCTGCTTTTATCTCATCAGCATTGAGAGGCCTACACCGGCAAAAGACCCTTATGTTTCCTGTGAAGAAGAACATTTGGTGAACCATTCTGCATATTATACCCCATCCAAGTCTAGGAAAACATGATCAAGTGCATAGCTTACCTCTCAACTCCAAAACCTTATTGTAAAGCTCTTTTCGTTCCTTAGCCCCTTCAATATATTTGGACTTGAGATCTTCATGTGACTCCTGTTGTTCATTTACTGTAATAGAGGAATAAAATAAAATTTATTCACAAATGCACAACAGCAAACTATTAATGCATATAAAGATTAAGAGATATGTTTCAACAATGTACTCACTTTTAGACTTGATGATAAGCCCCATTTCAAGCATATCTGCTTCACATTTCTTGTATGCTTCTGCTTCCTCTAATAGCTTGATGTGCTCCATTTTCATAATCTATCCAATGACATTAATTAAGACGTTATAAATATATCTTCAGCTTTAATTTGTTTGTCATTCAATTTTGTTAGGACACCAGTACCTTCACTTTCCTCATCAAGTCTCTTAGTGATGAAAACCACCTGCTTTTCTCCTTCACTTGCCCCTCAATGGCAAATGCTGCAGAGCCGAAAATATCAGTAGATTAGATGAACAAAACCTTAAATGTTTAGTAAATAATAACTTCAGAAAGGGATATGATATGCATACCCAAAGATCCTACGTGCATGGACTTGCGCATTAGCTCATTCTGAAGCTCTTTTAAGGAGTCCCATGCTTCTTGGCATTCTCTACTCTTCTGTTGATTCTCCCTCTTGATCTCCCCCAACTCCCTCCTTGTTTCTGCCAGCTCCTTTCTCTGACTCTCAAAGTCTCTCTTCAGCTTCTGAAACTTCTCTTCCACCCCAATATCCTCAGCATCCTACACAAATATTATTGAGAGCATACACAATCACTCTCATTTTCCTGCCCAAAGTAAGAAATCTATTACTGTTTATAAAAAGCATACCTCAGAGGACTCCAATTCCGCCTCCTGAGACACTCCAGCATCTTCTAGCATTTCATCATCTCCTAATTTAATGAAAAGGTTTGTTGATAAATAACAATTTGAACTATAACCATCAATGTCACATCATGCAGAACTATGATCAAACTTCAAAACCTATGAACTCACTTGGAGAGCAGTCTTGGGGTGACTCAACCTTGGTTACAGGTGGTGGAAGAAGCTCAAGGAGGCTTCAGGGGATAGAAAGCTCTTCCTCTTGTTCAAAAGTTTGACACAAATTGGAGAATTTAACAGTTGGGGTCTTATGGCCATTGCCAACTTCAACTTCAGACCCATTGATTCCATTCTCTAGAGAAAGCTCCATAGATGACTCCAAATTCTTACCACATTTGCTATTCAACAACTCAGGAGAGTCATCATAGCTCATTCCAGCAATATCTGGTGAGCCAGCACAGATGACCAAATCTGGGGAAGTCAGAGAATACCCCAACATCGATCGTCCTGAAACAATTCAACCCATAAAATTCTATCAGATCTTAAAGACACAAAAAATACATTGAATTATGCAACTGCAAGCAAACCCCAACCCTATTACCATCAAACACATTTTTCACAACTGGGTCATCAAATTGCACACTTTTCCTTCCAAAGCTTCCATTTTCCCGAGAGAGTCCTACAGCAACAACTCAAAACCCTTGATAACTCAACAAAATCGAGAAAATGGGGTTCATCCAAAACAAGAAAAGATTCAATTTTCGAAATTTTTTTCCTCATTTTCATTTTCTTTAGTTCAGTGCCCTAACTGTAACTTGGGCTGTCACCACGAGATTGAGGATCCTCCGCCATAGCCGAATTCCGAGAGCTCAGTGAGGTTTGAGAAACGTCTGTGACGTCAAAGGAGAAAATAGATGAAAAGGGTGCACGAGTTGATCATCAAGTTGAGAACTTTGAAGTAGGAGTCAATTTTGCTGCTCCTTAAAGAGAGAGAGAATGGATGAAGAGTTGAAGGGTCACTTACAATTGGAGCAGTGAGTAGTGGTGGAAGAGATTTCTTGTTGCAAAGAAACGTCCGTGAGAAGAAGTGGATCATGGTCATAGAAATGCCGTTCATCATCCCCCATAGATAAAATAACCAAACTGTTTGAACTTTGAATATAACTATAATAATGATAATAATAAATAATCAAACTATCAAAGCATAGAAAACGAAAAAGAAGAAAAGGGGTTATGCTTTAGATAGTGGTGGTGGTGGTGATGATGGTGATGAAAAATAAAGTTGAAGGTTTTTCTCTGAAATGGCTTTGATTGATTTCGTTCCAATGAACGGAGTTTGTAGATTGAACTTGCCTTACTGGGAAAATTGGACCGTTGGGGTTTTGAAATTTGAAACGTGGTTAGCGGGTGAAGAGTGAAGAGAGAGCAATATTCATTCACAAGTGGCTTGTTGGTGGAGTTTTCTGCTTTCTACTTTGGATTCTGACTTTGGAGTTTGGATAAACCAATGTTATTGGAACACAAGACACGTGACACTCTCTTTTTACCTTGGATTATTAATAATTAAAAAGTGAGTGGGGCAGTAAATTTATGATGAGAAATTTTTTTTTGGTACAAATGATGAGAAATTTTATAGCAAAAAAACATCAAAAACAATATTCAGGATGATGATAATAATATTAATAATAAGGGTTAAATATGTTTTTAGTCCCTGAAATATAGTCGAGATTTGGTTGTAGTCCTTGCACTTTAAAACGATGGTTTTGGTCCTTCAAAAATTAAAATACACCAATTTATTACTTATTGGATAGTTTTGCTACAAATTTTGCTATCAATTAGCTACGAATTTTTATCGATAAGGATTAAATTGGTATATTTTCAATTTTTGAAGGACTAAAACCACCGATTTTAAACTATAGGGACTAAAACAAAATTTTGACTATATTTCAGGACAAAAACATATTTAACCCCTAATAATAATCATAAAACATTAGGGTTTAATATGATTAAAAAAATCATTCTCTATTTTATAGATTATATAATTGCCTCGTATAATAATAATAATAATAATAATAATAATAATAATAATAATAATAATAATATAGTAATTATTATTATTATATTACATACCTTTGGAAATCAACAAAACATAGAAAGAATAGTAATGAGAAATATTTTAATTGATTTCATGCAAAGAATATATGCTAGTGAATATTATTATGCGAAAAATATGAGTTTACCAAAATCCATTTTAATAATTTTAATATCATGTAGGAGAATCTATTATCTTTCTTCTTGAAATATTATTTTAAAAAATATTATATGTGGATTTATGTAAATTTCATTCACCTCACATAAATATCATTTACTAGCATTCAATGTTTCTCTGATTCTATTCTTAACATTTGAAAGAGGAGAGAATCCATTTTTGACTTTATTTTTATTTTAAATTCTCTTACCCCTGTCTGGTGTTTGTAGAAACAGGGGGAGGAGAAATGAGATGGGTGGAAGTGGAGGAAAATAGACCTACTTCCCCTGTTTGGTGGCACAGTGGAAATGAGGAGAAATGCACGTTTTCGGTGGGTCCCACGGATTTTTGTAGTTCTCTTCAAAGTTGTGGAGAAATGCAGAGAAATGGAGTTGTGGTCACGCAATAATCGATTATTTTGTATCAATAATCGATTATTTTGTGTGATTGATACAAATAATCGATTATGTTGTCAAAATAATCGATTATTTAGTCAAAATAATCGATTATTTGTATCAAAAATCGATTATTTTGGTTCTATTTCTCACCTATTTCACTCACCAAACAACCCTACTTTCACATTTCTCTTTATATTTCTCACTCATTTCACTCATACCAAACAACCCTTATTTATCCTCTATTTCATTCACCTCCATTTGTCTTCTTCCCACTTCTCTTCTATTCATTTCTTTCTTCTTCCCATTTCTCTACTCCCACCAAACAAAGTCTTGTTTTTAGGGACCAACCAGGAAATTGTGTAGGGGGCAAAAACTTGACACGTGTTAACAAAATCAACTGTGGTTTAACTTTTTCATTGATAAAAAGTATTTTTTTTACAGAATAGATTATAAAATATAAAACTTGTAATGATGAGTTTTAATTAACATACAATATACAGAATGTTGTGTGACCACGTATGGGTGAGTCTATCTCTCTTACTTGGAAAAAATCAGTATTGGGAGATGATCCACTCACATCTGATTCTGTCTCTACTTAGGGCCAGATTGATTCAACGAGGGGAGGGGAAGAGAGGGATTTTAATGAAGGGGATGTGAGAGAAGGGGGAGGGGGAAGGGGGTGAGATGATATTTTATTTGCTTGTTTCGAGGATAAGAGGTGAGGGGAAGGGAGAGATAGTTCTTGTTTGGTTCACAAGAGATGGGAAGGGAGGGAAAATAAAATTAATTTACTTTTATATCCTTATACTTTTATAGCATCCAACTTTACTAATTCGAGTTGAGGAATATTTAAGTAACTTTGATTGGTTTATTTAAACCTCCTCCTCCCCTACCCTCAAAATCCCCCCCACTTTTGGAGGAGAGGCAAAATGTTATTAGGAGGGATTTTAGCCCCCTCTTCTCACCTCCCTTCCCCTTCTAAAAAAATTGAATCAAAACATAACAATTCTTTTTAAATCTCTCCCCTCCAAATCACCTCGAACCAAACAATACCCTAGTTTATATTGAGTAGAATAGATTTGATAAATTTATAAAATTAATGACAGGAAATGAATAATTCACGATTTACGAAGCCGTTGAACAAAAGTGATATAAAAGGAATTGATTCTAATTGTTCTCAGTTGGGAACGAAACGGACAGTTAATTTACTCTTTATTTTCATTTTATTATTTTTTAAAATAAATATCAAAATTATTTATTTATTCATTAATAAATATGTTATTTCCTTGCTCAAAATTTGGATTTAAGATTTAACTAAAAGTAGGAATAATTATCCACCCTCATATATTAAACTAGAATTATAACATGTGAAAAAGTACCTAGAAAAATATTAAAAAAAAATATCCATTCAGATGAAATGTGATGTTTTTTCATAAAAATTAACAAAAATATCATTGATGTAACAATTGTTAAATGCCTCTAGTTTGTAAGACAACTAGTGTTAACCCGTTGCGATGCACGGTATTATTATTCAAATAGATTGTCAACATTAAATGATATAATATATTTAATTTAATAAATATGGGAAATGAAAAAATATAATGATTAGTGATTTTTAATATTTAAATTTATATTTTTTTAGATATAAAGAATATAAACAATAATAAAAAAATTTTGAACATCAATAGCAAACATTTACAATTAGAAATGGCAAACTATTATAGATATTGTAATTAATAATTTTGAAAATACCTTCTTATACACTATTTTTTTTAACATTAGAACACTTAAAATTGTCATCACATATAAGAATCTAAATCCTGTTGAGACTTGACCCCAAATACAAAACATATAATTGACCATGTGAGAAAACGAGTTTGGAAAATACACACCAACATGTGGCACTGTCTGACCTTCACTTTATTAATGGTCATAGGAAAAAGCAAAGAGATAATGGAAACCGTCTTCGTTGAAAACTTGAATGGGGTGAGATGATCGGATGGAATTAATCAAATTCATCCGAGGAAAAAACTTTTCTTCCCAAATGTGTTCCACTAATGACAGTTGGTCCAATAACATTGGAACATAACTCATGTACTATTAATCTGGTTCCATTATAAAGTCCAATAGATACATCAAGATTCCTCATTAGCATGATAGACACTCCTATCGATAACTCCAACGTATGATGAGGAAGTCCAGAACACCTAATATCATTTAAGAACTCAGTTGACCAATCAACTTGAATACCAACTTCTTCATCTACCTTCCATATAGATTCAGAACTCAAATACACACTCTCTTCTTCTCCCGGAATATTGTCATATATTTATTAATGCGATGAACAACATCTAATGCAGGAGCAAGAATTGTTTTGTCTTGGAAAAAAATCAATGTTTCCGAATTTTGAAAGCATATGCAAATTATAAAACTATATCTCCAATTGTATTACCTGTAGAGTAAATCAATAAATCCTTTGGTATTTCATATATCAGTCTCACCATCACTATAAGTGCCTAAATCACCATCACACATAATGTAGGAATCCAGTCAACAAATTCTTTAAACTCACATTCAGTTAAAGAACTCCCACACCTTGCAACCTCTTGCTTTCCGACCATGTCAACTTTGCAATGTTACCATAATATAGAGGAATTTAAAGTGACCATCACAATTTTTTGCTTGACCTGCTCTTGGTATAACAGACAATATCTGTCTGAAATCACCGCTAAGAACAATTAATTTTCCACCAAAATGATTTATCCACAATATCTTTCATTTTAAACCTCATTATAGAATTGTATATTATAATAAAAGCTTGAAAAGCATAAATTAAAGGACACACACAGTCAGTTTATTACAAAATCATCTAAACTTTTATTTAAAAAATAACCTATTTCACATATTTTTTCATTAATAACTATATATTGTGAACATAATTTTTTTTTTACATTGTCATCCAACGATGTATTATCACATCATGTAATGAGTTTAATAACACATGAGGTGTCGTATTCTTTAAATGATATAGCAAATTGTCATTGATGACAATGTAAAACTTTTTTACACTAACAATGTATAACTATTAAATTAATTATTTTTATGATTTTTATAATAAGTATATGTCTATTTTATTTATACTTAGATAAAAAAATAAAGTCTCAAACTGAACATGATTGTAACCAATAAAGGACTAATTATAAGTTTGGAATTTTTCACACAAAAAATTGATAAAAGTGTATATAATGAATAATAATTAAAAAATAATATAAAAATCCTATTCATATTTTTATGAAAAAAATCCTATTAACACACGCACACACACCAATTAGTGTTTTCTCATAGTTAACTTATTTAGCACACTCAAATAAACTCGTATTCATGCCTTTAAAAATAAAATTAAAAAAATCCAATTTCAATAATAAAAATAATTTGTAATATATAAATTAGTCATATAATAAAATTAAAAAATTAAGCAATATAAAACACACATTAAAATTTAACCATTAAAAACCAAAAATTCTTACTATAACAGTTAAAGAAAACTTTGTTAAAACATCATGAAATTACTCATTTTTTACTATAAATTGTATTCCTAAGATTAAAATAATATTTTACATCACAAATGTAAATCATATTCAAATTGACATTCTTGTTGTAGTCCAACTACGGTAATATCAAATAGTATAAAGCAAGAAAATGAAATTTGAGATTTATAATTGATTTGATGATAAGATACATATGTCATAGCCCCACTCTAATGTGTCATAGCCTTACTCTAATATCTTTATAGCTATTATCTAGACAACACTATAATTTATTGAAACAATAAAAGAACTTAAATGACCCCACAACCTTTTGACCAAAAAAAATAAGATCCTAATGAACAGTAACCAAAAAACTGTTCCAATGTAGTATTATAGATTATAAAAATGCCATTAGGCAAAGAAAAAATCGCAATAGTATGACATGCCATTAGAGTTGAACATTTTTTATTTAATATAGACAATTTTTTTTTGTCGAAGTGTAGACAATTGTTAAATAGTCGTATTTTGCAAGGAAAAGGATAAAAATGTCATTGGATGGGAAAAAATTATAGCAATTTTGACAACTAATATCAAAAGTTGTATAGATTTTATGTATATAGCATTTAACAGAGGGTTAAATATGTTTTTAATCCATATAAATAAAGTTAAATTTAGTTTTGATCCCTTATTTATTATTTTATTGGTTTTGATCCCTAATTTTTAAAATCGCATGTTTTTAGTCTTCTTCGTTAATTATACACCGTTATGTCACGTTTACATCTCAACTACGACTTTTCTCGAGTAAAAAATCACAGAAAATTTCTTACGATTTTTTCTCTAATAAAATATTTGTAGTAAATTTCCAAAAAAATAACCAATTTTTTATGTAAAACTGTTGCTATAAAATTTATGTACTTTGTTATAGAAAAATTCGTAGGAAATTCTATGCAAATTTTAGAGTATTAATGCAATTTCTTATGAATTTTGAAATATATATATATATGAAAATTCCAAAAAAAAATCCATAGAAAAATTTACAAGAAACATCATTACATAATCACTTAACAAAATATAATTAACGAAAACCAAAATCATGTGTTTTTAACAAATAGAGGACCAAAATCAATAAAAAAATTAATGAGGGACCAAACCAAATTTATCTATATTTTCAAGGATTAAAAACATATTGAAGCCTTTAATAGATAAGTTAGAATGGAAAAATAAAACATATGAGCTTTCTATATATTTGGTGGATAACTATAAAAATAAAAACAAAAGGTGGAAAAGGTGATACATCTTAATTCCATTTAAAACAATGGAACCAAAGAGAACAACTTAGGATTCTATCCATATGTCAAATGCCACCATAGTATAGATGAGAGTTACAGTCATTTATTAAACTCTTTTTCACATGTAATCACACGGCCTTATGAAAACAATCTCCACTTATTCTCTTTTATATTTTATTCTTCAAATTTTCAAATAATAATCTATCCTAGTTTTCTCTTCCAAATTATTATCTAATATCAATACATCAATAAATTAAATTCAGATTCAAACTAATTATTTCTTAATATTTACATATCAAATTCAAATTAAATCTCTGATTTTCTATTATCTCTATGAAATTATCAGTGAAAATACAAATTAAATTCCTAAATTTAATTTTCTTGAAATAATCTTTAAAAAAAATATTTTATAAATATTTCCAATACTTAAATTTAATTTATACACACATTAAAATATTTAAAATTTAATAAAAAAACCATGTATTTCACAAGCTACTACCTAGTTAATAAGTTATAGCCTCCAACTTTATTACCATCATTATCTAAAAGTTTATACTTCAATCAAATATACAAATACTTGCATTCCATATTACATATTTACTATAACTTTCTGATCCAAAAATTTTAAAAACGTAAAAACCAATGTGTTGATTTGTTCAATATCAACCACTATACCTCTTTAAAATTTCATCCAATATAATCATTTGGGGCAAAGTCGAACTGCAAATATTTTTAACTAAAATATTTACATCGGTCTAACACCTTGGATCATCTAACTATATTTGATCTAGGAACAAAGCACAGTAGAGATACAATTTTCCAGACCTCTGTAAAATGATGCATCCATTTTTTTTCTCCTTTATGAAAAATCAGATGATGCATCCATTTCAGAGCATCATACAAAAAATGAAGGAAAATTTGCAATTCTTTCCTTGTCTCATATGTGGTTGTTACAAGTACTTCTGGGTCAAGACATTGAAACTTTTTTCCCTCTTTACAAGGAGCTGAAACTAACATACGTGGTTATATACACTTCTACATCAAACAATGGAACAAATCACTTTGAACTCAGATCTTCAGCAGCCCACCCTCAATATAAATATTATGATGTGGGAATTGTTACCTCTTTCCTCAATATCATAACATCAATTGGAGGAGAAATACAATTCTTTTTCAACAGGAACACCGAACGAACGCACTCTGTCGAACACAAGATAAGAACCAATTTCTTAGTGCCACATCATTGATCATTCTATAATTAAACTCCTACTTCCTCCACTGCAGCTGCCATTGATGCTGAGGCCTCTTCAAGGGTCCTCTTCTTCTGAACTGAGTTGAAGGCTTCAAGAATCACCATCTTCCCAATCATCAAAATCTTCTAACGCAAGTCCACACTCAAGACCAGCATTAACCTGTTCAAAAGGAAGAGAAAAGGAATGTGTATTCAAGCAGTTGCTACAATAACATGGAGAAGCAACACGCAGATATTAAATATGCAAAAAGTAAACATAGTTAAAAACTACAATACCCTGGCAAGTAATTGTTCAACTGTGTTAAAAAATCAGCAAGGTAAAAGCTATAATACAAGTTCAAAAAGGGCAACATCTAACACACATCATTCATCAAAGCCATGTCATGTGATAGAAGACATCTTAAGGAACAAGTACAAGCAAAATATCAAAAGATTAAGGCTCAGTTTGGATACACTTCTATAAAGGAACTTCTAGAAAAAAATTAGAATGAATCAAAGAAGTAAAATGAATTCAATTTCTTCCATAAGTAAAAAAGTTAATTACTCATAGAGAAGTTAAATGAGAGCTACCGGAGAAGTTGAGTTGAAAAGACTAATTTTAAATTTTGGAAGAAGTTGAATTCATTTAGCCTTCTTGATTCATTGTATTTTCTTCTGCTAAAAGTTCTTCTAGTGAAGTTTGTCCAAACTGGCCCTAAATCTGATTCACTGCCCGTGTGAAATACTACACAATATCCACAATCACAAGTGTGCACACACACATATATAGTTAATGATAAAGCCTCAAATGTTACATGGGGGTTTATTTGATGCATAGTGTATTGACGCGTGCTAATTACAAGCCACATAAGGAAAAATATTATTCTTACTGCATAACAACATGATTGCAGATCAGCAAGTGCAAGCATAATAAAATGCATTGAGGTAACCAAGCCCGTTGCTATATAGATAAACTGATTGAAAACAACTAGTCAAAGTCACAGGTTTGAGCATCCAACAATATCAACCACAGCTTTACTAAGTGATTAAATTATTGTTTTAATAAAAAAAAGCTAATGAGCTTCTAAATTTGTTAGGTTTACAATCAACTGCCTAAATTAAATTCACTAATGCAGACATAGATATTAGATAATAAGCATTCTTCTGAAAATCCATTATTATTAATCATTCTCCATCTTCAGAATAATAACATATTTAGTGTGTTTGGTTTGATGTTGAAAAGTGACCAAACTCAAGTTTGGATCTCTCAACACAATTATTTGTAGCGTTGGAAATGAGAGTTTATCACATTCCAATGTTAAACCAAACATATTCTTAATGGGTAAAGGTTAATAGATTTAAAAATGTTTAGTTCTCATTAAAAAATTAAAAGAAAAAACAGCCTATGCCCATTCATAATAGCCAAGTGCAAATGAAGATGGATTGACAATAGGTGACTTCACATTTAGTAAATTCTTATAAATTAGAAGGAAAAGTTGTCCAATCATGTTTATAATTGCACCATGCAATCATTTTGCAAAGATGTTTTTGTACATGAATTGTAGAAGTGGGAAGTAAAACTAGAAGCAGAGTCATACCTCTTTAACAATCTCCTTCACCCGTCTCAAAGAATCAAGAATGCCAACATGAACAACTTTTCCCTTCCGAATGACACGAATACCGCAGCCTTTCAGTACCTTTCCCTCTGTAACCATACATCCAGCAACACGACCACTACCACTGCTGAACGTGGCCCGTACTTCTGCTGAGCCAATTGTTATTTGATCCTACCAAAAGACAGAAGTAAGTCTTTCAGCTGAACCTTGGCAACTTTTAAGTTCATAAAAAATGCAAAAGTGATAAGTAAAGCATGCCCCAGTATTCATCAACTTTAATCTAAATGATCCCTGGACCATACATGCTGAGGAAGGACCAGGTGACACTACCAAATGCATGCTAGAAGCTAGATAACATGCACTGTGACAACATATGATTATATTAAAACAAAATAAACAAGAACTACATGATAAATATACAAGTATGCTTCAAAAAACAAAGTGTAAAACACAATTTTATGTCATTTGAGATATTTTCTTTACAATCTCCATCGTACTTATACATCATATAATAATCAGTGTGTACTAACAAAAGTGTGCATATGCATAATCTACACTAAGTTACAAATTAAAAGATGTGTTGAAATACCTCAACAGGATCCAAGAGCCCTTCCATTGCATTTCGTACATCATCAATTAATTCATAAATAACTTTATACACTCTAATCTCAACAGCTTTATTTTCTGCATAGGTTTTGACAGAGCCTGGTGCTTTGACATTAAATCCAAAAATAACAGCTTTGCTGGCAACCGCAAGGTCAACATCACTTGTGGTTACATCACCTGTTGCTTCCAACAAAAACTTTAGTGTGACATTATCTTGGGGTAGCACCCGCAGGGCTTGTCTGACAGCTTCAATGGATCCCTAGCCATGACCACAAATGATATTTAATTCCAGGTGAAGCAATAACCATAGTGATGATCCATGAAACATGCTGATGTAGTAGTCATTTATGTAGTACAAAATAGAAAATGCCAACTTCACTGTATGTTTACCTATTGTGAAGATTAGGCCTGGTATACTATACAACAAATTTGCATATTTATTATAAATGATAAAGAATTGGATAGATTATTTGCCAGTTTTATGCTTATAGATATTCAGTAGTGGAAGTCATCTCACATAAGCTACACTGGAAATTACAGAAACGCAAACATGCATGCACTCAAGCCCGTCTCATGCCTTAACTAATATATTAAACAAGCAATGTCATTTCCTTACAGATAGATATCTAATCATGTCTTGGTAAGTAGCTTATGTTTAAGTGTTGGGCCAGATCATCTTTGGCTAAACATAATAGCTATATTATAGTAGTCTACTTCCTATTGGCATACACATTTTTGCCTGCAAGGAGAAGTGCTCAGAGTGCTTTTTGTGGTAGTACATAACATATGATAAGTTAATGTAAACATCCAAGGTAATTCTGTAAGGTACATGAATAATGATCTTAATTCAATGATTGAATATAATATAAAATAACGGCATGATATCACAGAAAAAGTCATCAATAAGTTTAACCAGGTAACTGTTTCATATTCAGGTAACACTAGTAGGCAGTAGCAGAAACCATACCTGAAGATCAACCTTCAAAATAATATTTAGTTGGTGCAAGTCTAGTCCAGAAAGCTTTCCTGCTGAAACTGCAGAAGCTAAGGAAGAGAGGGTGACCTTGCCATCCCCTGCCTTTGCTGAAATACGCTCATTTCGCAATGACTCAGCGCGGGACTCTGCTCTTTCACGTGCAGTATCAAGGGATTCAACAACCTCAAATTCATCACCAGCAATTGGAACATTATTCAATCCAATAACCTACAGAGATGAACAGAAAACAGATAAGAAAAATTTGAATTAATTCAACTTTTGGCATCTATTCAGGACCTCACAATGCACATGGTTCTGAAAAAGTGACTGAAGACGGTAGCTAATTAAATTCAAAGTCTATAAATGTGTTTTATTCCCCACCCTTGTAAATTTCCCATGCTACTTATTGCAAATGGATGTCACCAGAAGATTTTCATCTCTTCATTCTTTAATGGGCAAGAAAGCATTTCTTTAAATTACTAATTTTGTAACATGACACATCAACCTTTGGACAAATGAAGCCCACAATGACAAAAGAATCAGACCAACTGCATTTTTTAGTGATTACTAATGCTACTGCTATGAAGTTCTAACTTATTCTTCCCCTGCCAATCCCTCTGGTGCCAACAATGACGGAGTGTTGGATAAACACTTCATGAAAAAACATCGGTTACAAAAGAAAGGGGAAAAAACTTATCAAAATAGCAGTTGGTGTGAAAAACACATTGCAAAAATTAAAAAATTCTAACCACAACCCTTGACACAAATGCTTCACCACATCTTACCCAGACATAAAAGTGTATCCCAAGGATTGGGATTGAAGATAAAATCTGTTATTGAATACCTTAAATTTGTATTTCCTGATAAATTAATTAATTTGGTTTTAGTTGTAGGAACATGTATGTTAGTCAGCAAACACCATCCTATCAATTATTGATAACATTAGTTTCTATTCCAAAAGGTAATATATAATAGTACCAAGACCTTTAGAACCACAAGTGTGTGCATATTGATTACATTTTAGATGCATGTGCATGCACATACATATAAAAATACAGTAGACACTAGACATGCACATGCATATATGAATGTAATTTTAGTCGCAATTAGATAAATATCATGTCAGCCATTAATGCTGTCACATAATGAATTCATATCAATATTCTAAATGAAGATGAGTAAACTTTATCAACACGTAAACTTTACCAACGTCCAGCATTTGTGTTGATTAGCAAACTTATACTTGATACATGCAGTGATTCAGTCCATGCACATTATGTAGATCCCACGTCGACTAAATATGACCAAAGTAATCTATACAAAGCTTAGGGTTGAGTTAGGCCTAGCCCATATTCAAAGATGATATCAAAGTCTATCCTAGATCCATTATTGGGCTACCTGTAAATGTCTAATCCTACAAACTTCACACTCCATATGTCCAACTCTCGGTATGAGGGGGGTGTTGAGATCCCATATCAACTAGAGATATGGCCAAAGTAGGGGGGGAGTAGCAATGCATAATATGCCTTTTTTGTACTATGAATTTACAAACCTGTACTGGTATAGAAGGTGTACCCACATCAACACGCTTTCCACCATCATCAAATAAAGCCCGCACCTTAAAGAAGTAAATAGAAGATGTTTATCAGTGCAGAGGGAAGCAAAGGCCCTGAATAATTCAACAACCAAATGTTAACTAAATATTTAATTTTAAGTTTACTGATCTACTAACCTTTCCAAAAGCTTCTCCACAAACTACTATATCTCCCCTTCTAAGGTGCCATTCTGCACAATAAATGTAGCAAATGGTCCTTTTGATTTATCTAGCCCTGCCTCAATGACTGTGCCCTTCGCACTTCTATCAGGATTAGCTTTCAGTTCTTGCAACTAAACCATTAATGCTTAGGTCAGAATGAATGCGAGAAATATAAAAGAAAGCAAAAAAAGTGTTAAGTTTAAACCAAGCACCACCAATTAATCAATAGTCTCCTCAGTCCCACAAAAACCCAAAAATTAATCAAGGTTTCTGCAGCATGGAGAGAGACTTCAGAATGCTAGGACACTTTTAACGTAATAGTTCTTTAATGTGTTCTTTTATATATAATATTCAACAAAGAGGATGATTGTATATCTATCAACAGTGGGAAAGTGAGGGTCAATATCCATTTATCTTTGAGCAAATATCAAGAGGTTCTGATATGTGTAAAGTTACTCCAATACTGATTTATTTCTAGTTATTGATCACACAATATATGCCTTTCTATCAATATACTAAAATATAAGAACAATAGTTTTATAATCACATAAAGTGATACAATAGTTGGAGAGTTAAGTGACTGAAATTAGTTGTGGCACCACAGTAAACAAGTTACCTCGGCAACAAGCATAACAGTTTCCAAAAGATCATCTACATTCTTCCCTTGAAGAGCACTTATCTGTTGACAAAAGAGAAACAAAATATAACTCCCTAAAAGTTACAGAACCACAAACAAAATATGAGAATGATTCCAATAAAAAAGAAATATAAACCTGAACCATTGGGATGTCACCACCCCAGTCCTCTGGCATTAAACCAATTGAAGAAAGCTCTTGCATGACTCGATCTGGATTTGCTCCATCTTTATCTATCTGTTTCAAATAAATATATAGTACAGTGTCAACAATTCCTCAAGGCATTACCAAGTAAAGCATAAGAATTATAAATTGGAGACACATCATGTTGGCCTGCCTTGTTTATAGCAATGATTATGGGTACTCCTGCTGCTTTGGCATGAGCTATAGCTTCATTTGTTTGAGGACGAATACCATCATCAGCAGCCACAACAATAATGCAATGTCTGTTACACTTGCTCCACGCGCTCTCATTGCCCCAAATGCCTACAGGAGCATATATAATAGTATCATCTAAGGGAAAGAAAAGTGCAAAGTTGAGCTATAGTTTAGTTAATAATTTAGCTAAAAATGACACACTACCATAAGTGAGAAAGTCTTCACATGGATTACAGGTCCCAACCACAATTCAGCAGAAGAAAATATACAAGTAGTTTTGCAGATTTTTAAGGACAAATGTTAGAAGCGCAAAATTTTATTAAAACTGAGCATACCTCGTGCCCAGGAGTGTCAAGGAAAACACAGGGTAACTGTTTGCCATCAACAGGTACTTGCACTTTATAAGCCCCAATTCCCTGTGTGATCCCACCAGCTTCAGAAGAAGCTACCTGTTAACAATTGGTATATCAGGATTCAGGAGTGTAATATGAGCAGCAGTAGGTGAAGCTCTAACAATAACATAATTCACCATACTCAGATACTATGGAAAAGCACAAGACACAGCCAGCATAGCAAAATTGAGAAAAGGGGCAGGGAACAGCATAGAAACAACACCTATTACTATTATTGGTAAAAAAGAGAGAAGCAACTATCTCTTATCATATGCTATTACGTACAATCTAGCAACCCTTTTACTTTTCTCAGTTCAGTATCTATTTTTATAAAATCCCTCAAATGCTTGAATTTTTTAAGAGATGCTAATCCCTAATCCCTTATATTGAAATCTATGGATTCATACAAACTGTCCTACAAATTTAGGGCCATATCCATCCTGGAAACCTACAGTAGTCCAACCATCATAGGGAACAGTTGTGTTATAGGCCACACAACAAGGGGAAAAAAAATCAAATTTAGCATATCTAAACTATTGTACTAACTCAATAAAAATTGTCTAGAACATAATAATAGTCATTCACACAAGTAAACATCCACATAACCTTCATATGCCCATAAAATGAAAGAAGAGTAACAGTTTTTATTAAATTTTCACTATACCTTGGTCTTCCGTATATAATCCAAAAGTTGTCTGCCAATTGAAAACAACAACAAATCAGAAAATGGAGGAATTCAAGGTGAAAAATCAGAGAGAAAAGAAGAATACGGAGTGATGTCACTTACCTTGCCGTGATCTACATGGCCCATAATAGTAATGACAGGAGGCCTGTCTTGAGTTTGTCAAGGTCATCTTCATCAAGAATTTCCCTTTTCTTCACCCAATCCTTCAACTTTGACAGGATCAGCATCTATGACTTCAACATTATACTCTTTACATATCATCTTCACCATGTCTTTGTCTATGGTTTGCACCCCATCTGGTTTATCCCCATAGAGTATAGTAACCCAGGATTTCACCTTCACTGATTGCCAAATTGTAGGCTAAATCCTCCACCAGCATACCTTGGTCACCAACCTCTAAAATTTCTACTTTGACAGGAGCTGCATCCTTGGCAGCCTGGAGTCTTGCTGCCTTTCGACTTGCTTTACTCCATTTCCTTCCTTTTCTTGTTGTTGCAGCACCAGGTATAGAGACATTGAGCTCTGATGTGTCCTCATCAGGAATCACATCATCATCCTCTACCATTCGTCTTCTTAGTCCCCCAGCCGGAGCACCTTTTTTCCGGTAATCCTCTTTGAACTTTCCTGGGGCAAGGGCCTTCCCTGGTTTTGGAGGAGCTAGAACTGCTTGAGCAATTAGAGGGTCAACAGCTGGTTTCTTGGTAGCAAACTTATCAACCAAGATGGGCGACTTCTTTTCTTTAGATCTAACAGATGTGTCAGCTTGCCCCTTATCCTTCAAGACAACAGGTCTTTTTATAGGTGGGGGGGCTATAGAAGGCTTAGTTTGTAACATTGGTTGAGGTTTTGAAGGAGGCTGAGGAGCACGAGACTGAGATGTTACCTTCTCCCCTCCCCCTGTTTGAGATTTCCCCACTTCATTCTTGTTATCAGGCCTCGGTACTTCCTTCACAATCTTTTGCACAGTTGCAACCGAGTCCCCTTTACGCCATACACTCTTCAAGGTTTTAGACTTCTGGGATTTTGTTGAATTTACTGGTTTATCAGCCTTAGGATTAGCATTCATATTTGATCTTGCTGGTTTATTTACTGAACCATTATTTTTTCACCATCCATATTAGAATTTCCCAGCTTTTCAGCCTTCTCCAACACCTCTCCAAGTGATTCAATCACTTTATTCCTTTCTTCTACATCATCAGAATCCTCAGTATTCCTTGATGGGCCCAAACGTTGAGAACTAGAGCTTAAGATGGGGTCACTCTTTAACACAGGCTTAGGAGGAGGCTTAAGGACAAAACCAGCACTATTATCTCCACCTTTACTACTACTGTTAGAATCAAGGGACACTGAATTGCCTTGGTCAGCAACAAAATCAGTTGTGGTCACTGAATATCTACAGACAGACAAGGAGACACAATGCCATCTCCTGTTCCCCTTACAGTTCCTTCTAGAAAGAGACACTCTCCTCACAACAGAATGGGACCTTCCAGAGGAACTCACACCCATGAGGCTCCCCAAACTCACTGGGGAAGCAAGAGAACTCATTGTTCCTTGCACGTTTCCCACTAATATAAGCATATTGAACCCCACCCCACAACACAAAGATTCAAAACAAAAAAAAAAAAAAAAGCTCCAAATAATACCTTGTGAAACCTCAACAATTCGTCATTATATTTACCACACACCCCAATTATGAATTCAACCTACCCAGAAACCAAATTCCCATGAAAATGACAAAATAAGAGTAATATCAGTATTCCTGGCAGAAGGATGGTACCTCGGGTTCAAAGACAGAAACTTTGTTGTCAAATTGAGGTAGAACATGCAAAAGGGTTCTGGGTATTGCAAAGCAAGGTGACATTCAGAGAAGGAAGAGCTTAAGCCTGTGAGAGAAGAAAAAGAAGAAGTGAAGAAGTGATTATGTGGCTATGGAAGTGGGGATAACCTTATGGCATTTTCGGAGGGTATGTGTGGATGGTTATCTGCCTGTCAAATTTTCTGTGTAAGCGATAAGGCCTTTTTCTATTTTTCGTGGCTTTTGATATTATTTGGTCTGTTTCTTCCTATCTTACTGAGATGTCCCTCATATCTATATATCAAAGCCACTAAGCATACGAAGAGAGAGTATTTTGGGAAGAAAAAATGTGTGAAGTGTAATTTCATCAATTTTATTAAAGGTCTGGGTAAGGACACGTAGACAACTCTTAGCCCTAATTCTATTGATTATTATTATTATTATTATTATTATTATTATTATTATTATTATAATAGTAAAACCTCTAAATTAATAATATCGGGACCACATAATTTTATTAATTTAAAGATATCTTTTTCGATTCAACGAACCTACATTATTCTTCATGAATAAACATATGTACATTGTATTGACTAATTGAATGATGTTCATGTACAATGTGACTAATTAAATATATGTTAGAATGTCTTAGAACCCTCTCTATTTTTGTTAGTTGGTAGGTAATTCTGTTAGAGTGGTTAAGTTAGTTAGCCACTTGCTAGTTTTAGTCCCTTTTATATAAGGGGTCTATCAGTATCTTGTACTCACTGACTTTCATATTGTATACAATAATGATTTGCTCCTCCCATGGATGTAGCCCATTGCACTAAGGGTTAACCACGTAAAATCTCTGTGTGATCTCTCTCTCCCCTCTCTCTCAATCTCTCTGAGTTCATCACTGTTATTCTGTTTTGGTACAAACTGGTATCTAGAGCTTTGTGTCCCAATCCAAGGACTCCCCTGGCTCCGCAGCGTATTATGCAAAGAAACGTCCAAGAAACGATGTCGAACACTATCAGGATTGAGAAGTTCAATGGGAAAAACAACTTCAATCCGTGGAGGATCAAGATGCGTGCACTGTTGAAAGAGCAACGTGTTTAGGGGCCTCTTGCATCTGTTACTGTGAAGAAAGAAGTTGCTACTGAGTTGAAAGACAAAGTTGGTCAAGCAAAGGCTCAAGAACTTGCAGAATAAGAAGAAAAGGCACATTCTTTGATTCTATTGTCTCTTTTTTATGAGGTTGCTGATGAGGAAATAGCAAGTGGATTGTGGTTGAAATTGGAGAAACTGTATATGACCAAGTCTATATGCAACAAACTCCTATTGAAACGTCGCTTGTTCGGTCTCCACGTGAAAGAGGGTACCTCTCTTAAAGAACATTTAGATGAATTAAACTCTATCTTGATGGAATTCAGAGATATTGATGTCAAGATAAAGATGAGGATGCGACTATGATTCTGTTAGCATCTTGACCACCCTCTTATGAAAGTTTTTAAACTCTCTAAGTGTTGGCAAGGAATGCATCACCATGGAGGAGGTAAAATCTAGCCCGTTTTCAAGGGAACTTCGCTTCAAGGCATCTGGAAATGCGAAAGAGACAATTCAGGGCTTTTAGTCTCAAATTCTACCAAGAATGGCAAGAAGAAGAAAGACAAAAGCAAGAAGAAGACCAATATCAATCCGAAAGACATCTGCAATTATTGTAAGGAACCAGGGCATTGGAAGAAAGGTTGTCCTAAGAAGGGAAAGAAACATCTGCAGTAGTAGTTAAAGAGGAATCTTCATCAGAAAATGAGATTGTGCTCTTTATTGTTGATCATCATCAACAATCTACAGAACAATGGATTCTTGATTCTGGTTGTTCTTTTCATATGTGTCCAAATAGAAGCTAGTTTAATACTTATGAAGAGAAGCATGGTGGAAATGTCTACATGGGAAACGATGTCGCCTGCAGGACTACAGGAGTTGGTACAATTAAGATAAAGATGCATGATGGAGTGGTCAGGACACTGATTGAAGTTAGACATGTTCCAGATTTGAAGAAAAATCTTATTTCAGTTGGAGTTATGGATGGAAAAGGATTCACATGCAATTCTGAAAAAGGGTGTCATGAAAATCAAGAAAGGATCAACTGTTGTGATGAAGGGTATCAAGAAAGGAAATCTCTACATGCTTCAGGGTTCAACCTGTGTTGGTTCTAGATCAGTTTTTGTTGCTTCCAAGACTGATAAAAGTATTCCATACTTGACTTACGTCTGGCACATGAGGTGTGGCCACATAAGTGAGAAGGGTATGATGATTTTGAACAAACAGAAGCTGTTGGGTGGTCAAGATCTAGAAGAACTGAGATTTTGTGAGCACTGTGTCTATGGCAAGCAACATAGAATAAAATTTCCTAAAGCAACCCGCACCACCAAGGGAACATTGGATTATGTCCATTCTGACTGCTGGGGACCTTCAAGAGTGTCCTCTCTTGGAGGTGGAAGGTATTTTCTCTCTATCATTGATGACTACTCTATAATGACATGGATCTACATCATGAATCATAAGAGTCAAGCTTTCAAGTACTTCAAGGAATGGAAGGTGTTGATGGAAAATCAAACTGGAAAGAAAGTCAAGAGACTAAGAGCAGACAATGGCTTGGAGTTTTGCTCTGCTGATTCAATAAATTTTGTTCGGAGGAAGGTATTGCTAGGCAACACACCGTTAGGAACACTCCTCGGCAGAATGGGGGTAGCTGAAAGAATGAATAGAACCCTGCTGGAAAGAGTTAGATGTCTGTTGTCCAATGCCAATCTAAGCAAAAGTTTTTTAGGCTGAAGCCATCAACACAACTGCTTTCTAATTAACAGATCACCATCAACTGCCATAGGGCTCAAAACCCCTATAGAAGTATGGTCTAACAAACCTGCAAACTACTCTATTTTTAGAAGTTTTGACTGTAATGCCTTATTATCATGTTAATGAAGGAAAATTAGTTCCTAGATCTAAGAAAGGGGTGTTCATGGGATATGGTGATGGGGTGAAAAGGTATAGGATCTGGTCACCTTTTGAAATAAGGTAATCCTTAGTAGGGATGTTATTTTTATGAATCACACTTGTTTCACCCGAGATTGGAGGTTTCAATTTCAGGTAAAGAAAGCAAAAGATTAGAACAAGTGGAGAGTGAAGCTTCCACAAGCAAAGCAGAAGAAAAGGATATGTCAGACAAAGCTTCAGAAGCATCTCAAGATGAAGGTCAACCTGAAGTTATCAACTGATATGCCACATCAGGATGACCCGCTGATCACATTAGATCAGAATCAGAACTCATCAAAGACCAGAGAGAAAGAAGATACCTCATGAGAGATATGAATTTAAAGACATGGTTGCTTATGCTTTACTTACAGCTAACGACATCGAGTCAAGTAAACCTGCAACCTACAAAGAGGCTATCAATCACATAGATTCAGATAAGTGGATCCTAGCCATGAAAGAGGAAATGGAGTCACTGCAGAAGAATCAAACCCGGAGGCTCATCAAGCTACCAAAAGGAAGACATGCGATTGGCTGCAAGTGGTTATTCAAGAAAAAGTGTGGAATTTCTGAAGAGGAAGGAATTAGATACAAGGCTCGTCTAGTTGCTAAGGGGTTCAGTCATAAAGAGGAGTAGATTACAATAAAATCTTCTCACCAGTGATTAGACACACATTTATCTGAGTTCTACTTGCTTTAGTTGCAAGCCAGGATTTGGAGCTCGAGCAATTAGATGTCAAGACAGCCTTCCTGCATGGAAGGTTAGATGAAGATATTCTAACGAAGCAAACAGAAGGTTTTGTAGTTCAAGGCAAAGAGGATTATGTATGTCAACTCCAGAGGTCTTTGTATGGTTTGAAACAATCCCCAAGGCAGTGGTAATAAAGATTTGACAACTTCATCATCAAGTCAAGGCTTTAAAAGAAGTCCTTATGATTGTTGTGTTTACCATAACAAGGTGGAGGATGATTCCATGATATATCTTCTACTTTATGTTGATGACATACTCATAGAAGCAAGAAACATGATAGATATACAGAACCTGAAATTACTTCTGAGTGGTGAATTTGACATGAAGGATCTGGGTGCTGCTAGGAAGATTCTTGGAATGGAAATCTACATGGATAGATCTCAGAAGAAACTTTTCCTATCTCAGAAGGATTACATCCTTAAGATCCTATCTCGGTTTGGAATGATCAATGCAAAGCCTCTCAACACTCCTTTATCAACAAAGGAAAAGCTATCAGTTACTATCAAGGCTCAATCACAAGATGACTTAGATTATATGTCTAAAGTACCATATGCTAGTGTTGTAGGTAGTCTTATATATGCTATGATATGCACAAGACCTGACCTTACATATGCTGTCAGTGTGGTTAGCAGATATCTAAATCAACCTTAAAGGGAGCATTGGAAAGCTACAAAAAGCATATTCATATACCTAAGAGGAACAGTTGATGTTGGGTTGATTTATTGCTCAAACTCAAGCTGCCTTCTGTCAGGATATTCTGATTCAGATTATGTTACAGATTTGGATGGAAGAAGTGTAAAGTCCTAATTTTCTAAATTCAAGAATAATGTCCGTTGGAGACACTATTCCGAAATTCTTGAAATTATTTTGCGCCATTACCGATATCTTTACATACCCAATCATCAAGTACTTACGTAACTCCAATGATTACATAAGCCTGTACACTAATCAAACAGCAAAGATATACAATGTCACTCTGTGGCTCAAAAATACAATCCTCCATAAGTACATATATTCTATTCTAACTCTGCAAGGCACAATATATGTTTATACATCAATTTCCCCACATGGGGTTCCAATAAATAATAAGAGTGGAATGATCCACTAAGGAGCTCAAGCATTCCTTCATGCATTCGGCTGGACAATCCTGCATATCTAAAATGAACCCCATAACACGGGGTGAGACTAATGTCCCAGCGAGTATAACAATGCATGCAAACAGTGTGGGGAGGGTAGGCATATGAAATGCAACATATCATTCAGCAATTCTGTGAGAGCCGAAGGTTGATGAGGGCAGGGAGTGATCACCGGTGCAAAGAGGCACGGACAAGGAGCGGCTCCTGGCAGGCTTCTAAGCAAGAAGGGACACATGGATGAACCGAGCCCACACCCGAATGAGAGGATCTAGAGACTGTGCAGGTATGGGACTGCACAGTTGAAAATAACTTAAAGGAAATTGTTGGGGAGAACTATACCAACAAGATGCATCTTCTTTTCGGAAGCCCATAACATAAGAACTCCATAGCTAAGCGTGCTTGGCTTGGAGCAAATCTGGGATGGGTGACCTTCTAGGAAGTTTCCCGGAAAGTGTGCAAGTGAGGACAAAGCATACTGGAAAGACTCGTGTTGGTTTGTGGGGACCCTCATCACTCCTGCAAGCGGCTCGGGGGCGTTACAAATGGTATCAGAGTCGAGCCTCTCCCAGTACGGTGTGGTTAGGGGACGAACCAGGCGGAAGCTGGTGGGCATGTGAGAGCCGGAGGCTGATGAGGGTGGGGAGTGATCGCCGGTGCAAAGAGGCACGGACAAGGAGCAGCTCCTGGCAGGCTTCTAAGCAAGAAGGGACACATGGATGAACCGAGCCCACACCCGAATGAGAGGGATCTACAGACTGTGCAGGTATGAGACTGCACAGTTGAAAATAGCTTAAGGAAATTGTTGGGGAGAACTATACCAACAAGATGCATCTTCTTTTCGGAAGCCCATAACATAAAAACTCCATAGTTAAGCGTGCTTGGCTTGGAGCAATTCTGGGATGGGTGACCTTCTGGGAAGTTTCCCGGAAAGTGTGCAGTGAGGACAAAGCATACTGGAAAGACTCGTGTTGGTTTGTGGGGACCCTCATCACTCCTGCAAGCGGCTCGGGGGCGTTACAAATTCCATGCATAAACTAGTTCAATCTCAAATCATGATAGCATCATAACTCAACATAATTTAACATGATCTCTAATGCCAAACTCAAATTAGATATGTTATGCATGATCTGCATTGCCCGGCAGAACAAGGTCTTTTCACTAATTCTAAGGCTAGACCTGAGCTCAGACTACAAGGAACATCTCCCTTGGGGACTAATACCTGCTACTTATTCTGGACCGAAGTCATTATTCTGGATCGAAGTCAAGTTTTAATGCATGAATAACTAGGCCTAAGCCAAAACTCACAATTTGGGGTCGAAGCCAATTATTCTGGCCAGAGCCATAATTCATAATCTGGGCCGAAGCCAAAACACATTATCTGGGCCGAAGCCAAAACTCATAATTTGGGTCGGAGCCGAACTCATTTAGTCTTATTCTGGACCGAAGTCAAGCTTGCTTAATTAGGGTTTAGTGGCCATAGGCCAAATTCACTTTCAACCTCCCAAGTGCAGGCCAATCATGCTAGAAATGTGCAAATGTACAATGAATATACAAACATAAAACAATTAGCAATCCCTAAGATAGGATGTCTAATCTAAACCAATTTGAGAGCCAACAACAATCATACAAGGATATTTAAAGCTAGAGAAAAGGGATAATAAAGCAATTAGTAAACCCTAAGTTACAATGTCTAATCTAAACCGATTAAATATCCAACAATAATCATACAAGGACATTTAAAGCTAGAGAAAAGGGTTAGGAAAAGGGTTAGGGCTCATACAAGAGATTAAATAAAAATTGAGGTGCCTTAAGGAAGCTCAAAGGGAAGAAGATGAAAGTTGGGGAAGGTTGGGAGATGGAGTTCTTACCTTGAAGCCCTTCTTCAAGCTTCAATGAAGGATCCTCTCTCTAGAATTCTCTCTCTCTCTAAAATGAAAGGGAAGGAAAATAAATGAGGAAGAAAACCTAAATATGTGTTTTTATAAAGCTGGATTCGTGCTCTCTCACTCAAGCGAGGATTCCTCGCTTGAGCGAGCCTTTGCAAGGCTCTCTGGTCGCACATTCTCGCTCAAGCGAGAGTCTTCTCGCTTGAGCGAGAAAATTGAACGAGAGTCTTCTCACTTGAGCGAGAAAACTAGAAAAATTCCCCTTGTTTCTACTGATATTCTCACTCAGCGACAGCTTTCTCGCTTGAACGAGAATACACCTGTTTGGAGGTGAAAATGAGATCAGAATGCTATTATATTACATATCAAACTGAAGCCCGGATCTTAGCTTTCTAATACAAAGTGGAATCACCTCAATTAGACACCTACAACTCTAGATAATTTCGAATTAGTGCACCATGGTCATTAGGCTTAAAACCCAAAATTAAGCAACAACCTTGTTTGAAGCCCAACGGGGCACACTTCACGTGAACCATGATGTAAATCATCAATTCACTTCAATAAGGCTAAGGTTAAGGGTTCCAAGTGTCTGTGGGACTATGCTCCTCTATTCCCTTGTCCCTTTCCATAAAATCAACTTCCTACCCCGGTTCCTTGAGTCTACGCCTCTCCTCCTCCTTCCCGCCAATTCATTTAAGCTTAGTTCCTTCCTCACCTCTTACCATGCTATCCTTTCCACCACCGAGTGGGACTCCTTCTAAGTTAACTCTACGGTCATGTTTGACCTAATACTTGGTTTTTCCCTTCTTAATTCCCTTAAAACTCACAACTCTTAACCGATTCCGTAACTCTTGTCTTATTTTCACCTCAAATTCCTAAGTCCTCATCTTACTTCTAACTTCCTTCTTGCAAAGGGATTCACAACCTAAGACTCCCGTTGTATTCTCTAGGTCCTGATTTTTGGGATGTTACAAGAAGATCCATCACAGGCTATGCCTTCACACTGGGAAACTATTTGGTCAGCTAGAAGGCTACTCTACAACCTTTCGTTGCCCTATTATCAACAGAAGATGAATACATGGCTCTCACTGAAGCTGCCAAGGAAGGAATCTGGTTAAAGGGGCATATTAGTGATTTAGGGATCCATTAAGAACATGCTCTCATCTTCTGTGACGGTCTCAGTGCTATATGCTTAGCTAAAGACCAAGTTCATCATGATAGAACCAAGCACATAGATGTGAGGTATCACTTCATCAGATCTGAAAATAGAATTAAAGTGCAGAAAATCAACACCATGCACAATCCAACTGACGTGTTCACTAAACTAGTTCCTAGGAGCAAGTTTATGCACTGCTTGGACTTGCTCAGTGTTGATTGCTGGAAGTAATTCCTTTGTATTTGGAGGTTGTAGTTTTATTTCTTTGTATAGGTTCTAATTTGAGGTGGAGATATGTTAGAATGTCTTAGAACCCTCTCTATTTTTGTTAGTTGATAGGTAATTTTGTTAGAGTGGTTAAGTTAGTTAGCCACTTGCTAGTTTTAGTCCCTTAATATATAAGGGGTCTATCAGTATCTTGTACTCACTGACTTTCATATTGTATACAATAATGATTTGCTCCTCCCATGGATGTAGCCCATTGCACTAAGGGTGAACCACGTAAAATCTCTATGTGATCTCTCTCTCCCCTCTCTCTCAATCTCTCTGAGTTCATCACTATTATTCTGTTTTGGTTCAAACGTTTTTCTTTGCACTTCTTCTCTACAATATATAATACATCCCCCTAAAAAAACAAAGTTCATTATAGTGTAGAACGTAGTACTAGTTAAAAATTAATGCAAGTTTGTTCATGTATCGTAAGGAAGCACTCATACGGCAACAACTCTTCGCAATTTTTTGTTGCGGTATGAGAACGCAAAACCAGAACTTTTGGATGCATTAAGGAAAATTAGAGATGAAATACAACTAGATTTAAATTTTAAGAAGAAGCAAATAACAATAGAATCATATTTTACTAAGTTGTCATAGTTATATTTGTAATTTTATAGAATTATTAATTTATAATATTGAAGGGACCATAAATTTATATAAGGGTCTTCCAGAAAATTATCTTATTAATTTATTGAAATTATTAATTTAGGCCTTGGCCCAAATCGGGACCGAGAAAAATTATTTTAGAGAAGTTATTAATTTATCAAGTATTATTTTATAGAGGTTCTACTGTATTATTATTGAGTTGTGCACATTCCAATATTAATGTGAATCTCCAATGGGAGGTTCTTGTTGGGGTCTTAAAAGTAATATCTCAAAGAAGTAACTCACACATCATTGGAGCATAATGATGTGGCAAGCAAAGTTCTTATTTTGAAGCATCAGATACTTAAATAAGCAATTAACTATTATGGGTTCTTATGGGGAGGAAAAATAATAAATGCATGGTAGATTGTGAGGTCCATTTAAAATTTCTTATAGAGTTGCTAGCATTGGAGTTGAGAGTTGCTTAAATTATAAAAAATAAAATAAGACAATGTATATGTATAGGATCCAAAGAAAAATTACTAAAATAAGCAATAAGCAACTCTTGTGAATTGCTTTATTAGAGATGGTCTTATAATGTTTTTGTATCATATTTTAGAAGCTAGCAAATGACCGTTTGGTAAAAGGAGAAAATTTTTCCTTATTTATAACAGATAAAATTCAAACTAAATAACAAAAACTTGGATAAATTAATAAAATTATATTTAAAATATTGGAAAATAAAATGGCTCCATTCTTAGATTTATGTGTATGAGGAAGGCATTATTAGAAAGAGTTTTCAATTTCATGTCTAATCATATTCCACAAAATTAGTTTTTTCGTCTATTAGATAAGTAAATACCTTGAAAATCCAAAAAAAATGCAAAATAATCATATCACATTTGATCACAAAATTAAAATAAAATGTAAAGTTTTATGCAAATTTTAAATAAATCAGTCATAAGTGTCTGTTTGTTTTAAGTTTGCAACTATTTAGTATATTGGAATTTGTGCTAATAAATTCACAAATATAGCCAGCCTCATTAAAAAGCAAATAATTTATGTAAATTAAATAATTATATTCATGTCTCATACTTGAATCATTTCATTTACTCTCATAAGTTAAACAGATTGATTATTTAACATGTTGTTTATTTATTTATTCATTTTTTTAATACTGACAATTTAGACAATCAATTTTTTCATTGAACATTAAGGAATGTTTGGTACTTTATGTCATCATTGATCACAAACTTATTTTTAAAAAGTTGAGTATATAATCATTGATGATTTTAATGAAATAATTGATATTGAATTTGAAAGCTTTAATGTTTTATAGTTGAAAAAAAACTAATTTCCCAAATAAAATAGTTCATATGTAAGGTAAATTGACTTATTTAGTTGAGAATTCTTATATAAGTACAAATTCAATATATAATCTTATTGGGTGATTTTAACAAAGAGACGAGAGTAAGTGAAGTTAGAGGTGGTGTCTTCATCATTAGGAGGGCTGAGAAATTCTATACATGTATTGGTGATTGTGCTTTGGTTGATTAGGGATGTGCGGGAGGTTCCTTTACTTGGTTTCGCCACGCTACAGGACAAATTCCAATAACTAAGCGTTTGGATAGGGCCTTGGCTAATTAATCCTGGTGCATGAACTATCCAGAAGAATATGTTGAAAATTTATGTAGCCATCATTCTTATCACTCCCCGTTACTTCTCTGTTTTAACAAGCTTAAACCCAGGAATGGGGAACGTCCATTCAAATATGTAGTTGCTTGGAGTGAGCATGAAGACTATAGTGATATAGTGAAAGATGCATGGAGACAGGGTATGGGAAATGTGGCCAGGAGCATAAAACAAGTCCAAGAAGAATCCTTGAAATTTAACAAGTTGACCTTTGGCAACATATCTAAGGAGAAAAGGCGTGTGGAGGGAAGAATGGGAGGAGTTCAGAGGAGTTGGGAGAATAATGACTCTAATAATTTACTTACCTTGGAGAGACGTATGCAGAAGGAATATAGTGTGTGGCTTAGGAGAGAAGAACTTTTCCGGTACCAAAAATCCCGTGAGAAATGGGTGAGGTTTGGTGACAAAAATACCAAGTTCTTTCATGCACAAACAGTGGTTAGAAGGAAGCGAAATCGAATCCATAGCTTACGGTTGGAGAATGGACTTTGGTGTTATGATGATGAGATCTTGCGTATGGAGACCTAGAGGTATTTTCAAAATTTATTTAGTCCGCCTACTACCAGTGTTGCTAGGAATTTATTCACTCCTTTGGCACCTCAGTTAAATGAGAGGGGGAAAGATAGCCTTGTGGCCTTAGTTACTAAGGAGAAGGTTCACCCAGCTTTGAAGAGTATGGGCTCTTTTAAAGCACCTGGATTTGATGTCTTTCTAGCAATTTTTACAAAAGGTATTGGGATACTATTGGTGATGAGTTACACTTGCTAGTCCAAAAAGCCTTCTAGTATGGACGATCCTTAGATTTTCTGGTTGAGACTCTAATGGTCCTTATTCCAAAAGTGACCATCCATAAACTCTTAAAGATTTTCGCCCAAGTAGCCTCTGTAATGTTGTCTACAAATTAATAACTAAAGTCTTTGTGAACCGCCTACACCCCTTTCTTGATGATTTAATTGGGCCCCTTCAGAGCAGCTTTATAACAGGGAGGATACATCTGACAACTATATTCTTGCCCAAGAGATTGTTCACCATATGTATCGCTCAAAGTCTAAGGTTGGTTTGATGGCCTTTAAAATAGACTTAAAGAAAGCATATGACAGACTGAGTTGGGAATTTTTAGAGGAAACCTTGATTTTCTTTGGCTTCCCAATGACAATAATTAATCTTGTTATGTGGTGTGTCAAATCCTCCAGTCTTTCTACTTTATGGAATGGGGATAAACTTAATAACTTTACCCCTACAAGAGGATTAAGACAAGGGGATCCTATGTCTCCATATTTGTTCGTTCTCTGCATGAAGCGTTTGGCTTTATTAATCCAAAATAAAGTCAATAATAATAGCTGGAAGCCTATTCATCTCTCTAAAGGGGGTCCAGGTATATCACATCTATTTTTTTATGATGATGTTCTACTTTTTTGCAAAGCTAATACATACCAGGTTCAAATTGTGACTGACACTCTCCAAGAATTTTGCAATGCTTCTGGATTAAAGGTTAACACAGAAAAGTCCATAATGATGTGTTCCAAGTTGGTGCCTAACTCTCGGAAGGATTCCTTGTCTTCAATATGTTCTATGAGGTGTGTATCGGACTTGGGCAAATATTTAGGATTCCAATTGATTAGTGGAAGAGCAAGCAGGTAAGTTTTTAAACCCATTATGGATAGAATTACCCAAAGGTTGGTTGGTTGGAAGAATGTTTTCTTAAACCGCGCAGGTAAAACATGCTTAGCAAAGTCTATGCTCACTTCCTTGCTTGTCCATACCATGCAATGTCTTTGGATCGTTTCTAGTGTTTGTGAGGATATCAACAAAAGTGTGTGGTCCTTCATTTGGTCAAAATCCAATAATTTTGATGCTCTTCATTTGGTGGGCTGGCAGCATGTGACTCTCCCTAAAAGACTAGGTGGCTTGGGAATTAGAGAGGCTAGGCACACTAATATAGCTCTCTTAGGAAAGTTGGTTTGGAGGTTCCTCCAAGATAACGATTGCCTATGGGCTAGGGCATTATTGCATAAATATTTATCATCTACGACTATTCTAAATGCAAAAGCTCCTCCAACGACTTCCATTGTGTGGAGAAATATTTTTAAGGCTAAGAATGCTCTTCACCGTGGCTTTTCAATGAATTTTAGGAGTGGTGTGACTTCAATTTGATACTGGGACTGGACAGGTTTGGGACCCCTATGAAATCTCCTTCCTTTTATCCACATCTCTGATACCCAAAGTGTTGTTAACCAATTATGGCATAATGGGAGCTGGGACTTCTCATCTCTCTACATAATTATTCCAGAGAACATCTTGAACCATATTAGATCTATTCCAATGACACCTGGTGTTGGAGACACAACTTTGATCATTCTTATTCTGCACAATCCGGGTACACTTGGTTGCCAGAGAGCATCATTACTATGCCTCGTCAAGGAGCTTGGAGATGGGTCTGGAGAACTCATGCGCCTGAGAAATTACGATTCATGATTTGGCTAATTTGTCATGAATCATTAGCCACAAGGGTCCTCCTTCAACGCATAAACATCATTGTTGATGCAATATGTCCCCACTGCAATGAGCATAATGAAACAATACTCCACTGCCTTAGAGATTGTACTCATGCGCAGGATGTTTGGAGCAGATTGGGTTTTTATGACAACCCATATTTCCTATTTAATGATACAATGCATTGGATTCAGCGGCATGTTAGAAGTCAGTGTGGTTCTCTTTTTCTTGCTGCACTCTGGTGGAATTGGCGATGGCGCGACAATTTCATTTTTAGTACAGACAAATGGGACGTTGTTATAAGAACTGTGCTCTGTAGGAACACAAGGAAACACTAGAAAGGGGGTTGAATAGTGTTTTTGAATATTTTAGAAAGTTTTTCGCAAACAGGTGTTAAAAACACGATTTCAGACAGGCTCTTAAAGGACTGTCTGAAGTTTTCAGACGGCCTCAAAATACTGATTTTAAAAGATGTTTTTGTGCCTTTATAAAATATCAGATTAATTATTCTAACCCCTTGATTAGTATAAAAAGAATTGACAAGAGATAAGGGTAAGAAAACTTAGCCAAGGAATTTATCCTGGTTCACTCACTACCACTGTGAGCTACGTCCAGTCCCAATGCCAACTAGCACTTGGATTTTCTTTTAATCTATCAAGATTACAAGTATTCTTTTACAGTCAAGCCTCTTCAGGCTCTACAACCAAGTATTCTTTTATCACCAAGCCTCTCCAGGCTCTACAACCAAGTATTCTTTTATCAACCAAGCCTCTCCAGGCTCTACAACCAAGTATTCTTTTATCAACCAAACCTCTCCAGGCTCTAAAACTAAGTATTCTTTTATCAACCAAGCCTCTCCAGGCTCTAAACAAGGTTTACAAAGAAAGGAGTTTAAGCTTTTAAACTATACGAGTTTGAAGCTCAAACCAATACAATGTACAATAAAATCTGAGGTATGCTCAGGATATACAAATGTGTACAGCGAATTTTATCAGAGAGTTTTTACAGAGTAAAAACTTGCAGCGTGATGTTTCTCTGGGCTTTCTTGTATACTTAATTTTTTTTTTCTTTTTCACTACTTTCTCTGTGTATGTTTAATGGTCTTCATGGAGGGGTATTTATACCCAAACTTCAATCCGTTGAAATACCACCGTTTAGAGATAGCATTAAATGCTATTTAATCCGTTGTGAGACATGCTTCTGAGAGCTCTGATGTTTCTGACACGGTACAAGGTTTCTTTTGCCATAAGGCTGCTGCAAATGTTGCTGTAGAGACTGCGTTGCAGAGATTTCCTCAGTGGTGTATGAAATTCAAAATCACCAGGAAAGGTCTCTGTGTTCCTTGCTATAAACGTGTTTGAAAAGGTACGTGCAGCAGAGATTCAGAAAAGTCTTCACAAGCTTCAGCAGAGGGTGCCACGTCATAAGTGAGACTTCAGACGACACTGATACTTCATACGGGTTGAACTACTTCAGACAGCTTCAACGAGTTCTGCTTCTTCAGACAGCTTCAACACTTAGTCTTTTTATGTAGGCTCATAGTGACTCTTGCTG
The DNA here is from genome assembly GCA_026901365.1 of Sesbania bispinosa. Taxonomy (NCBI): domain Eukaryota; kingdom Viridiplantae; phylum Streptophyta; class Magnoliopsida; order Fabales; family Fabaceae; genus Sesbania; species Sesbania bispinosa. The sequence goes on from QLOH01000052.1 coordinate 174,262, forward strand.
AAATCATAGATGAAACATTAAAGCATGTGTGTATCTATGATAAGTAATTTAAGTCAAATTTGTCAACCATTAAACTTTGGGAATCTAGTTGTCTTAAAACATCATAAACAACCTTATGATATTTTTGAGACTCAACATGCTCATCATGAAAGATGAGATTGAGGGCAAAGATTCTTCATATTTGAAGAAGCTTTGGTGGTCTACCCCCAATTATGGAATGTGTTAAGCTTAATGTAGATGGAGGATTCTCTACACCTGATCGTATCATGTTCACATGAGGTGTCATTCGTAATGCAAAAGGCGAATGGGTCATTGGCTTCTCCTGCAGTGAGGGAGAAGGTTTGATTTTGAACGTGGAGCTATTGGTTGTTCATACAGGTTTACAACTTGCTTGGAACATAGGTATGTGAAAGGTTTTATGTGAAACAGACTCCCTGCAAGTAGTGCACCTCCTGCACTTGCCTATGCTTCCTGCCTCTGTGCCTTACAAAGAGCTAATGCAGGATATCAAAAACTTGTTGAATTTTGATTGGGATATTCAAGCGTCGCATGTGCTTCGTGAAGCCAATATAGCTGCAGACTTCCTGGCCAAGCGAGAGCCAACATTGGATAGTGCTTGTGTATTCTGGAATTCACCACCAACAGAAATTCTTTCGCTGCTGAGTGATGACCAGCTAATTTGAGATTTTGTTTGTTCTGTTCTTATTTTTTTAATTTCCCTTTCACCAAAAAAATTCAATATATCATCTTTAGATTAAACTAATTAAAAATTATAATACATTAAATAACAATTAAAAATTCATATGTGAAATTTTGGAAAAAGTAGCACATGGATTTTTTTCATCTTTCTCAGCGTTGGAACTTTCTTTCTCTTTTTTTAAAATTACTTTGTAGAGTCATAACTAGTAACGTGTCTCTTGAATAGACTCATTTCCTTCCCTTATCTAAATGTTCTACATCCAATGACCTAGCACAATGTCATTCAACGAATTCGTCCTTAATTTCATCCTATCATTTTATCTTTTCATTCTTCTATTTACCTTTCTTTCTCAACACTTTTTCTCTAATTTCTCAATGAATGCTTTTATAAATATTGACCTTTGATAACCTAGAACAAAAAGTAAAGAAAGATGTTAAGACAAACTCTATCTCAGGTGTTTTAATGACAACAAACCTTTTAAGTGTTGTAAGCCTTGTTGCTTTATCTAAGATTTATGTGTGTTACTAACTGTGTGATGAGATGTGTAGCTCTTAGTCTTTGAATTATAGATTACAAACAATAAGACATAAGTCATTGTACAAGTATCAAGTTAAGACTCAGCCAAGCCTATTGCACCTTACAACGCAATGTAAGATTAGAGAAATCTTATGATTAGCAAAAAATAAGGCAAATCAAATCCAGATGCAAAAACAAAGAAGAAATTCATATGCATAAAGTCAAGAAAAGGATAACATGAGACTGAAATTCAGACTTGTACCTCAAATTCAAGAACTAAGACTGAGATTCAAACTTGTACCTCAGATTGGAATGAAGAAAAGTAAAATACTCTCTCTCTCCTACAACGACCATATTAACGACTATATTGAAAGTGCCTATAAAAGAAGTCCCATTAATGTTGAATTGTGAGAGACTCTGTTGGAACTATGCAAAATTTGTGTCTAAGCTACTCAACCACAATCAACATCCATCTTTCAATCATCTCTTACCTTTAGTTGTAAATCTTAACTCCAAAAGAGTGATTGTATCTAGCTAAGCTTACTGTGTATCCGTACCTTGTACGTTATCTAAGCCAAAAACCTCAATCTTATTTAATCTCACCTTGTCCCAACCAGGTTAGGAGGTGCCTAAGCTTTGGTGTGGGTGATTGTAAGCCTGGATAGGCACTGTAACAAGAATAATCAATGTGTAAGCCTGAAGAGGCGGACTTAAGAATACTTGTATTTTGACTACAGTCATAGTGGAAATCTCACAAGGTTGTGAGGATTGGGTGTAGCCCAAGGTCTGGGTGAACCAGGATAAGGCTTAGTGTATCTCTTCTCATCCCTGCTCTTTATTTACCTGGTCTGAGTTTAAGTGAGCAAAATTAACCTTAATAACATACGTGGTAAATAATCAAGTAATCCTTGATTAATCAAGTTTTATCTTATCCATGTTTGTTTCATCTAACTGCACTTATCTGAGACTGGTCTCAAAGAGTCAATTTGAGATTCTAAGTTAAGTCTTAAGAGTTAAGATCATATTGATCTTAAGTTTTCAGGAACAAAATTATTCAAGTCTCTATTCAACCCCTTCTAGAGATGTTCATCCAACTTCAAAAGAAACTTTTACAGTTCATAAAAATAAAGAAAAATAGAGGAAAATTAGCTTTATTGCATTAACAAGAAACAATAATAATTGATTCTTAGAAGACAAAAAATTTCACATGAAAAATAAAAACAAAATAATTTCATGTCATTCTTCCTCTAATTTGTGGGGCAACCCTAAGTACAACCATGGTCATAATTCCACCACAAAATCCATGATTTGATTGCTAAATGGATGCACCACCATAGGGAGTGGTAAAAATGATTAAAGTGGAAGTGGTCATATTTGATGGGAAAATGGTGAGGAAAGTTATCCCTGTTCCATCTCGCGCCTAAGGTGAGTTTGTGTCCTTAGATTACTACACTTATAGCCAAGAATTTCCTTGTAATTTCTTTTTTTTCTTTTTTATTTTGGCTCTGTTGATAATCTCTGTGATTTGAACTTTGAGATGCTTAAAGTTAATAATTGAAATGGCATCGATTCCCTGTTCTTTTTTTTATTTTGTGCTTTATTTTATTTGGTGCTTCTATTATTTCTTTTTTAGTGATAAAACATTCCTTGTTCTTCTACTGCAAGAAATCTCAAAGTCCCTAAGGATTTTAAGTTCGCCCATCAGTTGTTTTTTTAAATGTTAGAATTACTATTCTTCTGAGTTGTAACTAAAATCTTCAGGGACTGTCATCAAGATAGAGTTAAATTTTAATGGATTGTAACTAAATTTTAATGGAGCACAATAATGCTTTCCTTTTCTTTTTTTTTTCTTTCCACTAAAACTAAGAAGTTATTCCATATTTTTTGTAGTCACAAACTAGTCCATGTAAACATTTCTGAACAAAGCCAATAATAAGAAGGAAACATACATAAAGTTGAATCCATAATAGGATTCAATATTATGGCATTGCTTAAAATCCAGAATGGTGAAATGTGTGGTTACCTGATACAGTAGACATAAAGGGATATCCAACCCCAATGTTGAGATGTGTGGTTACTTGATATCCAAATAAATGAAAATATGCCATGAGGTAGTACAGGCTCAACAAAAAGGCTGCATAACCCCCCCCCCCCAAAGATCCCGAATGGTGAAAATTTTGCACAATGATCCAATTACAAGATTCTCTCCAATGAGAAAATTTTGCATGCTTACTCCAGTCACCTATTAAACAAACACTGACACTATGAGAGCAACCTAGTTTCTTTTCTTTTAAAATCCTATTTCAAATTTTCTGAACAAAGGAATTAGACTTGGATGCTACCATTATATGAGAACTAACCAAGCAAGCTTCACATAAACTAACCCAAACTAACCCGAGTCATTTTAGTGGCTGGATCTTACTATTTTATTGTCATCAACGAAATAGTTTTTCTTTTTCTTTTCATACTATTATTTGCATTTTCCTCTAGATGGTGCCAACAGGATACCTAAGGTCCCTAAATCATTCGTTAATCCTTCTCTGATATCAAACAATGTCGAAACCAAGAAAATTTCATGAAAGGACTTGATATTTGTAGCCAACCTAGTGTACCACAACATGAGCAGTCATATTCCACTAGCATGTCACTTGATTCCTTGTAACAGGAGCAGCATTCACAGTTCTTGAACCTCTATTTGAAAACACTTCTAACTAGTAATGTTGTGTTTGGAGTGTAATATTGTAAGTATGATATTGAGGACTTTTGGTGAAATAATAAAATATTAATGAATTAGAAATTTGTGTTGCATTAGACAGATTGATATTATTTTTTAATGGCAATGTGGTTATTAACATCTATGTTTCTTGAAATGTATGCATATTTACTGATTGCAGAATTCCTTTGATAGGTTGACATATTTACTAATTACAAAAGTCCTTTCCTAGCTTTCCTTGATTTTTCTTATGAACATCAGGCTATAGAGATTGCCAACCGAGTAGAGGCTTTGATGCAGACAAAAGGGAGAGAACTATACAAAGGAATTGTAATGGGTGTTACACAACACTAAGCAGCTACTATTTTTGATGTGGACATCAATAAGGCAGTCAGCAGGTTGGGTGGGCCCATGACAAGGGCACAAGCTAGGAAGGCTAAGGAGGCACTTCAAGTCATCATTAAAGAAGTTCCAACTCAAAGTGTGCAAAACATTAATGAAAGTCCTAAGTTCATTAATTGCACTCAAGTTGAAGAGGAAAGCTTAATTGATGAAGAATCAGTTGCATTTAATGCAACTGATAAATGAAGCATTTGCATGCCATTGATGTGGCATTGTGGGCGGCCACATGGGATGTCGGGGGGCGGCCATATGGATTAAATTGGCTGAATTATTTTTTTTGCTTTCAATAAGAAATAGGAGTTACAAACTTGAGTTATTGTTTTGATGGTTACAAAGACAAGTGTGTAATGGTGATCAAAGGCATTTAAAGCCTTGTCTTATAGCCGTTGGAGGAGGCTCTTTGTGCGCATGAATCTAGCCACATTTTGGAGCTTCATGTTGCGGCCAACATGTGTAAAATATGGCTGATTGCTTAGTCATACAAGTGGGGCCAAGTCATGAAGAAGAAGGCTACATAGAAGCATGGAATCTTGAGGAATGAGGCTAGTTGGTGCGGCTACTTTAAGGCTGAATGAATGGCCTCTTTATCTCATGTTTGGAGGTTATTTTTCAAGGTTTAATGTAGCTAACATGTGCCTAAATTCTGGTTGATTATTTGCGGCTAGGTGAACTCCTATAGGGTGCATTTTACTATGTTTATTGTAGGGTTAACTTAGGAATGCATGGAAATTGTACTTGGGGGTATTTTGGGCATTTTGGGCGTGGGCTTAGTGGGCTTTTGAGTGAGAAACTCAGCTGAATGCAAACCCTAAAGATGTCATGTAAATCCTATAAATACATGCTTCATGCATGCACAAATAAGATTGATGAATTATGCAAATTGCTGCCAAATTAGAGAGTGATTTTCTTACACTTGAGAGAGTGATTTTCTCTAAATTTCTTGCTAGTCAAGAGTGAAGGTTATCAAAGGTTCATATACCTTTGTGTGATCATCCTTCTTGGACTTATCTTTCAATTCATGAAAGTGTGACGTCCATTTATCTGTTTTTCTTATTTTTCTGTTGATTTCTGTTATAATCAGTTGTTTTTCTTTCCTCTACGTTCTTGAATATTATGTGATTTAATTTTCAAGTACTCATAAGGATTCATATTGTTATTGGTTATTTCATTATCAATTTCTTGTTTTTGATTATAAGATACACGTACGTCAAAGAAAAGAAAAGAAAAATAGTTACGTGCGTACGTAAAGAAAAAGAACAAAAATATTGATTATTTTTCCTTGCAAAGCAAGAGTGGTTCACGTGTAGTTTCTCTTATTATCAAGAAAATTCTAAGGTCCATAAAAAAATAGAACCTCATGGTTCATATCATTTGGTAATCAAAGCTCCGGTTACTAGAATTTTCTGATATTTCTTCCTTTTCTTATTCTTTCTTATTTTATTTTATTTTTATTCTTGTTAGCTTTTCTTGTTTTATTTTCTTGTTAGCTTTTCTTGTGTTATTTTTCTTGGCTAACATACAGGTTGTGAATTGTTTGATTTTCTCCTTATTGACGTGGTAAGAAAGTCAAGAGAAAATAGAGTGGAAAAAGGTAAGAGAGTTACGTTATAGAAAAAGCCAATTTTTGTGTGTGATACACGAGTGTTGGTGAGTTCTAAACACTTAACTTTATTTTCTTTTTCTATTACTTGTTCTTTGTTCTTTGTTACTATGGCAGAAAAGAAGGTAGAGAATCGTGATCTACAACTACAGATTACTGCTATGTATCAGTAGTTGGAAAAATCAATGAAGCAACAATATGATGAGTTGCATGAAAGGTTGGATCAGTTGGAGGTTAGATCACAACCAGTACAACATGGAGAAGAAGAAAGGCCACCTATAAATGAAGAAAGGATTCAAGGTGTCAAGTTAACTATACCAGCTTTCAAAGGACGCAGTGATCCAGAAGCATACTTGGAGTGGGAGATCAAGATTGAGCATGTTTTTGACTGCAACACCTACACAGAAACTCAAAAGGTAAAACTTGCTACTACTGAGTTTTCTGACTATGCTCTTATTTGGTGGAACAAGTTGCAAAGAGAGAGGCGCGGAGATGAGTTACCTATGGTGGAGACTTGGGCTGAAATGAAGAGAATTATGAGGAAACGATATGCTCCTTCTAGTTTTCAACGTGACTTGAAGCTTAAATTACAAAAGCTTACTCAAGGGAGTAAAGGAGTGGAGGAGTACTATAAGGAGATGGAGATGCTGATAACTCAAGCCAACATTGAGGAAGATCCAGAAATCACTATGGTACGTTTTTTAAATGGTTTGAGTAATGACATTAGAGACATTGTTGAGTTACAGGAGTATGTGGAAATGGAGGACCTTCTGCACAAAGCCCTTCAGGTAGAGCAGCAATTAAAAAGAAAAGGAGCTGCAAGGAGGAGTTCTAATATGATGTCTCCAAATTGGAGAGATAAGGTTAAAAAGGAGGTTGTTGAACCTTCTAACCAAGGAGCATCATCTTCATCTTCCCAAGGGAGGATACCACAAAAGGGCGCTGATCAAACTCCAAAGAAAGGTAGAGATGTTAAGTGTTTCAGGTGCCAAGGAATGGGACATTATGCCTATGAGTGTCCTACTAAGAAGACCATTCTTCTTAAGGACAATGGAGAATACACCAGCGAATCTGACAATGAAGAGGAGGATGAGCCCAGTGATGGTGACACAGGTGCTGAAATTGGCGAAGTCTATATGATTAGGAGACTTCTTGGAAGCCATACCACGGCAATGGAAGCAAATCAAAGAGAAAACATATTTCGTACCAGATGTTCTAATGATGGTAAGATATGTTTAGTTATAATTGATGGTGGTAGTTGTACTAACATGGTCAGTGATAGATTGGTGACAAAAATGAATATGGAGACAAAGCCACATCCTAGGCCATACAAGCTTCAATGGCTTAGTGAGGGAGATGAGGTGCATGTTAAGAGGCAAGTCGTGATTCCTTTCACCATTGGAAAATATCAAGACAAGGTGTTGTGTGATGTAGTTCCAATGGAGGCCAGCCATATACTCTTGGGGAGACCGTGGCAGTTTGATACAAAAGCCATCCATGATGGTTTTTCTAACAAAATTTCTTTCATGTTTCAGGAAAAGAAGGTGGTTCTCAAACCTTTGTCCCCAAAGGAAGTGAGTGAGGATCAAAGAAAATTGAGAGAAAAGATAGCAAGAGAAAAAGAGAGTGAAACACATGAGAGTGATGAGACTAAAAAGAAAAAGAGAGAAATTCGTGAGGGCAAACAGTTGTGCTTGGTAAAAGAAAAAGGAGTTAGGAGAGAGCTTTGTGCTAATCGACCTCTTTTTCTTTTAATTGGTGAAAACCAATTACTTCATGCTAACCAAATTGACAATTATGATTTGCCTTTGTCTATTAAAACTCTTTTGCAGGATTTTCAAGATGTGTTTCCAGAAAATGTTCCTGATGGGTTGCCACCTTTAAGGGGAATTGAGCATCAAATTGATCTCATACCAGGAGCTTCTCTACCAAATCGGCCAGCTTATAGAAGCAACCCACAAGAGACAAAAGAAATTGAAAGACAAGTGGCTGATTTGATAAGCAAAGGTTGGGTGAGAAACAGCATGAGCCCATGCGCTGTTCCTGTTATTTTGGTGCCAAAGAAGGATGGAACTTGGTGGATGTGTTCTGATTGTAGAGCCTTGAACAACATCACCATCAAATATAGACATCCAATTCCCAGGTTAGATGATCTCCTTGATGAGTTGTATGGTGCATGTGTGTTTAGTAAAATTGATTTAAAAAGTGGATACAATCAGATAAGGATTAAAGAGGGAGATGAATGGAAAACAGCCTTTAAAACAAAATATGGTTTATATGAGTGGTTAGTTATGCCTTTCGGATTAACTAATGCACCTAGCACTTTCATGAGATTGATGAACCATGTTTTAAGGGAGTTTATAGGAAAATTTGTGGTTGTGTATTTTGATGACATACTTGTTTATAGCACTTCTTTGGATATGCATGTTGATCACTTGAAATCTGTTTTGGATGTGCTAAGAAAAGAAACTTTGTATGCTAATCTAGATAAGTGCATATTTTGTACCAACCATGTTATTTTCTTGGGATTTGTTGTGAGCTCCAAGGGAGTTCAAGTTGATGAGGAAAAGGTAAAGGCTATTCAAGAATGGCCAACACCTAAGACTGTGAGTGAGGTGAGAAGTTTTCATGGCTTAGCAAGTTTCTATAGGAGATTTGTTAAGGATTTTAGCACCTTAGCTGCACCCCTTAATGAAATTGTGAAAAAGAGTGTGGGATACAAATGGGGGGAGAAGCAAGAGGCGGCCTTTGCTGCCCTCAAGGATAGGCTCACACATGCGCCTATTCTAGCCTTACCAAATTTTGCAAATCTTTTGAATTGGAGTGTGATGCTTCTAATGTTGGAATTGGTGCTGTTTTATTGCAAGAAGGGCATCCAATTGCTTATTTTAGTGAGAAATTAAGTGGACCAGCACTTAATTATTCTACCTATGATAAGGAATTATATGCTTTGGTAAGGGCTCTTAAAACTTGGCAACACTATTTACTTCCTAAGGAATTTGTTATTCATAGTGATCATGAATCTTTGAAGTATTTAAAGGGCCAAGGAAAATTAAATAAAAGGCATGCTAAGTGGGTAGAATTTTTGGAACAATTTCCATACGTCATAAAACATAAAAAGGGAAAAGGAAATATAGTTGCTGATGCTCTTTCTAGGAGACATGTTTTGCTTGCTATGCTTGAAACTAAACTATATGGACTTGAATCTTTGAAAGACATGTATTGTGATGATGTGGATTTTGCTGATGTGTATGTGGCATGTATAAAAAAATCAGAAAATGGATTTTTAAGGCATAATGAATTTTTGTTTAAAGGAAATAAATTGTGTGTGCCTAAAAGTTCCATAAGGGATTTGCTTGTGAGGGAATCGCATGAAGGGGGTTAATGAGACACTTTGGAGTGCAAAAGACTTTAGAAATTTTGCAAGATAATTTTTATTGGCCAAATATGAAACGTGATGTCCATAGGATATGTGACCAATGTATTGTATGCAAAAAGGCTAAGTCTAAAGTGAAACCACATGGTTTATATACTCCTTTACCTGTTCCTGAATTTCCTTGGATTGACATTTCCATGGACTTTGTTTTGGGGCTTCCAAAAACAAAGAATGGAAAAGATTCTGTTTTTGTTGTGGTTGACAGGTTTTCAAAAATGGCTCACTTTATACCCTGCAAGAAAGTGGATGATGCTTGTCATGTAGCAGATTTATTCTTCAAGGAGATAGTCAGATTACATGGGCTACCAAGAAGCATTGTGAGCGATAGGGATTCAAAATTTTTGAGTCATTTTTGGAGGACTTTATGGGGAAAGCTTGGAACTAAGTTACTGTTTTCTACTACTTGTCATCCTCAGACTGATGGACAAACAGAAGTAGTTAATAAGACACTAGGAACTTTGCTTAGGACCATTTTAAACAAAAACATTAAAGCTTGGGAGGATTGTTTGCCTCATGTAGAGTTTGCTTACAATAGGGCTATCCATAGTACTACTAACTGTTCTCCATTTGAAGTAGTTTATGGATTTAATCATCTAACTCCTCTTGATATATTACCTTTGCCTAACATTTCCATGTTTAAAACAAAAAGAAGCGCAGGCTAAGGCTGATTTTGTCAAGAAGATGCATGAGAAGGTTAAGGCTCAAATTGAAAAGAGAAATGAGAGCTATGCCAAACAAGCAAACAAAGGGAGAAAGAAGATGGTGTTCCAACCCGGAGATTGGGTGTGGGATCACATGCGCAAAGAAAGGTTTCCAGAACAAAGAAAATCAAAGCTTCAACCTAGAGGAGATGGACCTTTCCAAGTGCTTGAGAGGATCAATGACAATGCCTACAAAATAGACTTGCCTGGTGAGTATAATGTTAGTGCTACCTTTAATGTTTCTGACTTAACTCTTTTTGATGTAGGTGATGACCCTTCAGATTTGAGGACAAATCCTTTTCAAGAAGGGGGGCGTGATGTGGACATCAATAAGGCAGTCAGCAGGTTGGGTGGGCCCATGACAAGGGCACAAGCTAGGAAGGCTAAGGAGGCACTTCAAGTCATTATTAAAGAAGTTCCAACTCAAAGTGTGCAAAACATTAATGAAAGTCCTAAGTTCATTAATTGCACTCAAGTTGAAGAGGAAAGCTTAATTGATGAAGAATCAGTTGCATTTAATGCAACTGATAAATGAAGCATTTGCATGCCATTGATGTGGCATTGTGGGCGGCCACATGGGATGTTGGGGGGCGGCCATATGGATTAAATTGGCTGAATTATTTTTTTTGCTTTCAATAAGAAATAGGAGTTACAAACTTGAGTTATTGTTTTGATGGTTACAAAGACAAGTGTGTAATGGTGATCAAAGGCATTTAAAGCCTTGTCTTATAGCCGTTGGAGGAGGCTCTTTGTGCGCATGAATCTAGCCACATTTTGGAGCTTCATGTTGCGGCCAACATGTGTAAAATATGGCTGATTGCTTAGTCATACAAGTGGGGCCAAGTCATGAAGAAGAAGGCTACATAGAAGCATGGAATCTTGAGGAATGAGGCTAGTTGGTGCGGCTACTTTAAGGCTGAATGAATGGCCTCTTTATCTCATGTTTGGAGGTTATTTTTCAAGGTTTAATGTAGCTAACATGTGCCTAAATTCTGGTTGATTATTTGCGGCTAGGTGAACTCCTATAGGGTGCATTTTACTAGGTTTATTGTAGGGTTAACTTAGGAATGCATGGAAATTGTACTTGGGGGTATTTTGGGCATTTTGGGCGTGGGCTTAGTGGGCTTTTGAGTGAGCAACTCAGCTGAATGCAAACCCTAAAGATGTCATGTAAATCCTATAAATACATGCTTCATGCATGCACAAATAAGATTGATGAATTATGCAAATTGCTGCCAAATTAGAGAGTGATTTTCTTACACTTGAGAGAGTGATTTTCTCTAACTTTCTTGCTAGTCAAGAGTGAAGGTTATCAAAGGTTCATATACCTTTGTGTGATCATCCTTCTTGGACTTATCTTTCAATTCATGAAAGTGTGACGTCCATTTATCTGTTTTTCTTATTTTTCTGTTGATTTCTGTTATAATCAGTTGTTTTTCTTTCCTCTACGTTCTTGAATATTATGTGATTTAATTTTCAAGTACTCATAAGGATTCATATTGTTATTGGTTATTTCATTATCAATTTCTTGTTTTTGATTATAAGATACACGTACGTCAAAGAAAAGAAAAGAAAAATAGTTACGTGCGTACGTAAAGAAAAAGAACAAAAATATTGATTATTTTTCCTTGCAAAGCAAGAGTGGTTCACGTGTAGTTTCTCTTATTATCAAGAAAATTCTAAGGTCCATAAAAAAATAGAACCTCATGGTTCATATCAATTTTATTGTGAAGGAAATTATGACAAGTCATTTTCCAAGAAAAGAAGCTGATGAAGATAGTTGCAGGTTTGTCTCAATATAGGCCAAGATGTGATCAAGGTTAAGGAATTCCAAACTGCCAAGGATTGTGATTACTCTAAAGTCAAGGACACTCTTACTTTAACAATAGGCCAAAATAAGACCATGTAGTTGGCATGGCATTTGTAAATTTTTACTTGTTTTTATAGATATGAAATGTAAATAGGCCAGCTACATGTCATTTGAAGTTCTTGACAGCAATCGACAATACCATTTTGTATCTTCAAAGTCAATAAATAAATGAAATTCTTTTATTCCTTCTTATACTATTTTTGGTTCTTGTGAGCTATTGCACTTGTTAAAACTAAATGGAAAAAGAATGACATAGTTACTGATGACATAGATACTGCACTTGTTAAAAACAAATTACTTTTCACATTTAAGAATAAAATAGATTGATTATACATCAAATACAGAAAATCTGAGTTGGGGACCATCAAATCTGAGGAGCCTTATTTAAACCAAAAAAGATTAAACCAGAAAGAACTTAAACCAGATGACTAAATCAACAAGATACTAAAATTGCATAATACTAAAATTTGAGGAGCCTTTTTTAGGATCTTGCCACGGGGAGGACGATTGGAATTGCTAAAGAGCAGGGCGGGTTATATTACTTGCAGCATGAAGACAGTAAAAAGTGCACCAAACAAAAGGCACTCACATCCAGTCATCAGATAAGTTTAGAATCTTGGTCTTCCTCCCAGATATGGCTTCAGCACAAGCGTCTTGGTCATCCTCCTTTTAGTATCCTTAAGTCATTATTTCCTTTTTTGTTTACAAAAGTGTCAATTGAGTCCTTTCATTGTGATGTCTATCAGTTTGCTAAACATCATCGAACAACTTTTCTTCCCAGTAATAATAAAAGTTCAAAACCTTTTGATCTTGTTCATTTGGATGTGTGGGGGCCTGCATCTACTTCTAATATTTCTGGTGCCAAGTGGTTTGTTTCTTTTATTGATGACTATACACGAGTTACCTGGACTTTTCTCATGAAAGATAAGTTTGAAGTTTTTCAACTCTTTGTTAATTTTTTCCAAATGGTACAAACACAGTTTGGGAGTCCTATTAAGAGTTTGCGTTCTGATAATGGGAGAGAGTATGTAAATCAAAATCTTTCCAATTCCCTTAAAGAAAAAGGTGTTGTTCATGAGTTAACTTGTGTGGACACCCCTCAACAAAATGGGGTTGCAGAAAGGAAAAACCGTCATCTCCTTGAGGTTACTAGAGCACTACTCTTCCAAATGTCTGTCCCTAAGTCTTACTAGGAGGAAGCTATTCTCACTGCCACATATTTAATCAATAGATTGCCCTCTCGTATTCTTGATGGTGTTAGCCCTGTTCAAGTCATGACCTCATTCTATTCTTTTGTCCCCATTATGACCAGTCTCCAAAGTCTTGTCTTTGGTTGCTCCGTTTTTGTTCATGTACATAGCACTCATCGAGGAAAGTTAGATCCTCGGGCTATCAAATGTGTCTTCATAGGTTATGCCTCAAACAAAAAGGGATACAAATGTTATCACCCCCAAAGTCGTCGTGTCTATGTCTCTAAGGATGTCACATTTCATGAAACAGAATCTTTCTTCTATAGCACTCAGTGTCAGGGGGAGATCCTTGAGTTGTCATCTATTCCTTTGTTACAAGATCCCACTCTTATGGAGGATGATAGAGATCTTGGACCAATGCAGAATAAAGAAGTTAGACATTTTGGGAAACAATATCAGCGAAGAGAAAAACCCGACCTGGTCGACCAACAACTTCAATTGTCCGAACCGGAGGTAAGAACTGATAATCTTGATGACAGCTTAAGTATCTCTTGTGATCCTAACTCAGATGATTTACCAATTGCCTTGAGAAAAGGGAAAAGATCTTGTGCTAAATATCCTATTTCCCAATTTGCGTCTACTAAAAACCTTTCTATGCAGCACCAAAGTTTTATTTCAGCAATTGATTCTATCACAATCCCTACATCAATACAAGAAGCCTTAAAGGACAAGAACTGGATTCAAGCCATGAATGAAGAAATGGGTGCATTGGAAAGGAATGAGACTTAGGAGATTGTAGAGAGACCAAAGGATAAAATAGCAGTGGGGTGTCAGTGGATATACACTGTTAAGTATCACTCTGATGGCACACTGGACAGGTATAAAGCGAGGTTGGTTGCAAAAGGATACACCCAAACCTATGGGATTGATTATGACGAGACTTTTGTTCCCGTGGCAAAAATGAATACAGTCAGAATTATCCTCTCTTTGGCAGCACACTTTGGTTGGGAGATGCATCAGTTCGATGTCAAAAACGCTTTCCTGCATGGAAGCTTAGATGAAGAGGTATACATGGAGATCCCACCTGGATATGATGTTGCTGGTGGAGGGAGTGTTTGCAAATTAAAGAAGGCCTTATATGTCCTTAAACAGTCACCTCAGGCCTAGTTTGGAAGGCTCACTCAGGCCATGATATCTCTGGGGTATAAACAAAGCCAAGGTGATCATACTCTCTTCATAAAACATTCACAAGACGACAAACTCACTATACTTTTAGTCTATGTGGATGATATGATTATTGCAGGTGATGGAAAAACAGAATTTGAAGGAGAAGTTGGCTACTCAATTTGAGATGAAGGATCTCAGTAAGCTAAAGTACTTCCTTGGGATTGAAGTTGCATACTCCAGATAGGGTATTTTTATTTCTCAAAGGAAATGCATTCTTGATCTTCTTAAAGAGACTGGTAAGTTGGGTTGTAAGACCACTGGAGCACCCATAGAGCAAAATCATAAAATTGGGAATGACGAGGAAAGCCCGAATGTGGATAAGACACAGTACCAAAGACTTGTGGGAAAGCTCATCTGTTTATCCCACACTAGGCCTGACATAGCCTATGCAGTTAGTGTGGTTAGTCAGTTCATGCATGATCCAAGAGAAAGACACTTGCAAGCAGTAAATAGAATTCTTCAGTACTTGAAGTTATCTCCAGGGAAAGAATTACTATTTAAAAGGGAGGAAAACTTATCCATGAAGGTGTATACTGATGCTGACTATGCAGGATCAGTTGTAGATAGGAGATCCACCACAGGATATTGTATGTTCTTGGGTGGAAATTTGGTGACATGGAGGAGTAAGAAACAAAATGTGGTTGCAAGATCAAGTGCAGCGGCAGAATTTAGAGCTATGGCACAAGGAGTCTGTGAATTGTTATGGGTGAAGATAATACTTGATGACCTCAAAATAAGGTATGAAGCTCCTATGAGACTTGTTTGTGATAATAAATCCGCCATCAGCATTGCGCACAATCCAGTTCAACATGATCAGACCAAGCACATAGAGATAGACCGACATTTCATTAAGGAAAAATTGGACAACGACCTTATAGCCACCGAGTACATTCTTCAAGACTACAGTTGGCAGATATGTTCACCAAGGGACTTCCCACCAAGCAGTTTAAAGACCTTACTTGCAAGCTGGGAATGATAGATATCCATTCACCAGCTTGAGGGGGAGTGTTGTAAAATATTAGGAGATTTGGTCTGTAATTAGGGGGAGATTTGTTCTGTAATTAGGGGGATTTGGTCCGTGATTAAGACAAATTTGAGTGATTTGATTTGTATAGATTTATTACTTTATTTCCTTAATTAGGAGACTAGTAGTCCCTATAAATATGTGTTGTATAGGCCTTAAATTATCAAGCAATTCAAGTGTTATTCAAATAATACTCAATTCTTCTTTTTCAAGTGTTGCCTTCCTCTTGAACTTCTTTTTATAAGTTGTGTAAATTCACTACATGAATTAATTACATTATAATCAAACACGGTGCCTAATATAGTTGAATAAGTTTAAACACAAATCACACACTTAATCTAGATCAATGTTATTAAACTCGGACCGGTGATCGACTCGGTCAAGGTACTGAGTCAATGGGTCATTGGTCGAACCAGTGAGTTAGTGGTTGAACCGCTTAAACCGGTATATATTAAAATTTGTATATTTTATACTAAAAATTTGAATTTACAGAAAAAATAAAAGAATAAATATTAATTATATAAACCAATATTTTTAAAATTTTATTAATAATTGAAATAATAAAAATATTGATTTAGAGTTTATTAATAATTAAACATATTTACAAATTTGATATATTTATCAAAGAATTTTAAAAATATATTTATGTATAAATTCAAAAACATATTTTATATCATATATATTTTAAAATATTTTAATGTACAAAAGAAAGGAGAGTATGATGAAATGAGGCATTAGATATGAAATGAGACATTAGATCGATGTTCTGACCAGACATTAGTTGTTCTATATATATATATATATATATATTATGGCATAATTATGGCATAATAATATCAAAGGTGGCAAGTGGTGTAGTGGCAACTTCATTTGGTTATCAGTACAGGACCCGTGTTCGAACCAAGCAAGAGCGCTTTTGCAATTTTACACACGCAGAAGGAATATTTGACCGTCCGAACCAAGCAGGAGCGCTTTTGCAATTATACACACGCAGCAGGAATATTTGACCGTCCGTTGACCCTTCTCATGCACACTGATCCGTCCGAGTTAATACGAGTTCCACCGGTTTGAAGCCGATTCAATGACGTCAGCGCGAGTCAATAGCACATCTGATCCAATCATCTAACCGGACCGGTTCCAGGTCCGGTTCCCAGTTGAACCGGTCCGACCGGCCGATCCGGTCCGGTTTTCTCAACACTGATCTAGATTACTCAATCGACAAATGGTGTGACTATTGCACAATTTAGAAGCACATATCGATGGGCTTGTAGTTTTTGCATCTAAGTTAAAGTAAACATTGAGGAAGCTCCTACCCGGCTTTCCACCTTGTGGGAAGTTAGATGACACAAAAGGCTCATTATCATCTGGGTTATCACAAACACGTCTTGGTCTATTGAACCTTGTCTCTATATCTTGAATGTATCTAGAACAAAAGGTAAGAGACTCTTAAGCTAAGTATCCCTTAGCTATAGAACCTTCTAGTTGTGCCTTGTTTCGTACAAAAGGTCTTTAAATGACCTAATTCCCTATAATAATGAGGAATAATTAGAGTAAACAACTTGGATATATGTAACATGATACCTTAAACTAAAAGTAGTAAGCATTACCTCTCTATAGGATACATATATCGATAATGAAGTGGACCTCCAAGTTTTGCTTCCTCTACTTGATGGACAGTTAAATGAACCATAACTGTGAAGAATGATGGTGGGAATAACATCTCTAAGTGGAAAAGTGTAACCACAATGTGATCTTGAAGCATTTGAAGTTCTTGAAGATTTAAGCTTTTACTACAAAGGACTTTAAAGAATGAACAAAACTCCAGCAAGGCTGCGGTGACATGGTTTGGTAACAAATTACGTATTGCCAGCGGTAGTAATTGCTCCATAATAATATGGCAATCGTGACTTTTTAGCCCAGATATTTTTTGTTGACCTCATCAACACATCTAGAAATGTTACTTGAGTAACCATCCGGTACTACAAACATTTTTCAAAGTTCTGAGAAACAACTTTTTGGTATCACAAGTTAGCGAAAACAAAGCGAGGTGATATCTTCCATTATCATTTGGCCAAAGATCACTTCTTATGCCCATTTCCTTTAAATTTTTCCGAGCATTAAGATTGTCTTTTGATTTAGGCTTCTCATTGAGCAAAGTATATATGATATTGTCACATACATTTTTTTCAATATGCATAAAATTTAGATTATGGCGTAACAAATTAGACTCCCAATATGGAAGTTCAAAGAATATGCTTCTTTTTTTCCATTGTTTAACTGCTTACTAGATCTTTTTCCTCTACCATCCAGCATCGCTCCTCTCCCAAATGTAACATTAATATTTTCCACTTGCCTAAAAATGTCAGATCCTGATAATTTTAGTGGTGGATTCCGTTCTTCAGTGCTTCCATCAAAGCGAACACGATTCAATCTAAATCTATGGTTTCTGCTCAAAAAACGACGATGCCCCATAAAACACCACTTTTTACTATGAGGAAGACAACAAGGTTCTGCATCAAAGTTACAAGTAGGGCAAGCTAAACTTGTGTGTGTTCTAACCAGATAAAATACCTAGGCCAGAAAAGTCACTAATTGTCCACATAAGAGCTGCTCGCATTCTAAAAGTTTCATTCAATGAAGAATCAAAGGTCTCCACACCATCATTCCATGGCTCATGTAACTCATCTACAAGGGGTTGTAAGTACACATCAATATTATTTTTGGGCATCTGCTTGCCTGGAATGATCATGGACAGGATCAATGAAGTGTGCTTCATACATATCCAAGGAGGAAGATTGTATAGAATAGAAAACATTGGCCAAATACTATATGTAGAACTCATAGTGCCAAAAGGATTAAAACCATCACTAGCAAGGCCTAAGTGAACATTTCGAGGATCAGAAGAAAATTCAGGATGCATTAAACTAAATGTCTTCCAAGCCTCACCGTCCCTTGGATGCCTTTTGAACCCATCCTTGTTCTCTAAAGCATGCCATCTCATATGCTTTGTAGTCTTACAACACAAACAATCTTTGCAATCTTGGTTTCAATGAAAAGTAACGCAAAACTTTTGCAGGTTGCTTTTTTTTCTTCTTTGGGTTCCATCTAGATGTACCTCAATGTTTGCAAATATTTTTCATCATCTCCTAAATATAACATACAATCATTCGGGCATGCATCTATTTTGATATAGTTAAGACCAAGTTTGTTGATGATTTTCTTAGCCTCATAAAAAGAAAGAGGCAACTTTGCTTCATTTAATGCATCTCTCAACAAATCTAGGATCATAGTCATTGCCTTGTCACTTAATCCACACAAAACCTTGATATGATATAATTTGATTACAAACTCTAATTTTGTGTACTTGCTCCTTCACACAATGTCTGATTTCCATCATTGAGAAACTCATTAAAGTCACTATGATCCTCTCTTGGCCTTTCATTCAAAACTTCATCTACACCCAATGGTTGTGATCTACCTACATTAGTAGCTTCTTGCCTATAATGCCCAAATGCTTCATTATCATTGTTTCCATTGGATTTTCAAAATGAAATGTCTCTTGCACAACATCTTCATTTCTAGAAGTATCTGATACTTGTTTCTCACCATGAAGATTCCATATAACATAATTTTTGGGAAATGGTTTTAAAATCAAATGCTCCTCAACTATGCCTCTAGTTTGCCATTTCATAAACCCACATTTCGGACATGGGCATCAAATTGTATCTCCAGTAGCCCCATTCTCAAAAGCATAATCTAAGAATTTTCTTAAACCAGTTGAGTATTCAACTGTATTTCGCGGCTTAGTAATCCAAGATTTATCCATTAAAAAAGATACCTAAACAAATTAGCAATGATATTTTGTAAATACATTAACACATGAATTTATAAACATAAATTTATAAGTTATTTAAAAGTACTTCTACTAATAATAAGTTACTATAATATATATATATAGGGGACATATCTAGTGAGAAAACTCATTTTATATGAGAGTGAGAGAGATCAACCTCAACCATCAGATTAAAATTGAGCGTTGTGATTAAAACACAAACCAAAGCAGGTCACGTGCAATTCTTCAAGCGAATTACCAAAATTAAATTTGTAATGACCTGGATACCTTCGCAAAAATCTTGAGCAATTTGAACCTCCCAACTCCTATTAATGAAGCTTCTAATATTACCCAGGATCTACGCACGAGGATGAAAAGGAATTACACCCTTTTGAATCAAATGGACTAGAAGCTTTGAGTCACATTCCACCCAAAGCTGCTTAAATTAAATGAGAATGAAAGTTTCATCTCTTCACTCATTTAACCCTTTGCAAATGATAATGAATAGAAAAATAAAATAATCTTTTCATTGTAGTGCTAAAATTAAAATTAAAATCTCAATTATCCATTCGGGATATATTAGAATTGGCATCAAACTCCAACAGAAATTATTATGCAACGTTATTCTATTTAAGGGATCTAGAAGCAGGAGGAGAGGAAGGGGCTTCGCTTTGCAGACTTTTTCGTTGTCGTGGTGGTTAGGTTGGGAGGGACAAAACGAGATATATGGACCTAGGAAGGATGTTAGCGACTAGTAGGTAAATGGCTTTGGTTCAGTTATGGTGTGAGAGATTGAAACTTGATGACCTACAACAGTGATTGAGCAGGCTAGGGATTGCGGCTAGGGAAGAATAGGGGAATAGAAATTGAATTATCTGAAAAAGGGGCATGTGAGTTAGTAATGAGATGTTTTAATCTTAGCAGTCCATTTTAATCTCATGGTTAATATTTATCCCTCTCACTCTCATATAAAATGAGTTTTCTCACTAGATATGTCCCATATATATATATATATATATATATATATATATATATATATATAGTCAGGATCCGTTGACACATGGTGTCAAACTTTATGAGTTACACCTTTTAATAACTTTTTGTAAAATGTGAATTTGAACAATCCAAACGTTGAATCACATTATATTACCTTCATGATCATGTATATCAAATTTCAGATAATTTGGACATTCGTAGGTATGTTATCTAATAACAAACTTTTACTTGTATTTTAATAAACATATTATACGTTAAAATAAATTAGTTTGATGAAGTATCAATTAGATTTCAATTTTTATGAAATTTTATAGGCTTGATCTACTTTATAAGAACTTTCAATTCAACGGTTGGATTGGTCAAATTCACATTTTACAAAAAGTTATTAAGAGGTGTAACTCATAGAGTTTGACACCTGGTGTCAACGGATCCTAACTCTCTCTCTCTCTATATATATATATATATGTACCATTATGGAGGTTGAATCTACCTAGGTGGCATTCTTAACAGAGAGGTCTCACTTCGAGCTCTTCGCTTAAGCAAGCTTAGGACTTGAGTTCGGGGGGCTATGTACCATCATAGAAGTATGGATCCATGCCGACCTCCGGGGTCCCACTCCGACCTCTGTCTTGGGGCCCTCCTTTCTCGTGCCTTAAACTACTTTTAATATGTCTCCAAAGGATCCGAGTTGTGCCTCACCTAGGTGGCCCATGCCGACCTCAATAAGTTAGGACCTCTAGGGCAAGGCTACCTAGGTGAGCCTATTGGGCCACCTAGGAGAGGCCCATGATTAGCAATTTAGCTTATTGGGCAGGAGAGGCCCATGATTAGCAATTTATAAGGAGGAGACCTGTTCTTGACCTAGGTATCTGACACATTCTCACTCTAGGGACTTGGTTCGGCGCCACCTAGGTACTCGAGCTCGGTCCTTAGAGGCTTTTTGAGAACAATATATATATATATATATATATACACGTTTCACCAAAGACGTAAGATTCATATATATATATATTTGGTAATTTTAAAATTTAGGGTGAGGGGATGGTGCTAGTCCAAGGCAGGGAGGGAATGCCTCCGGGCTCAAAGAGCACTTACAAAGGTACTTACATTTTACCTCACCATAAGGGAATGAGTGGGAGTTCGAACTTGCGACTTGTCAGATACGAGACCATGTCTTGCTTCACTCGACCAACCCCTTGGGGTTTTCATATATATATATATATATATATATATATGTAAATAATTCACGTACGGTTTGTGAAATATATATATATATATATATATAAATAAAAGCCACACATAATTTTAAAAAGACCTGTATTTACGGATATTTAGTCAATTTAAAAACTATACTCACAACATATATTAACAATGCCAACTCAATACTATGAAGTCATCACAAACAAAAAACAGTTATTCATAGAATATAATAAAACAACCATTGAATTAAAAAAATATATAATACTTGTTTCCAAATGAACTAAAACCTATTTACCTTCAAAATTTTAACTATTTCACCTAGATTTATGAGTGTTGAAGCAAATCCTTGTCCCGTAATGACACACAAAATACATTAGTTATTATAAAGACAACCCATTAGAAAGTTGACAAGAAATGGGAAAACAGAGTACATTACTCAGTAGTAATCATTACTCAGTAGTAATCATAATATGATTATATTGACATTTAAATTAAAACAAAAACATTGTACAAGGTTAGAAAATTCTTAGAAAAAATCTTTCATGTAATTCTTCTATGTGCAACAGAATATTTACAACATCGATTAATTTAATTGTAGTGACAATAATTTTATTGGCAAGGTTGTGATATGTTGATAGTCAACTATAGATATTTGCAACTAGCTGTACATAAGAGGGACCCAAGGAAAAAAATGGTTGCAAAAAGTACAACAAATATTTAAAACAAGTGAGGTATTTGAATTAAATGACCTCACCTATTGTTCCAACTATATGCCACCAGGAATATTAACAAAACCAGCAAACAATGTAGTATTATAAATTTCACAATGTGCAGAACGTTAGTTAAAGTGACATCAAGTCTTTGGAGACTATACTTGATCAAAGATTAAAATCCCACCTTATTCCAATAGAGACAATAGAGATAAGGATAATAAAGAAAAAGGTTAGGTATTAAAAAACAAGACTCAGACACCTTATTTAAGGGTTTTGGCAAATGAAAAATATCATTGACACTTGTCAAATGAAGTTCAGAACATAAACAAAGTTAGCTCCCATTAAAGAATATAAATTAAGAAATTCAGAGGTTAAGTATTGCTCAAACATTAAAGTTTTCGTGTTTGACAAAATTTCAAGTGCCCCTAAATTAAACTCTTTGGCAATATGACCAAAACAAAAACACCTCTGACACAATCACTTCCTTCTATAAACTTCTCATAAAGCAACAAAGACTGAAATCGACTAATTTTAAAAGGAAGTTTATAGAGGTCTGCATCACATAGAGTATTTTAAAAGTAATACAGTGAAAAACAAGTCTTTAAAATGGGGCACTTCTTAGAGCATCTACTTTATTTCTTAAGCTGTAGATACACTGATCACATTTAACACAGAAAGCTATTAAAAAAAATATCACTACATATATGTGCTGGGAGAAATTACTTCATTCTGAAGTTTCTCCTGATAAAACCCAACTGCTAAAGTTGCATTACCTGCAAGCACCCCAATCCGCAAGGGATTACCAACTTCAAGTGGCTTTAACTTAGCTTCCTTAAGCTTCCTGGCAATACACTCTGACATGTGAAGAAAAGGAACAGGACATCCCTTAGATACCTCTTCATACCAAGAAT
Source organism: Sesbania bispinosa (assembly GCA_026901365.1). Lineage (NCBI taxonomy): Eukaryota > Viridiplantae > Streptophyta > Magnoliopsida > Fabales > Fabaceae > Sesbania > Sesbania bispinosa. The sequence goes on from QLOH01000052.1 coordinate 197,293, forward strand.
GCGATACATGACAAGGCATCACAATGCAACGAGCCCCAGAATACTCAAGAAAACCCCTTTTATTTATGAGATTTTGCACAATGGATGAAGAGTCTAATTTCAACTCTAAAAAGGAGACTAATTAAGAACCTTAAACTGTAGTCGTTTGTTGAGTTTGACCCATAAAAATCTCTTATTCATTTCCATCCTTCTAAATTGTTTGATTGGATTGCAAAATTTGAATTCCTAGTGCGGAATTAAAGTAATTTAGAGGCTTAGGCATTGTTCATTAAAATAAAATAGTGAGAAATTACATATAGAAAAAGGAAACTAGATAGTAAGATAAGAATTGCATAAAATTACCTTCCTAAGAACATGAAACCATTAAGGAGGAAACACTAGCCTGTTCGCACCAAAAGCCGCCTCGACCTATACACTACAAAACGAAACAACAAATAAATAAAATAAGAGAATCATGGAAAGGAAGGGATAAAGCCGTAAGAGATTTACCATTTCCATAACAAAATACGATTAATCAAATCCCTAATTTTCATGCCATATTCCCTAAATAAAGTCAAATCCCTAATTGATGGTAAGTGATATAAATCTATTCTGATGTATATATTGAATGTATAATATGGAGTTTATCATTGCTTACCTGTGGAGAAAAAACACGAGAAGAGGAACCGAAGCACAAAGGGATGCGATGACACAAACACACAGTAGCGGATGAACAGAGGTGCGGTGGAGTAAAAGAACCCAAGAACGCTCAACACCTAAGAACGCATGACTGAGGAAGAACCGAAGCGGCACATAGACAACACAGTGGGGGAAGCATTGATCAGGGCACGAAGAGGAAGAAATGAGGGCGTGAATGAATAGTTAGGGCTATGAAAAATGTAAAAAAAAAATATTAGAGGAGGGAAGGGGTGAAAAAAAAGAGGGAAGGGAAAAAGAAAGCGTGTAAAATGTATTATAATTTGCACAGGTCATAAACCTCCACTGGAAAGAATCAAAACCCCCACTATTTATCATTATTTCATACATTCCCCCGAACACCATAAGTCATGCTAAATTGTGGGGGTTTTTTATAACCTCCGCAAAATAACCACCACCAAATAACATTTTTTTTGTAGTGGAAAACTTATCCACCCATCTGATTCATTTAGAATTGCTTGACAAAAATAGAAACTATAACTATGCATCAAGGAAATGACTATAGGTCTGCTTATACCGGCTAATTGAAGGTGTTTTGAAACATACTACTTCCTATTAACTAAAGTTCTAGCTAGCAAAGGAGTACAAAAGCATAATCTAAATCAAACCAGTAATAGTTCATATGTATGACAACTTACTAAGCCAACATTTTCATCGTTCTGAAAAAAATGCCTCTTCTAAACTTAAACCTTTCTTAACACTTAAAAAATAGGCAAAAGAAACTTTCAACCACAGTCACAAGGATTGTCCATAGGGATATAAAGGCAAATGGAATGCAATTGAAAGTGAAACATTTTAATTCTCCTCAGGTTTAGAGTATTATACATAGAGATCTAAAGGCAAGCAACATTCCAATTGAAAAGGTAAATGAACCCAAAACAAAAACAAAGTAAGGGTTCCAAATAATATTTGGAACATGAATCAAAGAACCATAACTTCCAAATAATATTTGAATGAGCCATTGAAATTCACAATAGAACAAAACACTAAGACATGATCAAAGAAATTACCTATACAATTTGTATGACCCTGCCCCTCTTTCAGTTACAACATCATGCCACTTTTTGTCTAATAGCAACATAGGTTATTGCTTCATCATTTGTCCACGCCACTTTTCATCTAACATCTATAGGGGTTTGTGCTTCATTGTCCATCCTTCAAATTTTGAACGAGGTTGTCTTCTTCCGAGACTTGCCTCGTGTGGAGTCTATAGGAATGGAAACTAGAATCAATTGCAGTAATGGCCAGTATAATCAATTGCAAGAGTAATTTTCATCTTTCTTAGTCCTTGTCGTTATTGTAGGAATGGGCCCCACAATGTGATGAGTTCGACTCTCTGGTCGACAAACTTGGGTTCATGATGAGAATCCAAATGAGATGAGTGAAAAACCTAAGGAATGGGATGACTTTGCATGGCAATTGATTATGTTTTAAGGAGAATTTGATTTGTTAAGGGAACAAACTAGTGTTAAGTAAAAGAAAAAGTTAAAAAATTGGCACATGGACTTAGCTACAGATTTAAGAAATTTTCAAATCTATCAAAGAGAATGACTAACTTGGGTGCGTGTACACGTGTAAATTGTTAATTAGTTGGGAATGAATTACCCTTTACACATAAAGGGAACCACAATGTTCACCAAGAAAAAAAAATTAAAGGCAAAAGTATTTCTCCCCCATTGGTGGAAATTATTTTTCATCTAATGTTTTCAATATTTTGAAGTTATATTCTCCAGTCGGGAATATCTACATGATGTTGGGGCAAACTTTCACAATTGTAGTATTTTTTTTTCATATACAAGATTCGAACCCAAGACATTGCTTAAGGGGTAATCAAACATGTACCACTTGAACCAACCACTTTTTGTATTCACAACATCTGAATGCTTGTTTAAGTAGAGGGTCGGGTGATGCTTGTGGTAGAGGGTGCTAGATAGGGCTTTTTCTAGGGTGCGCAAGTTTAAAAGCTGGTACACCATATACAACTATTTTTTTAGCCGTTAGATATTTCTAGGTTCTATCATCCATGGTTTTAAACTCATATTTAACGACTAAATATAATTGTGTATGGTACAATAGTTTAAAACTTCTGCACCCTAGACTTAGCCACTAGACAACCGTGGTAATAATGGATGATGAAAGAAATTGATTCATAAAAATGGTAGATAGAAAGGCGTGACACATTTTTAAAACTAAATTTGTAATACTTTTTTTTTAAAAAAAACTTCTCTAAATTTTTCCAAGATTGAATTAAAAATTAGCATAACTCCATTTTAACCAAACACATTTTATTTTAAAAATTATATTTAAAAACCAAAACCTATTCCTAAGAGGTTGGTTGAATTTGACTTATATAAAGTGTAAGGGTGCATTTTTTAGAATAAAATATAAATATAACTCTTGATTGAAAAATTAAGAGTTGAGATATTGATAATAAACATATAAATTTATAATAAATCCATTTTGTTTGCTATATTTTAACCATTGATTTTTCCATCAACAATAATAATTTCACATTTTATCCTTAAAGTAACTCATTTATTTAAAGGGATCAAATTCTTGCTCCTAACAGTTATAATTTGTCGTGGATTAAAAAGTGTGGTTGGTTTAAAGAATACATGCTCGATTTTTTTAAGGAAAACCTCGGTTCAAGTGTTGCTATGAAAAAAAATTCAATTGGGAGAGCTAACTTCAACATGACTCATGAGGTGGATGTTCCCAATAATTGAGGATTATCTTTTTTGAGAAAAATAGTTATGGTTAAATAAAAAAATGTCACGGTTGAGAAAATATCTTCTTATCTTTTACCCTTAAATTTTGCCATGCCAAAAAAAATAAAATTAAAAGATGTCTTCATTAGAAAGATTTATCTTCATACAATACATTTATACAACACACACTTTTTCTTTCTATCTCTTTCCATCATATCAACAATCACATTCACATTTCTCTCCTCTATTCCTATATGAATCTATGTTGTATAAATTGAGTAAACTAGCACTTAGTCCCTGACTTTTATAGCGTCATGAAATTTAGTCCATGAGTTTTGGAAACCCCTCCGTTAGTTTGTGACATTACAATCCGTCTTGTAATTAAGTCCAAACCGTTAAAAGATGTCAATTTTGTGATGAGGTGTCGCGTTAATTTATACATTGTATGTTACAACGGACATAAACAACATAATTTTAAGTGTTTTTTAAGAGTGTAACACACCTAACCCTAACGACCATATCATTTTTTTGTTCCCTATTCACATACTTCTTCATTATTCTTCGTTATTCCCATTGCTTCTTCTTAATCATTTCTCTCATCACTTCTGCTTCTTCTATATTCTTCACTTATGTTCTTGTTTGCTTTCTTTGTGTGAAACTTACATATCATCCATGAATAACACCACTGAAATGAGGTATAACAATGGTGGCTCAAGGTCCTCGTAAAATGTTGCAAAGGGGTGAAGTAGATCAAAATGTTATTGCAATCTCAGAATAGTTATCAGAGTCTCCAAAACTAAAAAAAATCCAGGGAGGTTGTTTTGTGGACGTCCCAAAGTGAGCATAATCTTTACTCATTTTTTTGTTTTATAATTTTTTATATAAAATTTAATATTTTTTATGTTGTGTAATATTGTAAAATGCTTGAAAATGTGCAGGTTGCAGACATATGACAATGTTTCTAATTGGTAGAGAATGATTTTACTGTTTAAGAAAGCATAAGTGAAGTTACATGAAGCATGTCATTCGTACTAAGTGAGGATGAAGAGCGAAGGAACAATGTGACAATGAAGCTGAAGAAATTAGACTGTGAAATCACGAAATTAAGTTGGACAATTTTGGTGTTATGTAGCCAAATGATTAGTTCTATCTGCTGGGGTTTATGTTGGGATTTTGGTGGAAGAATTAGAAAATTTTATAGCGTAATGATTTAATTAACTAAGAAACTATTGTATTTATTTATGAGCTCTTTGTCTTTCCATAATTTTGTAAAATTCTACCATAGATGCCACACACAAAATCTATGTGGCGTACCTGGCATTATCTCTTGTAATAATATAATCAACCCTTGCACATGATAATTTAATGAGTTTAATATATATACATTGTTAGTGTAATGAAGTTTTACACAAATATCCAATGATGTACTGTCACATCATTTATTGAATTTAATAACACATGAGGTGTAACATTCATTAAATAATGTGGCAGCACACTATTAGATGTCTGTATAAAATTACTTTACATTGTATACTAATTAAATCCTAATTTAATTCATACATTTTACTGCATAATGTAACACCTTTTAATGTTTTAATGTTTTAGACTTTATTAAAATATAAAGAATAATGCCACCAACTAAAGAAAGATTTTTCTAAACTCGGTAATTAAACCGTATGACGTTATAAAAGTTAAGGAATAAGGTGTTCTCTTCAATTTAAGCATGTCCTAATGATTTTTTACTGCTTGGAGCACATCGATCATCCATGAGCGTATAACGTTAATTACGTTAAAAAAAAATGAAATAGAACAGGAAAATAGGTAGGTCACTCACGTCTACGCAACGTGTCTCTTTTCTATAGTCCGAACCAAAACTGGCTGAAGAAGAAAGAGGAAGAGAGTGGAGCGAAGCGAAGAGAAGCATCTGAATCAAAATCAAAGTAAAGCGGAGAAACATGAAAGAAGACGGTGTAACCTCTGCGAACCACAAGCCACTCTCTCCTCCAACTCCTGCTGCCAGGTTCCACCCTCTTTCTCTTTCTCTTTAGGGTTTCTTACTCAAACCTCTTTTTGTCATTTTTTTTTTTACTTTTAATTTTATTTAATTGCCCTTATCCACAATTCAATTTCGAACTCTTCATTTTTCTAGGGTTTCTCAATTTCCTGTTGTTAATTTTGTGTTTAATTATTATTTTTTCCCTCTCAGTTCTGCGGGGGCGTCATCACCGGCGAGCACCGGCCACGGAGTGGGTCGCCGGCGCGAGAAATCAACCGCGGATTCACAAATGATCGTCAGTTCGGCGCTGCGAGGGGTTTCGAACCCTTCCTGTCGGCCCTGGGAACGCGGTGATTTGCTTCGCCGCCTTTCCACGTTCAAGCTCGCCGGAAAAATGCCCAAGGTTCGCCTCCTTCGTCGTTTTCTTGTGTTTTGTGCAGTGATAAAATGAATTGCTGGTTTTTTAGAAGTGAAGATTGTGGTGGGAGCAATTAGGTTAAGATGGTTGTAGTAGCATTTGGGAAGATTCTACTAAGGTTTGGTCACTTTGCAGGTTGCTGGCTCGTTGGCTTGTGCCAAGAGAGGTTGGGTGAATGTTGATGTTACTAAAATCGAGTGTGAGTTATGTGGTGCTCAGTTAGATTTTGCTTTGCCCTCAGCTTCCTCTGTTGAAGGTGAGGCTATTAGTGTAATTTTCTTTTTGCTTTATATGCTGGGGAGTTGCTGGTTCTGATAGATTTCGATTGAACTCAAACCTCTCTGTTGTGTGTGTTAATATAGATTGGTATTGTCTTTTTCAAGAAGACTGGTTTTTCTGGTAATGAAGTGTTTGTGTAAGGTATATAGGAGAGGTGATATAATTTTTGTTTGCTTGTTGTGGTCTGAGATGAGGTGCTTTCTGTAACTAGTTGTGGTGCATTATTTTTTGGTTGTTAGCTCAAGCCTGGTCCTACCTTTTCTGTAATTTATCTCTTTTGGGGAATCAAATTTGACACTATAGCTGAAAGTGCTTAATTTGCATAATTACATGGAGAAGCTCACACAAACTTGTCAATTTGGGATTTTCCTTGGGAGGTTATCAAGAAGGAATTGGAATGGAATAATTCATACAGATACTGAAGAAAGGGTTTTCTATTGATTCAAAACCTATACCTAAGAGATAGGGACAGAGGAAGAGGGAAAAACCAAAAATATTACATGGTACTTTTGATTGAGAAATCAATCTCATTTATTATATTCCTTTCGCTCATTGAGATAATGGGTCATATTCTGTATGTCCAGTTAATTTCATTGCACTGCTTTTTTACAAGGGTTACTGGGAAGTCTGTTTGACACTAGAATGCCAACTAGGTTGAATTTATTTGAAGTTTTTATTTTCCAGTTTTGTGCTAGACTATGTTGTCCATAATGTGTATTTTGCACCTATTGCTGTATCAATTCTAGTTTATATTCAATAGAAGAGTATTTTATCATTCTTGAATCTTGGTTTTTTTTGGTGAATTTCATTTCTTATGTTTTGGTTCTTCATCATAATCCCCCTTGTCTTGACTCTTATATCACTTGATTCATTGCTGCTGTGTGGGCCTTGATCGTTGTTTCTCATATTCGTATATTTGAAGAAGCTGATGCTTCCAGTGAAGAATTTTCTGGACAGCTTGATAGAGGACACAAAAGCAACTGTCCTTGGAGAGGTAATAGCTGTCCAGAAAGCTTGGTGCAGTTCCCTCCTACTTCTCCTTCAGCCCTAATTGGAGGTTTTAAGGATCGGTGTGATGGACTCTTGCAGTTTTACACTCTTCCCATTGTGTCATCATCTGCAGTTGAGCAGATGCGGGTTACACATGGCCCTCAAATTGATCGCCTTATTGCTCAATTGCAAATTCAGACAGCCGGGGAATTGGGCTACAGAGCAGAAATTGGTTTTTACTGGAGAACAGGCTCCTCATTCATATTCCTATGTAAGATATTCTCTGATACATTATTTTATCTTATTTATTTAGAATTTAATAACTATACATTGTCAGTGTAAAAAAGTTTTATATTGTCATCCAATGATGTGCTGTTACATCCTTTAATGAGTTTAACAACACATGAGATGTCATATCCATTAAATGATGTGGCAACACATCATTGGATGACAGTGTAAAACTTTTTTACACTGACAGTGCATGGTAATTAAACTCAATTATTTAAGTATATTCTATTCCAATTTGGCTTTCGGTTTTATTATCTCTATCCTTACATTAATATACCACTTCAATAGGCTCAAAAGCTCACAAGTCTTTGTGGATGGGAGCCACGGTGGCTTCCTAATGTGCTTGACTGTGAAGAACAGTCAGCTGAATCTGCTAAAAATGGTTACAGCTCTGATCCAGCCAAAGGCTCTGCACCAGATCCTGCTCCAAGCAGGAAGGAATTTTCAACTTCGTCCAGGAAAGATACTGGAGATAATGATGCACTGGGTTCAGAATTTAATTGCGAATCTAGGTCACCTTTGTTAGATTGTAGCTTATGTGGGGCCACGGTTAGAGTGTGGGATTTCTTAACTGTCCCCCGTCCAGTTCATTTGGCTCCATGTGGGATTGATACCCCTCAAACAAGCAAGAAAATAGCATCAACACGAGGGATAAGTGCAGCTAGCGGTATCAATGAATGGGCTGCTGCTGATGGTGTTGAAAAAGAGAGGACTGGAGACCGTGATGAGGCTACAACATCTGATAGAAGGCAATTTGTATCCAATAAAAGTTTGGATTTAAATCTTAAAATGGCTAGTGGGCCATCCCGTTCAGCAATAAATGTGACTTCCACCTTAGATCATGTGCAAGATGCCAGTGAAGGAAGAGATTTAATGATTGGGCAGCCTTCAGGAAGTGAGGTTGGTGATCAGGCAGCTTCTTATGAATCGCAAGGCCCCAATGCACGCAAGCGCAGGTTGGATGATGGTGAAACCACAGCTGACAGGCCATATATAAGCATGCAACAGGCAGACAGTGCTGAAAAAACTGCAATTAACGCTGATAATAATGAAATCAATGATAGTCAACAGTTTTCAGCAGGCCCTTCGAAGCGTGCTCGTGAAACTAATCTTTTGGAAACATTCCAATTTCCATTCAGAAATCCTTCTACTTCTGTACCTAGCCATTCATTGGATATTCAAGTAGAAGCAGATGTAAACATTGTTAACCAGTTGAACCCAGAAAAGGATCATGTTCTTGGCATACCGTCTACCAGAGATTCCACTCATGCATCTTCTATTATTGCAATGAATACAGTTTATCACAGTTCAGATGATGAATCAATGGAAAGTGTTGAAAATTTTCCTGTAGATGCTAATGATGCCAATTTCCCTTCTGTTGATTTGAATGAAACATCAGAGTTAAATAGCAGCTATCAAGCACAGCAGAGTGCTTGTTTCCAACCACTTTTAGAAAGAGCAGGAGGGGAGACAGGTGTTAGCAGTTCAAATGCTTGTGGGGAAGTTTTGAACACGGAGATATTGACTGCACATGCTAGGGATGGGCCTAGTCTTGGTATTAGTGGGGGAAGTGTTGGCATGGGTGCAAGTCACGAGGCTGAAATCCATGGGAATGATGTCTCAGTTCATCGAGGTGATAGTTTAGGTGATGTTGAACCAGTCGCTGAAGTGATTGAAAATCAGGGCCAAGCTAGTGAAGCTGCGCCATATCATGGACTTACTGGTGATTTTGTGCCGGAGGAATTGAGTCGAGAAGATCCTCAAGGGGATAGTCAAGCTGTGGTGTCTCAATCTACAGCGAGGACCGATAGTGGCTCAAAAGTTATAGTTTCAACCAAGGTTGAATCTGTTGAAAGTGGTGAGAAGACCAGTAGTAGCATGGAGATGCTAGGACATGAAAATGGTGCTCATCCATCTCTTTCTTGCAATGCTGTTGTATGTTCTGTCATTGAATTGTCTAAGGAAGAAGTTACTCAGACTGGGAAGGCATCTCATATTGATGATGGTGCATATCATGAATCAGCCCATTTGGCTGCAGATGTGGGTATGTCTGATTATATATATGTTTTTTTATTTTATTTTATGTAGTTCTTTCTTTTTCGTTTGACCTTGAAAATGCTCTTCCCATCTATGCTGCTCATCCACCCTGATGCTCAATGTGACTGGTATAAACTGTTTAGTGTTTTGAGTTCTGAACAATATCATCACAATATGACTGCCAATCTCTCTTCTTCTAATGATATGATAATGTGGTGCTCAATTATACAAAGTTATTTGGCTTTTAAAATCTGCTAAGGTCAACTAAAACCATGTGAAATAATATCAGAATGCCTTATGGAGCCAGAGGGAAAGGAGGAGGGGAGTATAGCTTCTTGTTTGGATGCTTAATGAGGAAAGGGAGAGTATGCATCCATTTGTTGTTTGGGAATAAAGTCTTGTCTCCATTTCTTGTCCCTCTCCCTGTCCTCCCAAATAAATGCTTAAAATCAATAAAAAGATATTTAAAGAGATAAGTTATTACCAATTAAGAGTTTTTGGTTTCTGTAAATTGTCAGAATTTAATTTAGGGGGTGGGGGGACAGGAAATGGGGACAAAGGATTTGATCCCTTGTTTGGGGCTTGAAAGGAAGGCGATGGGAAATGGAAGGCATATAATCATAAAATTTTAAGAACATTTATGAAAAATTTCTTCAATTTTTGAATTTTTTTTTCTTTTTTAAAAAGATATGTACAATAACAACAACAACAACCGAGCCTTTTCCCACAAGGTGGGACCAGTTACATGGATCACATCATGCCATAATGCCTTGTCATATGTTAAGTTTAAATCTAGACCATTTGTCTCTATATCTCTCTTAATGTTTTGACTTTACTATGAAAAAAGATACACACACACACACACATTGAAATTACTTTACTATTATTTTGCTTTTATTTATCTACTCTGTTCTTGGGTAATTGGTTTAGAGAAATTGGAAATGGAATATCAGAAAGTAAAGGAAACAATGAGGGTAATGTTGCACATTGTAATCTGCAAATTTGCTCTTGGTGGTATAATATTTAATTTTTATGAATTTGATCCTTCGCGTTTACCTGTCCTTGCCCCCAAACCTCCTTTTCCCTTCCTTCCTCCCTCTCCATCCCATTGATGCAATCACTCGCAGTCCCATGTGATCACACATATGGTAACAGTGTCTGCATGACAGTTATGACTTATGACTTATGAGTGTGGTATACGTGTAGATATTGATTATAGTTACATTCATTATTCGTCGTTTTCTTACATTATTATATATGAATTATGAATTATGGAACTCATTCAAATAATACTTTCGACTTTATGACTTAAAACAGGTTTCATGGTGGTGACATCAATCAGTAATGAGTATGGGGAAAAAAGAATTGAGTCACTTGCAGATTAAATTTTAAATGATTTAACCCGATTTACAGACACATTTAAATAAAAGAAAAAAAATATAATCTTGTACCAAAGTCAAGTCCTGCTGATGAATTGTACCCAAACCTTCTGCCCCTTTTGTAGAACTTCTCTTTCATAATAAAATTTTCCTTTTATGCTGATTAATTCATTTTATCTAAGAAAACTTGTACACAATTGCTTGCTGCTTTAATCTGACAACTGTTTTTGTGCATTAACTATTGGACTTGGTTCTAATTTTCAGGGACTCCTTACAGAGACAACACTAATGGAGGCGTTGAATTTGATCCAATCAGATTACATAATGACTACTGTCCTTGGGTGAATGGGGATGTTGCAGCTGCTGGCTGTGATAGTCCTTGTTCCAGTTCTGATGTAGGTACTGTAGCTCTGTGTGGCTGGCAGCTGACCTTGGATGCCCTGGATTCTTTCCAGTCACTTGGACATCTTCCAGTGCAAACTCTTGAATCTGAATCGGCAGCATCCATGTGCAAGGTTTGTTCTGGTTTTCCTACGCTCTTTGAATTATGATAATGGTTATACAAGATATAGACTTTATTCTATTAAAGGTTTAATCAGTCACAGACGAGATATAAGGAATAACAGAACATGTAAACAAGGATGCAAAACTTAGATTATTTAGTTAAGTCATTACATTTTTTACTTGTTTAGTATACTGGGATTTTTATTCTTATAAATTTGTAAACTTGCAATATAAATGAACGAAATGTGGGGCACTGTAGCCAAAATGAATGAGACCAAAAAAATCAGAGAATAGGTGAAAAATATTTAGCTGATTTTTTTTTGAAAAAAAAATCTAACGAATGTCATGACTAAGATATACACCCAACAAAAAAGTAGTACTCCATACAGAAGTGTAAATTAGTCTTGCAGATGTAAGCAGCAGTATTCTTTGCTTCTCAATCTATCTTTTGGTGGGTTGTGATTTGTGAACCTCAAGAATCTAGAATTTTGAGAAATCATGTGGTTGAGGCTGAGCAAGTACTTTGCTTATACATCTAAGGTTGGAGTTTAAACCAATCGAGGTCTCCATAAGCCTGTCTATGTGGCATTTTCTGATGTCTAACCAACTCACTGTAAAATGTCATGTACCTGGTAGTGCCAGCTTTGGCAGTGCTTAAGCGCATGTAATTATTTAGAGCCTGTTTGTTTACTGTTTTTAAAAACTCTTTTCTGTTTTTAAATAATAAAAAACTAAAACACCTGTTTGACAGACAGTTTTTAAAAATGGCTTTGAAAAGTCTGACTGTTTTTTAGTTTTTAAAAACTAAAATCCTGAAACTACTTTTAGATGTTCTGAAAAATTGGTTTTTAGTTTTTCTATTTTTGTAATGAAAATGTGTTAAATAAACCATTTCATTTGTAGAAAACAGTTTTTAAATTTGTAAAACAGTTTTCAAAAACTAAAAACAGAACTGAATCAAACACACCCTTATTATTTATATGTTTGGACCACATGGGCCACAGTTTGTCTTATGTTAAATTTAAAGAGATTTGAAATTTATCATACTTTAATTTCCGAAGAGCACCATGATATGATCATAGTTGTCAATAGTGGCGTAGTGGCCCCCTGCCGCTATACTAGCCGCTATACAAACCAGGGTAGTATAGCGGTGTTGCGGCAGCGCTGCTATCCGGGATTGATAACTCCTGAAATGATACAAAAAGGTTTGGAATTGAATCATGGAACTTATTTGATTAAGATTTAAGATGTTCTATATTTGTTTACGTGGAAGTTTCATTTTCAGTGTAAACACTCAGCAACTCACTGTAAAATGATGTATTCAGGTGGTGACACCCTTGCTTAGAGAGCAAATATATTTATTTGTTGGCTTGGAATTCGAATTTTTTTTTTCTATGTATGACACAAGTTTGCTTTTTCTTCTGATATCTAAAAATTGGAAGAGCTCCCAATTTCATCATTAAAAAAAACATTGTGATGGTGGCTTGCAATTTAACGGTGCAGCATGTTAGATTATTTTGTTTTTGGACGTCGAAGATTCTTGCTGCTTGACATGTTCTTTTGCAGGGTGACCGGTTCACTTCCAGCCAGAAATTGTTGGCACGCAGCTCCTATGTAAGAAACCGTGGAAGAAACTGAGACCTTCAAGAAGTTGTAAGTTGTCACAATCGAGGTTTCTCCAGAATGAGTATTATTCCTATATCCTAATTCAGGTTATTTTTTAATCGGATGTCTGTCCAATTTTGTTCTTTTCTTAAGTCGGTTTTGATGCGATAATATTTTCCGTCATTCTATTGGATTTTGGATTGGTATTCATTAGTTTAATTTAATAAACAGTATCATTGCATCAAAAGTCCTGTTCAGCCATAGAAACTGATATTATTGGAAATAGAGATGTTAGCGAGTGGTGAAAGTAACTTCATTATTGAAGCTTTTAATATAGATTGTGTTTTGGAAAACCAGCTGAAAGTTGAAAAATTAGTTGATTGAAAGTATTTGGTAAAACTAGCTGAAAATGGAAAATGGAAAATGGTAGAATGATGTCCATTATTACATAATGATGTGTGGAGTTGTTAGGGATAAATTGTAATATATTTTCAGCTAGTAGCTAAAAAAATGAGCTTTTAAAAAAAAAAACCTACTTCAAGTAGCCTCTCAATAAAATTTTAAAATTATAAAAATAGATATTAGTAATTTGAAAGAAAAAAAATAAAAGTAAAATTAAAATATTATAAGTCGTTGCCAATAATATCGATAAATTTAATCATTCTGAAAATTTAAATTTTAATTGATATATAAAAATAGGATTATATTATCCTTACTGATATCATTTATGTGAATAGCTATTCTCGTATTAAAATTTGTCTTTATAAATATTTATAAATTTTAATAAATTTTTACTTGTTTAATCTCTTTAAAAAATAAGCACAAAAATTAATACTATAAAATTGTATAAAATTTCAAATGAAAAGAGTGATGAGATATTTTAGACATTGGATGAAGAGTGATGCAAAGCAGAACAAAGTGTAGAAGTACATTATGAAGTCGTGCAAGGTTTAAGCCTTAAACCTATAAGTAAATAGTTTTTAATTGCCTCTAAACAAGTCGATCACTTTTCTTTTTTAAACAAAATTTTAGTTCATGAATATGACCATCTAAGTAATTTGTATTTTCTTTTTGTGCAAAGAAAATTAAAAGACAAACAAAAAAACAATTACAGCCCATGTGACTCTTCGTTGAGAATATTTAGCAAATAGATGGAGGGGTAAAGCAAAAACAAAAAAGGAGGAAACCAGAGACCCTTCAACTTCAAGCTTAGCTAACTTGTTATCATTTACAACATTAGCTTAGATATGAACAAAGATGATCTCCAATCGATTCTCAGCAAGCACTGAATCTCATCAAAAATATCCATATGGGACTCCATCGGAGGCAATTAAGTGTTCTCTATTAAGGATATTAATAATCTCCAAATAGTCATTTTAACAAATTAAGCTACGATATCCAAGCTCCCAAGCAAGGTTTAAATCCTTCTTAACAGAAAGCAGTTCAGCTGTGAATGCATCATGAAAACCCACTTAATATTAGCAAAAAAAGGAAGAGTTCATTTTTTAAAAAATTATAAGCAAGGGGCGTGCAAACTGGAAAATAGAGGTCATAAACCGGTTGTAACTTACAACCCTCCCTAGAAAGATGTATAATAGTTGCCACCTAATTTTAAAACATAATAAAAACCCTTTCCCTCACAATATGATAAGCAAGGAGTAAATTGTCAATTTGGTCCCTGAAAGTGTTGCTCGCTGTTAAGTTAGTCTCTGAATTGTCAGAAACTAAAAATTAGTCCTTGAAACTGTATTTCGTCCGTTAAAGCAGTCCTTCTATTAACAAAAACATCTTTCAAGGACTACTTTGATAGTGGTTTGTTAGTTTTAGGGACTTATTTGAATTTACGTACTAAAATTTGAAGGATTAAAATGACAAGTATCAACTTACAGGGACTAAATTATACTTCTGTTAATAGAGGGACTACTTTGACGGATGAAATACAGTTTCAGGGACTAATTTTTAGTTTCTGCTAATTCAGGAACTAACTTGACAGTGAGCAACACTTTCAGGGACCAAATTGACAATTTACTTAATAAGCAAGCCATGTGTTTTTTTTTTGGACAAAGGAATTACAAAGTCACAAAAAGAGGCAACAGCGTCAAAGAAAAGCCAACGAATGGCAAGGGCCCAAACAACAGCCCAAACAGAAACGAATCAGCAGTACACAACAAAGCAAGGGGGTTTAGCGCCGCAAAGGAAAAAAGAATCCAGAGAGAGTCGCGGCGAGTTTGTCCCTTTTGAGGGCTCTTCCCCTCCATGGGAGGAGCTCCTCCCTCTATAGGAGGGTTCCTACTCACAATAGGTGAGTTCTTCTCTCTTTTAATGAGAGTTTTTTATGTTTTGGTCTTCTGTTCTATTTTTCTTTTCTTATTTTCTTTTCCTTTCTCCATCCTCTACCACCACCACCACCATCTTTCCTTTCTCCCTTCCGGCCACCACCTCCTCCTTTGTGAGATTCTGTTAGAGTCATCATTTTGCAGCACTGTTTTTACTCAGTCTCGCTGCCTTCTATGCATTTCCACCACAAGAGCTCAATTTTGCAGCACTGCTTTACTCTGATTGACTGCGGTTGATGTTGTGGATTTTTGCTTGGAGTTGATGAACATGTGTTGATCCGGAAGGAATTAAAAAAAAGAGAAGAATAGTTCAGGATGTTTCAGAATTCTTGTAATAGGAGGTTTTTTTAGGACTGCTAAATTGTTTAGATTGACCGAGTATGCGTGCTTGATTTGTTGTTTAGATCTGTAGTTCACTGCTGTAATACTCTCTATTTAGCATCCTTAAACTTTGTAAGTGTCGTCGGGCATTTCTTAATGAATATTCTCTTGACCAAAAAAAAACAAAGCAAGGGGGTTTCGACCGAAAAAAAAAAGCAAGGGCTTGCTTTTAACACCCCTTCTTTGCTATCTGCACCCCATATTGTTTATAACTTTTGAAATTCTACCCTACCCCACCTCCTCCACCACCATCACCACAACCTCTACCTCAACCTCCCCAACCCACCTCCACCTCCCAATACCCCCCATAACTTAATTTTTTTCTCCTAAAAAGTCACCTCCGAAAATTAATTTCCGAAAAAAAAAACACTTCCGGAAAATAATTTTCGAAAACGTCCGGAAGTGATTTTTGGAAATTTTAACACCCCCTATTTCCTGTTTTCTGAAATTTTATAAAGGAAAAAGCTGGAAATGCTGGAAACAACAAATTTTTGTTTCTAGCATTCCCAGTTTTTCCTTTGTAAAATTTCAGAAAACAGGAAACACAAAATAGGAAATGAAAATGCAAACCAAACATGTCCTTAGCTTCTGGACGTATATTCCCGGAAAAATGGCTTCTGGAGGTATATTTTCGGAAATTTCCGGAAATATATATATTTTCTTACAAATTTTCAATTTCAGAGACGGAACTGTATCCGTCGCTAAGTTCCGTCTCTAAATAAGAGACGAAATTCTTCCTAGCATACAAACAAGGAAAAATTTCGTCTCTAATTTAGAGACGAAATTTAACGATTGACTCTGTTCTGTCTCTAAAATTGAAAATTGTAAAAAAAGAATATATATCTCCGAAAATTTTCGGAAAATATATCTTGAAGCCATTTTTTTCCGGTAATTCCGGAAATATACGTCTGGAAGCTATTTCTATCGTTTGATTTCCGGAAATTAATTTCCAGAAGTGTTTTTTAAAGAGAAAAAATTAATAGAGTTACGGGGGATGTGTTGGGAGGTGGAGGTGGAGGTGGAGGTGGTGGGGGTGGGGTAGGGAGGGGTAGGGTGGAAATTGTAAAAGTTACAAACCTTATGTGGGGGTGGGAATAGAAAAAGGGAGGTGTTAAAAGCAACTCCCTAGAGCAAGCCATTTGTTAATGGAAGATGTTTATGGTGCTTTTACAAAATAATGGAAGATGTTTATGATGCTTTTACAAATTTAAGAAAAGTATTTTGTTTATACGGTAGCACTTCTTGTAGTTTTAATTATTAAATATATATATATAGGTAGCCCAAAAGCCTGCCGAGCTACCCGGTCCAAACCCAGAATTACAACACTCATTTATTTCGGGCAAAAAAACTAGTAAAAATTCAGACCTCAAATTTCAGCACCTTGGCCCTTAAAAATTGCGGGTAGGGCCGGCTCGGTCTAGTCAGCCCATTTTGTTGACTCTACTGTCAATCTACTCGGAGTGTTAGGATAATGTACTAAGTAGGGGTGGAAACAGGCCAGGCCAGGCCAGGCTTTGGCAGGCCTGAGCCTGGCCTGACTCATAATTCTTAAGTCTGAGCCTGGCCTGTTACCTGTTACAGGCCTTTTTGTAAGGCCTGGCCTGGCCTGGCCTGACCTGTAAGCCTGTTTAGAAGCCTGTTTTATAACAAGGCCTACCAACAGGCCAACAGGCCTATAAGCCTATGCAGGTCAGCAGGCCTTTTAAGCTGACTTTTTTATATAATTAATTTAATATATTCTAATTTTTTACTATATTATAAATTTTTTAATTATATTTATAGTTATTTATATAATTAATTTAATATATTATATATTATTATATTAAACAGGCCGGCCTGTTAAGCCTAATAGGCTTTTTCATAGGCCTGAAGCCTGACCTATTTAACTAAACAGACCTTTTAAGAAGCCTTAGCCTGACCTTTTTAATAAACGAGCCAGGCCAGGCCAGGCCATAAACAGGCCAGGCCGCAGGCCCCTGACAGACCGGCTGGCCTATTCCCACCCCTAGTAAGTGTGTTTGATTTCCATCAAAACCACCTTTCAAACCTGGATCCAAAACAACACCACCGATAATAGCACCTCAATAATATTGGCCCTGAGAATAGCGCCTCAATAATATTGGCCCGAATTTAAAGTCAGTATATAAACCAAACAGTAAACACGCTATAAATGACTTCTAAAGACAAAAACCATCCAATTCAGTTTTCAATTTTCTTATTTTAACATATTTGATTCAATCCGCTTCAAACTTAAATATAATCAAATTCAATCTAATGTAAATGAATTTTCAATTCGATTCTTATTTTTTCTTTGATGAGATATTAAATAAATCTTAATTTAAATATCAATTTAATAAAAAAAATTAAATTATTAAAGTACATTATTAATTTTAGTTAAACTCTTGAAACACATGCTATTGAAACACATGCTACTAAAAAGCAATGTATACAATCCTATAATTTTATTAATGTTTCAATTCAAATGAATAAAAAGTGTAATTTAACAAGGTACAATTATCTTTATTCACATAAAAATACTTTTACTTAACCTTGTGTTTGGATAGAGAAATTTAAAATGACTAGAATTTATGTGTTAAAATAGTTCAAATGACAAATAGGAGAATTTTTTTATGACAAATAGGGGAATTTCAAATGATAAATATTAAAAGAGAATTTCAACATTTCTTTTATGTTCAAACTTTTTAGATTGTCATTATCAATTCCTCTCATTTTAACAATTCACCCAACATTGTCTATTACAATTTTGAAAATTATAAAATTCTCCATCCAAACACAAGTAAATGTTTACAAAAAGACCCATTTTGAATCAAATATATTTTTCAAAAATAAATATAACAAAAAACTATTTTTACTCAAATACATTTTTCATAAATAAATATAACTTGTTTGATGATTTTATAAATATACAAGAAGTTAGATATGTAAATGAGTAGCATAGTAAATTTATAAATAAAAGTATAAATATGCATTTAAGCTTAGTTTGGATTGGATGAATCACCTTTCTAAATTAAAAATGGAATCCAACCCAATCTAATCTATTAAAGCAAGAGCTTCTAGAACTAAAATTTCAAAACAAAAGGCTTGCTAATTAGGTATATCGTATCTTCAGTATTAATGTTAACTTCTAAAAAAATAATGGGTGCTTTAATTTTGTTTTTAATATTTGCCTGCTCTATTTTTACAACATGCCATGGAGATGGCTAAATGAATGGCAAAATTAGATCATTTTAGAGGACATTCTTCTTCCCTAATTTTCATTCATAATTTTTTATTGTCTTTACTTCTAAAAAAACAAAACTATCAAATAAAGTGAGATGGGGGAAGGGGGAAAAAGGAGTAAAGCACAACATAATCCAAGGAAGTGTCTACAGCGTAGCTGCAGGTCAAATCATTCTGTCTTATGCTAATATGAATACATGATAAAATTCTTTTATTGTTGAAAACAACAAAATGTCACCCCCTACTCACTCAGGTATCAGAACAATAGTGTCAGCACATCACCAAAAGACTGATTGCTGCTTACTCATTGGAAGGTGCATCCTCAGATGGAACACTTCCCCCTTCTATAATAAAGGAAAACACATGGGAATTCAGCTAATTAGTTCATTTTGAAGATGCTGAGCTGAGAGACAGGGGAAGGAAATCTAAGTTAACA
This sequence comes from Sesbania bispinosa, assembly GCA_026901365.1. NCBI lineage: Eukaryota > Viridiplantae > Streptophyta > Magnoliopsida > Fabales > Fabaceae > Sesbania > Sesbania bispinosa. The sequence goes on from QLOH01000052.1 coordinate 216,586, forward strand.
AACCATCTTCACTGAACAAAGGAAGCCATAAAAACAAAACATACCTTCTCCTGAAGGAGCATAAGGAGATTTCCGGTAACGTGTTTGCTGCTGTGTTGGCTGAAAAGCAAGTGCCAAACAGAAATTTGTCATGCATATTACATGAAAATGACATGTGGTAAGTGCTGGTCCCAATCCCACAACTAAATGGCAGAATCAAAATATAACCCTCCAATGTGCATGCCTAAATTTGTACTAAATCCTTGATCATTAGAAGCTTCACCAACCATTTTGTCAAACCAGCATGAAAAAAATTTTGCTAGAACATGCATAACAGTACAAATTATGAAAGTTCGATATATAAGTTTGTTCCCATAGCTAATCTAACACTAGGTGTGATGAGTTTAATTTCCTTGAGACACAAAGGCCATCCCATCAGGCAGCAGGCAATTCACATAACAGAACAGTTATTATCAAGCCATGGAAATAAACGTTACTACTTACTATATCTAAACCAGGTGTGAGCATATTGGTTAAATACCTGTAATTTAGGCCGAAGAGCCTCAAGTGGTCCCTTGGGCTTCTCACCACCTTGCTGTTTCATTCAAAAGCAAGAAGAGAGTCAGAAAGTTCAATATATGCAAATATTACAAAGGAATGTTTTCCAGAAGTACCTTTCCCAGTGCCCAATCAGCAGAATCGAAGTATGCACGCTCATGATCCTGGCATAAAGGTTAAATGTTAAATGAAAAATTAAATGAGCACTTATCACTGAATACTCATGAGCATTAACCATCCTGATTTAACAAGTTACAAACAGACACATAGAAAACCAAAAGCACATACCTTAGAAATGAGTGGTGGCTTTTTGGGCATCATTCCTCCATATTTCTTCTTTACAGCTTCCTCCTACAAGGTTTATGAATTCATAAGTCACAAAACGAGAAATTCTTTTGGTAGTAAAACAACATAGTAGTAAAGAGATTATCTCATCCAAAGTCAAATTTAACTTTTAATTTAAGCATGCATGAAGGCGAGATTTGAATACAACCTGCTTCTGGGACGATGGCATGTTATTTGACCCATCAGATGCATCCACATCCATCTGTCCAACTTCTTTGTTATCCTCTATGTTAGACATGAGGTCCTTTTGAGTGTAAAACTGTCTCTGCAACAATAGACCGTGTTAGTAGAAAATTCTCAATTGCACAAAATACCACATTCATGAATAATTTCTATACTAGCCATGACTGGAATTTAGAAAGCTCTTTGGAGTGAAGAAAACATCTAGCAATAAAAATAAATTATTTTTATTGAGACAGGGAATTTGAATCAATATTGTCATACATGAACAGCATCATTACCAAACTTACTTCATTTATAAAGTCATGCACAAAAGATATAAACAGGAGTTAAGAAAAGCACACGCAACTCCCTGTTCACCCATCCCAAGAGACATATATGATCTTCAAATATACAAGATAACAAACTACACACATCTCAACAAAAAGAAAGACCAGCATGGATTGGACAGCAAACAAATATATGCTCAAATTAATTCAAAACCTAAAAACCTTACAACTAAGACCAGTTATACTTCAGATATTCTGTAAATTAGTTCAGACCTTTAAACATGTAATAAAAAAATTTGGTTTGCGAGACAGAAGTGGGACAAAGAAAACAATGGCTGAAAAGTTTGTTAAACCTACCTAGTCAACAAAATTCTGTGCTGCTTACACTAAGATCAACTGGAAATAAATGTTTTGGAAAATCATAACAAACCATCATTTAAGCGTAATCACATGATGTAAAGTAAAAAAAAAAAAGGAGAGAAAGGAATCGAAGTTTACAGGGAAACTGCAAGTCAATCTTTAGCAAGTGAGACCTTAACCATATTACATAAGTTTCTTATCACTTTATTTCACCTAATTTTGCTTCTCCATATCGGTAACCACATTGTAGGGGTAAAAATTGCAGAGACATCTATCCTAATCAAAAGTAAGGGACATTCCAATGAACAATGCTTCCTCAAAGAAATGCTGTATATCTTACAAGCGATCTACTAATAATGCAAATATGCAATTTAAGTAAGGCACAAAAAAGACCACAAGCTTCTGTTGTCTTCCAATATGTCAAAACTAATTGGGCACAAGGAACAACACAAGCACAAAAACAGTATAATCATTACATCAATAACAAAGTTGCAAAACCCATGTATAAGCTCGCTACTAACACCACCCCACCCATCAAATCAACCAAGTTCCAAACATTCTGTGCAATAAAACACACATCTTAGCATTAAAAAACCATTGGTTTGTGAAACTCAATAAACTCTAGTCAACCCAACAAAAGCTCCAAAGACTTCATCCCCCAATAAGGCATCAGGGGTCGAAATCATTGCCGCCAAATCACCAAATTCACATATGGGTATTCAGCAAAAACCAAAAAGATTAAAAATTTAAAAAATAAAAAACACAAACTTGATAATGGGGTGGAAACAAATGGACCAGCTTTGAAACTGAAAAAGGGGCAGGGCAGAATATGAAAGATCAAGTTCAAGGAAAAGGAAAGAAGAAGATCTAAGTAATCACTCACCGGAGCGGTGGGGACCACAACCGTAATCAGCGGAGCACCGAACGTCCGGTCGGTGTTCACGTCTCTCTCTCTCTCTCTCTGCTCTATCTCTCTTTGTGTGTTGTCTCAGTCTCAGATCCCATGGTTTTTTACATTGAATTCAATTTCTTTTTGTTTTGTTTGATTTTATTTTTTCTGGGTGCAATATTGTAAATTTCTTTATTATTATTAATAATTTATTATTATTGTTATTGCTACTTACTTACGCTACGCATGCAATTTTGTCACGTACTATGATATGATTTATTATTTTGTGAATAAAGAATATTATGATATTATTCTTTTTTTCCGTCAAAAAGAAGAATAATATATCCCCTCTAAGTCTAACAATTGAATTGATTGGGTTTTGTTAACACCATTTCTTTAATACAAAAGTAAAAAAATTATTAAAAAATAAAATGTTTATTACATTATAAAATATAAATACAAAATTTGTAATAAATATTTTTAACAATATTTTATTACTTTTATATCCTTAACATTAACATTAATTCTAGGAACTAATGTTAACAAAATTTGTTTTTCAAATGTACATTTTTTAAACAAAATAAATGTAATTTATTAAAATTCTTAATTCAATTAAAAAAACAAATTAAATAATTATAATATGAGGGATCAACTTCCATAGATGCAAGTTATACTAAGAGTGTGTTTGGTAAACCATTTTAACTTAGTAGCTGAAACCATTCCAGTGTTTGGTAAGGTGACTTTTTTAGGTAGCTATTAGGTTTTCTTGAAAAAACTACTCGTGACTTTTTTAAAAAAGCTCCAACTATGATGTGCATGTTTCCCGACTCTAGCAAAATTATATCCTGGAAAAAATATATGTGATTTAAACCAAAAACGGCTCGACCACCAATCCATTGCATCGCAATTCAAGTGTTAATCCAAATGTTGTTTAAACCAATGGAACAGTAAATTAGTAAGAATTTTAGTCCAGATTCAATTAGTCAAAACATCTAATCAATCCATTGCAGCGCAATTCAAGTGTTAATAATCCAAATTTGGTTTAAACCAATGGAACAGTAAATTAGTGAGTATTTTAGTCCAGATTCATTTAGTCAAAAACATCTAATCAAATTAGAGGATGGTATAAAAGCTACTTATTCAGTTATTCACATACAAAAACGTAATTTTGACCGAATTCATATCTCATTTACTTCGAAAAAATAATTCTCTTTTTAGATTTAAAAAAATAAAAAATACAAAAGATTTTTATTAGAAATTACAATATTTCTTGTATTTGAAATATTAAATATTATATACAATATCATAAATAAAATAATGTACAACTCCATGAAATTGAGATTCAAGAACATGAACTCAAATTTAATATGAATTTAATATATATGGGTGGATTAATTCCAACATTTTGCTTTTGGTGTCCACATACTATTTCTTTTTTTTTTTTTCAAAGTATCCATAGACCACATTCATTTAGAGTTCTGATTTTTCTACGCTTATTTTTACACTTCATTTTGCACATTATTATTTTTTTTTTCATTTTTTAGTATATTAATTATCATATATTTCATTTTCATTCTCTTCATTTATTTTTTTTATCTTTTTTTTTTTCTAAGCTCCAGCACTCGAAAAAAAAAAAAAGAAATTGAGTGCGGAAGAATGACTTTTTTTTCTTTGTCTTATTCCTACTCGGGATCACTCTTATCTCCCCTATATTCATATGGTTTTATACATATTTCCCACCTATACATACTCCCTCAACCTTTATCTATACAAAATTACCATGGCACTAGAATACAGAAGAACCATGCCTTTGCAGCTTGGTCTCTTTGTTGTCCACCCATCCCATAACAACACTATCTCTGCCCTTAATTGCTTGCACCCACTCCATTGTCACGCGCCTCTCTACCATTAGCCCCAACCTCCCTCAAGTTGACTTGCCTCTCTTATTATCGGGATCGGCCAACACATGTTGAGACCTAGCTAAAGCAAATTTTTGAGATGAGGTCTTTTTTTAATTAACTAAAATAAATTATTTAAATTATTATAATTTTATTAAAATTATTTCTTTTAAATTTTTTAGATATAAAATTACTTATTAGATTATTATTATGTATAATTACCGTTTATATTAGTATTTTGGTAATTTTGATATATTATAATATTTATTATATTACATAACAGAAAAATATGTAATATAACTAGAATTAACACGATAGGAAAAATCAACTAATAAAATAAATAAAATAATTATTAATTATGAGAAAAAAGTTATAGTAAGATGAGGCCTATTATTTTAATAAAAGGAGAATTTTATTAAGAATTTAATCACTATACATTAAATTTTACATTGTCATCCAATGATGTGTTGCTACATCATTTAATGAGCATGTTATCTCATGTATTATTAGCTCATTAATTGATGTGGCAACAAATCATTGGATGACAATGTAAAACTTTTTTACACTATCAATGTATATATATAAAATCCTATATTTATATAAATTTTAAATATAAGTATAATATTATGAGACCTGTGTAATATTTGGGGCCTAAAGCCATTGCTTTAGTAGCTTGGCCCTTGGGCCGACCCTGCTTACCATCATCATCATAAGACCAATTCCACGTACTCAATATGATTCAACTAATAGAGAGGGAGGGTTTAATTTTGGGGTTTGCTTTATCTTTTTCTTGAGTGAAAATGGATGGGAGAATGCGGGTATATACTTCCTCATTGTATTTTTCATTTTTTCTCAGAAAATATTAATATAATTTTGGGTAAAATATGTTTTTGGTCATTGTAAAATTAGTGAGTTTTGCTTTTGGTCCCTATAAAATTTTTCTTTTTTTCATCCTCCCAATTTTTTTTTGCAAATGGTCCTCCCCCTCCAAAAGCGTGTGTCTGATGATGATGTGGCGTCTTCTCTGTCCTACGTGGCCATCCTATGTGTCTCTTACATGTCTTATTCATTTATATTTATGCCAAAATAACGTGTGAGAGTGCTAGACACACTTCTTCCCCAATTTCTCCCTTTGTGCCCTAATTTCCTCATCTGGTAGAGAGGTATTTCTGCGCTCCAGCCATGAAGAGGTGTTCCGCTTCAAAGTCGTCATCTTCGTCCTCTATATTTAATAGAGCTGTCAAAATGGGCTAGCCCGGCTCTCCCGGGCTGGCTCACCACGCAGCAGAACAAAGTAAAAAAATGGAATAAAGTAAAAAAAAAATTGCATAAAAACTTAAAATATGAAAAAAAAAAGTCTGAAAAAATGCAAAAAAAATTGGCCGAACACGCAGCAGAACACGCAGAACACTTGAAGCAGAGCAGAGTTAACAGGAGAGGTGGAGGCGAACGCTTGAAGCAGTAGAACACGCAGCAGAGGCAACACGTTGGACAGCAGTAGAACACGCAGCTTCAAACGCTTGAAGCAACAACCAACAGCAGAACCCAGAAGAGGCATCAGAACCCAACAAAAGTAGCAGCACATCCCAACAGTAGAACATGTAGAGGCCAACGTTCTTCCAGCAGCAGAAGCCGAACCCAGCAGATCGAATGGCTCGAACAGCCTCACGGAACACCTAGAGGCAACAACAGAATGAATGGTGGTCTGGTGGCCGGGGAAGAGAAGAACGGTGGGGGAAGTTGCTTAGAGAGAGGTGTCGTTGTCTCCAGATAGGGTTTGATTGAGTTTGTGAGAAAATGAAAATGTGAGTTTGTGAATGTGAACCCTAACTAAATAGTGACCCGGTCTATAATAAATTGAATTTTTTTTTTTTGAATTTTTTAACCAAAAAAGCGGGTTGGCCCGGCTCAACCCGGCTTAAACCCACCTTGGCTCACGGGTTAAGTGAGTCAGGCCAGATTTACCCGGGGTTTAGTGAGTCCATATTTTTCCAACCCAATCCACTGGTGAGCCGGGTTTATATGAGTTGGCTTGTTGAGTCTCAAAAATATCATTAAGTATTTAATAATGATTGAGTCTCACTTTCTTAGGTTTTAATGAATAACAAATTCTGTTAAAGTATCACTTGCAAATATTGCCTATGCTTTTTAACGTGTTTTCTGGTTTCAGCAAGTTGACCATTTGAAGTGATCTACTGTCTGAAGAAGTAGAACCATCTGAAGTGGTCTATCCATCTGAAGCATGGAACCATCTGAAGATGTTTGACTTAGCAAAGTGTCTGAAGTCAGAAGCCCTCTGAAGCTTTATGATAAAGACTCAAGTCATTTTCAACGCCTTCTGAAACAAGTCTTTGGCTTATCCTTTTAAGGCATGCAGAACAGAGACTTTCCAGCATGTTTGAAATATTTTCACCAAAAAGGAAATATCTGCAACGCAGTTTTTGTAGTGCTCAGAACAAAGACAGCGCTGCACATCTACCTTGTACTATGTCAGAAGCTATCAGAAGTTGTATCACAATGGGATTAATAGCATTTAATGCTACTTCTCAACAGTGATTTCAACAGACTTCATCTCATCATCTATAAATAGCTTCATGCAGAACCCATGCAAGAAAGAGAAAAAGCTAAGGAAGAAAGTGCCCATACGTTGCAAGTTTTTCTTTGTAAAAAACACTGATAAATTTTCTCTGTACAAACATCTTCTTATCCTGAGTATAACTCAGTTATCTTGTACATTACTTTGTTTGAGCTTTGAACTTGTGTAGTTCTTCAGCTTAAACTTTCTTATACCTTAAACACTTGGGTGTTGAGCTTGGAGAGGCTTGTTTGTTAAATAATACTTGGGTAGAGCCTGAAGAGGCTTTTGAGGAAACAATACTTGTTGTTGTAGAGCTTGAAGAGGCTTGACAGAAAAGAATACTTGTAATCTTCTGAAGATTAGTGAAAATCCAGGTGTTGTGTTTGGCTATGGGACTGGACGTAGCTCACAGTGGTAGTGAGTGAACCAGGATAAATACCTTAGTTAAGTTCCATAATCCCTTAACTCTTTAAATTCAGTTTTAAGCTAACAAGAAGGGAATTGAATTGGTTTACATAAAGTTTAAACGTAAAATCAGCTTTTCAGAAGACTATTTTATCAGTCTGAACGATCTTCAGACAGTAAATTAAACTTCAGATATCAACAGATCATCTGAAACTTTTTAGAAAAAGCTTTGTTGAGAAAAAGTTTCCAAAAACGTTCAACAAGTTTTATAGAAACACTATTCAACCCCTTTTTAGTGTTTCCCTATTTGTTCCTACATGGCTCACTGGGTTGGGCTCGTTTTGACAGCTCTAATATCTAGAAGATTGCTCTGTGCGTGTGGGAATGAACTACTCCTCATGAAATCGAAATCTGTGAGAAATCCCAGATAATATTCTGGAGGTGCCGCAACTGGGACGTAAGTATATTTCTTCGCATTTGATTTTCCTTTTTGGTTTTTGGGGTTCATCACTTCATCTTTGCTTTAATGCTTCTGTAGAAAGAGATGAACTGCAACTTTTTTCGTTGGGCATATGATGATGCAACCGAGAAGGGAGTTATAACTAAGGAAAGAAAGTTTTTGGAGCATGAACGTGAAGGAAAATAGGTAAGTTACGAATGAAGTTAAAATGTGAAAAGATGAAGGTGAAAGTGGTAGTGTGGTCTATGATTCTTTGTATGGGGCTTACCTTTATGGTCTGTATGTTGGCTATGGTTAAATGTGATGGAGTGAGGAAGAGTGTGTAGCTTTAAGTGAAAGATAAGGGATGGGGGAAATTGGATTACTATTGCATTAAGGGAAGTTTTATAGTGCTTGAATTATTCTGGAGAAAAAAACATTGTAAGACATTATGAGTGAAAGAATGAATGTTAAATTTGTTCCCAAAATTAAGAAATCTGTTTTTGTTGTAAAGCCATGTTCTTATTTTACATTAATCGGATGAGTTAATTCTGATGAAGGTACAAAATGGTATAAGAGAATTTAAGACATAAAATGCAACTGATATGAATAGAGTGGTTTAACTACAAAACAAAGATGGCCTTAAGTATAAGGATACCATAATGTAGACCATAGTAAGGTTCAACTATCCTAGGTAAGATAATAGTACTTAAATACAAATAATCGAAAAGAAGGGCTACATTGTTCAAGATAGTTTCCTGATCACAAAAAGCAAAACGAGTCATTACAAAATGTTCCTAAAATCCAAAATATAACTGCTTTGTCTTAAACATCAATTGCTGGAGTTGTCATCCACTCCTCTTTGATAATCTACAAGGTGCTTTGTTTGTGTGACCTCAGATTGTTGTGTCCCTACACCCTTACAGTTAGCATTATTGTTTGGACCACATAACTTTTTTTGCTTCATCCTATTAAATGGTAAGAAGGAAAACATTAGTACCATGACTACATATTGGGAATAACTAGAAATTTAAGTAGTTCACTGAAATACCACTTTCTGCATGAATGTCATGTATGCTTCAACATGATTTACTCCTAAGGTATCAACAACCTTCATCCAATCATATTCCTCACCAGAAGTTACTTTTTGTGCAACACTCTGCTTGACATAAGTGTTTAGGATAAGTCATTTACACCAATATAACATTTTAAGGCATAAAAATGAAGCCAAGTTTGTCGTAATGAAGCTCACCAAAAGTAGTTGAATGATGTTGTTTGCCTCAAGTAGATTTGGTGGCAAACTTGAATTGGATTTGGACTGTTACAAAAACATTTGAAAGTGCATTAGCTATATTAATCATTAACTCTAAACTTAATTGAAGTGCTTTTCTCATGCCATCATAAACATGGTAGTCTCATGTGCATTCTTCAGAATTTGTAATTGTTCAACTCGGTTGTATTAGGGTGGTTGTTCAGCAGCTGCTGTAGGGGATTGTGGTGGTTGTTCAGCTGCAGCTGCAGGGTTACGAATTTACGGTTGAATTATTATAGAAATTCAATTTTTTATTTATTTTATAAATTTATATAATATTTGTTAATGATCTAAAATATAAAGAAAAATAATAAATACTATATAAAAACAATCATATAGAAAAATATATATACATATATAAACAATATATATACAAAGTGTATAAACACATAATACAATAAAAAAAATCACGGCTGACGATGACGAGGCTGTTGTGGTGGTTGGCCATGATCCTCATCCTCATCCACAGGTTGGTTATCCAAGTCGCCATCGTAGTGCGGATGCAGGTGAGCCCTAGTGTAGCTGGTAGAACCATCTGCACTGCGGGCATCCAACACTAACTGCAATTGTTGTCGGAGTCGTGCGAAGTCCTCCTCCAATCGTGTGTATTGGGCCTGACAGTGATCAGCTCTCTCTGCAGGGGTGGGCACCACGTACGGTGCAGGGGCGGAGGAAGAAGGCTGCTCTGGCAGCTGCTCAGGGAGAGGGAGGTTGGTCCTACGATCGCGACGTAAGCGAGCTGCCTGTACAGCAAGTTCGCCCGGAGGGATGAACCTCCCTTTAATAGGTGGGACCTTTTGTCCACCTCTACCACGCATACGAGGCATATTTACCTAATTTTGATAATGTTAAATTAAATATTAAAAAACATACATATAAAGTAAATAAATAACTACATAATAACCTAATAATTAATTACTAATAATTAATAATTAATTACTACATAATTACTAGTTAATAACCACATAATTACTAATAATAAATAATTAATTACTAATAATTAATAACCTAATATTTAATAATTAATAATTATATAACTACATAATTACTAATAATTACTAGATAACTACCTATATACTTAAATACATATATAACTAAAATAACTACCTACATAATTAAATAACTAACTAAATAATTATATAACTATAATTAAAAAAATTAATTAATTAAATAATTACCTGAACGGCGGTAGGTGGTGGTTGATGGCGGCTGGTGGTGGTGGACGCCGGAAGAGGAAGAGGAAGGAAGGACAGAGGGACCTAGGGGGAACTATATATTTGAGATTCTGATCGGTTCAAAATGAATCTATGAATGAGGGAGAGTGTTTAATCGGTGAGGATTTGAAAATGAACGAGGGAGAGGGAGAGAAACAGGAGGTGGCCGGAGAGGAAGAAGAGGAGAAGGAGGAAGGAGGAAGAAGAAGAGGGGAGGGACGGGGAAGAGTTTTGTGCGCGTAAGTTTTAAACTTAGAGATGACCTGTCTGTCACTAAGTTAAAAAATTCCTCTGACGCGCCAAATTTAATTTTTAATTAAAAACATAGCGACGACTCGTTTATTTTTTTTTAATTTTCAAAAAAAAAATAATTAGTTTTTTAGCGTACGTAGCGTCGTTGCTACAGTGCGAAACGTAGTGACGACCAAGCCGTCACAACGTATTAATTACACAGCTACGCGTTAAGTTACGCATTTAATGTTGTAGTGACGACGCTACGTTTTCGCATCTAATTCAGTGATTTTTGTAGTGTCCGTAATTAAAATTTATTTAACAGTATATTTTTAAAAAAACTTTTAATTAAATGAGTTCTTATTGTATCAAGTCTTTGTTAATTTTTTGCTTAACTATAGGATTTATTTGAAAACTTAGATAAACTATAGATATTTGTTTAACAAATAATATAATTAAATAAGTCTTCATATTTTATCTAAGTTTTTAAATATGTTCTTATAACAACTTATTTTATATAAATGAAAGGATTTTATTAAAAATCTGAAACTATAGCAAGTTATTTGAAGTTATTAGAATTGGACTAGGATTGAAAGGTTTAAATAGTTTATATGATTGAACCCCCCTGACTACGTACCATTAATAATTTATTTCAATTTTTATAAAAATATAAAAAATCACAAAATAATTTAACCTTTAATTTTCCAATTAATGTGACTTTATAAGATCTTTTCCATGTTTTTTGTCAGTATGTAGGTCACATGAACACATCAGTTTCGTTTAATCAATTCTATATATTTGTATCTCTAAGAGGTGAGTCAGGTGACACAGGAAATATATAACATTTAATGGTTATAATAAAAAATAATTATGAACTAAACTTGATCATACCTAATTTTTGATTGATCACAAAAAAGTAGTTAAGAAAATAATCACTTCGACAAAAAAACAATACAAAAAGTTAATAACTATAAGGAGTAAAATAATTGTTTAGTCCCTATAAAATATCCGAGTTTTGATTTTCGTCCCTGGAAAATTTTTCTTTTTTATTTCATCCTTATAAAATATTTAAGCTATTTTTTTAGTCCCTGATATTGATTTTACTGTTAATTATGGATGTGTTGAACATCTATAATAGTGACCAATACTTGAGAAGTACTCTTACACATTATATGAGAGTGTTACCCTCCTTAAACACATTTAGAGAGTCAAATTTCATGCCCGATTTGAATTAAAATTCTTTGCACATTTCCTCCTTCCCAATTATTGACGGTGATGAGCATTAGACACATCCAAATTTAAAAGTAAAATCAACAACAAGGACTAAAAAAATAATTTAAATATTTTATAAGGATGAAATTAAAAAGAAAAATTTTCTAGGGACGACAATCAAAACTCAAATATTTTAGGGACTAAAAAGTTATTTTACCCTAACTATAATTAAGAATTGTATATACCAACGGGGGTTGGTTCAAGTGACACATGTTTGTTTCCCCTTAAGCAATGTCTCAGGTTCGAGTCTTGTGAATGGAAAAAAATCCCCGCTGGGAGAGCTAGTCCCACCATGATGTGGATGTTCTGACTCGAACAGGATTGCCTTCGTGAAGAATACATGTGGTTAAAAAAAAATAAGAATTGTATATAAAGAGAAAAAATAAAAATTTAAATTAAGACCATAATAAAATATTTTACGCGTGTCTAGCATGTAGGATTACATGCTAGTTAGGTAGATTTTTTAATTTTTTTGAAAAGCTTTTTGAGTAATATTTTCCCCCTGATTAGAAAAACAATTGAACTTGGACAGAGTTGCAGCTGGATAAAGAATGGGTCCCATGCCATGTGAGTTCTGCACACGAGTATGGAAGGATAATTTGCCACAGAGGATGACCTGGTAAAATATTTGATTTTTTTTTTTTTAGTTAAGTGAGAGGTATTTTATACGGGAGATGACTTTACTAGAGTTAACAACATTTTCCGTAAAAAAAATAAAAACATTTGCATGTTCGCTCTCCTAATAAGATTTTGTTTAGTAAACCATAAATTTGGTCCTGAAAGTATTATTTAATGTCAAGTTGGTCCTTAAATGGGTAATAACTAAAATTAGACCCTGAAACTATATTCTATCTTTTAAGTTAGTCCTTCTATTAACAGAAGTTAGTTAACAACGTCAATTGTGCTTGTATGGCATGTTAAATGACACACTGGCAGTCCACGTGGCATCCTTATGGAGGACAGGGACCAAATTGAAAGTGAAATAGAAATTACAGGGACCAAAATGAAAGAAGTGAAAACGTTTTAAATTCAAAGGACATATGGGAAGTTTGTAGATGAACCCTAATTTCATGCACAACAATGGCTGGAAGAAACACATGATCCAAGTCCAATGATGAATCTTACAGAGCTAATTTGATTTGAGCTGGGACAGTGCAACGAGCTTTAGAGGCAATCGATGTTGGAAGTAGTGGAAGAAATGTGAGATTCTGCAACTATGGGAGAAGAGTTGTGGTTCGTACCTCCAAGACACAGAGATATTATGGAAGAGCATTCTACACTTGTGCACTACCAAAGGTAAAATGCATATTATACATTCACTTTTATTTGGATTTAATCCACCGTTGATAAAATTGCTCCCAACTATAGCTCCATCATTAAAATGAACTTTGCAGGATGATGAGTTTAGATGTGGGTACTTTGCTTGGGTTGATGAAGAAAGTGATGCCATTGCAATTGATGCAAATACAGGGGATGACTTTGTGGTGTGAGATTTTTTTTGTATTTTCCAGTTGTTTTTGCTGATGTTGTTAGTGATGCTATTTGTTTTAATTTCTAAATAGGTGTAGTGCACTATGATGCACCAAGTCCATGTACTACCAAATTGGTGTCTGGTTGAAATTAATGAAATGAAATTTACATATACATATCCTTGGTTGTTTATTATTGACTTTTAAATGTGTAACATCTGACTTAACTTTAAATTTATTTAATGAACCGAAATTGTCATTTCCATTTTAAATTTTTTTAACTTTTCAAAAATTAACATGTCTCATGACATGATCCAATAGTAGAATATTTAGTCAAAAGAGATAAGTTTACATAGTCAAAAGAGATAAATTGTCTCATGACAATTTTTTTTCACCAAAAAAAAATAGATGTCTCATCCCCCAACACACAAACTAAGTCCCTGTAGTCAGTAGCACAACTTGAACAGAAAAATTGGGGGAGCCAAAATAATAGGTTAATGCATAAATTAAATGTTTAATATTATATTATGAATTTAATGGTTATATATTGTCGGTGCAAAATTCAATATTGACATCCAATGATGTATTGTCTTACTCCATTTCTTCCAAAACTTTTACTATTTAAGATTATGCACACAAATTAAAAATTTTTAAATGTGCCTAAATTTATACAATCTTTACTAAAATACCTTTATTTATATTTCACCTATTTCATTGAGGAGCATTGAAAACATAAAGAGAGAAAGTGTATAGTAAAGACTAAATATATTATCTTTGTTCCTATTTAATTGTCAATTTTTTTAAGAAAAAAATTTATTTCTATTTAACTATATTCAGAAACTCAATGCAGTAATAATTACATTTTCCACTATTTTACCCATATATTAATTCTGATGTAATAATAAATTACTCACTATTGAGAACTAATGAAACCCAAAATATACTAAAAGAGGTAAATGATAAAATAGAAACTTTAAAATTTATTTTTATTAAAAAATAGCAATGATTGAATTTCTTAAACTGTATGTTTTTTTTTTGTCTATGTGACTAGTTAAATAGGAATGAAGGTAGTATTATTTTAAGAGAGAGGAAATGAGAAATATAATTATAGTTATTAGTTGGAGTAATTTTGAATAAGAGTATAGTTGGAAAAAGAGAATTAATTAATTTTAGATTTTTAAAACAACAAAAGTTTTGAAACAAAAATAAAATATTAAAAAATAACAAGAGTTTTGGAATGGAGGGGAATTATTACTAAGTTTTTTTGGTTTAACCACAAGTATTCTCCACGTCATGTACCACTTGAACCAACACCTGTTGGTGTGTTATTACTAAGTTTAGTAACTCACGAGGTGTTATACTCATTAAATAATATGATAACGTGTCATTAGATAATAGTATAAAATTTTTAAATATTATGAAAGATACAATTAATAATAAGGAAAATATACATAATTTTTAATAATTATATATATATATATATATGTTTTTGAAAAAGTTTGGGGGGGTCATGGCTCCCCTCTATCACCAAGAAGATCCGCCCCTACTTGCAGCATGTGTTGAAGTTACAAAAGAAATTGAAAGAACACACCCTAAAATATCTTAGTAGCAAAAGTATCAACCAATACATAATGCCCAAAAAACTAAGCACCTAAATTGTGCAATCATTAATGCTTTCAAGCCTATATAAAAAAAAAAAAATAATTCAACATTCATGGATTTGGTGGTGGTAGGACCCTGAAGCCTGGAGTTAGCATGAATGTCATGTTTGTCCCTATTGGATCAACAACAGATGCAGGTCTTCGAATAGGTTTTTGAACTTGTGGTTGACTTGTTACACCTCTAACTGACGGTGGCCTATAACGAAGATTGGTTGGTTGTCTTGCATGTGGTCTGGTAGCTGAATGTGTAATTAAGGTAGGTGGTCCATACAAATCTTTCAAAGCTTACTTAAACTTCTCAAGAGTTTCAAACTTCATCCCACATTGTAAACTAACATATCCAAATCTATCTCCATCATTAAATTGAGGAAAGACTGGCCTCTCAACCCCTGTAGATTGTTCATCATCACTACTAGTAGGAGACCTTAACTCCTACGATTTATATAGCTGTGTACATCCTCTCAATTTCTGAATCATCATTCTGCAATGGCCCTGCTACTCCTTCAAAGTTGTCCACTGGTTCTGCATAATTAGACCTATACCCCACTACACCCTCTTCTCCATCTTCATCATGCACATGGTCACTTAACTAGTCCTCACTACCAGAGTCCGTGTCATCCCCACCCATGATGTCTTTAGAATTTTGCGCCCTCTTCCTCCTTATATTAGACCCTTAACAAACTTCTCTTTTGCAGGGAACTTACCTAATCTTCTTCCTCGACCACAACCCCTATCAACCACAACCTCCTCATCAGATATTTGATCATCATCTTCTTCATTGAAAATGGGAGGAGGTCTACAAGGACTATCTTTTGCACTTTCATAATCATCACTAAAACTGCTTCCACCCTCCTGCTTAGGTATGTAATGGTCATTATCATCTTTAGCAGCAACATCCCAACCTATTCATCTTCAGCAGCAACATCCCTACCCTATTCAAAATTCTCTTCATCACCTCCATCATTTTGCTCATTAACAACACCCTCTTGATCACCCTCTTTAACATTTTCAGAACCTTGTTTCTACATCATCATTCATATCACCTTCTTTGTCAACAACATTAACTGCAACCTCCTGAAAAGCGTCTTCCTGACCACTAGTATTAGAAAATACAGGGTTTTCCACTACAGGGTGCTAAAAAAATATCATTCTCCCTATCATTCCGCAAAGAAGCAATACACATGTCAAGCACATCTGTATCACAATCCCACTTCAACTCCATCAAACCATCTTCCAATTTTTCTTTTCTGGGGATAATCAATAACAATGATCTATCCCGTGGTACTTGTGCAACTTGCATAAGTCAATGACCAAAAATCTGTTAATCATATCAGAATCAAGGTGTTGAGTCTCAAAATGTTATTAAGAGGATAATAATGTTTTAAGTCTCGCAACTCCAAAGTTTTAATGAAAAACAAATTTGGCTTTAATGTGAAAGTATAACTTCTGCTGAAGGTATTTGTTCAGTACTTCAGAAGGTGCAGTCTGAAGAAATCATGTCATCTGAAGTACGTGAAACCTTCCGAAGCAAGGAAACCTGCTGACAGAGTGCTACCTGCTGAAAGCAGTGAACCTCCTGAAGTCGTGAGACATCGTACCATTGCCTGTTCGTCTTTAATATTATACTCTCAGAAATTCTCCTTGAAGACTCAAGTCTCTTGTAGCAGTCTCAGATTACTTGTGCCTCTTATTCTTCTGGAAAGTCAGAGAAAGTGCTTTTTGGAATATTTCAAATTTCTCTCACCAAAAAGGCAAAGTCTGCAGAAAAGTACATACGACTCAGAAAAAGTGAAGTCTGTGAGCTGACTCTACTACCTGCTACTGCTGAGGGTTCAGGCTATGTGTCACAACGGGAGCATTTGCATTAAATGCTATCTCTCAACGGGAAATCGATTGAAGTTCAACGGACGGAAGCTCTTCTCTCTATAAATACCAGACTTCATGAAGAAAGAAACAGAGAACCAAGAACAGGGAAATCGACTTGCTGCAGAAATTTATACTCATCTGTTTCATAATTCTCTCATATTGTACAACAACTTCTATATCCTGAGTATTACTCAGTCATTTGTACAAGTTTCCCAGTTCAAACTCTAAACTTATGTAGTTTCAGAGTTTGAGCATTCATCCTTTCAAACTGTATTTGCTGGGGTAGCCTGAAGAGGTTGTGTTAAAAGAATACTTGGGTTTTCAGCCTGGAGAGGCTGTGTGTACAAAGAATACTTGGTTGAGCCTGGAGAGGCTTGTTTGCAAAAGAATACTTGCTTGATCCTGGAGAGGCTTGTCTGCAAAAGAATACTTGGTTGAGCCTGGAGAGGCTTTTCGGTAAAAGAATACTTGGTGTTAAGCCTAGAGAGGCTTATCTGTAAAAGAATATTTGTAATCTTGCGGGATTAGTGAAAATCCAGTGGTGGTTTGCCCTAGGACTGGACGTAGCTCACTGGGTTAGTGGGTGAACCAGGATAAATCTCTATGTTAAGTTCTCTCATCCCTTTACTATTTAATTTCCGTTGATATCTGTTTATTTCTAACTGAGGAGGGTTCTGAAAAGTCAGTTTATAATTTGCGCAGCGAAAACATTTTTATCTATTACGTAAATCATTTCAAAAATCAATTTTACTGGACCTGCTGAAGTGTTTCAGCAAGTCTCTGAAAACTAATTTTTCAGCAAGTTGTTTGAATGTTGAAAATATCTTTGCTTGTTTCAAAAGGTTTTCAAAAAATCTGTAAAGATTATAAAAACACTATTCAACCCCCCTTCTAGTGTTTCCTGTGGTCCTAACAGTTGGTATCAGAGCTCAACCTCGGGTTGAGCATCTAACAAGTGCTGAGGGTAAAGATCCAAATGGAAGTCTCTACAAGCAACTCACATTACATCGCTGAAGGTGCCTCCGTTTCAAGGTCTCCTGCTTTCAATGGTTCTGATTATCACTACTGGAGAGATCGTATGAAGCTCTTTATTGAAAGCAGCAACATAAATCTTTGGGACGTAGTCACAGATGGTGACTATACTCCTACCAACAATGGAGTGCCCATTCCAAAGTCAGAATGGACAACTGATCAGAGGCACGTGTACAACTCAATGCAAAGGCTAAACTCTACTTGATTTGTTCTTTGAGCAAATCAGAATATGAGAAAGGACATGGCTATTCCTCTGCTAGGGAAATCTGGGACACTTTGTCTGCGGCTCATGAAGGAACTGACAATGTGAAACAATCTAAAATCAGCATGTTAGTGCATCAATATGAGATGTTCAAAATGCATGAGACTGAAACAATTGATCAGATGTTCAGGAGATTCCAAACTATCACCAATGGACTAAAATCCTTGGGAAAAACTTACGACTCAAGCGATAACAATCGCAAAATCTTGAGAAGTCTACCAAAGATTTGGAGGCCCAAGGTAACTGCCATTCAAGAGGCAAAAGACCTTAACTCTTTAAGAATGGAGGAACTTTTGGGATCCCTCAAGGTCCATGAGCTGGAACTAGGAGAAGATGCTCCTAAGAAGAAGTCTCTTGCCCTGAAAGCCAATTCCAAGCTGGGAAGGATTGTTTCTCAAAAGGCCCTGAAGGTAGACGAGTCCTCAGAAGACTCTGGAGACTCAGAAGGCGACTCTGATGATGATGATGTCCTTGCTCTGCTAAACAGAAGGATCAAGAGGATGCTTCAGAAGAAGGCCAAATTCAGAAAGTCATCCTCATCCGATAACAAGATGGGCAAGTCAGGAAAAGATACCTTTCCTGATAAAATAACATGCTTTGAGTGCAAACAACCTGGTCACATGAAGGCCGATTGCCCTAAGCTAAGAAGGCTTTTTTCAAAGACGAAGAAGTTTCCGAAGAAGAAGAAAGTGTACATGGCCACATAGGAAGATCTTGATGAGTTCACCTCTGATGAGGATGAGGAAGATGCTGAAGAAGCCAACCTGTGCATGATGGAAAGCCTTCCTTCGTCAGATAGCTTTGAATCAGAGGTAATACCACAAACCCTGAAAGATATGTATGATGATCTGGTGGAAAGTTCTAAGGAACTTTTCATGAGTACAAAGAGCTATCAAGAGCATTCACTTAAGTGGATATAAAAAATGAAGCTCTTGAAACTGAAAATTTGTCACTCAAGGAAAAGCTTCTTAGTTCTGATATTTGTGATTCAGCAACTTTGAAAACTGAAAATGAGAATCTTAAAAAACAAGTTGCTGAACTCACAAAGGACCTTGCTACTTTTGTCAATGGAACCAAGAATCTGAATATGCTTCTGGGTGTCCAAACAAATCCCAAAGACAAAAGTGGTCTCGGTCATTCAGAAACTTCCTCTGTGTATGATGTCAAAATAAAAAATGCTAATAAGGCTAAGAAAGGTAAGGGATGCCTTCACTGTGGTATGCCTGGACATGATATGTCACAGTGCCGACACAAAAAGAAAGGTAGACCTCCTGCTAACAAGAAAGGGCCCAAAAAGATGTGGGTACCTAAGACTTTAATTATTCCTGTTGTAGATGTGTTTAACAGGACAAAGGAGACACCACAAATGGTACCTGGACAGTGGCTGCTCGCGACACATGACAGGAGAAAGATCTTTGTTCCAAAACCTTAGACCTAAGGATGGTGGAGTGATGACTTTTGAAGGAGATCAGAAAGGAAAAATCACTGGCGTAGGTTCAGTAGGAATGAAGCTGAATCACACTTCAGAGACTTCAAAAGCGAAGGATGAAGCACCTGTTGAAGGACCATCTGAAGTACCTGCTGATAAGACAACTGTCCAACCTGCTGATACTGACACTAATCAGAAAGATAATGCTGAGTCTCAAACTGAACAAGTCTTCCCTGGCTGGCGTGAGTGGAGGTACAAAAATAATCATCCTCGAGAGCAAATCATTGGTGACACTTCAGAAGGAGTAAGAACAAGATCAAGATTAAATGAAGTCAACAATCTTGCTTTTCTCTCTGAAATTGAACCAAAGAATATTAAAGAAGCTCTGCATGATGAAGGGTGGATCCTAGCTATGCAAGAAGAGATAAATCAGTTTGCTAGAAGTGATGTTTGGACTCTTGTTCCTAAACCCCATGGGAAAAAGATCATAGGAAACAAATGGGTTTTTAGAAACAAACTCTCTGAAGATGGTCAAGTTATCAGAAACAAGGCCAGACTGGTTGCTCAAGGCTACAATCAGCAAGAAGGTATTGATTTTACTGAAACTTTTGCTCCAGTAGCTAGACTAGAAGCACTTAGAATTTTACTTTCCTACGCAGCTAATAATAGCATCAAACTATATCAAATGGATGTTAAGAGTGCCTTCCTAAATGGTTTCATTGAGGAAGAGGTATTTGTTAGGCAACCCCCTGGTTTCGAAAATGTAACTTTTCCCAATCATGTTTTCAAACTGAAAAAGGCTCTGTATGGTCTGAAACAAGCTCCTAGAGCTTGGTATGAAAGACTAAGCAACTTTTTACTCCAAAATGGTTTTGAAAGAGGAAAAGTTGACACAACTCTTTTTAGAAAAATGTCTAAAAAGACCTAATTCTGGTCCAGATATATGTTGATGATATTATCTTTGGATCAACAAACTCCTTACTGTGCACTGAGTTCTCAAAGCTTATGCAATCCGAATTTGAAATGTCTAATGGGAGAACTAAAATTTTTCTTGGGACTTCAAATCAAGCAAGACTCTGATCGTATATGGATTCATCAAGAGAAGTATACAAAAGAGATGCTTAAGAAGTTTAATATGCATGATTGCAAGCCTATGAAAACTCCTATGCACCCCTCATCTGTTTTAAACAAAGATGAAGGAGAAGAATCTGTTGACCCAACTATGTATAGAGGGATGATTGGATCCTTATAATATCTTACTGCAAGTAGACCTGACATTATGTTCAGTGTATGCCTGTGTGCAAGATTTCAATCTGATCCAAGAGTGACTCACTATCAAGCTGTAAAGAGGATATTTAGATATTTGAAAGGTACTACTAATTTTGGTCTATGCTATAAGAAGAGTAAGGATTGCAGGTCAGTAGGATTCTGTGATGCTGACTTTGCTGGAGACAGAATTGAAACAAAATCAACCAGTGGCGGATGTCACTTCATTAGAAAAAATCTGATAAGCTGGTCCAGTAAGAGACAAAGCACGATAGCCCTTTCAACTGCTGAAGCCGAATATATTTCTGCAGCATGCTGTTGTTCACAGCTACTATGGGTAAAATATCAGCTAGAAGATTTCAATATTCATATTAAATCTATTCCAATCTTCTGTGATAACACGAGTGCAATTAACCTTTCTAAAAATCCAATTCAGCACTCAAGAGCAAAACACATTGAAATTAAACATCATTTCATAAGAGACTATGTTCAGAAGGGAGTTATTGATATACAATTCATTGATACAGAACATCAATGGGCTGATATATTCACTAAACCACTTGCTGAAGATAGATTCAAGTTTATCAGGCAAAATTTGAATATTCTCTCTATTTCGGAAAATTGAATCTTCTTCTTACTTCACAAAATTTTGATTTGCATCAGTGGTATCCTGAATTCTTCCCTTCTTGCTTATGTTTCACTTCTTCAGACACTTTGTTTACCCTTTTGACTGATGACAAAAGGGGGAGTATTAAGAAACTAACAAAATCTGAAGTTAAGTGGTTTTCAGAAGAATTCTCAAATTCAGGGGGAGCTTTACTGGGAGCAGATTAAGAGCAAATTCAAGTCGAAAAGCTCTGAATCGGTATCTGGTTTAGGGGGAGCTTTAGTCTAATATATTATTATCTCTTCCCTTCAGATATTTGATTTCTTTCTTAAAGCAAATTTGTCATCATTAAAAAGGGGGAGAATGTTGAGTCTCAAAATGTTATTAAGAGGATAATAATGTTTTAAGTCTCGCAACTCCAAAGTTTTAATGAAAAACAAATTTGGCTTTAACGTGAAAGTATAACTTCTGCTGAAGGTATTTGTTCAATATTTCAGAAGGTACAGTCTGAAGAAATCTTGTCATCTGAAGTACGTGAAACCTTCAGAAGCAAGGAAACCTGCTGAGAGAGTGCTACCTGCTGAAAGCAGTGAACCTCCTGAAATCGTGAGACATCGTACTATTTCCTGTTCGTCTTCAATATTATACTCTCAGAAATTCTCCTTGAAGACTCAAGTCTCTTGTAGCAGTCTCAGATTACTTGTGCCTCTTATTCTTCTGGAAAGTCAGAGAAAGTGTTTTTTTGGCATATTTCAAATTTCTCTCACCAAAAAGGCAAAGTCTGCAGAAAAGTACATACGGCTCAGAAAAAGTGAAGTCTGTGAGCTGACTCTACTACCTGCTACTGTTGAGGGTTCAGGCCATGTGTCACAACGGGAGAATTTGCATTAAATGTTATCTCTCAACGGGAAATCGATTGAAGTTCAACGGACGAAAGCTCTTCTCTCTATAAATACCAGACTTCATGAAGAAAGAAACAGAGAACCAAGAACAGAGAAATCGACTTGCTGAAACGCTGCAGAAATTTATACTCATCTGTTTCATAATTCTCTCATATTGTACAACAACTTCTATATCCTGAGTATTACTCAGTCATTTGTACAAGTTTCCCAGTTCAAGCTCTAAACTTGTGTAGTTTCAGAGTTTGAGCATTCATCCTTTCAAACTGTATTTGCTGGGGTAGCCTGAAGAGGCTGTGTTAAAAGAATACTTGGGTTTTCAGCCTGGAGAGGCTGTGTGTACAAAGAATACTTGGTTGAGCCTGGAGAGGCTTGTCTGCAAAAGAATACTTGGTTGATCCTGGAGAGGCTTGTCTGCAAAAGAATACTTGGTTGAGCCTGGAGAGGCTTGTCGGTAAAAGAATACTTGGTGTTGAGCCTGGAGAGGCTTGTCTGTAAAAGAATACTTGTAATATTGCGGGATTAGTGAAAATCCAGTGGTGGTTTTCTCTGGGACTGGACGTAGCTCACTGGGTTAGTGGGTGAACCAGGATAAATCTCTGTGTTAAGTTCTCTCAATCCTTTACTATTTAATTTCCGCTGATATCTGTTTATTTCTAACTGAGGAGGATTCTGAAAAGTGAGTTTATAATTTGCGCAGCGAAAACATTTTTATCTATTACGTAAATCAGTTCAAAAATCAATTTTACTGGACCTGCTGAAGTGTTTCAGCAAGTCTCTAAAAACTCATTTTTCAGCAAGTTGTTTGAACGTTGAAAATATCTTTGCTTGTTTCAAAAGGTTTTCAAAAAATCTGTAAAGATTATAAAAACACTATTCAACCCCCTCTTCTAGTGTTTCCTGTGGTCCTAACACAAGGTCCTCCCAAACATCCACTTCACCCCCTATGTAATCAAGCTCATTCTGTTCATTCCTCTAAAACTTCCCTCCGCGGTGCAAAATCGGTGTTACTAAGCTAGACATCCTCTACAAGTACACATTATAAAAAATATTATAATCATGATTGAACCTTTTTAAACCCAAAAATCCTTAAAACAAACAATAAAAGATTATTAAAATCAAAGCCAACAATATACATATTCAGGTTTACCTACATATTACAAATTTTTTAAATTTTGTCACTAAGTAATAACCTTATTAAACAAGCATGGACACTCTTACCAAGGGACCACCATGAAACCCTTAAAAAAGAACTTCTCTCACGGGACCATAGATCCCTTACATGGAGGGTTTTTTTTTTACAGTAAAAAAAAAATTGGTTTTGCAACACAAGAAAACGAAAAACGGAGGAGAAAAATGCACCTTCGCCAGTGTTTGATTGATGTAGGTAGAAGGAATCTTCAACGCATAAATCCCCAAACGTTTTCTCAACAAGCTCGCACAGTACCGGAGAACATGCAGAAGTGGTTATGGAGTTTTCTTGCAGTTAGGGTTTTTATCTTGGTGGTTTACTACGACGGGTGAGAAGGGAAGGTAAAAGGTGGGGGGGGGGGGGGGATTTGGTTTCTAACAAAAACGTTTTCACTTCTTTTACTTTGGTCCCTATAAATTCCACTTTACTTTTAATTTGGTCCATGTCCTCCACGAGGATACCTCGTGGATTGCTAGGGTGTCATTTAACGTTCCAAGCAAGCTCAGTTGACGCCGTTAATTAACTTATGCTAACAGAAGGACTAACTTGAAAGGCGAAATACAATTTCAGTGTCTAATTTTTAATTTTTGCCCATTCAAGAACCAACTTGACAGCGAGTGACACTTCATGAACCAAATTGGCAAATTGATGGTTTACTCTTTTTTTTTTCTATATACAAATTTTGACACCTTACTTGAGGGAACTGAACATATACCATTCAAATCAATGATTAATGAAGTATTTGATTTGAGTCACTAATTATTGGTTAAATGGTGCAATTGACAAATTTTGATAAAAAGGAATAATTTTTTTAAAACATATACTCCGTATCAAAATATTATATTAAAAACGTTTTATATAAAAAAAATATATGTACGGTCATATTATTTATTATTAAGCTTCATAAATAATGTAACAGTAAAAAACTTCTTTATATCAATAGTGAATATTTATTAAATTAAAAAAATATGTTAGTACGTATAATAATCCAGTTTTATATTAAAAAATTAGATTGATTAGAAAAAATATACAATTAAAAAACTAAGAATATAACTTCATAGTTTTTTTTTATGGATTTTTGTTAATGCATAAGTATTATCTATTATAAAAGGATAGTTTTTTTTTTATGGATTTTTGTTAATGCATAAGTATTATCTATTATAAAAGGATAATCATATTCAAGGTTTAATCACAAACTCATCACTCTTTTCTAACGTGTTCAATAGAAATCAAATCCGAAAACGTATTGCCAATTAAGCATATTGCCAATTAAGCCACATGTGACTTGATGACATTATACTCTATCGAACCACCATGCTTCACGCGAGAGTCACGTCTGCAATAATGTTGCGAATAATATATGCTCTCTTGTGATGGGCAATAAAACCTATTAAAAAAACAAAAGGTAACAAAAAAGAGCACGCAACTTCTCGTGCTATTGCCAACATACATTTTTTATTTTGAAACTAAACAAATTAATTTTGGTTTTGTTTTTTACAAAAAGATAATTCTTTTGAACAAACATATTCCCCCAATCCAAGCAGAGCATCTTTTCTTTTTCCCAGATACCAACTCAAAGCATCTGATATTCCATATTATATGAATTTGAATCGACCAAAAGAATAATAATAACATCCTCTTTTAACAAAATAAGACAAATTTTGAAGAAGAAAAAAAACCAATGTTACTTTTGTTGATATTTAGCAATCTAACATCAGAACCCTATTCTATTAGTCTAAAATTTCAGACATTAGAAGCATATAAACTAACATGCCAAGAGAGGAGTGTGAAGGAAAAGTAAAAAAGTGGAACATAGCTCTATAATGAATGCTGATAATCAAGTCAGAAGCCAAATGAGAAATTTTTATTAGCATGTATGTACAAAGGACCAAAACTAGTCTATGGTAACCCTCAAAAAGACCACCACCTAATATAGGAACAAGGATACACTAAGCCACAGATTAATGTCAACTACCTCATGCTCAGTTCTGTAAACCAGAAGGACAAGATGAGCAATAATGATGAGGTAAAGTAACTAGTCAACCCTGGCCCTGATAAATTTACCCCATGGCTCTCATCTATCTTTGATGAGATAAGGCACCTTGTTCTGAGTGTTGCATCATTCCTTCTTGTTTTGATCTCAGCAATTCATCACTTTTTCTTCCACAAAATGCTTACTCCATCAATCCCTTGGGGATAGGAAATGAACTATGAATTTTCCCTACTGGCTTCAGCTTCAGCACGATGTTCTTCGCCATTGCTTCTTCCCTTTCTTTTGAGGCAATTTGAATGGACTCCAACTCTTCCTGCGTTTGGAGGTCTCGCAAAAGAGACCAGATGCTAGAGCCTGCTGAAGCCACAGGTCAAATGCCTCTTCATCTTCATCCATCATCATTTCAGCATCCAAATCCCATGGGAATCTACTTGAGTTGCTACGTTGGCTTTTCTCCAAGCCAACCATGTTTACATGGAAGCTCGGTCGATGGGTGTTAGGCCTACAAGCCATTCCCTGCATGAAATAGAGTAAGCTGTCAGGGACAGAAAATGGAATAAAAAACAGTCCTTTCTCAATCAAGATTTAGATTTCTTTTCAACCATCATATTTATAACCCTTGTGGACTCAAATCCTAAAAGAAAGGAGGGATTTATATTGCCACAAATTCGACAAAGGGATGGCAAAACAAAGATAACTACTGCCTTGTATAAGAGACGAAGCACAGTACCCAAATGACCCTCATTGTCAAAATAAGCAGGAATTCCTAGGTTTCACCCACTCTTCCTCAGAAGAATAGGAATTCAGTAATTTTGCAACATCCACATTCATCAATAACCAAAATGCTATATCAATGCAATTCCAATCAATGTAATTTTGCAACATCCACGTAAACCCCACATGTTTATGTTTTACCTTTTATATTGCCATGATGTTTTTATTTCTTTCTCTATTCTTGAAATTTCAGATTAAACATCAAATCAAGTAAAGATGGATTATATGTGTACCAAGAAATACTGTGCATACCTGACAAATAGCCCATTCTGACACATCAAAAATTTTGCTCTCCGCACAAACAAAAGCACGTGGAATCTCTACCTGTGAAAACAAGATCAAAGTTCAGAAACAAAAAACAAACTATGTAAGATGAAGTGGGGAAAATTATTTGCTGTGAAGAATCTACCTTTTGAGGCCTGTCAAAAACCAAAGACCCTTTATATTCAACCCATCCATCTCCATCTTTGGCTTGATGAAACTGACAGCAGTCCTGCTTCCAGAGAAGGTTGTAAAATTCAGAATTAAGATAAAGTGCACATGCAGTAGAGAGAAGGAAGAAGGCATTTAACAATCAGAATGTAAAGGAAAGAACTCATACCTGACACCATCTTGCTTTGGCCTTACTCCTGTTAGTGCATACCCAAATATGTGAATTCCCACACTTAGTGCACTGTATACGTCTGGATTCTTCAGAACGGTATTCGGTATTATCCTGAGAAGAATACATGTAACATCAATATCTTTCTAATAAAGATCATCAGTTAGCCAAATAATTCAGCAACCCATGTACTATCAGTCTCATACAATCAATTGCACTGCCTTCATTCTGAAATCATGTTATCATGAGATAAAGGTGGTTTTGATAATCAGACAAATCCTCTTATCCCATTAGTATATACATCATTCAAATACATTATCCTTGTTACTCTTTCCTATTTTTTGGTCCTTTTGTATGTGAACTCTTAAATTTTAAAACGGGCCACAGAGAGAAAATTTTAATTTCAACTTGAGACATAAGATTGAGATTAACAAAGACCATTGTCACATTTCATTATGCATTACAGTATGGTTAAAAATACAAATTATATGTGGAGAAGATGTGAAAGATTTTGATTTTACTCCATAAGGGAGTAAGTGTGACAAGGTGGAGACTCAAGTGTCAAATACAGATTCCATACATTGAGTTGGGGCAACGTTCAGTTAGTAACATTTTAAAGATAATGGTCTGTAGAAGAAGTATGGACACAGGAGACTAGCACAGCAACACAGTAAAATTCTGTTAGAATATACGAAAAATATCTCATAATATTTGAGTTGTATGATTGTATCATAGAGTAAATTAAAATATCTTAGATTATCTCTTAGGATTGGTTTCCGTATTTCTTTATATTCTTGATTTGTTTCCTTATTTAATTAGGTTAAGGAGTCTAGTAATTATCATGATTAGTTTCCTTAATTAGGATTAAGAGTCTAGTATTAGTATTACTATAAATAAGGGTTAGTGCTTAGTTTTTTGAATAATCAAACCATAATCATAATTCAGAAAACTCAAGCTAGAATATCATGCATTTTGGCTTGGACACATTTCTTTTCAAGAAGTCTGTAGAGCACTTCTTTAAACTCAGCAGACTAGTTGACATCCAAAGGAATTAACAATCTAAAGGAATAAATGAAAGAACATTCTAGAAAAAAGTTAAAAATTTTCTTTAACTGTTCTGTAGGTAACTAAAGGAAAATTTCTTTTGCACTATAATGTATGGATCTTGTAAATGTGAGAATACTATGTCTGGACAAAAAAAGAACTGTTTAACTACCACACATGATATTAAGGAACAATTCTTTTGTGTAAAAGAAGATGTAGAGTAAAAAAATACCAAAACATTCTTTATTTCTAAACTCAAAACTACAATTTATAAGATGAGTGGACCGACCTACACAGAATTCAAGTAGAATATGTCAGTTATTTACAAGAATATCATCAGATTTACCTGATGTGAACCACTGTGGGATTTCTGGCAGACACTTTTTGCCATGGATTCTTCTTTTCTTAATTGCTCATCATAGTCTCGCTTCTTCACAGAGTCAGAAAGAACCTGGAAGTTTCATATAACTTGTTAATGGGAGAAACCAATGAGAGGCAAAATCATTTATGTTTACACATTAAATGCTTATGTATCAACTATAAGAGAGGCTTTGCAGCTTATACTTAAAACTTTACCTCATATGCACATTGAAGCTTCTTAAATGATTCACTTGCCAAAGAACTGCCCATATTTTTATCAGGATGCACGAGCATAGCCTACATGATCAAATAAAAACAACGGGAATATTCCACATACATCAGAATATAAGAGGGTGTTTGTCTTGTTTTCTGTTTTCATATTTAATTGATATGTTTTCGGTTTTCACTAATAATTACAAAAATGCCAACTTATTTTGTTTCCTGTTCTGAAGATATTGAGAAAGAAATGGTAAAAACAAAAACAAAATGAAGGCAAGTAACATTTTTGTAATTATTAAACAAATGAAAATGAAAACACAAAATAAACCAAACACTCTTCAAATAGGCTAGTAAACACAACATAACTTGGGTCGAAATGTGATTCCACATACACTGTAACAGGGTACTGCTTAAATACATATGCGGCAGCCAAAATAAATACTTTCATAACAGTGAGGCAAAACAAAATAGAGAAAGCAAAAGAAAAACTACAAAAATACCTTTTTCCGGTATTCCTTCTTCAAAACTGCAGCATCAACCTTCTTGTGGCGGGTAAACCCAAGGGCTTCATAATGATTCAGACTCTTCAATATCCTTCTCATTTCATCAATTGAACTTGCCTGTTCTTTAACAACTTTGTTAACAGAAAGTTCTTTCTGGTTATCAACAACTGATGTGGTGACAGCAGGTTTACTGGATGATTTACAGGAATGCAAAGTCTCAGATTCATCAGTGGGAATAGAATATTCACACTCTTCAGAGAAGTCATCTTCCACAACTGTTTCCGATTGCTTCTGCTCTTCAGAATGTGAACTTTCACTCACATTATCAAACCATTGGAGCAGAAAATTCAAGATGTCATTAGAGAGAAATGCAAGGTTTATAGCGAGGAAGACACCCAGCCATCCCACTCGTACTTGAACACAATACATAGCATATATAGTTCCGATTAATACCACCAAGCGTGCATGATTTAGGGAGAATAAATAACCTGCATTTGTTATTCACAAACAAAATTTCAGGATTTAAAAATGAAAAAAATAATCAATTATTCCAACAACAAAAAAGTTCACTGTTGCCCTTATAGAAACTCAGTTTCGTGCCAAAGATGGTCAATAACATATTTCAGTGTCATGTAGATGTAGACAGCATATAGTGAAGCTTTTTGGTTAGGGGGAAACTAGTCAGGGGAGGAAACGTCAACAACTGCATAATGGTATGGAAGCATAAACACAATTGAAAAATACTTCCTTTAGTCTGAACATATTAACAGTGTATAAAATATAAAAGACAATAGAACAATAGGCAGCATGTCTCCTCCTTTTTTATCCTGGTCATTAGGAGAATACATCTGCAAACCCAAACAGCACAAAAGAACATCATACCTCCAACTATGAGTAAAGTTCCTGTTATCCAGAAGTTAGCATACATCCACAAAATAAGGATGGCAAAAAGCCCTACAATGAAAAGCCCAGGAGTATAACCCAAGTATTGGACAGCAACTCCAGCAACACCCTGAAGCATTCAATTGAACTGTGAGAAGAAATGTATGAAATTTTCTCTGCAAAATTATTTGCTACTGAATTGAACTGAATAAATAAAGTACATAACTAAATATGTCTATAATGGTTGTTTATTTAAGCCAAGAAAAAGTATAATCCCCATTTATACCATCATGCTCCTCTTTTTGTCATTATATGCAAGTTCTACAAAATGCCATAAAGACTCAATGGTGGCAAAAAGCAATGCCATCAATGCACTCTTGTAAGGTAGACCAAGTACTAAGTGCTTATATCCATATTAATTTATTCTTTTAGTAAAAACGTCTAACATAATATTTTGAACTTATGTTAGGAAAAGTACAAGTAAATAGAAGATATACAATGTCAAACTAAGCAAACCACTGAATGGAATGGACACAAGAATTATGGCTCAACCCCCCCCCCCCCCCCCCAAATGAAAAACAAAATAAAAACATGCAGTTTGTCCCTAGAGAGAAATTAAAATCATTGTAATTGAATAAATTTAGAATTCAATGACATTAACATCTAAAAAACCACCTGGAGCTAATTTTGCTAGAGACAATACTAATCATCATGTCCACATCATCCAATACTCTCCCAAATTTTGAGAGACAGAATCTCATTTTTATAAAACTTGGCATCATTCTTGAAGGCTTGAAACTAATCTATATCATAAAATTCTTATAGAGCACTGCCATTTATAGAATGACTATTAAAGCCTAATAGTATGCTTCAGGTACTAAGTTATATTTTAGAATGACTAACAAGGCAATTGAAAAAGCCATCATACCACTAAATGACAAGCTAACTGCCACTATTCTAAAACAGCTACCTTACTGAACTAGACAATAATAATTACTGGAAGAACAGCCAAAAATAAAAATATATAAATGGATAATAGATATAAATGTCAGAACCAAGAACTGTTAAGAGTAAAGATTTAGATAGGTTGAAATGAAGACATACCATACTAACAAGCACGTAAACCAAGCAATACATTGAAGTCAGACTAAGAAAGCAGCTCCACATTATAAGCAGGAGCATCACTGAACCAAACTTAATGAAGGACTGAAAGCCCCTTAGAGCAGAGTCTTTCCAATAAATCAATGATAACCTAAGTAAGCTCCCCAATCTGGAGCAACCATTGCACACCATAGGCCAATGCCGTTCAATGAACATAGCAGTTTTGTCTCTGCAACAAGTCACTGCAGTTCTAGCACGCCAGCAGGCATCCTTCTGTGACCGAAGCCATTGCCAACCTTGCTTGAATAACCCTATGTCTTCCATCACCAAGGCCTCCTCAGATTCCCCCAGAAACTTGGTGAAACCCCACTCCTATGACTAAAACAGAAACATCATCCTAAAGAAGTTGCTAATGCTATTGATACCCACCACCATCAATCCAATTCCTTATATATCTAAACGATTGTGATGCTAAATCACCAATGCTAGCCATAAAATAAATTACCTTGATCTGCCAAAATTCACTTAATAAACAAGGCCTGCTACTCCAACCCCCTCCTTTAAAGAACCAAATTCACGGGTTTCACAGGTACAATGGCTCCCAATCCAAAGAAAGAGAAAGAAGTAAAAACAAAACCCCACTATTAATAGGACCAAAAGAGAACATTGCGTGAGTCCATGATAGCACTAAATACAATCACGTTCAAAAGGAGGTAAATTGCTTCCTAAATAAGCTTCCAAAAAAGCAAGCACTGTTCACAAAAGCCCCCAAAAACAAAAAAACACAAAGCATCAGTTGAACGAGTAGATAAAAACCCTCCCTTTTTGACAAAAACAATGTGATTCCTCTCCTTTTTCCACGCCCCCACTGAAACTCCCAGAACTAGCAAGCTTGACCCTTTAACCAGTTTAAGACCCAGCACTACAAAAGGGGGCAAAAACCCATCAAAGGAACGAACTTGAAGGTGGCCCAGTAACCGTGGAAACCCTAAAATCTGAGTGGAGGACTCACTTGAGATGAGAAATTGGGTGAAGAAGATCAAGGTTGAGACTTTGGAGCACCGACAGAGAATGAGCAAAAGGGGTTCCAAAAGGGGGAAGAGGGTGGAGAAGAATATGGGATTTGGCTGAGTGAGGAAACCTTGGCTTTTCTTTTTCTTTTATTTTTTTCCCTCTCAGGGATTGCTTGTGAAAAAGAGAGTGAGTTTGTAAAAGTTTCAAAAAGTTTCGTAAAGGGTGGAGAGAAGAGTGAGAGAGTTGTTTTGTTTCAGAGGATGAGAGAGAAAGAGCGAGAGAGAGAATTTGACATCATAATTTTTAATATTATTTGGTTTGCTTTGTGGATTAGGGCTGGAGTTTTGTGTAATAATGAGGCACTGGGGTCCATGACCCAACATTGAGTTTTGTAGTAATTCATATATTTTTCTTAAATTTATCTCATTTAAAATTAGCAGTTCGCTTCACATTTAAGTTTGATTTGAATAAAAATTATATTTTATCATTTATATACACAATAATGTTAATGATTAATTTTTATTAACAATTGAGATTCCTTATTTCCTTGAAATAAGAATTAAATCCATATTACTTCACCTCAAAAATAAATATTTACCCTTGGATTTAGTTTGAGTAATAAAAAAATTAAATGGATTAAATTTAATTTGATTTAGTTTAAAAAATTAACTGACTCAACCCCATAAAAATTAGGTTTTTTTTAAAAAAAAAAACTTTGTTACAAATATTCCACAATAAAAGTCTAGTACAAATCTATAATATAATGAATTACAATGAAAACAGAGACAATTCAGTGAGCAACCAAAATACCAAAATTTTGGTAATGAGAAGTGTTTATCATGTACATTTGGTTTCTTCCAATATTGATTGACTTCCATGCATGCCCCCAATGATATCACTTTGTCGTTGCAGACATTGTGAGGAATAAGGTGCAAAACAAACCCATTACAGCAAGCAAATCACATTGTTTGCCATTGCTGATGGTGACACTAGTGGTAGCGTGGCCACTGGCAGCAATCATATGAAGTTAATCTTGTATTGTATCAATGCAAATACATATTGTATAATAAAATAATTTCTTATCTAATTTAATAATTGTATCATGTTAGTTTTGTTTTCAATTTAATTAAGTTTTTATAAAATATTATTGTCATTTTGGAATCTTGGTAGTACTTGCTTAATTTTTGCAAACTTTCATCAATGGTATAGTTAGTCCATGAGGCATTGCAATCAATATTAACAGAATTTCATATACAGTTACCAAATTATCTAGTAGTTTAGATCAAGAATTTCCAAAAATTTAATGGGTTTTAATTACTTTAATACTGGTTGGCACCAACATTAAATAGTGTAGTTTGCTCTATGAACAGAATTTCCTGTTATGTTTCCAAAACATCTACTAGATTTGATCAAGAATTTCCTAAAATTCAATGGCTTTTACTTTTCTACCAGTTGATACCAACATTAAAGACACTGTTTGTAACCACTTCACCCCAGAATAGGTGGAAGAATTTATTCTCACGGAGTTTGTCAGTATCCTCTCCTTGAAACTTAACAAAATAGTCCTTGTCACCCATGTGACCATAAAGAAAAGATTTCTCATCCCCTCAGACAATAACCTTTTTTTTACTTGTAATTTTGGCTAAGCAGATTAATTCAATTAGATGAAAACCAAACTATCAGACATCATTAATTTTGTCTGTTTCTCTCTTTTTCACTCCACATTTAATTTAATATAAGACTAATGTTTTATACACAAACTTTATCTTTACATATTCTAATGTAGATTCCTAAAAAAAAGTTACAATAAATCAGAGTTTTATCCAATAGCTTGCACGGACTTTATTCTTATAGATTCTAATGTAGACTTTATGGAGGGGTTTTTGTCTGAACAAGTATCATTTTCCATAATATGATAGTGAAAACAAAAGAACAAGAAACAGAACCAACATCTATTGAGGTAGGTAAGATGGTGCTTATTGCTGGCATTCCATCTTTGTTTTCATTATAGGCTCTGAAGAACCAATTCAGGAGGCACATGGTTAGCTAAGTTCAGCAAGTCAAATAGCCCTTAAGTTTGTTTCCCATAGATGGGTTGTTACAGCTGGAAGTCTTTGTGCAATTGAACTATATTTCTCTGATCTCACCAATATTTCATATATATAACTTCCTATCCGGGTGCTCACTTTACCACTTATGGCCCCAGAAACTTTACCAAACAAGATGTTCTCTTTTTAGTCCATGAAATATACTTGATATTTGGTTTTAGTCTCTCTAATTTAAAATTAGTGATTTTGGTTCTTCAAAAATTGAAAATATATTAATTTAGTTCTTATCGATAAAAATTTATAGTTAGTCCGTAATAAAATTCGTAGCAAAACTAGGTAATAAAGATTAAATTGGTGTATTTTTTATTTTTTAGGGACCAAAACTACTGATTTTAAATTACAAAAATTAAAATCAAATCTCGATTATATTTCAGGGATTAAAAACATATTTAACTCAAAAAAATTAGAAACTCAAGTTCTAGAACCTAAATATGCTTTCCATTTTAAAAAACAGAAAACTGATAAATCTATATTGACAGAGTTTTTAAAAATAATTTTGAAAAATGTGACGGTTTTTTAGTTTTTGAAAATTAAAATTTGAAACGTTTAGGAAAACTATCTTTTATTTTTTTGTTTGGATTATGGTAATGCTATAAATAAATCAGTTTATCAGTAAAAAAACAGTTGTTAAAATCTGTTTTGTGAAATAGTTATAAAAAACTAAAAACTAAAAAAAGGAATAAAACACACCCTTAATTTTATTATTTTAATCCTCAAAACCAATGTATAGTCCATGGCAAATAGTACTTATAGGGTAATGTGCCACCCTTGTCAGAAAAATGACACATTGTACAAGTTGTTGAAGACATACACTATGTCTGGTCACTAACAGTTACAGGCTTACAAACAAGGAAGTTCCATCCTACAGTTACCCAAGTAAATTGGATTGCAGAAAAGGTCTCTCCATGTTGAAGTTTCATTAACTGTGCTTCAAGTTTACCCACTCTCAAGATAACGACTTCTTTCTTGATCTAGAATCTCGAGAATTTGAGACACTATTGCTATTTGAGAAAGACAAATAATGAAGGAGACAAGGAGATAGATACAACAAAAAGGACCTCCAAAATTATCATTTATCATAAGCTGTGTTCAAATTTACAAGACAACATATTTAGCTAAGCAACTTCCTAGTCATGGACTCATGGAGCCTTACACCCAAAATAAAATAATAAAAAAACACTCAAAAAGTATGGAATGTTGCAAGATTTACATGATATACAAGCCTAAGCAAATGAAATAAAATTTTTAAATTAAGGGGCAAAGCATTGTTGATTGATATTTATATGCTTTGATCATATTTTGCAGTGAAGGTTGTAGTTGTAGCTGATGACATGGTAGTGTCCTGGTAGTCTGAGGAAGAGGATGTATTGAATGTAGATAAAGTCTTTGTACCAATATCATATTCCTCTTTCTTTCTAACTTTGAGATCCATAAAATCAGAAATTAAGGCTGGTTTTGTTATGGTACTTTCATCAACATTAATTTTTCCAGTGAGCATCTTGACCACAGAAGACATGGATGGCCGTTGCTTTGGAGATTCCTGAGTGCAAAGAAGGCCAATCTTCAGAAAATTACAAGCCTGCTCAGTATCAAATTCTCCATTTAGTGATGTATCTACCAGCCCTACTAATTCCTTTTGTTCATAAAATTCCCATGCCTGAAAGAACACAAGCTAAAATAAGAGTAGGTCCAAAAATCTCATAGCAATTTAGAATATGATGGATGACACTTGTGCAATGAAATGCCAAATGTTAGCAATTCCAGTTTGAGAATAAGTCATAAGAAACACTTTCTTCCAGAGAAAGAAGAACAGACACAGTCCTTAAATGTTCTGATAGAAACTGGATTAAAACACATTTATGATGAATATGCTGTATTATTCTTCTGCAGATACTGATATCAGTACCTGTATGGTGGATTCACAATGGAATGCAAATAATGGAAACAGAAAGTAGGTAATACAGGGTAACTGATAATTGACAGACCCTGCAGTGCACTCTCCCTGACTCTTCCCCATCATTCCCTCCCTGATATCTCAATTCCCCTTTATTGCCTCTCTTGCAATCTTAACCATTCCCTCCCCAAGAGACCTAAATCCTTTCTAATAGGTGGTTTTGAAACACATTCCTATAAGAATCACCAATGTGTTTACCTAGCACAACTAAGCTAGAAGTAGATTGACAACATTACGATTTTAATTTAAAGTATAATTCTGATAGCATTTCAATTTTTGGCTTAAGGAACAAAATAAATTTTGAAGGGTTTGGCTTGTCAAATGCTTTTGCACATGAATATGATACTATATTTTAAAGCAGTTCAACCCAAACAAGGAGTTAAACTTTTACTTAGAGATGAGCACGCACATTTCATTATTGAGGACTTCAGGTAAGTAATTAATAAATCATAAATGAATATGGGGCTTTCGAGTTTTGTTAGAATAGATGAAGATTGAGGAAAGAAGGTGGTTGGAAGAAATGATGCTAATAAAAGATATGCCAATACAATTGGGAATGTAAGACATCCATACCCTCTCAAGAAGAAACTGTTCTTCTATTGGTAATCGTGAATTTGTGTTACATCTCCCACTGACTATCTCCACAAGGAGGACACCAAAACTGTAAATATCTGCTTTTCGTGTTAGCCTCCCTCCTATTGCATACTCTGGTGCCAAGTAGCCTCTGAAATTGACCATGCAACAGTAAATTTCAGACATAAAATAAATTTTAAAAAAGATCATTGTGTGCATATGTAAACAGCAAAAGAAAAGCTTTCCTCTTTCTCAAGTAAGGAGTGAAAGGTAATGGGTAAATGGTCATATATAATAACATCCTGAAGCAAATATGCACATTTCCATTAACACATAAGAGCAGTTTAGCAGCACTGTCAATGACTCAGGGATTTAGTTGAAACATATGAATTTGGAACCAGCCAGATTATTTCTGCAATGCAGTTTTCAGACAACAAATTCATGCTCAGCACTGGCTCAACTCTTATGTCACAACTAAAACAGTGTGATAACAGATGCCATGAAAAAATATGAATATGAACTTCAATTTCATCAATTGGCATTAAAATGGACTGTTATAGATTACGAACTATATTCTGATTTTTCCAGTATAATAATAGCATATAATTCTGATCAGTCAGAACATACTCCAGTAGTGTTAACTTCCATGTATAAGTCAAAGATCTTGAATTTGAAACTGGGTAATTGAGGCACAGAAAGCACAGAGTCTTCCAATTTGAAATTGAGAAGATTGCATTGCCATAAACAAAAAATAAACTGCAGAGCTGTAAATTACAACACTTACATTGTTCCTGCTACACGTGTGCTGACATGAGTCATGTTTGCTGGAATAAGCTTTGCAAGACCAAAATCTGAAATCTTGGGTGTAAGGTCTTTGTCAAGGAGGATATTGCTTGCTTTTATATCCCTATGAACAATAAGAGGCCTTACTTCTTCATGAAGAAAGGCAAGCCCACGTGCAATCCCAATGCATATTCTAGATCGTGTTCTCCAATCAAAGTAGATACCACTGTGACCTCCACCTGGAAGTAAAGAGGAAAATTTTGATTAAAAAAATAATTAGAGCAAGGTTGAGAGTCAAATACTAGTTAATAAAATAAATCCATGAAGCAAGTCATTCTTCTCAAATTTTCCCATAAAGCTTTTGCAAAAGGCTTTCTACAACAATATTCTGAGGATATAGATTTAAAGAATTGGGACTCCTTTCCATGTCCCATACCAAGCATCAACCATAAAAAGACATAGACAGTTACCAAAATAAAATTACATGTATTTACCTAGAAGAGTTTGTGCAAGGCTGTTATTTTCAAGGTAGTTGTAGACTAATATTCTGTTATTTCTTTCCACACAACAACCATATAACTTCACCAAATTTTCATGCTCTATTTCAGAGATCACATTAATCTCTGTCAGGAACTCATTTACCCCTTGTCTTGATTCAGCTGAAAGAACTTTTATAGCAGCAACTTTTCCATCTTTAAGCCGTCCCTGATCATCCACCATAATATAATCAAGGTTTCATTGTCAGTGATAAGAAAAGGAAGGAAACAACAATGATCAGGCCAATTTCTGTGATGATGCAAGCAGTACTGGAAGATGGTTTACCTTGTAGACAGAACCAAAACCACCCTCTCCAATTTTATTGGCCGGACTAAAATCATCAGTGGCATTTCTTAGTTCTTTGTAGGTGTATATTTTAACATTATGAATACCTGAAATATATTTCCAAAGCATATTTAGTTAAGATCTAATATTGTAAGTAGATTCTTTTCAATCTATTATACCATATATATCTTAATTCAAGAATGCAACCAAATCCCTAGAAAATTAATAAAATTTTAAAAATCATAATAATTCCATCTTGGTATTATATACTGTAATTTGTTATTCATGTAGTTAAGTTACCTTCATCAATTTCTGGATTTTGTCTTGCTGAAGAAGAACCTTTACTGAATGAGAAAGGAAAACAGGTCATGATTACTGAATGTCGTATCAGAAGGCAGCTTTAAGTGCCAAATTATCAATTGCTTAAAATGAAACCACTACCAAGGTCACCTGATTGAACCATGAAGAAGTGTCAAAGTTTTGAAGTATTATAAAAGAGAAAGCACATACAAATAATTAAACATGATAAAGATAATGCAAAAATCTTAGGTCTTACAAAAGCATAACTAAGTACATTCATATTGATTTATCCAATGTATTGTAGGCTGTCAAAAGAATTTCTATAAAGGAAAGTATTTTTTAAAACTCTATAAAATGTGATGTGAGGGAGACTCAGCAAAGAAGTCTACTCCATTGTTTCCAATGCCAAAAGCCCAAATAATAATCATGATGATGATGGAAAGGAATTTGATCCAAATCATCAAACGCTCTCTCTAAGTTATCAACTCAAATCATGCCTTTTTCCCCACGCTCCTGTAATACCTTTCCAGTTTCCACCCTTTTATCCATGTGAATTATATATGCATCTCAACCTCTGAATTCAGATTTTTCACAAATCTCACAAGTATTGTCACTGAACACTTAACCGTGCATTATTTTCAAACGAAAACCATGCTTTTGAGTTTAAACTGTATTCTATAACTTCTCTTGCTCTAAGCGCCATGCTTTGCATCTCAATCTACGATCCGGGGTCAACAACATCTTCAGTTTGTGCAGTTTTTTCACAGCTCAAAAAGGAGAAAGTAACTGAACTAAATTCCCCAGGGACTAAAACAGAAGGAAGAAACCAGAAGCTCAACCATATAGAAGAAGAAGGACCCAAAATTGGTTCATTCAGAAGCAACAACTTACCCAGAAACCAGAAAGAAAAAAGGTTGCAACTTTCTCAAGGACAAAAGCGAAACAAAAAAAAGAACACAAAGCCATAATTAAAGGGTATCCAAGATAACAGAAGAGTGAAGTACAAACCTGAGGAAACAAGAAGAGACAGAAAGATGGAGGGTTGCGTTGATGAAGGAGAGAGAGAGAGGAGTGAGCGTGATGAAGGGGTTGTGTTGTAGGTTTCTATTGGGTTATGTAAGTGTTAATTCAACTCAATTGAGGGTCCATGAAATTGAAGAGAGACGCGTGCTTGGTTTGAATCTTCTGTGTCTTTGTTTTCGCGTCAGACAGACTAAGAAGACCGTGGCTGCTTGAACAATTCTGTGTTTGTTTCTACGTACCGTACAGTACACCAACCATACGTTACCTTTTCACATTATTATCCATCAACTGTTTTTCCCTTTATCTTTGGGAATGAGTGTAGGGAATGTTGAGAACACGGAGATACACAGCAAAATAAAATGAAAGAGAGGAAAAGTGATGAATGTGATAAAATAAAATGAGATAGAAAGGAAAAAAATAAATGTGAAATTGAGTGTAATAAAATTAGTGTAGAAAAATTAAAGTTGTTGTCTTTATATTTATTTTCTATATATATATATACCACTTAATAATTTTTTTAGAATATGAAATTACACAATTCAACCATTAAAATGAAAGTTATTAGGGAGTTAATCAACTCTACAAAATTTTCTACAAATTAAAATTTAAAAATTAAGTAACACAAATAATCAATATAATAAATAGTTATAAGTCAACCACTATATTATAAAAAATAATTTTTTATTTAGAGTTATTATTAATGGTGTTAACTGGTGTAATTTGAACACTACAATATAAAATATATTTTAATTCTTGATATCTAAAGCTTTACAATAATGATAAATGTACATCAACATTCCGTACCATTTTTTTACCACACGGTTATTTTTAGCCCCCCTCCCCGTTTTTTTAGTAGCCCCCCTCCCCCCCTTTTTTTAAGCCTTTTCTTTTTTTAAAAAGATAGTTTTTATTTTTTATTTTATTATTATATTTATTTTTATTTATTTATCTCATTAAATAAAAATATAGATCAAAAAATACAATAAATGATTATATAAAATTTGTGTTAATCATTCATGTTAACACGAGGTTAATTATGTGTCCCGAAACGGTGAACATATTAAAAAAATCAGGTTAATGGTGTTTCCGTTTGTGGTTAATAGAAAATGATTTTTGGTTATTTGATTTTGTATGG
The DNA here is from genome assembly GCA_026901365.1 of Sesbania bispinosa. Taxonomy (NCBI): domain Eukaryota; kingdom Viridiplantae; phylum Streptophyta; class Magnoliopsida; order Fabales; family Fabaceae; genus Sesbania; species Sesbania bispinosa. The sequence goes on from QLOH01000052.1 coordinate 257,387, forward strand.
TTAATTGCAACCCCTGTTAACACGAGGTTAATTATGTGACCAGAAACGACGAACATATTTAAAAATGAGGTTAATGGTATATCCATTTGTGGTTAACCGAATAAGATTTTTGGTTAATTGATTTTGTGAGGTTAATTGCAACTCCTGTTAACAGAATAAGACCTTTTAAATATGCTCATGCAGATTTGTGGGGTTCATCCAGGTCTCAGACGCATGGTGGAGGGTCTTATTTTCTGAGCATTATTGATGACTTCTCAAGGAGAGTTTGGACCTACATTCTGAAGAATAAGTCTGAGACTTTTCAGAAGTTCAGAGAGTGGCATACTCAGATAGCAAATCAACAGGGGACCAAGCTGAAGGTACTGAGAACAAACAATGGGTTGGAATTTGTTTCAGATGAGTTTAACAGTTTTTGCAGGGACCAGGGAATCAAAAGGCATGAAACTGCGGCATGGACTCCTCAACAAAATGGACTTGCTGAAAGGATGAACAGGATCATTCTGGAGAGAGTCAGATGCATGCTCTTGGGAGCAGGGATGCCTAAGATCTTTTGGGGATAAGCTGTAAACACTGTTGTGTATCTGATTAACAGGTGTCCATCATCTGCTCTAAGGTACAAGACACTATGGAAGTTTGGAGTGGAAAACCAGCTGACTACTCTAATCTGAGGGTGTTTGGGGCTTTGGCATATGCACATGTCAAGCAGGATAAGCTGGAGGCACGAGCTGAGAAGTGTATCTTCCTCGGATACGCTGAAGGAGTCAAGGGATATAGGCTATGGAGGTTAGAGCCTAAACCTTCAAAGCTTATTATCAGTAGGGATGTAACATTTGATGAGACGAGAATGGGAATGCTTGATAGAGACTCTGAAAATGGGAGGGAAAAAGCTCACATTGAGATGGAGGCATCTACGAGCAAACTCAGGGAGGATCATCTGAAGACTTCAGAAGGTGCTACTTCAGATGATACTTCAGCAGGTACATCAGATGATACTTCAGCAGGTTCAGATTTCAGAAGGTCAGAAAACTTCAGAAGGTTTGAAGACTTCAGAAGGTCAGAACGCACTGTGGATGACTATCAGCTAGTTCGTGATAGAGAAAGGAGGGTTCCAAAACCTACCAAAAGGTTTGGACATGCTGACCTTATCTGTTATGCTCTTAGTATGGTTGAAGAGATACAGGGTTCAGATGAACCAAGAAACTTCAGAGAGGCACAGGAGAGTTCAGAGAGGCAGCAATGACAATGCGCCATGGAGGAGGAACTTGATTCGCTGAAGAAGAACAACACATGGAGACTTGTAGACTTACCTGAGGCACAGAAGGTAATCAGATGCAAGTGGATCTTTAAGAAGAAAGACTAGATTCCTGGTGTTGAGAAAGCGAGGTTCAAGGCAAGGCTTGTAGCTAAGGGATTTACGCAGGTTGAAGGTGTGGATTATAATGAGATATTCTCACCAGTTGTAAAGCACTGCTCCATCAGGATTTTGATGTCAATTGTAAACCAGTTTGATTTGCACCTGGAGCAATTGGATGTCAAGACAGCCTTCCTGCACGGAGATCTGGATGAAACCATTTACATGGAACAACCAGAAGGGTTTGCTAAGGATCAGAGAGTGTGTCTACTTCAAAAATCATTGTATTGTCTGAAATAGAGCCCAAGGCAGTGGTATAAAAAGTTTGATGATTTTCTGATGAGAATGGACTTCAGGAGGTGTAGTTATGACAGTTGTGTCTACATTTTAAGAGAGGAACAAGACATTTTGTACCTGCTCTTGTATGTAGATGATATCCCGGTGGCTAGCCATAACAAGCACATGATCAATCAACTCAAGACAAGGTTAAATTCAGAATTTGAGATGAAGGATCTTGGGGTGGCCAAACGCATACTTGGCATTGATATAGTAAGAGATGAGTCAAATGGTGTACTGCGCCTAACTAAGCAGGTCTATCTGAAGAAGGTTGTGGAGAGGTTTAGGATGCATCAATCTAAACCCGTGGGCACACCCTTGGGACACCACATGAAGCTCTCAAGGATTCAAGCTCCTGATTTCGAAGATGAAAGGACAAAGATGGATGTTTTCCCTATTCTAGTAGGGTTGGAAGCATCATGTATGGTATAGTTTGTACAAGACCAGATTTGGCTCATGTTGTAAGTGTTGTTAGCATGTTCATGGGAGACCCTGAACAAGAACATTGGAAGTCTCTAAAGTGGATTCTCAGGTACCTGAATGGAACTCTGGATTCAAGATTACAATATCAGAAGAAACGATGCCTCTCAGAAGGTGGAGCTGCAATTGAAGGGTTCGTTGATGCAGACTATGCAGGGTGTGTGGATACACGAAAATCCTTATTAGGTTATGTGTTTACTCTATTTGGAACTGCAGCGAGTTGGAAGGCAAACCTTCAATCAGTAGTAGCGTTGTCTACAACAGAGGCTGAGTATATTGCGTTGTCTGAAGGAGTGAAGGAAGGTCTATGGTTGAAAGGCATGCTGAATGAGTTGGGAATTGAACAGGAGTGTGTTCAGATTCATTGTGATAGTCAGAGTGCTATTCACTTGGCCAATCATCAGATGTACCATGAAAGGACCAAGCACATTGATGTGAAGTTTCACTTTATCAGATAAGTGGTTGAAACAGGGGCAGTGAAGATTGTGAAGATTGCTTCTGAAGATAATCCTGCTGATATGTTGACCAAAACACTACCAAGATGCAAGTTTGAGAGATGCTTAAACTTGGTGGGCTTCATCTGAATGATTGTCATTCCAAAGTCAAGGTGGAGATTGTTAGTTATGACTTATGAATGAGTTTGTTATTCTGTTAGGTTGTTATTTCAGTTAGGTTAGTTAGTCGTTGCTCTCTAAACTCCTATATATATAGTACCTTGCTGTATAGGGAAATGAGAATGTAAGTGAGAACGATTTCAGAGAACTTGCTAAAGTGCTTACCGAAGTAACCTTCTGAATTGGTGTAACCTGTTGAAGGTGGTTGAACCTTCTGAAGCTGATTGTTTGAAATAAGAGCAAGTGTTTTTCTCTTGCATATTCTTTCTTCTCTCTTCTTAGTGTTCTTTGATTTTCTTATTTCTCTTAAGCTTTCAATTGCTTGTTCTTTACCCAACAGTTTTAGTGAATAATAAAGTGAATGTTGTGTAGTGCTCGTACCTTCATTTTCATGTGAATGTTTGCATTGTGTATTGGAATGTGTGGTTGCTGCTGCAATGCTGTGAACGTTTGGATCAACCTGATATCAACTCATACGATTCAAATGAATTTTGGTTGCTTATGCAATTCCAAATACAAAAGGAAGGGATCCCTTTCAGCAAATATTGAAAGTTGGTGTTTTTTATTTCCAATAGGTAAAATTACCTATAATAACAGGTCGCCGTCATAAGAAAAAAGTGAAACACTGGTATTTCACCCATGAAGTGAAACACCCTAGAACAACCCCATAACAAAAAGAAAATACTTTCATAAATATGGCTTCTACCATACATGAACTCAATGGGTCATGTATGATACATATAAAAATTTACCTGCTTCAACAGGTTATTCTACAAGATAATATAAAATTAAAAGTTTACATAATAGTCCTTAATATTTATAAAATTTCAAAGAAGAAGTTATTGTAAAGGGAAAAATTTATTCCTGCAGTTTATGGAGGATGACCCTTCTTCCATATACTTCTAGTTACTTTTCCCAATAGGCAATAACATTATAAGGTTAAATGATTTCACTGAAATTTTTTGGATTGGAACGTGGGTATGAAAATTGAAAAATTTTAATTGTCTTCTCACTTTTTGTTTTTTGGTGTTTCGTTTACACAAGTAGAAGCATTTTCAACCTTGAACTCTACCTCTTTGTCTATGTCTTGCCTTTCTTCCTCTGTAATGTCCATCAGTGAGAAAAGGGAAAAGGTTTAAAAAAATCGAAGCTTCCATGTCATTGCCAAGGTAATAAAGTTAAGGTCTTTTGTTCTCAAATTCGATATATATATATATTCAACTATAGCCAACAATCTCATTTGGGATGTCGTCGGAGTAATTGATCGGTGATGAAGAGGGGTGGCATCGACAATTAGGATTTTCTGATGGAAAACTCCTCTAGGAGCTATCATTCTCGAAATTGAGGGCGTAGAATGAAGGATCGATTATATTAATCGTAACTGTAAGACCAAAGAAAGAAAAGATCTTCGCCGCATTGCAAGAGCCTTCGTATGCCTTCCCTCACCGATTGAGCTCTTAGCATTTTTGGCATGATGCACTTCAATGGAGATGTAATAGGGACAAAGGGAACAATATCAATGGATAAAGGGATACATTAATATAAGGAAAAAAAGGCTCCAGGAATAATTTTAATCTTTAGCCTCAACAAGTACCCAATCATTAATCTATACCGTTGGCTAAAAAGGCACTAGATCTTAACCGTAAATACTTGGTCAAGTTTCAATACATGACCCATGCGTCAATGTACGTTAATCACCACCATAATTTTTAGGGGTGTAAGTGGGTCTGGGTCAACCTGTGAACCCGGTCGACCCAACCCAACCCGAAGAGACATTCTCGGTTTGGTTCGAGTTCACGAATTGGTTGGTTTTAATTTTTTCAACCCGAAGGTGTTTGGTTCGGGTCTCGAGTTGGGCAACATCAAACCCATAAAACCCAACCCGAACCATTAATACACATATATAAAAAAAAATGCATGTTTTTTATCCTTTATTCTTTCAATTTTAGATTGAGTTCATCACTGTACCCTAACCACCATTTACACTAGCCACCATTTACACTTTACAAAGTGCAGACCCAAAATTTTAACCTTTGATGTTCGTTGTGTGTCGCCGCCACCAACAACCATTGTTTCCTCTTTGTGCTAGTCTCGGTCTCGCCCTCCTCCTCCATTGAAGGTGGTTCTAGAAGACGTCATAATCACCAACAGCCATGGTCGATCTATTCGAGCTTGTCGTCCAAGCCTCCAAGGGCGTCATTTGTTGTTCGATGACCTGACCCAAACCAACCTGTTAATATTCGAGTTGGTTTGGTTCGGGTTGTTTATCCAAAATAATAAAAACCAATCCAATCCAACTCACTTACATATTGGTTTGGATTCTATATCACTCTGAACTCGAACTATTTACACCCCTAATAATTTTATAGAACAAATTAATGAATGGTTGTACTTTTACTCACGAAACCACATTAGTCAAAAGTTCCAAGCCGGAATGCAAATTGTTCATTAGTCATTACTTAACGTTTGGTTAGATCAACAAACACGTGTTGCTGTTGGTGTTGCATATGCCACGTGTTGCATGTGCCATTGTCAAACTTGATATTCTACTTTCATGTCATTCACATCTAATTTGAAAGAAAAAAACAAAGAAAATAGAGATCAATCCAATGATTATGACAGAATAATAAATTAATTAAAGCACAAGGCTTTCCTTAACAACTTGTGTTCAATTTAGTCCTTCAATGATAATTTGCTTATAAAAAAAATTTGTTCAATTTAGGTATTGACAATCTTACATCATATTTTTACAATTCTTATTAATAGATATATATTGTAAAAATCATACACTAATTTAATAATATGTTATTATCTCATTTAAATAAATATAATATCTTATATATTATTAAAAATTTAAATTTAATAAATGATATAATAATATATCTTTAAATAGTGGTGTAAATATTTTTACATTGATATTGCATATTATTATTAATCTTTTCTCTCACTTCCTATTTAAAATTTTAAATATTAATAATATTATTTCTTAATTTTTTAATTTATTTAAAATTTAAATCTTACCCTATCATTTTCTATTTTAATTTTTTTTTAGTATAAATCTCCATTTTTATCATTTTGATTTTAATTTATTTAATTATAACTTTTTATTAAATAATAATTTAAATTATATTTTAATAATAAAATATAATCTATTATTAAAATTTAAAATTAAAATATTATTTAAAATTATTCTTAATTTTTTAATTTAATATATTTATTTTTTTAAAATTTGATTTTAACTATATGAAAATATATCTTTATCCACACGCGCAGTTTAATATATACTGGTTCATTTACAAAATCAAATTGTATTCCTTTTCTTAAATTATCAGTCACATTAACGTATAAAGCTTTCGGAAAAGTTCTTTTGTGTTATATAGCAAGACCTATCTCATTTTTTTTTTTACGTTATCAGAAGTATCCTCTATTAAGAAGTAATCCCTATTAACAAGATCAATTTTATATTTGAGATTTGATTAGTCACAAAACTTTTCATCATTCTATTAATCCCTAAGAGTGATAGTAAGACGTATCCTCATACTTAGTTTCAAAATAAAGAGATCACCCCATTGTGAACAATTATTTGAGAGAGACGAAAGAATGAGTTACTCAAATGTGACCATTTTAGAACCATATAATTATAATGTGATATTATATATATGACCGATAAAAACATGTTTATTTCTACCAAAACTAACTTGTCTCCAAAAGCATATTTAAATAAAAAAATGTCACTTTTGTATTACGTTACAATTTTTATACTAAATTTTATTATATATTAATATACTATAACCCGCGCGAATAAATATATATTTTAATTAAAATTAAATTTATAATAATAGATTAATATTTTTAAATTTTAAGAAAAAAAATAAAATAATTTTAAATAATTATTTAATTTTAAATTCTAATAATAAATTATATTTTACTATTAAAATTTAATTTATATCATTATTTGATAATAAGATATAATTAAATAAAATAAAATTATAAAGATAAGAATAAATATTTGTATTAAAAAAGGATTGAAATAGAAAATGATAGGATAAGATTTTGAATGTTAATAAATTTTAATTTAGAATTAACATTTATTATCATTTAAAAATTTAAATATGAAAAAAGAGAATATTATATATATCGTATCAAGGATTGAGAGAGGAAATTTCACTCTCACAAGTAGTATGTGGAAATTCATCATCCGAATAGAGAAATAGAGAATGCTAAAAGTCATTGTGAGGGAGAATATGGTGAGTGAATGTTTGCCTAGGTAGGGGTCTCAAAATTATAATAGAGAGAGTTGATTTACTTGTAAGATAAATATTTCTTCTTAATATAAATCACTTTGTTTTAAACTTAATTTTAACTAAAATTAATTCTAAAATATCAAGATAATCAAAATTAAGTTATCCAAAAGCACAGAATTTGGGTTCGATCCCCAACTAACATTTCTCTAAATGGACATGGATATATTAATTTTAGATATGAAAAATGAAATTTTACATAACATCAAATATACAATAACTTATACAACATGCTTTTTCTTTTTATCTCTTCTTATCATACCATTTATCACATCTCACATTTCTCTCTCTTCTTTCTCTTTAATCTCTTATTGTGTTAGGTGAAGAAGAAATTAGAGGGGAGGGAAGAGAAATAGAGGGAGGAGAAGTTGGTTTAGGTGTTTGGTATAGTAGAAATGGGGATGGAAAGAATTGTTCAGATGTGGGACCCACAAATTAAAATTATACTTCTCCACAGATTAGAGGAGAAATAATGAAGAATAATGCAGAAATTTGTCAAGTGTGAGTTAGGCTGTTTTTTGGACCACTCTGCCCTTTCTCCTTTGTAATCTAACCCCTTCTCCACGACCAACTAGTTGCGACAAGTATGCTTGTTGGAGAGTATCCAGAATGAGTTAGATACAAAGAGCAAAGACCACGCTCTTTTTAAATTTTAAATAATTTTTTAATTCATTATATTTAAAAAATAATATGATTATATTTTTTATTTTAATAAGCATTTTTTTAAATATGAAAGAAAAATAATAATATTTTATGTTGAGCGGTGAGCTAATATTTGGGGTTCATTTAAGAGTTCTTGTAGAGTTAATCTGTTTAAAATAATATTTTGATTTTGTTATAAAATTTACTTCTAAATTAGGCATTTTAGTTTTTATATATTATAATCCAATTTCTTCTTTTTTCTATTTCTCCCCTATCAAATAAAAATAAATTTCTCTCCATCATATTTCATCCCATACTTCTTTTCTACCAAACAACTCAATTTCTTTTCTATTTATCATCTATTTCTCTCTTTCCTATTTTTCTCTATTCTATTTTTCTCTATCCTACCAAAGAAAGCCACTCCATGTTGTATTGTATAAACAACAATACTCTATTATTTCCCAAGTGCCTCATTCTTGCCGTACAAATTGCATATCTAAAGTTCAAGCATCTCCTTTCGTTGACCCAGCCAAAGCCAATCACATCTTGTAGTTTTAGTGGTTCACCGTTGAACGCTTAATTTGTGTCGGGTCCACATTAGATAGCCTAATAGGTTTCACATTTTATCTTTTATATTTAATTATTCATTATTTAGTATACCTTTTACTTTACCTACTTTTTCCTTTTTTTTACCCTCTATTATTTGACATTTGTCGAATGTGGTTATTTTAAGCACAGCATATTCAATAATCATTATTGTTTTATTTTGGGTTTTGTTCAAATTTTGAGGTTAATTACGGTTCTCTTGTGTTGTAATTTTTTTTCCATGGATTATACAATTTCATTTCGTATTTAAGGTTGGTCACAGAAAATTTTGAATAATTATTTTTACTTTTTTAAATCCATATTCCTATATACAATATAATAAAGTTTTTTAACTTAACATAAAATATAAATCATATTATACATAGATTTGAATTTAATTATCTGTTTTCATAGATTTTAGAAGCTACTGAAAAAACTACATTACCACAAACATAGCTGAAATAGTTTCAACTACTAATTTTAACTTTCAATTAGTGAAAATAGTTTATCAAACACACTCTAAGCCGAATTAGAGCATGTTTGGTTTAATGTTAAAACGTGGTAAATTCACGTTTTCTAACGCTATAAATAGTTGCGTTGAAAAATTCAAATTTAAATTTATCAGTTTGAACACTAAACCAAATATACATTTAGTGGGTCCAAATCTACCAAATTACAGAATTGACATCGTAACATTCACCAGATTAATTAAGCCAAGTTTAAGAAAAGTCTGCTGTCAGTGTCTGCCACTGGAATTATTCATAGTATGAACGCAAATTAAATTAAATGTTCATATTATATACACTTGTATGGCTTGCGTCGCATCAGTCAGCAATTCTTTTTTTTTTTTTGGTCGTGTAGTTCAGCAATTCTAATGACGTCCAACGCACACCCTTTTACATGCACGTTCAACCAATTATAAAGTTCGCGTGTTTTAAATTTCAAGAGTCAATATAAGAACAAATTGACAAATATGTATACCATAAAAAAATTACAAATTGGATTTATGATCGTCAATTTTACATGTAATAGATGTCATGAAAGGTGCCACAATTTTCTTCGCGAGGTGGTGGCAAGAAAAGGACAGTTAATTTACATTCGACTAATTAGATACTTTGCAACCTATTAAGTATGTTATTATATTATATATCATGTAAATCCAGATCAAGAGTATTATAGTAAAGGGAAAATTGTAAAAGGAGTTTATAAATATGCAAAAATTAAGAAATGGTGGAAATAATCCATACTATAAAATATTTTAGCCTTAAATATGTTTTTAGTACCTATAAATGAGTCATTTTTGCATTGTTTTCAGTTTCCGTAATTTTTTTTTTTTTGGTTTTTCATCACTAAAAAAATGTTCCGTTAGTCTTTTTCGTCCTTGCTATTAACTTTAAGCTGGTGTTGCTAACGGAATGTCACAGTCTGTCACATGTGTTGTTTCTGCCTAGCTTAAATTTGTTTTTAATCCCTATAAATATGATTCTTTTGTTTTTAGTCCCTATATTTTTTTTTTGGTTTTTCACCTCAATCTCATCCTCATCCAACATCATACTATCATTTTGCTTCTACTGCATTGTTACTGTTGAAATTCTTGAACTCCTTGTGGGTTTAATAAAATGATTTCTTCAAGTATTCAATTATTTAAAATTTCAACACACTTTGATTCACTGTATAAAGGGAAAAAACCTGTAACGACATTTTTTTCTTTGCAATTCTTTTTTTTTTTGTCTATTGACTAACAAATTTTCATTTGATTTTATGTCTATTGACATGTAACTTGATGAGATTGTGTTGACTAACAAAAAAGACTTGTAATTGTAAATTATATGAAAATTTTGTCAATTAATAGACACAAAAAAGAGTTGCAGAGAAAAAAATGTCGTTATAGGTTTTTTCCCTTTGTACAGTGAATCCAAGTGTATTGAAATTTCAAATAACTGAATATATAAAGAATTTTATTTCTTAAACTCACGAGGAGTTCCAAAATTTCAAGTGTAACAATGCAATAGAAGCAAAAGGACATTGTGATGTTGGATAGGGATGAGGTTGAGGTGAAAAACCAAAAAAAAAATCTATAGGGACTAAAAACAAAAAGGATCATATTTATAAGGACTAAAACACATTCAAGGTGGGAAGAAACATTACATGTGGCATGCTGATGTGGCACTCTGTTTGCCACATCAACTTAAAGTTAACGGCAGGGACCAAAAAGGCTAATGAAACATTTTTTAGGGATGAAACACCCAAAAAATAATTAATGGGACTAAAACAAAACGGCTCATATTTATAGGGACTAAAAACATATTTAAACCAATATTTTATTATGGTTACTTATTGTTTGTGGTGAAAATTTTTAGAAGTGACTGTGAATGTAACACCCTGATCCCATGACAGGTGCTACTCGACTAACTCGGATGAATTTCGTTATTCTCGCTTTAAAAAGGTGAGGAAGATTTGTAATAAATTTTTTTGAAAAACATTTTTCTTGTTTAATAACTTTTGCTTAGAATAAGGGAAGAAATAATAAGTGTTCGAATTCAACTCCGCCGAAAGATTAAAGCAAATTAAATGTTCATAACAAATATTTATGCAATCTAGATTCATACATTTGTATTATTCTATTAATAATTGCTTAATAACCAACTGAGAATCTCCTTGAATATTGATTACTTGCTTAGCTTTGAAAGAAACTAATATTTCAAGCCTTAGAATAATATTTTCGTACTCAGCCTCATTATTAGAACGTTCTGTTTCGATTCAAAACATAACCTTTGTTGGCAATTCTTCAGGAGAGATCAACAAGATGCCAGCACCAACCCTATTCTCATGCTTTGAACTATCGAAATAGAGTTTCCAAGGTTTCAACTCTATGTAGCTTAGATTTTTTATTTTAATTTGGGGATGATCTACGAGAAAATCTGCCATGATGTGTTTACTGATTTCAAAGGAAGATAAGTTAATGAAAAATTTGTCAAAGTTAAAGCCCATTTTCCTACTCGATTATAAAGAATAGGTTTTTACAACATGTGCTTTATTATATCAAAGTGAGAAATTACATATACATAGAAAGACTTCACGTAGTACTTAAGCTTATTTCATAAAAAGTAGACACAAACATAACTTCTTAAGAGCACAATATCTAGTTTCTACATTATTCAAGTCCCTAATAAGGCAGTAAATCGCCCTTTTGATTCCATTCTCATCTTCTTGAGCAAGCATACTTCCAAAAGTTTCTCCTAATGTAGAAATGTGTAACTTTAAGGCTTTCCTCGAATTAGGGGTGTCATGGACTCATGATTGGAGGGTTGCTCAAAATCTTCTTAATTTCTTCAAATGTTTTTTGGTGTTTCTCTTTCTATTTGAAATTTTCTTTTTTCTTTAATTTTAGCAAGGATGAGAATACCTTAGTTTTACCAAACAAGTTTGCAATAAACCTTCGAAGAAAATTAATTCTCCCCAACAAGGACTAAAACTGTGTTTTGTTTGAAGGAGTAGATGCTTCTAATATAGCATTAGCTTTATTTTTATCAATCTCGACTCTGTTCTGGTGGACCAAGAAACCTAAGAAATTTCTTGTAGAAACACTAAAAGCACATTTATTAGGATTTATTTTCAAGTTATGAAGCCTCATTCTCTGAAAGGCTTGTCTTAAGTGAGTCAAATGATCATATTTAGATTTGATTTAACCACGAAATCATCAAAATATACATGCATGAATCTTCCTATTATGTCATGAAAAATAGAATTCATAGCTCTTTAGTAAGTAGCACCAACATTTTTTTAAGGCAAAAGACATCATTACCTATCCGTAAGTTCCTATGGCTCCAGGACATTACAAAACAATTTTCAAAATATCCTCTTCAACAATATAAATCTAATTATAGCCTAAATACCCATGTAACATACTAAGAACCTTATATTCGACTGCTGAATCAATCAGCATGTCAGCCATAGGCATAGGATATACATCTTTAATGGTTGTGCTATTTGAATCTAAAAAATCTATACATATTCTTAAAGAGCCATTTTTCTTAATCATAGGGACAATATTCGAAATCGAATCAACATACCTGATTGTTAGAATGAGTTTTTCCTTCAAAAGTCTTTCTATCTCATCTTTAATCTTCATGACAACTTCTGGTGCAAATCTTCGAGGAGCCTGCTTTACTGATCTATTTCCAGGTAAAATTGGCAATTGATATTCGACCAGCTCTCGACTTAAGCCATGCATCTCATGATAATCCCAGGCAAAACAGTCCTTGTATTCCCTCAATAATTCAATCAAATTTGCTTGAACTATCTAACCAAGTTTTTGCTAATAAAGGTTGGTCTTCTGTCTTCTTTATTTCCTAGATATATTTCTTCCAATGGATCTTATGCTTCCATCTTTTCAATTCCAAAAGATAAAGATCATTCGAACCCCGAGATGTGTCATCATAAATACAATCAAGTTTTTGGTCTTGCAACACCTCTTGATCAGTTTCTGAATATGTGAAAATCTCATCTCTTTTCCCAAACTCCTTATTTGAGTAACTATCTAACATATTTTCAGAATTCTTGGCCACTGAGGCCGTTTTCTAATTTTATGTTTCGGCTTTGAAAGTCGTTCCTTTATGCTAAGACTTGAGCCAAAAAGCTCGAGATCATTCTTCGTCTGTAGTCTATCCTAAAATTTCCATGGCCTCTCGAAGGCCAATAGAGCACTCAATCAAAAAACCAAACTCTGGATCCAATCAAACGACATGAGGAATTTTTAAAGGAACCAAACCATACTTGTCCACTTCATAAGGGATCTACGTCATAATCCCCTTCTCATAGTTCTTAACATTCACTAGATCTGTCTCAATCTTGAAGTTAGTCTGATATGTCTCCACATATTCTGGAACCCCATCTTCATTCCATAATCACAACTTCTGATGCATAGTTGAAGGGACTACTCCAACACCATGTATCCATTCCCTTCCAAGGAGTATATTATATTAGCCTCCGAAGGAACTAGCACAAAGACGATAGGTCTCTTAATTGAACCAACTGTAACATTGAAACAAAAAAACCCTCAGACTTAGATGTTTTCCCATTAAAATCAGTGATTACCATGTTGTGAGGCATCAAATCCCATGTAGTTTTGTTGAATTTCTTCAACATAAAACTTGGCATAAAATTGATCGCAGCTCCTCCATCCACTAAGACTCTATTTACAATGAAGTCTTCGACCTGAGGCTGAACAAATAATGGCTCCATGTGAGACTACATCCTAGGTGAAGGTTTCTCGAAAAGGGAAAAATCTTGCTTAATAATTTGAGTAGTCAAATAATTGTAATATGTAGGTGGGTTAGACACTTCTTCCTCTTCGAGATAATCTCCTTCGAGCCCTTCCTCATACTCCCTCTCGAACTCAGCAGGGAGTAACAAAAACACCCCACATATATCTTCTATGGCATAAAAAAATATTGTTTCAAAATTATCAATAAAAAGGTTATCGTCTTTGAAGGAAAATTTGCCTTTCGAAAAGTTAATTGGCCTCTCTCGCTGTAATATCTGAGAGTATGTGGATTGACTTGAAGAACCCTGCACTTGAATGACTTTGGCATTTTTTTCCTGCATATTTTCTAAGAAACTAGGGTGATTTTGACCGTGTTTGGAAGCAACTTTTCTAAACCTATGATTCCTTCTCCTTTGAGTCTTAGTCAAGAAAGGCTTATTATAATAGAAGTTGTTGTACTGCCTCAAAACCTGAGGATTCTGATGATAATCTCGACTGTTTTCACACACACCAACTTGTTTGGAGGAAGATTAGAAGGAGGAACAAAGGTCATTGGCTTCTGAAAGCCAACATTTCAAACTTCAGTATTTGAAATTTGTTTAGCTCTCCCTTGGGAGTTACACCTGGGGCATAAAGAAATGTGTGCATTTTCCTCTTTCTTTCAAAGCAAAAAGTCAACTAAAAGTTTCTTATGCCTTGGGGAAAATATCCTTAACTTCTTTCTCAAACTCTTCAATGGCCACTTCAATGGCCGTCTTTGAGTTAGATACAGGTTCCATCCCCACCATATTGTTGTCAACAGTTTCCACATAGTTAACATTCACTTAGTGAGGGTCAAAGTTAATCTTCATTGCCATTTTTGCTTTCACTTTGAATTTCAAATGACCTTATTTAATAACATTGTGAATGAGATCCATAAAATGAATACAATTGTTAGTCCAATGACCAAAAGTATTATGAAATTTACAATACTTATTTCCTTTCCTTTGCTCAAAGGAAGGAATTTTATGATCATCATTTAGAGTTATTTGTTTGTCTTTCAAAAGAATATTAAAAATTTGATCCGCTTTCGAAATATCAAAACCATATGTTTTCTTAGCAAACTTAGTTTGTTGCCAACTATTGTTACTTCCAAAATTACTATAATTCTCATTGATATTAACACATGCAATTTTGTCTCTTCTTCCTAGTTTTTCTAATCTCATATGTTTTTCTTTCTCGAACCTTAATTGTTTGATTTGTCTAACCCTTTCAGCTAGTTTAGCCATATCTCCCAATTGTTGATTTACTAACTTCTTTCTAATTGACTAGTTCGTTCTCTGGAATCTGAACGAGACATTTAGGTATCATCTACCTAAACCTACTTAGGTAGTCTTCGACAGATTCTTCAAGAAGTCTTTTTACCATAACCAGATCCATGAGGCTAACTTTAGTCTCACCTCTAAAGAATTGTTTATGAAACAATTTTTCTAATTGATTCTAAGTTTGAATCAAACCGGGGGATAAGGTTGTAAACCGTGTGAAAGCATTTTCAATTAAAGAATTAAAAAGATACTTCAATTTTAGATTTTTATTATTAGCTAAGTCCCCATATTCTACTTAATATTAAGCAATATATATGTTCAATAGTATATTTGCTGATTTCACCAACAAACTTGGTAAACTTGGGGACCTCACTACAAGAAAACGCAAAATTAGATGCGAAATCGTAGTGTCAGCCACTAACTGTCGCTTCTAGCGACGACCCGACCGACACTAAGTCAATGCTACAACAATAAATGTGAAGTTCAACGCTTGAATGTTCCCCAGATCCTTTGTGACAGCCAATTCGTCGCTACGGTTAAACTCGTTGCTGTTAGACAAACGGCCTCAAGTAACTTAAGAGGGGGGGGGGTGAATTAAGTTAATCAAAATTTCCTCTTTTTCGTTCTCTTACTTTTTCTATCTTTTACTATATTTACAATAATTCTTTTATGATGAAATATATATATATGCAAACTACTAATTTCTCAATATACAATAAATTACAATCACAATAAATAAGTAAAAGTTAAGAGAAGAAGAAATGCAAGCTCGATTTATACTGGTTCGGCCAACCCCTTGCCTGCGTCCAATCCTCAAGTCACCCACTTGAGATTTCCACTATTTGTAAAATCCTTTACAAAAGATGAACACTCACACACCTTGGAACCCTTTCCCTTGTGTTGAGTTTCACCCACAATCTACGAGAGGCACACTCTCTTAACCACACAGTATGAGAATAATTATTTGTACAAGATGAACTCTCTTTTAGAGTAGATGATACAACTTGAAGATCCTATGAGAATTCTTAATGATTTTGCAAGTGTTTGGCCAAAAATGATTTTTAAAAAGATTCTTCACATTTTATTGCATTTTTATATTTTGCCAATTTTTCGAAATGGAGGCACATATTTATAGTAAAACAAATGGAGCTTTGTGTCTCTTAATGAGGAATTGTGACTTTTCACGTTTTTCTGAAAATCCTCGCTGGTAATCGATTACCATAGTCTTGTAATCGATTACACTATTCAAAATTCAAATAACATTTGAGTCGTTACAATCTAAATTTGAATTTTGAACTTTTGACTTACTGGTAATTGATTACAAGCATATGATAATCGATTACCAGAAACAAAAATTTATTTCTGAATTTGAATGCTTGCTGGTAATCGATTACAATCCAACTGGTAATCGATTACCAGTTCAAAATATTTATTTTGAACTTAATTTTGGTTCATAAAACATTTTTGCATAAACTTTATTTTAAAGGCCAAATTACTTGCAAAGTCTAGAATTCTTTTACCATTGATACTAACTAGACTAATACTTATCTAACATCACTTGTAGTCTTTGATCTTTGCATGAAACTTGCTCCTTGCTCTTTCTTTGCCAATTCCTTTTAGTCAATCTTGTAATCTCATTTTCTTTCTATTGGCATCATCAAAACCTGCATATAATATATCTACAAATATATGCATCCACATATATCGATCACTTCCCCTTTAGTCTCCCCCTTAGTATTTGTCTTTTAGAAACAATGCTATATTTTGGGGACAAACAATATTAACAATATTTGGGGACAAAATACTTTTCTTTTCTTTCTAGAAATATTTGGGGATAAAATAAAATTTCATAGTCCTTTCCTTTTCTTTCCCCAAATTAACTTTTTAAAATTTCATAGCATAAAGTCCTTTTCTCATAGAGTCCTAGAAATATTTGGGGATAAAATAAAATTTCATAGTCCTTTCCTTTCCTTTTCTTTCCCCAAATTAACTTTTTAAAATTTCATAGCATAGAGTCCTTTTCTCATAGAGTCCCTTTCTTTCCCTTTCTCCCCCCTTTGGCATCATCAAAAATAATCAAAGAGCATCAAACAACATACTAAACAAGATATATCCATAAGGAATGATGTATTAGCCAAACAGAGGATTAACGAAAATACCAAACAAAAAGAGTATCAACCAGAATACCAAATAAACAGAGTATAAAATAGAGTACCAAACAAGATATTTCCAGAATTCACACAATACTCTCTGATAATCGATTATGGTCCATTGGTAATCGATTACAACTATCCCAAATTTCATATTCTCGTTACCAATCTCTTTGGTAATCGATTACGAATACCTTGGTAATCGATTACATGTGCAAAATTTCACATTTCTGAAATTTTTAGGAGTCTAAATTAGAGAAATCTAATATTCCTAACTCTCTTCTAATTGTGAAGAACTATCTTTGGGTAAAGGTTTGGTAAAGGTGCATAAGTTTCCTCATAATCTATTCCTTCTTCTTGATTATATCCTTTAGTCACTAATTTAGCCTTGTTTTTAATAACTATACCATGTTCATCTAATTTATTTCCAAATACCTATTTAGTTCCTATAATTGGATGATCACTTGGTCCATCAACTAGTTTCCATACATGATTTCTTTCAAATTGATTTAACTCTTCTTGCATAGCAATAATCCAATGTTCATCTTTTAAGGCTTCATCAATATTTTTAACTTCAATTTTAGAAACAAAAGCCAATTTATTGAATATATCTTTAATAGAGAGTCTAGTTGTTACCCCTTTTGAAAAATCTCCAATGATGTTGTCAAAAGGATGATCTCTTAAAGTTCTCCACTCTCTTGGAAGATCCATGTTGGTTTGATTTTCTTTAATTGTAGAATCTTTTATGTTTACTTCTTCCTTATCCTTGTGGACTTCTTCATGTATTGTGAGTATCTTCTTTGTTGTTGTCTCCATAAGTGACATGTCCACTGTTTTTGGGAGTAATGTCAATAAGCTTTGAAGTATCTCCCTTCATGTGCTTGGAGCATCCACTATCAAGATATCATTGTGAGTGCCTTGCCATCAAGCACACCTACAACACAATTCTTAACTTTTGGTACCCATATCATCTTGGGTCCTTGAATGTTAGTTTTGGGGAGGGTGCTTTTTGGAACCCAAATCTTGCGTCCATTTTGAACACCATTCTTTCTTATATTACAAGTAGATGTACTATGTCCCTTTCTACCACAATAGTTACATTTAAATGGGCTAGTAGACATGTTATATGAGATAAAGAAATTTTTGTAAAGCTTTTGTTGCTTTGAAGGATCATATCCTAATCCTGCTTTGTCAAAAACACACCTTTGATTTCTTAATATAACATCTAAATTGTTTTTGCCAAAAGTGAATTTTGCAAGTGTATTATTGATAGCAGGATAGTTGTAGGATCTAGAATTGAGCAAAACCAACCGATTAGAATCAATTAAGGCAATAAATTGCGAATTATAGGTGCAGGGCAGCAGCTATAATTGCACAAGAAAATGCAAGAAAATGAGAGAAAATGAAAGAAAAATGGAGAGGAAGAAATGGTAGGGACGCCACTGAAGCAGGAATCCACCCACTGCAGATAAGTCCAATGCCAGACGCCACTAATTCAGGAGAATTAGATAAGTCTCAGTATGGTTTGAGCAACAACCACCAAGCCTTACTCTCAACTCACCAAGAGGAGAAAAATGGGCATAATGCCTTTACTATTTCATAAGTGTTGTGAATACAAGGGGGTGGTCTCCTATTTATAGGAAAAGGAGGTGGATAGGTGGGAAGGAAAATACAAGATGAGTGAAAATTATCCTAAATGAGTCTTGAACCCATGACCTCCTAGACTCATAGCTAAGATATCTCCTAACCGATAAAGCTCCTAAAATAGCGCCTCTATGTAGTACAAAATTAAGAAAATTACAAATAAGTCCTAATTACAATTAAAACTCTAATTAAGCTAATTAAGTCATAACTAAGATGAAGTCTTCTTGTTGACTTGGTCAAGGAAGGTCAAAGGTCAAAGGTTGACCATGGAAGGGTTGACCAAAATATGGTTGACCAAGGCTTGGTCCAGCTCCATGCGCCCAAGTTAGGCCCAGGCTCCCCTTCAGCTCCGCTGCCAGCTCAGAGTTCCACTGGCAGTTGCTATCATTCCCTCCCTCCCCCTTAGAAAGGATTTGACCTCAAATCTGAAAGATCAGAAAGAAGCCATAAGAAGAAGATGAACGGGGGTAGAAGAAGGAGATGGATGACTGAAGTAGCAAGTAAGAAGATACTTCCCTTAGCCTTGGGAGAGTACAGTTGGACGTCCACAAGTTGAACATCTTCCTTGAACCTAGACAACAAAAAGAAGACCCATAAGTATTATTCCCAAGCAAGCAAAGTGAAGGCTCATAACAAAAATACTTGGGGATCATAAAGATTAGCAAAATAAAAACATAGAATGTGAACAAGAGGTAATTGAGATAAGGGTTAGAAAACTCCCTCAATGAAGATTGAACCATCTTGTCCATGTACTCTGTAGAACGAGATCCGGGGTCAAAGACCAATCTTTTGAAGCTTTTCCTAGCAAGTAACAGAAACAGGTAATTATAAGGAAGACTTAAGAAATGGTTGTCACAACAAGAAATTTTTATTTCATCAAAATATTCCACAATATGCTTCCAAATAAATGCACATGTGAAACTATGCGGCAAAAATGTCTTAATATTTTTCAATAACATCTCAACATGCCCTACCACTCAACCACATGCATCTTGTTTAGGAGCATATCGCACATGATTATGCCATGAATCATTTTTACAAGTTATTTCAAGAGGCATATCAATATGAATGTACTTACTCAAATAGAAAGATGATATCACCTTAAAAGTATCATGATATTGCATGCAAGGTGAAACAATTAAGGATCCATATTGAGCAAGCATATGAGGTATATCATCATGTGATGCATTTGACATACAAGTATTTTTACATGTGATAACCTTATCCATATTGCTATCTTTTTTCAAAACTAGTTCAAGAGCCATCATACACATCTTATGAAATAAATAGATTAATATAGATGTGTATGCAAGTCAAGTATACCAAACAAATTGATTTTGCACATCCAATCTATCATGCAAGGCATGCAAGTGCAACATGTCTAGATGGATGGGGTAAACATGCATTTTCAAAGGTTTCAAG
Source organism: Sesbania bispinosa (assembly GCA_026901365.1). NCBI lineage: Eukaryota > Viridiplantae > Streptophyta > Magnoliopsida > Fabales > Fabaceae > Sesbania > Sesbania bispinosa. Next base: position 277,482 of record QLOH01000052.1, read on the forward strand.
GTACTCTCAAACTGAATTGGCTTTTCTAACATGCAATATGTTTCAAAGCATTATCAAAATTGTTAATTCCTTTGGACATGTAATGCTTTGTGGCATATAATTGTGCATAGAAGAAGGTATATCATGCATAAAAAAGTTAATTTAGGAAACTCCCTTTCAATAGCTTGAGTCTTCTCGCATGCAATATTAAGCTTAATTGCCACAACCTATCCAAGTTTTCATTAAAAGGGTTAGCATTCAATTGTTTGCAAGATAGGGTAGGTTGCCTTCCCACATACACTCTTTCTCTTTTTATTTTATTTTCTTCCAAAATTTTCTTAGTTTCTTCTTCCTTTTCCTCTATTTGTTTAGAGTTTTCTTCTTCTCTTTTTCTATTAACCTCTTAAGTTGGATTTGATCTTCCCTAACTTCACTTGAGGTCATAGGCATGAGTGTGAATTTTATTCCTTGGTGGCGGAACCTATAGGTATTGGGAAACCCATCATATTTTACCCTTCTCTCATATTGCAATGGTCTTCCTAAAAGGATGTGAGAGGCTTCTAAGGGTATAACATCAAAGGTCATTTTATCTTGGTAATCCCCCAATTTTGAACCTTAAGCTCACTTGCCTGTCCACCATAAATTCTTCCCAATCACTCACCCATTGAAGTGTATAAGGTTCTGGATGTGGGGTAGTAGGTAAGTTTAGCTTGTTAACTAACCTAACGCTAGCTAAGTTGCTACTACTTCCTCCATCTATTATCACTAAACATACCTTATCTTCAATGTGACACCTAGTGTGGAATAGGTTCTCTCTTTGACTCTCTTCTTCACCCAGGGGTGTTTCTAAGGCTTTTCTAAACAACATTGTTGCCCTTTCCCCTTGCCTCCTTCCTTCCATTCTCCTAGATTGATTTTAGTTTTATGGACCTTTCCACTCAAACTAAGTGTTTACACTCAAGAGAATGTATTCACTCGTGTATGTCACTCTTTTTAGGCTTTTTTTATAATGAGACTCTCTTGCCTCTTCTACTCGGTTGAAGGTTGGTTAGATCTTGCAAAGACCAACGTGAGACTAAGTCTTAACCCTTACCCAAATAGAAGCGCACTAACAAAGAAAATACCTACTAAAGGAAGATTGGAAAATCCTAAGACAAAACAAGGAATTGATATGACAAACAAGAAAGCTGGCACTCAAACACGCTTATACACAAGAACAGACAACAAACAAGACAAGACGGAAGAAATTGCAAAGAAAATTGTTTTTGGTGATTTTTTGAAAAGAGTTTCCAAAATTGCCGTTTTTGGAAAAACAGTAAATATAACTCAATTACGGTATACAGTGAAATGAAACAGAAAATTACAGTAAAATTGTCACTGTATTGGTGGGATAACTCTTTGTTTTTATTTTCTATTTTTTTGAATTTTTTGAATTTTTGACTCTTTTTGGGTGTCTTTTGACTTTTTCTTCTTTGTTGTTGACTTTTGCACCCTTTTTTACTTTTTACACATTTATTTGTATTTTTGGCATGTACATACTTTTTGTATTTTCTTGCCTTTTCTTTCTTTTTTTGTCTTTTTCCACAACAGAAAATTACAGAAATTTGTATACAATGAAAAGAAAATAAACTGTAACTACTGTAATTTTTTTGGAATTTTCTGACAGTAAACTGGTCCAAGTGGTACCAGAAAAGCAAAATAATGAATAAAAAGAAATCTAAAAACTGTGAAAATGTAAAGGCAACCTGATTTCAAAAATGACCAAAACAATTGCTTAGCACTTCCTTGTTGATTATACAAAAGCGCTACGGTCACAGAAACACGCTTGGTTCAATTTTAAGATTGGAATTAAAATTTGAAGGAAAATCAACAATTAGAATTTGTTGATCTTCTTCCAATACTATGAACCAAAAAAGAGCCTATAGGTGAGCGTTTTGTACAATCAAACAGAGAAAGTCCAAGGTAGAGATAGCAGTCAATCCAAATTTGCAATCAGAATGCCAAACAGACAGACATAACAGGAGTAGAAAATTTGAACAAAACAAAGCCAGAACAATGCGCATAAATTGGCAAAAAAATAAGAGGAAAATTTGCCCAAAATAAATTGCACAAATTTAAAAGGGGGAAACTGAAATTAAAAGGATAGGGAGGACAGAAATGTAAATGGCAGAATGTAAAAGGGGATGGCGGAAAGTAAAAGGATGGGGAGAGCAGAAATGTAAAGGGGGAAGCGGAAATTAAAAGGATGGGGAGGATTGAAAGTAAAGGGGGAAGCAGAAAGTAAAAGGATGCGGAGAGCAGAAATGTAAATGACAGAATGTAAAGGGGAGAGCAAAAATTAAAAGGATGGGGAGAAGCGGAAATTAAATGGCGGAAAATTAAAAAGCGGAAAGTAAAGAGATGAATATAGGGGATGAACAATTAATGGTGAAGGAGAGAAATGTAGGTGAACGATCTTTAGAAAAATGAAGACAACAATGCCTCCTCTTACCACACTTCACCAACAAACAAGCAGTTATATCAATTAACTTGCAAGAATCACTCAAGAACAAGTATGAGCAATTGGAATAGGCATTTTAACAAACACCTAAGGGGTGGGATTAGCGGCCCAAAAACAGCCCTATACTAGCAAGAATTCAAGCAAATCAATCAAGACAAACAAGTGCTGATAGCAGCAGAAAGGCACCTCGGGCCCGGGAAACAGTCCAAGTCCAATTACAATTGAAAAAGAGGGGTGAAATTACACTAAATGAGTTAAAATTCTGCACCAAATATGTGCAATAAACCGCGCCCAAACAACCCCAATGTAGCTCCAAAATTGCTCAATTCAACAAAGCTCTGATGACCAATTGATAGCAGGATAGTTGTAGGATCTAGAATTGAGCAAAACCAACCGATTAGAATCAATAAAAGGCACTAAAATTGCGAATTATAGGTGCAGGGAAACAACTATAATTGTGCAAGAAAATGCAAGAAAATGAGAGAAAATGAAAGAAAAAGTGGAGAGGAAGAAATGGTGGGGACGCCACTGAAGCAGGAATCCACCCACAATAGATAAGTCCAATTCCAGACGCCACTAATTCAGGAGAATTAGATAAGTCTCAGTATGGTTTGAGCAACAACCACCAAGCCTTACTCTCAACTCATCAAGAGGAGAAAAATGGGCATAATGCCTTTACTATATCATAAGTGTTGTGAATACAAGGGGGTGGTCTCCTATTTATAGGAAAAAGGAGGTGGCTAGGTGGGAAGAAAAAAACAAGATGAGTGAAAATTATCCTAAATGAGTCTTGAACCCATGACCTCCTAGACTCATAGCTAAGCTATCTCCTAACCAATAAAGCTCCTAAAATAGTGCCCCTATGTAGTACAAAATTAAGAAAATTACAAATAAGTCCTAATTACAATTAAAACTCTAATTAAGCTAATTAAGTCCTAATTAAGATGAAGTCTTCTTGTTGACTTGGTCAAGGATGGTCAAAGGTCAAAGGTTGACCATGGAAGGGTTGACCAAAATATGGTTGACCAAGGCTTGGTCCAGCTCCATGCGCCCAAGTTAGGCCCATGCTCCCCTTCAGCTCTGCTGCCAGCTCAGAGTTCCACTGGCAGTTTCTATCAATTATTTAACTTATTAATTTCTTCTTTGTATTTGTGGGAAGATATGCATGAATGAGTTTCTTTATTGTTTTCTAACTTATTAGTAGAACTTTGATTTTCATTTTTAGAATTTATTAATTTAAGTTCAAATTTAAGACTATCTAATTCTTCATTTAACTTTGAAATTTCCTTCTCTAATTTTGCAGTTGTTTTCTTATAGGATGATACTAATTTTGCAAGTTTAAATGATTCTTTATGTAAATCATTGAAAGCATCTTGTAGTTCATCAAAAGAAAAAGATATGTTATTGTTAGAAGATGATACCTCTTCATCACTATCGTAGTCTCTAGCCATAAGTCCCAAGTTTGGAATTTCATTTTCTGAATCACTAGAGCTCATGTCATTATCATCCCATGTGATGTATGCTTTCTTTGCTTACTTTTCTTTGAAGATCTTTTTGTTGGATTTTTCCATTTTCTTTTTATAGATTGGACATTCTAGTCTCAAATGTCCAGGTTGATTGCATTCGAAGCACCTTGGAGTTGAGGAGGAATCTTTTCCTTTCATCTTTGTGTTAAATGTAGATCTCTTTCGATTCCTTCTATTCCTTAGGAATTTGTTGAACCTTTTTACAAAGAGATCAAATTCTTCATCATCATCTGAATCATCTTCCTCAATGATGTCTTCGTTGTCATATTCTTCATGGACAAATGATGATGCTTTAAGTGCAATGCTTTTCTTATTATTGTCATTTTCTTCATTTTGATTGAGTCTCAATAGTTCCAATTCGTGTTCTTGAAGTTTCCCAAACAGTGAAGCAAGAGACAATGTTGTAAGATCTTTTGATTCTGCAATCGCAGTCACCTTTGGCTGTCATTGCCTACTCAAACATCTTAACACTTTGTTAATAGGATCTTCATTAGGAAATACTTTTCCTAAAGATGCAAGATGATTAACTATATGTGTAAATCTATTTTGCATGTCTTGTATGCTTTCATTTTGGTTCATCCCAAATAATTCATATTCATGAGTAAGGGTGTTTATTCTAGATCTTTTAACATCACTTGTACCCTCATATGTTACTTCTAACGTATCCCACATTTCTTTTGCACTTTTGCAATTAGAGACTCTAAAATATTCATCTATTCCTAATGCAGATTTGATTATATTTTAGCTTTTAAATTATATTGGACTTTCGTTTTATCATCTTCACTCCATTGATCTCTAGGTGTTATTTTGACTTCATTTCCTACTTGTGTTGAAGGAATAAAAGGACCATTTTCTACAGCATCCCATATATTTAAATCTATTGATTCTATGAAAATTTGCATTCGAGATTTCCAATAATGAAAACCTTCTCCATTAAAAACAGGGGATCTATTGAATGAATTTCCTTCAGCAAAAAGGGAGTTGGATGGAGCCATTATTAATCTTGAAGCTTCTAATCCTTATACAAGATTCAAACTCTGATACCACTTGTTAGACAAGCGGCCTTAAGTAACTTAAGAGGGGGAGGGGGGGTAAATTAAGTTAATTAAAATTTTCTCTTTTTCGTTCTCTTACTTTTTCTATCTTTTACTATACTTACAATAATTCTTTTATGATGAAATATATATACAAACTACTAATTTCTCAATATACAATAAATTAACAATCACAATAAATAAGTAAAAGTTAAGAGAAGAAGAAATGCAAACTTGATTTATACTGGTTCGGCCAACCCCTTGCCTACGTCCAGTCCTCAAGTCACCCACTTGAGATTTCCACTATTTGTAAAATCCTTTACAAAAGATGAACACTCACACACCTTGGAACCCTTTCCCTTGTGTTGAGTTTCACCCACAATCTACAAGAGGCACACTCTCTTAACCACACAGTATGAGAATAATTGTTTGTACAAGATGAACTCTCTTTTAGAGTAGATGATACAACTTGAAAATCCTATGAGAATTCTTAATGATTTTGCAAGTGTTTGGCAAAAAATGATTTTTAAAAAGATTCTTCACATTTTTATTGCATTTTTATATTCTGCCAATTTTTCGAAATGGAGGCACATATTTATAGTAAAACAAATGGAGCTTTGTGTCTCTTAATGAGGAATTGTGACTTTTCACGTTTTTCTGAAAATCCTCGCTGGTAATCGATTACCATAGTCTTGTAATCGATTACACTATTCAAAATTCAAATAGCATTTGAGCCGTTACAATCTAAATTTGAATTTTGAATTTTTGACTTACTGGTAATCGATTACAAGCATATGATAATCGATTACCAGAAACAAAAATTTGTTTCTGAAATTGAATGCTTGCTGGTAATCGATTACAATCCAACTGGTAATCGATTACCAGTTCAAAATATTTATTTTGAACTTAATTTTGGTTCATAAAACATTTTTGCATAAACTTTATTTTAAAGGCCAAATTACTTGCAAAGTCTAGAATTCTTTTACCATTGGTACTAACTAGACTAATACTTATCTAACATCACTTGTAGTCTTTGATCTTTGCATCAAACTTGCTCCTTGCTCTTTCTTTGCCAATTCCTTTTAGTCAATCTTGTAATCTCATTTTCTTTCTATTGGCATCATCAAAACCTGCATATAATATATCTACAAGTATATGCATCTACAGTTGTGACGGCCTAGCTGTCGCTACATTTAAAATGACATTATTTTTGGTTAAAAATTCAAAAATGACGCAATTGTGTCATCGTAGTGACGGTTAGGCCGTCACTATGTTATTTATTTAACATAGTGACGACCATGGCCATCACATATGTGACGGCCTAACCGTCGCTATGTTATTTTTTAAACTTAGCATCAGCCACTGCGTTGGCGATGGCCTTTGCTAAGTTTAAAAATTATGATCACAAAACCCTTTTCCCCTCCCCCTTCTTCTTCTTCTTCATCCCTCTCCCTCTTCGTCCGGACAACCTCCCACCCACCCTTCGTCTCCTCTCTGCAAGTTTTTCAGTTTTCCGACACCGTCCAACTGTTTGTTCATCAATCCTCTATTCGGACACCGTGTAACATCTCGAATTATATAAATGTAATTAGGAGTTGAAAATAGTTTTATAAAAGAAACTAGGTAAAAAGGGTTTAAAACTGCGATTAAGGGAATAACACCGTGTAACATCCTAATTTCTAAATTCAAAGATTTAGTCCGTTGAAAACCAAATTTTAAATTTATCTGAAATTATTTCGCGCCATTTAGATATCAATTAAATTAATCTCACGTTATTAAAGTTACCAATGTTCACTTGAATAACACATGAGAATCGAAACTGAATAAACATATAGACATATATATAATATCGCCAACTTGCTTGAGTCAGACTATACATAGTATGAAGCTGAGGATAAACCTATATATATGTTCTAACAAGAAGAGGATAGAAGAAACACATGTATAGTCATATCCTACACCAAAAAGGTTATAATTAGAACTTTTATCTACAAAGAGTTAGAAAAGTCTAAAGCAAAAGAATATAATTAGCAAACTCCCAGCTTCTAAATCATGGTCCAGAACGAGGGGGAACCTGCACATCTAAAACATCCACAAAACGTGTGGTGAGACTAACGTCCCGGTGAGCATGATCAAAGTGCAAGTGTACAAATATAACATGAAAGCAATAGGCATACAATCTAACCAATACAACATAAAATTCATTAAATCAACCTCTTGGTGTATTACCCAACACCAGTGGGGTATTATCTCTTAAATCTCTGACTTGGACTGAGCTCAATACCATACAAGGAACGTCTTCCTTGTGGCCAATTTAACCTCCTGTTTTCAATCATTCAATCTCAATTATAACTTAATTTCTTAACCTCTGAGGTATTAAACCCCCAATTAACCTCTTGGAACCAAAGTTCCCATCTTTACATTTACCACGAGAAATATATGGTTTAAAAATCATAAAATCTAGCAATAATTTCATATTCGAAATAGTCAAAAAGAAGTATATTAGGGAAAACCTTAACGTTATATATCATTCAAACCCTATTCATGTTCCTCCACATAATTCAAATGATAACTTCACAAATAATCAAGCAAAACACATACAATCAGAAAGGAAACTAAGATGGTGGGATCATAGTAGAGGGTTCGCACAATTAAGGAGTGAGTGGGGAAAACCACACTCACCTTGGATTCGAAAAGAAGAAGAAAAGGATGAATCAAAGCTTGCAGATGAATATCTTAGCTCGGAATCCCTTCCTTCAAGCATGTGGAGATGTTCCTCTCTCTAGAACCAAAGCTCCTCTCTCTAAAATTGAAGAAGAAGACAAACAGAAAATATGAAATCTGAATTCCAATTAAGAGTTTTAAACCTATAAGTGGGTTCTCGCTTGAGCGAGTGGGTCGGTTGCATTCCTTCTCTTCACATGCTCGCTCGAGTGAAACTTCTTGCTTGAGCGAGAAGCGAGAATGGTCCAGAAAAGACCCCCTCTTTGGAAGTTTTTCGCTTGAGCGAGTCCCTACTCGCTTAAGCGAAAATCGTCCAGAGAGCCCTCAAAATTGCCCCGTCTCTCGCTTGGGCGAGCTTGTCTCGCTGTTGAGATCTTGGCAAGCGTACCAATATCACAGCAGTATAATAGTAAATAAGAGAGTTGTCGTATCCACAGGGAACGGTACAAAAATAAATCCTAGTGATCACACATATCAATTAAGGGCAGATTTGAATGTTTGTTTGGGAAGATTGCAATAGTAATTTAAATAAGAGATCAGAGAGAGAGATTTTGGATAGGATTGAGAAAATTACGGAAACTAGGATTGACTTTCTTCTATCGCACCCCTCTTGTATTTTGGAAATCAATAATATTTAAGAATTTGTAATCATAAGTATTGAAGCACAAATAAATATTATTCCATAAAAGGTTCCCACAGATATGAAATACTCAGAAACAATTCATGCAAGTTCCCACTGTCACAAATTGCCCCAATTGAAGAACAGTTGTTAAAGCTATCATTTCATCCCGGTTACCACAGTGACAAATTGAGTGTTTTCACAAATCAAATTTCATAAACCCTATTCCTAGCGCATTTAAGAAATTGCATCATAATTCCGGTACACAGACAGAAGTTAAGCATTAAGAGTAGAATAAAAACACCAATATTATGAAAACAGAGATTCATAAATAATAAAGAGGATCCAAATTAAAATTGGGGATTGAATCTACTACATTCGATCCTAAGGGAGAGTTTAGCTACTCATGGTAGCCATTACAAACCAATAGAGACTGTCATACTTTTCTCTAACTTCGGATCTGCTCAACGGCTCCCTCCGTCTCTGTCTCACGTCTCAATCCCTAAAAGTGTCTTTATAAACTGTTCTGATGGGCTTTTGAGACTCTGATTGCAGCCTAATAAAAATTAGGTTACGTTTCCTGCGCTTCTACCTGCACTCAGCACAAGTGAAGCATAGGAAATAGAGAGTAAAAGTCATTTTTGCGCTCAGCGCAAGTGGAGCGTAGGAAATAACATAATCTTTTCCTGAATTGCTCTCTTTTGAAACTTGTTCCAGTCCTTGTTTGCTGCTCTTTTGATGCTTTATTTATACTTTGCTTTTTACCTGCAAAAATCAACAGATTTTCTATCAAAATAGCATCAAATTCAAATCTGACTTAAATAAATACAAGAATTGCATTTTAAGCCAAAAAGGGGTAAATTGGGGTATAAATTCAACATTTTGCATTTAATAAGTGTTGTAATTATATAGGAATTTTACATAAATTTAACACTTATCAAATTCCCCCCCAACTTAGTTTCTTTCTTGTCCTCAAGCAAGAGAATCTCCTACAGACAGTTGACTTCAATCCCCAATTATGGTCCTGACTAATAAGGAAACAAATTCAGTAACTCTTGCTAGACAACTTTCACTTTCCAAATTTCAGATGTACAATCAGAAATAAATGGTGACTTCAATCATCAATCAGAATAAGATAAAAATGCATTCAGTCTCTCAAGAATAGCAATTGCAACAACAAATGATAAAATCAAGGAAATTCTCTCAATTCTCACAGGTATGTGTTTCCCTCAATTTTTTCACTGCAGTTGAACAATTAAAATTGCTAGTCGTTTTCAGTTAACATACAACACACAATCAACATGGATCATAAGGTCTTTTCTCAGGTTGTAATGAGGTCAGGCTATCAAGAATTCATGGTTTTTCTGGATAATTCAAAATACACAACTTGAAGAAAAGAGAGCATATCTACAATCGGCCTTGTCATTCAGTGTTCTGGGTCACTCTCAATTCACCTTGTCATTCTTGACTTTTAACATTTATCACAATCGGCCTCCTTTTTGGTAATTCACTCCATTTTATTGAACTTTAAATATAAACATACATATTATGTTTTTTAAGGGAGTGAATTACAATGCTCAGTATGCCTGCTTGTTGCAATTTCAATCTGCCAACTCATACCCATTCTTATTGAATAAATTGCACCTATGTTCTCTATCCTAAGTGTATAGGGACAAGATATAATCATTTACAAGGTTGGGGTGCATCAAGAAAATAAAAATTCAGGCTCAAAAGGGCTATCAAAATTAGGAAAATTTTATCCACAGGTTGGCTATTTGGCACTGAGCAATTTATATATATTTACAAGATGCCTTAATCACTTCCATGCTTTTCATGTGCAGTAATAAAATAAAAAACTCAAGCAATAGCAATTGACAAGCAACAGGGAAAACCCTCATAGTGTTTGGTCACATAAACTCACAAGCTTATGGCTATTTTTCCTTGATTAAATTACCTGTTGCACAATTAGCTATCTCAATTAACTTTCCTACACAAAATCCTAATCCTAACTGATTATGAATTCAGACATTTAATACCTTTTTCTCCTCTTAATTCAGTTAGTTTGGCTGACTAGCTTTGAGATGTTGAATTGAATTCCCAATCATTAATTTCCTTATTTACTAATTCCTAAATGCTAAGTAAGAAAATACTAATCAAGTGAAAGATAAAAGGAAAGAAAAACACCGTTTTCACAATGGAACAACTTAATGAAATATGCTCTTGTTTCCTCCTAATCAGCTCTAGTGTCAGCTGCAGAATCATGAGCTGGTTCAGCTCCAGCTCCACTTCCCCCCCGGGAAAATAGGACTGCCCTCAGGCCAATGCAAATATGTTGATAACTGCAGAAAAAGTCAAACACAATAAGTTTAGCATCCTATAGCGCTTCACCTGCGCTCAGCGCGAGTGAAGCGCCCAAAACAGAAAGTTTTGGTGCATTTCTGCGCTTTACCTGCGCTAAGCGCCGGTGAAGCGTAGAAGATAATGACTAATTAAGCATTTCTGTGCTTTACCTGCGCTGAGCGCAGATGAAGCACATAAAACAGAATTGAATTTCTACCAAACTTAGTCAAATTTTCTGGTGTCTCCAATGATCAATATTACCACTTTTCTTTCCCTCACAATCACTCAACCAATCCCTAATAATTCCTAAACTAAAAACACACAATCCTAACTAAACAAAATAACACACAAAAAATGCAAAAGCAATAAATAAAACACTGGGTTGCCTCCCAAAAAGCGCTTGTTTAATGTCATATAGCTTGAAGATGAATGACAGAGTAAGATATGTCAATTTCATCTCCCAAAAAGGGCTTCAGTCTTTGCCCATTTACAACCCAACATCTCTTTGAATCGGGATCTTCCAATTCCACAGCTCCATATGGTCTGACTTCCTTGACAATAAATTGTCTAGACCATTTTGATTTCAACTTCCCAGGAAAAAACTTCAACCTAGAGTTTAACAGGAGAACTGATTGGCCTGGATAGAACCGCCGTTTAATGAGCTTCTTGTCATGATATGCCTTGGTCTTCTCTTGTAAATCCTGGAGGACTCGTAGGCATTCAGCCTCATCTCTTCTAACTCATGTAGTTGTAGTATTCTTCTTATCCCTTCTACTTTCTTATCCATATTCAAGACCTTTAATGCCCAGAAAGCCTTGTGCTCTAATTCAACAGGTAAGTGGCATGCTTTTCCATAAATCAGTTGAAAAGGGGAGAGACCCGTGGATGTCTTGTAAGCAGTTCTGTATGCCCACAGTGCATCATCTAGCTTGATGGACCAATCCTTTCTAGAAGAGCTCACAGTCTTCTCAAGGATTCTCTTGATCTCTCTTTTTGAGACTTTAGCTTGGCCATTTGTCTGAGGGTGGTAAGAAGATGTTACCTTGTGTCTCACCCCATAAAACTCCAGCACCTTCTATAGTTGTGAATTGCAGAAGTGAGAACCTCCATCACTGATCAGGACCCTTGGTGAACCAAACCGAGAGAAGATATTCTTCTTCAAGAACTGTACCACTATCTTCGCTTCAGTTTTCATTGTTGCAATGGATCCACCCACTTGGATACATACTCCACAGCCACTAAAAGATACTCTTTGCCAAAAGGTGGTAGAGGGCGCACAAAGTCTATCCCCCAACAGTCAAAAACCTCTATCTCCAAGATATTGTTTAAGCGCATCTCATTTCTTCTAGATATCCCTCCTGTTCTTTGACAACTGTCACACTGTTGAGTGTAGCGGTGGGCATCCTTGAACAGGGTAGGCCAGTAGAATCAGATTGTAGGACCTTTGCAGTAGTTCTTTCTCCATTGAAATGACCTCCACAGGGTGAGTTGTGACAATGCCACAGGATGCTTTTGGCTTCTTCATCAGAAACACACCTTCTCAATAAGTTATCAGCTCCAATCTTGAAAAGATGGGGATCATCCCACACATATCTCTGTGCATCCCTTAGGAACTTCTTCTTCTTATGCTAGTTGAATTCTTCTGGTATCACTCCTGTTGCTTTGAAGTTAGCCATGTCAGCAAACCATGGCCTTTCTTATAGCATCATAAGCTTCTCATCAGGGAATTCTTCTTGCATCTCTGCTTGAGTATTTGTCACCTCCTTGTTGACCAATCTTGAGAGGTGATCAACCACAACATTCTCGCTCCCCTTTTTATCCTTGATCACTAAGTCGAATTCCTGCAACAACAGAATCCACCTAATTAGTTTAGGTTTAGAATCAGGTTTGGTCAATAGATATTTGATTGCAGCATGATCAGTATAGACAGTAACAGTTGAGCCAATCAAATATGGTCTAAATTTTTCTAAAGCATATACTATTGCTAACAGTTCTTTTTCAGTAGTTGCATAATTAATTTGTGCCTCATTAAGAACTTTACTAGCATCATGTATAGCATGGAAAATCTTAGACTTTCTTTGTCCTAAAACTGACCCTATAGCATAATCACTGGCATCACACATCAATTCAAAGTCTAAGTTCCCGTCAGGGCCAATTATAACAGGAGAAGAAATCAACTTTTGTTTCAACAGGTTAAAAGCAGTTAAACATTCATCATAAAAAATAAAAGGAATATCCTTATTAAGAAGATTGCTGAGTGATTTTGCTATCTTTGAGAAGTCTTTGATAAATCTCCTGTAGAAACCAACATGTCCCCAAAAGCTCCTGATTCCTTTCACATTGGTTGGTGGTGGCAGCTTCTCAATGATCTCCACTTTTGCCTTGTCCACCTCAATGCCTTTAGTAGAAATTTTATGGCCCAGTACCACGCCTTCAGTCACCATAAAGTGACATTTTTCCCAATTCAACACAAGATTTGTTTCAACACATCGCTTTAGTACGGTGTTCAGGTTCTCCAAGCAGTCATCAAATGAGGCTCCAAAAACTGAGAAGTCATCCATGAAAACTTCTATGCATTTTTCTACCAAGTCTGAGAAGATGGCCATCATGCATCTCTGAAAGGTTGCTGAGGCATTGCATAATCCAAATTGCATCTTCCTGTAAGCAAAAACACCAAAAGGACAAGTAAAAGCAATTTTTTCTTGGTCTTCTGGATTTACAGCTATTTGATTATAACCAGAGTAACCATCCAGAAAACAATAAAAAGCTTGTCGTGCTAACCGTTCTAACATTTGATCCATAAAGGGTATGGGGAAATGATCTTTTCTAGTTTCTTGATTTAATTTCCGATAATCTATACACATTCTCCAACCTGTGACTATCCTAGTAGGGATTAATTCATTTTTATCATTTTTAACTACAGTCATACCTCCCTTTTTAGGAACTACCTGAACTGGACTGACCCAGGCACTGTCAGAGATAGGATAGATCATACCAGCATCAAGAAAATTCAGCACCTCTTTCTTTACCACTTCGTTCATGGTTGGATTCAATCGCCTTAGAGGTTGTGCCACTGGTTTGTACTCCTCCTCCATGTGTATCTTGTGCATGCAATAAGATGGACTAATACCCTTAAGGTCAGATAAAGTCCAGCCTATAGCGCCCTCATTGGCCTTTAAAACAGAAATTAACTTATCCTCCTCGGATGGGGTTAAGACATTACTTATCACAACAAGTTTATTTTCACCATCAATAAGAAAAACATACTTAAGGTGAGAAGGTAATACCTTTAATTCCAGCGTCTGACTTTCAGTTTTCTCCTCCTGTTGCGATTCCTCAGATTTTTCTTCATCGGGTGAGACCTCCATGGCTAGATCTAGATGCTTTGAATATCCTACAACTTCATTCATATCTTCTCCTTCAAACTCATGACAATCGCCTGTCAGAGCTTTTTCCAGTGTGCTTGCTTTTGTCAGTTGCTTCCGAGCTACTAGAAAAATCTCATCCTCTTCATCCATCTTGAGGCATTGATGCTTGTCCTTGGGGTGTTGCATTGCTTCAAAGACATTAAAACTAACTTCATCAACATGTACCCTCACCTTCAAGTTTCCATCATCTACATCAATGATGACCTTAGCAGTTTTCATGAAGGGTCTTCCTAGTATGAGAGGAACTTCAGCATCTTCCTCTATATCCATCACCACAAAGTCAACTGGGAACATAAACTTTTCTACTTTCACCAACACATCTTCTGCTACCCCATAAGGATTCTTCATCGATCTATCAGCTAGCTGTAGAGTCATTCTTGTAGGCTTCACTTCTAGATCTCCAATCCTCTTCAGCATGGACAAAGGCATCAGATTAATGCTGGCACCTAAATCAAGTAGTTCATTTCCTACTGGTAGTTCCCCAATCGTGACTGGTATAGTGAAACTCCCAGGGTCTTTAGACTTCTAAGGCAATGACTTCTGAATTATAGCACTGCATCCTGCCTCTAGCTCCACTGTCTCATCAATAAATATCTTCTTCTTAGTTAGGAGCTCTTTCATGAACTTGGCATATGTTGGCATCTGCTCCATAGCCTCCACAAATGGAATGTTGATTTGTATCCTCTTGAAGGTATCCATGAATCTTGCAAACTGCCTTTCTTTATCTTTCTTGGAAGGATTTTGAGGATATGGTAAACTCTTTGATTGAGGTACCTGCGTCTTTCCCTTTTCCCTCTCTTTCTCACTCTTCCTATTGTCATACTCTTTTACTTTGTCTTCTAAAACTTCCTCTTCCACCGCAAGGTTATCACCAATCCCTATTCCTACTACCTTAGCGCTTCTGGTGGAAATAGATCTGCATTGTTCTTACTGTTCTGAGAATTGCTTGGGCAATTGTCCCACTTCAGTTTCCAGGCTTTTGATTGCAACTTCTGTCTTTTTCTCATAGGTTTCCAAGGATTGTATGAAATTATCCAATTTCTCCTCTAGTTTTGATAATCTGTCATGTACTGGAAGGTAGCTTTGTTGCTGCTGCTGGAAAGGAGTTGGCCTATTAGAAAGTCCTGCATTTTGTCTCCAACCAGAATTATTGTTATGATTATTTCTCCAACCTTGTGAGTAGTTGTTCGAAAACTGGTTATTGTTGAAGAAATTGCCTGGTCTCCCTTGATTACCCATTTAATTAACCTGCTCTTCTTGAAAGCTTTGGTAAGAGCAGTAGCCATTAGGATGGTCACTTCTGCAAAAGTCACAATTTAATTATGGTGACTGGCCAGGATAAGACTGTGCTGCCTGGAACTGCTAAGGAAGCTTAGCCATCTACTTGGTGATTGCCTCTAGCTGTTGGGAAAGGAGCTTATTCTGAGCTAAAAGTGCATCAGTAGTGTTTAGCTCTAACACTCCCTTATGAATTAGTTGTCTCCCATGCCGAGCTTGCTGATCATTTAATGCAAAATTGTCAATAATTCTGGTGGTTTACTCTGCATCTACTGACATAATTGTGCCTCCTGCTGCAGCATCTATGATCATCTTTGTGTCAGGTCTGAGTCTATTGCAGAAGATGTTTAGTTGTGCAATATCCTCTAGACCATGGTTGGGACACTTACTCAACAAGGATTTTAATCTCTCCCAGGCCTCACATAATGGTTCATTTACTCCCTGCCTGAATGTGGAGATATCTGACTTGGCCTTTATGTAGTGAGATGGTGGGAAGAATTTGTTTAAGAACTTTTCTTCCACAATGCTCTAGTTAGTCAGACTTTGATTGGGATGTGACTTTAGCCATTCCTTAGCTTTACCTATCAAAGAGAAAGAGAATAAACGTAAGTATACAGATTCAAGTTCACCTTCCTCAAAACCCATGGTACCAATCAATTCATAAAAATTAGAGAGATAAGTTTGTGGATCCTCATGATCTAATCCTGTGAATTGATGGGCACTGATGAAACTCAGGAATGTTGGCTTCATCTCCAAAAATTGATGAGCATATGCTTGAAAAGTATCGAGGCCCTTGTTGCATGACATAGTCTCCTAAGACTCTTTTTGTGGAACTGGTGGTCTTTCTTCAGCCATCTTTTCTTCTCGATTTTTTCCTTGTCTTCTCCTCCTGTTTCTACTCCTGTTCCTTTTTGATGTCCTTTCTATTTCTGGATCAAATATCAATTGATTTTGAGACACCTGTCCTCGCAAGAGCATAAATCAAGAAGCTCAAACAAAGATTAGATTTGAGGAGAGGAACAAAATAAATAAATAAAAAATAATAATTAAATAAATTTTCCTAAAAATTAAAAATCCTACAAAGAAAAATAACAAATTAAAATTAAAATTCTTAAAAAGAAAAAGAAAAATAAAAAATAAAAAATAAAAGAAAAATTAAAATTAAAATTAAAATTAAAAATATTCACAACTTGATAAGATAGACCTCCTGAGAATTTAAATTTGAAACACCGTTCCCTGGCAACGGCGCCAAAAATACTTGTTGAGATCTTGACAAGCGTACCAATATCACAACAGTATAATAGTAAGTAAGAGAGTTGTCGTATCCACAAGGAACGGTACAAAAATAAATCCTAGTGATCACACTTATCAAGTAAGGGCAGATTTGAATGTTTGTTTGGGAAGATTACAATAGTAATTTAAATAAGAGATAAGAGAGAGAGATTTTGGATAGGATTGAGCAAATTACGGAAACTAGGATTGAACTTCGTCTATCGCACCCCTCATGTATTTTGGAAATCAATAATATTTAAGAATTTGTAATCATAAGTATTGAAGCACAAATAAATATTATTTCATAAAAGGTTCCCACAGATATGAAATACTCAAAAACAATTTATGCAGGTTCCCACTGTCACAAATTGCCCCGGTTGAAGAACAATTGTTAAAGCTATCAATTCATCCTGGTTCCCACAATGACAAATTGAGTGTTTTCACCAATCAAATTTCATAAACCCTATTCCTAACGCATTTAAGAAATCGCATCATAACTCCGGTACACAGACGGAAGTTAAGCATTAAGAGTAGAATAAAAACACCAATAGTATGAAAACAGAGATTCATAAATAATAAAGAGGATCCAAAATAAAATTGGGTATTGAATCGACTACATTCAATCCTAAGGGAGAGTTTAGCTACTCATGGTAGCCATTACAAACCAATAGAGACTGTCACACTTTTCTCTAACTTCAGATCTGCTCAACGGCTCCCTCCGTCTCTATCTCACGTCTCAATCCCTAAAAGTGTCTTTATAAACTGTTCTGATGGGCTTTTGAGACTCTGATTGCAGCCCAATAAAAATTAGGTTACCTTTCCTGCGCTTCTACCTGCGCTCAGCGCAAGTGAAGCGCAGGAAACAAAGAGTAAAACTCATTTTTGCGCTCCACTTGTGCTCAGCGCAGGTGGAGCGCAGGAAACAACATCATCTTTCCCTGAATTGCTCTCTTTTGAAGCTTGTTACATGTTGTTCCTGTCCTTGTTTGCTGCTCTTTTGATGCTTTATTTATACTTTGCTTTTTACCTGCAAAAATCAACAAATTTTCTATCAAAATAACATCAAATTCAAATCTGACTTAAATAAATACAAGAATTGCATTTTAAGCCAAAAAGGGGTAAATTGGGGTATAAATTCAACATTTTGCATTCAATAAGTGTTGTAATTATGTAGGAATTTTACGTAAATTTTACACTTATCACTCGCTCAAGCGAAACATGCAGAAACTGGTTTTTCATATTTTTGCTACATAATTCACTCAAGCGAGTCATTCTCGCTTGAGCGAGAATGCCAAAACTTAGTTTTCTTAACTTTTCACTTTTAGTCTTTCTCCTATCTTTACTTGTTCCTTTTTCATATAGTTACCCTCAGAATTATTATTATACAACCTCCCTATATTTTATTTATGCTAAATTGTGGGATGTTACGCACCGCCCCTTGCTCGCTCAAGCGAGAATGGGCCGCTTAAGCGAGGGAGAATGGAAATTTGGAGGTTCCATTCTAGAGAATTTTCGCTCAAGTGAGGACATTTTCTCTTAGGCGAAAATATCAGTCAAAATGGGAAAATTCATTGTTGATATTTTCGTTGGACTAAAAAAGAGGTAGAGCGGGAAGGGGTGCTATTTGGACATTTTTCGCTCAAGCGAGGAGGGGCTTGCTCAGGAAAAAAATGTGTTCTCGCTCAAGCGAGAATGTTCCAGAGAGCCTCTGTCTCAGTCTCTCTCAAGCGAGAATCTCTTGTTTGAGCGAGAATGTGCAAAATCAGTTTTTAAGAAGCATTAAGTTAGGGCAACTACCCTATTCTAAACATTTATTTCCCATCTTAGAGAAAGGTTTTAGAGAGAGAAGTGCACTAAGCTTGGATTGAGGAGGAGGAAGAAGGAGGAGGAGGAGGAGGAGGAGGAGGAGGAGGAGGAGGAGGAGGAGGAGGAGGAGGAGGAGGAGAAAGGAGTCCATCCCCACACCTTATCACCTTCCCCATTTTCTCTTGAGCTTGAGGTAGGTGAGTATAACTTACACACTCACTCCATTTTGCTTGTAATACTCATCCATGAACCCTCTTCTCTTATTCCCCTTCCACTCTTGCTTGTGATATGATTATTGATTATTGGTTGATGTTTTCCCTAGGTTATCCTATTGAATAAAATTCAATGTTGGAAATAGAATGCCTAGACCTAGGGTTTGTTTGTGAGGGGGTTTGAGTGGGACTTGGGATTCCACATCATGTTATTACATCTTTAATGTTATCATTTTTTTCAAGTAAAACCCTCATGTTTCATGATTTCAAGTATAAATGCATAAATATCATGTTCAACTTAGGCCTCACAGGTGTACGACCATCATGTTCAAGTTAAGAAAACAATATCATGTTTCATGTTCGATAATAATCGATTCAAGTAATGGCGGCGACTATACGTCCCCAAGGAAGATGTTCCTTGTAGTTTGAGCTTAGGTCTAGCGTTATGTCAAGTGATAAGACCCCAACTGCTGGGTATAGCAATTCATGTTACATCACGATTCAAGTTATCAATTATGTGCTTATATATTTATGTTAAAGTTAATCTTAATATGTTGTTGCATTGCATTTGCTTTACTTCCTACACTTTCATGCTTTAGTTGTGCTTACTGAGGCATTAGTCTCACCAAAAGTTTGTGGATTACATTTTAGATTCCTAGGATCCTCCTCAATATGGTCGTTAAGGGCGCTGGAGTTGCTGGAGGGATTATTGTTGTATTTTACTTTTAGTATTACTTTTGATGTTGTATTATATATTTTTGTGGGATATTTAGTACATCTCACACCCATGACAGACATTTCTATTTTGTTGAGAACACATGTATTGTAATATCCATGTTATGTTCATGTATTTTGGATTATTCAGATTATGCTTATGTAAACGTTGAATTGCTTAAGCAAATCAATTTCATGTTTATGGATATCGTTAATGTCACGAAAAATAATTCTCTAAATTTGGGACTTATGCCTCCAACGAGCATAAATTCTGATTTTTCGGAATTAGGACGTTACACGCTTAAGCAATCAATTTCATGTTTATGGATATCGTTAATGTCACGAAAAATAATTCTCTAAATTTGGGACTTATGCCTCCGACGAGCATAAATTCTGATTTTTCGGAATTAGGACGTTACACGCCATCCCTCTGTCGTATGTTGTTCGACCGCCACCACCTATAGGTAAGGTATATTATTTATTTAATTTTAATTTTATAATAATAATAATAATTTGTATAATTATATAATTTCTATTTTAATTATTAATATTATTAATAATAATTATATATTATTACTTCTGTATTTATACATTATTAATTTATATATTATTATTAATAATAATTATAATTTATTTAATCATTAATATTTATAATAATTTTAATTATATAATTTAGTTAGTTTTATTAATAATTATTATATAGTGAAATTAAGTGGTAGGGTTTAGGATGAGTTTTTACATGATTTATATAGTTAAATAATATGATATATTTGATGTGATATAGGTATGTTATTTGATATATTTAATGTGATATATTTATAAGTATGTTATTTAATGTGATATAATTGATGTGATATATTTATAGGTATGCTATTTAATATATTTAATTAGTTTATTTTATATTTATTTTGAAAAAATAGGTAATAGATATAATAGGTTATAGAAACAATAAGTATTAGTTTGTATGCTATTTAATTTAAACTTATTAAAATCGGGTAATTATGTAATTGTTTATTTAATTTATAGGTATGTTTTTTTTTATCATATTTGATGTGATAGATGCCTCGTGCACGCGGTCAAGGTGGAACCTCCAAGGTTCCACCAGTTAGAGGGAGGTCCATCCCTCCTGGCGAGCTTGCAGCACAGGCAGGTCGTCCATGTCGGGAGGGGACCAACCTTTCCCTCCCTCATACACTGCAGGACCAGCCTACCCCTCCACCGTACGTCCAACCTACCCTTCCAGAGTTTGATTAGCCTACTGCATCAGACCATCCACCATTTGATGGTATGAGGTTTATCCCAACTCCGGGATATCATGAGGTCCCCCCCGAGGTGCAAGATGAGCTTCCACCTTAGGCTGAGGGCAAGGCTGAGCCTGAGGCTGAGCATGTTCCAGATCTGGGTCCCAGCTCTAGTACTGGTCATGAGCGGGACCCTTAGGGTAGGGTCATTATCCGACCTTATGGACAAGGGTGAGTTTCTACAATTATTTTTACTTCTTTTGTATTGTTAATATTGAATTTTTATAAGTGATTGTTAATATTAAATTTCTTTATTTTGCAGTTGGGTGCCTAACAATTTCCCCATCGCATCCATTGGTCATGCGATCCAATCTCTATTCCAGGGGCCTCATTATTTATGGGAGGTCGCCCCGAAGGAGGTGAACGACAAGTGGTGGGAGGAGTTTACAGTAAAATACCTTTACATAATTGTATCAAGGTTATCACATTTTCAAATACTTACCACAATAATTATTTTCTTTTGCAGAGCAAAGTTACTTGGGCGCCTTCTGATAAGAAGGTGTTAGAACAGACGGTTGCCATACACCTTCGGGATATTCTCACCAAGGCTCGGGCGAGAGGGACTAGGCCTACCTGAATAGGTGAGGAGGCATGGGCGGGTATTTTGGCCTATTGGGTCTCTGATGAGTTCAAGGGGAAATCTGTTTGTAATAAGACCAACCGGGCTTCACATCGAGGCGGAGCAGTCCACACCACTGGCCGCAAGACTCACATAGAGGTGACTATAGATATGGTATGTTAAACCTACTTTTCCATAATAATATTTATTTGTAATAAAAATAATTTATTAGTGTAATTTTTTTGTGTAGGCTCGACAACTTATTCGGACTATTGATCCAGATGAGTTCTTTGTTTCCACCCATACAAAGAAAGATGGTGGTTGGGTAGATGACCGTGCTCGCTCCACATATGTAAGCAAATATTATTTATAGTAATGATATTTATATTTATATAATTTAATATATTTGCAATAGAATAAATAACTAATTATAACCTTTTCTCTATTCACCAAACAAATTACCAAGACCTCTTGAAGGAGGTGGAGTCACAAATGGGGGACAACTCCATCACAAATGGGTCTACCAAGTTACAAATATGGAAGGATGTTATTGGTGGCAAGCCTCGAGGTCGTTGTTATGGCACCGGGGACTTGTCAACCAACATTTGACCTTGTGTGGCCAGCCTAACTCAGGAGTCTCGGGCCCATTCCAACACTAGTGACAGGTCTCATCATTCGGCCGAATTGGAGGCATTAAGGTAAGAGGTCGTCCTAGTTAGGCAGCAGGCCAACCAAGCTAATGAGAGGGCTGAACAAGCCCATGATATGTATGCACGTTGGAGGAGGACTTCTTATGGCTCCGACGACAACTACAAACAGTATTGGACCACCGCAACGCTGGGGCTTCTACCAGTGTCAGTCAGACGCACCCGCACTATGACGACATCCTGGATGACCAACACCTCGATGATGGTCCTAGCCTGTGACACCCCTCTACCACCAAATGATAATACAATCATCAAGTAAAATTATAAGGAAAATTATAGTCAACATTAAGGTAAAAAGGTTCACATTCCTCATTTAAACAATTACTGAATCCAATCCACTAAATTTCCATAAAAGTAAAATCAATGTTTTCGAAAACTAATTTATCAACATAATAAAAATACGTCTTGGCCATATAAGACCCTTAAAAACAATCTCCTTAAATCTCTACATATCAAAATGAAAGAACAAGTTCCTAAACACTAAGCCCCGATGTCACACGTATCAGAGCGAGACCCTGTCCCATTAAAATTCGGCACATTGAGTGCCATCTTCATCACCTATAAAAACCACAGAAGAGTACGGTGAGGAAAAGAATACATACATATACATGTAATACAGAAGGCTACCCTTATTCCCACCCATCACCATACATATCATCATTCATCTCAATCCACACTCTTTACATTCAGCACATTAATTTCACACAAATATATAATTCACACTTCTCAAACAATCATAAAATGACAAGTATGCTCACGCACAATGCCTCTTCCTAAGAGTCATGATTTGGAACTCCGCACAATGGGCGCACCTCATCAATCCCCTTAGTTGTTACCAATGATGGCCCTACCGTTAAATGCCCTCTTGGCTGATAGGTTGCACCCCCTCTATGGGCCCATGCAAAGACACCCGCTCCCTCCCACCATAACCCACCTCTTATGGGCTTGGTGAGTCCCATTGTAAAACACTCCCTCTTGGAGTCATACATCGAATGTCTCCCATCATGGTCTCCACCCTGCTCGTCGCCCCCTCTTTGGGCTAGGGTATTTTTAGCCACGTCTGGCTACTCATGTATCTCATGTGTCTCATACATCATATGCTCATGCTCAATGCATAATCATCATTTCACATATCTCTCACACAATCTCTATGCTCAATGCATCATCATCATTTCACATATATCTCATACAATCTCTATGCTCAATTCATCATCATCATTTCACATACATCTCATACAATCACTTCTACTCTAATCACTCCACATCACATAACAAATATTTTAAACATAGGACATCACATAAGATACTCACACCAAAATACTTCATGCCACAGTTAATACACTCTATACATCCAATTTAATCTCATCAATTCCATAAACAATTCATATATTACACAAACATCCATCTTAATTTCGCGTTTTAAGAAAAACTATCTGAAATTTGGAAGGAATCTGTTGGAATTATATTTAAAAGCTTGATCCGCGTTTCTGCGCTTCACTCTGCGCACAGCGCAAGTGGAGCGTAGGTTCCAGAGAGCTACGCTCCATCCTGCGCTCAGCGCAGACTCCAGAGAGCTATGCTCCATCCTACGCTCAGCGTAGGTGGAGCGTAAGTGTCGCAGAACGCGACTGCACCTGCGATTTTGCCCCTTTCAACCTCCATTCTTCAATCTCTACTCAAATCTTTAAGTCCCTAACTCAATTAGACTCGTTTTTACCAATTAAAATCAATCAATTCATCAATTATATCTATAGATTACAGTTAAATCAACAATCAAATCAATTTATGAAATCTCTCTCCCAAATCCTAATTTGACCCCTTTCGACAACCTCGCTTCCTACTCTCAATTCCAACAAGAACATGACAGTAATCATCACAACAATCACGAATTTCATCATATTACAGACAATTCATCATTCATAATTTAAAATTTAAGAATCCTAGAGGGACTTATGGTTGCCCTCACTACCCAAGCACTCCAGCATACACATATAGCAGCACCCCTTCCCCCCGTACCTTAGGAATGACGATCAACGACGAACGGCAGAACTCCCTTGATGATCTACTCTGCGGCACCTTCTCCTTGTGGAGTCGCTTCTCTCCTCTCTAGGGTTTGGTTATCTTACGTTTGAAAACTGATAGGGTGAAATAGATAACCCTTCCCCTATTTAAACATCTAATTGGGCTGGGCCTACTCCAACCCACTCATCCCCCCTTTTTAATTAATTAATAATATTCATAATAAAAGATAATAATAATACTATTATTTCTTCCTTTTATTTTATTTTATTTATTCTAGAAATTTTAGGATGTTACATAGCTCACCTCAGCAACGTTGTCGCCATCAACCCTAATTTTTATTTATTATGACTTTACTTTTTGTACAGATATTTTATATATATTTTATATATTATTATTTTCTATATGGTTGTCTTCATAGTTAACTTTTATTTATATTTTTGTTAGTTTAAAAATATGCTATAGTTTTTTAAATAAATTAAAAAAATTAAATTTCTATAAAAATTAAACAGTAAATCCGTAAATTAAAAAATAAATTAAATATAAAACCATAAATTTAATTTAAAAAAAATAAAAAAAACCAAAAAATAAATTGTAGCGTCGGCTGGTCCTCACTAAAAGACAATGCTACATACATACGCTAGTAGTGACGGATAGGTCCGACACAACGTCTTTGAGGATCATGGCCGTCACTACTTAATGACGACTTAGTGACGACCTTTTCTTCAATTCACGTTGTGACGACCTTCAGCATAACGTCGACTTTTAGCTTTGGTTTGGCCGATGCTACGTTGTGATGAAGGTAATTTTTCGTGTTTCAGAAGGTATCTATTGAAGCAAGTCTCTGATGTGGTTCAACCCTCTGAAGTGGTGAAACCTACTGAAGTAGAGGAACCTGTTGAGAGATCACGATCTGCTGAAGTCAGAGAACCTCCTAAAGTTGTGAGACGTCGTACTGAAACCTGTACTTCTTGAAAAAGAACTTCTCTGCTTATTGTCCTTAAAGACTCAAGTCAACCGTAGCTGTCACAGTTGCTTGTGCTTCTCATTCTTCTGGAAAGTCAGAACACTTACTTTTTGGAATATTTCAAATTTCTCTCACCAAAAAGGCAATGTCTGCTGTAAAGCACAGTCTGCTCAGAAAAGTGAAGCTTGTGCTGCTGACTCTGTTACTTGCTACTGCAAGGGCTCCAGGCTATGTGTCTCAACGGGAGAATTTGCATTAAATGCTATCTCACAACGGGAAATCAAATGGAGCTCAACGGACTGAAGTTTCCCACTCTATAAATACAAGTCTCCATGCAAAAACAAAAGTGAGAATATAGAGAAAATGAACTTGTTGAAACGCTGCTCGAATATACATTCATCTGTTTCATTAATTATCCTTTGTACAACAATTTCATATCCTGAGTTCTACTCAGTTATTTGTACATCTTACCCGGTTTAAGCACTAAACTTGTGTAGTTTGAGAGTTTAAGCTTTACCTTTCAAACAGTTTTCTGTTTTAGCCTGAAGAGGTTGTGTTCAAAAAATACTTGGGTTTTTAGCCTGGAGAGGCTGTGTGTTCAAATAATACTTGGGTGTTTAGAGCCTGAAGAGGCTAGGTGTGCAAACAATACTTGTATTTGATTAGATAGTGGAAAATCCAGTGGTGTGTTTGCCCTGGGACTGGATGTAGCTCACTATGTTAGTGGGTGAACCAGGATAAATTGTTTGGCTAAGTTTCCTCAACCCTTATCTCTTTACTTTCTGTTTTAACTAACAGATGAGGGTTCTGAAAAGTGGTATTATAAATCTATGCAGCTAAACATCTTTGTTCTTCACGTTAAACTATTTCAAAATCATTTTACTCAACCTGCTGAATCATATCAACAAGTTGCTGAAATCTTCAGTTTCAGAAGGTTGCTCAAATTATTTGATAAACTCTTTGCTTGTTTCAAAAGGTTTTCATAAAATCTGTAAAGAATTATAAAACACTATTCAACCCACTTCTAGTGTTTCCTGTGGTTCTAACAGTTGGTATCAGAGCTCAACCTCGGGTTCAACATCTAACAAGTGCTGAGGAAGAAGATCCAGATGGAAACCTCTACAAGCAACTCTCACTACATTGCTGAAGGTGCCTCAGTCCCCAGGCCCCCTACTTTCAATGGCTCTGACTACCGTTACTGGAGGGATCGTATGAAGCTCTTTATAGAAAGCAATAACATAGATCTATGGGATGTGGTCACTGATGGTGATTATATTCCTACCAACAATGGTGTGCCCATTCCCAAGTCAGAATGGACTGGTGATCAGAAGGCTCGTGTACAACTTAATGCCAAAGCAAAACTCTACCTGATTTGTTCTTTGAGTAAATCAGAGTATGAGAAGGTGCATGGCTGCTCTTCTGCCAAAGAAATCTGGGATACATTGGCTGCAGCTCATGAGGGAACTGACAATGTAAAGCAATCCAAAATCAGCATATTGGTACATCAGTATGAGATATTCAAAATGCATGAATCTGAATCTATTGATCAGATGTTCGGAAGATTTCAAACCATCACCAATGGACTCAAATCTTTGGGAAAGACCTATGATTCAGGTGATAACAATCGCAAAATCCTTAGAAGTCTACCAAAGATTTGGAGGCCCAAAGTGACTGCCATTCAAGAGGCAAAAGACCTCAACTCTTTAAGAATGGAGGAACTTCTGGGATCCCTCAAATTCCATGAGTTGGAGCTTGGAGAAGATACCCCCAAAAAGAAGTCACTAGCCCTGAATGCCAAGTCCAAACTGCCAAGGTCTGGTGCACAAAAGGCCTTAAAAGTGGAGGAATCTTCAGAAGGTTCTGAAGGTTCAGAAGGTGACTTTGATGATGATGATGATTTAGCTCTTCTGAGTAGGAAGATCAAGAGGATGCTTCATAGGAAAGGGAAGTTTAGAAAAGGCTTATCCTCTGAAACAAAGGTAAGCAAGTCAAATAAACATTTATTTGCTACTGATAAAATAATCTGCTATGAATGCAAGCAACCAGGGCACATGAAGGCAGATTGCCCTAAGCTGAAGAAACCTTCTTACAAGAAGAAGAAGTTTATCAAGAAGAAAAATGGTCTGATGGCAACTTGGGAAGACTTAGATGATTCAACTTCAGAAGAGGAAGATGAATCTGCTGAAGAGGCCAACCTGTGCTTGATGGCAAGTCTCCCTTCATCAGACAATTCAGAATTTGAGGTAATCCCTCAAACTCTTCAAGACATGTATGATTATTTACTGGAAAATTCTAAAGAGCTTTTCCAAGAGTACAAAGATTTGTCTAGAGCATACACTGAAGTTGCAAACAAAAGTGAAGCTCTAGAAACTGAAAATCACTTGCTCAAAGAAAAACTCTTGAAGAATTCTGGGACTAGTAGTTCAGAAAGCCTAATTAAAGAAATTTTAAAGAAACAAGTTGATGAACTTACTAGATACCTAGCTAACTTTGTTAATGGAACCAAGAACCTCAACAGAATGTTGGGTGCTCAAAGGAACTCCAAAAACAAAGAAGGTTTAGGGTACTCAGACAGTGAATCATCACGTGATTCAAATTCTAAAGATGCTGAAAAAGCTAAGAAAGGTAAGGGATGCTCTCACTGTGGAAAGCCTAGACACAGTGTGTCATAGTGCAAACACAAGAGAAAGGGCAGACCTGCTACTAACAAGAGAAGACCCAAAAATATGTGGGTACCTAAGTCTCTGATTATTCCTGTTGCAGATGTGTTTAATAAGACAAAGGAGACACCACAAATGGTACCTGGACAGTGGGTGCTCGCGACACATGACGGGAGAAAGGTCTTTGTTCCAAAACCTTAGACCTAAGGATGGAGGGGTGGTGACCTTTGGAGGAAATCAGAAAGGAAGAATCATTGGTATTGGTTCTGTAGGTATCTCCCCTCTCTCTGTTATTCAGAATGTTCTCCTTGTGGAAGGTCTTGAACACAACCTGCTGAGCATAAGTCAATTATGTGACAGTGGATATGTTGTGTCCTTCACTAAGGAAGGTTGTGTAGTCAAAGATGGTTCTGACCAAGTCACTTTTACTGCAAAGAGACACAGTAATGTGTACAAAATAGATCTTGAGGAACTTGCATATCAAAATGTAACTTGTCTTATTTCTGTTAAAGATGAAAAACAGATTTGACATCAGAAACTTGGACATGCCAGCTTGAGATTAATCTCAAAGCTTACAAAACATAATCTTGTAAATGGTTTACCCAAGCTTTCTTTCAAATCTGACATTTTATGTGAAAATTGTCTAAAGGGGAAACAAACCAGAAATTCTTTTAAAAGTATAAATGTTGTTTCCATTTCAAGACCTTTAGAACTTCTTCATATTGATTTGTTTGGTCCTACAAGAATAGAAAGCTTGGCTGGTAAAAAATATGGTTTGGTCATTGCTGATGACTATTCTAGATTCATGGGTAATATTCCTCAAAAGCAAGGATGAGACTTTTGAGAACTTTCCAAATTCTGTAAAAGGGTGCAAAATGAGAAAGGATTTTGCATATCTACCATTAGAATTGATCATGGAGGTGAGTTTGAAAACTCAAGCTTCAGTATGTTCTGTGATGAGAATGGGATCTCTCACAATTTCTCTGTGGCTAGAACACCCCAACAAAATGGGGTTGTTGAGAGAAAGAATAGAAGCTTGCAGGAGATGGGAAGAACCATGCTCATTTCAAGCAATCTTCCAAGGTCATTCTGGGCAGAGGCTATTCACACAGCTTGCTATATTCAAAACAGAATTTTGGTACGACCTATTCTCAAAAAGACTCCCTATGAATTGTGGAGAGGAAGAAAACCCAACATTTCTTATTTTCACATTTTTGGCTGTGAGTGTTTCATACTCAACACCAAAGATGATCTGGGAAAGTTTGATTCTAAATCTGATAAAGGATTCTTCATTGGTTATTCAGAAACCTCTAAGGCATATAGAGTTTACAACTCTAGAACCCTAACTATTGAAGAAACCATTCATGTTAGATTTAATGATGCAAAAGAGACTGATAGGGAACTATCAGATCTAGAAGAGGATTTTGCAGGAATGGAGTTGAACCCCACTTCAGAGACTTCAAAGGCTAAGGATGAAGAACCTGTTGAAGGACCATCTGAAGTAACTGCTGAAAGGTCTCCTCATCAACCTGCTGAAATCGGAGAGTTGATGCTGAGTCTCAAAATGAGCAAGTTTTCCCTCGCTGGCGTGAGTGGAGATACAGAACTCATCATCCTCGAGAGCAAATCATTGGTGACACTTCAGAAGGAGTAAGAACAAGATCAAGACTTAGAGAACTCAATAATCTTGCCTTCCTTTCTGAAATTGAGCCAAAGAATATTGAGGAAGCTTTGCATGATGAAGGGTGGATCCTAGCCATGCAAGAAGAGCTAAATCAATTTGCCAGGAGTGATGTTTGGACTCTTGTTCCTAAACCCCATGGGAAAACTATTATAGGAACCAAATGGGTGTTTAGAAACAAACTTTCTGGAGATGGTCAAGTTGTTAGAAACAAAGCTAGACTTGTTGCTCAAGGCTACAATCAACAAGAAGCTATTGATTTCACTGAAACTTTTGCTCCTGTAGCTAGGCTTGAAGCCATTAGGATTTTACTTTCCTATGCAGCAAATAATGGCATCAAACTGTATCAAATGGATGTTAAGAGTGCCTTCCTAAATGGTTTCATTGAGGAAGAAGTATTTTTTAGACAACCCCCTGGTTTTGAAAATCTGACTTTTCCTGAGCATGTTTTTAAATTGAAAAAGGCTCTGTATGGTCTGAAACAAGCTCCCAGAGCTTGGTTTGAAAGATTGAGCAATTTCTTACTCAAAAATGGTTTTGAAAGAGGAAAAGTTGATACAACTCTTTTCAGAAAAATGTCTAACAAAGACTTGATTATAGTCCAAATATATGTTGATGACATTATATTTGGATCAACAAATTCCTCTCTGTGCACTGAGTTCTCAAGGCTTATGCAATCTGAATTTGAAATGAGTTTAATGGGTGAACTAAAATTTTTTTTGTGACTTTAAATTAAGCAAGATTCTGATTGTATATGGATCCATCAAAAGAAGTATACAAAGGAAATGCTTAAAAAGTTCAATATGCATGATTGCAAGCTTGTGGCAACTCCTATGCACCCCTCATCAATATTAAATAAAGATGAAAGAGAAGAACCTATTGACCCAACCTTGTACAGAGGTATGATTGGATCCTTATTGTATCTTACAACAAGTAGGCCTGACATTATGTTCAGTGTATGCTTGTGTGCAAGATTTAAGTCCGATCCAAGAATAACTCATTACCAAGTTGTAAAAAGGATTTTCAGATACTTGAAAGGTACTACTAATCTTGGTCTGTGCTATAAGAAGAGCAAGGATTGCAGGTTAGTAGGATTCTGTGATGCTGAATTTGCTGGGGATAGAGTTGAAAGAAAATAAACAAGTGGTGGATGTCACTTCATTGGAAGCAACTTGATAAGCTGATCAAGCAAAAGACAAAGCACGATAGCTCTTTCAACTGCTGAAGCAGAATATATTGTTGCTGCATGCTGTTGTTCACAGCTGCTTTGGGTAAAATATCAATTAGAAGACTTTAATATTTTTGTTAAATCTATTCCAGTCTTCTGTGATAGCATTAGTGCAATCAACCTTTCCAAAAATCCAATTCAGCACTCTAGAGCAAAAACATATTGAAATAAAACATCATTTTATAAGAGACTATGTTCAGAAAGGAGTTATTGATATACAGTTCATTGATCCAGAGCATCAATGGGTTGATATATTCACTAAACCACTTGCTGAAGATAGATTCAAATTTATCAGAGAAAATTTGAACATTCTCACACTTTCTGAAAATTAATTATTACTGAATTGTTTACACAGAAAGTGTCAATATGCACAAGTGGTATTGTGACACACTTCTACCCCAACCTCTAATACAATCATCAAATTGAAATATAAGGAAAAGTTGTAGTCCACATTGGGTAAAAAAGTTCACAATTCTCTCTTTAAACAACTATTTGAATCCAAATCAACTCAATGTAAACAAAAGGTAAAATCAACGATTTTCAAAAATTAAAATATTAAAATATCAACTTCATAAAAATCTCTCTTGACCATACAAGGCACTTAAAATAGTTTTCATCTATCTCTACTCAATAACATAATAAAGTAAACCCTATTACTAATGCCCTGATGTCACACGTATCAGAGTGGAACCCCTTCAATTCAATACTCGGCACATTGCGTGCCATCTTCATTACCTATAAAATAACCACAGAGAGTACGGTGAGGAAAAGAACACATACTCATACATGCACGCAGAAGGCTACCCTATCCTCACCCAACACATAGTCATAATCATTAATTTCATCACATAATCATCATCAATCATATCATCGCATAATCATCATCAATAATCTCATCACATAATCATCATCATTCACCTCATCACATAATCATCATCAATCATAGCAACTCACACTCTTCGTATTCAACATATTAACTCATCACAATTATATAATTCACATTTCTCAAATCATCAAGAACACGCTCTTTACACTTTACAAATTAATATAAATTCACATACTAACGCAATCATAAAATGACATGTATGCTCACTCTATGCTCATGCACAAAACTCTTCCTAAGGATCATGATTCGGAACTCCGCACAATGGGCGCACCTCATCAATCTCCCTAGTTGTTACCAATGATGGCCCTACCGTTAACGCCCACTTGGCAGATAGGTTGCACAGTTATACACCCCCTTTGGGCCCATGCAAAGACATTCGCCCCCTGTCATCATCACCCATCCCTTATGGGCTAGATGACTAGCATAAAAAACACTCCCCCTTGGAGTAATGCATCGAAAGTCCCCCATCATGGTCATCACCCTACTCGTCGTCCCCCCTTAGGACTAGGGCATATGCTAGCCACGTCTGGCTTATGCATCACACACATCTCATCTCAAATGTTATGCTCAATGCAATTATCATCATACCTCTTATCTCTCACACAATTTCAATGCTCAATGCATCACCATCAATTCACATATACCTCATACAATCTTTATGCTCAATGCATTATCATCAATTCACATATATCTCATACAACCTCTATTATTATAATCACACCACATCACATAACAATTATTATAAACATAGGATATCACATAAGATATTCACATCACAATACTCATATCACAATTAATACACTCTATGCATACAATTTAATTTCATCAATAAAAACCCCAAATATACAGCTACAGTGCTAACTAAATATCTCCTAACTCAAACTTCGTATCAACGATCCAACCGTTCAAAATGAAGAACCAGATGTTCCGAACCAGCTGTCAAAATTTCAGTCTGATCCAACGGTGAATAAATCTGCAGTCGCTGTTTTACAGTCGCAGCTCTGTGTAAAAACGGGAATGATTTTCCTCTAGTGAGAACTAAATATCTCACAGCCTAGACTTAATATCAACGATCCAACCGTTCAGAATGAAGAACCAGATGTTCTGAACCCTCTGTCAAAATTTCAGCCCGATCCAACGGTGAACGAATCTGCAGTCGCTGTTTTACAGTCGCTGCTCTGTGTAAAAACAGGAATGACTTTCCTCTACCCTCTTCTTCAATCCCTACTCAAATCCTCAAGTTCCTAATTCAATTAAACTCATTTTTACCGATTAAATTCACTGAAAACATCAATTATTTCAACGAATTACAGTTAATTCAACAATCGTTCAATTATGAATCTCACCCCCAAATCCTAATTTGACCCCTTTTTTCGATAGTCTCGCTACCATCACTCAATTCATCAATAATATCACGTTTATACATCAAATCAATCACATTCCAAACACACAATACATGATTCACAGATAAATTCTCGAATTTATAATTCTTAGAGGGTCTTATGGTTGTCCATCACTACTCAAGCACCCCAACATACACATATAAGCATCACCCTTTCCCCCCGTACCTTAAAGTTGACGATCAAGAAACGAATGGCATCACTCCCTTGATGATCTACTCTGCTACACCTTCCCCTTGTGAAGTTGCTTCTCTCCTCCTAGGGTTTGGTTATCTAACGTTTGAAAACTAATATGGTGAACTAGATAACCCTCCCCTATTCAAATATCTAACTGAGTTGGGTCTACTCCAACCCACCCGTTACCCTTTTTAATTAAATAATACATTTTTCTGAAACATAATAATAATAATATAATATTATTATTATTATTATTATTATTATTATTTCTTCATAAATCTTATTTTATTTTATTTATTCCTTTATTTTAGGAATTATTAGGATGTTACAGAATCCTTATCTATCTACATTCAAATTTAAATTCCAATCTTATAATTAAATCTTATCCTAAATTTGTATTGATTCTTGTCTTTAATCCTTGTGATCTCATTATTCCTATTTTAAAATATGATCCTAATTTAAAATACTAAACCATATCTCTCTCGTAAGATTATCCTTATTAATCTTGATATTATTATATTAATATAATAATTACTATACTTATAACCATTAGTTTTAATTGCAATCTTAATAATATGATTTATCTCCTAATATTTATAATATTGTATTATTATTATATCCTAAATACAGTTATATTAATATTTACTATTGTTATTATAAAACTTCTATTTTTTTACAACTAACGTCATCGGAATATAATTATACATATTTTAATTATAATTCTAGATTTCTAAATTTCAGGATGTTACAGGTATCTTGGATCTATTTCCTACTTATTTTCACATCTTCAGTATGCTCTAGTTACCCTTTTGATTGATGACAAAAGGGGGAGTATTAAGAAACTAACAAACAAAATCTGAAGTTAAGTGTTTTAGAAGGATTCATTGATTCAGGGGAGCTAATCTTAAGCAAGTTGTAGCAAGAAGCTCTGTCTCAGTATCTGATATAGGGGGAGAATTTCTCTAAATTTTTTTTATTAGTATTTCCTTTCAGATATTTGTTTTAGTTCTTAAACAAATTTGTCATCATTAAAAAGTGAGAGATTGATGAGTCTCAAAATATTATTAAAAGGTTAATAATGTTTTAAGTCTCATAACCCTGAGTTTTAATGGATAACAAATTTGGTTAACATCATTATGAGAAAGAACAATTTCTACTGAAGGTAATTTTCCGTGTTTCAGAAGGTATCTGTTGAAGCAAGTCTCTGATGTGGTTCAACACTCTGAAGTGGTGAAACCTGCTGAGAGATCACGATCTGTTGAAGTCAGAGAACCTCCTGAAATTGTGAGACGTCGTACTGAAACCTGTACTTCTTGAAAAAGAACTTCTCTGCTTATTCTCCTTAAAGACTCAAGTCAATCGTAACTGTCACAGTTGCTTGTGCTTCTCATTCTTCTGGAAAGTCAGAACACTTGCTTTTTGGAATATTTCAAATTTCTCTCACCAAAAAGGCAATGTCTGCTGTAAAACACAATCTGCTCAGAAAAGTGAAGCTTGTGCTGCTGACTCTGTTACTTGCTACTGCAAGGGCTCCAGGCTATGTGTCTCAACGGGAGAATTTGCATTAAATGCTATCTCACAAAGGGAAATCAAATGGAGCTCAACGGACTGAAGTTTCTCACTCTATAAATACAAGTCTCTATGCAGAAACAAAAGTGAGAATATAGAGAAAATGAACTTATTGAAATGCTGCTCGAATATACATTCATCTGTTTCATTAATTATCTTTTGTACAACAATTTCATATCCTGAGTTCTACTCAGTTATTTGTACATCTTACCCGGTTTAAGCTCTAAACTTGTGTAGTTTGAGAGTTTAAGCTTTATCTTTCAAACAGTTTTCTGTTTTAGCCTGAAGAGGTCGTGTTCAAATAATACTTGGGTTTTTAGCCTGGAGAGGCCGTGTGTTCAAATAATACTTGGGTGTTTAGAGCCTGAAGAGGTTAGGTGTGCAAACAATACTTGTATTTGATCAGATAGTGGAAAATCCAGTGGTGTGTTTGCCCTGGGACTGGACGTAGCTCACTGTGTTAGTGGGTGAACCAGGATAAATTGTTTGGCTAAGTTTCCTCAACCCTTATCTCTTTACTTTCTGTTTTAACTAACAGAGGAGGGTTCTGAAAAGTGGTATTATAAATCTACGCAGCTAAACATCTTTGTTCTTCACGTTAAACTATTTCATAATCATTTTACTCAACCTACTGAATCATATCAACAAGTTGCTGAAATCTTCAGTTTCAGAAGGATGCTCAAATCATTTGATAAACTCTTTGCTTGTTTCAAAAGGTTTTCATAAAATCTGTAAAGAATTATAAAACACTATTCAACCCCCTTCTAGTGTTTCTTGTGATTCTAACAGGATCATGCCCTGAGATGAAGAAACTAGCAAGGTGTAGAGATGAGGAGAAAAGTAGAGGTTTTAAAGAGGGAATTGGATTTTAATTAAGGGAAGTAAGTTAGAGAGTTGGTGAAATTTAGAGGAAGGGGGTTTTATAAAAAGAATTTGGGGAAAAGGTAACTAAGAATTAAAATTGGAAAGTTCTGAGTTCTGATACTCTCGCTCAAGCCAGGAGGTCTCACTTGAGCGAGCATATCGGTAGAAGGGGAGAAATTCTGATTTTGTCGTCTTCGCTC
This sequence comes from Sesbania bispinosa, assembly GCA_026901365.1. Taxonomy (NCBI): domain Eukaryota; kingdom Viridiplantae; phylum Streptophyta; class Magnoliopsida; order Fabales; family Fabaceae; genus Sesbania; species Sesbania bispinosa. Next base: position 313,132 of record QLOH01000052.1, read on the forward strand.
AAGCGAGAAGGTCTCGCTTGAGCGAGCATATCAATAAAATGGGGAAGTTTGTGTTCTGTCATCCTCGCTCAAGCGAAAAGGGCTCACTTGAGCGAGGGACATGGCCATTTTTAGGAGGCTCTCTGCGATGGAATTGCGCTCAAGCGCAATTAGGCTCGCTTAAGCGCAATTCCATCCGGAATCAGGGATTGCTCTCTGACTTACTCTCGCTCAAGCAAGAAGGCTCTCGCTTGAGCGAGAATGCCATTTCTACAACACGTTATTTCTCTCGCTCAAGCGAGGATTTCTCACTTGAGCGAGAATGTACAGATCTAGTTTTTTAAATAAATCTATGAGAGCTTTACCCTCATTCTTTTCCTTTCTTCACTTGTGGAAAAAGGAACTAGAGAGGGGAAGGGAGATCAAGGGAGGGCGGTTTGGATTGAAGCCCCACACCAATCAAGAAGCTTGGATCATCATCTTCAACCCCAGTCTTCTCCATTTCTTGCCTTGAGGTGAGTGTGGTCCACCCACTCACTTTCATTCTTGTGTGAGATCCTATGAATGCCCCCTATTCTTACTTCTCTTGCTTATGTTGCTTGATTGTGGTTGATTAGAGATGAATCTAGGGCTGATGGTTGGATTAATTGTGTGAAATGCTTATGTCGTTCTTGCCCTAGGTTACAGAGGTTGGGGTTTCCATGTGATTATATATTATGAGGTTTTGCAGGCCATGAAATTATCATTTAGCTTATGTGAGTATGTAAACATGTCATAAATCAAACACTCATGTTTTTGAAACCCTATTCATGTATAGATGTAATGTTTTCATAGGCCTTTGACCAAAAAGAAATATCACGGGTCTACGGACCAAAGAGGGGTAATCACATTTGCTCCTAGGCCAAAGGGTAATTGGGGATCCTCAATTAAAAAGGAACCACATGCATATAACCTTTGTTTGATAATAAAACTTAATAGGGTGACCCTGGACGACGGTCCTTGGTCACATGGTCGAGCGCTCAAAAGACGTAACAGTGAAAAGACACCTTGGTGTGGGTTACACACTAGATTGCTCCTTGTGAGAGGTTTGATTAAATTACTTGTTGTACATACATGATTATGTGTTTAAACATCTATTGGTTGAGCTGTTGCATTTCCATTTGCCTGAAATCCCTACACTGTATGCATGATCACATTCACTAGGACGTAAGTCTCACCACATGTTGTGGATTTCATTTTTGATGTGTAGGATGTATTAATCTAAAGCAAGTCGAACGACTTGGAGGCTCAACGATAGGTTGGTCCTCCAGGTGGAATGTTCCACCCCTTAGATGGATTTTGAGTATCTATGTATAGTTGTAGGGTGGTATTTGATGTGAAATTTTAGTATTGTACTTTAAGCCACTGAGTGGTATTTAAACTGAAATCCTTGAGTTTTTATGGATGATTTCCGCTTATGTAAATGTTGGATTACTTAAGCAAGATCTATGTGCTTGGTTGTATGTCGATATCGATAATGGCACGAAATAATTTCATAGATTTGGGAGTAGTGCCTCCAACGAGCATTATTCTTGAATTTAGAAATTAGGACGTTACATTACGCTATGTTTGTTTCTTGAAATATATAGTGCAAAATAATATATTCATAGTGAAAAAATAACAAGAAATTAGCTTCGGCCAGGCTGACACTAACTTTATGAAGGTCGGGGCTAAAATTTTTTTTTGCCTTTAGTGTCGGCCTGGCCGATGCTAAATAATTTTTTTTAAAAATTATTTTACCATTAGCTTCGGTTAGGCCGTTACTATTTAATAAAGTTAGCGTCAGCCCTACATAAAAAAATGTAAAAAAATAAAATAAAATTTAACTTAGCGTCAGTCTGGCTGACGTTACTAGCGACGATGTCATGGCCGACGCTACCCGTTCGCCGCTAAATCGCTGATTTCTTGTAGTGCAAAGTCGTTTCCCAAATAATCCAATTGCAAAATCAAGATTTCAAGATCACAACAACTCACACACACTCAGGGGGTTTTGTTTGTTTATGCAAATCTTCAATCACTAAAACAGAATTTGAATTACCTAAATCAATTCAAGAAAAAACATATTGGTTCACAACTTCTTTCACATTAGGATCTCTCATAGGTTCATGGATCTAATTCAATTTCTTTGCAAATCAAAATTAATCAATGAAGCATTAATCAATTCTTAAGAGTCTCATACAAAGATTAAGCAAATTTATATCCAGAACCTAATCCCTAACATATTGAATTAAGCAAACGGTAGGTTCATTTTAGGATTAAGCAAACAAAAATGTGAATTTCATATTAGAATCCAAAACTGAATTCATAAAGCATGCATTCAATTCAAGATTCGATAACCTAGGATTCTAGAGATTAGGAGAACAAGGAATTTGTTCAGAAAATTGAAATTCGAAATTGTAGTAAAGAAACCTGAAGATCCAATGCTCATGACACTTGAGAATCAATCCTCAATGCTCAGCCTTCCATGGAGGAAGTCAAGCAACGGATCCCAACCACAACCACTTCTTTCGCCCTTGTAGTAAGTCAAAACGGTGTCCACTGCCCCTCTTCACAGGTGCTGGAAATGGATGGCTTCTTTGACATTTTGCTGAATATATGGTTGGAAGAAATTTATTTGAACAATGCCTTTTTTCCTTTTGCTTAATGTAACTTCATAATTTCTAATCCGAGGATTTAGTCTGTTGGAAACCAAATCCTGAATTTCTGAAATTATTTTGCGCCATTTAGATACCAGATAGCATAAGCCATACATTATTCAAGCTACCAACGCTCACTTAAATAATATATGAAACAACATCAAAATGAAATGTATAACTATATAAGTGCCATCATGGCTACAACTCAGTCTAGATACAATATTCAGTTAAGGATAGCCTCATACATGTGCCCTAACAAAAGACCCAAGGTTGCCACATGTACAATCATATCCTTACAAAAGAATAACAATCCAACAATGAAGGGCTAATACCAATGAATACATTTCTAATCCCTTTTTCTCAAAATAAACATCAAAGACTAAACTTCCGCCGCCTCCAAGCTCATTGCCCTGGACGGGGAGGTACCTATGCATCTAAAATGTAATCCACAAAACATGTGGTGAGACAAGGTCTCAGTGAATATAACTATGCTCATGCAGTGTAGGAAAGGCAGGCAGATGCTATGCAACAATTATCAAGTAAACATTTAATAACACAAGCATTCTCAATTCAAACATCTAAATACTCATAACCTGCTTTTCCCGGTGGACGAGATCTTTTCACTAATTCTAAGGCTAGACTTGAGCTCATACTACAAGAAACGTCTTCCTTGGGGACGTATCCCACCATTTATTCTGGACCGAAGTCAAGTTTTCATACATATTCTAGGCCGAACCCAAATTCTCTTATTTTGGGTTGAAGCTAAACATTTTGGGCCGAAGCCAAATATTCTGGGCCGAAGCCAAACTCATTTTAGTTTTATTTTGGACCGAAGTCAAGCTTGATTAATTAGGGTTTGGTGGCCATAGGCCAAATTCATTTTCTAGCTTTAAAAGGTAGACACAGAACATAAGCAAACTGCACTAGAAGCATAAATCATGGGCATACAGTAATGGGTTCCAAACCCTAATCTACAAGCCCTAGCATCTCAACTCATAATAGTAAAACAACAAGGAAGAGAAATCAACAACCAAACATGTACATACAAGATAAAGGAAAGGGATAGGAAGGATTAGGGTTCATTCAAGGAGAACACACAAAATGGAGGTGAGTGTGTGAGTTATACTCACCCAAGGAGCTCTTAAGGAAGAGAAGGAAGGTTGGGGATGAAGCCCTTGGCTTGGGGATCCTTCTTCAAGCTTTAATGGTCGTCTTGTCTCTCTAGAACCACTCTCTCTCTAGAACCGTAAAGAAGAAGAAGAAAAGTGATTAAGTTGGTGCCCTAATTAATGTTTTTATTCTGGTACGCGTGTTCTTGCTCAAGCGAGGGATTCTCGCTTGAGCGAGAGGGATGAGATTTCCCCTCTTTCGTATTCTCGCTCAAGCGAGACTATTCTTGCTTGAGCGAGAATACTCTAGAGAGTATCCCCTCTCTGGAAGAATTTTGCTCGAGCGAGAGCCAACTCACTCAAGCGAAAAACGTTCAGAGAGCCCCCCAATTCTGGTTGAATATCGTTTGAGCGAGGCCATTCTCTCTCAAGCGAAATTCTTCCAGATAGCACTCCAAATTCTCTCATGTTTCTCGCTTGAGTGAGAACCTTCTCGCTCAGGCGAGAAAACCAAAAAATATTTTGCAAGTTTTTACTGATATGCTCGCTCAAGCGAGCCATTCTCGCTTGAGCGAGAATACCAGAATTCTATTTTCTGATTTTCTCTTCTCTTTAATCCTAACTTAATTCCTTCCCACCTGAGCCTTACCTCTTTTAACAAATTTCTTATTTTATACACTTAATTCTCAAAATGAGTTTAAATTCTTGGGATGTTACACTTAACTTTATACTTTCTATCATATTAGAATCATTGTTAGATGTTTAAATATATCTTACAAACTGATGAGTTTGGTTTGCTTAAACCAAAACATAAATTCTGGATTGCGATTCTCTCTGTGAAGCATGCTCAATGTTTGAGGAAAGTCCAGTTTTAGAGAGTATGCACAACTACATGATCAAGAGTACAACAGATGCAACATACCTTGATGATAGAACCTAAATCTGCCAAAGACAACAATAGTTTTATTGAAGATTACCTTGATGCAGCGTGATCTAGACGGTAAATTTGTGTTTATGCTGCCTAGCATTGTGAAATTAGCTTCTAGATTACATGCATTTGATAAAGTTTTTTTGGTTAGTAATTGACATGTAATAATGTTTTAAATGCAGAAGCTCAAGCAAGCACAAGGCCACCAACAAGTGATCAAGAATTTGTACAGTACTTTTCCATTCTTATGCTCTAGCAGAAATTACCTATAAAGGGAGTAGATATGTAGTTATGTACAATTTCAAAAAATTGTTGTTGTATGTGTTACTTGTACAAGACAATGCCTTATTTTCCTTTTGCTTAACTTTATATACTTTCTATTTTAATGGAATCAGTGTTAGATGTGTGTCTATATATATATGGATAAAGTTAGGTTTAGAAACTTAGAAATTTATAGCAGAAAACTGTACAAGTGAGATATTAGAAAGAAAAAAATAACACCGTAGAGATACATGACTTGAATTCACTTAACATTATATGATCAAATAAAGGTATACTTGCATGTATTGTGTGTTGGGATTGACTGCAGAACTGTAATTCAGAGGAAAGTGTATTTGGCTAGCTGCAATGGAGGATTTGATGTCGAAAAGGGAATTTGTTTTAACAACCAGGTTGTAGACTCACATATACTTAACTCTGTTCTACAATTTTATTGCTCAGGTCCTGTTTTCATAGAAATAAGTATAGCTGGTTTTATAAATAGGGACGACCCATTGGCAGCTATGGCTTCATGAATGTCACCAGGTTGCCTTTCATCACTTTCTCTTATCTCATCTGCCTCTTCATCACATTTCAGCATTTCATTTTCTTTCTCTTTTTTGGTGACAAGTAACTTTCCCTCAGGCCAGGCACCGAATTTTCCTATGGAGATTTGGGAGGGCTCAAAACTCAAGACGTTGAAAGGTGGCGTAAAGATCAGGTTCTTTCAATTACATTTACTTTACAAATGAATTTAAGAAATCAAATGCAAAAAAATGCGTATGATGGCTAATATGATGGCTGCAAATAAGTTTAATTCCCACATGTTTCTTCAAGTGAGATAATTATTAGATATGCGTATCACTTTCTAGATAATTTAATTTAATCATTCGATAACAATTCATAACTGGTTTACATTTTTCCTTGTAGAGCAGTTCTAAAGTATCAGTTAGCATCTCATGTCACTTGTAGGTGGGTTTGAAACAACTATTGGAGAGTAGGTTTGTTTTGTCATTCAAGGGCTGTAGAAAAACATATGCAAACTTTCCTTCACCATTGGAAGAAAAGAGTAAGTATCTCCCCCTACCAGTAACACCAATGGATCCATGTGTTAAATATGTAATGTATCTTGTAACCTTACTTCTGGATTGGTTTTTTGGTTAAGGAAGGCCTAAAGCCAAGAATTGTAATAGTTGAATACATGTCAAGCTTTAATATTCCTTAACCCGTGCCGTGGGTTTGTATTATTTTCACTTTCCTTCTGTTGCCATATTGATTTTAGTCAAAATAACTATATATAAAAATTATTGACCGATTTATATGTGTAATTTGTTAGGTTAATTTTTAAATTACATATTATGTATATGCTTCTTTTTTGTAAGATGTGCTTAAAATTAAAAAAGATAAAATTCAGAATTACTACACAAATGAAGTAGAGATTCTCATGGAAAAACAAATAAGAACAACTCAAACTGAATTGGCTAGAAGAAAATATTTAATTGTGGTAATAATATTAAATATGAATAGATTATTAGAATTAATGGATGTAATTGGTCATGTTTTAGAAAAGTTATAGTAATTAACGTAGGTTAAAAAATATACATTTGAACTATATTGTTATTTAATAATATAGGGTATGATATAAATATACAACATCAATACAATGATACTGATATCCATATTTTATAACATCAATACTTTTATATATATATATATATATATATATATATATTAAAATCGATCCACGCTTCTTTGCGCGTCACAATCTAGTTTATATAAAGTTTGATATAATTTGTTTACATTGTATAGGATAAAATAACTTGAAGACTCAAAAAGCAATTATAATGTGAATCACTCAATCCTAAAGAAAAAGGGTTGGAACTAGGGGTGTTCAAATCCAATCCAATCCAATTGAAACCGCAACAACCGATCCAAAAAACCGCAAACCGAAAAAACCGCAAACCGCAAAAAACCGAAATTTTTTATTGGATTGGATTGGATTTCGGATCTGCCCGTGAGAACCAATCCAATCCAAACCGATCCAAAGTTTTCTAAACATTTTGGTATATTACCATTATTGATATTATTTTTCTGTGATGATGTAAAAAAATTATTATTGTGCAACTATATTTAACGAATAACATTCAATTATGGGATTAGAAGCAATCAAATAATTTGTATATTATAGGATATGATAAGATAATTGCATGTTTTTTATCATATTAGGTTTACCATAAGCGAATATTGTTATATGGGCAATGGAATTGAGATCCACTCTCATATCTAATTAAGTATTTAAAGTTACAACTTTTTTTTAATAAGTATTTAAAGTTACAACTTATTTGTTCAAGAAACATTAACAATTTGGCAAAACATGACTTTTTGGCTTTTAATTTGAAAAAGATTAACGATCTTGGAAACTAGTAATGATGTCATAATTTTGTTTTCATAATTTCATTTTTAGTTTATTTGAGAAACCGAAATCCAATCCAATCCAAACCGATTAAAATTGGATTGGATTGGATTGGATTCGGAAAAAAATCAAAACCGAGTGGATGATTAAATGAGAAAACCGAAATCATTGGATTGGATGATTTTTCCCTCATAACCAATCCAATCCAATCCGCAAACACCCCTAGATGGAACCTATCACGATATGAGAACATTTCTTGCATGGTGAACTCCACAAAATTACTAACCACCTACATTTATGAGCGTTAAATGCATACACATCATTGTGTTACTTTACAATACAACTGTTAGGTAGCTAAGAGAAAGAAATTTCTTTGACAACTCTCTCTCTCTCTCTCTCTCTCTCTCTCCATTGTACGTTTCAGAACCCATTAACGACACAGACAGCAACGAAACGATGAGTAGCTCAGCCTTGAAGGTTGCTGTGTTGGGAGGTGGAAGTAAGCACTGCACTCATCTCTTTTTTTTTTTTTTTTTTTTTCCTTCTCTTTAATTTTATTTTATTTTTGGCTTTAGTGAACTAATATTGTATTTATAATTATGGAATTATGGTGGCAGTTTCAGGAGCCGTGTGTGCATCGACACTTGCTCGAAATGGGGTTTCTGTGACTCTCTTTGAGTCAGCTAGAGGCCCTGGTGGACGCGTGTCCCAGAGAAGGTTCTTTCTTTCTTTCTTTTTCTTTTTTTCCCTTTTTTATGTTAATGGGGTTCTTTGTAATGACTGTTTTTATCCATTTGGAATAGCATTTGAAAGTTGCTCAATTGATTCAGGGAGAATTCTTATATTATAGCATTGTTACAGAATTTTGCAGTTTCTTTCTGAATGAATATTTTTTTCAAAAGAAAATAACTAATTTGGGTTTTTCTGATTGCTATTTTTTATTGCTCTGAATATGTGGAACTAGGAAGGTCTCTCAGGTCTTGGATTTTATAATCTGAGAAGGAGAATACTTATTGCTCTGCTGGTTTATGTTTTGCAACTGTTCAGATAAATAGCATGCAACTTAATCTCTGTTTGAAATCTCTATTTCAATGTTCAATGTTTTGGTCTATAACTCTATATTGTTTGAAGCATCGTTTTAAAGCAACTAGTATATTCTATATTTTATGGATTGTTATTGTTTAGTAGAGCAAACAGCACTGGCATTTAGTGACAATTTAGTTCAAAGCATAAAACAGTTAAAATTGTTATTTCCTTCTTAATGTTTTCTTTCATTGGCTTAGTGGTAAATTCAAAGAGGATCCTAAATTTTCTTATTCTCTGGAAATCCAGAGAGAAAATTGAAGATGGGAAGGAGCTGCATTTCGACCATGGTGCTCCATTCTTCTCAGTTAGCAAGTCTGAAGTTTTATGTCTAGTTCAAGAGTGGGAGTCAAGGGGTCTTGTAGCTGAATGGAAAGAAAAGTTTGGCTCATTTGATTTTCACACACTTAAATTTAACAGCATAGAGCAGGTTGATAAATGTTCATCATATGTTTAAATTGTTTTGTGCAGTGTATATGGTGTACATTGATTATGCAATTTTTATATTTTCACTTATATTAATAGATAGTAGTGTCAATACTTCTGATTGAAACTTATTATCATGGTGTATCGTCCTCTGAGTTGTTGTTCTCTCTCCATCATGTTTCCAAACAATGTGTTTGGGCTGGATTTATGTACATTTAGATTCGTATGCACAATGGACTCATTATGACATGGATTCTGTCCCATTGATTTACACATTGGTCTGGATACTGCACATATCTTCTTAAATCCGTTCCCATCTTTGGGCTTCTGGGCTGTAATAGGAAAATAGCTCCCAGTATAGCTGCTTAACTGAAAACTTGTACTCCTTTCTAAACTGATTTTGTTAGCATGTGTAATATGCTTAAAACAATACAGAAAATATACACCATACGCAGATTTTAGTTCACTATATCTATTGAGAAAAAATTATGTATGTACCAAAGTTGCGCTTCACTTGCTCATGACTAGTGGAACTTTTTCAAGATAGGTATGGTGTTGATAACATTTGACTCCGAAGATAGTAATATAATCCCCCCACCCCAAAGTCTTGGTTTTAGTTCCCTAAAAATGTGAATACCAGATGGGTGAAATATATATCTCAGCAGCTCCTTAGATAGAAGTAAAACAGAGATTTTCTGGGAAACTCGTCACATTTTTCTTCCATTTTTCAACGTCAATTATTTACTTATTCAAAGTACGCAGAACTGTAGAAGACATGACTTGTAACGAAGCCTTGTGTATCATCACTCTTGTTAGAACAATTTTTCTCTGACTGGAATTTTTTTTAGGAAGGATTAAACAAGAGATTTGTGGGTGTTCCAGGCATGAATTCTATATGCAAAGCATTATGCAATGAGAGTGGTATCTACTTAATTAATTTTATTATTTAGTTTTGTTATTCAGAGTTTACTGTGAACCCAGTGAAAAAGCTTATTCATTATTTTCTAATTATTAGGTGTGGAAAGCAAGTTTGGTGTGGGTATTGGAAGAGTTGAATGGTTGCATGATGAGAAATTATGGTCATTGACAGGGATAGATGGACAAAATCTTGGTCAATTTAAGGGGCTTGTTGCATCAGACAAGAATTTAGTGTCTTCCAGGATTGCAGAAGTGACAGGAAGGTTGCCGCCACTTGGTAAGAGTATAGTGGCTTCCTTTCCTTTTCTCTCTTTTTAACTTTCCATGTGATCCCTGATATATTTTATCTTTTGAGGAGACAATATTGGGCTCTATTAATAGGTTTTTCTGTTAGAAAATTAGCTGTACAGAGAGCGGTTTAGCTTATATTTGCTATTGAAACAATTTTGTGAAGGAACAACATGGCATAAGAGTGATTGAAGAAAATTATCTAGTATCAGCCAATTGCCATGCCAATAAACTTGTTATATGCTACCATTCCTCTTTGGGTAATTTGGGTTGAAGAGCATTTTCTGCCTCTTTTTCCTGGAATTATTGATTAATTTATTTTAAAGGGTTTTCTCCACCACAAACTTATGCTATGAAGAGGATACAAGTAAACCCTGAAAGGGGCCTTGATGGATAATAATTTCATAACTGTTTTAAAAGTATCATCTTTCATTGGACCTCTTGCTGCATCCTTTTGACATATCTTACCTAATTCCATTGTTTAGTTCCGTCTTCTTTTCTCGTGAAACAGGCTTTTTTTACATGCAGGCTTGGGGTTGAGAGCACTTGGGAGATATTAGTTACAGCTATGAAAAATTTAGAATGACTATATTGATTTAAGAGAATAGATAAAAAAAATATATGTTAGAAGTTTATCCTATTGTGCTTAGTGGCAGTAATGGGCTAAATCTGACATGTAAACACATTGATTGTAGAGATAAGGCATGAATATGATTTTATTGTTTGTTTTGCTTCAAATTGTTAAACTCAACTAATGCTAGCAAGATACACTTTTTTTGGTGTCTATCATGTTGGACGAGAAATTATTGTTATGCTTGAAAGCTTGAATGCAAATGCAATTGTGAGGTGTTTCTTTTCACTTTTTCTTTTTGCAATAATCTAGAAAGTTGAGATGGATTACACTTTATTACCTGATTGCAATACATATAATATGTTTCTTATATAATTGACAAGCTAGAGATTCCTATACTTCAACTGACATGTAAGATGGAGTTTGCTGGTTTAATAAAAAGAAGTTAAATTTGTGTAGTCAATAAATAATCTAATTGATAGATTCAACTTGAATTTGAACTTGATGAACTGGAAAGTATGGATTATATTTTGACTGTGTTCTACTCTCATCTATGACATTTGTGAGGGGTGCAGATTTAAAGTTGGTGCCTGAATTGTCCGAAAAGTTGCTTGATCTTCCTGTTAGGCCATGTTTCGCTGTAATGCTGGCATTTGCGCAGCCTCTGTCAACAGTATGATTTATACAACTCCCAAGCTGTCATTAAATTCTACTAGTTTGGTAATACATGGATTTGATATGGCTCATTTGATTTTTGACCCATTTTGCTCATGCTTGGTTTTGGCAAGATGATTCTTGATTTCATTTTTAATGTGTAGCTTGATGTTTTCTTCCTTTTTTCATTAGTGAAGATGTTATGTAGCATGATACCTACTATCTACCATATAAAATAACTGAAAATTGCTTGGCAGGGAAGAAGGTTTATGTCGTAATTTTTGTAACCAACAAATTCAAAAGTATAATGTGGACTGACTGCCACGAAAAACAACTTGAGATGGTTTTTGGTCTTCCTGATTAATTTTGTGTGTAAAGATATTTCATTTATAATCAAGTTGAATTAAGGCTTTGTACAGATTTTAATCTTCTGTTTAGTAGCATTTTTTTATGTGAAATTGTGGACCTTACTCTACAAAATTAAATTTATGTTCAGATTCCAGTTAAAGGCTTCTCTTTTGAAAATTCAAAAGTTTTAAGCTGGGCTTATTGTGATAGCAGCAAGCCAAGCCGTTCTACTGCAAGGTAATAGTTTAATGTTGCATTAACGGGACAGATATATTGTCAGTTCAGTTTCTATTGCTTACGCGATGGCACGTTTACTTCACAGTGAAAGATGGGTTCTTCATTCAACAGCAGAATATGCACAGGATATAATTGCTCAAACTGGACTCAAGAAGCCCTCAGAAACTACACTGAATAAAGTGGCTGAAGAGCTTTTCCAAGAATTTCAAAGAACAGGGCTTAACATATCACAGCCCTTTTTTAAGAAAGCCCATAGATGGTAAGTAACTATTCTGTAGATAGGAGCTCTGAGTTCACCACTATGTCTCATGTCATGGACATATCTAGTGTTTACACTTTGGTGTTAGAGCCTTGAGAGAACTATCTTGAGTTCTAGACTATAGCATTATTACCTATTTCGAGTTGCATTAAGATGGATGGTAGATACTGATTCATCTGTACCTATTATCCATTAATCTTTTCACATTTTAGAAGCTTAACTGCCTTTACCTCTTTGATTTTTACATAGATCCAGTCATAGAAATCCTTTTTAGTTGTACAAAGTTTGATATATGTTCATGTATTCAAAGATCACATCATCATTGCATGTGAAGTGAGGATGTTTGTTTTCTTTGGAATTGGGTCACTCGTCATAGGTTTAGGATAAGCATGAAATAACTATTGCCAAGTAAACGAGTGAATCATTCCTAACTTGTCAGATAGCACTAGAAACTGAAGAGGAACAGGGTATATGCCTGTGCATGGGAAGGGCCTTTATGGATCAAATATTAGTATATTTTACTTTGTTTTTCTATCTACTTTGTTTGGTTTTCCTTAATCTACTTTAACACAATAAACTTTTAGAGATTTTAAACATCATAAACATAATAAGGGAAAAATATGTTTTTCGTCCCTATAGTTTCGGTCAACTTTGGTCTTCGTCCCATACTTTAAATCCTTTGTTTTTTGTCCTGAACTATGGTCCCCGTCTCCCCGACCGTCAGTAAGATCTGTTAACCTGATAAGCTGGGTAATAAAAGTTACATGTTAGCCTTAATAGTGGGCCCCAAATAGCTGGATCATCTGGTTAATCTTTTTTTATTAATTTTTTAATTATTAAAATAATCATAATTATGAAATTAGGTTTTTTATCGGGTAAAACTGGTCAGGTGAAAACTTTAATTTGGCAATTAGGATTATTTTAATACTTAAAATTAATAAAAAAGTTAATTAGATGATCAGTCAGTGTTTGGGACTCACTATTGAGGCTGACATGTAACTTTTGTTAGTCAGTTCATCAAGTTAACAGATCTGACGAGTAGGGATCACGGTTTGGGGATTTGGAAAGTTTAGGGACAAAAAAACACAGGATTTAAAGTACAGGGACGAAGATTAAAGTTGACCAAAACTATAGGAACGAAAAACATATTTTTCCCACATAATAATAATAATACATTTCCATTCTATGTTATAATGAGAACTTTTTTGTAATATTGGTTGGTTGTGTAGGGGGAGTGCATTTCCAGCTGCTAGTATTGCCCGAGAGAAAAAATGTCTTTGGGACAGAAACAAGAGACTAGCCATCTGTGGAGACTTTTGTGTTAGTCCTAATGTTGAAGGTGCCATAGATAGCGGCTTGGCAGCAGCATTAATGCTTAAAGATAGTGTCAGCTGTTTATAATTGGAGCCTTGGAACATTGTTATTATTTGTAGTTATCCAAACTTGGCATGTCTTTATTTGAGTTTATTTTCTTCTGGGAAAACCTATGTTTAAAATTTCTGGATGACATCACTGTATTACTAAGATATATAATAAGGTAAACATTTTTACGTACATTATTAGATGGCCGGCCAAATCTACTGTATGTTTGGAACTGTTACTGTGAATTTGTGACCATGTTATTTCTTTTTCTTTAACTAAAGAACATTTCAGAAAGGACCTTGACTTACAAAACTCAAAATATCAAATACCCACTTGCAATGGTTGTTCACAAATTAAAGTTATTTTATATATACTATCTATTTTTCGAACTATATATGGCTTAATTTTGTTTTGTTTTATGGAAGTTGCTGATACGTTAGCAATTCAGGTAACATTATATGTTTCAAAGTGTTGAAAATTCTAGTGTGGATGATAAGGTTTCCCATTAACTAAAGTTGGAGAAAATAAAAAAGACTTCCATACTTATTTTCTTGAGGTTTTGGGTCTGTCAGGTTTACTAGTATAACTGGTTGCTTGACTCATTTTGCTTTTCATGAATTAAATAACTTAAATAATACATAAATACAAACATTAAAAAATGAAAACCTTAAGATAAATACAAATGTTTTCACTTCTAAGAAACCTTTGATCTACTTAGAGTATGTAAGTACGTTTGGTTTAGATTACGATAGGATCGATTTTGAATGAATTTATATTGAAAGAATTAATTTTAAAAGAATTAATGTTAAAAAAGGAATTTATGTTTAGAATGAAAGTTTAAAAGTGATTTAGATGAATTGATTTTCCTTGGATGGTAAAATAAAGTTATTTTTTATATTTAAATATAGATATCTTTTAAAAATTTTATACATCTCAATCCAAAATCAATTCTATTTAGTTTAAAAGCTAAGGGGTCATTCGGGGTGATTGCGAGTTTTCAGTTTTTTGTTTTTAAAAATTTTCAATCAAGTTTTTACAACTCAAAACCAAAAACTGAAAACTTATTTTTGTGGTTTTCAAAATAAACATTTTGAAAATCATAATAAGTGGTTTTCAGTTTTTGGTTTTGAGTTGTAAAAACTTGATTGAAAATTTTTAAAAACCAAAAATTGAAAACTCGCAACTACCTCGAACTACCCTAAAAGTTTTCATAATCAATTATATTCTCACCACATAATTTTTAAAGTCAAAACAAATGCCAAGCACATTCATGATATGTAAATTTGAATTTAAATGAAATTGATTTTGTAGAATTGGTTTTGTTTAAATGTAAGTTTAAAGTTATGTGATTTATTTTAAAAACTTTTCTTTCTCTTAAAAGTAAGTTTACAGTAAAATTAGTGTAAATTTTTCAACTCATAGCAAAAGTTACAACATATTTACGCAAATTGAAGTTTGCAGTCAAAATCAAATAAAATATGAAGTATCCAAACATATTTATAACATTAGTTTGGATATTAAACGTGAGTTTTGATTTCTTAAACATAAAGTAAACCTAAACCTTATTTCTTCCCCGGAGCTTTTAAGGATGCTAGATATGAATGTCTCTTCCTAACAAATTACATTATATACTTATTTGAGGTCCAAACCAAATATATGCTTAAGAAAACTCTTACAATTCGGTAGTCTTATTCAAGAATGTCTTAAGAATAACGGCTCAAAAATTTAAAAAGGAAAGTTTAAGAGTTTAATGGTTATACACTGTCTTGTTTAAAATAGACTGGATCACAATTTGAAATTTCTAGGTTTTGATGAATAACAATATGAATAATTTTTATTTAGTCTTATGTGCTAACAAAGTCTGAAGTGATTTGTTGCAGGAACTAAGTTTGAAGTCAGGATGTTTATTATAAGACTTTGTTATGCAATTGAGTTTGAAGCTAGGCTACAAACAAAATCTTTGTCAGACCCAGATAAAAAAGTCAAACATATAGAAATTTACATGGCTTAAATTCAAAAATTTTGTCAATATTAGACTATCTTTTATTAGAAGAAGTACTTATCAGAAGATCTTTGTGGTAGCAAAAAGTATATCAGTATAAAAGCAGAAAGAATGTCAGAAAAGGATAAGAGAGGTCTGCGTTGAAGTCTGTCTAGGCTGCTTTCTGTCACTTTGTTGTTGCAATCGTACAACCAACGACTCCATGCATTTAATGCTTAGAGACAATGTTAACTTGTTCTCTCTCAACTTCTCTACCCTCTAGAACATATAAATAGAAGGTGGAGAATGAAGAGCAATATAGAGAACTTTTGAACAAGTGTTAAAACACTGTAGATTTTTTTTACTCTGATTCTTTCATTATTTCATTTCTTCATTTGTTGAGCAAGTCCTTTCAAACGAGTTTTGATTCGAACTTTGCCTTGATAAAACTCTATTTCCTTTTCTATATTCACACTTAGTGTGTCAGTCCATAGATTTATCTTTTATCTTCTAAATCTATTTGTTGGGCCTGAGGAGGCTTGTGTGATGAAAAGAACATCTGGTTGTTAGGCTTAAGAAGGCTGTGAAAAATATCCTTGTAAGCATGGAGAGGTAGTGAAGAATACTTGTGTAAAATATCTTTTATAGTGGAAAATCCTAACTATGGTTAGAGACTGGACGTAGCGTCTGTGGTTGGTGTGAACTAGGATAAATAGCTTTGTGTTTTTCTCTCCCTTATCTTGTTATTTATATGTTTAAACTAACATGAGTTCTATTTGCGTTCATATGATAAACAAATCATTTCAAACATTCTATTTGAGAGAATTTTGTTTACGTGAGTCTGAAACTTCAGATTCAGGCATGAATTACTTCCGACAAAGTCTGAAGTTTTGATTAAATTAACCTTCTTTTATAAATTTAGTGTTACGAAAAACTTTAGTATTGAAGAAAAACACAATTCAACCCCCTTCTTGTGTTTTATTTGTTCATTTCATGTCTATATTAAAAAAAGTTTTACACAGACATTTAATAATGTGTTGCTACATTGTTTATTGAATTTAATAACACATGAGGTGTCATATTCATTAAACGATGTGGCAGTACATTATTGGTGGATCTCTGTGTAAACATTTTACATTAATAATGTATATACATTAAATTCAAGATGTAAATACATTTTTTGTCTCTCTAGTTTTGATCACGTACAATTTTAATCCATTTTTTATAGCAAATTAAGTTTATCTACTTTAAAAAAAAAAATTAAGCAAATTTGTCACTTCATCACTTATCTTCTATTTAAAACCTCCAAATTCTTATTTTCTACATAAAGTCTTTATAAATTGAATTAATTAAATTATTTAAAATATTTTGTATGACTTACCGGACTAGAAAAACAGGGAAACAACACATGAAGTTCGCTTTTTGTTATATTAATTTCGTTATCTCAATATTTTTATGTTCATTTTTCATTACTAATAGCTCACTTCATTTTAAGCAAAGTGTGTTAATCATCCATTATATGCAATTAACATCGTTTAAATATATTACGACCTGTTTTTTTGTTTTTTATTTTCAATTTAAATTATAAAAATGTCACCTATTTTAATTTTGGGTAAAGGGATATTTTCTAATTTTTGTGTCTAATATTATTTTTTAATACGGAATTTTTTAGACCAAAATAATTTTCTCTGAGAATATTTTGTCTTGTTTTTTTTTTCTGGATATAAATTTTATAGAAGGAATATCCACGTTCTTTCAATAAGATGGGTTTGAAGATTTTGTTTGTTTGCATGTTTCCGAAACAAATTTTGAAATCTCATTTCCGATAATGTTTGCAATATCATATCCCGCACTCTTCCACAAATTCCCTGCCACGTGGCTCAAAATAAATCACTAATCCATGGTCACTATTATTATTATTATCAGAGAGGAACTTGTTTTGTTTCCCATACCATACCATACCCCAAACTAAGCAGAAGCAGAAGGTAGTCTGAGTTGAAATGGCATCTTCAATGATGGCATCTGTGAGTCTCAAACCAGCTCCTTTCACTGTTGAGAAGTCCTCAGTTAGAGGGCTTCCCTCCCTTGCAAGGACTCCTTCTACCTTCAAAGTTGTTGCCAGTGGTGGCAAGAAGATCAAGACTGACAAGCCTTACGGTTAATATTCTTAAATCAACACAATTAGAAATAGATATGATATATATATATGCACTACCCTTTTCCACTTTTTAATTTTATCTTTTTATGTGATTAATTTCAGGAATTAATGGTGGCATGAACTTGAGGGATGGACTTGATGCTTCTGGCAGGAAAGGAACGGTTTGTGACTGTCTCTAGTACATATATTGCATTTACTTATTCTATATTGTTAATAGGTTGTTTTGGAACCATTTGGTTGGTTGTGAGTTTTTAATTTTTTATTTTAAAAATATTTTAATCATATTTTTTAAATTGAAAATAACATTTTGAGCCACAAAAATAATTTTTAATTTTTAATTGTAAAAATTTGATTAAAATATTTTGAAAATCAAAAACTAAAAACTCGTAACTACCTTATATGGAGCCTATTTTAGCTCCAGCTTCTAGATATGAGAGTTAGTTTGGATGAGAGTTTCTGCATAAATACTTCTAAGTGAAAAAAATAAAAAAGGTTAAATGTATTTAACTTCTCTATAAGTTGAAATTAGTCTTTCTAGCCCACCTATTTCAAAAGTTTTCCCATTTAACTTAAGTAACTAATTTCAACTTATAGAGAAGTTAAATTCATTTAATATTTTTTATTCATTCTATTTATCTTCTAGAAGTCCTTCTATAGAAATGAATCCAAACTGGGCATGGTTATTTTTTGGAAAAAGGAAATATTAATTTAAATTAATTGTCATGTTTATTAATTATAATTAATTAATTGAAGACGTGCCCATCTTTTATTGCATACTGGATTTATTATTTGCTTAAGAGCTTCCACCACATATCTTCTTTTAACTTTGGAACTTCAATTCAGGGAAAGGGTGTTTACCAGTTTGTTGACAAATACGGTGCTAATGTTGATGGTTACAGGTAAATTAGTAATTACATCTTCCGAATCCTTGGTCCAATTACACCATATCCAATATTGATAAAAAAAATTAGAATAAGAAAATCAAGTTCATGCATGCTATTCAAAGTTTTGGATATCGATGTTCACTTATGAATTATTTACGTCCAGTTATAGTGCTTATTCAAATTGCATTTGCCTGATTTATTATACAGTCCTATCTATGACACCAAGGATTGGTCTCCAACCGGTGATGTCTACACTGGTGGTAAGTAACTTTTTCTTTTTGCTAACTTTAAATTATGCCTTAAAATTCACATTCAAGAAAGCATGGAATAGAGAAAAGACTACAGTTTTGATCTACTTGTAAAATATTTTCACTTATTACTCGTTAGAATATGTTCCTTTAGAGTGAAATATTCAAAGTGAGTAAAAAATAGTTATCACTTTAGTGAGCTAATAATATCACTGTAGCTTTAATTAGATTAAATCAAGAGTGGATTACACTTATATTTGTTCAATTTAGAGAATCCTTTGTGCTTGAAGGAGTCTTTTCCCTATTCATTTGTGTTTCAACATTATTAAAAGAGTTGTTTATCATAGTCAAACTTTCTAATGGTGTGATTGTAAAATTAGTTAGATAATATTATAAAAGAATTTTACTTGATCAAAATTAAAAAATTTTATAAATGCAGGTACGACTGGCTTGGCTATCTGGGCAGTAACTCTACTTGGTCTTCTGGCTGGGGGTGCACTTCTTGTCTACAACACAAGTGCTTTGTCTCAATAGACTGTACTAAATTGATATTTTAAGTTAATAGCATTCCATGTAACTATCTAAAAATGAAGGAAAATTCACCAAGTACTTTGAGGACATGGTTCCTTCAGTTCTATAAATTTTGTGTGGACTTCCTTTTGTTTGTATAATCGTGCTTCTTCATGGGTGTTTCCAATTTCTTTCTCATTATGTTAACATAAAGCATAGTGTTAGTGTAGCTCTTATTGGTCAATAATCGAACGGTTTGAAGATTATAAATTAAAGTGAGGGGAAGGTGTCCCACTTCAAGAAAAGGAAAACTTTCACTTATAGAGGTACTTACATTTATCTCACTTTAAAAAGATAAAGGGAATGGTGTCTTAATCCAAGATAGGAAAAACCTTTATTATAGAGGTGCTTACATTTATTTCACCTCAATGAGACGAATGGAAGTTCGAACATACAATCTGTCAAATACAAACTATGTCTTACTTCACTCGATCAACCCCTTGAAATAGTCACACTTTTCTTTTGCTTTGCTACAAAGAGTGTTGAGTAATCCACCATAGTTTGATGCCACTTCTCGTCAATTCTTCAGTCTAGCCTTTGCAATCAATCACCAAGGGTTCTCTTCTCTTCCAATCGATCAAAAATATTCTTTCATTTGAATAGGATACTACTTAGGTTTTAAGATTTGCTACAATTTGATTTTCTTCACATGATGCTATTAAATCCGGAGTCATAAAAAGCATATTACTTATATTGGCTTTCTACTTGATTATTCACTTGAAAGTGATTTAAATTCACCAGATGTTATTATTTCGAAAACAATGAGCAGAAGGAATTAAAAGTAAAACAAAAGGGCAGGCACCTAAGAATTAAAACATTACACGAGGGATATACTGATAATTATCAAATACATTTTTAAAAATTTAGTGTGACAAGAAAAACTTCGAACAACATTCTTAAAAATATTAATTGCTAACAAAACATGCTCTTGAATTTACCCTATAACATTCCAATCAAAGTATTTCCAAAATTCTCATTTCGAGGAATGTGATTCATGAACTTTCAGGTGCATATGCTTAAACCATTGTGTCATTACAATTTACATGCAAGTGAACTAAAGTTTTTTCCCCCAATGTTCGATATTCATATTGCCTACTCTTAATATAAAAAGCCAAAAATTCATCTTCAGTAAGTACTCGTGAGATTAAAATTTTCATTAAGTTTATGCAGATAATTATAGTTATTAAACACAAATCAGATGTTTGCGAGAGTAGTGATTGATGTCGACTCCCGTGTTAAATTTCAAATGGGAAGAGCAAACTTTGATAACCAAAAAGGAACAGGAACATCTATACAAGCAACCGTAAAGCTTAAGTTCAGCAGGTCTCCAACACTATAAGCATGTATGAAGATACAACGAGTTCTCCAGCATCACCAGAACGGGACCAAAATTGGCACCATCCATCCCAAAGCAAAAGAACAAAAAGGCTCCAGCGTTGCAATAAGCATCCTATTCCACTTTACTTCCAAAGCAATTTGTGCCACGCCGGCTACAGTGTTCCAATAAGCAGCCTACAGTGTTACCTCCTAATGCTACTTTACTTCCAAGTGCTACAACTACTTCCTTGCCTGCCACAAGGTACAATTGTAAGCATGCAATTACTACTCAATCAACAAGTAAATTGTAAATAACGATCAATTAGTGTATACCGGAATAAGACAATCTTTGGCAGGGGAGTATTGTTCTTCCCATTTGTAGCTTCATGAAACTGTAAAGAGAACAAATTTCATCAAGTCCAAAACCAACAAGTATAAGGTAGTGCCAAATAACAGGGTCATCATGAGAGCAAGCATCAAGATAACACTTCGGCGGGGAGGGACGGAAATGCTACTTTCGTTACATGTGTCATGCAGAGTGATGACTAAAGAAAGAAGGGAAAATCTAAGTATCTCCAACTTCTAAAAAGGAGTTTCGTTTGGAACCCAGTAATCACTCAAGCAATTATCATGAACCATGATAAAAGACATTATTGGCAGTGTGTGTAAAAAAATGCAGCACCTTAGATGACAGAAAAAGTTTCAGACATGAACTCATGGATATTTTGGTTTATCTTCCAATGCACCAATTAAGGATGGGCCATAGCATGTTGGTGCCATACAGAAGTAACGTTGGTGGATCCTTTCAATGTTTTTTTATTTTAGTGAGCTGAACAGTTTAATTGTGAAATCAAGATTTAGAAAAATTTTCAGCTTATTAACAATGCTGTGATGCAGCTTTAGAATATCTTATGATTTCTCATGAAACATGCCATATCACAGCTACCACCAGAAACTGATTTAATTTATTGTCTAAATAGCATTGAATCACTAACACAATCAGTCATTGTCCCTTGACATAATAGATGAATTCAACATATTATTATATGTCTACCAAAAACCCTAACTCCTAGCATATCATTAGATCTTCTAAGCAAATTATGTTAAAAAGGACAGGAAAACTACCTTTTCATTCTCTGCCACTATCTTCGTCACCACCATCTGCTTTCTTAACATCAACAGTTAAACCATATTCCTGATCACAACCCATGTATGAATCACACATGAAATATAGTGCATAGGATTTCTTTCCAGCATCAGCAGGGGCAGCAAACTCCAGTTTGGCTTTTAACTTCCGCTGCAGGGAAACTCTTTTAATGGCAAGCAACAAGTTGTTTTTGGTATCACCAACAACAAGCCACCATCCTTCCTCCTTGGCTTTAGGATACCTGGGAGCATCAACAGGTCCTACTTCTGTCTTACCCTCAAGATCCCGCTCAAGAGTAACCTGTACAGTGACATCATCACCAGCCTGAACATTATCACTGTCCAGGACCTCATACGACAAATCAATATTAGGGAAACGATTGCAAAATCGAGCAATATCCAACAACTGTGAATCTGACATGCTCAACAATTCACGCCTCTCATCATCTTCCATCTCTAATAAATCAAACACAGTTTCTATACTCTTCCCCGGGTTCTCCTGGCATTTCTTAGCCAAATCTTTTGTAAAATGAGGAAGCTGTAGCAGCATGGAGTCACGTTCCCACATTCCCTGTGTCACCATTTGACTAACTTCCATAGCAAGAAGAGCCAAGCTCAACCAACCATTGCTTGATATTACATCTACCATTGCCTGAAGCAATCTATTTGCAGAAAGAAGCACCTCTCTCTGGTCCAATGCAAGGTTCCCACCAACAAATTGCCTTGAGAAATGGGCCTGAAGTAAAGCATTTGCTTTAACATGTGGATCTGTAACTTTGGGGTTTTCAAAGGAAAACCTCTGGTGATTAATTAACCTACGAACCACCTCTTCCTCCCCAGGTCGTATTGGAAGCTGAGCATACTCTGAAGCTGAAGATAAAACCTCCAAAAGACCCTTCATTTTTGTTTTTGGAGTCAAAGAAGATGAAAACCTTTCAATTGTTGTGTAGCTGATGTAATAATATGATGCTATCATTCCAAGATTGAGAGGAGAAAGGTCCATATCATCCTCAATAGTAACGCATTTGCTCGCTTCTAAATCACTCAATGTATTTTCCACCATCTCTGAGAGGTGATCAGAAAGATGCCTGTGACTAACTCCTTGTAAATTATAGTAGTTGGGATTCTGGGTGAGCCGCCTGTACATGAATGTCCATGTAAGATAATCTACAGCATCTTGCTTGTTTTCAATAATTCCAGCAACAATTTCAGCATTCAAGTTATCATGTAAGAAGTGATGAAGATGGCTTTCAACCGGGAATGCTTCATACAAGAACTTTTTGTAGTACTCCTTACGAGGTGCATGGCACAAGATGACACATTTTCCGGAATTATCCACCAAAGGACGGCTGGCATGACCCATCATCTGCAGAAGATCAGTAACAGGGTAATCTGTCTGTGCATTCTCCCGCCCATCATAGTATTGTGTGCCCATCACGACTACCAAATGAGCTGACAATGTCACTCCCCAACACATGGAACTGCTTAAAACACAGACCTGAATCCAGCCAGCTTCAAATAGCTGTGCCACAATGTCACGATCAAGACTGTTCAAGCCCTCATGCAAGTACCCCACTCCTTCACGTAAGGTGACTTTCAACATTTCATCACTAACCTTGTCAAGAAAAGGTTCAAGTTCTTCTGTGGACCGCAATAAAAATGGCTTCTCTCCACTGTCTGCACCTGAGTATGTAATCAAATCCACAGCCGTCAACCGGACATGCTTCCGTGTAGGTACGAATACGAGAGCAGGTTTTCCATTCTTGGCATGTTGAACAATTGCAGTGTAAGTTGGTTTGGTCATAGCCTGCATCCTAGCCTCAAAATTGGCAATATCTACACCCTGGATGTGTATTTCCAAAGGCACAGGACGAACACCAGGGGGAAAATTAAAAAGGCCATGGGAGGTAGCTCCAATCCATTCTCCCAGATCCTTTGCATTTGCAAGTGAGGTTGACAAAGCCACAATACGAATCTTGTTTTCAACCTGACTAGCAATATATCTCATCCTGGACACAATAACCTCTAGAATCGGACCTCCTTGACCTCCAATTAAGTGGAGCTCATCAATAATGAAAAGACTAACTTGTTGAACATGTTTCCTCTGTTTCCAGCGGCGGGATAATGCATCCCATTTCTCTGGAGTACTAATAATAATCTGGCCTTTCTCAAGCAGTTTCAAGTCTGTTGCTGTTTCTCCAGTCAATTCAACTACCCTCAATTTAAGACCACCCCCGAATTTCCTCTCCCAATCACGATACCGTTCCTTGGCAAGAGCTTCAACAGGTGCAACATATACAACCCGCATGACACTATCAGGCCCTTTCTGATGATTCCTCAAAATAGCAAATTCCGCACATATAGTCTTACCACTCCCTGTTGGAGCAGCAACTAAGACATTGTCATCAGAATTGTACAGGACTGTGAAGACTTGTGTCTGAACAGGATTAAAATGCTTAAAGTCCTGATAAAGAGCTTCATATGATGGATTTCTTAAAGCAGTCACTGGCAGTGGTTGCAGATCCAGTAGTTCAGTTGGGGGAGGATACTTTTCAGGTAAGATTAGATGCCTGAAAGAAACAGGTAAAACAGTTTGTGATCCAAGCCATCTATCCGAAACAACACGGATGAAGTATTGAGGAGGTAGAGGCTCGTATATTGGCACTGTGAAATTCAGTGTGTGATCCTCATCAATATACTGCTTTTTCAGCATAAAATACTCATGATGAAGAATATATTCCCCATCATTATCCTCCACAATCACCCAGAATGGCTCAACATATCCATGGACTCTGTCATCCCATGCAAAATCTGGAGTTATCGTGAGCTCAACCCTCAAAACTGTGCGAGTAATTGGCTGCACATGTGCTGCAAGGTTCAGTTTTGGAAATTGATGGATAAACTTATGAAGCGTCCTTCCCATCTTTGGTGCACGAATGAGTTCACCTATCTCTTGTGATGATAGGTCATAATACCTTTCCCAAGCCAAATCTTTCTTCTCCAACTTTGTTAATATATCACTTGGGATTCCATTGAACTGACGAAGAGGTGTTTGGACACTCCACATCCTCTTGGTCACCATCTTGCATAAGTTCAAAGCCTTCTCAGCCAACTGTGCCCAGCCACGTTTCAAGACAATCTCAAAAAGAGCCCGCAAAAGGCGTCCGGCACTCTGAAAGAGAGAAACAAAATACATGAATTAGTGAAAACTTGAAAGACATGTAAGACAGGCACAATTTCCAATAAATTCTCAACAATATTAAGGATAAAGTCTAACCTGAGTTATAAAGACCATATCAGATGTTAGTGAGAGCCCTTCAAGCTTTAACTGTGAAATGTATGCTTGCAGTAAAACATTGATCTTGGCACTCGGTTCTTCCAGACTTTCCTTGATGGGAATGGGAACACGGTCCAAAAGCTTTGCTAGCTCCATCTTCTCATCCTGCCTTACTGTCACATACTTGAATTCTTCACTTAGTGAGAACAATCGACAAAGCTCTATGTCCCCCATTGTAGGCTTCAAATGTTCATTATATGTGGATATGGTGCCGTGCGTTATGTAGTAGTAGCTTGCAATTCGACCCAAGTCAGTGACCTGAAAATATCCGCTCTTCCTATCATACTTCACCAAATTATTTCGATCTAAGATGCTTGCTGCTGTATGAATCTGCAAGATTTCAATGAGATAGATTGATATTAGCTGATAAATCAAAAACCACAGCATGAAGTGAACAAGCAATATATATCCAGAAATTTGCACATTGAATATCATTTGAAATCCATCCAAGAAAATAGTCCATCTAGGAAAAAAGGGTCAAGGGCCTATCTCTAACTAAAACAGTAATTTTTCACAGCCATAAAAGATTCGGTCCCCTTCTCATGCAATTTTACATAAATCATAGCAATGACAAGCACAAATTCTACCAGAAAGATACCTAGTAAATAAACCAAATAATGACAAAAGAAATCTGTGACAAAAGACATCTGTTTAGGTAATAACAGGATGATAAAATAGTGCTTACCAAATCAGCCCTCCTCTCCTCCAATGTTATATCTCTTGTTAGGACATCTGGTGCTAAACCATATAGAGAAGGATTCCTCAGCATACGGACATACAAGTAAGTGTATCCAATCCAATTACAGGCTTCCCTAGCATTTTGAACAGTACCAAGAACAATTTCTGCATTCAGCTGATCGGCCAACTTGGACACAAACTGACTCTCAATAGGAAGTTGTTGGTTCATAAGAGAGAGGTAATACTGCAACTCACTATGACCAGTAACAATTATTCCCTCACCATATGAGTCATACTGGGGCCTTCCAGCACGACCCAGCATCTGCATCACATCAAGAGGACTTAGTTCAGTCCAGGCTCCCTTTTCAGGGTTGTAAATCTGCGTTCCCTTGATTATCACCGTATGAGCTGGGAGATTCACACCCCAGGCAAGGGTTGCAGTGGATACCAAAACTTGTGCATGTCCATCAGCAAAGAGATCCTCCACAAGCTGGCGATCAGTCCTGGTCATACCAGCATGATGAATTGCAAAACCATATGGCAGGAGATCTTTAAGATCATTGCTCTTCACAAGATCAGTATGAGTATGAAGAATCTCACGGCTTGCACTATCTTCCTTAAGGAACCTACCAAGAGTATCATTCGCAAGTGCAGCATCTCTGATGGCTCTAGCCGTTTTAGCAGTTTCTTTCCTTGAATGTACAAAGATAAGAACTTGATGCTTTCCAGCTACAGCCATAACTTTCTCATAACAGATATCATTCATCAACTGGAACCTCTGAAGTGGCTTCTTTACTGTTATTCCAATATACTGCTGAGAAAGAGGAACAGGCCTATAACTATTATCAAAATAAAACAACCCCTTGTTCAGATCAACACGTAAGAACAGTGCAACATCTTCATAATTAGGGAGAGTAGCAGACAATCCCACCAACCGAATATAGTCCTTTGTGGTTTCAATCTGCCTAACAGTTCTAGCAACAATACTTTCAAGAACAGGTCCTCTATTATCATGAAGAAGATGAATCTCATCAATGATAAGAAGCTTTACAAGCTGTGTATAAGTTCGGTCTCCTGACTTTCGAGTGATAATATCCCACTTTTCAGGAGTTGTCACAATAATTTGTGTCTCTTCTATCTGTTGACGGGTTAGTGACTGGTCTCCACTGAGCTCCCTAACCTTAACATCATACTCCTGCAAACGATTGGATAAATTCCCTACAACCTCAGCCACAAGAGCTTTCATAGGCGCAACATAAACAATTTTATAAGCACTATGGTCAATTGAACCATCCTCAGGATTTCTGTGCCGTGCAATTTGTTGAAGTATAGTGAGAACAGCAACATTAGTTTTTCCAGCCCCAGTTGGAGCGCAGAGCAGAAGGTTATCAGGCTTAAAGAGGGCAGTCTCATAAACCTTGCTCTGCACCCTATTCAATTGTGTCATTCCTTTAAAGGCCGGTTGTGCCCAGTCAGGCATAGAAGATATCTTCACAAGCTTCTCATTAGGGTCAAGCGGTTTAGCCTTGAGAGCCGGCACATGAATTTCTTCATAACCCTTGCTGAGATGCCTATAAGACCCATCAGGAAGGTCACACTTCTTCTTTGCCATAAAGAAACCACCTTGTGCAAAAGTAAGGTTTTCCAAATCAAGCATCTGGCGCTGACCCTTCAACCATCCACTCTCTGCATCTCTATCAGCAAGTCCCCTCCTACTTCTATCCCTGTCCCTATCCCTATCCCTATCCCTATCCCCATCTCCAACAATATCATCCTTCAATCTACGAGCCTCTTCCCTTATACTCTTCTCCAAGTTCTTCTGCCTCTCCTTAGCAGAGGCCCTAGTAGCATGCAACTGCTCCAAAATCGGCTGCAATTCCGTCCCCTTCATTTCTTCCTCAATCTTCTCCCTCTCTTCCTGGTCTTGTGCCCTAGCCAAGCGGGTACAACCACACAATCTTCATCCTGTTTCTTAGCAAAAACTTAATGAGGCTAAACTTGTCAAACTCGAGATGGAACAAGAGCTTGTTCTCCACTTCCCTATCATCAGTCTCAGCCAGAATCTTGAGCACTTCCTCAGCAAGCTTCTGGCACTGCTGCGGATCAATCTGCTGCTCAAAAGCCTGAGAGATTTTCCTCTGAAGCCAATACGCATCAATATCCTGCACATTAAGGTTCATACCCTCATTGGCTTCCTCCATGTCTTCATCATCAATTCCACCACCCATTTGCATAGCCCCAGAACCATTGGGTTCAGCTAGGTCATCCTCATCTTCCTCCTCCTCCTGAACCACATCAAGATCACTCTCCTCATCGTCATCCTCATTCTCTTCAAATTCAACAGCAACACCGACATCATCATCAAGCCCACCATCCTCAGCAGCAGCAGAGCCGTTAGGGGCATCTCCGCCCTCCTGGAAATCAGTAATTAGCTTGCCAATGGAAACCAACTGATCGAAAACATGGTTAGGAATAGGGTTGAGAAGCTTCTCAATATCCTTCTTCTTGTCAGGGTTCTTAACGGCGTCGTTTTTCAGTACTGCAAGGATCTCATCTGCAGCACCACTTACAATGCTAAGTGGCTGGCCACCAAGCTGTTGCTGGATGACGCTAAGCATTGCCTCGTAAGCAGCTCGAGTTTCCTTCGTCTTCGGCTGGTAGACGCCGTCTTCAGTGGTGGTGAGGACGCTTTCTTCCTGGATTCGGCGCCGCTTGCTGCGGCGAGAGGGGACAGCATCGCCGGAGAGAGGGTCACGCTCCTTCTTCTTTTTCTTGTTGGTGTTCTTCACTTTCTCCTCGAACTCCGGGGGACGGCCACGGAAGGCGCGGTCGCCGAAGCTCTTCGGGTCGATTTTGCCCCATAGAGACTCGGGTTCACCGGTGGGTTCATGCGTGTCGCGGGGGCGAGAGTCGGTGGTGAGAACCAAGCTCGAGTTGGCTCGGTACTCGTACTGCTTGAACCGCGCGTGTGCCTCTGCGCCACCACCAAGGTGCGCCATTTTCAGAACCTCAAAACCCTAAACCTGAAGAAGGGAGACGAGGGAGTACACAAACAGAAGGAAGGAAAATTAGCGATTAAAGAACAATAATATAGGGTAACACTAGAGAGAGTGAATCAGTAAAGAACAAAGAATACCCTAATTTGAAGAAGAGTAGTTATCTGCTAGTGTTGTGAAAAAATGTGAATCCCAGATGCAAAGGTAGAGCGAAAAATCAAAAATAAAATGAAAAAAAAAGGGTTTTAGGAGCGGGGCAGAGGGTAGAGTGGAAATGTAATGCAATAATAATGTAATAAATTGCAAGATAAGGCGGTGGTGCCGTGGTGGCCACGGCCCGCGGGTCTTAGCCGCCTCATTCGAGGAATTTTACATTATGTTTTTTTTTCTTTTTCATTTTTATAAAAAATCAACGGAGAATATCTAGCAATTGAAGAGTTTTTTTTTTTCCAAAAAAAAAGAGTTAAGAGTTTTTTATTTTTGAAGTTATGCATATTTTCTTACGATGGAAATGAATATAAATCCATTACCTTCCCCAAGATAATAAAATTATTTTTTAAGTGAATAATCAGGCTTATTTTTAAATATTAATGTTAATACTTTACATGTGAAAAAGATAATAATCAAGGTTCTAAATATCTTACTAATGATTTAATAAGTTAAGAGAGTGGATGTGTTAATATTGATAGTGGTTAGATAAAGTCTTTTTAATAATGACGACTTCATGATTTAAACCGCTTATCTTGTAAGTAAAGTTCTCTCAGGATCCACTTTCGTTACGATTAATTACTATTTGGTTATAGTTAAATAAAACTAGTATTTTATCTCGTCGTATGAAAAATATAACTATATTTATATAATTAATATTTTTAATATATAATTTTAAACTACATATATACATATCTATTTTAATTTTTATATTAAAAATATGATGAATTTAAAACAAATGATTTAAATATTATGTATATAATTATTTAAAATCAATATATGGACATTAAGAGATAATTAATTTGTGTTAAAGATTTAATTGGAATGTTATACTAAAGAATAATTATTTGAATTATTAATTCATAAAAATAAATTATTCCAATCTTACTACTGAATCAATAACATTTAATATAATTTTAAATTATTATATTTTTATATATAATTTACATTTTGAGATATTAATCAATTATCATATTTAAAATTTTAAACTACATCATTTATTATTATAATTATTAATTGATTATTATATATGATTAAATTATTATAAATATTAGTAAATAATAAGGATAAATATTTGAACTTGAATTAAAAAAGATTTGAAAAGGAAAAAATAGGTAAAGGATTAGAATTATAAATATTTAGATATTACAATATCAACTTTTTAAAATGGTTGAGAGAATATTGAAATATCTCTATGATGGTGCGATGTGAAAAACACTTTTAAAGAAAAACTGAAAAAAAAATATAAAAAAGTGAAACGTGAATTTTCAGTTGAAAGAGCAGAAAGAGTGAAAAAAAATTTGAAAAAATAAAAAACTGAAATATCTTTTACTCAAAATCGATGCCTATTATGTGTTTCAGCTACGGTTTTTTAAATGTTATCTAAGAAAGCGTTGTCTACGGCCTAAAATGTTGAAGTGAACGTTTAGAATTGCAACTCATAATGCTTGTCTCTACTTAGAGTCTATCAATAGAAGTAGAGGTGTATGTTGGTTTTGTGGATGAACCTGTGAACTCGTTTAATCTAACCTGAAAAACACGGGTTGGTCAATTTGGCTTTTTTTTACAAAACCAAACTCTTGTGTTCTACTTCTACATCATTTTTTTTATTTTTTAGAATTTATGTAAATATTATTTTTTAGGCCCGATGACCCAGTCCGATCCAACCTGTTAATGGTCGGGTTGGTTCGGTTCGAGTCTCATGTAAAAAAAATAAACTGACCCAACCTAATCAAAGACTACTCATTTGGTTTACACACTTAAAACCCTAAACCTGACTGACCCGACCCGATTACACCCCTAAATAAAAGATTTAAAGTATTGAAGAACTCTTGCACACATACTAAAGCTTTCTAGTGTTCAAAACAATCATTTATTCTCTTTCATTCTTTTTAAGTGGATTGATTATATTTTGAACATTTTGTTTAGTTGAAAAAATCTAAATAAAAGATAAATTATTTTAAGAAATTCAACAATATCATAAGTTATATTAATAAGTTTAATAAATAATTTATATATAAAATTGTTTAACTAAATGCGAGAATATTATGTCTGAATTATCTAACACACATTATATTAAGGAACAATTTTTTTATACAAAATAAGATAAAGATAGTCAACAAAAATAAAAAAAGAAGAAGAAGATGAATATAACTTATGTTTCATTGACCATAATTGATGGGAGAAAAATATAGGGGCATGTAGCATTTGCTTCTAATAGGCAAGAGATAGGAAGCCTCGTCTATAGTGGATGTTCAAGATAGGAAGAAAAAATGTTACACTTCTAGAAAGATAGTATTACATTATTAAAACTAAGGAAATGTCTAAATTAGCTAATTGTAATGAATAATGTCATATTTTTAAATTTTATTTCAAAAATATTCTTACTATTAAATAATTAAAATATTGGTAAAAATACTCCTAATTAAAACTATCATTAAAATAGTAATTCATGCTATAATGGTTGGTCATTGAAAATAGCATAGTACTAGTACATGTACTATCACGAGGAAATTCGTGAGTAGTGGACAATAAATTAAAGGTATGAAAGAAACTTAATAATTAATACAATTCAAAATAATACTATATTTCTCATATATCTTTTTTTTTAATCAGAAAACTTGGAATTAATCTGAAAACATGTCTGAAGCCACAACTAAGGCAAATACAAGGTGTGGGACTTCAGTCCACCAAGTACGATCCAAAAATTCAAATGCACGTGCTACTAATATATGAGCTACAACATTAGCTTCTCTCAGAGTAAAACTAAATGAAATGGAAGAAAATTGTGACATTAAAAATTGACAATCTACTACTAAATTAGAAATGGAAAAGCAAGGGTGTGATCCAACCAAAGCTGCAAAAAGAGTCTGGCAGTCTGTTTCCACAATTAGTGAGTCAATCTCCCAAGCTAATGCCTATTGCAAAGCCCATCACACAGCTAAAGCTTCTGGTACCAATGGATCCATACAACCACGAAGAAAAGATGTTGCTGCAATTTGAACTGCGCCTTCAGAATTTCGTACAACCAAGCCAAGACCTATCCCATTCTCCCCTGACCAACCTGCATCTGTATTCAGCTTAAAACAAACAGTAGTAGGTGGTGTCTAGGTTGATTTTTCACGTCGACCAGCAGAAGTCTTACGACCCTCCATGCGACTATGCTTCCAGTCTAGCAACAGGCTATTTCCCATTGAGAGAATATGGTGCAACTCCATCTTTTTGCCTTGAAAAATGAGTTGGTTTCTAGCCTTCCATAGGCTCCATAGTATTACTGCTACCATGTCACATTGTTATCTATCTAAAGTATTGACCAAATGCTGCCACCAATCCTGAACGGTAATAGTAGTGTCCTGCACCCTAAGGTTGAGGTCACTTAAGAGCCATAAAGCCCGCGCCTGATGGCAGTGAAGAAATATGTGGTTAATAGTCTCCACCATGTCTGCATCACATGATGGGAACAAGCCATTGGTTTCTACACCTCTTCTTAAAAGATTAGCCTTGCAAGGGAGAGCTTTATGAAGCATACGGTGCAAAAAATGTTTAACTTTCCCTGACACTCCCAGCTTCCAAATAAAAGACCAATTTTGCATATTGGGTGAAGAATTAGATTCAGGATCAGACCTTATATCTGAAAGAACGTGATAAGCAGAACGGACTGAATAATTTCCATCTTTTGAATGTCTCCAGAATAGCTATCCCCCATGTTAGACTAAGAGGTGGGAATCTGAGATATTAAGTTAGCTTCCACCGGATGAAAAATTGAATTCAGCAGCTCCACGTTCCAAGTTCTGCTCTCTGGGTGTATTAAGTTATCAACACAAGCATCAGCAGGGAGAAATTTTTGTTCAAAGAGAACATTTCCAGAGTGATTGTCAGGTAACCAATTATCCTCCCATATTTGAACATGTGAGCCATCTCCAATCACCCATTTAGTGCCATTCTTAATAATATTCTTTGTACCCAAAATGTTGTGTCATGCATAACTCAGTTGGAACCCCAATTGTGCCTTGAAAATAGTACCTCGGGGAAAATATCTAGATTTATAGATTTTGTACACTAGCGAGTTTTCATTCGTGGCCAGTCTACAAAATTGCTTTGCTAATAAAGCCTGATTGAATTTTTCCATATCCCGAAAGGCTAAACCACCATACCTTTTTTGCTTACATAAATAACTCCAAGACATCCAGTGAATATTCCGTTCTGTATTTTTTGCCCCCACCAGAAGTTGGCCATCATCCCCTCTAATCGAGAACATACAGAGGAAGGAAGTTTGAAACATGTCATGATATATGAAGGTATTGCTTGGGCAACAGACTTTAACAGAATTTCTTTCCCAGTTTTAGAGAGCACATTTTCTTTCCACCCCTTAAATTTCTTCCAAACCCGATCCTGGACAATAGAGAAAAATTCCTTCTTAGATCTACCCATGATAGTAGGTATTCCAAGGTAGCGATCATGAACACTCACTGTCTTAACTCCCATCCTATCCTGGATCATTTGTTGACAGTTAACTGGCACATTTGACTGAAAGAGAGTTCAGTTTTGTCGAAATTAACTCTTTGACCTGATACATATTCATATTTATTAATTGTTGCTAAAATAGAATCTGATTCCTCCAGGCTTACTCTTGCAAATAAAAGACTATCATCTGCGAAGAAAAGATGTGAAATTGGTGGTGCATTACGAGCAACCTTAATTCCATGAATTTTCTTTCTCACTACATTATGATTTAGCAAACCAGAAAAAAGTTCAGCACATAGAATAAACAAATATGGGGATAAAGGATCTCCTTGTCTGAGCCCTCTTTTTGGGGTAAAAGACCTTTCTAGGTTACCATTAACAAGAATAGAATATGACACTGTGGTAACACATCTCATAATTAAGCTAGAGATAGATTCAGGAAAATTCATTACTTGAAGAACTTTGTGCAGAAAAGTCTATTCAACCCTGTCATATGCTTTTGACATATCAAGCTTTAAAGCCATATAACCTTTTTTTCCCCTTTCTCTTTTTTTCATATAATGAAAAACCTCAAACCCAACCAGAGCATTATCAGTTATAAGTCTCCCTTGGATAAAAGCACATTGGTTTTCACTAACAATAGTGTTTAGAAAAGGTTTCAACCTATTAGCAATACATTTTGTTGCAATTTTCATTACAACATTACATAAACTAATAGGTCTCAAATCCTTTGGACTTTGAGGCTTTTTAATTTTAGGAATCAAACAAATGAAAGTATTGTTGATACCTGTAGGATCCACACCATTGTTGAGAAAATCCAGGACCAGTTGGTATACATCACTGCCTATTAAGTCCCAAAATTGTTGATAAAATAATGTTGGGAAACCGTCTGGGCCAGGAGACTTGAAGGGATGCATTTGGAACAAAGCCAATTGGACTTCCTCTGCAGTGACAAAGAAGAAGGACAAAAAGAGGAAAAGGTTGCGTGAGACTCATGGTGAAGACTCACAGGATGCAACTGAAGCCACAAGGAAGAAAAAGAAGAAGGACAAGAAAGCAAGTGCTTCTATTGCCTTGGTTCAATCTAAACCTCAGCCTTTGCAGTCAGAACCAACCTTACCAGCTGAGACTCAAGCTCACACTGAAGCTCAAACTGAAGAACCTCCAGTCTCAACTCCACAAGTCTCACCTCATCTTTCTCCTCCTCGTAATCCATCACCCTCTCCAATCACCAAGGTCGAGGCTGAGACCCTAGCAGGACTTGATAAAGAAGTCCCTGATGAAGCCACTCCAGCTAAGACTGAGTAAGAGGAGAGAGTCTCACCACCTAGACACGAGGACCAAGTCCCTGAGACTCAAGAAAAGTGTAAGACTCCTGTCTACTCTCCTCCAGTTTACTCTCCTGCTCATCAAACTTCACTTCCTACCCCTGGGAAGTTCTTTGTTGATTCTCTTTTCCAGTCTCCTCCACGATTTGACCAGTCAGCACCACCACCACCACCACCTGCACAGTCAATTCCCACACATCTCTCTGATTCCATCAATACTTTTCTCAACCAACTGCATAAGGAACAGCAGCAGCAACAACATGAGCTTGGTACTAGTCAGCAAAATCTTTAAAGGAAAATTATCAAGGAGCTGAAAAGGCACAAGCGTAGGCAAGATTCAATCCTAAATGGAATGGACATGGTACTTCAAGCTATAAGCGCTTCTAATGAGTATAATCATCAGATTCATCAACACTTGTCCAATTTGCCTCCTCCTCCTACTGTGCCTCAAGCTGTACCCAGGCCAACTGAGTCTCCCTCTAGCTCTACTTCATCCCCTACTACTTAATCTATGTACTTTGATAATGGCAAAAGAGGGAGTAGTTTAGGGATTTTAGGGAACTTAGGTGTTTGTTTTGCTTTGCTGGCTGTATTATGACTTTTGAATGTTTTTTTATCTTAACCATATTTTGATTACTTGATGTAATCTCAGCTTCATCATGATCAATGAATTTTAAGATCCACTGTTTTGTATATGCCAAACTCTTTCCACTAATTATTTTAGTTATGTGCAAAACTGAAGCATTAGAAGAAAATCTTAACTCTGGAACCTTAAACGCTAATTCTAATTTTGAGCAAAAAAATTTTCTAAGTCTTAAATCCCTTGAACTCAGAGGGAGGTAAGACTCAGGGGGAGTTAAGATTCGATTTCTCAACCTTAGATATCCTCTAAGCTTACAAAACCTTTATGGTTTGCCATCATAAAAAAGGGGGAGATTGATAAGACAAACTCACTCGTTAAGGGTTTTAATGAGATCAAACCATCAAAAGTGAAAAAGCAAAGAAGTATATCTAAGATGTTATGTTTTACTAACTGTGTGCTCAAGTGCTTGCAGATCTTAGATCCATACATTACAGGATATTTTTTTTATTGAATCAAGGCAAACTGAGACGTTGAACAAAGCTGCATCCAAAGGATAAATACTTAAGATTCAAAAAGGAAGAACAAAGTTGAAGAGTATAAGAATCAAAATCATAAGATCAAAAGATGCAATCTGCTCATACACTGAAACAAAAGAGACTGCAAGAGCTAAGGATGTAAGACTGAGACTGAGACTCAGACACACAGCTAAGCTAAGACTCAGATGACCAAGTAAGACTGTGCTTGGAAAACAAGACTTTGACTAAGACTCAGCTGCACACAAGAGATTGAGACTAAGATATGAAGATGAGACTGAGCCATGCAACTAAGACTCAGCTTCAGACATAAGCTCTAAAAAAAAAAAAGGTCAATGCAAGTACACTACAACTGCTGTAACGCACATTAGAGCAGACCTGAGCTCGTGTCAGAAAAGTGAAAAGTAAGCTCTCTCTCTTGCAACGGCTAATAACGGCTAGTCTCATTTGATATAAAAGATGGAATTCAAGTCAAAGCAGTGTGTGAGACACTACTGAATATTCTCTGACTTGTCCGTCTCAACTCAGTCTCAAGTCAAGCTCAACTCAATCTCAACTATCCTTGAGTGCATCTTAAGTCTGTATCACATATTCTCTTTCATATTTATCTTTCGCTTGTAACTCTTAGAAAAAGAAACACCTAGTTGAGTTCACTGTATACTCGTACTTTGTATGTAGCCTAAGCTAGTAAAACATCATCTCCACTCCATCAATCTTTTGTAATAGTCTCAACTGGGTTAGGAGGTGCCTAGACGTGTGAGAAGAGTAAGAGCCTGAAGAGGCAAGGTAAAGAATACTTGGATCTCAGCCAAGTTAGGAGGTGCCTAAGCTTGGTGTGAGGGTGAGCCTGAAGAGGCAGAAAAGAATACTTGTAAATGACAAGATTGTCATAGTGGAAATCTCACAAGGTTGTGAGGACTGGACGTAGCCCAAGGAGTGGGTGAACCAGGATAACTCTCTGTGCATCTCTTCTCTCTACATTGCTCACTTACAATTGTTTTACAAATAATTGAAGCTAAGCTAAACTCATTCAATATACTGAACTATACTTAATCTCAACCATAACAAAATTGTCAAGCTCAACTTTAAGTCTTTCTGTTACGTACAATCTGAGCTTCTCTAATTCGTCCTTACTAAGTTAATATGAGACTCTAAGCTACTGAGCTTGAGAACTAAGTTCAGCTTGACCTTAAGTTTTTTCAGGAATCAATTTTTATAAGTCTCTATTCACCGCCTTCTAGAGACATCCAGCCAACTTCAACTTATAATAACAATATTTTGAATTTGAAAAGATTTGAAAAATCTTAAAAACTCATGTGATTTAATTTAATGTGGAGATAATTGGATTTTCCTTTTTGTATTTATACTAGTACTTTAGCCCGTGCATTGCACAGGATAATCAAATATTAAATTTATATAAATAATAGAAAAATATGTAATGAATATTTAAAGATATATATTGTTACAATGGATTTTTATGTAAAAATTTATTGTAAGTAGTTTGAAGTAATAATTTAATTTGTAGAAATTAGAAATTTTGTGTTAGGCGTGCAAATGGATAAATTTAATTGCAATTAGTTATAATTTTAATTTGAGTTAAATAGAATAAGTTGTGATTAATAATGTATAGAATATAATTAATTTTAATGTAATATTTGTAAACAAATAAGGTGGAACACCAGTGTTACACCAATTGAGGTGAAACACCCTTGAAGTACCCAACAATAAGATATCTTTATGTTAGTTACAGATTGATGAATTTTAAAAAAAAAAAACTTGAAATCTCCTTATTTGTTTAGGATAGCACATTTGAAAGTGATCACTTTTTAATGAAATTTTAAATTTTAAATTTTAAACTAGAGATTATCTTGCTAGGAATTTAAAGATTGGAAACCCCTAACATACATTTTATCTTACTTATTTATATTAAGAATTTCATTTCATACTTGTGAGGTATCTAAAATTTCCAGACTTTCTTTTTGTAAGCTAAGTAGGGATAGAAAGATGTTGTATAAAAAGGAATTGGAAAGGGAAAGAAAAACTAAGTTATAAGCAAAGAAGAGTAGAAATCAAGATTTTGAGTCCTAACACTTTCGCTCAGGGCTCGCTTAAACGTGCCTGAGCGAGGGCATCAACAGGAATGAGGGAATTTTATTCTGGTTTTCTCACTCAGGCTCGCTTGAGCGAGAAACAGGGTCAATGGGGGTTTCTAGATGAAATTTCGTCCGGTCTCGCTCAGCGCGTGCCTAAGCGAGAAAGACATTCTCGCCTAGCCTTGCTCAAGCGCGCCTGAGCGAGAGCGCACAAGCAGGAAGCCTTAAAAAACACTTTTTAGGGCTTTTCTCACACTTTTTCCATTCCTTTCACTTCTTAGAGGGAGAGAATCACAGATAGAGAGAAAGAGAAGAAGAAGAAGAAGAGGAGCTGCTACCTTTCCTTCAAGGTCATCCACAATCTTCGATTCACCCCTTCCATCACTCCATCACTTCGACTTCCCCCAACTCTTGAGGTGGGTGTGGTCATCCACCCACTTCCATTTTGATTGCTCTATTGTATGCTCCCTATTCTTCTTTCCCCTTGCTTATTTACCTTGTTTGTGAGTGTTATTAGTTGATTCTTTGGATTATATTGGTTGCTTGAATGGTATGTGTGGATATACTCAAACCCTAGAATATACCTAGGTCTTTGATTTACCATCTCCATGGATTAGTTATTGTACACATCATGTCACTCATACTCATGGATATATTTTTAATACCTTCAAGCATTCATGGGCCAATGGCCAACAAAGAATATGTCATAGAGTCTTCAGACTATCACAGGGTCTTCGGACCATCGCAGGCCTTTGGGAAAACATGTATAAGAAGAACGAGGTAACCACATCGACCTCTCAGCCAAGGGGGAGATGGGGGTCCATAACCTAAAAAATAATCACAGGAATTGTTCATTGATTTATAATAAAACTTAATCATATGTGGCCTTAGACGACGGTCCTTGGTCACATGGTTGAGCGCTCAATCACAGTCACAAATAGAGAAAAGACCCCGGGTGTCGGGTAAAAACACATCACAGTCATGTTTTACTTGATTTCATGTACTTGTACTCTTGATGGAATTGTGCATTATGTATGTTGTTGCATCTCATTTGTCTAACCCCCTACACTTCATGTTTTATCATACTCACTGGGACTCTAGTCTCACCCCACGATGTGGGACATATATTCCGATGTGCAGGGTTCCCGTCCAGATGCTTGATCGGGAGGCAGGAACTGTTGGTTGGGCTTCATGGTGGCCCAACCCTTTCTGTTGATGATATTTTGTATAGGCACAGGATGATTTATTTTCATGCGATAGAACAATACATATGGGGCCTTAGGGTAGCCTTTTTATATTCCAGGACATACGTACGGTTATATCCCGTTATGCCTAATTGTTGGTTATTGTATTCTGAGCCCTTTCGAGCAACGATTATGCCTTTGTATTAATTTTTTGGATTTACTGCTTAAGTAACTGTTGGATTACCTAAGCTTTGTGATGTATTGTATGCGATATCAATAATGCGCAAAATAATTTCACGAATTTGGAAACAGTGCTCCCAACAGGCGTTATTTTTTAATTAAGAAATTAGGACGTTACAGGAAGACTCCAAAGAGAAGCAATAGCAAGGAAAAAGGAAAGCAAGAAAATCGAGTATCACAATATTTTCAACGGAGAAGGTATGCATCGTATGTTAATGTTTTATAGCTTAAAATTGATACGTTTCATAAGTTCAAAAGCTTGAAGTAAGATTCTAATACCCTCTCATAAAATCCTCTTTTTTTGTTTATATAAATGGAAGTATTGAGATTTAAACCTAAAACCTTATGCAAACTACTCATACCTTTAACCCACTAGGGTCGATCTGGTGGTGGGGGTTTGGGTAGTTTAGCATGGGATTTTAGATTCAAGTCTCATTGCATTCCATGTAAATAAAAACAAACTACTTCTTAGATTTTGGACCTGGGCCTAACTCAACCCCAAAAGCTAGCTTATAGGGTGAGGATTGTCCACGACTTATATATCATAATTTGGCCTTATCTCTAGGCAATGTGGGACTCTAACACACCCCCTCACGCCCAGGACTGGACATCTGGAGCGTGGACAATTATACGGGTGGTGGCCCAATAACAACGGATCATCTAGGATAGGCTCTGATACCATCTTAGA
Source organism: Sesbania bispinosa (assembly GCA_026901365.1). Lineage (NCBI taxonomy): Eukaryota > Viridiplantae > Streptophyta > Magnoliopsida > Fabales > Fabaceae > Sesbania > Sesbania bispinosa. Next base: position 353,275 of record QLOH01000052.1, read on the forward strand.
TTTTGAACCTGGGCCTAACTTAACCCCAAAATCTAGCTTGTAGGGTGAGGATTGCCCACGACTTATATATCACAATTTGGCCTTATCTCTAGGCAATGTGGGACTCTAACACTACTCATGCCTTCATTACTAGGCCAACTCTAGTGGGTCAAAAAATAAAAATTCTCTTTTTTATGTTAATGTTACATGATATATACAATATTTGGAATCATGCAATATAAAGACTATTTTTTCTTACTTTGGTCACAGATAATGGGGATAATTAACAACATCGAAATGAAGATGAGTAAAAAGCTTAAGAAGGTGCCCGTTCAGCATACCAACGACTTACCTGACTGTGTGATCTCTTATATTTTTCCAAGTTAAGCATGAAAGATTTGGTTAAAACCAGTGGATTGTCCAAAAGATGGATAAACAAATGGGAATCAAGGATGGACCTCAACTTTGATCTCCAAAACATGTTTGACACTAATGTACCTCAATATTTTCATTCTTTCTTAAATTCATGTGAGACAATAACAAAACGCATTCAACTCTTTGATAAGGTTCAATATCAATTTACTAGAAGAATTGATCAATTTATGCTCAATTATCAAGGTGAGAAGATTTCACTTAGAGTGGATTTTCCATGAGGAGATGAACAGAGTGATATCATTGAAAGGTTGATTTCCCAAGCAATTGAAACACCTCATTATGTGGTGTTATGTCATGCTTTTCACTATTTGCTCCATCTTTTTCTTAGGAGTTGCTCAAAATGAAGCTCTCCACTAGATTGAAACACTGAATAAACACAGTACATAAGCATAACTAAACAAAAACAACCCCCAAAAATATAACAAAAGCAATGCTAGAACAACAGTCGCATCTCATACTGACATAAAAACAAGCATGAGAGCTCAAAACATTTTACTAAAAGTCAATAAATTTAATTTCAACCCATCATTATCATGAATTCATCTCACAATAAACAAGCATTGTTTGTATTTGAAAATTAAGAGAATATTAACTCACTGAAGAATATTTAGTCAAGTCTTTTCAGCCATAACTCACATGCCAAGATGTTCAATAGATAAACAGAAACATACCTCTTGGATGTCACCTACATAACATCAATCACGATAAGCATGAATAGAGACAATTGTGTTAGTGAATAATTTATTCTCACATTTTCTTAACAACCGTGTTTTCCCTAAATCATATAGTATTAGCATTGGTCCTATTCCCGCAAGTAATCTTCCTTGAAATTGACATATAGCAAGAGGAACAACTTCAACCTTCATTTTGTGAAGAAGTTCAAGAGATCTACATCCTTTACAAACCTAAATATATAAATAAAAACCAAATGAAATTTTGATGAGGTGCCTGAAAGCACTTATCGCCATTTCACAAACCCTAAACTTAATCCTAAATGGAAAACAAAGCAGCCTATATCAGATCAATAAATCAGTAAATAGAGCATTACAAACCTCAAAATATGATAACAAATATCAAGTTAGAAAAACCTTGGCGGGTGATGAAGAATAAGTAGAGAAGCCACCTCAGTTTCATACGGATTTGGGCCAATCTTGCGCATTTGTTCCACTTGCGAAGCAAGCAAGGCCTGCGCGTATTCGGAGGCACGAGTTGTTGGTCCCAGAGGAAATCTAGAAGGGGGTTGAATAGATTCACTAAAATTTTAATCCTTTTACAAAATCAGAATTTCTTTTGATACCTTTCTTTTTGCCTTCAAAATTCTTTCAAATGTGTTATTCAAAACGAATTTTTAGAGTTTACAAAGTGACTGTAATTAGCAGCGGATCAATTCACTTGAAAGAATAAGCTAATTAACAAGATTGATTCCTAAAGCATGGAATTTCAATATTCTTTTAAATTTAATTCAATATAGAATCAAAATTGAATTCAATACTCTTATTTCAAGACAATTATGCGGTTCAGTAATACAATTACATATATTGAAATAGAGTATAGGGATAGAGAAATTAACACAGTTGTTTATACTGGTTCAGCCATAAAAAGGCCTACATCCAATGTTGATTTAGCATCCCACTAAACCTGCTTTCACTAAAGAATTCAGTACAAACACTATGCACATGCAATTCTAAAGAAAGACTTACAAACAACAAACAAAGGTTAAACTCTTGCACCCCACAAGAGCATGTTCTTCAATGACACCTCGCCATATGAACATTAACCTTACTCATGACATCCCGTCACAAGATTTCAATCAGTCTCTGTGAAAACTCCTTTCAAGAGGTTTCCCAATACAGAAAATTGTAAAAGAGATATGGTTTATAACAATAACACCTTGATTGTGTAGATAACCCCACAAATAAGATCAAAAACGCTCTTCCATTGCTAAACCTTCTTTGAATGTTGAGTTCTTGATATCACATGCACATTCTGGGTCTTTACTGATTTTCTTGAAGAATTCTCTCAAAGATTCAATTCCCTTTTTGAAATCTGATTTTCTCTTATGTAAAAACTCTATTCAATTTCAAAAATGATGCAGATTATATTAGTTAGGAGTTAGTTATAACTAAAATAATCTGTTACCTTTCGCAAATAGTTAGTTACCAAGTCAAGAAAACAACCCAGAATAGTTGCAGTCTTTGTGGTAATCGATTACTGACTTAGGTAATCGATTAAACCAGAGCTTATTAACAAAGATCCCTTCTCAGGTTATGCAGGTATTCGATTACCCATATCAGGTAATCGATTAAATCAATCCTGATTATGAATTCAAGCATTTTTCCAGCTTGAGTCAACTTGGAGTCCATTACCAACTTAAGTAATTGATTAAACCAGAGGCAAATCATTACTAAGTTGAGTAATTTACATACCAAACTATACAAACTTGAAAACTTCACATTGAATTCAATTTGCACAAAGAAAGATCAACACACAGAACAATTTAAACCATATACACACGCCTAAATCTAAAAACAATCAATACAAGTGCCACATCTATAGAAATGCGTTTGGCACTGCAAAATAAATTGAAGCACCTAGCTAAAACAACAAAACCAAAAACCTTCCTTTGATGAGTGACTTGAGGAGTGACTTGTATCACATTATTAACAACTTAAGTCCAACAATCTCCCCATTTTTGGTTTTGATGAGCCAAACACTTTCAATGTTGATAGAAGTGAGCACATAGGCAATAACTATTCTTTTGATCCTATAAGACACTTGAAAAACACTTGTAGAGCAAGTAGGATAAAGGCATAGCAGATGTGCTTATGATATATAGCATAGCAAGTAAAATTTTGATCAATCTAAACAACAAGTTCCTGTTCATATGCTCAGTCACAGTGATTACAGTGAATACATACACTGCTCATTCCATTTAATCCACACATTTAACGTACTCATTCAATTATTCAACATACACATTCAATAATAATTCTTCTCCCCCTTTTGGCAAATAAAAACCAAAAGATCGGAGAAATAGGTAATCCCAATGTGCATTATAAACTAAGAAATATCAGAGCATTCATGTAATCATACACATATACCACAATCATGTAGGAAAGGAACTTAAAGTTGATTGTCATTTTCTAATTATCCAAAAGGATGTGCATACTGAAACAAAATTCAAATAAGAGTCATACAAATAGAAATTACAATAACAAGTCCAAATGATATGCAAAATGAAATCCTAAATGATTGAAACATAAAAAATCCTAAGAACTAGGTAATGATCCTAAGCATTCGGAAATGGGACTTGAAGCTCATCCAATCTCTTAGAGATAGTCTCAAGACTATCCTTTAATTCTTTGTAGTCTCTCCTCTGAGTTTCTGAAATCTCATTGAGCTTGGCTAGGACCATTTGTTCAAAGGCTGTTAGTGGCTTAGGTTCAACCATTTCATTATTTTCTTCAACATTTCCAGAAGTATTCCCTTCAACAGTAACTTCTTCTTTATTCAACAATCCATGCTCTGTTTTTACTAGCTTCATCATCTTCAAAGCCTTATCCTTTACATCATGTGCTTCCCTTGTTATATCCCTGGATTCAGATGTTGTATCAACTCCAAAATGATCAAGAATTTTTTTATACAAATACAACATAAGGACATTTGTAATCAATTAGTCTTTTGGTCTTCGTCATTGTGTCACAAATATCTTTCATCCAATTAAATTTCACACTATTTTTAATAGCACAAATCATCATCATATCTTCTCCGCTGACTTAAGCATGACTACTCCCCCTAGCAGCTACAATATATGCTAAAGTGTAATGGAACAATCTATCATCTACTTTCATTCTACCAGTATTAAACACATATTTTCTCTTTTCTGTTCTCTTGACAGCTTTATCTTCTTCCCAGTCAGCTGGACTAACTAACATAGACTTGTACAAATCAATTTTATTGTACTCTATATTATGCCTATTGAAGTCTTCCATATTTATGTTAATTCCTTCATTAGAAATTCCACCTATGTTTCTAAAAATTGCTTCAGATAACCAAATCTTAGTTCTTTTAACTTCAGAGAACAATAGTCCATCTTCATCATAATTGAGGTTGGAGTAAAATACTTTAATCAAATCAGGGTAGTATTTTCCTTTAAGTTGAACAAATTTGCTTAACCCTTGAGACTCCAAATCATTATTAAAGGTAAAGTTGTTCTTAGAAAGCCATGGAAAAGAAAGAACCTTAGATGAGATTATCTCCTTTCCCGCAAAGAAACTGAAATATGTAGTGGCCTGTGCTCCTGAAGAGAACCATGGGTGAGTGTAGTTGAGAGCCCTTGGAGGTGACTCTTGTGTTGGGCGTTTGGTGGCTACGGGTTTTCTGATTGGTGTAAGCTTTGGAGGATGAAATTCCTCCCCTGTTACGGTATGCTTCACTCGTTTTCCCTTGTTTCTGCTTGATTCGGCCATTGTTGATTGAGAGGAGGTGGTTGATTGAAGGTTTGATGAGAATGTGAGAAATTTCAGAGGAGGATTTTCACTTAGGGCTTCAAAAGTATGTTTGAAGTGAAGAAGGGAGAGTTAAAAAGTCATTATTGACGTCTCTGGAGAACAAATGGGACACTTCAATGTCATAGGTAATCGATTACAGGATGGTGGTAATCGATTAAAACAGGAACAAATGCTAGGTGGTCATTACTCCAGTAAGATAATCAATTAGCTTAAGGGGGTAATCGATTAAGATAATGAGTTTGTATTTCTATTGAAATCCTAACTGCCTGGTTTAATCGATTACTTATGCAGGTAATCGATTATCCTCTTCCTACTATGATTAAAAATTGTATTTTGATGCACTCTAATGAATAATTTTAAGTTAGCAAACATGAAATTATTGATTAATTGAGATCATACTCACTAAGTATACCAAGTTCCCTTCTAAGCTTGTAGAACCTTTCTCTTGGCAGAGGTTTAGTGAATATGTCTGCTAGCTATGATTCTGTGTCAACAAATTGAATATCACAGTCTCCTTTCTCAACATGATCCCTTATGAAATGATGACGTATTTCAATATGCTTAGTCCTTGAGTGCAATATTGGATTCTTTGTCAGGTTGATTGCACTTGTGTTGTCGCATTTCAGTGGTATATTGTCCACATTTAGTCCAAAATCTTGTAATTGTTGCTTGAGCCATAGTGATTGAGCACAACAGCTTCCAGCAGCTATGTATTTTGCTTCTGCAGTTGAGAGGGCTGCACATGCTTGTTTCATACTGTGCCATGATACAAGACTATTTCCAAACAAATGACATGTTCCACTTGTACTTTTCCTGTCTAACTTGTAACCTGCAAAATCAGAGTCAGAATAACCAACAAGAGTAGGATTTATACCTTTAGGATACCAAAGACCAGCGCCTAAAGTCTCCTTGACATATTTCAGAATTCTTTTGACAACATTCATGTGTGATTCCTTAGGTGTTGCTTGGTACCTAACACACAAACACACATTGAACATGATGTCAGGTCTACTCGCAGTTAAGTACAAAAGTGAGCCTATCATCCCTCTGTATTTAGTAACATCAACTGGTTTTCCTTGAGGATCAGCATCAAGATAACAGTTAGTTCCCATATGTATATGAGAGCTTTTGCACTCTTCCATTCCAAATTTCATGAGAAGCTCTTTGGTATATTTTGACTTATGTAAGAAAATTCCCTTCTTCATTTTCTTAACTTGCAATCCAAGAAAGAAACATAATTCTCCCATCATTGACATATCAAACTCCCCCTGCATTTTTTAGACAAAGTCCTCACAAAGAGAGTTGTTAGATGAACCAAAGATTATATCATCAACATACACTTGTACAAGAAATATATATTTGGAAGTTTTCTTAGTGAATAAAGTTTTGTCTACCTTTCCTCTTTCAAAATTTTGAGATAAGAGAAATTTACTCAATCTTTCATACCATTGCCTAGGAGCTTGCTTAAGTCTATAAAGGGATTCCTTTAGCTTGTAGACATGATGAGGAAATTTATGATCAACAAAACCAGGTGGTTGTGAAACAAACACTTCTTTATCAATGAAACCATTTAAAAAGGCACTTTTCACATCCATTTGGTACAACTTAAAATCATTCACACTTGCAACTTCTAATCTAGCAACTGGAGCATATGTTTCACCAAAGTCTACACCCTCTTGTTTATTATAGCCCTTAGCTACTAAGCTAGCCTTATTTCTAGTTATGGTTCCAGTTTCATCAAGTTTGTTCCTAAACACCCATTTTGTTCCTATTACATTCATACTTGATTTATAAGGCACTATTTCCCAAACATCATTTCTTTTAAACTGATTTAACTCATCATGCATGGCCATCATCCAATGTTCATCATTTAAAGCATCATCCACACAAGATGGTTCAATTTGAGAAACAAATGCCATATGTTCACAAAAGAGATTAAGAGAATGTCTAGTAGTAACTCCCTTTTCTATGTCACCAAGAATGTTGTCTAAGGAGAGATCCCTAGGCTTCCTCCATTCTTTCGGTAATGATTGTACTTCTTTTGAAACTTCAAATTGTTCATTGATAATGTTAATTTCATCATGAGTTAGAGGAATGCTTGATGTACTTGAAACTTTTTCATCACATAGAGATCTTCCCTTCTCATGGGGGTTAGATTCATCAAAAACCACATGAATAGATTCTTCTACTATCAAAGATTTCTTATTAAAGACTCTATATGCCTTACTTGATGCAGAATATCCTAAAAACACACCTTCATCAGCTTTAGCATCAAATTTGCCAATATTGTCTTTGTTATTATTTAGTATGAAACATTTACATCCAAATACTTTTAAATGAGAGATATTTGGTCTCTTACCCTTGAGAAGTTCATATGGAGTCATTTTAAGAAAAGGACGAATCAAGATTCTATTTAAAACATAGCAAGCAATACTCACAGCATCAGCCTAAAATATTTAGGTAAATAGTTTTCATTGAGCATTGTCCTTGCTAGTTCAATAAGTGATCTAATTTTCCTTTCCACAACTCCATTTTGTTGAGGAGTTCTTGGAGCAGAAAAATTATGATCAATACCATTTTCATCACAAAAATTTCTCAAATTCATCATTTTGAAATTCTCCTCCATGATCACTTCTCAAAGACTTAATTTTGAAATCCTTCTCATTTTGAATTCTTTTGGCAATTTTGAAGAAAGCTTTGAAAGTATTGTTTTTGACAGATAAAAATGCATTCCAAGTAAATCTAGAATAATCATCAACTATTACCAAGGTATATACACTACCGCCTAGGCTTATAGTTCTAGAAGGACAAAAAAGATCTATGTGCAAAAGTTCAAGAGGTCTAGAGGTGGAAACAAAATTTAGATTTAAAAGAGGCTCTAGATTGCTTTCCCTTTTGACATGCATCACATATTCGTTCTTTAGAGAACTTAAGATTAGGTAGTCCTTTAACAAATTTCTTTGATGCAAGCCTATTCAATTGTTCTAAATTAATATGTGCAATACGTCTATGCCAAAGCCAAGACAAATCATCTCTAGATGTCAAACATGCAATATTTGATGAGGAATAGTCAATGTTAAGCACATAGATATTATTCATTCTCCTACCAACAAACATTACATTTTCAGATGCATCACATATGGTATAATATTCATGATTGAAGGAAATCTTGTAATTTTTATCACATAGTTGACTAATGCTCAACAAGTTATATTTTAGATCATTAACATATAGAACATCATCAATTATAATAGAGGAATTGTTACCGATACTCCCAATGCCAAGTATGCGACCTCTATTATTGTCACCATAAGTCACATAGCCTCCATCTTTTGCTTGCAGAGAGACAAATTTGCTCTTGTCCCCTGTTCTGTGCCTAGAGCATCCACTGTCCAAATACCACAGGGACTGCCTTGCCTTTAGGCACGCCTCACTTTCGGAGTCATTCTTTGTCATAAGGCAAAGATTAGCTTCATGATCACTTTCACTTGATGTGGTGGAGGCATTGTCTTCCCATGCAATGTAAGCCTTTTTCTTTCTATTTCTGAATTTTGATTTTGACTCATCATTGCATTGCTTCCGTGCTAAGCTAGGACAATCCACCTTCATATGACCAGTTTTGCCACATTCAAAGCAACTGAACTTTGGTGAGGAAGTTTCAGCTTTCTTTTACTGTTTTCTTGCTTGGAATTGCTTGCTCTTACCATTTTTCTTCTTCAAAATTTTTTTGAATTTCTTTACCATTAGATTCAAATTTTCTGGTTCTGAAGCTTTATTATCAATGCTATCATCATTGCTTGACTGCTCATTGGTCTTTAATGCCAATCCTTTCACTTTCTTATCTTTTTGTTCTTCTTCAGCCATTCTATTCATATCCATCTCATACTCTCTCAATTTCCCAAACAATTCTACACTTGCCATGACTGCCAAGTTTTTCGATTCGGTAATTGCTGTGACAGTTGGTTGCCACTTTCTGTTTAGAGACTTGAGGATCTTCACATTCAGTTCCTCTTCATCAAAAATCTTTCCAAGACCCTTAAGATGATTGACAATGTGTGTGAGTCTTTTCTGTACATCCATGATGGTTTCTCCTTGTTCCATTCGGAACATTCATACTCCTGAATTAGTGTATTCTTTCTAGATCTTCTAACTTCAGGGGTTCCTTCATGAGTTACTTGAATCAAATCCCATGCCTCTTTGGCTGATGTGCATGCAGAGATCCTGAAAAATTCATCACTGTTTAAAGCAGAATGTATGATATTTAAAACTTTAGAGTCATTTTCAGCACGCTTAATTTCTTCCTGATTCCATTGTTCAAAAGGTTTTTCAGATATTGAATCATTCAATGCTTGAGTAGGAATCTTGTAATCAGTTACCACAGCTTGCCAAATGCCTCTACTAACAGACTCCATAAAAATTTTCATTCTAACTTTCCAAAATGGATAGTTATCTCCACAAAATAGAGGTGGTCTGTTAATTGAAGCACCTTCAGCAAAAGGCAATTGATTCCCTGCCATTTTGGCAAAACAATTTGCTAAAATCTTGAATACCTTTCAAGATTCTAGCTCTGATGCCAATTGTTGGTCCCAAAGGGAACCTAGAAGGGTGGGGGTTGAATAGATTCACTAAAAATTTAATCCTTTTACAAAATCAGAATTTCTTTTGATACCTTTCTTTTTGCCTTCAAAATTCTTTCAAATGTGTTATTCAAAACGAATTTTCAGAGTTTACAAAGTGACTGTAATTAGCAGTGGATCAATTCACTTGAAAGAATAAGCTAATTAACAAGATTGATTCCTCAAGTATGACATTTCAATATTCTTTTAAATTCAATTCAATATAGCATGAAGATTGAATTCAATACTCTTATTTCAAGACAATTATGCAGTTCAGTAATACAATTACATCTATTGAAATAGAGTATAGGGATAGAGAAATTAACACAATGGTTTATACTGGTTCAGCCATAAAAAGGCCTACATCCAGTGTAGATTTAACATCCCATTAAACCTGCTTTCACTAAAGAATTGAATACAAATACTATGCACATGCAAATCTAAAGAAAGACTTACAAACAACAAACAAAGGTTAAACTCTTGCACCCCACAAGAGCATGTTCTTCAATGACACCTCGCCATATGAACATTAACCTTACTCATGACACCTCGTCACAAGATTTCAACCAATCTCTATGAAAACTCCTTTCAAGAGATTTCCCAATACAGAAAATTGTAAAAGAGATATGGTTTAGAACAATAACACCTTGATTGTGTAGATAACCCCACGAATAAGATAAAAAAACGTTCTTCCATTGCTAAACCTTCTTTGAGTGCTGAGTTATTGATATCACATGCACATCCTGGGTTTTTACTGATTTTCTTGAAGAATTCTCTCAAAGATTCAATTCCCTTTTTGAAATCTGATTTTCTCTTATGTAAAACTCTATTCAATTTTGAAAATCATGCAGATTATATTAGTTAAGAGTTAGTTATAACTGAAATAATCTGTTACTTTTCGCAAATAGTTGGTTACCAAGTCAAGAAAACAACCCAGAATAGTTGCAGTCTCTGTGGTAATCGATTACTGACTTAGGTAATCGATTAAACCAAAGCGTATAAACAAATAACCCTTCTTAGGTTATACAGGTAATCGATTACCCATATCAGGTAATCGATTAAATCGATCCTGATCATGAATTCAAGCATTTTTCCAGCTTGAGTCAACTTGGGGTCCATTATCAACTTAGGTAATCGATTAAACCAGAGGCAAATCATTACTAAGTTGGGTAATTTACATACCAAGCTATCCAAACTTGAAAACTTCACATTGAATTCAATTTGCATAAAGAAAGATCAACATAAAGAACAATTTAAACCACACACACATGCCTAAATCTAGAAACAATCAATACAAGTGCCACATCTATAGAAATGTGTTTGGAACTGCAAAATAAATTGAAGCACCTAGCTAAAACAACAAAACCAAAAACCTTCCTTTGATGAGTGACTTGAGGAGTGGCTTGTATCACATTATTAACAGCTTAAGTCCAACACGAGTGAGCTCCATCAAGGCCTGTATTCCGCGGGCACTTTTGCCACAATGATCCACGTAGCAAATTAGGGCATCTCTTGTAAGTTTGCCACGGTTACAATAACCATAGCTAGGTGGTGCGGGATGAAGGAGAAATGGGAACGGTGGCGTGGACGGTGGTGACGCAAACGGTGGCCCTATAGTCGTCAGAGAAGGAAAGGGGACGGAGGAGAAAGGATGGAGAGAGTACGAGAGAGAAAGCAGGAGGGGCGGCCGCAGATGAAATTGTTTCTGCGAAAGGGAGGGGCGAGGGTTTAAAAGACTCACCACGTTCTAAAAACAACCGTCGTCGTATATCACTTTCAACAACGGGCATGAAGCAACCGTTGTCGTATATGTGCACAAAATTGAAAAAATGTCACCGCCTCACTTTCAACGACGGTCCTTATTAAACTGTCGTCGAAAGGTGTAGTTAAAGGTGTATTTTGCACTAGTGGTTACTCAACCTAAAATAGTAGGTCAAAATACTTGAAAAATGGAAATACTGTAGAATGACCTCCCCTTTTTAAATAGTATGAAAATATACAAAATAAACTTCTCGAGTGAACTGCTCCAAAGACCTGCAATAAAGGAAAATCATATGAGTAATCTAAAACTATTCAATATTTAATTGTAAGTACATGTACATAAAAATTTAAAGTGAAAAAAGGTAAATATATTAATATTATACATTTCACAATCATCTCATGTAAATCGAACACTTGAAATGTTGAGTAATGAAGTTAATGATACTCATGTTTAATACCATCATCTCTTAATATTAGAAAAAAAAGTAGGTTTTTTCAAATCCCTAGTAAAGAAATAGGTAATTGTATTAAAAAAATCACCTTTGGATTGAAAGCTACTATTACGTAAATCATATTTATAAAATTTTAGATTGATTCAAAATTATTTAATACATTATTGAGATATGTTTAGATTATTGTCTTATATACTTTAAAAATATATGAAAATAAAAATCATTTGACTATCCATTTATTAGTGTTAAAATTTTATAATATTTAACATAAATCAACTACTATATTATAATTTTGAGTCTTGTATTTGGAGAGTGAGATACTTAGTGAAATCTACTCTCCCTCTCAATAAGCCATCTCATCCAAAAAATAAATTGTAATCCTTCCAATATTTCTGTAATTGAGGACCACGTGCTTCTACTTTTACTATTATAGATTTGGCATAACTTTTCCCTTTCTCTCTCCCTCAATCAGTTACTTGGGGTTCCTTGTTTTCCTCAACACACTAGTTACTCTATCATACTTCTCAAATTTGAAATTTGAAAATTTTCATGTTTAATCTTTGCAACCTTATCAATTCGGTTATGGATGCAACTCTTCACTCCTACTTTTTCAAATTCTCTCCTTATCTCTCCCCTTTAAATCCATACCATAATGCAACTTCAAAGAGTTTGCCAAATTGGTTTTGTGACTCGATACTCAAGGGATCAAAGGATAGAGAAAAGGTTGAAGGAAGAGAAGAAGGAACTCTAACCTGTAGACAAAAACAAAAAGGAAACTAACACCAAAGATAATGGAACAATGATGATTTCATTTAAGCTATCTATAATGTGCAATTTTTGTCTGTCCCATGAGTCATCATGTTTGTTGGCATGTTTATTTCCTATAGCATCAAAACTTGCAGATTGCAGTTGTTGTTGAGCTTTTGTCTCCCCTTATCATCCTTCCCCTTCTTTGTTTTCTTTTACATTTTTATCTTCTTTGGGGTGAGGCGGGCATCATGTGAGATATTGGGGGATTCTGCTGAAACAATTTAATTAAGATTTATTGATTTAATCATTGATGCTCTTGTGTTTTGTTGTTTGACAGTGGGTAGAGCATAATTTTTGTTCTTTTGTTTGCATATTTGCAATTATTTATTGGATTAAAAGGAAAGCGTGTCGGTCTATTCTCTGAATAAGTAGTGTCTTAATTGAGTGGAGATCCTCTCCATTTCCCCTTGGAAATGGACATCTCCATTTCTTTTATTCTCTGAATGACACGTGTAGCTACAAATATTTAAGGGTTATGATTTATTTTCAACTTCAATTCAAAAATAAAATAACAAAAACTGAATGAGATTCAGGGGGCTGCACCTTGGCCATATGCAAACAAGAATGAAAATTAAAAAAAAAACTAAATATCCTACATCATTTGGCGTCATGACTCATACTTGGAAAATTCAATATGAAGCTCTTGAAAAGAAATATCGCAGAAGTTAGTCTCAAGCAAGAATGAGATAGAAAATGCATTAAAAAATTGCTATTGAATCAGGGGAAACTCAAATTGCATAAAGTCTACAATTTTAGAACTAGGGAAGTAATGAGGTTCCAATTGTATAAAAATCTCATTTATGTTCGATCAATAGTAAATAACAGAGGCTTTGATGAAAGAAGAAAAACCCAATTGGATGAGAGAACTTGTAACCGCGCAAGAAGGCGTTCCTCTGAGAGACCCATGGGCGGTGAAATGGAATTTGGTGGAAGCGTTTGCACATTGAAAAGAATAACTAACAACAAGTGCTTCCTCTGAAAACCTGAATAAAGAGTGCTCTCTCAGAACAACCAAATAAAGGGTGCTTCAAGCAATTATCCAGTAGAGGGTAATTCAATACCAGTGCACACCTATAAGTAATAGGCAATTGATTAGTGCTTTTGATGGTCAATTGCTCATTACCTATGACGGCTTGGCGTGGTGCGACGACGTCAGAAGAGGAGTGGCAGTGACATCATAGAGAGGAGGGGCGATGGCGTCATGAAGAGGAGGGGCGGCAGCGTCACGGAGAGGTTGGCAGCGGCAATCGTTCTGTTCTAGCAAGGCTGCCACAGAGGAGCATCGCGACCAAAGAAGTGATACACGGTTAAGGAAGGGCCGGCGCTGTGGCCCGGGAGCACCATCGACATGAGGCACAAGGACTTCACTTCTTCTTACTGTGTTTTTTCCTTTCAACGATGGTGGGCGTTTTTTTTTATTTTTTTATTTTAAATGGAATCAATAACTTAAATATGGGCCATTGAAATATTGAAGCACACGTGTCATTACCAGAATGAAATAAATGAAGATGTCCATTTCCACTACAAATGGAGAGGATCTGGACCCGTCTTAATTGCTTCACATTTTTATTTTTCCATTTTTAAGCGTACATGTTATTGGATTTGGAATTCTTGGTCTTTTTAAGCTTTTGATGTTGTATGGTTTATATTAAGTATTTCAATTTCAATGCGTCTTATAACACTCTGCCATCTGCCCTAATTTTTTTATGTTTATTAGCAAATCCTCACAACACACTTATAATAACCATATTTTGAATTTGAAAAGATTTGAAAAATCTTAAAAACTCATGTGATTTAATTTAATATGGAGATAATTGGATTTTGCCTTTTGTATTTATACTAGTACTTTAGCCCGTGCATTGCATGAGATGATAAAATATTAAATTTATATAAATAATAAAAAATAAGTAATGAATATTTAAAAATATGTATTGTTACATTGGATTTTTATGTATAAATATATTGTAAGTAGTTTGAAGTAATAATTTAATTTGTAGAAATTAAAAATTTTGTGTTAGGCATACAAATGGATAAATTTAATTACAATTAGTTATAATTTGAATTTGAGTTAAAATAGAATAAGTTGTGATTAATAATGTATAAGATATAATTAATTTTAATGTAATATTTGTAAACAAAGAATTAATAGATTAAATTGGATGAGTTATATTTATAAATTAGATGTGTTATATGATATGATGTCATGATGAATTACATAAGGAAAAAAAAAAACATGAGTGTAACAAAAAAATTAAAAGAAAAAAAATAATAAAGTATGTGAGCACATTACCAAAAGGTGTAATTGAAATCATGAATTTAAATCAAATATATAACTCACATGACAAAGAATTGTTATTCTAGTCTTGTAAACTATTATGAAAAAATGTAAACATTGTATCTATAAAACATACTTGGATGAGTGCAGTGAAAACTTGCAAGTAGGAAAGTTTGATAAGGAGAAGAATCTGTAGTAATGTTTATTTTAATTATGAAATTAAAAAGTTCACAACCAATTTGTATAATAAAGATAAGAATAATATGAAAAATAAATAAAATTAAAATAAAATAATCAAAATTGAAGTTGGAATATATTATGTATATTTTTAAAATAGATAAGTACTTAGAACGTAAATGTAAAGACAATTAAAATTAAATAAATGTGGGGTTAAAAATTAAAAAATAATCTAAAAAATTTAAAGATTTTTTTTAAAAATATAAAAATTAAATAATCATACATGCAAAAACATAAAATTAATTTTGAAGAATTTTAAAAAATTAAGCATACTGGCCAATATTTAAATAGAAAAGGCAATAAAAAGTCTATCATTTAGCTAAACCCAACTCGTGACTCTGCCAAACTTTGTGTTTAATTTTCTCAAAAAAGAAAAGAAATAAATTTCATTATATTAAAAATTGAATTACCATTTGTATGAGTTTTCAAATATAACATAAAGTTTGACTTCGCCAATATTAGGGTCTGTTTGGTTTGCATTTTCATTTTCTATTTCCATTTCCTGTTTTTTGGAATTTTACAAAGGAAAATCTGGAAATGCTGAAAACAAAAAATTGTCGTTTCCAGCATTTCCAGTTTTTCCTTTGTAAAATTTCAGAAAACATGAAACAAAATGAAAACAGTAAACGGAAATGCAAACCAAACAGACCCTTAGTATTCAATTTTGCATCCCAAAAAGAGAATAAAGCTATACTTGAATTATACTCCTATTTATTTCTATTGAGCATTTTATATATTAAAAACCATTATTTTCGGTCCTACAATATTGATTTAATTTGGAACCTTATGACATATTGCATTACATATGTTATTTAAAAATAACATGAATTAGTGGTAAAATATCATTATTATAAATCTGTTAAGAGAAACACTGAATGAGGTAATTATTCTTGCTTACCTCTGTTAAAAATATCATTATTATGATATTGAACCACATAAACTATACCAAACGTATCAATCAAATAAAATAAAAATCTCTCATAACAAAAAATAAAAGTAAAAAATCTCTCCCACGTTGCAAATTCTGATCATCTATACTATCTATCTATACTATTACATTTGAGAAGTTTTTTTTTCACTATTCATTGGGGTCTCTTAATTTTTTATGGTCATTTATGGAAAGTTTTTGTATTGCTTTTTAAGACATCAATTATTGCAATTTTTGAAATGACTAATTCTTAATAAATTTTACTTGAGTCTTGAAAAAGAAGTTTTGTCATAATAATGAATAAAAATAGCTTTGTGTCCCATCATTCTTTCACCTCTCATTTTTCAAAGGAAAATGCTAAAGTTACATAGTACAGTACTCTTAGCATTTGTACCACACCCCCTTTTCTTAGCCCCCTTTTTTTCTTTTGAAATCAGTTTTTTTAGCCCCCTCCCCTTTTTTTTGCCATTTGTTTTTTAAAAAATAGTTTTTATTTATTTTTTTTTTATATTTTTTTATTTATTTATCTCATTAAAAAAATATAGATAAAAAATACAATAAATGATCACATAAAATTTGTGCTAATCATTCATGTTAACATGAGATTAATTACGTGTACCAAAACGGTGAACATATTAAAAAATGAGGTTAATGGTGTTTCCGTCTGTGGTTAATAGAAAAGATTTTGGTTAATTGATTTTGTGAGGTTAATTACAACCCTTGTTAACACGAGGTTAATTATGTGACCAGAAATGGTGAACATATTTAAAAATGAGGTTAATGGTGCATCCATTTATGGTTAACAGAATACGACTTTTGGTTAATTAATGTTGTGAGGTTAATTACAACTCCTGTTAACACGATGTTAATTATGTGTCAAGAAACAGTGAACATATTTAAAAAAGAGGTTAATGGTGTATCCATTTGTGGTTAACAGATACGATTTTTGGTTAATTGATGTTGTGAGGTTAATTGCAACTCCTGTTAACACGAGGTTAATTATGTGTCAAGAAACGGTGAACATATTTAAAAATGAGGTTAATAATGTATACATTGACGGTTAACAGAGTGAGATTTTTGGTTTAATTGAATTTGTGCGTTTAATTTTGTGCATAGAAACGGTGAATGAAAAAGTATATTTGGTTTATTAGCATCAAAATAGAATAATGATAATAAAAAACTTATGTCAACCCTTCAAAAAACACACATTTATTGTATTTCTTGGTCTATATTTTTATTTAAAAAAATAAATAATAATAATAATAAATATATTAATAAATTAAAAAAATAAAAATTATTTAAAAAAAGGAGAGCAAAAAAGGGGAAAGGAAAAAAAAGGAACTGGGGAAGGGACAGAGACCACAAACAGTGTACCACACTGTAGTGGTACGTGAATCAAGATTGTTTTTCAAATTTTGAAATCAAATTATAAAGTTCACCTATGCATACCCATCTATAATATTTTTAACAATTCATTGTTTAAAATAATACTTCATTGTTTTTGGTTCATTTAAAATAATATTTTGATGTTATAAAAAGAAGAGAGAGATTGAAAGAAAAATAAGGTGTGAAATAAAATGTATAATAAAGGAATGCGAAAATATCGTTCCAATTTTATAAGAGTATTAAAACTTTGAAAGTCAATTTTTTGTGTGAGAAATTTAAGGAAAAGAGAAATATAAAGAAAAAAGAATTAAGAGAGAGAAGGTGAAAAATGTATGTGAAAATATCATTACTTTTTTTAAGAGTAGTAAAAATTTGACAATCGATTTTTGGGGTGTTAGAAGTGTATGGAATAAGGGGGTATAAAGAGATAATGTGAAAGATGAGTTGGATTCTTTTAAAATAGTAATTTGATATGAATGCTTTTTATTATTCATTAATTGATCAATGTAGTGACCTTTAAATAGGGGTATATTTGGAATGCTATAATTAAAAAAAAAAAATCAATGTATTAACCAACTTTTTTTAAACGGTGTGAAATGGTTGGAAAGGGCTTATAATAAGGGGTAGAGAGAGTATTTCAATGTGTTAGGTTTATTTAAACTAATATTAGGAAAGGAAGAGTGAGATTGAAAAAAAGGTGTGAAATATAGTGTATAATAAAGGAATGTGAAAATATCATCTCTCTTTATTAAGAGTCTTAAACTTTGACAGTCTATTTGTTTGAGTGTTTGAGTGTAAGCAATGTAGGGAAAAGAGAGATATAAAAAAATAAAATGAAGAGAGAGAGCGTGAAAAATATAATATGAAAATATCATTACTCTTTTTTAAGAATATTAAAACTTTGAGAGTCCATTTATTTAAGTGTGAGAAGTGTGTGGAAAAGAAAAATATAATGAAAAATAAAATAATGAGAGAGGGTGAAAGATGTAATGTGAAAATATCATTACTCTTTTTTAAGTGTATTAAAACTCTCATGGACTGAGTTTGCATCCATTCTTCACTGAGTTTGCATCCATAATCGTCTTGCATTGATTTTTTTTTTAAAATAAAAAATCAATGCAAGACGATTATGGATGCAAAATCAGTGAAGAATACTAACCCTAATGTTCAGAGAGCTTCAAATAGCTATCTTCGTCGTTGGTGTCCTCCTCCTGGAGATTGGATTAAAATTAATTCTGATGGTGCTCGAGATCAATCTCGAAAAATCGCAGCCTGTGGTGGTGCTATTAGAGATGATTGAGGAACCTTCCTGGGCGCTTTCTCTGAAACCTTAGGCGACGTCTCGACCCTCTCTGCGGAGCTCCATGGATTACGTAGAGGTATTCTTTTGGCTAAGCAGAAGGGCTTCTCGAAAGTTATCCTTGAATCTGATTCGAAGCTGGCGATTGATCTCCTCAAGAAGGGTTGTAGTGAATCCCATCCTAACTTATCCATTGTGAAGGAGATCCTGGAGTTATCGAGAAATTTTGCGGAAGTTGTGTGGAATCATACGCTCAGAGAAGCGAACCCTTTGGCGGATTCCTTTGCTAAAGAGGGTTTGGAGTCTTCTGTTAGGTTTAAGTGGTTCAGTAAAGTTCCAGATTTTGCTTTAGTTCATTTCCTGATAGGTTAGGGTAGTTTGGTCTTTTGCTTCTTTATTTTGTTTTTCTGGTCTTTTTGACCCCTACCTTCATAAAAAAAAAAACTCTCATGGACATTTTTATGGTGTAAGAAGCGTAAGGAACAAAGATATAAAAAAATTAAAATGAAGAAAAAGAAAATATAAACGATATGATAGGAAAAGAAGAAACAAATAAATAAAAAGAAAAATTAGGTGTGAAAACATCTTATATATTTTAGAATGAAACTACCCAGTATTTTATATATTAAACAAACATTTTTATGAAAAAAAAATATATAACAAATAAAATAATTTAAAATTTATTATTCCATATATTTAATAAATCAATTTAACTAAAAAAAAATTTTAGAAATCATTTATCTCATGTATTTGTTTAATATTCATTTCTATTTTTCTCTTTGAATTTTAAAATTATTTTTTATTAAAAAAAATTCAATTAAAACATCTCTTCAAATTTAATTTAATTAACAAAAATAATTTTAATTTCATTACCAATAAATTTAAATATAAAAATTAAAAAATTTATTGAAAAATATTTTAATATTGGTTTGTGTGGTGTATTATTTTTTAAATTAGTTTTTATTTTTGTTTTTTTCCTTTAATTTTATAATTAAACTTACAGGTATCCCTTATATTGCATAGTTATTTCTATAAAGTATAAAAATTGAATTTTAAAATTGAATTTGATTATTACAATATTATATTAATGATAAGCCATGTTACATATTTGTTTACCTATTATTTTTATTTATCTGTCTCCTTACATTTTAAAAGTAAATTAACAACTAATCAATTAAGGACGTGATCAATTGACACTAGGTGTCAAATTTTTAGAGTTACACCACCTAATAATTTTTTTTAAAATGTGAATTTGATTTATCCAATCGTTGAAGCGTATTATATTACCTTCATGATTATCTATATCAAATTTTAGATAATTTGAAGATTCACAGATATGTGATCTAATAGTGTGCTTTTACATATATTTTAAAAACATATTATATTCTAAAATAAGTTAGTTTGATGAAGAACGAATTAGTTTTTTTTTTTGTCTTTGACTGGTAATCCCCCATAGACATAGATGTGGGTTTAACCCTCAAACTATGAGTGATTAGGTAAAGCCCTCGCAAGAGTGGCGACTCTAGAATTATAACCCCTGATCTTGAAAGTAAAGTCCGTTTGGAGTCACAGTCCAGTCCATATCCACTGTGATCAATCACTGTTTGGTATATACTATTATTATTATTTGCATGTATTATTATTATTTATTATAATTATTATAATATAATCTTCGTTAACATGTACTAATCTAAATCTATTAATATGTTTACTAAAATAACAACTAATATAAAGAATGTTATTATAAGTAACAATCTTTAAGAAAATATTTTCTTAAAAAGATTTTAACTTTTAACTAATAGAAATTATTTGAGTAATGAATAATTTATTATCAAATTTTAATCAAAGATTATATGTATTTATAATTTGGTAACATATTCACATAGTTAGTGAAAAACTTTATTTTATTTTAATACGTGATCAAATTAAATTTGATTCTTCCTCTTTTAAACATTTTTTTAACAAAAATAATTGATTAAAAAAGAAAAACATGAATTAATTGTAACTTTTTATAAAATATGAAAAAAAACTAATATTAAATATAAAAATAATTTATTTTTTCAAAAATATTTTAAGGTTACTAAAAATAATTACAATATAAAAAATATAAAAAATGTAAGTACTTAATATTTTTATTTAAAAAATTTTAAAAATTTATTTCAGTGATAAAAACTTATTCTATTGATAATTTTCATACATTAGTTTTTATATATATCTTTGTCTAAATTAATATAGATTTTTTTTATAATATAAAAAATTAATTATGAGATATTAAGATCCATCACATCACACGGTAGAACACTAGTTTAATTGATTTCATGACAACACAACCAAAGAGAAGTAGTGAATGATATATACAACTTTTCAGATCAAATTGAAAAAAAAGAATCAAAGTATTTTTGCAGGAAGTTACATCTTACTTTTTTCTTCTTTGTGTTAAGAAAATGTAACTCCTAAGTACCTGTTCACAATAACCTGTCAGGAAAAAGAACATAATCAGTCTTAGGAGAAGGACATAATACATCGATATACAAAGGTAAGCATTGATACACAATATAGTTGACATTTTTTGTGCACGGGAGAAGGCAAGCTCTAGAGATTGTGTTCTCCCTCATCAGTTATGGTACTGTGTGTCCCAGATGTAATAATGGTGAGGAGGATGACTTTCATTGCATTAGAGATTGTGAACTCCCTCATCAGTTATGGAATCAACTTGGATTCAATCATTGGCAGGAATTCTATGATGAAATGGAAATAAGAACGTGGCTGAAGAAGTTCACTACGTTAGGTGGCTCGATATTCTTAGCTGGAATTTGGGGTCTATGGTTGGCTCACAATAGCTTGGTGACGGAGAATAATGCCGTTTGGTAGACGGGATATAATAAGATAGGATAGACAAGTTGGATAGAAACTGGATCGGATATTTTATGTTTGATGAACAACATCCTTATTATTATCAGGTATGACATCAGATTCATAGCCTAGCATCCCTCATTTCAAGGGTCCTCTTTAAATACAAGGTTATATCTGATCAACAACCTAACAGAGTGCATCTTATGTGTTTAGATACCCCCACCCGTTGAAATGTCTCATCTGCTCATATCAGATGCAGTAGGAATTGCGTTTTTGCGGCCTTAATGGGTCTTTTTCTCTTTTTTCTTTTTTGCTTTGCCTCATCTCCTTGTACACAAAAAAAGACCAAGTAATCCCTAATGTAATACTAAATGTCACATGGAATTCAATGCTGGATCGTGAAGGTTATGCATCTTAATATTTAAGGCAGTGGAATGCAAGTGAAATAAAAGAAAACAGAGGATATCAAAATGAAATGAAAGTTACAACATAATTAAAAAAATATAGCGAAGGAAACCTTGATCCTTGATTCACCAAGCTCTCTGAAGTGGTCCGCTTGATAACTTTTGCAGCAACTAAAGAAGGAATAAATTAGTAAGGAATTTTTTCATACAATGTTACTTGTGTTGGTAGCTTAAAAGAACCATGCCATGCCAAGTTAACCATCAAACACTGATTTCATTGGACAAATACAACTCATTTTGAGTCAAAATTCTGATGCACTCAGGTCACACATGAAGGTACTAACTGATAAACATGACCGTGTACTAACACTGTGTTTTGAAATATTAATAAATAAAATTAACTTAATTAAAAATAAATTTACATACTCAGAACTAAATAGGTCAGTAAAAAAATGATAAAATGATTTGCAAATAAATTCTTTTGACAAAAAAACTATACCCAAACGGCCAAACTCAATCAAAATTGAATGAATTTATACACATATTTGAACAATTAAAATAAAGATCTCACTTTGTTTTTATCTTCCTATCACAATAACAACAGTAAATCAAATCTGAAATGAAATCCTCTTATCATAACTCATTTGCAGCATGTTCTATTAGGTTAAGTTTTATTGAAAATACAAACAGAATAAAACCAAAAAGAAAGAATAATTTAAGGTCCTTATGCAATAAGTCATTAATTTTAAGGGTGCAGAACCCTCTCAAAAGTTAAGTTTTACTGAAAATACAAACAGAACAAAACCAAAAGGAAAGACATGACGTGTCCTTCTAATATATTGTGTTGCCAATCTGATGCTATCACCATAGATGATGTGCTATTCTGATTAGTAGATTACTGGTCTTTCTATTGAATAAATTGGTGTGCTACCAATTTGTATTCTGTGTGTTTATAATGCTATTTGAACAACACTAAAGGAGGCAAAAAGCGAAAACCAGTTCAGGGCCTTCCGCTTAGGTGTGGATTAATTTAGAGATAAATATAATGGTGCAAAAGTTTTGTGAATGTTTGTATCTCTAAAAAGTTGTTTATATACCAATGCCCTTTGTGTGTCCTAAGATGCAGGATGGCCTATGATCTGAATGTTGAGTGTTCTTGTCACAAATGTTATTAAGTTATGAAGAAAGTTGCACAGAGTTTATGATCTATATATGATTCTATGTCCCTTATGGTTGTGTTAAGATTCCATGTTTACAGATCTTGTATCATTAGAAATTGCTTTTCAAGATGGACAATTTTATTATACTCTTACAAATTTGGCATTGTTCAATTTCATACAAAGTGTTTCTGCAGTTAAGGTTCCACTGGATGCATACATGATGGACTTTGTATTCTCTGAGAGTGAAAATGGTGGAATTTTTTATAACAAATTTGGAATGAATTATCACATACCAGTTTTTGGAGGTATTGTAAAGGGTTTAGAAAGAATTATTTTATCATGGAGATTATTTTTTTATTTACTTTTTGTAAATTGTAATGATGAAGTAAACCACTAAACCTCCCCTGTGATTGTAGAATTTGAATTTTGAATCTGAGTAATTTAAGGGAAAAGGTTCAATTAGAGATCAAATCAAAGGAGATTGTGAGATCATGAGAAAATATGGAAGAAGATAAAAAAGAAGTAGACAAAGAAGAGACGCGGGAGGAGAGTAGAATTCACAACCCTTCTCACTTTCAAGGCCAGAATCCTCTTTATGATAGTATATAGAAAAGAAATAATAAGATAGTAAAGGTATACTTATCATTTGAGTCTATCAATTTCTGAAACAACATTCAATAACTACAATGAGATTGATAGACGTATAACAATAAGATATCTTTATGTTAGTTACATATTGATGAATTTAAAAATAACTTGAAATCTCCTTATTTGTTTAGGAAAGCACATTCTAAGGTGATCTCTTTTTAATGAGATTTTAAATTTTAAATTTTAAACTAGAATCTCTAACTTACATTTTATCTTGCTTATATTAAGAATTTCATTTCATACTTGTGAAGTATCTAAAATTTCTAGGACTTTCTTTTTTATTGTTTCACTTGCATCTATTTATTTCTATTGAATCGCAAGGGAAAACTCCAAAGAGAAGCAATAGCAAGAAAAAAAGGAAAGGGAGCAATCGAGTATTGCAATATTTTCAACAGAGAAGGTATGCATCCTCTGTTAATGGTTTATACCTTAGAATTGATATGTTTCATATGTTCAAAAGCTCGAAGTAGGATTCTAATACCCTCTCATATAAATCCTCTTTTTTTATATAAATAAATGGAAATATTGAGATTTAAACCAAAAACATGATGCAAATTACTCATACATTTACCAAAGAGTTGTGGCTCTGAGATTGTGGGAAGAGCTCCCGGTTCGATCCTCACTAAACACATTCTTCGGGAGGGTGAGGAGCCTTAAATGTGACTAAGCCCCGAACAGGATTGTCCCTGGTAACAGGGATACCTATGGTTTACACCAAAAAAATTACTCATACATTTATTACTAGGCGTTTATCATTAGGCCAACTCTAATGGGTTAAAAAATAAAAATTTTCTTCTTTATGTTAATGTTACATTAAATATATATATATAATATTTGGAATCATGCAATATAAAAGACTGTTTTTTCTTACTTTGGCCACAGATAATGGGGATAATCAACAACATGATAATGAAGATGAGTAAAAAGCTCAAGAAGGTGCCTGTTCAGCATACCAATGAACTACCTGATTGTGTGATCTCTTATATTTTTTCCAAGTTGAACATGAAAGATTTGGTTAAAACCAGCGCATTGTCCAAAAGATGGATGAACGAATGGGAATCTAGGATGGACCTCAACTTTGATCTCCAAAACATGTTTGACACTAATGTAATTCAAGATTTTTATTCTTTCTTAAATTCATGTGAGACAATAACAGACCGCATTCAACTCTTTGATAAGCTTCAATATCAATTTGCTAGAAGAATTGACCAATTTATGTTCAATTACCAAGGTGACAAGATTCATTCACTCAGAGTGGATTTTCCATTAGGAGATGAACAGAGTGGCATCATTGATAGGTTAATTTCACATGCATTTGAAAAGGGTGTTGAACGGATTGAACTGCTTCTCTATTCAAGAGAAATTGTTACTGATTTCCTTGAGAATAAGAAGATAAAACCATACCAATTCCCTTTTTGGCTCATATCTGAAAATGATTCTTTAAAGTATCTTCATCTTAAATACTGTCGTCTAGTGTCACCTTTTGGTATTTCTGGATTCAAGAAATTGACAACTCTTGTGTTGGAACAAATTCATGTAAAACAGGATCTGCTTTTGGATCTGTTTTCTAGCTGCTCCAATCTTGTAGACCTCACATTGAAGCAATGTGCATGCAGTTCTGACTTAAACATAACTACTCCAAAATTGCTCCATTTGAACTTATACTATGTCCATAGGCCTAAGGGTCTTCCTTTGAAGATAGATATCAATACATTAAATCTCTCATCCATTGAATATAATGGTCATGCATACCCAGTTAATCTCAAGGCTCCTCAGTTATCTAAGTTTTGTTGGAACAGTTCCTTCATGCCAAAAGTTGAACTTTCTACATTGAAGAAATTGAGAACTGTTGTGTTGGATGGACTCTTTGTTGTACCCATGAATCTCCTGCCAAGTTTGTTTTCTGAATGTCTCCAACTTGAAGACCTTACTCTCAATAACTGCACATTTACGTCTACCTTAAATATAAATAGTCCAACACTGTGTCATCTGAAGATAATTGGCTGTAACCATATCTATCCCCTTTTTTGGAAGATAGATATTGATGCATCAAATCTCTCATCCTTTCACTATAGAGGTGATCACATGAAGATATCCTCTATTAAGGCTCATCAGTTGTTGAAATTTTATTTGGATGCAAAAGGGGAAGAAGAAATACCATGTGCCTTTGATCTCATTGCAAGTTTACATAAGCTTGAGAATCTAGCTTTGGTCATGGACCATTCAAAGGTGAGTTTGAACCCAAGTTAGTTAATTAAATAAAATTGAGCCTCAAATTTCTATTATTATTGATGTTAATTGCTAATTGTTAATTAACTTTTCTGTTACTACAGATTGAAAGAATACCAAGGAATTTGGGTCCATTTCAACATCTAAGACAATTGGAGTTCTTCATTGATGATGAAACATATAAGCCTGATCCTGATGATGACTTCTTCTGGGTTTTAGACATTGTTATGGCTTCTCCTAATCTCCAAAAACTTGTTTGACGGTATGTTAATTATCCTCTCTCTTTTTTTTTTTACTATTTTTAAACTCTAATTTACTAAAGAAAAAATTTGCTATAATTCTAATTTTTGTAATGAATAATAGCCACATATTTAGATTGTTATATGTGAATGCCCCGACATCCTCTCCAATAAATAAAAAAATAGACAAAATCTCGGCCGTTAGTTTTTTCATTAAAAAATTAAAATAGTTGTTAAAAATAATTGTGGTCGTTGGATGTTTAAACTGACAGTCTCCATGATGAATGAATCACTTTGATAAAATTAAACTTAGCTAGAAGTGGGGGTTTAATTTTCCTAATTTCATATTTGTAATCTCGTGAGCATTTTTTTTTTTGTCTTTACAGATTAAACATCCACATTTGGCTGCAAATAAAAGGCAAATGAAAGAGCACAGAGGATTTTCTCATAATGAGCTGAAATATGTTGAGTTGCGTGGCTGTGCTGGCAACATAAATGAAATTGAGCTAGCTAGGCATTTTTTGAAGAATGTGAATTCGCTCAAGCGAATTAGTATAGGTCCTTGTGGCAGATTCTATAAGGGTGATAGAAAATGGACTAGTGTTTTTGGTAATTGTGATTGGTTTCCAAGAGTACGCAAGCTGATCCGTGAGATGCTTGAAGATGAAGTCAGTGAACAATGCCAGCTTAGAGTTTTCTAGTATTTTAAATTACAAACAATGGATAACTTTTTTTTATATGAATTACAATATTAGTGTTTTCCTTTTGGGTGCATGTTTCTTTTACATGTGAGAAACACTAAATTGTTTCAATTTCTTGCCTAATTAAAAATTGTTTTTAAAATATTTTTTCGACAAATGTAATTTCCATCGTAATTATGTAATCATAGTTCAGTAAAATTTTGTAACATATTTTACAATTTGTTTTCAATCAAATATTTCTAATTGTAATTCAAACAGCAAAACCATCTTTCAATTCAATCAAACTACTCCAAACATATATCAATGAAGTTGATTCAAGTGGTACATGTATATGTTTAATTTTTTTTAAGTAAAATTTTGAGTTCGAGATAAAAAAATCTCGTTGGGAGAGTTAGCCCCAATGTGATGTTGATATTTCTTAATAGAACAAGATTGCCTCATGTAAAAAATATATGTGATTAAAAAAAAAAAACTACTCCAATCATATGAAGCTCCCACAACGGAATAAGCATTGAGAACAGATCCAATTCTAAGATACTTAAGTTAAGGCTTGTGGGATGAATTAATCATAAAAAAAAGAAATCATTTTGCCTAGTAATGCAACATTGGCTAACTTGGCATCTCACAACCCCAGCCCACCCATTGATTTGGGTTGAATAAGAACATTCCAGGCCACTAAACCCATTGATCCGTTCTTGACCAGTTGCAAGGGGATGGCGCAATTCCAGGTAGCGCAATGGACCAGTCCAGGCGTTATTTCACTCGACGTTTCCTCTTTTTTTTTTTTTCAAAATAACATTGATTAAAAAATGTCCAGCGACACTTACATCATTTGTAGATACTAAATAAAGAACATTTTTGCAGTGCACAACAGCTCAAAATAACATAATAATTAAGCACGTATGCTCATAAATCTAAACTAGTTAGATCTAAACTAATTAGTCATCCTAAAACACTACTATTACAAAACAATCTGAAAGAAGACTTGGACATTTCTATATTTTTTTTAATTTCTTCCGGAGCAGTACAAGTTCAACACCAGCTCAAAGCAAAATATCCACGACTTCAACGGTACATCAACAGCAGCAAAACAGAGTAAATCAGTGCTGCAAAATCGAGTTACAATAATAGATGTGTATAAAAGCAGCATATACTGGGTAAACCAGTGCTGCCGGAATGCTAAGAACAACTCTCATCAGAATGATAAATAATAGAACAGTGGTGAAATCAAAAGAAAAGAAAATAACAGAAACTCAAGAAAGATGGACGGATAGAGGATATGAAGGTGGTGGATGAAAAAGAAAAAGAAAAAGAAACGGGAAACGAAAAATATGGAGAAAATATGACTACAAGCATAAAAAAGAAAAAATAAAAGAAAAATTCTCACCATGAAGAGAGAAAAACCCACCTAAAATGGGTAGGAGATCTCCCATTGAGGGAGAGGAGCTCTCCCATGGAGGGAGAGAGGCCCCAAAGGGGCGCCGCTGCTGCACTCTCTTTTTTTTCACTCGCTGCCGCTGCTAGGGTTTTGTAAGTAGGAAATTTACTCTGACATAACTATGACGTTTCCTGTATCACCAATATCATTTTGTGGGCCATTGCTTTTCCCACCGTGATTTACTATTCCCACCCCTCTTTAATTTTGGAAAATTGTAAAATCCTAAACTGCCCTTCAATTAATTGATTTACGGACAACGTTGTCCGGAAACTAATCCCGGATAACGGTGTTCGGAACAATTCCTGGACAATTCGTAAAAAATTGGCTTACGAACAACTGTGTCCGTAAGTTTTTTTAAATGACTTATGGACACAGTTGTCAGGGAATGGTTCTCGGACAACTGTGTCTGTAAGTTATTTTTTTAACTTACGGACACAGTTGTCCGGGAACCATTCCTGGACAACTGTGTTCGTATTCCCGGACAACTGTGTTCGTAAGTCTTTTTTTGAAAAAATAACTTACGGACAGTTGTGTCCGTAAGGGCGAAAGGGGATGGGTGAAGGGAGAGAGAGTTGTGTCCGTGTGCAGAAGGAAGAAGGGGTGGGTGGGAATAGGAAGGGAGATGGGGTGAAGGGAAAATGGGTGGGGGAGTGGGGATGGGGCTGAAGGATGGGGTGGGGATGGGGATGGGGGTGACGAGGAGGGGTAGGTTGGGGAAGACAAAAATAGGGGATATGAATAGCAAAAATCACGGTGGGAAAAGCAAAGGCCCATTTTGTGGGGTGATAAATTGTTTTGGGTTAAATATGTTTTCGATTAATGGAAATATAATGAAATTTGGTTTTGGTCCCTTATTTATTTATTTATTAGTTTTGGTTCTCCATTTTTAAAAATCACATGTTTTTAATCCTCCATATTAACTATATTCCGCTAAGTCACTTTCACAACTCCATTAAGACTTTTAATGGGTAAAAATTCACAGGAAATTTGTTGCGATTTGTTCTCTAGAAAATTCATGTGTAGTAAATTTCTAGAAAAAAAACTACAAACAATTTTACATAAAAATGCTGCTTTAAAATTTCTTTGTTTTGTTGTAAAAAAATCTATAGTAAATTTTCCGCAAATTTTAGAATTTAAACAAAATTTTCTTTAAAAATTGAGAACCAAAACCAATGAAATTTCCTGTAAATTTCTTGCGAATTTTCTTTGCACCTACTCAACATCATCATTAAAATATGAAATTTTAACTCTCACTGATAAAATAGCATATCCCCAATATTTTCCAATACTAGTAACACTTTAAATGTTGAGAACTAGTGTTTAACCCGTGCGTGCACGAGACTTTAATATCTCAAAATTTATTAATAAATTTTTTTAATTTTTAAAAATGTAAGTAAAAAATAATATATAACATAATTTATTATTAAAATATTTTTTATAAATAAATGAATTTTAAAAATTTTTGAAATGTAAATATCCATATCTTTTATACTTTAATTATTTTTTAGTACCTTTGAAATATTTTTTAAAAATTAAACTTAGTAATTATTTTTTATACTTATATCAAATACGTTTTTTCCTCCTGCGCATTTATAGCTTCTCTCTCTAAACCCTAAAATTCTCTCTCTAGATCACGAGCTCTCTCCTTTCTCCGTCCGGCCAGCTCACCGTCTCCCCCCCTCTCTCTCCCTCCGCCGCTGCACACCGTCTCTCCCTCTCTACGCCGCTACACACCGTCTCTGCCGTTGCAAACCATCTCCTCCGTCGCGAGCGTGCAGCTTCCACGGCACCACGAGCGAGCAGCAGGTTCCACCGTTGCTGGTTCTTTTTTTTTTTTTCCTGAAATGAAGTTGCTATTTACACCTCTTTTTCCACTGTTTACACCACTTTTTTAAATGAAGTTGCTACTTGCACCATTGATTCTGCTATGTGCACCACTGTTTCTGATGTATGAGTGTTTCTGCTAATGCACCATTGTTTTTGCTAGATGCACCACTGTTTCTACTGCACCACTTTTTTGCTAACTGCACCACTATTTCTGCTAGTTGCACCCTTCACTTTTTTCGTACCCTATTCTTTATTAGGATGATTGTGTTAGAACCGTTATTATTCATATTGATGTAGTTTGTTGTTTTAGGGTTAAAATGTGTTTCATAAATTTGTGATAGTTAAAGAAATAGGGGAAATGCTGCTCAAATTTGTAGTACTAATAAATTTTTGAAAATGTCCTTTTTTTAGGTATTGTAGTGTTACTGCTTATTCAATAACACTGCTTACTCTAGTCAGGTACATCCTTTTCATATTATCATTTTACTTTCAATTGTATTTATTAGCTTATTTGTATGTGCATATATTTAACTTAGTTTCCTGTTTAAGAAGAAATTGTATATTATGGTTGACATAATATATAATTTGTTCGTAAATTGTCCATGGTTCGACAGTTTGGATTTGTAAATTCGTATTAAATATATTATTTGATGACTTGGTTTTTGGTCTAAGATTGATTTCAGTACGTATTTTCTCTTGTTCTCCGAGTTCATAACATAATCTGTGAATTATAACTCATAAGTTATGTCATGTGCTTGGAGAACCAAGGGGAAATGTTGCTGAAATTTTCATAGACCAGGAACAAATAATATGATACGAATTTGAAAAATCTAGATAGGATAGGAATCTCACCCTTTTGTAGTTAGAATGATTTAGGTGTTAAGCATGTAGTTAGTTATTATATCTAAAAAATGTTATCCTTTTTGAGGTAATTATAAATGATTTGATGATATATTGGTAGAATATGGATTTTTCTTGGATGTTTGCAAACCATTTGACAAATGAGTATGAGGAAGGGGTGGAAATGTTCATAAAGTTTTCCGTTGACCATGCAACAAATCCTAGTAGAATTGTGTGCCCATGTTTGAAATGTTTTTGTGCTAAGCGAGTAAGTGAAGCAGAGTTAAGGAATCATCTTTTCTGTTTTGGAATTGATCGAGTTACACATGTTGGACATTTCATGGTGAGACTAGAAGTGAACATAGTGGTATAGGAGAGAATGTTAATGTACAACCTTGTGTTGATGAATTTGAGACCGGATGGGAGGAATGTGACAAAATTGATGAGATTCGAAATGTTGTTACAGTATTACAAAACATTGGGTTACTTTAAGGGATACATTACATTAGGTTCTTCTGGCCATAAATTTAAGGGATTTTGGCAAGGTTTACTTTTTGGACTCCTTGCGTCATGATCCTAAACAGTATAAATCGATGAAGTCTATAATTAATAGGTAAGTATTCCATGTCAAATAACTTTATATTATCACACTTACATTGTTTAGAGTTCTCATACACATTATTTGTTACATTGGTTTAGAGCTTTTATTGAATATCGAAAACTAAACGGTTATCCGCAATCAAGGAGTAGGATAACCCCTGAACCCACTTGGTACCACATACAGGTAATGTTGCGCGAACTCTTGTGTTCCTTCGTAACTTATCACATAAGTGATTTTGATTATAAATTATTTTGTAGTGTCCAAGGCAAACAAATAATAATGACTGTGGACTATATGTTATCCGTCTTATGAAGGAGATAATCAATCAAAATGCAGTCACAATACCAAAAGAGGTAATTTGGAATTGTTAAAACAATTAAGTATTTTTCTCATCATTTAGTACTTCTTTTATTGAAATCAATTTATGGATTTTATAGTACTTTGTTCAACATTGATGCTCGATTTACATTGTGGAGCAACTTGATGAGGTTAGAGAAGAATGGGCAAAGCATATAGTAACCAATTGTATATGATTGATTTGTACTTGTCCATGGCAAGTAAACACGTGTACTTGTAATCTGAAAATGATGTACAAAGTTGTGTATCAATGATAACTTCTGTAAATTTTGTATATTTTCATATTCTATTCTGAATTGATTATAACTCTTTGAATGATAAATTCTGGCTACTGGTATAGAGTTTTACAGGTGTTTGATAAATTGGGAAATGTTGAATAAACAGAGGAAACTCTGCCAAAATTTTTATAGGTAAATTTAGATGAGTAGTGTTATAAACGTAAAAATCATGATACATGGATGTAGTTAAGCATATTCTATTTTGAACTTTTTAGATCTCTTTGAATGTTAAATTCTGGCTGTTAGTTTGGAGTTTTACAAGTGTTTGATAAATTGGGAAAAGTTGAAAAAATAGAGGAAACTTAGCCAAAATTTTTATAGGTCATGTACGTTATATATTTACCAATTGAGTTGAGTACTGTTGCATGTCATAATTTGTGGTTGCTTTTATGTAGTTGTATGGGTATTCATATTTTCGAAAAAGTAAAAAAAAATATAGGAAACTATTCAAAGTATTACAATTCTTGAGTTCTTAATATAGAGTATTGATGATAATTTTACTTGTGTTTGTGTTGTGAATGTGTAAATGAAATGAATTCTTCCTACATATATCTAATAATTGTTTGAATGATAAGAAATATGGTTTTAGAAGTACCTCATTGGTATGAAAACCATTTAAAATAGAATGCAAAAAAATATTAGGATTAGAATTAGCCTGAAAAAAATTAACGAGGGCGCTTGGCTTAAGCGCCCTCCCTAAGAAAAAATAGTATGCTTAGGGCGCTCACCTGGAGCGCCCTCCCTAAGAAAAAAATCAGTATGCTTAGGGCACTCACCCGGAGCGCCCTTGTCATAAATATTAGGGCACTTTCCTGGAGGCCCTCCAGGAAGCGTTGTTTGGCCAAAACACTGAGGGCGCTTCCGTGTTTTTTTAAGCTCCCTGAACTGTCTTTCGTCAGGGCATTTCCAGAAATGCCCTTCTCTCAACGACCATACAAGAGCAGTTTCTATTAGTCCGCACAGAAGCGCCCTTTTATAGGGTACGGGAACGCCCTTATTGGCCTTTTTTTGGCATAGTGTTAGTAGGAAAATTGTTTTCTTGTTAATTACATACTGTATTCGTTAAGGAGAAGGAAAACTATTTATTCTCTCCAAGGAAGAATATTTGCGTGGCAAAAAAGCTCTTGTCCCATTTCACACAAAAAAAATTTACCATTGGTGAAAGTTACCGGAATAAGACTTAGTTCCTGGAATAGTTAAATTAAATGGGATACAATTTAAACAGAGACTAATAAATTATGTTTTCCTATAATATAGTTTGTTTGTTTTTGACATTCTGTAGCATCTTTGGTATGTGCAATATAAGGCATTTATTTAAAGTGATAAATTTCCAAAATTAACCATGTCTCTGATCTTAGAATTCCTTCTTTAAGTTATTTGAATACTTTAGCTAACTGTTTAAGAGACATGGTTGAAGCAACCGGAGAAGGAGCTTACAAGTTAGAAACATTTGGAAGAAAGCCAATTCCCAGATTTTGGAACATTTGTAACTTGAGGTTGTATTATTCTTAAGTTATCTAATGAAAGTCACCTCCAAGTTTTATTCAATTGCTCTATGACTAAATGTTATTGTCTTCTTAACTTTTTCAATATACTTAAGTTGATTAGTTAAAACCAGATGTGAAGATCATCTCGGTCGTCTAATGAATATTAAACCAGATATGAAGAGCATCCCAGTCCAGTCAACTCAACTCAAAGCAAAGTCACTCAGAGTTACCCGTATGTGAAGAGCATAACGGCCCCCACAAGAATGAGAAGTTAAAGATAAACAATGTTACAAGCGTGTATACGTTAAAAGCTCAAAATTATATGCCGGCACATTACAAGTGTTAATCACATTAAAAGCGTAAAGATGAACACACAAATGAACAAAAGTCGGCTCACATTAAATAGAAAAATTTATCCAAGTTTCCAACAGTATAAAAAGGAGTTGCGAACAACAGGAATAAACAAAAATTACAACAAATACTAAGTTTCCTTATCAACATAAGGTCAGACTTCTTCCCATGAAGTTACTACAACGTACAATTTCTTCTCCAAATCGACCTTGCAGATTTGGCCTTGGAAGACTTCATACTCAACTGACGCCTCTTCCACCACAAGGCTTGGGCTAAGAAGTTTCAGTTGAGCGATGGCATTATTGAAGGATTTGACATTGACCTTATCCTCCATGTCCACCAAGAACTGCTTCTCCCCTTTCCACTTAGCCTTGGCACGTTGGAGGTTCTGCTTCACCAATTCGGTCATTGCCGCCTTGTCCATACCCAACTTGGGAGGCTGCTCCTTCAATTTTTCAATATCTTCTTTCAGCTTGGTCACCTCGGCCTTAATGTTCTTATACTTAGCCCTCGTAGTGTTGTACCAGCCTTGATACTTCATCCTATCTTTATTCTCGGCCTCCAAATCCTCATTTGCCGCCTTCAAATCCTCCAAAGCCTTATCATGCTCAATGGTGACCTTCCCCGGACTTAAGTTGAGATGGTCGTAAGTCAACAGAATGTCATGCCATAGATGCGTGAAAAATGCTGCTTGCTAGAGATTTTGACGTTCAAGGTCCTTTAGATTATCAATAACATCAACCTTTTCATGAACCTGTTTCATGAAGTCATTGTAAAGAAGTCGGTCCAGTTCGGGGGTATCGACTTCAAAGTCGGAATCAGAAACGTTGCTAGGAGAAGAGTTGTCTTTGCTGATGTCCTTCTCACGGTTCTTCTTCTTCCTCTGCGACGCTTTCCCAGAAGATTTCTTTCTACTTTGAGGACCCTCATTCTTGGTCTCAACTCGATCCGAGTTGTCCTTCATAGATCCATTTTCACACTTCTCAGCAACGTTTTTTCGGGCAGACGTGTCACCACCATTAGTGCTCTCAGTAAAGTAAATGTCAATATGAATATCTTCGTCATCAGTGGAAGCCTTCGACAATCTCAACCTCTTCAAAGCAATATTGGCCATGGAAGCTGAAATAAGAAACAATTAAAGTTAGAAATTAAACAAGTAACATATTGCACATGTCGGTTGACTCACTCAACCTAAACCTCACCTATACGGAACCCCACGTTACGTTACGAACCATCCAGTATTCTCCGACTTGAGAAAACCCCACATTCCTTAACCGAATTATCAAGAAGCTCTTTAGTCGCCTTATCTCTTGATAATAATTCATTTTTTGCAACCTCATAGTCACCCGTAGTCTTATCATAATGGCATCCACACCGGTAGATGTGGAACCGTGGTTGAGGTTCGGACTTATCTTCCTAAAATGGCTTCACCCCTTCAACTGCCTGAATCTAGAAAAACTCTTGTTTAAAGGGAGTTTTACCCCGCTTGGCCGTCTCTGCGTAGGGCGAGATCAATTTGTGTCCCCGCAAAACCTCTTAAGCTTATTCGGCTTTTGAGCGTCTATTGTTTTTCTTCCTTTGGATGTTTTATCAACACTTGGAAGTAATGGAAAAAATGTCGGATTGAAGGGACGAGACCAAACTCTTCCAGAATTAACTGAAAACATCTGATGAAGGCCCAGGAATCGGGGTGAAGTTGTGACAGAGTGCAACTCGAATTCATGAAAACCATATCTTCAAACTCGGTAAAAGGAAGGGTAATCTTTAACTTGGAATGGAAATAATCATAAGTGTAAAGGAAGAGAGTGTTGGTCTCTGATAAATGACAAACCCAACTTTCGGGGGGCGAGATCACCATATTATAATCTTTTTCCAAGTCGGGATCGTCAAATATAGGAGCTTCAAATAAACGCCATTGTATCAACTCAGGGCAACCCGACCAATAGACACTGGGTGTCGTGAGAACCTTAGGGTCCATCCAGCTGTACACGTCAGCCCACCTTGGCATGAAGTAATCCACTTTTTTATTCTCAACCATTGTAGCACCTGCAGAGGCTGTAGAACAACTACCCGAATTAGAATCACTACTATTATCTGACTCAGAATCCAGAAATAACTTATTCACCTCGGCCTTAGTTAATTTCTTATTATCTCTAGGTCCCAAATAATGTTGTGCCAACGTAGAAATTAAAGTCGGGGGGCAGGGCCCCCTCAACTTCTCCACAACCCCAGGATCGACCATGATCGTCTTAGTCCCAGGTTGATGGGAGGACTGACTACTAGATGGCCACAACGTAGGGGGATGGGGAAGTTTTTCTAAAGATTCCTCGCTTTCACTCATCTCTCTTATCAAAACCATGAAAATGTACAAAGAAGGGAAGGGAATGTACATGTATTTCGATTTCTGTTTCGAGTTTAGAACCCTAAGTCGTATCTTGTCTCGAGTAAGTCACTGGAGGAGTAGAAGTTTACCGAAAAACAGAGAGGCCACCAGAGAAAATTTGGAAGAAAAATGGCAAAGTGATTGATGGAGGTCCAGACCCCCCATTTATATATAGACGGATCAGGCTCATGAACCAGTCAGGCCCAGAAGTCGGAACGACGCGCCCTTACAAGCTGTCAGGAGAAATGTCATCTCAAAATCTCAAATGTCACCTGAAGAAAGCTGAAAGGTCGCGACGTTTCAGTATCTTAGCAAACACCATACAAGTCATCTCGGTCTAGGTGCTTGGAAGCTCGAAGTCAAATATTCCCATTCAACTCTAGCTAGGGGGCATATGTTACAAGCTGACCCCTAAACCCT
Source organism: Sesbania bispinosa (assembly GCA_026901365.1). Classification (NCBI taxonomy): domain Eukaryota; kingdom Viridiplantae; phylum Streptophyta; class Magnoliopsida; order Fabales; family Fabaceae; genus Sesbania; species Sesbania bispinosa. The sequence goes on from QLOH01000052.1 coordinate 390,181, forward strand.
AAACCCATATAACCTAGACCGGATCCAGGTAAGGGACTTGACCCCTTTAGGACCAAGTCGACCCGACTAGCAAAGTCGTCTAGGATTGGAGGAACTTAGGTGAGTCACACCTGAGCTTCCCCTACACTACACACTACTGAATAATATCTTAAGGATCAGGGCCCAGGCCTAAATCCCAAGATATTCCCCTATAAATACTGTAGAAGTCATGTGTTAGGTATGAATTAATTGCACATTTATTACTATATACTCGGATCACAATTGACTTGGACATCAAAGTTTTTTCACAGGCACACTTGCTACTGATGTGGATCGACCAACAACTCACTTGAACAAGTACTCGAATCCAAGGTCCAGAAGACTTGAGTCCAAGTTACATACTCAAACAATTAGGCTCCAAAATGGGGAAACTAGGTGGTACTTTTGCTGCTGCTGCTACTACTACTACTACTACTAATAATAATAATAATAATAATAATAATATAAGTCGAATATTTAGTTTCAATAAATTACTTCATATGGTAGGTCATGTTATAATAAAAATATTACGTTAAGAAATATGACATACGTATGGACAAATACTATGTTTACAAAAAAATAATCAAATTGTATAAATTAAGGCAAAGACTGCTAATTTATGATTATTCCTTAGACGTGGACAAAATAATTCAATTAAGGATTTTATGAGAGAGAAGGTTTGGGTAGTTTAGCCTAAGGTATTAGATTCAAACCTTATTGCATTCTATGAAAACAAAAAAACATCGTGCCTGTTAAAATGGGGAAGGATAAGGGAATTAAAAAGGCAAGACCACATTCATTGGAACAATTTAAATTTGAAGGGGATTGATCAACCAAACATGAGAAAGGTTAGAATTTGTTGACAATTGCTTAAAATTCGGATAATGTGGAAGCATAAGTGGAGAATCATAATGGAGAAATTAGATTTTAAATATTGCAATTAAAAGAAATAAGAAAAACATGTACAAACACAAAAACACAAAAACTGAAGCTCTTAAAAGATAATGAAATGTGGAACATATCATTATTATATGATTTAAAAAAGTTTTTAAGATTGAAAAAAACATGATAGCAGAATACTTTGTTTTGAGAGATATCATTCGAGCCCCGTTTGAAAAAACAACTTAATTAAGTGCTTATAAGTTACAACATAAACTGTTATTTGATAAACACTTAATGAATAAGCTCTTAAGAAAATGGATAAAAATTGAAGATGGTACAATGTACTTTAAATTCTCTATAAGTTATTCCATAAGCTATTCTCAGTAGCTTATTGAAATAAGCCAAAAATAGCTCATGCATATTTTTTCATAAGCTTACTCAAACAGTTACACACGTGTTTATATCATATAATAACCTTAAATAAACTCTTCCAACCAGCCCCAATTCAACATGAAGAGTCAAGTCAAAAGGATAATAACATAACATATATTTTTTTTGTATGAATGAATCATTACACTGAATGCCTTGCCACCCTTGTCTGCATCTCTGTATGGATCTCCTCCATTATTAGGAACCCACCCAAGGAGAACATGGGATCCTAGTACAACATATAAGCTATTAATTGCTGTTTGACAAAAAAAAAGATATTAATTACTGCAACTCTGTCCTCTATGGACTTAGTGTGCTTTTCAATTCATGTATAGTTTGAATGAATGTTGTAGTGTTACTCAAATGTGAGGCTTCTTTTGTGTGCTTTACAAAATACATGTTAATATGTTTTTAATGACAGTGAACAACATTAAAAGGCTATTTTCTGACATGAAATTTAATACTACCTCCGTTCCTATATATAAGAATCAAAAGTCCAATTTTTTTTTTCTTAAATATAAGAAACGTAGTCATATTTTCATTTGTGTTAATTAATAGATTCCTTTTATACCCCTAATTTATTAAGAGAGAGATACTCACCAATTTCCCATATTAGTGGCTTTAATTTATTAGAGCATTTTCGTTTCACCAGGGATGCCAAAAGACGTTCACTATCTTTACTTAAAACCAAGTTGAATTAGAGAAAAACACTTTGATAACAAAACAAAGTTGAGTCTGAGGAAATGAAAATGGAAGATAACGAAAGCAAGTTGAATGTGAAGACAAACTTTGACTTGAACAAGTTGCCTAACGATTCCTATGAAGTTTCTTTTGACCAAGTTGAAAATTCACTGCATAATGTTGACGAGAATGAAAATAAGAATGAAGAACTTGTGTTTGCACGAATTGAAGATTCACTGGACAATGTTGATGAGCTTGAGACTGAAAATGAGAATGAAGAAACCATCTTTAGAGGTAAACGGAAATCACGACAGGAAGATGATTTATCAAAAAACAATCTGTCGCATTCAAATGGTGTGAAAGTCTCGACTTCAAGTGATTGTAACAGTAAGAAGGTTCCTGACCTTAATAAGTTTCCAGATGAAAGACATGATTTTGATTTTGAATGTGAAGCTTTGAACGATGAGGTTTTGAATATGGTGAAGATATGTCTGGATCGTTTCTATTAGGTTGATTACATTTGTTTATATTGTCTATGGATGGGTCTAACTTTTGAATTGCTTATGTATAATTTGAAGTGTCTTCATCTATGAAAAAAGTAACTTTTGATTTGCTTACATTGCTAAGATTTTTTCGCTGTTGATTTTTTTGGTGTGAAAAGAGGTTTTTTTTGCTTCCCAATTTGCCGCAGGGACTCAACTCGGTGCTTAAATTGAAATAATCAGTCAATGAAGTACTTGGAATAAAACAACCAGTACTATCACTTTTTTGCCAAGCACCCTTGATGACCGAACCACAGGAATAATTATTTGAGTGCAAACCATATAACCCAAGGAAAACAAGTGTGCAGGAAATTATTTTGATTAAAAAATGTGTATAAAAAGTGTGAAGGAACGAGAAACAAATAAATTAGTATTTTGATTAAAAAAACGTGTAAAATGAAAAAAATAAATTGAATGAGAAACAAAAAAAAGAACGTGTGTGTGTGCAGATCGTGAAGGGAAGACGGTATAATTATGTGGGGAGGGGGCGTTATTGATTTGAAGAAATGGGCTCCCATAATCCGGTCTTGACATTTGGTTCTCTCTCCAACCATGTTCAAGACATTTGATTTGAAGAATGCATTGCACATCGTGTTACGTAGAATAGCTAGCATGAACACGAGACTGTTTCTAGACACACCCAACCCGTGTTTGTTATTGTTTTTTACAGCGGACAAGCTACGAAACAAGGTCATGCCACATTAAACGGTCAAGCTGTGTTTCATTCTTTGAACATTTTTTTTGAGAAGTTGCAATACGAAACTGGGGTGTGTCTATAAACACGGGCAAATTGACTAACAGGACCTGAAGTGATAAAAGCTTGCGAAAAAGCGAGACAAAAACTAAAGTAAGCCTTTATGGACTTTGATGAAATCCAACATAACACCAACTCTAAAAATTTGGTATGATAAAAATTTTTTACTGCAAAAAACTGAATATTGCACTGTCTTACATTTCTTTACACAACTTTACAAAAATTACATGTTTCAAGTGATTGTAACATGTTGAAAAATGGAAAATGAAATTAACATGTTGCCTCTAATTGAATCTTATCCAACATCTGCTATACAACTGCATGTATATCATCCATTTATCCCAACTTTCAATCACCTTCCACCTGCAAGAAATTTTTCAATACATGTTCACTGTAAGAACTACAGTCCCAAAGGTAAGGCAAGCAAAAATAAAAGGTTACAGACAAACCTTATGCAGTGTTCACATTTTCTAAATATTCAGAGACTTCTTGAATCAGGAAAGGATCATAACTCAGTTGACTTGGTATCCTACCTTGGTTATACAATGTATCTTTCTTCATATGTGGAATTTTGTACTTGTTTGAACCTTTCACCTTCATTATTTCAATCTTGCATGATTGAAGAGTAAGGAAAATTCTATCAGATTGTTTTGTAGAAAATGCATGGAATGATTTTTCTACTGCCTCAATAAAATCGTCAACTAATTTTGTTGCTTCCTTTTGCAGTAAAGATTGTATGGCATTGAAAAATTCTAGGTCCAACACATTTAGATCAGGAGAATTTGGAGGTTGACAAGTCAAACGAATGTCATACCCATCTTCACTTGCTGCTCGACAAAAGTCTTCATCATTTTCATTCACATGACACCTTGCATTGTCCTGCTGTATGAAAATTGTGTTCCCTACATCTTCCCTTGGCTATACATTTTTTATCGCAGGTAAGACATGATTAATTAAGTAAGTCTTATTCACCTCCATTGTCACAAAAGTTATGGCTTTCTTTTCCATTGTCCCTACCACTTAGTTGACACTAAACCTTCTTGCTGGTTGTTCATTTACAAAAGGAAACACATCAATCTTCCCTGAAAATGTCTCAAATTCTTCATTGTCAAACCTCAGTCTAGCCATTGCAACTAAGAATATAATTTTGGTTAGGGTAAAATAACTTTTTAGTCCCTGTAAAATATCCGAGTTTTGATTTTCGTGCCTGCAAAATTTTTCTTTTTCATTTCATCCTTAAAATATTTAAGTTATTTTTTTAGTCCCTGTTGTTGATTTTACTTTTAAATGTGGATGTGTCTAATGTCCATCACAATCAATAATCATATGTTCCACACCCTGACACATTATACAACATTTCTAACTTCTGTAAACTTATTCAGAGATTGTTTATGATATATAGGAAGGAGAAAATATACAAAGAATTTTAGTTCAAGTCGGGCATGAAATTTGACTCTCTAAATGAGTTTAAGGAGTGTAACACTCTTATATAATGTGTCAGGGTACTTCTCAAGTATTGGTCACTAATATAGATGTTCAACACATCCACAATTAACAGTAGAATCAATATCGAAGACTAAAAAATAGCTTAAATATTTTATAAGGATGAAATAAAAAAGAAATTTTTTTTAGGGATCAAAACTTGGATATTTTATAGGGACTAAAAAGTTATTTTACCCTTTTGGTTATAAAATTTTTTCTTTTGCATGTTCTGTGTGGCTCATCCTGACCCTCTAGAAAGTAATAATTGGTGGAACTTTTGGTAATATAAAACCATTTCTCATCAATAAACACAATGTTATGCATCGATTTAAACTTTGGATCATGAGGCATGTTGTTATAATCGAGCATTAACAAGCAAAATCTTAAACGAGTAATCTTGTTCTCTTCTTTTAAATATGACTTAAGTGAATTCGAATGACGACGTATAACTTCAGCCCTTTGCAATCTTACCAAGGATGTCGTGCTAATGTCCAATGTATGAGCTAGAGATCGAAGGGTTGTCCTCTTTGATAATGGAACTTGACACACTCTCTCAAAGTCTAATTGAACTCTTTTTCTTCCACAATTCCTTGTTTTCTTATGACAAACATCACCCATTTCCATTAATTGATTCCAAATGCGATAGATGACGCTTCTATGCACATTGTATAATGATGCCACTCTTATATACTATTGTCCCTCGTTTTAGATTTCCATCTTCACTTGAGTGCAGTAACAAATGACATATAGACTTCCTCTGTTCATTTGTAAGAAAGCAACACTTTTTGGAACTTGGTTCTCCTATCATCATATATGTAAAAATAATCAAAACAAAAATAAAATTAAAAGCAATAAATACATTGTGTGGAACTCAACCTTCATCGATTTATGGAAGGTCATTTAGCATGCTTACCTGCATCAATGGAGATTGAAACATCATCCACGTGCAGTTCAGATGAGTCAAATGGCAGGTTGTCTTCTGAAATCAAATTTCACAAAATTTTCAGTCACATAAGTCAAATAAAACAAAAAAAATAACAAAGCAAAACAAAGCAACTGTGTTAGTCTCATGAAAAAAAAATTCATTGGTTAAATGAACTACAAAATAAGTAGGAATTTGATACTTAGAACATAGACTTTTAGCAAAACATCTTCGCATGACACAAGGAGGAAATATACTAACTTTCATCTCTTTATCCAGGCTAATATTGTAACATCCCGATAATTAAAGACTAATTAGACCTTGCAAGAGAAGAGGATAATGATTTTTAAGAAGGATATTAAGTAAAGGGTAAAGATGAGATAAGAAAAAAGACTTAGAGTAAAAACCAAGTTTTAGTACTTCAGCATTCTCGCTCAAGCGAGAATATCAATCTTGAGCGAATTATGCAACAAAGGTATGAAATTGAGTTTCTGCATATTTCGCTTGAGCGAGAGAAGCTCGCTTAAGCGAGATACAGGGGAGTTTTGGGAGGCTCTCTGGACATTTTTCGCTTAAGCGAGAATCATCCAAAGAAGGGGTCCTTTCTGAATCAATTTCGCTTGAGCGGGACAGTTTCGCTTAAGCGAGAATGTGAAGAAAATACATGCAACCGACACGCTCGCTCAAGCGAGAATCCACTTTCAGGACTAAAAGACTTAGTTGGGCACCAGATTAAAACACTTCTATTATTCTCCCTTTTCTTTTAGAGAGAGAGAGACAGAGGAATTCTAGAGAGAAGGAGCGTTCTTTGAAGCTTGGAGAAGGAATCTAAGCCAAGAATTCTTCGTTCAACATTCTCCCATCTCTTCCCTTCCCTTTCATTGTCAATCTTGAGGTGAGTACAACTCACTCACTTTCACTTTCTATGGTAACATGTCTTGAGTATGATCCCAATTCCCAAATTCCTCTTCTCCATGTTTATAAATGTTGATTTTTAAGAATTATATATATATATGCATTTGGTGAATTAGGACGATTTATACATTGAGTATGTAAAACCCCAGGTTGTGAAACTTAGGAATTAGGAATTTTGTTCATATGATTCTTGTTATTTGATAATTCATTGAAATTATGAGCATTGAGTTAATTTAAGCCGGTTTCTACCGTGAGTTAATATAAGCCGGCTTCGGCCGTGAGTTAAAACAAGTCATTGTATGAAAACTTGACTTCAGTCCAATAATGGGTGGGATTCGTCCCCGGGAAAGATGTTTTCCGTAGTCTGAGCTCAGTTCTAACTCCAGTTTAAGTGATAAGATCAAGCTTGCTGGGCACAGCAGTGAGTTGCATCATAAGTTGCATTTACTTAAATTATGATATGATGTATATGTCCATGCCATAACTGTTGCTTATCTTTTAATTGTGATACCCACACTGCATCTGCATAGTTGTATTCATTGAGACAATTGTCTCACCACACGTTTTGTGGACATAATCTAGGTGTGCAGGTACCGCCACACTCGGATCCTTAAGCTAGGAGCAGGAGTCCTATTTTGAAATGAAGAATTAGTTATTTAGTTTTGTTTTGTTAGTCATGTATAATTGTATATAAGTTTACCCTCATCTTGAGATGATGAGATTGTAGCCTTTGGGGCATGTTATGTATATATGTACAGTTTTCCTTTGACAAATTGTTTAAGTTATCGTTGGTTACTTAATAAGTTGTGAATGTTGTCGATATTTAAAATGGCGCAAATTAATTTCATGAATTTGGGATTTAGTTTCCAACTGTCTAAAACTTGAATTAGAAATTAGGACGTTACAAATATCAATATGAATTCCTTCATCTTGATCTGGGAAAGAAGAGTGCTGGTTTAACTCAATCTATTCCACATCTTCATCCAGGCTGTTGCTTTCTAAAAGACGTTCTTCGCTGGTGTTAGATGGTACAACATTCAAGTCTATATCTATTGCCATTTTTTAACATATACGAGGGATGCGACAATGAACAAAGTTGTGAGCATGTGACTATACAAGATATGAAAAGATGATGGGGTATAAGAATTTTAGGATTTGAAACTTACAATTAATTTGAAATTCACTTAAAAGAGAGATGGAAAAATCTGGTGGGAAATCATTTTTTCGGCAATTTGGCAAATTGAATGTTTAAAATATTTCATGCAATTTTGTCTTTGAAATTTTAAATCACAATAGTAAAATACAGTGAATTAATGATATCCATCAGGAAAAACTAGTGGCTTGGAATGAGGAGAAATACAAGTAGTGTCATTAAAGCATTTAATTGTATGGGTATTTTAGGAATAAAATTTAAATTTAGGATATATTAATTACGATTAATAGCTAAAATGGCATTTCCTTGGTCTGTGTGATTTTTGTTCTATGTTTCTTATATATAGGAACGAAGTTAGTATTATTAAATTAACCTTCCTATTTAAAGGACGGATAGGAATAAGAATTGCCGAATTGGTAATGAAATAGTACTGAATCCAATTTAAAGGAGTCAAAGCCTCTTTTTCTTTGTTCCCCTTTCAATTTGTAGGCGATTAGAAAATTAAATTAAGCAATGAAACAAATTAATACAATACGGTTAAAAAAATCTAAAGAGGGCACTTAACAAGGTGAAAGCCCTTTTATTGTAAGCTGGTGAGGGCGCTTAACACGAATTGGTAAAAACACTTCCTTCTTGATAAGCGTTCTTAATGGGAGCATCTTTCAAAAAAATAAAGGAAAATACGTTTCTTATACCTAAAAAGCACATTCATTGATCTATATTTAGGACGTTTCGTAAACGCGTTTTTAGTACCTACGAGAATATGAGATAACAAGACGTTGATAAGCGCATTAAAGAATAACACGAAAAAGCTCTTATATATCTTTTTTGACATAGTAAAAAGAACATTATAAGAAAAATGAACGTTTCATGACACATCAAGAGATAATTGTAGATGAGTAATGTTATATATACAACTACAACATACAACTTAGTGAGAAAAAGAAATAAAAGAGAGAAAAGAGAGAAAAATGTGGGATGTGATAGCTGATTTAATGGAAAGATATGTGCTAGGATCCTCTTCAGCCCTCCAGCCCTCTCCAGCCAATTTAGCTACTGAATAACTATGGAGTAACTACGAATTTTGATTGCCTAGTTATTTTGTAGTTATTCCGTAGCTAAATCTGTTGGAGAGGGCTGGAGGGCTGGAGAGGATCCGAACCCGGAAAGATATAAAGAGAAAAGTACATTGTATGAGTTATTATATGATTTGTTATTTTATGAATTTCATATCTCATCGTAGATAGAGATACCTGAAATGATCAAATAGAAACAAAGAAAATTCAAAAGAAGAGCACAGTCAAGTTATATACCTTACCACTCTCCTCCAACGACAAAGACTAAACTAAACCATCACAGACGTTAATGGCTAAAGGACGTGAGGGGGATCACGGAACTGAAATGACGAAGGAGGGGGAGGAAGAAGAATAAAGAAATTAGGGGCCGGAAAGAGGTCTCATCTCATGCAGCAGCTTAATTAAAATTCAAACTTACCCATGACTTCAGTTAATATATCCCCCTTGTTTATTACTATTTTGGTGTGAACCAAAAAGTTAATTATTCTCCAACCAGATGTGAAGACTAATCTTTTTAGCGGGCTTTAATTTATCTTTTTGTCAAAATGTTTGAGGGACATGTCAAATATATCAGACTTTGTTGGTATAATGCTTTCATTTTTTATGATAAAATTAAATGAAATAACATTAATGAGACCCCTCCTCGTTTCCTCATGATAAAAGTGACGAACCATCCTAATAAGCATGATTTAAATCTTCGATAAAGGATAAATATTCGGTCATATCAGAATGAGTAGGCACAATATAGGTAGTGCTTAATATGAAAGACATTTTTGTTTAGCTTTAATACACCAAATTATTGAAGGCAGGACTAATGCATGTTCGAGCCATACAAAAGCAAGTAACTAAATTAGCCCCGGCACCGACATTCTTCAGAATATATACGTGACCAATATGGGTGGAAAATAGATTAGAGTGATTTCTAATTTTAATTACCACAAAAATCTAAAGTTTGAATCTCATTTATTAACTTGATATAGGTTTTGTTTTAAGATTTAATTTGATTTTTTAAAAAATTTATTTGTCCTAAAATTCTATTTAAAAAATCATTATATAGAATAGATCATGGTTCTATCTTTATAAAAATGTATAGGCTAAAGTGTTATATGTAAAATAACATGTTCAAACCAATAAATATAAAATTTTAAGATATTATAATAAAATTAAATATATTAACAATAAAAATATTATTATCTTATTTATATTTATTTAAATAGATAGTCCCTAATTAATTAAATATAATCTTTTTAGTTAAATAGACTTTTGAAAAAATATAAAAGCTTTGTTTGGTTTATTTCACAAATCGGTTTGGTGTTACTTAGGTCTGATACCACCCCCAGTGACTGAAAAATTTAGAGAAAAAGACAAAGAAAATTAAAATTTTTATTTCAAATAAATAATTTCTAATTTAATAATTTTTTCAAAAGAAAGAAATAAATAAAATATCATTAAGTTCGATTTTAATCACTTGTTCTTGTTTACAACTAAAAAAATCAGATAACTTAATTAACTTAAAAATAAAAAAGTTATCATTTTTTGCCTGTCCATCCACATGCATGTTTCAATCTTTATAATGCAGAATGAAATATCAATTTTAAGTTCTAACAGCACAGAACAGAGTGACTTCATTCATCGTATTTTCTCAACAAGACCAAATTCATGATAATTAAAACACCAAATTAAGGTTGCCCATCATACAAATTCACCACACCTAAATATCCCATGTGTACTGTCTTTTCCAAGTACCTAAATCTTAGGTGGCGTGGGAGAGAGGAACTTCAAATTCTTCTTCATCTTCCCATTTAGGATTTAAGGCTAACTATCCTCATACTGTTACCAATTGCTTTGTGGTCAAACCTAAAATGTCTCTTTCAAATTCTTTGAAAGATTATTGTTAATTAAAATATTATCAAAAAAATATTTTAATATTTTGTCTACGTATAATGCAACGAGGTTGCCAAATTGAGGAAAAAAAGTATATGCATTTATTAAGCGCGATGGGCCATTAATTTTTTAAAGGTTTTAAAGTAAGCAATTAACTAAATATCATTTCGTTCATTAATGTATATATATCATTCTAACAGAGAATACAATTACTCAATATTGATCAACATTATCAATTGAACAATAATAAAAAATATGCAAACAGATCATATATATATATACATATATATATGTATGTATGTATTTAATTAGGTGGATTTCTAGTCATCTGGGTTTTTTTTTGGTCAGATTTTATGTTCAATCTAGGTTATACCAAAGGTGATCAATTTTATTAGTTTAATTTACGTAAATCATGTAGATTAGGTTAATAGAAATATTGAATTTGGATGAAAAATTAAATTAAGAGCAAAAATATTACAACCACCTATGGTCGCAGGAATTTAAGACCACCACGAAAACCTTTTTTATTTTCCTTTTCTTTTTATATCCTGTAAAAGAAAAAGCCAACAAAATTTAAAATAAAAAATCGATCGAAGATATAATTTCAGGCTCACATCAACGAAAGCAAATGGTACTGAGGCGCTGCCAAATTAACTATGGTGGATCGCGGATTGTGATCTATACGAACTTTACAGGTCAAGGGATCGAATTATGAAGTTGTCACTTTTGACAAAAAAAAAGTTGTCATATTTAAAAGCGCTTTGCCTAATCATTAATCACCACCTCTAATCTGAGGGTTAAATCCATAGTCATGTATCTTTGGATTCCTGTTGAAAAAAAGAATGGTACTAAGGCTAACAACAAATTTTTCAATTTTCATTATCAAATTATATATAGTACGTTTGAATTTTCCCCCAAACAATGTACGGCACAATTAATTTATTGTAATTTATCCAAATCATTAGATGTTTTTAAATTTTGAAGTTTGTAAATTTTTAGGTTCATCTATATAATTTTTGTTTGGTTAGAGTACTAGTTTTTTTAATTAGTAATAATTAATTAACAAGTTGAGGCTATTCCTCTGCTAGCTGTGGAATACAAAGTCCGAGGAAATATGCACTTTGATTTGTATAACAAAACAACTGGGAATTAATTAAGTAATTATGTTTTGGGAAAATTTATTAACAATACATTTATAGTACCCCAGTTGCAAGTTCAATGGGATTAAGAGCTCAAACCTATGACTAATTAACTAGCTAGCACTAGAAAAATTTTGCAAGACTTCTAATAATAAACATATTAACTTCGTACGTTTTATAGGTATAGTTTATGGATTGGGGTCCAATATTTGAGTTAGGTTATGAGTTGCTTTCAAGGAATCCCATGCACTTAATGCATACAAAAGAAGGCTGAGGTTATAGTTAGACTTTGAGCTCCACATACCTAATCTAACATTTACTTTCAAAATTTTGTTACAACTTTATACATATGCTATCAAACTATCGTCATTGACATCAAAATCATACTAAGAAAATTCTTATTTACGTTCAAAAGTATCACTACCAATCGTGCACATTGAAAAAGAAACTTACCCTACTCTCACGTCAAGAGAGTTGAAGGACTTGACATAATGACACTAATAATTTTCCAACATTGCCACTTTCCTTTCCATGCACTATTTGTTGGAAGAACCAAGTATTTGGTTCGAAGGAAGTTCAAGCCAACATAAAATTTCGTACGTGCGACTTTGATGAAAATGTTACATTCACTTTAATTATGTTTTAAAGCTCATGTTATATCAATAGTGGAACTGTTTAATAAATTTTGTCAGGAATATATGTTGAAGTCAATTATATTCATGCATTTCATTAGAACCCATAGACACATCACACATATGTATATGTCCACTGTTGAGGGAGTTTTTCTGCCTAACACTCATCCGCTTCAAGCATGATATGGGGAGAATGAGAGAAAAAAGCCCGGTTTTATAGGTCCTTGTTTTAAACTACAAAAATATTTTTAATTGGTAATATTTTTAAAAAAATAATTGATAGATAATATTAAAAAAAAAGAGGATCAACTTACACCAGTTTAAGTTACACCAAGTATTACATTGGTTATAACTTCAAATCGAATGTGTTTTATAATAATCCAACTGTTGAATTATGTTCATTCATTATCATGATTATTTGTGTCAAACACTACAAGAAAATTTATTTTTAGCAACGGCACGGCCAGAGGCCGTCGCTAGACAAGAAAAAGTCGTCTCTCCAGGCTGCGTAGCGATAGCTTAGAGACGGCCACGTGGACGTTGCTAAGTAGTTCGCCATAAATACAATAGCGACGGCTCACGTCAGTCGTCGCTGAAGCCATCTCTCAAAACATGGTCATCGCTAAGAGTAATTCTTTTTTTTTTTATCTAAAGACGGTTGTAGTAATGGCCACGACCGTCGCTACAGGTAAATTTTTTAAAAAATTTAAATTTATTATTATTTATTTTATTTTAATTTAATAATTTATTAAATTTATTATTTATTTTATTATTTATTAAATTTAAATGGCTTAAATATGTTTAGTCCCTATAAATATAGGTCATTTTGTTTTTAGTCCCTGTAAATATTTTTTTGGTTTTTCATCCCTATAAAATTTTTCGTTTGTCATTTTGGTCCCTGTCGTTAACTTTAAGCTTATGTGACTAATGAAGTGCCACATCATCCTGCCACATGTGATTTTTCTGTCAACTTAATTTTGTTTTTAGTCCCTATAAATATGGTCTTTTTGTTTTCAGTCCCTATAATTTTTTTTTTGGTTTTTCACCTCAATCATCTCATCCCCATCCAACATCACAGTGTCCTTTTACTTCTTCTACTGCATTGTTACACTTGAAATTCTTGATCTCCTCGGGGTGGGTTTAAGGAAATAAATTCTTTATGTATTCAATTATTTGAAATTTCAATACACTTGAATTCACTGTATAAAGTGGGAAAAATTCTAACGACCTTTTTTCTCTGCAATTCTTTTTTTCAATCCAAATTAACTGACAAAATTTTCACTTGATTTACAATTACAAGCCTTTTTTGTTACCTAAGACAAATTACATCAAGTTATAAGTTATCAATAGACATAAATCAAATGAGAATTTTGTTAGTCAATAGATAGAAAAAAGAATTGTAGAGAAAAAAAAGGTTGTTACAAGTTTTTCCCACTTTATAAAGTAAATTCAAGTGTATTGAAATTTCAAATAATTGAATACATAAAGAATTTATTTTCTTAATGTTAGGAATATGCACTAGAGACTTATATGTTTATGAACATCCATCACTTGTATCATGTTATTTTATAAAGACAACTTATTCTTTTAGAATATAATTAATGTCCTTAGAATAGTAAGCTCAAATTTCATAAGAAATCAAGAAGATGACTTGATCGTGAGATCTTATGAAGAACTATTCTTAAATAGTCTCTAGTCAAGTATCATCTTAGGACAAAGATGCATTTAGACTAGTATGTGAGTTCATTGATGATCACATCTCACGGATCATGGATATGAGATATCATCTGCTCACATAGGTACACATTAAGAGTAATGGTGTACTGGACAGACCCACCTTAAGAACTTTGCATGGATTGTTACATAAGTGTCATGAACGTTTCTTAAATTGATAAGTGTTATATGAAGTCCTTCGACCTGAAATCACTACGATTCCTACATAAGGAATTATATGTTTTAATTATCATCAAATGTTACCTGTAACAGGGTAATCATAAAGTTGGTTTTTGGACATATAATAAATTATGTGGTGGAATGTGAGTGCCCTGATGGGATTTGTTCCTCCTATGTAACGAGAGTTATATCTGTAGGCTTCTTGATAAAGTGAGACTGCAAAATGCATGGCCATGCTCAGGAGGATAAACATGAGATGTTTATTTTCTGAATAGTCTACTTGGGGATCAAGAAAACATAAATTGAACTATACAAGGTTGACACAATCCATGCCCTTGTGTTCAATTAGATATTTGGACAAAGGGACAGATCATATAAATGATCATAAAATAGGATTCGTCAAGTTTGTTGATAATCTCAATATTTGGATAGTGATGTATTGCTAGATACCGCTCACTATTTATGATATTAAATATAAAAGAGTTTTATTTTAATATCATAACCAAATATTAAAAGCCTATTGGGTCACACGCGTACAACAAGCCACTAGGAAAGATAATAATTCTAATTTGATTAGAATTATAACATAATGGGTAAGGCCCATATATGTTAAGGTTAATAGAGTGAGGGATAAAACCCTACCACCACTCTATAAATAGAGCATAAGATGCACTACCCTAGACATGTGAAAATAAGAGTAGTCGCTCTTACTCTCAAAACACTACTAGCAGAGTTGAGGAGGGTTTCCTAGTTCGGCTGTTGGCGTGGACACCACTAGAGACGTGGCTGCTATTGCCTCTTTCGCAATCCTCAAAAGGTATGACCTTTTGTTTTATACCATTTTATGCCTTGATTCGTGTTTTCGCATAACGATCATAACAAGGGAGGGAATCCATTTATTTCCACTGCACCCTGATCACATGCTTGATTCCCTTCACTTAAACCCACTACGAAGAGTTCAAGAATTTCAAGTGTAAAATACAGTAGAAGAAGCAAAAAGACATTGTGAAGTTGGATGGAGATGAGATTGAGGTGAAAAACAAAAAAAAATAAATTATAGGGACTAAAAACAAAAGGACCATATTTATAGGGACTAAAAACAAAACTAAGCTAACAACAAAATCACATGTGGCAGGATGATGTAGCACTCCGTTAGCCACATAAGCTTAAAGTTAACGACAGGGACCAAAATGGCAAACGAAAAATTTTATAGGGATGAAAAACCAAAAAAAATTTACAGGGACTAAAAACAAAATGAACTATATTTATAGGGATTAAAAACATATTTAAGCCAATTTAAAATTATAAAAACAATACTAAAAAAAAGAATATATATATATATATATACAAACTCTATTAAAAAATAGTACAATAAAATAAAAACATAAAGAAATCAATGGCGGTGGCGGCGCTGGGGCTGTGGGGCAGGCTGCTCGTCCTCATCATCCACCGATTGGTCATCCATGGCGGGTTCATATTGGGGGTGCGGCTGTGCCTGAGCCTGAGCTGGAGCCTGACATGCAGCCTGAGCATTCGGGTTTTGCTGCATCTGTCGTCGGAGTCGTGCTAACTCATCCTCCAACTCTGCACACTTCTCTATGGCCTAGCGAGACTCCTGTCTTGCTACATTGACTTCCTAGCGCAGCGCCTCCTCAATAGAATGTCGTGACTTGGACCCGTCAGTACTCTCGCCCGGGTGAGCCCGGGACTCCTGAGTCAAGCTAGTCACACCTGGACGAATGTTGGAGGCCAAGTCCTCGGTGCCATAACAACGACCTCAGGTCTTGCCACCCGTAACATCCCTCCAAATCCCCAGCTTGGTGGAGGCATCAGTCATGGAGGTGTCCCCCATCTGTGACTCCACCTCTCTCAGGCGCTCCTTTTACTTTGTCTATTGAGGTAAAAATAAAATTAGTTATTAGTTATATATTCAATTGCATAAATATTAAATTATATAAAAAACACATATAAACAAACACTTACATAGGTGGACCGGGCCCAGTCATCTACCCGACCACCACCCTTTTTGCCGTGTGTGGCAGTAAAGAACTCGTCCCGCTCGACCCTCCCGCCCAAGTTGTTGAGTCTACACAGGAAAATTACACAAATTAATTAATTTAACAACAAATAGAAACATAATACAAAAGAGTGTTTGTTTATACATACCATATCCAATGCCACCTCATGGTGGGCCCTGTGACCCGTGGTGTGGATTGCCCCTCGCGTTAAGAAGCCCGGTTGCTCTTGTTACCAGTGGACTTCCCCTTGAATTTCGCAGAGTCCCAGTAGGCCAAAAGACTCTCCCAGGCCTCCTCACCACACCACGTGGGCCTCTTCCCAACCTTCCGAGCCTTGTTCATCATATCTCGAAGGTGACGAGCAACCCTTTGCCCATACACCTTCTTGATTTTGGTCTCATCAGAAGGGTCCCAAGTAACTCGAAAAGGGTTTTTAAAATAGAAAAGGGTTTTTAATTACTATGAACTGCTCCCACCACCTGTCCCTAACATCCTTCAAGGTAACCTCCCAAAAGTAATGAGGAGCCCGGAACTGCGAACGGATCGCATGACCA
Organism: Sesbania bispinosa; assembly: GCA_026901365.1. Classification (NCBI taxonomy): domain Eukaryota; kingdom Viridiplantae; phylum Streptophyta; class Magnoliopsida; order Fabales; family Fabaceae; genus Sesbania; species Sesbania bispinosa. The sequence goes on from QLOH01000052.1 coordinate 407,155, forward strand.
ATGGCTGTGATAGGTGGGGCGTTAGGCACCCACCTGCAAAATAAAATATTCAATATTAACAATTACAACAATTAAAGATTCAATATTAATATCAATTCTAAAGAAGAAAAAAATAAACAAACTCACCCCTTGCCAAATGGTCGGATAATAACCCGACCTCGAGCGCCTGCCTCATGAGGTCTGCTTGAGCCAGCACCCTGGAAGCGAGTTGTCTCCTCATCAGACTCCTGGTTAGCATCCCTATCCAGGTCATCTTGAGCGTCGTCAGCGTCTATCTCGGGCACAACATCCTCTTGCACTAGAGGCATATGAACTAATCCTGGTGTCAAAATGAACCTCATACCATCAAACTGCGTCGGAGCAGACGGTGGAAGGGAGGAAGAAGAAGAAGTCTGCATGGCGCCTGTCGACGTTGAAGTAGATGGATGCTCCGACATCTGATTAGTGTGTGAGTGAGAGAGGTTGGTCCTCTCCCACATCGCGCGAGCTGCCTGTTGTCGTAGCTCCCCCAGAGGGATGGGCCTCCCTCTACTTGGTGGGATCTTCTCTCCACCTCTACAACGCATCCTATGCAATAATGACTATAGACATTATATACAAAATAAATAATTGTATAAATTAAAAACACTAATTACATATTACTAATATAGTAATTACTAAAATAATTATTAATATACTAATTACTAAAAAAATTAATAAAACTAATTATAATTACTATAGACATTATATAAAAAATAAATAATTATATAAATTAAAAAACTAATTTCTAATTATTAATTACTAATAAATTAAATAATTACTAATAAATTAATAAAACAAATAAACTAATAATTAAAAATAAATTAAATAAACTTTTAATTAAAAATAAATCTAATTCCTATATCACATTAATAAATTAATAAAATAAATAAACCTAAATACAAATAAATTAATTAAAACTATTAATTACAAATAAACCTCATTGCAAGAAAATAAATTAATAAAAAACTAACTACACATAAATTATTAATTACAAATAAACCTAATTCCTATATCACATTAATAAATTAATAAAATAAATAAACTATTAATTACAAATAAATTGATTAAAGCTTTAAAAAAACTTACTTGTTGCGACTCCGAAAAGGGAATAACTCTGCAAAGAGCTCTAACGTCACCTACAGGCAACTATTTTGAAAACTGATTGGTTCAAAACGATCTTATGAAGGAGAGAAACATTTTAATCGGTTAGTTTTTCAAAATAAACGGGGTGAGGGGACAGAAATAGGGGGTGGCTGTATGAGAGGAAAAGGGAATTTGGAGGAAAAGAGATTTGGAAATGGAGGAAGAGGGGAGGGGGAGGGGTTTTAATGCGTGCAGGTTTTTAACGTAGCGACGGCCTGACCATCGGTACGTTTTTAAAAAAATGCACGTGCAAATTAAAAATTCATTTTTAATGTAGCGACGACTTGTCGTCTCTAAAGTCGTCGCTACATTTAATTTTATCTTTTTTCAGAAAAAAGTTAATAAATTATAATTTATAGCGACGACCTAGCCGTCGCTACAGTCAATTCCAAGTGACGGCTAGGCCGTCTCTAAGAATTAATTGCACTGAACAGTGCATTTAATGTTGTAGCGATGGCATAGTGACGGCCATGCCGTCGCTAGTAGCGATGCCACAAGGCCGTCGCTAAAAATTGAATTTCTTGTAATGAAATTTCATAAAGTTTTGACACTAACAACTTGATAATCAAATGGTTGATTTTTCTTTTATATATTTCAAATGTATATATGATGTTAATCTTGAGACATTTCAATGACATATCAAATAATTTCGGATTAATGTAAAATTTTACATGTACGATCTATATGATAGTAACTCTCAATCCAACGGTGGATTACTTAATATAATGATCTATTAAAAAATTATTTAGCAGTGTAATACTTGTTGTAACTTACACTTGTGTAAGTTGATCCCTCTTCTATTAAAAAATATTCTAATATTCTTTCATTTTACTAAAACTCTTTTTTAACTAGTACTAACCTTGTTTATTTCAACAGTGCTGACTTATTTTAATAGGAATTACGCACAATATATATAAAACCAATTGATATAAAGGAAATAAATAAAAATATTAAAATAAGGCAAATAAAAAATTAATCCACAAAATCCACCTTAATCCAAGTTAAGGGTTTCGTTAGACATAAATAAAGAAATAAAAACCAAACCCATATGAGAAAACATAAGAAATATATTTAGCTTCTTGTCCTTATTATCTTCCTCCTATAGTGATGAACACGGGTAACAAATAGTCGCAGACGGATAAACACGGGTAACAAGTCAATCGAGTATATTTGCACGCGTTAGTGTGGGTTAATTAGGTCGGTTTCGGGTTTGCAAAATGCAATCCATCGATAACTGAAATCGACCAAAGCAATGATATTTTGAAAGCAAGAATATTATAGCATTTTGCCAAGTCATCTATCTGTGTGCTTTTAAGAAATTTTAGCTGTCCATTTTTTCTGATTTCCATCAGATTTCAGACTGCACAGTTCAAACCCTCTCTCACCCACATAAATTTCTCACTTGTAACAATGAACCTAACAACCTCTTCCTCTCCCTCTCCCTTTCCCTCTCCCTCTTCCTCTCAAAGACAAAGACAGAACCTTTATTCTCCATCTCTGAAACACTAGACAATAGCAACTCAGTTTTCTCACCATCTCACACTCTTAACCTCTATCTTTATTTTCTCTCTCAAGATCTCTTTCTTTGTTTTTGCTTTGTGATTTCTCTGTATTGTATTTCTTCTATTTGTGTACATGGACACAGTGAGGAGCGCGCCTATGTTAGACGGTGGTCCTCTGATGACGACGGCAACGACGCTTGCGGCAGAGGCAGTGGTGGCGCGATCTGGGACGGTGGTGCGACGAAAAGGCACGACTACAGTGGTGTTGAGGACGATGACGACAACGCTTGCGGCATGGATGACGGGTGGTGCGATATAAAGAGATGGTGCAACAGAACAACGTGGCTGAAGAGATCGCGCCATGGCGGCGGCCATGCGCTAGCCACGAGCAGCGCGGCTGAAGCAACTATGGCCATGAGCAACGCGGCAACATGAGCGTCCTTAGGCCACGATGGCACAGTGCAGGATGCTACCGTATCTCTTTCTTCTCTCACTCTCCATCTCCCATTTTTCTATTTTTCTTTTGGTATGATTTTGATTTTCTTGGTTCCTTCTTTCGTTGCTGTTAGGTTGCCACAAGGTGTGTGGGGGAGACATGGTGGCTTTGGAACAGAAGAAGACAAAAGGAGAAGATGAACAAAGGTAGCGACTTTAGGCCGCGACGGCACGGTGGAGGATCGCGAATGACGGTGGCCGTGAAGATTAGGGTTTAATTTAGGATTAGACTTCATTGTTTTGTTAATTTTGGTTTTTACTGGATTGGTTAATATTGTTAATTTTGGTTTTTACTGGATTTGTTAATATTTTAATTAGTTTTTGATAGTGTAATTTATCATTAATATGTTCTTGTAAAAAAGCCTTTGGAATTTGGATTATTTATTACAATTACAATTAAAATTTTAAATAACCCAATGTAAAAATCTGGCTCATTTGTGCATTAAGTTTAAACAAACTAACCAAAAATTAATAAAAAACCTAAAATTTTGAATAGATTAAAAAACTGTTGCTGCCCAATAAAAAGCTCCAACCCGAAATAACCCACCCGCACACCCGCCCAACCACCCAATCTGAGATCCGCCCAACCCGATGGTCTATATGGTGAGAAGCGGCCCAGGTTTTCATTCATGTGGGTTATGGCGGATTGGGCCTTTTCGGCCCGAAATCGACCATACTCGACCGATGGACAACCCTCCTAGGACATTGTGCTTCAAGTGGAATTCATAGGTGAAGGTAGCTTAAAAATTAATAAGAGTTACTTGGCAAGTAATTAATGCTTTATGGTAGAAATCTTCATTAATTACAAAACATTTCTGAAGAACATCAAACCAACATTTACCAAAATAACAAAAGTCACACCCATAACAAAACTACATTCCAAGGTTCACATGGTATGGAACACAAGTATATTTCACCCACTAACAATTAAGTAGTGACATAAACATCTATCCCCTATTTATCGAAACTTGAAAATCAACGAGAATTAAAAGCAACACACTCTTTCACAATCAATCTTGAACATTAAGGCATGTAAGGAAAAATAAATAAATAAATAATAATAAAATAAACTGAACCAGCAGAACACCAATATATATATATTTAAAAAAATCTTATAGATATTCCACTACCACTATCAAACTCAGAGATCTAAGGATTTTCTCTGCATAAAGATAATTCAAATAATTTGAATCTGTAGATTCCATAGGAGAAACCTACCAAAAAAATTTGGCAGGACACCAAATTACAGTCCAACACAATCCATGTTATAGTCAAACATACACCATTTAGAAAAAAAGAGATAAGGAAAGGAGTAAAAGAAACTTTTAATCATAGAAATTTAATAACTATTTCACTTTATTAATGTAATGCACTTCAACATATTTAGCATTATTCAGTTCCTAGAAAAGTTAATCCTACTCAAGTAAGACACATGATGAATGACTTTCAATGCACAATGCATTTTATTTAAACGTATGATTTACCAAAGCAAATAATCACAATCACAAATCAAATTGCCACCAATCCACACTTAATTAGATTCTAAGTCACTCATAAGGTAGCTTACATAAATTGGCCCTTAAGACGACATCCTACCAGGTATCTTGGATAAGGGTCCAGTTCTTGAAAATATGTCTATGATGCCATCTCCCCCTATCAGGTGGTAAGTACCATCCTTGTTAGATGAGACATTCTTGTTAGAACCACAGGAAACACTAGAAAGGGGGGGTTGAATAGTGTTTTAAGCTTTTTGATTGTTTTTAGAAATCTTTAATTTAAATCATGAAGATGAACAATGTTCAAAACAAGTCTTAAGATCAGAGATAATTAAAACGTGCGGAAGATAAGAAAAACAGAGTTTCTTCTAAAGCTTAAGATTGTTTTAAACAGAGGCTTCTCAAAGTATCTTCTGAAGATTATTACAAAGAGTATTTTCAGAACGGTTTCTGAAATACTTCAGATGACTAGAGGTTGTCTGAAGTCTGTTCCCGATTTCTGAACTGAGCTCTTTCCAGACTCACTTCAGAGAATTATTTCAGAAGTTCTTCAAGGAACATTCTTTGTAATGCTTCAAACGACATAAGAGATGTTTTATGTTATATTTGTTTTAAAACTTCTTTTATTGAAATCGCTGTGTTAAATTTATTATGAAAATACTTTCCAATCCCCAACGTAAATATGAAAACTGTAAATAAAGAGATTAAGGGAAAGAGAACTTAGGCACAGAATTTATCCTGGTTCACCCACAAACTCGTGAGCTACATCCAGTCCCAGAGGCAAACCACCACTGGATTTTCCACTATCTGAATCCACAGATACAAGTATTATTCACAGCCTCTTCAGGCCAACACAAGTATTACTTTGTTTTCAACTGCTTCTCCAGGCAACTCATTGCAGTATTCTTTTACAGACAAGCCTCTCCAGGCTCAACAAGTATTCTTTGTTTTCAACTACCTCTCCAGGCAACTCTTGTAGTATTCTTTTACAGACAAGCCTCTCCAGGCTCAACAAGTATTCTTTCTTACCAAGCCTCTCCAGGCTCTAAACCAAGTATTCTTTGTCAACCAAGCCTCTCCAGGCTCAACAAGTATTCTTTCTTCCACCAAGCCTCTCTAGGCTCTCAGACACTTATCCAAGTGTAGAGTATTCTTTCTTCCACCATGCCTCTCCAGGCTCTCAGACACTTATCCAAATGCTTACAAATTAAACTAAGTTTAAGTTTCCACGAAACATAAACTTAACCTTTTCCTGTACTAGAGATTAACTGAGTACTACTCAGGATACAATGAATGAATTCTAAGTACAAGGTTAAGACAGTGATACAAGTATATAAGTTTAAGTACAATCCCTGTCTCTGATATGAGGAATAACATCCTCTGAGAATTGGCTAGGTAGATACTGACTTTAAGCTCCAGCCTTGTTCTCCAACCAGTGGTTTCCATGGGCTACGTTCTCACCCGTATCATTGGAATAACCAAGGTACATTCGTGGCTTCAAACCATTATTGGTTCATTGTCATTTTGGCCAGCTTGGTTGGTTGTTCTTCCGAGCAATCTTTGACTAACTGACAAATAGGTCAGCAGCATGGTTGATTCTTTTTCTACTTTTCTCAACATCTTCAAATTCAATCTTGAGGATATTTATATGTTCTGTTGGAATATAGCCGTTTGAAGATGATTCATAATACCGTTGAGATGTTGATGATGTGCCTCATATAGCCGTTATGTAATAGTGTCTCAAACGGTTGCTTCTTCTTAAGCAAATAAGTGGTCAGACAGTCCTGTTCTGACACTTCTGTAGATGAGCTCTTTAGAGAGATTTTCTTGATATTATTTTGCATGTTCTCTTTCTTGATTTCCTTTTGCTTTTCTTCAGCTGTCTTCTGATTTCTTTTGCGTTCCTCAGCTGACTTCTGATTTCTTTTGCTTTTCTTAGAAGTGTATATGAGGAGATATCCGTTGGATTTGTCCTTTTGCTTATTTTGTATATGCTCCTTTTCTGTTTGCTTCCTGACACCATTTCTTCTTTCTTCTTTGAATGAGGTGTCTTGTCGAATAGCTGTTGTTGCAATTTCTTCTTTGAATAAAGACATATGATATTATAGTCGTTGAATCATATAGTCTTAGCTTCTGTATTGATTTCTTCAATGTTGAAATTTGTTCCATGCACTTAAAGAGTTTATATATTCAGACAATTAATTTCTTCACATATACTCAAATGCTTGCTTTTATCTCATTGTAATTTTATCAGCTTCAACATGTGCTCATCTTATATAATTGTTTCAAGCTTATGCTAATTCTCCAGCTTGAGATGCTTTCAATAAGCTCTTTTCTTCAGATAATATATTTCTTCTTTTCTTCAGACGACTGCTGCTCTGTTCTTCTTTGCATTTTCTTCTTCTGAGATATAGATGAATAAAGATGTTGAATTTTAATATGTTTTATTCAAACATCTTTCTGGTTGCTTTTACTCAGTCTTCTGATCAGTTCTGGGCAGCCAGCAGGTGCAGGTGCAGTAGGTCTGCGCACACAAAAATTCCTTTTGTTGCAGGTGCACCAGGCGTTGCAGAAAGTCTTTTCAGAGTTTCCTTATTTGTGCAAGACTTTGATCGAGGCATAAAAGCATGTTTAGCTTTTATACTGAAATAAGTGTACTCCATGTTGGTAGAGTGTGCTTTACACTTTAGCAACGTCTTCAAGAGATAAATTCTTGATTCTGTTTGTAGGCTTCTTCAGATAGTCTTCACGTCTTCATACTGTATTCACGTCTTCAGATAGTCTTCACGTCTTCAGACGGTCTTCACGTCTTCAGATGGTCTTCACGTCTTCAGACTGCTTGCGAACTTCAGATGAGTTGCGTTCTTCAGACAACTTCTATGCTTCAGACGAGTTGCTTACTTCAGACAGCTTCTGCACTTCAGACGAGTTGCTTTACTTCAGACAACTTCTACGCTTCAGATGAGTTGCTTTACTTTAGACAACCTTTATATTAAATCCTGCATTTGTTCTTCTGATCCTGATCTTCTGATTCTGATTCTGTTCATCAAATCTTCTTCTTCTTCTAATGAATATTTCAACCTGAAACACAATCAACAAACCAATACCTTTCTCAGTAGAATCTGTTTATATAATCTTATTTGTTCTTATTATATTTGTATATGTTCTTTATATATTCTTATTTGTTAATCATTAAAACTAAAGGATATTAAGTCTTTGAGTCAAATTTGAATGCTCAAACTGATTAATAGACTTCACAATTCTAAACTCCCTGACCAAGGTTTCCTATTCATGTCACTAACCATAATCCTGCATACAACGCACACAATATAGGGGTGATTAGTCCCTATAAGGAGTACGAGGTACTATAGGGACATAGGAAGTCACAGAAAACTAACCTAACCACAGTCCAAATGGATTGAACTGCTCTGATACCATAATGTAACATCCTAATTTCTTAATTCTAGGATTACGTTCATTGGAAACGTAATACCCGGATTTATGAGATTATTTCATGCATTATTGATATCGCAACACAATCATGAAATAACACTTAGGTAATCCAACAGTTACTTAAGTCACATACATAACAGTCAATGATACATAACCAATTCACTGCCACAATGGGTCCAATCCTTATCCAAAAAATAACTATAGGCTAGATGGGATACAATTATACATGTGTCCTGAAACAATCATAACAATGCCCTTAAGGCTCCACATGTACTAAAATATCCCATTACCAATAATAGTCTAGCCTATACAATCAAAAGAATCCAACTACAAAAGAAAGGGTCACAAGACCCATCAACCATCTAGTCATATGCTTCCATCAATTCCCTGGCTGAGAACCCTACACATCTAAATAAATCCACAAAACGTGTGGTGAGACTAACGTCCCAGTGAGTGTGATCGTGCTAGGTGCAAGTGTACAGACAATACATGAATGTGTGTGTGTGTATATATATATATATATATATATATATAAACACAACGAAAATTCACCAATTTAATTCATAACAACTCCATCATCAAACTATTCATACAACCTCTTGGTGTGTTGCCCAACACCATTGGGGTCTTAGCACTTAAACCTCCAACCTGGACTGAGCTCAATACAATTCAAGGAACGTCTCCCTTGAGGCCAATTTAACCTTCTGTTTTAATTAACAGTCACGTTCAACATTTTTAACCTCTTGGGTACAAGATCCCCTTTTCCTCTTTGGACCGAAGTCCCATTTGGTTTCCATTATGCAGTCATACATTTGTACAGATATTCAATTTATAAATTGGAGATATCCACAGTCAAACATATTACCTTAGCCTTTAACATATACGGAGAAGAAATAGAAAGTGTTTACAACTTTTGTTCATTCCGTCAACCCTAACCACGTCAAATCCCTACATGTTCCTTCAATCATAGAATAGAAATAACTCAAACTACATACATTTTCAAGTTCCCATTACCAATATACAAGCATTTCCCCAAAAATCCCCAAATCTCCTGACCTAGGGTTTGGGCCTCAAGGGCAAAACACCAATCAATCCAAGCATTCTACCATTCCATAAATATACAGTCCATCCCAAACAAAAACAAGCAATAGAGAAAGGGAATAGAGGGAAGGGATTATACAAGAGGAGACACATAAAAGTGGAGTGAATGGGTGGACCACACTTACCTCAAGGCAAGAAATGGTGAAAATGGGAGAGTTTGAGGGGTGAACAGTGATGATTCCAACTTTTTGATGGATTGGAGGCTCCAATCCAGGCTCCTCCTACTTCTTCCCCTCCTTTCCCAATACAGAACAAGGAAGATGAAAAACCTCAAATACACAACTACTGTTCGAGTTGCATGTCTCCCGTTTGAGACCTCGTATCAACGATCCGACCGTTAAGAATACAGAACCAATTGTTCCGAATCTCCTGCCAAATTTTCAGCTCGATCCAACAGTGAACGAATCGGCAATGGTGATTTTTCAGCAGCAACTCTGTGTAAATACGGGAATGGCTTTCTCTCATTTTCTCTCTCAAAGTGTCGGTGCTCCCCTTTCTTTTTCCCCACCCTCTTACTTATCTTACTAACTTAAGAGCCCTCACTATGTAGTTAAGTGATACATCGAGTGAGCTTCTCAATTTAGGCCTTTTCTCCTTCCTCTTTTCCTAGTTACTTTTATGAAATTATTCTCTAATTCTACTTTGAATTATGAGATTGATTTATAAAGAAAAATTGGGATGATACAACTCCACCCCCTTAAAATAATTTTGTCCTCAAAATTGGCTAAGGATACAAGACTAAAGATTACTTCAAACGAATAACTCCTGAAATTGAGAGCGGATCTCGTCCTTCTTCTCCCAGGTGGCCTCCTCAGGTGACTGACCTGCCCAAATCACCTTCTCCTCTGTCACACAAACCCTAACCATATCCTTTAAGGTTTGGATGATTCTCTCAGATTGACCATCAGTATGAGGGTGGTAAGCGGTACTAAACCTCAGTTTAGCACCGAAAGCCTAGTGTAGAGCATTCCAGAACCTAGAGGTTAACCTAGGATCCCCATCTGACACAATGCTAGAGGGTACACCATGGAGCTTTACAATCTCCTTGATGTACAGGTCTACTAATTTTCCCAAAGGGCAGGTAGCCCTAATAGGTAGAAAGTGGGCTAACTTGGTCGACCGATCCACTATGACCCAGATGACATCAAAGCCTAGAGGGACTCTAGGTAGCCCCATCACAAAATTCATAATTATGGCCTCCCACTTCCACTCAGGTATGTCTAGGGGTAGAAGTGTTCTTGAGGGCTTTTGATGTTCTATTTTTACCTGTTGACATACCAAACACCTAGAAACATACTCTGCTACATTCTTTTTCATGCCATCCCACCAAAACATACTTTTCAAGTCTTGGTATATCTTGGTAATCCCAGGGTGCACCGTAAACTTTCTCCTATGAGCCTCCTAAAAATCTCTTGTCTAAGACTACCCCCTTAGGGACACAGACTCTTCCTTAGAAGAGAATCATCTCATCACCCGACTTGGTGAAACCCGGTTGCCCCTTCCGGACCTGGAGATCTAAATCGAATGCTTGGGCTGCCTTAACTTGAGTCTTCAAAATTTGTCTTATTAACCCTTAAGTCTATATATATAGATATATATATATATTGTTTTAATTTTAACGACTGGCTGCACAAGGTAGCATTTGTATGGATGCCCCAGGAAAACAGAGGTAATATCATGTTGGGAACATAACTCAAAACTAAATATTGGAGGCTCTTGATTAGATTTAGTATTCAAACAAAATTGCACTAATAATTGATTCAAACACAAGAAACAAAATTTCGCTAATAATTGCTTCAAACACAAGAAACAAAATTGCACTAATAACTGATTCAATCACAAGAAAAACTTACGGGAAGAAATACATGAAGCTGCCAGCAATATATTGATATGCAGCAGTGTAATATATGAAGAGGGAAAAATTGGTGGTCTAAAATACAAGGTTATAAAAAGGTAAAATCTATTAGGAATAGTAACATGTTTCGGGGGTCAGAAACAACAAGTTACAAAATTTAAGTTCTTAAAATTGTAGTACTCAATAAGACTGCGTCATAACAAAGTTGGACCCCCCCTTTTTTTGTGTGTGAAAGAAGCAAGGGAGGCAAGGAAAAATCGAAACAACTTCCTAAAACAATTAGAAAATAAACATCTGGGTCTAGTTTACAACCCTCAGTTTTAAAAGTCAATCCCATTAACATAATTGTATCACAAATTTCAATTTATTTTAAGTAAAATCTACTAGGAAATGACACAATAAATTGGTCCCAAGTACAAGGGTTCCATTGAAAAAGTTTATTGTTTGATTTCACTACACTTGCTATTTTCTTGAGGAAATCAACTGATTTAATTGCATTCCAAATTAAATCATGTAAATTTTTCAATAACTATCTCCCATTTTGGACTCCAGTGTAAGATGCCTTTTTAAACAATAATAATAGATATAAGGGCAAGAGAACCAAGACATACTAACTCACCTAACAAAGTTCACCGTTCTCTTTGCTTATCCAACAAGGAAAACTTTCCACAATAGCCATCATTTGAACATTATATGAAGAGTGGTCAAAGGTAAGATAAGAACATAAGTAGGGAAACTTGATCCTTATTCCATGAGTCCTAAAACCTTATATCACAATGGTTTCACGATTTATAAGAAATCAAAGGAGTGGGAAGAAACATATCTATGTGGTATAATTTTCCAGGGACTAAAGTGAGTTGAATTCTTGTGATATCTAGCTAGTCATTAAAGGACAAGTTGTAATAGGTTTGCTTATCAAATAGTATAGATGTCAGTATTAGACATGTCACTTATTTGTGTTCCTTTATTACACATAATTGTATTATATTGTCCAATAGGTTGTATACTACACTCATACTCTTGGATTTTCATTCCTTCTATCATTACACATTGTGGCTTTGACTTATCACACCCTCATCATCACTGACATGTATGCAAAGAAAGAGGAATATTGATGATTGTGCATTAACCAGGGGATGGGATTGTGATTCAAGAAACTAGTTAGTTGGATGGTACAAAATTAAATCATGTAGGTGGTCTTCAAATATTTTTTAAAAGAAGAGGGAATTGTCATTAATCCGAAAACACTTTCACAGGAAATACTCAGGAGAGCAATCCATGCAAAGACACTTCAAATCAATACACTATTCTAAAAGAAGAAGAATAAAAACTCATAATTCCAATAAGTATTTAATAAAAATAGCCACCATATGTGCCCTCCCAGAGGAAAGAAAAACCAACCAGGTAGGCATGTATAGAATATAACTCTGAGAATAAGAAGATCTTATTTCTATACCAAACTAGTAACTATAAGGAACAAAGCCCTTATTTTAACCAGAGGCATACAACTAGAAAAGAAGGAAAGAAATGGCAAGTAGTCCAATATTTCCCTTTGTGCACAATTCCCTAAAGAGAAATAACTAAGCACAGTTGAAAAGCTTACAACCAGACACATTGAATCTTGTATGAACAGCATGCAGCCCTGGCTTTTTATCAAAATTCATTTTTTTATCACTCCACATCCAAATTCTTACCCCTTAAATGTCATTGTTAATAATTTGTTCCGAACTTTATGAGTCCCAAACAAAGCCAAAATTATGTGTTCACAAAGTAATTAATAGTGACAAATTGGGATTTTGGTAAAAACACCTATTTGGTTCCAAGCTAAGTTTACCATAGGCTTCCCTTTTCATTTAGGATCAGAAGCACAACCCAACATAGGGAAATAGGGGGTGTAGTTTATTAATTACAAAACATTTCTGAAGAACATCAAACCAACATTTACCAAAATAACAAAAGTCACACCCATAACAAAACTACATTTCAAGGTTCACAAGGTATGGAACACAAGTATATTTCACCCACTAACAATTAAGTAGTGACATGAACATTTATCCCCTATTCATCGAAACTTGAAAATCAACGAGAATTAAAAGCAACACACTCTTTCACAATCAATCTTGAACGTTAAGGCATGCAAGAATAAATATATAAATAAATAAATAATAAAATAAACTGAACCAGCAGAACACCATATATATATATATATATAATCTTATAGATATACCAATACCACTATCAAACACAGAGATATAAGGCTTTTCTTTGCATAAAGATAATTCAAATAAATTGAATCTGTAGATTCCATATGAGAAACCTACCAAAACAAAATTTGGCAGGGCACCAAATTACAATCCAACACAATCCATGCTATCGTCAAACATACACCATTTAGAAAAAAAGAGACAAGGAAAGGAGTAAAAGAAACTTTTAAGCATTGAAATTTAATAACTATTTCACCTTATTAATGTAATACACTTCAACATATTTAGCATTATTCAGTTCCCAGCAAAGTTAATTCTACTCAAGTAAGACACATGATGGATGACTATCAATGCACAATGCATTTTATTTAAACGTATGATTTACCAAAGCAAAATAATCACAATCAAAAATCAAACAACCATCAACCCACACTTAATTAGATTCTAAGTCACTCATCAAGTAGCTTACATAAATTGGCCCTTAAGACGACATCCTACCAGGTATCTTAGATAACGGTCCAATTCTTGAAAATATGTCTATGATGTCATCTCCCCCTATCAGGTGGTAAGTACCATCCTTGTTAGATGAGACATTCTAAACTCCCTGACCAAGGTTTCCTATTCAAGTCACTAACCATAATCTTGCATACAACGCACACAATATAGGGGTGATCAGTCCTTATAAGGAGTACGAGGTACTATAGGGTCATAGGAAGTCATAGACAACTAACCTAACCACAGTCCAAATGGATTGAACTGCTCTGATACCATAATGTAACATCCTAATTTCTTAATTCTAGGATTACGTTCATTGGAAACTTGATACCCGGATTTATGAGATTATTTTGTGCATTATTGATATCACAACACAATAATGAAATAACACTTAGGTAATCCAATAGTTACTTAAGCCACATACATAACAGTGAATGATACATAACCAGTTCACTGCCACAATGGGTCCAATCCTTATCCAAAATATAACTATAGGCTAGATGGGATACAATTATACATACATCCTGAAACAATCATAACAATGCCCTTAAGGCTCCACACGTACTAAAATAACCCATTACCAATAATAGTCTAGCCTATACAATCAAAAGAATCCAACTACAAAAGAAGGGGTCACAAGACCCATCAACCATCTGGTCATGCTTCCATCAATTCCCTGGCTGAGAACACTACACATCTAAATAAATCCACCAAACGTGTGGTGAGACTAATGTCCTAGTGAGTGTGATCGTGCTAGGTGCAAGTGTACAGACAATACACGAATGTGTATATATATATTATAAACACAACGAAAATTCACCAATTTAATTCATAACAATTCCATCATCAAACTATTCATACAACCTCTTGGTGTGTTGCCCAACACCAATGGGATCTTAGCACTTAAACCTCTAACCTGGACTGAGCTCAATACCATTGAAGGGACATCTCCCTTGGGGCCAATTTAACCTTCTATTTTAATTAACAGTCACATTCAACATTTTTAACCTCTTGGGTACAAAACCCCCTTTTTCCTCTTTGGATCGAAGTCCTAGTTTCCATTATACAGTCATACATTTGTACAGATATTCAATTTATAAATTGGAGATATCCACAGTCAAACATATTACCTTAGCCTTTAACATATGTAGAGAAGAAATAGAAAGTGTTTACAACATTTGTTCATTCCCTCAACCCTAACCACATCAAATCCCTATATGTCCCTTCAATTATAGAATAGAAATAACTCAAAATACATACATTTTCAAGTTCCCATTACCAATATACAAGCTTTTCCCCAAAAATCCCCAAATCTCCTAACCTAGGGTTTGGGCCTCAAGGGCAAAACACCAATCAATCCAAGCTTTCAACCATTCCATAAATATACAGTCCATCCCAAACAAAAACAAGCAATAGAGAAAGGGAATAGAGGAATGGATGATACAAGAGGAGACACATAAAAGTGGAGTGAGTGGGTGAACCACACTCACCTCAAGGCAAGAAATGGTGAAGATGGGAGAGTTTGAGGGGTGAACAGTGATGATTCCAACTTTTTGATGGATTGGAGGCTCCAATCCAGGCTCCCCCTTCTTTTTCCCCTCCTTTCCCGAATAGAGAACAAGGAAGATGAAAAACCTCAAATACACAACTACTGTTCGAGTTGCATGTCTCCCGACTAAGACCTCGTATCGATGATCCAACTGTTCAGAATGTAGAACCAATAGTTCCGAACCTCCTGCCAAATTTTCAGCTCGATCCAACGGTGAACGAATCAGTAGTGGTGATTTTTCAGCAGCAACTCTGTGTAAATACGGGAATGGCTTTCTCCCCTTTTCTCTCTCAAAGTGTCGGTGCTCCCATTTCTTTTTCCCCACCCTATTACTTATCTTACTAACTTAAGATCCCTCTCTATGTAGTTAAGTGATACATCGAGTGGGCTTCTCAATTTGGGCATTTTCTCCTTCCTCTTTTCCTAGTTACTTTTATGAAATAATTCTCTAATTCTACATTGAATTATGAGATTGATTTATAAAGAAAAATTGGGATGTTACAGAAGCAATATTCCTATCAATCATGAAATGCACATGTAAAACACAAGAAGATGGTTGAATTGTATTTTCCTAAAATCTTATGGATTTCGGGGTCTGAGTTTGAAGCTTCAAGCTCAACAGAAGAAAATTAAAAAAAAAGGGAGCTTTATTTTTATAAAGAATTTAAGCTATTTCAGTTAAATGCACAGCCCATAGGTTAGTTTAACAGATAAAAACACAAGTCTAAGGTAGAAAAGATCACTCAAAAAATGTATCCTAGTTCACACCAACCACAGGTGCTATGTTTAGTCCCTAACCAAGTTAGGATTTTCACTATAAAAAGTTACCTTACAAGTATTCTCATTTCCTCTTCAAGCTTATACTTATATTTTTCTTACAAGCCTTCCCAGGCTTTACAATAAAGGTGTTGTTTTACAAACAAGTCTGCCTAGGCTCAAAGCATTTTTACAAAGGAAAAGAATTTTGTGATAGGATCTCAGAGATAAATACACTGAGGGTGAGTGAATGAAATACAAGGTACAAATACTATCACAGAGTTTCATATCAAACATCAAGTTTGAAATGAAGACTAAAACAAATAAAAGAATGAAAGAATGGAGAAACGAATTTTGTAGCATATAGTCTTAAATCAGAGTGCACTCTTGTCCTCTTATTGATTCTCCTTCATCATTTATTTAGACTCCTCCAAAAAAAAGGACAATATGATATATAGCGTGTTTATGTTGTCACATAGTTTTAAATGCATGGAGTCGTTGGGACTCTTGTGCTACTACTGCAGGTTTCTTTTTGACAAACCATAGTGCTTTTGCTCAAAGCATATATCCTTTCCTGACTGTTTTATTGTGTTAGTACGAACATCCTTTTTTTTTAATTCAAGGTAGTCCACTTTTTGTTTCTTTTTGAAATTTGAAAACAATATCTTAGACTTTTCTTCAATGAGAAGCTCTTTAGTCTACAGTTCCATCAAACTTGGGTCCTTGACTTCAATAGAATGGTGATGATTTGAGACTTCAGACGTTGAGAACACTTAATGCGCCTTAAACTGATGAGTTGCTTAAGAAAAAAACACCTCTTCAGACTCAAGATACAATTAAGAATAATTTTCCTGCACTAATACAACTTCAAATTGAGTTAGTAAATTATAAGACTTATTTAAGTATTCTAAAAATATTTAGCATCAAAATTTAGGGTTTCAAACCAAATTGGTCTTCAAACTTAACAAACCCAACAATTAATGAAAATACTGGAAAAAAAAGGTATCAAGCTTAAATAGTCAAATTGAAACTAGGAAACCTCAAAATTAATTAATAAAAGTAATCAGTCATTTTCAAAGATACTTCTTATAAATAATGAATTTATAGTTATTGGATTGTTACTTGCATTTTACTTCCATTGTTTCGTTATATAGATTATTTAAATATGTGGTGTGTAAATAAAAGGAGGTTAATGATAGTTGGAAAAGAAAACATTTTGGATCAAGGTTTGCTTTATATTATTTTTATTTATTATGACGTTTGATTTAATTAATAACAAGTTTGTTTTTATATTAGTGTTAATAATTTGTATTTGTTTTCTTTGTTGAATCAACCTAATGAAATGAAAAAATATAATTCCAATATAGTTTCAAACTAATCATCTTTTAGAGGTGTGTAATTCTTTGATGTGAGTTTTCATTTTTGTACACAAATTTTTACTTATATTCCTTAACTGATGTCAATACTTTTTTTGTAGTATTTATGATTTTGTATGTTCAATTTGAAAGGAAACAATTGATTTGCAATAAAAGTTTCAATGCAACATCTTCATCCATATAATAGTGAATGACACAATGCCATTGTCCAATATAAATGAAAGTATTTTTCCTTTTGTGAGGATTTTTTTTTTGCATTAATGATGAAGTAGTTGTTAGTTAGCCTAAATTGTTTGCATTAATTTGTGCAAACAATTTACTACAAAGACCTATCAATATGGAAAATTAGGTATAGTAATGTTTGGTAAAAACCCATTGGGGTATTACATTAAGTTGAAAAAGACAGGAAGATATAAGAAAAAGAAGTGATAGGTGTAACGAGTGATGTGTTGTAATAAAAAAAGAGATAAAGAGAGATAAGGGGTGTCAAATGAGTTTAGAAATCTTTGGTTTATGAATCAATGTTGAATCAAGTATTTTACTCTCAAAGAAAAATGTTGAGTCTCAGAATTAATTTAAGTATTTAAATTAGATTTAAGACTCATTAGCCTCAGGTTTTAATGATTGACAAATTAGATCATATAAGATCAGGTTCTACTGAGAAAGGTATTGTTTTGTGCATTGTGTTTCAGGTTACAGGATGAAGCATCCATCTGAAGACAAGAAGATGAAGATAGCCAAAGAAGCAAGCAAAAGACAGGAAGATGAAATCAGAAGAAGAAAGACAAAGCAAATCTGAACAAGAAGAAACGCTGAAAGAAGAAATCTACTAAAGAAGAACAAAGCAACAAGAGCATTGAAGCAACTATCTGAACGCGACCAACCATCTGAAGAAAAATGTGGAAAGAAGAAGTATATCTATGGAATCAGAAATAAAGACAAGCTTAAAACCCATGAAAGTCTGTTAGTCAAAAGAACATCACCTTATCTTAGACAAACATACTTCAAATCATTCATTCAGAAGATGCAAACATACTTCAGATCATTCATTCAGAAGATACAAGCATACTTCAGATGATCCATTTCAATCAAGTAAACAATAAACCATGCAGAAGCAGCTCAACCTTCTGAATCAAAGATAAACTTGAAGAGAAGGAACCGGCCAAAGAAGGAAGACATAATGAAGGAAGAACAAAGAGGCAATATGCTGAAGAAAGGAACTTGTCAAAAATAACCAACCTACTGAACCAAAGAAAGAGTCTAGAAGAAAAGAAAGAGTACATCTAGGGAAAGCTGAAATAAAGATAAACTACATGCTCCTGAAGAATGGAGAAGAAATAAGCAAACATCCGAAGAAGAAACTCTATGAAGGAAGGAACTCGCTGAAAGCATCCCTAAGATGAAAAGCTAAATCAAGCTGAAGAAATGTAATCTGCTGAAAGGATGTGTATACTGATGAATCTTCTGAACACATACCTTCTAAACGTGATGATGTGGCATCTCAGAAGAAGAAGAAGCCAGGCACATTATACAACTCTTTGAAGACTTATGAGTCAATCTGAATAAGTTACTTAAAAGACTTAAGTCTCAGCAAACATGAGTGGTGAAAATAAATTGATGCAAAGAAAAATAAAGGCCTTCGAGCTCAGCTTCAGAACTCAACATGAAAGAGGAAGCCTACTGTGGAAAAGCAAATAGATGTCAGAGATAGGTCAGTGTTGTTGTACACCTACTTCTATATCTTCTCTGCAACACGCTATCATAAACATGTACCTCAAAGTGAAAAGAAGAGCAGAAAGCACAACAGGACAAAAGTGAAATCTAAAGTTGTCATTTCCAAAGACTTCCTTTGTAAAGAAATGAGAAGAAGAAAGAAAGAAAGAAACAAGCCAAGTAAAGAGAAGCAGAACTCACAACAATCAAAAGGAGTAGACTAACGGATCTTTATCTCCTTACACTCTGAAGAAGACAAATGAAGCAAGAAGTGAGAGAGAAGAAATATCAATCTGTTGAAGACGAAGGAAATCTCTTATGATTAAGAGCTTATCTACAGTGTGTCAGAACCAAGTCATCTGCAAACCTAACCTGCTTAAGAAAGAAGCTACCAAATGAGTAGTTATTTCACAACGACTCTATGAGCTTAATCATTTCTTCTCAACGGTAAAATCAACAATCTTCAAACGGTTATATTTTCAGAACATACAAATAGCCTCAAGAAAAATCTCACAAGTGAAGAAAAAAAAGGGTCAAGAGATAGACATAGAGTGAGTGAGAAATGGGTCGGAAAAATTCCTGAAGATCCATTCACTGGAACTGACCATGATGAGCTGCCATGAACACCAAATTATCTATCCTTGAACTATGGCATTCATCAAGACCACAAAAGAAATTGGCCAAACTCAATATAGATTTTAAAGCCAACCTTCTGATCCTACAGAGATGAATTAGAGCTTAGAATCAAACACTTGTATCTCTGTTATACCTTGTACTTAGATTTACTGCATGTATCCTGAGTAGTACTCAGATAACCCATAGTACAAGATGAACCTCAGTTTAAGCTTCTAGGAAACTTAAACTTTTCATTGTAAACACTATTAAGTGTCTGAGAGCCTGGAGAGGCTTGTAGAAAGAAAGAATACTGTTGAGAGCCTGGAGAGGCTTGGAGGAAGAAAGAATACTCTTGAGAGCTTGGAGAGGCTTGGAGGAAGAAAGAATACTTGGTTTAAGCCTGGAGAGGCTTGGTTAAGAAAGAATACTCGGTTTAAGCCTGGAGAGGCTTGGTTAAGAAAGAATACTCGGTTTAAGCTTGGAGAGGCTTGGTTAAGAAAGAATACTTGGTTAAACCCTGGAGAGGCTTGGTTAAGAAAGAATACTCGGTTTAAGCCTGGAGAGGCTTAGTTAAGAAAGAATACTCGGTTGAGAGCCTGAAGAGGCTTGATGATAAAAGAATATTTGTATCTGTGTTCATATAGTGGAAAATCCAGTGGTGGTTTGCCCTAGGACTTGATGTAGCTCACTGGATTAGTGAGTGAACCAGGATAAATTCTTGTCTAAATCTACTCTATCCCTTAACCTATTTTAATTCAGTTTTCATCTAATTAAAGGGGATTCAAAAGTATTTAAGTAAGAACTTTACTTCTGAATTAAACACATTTTCAAACAATTTTGAGTCTGAACCTAGTTTAGAAGATAATCAAAACTTCACACTGAAACTCATCGTCTAAATATCTTCAGAAGCTACTTTTTCTACCCTTAACCTCTTCACTCTCAGTTATTATCTAATTATTTCTAACTAGGGAAGAGTCTAAAAAGTAATATCACAATCAACATAATAAAACTCCACACTTGACCAAATCATTTTAAAAAGGAGTACTTACTGAACTGTCTGAAGTGGGTTCAGCAAGTTCTCTAAATTTGTCTTCAGCAAGTTACTGAAACGTTTAATACATTAGTATAAAACATTTTTTGAAACAACATGTTTTCTATTTTCAAGTCTTTACTTATCAAAATTAGTTTAAACAAGTTTCTAAAATTTTTTCATTAAATCATCTGAAGTAATCTCAGAAAGCACATTTGTATTTATCAAAGTTCAGCAAGTCTCTGAAAAACTCTCTTTCAATAGCCCTCGCGTAACTCTGATATTATTTATATTTGGCAAAAGAGTTCTTCACAATAACCTGCATAGGTTATTTTTTTAATAAGATGGTTTTAAAATAGGGTTTCCAAAATTAGCGTAAAGTTTTAAAACACTATTCAACCCCCCTTCTAGTGTTTCCTGTGGTTCCAACAAAAAATTCTCTTCATTCAGTAAATACAAATTTTTTACTACTTGATCGAGATCATACTAAGTCAAATAATGTGAATTTAAGTGTAGTAGAATTGAATAAACCCAAGTCATCTCACAAAGGAATTCAATAGCAATTCAGATCATCAAACTTCATACAGTAGTTTTAGAACACAAACTTAAGACACAATAACTTCAGAAAAGGTACTTCAGATAGTTAATTTTAGATAGGTCTTCAGACAGGTAAACTTCAGATAGATAACTTCAGACAGGGTCTTCAGATAGGCACTTCAGACCGGTCCTTAGACACCAAATTCATATTGTAATTTCAAATGTTGTCTTAAGAAAGCATATTTTCAGATGGAAACATAAACAGGAGGTTTTGTTTGTATTTTAGAAACAGAAATTCGCAAGTTAAAATGTAAGAGAAAAGCATTATACATAAGAAAATATATTGACAATTGGATTTATCATCAGTTAATTTTCAATGATATCAAATTCTCTAACAAATTGAAGTTAACCAATAAAGCATTTATTAATTCTTCAATTATCTCATTCAAGAATTAAGCATCCTTGTATAAAATTCCTTTTCCTTTACCTTCTGAATTAAGCAAACTAAACCAGAATTCAAGATGAAGAACAAAACTGAATTATCAACAAGCGTTCCATCCAATTCAGGATTCAAAACCTAGAATTCTAAAGGAGAAGGTGAAACGAAACCTGTTGGAGAAATTGAAATACGAAATTGAATTAAAGTAAACCTCAAGATCCAATGTGAAATCACTTGAGAATTAATCCTCAACGTTTAGCCTTCCATGGAGAAAAAACAAAATACGAAAGTACAGAGGATGAAGAAGAAAAAGAAGAAGAAGAGATAGAAAAGCCAAGAGTCTAAAATTGAAAATCTATAAAATGAAAAAGCCCCCTAACATAATTGTAACCGCCACTATATATACAAATCATCCTAACCATGTGATTAATCTTATCAAAGTGACAATTGGGCCTTGACTAACAAGTATCAGGCCCAATACACTAAAACTACCTAAAAACTAAGTTGTTTCCACGCGTCAACTTCAGTATACGAACTTCATAAGTAAATTGTACCTCGTTCCTTCAGTGAAATATCACCATACAACATATCAAAATGAAGCATCGAATCTTAGTTTACCAACGCCACTGGAATCACCTTAATTGACCACCTACAGCTCCAGATATCAACAAAACAATACAAATAGGTCAATAGGCTTAAAATCCGAAATTAAGCGACAATTGCAATTAAAGCCCAATTAGGTAAATTCCAATCAGAACAATGGAATTAATTACAATTACAGTCCAATGAAGCTAAGGTTAATGGTGTTAAGTGTTAATAAAAATATGCTCATCACTACTTAAAAAATATTTTTAAATACATTTTTTTATATAAAAAGAATGCTTAATTTCAAGAAGCTCAACTGCAATGTAGAAAAATATGGCTACAAATTCTATTTCAATTTAATATGATTAATCTCCTCTTTCTACAAGTAGTGACATCATTTCATTGACAAAAAGATGGTCAAAGTTGTTATTAAAATGATCAATTTTCTTCTCCTTTTAAAGTGTCCTTAAAACAAATACATTAATTTATTTTTTTTCAATGAATATTTTACAATACACCCATGATAAATGGCCTCATAACCTTCATTTGATATTTTTTTATTCGTTTTAGTAAATTTTCTAAGTAGGTCATAGCTTGTGTAAGTTATCTTGGCCTCAAAACACTTTTTTTATATTTTGTATTTTTCTTCTTATTTTCCCTAAGCTTGGGGCAACTCATTTAATGAGGACTAGGCTTGAACTATTAGGTTTGATAGCTTCCATTATTTTTAGTATTTTCTTTACAGGATTTATTTTAAAAACATGGGTTTGGCTCATCCTACCACTTTAGGCACCATCTTGTAACCTATAAGTAGGTACTCATCTCTTGTAATTTTTTAAGCTTGATTTTTAATACAAATGCCTATACATTTTTCTCATCTTAGTGAATTTAGAAGAGTTTATGATTATTACTTAAACCATACCGAAACTTATTAGGCTTCAGGAACTTGTGGTGTTTCTTTATCGAAGCTTATCAATCAGATGAACTTGTGGTGTTTTTTTTTATTTTTCTTTATGCGCATATCTCTATTTTTCTACTACTAATCTTGTTGTTTGGTTGCTTCCAATTCAAGATCCTACTTGTATGTTATCAACTGGTCATCAAAGCTTTGGTGAATTGGAATTTGCAAGGATGAGCGGCTTCACATAGACTCTGATTTATTGGTTGTTTAATGCTGATTTTTCTTCAATTTTCATGTAATTTCTTAATTAAATTTAGTTGTAACTGGACTATGGATTGTTCATGAGCCTAAGGTGCTATATTATACTACTTTCCCTGCTTGATTTGTGCGCTATTTTGCTTGTTCTTGGGTAATATTGTGTGAAAAAATTATGTACTTATTTTGCTCATTTTCACTCCATTTTCATCTTCTTCCATGATTTTGTATTGCTTTCTTGTTGCTTGATTTAACTTTAGTGAAGTGTGGTCAAGAATTAGCCAATTAGTTGGCTTGTTCTTTCCAATTATTGTTCACTCATACTTCTTCCCCAACACCATTTTAATTCCTTGCTCATGCCCCTTTTAATTACAGTCATTTACATTTCAGTTCTTCCCCCAATCAAAATCTTAATTCCTACTTATCCTTTTTCAATTTTGTCATTTAAATTTCAGTCTTTCCCAATCACTTTAATTTTTTCTCATCCCCTTTACTTTTTGTCATAGGAAATTCAAAATGGTATGACTTCTCCAATTTTTCTATGTGCCATTTTCATGCCTTTTTCTCTTCAAATTTGAATTTCAATTTTAGATCTAATTCATTCTTCTAACCTGTTGTTAATTCTGATTGCAAATTTTGATTCAACGAAATCAAATCCTTTAGATGCAGGTGGTTGATCATTCTAATTGAATGATTTTAGAAATGGGTTGTACTTGGTGTTCATGAGATGTTATTTATGTTCTTGATGAATTTCTATTGATAATTCGAATCAATCCAACATGTTAGTGTTAGAATTGTGTATGTTGTTTGTTAACCACACTGTAACATCCGGTACTTAGAGATTTCATTAATTAGGGTAAGACTTTGAAAGCTAATTATGTGTTAAATAAGTAGAGGAAATGACTTAGGAAGTAAAGAAGCAAGACTTAGAACATAAACCAAAATCTTGAAATTTCAGTATTCTCGCTCAAGCGAGAATGTCTCGCATGAGCGAGCACAGCTCGCTTGAGCGAGAAACAGGGGACTTTTGGGAGGCTCTCTGGATAATTTTCGCTTAAGCGAGAAGAGCTCGCTGGAGCGAGAATCGTCCAGAGGGCGGGTATTTTCTGGATCATTCTCGCTTAAGCGAGAAGTTTCGCTTGAGCGAGAATGTGAAGGAAAGTCATGCAACCGAGATGCTCGCTCAAGCGAGAAGACCTCGCTTGAGTGAGAATTCACTTAAAGGCACCAGATCCTTAATTTTGAATCAGAACTTCATTTCTCTTTCTCAATCTTCTTGAGTTTAGAGAGAGAGACTCTGGGTTTTAGAGAGAGGAAGCTTAAATTGAAGCTTGAAGAGGGGATTGGGAGTAGGAATCATCAAGTGATCCACCACTATCCGTTCTTCTACCTTCAATTTTCGAGTATAGGTGAGTACAACTCACCTCCTTTATGTTTTCTTGAATGTTTCTATGAATATGCTCCCTAATCCTTACCTTCCCTTTCTCTACTAGGAATTATTGTTAGGAATTGTTGTTTGTAACTAAAATGGTATTGTGCTTTAAAATTTGAGACTTAGAATTGAAATAGGGGTTATGTGGTATGAATTAGGTTCGAAACTATCGAAAATGCTTACGTTGAATGTGTATAAATTCTGAACTTGTATTATATCATGAATTGTTGAGGAATTATTATGTTTATAATGATTGAAACACTTTAAGCCGGTTTCGACCGTGAGTAATTCAAGTCGACCTTTGCGCTGTGAGTTAAAAATTAAGTAATTATGTTTAAAACACGATTTCGATCCAGTTTGGGTGGGATTCGTCCCCGGGAAAGATATTTCTCGTAGTCTTAGCTCAGTTCTAACTCCAGAAAGAGATAAGAACATACCTGTTGGGCACAGCAGTGAGTGCATCATGCTTGCATATCAGTTTAATTGATTATTGTTTATGAATTATGTTCGATTTGTTGATTGACATTGATATATGCTCCCTGCATTCATGCATGTGATTGTATTCACTGAGATTTTTATCTCACCACGCGTTATGTGGATTATTAGTTAAGCAGGTACCACCCCAGTTAGACTCTCAGACCGAGAATTGAAGTGCTCCGGGATGGACTTTAGCTTTCTTTCTTTGATTGTTCTGAGATGTTTTTTTTTTTGTATATTTGTATATATGATACTAGGATAATAGTACACTCAGTTGGTGGTTTGCTTTCACTAGTGATTATTGTAAATAGACCTGATGTTCAAAATATGTAGATATTCATCTTTATATATATATAGTGGTTTTAGCCTAGATGCATGAGTTTATCGCTTAGAATTATTTGCGGATTGTTGAATTATCGTTGGATTCTTTACAATTTCGTGAATATATTGATTACAGAATCATCACGTTTTAAATTCTAAGTTAAGAATTTGGTTTCCAATGGGCTAAATTCTGATTTAGAAATTAGGGCGTTACATTTTGATATCAGAGCAGTTCAATCCAATTGGACTGTTGAATTAGGGAGTTTTTGTGGTTTGTTTATGATTCTTTATATATTATTTTGTGAATTGAGAGACTGATCACCTCGATATTTGCTTAATGATATGTAGGGAGTTATGGCAGGCGGCAGAAGAGGTCGTTCAAGGGTTAATCCTCATTCCCCTCCTCTTTCATCATCTCAGGGTCCTCTTCCAGATCCTGTAGCTGCAGCTCTTCAAGCACTCACTCAGATGATGGGTGAACAAATTAATTCTAATCGGACTCAGGTGGAAGCGGCACGTGAACAAGCTGCCACCAATGCAGCCATACTTCAAGAGATGAGTCGAAGGCCAACGGAGACACCACATCCCCCTGCTGTGGATCCGTTTGCAGTAGGGTTGTCTGAGTTTCGGAAGCACAATACCCCGTAGTTCAATGGGGTTTATGATCCTAATGTTGAGGAAAGTTAGCTCCGAGATTTAAATCGAGTTTTTGAAGTAATGAAGTGTACGGACGAGGCCAAGGTGGGTTTTGCAGTCTATATGCTAAGGGGGGAAGCTAAAGACTGGTGGAAGACTGCGAAAGTTCGAGCTGCTGAGGTGGAGGCACCAATGACATGGGATGTATTTCAGAATCTGTTCTTGGGGAAGTATTTCCCAGCAACCATCAAGAGGCAAAAAGAGGTAGAGTTTCTACAGTTAAGGCAAGGAGATATGTCAGTGGGCCAATATGTGGCAAAATTTGAAGAATTAGCAAAGTACTCTCGTTACCTTCAAGTTGTTACTGATGAAGAATGAAGATGCACTCAATTTGAAGGGGGACTACGACCTGAACTGCTGGATCGGGTCGGGACTTTGGAGATCAGGGATTTTTCCACCTTAGTCAGTAAGTGTTACATTGCTGAGAAGAATTATCAAGGAACTACACCAACATCTGCGCCACCAGAAAACAAGGGAAAGAGGAAGTTTGAAATGCTCATCCAGGGCAAGAGTCCTAAGCCTAAGTGGCAAGGCAAACTAGTCTTGGCCACTCAGCAGGCCCAACGCCAAGGGGTACCTACATGCCCCAAGTGTGGAAAGGAGCATTCAGGAGAGTGTCTGACAGGGAAGAATACATGTTACTTCTGCAAACAATCTGGTCATGTCAAGAGGGAGTGTCCCAAGCTGAAGAATTCCCAGAAACCTCAATCCACAGGAAGAGTCTTCACCCTCAGTGGGGAAGTTGCAGCTTCTGCAGACAATCTGTTGCGAGGTATGTGCACCTTAGGAGAGCGGACCTTAATTGTATTGTTTGATTCAGGGGAAACCCATTCTTTTATTTCTTTTGATTGTGTGAACCAATTGAAATTTCCAGTTGATTCCTTACCTTATGTTCTTAGTGTAATTACACCTGCCAAAGAGGCTATTTCCACTTCTCTTGTATGTTCTCAATGCCCTATTGTTATACAAGGGAGAGTCTCTAAGGTTGATCTGATTTGTTTACCTTTAAAGGGAATGGATATTATTTTAGGAATGAACTGGTTATCTTCCAATCAGGTCATGTTAGATTGTTTTAATAAGAAAGTTGTATTTCCCTCTTTTCCTTCTCCTCCGAGGGAGAGACCACCTGTGCTTTTGTCCAGTGTAACCCAAGTAACCCAATGCCTTAGTGACGGGAGTGATTGTTTCATTTTGTTACTTTCCTCAACACTAGAGTCTAAAGTAGATTTGAGTAGGGTAGCCACGGTTCGGGAGTTTAAAGATATTTTCCCTAATGAAGTTACAACCTTACCTCCGAATCGAGAGATAGAGTTTTCCATAGATTTAATATCGGGTTCAGGACCCATTTCTAAGGCACCATACAAAATGTCTCCACTAGAACTTAGTGAACTTAAAACTCAATTAGAGAATCTCATAGCTAAAGGGTTCATTAGGCCTAGTGTGTCACCCTGGGGGGCTCTAGTGCTTTTAGTGAAAAAGAAAAATGGGAGTATGAGACTGTGTGTAGATTATAGGCAACTGAATAAGGTCACCATCAAGAATAAGTATCCCCTACCCAGAATAGATGATCTTTTAGACCAACTTAGAGGCGCCTCAGTGTTTTCCAAGATAGATTTGAGATCAGGATACCACTAGATCAAAATTAGGAACAAAGATATCTCCAAAACAACTTTTAGGACTAGGTATGGGCACTACGAGTACCTGTTAATGCCATTTGGTGTTACTAATGCTCCTGCTGTATTCATGGACTATATGAATCGGATTTTTCGGCCCAATTTAGATCAGTTTGTCGTTGTGTTTTATCGACGATGTCTTGATTTATTCCTGTAGTCTAGAGGAACATGAGCGTCACCTTAGGATTGTTTTAGGGGTGCTGAGAGATAAGAGATTATTTGCAAATCCTGAGAAGTGCAAGTTTTGGATGGACAGAGTCCATTTCTTAGGGCATGTGATTACTAGTGAGGGAGTATCAGTTGATCCTAACAAGGTAGAAGCCGTCCTTGAATGGGAAAGACCTAAAACCGTTACGAAAATTAGGAGTTTCCTAGGATTGGCTGGTTATTACCGGAGATTCATTAATGGATTCTTTCGGCTAGCCTTGCCTCTCACAAGGTTGACTCGAAAGGGACAAGCTTTTGTGTGGGACAAGAAGTGTGAGGAGAGCTTTCTCGAACTCAAAAAGAGGTTGACCACCGCTCTGGTACTGGCGTTACCGGATTTTTCTAGAACCTTTGAGGTGTACAATGACGCCTCAGGGAAGGGCTTAGGGTGTGTTTTGATGCAGGAAAGGAGAGTGGTAGCTTATGCTTCTAGGCAGTTGAGGCCTCATGAGGAAAATTATCCTACTCACGATTTAGAATTAGCAGCTGTGGTATTTGCCCTCAAAATTTGGAGGCATTATCTGTTCGGTGTGAGATTTGAGGTCTTTAGTGATCATAAGAGTTTGAAATATCTCTTTGATTAGAAAGAACTCAACATGAGGCAGAGAAGGTGGATGGAGTTCCTTAAGGACTATGATTTTGAACTGAATTATCACTCGGGTAAAGCCAATGTAGTGGCTGATGCCCTCAGTAGGAAATCCCTTCATGTGTCATCCTTGATGGTGCATGAAATGAACCTTCTGGAAGATTTTAGGAATTTGAGCCTTAGTGTTGAGTTTGGTGAGGGTACCATCAGGTTAAGTAGATTTGAAATCACTAGTGAGCTTCAAGCTCTTATCAGGGAAGCTCAGGGTTCGGACCCGGATCTTCAGAGAAAGAAGGGGCAATTAGGGTTTTTTGAGCCAGAGGATGGGATGATTCTCTTCCAAGGTAGAGTCTGTGTCCCTAAGGGGGTAGTGTGAGGCAGCTAATTTTAGAGGAGGCCCATAGGGGCAAATTTTCCATACATCTTGGCACTACCAAGATGTATCGGGATTTGAAGAGGAGGTTTTGGTGGGGTGGTATAAAGAAAGAGATAGCTGAGTATGTTTCTAAGTGTCTAACCTGTTAGCAAGTCAAAATAGAACATCAGAAACCATCAGGAACACTCACGCCTTTAGAAATCCCTAAGTGGAAGTGGGAGAGTATAGCTATGGACTTTGTGGTAGGATTACCTTGAGTCCAGGCTGGTTTTGATGCCATCTGGGTCATTGTGGACCGATTAACTAAATCAGCCCATTTTCTCCCGGTTAGGAATAACTATTCCCTGGGTAAATTAGCAAACTTGTATGTCAAGGAGATTGTTAAACTCCATGGCATCCCCTCTAGAATCATATCTGATAGGGACCCTAGGTTCACCTCTAAGTTCTGGAACGCACTCCACCGGTCTTTCGGGACTAAACTTAGGTTTAGCATCGCATACCACCCTCAGACTGATGGTCAGTCTGAGAGAATGATTCAAACCTTAGAGGATATGCTTAGAGCTTGTGTTTTAGAGGGATCAGGTAGTTGGGATAGGTACTTACCCCTCATAGAGTTTGCTTACAATAACAGTTTTCATAGCAGTATAGGCATGGAACCTTATGAGGCTCTGTATGGTAGGAAGTGCAGATCTCCTCTGCGTTGGTTTGAGATTGGTGAGAAAGCCCTATTGGGTCCGGAGTTAGTGCAGGAAACCACTGAGAAAATTAGGATCATTAAGGAAAAGCTTGCAACTGCCCAATGCCGGCAGAAGAGCTATGCTGATAATCGAAGGAAGGACTTAGAGTTTGAGGAAGGAAACCATGTTTTTTTAAAAGTAACTTCTGTCACTGGTGTTGGAAGAATGATCAAAACTAAGAAGTTGAGTCCTAGATACGTAGGTCCATTTCAAATCCTGCAGAGGGTTGGCCCTCTGGCCTACAGGATTGCCCTCCCACCACACTAGTCCAAAATTCATAATGTCTTTCATATATCTCAGTTAAGAATATATATTCATGATCCTTCACATGTTTTAAACTCTTAATCAATATAATTGAGGGAAGATCTCACCATTTCTTCAAAGCCTGCACAGATTGTGGACAGAAGTGCCAAGACCTTGAGGAACAAGACAATTCCTTTGGTTAAGGTAGTATGGGAAGGTCAGTCACATGAGGAAGCAACCTGGGAGAAGGAAGATGTCCTTCGTTCTCAATTTCCGGAACTATTTCAGTTGAGGTAAAGTCTTTTTCCCATCTTTTAACCAATTTTGGGGACAAAATTGCCTAAAGTGGGGTAGAAATGTAACATCCGGTACTTAGAGATTTCATTAATTAGGGTAAGACTTTGATAGCTAATTATGTGTTAAATAAGTAGAGGAAATGACTTAGGAAGTAAAGAAGCAAGACTTAGAACATAAACCAAAATCATGAAATTTCAATATTCTCGTTCAAGCGAGAATATCTCGCTTGAGCGAATTATGCAGCAAAATGTAGGAACTAAGTTTTCTGCAATTCTCGCTTGAGCGAGCACAGCTCGCTTGAGCGAGAAATAGGGGACTTTTGGGAGGCTCTCTGGATAATTTTTGCTTAAGCGAGAAGAGCTCGCTGGAGCGAGAATCATCCAGAGAGGGGGTATTTTTTGGATCATTCTCGCTTAAGCGAGAAGTTTTGCTTGAGCGAGAATGTGAAGGAAAGCCATGCAACCGACATGCTCGCTCAAGCGAGAAGACCTCGCTTGAGCGAGAATTCACTTAAAGGCACTAGATCCTTAATTTTGAATCAGAACTTCATTTCTCTTTCTCAATCTTCTTGAGTTTAGAGAGAGAGACTATGGGTTTTAGAGAGAGGAAGCTTAAATTGAAGCTTGAAGAGGGGATTGGGAGTAGGAATCATCAAGTGATCCACCACTATCCATTTTTCTACCTTCAATTTTCGACTATAGGTGAGTACAACTCACCTCCGTTGTGTTTTCTTGAATGTTTCTATGAATATGCTCCCTAATCCTTACCTTCCCTTTCTCTACTAGGAATTATTGTTAGGAATTGTTGTTTGTAACTAAAATGGTGTTGTGCTTTAAAATTTGAGACTTAGAATTGAAATAGGGGTTATGTGGTATGAATTAGGTTCAAAACTATCGAAAATGCTTACGTTGAATGTGTATAAATTCTGAACTTGTATTATATCATGAATTTTTGAGGAAATATTATGTTTATAATGATTAAAACACTTTAAGCCGGTTTCGACCGTGAGTAATTCAAGTCGACCTTTGCGCTGTGAGTTAAAAATTAAGTAATTATGTTTAAAACACGACTTCGGTCCAGTTTGGGTGGGATTCGTCCCCGGGAAAGATATTTCTCGTAGTCTTAGCTCAGTTCTAACTCCAGAAAGAGATAAGAACATACCTGTTGGGCACAGCAGTGAGTGCATCATGCTTGCATATCAGTTTAATTGATTATTGTTTATGAATTATGTTCGATTTGTTGATTGACATTGATATATGCTCCCTGCATTCATGCATGTGATTGTATTCACTGAGATTTTTATCTCACCACGCGTTATGTGGATTATTAGTTAAGCAGGTACCACCCCAGTTAGACTCTTAGACCGGGAATTGAGGTGCTCCGGGATGGACTTTAGCTTTCTTTCTTTGATTGTTATGAGATGTTTTTTTTTATATTTGTATATATGATACTAGGATAACAATACACTCAGTTGGTGTTTTGCTTTCATTAGTGATTATTGTAAATAGACCCGATGTTCAAAATATGTAGATATTCATCTTTATATATATATATATATATATAGTGGTTTTAGCCTAGATGCATGAGTTTATCGCTTAGAATTATTTGCGGATTGTTGAATTATCGTTGGATTCTTTATAATTTCGTGAATATATTGATTACAGAATCGTCACGTTTTAAATTCTAAGTTAAGAATTTGGTTTCCAATGGGCTAAATTCTGATTTAGAAATTATGGCGTTACACACACGATAAGGATTGAAATTAATGGATGCAATCGTGTTCATGATAGGTTTTTTATTCAAGTTGCAATTTACTTTTCAATCTGAATTTATTAGAAAAGGGTCCAAGTTGTTTTTTACTATTATTTTTTAGCTGTTCTTTATAAGAACACCTTTTTGATTCAATTTTAGTGAAAGATTTGAGTATTTATGCGTTTGTCCTTAGTTTCTAGTAGGGACCATCTCACAATTGTTGTAATCTTTAAGTTGGGCCAAAAAACAATTAAAAAAAATAGAAGAGTCAATAGTCAAAAAGAGGTCTTAAAAGAAAAGGATGAGTATGTGCAAAAGAAATTTGAAAGAGTTAAAAAAATGAGTAAGAAAAAGCAAAAATAATAAAGAAAAATAAAGTGCCTAAGTCAGTATTTGGTTTGTAATTGCACAGTTTGAATTGTATTTCCATCTCCATTGTAATTGTAAATTTTGGCAAAACCTTGGCAACTCTAAATGCAACTTTGAATCAACTATCACATCCATCTCTTTGCAATCTCTAATATTGTGTCTTGGTCTTTGTGGAATTCTGTTAATCCTTTTAGTAGCTTTCTTTCTAGCCATATTTGATTGTGTTTCCTTTTTTATTCCTAAGTTTTATCTTATTGCCATTCTTTGGTATGCTTTGTTTGAATTGTTTTATCTAGCTTTTGATTGCTTGTTTTAGTATTAGTTGGTTTTTGCAAGTGCCAAATAAACTCAACTGAGTGGAATGAGGCAAGAGTGGAACACTATAAAAAAAGGACAAAATAGTAACAAACATGATTGTACACCTTTTTAAGTGAAGCACTTTGTGAGTGGAAATGTCCTTAAATTTTTTGTACTAATAATCAATTAGGAGTAATGGAGGAATTGGGAAACTTTCTGTAAATTTTAAATTCCTATAAAGTGATTTCAAAATTCAAATAGGGTTAGAATGGTATTTTTGTAAAAAGGAACTGGGAAAAAGGGTGAAAATTGGTGAAAATGGTTAATGATAGGAAGCTAGAAGTTCCAATCTGAGGCATTTTTGCTCATGCGAGAATGCCCTCGCTTGAGCGAAAATATCAGTAAAAATATGGAGTCTAAGTTTTAGTTTTTTCGCTTAAGCAAGGATAGCCTCGCTCAAGCGAGGACAGCCTCGCTCAAGCGAAAACAACCTGCTCGAGCGAGAATAGCCTCGCTCAAGCGAAATTGCTTCAATTTTTGGAGTTGCTCTTTGACTTTGTCTCGCTCAAGCGAACAGATCCACGCTTGAGCGAGAACGCGAAAACATAGGGACTTGAGTATTCCCGCTCAAGAGAGAAATCCTTGCTTGAGAGAGAATGCGCGGAGTTAATTTTTTAAAATAGTGTAATTAGGGTAAGGCCTTCATTTATTGTGCATTTACTTCCTTTTAGAGACAGAAGTTAGAGAGAGAGTCTGTAAAGCTTGGATTGGAGGAGAAGAAGAAGCAAGAACCTGAACCACTTACTTCCCTTTCTCTTGAGCTCGCTTTAGGTGAGTATAGCTCACACACTCCACCTCATCTTGTATGTGAACTTCCCTATGAACCCTATTCTCTTATATTCTCTCTCCCTTGCTGGTGATTGAGTTGTTTGGCATGATTATTGTTCAATGTTTGTTGTGTTCCCTAGATATTCCCCTTACCTAGGCTACCATGTTGAAAATGGAATTTCATGGTAGGGCTTGGTATTATGGGGCTTGATATTCCCTTTACCTAGGCTACCATTCAAGAATTAAGAATTTCATGTTAGGCTTCATCCATCACAGGTCTAGGACCACCAGGCTATATGTTTAAGATTTGGCTTCGGCCTTCAGGTAATGGCGGCGACTGTATGTCCCCAAGGGAGATATCCCTTGTAGTTTGAGCTCGGGTCTAGCTTCAAGAAAGTTATAAGACCCTTACTATTGGGTTAGCAGTTCATTACAAGTTAAATTTCAAGTCATTATTCATGTAATGCAATAACGTTTTTAAGTAATATGTTAGTATTGTTGCATATCATCTGCTTGTATCCCTACACTTGTATGTTTAGTTTTTCTCACTGAGGCATTAGTCTTACCACATATTTTTGGGTTTACATTTTAGATTCCCATGATCCTGTCCAGGCCGGTCATTGAG
Source organism: Sesbania bispinosa (assembly GCA_026901365.1). Classification (NCBI taxonomy): domain Eukaryota; kingdom Viridiplantae; phylum Streptophyta; class Magnoliopsida; order Fabales; family Fabaceae; genus Sesbania; species Sesbania bispinosa. The sequence continues at coordinate 441,592 of QLOH01000052.1, forward strand.
GGTCAATGAGTTGTTGAAGCTTACTGCTACACCTGGCTTATGGAGCATTATTCATTTAATTCCTATTTTGTTAAACATTGTCATGCATATTCTTTTGATGGATATTTAGTACATGTGTTGCCCTTTTTGGGAGATTCTTTTGTTAGGACACATGTATTGTAATATCCATGCCAGTTGATGTATTTAACTACTCATATTATGTTTAATTAAACATTGGATTAGTTAAACCAGTCTTTATCATGTTTATCGATATCGTTAATGTCGTGAAAAATAATTCCCTAATTTTGGGACTTATTCTCCAACGGGCATAAATCCTAAGTTTCCGGAATTAGGACGTTACATTATGGTATCGGAGCAATTCAATCCAATTGGACTGTGGATAAGTGTTTTTCCTGCTATTTAGTTATTATCTTATGTACATTGTTATGAAATATAGAGACTAATCACCTCCATATTTATTAATTGATGTGTAGATGATTATGGATAAAGGCAGGAGAGGTAGACCCCCATTTTACCCACGACCTCCTTCACCACCGAATGTCAGTCAGGACCCGGTGGCAGCAGCCCTCCGGGTGCTTACTCGCTTTATGGGGGATCAGGCGGCGTCTAATGCCACTATGTTTCAGGAACCTCATTGTCAGCCGACGGGGACGCCTCCACCTCAGGCGGCTGACCAGCTCGTGTTTGGTCTTACGGAGTTCCGTAAGCATAGTCCATCACATTTCACTGGGGCCTTTGACCCGGAAGCTGCAGCAAAATGGCTCAAGGAACTCACTCAGATCTTTGGAGTCATGAGGTGCTCAGAGGAGTTGAAGGTGTCTTATGCATCCTACATGCTCCGTGGAGAGGCAGCGGTTGGTGGCATGGGACGCGTGCCAATCTAGACACACCAGGGGTCCCAATACTCTACGATGAGTTTGAGACAACATTCTTGGACAAGTACTTTTTGGAGAATGTGAGGAAGCAGAAGGAGACAAAATTCCTACACCTGAAGTAGGGAGGCTTGACTGTGGACCAGTTTGTGGCTCGATTTGAAGAATTATCCAAATACTCTCCCTACCTCCAAGTCCACCCGGATGAGGAGTGGAGGTGCTCCCACCTGGAGCAAGGTCTGAAGCCTGAAATCAAGAGGGCAATGGGGACCTTGGAGATTAGGGACTCTCCTACCTTGGTCAACAAGTGCCTCATTGCTGAGGAGAACCTTAGTGAGCCTGAGGAACCTAAGCCTTCGGATCCCAAGGGTAAGAGAAAGCTTAAAGACCCTGTTCGGCAAGGGCTCCAGGCCCAAGTGGCAAAGCAACACCCACTTGGCTATCCGCCCTGCTCAAAAGCTGGGGTAGATACCCAAGTACTCCAAGTGTGAAAAGTACCACAGGGGAGATTGTCTTTTTGGGCAGCAGAAGTGCTACTACTGCAAGGAGTCAGGCCACATGAAGAACGAATACCTAAAGTGTAACGTCCTAATTCCTAAATTCAGAAATAATGCATGTTGAGAGCACCATTTCCAAATTCTTAAAATGATTTCATGCATTATCGATATCAACAAATAATACATCATGACGCTTAGGTAATCCAATCGTTACTTAAGCATAAATTAACCAAATACAACTTAGTGATTACAATTAAAATGCCACCCAGTGGCTTAACTACAATATTACAAATTCACATCCTATCCACTACACCACAATTCCCAAAAATTAGATTACAATAACAAGGCTACAAACACCCATCTAAAAGAGCCCTCAACTCTCTAGTCAAGCATCCGGATAGCAACCTACACATCTGAATGTAATTCCCACATCGTGGGACGAGACTATGTCCCAATGAATATGATCATGCATATAGTGTAGGGATTTTCAGGCAAATGGAAATGCAATATCTCGACAATAAATAGCCAATCATATAGTCATGCATAACATAACAAGTAAATCGCTCAAATCCCCTTTTGGGGCAAATCTAGTGTTTAACCCACACTAAGGGTGTCTTATCACTGTTCCTCTTTTGAGTGCTCGGCCATGTGACCAAGGACCATCGTCCAGGGCCACCCTCTTTAAGTTTTATTAACAAACAAGAATAATATGAATGTGATTCATTTTAATTGAGGAACCCCATTTACCCCTTGGCCTAGGAGTAAATGTGGTTACCTTGTTCCTCTTTTTCCTCTTTGGTCCGTAGACCCATGAAATTCCTCTTTATGCATGAGGTCTAAAGACCCAAATCCTTTTCTTTTAAAACATGAGGTCTTAAGACCCAATTTCCTTCTTTCAAAACATGAGGTCCTAAGACCCAATTCTTTTTCTTCAAGCATGAATGGATGGTGACATGAGGAGTGACAATAATTTCATAAGCATGAGCATGAACATGCGCATGAATGTACAACTCTTCCAAGGTCTCAACATCAACAATCCACAAATACAAAAAATCCCAAATCCTCTAACCTAGGGTTTGAGCCATAAATACATACAACCAAATCAATCATACCAACAACCCTAGATTCAACACTAATCAACCACAATCAACAATATAAGCAAGGGAAGTAAAATTATGGAGCATACATGGGCATTCAATCAAAATGAAAGTGAGTGGATGAACCACACTCACCTCTAATGGAGGAAATAGAGAAGAATGGAGGGATTAGAATGGAGATCCAAGCTTTAAGAGGTGGTGGAGAAGCCTCCAATCTAGCTCCTCTTCTTCTCCTAGTTCCTTCTCTCTCTAAACCCTCCTCCCTCTCTCTAGAACCAGAAAATGAAGGTAGAAATGAGGGGAGGAGAGGGTTCTGCGTGTTTTTTAAAAATAGGAACGCGTTTGCTCGCTCGAGCGAGCATCAACTAGCTTGAACGAGCAAACTCTTTGAGTTGCTCACAAACAAATGCGCGTGCTCGCTCAAGCGAGTCAAGCGAGCATCAACTCGCTTGAGCGAGTAAACTTTCTATTTGGAGGTTCAAATGAGATCGGAATACTATCGTATAACATATCAAACTGAAGCCCCAGATCTTAGCTTTCTAATGCAAGTGGAATCACCTCAATTTGACACCTATAACTATAGATATTATCGAATTAATGCACCAAGGTCATTAGGCTTAAAACCCAAAATTAAGCAACAACCTCGGTTGAAGCCTAACGGGGCACACTTTGCATGAGCCATGATGTAAATCATCAATTCGCTTCAATAAGGCTAAGGTTAAGGGTTCTAATTATCCATGGGAATATGCTCCTCTATTCCCTTGTTCCTTTCCATAAAATCACCTTTATACCCCGGTTCCTTGAGTCTACGCCTCTCCTCTTCCTTCCCGCCAATTCATTTAAGCTTAGTTCCTTCCGTATTAATCTAATTCCCTAGTTCCAATGTCTCTACTTCATTCATCACCTCTTCACCATGCTAGCCTTTCTACCACCGGGTGTGACTCCTACTATGCTAACTCTACAGTCAGGTTTGGCTTAATACTTAGTTTTTTCCCTTCTCGGTTCCCTTAAAACTCACAACTCTTAATCGATTCCCTAACTCTTGTCTTATTTTCCTCTTCAACCCCTAAGTTCTCATCTTACTTCTAACTTCCTTTTTTGCGGTGGGATTCACAACCTAAGGCTTCCACGGTATTTCTATATTCAAATTTCCGGGATGTTACACAAAGAGGAAGGACCAGCCCAAGCCTTAAACCGCCGGGAGAGTCTTTACCCTTAGTGGGGAAGCGACTACTAATGCCGAAAATCTGATGCAAGGTACATGTATGTTTAATGATCAGTCCTTAATTATACTGTATGACTCCGGGGCAACCCATTCATTTATTTTTATTGATTGTGTGAAGGAATTAGACTTGTATGCCACTTCCTTACCCTACCATCTAAATGTTATCACCCCGGCTAAGGAGGCAATTTCCACTTCTTTTGTTAGTTTAAAATGCCCAATTGTTATACAAGAGAAGGCCTTCGAATTCTATTTAATTTGTTTTCCCCTTAAGGGCATAGATGTGATCCTTGGCATGGATTGGTTGTCGCAGAACCAAGTCATGTTGGATTGCTACAACAAGGTTGTTGTTTTTTCGCCTCTTCCTCTTCCTCCGAGGAAGCGGCCAACCATGTTGTTTTCTTGTATTGCTCAAGTTTCTGAAAGCCTGTGTGATGGGAGTGACTATTTTCTTTTAATGCTTTCTTCAATTGTAGATAAGATCTATGACTTGAGTGGTATAGCTATTATCAAGGAGTATCAGGATGTTTTCCCTAGTGAGGTAACCACCCTTCCACCTGATAGGGAGATTGAGTTTTCCATAGACTTGGTTCCATGCACCAGACCCATATCTAAGGCACCCTATATGATGTCTCCACTAGATATTAGTGAACTTAAGTCTCAATTAGAGGAACTCAGAGAAAAGAAATTCATTAGGCCTAGTGCGACACCCTGGGGAGCACTTGTGCTCCTAGTTAACAAGAAGAATGAGAGTATGAGATTATGTTTGGACTATAGGCAGTTGAACAAAGTGACCATTAAGAACAAATATCCCTTGCCTAGGATCGATGACCTGTTAGATCAACTTAGGAGATCGTCTATTTTCTCTAAGATAGACTTGAGGTCAGGTTATCATCAAATCAAGATTAAGGGTGAGGATATATTTAAGACTGCTTTTAGGACTAGGTATGGGCACTATGAGTATTTGGTTATGACATTTAGCTTAATGTTGAAATTCTAGCAAGCGTACCAAAATCCCAGTAGTATAATAGTAAGTAAGAGTATCGTATCCACAGGGAACAGTTCAATTTATAAAGATTAGTGGTCACAACTATCAAGTGAAAATACGGTTGTTGGTTATTGAATTGCGAAAGTAAATAAAAACAGAAAATAAATTGAGATAAGTAGAGACAGTTACTTGGACTAGGATTGAACTTCGTTTCATCGCACCCCTTTCGTATGTGATCCCCAATATTATTTATGAATATATAATTATGATACCCTAGCCAAACTATGTTATTTTACCCTGGTCTCCACAGTGATAAAATACTCAGAAATAATTCATGCGGGTTCTCCTAAACGACAAATTACCTCGGCTTTAAAGATCTGTTTTCCGTTTGTTAACACTATCAATTCGCCCTAGTGTTCATAGTGACTACTATGAGTATTTTTACCAATTAGAGTTCAAGTTTCCTATGTCTAGCTCCCCCAAACTCACTATTGATTTTATAGAACCACCTCTCGAATGCGCCCCATAAAACCAACCTATAACTCCAGCACATAGGCGGAAGTTACACATTAAGCAAAGTATAAAAATATCGATATCATGCAAATAGGGATTCATAAATAATAAAGAAATTCACATAATATCGGGGATTGAATCGACTACATTCAATCCTATCGGAGAGTTTAGCTACGCATGATAGCCATTACAAACCAACGGAGAAACTGTCACACTTTTCTCCCGCCCTAGCTTCTGCTCTGGCATCTCCCTTAGGTCTCTGGGACTTGCTTTGATCTTTACAAAAGGTCCTTTAAATAAAATTTGGAAAGCTATCTGAAATCTATAAGTAATCTGATTTGAAATCCTTTGAAAAACTGATCCCGTATTCCTGCGCTCCAACCTACGCTCAGCGCAGATGAAGCGCGGGATCTAGAGAGTAATTTAATTGTTGCGCTCCACTTGCGCTAAGCGCAGGTGGAGCGTGATTCACGTTCCAGCTTTCCCTGATTTCCTCTTTTTCAACTTGATCTATTCCTGATCTTATCCTTATTTGCTTTGTTTTCCTTATTTCCCTCTTTTTGACTTGATTTTGTGCTGATTTGATCTTCAATTTGAATTTAGACCCCATGAGGAAAACTATCCCACCCATGACCTAGAGCTAGAAGTTGTGGTGTTTGCCCTCAAAATTTGGAGGCATCACCGATATGGAGTGAGATTTGATGTTTTTAGTGACCATAAGAGTCTTAGGTACCTTTTTGACCAGAAGGAGCTTAACATGAGGCAAAGGCGATGGATGGAGTTCCTCAAGGATTATGATTTTGAGTTTAAGTACCACCCGGGAAAGGCCAATGTGGTGGTCGATGCCCTGACCAGGAAATCCCTGCATGCATCCTTGATGATGGTTCATGAGCTGGAGTTGATGGAGGAGTTTAGGGATTTGAGCCTAAGTGTGAGTGTCGGGGCAGACCACTTGAGTTTGCACCGACTAAAGGTATCCATTGAGTTAATGTCCATGATCAGGGAAGCTCAGAGCTCGGACCCGGAGCTCCAAGCTAGAAAGGTTCAACCAGGTTCTCTGAGGCGGGTGATGGGATGCTTCTCTTCCAAGGGAGGGTGTGTGTCCATAAGGGAGGTAGCCTTAGGCAAGGTATCTTAGAGGAGGCTCATAAGAGCAAGTTCTCGGTGCATCCTGGTGCCACCAAGATGTACCAGGATCTTAGGAAGATGTTTTGGTGGGAAGGCATGAAAAAAGAGGCAGTTGATTTTGTCTCTAGATGTCTAGTGTGACAACAAGTTAAAATAAAGCACCAGAAACCATCAGGACCCCTGCAGCCCGTAGAGTTACCTGAGTGGAAATAGGAGGGAATAACCATGGATTTTGTGGTGGGACTACCAAGAGTCCCAGCTGGACATGACGCCATTTGGGTCATTGTTGATAGGCTAACCAAGTCAGCTCATTTCCTACCCATCAAAGCTACCTACCATTTGAACAAGTTAGCAGACTTGTACATCAAGGAGATTGTGAGGCTCCACGATGTACCCTCTAGCATAGTCTCAGATAGGGATCCGAGATTCACCTCTAGGTTTTGGAGAGACCTCCATCAGGCCTTTGGGACTAAGTTGAGTTTTTAGCATAGCTTACCATCCTCAGACTGATGGCCATTCTGAGATGATCGTTCAGACCCTAGAGGATATGCTTAAGTCTTGTGTGCTAGAGGAATAAGGGAGTTGGGAGTTGGGATAGATACCTGCCATTGATAGAGTCTCCTATAACAACAACTTTCATAGTAGCATAGGCATGGCGCCTTATGAAGCTTTGTATGGGAGAAGGTGTAGGTCTCCCTTGTGTTGGTATGAGGTGGGTAAGAAGAACCTCTTGGGGCCGGGGTTTGTCCAGGAGACCTAAGAAAAGATTAAGTTCATTAGGGAGAAACTCATGGCTGCTCAGAGTAGGCAGAAGAGTTATGTCGATAGGAGGAGGAAGGATCTAGAGTAGGCAGAAAAGATTAAGGTCATCAGGGCCAAAAAGCTCAATCCCAGATACATTGGTCCATTCCAAATGCTGCAGAGGATTGGTCTTGTAGCCTACAGAATAGCCCTACCTCCTCACTTGTCCAACCTTCATGATGTGTTTCATGTCTCTCGGTTCAGAAAGTACATTCATGATCCTTCACACGTCATTAGTTCCGAGTCAGTACAATTAAGGGAGGATTTGACGGTTCTAGCCAAACCTGCACAGATTGTTGACTGAAGCATCAAAGCCCTAAGTAATAGGCCAATCCCTTTGGCGAAGGTGATTTGGGAGGTTCAGTCACCAGAGGAGGCCAAATGGGAGGAGGAGGACGATGTCCGAGCTCAGTATCCCGAGTTAGTTTTGTGAGATAATTCTTAATAACTTAATTTTAAGGACAAAACTAATTTAAGGGGGTAGAATTGTAACATCCCAAATTCCTAGAAAGTGATTTCATAATTCAAATAGGGTTAGAATGGTACTTTTATAAAAAGAAACTAGGAAAATAGGGTAAAAGTTGGTGAAAATGGCTAAGGATAGGAATCTGGAAGTTCCATTCTAAGGAATTTTCACTCAAGCGAGAACGCCCTCGCTTGAGAAAAAATATCAGTAAAAATGTGGAATCTGAGTTCTAGTTTTTTCACTTAAGCGAGGACAGCCTCGCTTAAGCGAGAACAATCTCGCTCGAGAGAGAATGACCTCGCTCAAGCAAATTTGCTTCAATTTTTGGAGTTGCCCTCTGACTTTGTCTCGCTCAAGCGAGTAGATCCTCGCTTGAGCGAGAAGGCAAAAACAGAGGGACTTGAGTATTCCCGCTCAAGCGCTTGAGCGAGAAGGCAAAAACAGAGGGACTTGAATATTCCCGCTCAAGCGAGAAATCCTCGCTTGAGCGAGAATGCGCGAAGTTTTTTTTTTAAACTGAGTAATTAGGGAAAGGCCCTCATTTATTGTGCATTTAATCCCTTGTAGAGAGAGAAGTTAGAGAGAGAGTCCGTAAAGTTTGGATTGGAGGAGAAGAAGCAAGAACCTCAACCACTTCCTTCCCTTTCTCTTGAGCTCGCTTAAGGTGAGTATAGTTCACACACTAAACCCTATCTTGTATGAGAACTTCCCTATGATCCCTATTCTCTTTTATCCCCTCTCCTTTGCTTGTGATTGACTTATTTGGCATGATTATTGTTCAATGTTTGTGGTGTTCCCTAGATATTATTCCCTTTACCTAGGCTACCATGTTGAAAATGGCATTTTATGTTAGGGCTTGTGTAAGTTATCTTGGCCTCAAAACACTCTTTGGATGTTTTGTATTTTTCTTCATATTTTACCTAAGCTTGGGGTTCCTCGTTAAATGAGGGCTAGGCTTTAACTCTTTTAGGTTTGATAGTTTCCTTTCTTTTTAGTATTTTTTTTATAGGATTTATTTTAATTTCATGGGTTTGGCCCATCCTACCACGTTAGGCACCATCTTATAGTCTATAAGTTGCTCCTCTCTAGTAATTTTTTTAGCGTGAGTTTTAATACAAATGTCTATGCATTTTTCATCCTTTTAGTTAATTAGTTGAGAATAGTTTGTGGTTCTTACTTAAACCATACCAAAACTTATCAGGCTCCAAGAGATTGTGGCGTTTCTTCATCCAAGCTTATCAATCCAAGAGGGGTTGCCCTTGATTGTGGTGCTTGCATTCCATTTCTATCTCTCCATATATCTTTTTATTTTTCTTCTCCTTTGTTCTATTTTATGTGTATATCTCTGATTTTCTACTGCTAATCTTATTGTTCTGTTGCTTCTAATTCTAGATCTTGTTTGTATATTATCAATTATGGAGACTTTTATTGTTACTAGAAAATTTGTAGGATATATTTTTTTTTTCAACATTATGAATATCTTTTCAATTTCTTTGTATTTTCTCTCTTATGAAAATAAACATGACTTAATCATTTCTTAAACATCATGTTATTATTTTTTAGTTTATTGTGTTTTACCTCCATATGCACTAGATGTATCGGTAATAAACTATTCTCTTTGGTCCTTACTATAGTCATTAATGATTAACGAAGGATTATAAACATTCTTGCAAATATGGCAAGACAAGCAAGACAAGAAGAGTATTTAATGTTAATAGTGAGAATTAAAATTAAGTTCAAACTTTAATGTGACCGTTAGTGTGGTTTTTTCCCTGAATTGTTTAAAATAACTTTTAGATAATTTGACTTCAGTTTTTTTTTTTTTTTGCTTGAAAACATTGACAGTCAAGGGATTGCGGGTTATTAATTTTAGCAAGTTGGATTAACCAAAAAGTCTAAACTGTCGGTGGAAGTAATAAAGATTAATTAAAGAAATATTTATTTCACCAAAAAAAATTAAAGAAATATTTTTATAAGAAAGTCTTGATTACTATGAGAAGACATTGTACACTTGAATTCTTCACATATCCTATTCATTCCTTTTACACCAATTGTAAATAAACACAAGCACGTAAAAAAAAAAAAAAAAACCATCGTTATCAAATTCATTAAATTATCAATTATAATCACTATATATTAGTGTCTTTATGGCCAGTTCCTATATTTTGTTTTTTTAACTATTTGTATCCTCCACGGGAGATAATACTGGTCGAGCCGGGAACATCCAAATCATGGTGAGGTTAGCTCTCCCAGCGGAGATTTTTTCCATCCACAAGACTCGAACCTGAGATCTTACTCAAGGTAAATCAAGCACGTACCACTTGAACCAAACTCTATTGATGGTGCTTTTGTTATTTTTAAAGTGATCAATATATCAAATTCATTTCTTCGGTTAATTTATTACCTAAATGTTAAACAAATATAATTTTAATGAAGAGATGAAATGAGTTATAAGTTGAAGATTTATATAAGAAAATATTTATTTAATCAATCTCATAATAGGATTATATTAAATATTGGGAGGATAATTTTGCTGCCCATAAAAATCTTCCTACCTGATCTTACACCAAAAAATATCGATGTACAAATTAATTTAAAGGCGAAGGCGGCACCCTTTAAGGGAAATTTTAGGGTACCCTCTCGTGAGAGAGGGTTTTGGTACCTTCTTTGATCATTTAATCAATTTCTCTCAACTTTCTTAAATGATCTTAGTATTTTTATACTTATAGGACAATATTTAACTATTAGAATTTGTATTTTTAATTTTTGAAAAGACTTTTTGACCCCCAATAACTATTATCATGTATTTTTTATTGTATTCCCCCATTTTTTCACATTTTCATTTTGCAATACACATGTGTCTCATTTAAAATCTATTTTATGTCTTTGAAATAATTTAGGATGGAGTACACGACTTGTTCCTACGTTATTTTGGCCTCTTCAATAAAAAAATGACAAGAAGGTACCAAAACTCTCTCTAACGGGAGGGTACCAAATTGCAACCCTTGATTTAATGGTGTAGAGAAAATTCATCAAAAAAATGTAGAGAGAAGAGTTAATTAATATTCATTTATATATGTGTACAAAATTACCCCATGTAGGCATTTTGTGATCGAGTCTGACCCCAATCACTTTACATATCCGAATAATATATATGCTCATATGATGCACGCTTATGAAATAATCATAAGCCTATCAAAATCAAATACCTACTATTCGATTAATTAAGAAGCTTATAGTACATCAACATTCAACATGTGATATAATTTTAAAGTCGTTAGAATCGTAAATGTCTTTAACATGAAATTTTGCCATTTTATATGTTTGGCTATAATATTGCTCCTGATAATTTCTTTTAGGGAAAAATATATTTTTTATCCCTGTAATTTTAGTTAACCTTGGTCTTCGTTCTTGTATGATCTTTTATTTTTTTCCCTCAACTTTCTAAACTCCCAATCCATGATCTCTGACCGTTAGTGAGCTATGTTAACTTGATGAGTTGGGTAACAAAAGTTACATATTAGCCTCAGTAGTTAATAATTAAAAATTAATAAAAAAAGTTAATTAGATGATTAGATAGTTATTTGTGACTCACTATTGAGGCTGACATGTAATTTTTTTTAGCTAGCTCATCAGGTTAACAGATCTCACTGACGGGCAGAGACCACGGTTTGGGGGTTTAGAAAGTTTAGGAACAAAAAACACAGGATTTAAAGCACAGGATGAAGACTAAAGTTGACCGAAACTATAGGGATGAAAAACATATTTATCCCTTTCTTTTATTTGATTATAATGCCCTCCATCTTTGTTATTAATCCTACCCTTTTGTTAATTTATAAATTATATAATCTGTGTATTCATCAAGAAAAAAGTGTCACGTACTATATATTATTATTATTATTATTATTATTATTATTATTATTTATTTGATAATTATGATATGTATATATATAGGCAACGTCTAGGTCTAGGTGACACACCGGTGTTCCATCTTCTCTAAACCGTTAGATTTATTTATTTTTTAATGAACGTCTCTGATGTATTACCTGTTACTTGATAAACCGGTTTGTGTAAAAATTGCTCAGGTGCCCCACTTGTGAAATTTTAAACTGCTATCTGTTAGCAACCTTCATTAGTGGTCCAGCAACCGAGCGAACAAAATGGACCAAATGGTGCGAAGAAGATCGTCCAGCAAGACAGTACCGATGTTTATCGATTTTTGGTTTGAAGTATCCATTAATGGTGTTATTATTTTTGGTCCAGCAAAACAGTATCGTTGTTTATTATTTTATTCAAACAGGTTAACTAACTTCTATAATCTGGAAAAAAGTGACACACCCTAAAAGCACCCATATATGCGTGTGTAGTATATGTTAAGTTTTCATCGTTATTTTCAACAAAACATTGACATAATTGGTGTTTGGGAATTTAAGATGACATACAATTGTACCATAATGAAAATACTTTATATGTAACTTTAATTGCTTATGCATTTTGAGTTTAATAACTCATGTATATTCAAAATCTCATGCTTTAACATCTAATTAAGTAATTATTTGTTTGGTTTGCCTTATACCTAGTCTTTTGGAAGGCCAAAGAAAGAGAAGAAGAAGAATTATTTATAGAATGAAAATACCAAAACAAGTCAGCGAATCCTTAGGCTGAGGTCATACGGATTTAGTCTCCTCTCAGTGCATTTGTCTGTTCATGTTAATCAGCCCCACGAAAGTGACAGTTTCAAGATGATTAACTTAATTTGCTCTGTTTTTTTTTTTTTTTTTTTTTGTGTTTGACATTGCACTTAATACAAAGTTTTCACCTAAACAAAAAAGTTATTAGCATTCAAAGGAAATGCTTTCTCTAGCTAGGGATTAAACGTTAGAAGATAATATTATGATTGAACAAAATTAAATATGCTTCTACCATTGCCGAACAAAAAGAAGAAATATATATTAATTAACATTAATTATTTAAATGAATTCCATCCGTTCTTTTAGTCTGAATTAATAAAAGTATATATATCTAAAACGTACATGTATTACATCAGATTGGCCCATTAGTTGTACTAATTAAAGGAAAAAAATTCATTGTTTATTCAATCACATAATTATTATACATATGAAAGGCATTTAATGAATGTCATGATCAACTAATCTACTATTATTAATTTTCAATTACTGTTAATAGATAATTACATCGAAGATTTAGTATATTGCACAATATATTTAGCTTATTCTTTATTGATTTTGTTAGTCAATTATTGTGTTAGTTGTGGAGAAATTTCCAAAAAAATTATGATATATTTTTAGTCCATTGAAATGTGGCCTACATGACTGATGATAGCTACTCCTTCAATAAGATTTGCAATTAAGTTCATGTTTTTTTGTTTTTGGGAGAGCATGAGTTTTTGTGTACATGATATATGCTTCTGATATTAAGTATATATATGATAATAATTAATTCAAATGTGGATTAATTTAGATTGGTGCTGTCTCATGAAAAACTCCTTAATTTTAAAAGGTAGAGATGTATTGATCCCATTTGACTTGAGCTTTCATCACATCTCAGTTCATCAACTAATTTAACAAAAAAGAAAAAAAAAAATCCATCCACTAACTAGAAGTCTAGAATTAACTACAAATATTTATAAGTTTCAATTACAAGTCCCATTTTCCTAATATATTGGGACATATCATGGATAGGTATATATCAATAGTTAACACCATGAGTAAAATATAGATACTATCACCATCACTTTAAACAATGGATTTTCTCTTCCCCCTCTTCTACTTTCTTTTTTTTCTTTTTTCTTTGTGGTTTCTTGGCATGGGGTAAGAGGCTTTAATTTGGGGAAAGCCACACCTAGTAGAAAGCTTAAGAGGAGTGAAGAAGTAACACCCACTTCAGAAATTATTCCACAAGTGGGGCATGCCCACTTCAGATAAGTAACTCTCTGAACTTCCTTCCCCTAAACTTGGTGACCCTTTTAGATTTGGGTTAATTGGGTTTCTTTCCATCTTTGTGAGCTGACTCAAAACAGCTTTTAATACTTTCTTGTCACAGGACAGAGGGTCTAAGCTATAACCCAAATTGGGTGCTCCTCCATATAAAGTTGCATTGTTGGCAGGTAATTTTGGCTCCATATTGGTTATGTGGTTGAAAATGGGGTTGTTTTGGTTTTGAGAAAAAATGGAGAAGCAGGGCACTTGCTCAAATTCATCTGCATGGACTTGAGCTTGGTCAAAACTTATGTAAGAATCCATTAATGCAGGAAGAGATGAAGATCCTGTGTCTTCATAGCAGCTACCCATGCTTGGTTTGGAAGAAATTTCTCTGTTTTTGTAGAACACCCTACACAAAACCCAATCTTCCTGCATGTAGACAAAGTGAAAATTTTGTCTTTAATCAATAGATGAAACAAAAAGTGAAATTAAGGATAATAAAACCTTTGCAAGAGGGGAGAATTTGGTACTTTAATTTCATAAGCTTACATAAGTGTTTGATAAAAATATTCAAAGAGGATCTTCTTAGGTAAGCTACCCAATATCTTTTGTAGTCACTTTCTAGCCAATAGACAAGTGAGACAAATTTGGTTTCGGTTCAAGCAAAAAACATATTGCAAAAAGTCAAAACCCTTCAAATTTTTATTTGCAAATCATAAGTTGCCTTGCCTCCCTCGTTCATGCAAGTGAAATATTACAAAGGCTAGCTATTACCAAAAGTATATGAATAATATAATAAAATAATATTCTACATATGAATATTCAAATTAGATTATTGTAAAAGAAATTGACCATTTCTATTAAATGGAAAACCAAATACCAAATAGTAATTGGTCACAGGGGAAGTGGTTAGTGACCCCAGGTGGACTTTACCTGCAAGGTCAGGGTTTCAAATCCTAGAGTGACCCCAGGTGGTTATGTGACCCGGACCCGAGGGATAAACCCACAGCTATGCCTGTGGTGATTCCCGGTCAAAGACAAAATATGGAAAACCAAATCCCCTTTTACTCATTTTTGTCCAATACAAATTAAAATAAGAATTAATTCTTTCTAGCAAAAATATAAATTGTTTTATTATAAAAAAGTTTAATAGATATACACATATATATTTCACACTATCATCAAGTATAATTTGATGGAACTTATGTGAATTTTAACCAATAAAAAAGATATATTAAAAAGAGTGTGTTATGGAGTGTGTTGGTAATACTTATAATTTACCTTGGAAGAAGAAATTTTGGGAGGTCCATGGGGACCCTCAATGCGAAACTCATGCATGACCCACTCAGTTTTTCTTCCTTTGGGTGCCCTTCCTTGATAGAACACCAAAGTCTTCCTCATACCAACAAGGGTGCCCTTACGAAGGATTGGTCTGTCCTTCCCTGTGGCCTTCCAATAGCCTGAGGCAGTGGCACGATTTGTTCGCAGCCCTGTTGCATACTTTCTATCTCTCTGTGTGTAGAAATACCACTCTTTCCCTCCCACACATGCTGTTTCTGCAACACCATTTACCAATCATTATGTTAATTACGATATTATCAAGCTAATCTAGTGATCTAATTAAGAGTTTAATAATTATGCACTCTTAGTATGAAAAAATCTTACACTGTCATTTTATGTTATTGCTAAAATTATTTATTACTATGTACATATGAAGCAAAAAGATATATAAGTGAAATATCAAATTCAAACATGGGTATTAAAATTATATAATTTATATATATAATATCTGGATTTCAGTAAGATGGGGAACATGTGCAGTTAGGTCAATAACGGTGTAAATTAATTTTGTGTGGAAGTCAACTATGACTAGTTAAAAACAACTGTTCACAATCACGTTAACAATATTATCTTTTGGTTAATATAATCCTAAAATTAAATGGTCATGACTTTTTTTTTCTTTCTTTGTCTTATTAGAATTGATAATTTTGATTGAGGCAGAACAGGAAAGAAAAATTAAATTATAATTATTATTATTTGAATTTGAATGCAAATTGTTCTAGAGATTGATTGTATTATATAGGCCCCATGTATAACTGTAGCTTCTCCCATTAATTGTTCTTGTACCTTTTGATTTGCCTATCCTTATCAATTTCTTTTCATAGATGACATGCTTGTATAAAATACAAAACTGATTATGGTGATTTCATAATCAAACAGTTGAAATTATTTCCAAAATAGTGTAAACTACCAACACATGGCCTAGCGCACTTAAGCTTTAATGTTGACCCATCATGTCAGGCCTAGAAATCTTTTTTGTCCTCCTTGTTATATTCAATTTAAAAAATAAATAAAAAAATAATTTTACATTTTAATAGTAAAGATATTGCTTATATAATAGAGAATGGATGATTGTTGGTCCTTCAAGATAAAAAATTATGAGTTTAATATATATATATATATAGTGTTAGTGTAAAAAAAATTTACATGGACATATAATGATATGCTACCACGTCATTTGTTGAATTTAATAACACATGAGGTGTCACATTCATTAAATGATGTGACGACATATCATTGAATGTCTGTGTAAAATTTCTTTACATTTACGGTGTATATTAATTACAGTAAATCCTAAAATTATTGAAGTGATTAATAATTTAATATTGCTTATATAGTGAAAGTAAGTAAACACTTCAAAATATTCACCTAAGTAAAATAAAAACGATAATCAATAAAGGGGAAAAAAGATGCAAATTTAATGGTCTTATTCATGATAAGTTAAGTCTCTCAGTAAAGTATCTTTTCTTTTTGACATGAAAGTACGATATAATGGTGAGGCTTGAGAGTTCAATCACTTTAATATGACATATAAGTTAACCATGTTCATTTGCAGGCGTGTTGTAGCAATGAAAATCAATATTTGTATTAGGATGGTGAAAATCACTATCAAACACTTTATAATAGGACAAGTTCTATTATCAATTTTATTCAAACTCAAAAAAGCTTTGAAGGTGATATATATCTTGCAAATAACCCTTAGATAATATTACAAGTACCATCTATGATTTTTAGAGCTTCCCATTCAAAGCTTCTAACCTGAACTCTCTATAGATAGATCCCTTTCCAAGGTGTATAACATCTAATAGTACAATATTTTTTAAATAAGGAAAACAAATTATTGATTTTTATAAGAATCCTGATACTCATACATAAAATAGTGGGATCACTGTTCCTTGTGCCTAAACTACCAGTTCTCTCTCTCCTTCCTGCATTTTACCCATAAAAATAGTGTGGTATAATTATGGTAGCACACTGTTTTATGTACATATATATTATTCCTTTTTATAATTAAATAAAAGGGTAATATGATTTTCAATATATTTATCTTTATCATATAGTACTTTGAGTAAAGCCACCTGTAGCTATATGCCGTGTGAATGTGGCTCTGGGACTGGAACAAAACTTATGGCCCACATAAAAAATTACAGAGGCTTATGTCAACTTATGACCCACATGAAAATGTAAAGGGGGAAATAATGTTATATGTAACCTTCTAATTATTCCACAAGGAAGAAAATATCCAATTTAACATTTAGATCATATCTTGTATTATTGATGATTGATCCCAGAAAGAAAGGAATTTAGAGATGAAAGTATATCTGTTTCCATATAAAATTAAGCAGCTAGCATGATCATAGCTAGAAATTAACCATTGGATTCAAGGATCAAATTATAAATTTCATGGACTAATAATATATATGACTTATTTGTAAGACATTATTGTTAGTGTTGGGTTCTGGACTACCAAAAATGGAAATCAATAAAACTTGAAATTAATTTTTTGATGAATTGAATGAAAGCTTTTAGAGATTCTATATGATGTATCATTATGCACAGTTGGCAGGTATCATTTCCCTATCAAAGCACACACTATGCAAAGTGCATGTATGGAATTGGGATCTATTATAGCCATTGCAGTTGCTATCATCCCCTCACCCACACAGTCAATTTACCCTTATCACAAATTCAAGACAGAACAAGAATACAACATAAATGAAAGTAACAACTCATTTGTACTTTACCAACTGAAAAATTGGATCAAGCATGTCCATTATTAGTACCATGTGGGGTGCCTCAGTATATATGATCACATGAAGAAAACTAAAGGAAAGGAAATTAACTTCTGGTTCATCAATTTCATAACCTCCAATTAACAGATTCTTTTAATTATGAGTTTACTAATGAATATGCAGGGGAAGAGAGAAACATACATACTACATATACATATGTATATTTATGAAGCAATAATTGATTATATATATCATATATTAGAGAATGCATGATAATGAGGGGAAAGATTATAGCACTAGTACTAGTACTCACCAGGAATATCCCATGGCTCACACTTGTTAAGGTCAACATCAATCATGAGAAGGGAATCACTGTGTGTCACCTTCTTCATCAAGTAATCACACACAAGCTCTTCATCTCTAGGATGGAACCTGAACCCTGGTGGCAATTTTGCCTCTACCATGCTTATGTTGCTCATATTTTCTTTCAAGAAAGAGGGAATTAAGAGATGAATAGAGAAAGAAGTTCAAACTTCAAGTGAGAAATTTGGGAGATATCAAGGAAGGAGGAGATGTGTATATATAAATGGGGGTGGGAACACAAGTGGGTAAGTCAACATGTAATTATTTGCAAAGAAGAGGGTAAAATTGTAATTAAGTTGTATATCTCTCCATTGAGAAAGAGAAAGAGGGCCTATGTGTATGATGACGTGCACAAACCAGTCACTGCCAACTGGCTGATGTGTATCTCTAATTCTAAGGATCATTGCTTATTATTTCAATTTGTTAAGAATTTATGTGCATTAGATTAATTTGGATGGAGAAAATTAGATAAAAGTTCACAAAGAAGAAGAAAAAAAAGGATAATAATTAGAGAGTTGGCACATGAAGCAGCCAGTCTCAAATCAAAACAGAAGTAGGGCTCACAAGGTGATGAGTGATGACATAGTCATTAGTTTTAGTTTTGTCCACTTGTGCATGATCTCTCTCTTCTATACTAATTTATATTTTCTATTTTATTATTCATCTTCATCATCAATTAATAAATTTTGTACACATGCTTGGCCTAAAACTAATCACAAATATCTCTGTTTTTTTTTCTATTGATTTCCCATTGGTTGTTGATAAGCTGGCATCCACGGAATTTTCTTGAATGACCTTTATTTAGAACAAAACTATAGGAGTCATTTTATTAATTTTGTATTTGGGTTATAGTGAATAATTTATATGTAATCAAGACAAAGTAAGAAAACACATAGGCTAAAGTATTTTTGT
Source organism: Sesbania bispinosa (assembly GCA_026901365.1). NCBI lineage: Eukaryota > Viridiplantae > Streptophyta > Magnoliopsida > Fabales > Fabaceae > Sesbania > Sesbania bispinosa. The sequence goes on from QLOH01000052.1 coordinate 460,466, forward strand.
GCTGAAATCTGATAGGAGGGCAGGGGAGTTAGGACGTTAGGTGATCAATTTCGTCATATGATTTAAAGAAATGGGAAAATACAAATGGTTTGATTAATTCAAATCATGATATTAAATTAACCCAACAGTTGAAAAAGGTTACACCTCCTAATTCTCTTTTATCCAATTATACAAACTCTTATTTCGGCGTATCCCTTTGTATCATTTGGTTAATTTAAAGTGTATTCGCCATTTTAGAAGTTAGAATTATGTGAATTTATAGTCACTGATTTTTTTTTAAAAAAAAATAATAGTTAATATCATGATAATATATATGTACTATATGTATAAACAATGATAAAGTTAATTTTTATTTTCTCAATTATTGCTTCATATACACTTTATTCTTTGAAGACTTAAAATACATCCCTCGTTCTAAAGGAATGGAATCTTCCTTGCCAAACAAAAAATTTTGAGAATGACAGAGATATCAATCCTTTATAATTATTTTCAACAACTCTTGAGAATGAGAGAGAAATCAATACATCCCTTAATTTTTTTAGGGGCAAATTAAATAAGGCCAATTTGCTAAAATATTCACCCACCTTATTAGGTTGAATAGATTAGAGAAGACCTTTCGTTTCCACTTAAAAGGGAAATCAATCTCTTATAATTTTTTAGTAAATTAAATAAGTTCTAATTTGCTGAAATATTCACCCGTCATTAGGTTGAATAGAAGAAGACCTTTCGCTTCCATTTGAAACCTAAACGGATGAAATGAGATTTCAAGATAAGCAAAGTTTATAGACATGCATTTTTTTTAAAATAAAAATGCGATTTTAAAACTTTTTAAGAACCTTTTTCCACTTTGAATATTCACCACCCACAAAAATAATTACCAAAGTACATTGAAGTGCATGTAAAAAAAATTAAATTAAAATATTCTTGCATGTATAAAAGATCAAGTTTAATAAATAATTAAAAATAAAATACGCCCATTTTATTTAACCCTTCGTACATGTTAAATACCTTAAAGTATGATGTTAAAAAATAAGTAATTTATTTTTTAATTTTAGACCTTCAATATTTAAAGTTAAATTGGACTAACTAATTCAAGTTGAGTCATATAAATTTGTTTTAGCATTTATTTATTGAAAAATACTAGTAACACACTCTTTGATAAATTGTTTTTAATATATTCCCTGTGATTGATTGAAAATCACATGGTACATTGAAAGTGAGTTTAGTGGAACTCATATGAATTTTAACTAATCAGAAGAAATGTGTTAGAAAGTGTGTTGGTAACACTCCTCTTATTTATTTTATATATAAGACTTAAATGAAATTTCTTTTTGCTACTTGAATTTGTAAAAAAAAGAGTAATTTATATTATATGTAGTATATACATTTCCTTCCTAGCTTGATAATATAATGCAATATAAACTTGGTCGTGGGAGGGTTACATTTATCAAACTTACTACTGTTGTGTTGAGCAAAAGTGTAGATGTATAGTAAACAAGAAAGGATAAACTGTATCTCTATAGATTCATAATCTTTCAGAGGTGACACCTTGACAATACTATTCATTTGGGTAGATTCAGACCAAACTAAAAGTTGCTTCATGTATGTGCTCAAACTTCATCTGCTATAGAATTATGAACAAAAATTAGGCCAGGTGGCTCCAGCCACACGTGAATTTGATTGTCAATGCAACTTATTTTCTGAGTTCCTCCAAAAGTCAACTTAATTGACAAATTCCTTCCTGCTACCATGATTTCAAATTCAATCCATTAACAGAGAGAGAGAGTGGAGAAATTAGTGTTTAGGTACTATAATTGAAGTCATCAAAAAAACAGGAACATTGATGATAGAGTAATATAATAACAATGGTTGAAAAGAGGCACATATTCATGAGGTAGACTAAAACCGTGTGTGTTATCACAATCATATAAAAAAAATGAACAGTGAGAATGAGGGAATTTGATAACAGGGTTTGGCAGAGGAAAACAATTGGTGGAAAATTTTGACTATTTCAATTTATATTTTTATTTTTATTTTTCTGGTTAGGTAAATGCAGGTTCCCCATTTTTAGGTATTGAATTTCGGTGAGGGGGTCACGTGTGTGCCATTTATTGTCTTCATGGAAAGGGTGGTGGCGGCCAGAGTGTAGTGTAGTCTTATTGAGCAATTTGGTGTTGAAGAAAAATGGTGGGGATTCAGTTTCTGTGAGCAAACTCAATTCAAAGTCCAATCATCAAACTTTTCATTGCAACAGTGATCATGTTGCTTCGTTCAGCGTGCAAACATCATAACAAATTGGACTGTACATTAAGAATTAATATTTTGTCATAGAACCATTTTTCTAACAATGACTCTTAAATAAAGTTTTGAATGAAATGAAATATAAAAAATATCTTTAAATGGGTGCACTCAGTACATGTTTGGAATACCATCCTCAAATCCCAAATATACGTTCATTTGTATTTAAGATAGTGTTAAATTTACATCGGGATGATGTAAAAGTTCATGTACAACGATGATACAAACGTGTATGTTTATTGTGTGTTTGATTTTTAGTTAAAAACAGTGAAGTGAAATTGATTTTAAATCATTATTATCCAACTTATTATATAAATGGTAGATTATTCCTTTATTGTTATCACTAATTCCATAAATCTATTAAAATCAATTCAATTTAATTGTAAATTAAGCAATAAGATTAATTTAACTCGAATTACTCGCCTGTAACATGATTTTGAATATTAAGGGTCACTAATTAAAAAAATCTTAACTATTCATTTTACTCTTGTGATTAAAAAAATAAGTGTAATTCTTTATCCCTCTCCCTACAGTGTGAAAACAATTTTGAAGTTTTCCTTGTGAAACATTAGTTCTTTGTGAAGTGTTGGATTGAACTTTACACATTGAACAGATTTTCTTAGACTGAAATTCAATGTAAGGATCTAGAATTAGGTAGCTGTCCATGCATTGTACAGGTGCACGCGTTTTACAAGGCTTGGCCTGTTAATTATTATACACATTGATATCATTTGCCAAAAAGATAGATTCAAGAATGTTGGCTTAAAAAAAAAAGAATGTTGGCTTAGGGCCCCTTGAGTATAATCAAGTGAAGTGTGGTTAAAAGGATGAAAATTTGGATTGAAATTGAGTTTAAATTGTGAACATAATCTCTGTAATGTACTATAAAAAAAAAAAACAAAAAACTAGACTTAGTTTTTTCTTACACTGGTGAAAGAACATTGGATTTGTTTTATAAGAATTTCATACACACTAATTTAATCTCAATTATATGGATACTACACAGGAAATCAAACCATTGTCTCAGCAAGGTTGTACACAACTTCCCTCTGTTTGGACAAACTCAACATCAACGTCTGTCTTAATTATTCAGGCCTACCATTTGTATCTGAGCATTATCAAGATGGGATGAGGAACTGTGGTTCTAATTTTGTCAAAAAAAGCAGGCCATGCTTATATTATAATATAATATTATATTAGTGCATATGTGTGTGTCCGGATATATATAGTTATGAGAAATGATAGTCATACAACCATATAATATACAATAAAGAAAAATAAAGAGAGAAGAGAGAGAAATATGGGATGTCATATATGATATGATTGAGAAATATAGAGAGAAAAAAGTGTGTTGTATAAGTTATTGTATGAATTTATTATCTGTACAATTATACATATAATTATACATATAATTGATCAGAAAATTGCATATAAAAAATGTGAAGCAAACTCAACATTATGACGTTATTTTTGGTTTAGTCACATGTATCCTCCACGTGAGAAAATCCCGTTCAATCTGGGAACATCCACATCATGGTGGGGCTAACTCCCCAACGAGAATTTTTTCCATCCACAAGACTCAAATCCGAGATCTTGCTTAAGGGGAATCAAACATGTACTACTTGAACCAATCTGTTGCTCAACATTATGATATTGTAAGTATAAGATTGCCCTACCACTACATAAAGTAACAAAAGTATAAAGTAACACACATATACACAAACATATAAGACTGTTGCGCACATAGTTTTGAAAACCGGACCGGACCGGCCGGTTCGACCGGAAAACCGGTGAACCGGTCCCGTGTCCGGTCCAAATAAACCAGTGAACCATTTTGCAAAAAAACCGGTAAAAAACCAGTTGAACCGGTCTTTCATAAAAAAATTCTATTTTTTTATTTTTATATTTTTATTTAATTTAAAATACTTTTAAGATAAATAAAAACACATGTTTGAGAATTACGCATAGATATTTATTATTTTATCAATTATTTTTATTTTTTTTGTTTTATAAACCTTATAATAAGGTTGTTTAAATAAGTTTATAACTTCAAATATCTTAATTTCTTATAATTTTGTGTTATTTTATTAATTAAAATATTATATAATATTTAAAATATATATTTAATTAATACCGGTCTGACCATGGTTCAACCCCGATTGAACCATTAAACGGTAAACTAGTGCCTTCACCGGTTCAATTACCGGTTCGGTTTTTAAAACATTGGTTCCGCACTCCAGGGTATTTACTGGAAACCGTGCACAATTTGAGCTACCACAAATCAAACTGAGCAATATTTAATGGAAAAAAGGGTTAATTTTCAATGTTTGGAGGAAGAGCCAGAGTGAGAGTGAGTGAGAGCCAACTAGATAATAAGAATAGGTTAATTTGAGCCACCCGTGTTCAATACGACTCTTGTTTCAATCTAAAACCCACAAGAAGGGTGTGGTGACAGAGGTCAAAACTAGAAACAAAAAAAGATCAGAAATAAGAATGCTAGCCAATCATAAAAAGGCATCCAATACAAAAGCATCGTGCTTTTGGGCTAAAGGAATCTCAGTTCATTCAGTTCATGCATGGTCTAGATTCTGGAATGTGACAGAGCAGAGGCAACAGTATGAGACAAACTAAGCTTCTATAATTATGATTTGATTTCAAACTAATCCAGAGTCAATGCAGTATTTGTGTAGCCAACCTGGTATAATATTACTCATTAAAGGTCACGACAGGATGTCCAATTTAGTAGAACAATGGTACACAATTATCTGGAAAACGATAAGAACATGGTCATGTGTCCAAATCCAATCTCTAGTTAATCCTCTAGAGTTTTGAAAAGTCTAATTCACATTTATAGTGCATCTCTAAGGCCATTGTCTGTTAACATGCAAATACGGTTACTTTCCATTCAAACTTGAATGATGAAATTTTGACTAATTCATGAGAGTGATGTCGTGCCTATCTGAAACCACTAAGGAGCTTTTCTTTTCTAGTGTCCTTAACAAGATATGCATCTCATATATACACTGTAGTAGTCATTCTTCTTTTTGTTGATAGCAACCTTTCATGTCATTTTGCTTTGTTATCACCATCAAAATGGAAGGAAGAACATTCACTAAAAGACTAAAACGACAAACTCCTTTCTACCAAGAGCTTGTGGCAATGACATGTGTAATGAAGCCGCCCACAATCCAAAAGGCAACAAAGGTTTAGTTCATGAACAGGTAGACGTTTAAACTTTAAACTTAGTGCAATGCCAAAACATAGAGCTTCCTCACTCATAGTCTTCAATTACCTTTCCAACATTACAACCACTATTGACAAAGAAAAGGTTATCTCTTATCAGCCATGCAATTACGGCTTTTGATAGAGAAATCACACAATAAACCAAAACGGGTAATAGATTAATATTTCCTAATGCAATAGGAGCACTTAAACACAAATAATAACAAGGACTGGTCTGGTGTTATTAATCAACATGCGAACACAAACAAATTTGACTGGCTAGTGCATCATCCTGATAAAAGAATATTGATGAGACAACTGCTAGATGAAATAACTGAACATAAATTGATGAACTGGTCAAAAATTCTTTAGGATTCTTAATATTATGTAGTCTATACAGGATATATTTGTAATTATAATAGCCAACTACTACAACTATCACCTGTCGAATCTGATCCGGATCAGGTTTAAAAGGAATATACCCCGTGGCATATAGCAGCCCAACCCAGAATATTCAGAATATATTGACCCACTTGGTCACGTCTTATAAGCATTTTGTGCTGAAACATATAATATCATCATTGCAAATACATGACAAAATTGCTGATAATTCCACTTAGTCTTGAAATATCTCATTCAAAATTTGTCATGTTTGGGTAAAGATTCTCTCTTTGAAGAACATATCTATTATTTCATTTGTTTACCTAGCTCCAAGTAAATTGAGTACTCGAATTCCAGTGCATCTCTAAAATTACGCTGCAAATATTCCTGATATTACTAAACAAGTTAGTGAAACTTGCAGAATGACTAGTCTTAGTCATCACTCATAAGAGTGAAAATAACACAAGAACTTAACAGCACCATCATTGAATGATCAGTAGAAAGTGTTGAACATTTATTGGACAGCATGTGATTATAAAAACTGAGTGAAACAGATAAAAAAATCCCAGAATATCATTCCTTGGCTGAAAGATCAAAGCATGCTTAATTTCGGAAGCCTTAAATACCAGACATTTAATAACGTGACCCAGAAGCAAAATGTTTACCAATGCCATTGCAACATACAGAATAGTGTATTATTAAATTTCAGAATGCCTTCAACTTCATATAGCTAATTTGTCATTCTGAACTAATTCAATATTGAAAACGACAAAAACAGAAGTACAATAGGATAACAGGAAGAACCAATACCAGCTATTAGCTAACTAGTCCAACTCAAATCATCTCAAAGGTGCAGAATCCAATTCCAAGTCCAACCTAACTCGGTACATTACAGATTTTATTGTTGTTTCAGATCATTTTTATTCATTTATATTTGGGCCTTTGACTTTTCCATGGGTTTCCTATCCATTTCAAGCTGGGCAAACTCCCTCTATCAACTTAAGAGTAATTTTCTAATAGTTTGAATAGCAGTAAGACTGGAGTTTACATGCTAATTAAAGTTCAGAAAAAAAAAAATACACAGCTGCAGCTTTCATTAACAATTTGAAAAGGAAGTGGAAGTTTGGAAGATTAAGATTTAAGACATCTGGAAGCGCAGTAGTTAAGTTGGAAACAGATAACCAAAGGCGTTGTATTTTTAAGGGAGAAGTTACCCAGTTAACTTGAAAGTCTGATATTGCCTAGCAAGAAGAAAACGGTATAAATTCATGAACTCAACTTTAACCTATTTAACATGGAAATTGCCTTCCTACTCTACTAAGATAGAAATACAAGAAAATATTAAAATACAAAAAATACAGAAGTAAAGCATATAGAAGAAGGTGGACCATATTATCAGCCTCTCAAAGGACCATATACAACTTTATTCCCCCCAATATCTATCACACATTTTCAGTAGTAATGAAAATTACTTAGAAAATAGAATGTAATAATAAGAAACACTTTCGCAAGTATTTTGGTCCAACACTCCATGCACCACCGAAGAGAATGAAAAGAATGGTAGCAACTGAAGATTCTAGTAGCTTAAAAATCAATACAAATAATGTAAGAAAAAAATTCTACAAGATGATAAAATTAAAAACCAAGACATCACAGATGATAACATTGAATACCAAGACATGCAACATATGTACTCTTGAATCTTGATACTTCTGTTTCAATCAGTATATCTGACAAAATCCAATAGAGACATGGAAAGATGACTGATATATCCTAATTGAATGAACGATATTGAGTGTTTTGAATCCAAGACTGATTTTATACCCACTGTAAGCCTTTCTACTCCTAATATATCCTAATTGAATAAATAATATCACAAGTTTTGAATCAAATACTGACTTTAAACCCATCAACTCCTAACTTCAACTCCAAATGCACAGTAAAATCAATACCAGAAATGTTCAACAGTTGGTTCCCAAAATACAGCAAAATGCATTTCCCATAAATCATAGCATTCAAGACATGAAAACCTGAAACTGAATACAAAAGATAACACGAAAAGAAATTCAGATAAATGAGTAATAGAGAAACATATAAATGAAAATTAGGTAAAAGTGTAGAATGCAAAACGAAAGCAGCAAAATTATGCATTGTGCAAGAGAGGATGCCCTCAACCCACTGAAAGTATAATTTGTTCATGGCACTCTCCTATCATTTTCTGGATAAGTCTTCAGCTTAAAGTTAAGCACGAATTTGCATCTCAGTTTCTGACAACATGCAATATCTAAATAAGATCACTCTGAAATGAGAAACAATATTTTGATTTTTCCTGTTGAGAATCATTCTACAGCTCAAATATAGTAAAGATGAATTAGCAAATAACATTACAACCAAAATAGAACATGATAAATGCCATAATAATATGCTCAAAAAACAAAATTTTGCCAGAGGACTCAGCAAGCAAAACCACACAGGATTGCACAGAGCCACATTAAGCAGTAAATTCTAACAGCAAAAACTCTTGGACATCAAGAGTCACCTCAGGCAGCCTTCTTACTTCTCTTAGCCTTTACATTCATATCGACTCTTTTCTTCTTCTTGCCCGACCCCTCATCTTTAACAGGTGATTTATCTTCACTCTTCTTGACCAATCCTTCCTTTGCAGCTTTCATAGACACATTATCTTTCTTCTTACGCTTGACACCTTCCTTGGGAGATTCCTTCAATTTTTTGACACTTGGAGTTGGAGACACTTTCTCCGCTTTAATTCCTTTCTTCCTCTTCTTATTCACCAATCCTCCACTCCCCTTTTCATTATCCTCAGAATCATCTTCCACACCATAGTCCGCATTGCCAACCTCATCATTGTTATCACCACCACCATCATCATCACTCCCAGACTCATCCTCACCCACTTTATCATCCATGTACCTAACTTCATGAATCCTCCCCTTCTTCTTCTTCTTCTTCTCCTCGCGAATCTCTCCAGCCTCATCCTTCTCCTTCTTCTCCTGCGCCTCCATCTCGGACTTTGCTCCCTCAATTTTCAACTTCAAATCAGGAAGAACCTGATAAATCGGCAAGGCAATTGAATCCAACAACTTCACATGAAACGACCTCACATTACCCCACTTCTTGGGAACAACCTCAACAACACCATCAATAGCAGCAACCAGATTTTCCACAATCTCATCCCTTTCCATGTTCAGCTTAGCAACCCTAACAACACTACAAGTCCCCGTCCTCAAGAACAACATCGCCGCAGAACACGCCCTCTCCACCTGCTCCTTCCAGTTATTCTTCTTCAAATCCAACGGCACCGGAATCTTCCGCTTCTTGAAAAACTGCTTCCCGAGCAACCGCGGCAGGAGGGGAACGATGCTCTTTTCGGCGAAGAAGAGATCGTACGAATCGCAGAGCTTCCGCTTGGCTTCGAAGGGACGGTAATCGGAGGCGAGCTTAGAGAGCTTGAGGACCTTCGAGATGGGGATGGACTCAGATTGGATCTTCTTCTGGGCCTGGGGTTTTGTGATGCGGGCCTTGTTGGGCCTGTCGTCGAGGATGAGCAGCTGTTCGGAGAAAGGGGATAGGAGGGAGTGAGGGAGAGGGATCTTGTGAGGGTTAACGCGACCCTTTTGTGGGATTTTCTTGAGTGTAAGGACGAGGTAAACGAACTCTTCGTCTTGGTCGAAGAGTTTTGGCTTTTGGGTCTCTGATTGAGATTTGCGCCATTTGAGGAGAGAGTCCACAGCTTTCCCCAATGTCTCGGGGCTTATTCCACGTTCGGAAGCCATGAGCGACGGTGAGGGTTTAAGGACAGGGATGAAACAAAACTGAAGAAGAAGAAAATGGTGACATGGGATATTAGGGTTTTAGTTGGTCAGAATTGGATAATTAGGGGTTTGACTTTTGATTAGGCCCATCTGTTAGTTTTGGACGTTGGGTTCGGCCTCTTTATAACAATAAGGACTACACTAAGTTGCTTTTGGAACCCCTGTTTTTGCTATTCACACCCCCTAATGTTTGGTACTTTCCCGCACTTCCAATAATGCCCTTGGCCAACTTAAATTATAACCCACTTCCCTCCCCACCCGCATCACTCAGCACTCCCTCTCACTCTCACTCTCACTCAAGGTGCAAGCCCTAGCAATCAAACTCTCTCACTCAATCACTAAGGTAAGTTTGTAATATTGATTTATTAGTTGTTAATGTTGATTGATGCTTATTACATGTGAGGTTATTGGTTGCATTCCCGTTTCGGAGTTGAAAACCGGAACGGGATTTATTTTTCTCTGTTCAGGCAACTTCCGAAACTATATTTCCGGAAGGCTCCAGAATTTACAGTTTCCGGAAACTTCCGGAAATATAGATCCGGAATTGAAAAGTGTATTGATTCAAGCAGATTAACCTTCCGGAACCTAACATCCGGAAGTTCCCGGAACTATATTTCCGGAAGTGAAAAGAACCAATTTCTCCCGGAACTATACTTCCGAGAGGTTCCGGATATATGGTTCCGTAAATTTCCGGTAGCTGTTTTTTTTAATATATAATCTTGATGTTTATTGATTTTGATGATAAATTGTTTAATATGTTGTTTTAATGACATTTCTAAGGCATGGCGAAAACAAGAGGAGCACCCCCACGTAGAGGCGATGAATCATCTTCTCAACCAGTGGAGCGGGTTCGGCCCACAGCTTCAGCAAGACAAAGAAGGTTGAGACAGGAAGTTCAGGAGATCCAGGAAGATGTGGTGCCGGATGTAAACGAAGAGGAAGTACCGGCCAATGATGAAGCACAGCAGGGCGTCCAAGCAGAGGTGTATGGGGGAGGACCTGAGGATACCTCTGTATTGATGACATATCATAGGCATGTGGCATTACGGCTATGGAATGGTGAGGTAATTATTTATTTTAACAATGTTGAGCTGCATTTTTATATGGGTTGTTGTGACTTGTTTCTAATTCCTCTCAAATTAATATTTTGAAGGATCGCGGAACCCTGAAGTTAGTGTCACATGGGAGGAAGCTGACGGCACCGGTGAAGGCATACATCAGGGACATTGTTGTTAATTCAGGTCTAGCGCCTCTTATTGATTGTTCACATTCTCTAGTAGATAGGGGGTTATTATCAGCATTTGCAGAGAGATGGCATAGAGACACGTGTTCTTTCCGTTTACCGGTGGGAGAGACGACCATCACCTTAGATGATGTGTCAATATAGATAGTTATCATGTTCCATTAGATTCATAAGATGTTGTAACTCTGTCCTAGGCCCTCTTTCTGACTTACGAAATGCAGTGCGTGCATTATAAATTTGTTTGATTATTGTAACATTATGTACATTGTGGTCCTTCAATGTTAGTAAGATGCTCTGAGGCTTCACCATGTTTTTGGTCATGTCCTCAAGTAATGACTTCTCCTCAACAGTTAAACATCCAGCATAAGGATGCCCCTCCAAGCTCTCAGCTATCTCATGGTTGTGTACACCACAAACTACATTAAGCTTCCACCCAGCACCATTGGTCAATGGTCTTCCTCTTAGTCTGAAAGGACATTCACATTTTCTAGAGCCAGTAACATTTCGCACTAACTCACTCTTGTAGGGCCCGTACTTCCCACTTCTTTCACAGCCTAAAATTAACTTTATTTTCCTGTCAATACCTCCACTATCTGACCTCATGATAACAACAACAAAGTCGTGATCCATAGCAATACCACGAACCCAATTTAATAATTCATCTCGACTTTCAAATATCTGCATAAGAAATTACTATCTCAAACCACAATTAATTTACAATAACAATAAGCTCAAGCACAAAAAATTACCTCATTTGTGGTAAATACATCGCTAAAATCAATTATCTCCTTCTTAGGTATGACCATCTCCTCATCAAACTATAATTAGACAATGAATAAGTCATTTATATTTATTATGATTAATCTTAAAATTATATAGAAAAAACAAATTACCTCATCAACCAATGTAGAGTTCGGCACACTAAAACCATCAACGCTATACGACATTCTCACATCATCAAAAACTTTAGACCACCAACCATCACTTTCATCCATCCTTGTAACAAAAATCCACCTTCCTTGAAAAACAAAAAAAATTAGCTTCCGGATGTTAGCATCCGGAATCATCTGGAAATTAGCTTCCGGATAGTTACAGATTTATAAGTCCGGAAACATCTTTTAATTACTTTCTGGAAGCTTAATTCCGGCATCTCCCGGAAGTTAACATCCGGATCCGTCCGGAAATACATTCCGGAAGCTAATCTTCAAAGAACAGCTTCCGAAAACGATTTGGGAGCTTTTTTATTTCCGGATGTTACCGGAAGTTAATTTCCGGAAGGTTCTGGATTTTAGTTTCCGGAAAGCAATCAAAAACGTGATTCTCGGCTGAAATGTGAGCTATAATCCAAGTGGGGACAAAATGTGAGCTATAATCCAAGTGAGGATCAAATGTGAGCAATTAATAATATTCAACTTACCAAGTATGGAACTTTGTTGACTGTTTTGGGAACAAGTGGGGACCAAATGTGAGCTATAATCCACAAAATGCAGCCTTTGAGGGAGACAGCGGGGACCAGACAGAGAAGAAGACTCATTAGGGATTTTGACATTATATACACATCATCAGGGGTAGGTTCGGGATTTTAAAATTTTCAAACATTAGGGGGTGTGAATAGCAAAAGGGGGGGTTCCAAAAGCAACTCCCTTGTTGTTGACAAAACAAAATAGGACTACCCTACTGTTGGCCCAAGAACTTCTAAAAAAACAAATTTTATCTTTATTTTTACATTTCTATTTCGACCAAAAAAAATATTTATCTTTATTTATTTATTTATTTATTTATTTATTTATTTATTTATTTATATAAATAACAGTAAGATAGTCAACTAATCGTTTAAAATATAAAAGAAGAATAAAAAAGTAAATTTCTGTCATAAAAATTTCTTAACATAGTAAGTCATTTTCCTATTTTAAATTATTAACATTAGTAATCATCAATAATTAGTTAATAATTCTGTTTGTGAAAATATTACTACTATTAATAATAAAAAATGATTACTACAATTATTAACTAATAATAATAATTTTTTTCTCTTATTTATCTGAAAAGCCTATAACAATAGCTAATTTTTATTTTTTAAAAAATAATTTTTTTGAAAAATTATATATATTAATACCAAAAAAATTAATGCACATTTAGACTTTAAATTAAATAAATATTTTTAAGCAATTATTAAAAAATATTTTAGCATATTTTATGAAATATATAAGAAGAATAAAAATATAATATGAAATCTAAAAATTCTAAAGCACTTAATAAAAATTAATTTAAAATTAAAATAATAGTAATTATTTAATTTTGGTTGTTATATCATAATTAAAGCCTTTTTACATTTTTAATATTAAATTATCTAAAAAAAGAAGCTTGCGAAATTTGCTAAATTATTATAATAAAAACCTTTTACTAAATTATAGTCAAATGACCAAAATCCTTTATTTGATATGAACTTATCAAGTTCCATTTTATCCCATTCTAAAATAAAAAATAATATATCCTCTAATTTAATTGAAACCCTACAACTTTTACTAATATTTATCTCATTAAAATAAATAATTTAATTTGTTTAAAAATTACAAATATTAATTCTTAAAAAATAAATAAATAATTTTAAGGATTAATATTTTATGAAATATATAAGAAGAATAAAAATATAATATGAAATTTAAAACATGTTAAAGCACTTAATAAAAAACATTTTACAATTATGGTAATAATAATTATACTAAGTTTTTTTTCGGATAATTACATTAATTAATTTAAAGTTAATTATATCCATATTAAACCTTTTTCATTTTTAATATTAACTTTATCCAGGAAAAAAGATCCTACAAGTTTTTGTTAAATCATAGTGAAATGACAAAAAAATCTTTATTTGTTTTGAACTTATTCAGTTTTTTTTTTTGGCTTAATTACACTTTTGGTCCGCCTATTATTATCAATCCGCGATTTTGGTCCACATACCTTTTTTTCGCGATTTTAGTCCCCCTATTATTCCAAATTTGCGATGTAGTTCAAAATTTTGGTCCCTCTATACCTTCCAAGTATGTGTTAGAGGGACCAAAATCGTGAATTTGGAATAATAGGGGGACCAAAATCATGAAAAAAAAAATGTAGGGGGACCAAAATCGCGGAAAGATGATAATAAGGGGACCAAAAGTGCAATCAAGCCTATTTTTGTATTCTGAAATTAAAAAAAGATATATCCTCTACTTTACCTAAAAAATCTTTGATAATCTCTATCTTATAAAAATAAATAATTTAATTTATTTAAAAAATTTAAAATATTATAATACCTACAAAATTAATAAATATCATTTCATAAAAAATAAAAAAAATTAAAGCTTTTATTAAAAAATTTAAAATATTTTATGAAATATATAACAAGAATAAAACGATAATATGAAATTTAAAATATACTTAAGCACCTAAGCATATAAAATATTCCTTGTTAAGACAAACTCACTCCTTAAGGGTTTTAATGAGATCAAACCAACAAAAGTGTGAAAGTATAGAAGCATGTCTAAGAGGTTATGTTTTTATTAACTGTGTGCTCAAGTGTTTGCAAACTTTACTCATGTTGCAGGATAAGTTTCAAATGAAACAAAGCATGTTGTGATGTTAAACTAAGCTGCATCAAAAGGATGAACACTTAAGATTCAAGAAAAACAAAGTCACAATGTGAACAAAAACTGTAAGATTGAGAGCAGCAAAATGCATACATTGAGACAAGAACAAAAGACGAAGACAACTTGACTGAAAAGGTCTAAAGGATTGAAGAAATATAAAGACTTAAGACTGAGACTGAGACTCTGATGCATACGAAAGACTGAAACTTAGATGAGCAAGTAAGACTCAGACTAAGATCCAGACTCAGACAAGAGACCCAGCAACTAAGGCAAGTCAATGCAAGTACACTGCCATTACTAAGCCCATACCAGAAAGGTCTGTACTCGTGTTAGAAAAGCATCAAGCAGTCTCTCTCTTCTCCAACGGCTAGTTCCCTTTTATATAAAAGGTGAATCTCAAGTCTGCAGACTGCAAGAGACAACACTGAATATTCCTGATCAATCAGTCTCAAGTTAATCTCAAGTCAATCTCATATGCTTGAGTCAATCTTAAGTCTGTATCATTAATCATCTCTCACATCAATTCCTTGTTTGTAACTCTTAGAGAGTGATACCTAGCTGAGCTCACTGTGTATCCCTACTGTGTACGTAGTCTAAGCTAGAACAATCTCATCTCAATTCTATCCTGATTGTTGTAACAGACTCAACTAAGTTAGGGTGTGCCTAGACTGAGTGTGAGCAAGAGAAGAGCCTGAAGAGGCAAGGTAAAGAATACTTGTCTCTCCTAAGTCAGGAGGTACCTGAGCTTAGCGTGAAGCCTGAAGAGGCACAAAAAGAATACCTGGAGCTCAACCATGTAAGGAGGTGCCTAAGCTTGGTGTGAGTGTGAGCCTGAAGAAGCTGGAAAGAATACTTGTAATTAACAAGGTTGTCATAGTGGAAATCTCACATGGTTGTGGGACTAGACGTGGCCCAAGGAGTAGGTGAACTAGGATAAATCTCTGTGCATCTCTTCTCTCTATCTTGCTCACTTACAATTGCACTTACAAATATCTGAAGCTCAGCTTGACTCACTTAACTTACATAACAGATCTTAATAATAATCACAGCTAAATTGTCAAGCTTACCTTTACGTCTTTCATTTAAATATAACATGAGCTTTTCTAATTTGTGTTCTCTAAGTTAATCTGAGATTCCAAGCTACTAAGCTTGAGAGCTAAGCTCAGCTTGACCTTAAGTTTTTCAGGAATCAATTGTTGAAAGACTCTATTCACCCCCTAGAGACATCCAGCCAACTTCAGTTGGTATTAGAGCCCGGCCTCTTGGGGTTGAGCACACTTGAGTGTGAAGAGGATAAGATCAATAGCTGGACCAAACGCAAGTCTCTTCATTCCTTAAGGAGCATCCACCAACATGCCACCTGCCTTTGATGGATCAGATTATTACTACTGGAAGGACACGATGAGACTCTTCATTGAGTCTCAGCATGCAGATCTCTGGGAGATCATTGAGGTACACTACAAAAAAAATTGATTTTAGTGGCAGTCAAAAGTTCATATTTCTGGCGGTTTTTGACACCCACTAGTGGTTTATCCAGCGGTCACCCACAGTGCCAACATTTCTTGTGCCACAAAATGTTTCTGGCGTTTTTTGCCTAACCGCTGGCAGAGTCGCCAGTATATGCAGTGAAAATTACTGGTGGTTTCAAGCCCCCACTAGCTGTTTACATTTTTGGCAATCAAGAGCTACGGCAAATCTGTAGATACAGTGAATTTTGTAGCTAACCAGTAGCGAATCCATAGTTAAATCATTATGTATGTGAATCATATTTAACCGCTTCTTCTAATGCTCCTACCTAAATATGATATACACAAATATAAAAGGATTGATAAATTATTCAAAAGTAAAATAATTAACAGCTTTATTATAATAAATAAAATAAACAGCTTAATCACTAATTTATAATGACCAGTGAACAAGCCAAATGTTGTTTTATTCTAATTAAACAGTAACTCAATGCACACTATTCAAATCATTATTCCTGTGAAATTTCTTATATTTGACTTGAAATTGTTTACATCAACTCAACTTAAATTCATGAGAATAAAATAAAATAAAATAAAACAGAGTCGCCGAACATTTATAAGGACTGACTAAGTCGGCCCACTTCCTACCAATTAGGAACACCTATTCCCTGAGTAAGCTAGCAGACCTGTATGTCAAGGAGATTGTTAAGCTCTATGTCATTCCCTCTAGTATCATTTCAGATAGGGATCCTAGGTTCACCTCTAGGTTTTGGAATGATGCACTTCATTAGGTTTTCGGGACTAAACTTCGGTTTAGCACCGCTTACCACCCTCAGACTGACTGTCAGTCTGAGAGGACCATTTAGACCCTAGAGAATATGCTTAGAGCTTGTGTCTTAGAGGAGCAGGGTAGTTGGGATAGGTACCTACCTCTTATAGAGTTTGCCTACAACAACAATTTTCATAGCAGTATAGGCATGGCACCCTATGAGGCCCTGTATGGTAGGAAGTGTAGATCCCCACTCTGTTGGTATGAGGTGGGTGAGAGAACCCTGTCAGGTTTGTAGTTAGTACATGAAACCACAGAAAAGATTAGGGTAATTAGGGAAAAGTTTGTCACTTCCCAAAGCCAGCAAAAGAGCTATGCTGACAAGAGGAGAAAAGATCTAGAATTTGAGGAAGGAGACCATGTGTTTTTAAAAGTAACTCCTGTCACAGGCATTGGCAAGCAATTAAGGCCAAAAAGCTCAATCCCAGATTTATTGGCCCATTTCAGATCTTGCAGAGGGTTGGCCCTCTGGTCTACAGGATAGCCTTACCACCCCACCAGTCACGCGTCCATGATGTTTTCCATGTTTTCCAACTTAGAAAATATGTCCATGACCCTTAACACATCATAAACTCCGAATTGGTACAATTAAGGGAAGATCTCACAGTTCCCACTAGATTTGCACGAATTATTGACAGAAATGTCAAAACCCTGAGGAACAAGACGATTCCATTGGTGAAGGTGTTTTGGGAGGGTCACACACCTGAGGAGGCGACATGGGAGAAAGAGGATGATATTCGTTCCCAATTTCTGGAGCTTTTTGATTGAGGTAAGTGTGTTTTGCATACCTGTGTTTCTAGCCAATTTTGGGGACAAAATTGTTTTAAGGGGGGGTAGAATTCTAACTTCCCAAGTTTCAATCATATTATGTGTTAAAATAATAATGAAATAGATTTTGGGAGGAAAGGAATTGATTTGGTAGTGTTTGGGTGTTAGGGGGTGGTTCATGCAGCAAACTAGAAAAGTTCATTATGATATGCTCGCTCAAGCGAGCAAGAAATGGAATTTAGGGGTTTTGGCAGAGAGTTTTCTCGCTCAAGCGAGCCAGGGCTCGCTCAAGCGAGAAAGGAAATGGAATTTAGGGGTTCTGGCAGAGAGTTTGCTCGCTCGAGCGAGCGAACACAATTTTTTGTGATCGCAACTTAAAGAGTTTGCTCGCTCAAGTGAGTTGATGCCCGCTTGAGCGAGCGAACGCGTTTCCAGTTTTTAAAAACGAGCAAAACCCTAACCCCCCTTCATTTTTACACACATTTCTCACCTTAGAGAGAGGGAAGAGTTTTAGAGAAAGAATCAAGCCTAGGGCAATAGGTAATCTCTCCAAGCCAAGGATCTCACCACCCAACCTTCTTCAACCTCATTCCTCTTCTCCATTTTAGCTCATTTGAGGTGAGTATAACTCACACACCCACCTCCTTGGTTGAATCTCTTGTATGATCCCTAAATTCCTTCCATCCCCTTTCTTTAGCTTTGATTGTTATTGGTTGATTGTTAATTGCTTCCCTTGTGGTTTGATTTCTATATATGGATTTATGATTTTAGATTAGGGCTTGTAGGTTAGGGTTTTACTCTATATTTCTTAATACTTGATTATTCATGGTGCATTGCCATAATTGTTAGTATATTTACTCTACATTTGGAAGTTGAAAATGAATTTGGCCTATGGCCACCAAACCCTAAACCCTAAATGAATCAAGCTTGACTTCGGTCCATAATAAGAATAAAATGAGTTTGACTTCGACCTAGAGTTTTTGGCTTCGGCCTAGAGTAATTGGCTTTTGCCTAGATTATGAGTTAATGGCTTCGACGCATAATTATGTATGAAAACTCGACTTCGGTCTAGAATAAGTGGTGGGTAGTAACCCCAAGAAAGATGTTTCTTGTAGTCTGAGCTGAGGTCTAGCCTTAAAATTAGTGAAAAGACCCCGTCTACCGGGTAAAGCAGGTTATGAGTATTCTGATGCTTGGTTGAGAATAATTGTATCGATTGTCTTGAATTTGAATGGTTGTTGCATAGCATCTGCCTGTTTTACCTACACTGCATGAGCATAGTTATATTCATTGAGACAATTGTCTCAACACACGTTTTGTGGTTATGTTTTAGATACACAAGTACCTCCCCGTTCGGGGCAATGAGCTTGGAGCCTTGCAGGAGCTTAGATTTTTTTATGCATTTAGATATTATTGTATTTAGTGGATTACTCTAATGACCAGGAATGTGTTGTATTATTTTGGAGGGATATGATTGTACATGTGCTGCCTTCGGGCCTTCTATTTTGCGTAGGGCACATGTATGGGGGTATCCTAGTGGTTGTAAACTGTTTATGTTCTTTGAGCCGCTGATGCATTGCATACTGAATTTATGTTACCATAGATTGTTCAAGTTATCGTTGGACACTTAAACAATTGCATGGTTATTGTAATGCGATATTTGAAATGGCGCAAAATAATTTCAGAAATTTGGGAATTTGGCTTCCAACGAGCCTTAATCTTGAATTTAAAAATTAGGACGTTACAATTCACGACTACGATTTTTTTGCCATCCCTATTTACACCGCCATTTGCAAGCATGAAGGTGAACGTTCACGTGAGATTTCTTGGCACAAAGGGAGCGTGGGAATCTTAATCTTCGACTTTTGATGCGGATTTCTTTATGGAGAAGCATATTTGGGATACGATGGATCCCTATGTGAGGAATGAAGCCTTCAATTGCAGAATCGACAATGTGTTTAGATGGAAGCATTTTTGGAAGATTTTAGCTTAGTTGTGTGTTTTTTTCTATGTTCTAATAATGCTTTATTGGAATTGAACTTCGACGTGAACCTCTTTTCCTTTTTGTTACAGGATGGTTGGTAAGATTGGATTAAGGGCCAATTTGTTTGTTCTTAAAAAAAAGTATTTTTTAAATTGTTTAAAAAAATTAATTTTATTTTAGATATTATTGTATAATCAGAAATAAATTTTCGTATAGCTACCGTCATAAGAAAGCACTTTGTTTGGTAATTTACCAATTTTGTAATTTAGAGATTTTTTTCTTTCCTTCTCTCTTCCATCACCTTTTTTTTTTGTAATTTGCCAATTTTGGTACTCAATCTTTCAACCACAATCTAAGAACAATTTAACTAGGCATAGTCGGGCATTCACCATCATCCCCATAGCAATCTTCATCAACTCAGTGGAAGAAATACAACTCCCTTTAATATGCATTTGACATGACAAAATTGTTGGGTAATACCTCTTAAAAGCGTATCACAACTTATGCTCAACTTCAAACATTCATACTTACCTTCCAATTAGGGTATCTAAAAAACTTCCTTCATGGGTTTACCTTTACAACCACAATACCTTCTCCCTGAAATAGAGTGTGAAGACACCAATTTAAGGCTTGACCCCAACCCCATGTTCCTTTCTTCAAGAGTGGTTTCATTGTTTTCAGATTTTAGCCACCAAAAAATGCCCACTTCTTCTCTTTGCCATCCATTCCTTCTTACTACGTTCTTGATTCGAGCCACCTAAGTCGGTTCCTATTGCTTCACTTCATCTTCTACTTTGGAAACTCCTTCAGGCCCTAGCTCTTAAACAAAAAAAAAAATTGAGAAATGATGAGAGGATGGGGACTTTATTTTAGGATCATGTGCCTCTCACATAGTTCTGTTGGTGTGGTATTTTATCTGACTCGACACATTTAAAATGACTAGGGTGGTCTCATTTTACATGTTGGATTATTAATGACACCTAATTGTGGTGACTAAGCAAAATATTAGCCATGTCATCAGTCAATTAACAATTAACAGTAAAGATCAAAATTAATAAAAAGATATAATCAGGAACTAAAAACTTAAAGAAAAAAAATTTAGAGACTAAAATCAAAAGACCTTATATTTATAAGGACCAAAAACACCATTTTTAATTAGATTAGATTGGATTTCAGATTCCATTCTAAAAATCAGTCTAATGCAATCCAATTCAAAATAAACTTACATACATATAAACATTTTTTATAAAGTAATTATATCACATACAATTTGTATAACTAAATATTTTTGAAATTATATACCAATTGGTTTTTTATGATTCTATTATTTGTATTACATTTTATCATTTTAATCTATTTATAAGTACTTCAATTTTAAAGTAGTTTGAGGTTTACATTCATGTCATGTTTTCTCATTTATTATAGAGTTTTTGTATTTTATATTAAGAAATAAATTTCAATAAAAACGTACAAAAGAGATATAAATATGGCAACGTCCCTTTGCTCGAGGCAGTCGAGAATATTTGTAAGGTACCTTGGTGTAGTGAAAATCCTAACTTGGTAAGGGTTTAGACGTAGCACCTGTGGTTGGTATGTGTTACGGACTGGGCCTGAAGGCCCAATACCCAACAAGTCCAACCCAACAGAGTAAGTCGGCCCGGAGGCCCCCATCTAAACGACTGCTATGCGTGGAGCACCAGAGCACTACCTGCACCTCACTCCATGGGATAATATCTTATGGATCATGAATCATGGCCCAAGGCCCAAATCCTAAGATATTCCCCTATAAATACTGTAGACGTTAGATGTCAGGTACGCATTAATTACACATTTACTGTCGTCATCTCGGACCTTCACTGGCTTGGGCGTCGGAGTGTCTTCGCAGGTACACCCCACCGTCGTTGTGATCCGACATCCGAGATTCATCAGTACCCAAATCCGAGTTCGAGATCCAGGACCCGAGTCCGAGATACATACACGAACAGTATGAACTAGTATAAATCCTTTGTGTGGTTTTATCTGTCTTAGCTCTATATATTTATTTGTTTAAACTAACCTTGTAGTTCCACATTCTTCTACATCAACTCATACTCATAATATTGAAAAGGTATATGTGACAACACCTCTATTAATTATTACCAATGCATGAAATACTAGCTTATAATTATTATTACTTATAAAATTGTATTTTTTTGCTTTGAGATTTACGGGTTATAGAGGAGAAAGATCATTTTGAAGATGTAGAAGAGCAATGATGTTCATGATGGAATGTTTTGGAAGTTAATATTCTTAATTGGATGATATTTATTGAATTTGAGAGATAGAAAGGTACTTTTATCTATTAGCATGTTTTATGTCAATTTTTTATATTTTAGTAGTTTATACAATTGACAAAAAATTGATACATGTTTTATTTATCTTTTGGGTTTTTTAGATTAAATATTCATTATATATTTGTTATAAATTTCAGTTTCAATTGTTTATTTTAAAATTTATTTAATCATTGTCTATAGCATTTGATTATATATTTCAATTAAATAATTAAATATTATAAATAACAAATGACATTCACGTAAATGTAAAATAAATAAATAATCCTGTAAAAATATTGTTACCTAAACTCAATATTGACAATTATTGCATATATATCTTGTGGTCATACTTAAATAAAAGTTAAACGACTACATCAAAAAAACCGTGACCTAAAATGTATAAGCCACACTTTATATAATCATTGCCTAAAATTCATGGCCAATGTATATTTTTTGTCACGGTTATAAAAGTGTGGTATAAAATATATGGCCACACATGAATAATCGTGGTTTAAACATATAGCTACATGAATAAAATTATGCTCTAAACCTGCAAAACAAAAATTGTGGCCTAAAAGTGTTCGTGAAAATTGTGGTTTGTTCTGTTAGTTTAGGCCACGTTTTTTACAAAAGTGTGGCTAAAAGTGAAAAACAATGGCGTGAACTTTAGGCCATGATTTTAGTATCTTCGCCCATAGTTTTTAGGTGTGGCCTAAAGTGAAAAATGTTGTAGTGTGAGGATTAAATTGTGTTAGCTTAAATTCAGTCTTTGTTTAGAGTTATCTTAAAAGTTGTTTCTATTGAATGTGAAGCTTCAAACTTAGAACATGAAAACCTTCAGACCCTAGTCTGAAGAATTTACAAAGGCTTTTGTGAATTAAGTGTTATGAAAATAAAAGTTTTTAAGAAAACATAATTCAACCTCCTTCTTTATGTTTTCATTATATACTTCAAAGATATCACTAATGAAACCATAAAATGAAATACAAATTATTATTTTGAAATGCTAATTGTTACATTATATTATTTTCTTTTAGTCTAAAATGAACTATACTAGTTTTATGTATGTGACAACTAACTTATGGGTAGGGATGATAAAAAAAAACCAGTATCAGTGGAATATTCATACATGTAATTGGTACCCGCATATTTATTAAATGAGTGGGGACTGATATTATATTACTTGTCCCTTGAGTACCTGCATATTCTTTAAAATATATTTTCTATTAAAAATATCAAAATATTAAGATTTATTATTATTTTATGATGAGATATTTTTTATTATTTCATAATGATATTTTTAATATATTAACACGTAATAATATTATATAATGTTAATCTATATTATATAATATAATATTAATATAATATTATATTATAATATATTATATGACATTTTCTCTCTTTCTTTCTATAAATTTGAATTTTTAAAATATTAATAGATACCTGTAAATATTTGTTACTTGCATGAGTACCCGTTAATTTTAACATGGATATGAGTAGTGTACTACCCCGCCCATTGACATCCCTATTTATGGGAAATATTGTGTATTCAATAATTTATTAAATGCCACGTCAAAATGTAAAATAAGAAATAAAAAATCAAACATATTTAATTTTTTTTTGAAATAAAAGGCAAACTAACATAGATTTAAAGCTTCTGAAGCCACAATTGTTTGAATGCATGATGGGGCTTCAGTCCACCAAACAAAGTCTGAAAACATACAAGCTTCAGCTGCTAAACTATGAGCTACTAGATTTGTGGAACAATAATCAAATTCAACTACAAAATCTAAATTGGAAATTAAATGTAAACAATCTAAAATAATGTTTTGGATTAACGGGTAGGAACATGGTTGACTGAGAGCTTGAATCACTTGAAGGCAATATGTGTTTATAACTAGATGCTCAATATTCCAGTGCAATGCTTGTTTTACACCCCAATGAACAGCCAAAGCTTCTACATAAAAAGCTTCCATTCGAATGGAGATATACTTGGTTGCAGCTACCATGAAGCCACCAATAGAGTCTCGCACCATTAATCCAAATTTTGTTCCCGATGTTCATGTCCAGCCAGAGTCAATATTCATTTTCAACACGCCATGAATGGGAGGCTTCCACATATGCTTCAAAGAAGGTGATGTGCTTGTTGTTCTGATAGATTGTTGAAGGCTCCAATCAATGTGCATTCTGTCAGCCACTTCTACAACTTGTTGTATTGTTAGATGCTTATATGCAAATATTCTCTGATTTCTCTCTTTCCAAATGGACCAAAATAACATAGTACCTTTGATCAGTTTTTCAGTAGGAATGCTCCTTTCATGTTTGCTCCACCACTCAGCCATAGAATTGCTGTCATCCAGGAAGCGCACACCAAAACCAGAGGTAGACCAAACCTGATGCGTGAATGGACATTGCAGAAAAATATGCACATTTGTTTCTTCATGAGAATTACCACAAAGAGCACAATCCATATGCACCTGTACTCCTCTTCTGCTCAAATTATGCTTGCAAGGCAGCACATTCAACAACATTCGATACAGAAAATGCTTGACTTTATTTGGTGTTTTTAGTTTCCACAAAAGATTCCAGGTTGAGGAGGCATCCGAGCCACTTGTTTCATGTGGAATGTTGGCAGGTAGGAACCAATTATAAGTGGATCGAACTGTAAATTGACCTTCCTTAGAGAATCTCCACATGAGGGTGTCCTCTGTTGGAACTTGAGACAAGTGAATGAGCAATATTTGCTGAGCTTCCAAGGGGTGAAAAATCTCATTAACCAAATGTGAGTTCCAGCACCTCTGATTTGGCATGATTAAAGAAGAAACTTTGCTGT
Source organism: Sesbania bispinosa (assembly GCA_026901365.1). NCBI lineage: Eukaryota > Viridiplantae > Streptophyta > Magnoliopsida > Fabales > Fabaceae > Sesbania > Sesbania bispinosa. The sequence continues at coordinate 485,264 of QLOH01000052.1, forward strand.
CAAATGGAAGACTTACTGGGTCAGATAGAATACGGCTATTGTGATTACCTGGCAGCCACTGGTCTCTCCAAACATCAATTTTTTCCCCATCACCTACAAGCCATTTTGAACATGTTCTAACAATTTCTTTTGTGCCAAGGATACTCCTCCAAGTATAACTAGGCTGAAAACCAAGTTTTGCATAAAAAATGGAAGTACGAGGAAAGTATCTAAACTTAAGGATTTGATATAACAGTGAATCTTGATTATTTGCTAGCCTCCAAAACTGTTTTGAGAGAATTGCATCATTGAATTTCTCTAAATCCCTGAATCCTAAACCACCATGATCCTTAGGTTGACATAATTTCTTCCACCTAATCCAGTGCAGCTTTTTCTCTGACCCCACCAGAAATTTGCCATCATAGACTCAATACTAGCACATACAGATGAGGGAATTTTGAAGCAACTCATAATGTAATTAGGGATGGCTTGAGCCACAGATTTTAAGAGGATTTCTTTTCCAGCTCTTGATAAGTACTTTTCCTTCCAACCTTTTAATTTCTTCCAAACACGATCTTGCACAATAGAAAATATGGCCTTCTTTGATCTCCCTACCACAGTTGGTAAACCAAGATAACGGTCATGAGCTCTCACTGTCTTGACCTCCATCCTTCCCTGGATCATTTCTTGACATGAAATTGGCACATTATGACTAAAAGAAAGCTCTGTCTTCTCAAAGTTTACCCTTTGACCTGAAGCCAATTCATACTTATTGATGGTGTTCAAAATGCTCTCAGCTTCTTGGAGATTAGCTTGGGCAAAGAGTAAGCTATCATCAGCAAAGAAGAGATGAGAGACTGGAGGAGCACCTCTTGCTATTTTAACTCCATGAATATGACCTGCATTGGCTTCCTGATGAATGAGACCTGAGAAAACCTCTGCACATAAGATAAAAAGATAGGGAGAGAATGGATCTCCCTGCCTAAGACCCCTTTTTGGTAAAAACCAATGCATTGGTTTACCATTCATAAGAATAGAGTAAGAAACTGAGGTTACACATCTCATTGTAAGATTGACAAAAGAAGTAGGAAAATTCATTGCAGTTAGAACATTCTCCAGAAAATTCCATTCCACCCTATCATAAGCTTTAGACATATCTAATTTTAAGGCCATCACTCCTTTTCTTCCCTTTTTCTTTTTTTTTTCATATAATGGAAAATTTCAAAACCAACTAAAACATTGTCTGTGATAAGTCTACTAGGAGTAAAAACACTCTGATTTTCACCCACAATAGAATTGAGGAAAGGTTTAAGTCTATTAGCTATGCATTTGGTAACTATTTTCATAATTACATTACACAAGCTAATCGGTCTTAAGTCTTTAGGGGACTGTGGATGCTTGATTTTTGGAATGAGACAGATGAAAGTTTGATTAATACCTTTGGGATCCAGATGATTGTTGAGAATTTGAAGAGCCAATTCTGATACATCTGTTCCCACAAGGTCCCAATATTGCTGGTAGATAAGAGCACGAAAACCATCAGGTCCTGGTGACTTGATAGGGTGCATTTGGAATAAAGCTGATTTAACTTCCTCTGCTGTAAAATCCTTAGCTAGACCTTCTATAGCTGAATGATTTAATCTATCCCTCACTGTTTCACAAACTTCTTGAACTTCCTGAGTATGAGAAGAATCAAATATTTGATAAAAATATTGCTAGATAATTTATCTCACACGCTTCTGACCATATACCCAATCACCATTTTCATCTTTTATTTTTGATACCCTGTTGTACTTCTGCCTCATAGATGCTTTTTTATGGAAGAATTTTGTGTTTTTATCTCCTTCTTTCAAAGTGAGTGCCTCCTTTGATGCTTGAATACGCTCTTCACACTGGGCACCGGTTCTACTCCAAGATCGAGCAATACACTCATTAAATCTTCTATCATCCAACCTATTTTTCTCAAATCTGAAAAGCTTGACATGTCTAGGCACTTGTTCTTCAATGCATCTGGACCAAGAAATACGCAGAGGGGAATGATCAGAGTGCATTTTTCCAAGGTGTAAAACTGAGAAATATTGGAACAGCTGCTGCACCTCACTAGTAAAACAACATCTATCCAATCTTTTTTCTACCAAACTCTCTTTCTCCCTACCTGTAACATCCTAAATTTTATTCGGATAAATATTAATTAAATTAAAGAGATTAATTAAGAAAATAATTAATTTAATGGGAAATAAATAATAGGAGTGTCATTATTATTAGTTTTGTTTCGTAAAGGCAATTTTAATTGAAAATAGAATAAGGGGGTGAGAGTGGGCCCAAACTCAATTAGTATTTCTATAAGGAGGGGTAACAGAGCACCCTAATCCTTATTCGTATCATTCGTCAGTAAGTGAAACGCTAAGGAGGGGAGAAACGGAGTCTCAAGAGAGAGCTGTTGTGGAGTGAACGCCAAGAATTCAAGAAAGGACTTCCTTGCTGTGATCAAGCTTCGCTTAAGGTACGGTGGGGGAGAGGGTATTGCCTGTATATGCATGTAGGGGATGTTTGAGTAGTAATTTAAGAGTATAATTTTGAATTGATGAATTTATAACTTAGAATGAAGATATAATCTGTTGGTTAATGATTGATTGTATGTAAATTGATGAGTGTTGGATGTGATTAAAGATGATATTGAGAATAATGGAAAAGGGGGTGATTAGGGATTGAGAAATTGGGGGTTTTGATGAATTGATGGTATAATCTGTAATTGATTGTTGATTTACGGAGTATTGGATGCTAATAATGATTATGTATGATGTTTAGACGTAAAAGATTGATTACGGATTGATTGGACGAGTTTAGAGAGGTTTGAAATCGTGAATTTTGCGATCTGTGTCACGGGTAATCGATTACCAGGTGTGGTAATCGATTACCAGAGTGTTCTGGACAACCCAGAAGCACTGATTGCTTGCTGGTAATCGATTACAGAGGTGTTGTAATCGATTACCAGAGAGTTTGTTTGCGAGTAATCGATTACATGGGTGCTGTAATCGATTACCAGAGAGTTTGCTTGCGGGTAATCGATTACAAGGGGGTTGTAATCGATTACCAGAGACCTTGTTTGTGGGTAATCAATTACTAGAGGTTGGTAATCGATTACCAGAGGGGATTTTGAGATCCTAACTGTTTGATGATGATTGATGTTGTTTGAGAATACTTTATAATGAGTTTGTTGTTGATGATTAATGATGTTTGATGATGTATTATGATGATAATTGATGATGAGTGTGATGATGATAATGATGTCGGTGTATATCACCTTATTATGATGATGTTTGATGATGAGCATATTGGTGTATGATGATGATGATAAGTGTATATCACTTTATTATGATGATGTTTGATGATGAGCATATTGGTGTATGATGATGATGATGATAAGTGTATATCACTTTATTATGATGATGTTTGATGATGAGCATATTGATGTATGATGATGATGATAAGTGTATATCACTTTATAATGATGATGTTTGATGATGAGCATGTTAATGAATGATAATGATGATTTATGATGGTGTATATCACCTTTTGATGATGATGTTATCTAAGTTGTGCGGGCCCATAGAGGGGGTACAACCTAGGAGAGATGCCTTGAGCATATGTGATGAGACCTGAATTGCGCGGGCCCATAGAGGGGGTACAATTCAGGAGGTGAACTGATTTGTGCGGACCCATAGAGGGGGTACAACTCAGGGGATCAAGATGGGGCGTTCGATGCACGGGCCCATAGAGGGGGTGCAACCTAGGAGTGATTGTACAGGCTCATAGAGGGGGTACAACCTAGGGTCGAATGTCGTTGTGCAGGCCCATAGAGGGGGTACAACCTATCGGATAGTGTGTGGTAACACCGGTAGACCACCTCGGTACTAACTATAGTGATTGATGAGGTGCACCCATTGTGTGGAGTTCCAAGTCATGATCTTTGGGTAGATGATGAGAGGAGTATTGATGTATGATTATAATGAGTATGATGATATATGAATGATGTATGATGATAATGAGTATGATGATATATGAATGATGTTATGATGATAATGAGTATGATGATATATGAATGATGTTACGACGATAATGAGTATGATGATATATGAATGACGTTATGATGATGATGAGCTTGGTGAATGTATAATGGATAGATTTATGTGTTATAAATAGGAATGGTGGTAGGGCATGTATATGTTGATATAGATGATTAAATATATGTTGAGTTTAGATGAATATTATTGATTGGTGATTTTAATGTATTGATGGTATGATGTAATGATGTTGTGGGTGAGGATGGGTATTCTCTATGTGCATGTATGGGTAGTATTACTTTTCCTCACCGTATTCTGTGGATATATTTTACAGGTGCTGATGAGGACACAACTGGTGTCGATTATGAATAAAAGAGTATGCTCTGATAGATGTGACATCAGGGTGCGCTTGGGGGTTTTACCATGTTCCTAGATTAGGAGTATTTTTATGAACTTCTGGATGCCTTGTATGGCAGTAGATTATTAATTGTTTTTATTCCTATGGAGATTTCCGCTGTTTATAATTGATTTATATTTGGAGTTTGAGTTCATTTAATAAAGTCATTTTCAAACTATGAGATTTATTATAAGAGTGATTGTGAACCTTTTTACCTAACGTGGGACTTTCCCTTTTCTAAACTGCAATTTCTTTAATCTATAAGAGTATGGGGTAGAAGGGTGTCACACTACCATTTGACCAAGTGAATTTGTTCCCCTTATAACCAGCATCAGTAAGGCCACAATCTTGTAAACAAAACCGGAAATCATTGATCTGAGAAAAGGAAACTGGTCTGCCTCCATTCTTTTCATCTGAAGAGCAAATAAGATTAAAATCACCAAAGCAAATCCAATTATCCCCTGCCTCAGCCGCCAACCTTCGGATCAATTGGAGGGTGAGGTGTTTATGTGGCTCCTCTGGGTACCCATATACACCAGAAATTATGTAGGGCGTCTCCAAATTATTAGCACATTCAACACTAATATGGTTTAATGAAAATGATTTAAGACAGATATCATTTACATCATTCCATAGAAGTGCTAAGCCACCTGATCGTCTATTTCCACTGCCCTCACAATCAACAGCTATCATATTAGTGAAACCAACCTTCATTTTGACATGCTCCATCTCACACTTTTTTCTCTTAGTTTCCACGAGGAAAACTAAGTTGGGATCTTCTCTCCGAATCATCCTCTGGAGAGTACGAATTGCACGGGGTTCCCAAGCCAAACATATGTACATACTTGGAGGAGTATCAATTTATTAATCTTATCTTATGTACATTTATAAACTTAATGATCTTGTAATTATGTGCGGTGTTTGAAACTTAAGGAATGTCACACTTTTTTTTTTAGCAAAAACTAGTGTAGCATAAAATGAAATAAAATAGTATAAAAATGTGTTAAATGATACTATTTTAAAATTTAGTGAAAAAAAATATTATTATAAAATAAATATTATGAAACATATTGTACAAGAGTATAATTTTGATTGAAAAAATTAGTTATTTAAAAATATTTGAAAGTTGCTTTCAAGATATGTTTAAGAATACTAAATGATATAAAACATTAAAAATTTAAAAATATTGATTATATTTAAAAAAATATATTTTAAAGTTTATGTTAAATATTTATGTGTTAAAATATAATAAGATCATATCTTAAATCTATTAATAGTGTTAAGTTAAAATAAACAAAGAATTAAATCATTAGAAATTTAATTTAAAAAGAACAAATTAATAATGTTTTTATAATGTATAATATTTAAATATGATATTTTATGCTTGAAAATTTAAAATTTATGTTCAATTTATAAATATTACTACCTCTAGTTCTTTATATAAGACTATTTTGCTTGGTCTTTTTTACAAGACCCTTTACAAAGATTTAGAAGCATCTATTAGTTTTTTCAGCGTTACTCTTTATAATTAATGAACTTTTATAATTTTAAAAATATGATTAATGTGGATGATTAAATAGAGTTTAACTTTAAATAAGGGTATATTTGGGAGTTTTTAAAAAAATCTATGCATCAAAATAATATTTTCTTAATTTATGTGTTTGAGTGAAAATAGTCTTATATATAGAACCAGAGATAGTAAATTAAAATGAAGTTACATGATGATTCTATTAATAGTGTCTTATACCAACTGAGGTTGGTTCAAGTGGTACATGCTTGATTCCCCTTAAGCAAGGTCTCCGGGGATTGCCTCCCATGGAGGATACATGTGGTTCAAACCAAAAAAATTATTAGTGTCTTATTAAAATAACTAAAAGATTTAAATTATTAAGAATTTAATATTTTAAAAAATAAACTAATGGATATAATCTTTATAATATTTAATATAAGATACTCTATTAATGCATTAAAGTGAAGTAGTTGTTTTTAATTTAACGTAGTCTCTGATTAGTCGTGTGCTGACTTCTTAAAGAAGTCTTTCCCAAATGTCAAAGTTGTAACGTCCTAATTTCTCAACTCAGAAATACTGCTCGTTGGAGACACTATTCCTGAATTTCTGAAATTATTTCGCCAAATTTTAATACCGTCAAACAAACGCTTAGGCTTTCCAACGATTTGCTTAAGCTGTTACTAGTACATACATTACAATCTCAGGCAAACTAAAAATCTTAATTAAACTTAGGGAAAGAACCTAGACTTGGAGTGTTGTAGTTCATAAGACTCATACCGAGGGTCCGACAGAGTCTCCCCTAAAAACTGGATGTTTACCAATTTCAAAACTTAACCTGAAACTCAGTAAAACCACTAACACAGTTTAATAACATGAATTTACAAATGTCAGAATAGGGCCTCTGTGGCCAAAACAGAATATACATACACATATACAACAATATTCAACTACCTATCATACATAAAAACTAATTCTACTAGATAAATATTCCACTGGAAGTAATACTCAGCTCCCCAGCTCCTCTTCCCTACTTTATCAACACCTGGTATATCCTGCACAACTAAAGCATATCCCCGAAATGTGGGGTGAGACTACGGTCTCAGCGAATACAACTATGCAAATGCAGTGTGGGAATCATTTAAAAAAAATGCAACACACAATACATATCAACATGAAACTCATGATCAAATTCTGATTCATTATATAATAAAAACATTATATTAACACAGAGTAAGGATACATGTACATTTACACAAGTGTGCAACGATATTCTTAATCCAAACTTTCGTAAAGGTGAACTTAGCATAACATGAATTGCTTTTCCCTGTAGTAGGGTTCTTTTCACTTAACATGCAGTTAGACTGACCTCAGACTACATGGGGTATCCCCTTGGGGATATTACGTCGCCACCGTTACCATGACGGTCGAAGCCAAGTTTTAACATAATCGGTCCAAGATCCGTGATGGCCGAAGCCTTAACATGAATCTTTCACTTGAATATTAAGTAGCTTGATTACTTGAATTTTCTTAATAACATGGGTGTTTCCTCTTAATCATGAACAAGACATAAAGGTAACTAATAACTAATATTCATCAACATATTTCATAAATTCGTAAGTTTCGTAATCTAAAATTCTTAATATCAATAACAACATATATTGAATAAAACTTAGCTTTGAACTTAATCACATGAATTATCATATAATCACCATTAATTCATCATCTATAAGTATAAGGAAGGGAAGTTAAAGAGTAGGGTTCATGCATAAGGTCAAAGAAATCACAATGTGGAGGTGTGTGAGTTGTACTCACATAATCTTGAAGCTCAAAGGAAGAAAAGTGAGTAGGAATGGACCACGTGAAGATTCCTTGCTCCAATTTCCCTTTTCAAGCTTCAATTCAAGCTTTCTCTCTCTAAAACCTAGAGTCTCTCTCTCTAGATTAAGAAGGAAGAAGAAGAATAAGTGAAATTGTGTTTCTGGAAGAGAAAACAAGTGCCTTAAGTGGATTCTCGCTCAAGAGAGTTCTTCTCGCTTGAGCGAGTGGGTCGATTGCATGGCCTTCCTTCACATTCTCTCGCTTAAGCGAGAATGGTCCAAAAAACAACCCTTCTCTGGACGATTCTCGCTCAAGCGAACTCCTTCTCGCTTGAGCGAAAATGGTCCAGATAGCCTTCCCAAAGTCCCTGTTTCTCGCTCAAGCGAGCTAGGCTCGCTTAAGCGAAAAATGCAGAAAACTCAAACCAACACTTTACTGCATAGTTTCACTCAAGCGAGATATTCTCGCTTAAGCGAGACTACTAAAACATGGTTTTTAGCCTTAAGTCTTATTTCCTTACCTCCTAAACCATTTCCTTACCTATTTAACACCTAATTAGTCATCTAAATCTTACTCTACATAATAAATTTCCTAAGTATTCCTTATTAGTTATTACACATTCAAATTCTTATCTTTATCCTTTCTAACTCATTCCAACTCTCACCAAATTCCATTTCCTAGTTTCTTTTACCCAAAACACATTTCTAACTTAGTTACTCTTCTAAATCTTCCCCTTAATTCCAATAATTCCTCATTATTCTCAAAATTCCATTCAAAGTCCTTTCTCCATCCTCAACTACTCATTCTCTTCCTAACTTAGCTTCTATTGGATTTAGGTCCTGTTTTTCCGGGATGTTACATTTCTACCCTCCTAAAAGGAATTTTATCCCCAAAATTCGCCTTGTTAATTCTAAATTCAATTACATTACTATGACTTCACTAAGGATATAGTGAGCTGGTATGATGTCCCTATTTTCCTTCTTCCTAAGGTTTCCTCTTGGTGCCTAAGTTGTCCATACTACCTTGCTATCCTCAGGTAAGATCTTGGGCTTACTTAATCTATTAGTTCCAATACCTTTGTCTAGTGGTTCCTACTTGCCCTATCCTCCCCATGTACCTAATTGTGCTTTGGTTCGCTCTAGGCAAGGTTTCTATTTTGATTTAGACTAACTTTCCTATTCCCACTCTAATCCAATCCCTGACCTAGGTTCTAATAATCCAAATCTCAACTCTACTACCCAACACTTCAAACAACACAACAAGTACGCATGATATACAATCATCTAAGCAAAACAAACATTATGACTAATCAACAAATCAAGCATTCCATTCTAACATGTTCACTAGTTTGGTACACAACTTACCTAGTAGGATCTAAAAGAAGTGAACAAATTCATACACAACTGCATAAGGTTCTAATTCAATACTTAATTTCAAACAACCATTGGTTTGTTTTGGGGCTTGTTTTTTTTTTTTACCGACTCAATTATGCTTAGAGAAATTCTAAATGATTACAAGATTATATTTTAAGTACTACGATGTTAATATTAGTAAACTATGCACCAACTTTACTTACTCCTTGAATCACTAAATTTGTATTGGTGGAGTCATCCAACACTCACGTCATGTTCAAGGAATTAAGTTCACAAAGTCACACAATCACACACCACATCAAAGTGTGATGAAATCACTCATTCCCTCAAGAAAGCATTGAACTCCTACCAAATACCATGACATATCCGTAGGTAATATGCCCACCGATCATAGCATGGATGCGGTAATCTCTCCTAATCGCCTATGTTCCCATAATTGGATCTTCCTCTACCCCATCTTACTGGTCATGGTTCGTGTTTTAGTTTGGTTCTAAGTTTTTACTGAAAGGAAAGTGGCTTAAGGTCATTCACACCCTGACCCTCCTATAGGTAAAGATTTCTAAATGTTTTAGAGTTTTAACTCAGTGAGTGAGTCTAACAATCTCTCAATTCTTTCTAACACTCTAGCCGGGCCTAAGTATACCTAGCCAATTCTAACTTCTAGATTGGGTAAAAACTAGTTGTGCTCGAGTATTGGGTGGCCTTCAATAGCTTCACACCTCCTACTTATAAGACTACCCCCTTAAGGTTTCAGGTTCTTCCTAATATTTCTCATGTTCTAACTCTTGACTTTTCTCTTATAACTCTGGGTTATCACAATTATGGTGCGGGAAGGAGTTCCCTATTTCTGCTTGGGATGTCAACATATATGAACATGGTCACAACTACAATATATATAAGTATATGGTTTAAAATTCTAGAATTTCACTCCTGGAATTCATGGATAAAGTTGATTATTCAGAAGACTGAAAGGTATCTATAGTTGTTTGATAATTTCTTAGTTAACGCTGGGGTGGCCTGTGACACCCTTCTACCCCATACTCTTATATATTTAAGAAATTGCAGTTTAGAAAAGGGAAAGTCCCACGTTAGGTAAAAAGGTTCACAATCACTCTTATAATATCTCATAGTTCGAAATGACTTTATTAAAAGAAATTAAACTTTCAAATATAATCAAATATAAAGCAGCGGAACCTCCATACATAAAAAAAACTACTAATAGCCTACTGCCATACAAGGCATCCAAAAGTTCACAAAAATAATCCTAATCTAGAAACATATTAAAACATCCTGAATACACCCTTATGTCACATCTATCAGAGCTTACCCTTTCAATCATAGTCGACACCAGTCGTGTCCTTCTCAACACCTGTAAAATTTATCCACAGAATACGGTGAGGAAAAGGAATACTACTTATACATACACATAGAGAAATACCCATCCTCACCCACAACATCATTACATCATGCCATCAATACATTAAATCACCAATAAATAACATTCATCTAAACTCAACATATATTTAATCATCTATATCAACATATACATTCCATACTATCATCCCTATTTTTAACGCATAAATACATCCATTATACATTCACCAAGCTCATCATCATCGTAACATCATTCATATATCATCATATAGTTCTCATACCATTATTCACCCAATTAATCATATATTCTATTCTCACACATAATACTCATCATCATCAATCATCATTTAATAACACAATTTCGTCATCATATATCACACACCAATACTCCTCTCATCATCTACCCAAAGATCATGACTTGGAACTCCACACAATGGGTGCACCTCGTCAATCACTCTAGTTAGTACCAAGGTGGTCTACCGGTGTTACCACACTTTATCCGATAGGTTGTACCCCCTCTATGGGCCCGCACAACGACATTCGACCCTAGGTTGTACCCCCTCTATGGGCCCGTACAATCACTCCTAGGTTGCACCCCCTCTATGGGCCCGTGCATCGAACGCCCCATCTTGATCCCCTGAGTTGTACCCCCTCTATGGGCCCGCACACTCAGTTCACCTCCCGAATTGTACCCCTCTATGGGCCCGCACAATTCAGGTCTCATCACATATGCTCAAGGCATCTCTCCTAAGTTGTACCCCCTCTATGGGCCCGCACAACTTAGATAACATCATCATCAAAAGGTGATATACACCATCATCATAAATCATCATTATCATGCATTAACATGCTCATCATCAAACATCATCATTATAAAGTGATATACACTTATCATCATCATCATACATCAATATGCTCATCATTAAACATCATCATAATAAGGCGATATACACCGACATCATTATCATCATCACACTCATCATCAATTATCATTATAATACATCATCACACTCATCATCAAATATCATCATTATTCATCATCATAAGCATCGCAATCCTCATCAAACATCATTAATCATCAACACCAGACTCATTATAAAGTACTCTCAAACAACATCAATCATCATCAAACAGTTAGGATCTCAAAATCCACTCTGGTAATCAATTACCAACCTCTAGTAATCGATTACCCGCAAACAAGGTCTCTGATAATCGATTACAGCACCCATGTAATCGATTACCCGCAAACAACTCTCTGGTATCGATTACAACACCCCTGTAATCGATTACCAGCAAGCAAACAGTGCTTCTGGGTTGCCCAGAACACTCTGGTAATCGATTACCACTCCCGGTAATCGATTACCCGTGACGCAGATCGCAGAGTTCACGATTTCAAACCTCTATAAACTCTTCCAATCAATCCCTAATCAATCCTTTACGTCTAATCGTCATACATAATCATTATTAGCATCCAATACTCCGTAAATCAACAATCAATTACAGATTATACCATCAATTCATCAAAATCCCCAATTTCTCAATCCCTAATCACCCCTTTTTCCATTATTCTCAATATCATGTTTAATCTCATCCAATACTCTTCAATTTACATACAATCAATCATCAATAAACATATTATATCATCGTTCTAGGTCATACATTCATCAATTTGAAATTATGCTCTTAGATTACTACCCAAACATCCCCTACATGCATATACAGGCAATACCTTCTCCCCCACCGTACCTTAAGCGAAGCTTGATCACAGCAAGGAAGTCCTTTCTTGGATTCTTGGCGTTCACTCCACAACAGCTCTCTCTTGAGACTCCGTTTCTCCCCTCCTTAGCGTTTCGCTTACTGAAGAATGATATGAATAAGGATTAGGGTGCTCTGTTAACCCCTCCTTACTGAAATAACTAATTGGGCTTGGGCCCACTCTCACCCCCCATTATTCTATTTTTAATTAAAATTATCTTTACGAAATAAAACTAATAATAGCAATACTCCTATTATTTATTTCCCATTAAATTAATTATTTTCTTAATTAATCTATTTAATTTAATTAATATTTATCCTAATAAAATTTAGGATGTTACATGGCCTGGGTAATCTTCTAGTTCTACTCATTTCTTAACAAGATTTCAAATTCTCTCCCCTTTAAGAGGGCTATGACTAAGATTTCCCCTCACTTGATACTAATAGGTTCACTTAGGTGAATTGGGTATTGTTTTGACTAAGTTAACTTTCTGTGGAAATTTGGTTCATACTCACTATCCTAACTAAAGGCCCTTACCTCACTCCTCTCTTGAATACTTCTCAGAGTCCTCGAGGTTAAAACCGATATGGTTCGACTGAAAGTATAGATGAAGTGTTCACATTGGAAAATTTCTAAATTCTCAAGGTTATAAAGCATTACTTTCAAAAATTACTAAGTATTTTTTTAAAGATGAAAAGGAAAAGTGAAAGTATGGTTTTCTCGTGACATCTTACATCACTCGATAGGTTTTCAAATATGTGACTATTGTAACTCCGGGGAGGGTGACAATATTAGATAACTGGAAAACTCACTACCTTTACTATGGACCTCTAACTTATTCATCTCCTAAACATGCCCCCAACTCCTAGTGGGTTATTAATTAATGTTGTAGTCCTAAGGTATAAGTATAGTATCCTCACCTAAGGGTTTATAGGAGGTCAGGGTCACTAAACATTGCCTCTCGGGTCACTAAGTGTTCTCCAAACGTGAGATGAAAGGGTGAGGAGATAGTGGTCTCCATGACCACCTACCCGTCTGGTGGGGCCTAAGGGTCTTATCCATGCAATCCATGGATAAGGCAAAGGGTTGGTAACTAGAAGAATCATCGCTCGCCCGATAAGTCTCCTGACTACCCTCAAGGTGGTCTAGGAAATAGCCCTTTATCTTTATCATGCTCTAAAGGAACCTCAATTTCCAAACTCTTTTAAGATTAGATCTAACTGTCTATATGTCCCTGCTAAGTTTGTTGACTTAAGGCAAGGTCTTAGGCCTACTTAGATTATAATCCTCTACACTCTTCCCCGATGGTTTGGAATCCTTATGGGTTCCTCTGCGACCTCTAGTTTATCCTAAGTAAAGTTTCTATCTCAATCTGGACTACAACCCCACATTCCCTCTAGTATGACCTAAACAAGGATTTAATTAAAAGAACTTTAACGCTGTGAATTACTACCTAACAAGCACACATATCCTAACATGATACGTCATAAAATCACTCATACAATCCATGTCATAAACAAACAGCAATTCACCAAACACATTCAGATCATACACATTACACAAACCGAATCACATCATAAGTCAAGCAACAAACCATCCTTAAAATATTGAATCAATCTCCACTAACTACCTCAAGGGTGTCTTACATTCATTAGGTTTTCAGGGTCACATCTATAAGGCTCCTAAGGTAAGGGTTCCATTTCAAAAATTAACCTAAGTTATTCTCTTTCTAACATAAGAATGGGTGGCTTTAACTTTGTTAAGGAAGTATCCTAACTTCTGGACCTAAGTATCCTACTCACATAACTGACCATAATCTCCATATACAACACACCATAGGAGTGATCAGTTCCTATAATGAGTACATGTACTAGAAGATTATAATAAGTCATGGGCAACTAACCTAACCACAATCCAATTGGATTGAACTACTCTGATACCAAAATGAAACGTCCTAATTTCTCAACTCAGAAATACTGCCCGTTGGAGACACTATTCCTGAATTTCTGAAATTATTTCGCCAAATTTTAATACCGTCAAACAAACGCTTAGGCTTTCCAACGATTTGCTTAAGCTGTTACTAGTACATACATTACAATTCTCAGGAAAATTAAAAATCTTAATTAAATTTAGGGAAAAAACCTACACTTGGAGTGTTGTAGTTCATAAGACTCATACCGAGGGTCCGGCAGAGTCTCCCCTAAAAACTAGATGTTTACCAATTTCAAAACTTAACCTGAAACTACGTAAAACCACCAACACAGTTTAATAACATTAATTTACAAATGTCAAAATAGGGCCTCTGTGGCCAAAACAGAATATACATACACATATACAACAATATTCAACTACCTATCATTACATAAGAACTAATTCTACTAGATAAATATTCCACTGGAAGTAATACTCAGCTCCCCAGCTTCTCTTCCCTACTTTATTAACACCTAGTATATCCTGCACAACTAAAGCATATCCCCGAAACGTGGGGTGAGACTACGGTCTCAGCGAATTCAACTATGCAAATGCAGTGTGGGAATCATTTAAAAAAATGCAACACACAATACATATCAACATGAAACTCATGATCAAATTCTGATTCATTATATAATGAAAACATTATATTAACACAGAGTAAGGATACATATACATTACACAAGTGTGCAACGATATTCTTAAATCCAAACTTTCGTAAAGGTGAACTTAGCATAACATGAATTGTTTTTCCCTGTAGTAGGGTTCTTTTCACTTAACATGCAATTAGACTGACCTCAGACTACAAGGGGTATCCCCTTGGGGACATTACGTCGCCACCGTTACCATGACGGCCGAAGCCAAGTTTTAACATAATCGGTCCAAGACCCGTGATGGCCGAAGCCTTAACATGAATCTTTCACTTGAATATTAAGTAGTTTGATTACATGAATTTTCTTAATAACATGGGTGTTTCCTCTTAATCATGAACAACACATAAAGGTAACTAATAACTAATATTCATCAACATATTTCATAAATTTGTAAGTTTCGTAATCTAAAATTCTTAATATCAATAACAACATATATAGAATAAAACTTAGCTTTTGAACTTAATCACATGAATTATCATATAATCACCATTAATTCATCATCTATAAGTATAAGGAAGTGAAGGTAAAGAGTAGGGTTCATGCATAAGGTCAAAGAAATCACAATGTGGAGGTGTGTGAGTTGTACTCACATAATCTTGAAGCTCAAAGGAAGAAAAGTGAGTAGGAATGGACCACGTGATGATTCCTTGCTCCAATTTCCATTTTCAAGCTTCAATTCAAGCTTTCTCTCTCTAAAACCCAGAGTCTCTCTAGATTAAGAAGGACAGAAGAAGAATAAGTGAAATTGTGTTTCTGGAAGAGAAAAACAGGTGCCTTAAGTGGATTCTCGCTCAAGCGAGTTCTTCTCGCTTGAGCGAGTGGGTCGGTTGCATGGCCTTCCTTCACATTCTCGCTTAAGCGAGACTATCTCGCTTAAGCGAGAATGGTCCAGAAAACACCCCCTTCTCTAGACGATTCTCGCTTGAGCGATTCCAGAGAGCCTTCCCAAAGTCCCTGTTTCTCGCTTGAACGAGACTACTAAAACTTGGTTTTAGCCTAAGTCTTATTTCCTTACCTCCTAAACCATTTTCCTTACCTATCTAACACCCTAATTAGCCATCTAAATCTTACTCTACATAATAAATTTCCTAAGTATTCCTTATTAGTTATTACACATTCAAATTCTTATCTTTATCCTTTCTAACTCATTCCAACTCTCACCAAATTCCATTTTCCTAGTTTCTTTTAACCCAAAACATTTCGAACTTAATTACTCTTCTAAATCTTTCCCTTAATTCCCATAATTCCTCATTATCCTCACAATTCCATTCAAGTCCTTTCTCCATCCTCAACTACTGCTCATTCTCTTCCCCAACTTGGCTTCTATTGGATTTATGTCCTGTTTTTCCGGGAATTTACAAAAAGTAAATTTGCAATGACAGATTCATTTTTCAGATACCAAAATCAAATTCCATCTGGTAGAGTTCAAGCAAGTTTCTTCTTTTATATATAGGGATATTCTAACTTGTTCCTTGGACACAGTTTAAATTGAGTATCTTACTCCAACCCTCCCATCTATTTTACATTTCCAACACAAACCCCCTCTATTTGAAAACCTACACAAAACCCCAATTAAACTAACTCTATAAGACTATTCCTCTTAAAGCATTATTTTATTATTTATTAAAACTATTTTTCAAAAACCCAACATTACCCACAAGTCACTCTCTTTTACTAATGGAATTTCTTATGACATTTTTTTTTATTTATTAGATCCATCTTAGGAAATGTTTTTAATCTATTAATACTTAGAAATTAATCTTCATAAATTATTTTGGTTCATTTTGTTAGTAATTTATGAAACTGAGTTTTTAATTAAGTTTTTTAATGTGAAAAAAAATTGAAATAAATTTCTTATTCTGTTGGTTTGAACTGTGATTTTATTATTCAAAATAATGTTATTTGAAAATAAATTGTATGATGTTTTTTTTTTCATTTCTTTTATTCACCTGCACAAGAAGAATAATATATTATAAAATATAAGGAGTTTGTGTAAAGTTTTAAAAAATTGAGGAATTTTTATGCAGTAAAGAAATATCCATAGTTATTAAGGGTATTTTGGTCAATTAATATAAAAGATAATTGTTGACAGTTGAGTGTTACTATAGAAAATTGGGTTTAAGTACAATGACTTTTAAAATTGGGGGGGGGGTGTTTGTGTAAGTTTTCAAAATAGAGGGGGTTTTATGTTAGGGAGTGCAAAATAGAGGGGAGGTTGGAGTAATTTACTCTTTTAATTTACCTAAAAAAAGGTGAATTTGCAATAAAAAATTAGTACATTTGTAAAATTTATGTCGATTGATAAATGTGTATTTATCAATTTTTAATGCAAATTTAGGTCATTTTTATCCCAAACAACCCCTCAAAGTTTCTTAAATCAAATATTCTATAATTTTCAACATTTCTCCCAGATTATTACTCCCTTCGATCCTTTTAATAAGACAACACTTAAACGAATTACACATACCAATAAAAATGGTTAAGAATCAGTTAATTTTATTAGAATTTTAAAAAATAGTTTAAATTTCTAGCTTTACCTTTATTTAATGTCATTAACTAACTCCACTACCATTTGATAGTTGGAAAGACATTAACGTTAATATAGGTAAATAAGGAAAATGATAATGAAGACTACATTGAAATTGTAAAGTGTCTTATATAAAGGAACACAAAACTTGTAAGAAGTGTCTTATAAAAAAGACCGGGATGAGTATATTATTTTTATTACTTTAAGGCAACCAAATTATTTCTTCTACAAACCCAATAACTCTAAAAAAACTTCTTAAATTGGAAAAAATTTTGGTCCTCCAGGCGCACGGAACACTCTACTTACTACTTCCATTTAAATTGTGACACGTGGAACTTTTCCACGTCATGTTCCCACGCAAGATTATCGGTTTTTTATTCGAAAATTATAAACCGTTCCAACCATTTTTCTATATGAGGTCCCTTCCATTCTTTGCTGAGAAATTTAGCAATCCAGACATAAAACAAAGTTATTATACGCACCTATGCAGATGGAGCATTAGATTTCACTATTTCAGTTGTAGGTGTTTTTTCTTATAAACACTTCTGTAGGTGTTTCAAAACGAACGGTTTCCAGTTCTAAATGACGTGGAAAAAATCCACATGTCACAATTTAAATGGGAGTAGTATAGAGTCTTTAGTGCGCCTGGAGGACAAAATCTTTTTTTTTTCCTTAAATTGACCCCACAATCACTTCTTTTTATCTCTAATTCATCATTATTTAAATAAAACCTAAGCATGTAGCATCCCATGAGGTCATGAGGATTCTTATAAATCCCCAGCGTGCTCTCCAAACGAGGAAAAAGAAAAGAGCATAGATGCTCACAACACCAAGGCTCTCATGGTGACTCATTCTCTCTCGGGTGGTCCTGAGGATGTCTCTGTCCTTAGGTCAATTGGGAATCACGTTGTTACTCATTTTGGAGTGGGCAGGTAGTAAATCTTTAGTTATTTTAATATTTGTTGCATTTTTGTTCAATGTTTTAAAATTTAATCGAATGGTTTTAAGATTATGGTGAGCTGAAGGTCATTAATCAAGGGACTTAATAGTTGACTTTCGTACATATGATGCACACGTAATGGCAGTTGTGGAAAACTCGAGGTTGGCACCTTTCTAGGATGCAACTACTCTATAGCAAACAAGGGACTTTTGTCTGCTTCTGTTGACCAATAGTAGCGAGATACCAATTCTTTCCTCTGACCATGTGGAGAGATGACCATCATCCTCAATGATGTGTCATGTCTGTTACACTCACCTATCACTAGAATGTTTTTCTCATTCATATCAGGTCTATAGATATCGCATGTTATGTACTCAGCGAGCTGTTGAGGATTACACACAGAGATGTTGTGAAAGAGATCAATGTTACTCGAGGGGTCATATGTGTGGCTGAGCTTGTCACAAGATAGAGGTACATGAGTAGCAACTCGACTAGGTTGGAGGGGAATTTCCGCTTTACTTGTTAAGGTGCATTAATTTGCAAATAAGAATGCAACCATATCTTGTTGCAATTATTTAGCCCATGTTTGGTATGGTCATCCACTTATCCAAAGATGCAGTCTCATGCTTGTCTAATATCAGAGAACCCTTACCCCACTAAAGATTTTAACATAGACGTCCTTAAACTTATTAAGCTCCCTAAATAAATCAAGACGCACTAGAGCTCGAGATTCCTCACTTATATCAGTCAATGCGACAATGCAATGATAAACCATAATTCCCATCTTTTTCCACATCACATACGCTTCATCAATGTATCATGCATCCATAAAGGAAATTGATTAGCATATATCAAACCACTCTTGTGGTTGGTCTAACGGATTGATGAGGTGTAATGATGGACAAATAAATGTTCTATCATGTCATACATCATGCTTCAACATGCTCAAAATATAAAGGGTCACATTTAGTTGATTTGTCCAACTTTGATGGATGACCCCTTTGGTGAACCCTTTGTTATTACCGTCTCACGAGGTGGACATGTCGAAGTTGTTTCTGGAAATTCTAGTTCACGCACCTTCTCTGCACAATATTTTTTCCAGAGTAATTAATTTCACTGAATCGCCCGTTCACCAATGCAATAATTTATATTGTCATGAAAATTTTGAAATCGGTTCATTCAATCATTATCATCAAGAGTTAGTGTCTCCAATGCATATGAATGGTCTTTAGAGGAACTTGATTACCGCTCTTGCTGAATATTACAAGCTGACATGCACAAGGCAGACCATGTGTTAGTTTCTAATTGTAAAACCACAACTAGAACTATCAATTCTAACCATATTAACTTGATCATACTCATCAACAATATGGCTCAATGCATTCCTTGATACAAATCATTGCAAGTTGACATAGAATTAGTTATTAAAACTTGTGTTCCGCAGAATAAGTTATGAAATAGTTAAACCATCCATTCAAAATAATCAATCTAAATCTAAATAAAAAATATACATGTGTTCCAATACAATTATGGTTTTCTGAAATGCATCCTTTATAATAGTGTGTTGTAATATGATCATTAATGAATGGATTTTATACATACTTTTATAACCTTATTAATGGCACAATTGATTAATATTTTGGCTTAATTATATGTATTTGATTGAGATTTAATAAATTGGATCTTGTTTGGGTTTCATTGTTTATTTGATTAAAATCGGATAATTTGGCCTAATGACCTTTGCTTTCTTTTTCGACCATATCTTGAGTTGTAGGTCACATTTTGAAGCGCTTCTAGTGTTTTAAAGTTGGCATCCGGGACTTCAATTTGATATAAAATTTAGCACTATTTGGATATCCGACCTGGGAGATATTTAATTCGCAAGTCAGACCTTATTTTTGTTAGCGAGGATGCGATTTTTATTTACCTGTTTTAGTTGTTTTGGACCCTAGCTAACTGTATTAGGCCCGATCTTATATTTTTATTATTAGCCATTATTTAGTTATTTTGTTTTCATCTTCCTACCAAAAAAAGTTATTTTATTTTCATTTATATATAGGTATTAGGTATCAATTAGGAAAAACTTTTGATTCTTGATTTTTAGGAATAGAGTTTTCAAAGAGGTTTTTTTCCTTCTTTTTGGAGAGTTTACCATTTTCTTCAAATTTTATTCATTAGTGTGATTGGTTGAAGTCTCCACAGAAGGCTAAACCACTCTTAGATTAATTCTCTGGTATAGTTCCTAACTCAAATTTTTTAGGGTTTGTTTTAATTTCAATTTCATATTATTGTTATTAATCTTCTTCATCTTATTTCTCTTCTTTTGTTGATAAAATTCAAATTGTGTTGCTTTAATTAATTTGGGTTTATTTGCTTGATTACAGTAGTTTGCTTAATTCTGTAATTTAGGGATTATGATTGCATGTGAGTTGCTTAATGTTGCATGACTTTGATTGAATTTCAGTTCTTATAATCAAATTAGAATTTAGGGCATTGAAATCACTAATCTAATTATGAATATCTGCATGTTAATGTATTGGGTAAATTCATGAATTAATAATGCTTATTGGTTAATTCAAGATCGAACTAGGATTAATACAATAATTAGAATTACCTTTAGATACCAATGATAAGTTTAGTTATGAACAAGCGAGAGGATTGACCCACTTTCTGACATGATTTCTTCTTAATTTCAATTTCCGTAAGTTCAATTCAATTCTCATTAAAATCGCACCCTACGTGTGTTTGGGAGTGCTTTGGTACTTAGTTGTGTGGTTGATTTCCTTGAGAAATGACCTAGGTTGATTCTTGGTATACTATATTCAATTTTGAATATTTATTTTTGATCGATTACGACATGATCAATCATGTTATTCATGGCATCCCGACAACTTTACAAGATAACCCCTGCTATCATGAAGTAACCTCTTTCAACACTCTTGCATCACAAAAAGTATCATAAATGTTAAAAATGTAAATATTATTTACCATTTTACATAGTTATAATTTGTGACATAAATAAGAGAATACTTGTTAGTGGTTGTAGTCCCCAGATGCATCACTCGATCTATCCATGTCGTGACCCAATTTTTCCTCTGTGATGATCCAACCATGTTTTGTTCACATACTCAATGAACATAGGAAATTGTAAACAAACATCTAACAACCTTTTCAGACAATCCTCATAATCAATCTCATTTGGAGACTCCAAAATACTCTCGTGCATTCATCACTTGATCCCATTCCTCTTTCAAATACACTATTATTTTACACTTAGCCTTCACATTTTTGGCAATATGAAATTTGCATAACAAATTAGTCAATGTTGGAAAAAAGTTATTGCACTAAATTCATCAACACAATGTCTCTGTCAATCACGATGACTTGAGGAATCACACCATCCTTTATAATCACTCACTCAACTGCTATAATGCACACATGAAATTATCAGCTCGTTCAGACTCCAAATAAGAAAACGCCACAGAGAATGTCACCTTAGTTGAAGTCAAACCAACAATCCCAAGTAATAACAATTGATACTTGTTGATTTTATATGTATTATTAATGATAAACACAATGTGGAACGCATGAAACTATTTGAAGGCATCTGGATGTGTCTAAAATATATCCCTCACAACATCAGACTTGTCGACCCTTCTATGTCAATACACATACCTATCATCTTCCAATGATTTCATTAAATGTTGCATCTCCATTCTAGGACCTTTCTAAGATAATTCAGTACATTTGGTAGACATTATTTACCTGCAATAATATAAAATATTATATACCATTATATAAAGCACAATAAGTGTCATAAATGACACGCATAATACAAAATACTAAATACCATTATATACATGTTTGATGGTTGTGACGTTACCTTTATTATGTTATGTTAACGTCAATAATATATGTCTTGGTTTGACCATATGCTTTGTCATATCATAAACCAACCCTTTCTCTTCACGACTTAGCCGTCTAGCATATGCATGACCAACCAATGTTTCATTCCACTTCGAGGTTGTGATATCCACACAACACTTTAACTTTCCACCCTTTAACAATTTTTCAAACGACTTCCCTTTTAATTTAAATGGGCACTGACATCTTTTTGTTCTAGTTACATTGTGAATCAACCCTCCTTGTATGGTGATATTTTCCACTCTTTTCACAAGCCATGTAACAGTGTCTTCCTTCCATTACCTCCCAAGTTTAGCCTCTCTGTAACAATAACAGATTTATTCTTTGCTTCAAATCTTTCGAGCCCAATTCAATAGAGTCATCTTGGGTACAAAATACCTGGAAATGAAAATATTAATTAAGGTAACATTCTTCACACTATCATGAATTAATTTATATGATAGAACAATCCAGTTACCCTCGTTAGTGATGAATACACCACTCTAATCCACGAGAT
Organism: Sesbania bispinosa; assembly: GCA_026901365.1. Lineage (NCBI taxonomy): Eukaryota > Viridiplantae > Streptophyta > Magnoliopsida > Fabales > Fabaceae > Sesbania > Sesbania bispinosa. Next base: position 508,046 of record QLOH01000052.1, read on the forward strand.
CAATTGGATGTGACAAATTGCCCTTGTATTTCACCTTGAATTTGTAGTAAAGACACACCTGTCGAAATTCCTCCTCAATTGTGTGAGTAGAGAAGGGTTGATGGTGCTTGCCTAAACCATCTGAGACTTATCCAATTATCGTGAATTGTTGGTGTCTAGCACTGATCTTATCTGCAGAAGGAGTTGCCTGCTGCAGTGGCGATCTTCCCCTCTTTAGTCTCTATCCATTTTCTGAGTTTTCTTCATCCTTTTTCTCTCTATTATTTTTGCACCTTGCTGCAACACTTTGCCGCACTTTATTCATCAATTTGACCGATTATTTGCTAACCCATACCTCCTGATTCCAATTTCTAGATCTGGTAACTTGTCTGCTATCAGACATATAAGGACATTTTATTTATCAAGTAGCTTCTCACGAAAAACTAGTGGCTACTTAAAAAAGCTACCTTACCAAATACTAATGAAATGGTTTTAGCTCCTAATTTCAGCTTTCATCTAGAAGAAATGTCTTATCAAAAGCACTCTAAGCAATTTAGAAGCTTTGAATAGGATTATTAATGGTGGGAGGAGGGAGAGGGGGGGTGGTGTCCTGGTGAGAAAGAAATAATATATTTAGATATTTAATATTAAAAAAAGGTATATATTGGGAATAGAAAAAATACGATTTGTAAGATTGAAAAGGAGATGTGTAAAAATCAATTCCCATAGGTGGAAAGAGAGAATAAAAGAAAAAGAAAGCAGGGGCCCTAACGAAAAAATCCATCTAAACGTCTGGTTTTGAAAAACCACAAAAAATGGTTTTATTTTCAGTTTGAGTTATAAAAACTTAATTGAATTTTTTTTTTTAAAATCAAAAACTAAAAAGCTCGCAACCACCCAAAACGGATAATTAGCTAGTTGTATTAGATTTAGGTTTAAATTTTATACTCATTACACACTAATAACATATTTGCATTAAAGTAGCATTTGGACTAGATCACGTTTATAACATGATTTGGTGTTATTAAAACATTTTATAAAAGAAGATAAAAAACATATATAGGAGTTTTAGAAACTCATTTTCAATAAAAGCATAGAGATAGAGATACTACTAAAGTATAGCTTATTAAATACTCTTTTTGAAAGATAAAATCATTTAATTTTTTGAAGAGCATATTGATTATATTTTGAATTTATTAATCACTTCTAAAAATATAATTTACTAACATACTCCTTTTGGAAAATAAGTAGAAGTATATAAATAAGCCTATATTAGTTTTCTTAGTCCTTGTGGAATATAGTGTCAGTGATATTTGTTTTTAAATTATAGAAATTATATTTGTGGTACTTGAATATATGCTTAGTTGTTTAATTGAATAACATTGTTTCAAAGATTTGTGACGTGTGAACCTACTTCAATTTAAAAAAATAAGCATTGTTTCAAGATATCTAATTAAAAAATATTTTCAAGAAAATAAGCTTGAGAATTTTCTCATGTTTCATCATTGAGAATTACTTAGCTTAGCATATCATCTGTGGATTCTGCTGCTGTTCGGCTTAGCTCATGTTGGATAAATGTTATTGATGTGGAACAACTGCCCTTTACATGCTTTCTTTTGGTTTTATATCACCTGATAGCCTTGTTTCTATGCTTTCTTGTATTAATTTTTGGAAATTTATACTCTGTAATGGGTTGGAGTATCTGTATTCTCCATAATTCAATTTTTTGCTTAAAAAAAATACTTTTCATCATTGAAAGACTTATATAATAAAAGTTATATTTTTAAAGACTTTTTAACTATTATTCATTAAAATAAAAATCCAAAACATGTGAAAATGAGAGGCACAAGGTTTTTCGGGAATAACATTGCAAAACTTATTTAGAAAACGATGAGAAAGATCCTGCGTCCAAACACAACCGTTGTATTTATTTTCTTGAAATTTTGAAAGTTTTCTTTAGTTAAGATATATTCTATTAGACGGTTTTGAAAAAAAAAAGGAAATGGAAATTAAAAATCTGTTCTAAATAAATATTCTTTAATTTAAAAATTTTTTAATAAAAAATAAATGGACATATTATCAATTAGGCCTAATTACATTTTTTGTCCCCCTATTATCATTATTCCGCGATTTTGGTCCCCCTACTTTTTTTCGCGATTTTAGTTCCCCTATTATTCATAATCCAGAATGTAGTTCAAAATTTGGTCTCTCTACATAGAGTCTATTCACTTATAATTTTAAAAAAAAAAAAATTGAAAACCCGCAACTCCAAACGACCCTAACATATGGTTTTTAAAAACAGTTTTAAAATTTGTGACTACTTTTTAAAAACTATTTTATAAAACAATTTCTTTATTTTTAAATGCGCGTTTGGTTTTCCGTTGTACACGTGCAGAATCAATTCTCTAGAATTGATTTTAAATCATTTCCGTCCAACACCTTTCTAAAGCATATATCACATATTTTCAATCATTAATTTTAGAAAAATTTTACACAACTGTAATCAAATGGGTTCTTAAGTCTCATGTGCACCTTTAATACCTTTATGTGTACCATGCATATACCGTTAGTTTCCATTCAAACTTAATTGATGAAATTTTTTACTAACTAATTCATGAGAGTGATCTTGTACCTATCTAAAACCATGAAGGAGCTTTTCTAGCCGTCATTTTTCTTTCATATAACTTTTGCTTGGAATCGCCATAAGAACAAACCAGTCATGGTCATATAACCCTAATCTCAAGTAACTAAAAGTTATAAATAACAAAATTCCTTCTACCAAAAACACATGGCATGCCTTTTAGGCCTAACGTCTGTAACAAAGCTGTCAAAACACAGGGCTTCTCAATCCTGGTTTCAATTGCCTTTCCCACATTACAACCACTATCTAGAAGAAAATGTTATCACATATCACCCCCCACAAATACGACTTTTGATAGAAATATCATGCACATTAATTAAACCAAATTTAGCAATATGTCCTAATTCGTTTGGAGCACTTAAAGACAACAACTTGCGTGGTCAATCAACATGACACGAACAAATATGACTGGCTTCTGATAAAGAATTGATGGGAGAACCGCTTGATGGAATAACTCAACAAATTTTGATGATCTGGTCAAAAATTCCCTAAGATTCTTAATACCCTGCATGTGATACATTGTACTCAGCTTTAGATTTATCTATTTCAACTATCACATCTAGAAGGGAATATAACCAGAACATTTAGCAACCCACCCTGGATGTATAAACAGTAGTAAGCCACTTGGTCACGTCTTATAAACATGTCCTTGCTGATAAAGTTATAAAACACATAATCACATCATTATTATTACATGACAAAATTGTTAATAGTTTGATTTAGACTTAAAATATCTCATTAAAAAAATTTATATTTACAAAAATAACTTATTATTCTGTAAAACAGATCCATTATCTCTTTTTGTAAGAATCAGTCTTGAGCAATGGATATCAATGCAAGAGTTTACACCTAGCAGCAAATAAGTTTTTACTTATTCAGATTCCAGTGCATCACTAAAATTATGTTGCATATAATAATTTCTGATATCATTGAAGAAACTTGCAGAATAGTTAGTCTTGGCCATCACTTATAAGAGTGAAAATAACAAAAACTTACTAAATAACAGAACCATCATTTAAGGAATAAACTCCTAACAACTTCATAGAGTATTTTTCCAATAAAGTGAATAGCAAATAGATCAGAGTTTACATACTAGTTAGATAAATCAGGCCCTGAGATTTAAGACAAATCTAGAAGCATAGTAGTGAAGTTGGAAGCAGATAACCATGGAGATAGTATAGTAAGGGGAAAGTTGCACGCTTGAAAAGGTGCTTGTGCTTAGGCAAGAAGGATGCATGTGGTATTTCATATACTTCACCGTATTTGACAAGGAAATTACTTCCTAGACATAAAAACACAACTTTGATCCCTACGTCTATTACCCATTTTCAGCACATACTCAAAATTTACTTCTAGCAATACCCAACATTCTGCAAGTAATTCGGTCCAAAACCCCATGCCGAGAGGAAAGGCATGGAAAAGAATAATAACATACAAAGATTCGGTAGCTTAATGACTAATACAAATAACATTGGCTAAAATATTCTACAAGCTTGCACCATTTTAGTTAAAGTAACTTCTCATGATGTGGGACCAATTGGATCCTGAGTGACACCCTTTTTCCAAGGAGAGGGATGAAGTAGGATTGAATGATGACAGCAGCATAGTGGACCTATCCCATATGATATGAATTTGACCTTCTTAACCTAAGAGGATCTTGAGAATCAACTAACTTCACAAGTCAGGCATTGAATCATGGCAGCAGCATTGCAGGCTTGTCCCATATAAATTCACCCTATCACTTCATCTGAGAGAAAAAAAAATCCTTTCAAGGCCGAGCCATTTATGCTTGAAGACAGATTCTTCAAACCATTTTTTCAGAGAAAAAAACACTGATGTATCCTGCTACAGAGAAAGACAGCAAGGAGCTGTGATTGGGTAACTTGATTAAATGGCAGGAGATACACATAAATGACCACACGCAAACAAACTATTTACCTTTTAGTAACAGGAGGATCTTAAATCTTTGTCGATTTTTTTTTTTGCAATTATGGCCACATTTCTTGGGGATATGTTTGGATCAAATATTGGTAACAAGTTGGCTTCCAACGCACTACCTTGCTCTTGAAGAAACAATAACCTATCGAGCAGAATAAGAGTTTCCAAAAGAGGCCCTAAAGCAGCTCTGAGAGACCAATAAGGTCCTATAAGGTCCTGCACAAAATTACTACACTAATAAGCACTTGATAGTTCTATTTTTGGCTTAGAATACAACATAAAATATATATAACTTTTAAAGAACTGCATATCAGTTTTTTCTTTTATTGGAGTTCTAGCTAACATTTTTTCTAAATGCAGTTCAAACAAATTATCTTAATTTTGCAAAAAAACTTTAATTTATGATATGATACCCAAGAAAGCACAACCAATGGGTAGAAATATAACATTTAAACAAATATCACAACCTTATGTTTCTTTGGGGGGGCAAACAAATATCACAACCTAGAAAACCAACATCCACAGTCTCTATTCTCTAACACAAAGTTGTTAGGATATTTAGAAAAATATCTCATAATATCATCAATGTATCTCAGAAATTTTGAGTATCTTGGATAATATTTTAGGGAATTATTAGATTTTGGACCGGGCCTAACTCAACCCTAAAAGCTAGCTTGTAAGGTGAGGATTGCCCGAGACTTATATACTTTTATTTGGCCTTATCACTAGGTAATGTGGGACTCTCCAACACCCCCCCCCCCCACGTCCAGGGCTAGACATCTAGAGCATGGACATCTACGGGTGGGGGCCCAATAACTGATCAAGGAAAGGCTTTGATACCATATTAGATTTTGGACCCGGGTCTAACTCAACCCTAAAAACTAGCTTGTAAGGTGAGGATTGTCAAATGCTTATATACTTTTCTTTGGCCTTATTACTAGGCCATGTGGTGTGGGACTCTCCGACAGGAATGTTTCCATATTTCATCGTATTTCATTCAGGAGAATAGTTATCCGATCTAATCCTATAGATTTCTTATTTTTACCATCCAATCAGTTTCGTTCTAATTTCAAATCTAATTAATCCAATCTAATGCAGTTTGAATTGAATTGGTTATTTGTTTTTTTTTTTTAATTTCTTATAAGATAATATAAACCCTGAATTACACAATAAATATAAACTAATTCAAAGTATCTAATTACACATAAAATTAATACAGCTCCTTTTAGATTCAGACAACTCATAGAACCAACACCATACCACAACTAGCATTTCTAAGTTACAATTAACTTGTTTTTCACTCCATCCCGATTTTTATCCCAAATGCAGTCTGATGCTATCTTTCTGTTTCCATCCCAAATGCTCTAGCCAGACAGGTTGTGTTAGAATATTCAGAAAATATCTCATAATATCATTATTATATCTTAGAATATTTTACAGTAATTCCACATGTCATGATTTGTTCCTTATTTAAAATCAAAATTAGAAATCTAGAATTACTGTAAATAGGAGTTAGTACTTCATATTTTATATCACATCAATATTCACAAGAAAATATTATTCAGTCTCTTTTATCTCTCTTTAGTCTTTTCCTCTTCTATCTAAATCCCTGTTAATTTCAACGGATTGCAATCAACCAAAGGCTCTAGGCTTTAGATTTTTTTTTATTTGCTTTTCATACCAAATTACCAATTATTCAACGATGTACGACAGATAAATCTTATCCTAATAAATCCAACCATATTTAGCCAGATAAGCCAATAGACCATACTACTTAAGGTGACTAGGAAATTGATAAATAATGTGCGCTGGATTAATGATTTCATTTCTTATACGCCCATTATAATCCAATTAAAGCTGCAATGATGCATCCAACCAATCTGTCTGCCATCGCTATGCCATTTACCACATGAAAGTTGAATTCTTAGATTTTCGAAGACATATATTTGAAGCTTAAACAACTTAATACTAATGTCAAAATATGAAGAATATGTAAAATAAGTCATCAAACTATGCAATATACTCAAAATCAACCATTGTTGCCTCCCATCACAAGGTAGGCATTTCTAACCAAGCAAGTATTATTTTAATTTTAAAATTACATAATAAGTAGCAAAAGAAACCATAAATAAGCAACAACAAAGACTGCTAAAAGAAAAAAAGTTTAATTGCATTTTTGTCTCTCTATCTCGGTCAATGCTTGATTTTGCTCCCTTAATAATTTTTTGCTGAAATTTAGTCCCTCATTCTGTTAGTTGTTACATGAAGCCTTTCCATCAGCATCTCTTTAACTTAAAAACCTTAAATCCTCATTTTATAATCAAATAATTAGGGGTTTTGAATGAATTTGGGATAAGACATGATTTAAAAGGTGTAGAAGTTGAAAATTTAGTCTGGATGATTTTTAAAGGATCTTGTAGAAAGTGAGGTCAGAATAGGAGATGTTTTTAATTGGTGTATTTTGAGCAAAGAAGGTTTAAAATGATTTAAGTAGTTCTATTTTGTGGAGATTTTGAGAAGAAAACAAGGATTTGAAAACTTGTAGATGAAATAAAATTGACAAAGAGACTTGATTGAAACAATTAAAAACTTCACGGATTAAATTTGAGTAAAAAAAAAATTTATTGAGGGATCAAATTGCACATAAGTCATAATAAAGGGATCAACGATACAATGAAGCCAAGAAAAATTGAAGTCATAGACAAAGTGAAAATAAGATTCATAAGCATTATAATGACAATAGTTTGAATAGAAGAATTGAAATTAACATACAGCAATTGGTTCTGCTTCCTGCCAGATGCCTTGAAGGTTTATATCATGTGAATGTTTAATTCCAAGATGAGACAATCCAGACTGGCAGAAATTCTCAAAATGTGAAAATTTGTCATCAGATTTAGTCTGTTCACATCCAGCGCTTTCATTAGGTAAGGCCTGTATTCTGATGTGGAACCAAAATTCCCTTCTGTAACACATTGACAAAGGTTTAGTATATATATCAGCAATTCAGATGATGCCACCGAGTACCAGATCAAAAGTTATTTTAACTAAACATTCGTAAGAATGCCCTATCAATATATCAACCAAGGTTATTAAATCGGGATTCAAATCGTGAATCGGAAGGGCAATTTTCCGAATCGCAAATCGTATCGTGAATCGTAAGATTCATGAACAATAATTAAAAATAGTATATATATCTAATAAAGACATATAAACTCATAAATTCATGATCAACAACTAAAAAACATATATATTCAGCCCAATTAAATATTTTTTAAGGCTTCATGATTTATTATTCATTTTCCCAACCTCAATCTTTTGCTGCCAAATCACTAAAAATTTTATAACACTCACAGCCCAATTCAAAACGACAGGCCCACAAAGAAAGTTTGACAAAGATGAAAAACAAACAAAAGAGAGAGATAAAACAAAATAAAATAAAATCGATAAAAAAACTGAACAAAGTAAGTCAGAGACGTCTCTTCCATCATGAACTCGAAGAGAACTAGGGAACCAAGTAGTCATGGAGAGGTGGTGGAAGACGGGGAGAGAGGGAGAGAGAGAAAGAGAGGCGACAACGGCTGGGGCGGAGAAGAGGGCTGGGGTAGGGATGGTGTGCAACTGCGCAAAGGACAGTGGCTGAACGTGGTGGGGCATGGTGGTTTGATGGAAGACACGCAGCTTGAGATCTTGCAGTGGTGGGGGGCGGCACTGTTTGGAGGGAAGGAATCGACCCTTGCTCTCTCTATTCTGCAGTTTTTGTTATGGTTTTTCAGAACCACGTCGCGATCCAGATTCATTCATTTTCGATTACGACCGGCAACAATGAATCGCGCTGTTAGAGTGCCACATTGCCTAGAGATAAGGCCAAGTTAAAGTATATAAACCTTGAGCAATCCTCACCTTACAAGCTAGCTTTTGGGGTTGAGTTAGGCCCAGGTCCAAAATCTAATATGGTATCAGAGCCTATCCTAGATGATTCGTTGTTATTGGGCCACCACTCATATAGATGTTCACGCTCCAGATGTCCAGTCCTGGGCGTGAGGGGGTGTGTTAGAGTCCCACATTGCCTAGAGATAAGGCCAAGCTAAAGTATATAAACCTTGAGCAATCCTCACCTTACAAGCTAGCTTTAGGGTGAGTTAGACCCAAGTCCAAAATCTAATACGCGCGATACACTTCAATTCGCGATTCACACACAATTCAGAACGATTCGCACGATTCAAGGTGCGATTCTGTATCAAAAACGATTCACTGTGCGATTCAAATCGTTGGAGGCTTGATTCGTATCGAATCGCATGAATCGAATCGCGATTCATGCGATACTGATAACATTGATATCAACATTTTCAATCTGCTTTTATAGCTGCACAAAGGTTTTGCCAAGCCTTTTTGGATAAAAGAATACAAAAATACTATCTCCGGTCCTATTTATAAGACCACCCCCTTTTGACCCAAACACGCATATTAAGAAAATATGTTTTAACGCATTGATTTTTAAAACTCTCCTTTAACTTTCAAATTTGCCCCCTTTTGAACATCAAACTCTATTTAATTTCCCTCATTATCCAAATTTTGGAAACTACAAAGGTTTATTAATTATGAAGGGTAAAGATGGAAAAAAAACTAATATATGCTTCTAAAACTTTGTAAAGGGTCTTATAATCAGAACCAAAACAAGATTCTCAAAGGGGTCTTATAAAAGGACCGGAGGTAGTATTAGAGATGAGAGACAGAAGAACAAGAACAAACAAAACAGTACCCTCTTTAAAGAGAACAAAAAAATATAAGAACTAGACATCAAGAGGCTAAGAAGATTACTTCATCTATAGTTTAATGTCATCATTACTTATCTCTCTACATCTCCATTGTTTCTTTGTTCCACCTTTAATAGCCTTATAGGTGTTGGAAAGAAGGTAAACAGAGAAAGGGATTTCCAATACCAGTTTCTGATTCTGCAGGCACTACAGGAGGAAAATTTTGTGACACGTGACAAGAACTTCCTTTAAGATGCAGCTGGGACTCTGAAGACCTCCTTTGGTGTCGCCTACGCAGAGCCTTCCCTTTACGTCCAATTGAAGGAGTACATATGACAACTTCCGGATAATATTTGGAAAGAACCTTCACGAGCAAACAAACAAACATATATATATATATATATATATATATATATATATGTATGTATGTATGTATGTATGTATGTATATTAACAACAGAGAGGATGTAAATTAGTGGGAACATGAATCATTTATAAAAAAAAAAGAACCACAGGAAAAGGAGGTGGTGGCATATCCAGTTACTGGAGGAGAATACCATAGTAAAATATTACATTATAGTGATCATTTGCCATGTGTACACAATGTGTTCGTCTATTTTAATTCCTAAGCATGTTGGGCTTATGCCCTATACTTTTGCGGGATACAATAGAAAATGCCTTTTGACCAGGATGGGTATTAAGCATAGCATAATGCAAGTGTAGTGAAGACAGGACTAGCCTAGACAAAAAGTACTATTAATACAACCATTCTTTCTCAATATGTCATCAACTTCATTTTCATCATTTGTCATTTTCCTATTTGACTAGTTGATAGACATATTGTTGCAAGACAAGACAGCCCCATTTTCACAAATGAAATAGAACAGACATATGTTCTTTCACATTAAAAAAAAGGCACAGAATAAAAACATTTACACTTTTATGATGAAAATGGCTAAGCCCCTTATCAACAAATTTTGCGTATTTATTGTGTCTAATTTAATTAAAAAAATTAAGCTGAATTATAATATGAAATATCATTAAATCCAAACTATGACAATGTTGTTTAACCAAATTAAAATCGAGATATGTATTACATAAAAAAAATGGACAAAAGCTTTATTATTTAATTTGTATAAGACATGAAAGAAAAGGAAAATATTACAGGAAGGAGAAGAAAGCATATTCCTACATGCAAAATAAAAAGACAGACGGAAGAAGCAAATAAAAAAGCCATTAGTACAATAGAGCACTCCAATCCATCTGAACATCAGTCTAAGAAAACCTGTTTAAGTGGACAACATAAGGAACTTAATATAAACAAACTTCCTAAACAGCAAAATCAGTAAAAACTTTGCTTAAAAATCTCCAAACAACAACGATTCAAAAGCAATTTGGACACCGATAATCACAGGAAAATCTTTTGGTGCAAGCAATACTGGGGATCAGAAGTTCAGAGCCATAAAAAATTTCTTCTTTGCAAACTAATACCATGAGATAATTAACTATCTGACAGAAAAAGGGACATCATTTGTATGATGAATAAAACCAAAGATGGATTACTGCAGAGACAGTAACAGTGTAACAGAATAGTAGATTACCACCAAATCCCCATCTGTGAAACCAACAACATATTATCATTTCAATGAAGATTTTTAAATATAAAACAAGAAACTTAAGCAAAATCTTGAAACAAACTTCAAAGAAAGATCCTTGTTCTACACGCTTTAGAAGATACTCAATGATGAAACATAAATTCTGAAATTAAGATTCAAAATCCATGCATCTCCATGATTCCACATATGTATATTAACCAAGGTATGGAGAGGTAAAAGTATATATCACTGTTTAAATTTCTAAAATATGAAACACTTTCCAATATAAGACACTTTATGGAGGGCAAGGCAGAATGTGATAGCATTACAAATTTACAACCATCCCATCATATGCACCTACAATAAGATTGATAAGCAGAGTATCTGGTCTGGTTGGATATACTGATCTTGAGTCTCATTAATTTAGTCATTTTAGTATATTTGAAAATTAATGTGAAGCAGGAAAAACAATGTTAAGTAGCCACTAGCCATCTACATTTCTTCCTTAGTTTTTATATTAAAAACAGGACGAGGAGGGTTGAAATAAAGGAAGTTACAAATAGCATGCAACAAAACTAAGTTATAATTCAGTACCATTTGAAAAGCAGCACGAAAAGCATGTAACTCAAAATTGTGCATGCCAGCATGCATATCCAGGCTCCTCCATCTCTCTGCACTCTAATAAGATAAAAGAATACAGTAAATTTCTCTAACATGATTTTAAAGTTAAAATTAGACAGTAAGAACTAAGAGCACGGTGAACTCATAACATCAGATTGATCGGAAAAGTCTGGACCAAAAATTGTAATATCTGTTAAATGAGCTACAATGCATTTTGGTACTCCTCATCTTAACTGAGTGATGAAGGAAAGAACGGGGAGGGGGGAGGGAATCAATGGTGGGGTTATCCTTGTAATTTCAAGATTTTTTTTTACTTTTCGTGGCTACTGTTTAGGGTGGTATTTTAGGTTAGATTTGTGTTAATTAAGTGCTCTAGTGTCTTATTTGTAAGGCCAAAGGACTCCTAATGGACTTGAATTTATAATAAGTGACAATTGAGGATTTGTATTCTTGTAACTTCTTTACATGCAAGTTGTGTCTAGGAGATTGTAGTTTAATAACTATAATATAGAATTCCTAAGAGATTGGGCTAGAAGGTTATGAAGTCTGAAAGGTCTTGCACTAAAAAAATCTAAACTTCGGCCTTTTAGGCAGATCCTTTTTCCAAAATATTAAACCCAGAATCATCAAGAATAATTTTATTCTTTCCTGGTCTGTCACACCAGAGGACCAGCGCAGCAGCCATTACTCTTTCTTTGCCCAATCCTTCTCTACTCATTGGCAGAACCCTATCTAGACTCTAACCCTATATCAATTTGGTACAAGAGCCCAAATTTGATCTATCGCAAATTCTGCCGTAGTCATGGAAGCATGTACAGGAAGGGACCCTAGGCCTTCCTGAGCACAAGAGTTGGCTAAGATCCGAAGAATGATAGGGCAATTCATGCAAGAGGTGCAGAACCTGTGCAGAGAACAGTCTGAAATTTTAAATAAGATACCTGAAGGTGATCAATGAATTCCTAAATAGAGTTCGAGGAAGATGAGGAGCACATCAACTCCTTTCATAATCCCATTAAATAAGAGTTCTAGGTTTGATACTGATTTTGTAATGATATTCATAGCAGCAGAGCCTTTGATCTAGTTGATGATAATGACAAGAGGCAAATTCAAGATCTTCTCCTTGTTGATTTTAGCATGGATTGGAGTTCTCCTATCTCCGACTTTTATCCAGGCAATATCTTGGAGGATTCTTACCCTGTTGTTTCAGAATTTGTTTTTTCACTAATCTATGAAATGGAAGTGGATTCTTATGAGTTATGATCTATTCTTTGAATGACGGACACCACATGTCATTTTACCATTCCATCCTTCTTGTTGTCCCTAATAATAATGCTCTATGTTATAACATGCCCCCGTGCAAGAGCCTTTTCAACTTAGAGCATGGACAATGCACAAACTCACTCTACCTTGAGTTGAAATTCACATTTTATTAAAATAATGAGGGCAACAAGGACAAAACTTTGACCATTTGGTTAGAGGAAGTCCAATACCATGTCATGAGTCAACTATCCCAAAAGCTTGTCATTGGGTGAAGGAATATAAGCAGTTATATATCTAACACTCTGCAATTTACTTCAAGAGAAGGTTTTAAGTACTTAACCTTACTGATTTAAATGACTCACAACTTGGTGATATTCTCTTCTCAAAATTTGTTTCCTATGGCTACTATGATATAGGGTCAAGAGAAGAACATCAAACTGATTTTGGAAGAACAGATGCGTGTTTGAATGGTTAGTTATGTTGCTTGGATTCTCACTTGCTCCTAATATATTCATATGCCAAATGACTTAAATCTTTCATATGCCAAATGACTTAAATCTTGCTTCCAATCAAAGGCAGACTGAATGATTTTAATTTGGGAAAATAAAAAAACTAAGGGGCCATTTGGTTTATGTTTCCATTTCCTGATCACAATTCTAATTGCAAAATATTTTCAGTTTTGATTGCAAACATACCACATTATTTTCATTTTATTTCCTGTTTTCAAAGTTTGTACCGGAAATAGTGAAAACTTTTCATTGTTTTCATTGTTTCCTAGATAAAACTCTGCAAACATGAAAAAAATGAAGAAACAAGATGGCATTTTTTGTGATTAAAACTAAAATAGGAAATGGAAACATAAAATGAAAATGGAAACAAACGGCCCCTAATGTTTTCTTTAAGAATACATTGCTGAATTGGAAGTTCAACTTTTGTAAGATAAGTATAAGAGAGCTATTGCTCTGTTTGAAAATGTTTTCTGACTTGTTGGCATTAGTGACTACATTTTGGAAGACTCAAGAGAACTGATCCTATTTTTTATAACCAATACATCAAAATTTTCTCGTCAGATCCCAGTTTTCTCTTCTACTCAAGGGACTTGATACAGCAGATGAAAAGAAATAATCACAATGGAGTTATCTTTGTAATTTCAAGATATTTTATTTAATTTTGTGGCTTCCATTTATGGGTAGTATTTTAGTTCAGATTTATGTTAACTAAGTGTCCTGATATCTTATTTGTAAGGCCAGGGACTCCTAATGGGCTTGGGGTAGCAATAAGTGTCAAAGATTACAATTTTGGAGTTACTTTATTGTACCCTTTGAGGAAGTTGTAGTTTAGACTAAACCCTCATTTTAGTCCCTGAAAAATTTAGAGTTGGTCATATTAGTCTTTGAAAGATGCAAATTGTATTTTTGTCCTCGAAAGATGAAAAGTTGTTCGATTTCGTCCTCTGGAAGATAAAAAGTCATTCAATTTAGTCTTTTTTCAAATTTTGTTTAACGTCAACTTAGTCCCTGAAAAGGATTAAATTAAATGACTTTTTCATCTTTTAAGTATGAAAATGAAATTTCTATCTTTCAGGACTAATATGACCATAATGGTTTATATTATGCATTATTATACTTTTTTATCTAATCATATACTTTACATATATATAAATTATGCAACAAGTTTTGTGTAGCACTAACTGTACTATATCCACTTGCTGTATTGCATGTTCAAGGTAGAAAGGTGAAAGGCACTAGGGGGTGTTAATGCCTTAAAGCAAAAGGCACCAAAAAGTGCAAGCCTCAATTAAGAAAAGCATTAATGTAAGAAAAAGAAGAAAACAGTAAAATATTGGATTTTCTGCATTAAGTTTTATAATTAACTACACATGACATTCAAAATAAAAATTAAACAATAAGTTACCCAATTTGCAAACCCTAAGCTGCTGGCTGCCAAGAGTCCAAAGACCAACTAGTTATTTTTTAACATTCTGACTATTTTACACTCCCTTTAATGTTTGTAAGTAGGGGAGGTGGGGAGAGGGAGGGACCAAGAAGATCATGTACCTGGCAAGCAAGATCACGTGCACTTTTTCCAAGTGATAAGCCAGTGGATCTTACAGCATGACTCATTGGAAACCCACATTGAGATTCACCATCCCTAATGCTTTCTTCAGATAGTAAATTGTAACAGCAACCAATGCTGACAATAGCTTTAACATCTTTGCAGTCTAAGAATGTCCTAGAAGAAATTATTAGAAGAATTACAAGTCTGTAGAATGTAGATTATGTAATAAGTAACATACACAGAAACAACACCAATGTTATAAAACAGGCAGCCAATAAGTTTTGCATGGAGAAAAACCAACAATGAAGTTAGTGTAATTAATTGCACAGAAAAGATGATGCTTTAATACAAGGAACAATGAAATGAATCAGAAGCTATTCAACTATGACATCATATAACATTATAACTATTTGGAGACAAGTCCTAGCACAACCTCATCTAGATTTAAAGAAACTAGAAACAACTGATATGAGTTAAAAAGCACAGTAGAAAAAAAGAGGCTCAACCATATTTTGAAAACTCACTTCAGCATGGTCACTGAAAGATCACCACAGGCATGAAGACCAGCAAGAACAGTTGAAGGTTTTGTGTTTGCATGACCGGGACAATGTAGTTTCCCTTGATCTTCTTGACTTTCTCCATTCAACCTGGATTGCTCAACATCATCTCCAGGCAAAGATGTTTCAATCAAGGTTTTCAATGTGTCAATGGACAACACACGACATGTGATTGTCTTTGGCACATTCAAACTCCGCATACCTGATCTAGTGCAAAACAAATGAACACAAATGAATTCTCATAATAAAAATAGTAATATACTTTAGATATCAAAATCACAATAAAGTCAACATTGAATAATTACCAAGACATATTTGAATTGCAATTACCCTCCCAATATACATACTAAACATCCTCATATCAATTGGTTTATTTTAAATAGTAAATTCATAGTGTGAAAATTGAAATTTATGCTTGGAATTCTTAACATACAAATGTTCAATTTTGTCATTCCAAACACCCTTAAGAAGATAGTGGTACTCCCTAATATAAGGTCAAATTGAAGTAAATAAGATGAAGATTGAACAACATACCCAGATTTTACCATTTGTGATACATAGTGCTTTTTAATCCGTTCTGCCCGTGCATCAGTTACATTCCCATGATGAGAACATGCATCAATTGCAATGACAGGATGTTGATATTGAAAGGCAAGTACTTGTGCAAGATAACCCTAAAAATGTAGCATAAAATGATACGCAGCACACATAAATAAAAATAGATGAAAAATATTCCTTTCAAGCAATGAAAAAGAAGTAAATTCAGACAACAACGTTATCACTAATGAAGGCAAAATTATGCTCACTTCTTCTGAACTAATATAAAGAATTTTATCTCTTACATTGAGGGATCTTATGGAAATAACAAAAGCAATGCAAAGGCCAAATTATCACTAAATGAAGTCCCAAATTAAGCTTGTAGCTCGAACAATATACAGACTTTCATTTTTTGACACTGTATAATACAAAAAAGAGAGAGAGAGAGAAGCAAAGCAGTAAATGCATGCACTATTAACATCACTGAATGAAGGCATAACTTCTGATCACTGTTCAACCAGTATTTTGATTTTTCGACACTGAGGCAACTATTATTCCATCCTCAGGATTCAAAAGAAGATAATTACTTCAACCATGCAATGACCCTCAACTTGCCAAATAGATCAAGGTTCAGCATCCTGCCTAACAGAACTATAACTCTATAAGCAAAAGAAAATGAAGCTACACCTGACCAGCACCAACGTCAACAATGGCATGAGCTTTCACACTGTTTGCAACTGTACTTACAACAGCAGAAAGAACTTCTACCTGCACACATGAAATTCTTTTTATCTAAGATATTGAAGGCCAATACATTTGATGATCAGAAAGAAAATGAAATCTAGGACTCAAAACGTGCTTGTATAAAACCTCAGGTCCAACCGTCCAAGACAACATCTTGTAAATTCATAAAGAAGGCAATTAATCTGATAATCAAGGGCTTACTTCATGTCTTTTCTTTACATTCATGCCCTGGGCAAGAACACTGTTAAGTGAACTCATCTGTAGGCCAGGTAATGCCTGCAAGTACAAAACAAATTTAAAAACCAAGACTGCACAACCCAAAATGCTCTCAAAAATAAGTTTCAGATAAATATAGCTTGAAAAACAAAAGTATATTGAGTCTTTAAAACGCCTTTCTTTCTCTTTTTGGGGGGAGGGGGTTTACAGAAAAGTAGTTTTCATTGTTTTCTTATTACTGAGTTGAGAAAAACTCTTCTTCACTGTTATTTTAAACCTGCATAATTGCCATGGAGCAAAAATAAAGGCCAAAATCTGTTCATATTATATCGATTGACCAAAGAATATATGAGAAGATAATTAGCATGAAGGATTGCACATTAAGGATTGATATAGCCAACCAATTGAAATATTAAGGATATTTTGTTGTCACCAAGTTTTTGTTAGCTTGAAAAGGAAGGTATGAGAAAATTCAGTGTGTAAAGTAGTCCAACTGAATTTATTCACGGCATAAGTTGCAGAAGACAAATGAACGGTGTGCATTTCACGTATATACCCAACTGTCATCCTTGGATTCTGTTGCCTATCATATTAATAAGAAATAACAAAACAGAATGTAAAAGCCTTGTTCATAACTATTATCAATCAACTACTTTAAAATCTTCATTAAATATTTAAATTTCAATCAACAAGATCTTAAGCAGATTTCACAAGGGTGAAGGTGAATGACTAGGAAAGATTACATACAATGCTTATATCTGCTTGCTCTTGACAAAATACCATAGACCTTAATTTTAGTATGAACTCCTTCAGAGAAGTTGGCCACTGATCCTGCCACCAGAGTGTATTTTATAAAGAGAATATATATTATTATTACTAAAAAGGAGAACATAAACATAAGCATACAAAAGTAGAAAATAAGGTATCCATCAAAGTCTGAAAGAAGCAAAGTGGAGACAAAGGGCAAGCACAAAATGAGGAAAATTTCAATACAAAAAGTACACCTCCAATCCTAATGTATATTATCACTCTAAGAAAACTCCTAAAATTAACCATTACTGATACCATTAAAGCGTCTCCAATAAGCAGCAAAGTAAAGAACTTTAGCTTGAAATCTATAGCCGAATATCCCAGCCAAATAAACCAAATGGAGCAAACAAAGCACAAGAAAATAGAGCCTCTTCCACCATGATAATGCCAAAACATATTTCGAAGATGCAGGAGACAACCTAGACCCACTGAAAGTGCCAAAGAAACTGCATCAAACAAACCAAGATACTGACCAGTTTAAACAATAAATGACAATGATAGTAGACCTAAGACCTCCAATAAAGAAGGTTTATGTTAGAAGAAATACGCAGGGAAGTAGGGAATAAATAGACTAATTACTCAGAGATGCTGATTACAGTTAGTTATATTGTTCAGATGGGAAGTAGGATAAGAGGAAGGGAAATAGGAACTGGGGCCTTATTGGATATTTTGGAATTAGTGAGGGAGAGCTCCAAGTCTCTTGAACACCTGGGTGTACTGTTGTATTGTTCTCCTTATCCCTGTTCAGGTATCCCACTAGTACTGGAATTAGGGACTCAGAGTTCATTTCAAATTTCAATAATACATACCATTTCTTTACTGTCCTTTCTGATCCAGTTCTATTAGACAACCACTTTCAGAACTACAAAACACACTATGCACAAATAACTAGTACTAATCCAATTAAGTAAAGTGGTCCAAATTAAAAACTAAATTTAAACCTCAAGAAGCTTGAGTTTTTTGAAAAAGCATTAGAAAGAAAGAACTTACCCCAATTCACAGAGCAAGGAAGCAGAAAAGAGATTTTTTTTGTAAAGCAGAAAAGAGATTTGCAAGAATATACATAGGAAGGATCCCAAGCCCAAATAATTTAATGTACATTGAATGAAATCCGAACAGAATCTATAAAACCAAGGGAACATAACACTGTATTCCAGTTTACCAAAAAAAAGGGAACATAACACAGAAGTTTCCCTATACCATTAAGCAGGACAAACATAAAGACATGGAAAATCACTTGTCCACAAACCCTCTCAAGGCTGAAATCAAGAAACCAGCACTTAAGACAAAAGGAAGCAAACCTGATGCCGTGATCTTGCCATCAAGAATAAGTAAATACTAAATAACACAATAATCACAATCCATGGCCACCACTGTGCCCAAGAATGTCATATAAACAGTGCCAGATTTTCATAAGATTATCACAAAATTTCACTATGAAATTACAAAATTTTCCGCCATGATGATAAATGGAAATCACTTCACTTTGTTAAAACTATGGAATCACCAATTTCCATTAGAGTACAGTCCACATTTAGCTCAAATGCTTTTTTTTTTTCACAAGGGCTAACTAAGTTGACACAAAATACTCCAAGCTCTTCAGAAGCTAGCAAAAGCAAGGCAATAACAAATTGTGCTATTCATATTTCATCCTACAGCCATTAACCTATTTCAAACCAACAGGGGAGGCATTGCAGTAATAACTAAACACCAAATGTAGAGTCCAAGGAAATAAAAATTGGAAAATCTATTAAAAATCAGAAAGATAAAAGAAGACAGTAAAGTAATGTAAAGCAACCTGCACTACTCCAGAAGGTATCAAGAGAAGATTTTGAACAGGTTCTCGGCGCAGGCAATCGATCCATTCCGCGTTAACACTCTCCCATAGTCTTTCCTGAGATTCAATCATAACCATTTTATTTAAAAAAAAAAAATCAGTTTTCTCACAAATGATAGAGCAAAGTGAAATTAATTTGGGAAGAATGAAGTGAGAGGAACCTTGAAGAAATTGACGACGTGAGCGTTGATAAGAAAAGTGTAAGGCGTGAGGAAGTGGATGATATCATTGATCCATGCCAGGGTCTGGGAAGCGGTCTCGCATGAATAGTTGCACTCAGCCATCACTGCTCGGCACTAGCTAGAACAAGCGCTTGGTGGGTCACCTGAGCAAAGAGAAAGAGGGAAGTCGTGAGATTGTCGCGTATGTATATTTTTATTTAATTAAAATTAAATTTATAATGAATTAATATTTTAAAAATTTAAAAAATAAAATAGAATAATTTTGGACAAATTTTAAATTTTAAATTTAGTAGTATATTATAACTTACTATTTAATTCTAATTCACATTATTATTTTATAATAAAAAATCAAAATCATAAAATAAGAATGAAGATTTACATATTAAAAAAATTTAAATAGAAAATAATAAAATAATATTGAATATCGATAACTTTTAAAATTTAAGATTAATATTTATTAGCATTTAAAAATTTAAATAGAAAGAAAAAGAAAATTAGTATTAAGTGATTCAGAGACAATAGAGCGATTTATTTGATTGGACATATCATATTATACAGGGTTGGATCGATCAAGACCAGTTGCGACAGTTGACCAATGAACGTTAGCAGGAGTAGGATAGATCCTTAATAACAAATTGAGATAGAAAAGAAGGTTGGTTATAAGTAATAGAGAGTAAGGAGCAACTGGATGGAACGAAGGCTCATTGGTCAAGCGAAAGACTTACGACTTTGAATTGAGGTAGAATCCTAAGGAAGCTCTTTCAAGTCCTCTGGGTACAAAGGAACTACACAACTTTGTATCTCTTTAGTGATAAGTCTTTTCTGCTCTTAATAGAGAGTGTAGTTCTAGTTCTAATCAGACTATTACTCGTACCTAATCACTACTTAAACCCTCGGTGAAAGTGGTTTAGGTAGTTCAATTGGTTAGAGGTAAAGGACTGAAAATCCTTGTGTCAGTGGTTCGAATCCACTTCTAAGCAGGCTTTGGGTCCGACAAGTAGTTGAGCCAAATTTTCTTAAATCAAGTGAAAGAGGAAGCCAAAAAAAAAGTGAGCACTCCTGCACTATACGACTTTTTGGCGCCGCCCTATCCTGTTTGCTGGAGGCAGATTTTCTAAAAAAATGGTTGATTACTCGGATTGGTTATCGCATCCATATGCCCAAAAGGATGGGTGAATTCGGTTCGAGTCTTCATCGATCGGATGGATCTATATGCGGAGGGGGGTGAGACCGAGGTGTAGTGTAGTCTGGTCAGCGTATCTGTTTTGGGTATAGAGGGCCATAGGTTCGAAGGGAAAAGGTGCGGGAGGAAAGAAAACACAAAGGGATTCGAATCGGACCTAAATGGGAATGACATGAAAATTCTTTTTCAAAACCCGGTATTAAGGGCGTTACGATAATATACAAGAGGAATGGAGAAAAACTCGTGATTGGTGTGGAGGGGAAGATCTTTTAATTATATAGACAAAGAAAGACTCGTCTCATTTCCTTATATTAGCAATGGAAGAAAAATAAAAGTCAATATTTGTAGTAGCGTATAGAACAAACCTCTCTTCGAAAACAAACCAAAGCCAATCTCGAAATGCTAATCCATTTAGATAGATGCTTAGTCGCTGCAACTCCACTCGTCAAAAGAACAATGATTGAGAGAGAATCTCACTCTCACAAGTGTGAGTGGAATTCATCATCTAATGAGAGAAAGAGAAATGCCAAAAATCATTGAGAGAGAGAATAAGGAGAATAAGTGTCTCACTCTCAAAGATAAGGTCTCAAACTTATAATATAAAGAGAGTTGATATATGAATAATAATTTATTAACAAAAATATAATAATTAATGAATTAGAAAAAAAATTGGGGTGATGCCAAAAGTGCAAAATCAATGAAATTTGAGATATTGCTTCATCAATATATTATAGGTTTAAATAAGTTTTTTCCCTCTAAATAATAAATATATATATTTTGATTTTAGTCTCTATAATTTTTTATTTATCTGTGATTTTTCTAATTTCATCTAAAATGGTGGGTGAGAGAGGGGGAGAGAGAAAGGACCTTGGTGAGACCACGATGAAGGAAAGTTTTGCGACTGGGATTGGAAAGGACTTTAGAGGACACATGATGGACACGAGATCAGATAAGGGAACGACAAAGGAGAGGATCAGATAACAGGAAGCAATATAGAGTGCAAATAGCTTACGTTTTCATCAATTTTCCGGATGCATATCGTGTAGAAACTTTTTGGAAGGTGTTTGCTAAGTAGGGAGTAGTAACATCCAAATCTAACCATTTTAATGAGCAGAAGTAATAATCGAAATAAGTTTTTATCAAAGAATTAGGAAAAATGGGCTTAAGAGTGAAAACCCGAAATTTGGATTCTAGTGTTCTCGCTCAAGCAAGGAGGTCTCGCTTGAGCGAGCATACCAGTAAAACCAGAGATTTTGGCTACTGGTATGGTCGCTTGAGCGAGAGCCTTTCGCCCAAGCGGAATTCAAATAAGAAATTGAGTTTTTGCTCTCTAACTTGCTCTCGCTCAAGTGAGGAGGTTCTTGCTTGAGCGAGGCAAAGTCAAAGAGGGTTGGGGCATTTTAGTGAGTGAATTTCACTCAAGCGAGGAAGCTCTCGCTTGAGCGAGAATGCGGTTCTTCTTTCTCTCGCTCAAGCGAGAAGGCTCTCGCTTGAGCAAGAACCCCGCGAATCAGCTTTAATGTTTGTATCAAGATTAGGGCTCCTCATTTTCTCCTTTTCCACCTTCTTAGGGAGAGAATCTTGAGGAAGAGAAGAGCACAAGGAGCTGGATTGGAGTCTCCCCACTCTACTAGATCTTGGAATCACCACCCCCAACCCCTTCATCATCTCCATTCTTCCTACCTTTGAGGTGAGTGTGGTCACCCACTCACTATCATTTTGTTTGGTCTATTGTATGTCCCTTATTTCCTTCTTCCCATGTCTATTTACTTTGTTTTATGGTGTGTTGTTGGTTGCTTTTATGGTTGGAAATCTCTACTTGAATGGTATGTGTTAAGCTTCCCCAAACCCTAGAGTATGCCTAGGTCTTGATGTAACTATCTATATGAAATTGTTATTGGTGTTTACCATGCTATTCATGTTCATAGACAAGCATGTATTCTAAGCATTCAAGGGCTATTGGCCAAGAATATACATATGTCACAGGGTCTCCGGACCATCACAAGGCTTCGGGCAATCATGTATAAGAAAAGAACGAGGTAACCCATTGACCTCTCGGCCAAGAGGAAGATGGGGGGGTCCTCAAGCTAAAATGAAAAGCAAGCATTATTCATTGATTATTAAATAAACTTAATCATAGGTGGCCCTAGACGACAGTCTTTGGTCACATGGTCCGAGCGCTCAATCACAGTCACAGCTAGAGAAAAGACCCCGAGTGTCGGGTAAAAACACATCATAGTCAGGTTTGTATTGCCTTCAATATATCTATACTCTTGATGTGTAATGTATGTTTGTTGCATTTCATTTGCCTGACTACCTAAATTGAATGCTTTTATCACACTTACTGAGACGTTAGTCTCACCCCACGATGTGGAATTTATATTCCAGATGTGCCAGGGTCCCGTTCGGAGGCTTGATCGGGAGATGGAAGTTTTTGGTTGGGTTTGGTAGTGGCCCAACCCTTTTGATGTCAATATTTTGTATTGGCATAGGACATTTATTTTTATGGGAAAGAACAGTACATATGGGTCCTTAGAGATGATATTTATGTTCTAGGACATATGTATGGTTATGTCCCATTATGGCTATTTATTTAACCTTGTATTCATGAGCCTTTGTGGGCAATAGTATTGGTATATGTATTGATATTGACTGATTGGATTTTTCGCTTAAGTAACAATTGGATTACCTAAGCTTTGTATTGTATTGTATATTGATATCAATAATGCGCAAATAATTTCACGAATTTGGGAATAGTGCTTCGAATAGACAATATTTTCGAATTAAGAAATTAGGACGTTACATGGGGAGGAAAGGTATTGGATGTGTATATATGATAAGTGCCAATTATATGATATATTCTTGTACTTTTACTGCACTTATCAAGGGTAAAATAGTAATTTATGCCCCAAAATAATCCCATTTTAGTAATATAAATTGTGTTTATTTAATTTGAATTTGAATTTGATGCTATTTTAATAGAAAATTTGTTGATTTTGCAGATTTATGAGAGAGATTTGAATGAGAAAAGAAGATAGCATTATTTGAGGATAGGATCTGCAGATTTGAAGTTTAAATGAAAACAAATAAAGATAAGATCAGCATCCATTTAAACAAGGATTCTGCGGATAACTTCCTCAATTTAAATTCAAAGACAAGATAAACACAAAATCAATTCAAAAAGAGGAAACAAGGAAAGCCAAGCAGATAAAGATAAGATCAGGAAGAAATCAAGCTGTTAAAAGGGAAATAGAATAATCTGTTACGCGCTCCACGCTCCATCTGCGCTGAGCACATATTGGAGTGCATCATTCTGTAACCTGCTCTTTCACTTGCGCTGAGCGCAGGTGAAGCACAGCTGCGCGAATTTGCTTTTTGGATCTGTTTTCAAAATAGATTCCTTCCAGATTTAAGATAGCTTTCCTTTGTCTATAAATAGGACCTTTTGTAGAGCTTTGAAGGAGGTTTTAGAGAGTAGAGTTTAGGGCTCAAGTTCAGAGGAGACCCCGAAGGGCTGCCGAGATAGCAACGCGAGGATTGAAGAAAAGCGTAACAGTTTCTTCATTGGTCTGTATGGCTACTATGCGTAGCTAAACTCTCCAATAGGGTTGAACGTAGTTGATTCAATCCCCACATGTATGTGAATTCTCTTTATTAATTATGAATCCCTATTCTATGATATCGATGCTTTTATACTTTACTTAATGCGTAGCTTCCGCCTTTGTGTCGGAGTTATAGGTTAGTTTTATAGGATGCATGTATGACAGATGGTTCTATAAGATTAACAACGAGTTTAGGGGAGCCGATACTTAGGAAACTTAAATTCTAATTGGTAAAATACTCATAGTAATCGCTATAGGAATATAGGGTGAATCGATGATTGAAGAATTGGAATGTGATAGCCTCTTCATAGTAGTCCCTATAGGAATATACGGTGAGTTGATAGTGTTAACGAACGGAAAATTAGAACAATCAAGCCGGGGTAATTTGTCGCCTGGGAGAACCCGCATGGATTATCTTCAAGTATTTTACTATCTGGTAACTCGGGGTAAAATAATATAGTTTGGCTAGGATATCATAGAAATATATTCTTAATTAATATTGAGGTTCACATATGTAAGGGGTGCAATGACACAAAGTTCAATCCAGATCCAAGTAACGCTATCTTACTCAATATCTACTATCCCTTTTACTTTATGCAATTTACTTTCCGCACAATAATCATCAAATCCGTTTCTCATTTGATAGTCTGATCACTAATAAATACGAAGTGAACCGTTCCCTGTGGATACGATAACTCATACTTACTATTATACTGCTGAAATTTTGGTACGCTTGCCAGAATTCCATCAATATACCAGAAAAAAAAAGATAAGAGAGGAAATCGCTTTGGATTTATAAGGTTTAAGGATAATGGTGATCCCAAGGCTAAGGAGGCAATGTTGAGAAAGATACGGATTGGTCCATACAAACTTCATGTTAATATTTTCAGGTTTCAAAGGAGTATGGTCAATGAAGTCAGATTAAAAGATGTGAACCGTTGGATATAGGAAGGGACAAAGCCAACATTATGAGAAGGAAGGGTGAAGGATGGGAAAAGTTATGTTGATGTTGTCAGAGGTACTGGTAACTTGGTATGGCCAACAAAAAAGTCCCACATACTTCTAGTGCTTCAAATTGGAAGGTTTGAAGTTATATGTTAGTGAGGAGGATAGGGAATGTGACACAATGTTATATGGGGCAAGTACATCAAATTGATGTGGTATTTTGTTGCAAAATAAAATTATTGCATAAGGATTCGATCAATCCAAGTGATTCTAATGGGTGGAAATATGGTACTAATTCAATCACAGCCTGAAATGAGATTCTATGGAATTGTTAAATGAATTGGGGTATTGTTCTCTCAGTGGTTTGCTAATATTCGTCCCTAGACTTAGGGGGTGTGGCACATGAATGATATGTATGAATTAGGTGTCAAGGAATTCTAGCACATGCATGGAATGCATCATTTTTAAAAATAACTGCTATTCATTTTAGGAGATATGCCAGCATTGATAGTAGTACAAATAACAAGGAGAGGCTAGATGTTGCTCAGATGTTAATTCAGACCTCATCAATGGAGGTGATCGACAAATTGTTTAAGATTAAGATTTATCTACTATTTTCAATTAGAGTCATTGAGGATCCATTTGTTATTTGCAAGGTGAGATTGAGAAGGAGTCCAACTTCATTGCTAACGTCAAGTCAAATGTTATTCTGATACTGATTTTTCATATGGGGAGGTGTCGCATAAAATTGATAATGCGGTTCATGGAGGTGGTGATGACTTTGAATTCAATTAGCTAGGCGTTGAGGGATAATTCATGTAATGAATCCTTAAAATAAGGAAAGTGTGGTACGTTACATGATACGATAATATTTTCTGGGGAGGAAGGAGAATTTGGTGGAAACATGATTGTTGAAATTATGGGATGCATGATGTGGGCGAGATTTTCGGGTCTCGAATGTCGGAACAAATTGCGTTTGAAAAGCTTTTAGAAGTGGATGCAACACTAGATGGTGATGATGGCATTGGGTTGTGTCCTTGTAAGGCCCGATTAGGCGACTCTAGGCTGGCATAGGCTGATTTTAATATTGAGCGGATTTCAAGAGCCATGCATATACTAATTGTGTACATCAATTGGATAATGATTGTGATCAGGATGGTGATTATGGGGCGATGTTGGTTGGTGACATGGCCCAAAGCTATGTAAGGGGGAGTGACGTAGGTAGTGGGTTGTTGGATATATGTTTCATTCAAACAAAAATATAATGGTGGGCTAATGGTGCAAAAAATTGATGGCAATAGGCTGGAAGTGTTAGCGAATGATGATGGGGGTCCCAGTACATGGAAAACAACTTGTACATGTGGAAAAAGAATATGTGTGTTGGGAATGCAAAATCATATTAATTATATGAGGTTCCAATTTCAGAGGTGGTTTGTTGTCCAAGATATGAATTCATTGTGCTCTTAATTTAGGAATCACAAAGAGTTGGAAAAGGGCATTTCATTAAGAGGCGGAGGGGCGGGCCAAAGAAACGTGTTCAACAATCATTCAAGGTAAAAGATTCTAACTTCGAACTTGTAATGTCACTAAATCTTTTGTCACAAAAGCCAATCGAAGTGGCAAGATCTGTTTGGGGGATTAGAAAGGAATTAGGGATCTCTAATTATGGAACTAATCATGATATGATTGAGACTTTAATGGGTTTAGGAATTAGATACCGTGAAGCAATAGGAAGAGGTGTGTAGGAGTCTGGTTGACTGTTTTATTCATCAAACGAATTTAAGGTGTTCTTTCTTTTAATGATAGTTGTTTCTATTAATATTAGAGGGATAGGCGAGGGCAAAAGGATGGAGATCAGGAAATTATTGTTGGATAAGGAAGTAGATTTTATTTGCATTCAGGAGACAAAAGAGAACAAATTAATGATAAATTTTGTGCTACATTATATGGAGGTGAGGATTTTGATTGGGCTTTTAGAGCTTCAGAAAGGATGTCAAGACAGTTATTATCTGTATGGCATAAATCCAAGTTCACAATGCATGAAACTTCCTTGATTCTCATTTCATAGGTGTTTGTGGGTGGTGGGGGGATGAAAAGGTTTTTTGTTTTATAGTTAATGTGTATGTTCCTTATGATTCATCTAGTAAAAAGGATTTGTGTTTGAAGTTATTGGAGGTCAAAGAGTCGGGGAGGGGATTTGTGGTGTATTGGGAAGGGGTTTTAAAGCCATTAAATTTGAGTTTGAAAGAAAGAAGAGGTATCTACCTATTATGGGATGGAAGACATGTGTCGTTTTGCTGGTTTTATTGAAGAGGCTAAACTTATTGATTTTTCTCTGGTAGGGAGGAAATACACATGGTATAAAGATGATAGAAAGTGTATGAGTCGTCTGGATAGATTTTTTGTTTCAAACTCATGGTTGTTGCAGTGGTAAAATATTTCATAGTGGGGCCTTAAAAGAGGCCTTTCTCATCATTGTCCTGTTTTGCTGGAAACCGAGGATCTTAGTTGGGGACCAAAACCATTTAGAGTACTTTATTGTTGGAGGTTTGATCTTAGTTATGCAAGCTTTGTTTCTTAGCAATGGAAGGAAATAAAGGTGGATGGTCAGACAACTTTAGTGCTCAAGGAAAAGGTTAAGGAGATGAAGAATTAGGGATGACAAAAAAACCCGCACCCGCAGATACCTGTGGATATACCCGCAATGGGTACCCATATATTTATTAAATGGGTGGGGACGGATATTATACTACCCGCCTTACGGGTACCCGCATATTCATTAAAATATATTTTCTATTAAATATATTAAAATATTGGAATTTTTATTATATTATGATTATAATTATTTTTTTTACTATTTTATAATCATGTTTTTATATAATTACTGTAATGATATTATATAATATAATTTATATTATACAATATTAATATTATATGATATTATGATATATTATATGACATTTCTCTCTTTCTTGCTAAATTTTAAATTTTAAATATTAATGGGTACCCATGGATACCCGCTACCTCACATGGCTACCCATTAATTTTAGCAAGTATGGACTACCCGCCCCGCCCTGTTGACATCCATATAGAGAGTAGATTGAGGGTGTGGAATAAAGAATCTTTTAGGCATCTTGATAGTAAAATTAATGAGGCTTAGAGATCATGCTCATTTGTTGGACCTTAAGGCTGAAGAGGAGACTTAAGGGGATGAGGAAGTGCAACAAAGGAGGAAGTGGCGTGCACAAACTTCAAGATATATGGCTTTGAAAGATAATTTGCTTTTTTAGAAATCAAGAACAAAATAGTTTAAAGAGAGTGATGCTAATAAAAAATATTTTCATGCATGCATTAATAAAAAAAAGGGTGAGTAATGGGGTTAGATCTTTACTGTAACATCCCAGAAATTGGAACCTAGGAACATAAAGGAAGCCTTAGGTGGTGAAGCCAGTCTAGGAGGGAAGTTAGAATTAGGAGATGAGAATTCAGAGGTTAAGTGTGATTTCAGACAAGAAATTAGGGAATCCATTAGGACCCTGAGTTTTAAAGGAGCTTACAAGAGGGAACAAGAGTTAAGCCAGTTAACTATAGGTCAAACCTAGAAGGAATCACACCCTGAGTCAAAGAGAATGTAGTGGTTAAGGGTGAAGAAATGAGTTGGGTAAAGAAGAATTATGTTGAAAGGAAAGGTCTGGAGAGAAAGTTAAGGAGAAGAGCTACACCCGAAGTCTTAAGCCATTAAGTGTGGGAGAATGAGCTTTGTGGTCAAGGGAATTGGTTTATCAAGAATTAGAGTGGGGAAGGTTTTGGATGAGAAGAACTAAGTTAGAAGAAGGTTTTCATGGAGAGGAATTAGGTTTGAGAAGGAGAGAATTGAATTGGAGCAAAAAGGGGAACAAAACCGGGGTTATTGCTTAATTTTGAGTTTTAGGCCTAATGACCTTGGTGCACTAATTCGCAAATATCTAGATCTAAGGGTGTCCAATTGAGGTGTTTCCACTTGGATTAGAAAGCTAAGATCTGGGGCTTCAGTTTGATATGCTATATGATATTATTCCGAGCTCATTTGCACTTCCAAACAGACTCATTCTCGCCCAAGCAAAAATCTCGCTTGAGCGAGAATTGTCCAGAGAAGGGCTACTCTCTGGGGTATTTTTCGCTCAAGAGAGATTCTAGCTTGAGCGAGAATACACGAAATCAGTTTTTAAAAACAAAGAGTCCCACTCTCTTCTCTCATTTTCTTTGTCTCCTAGGGTTTCTAGAGAGAGGGACGAGTTTAGTGAGAGAGGGAGCTAGGAGAAGAAGGAGAGCTAGATTGGAGGCTACTCCACCACCCTTGGAGCTTGGATCATCATCTTCCTCTCTCCATTCGTCCGATTTTCCTCCATTAAATGTGAGTAGAGCTCACACACTCCTACCTCATCTTATGTGTGCTTCCGTTATGATCCCTATTCTCCTATTCCCCTCCGTTTTAGCTTATGGATGTTGTATTATGGTTGGATTAGAGAATATTCATGCTTTGAGTTACTTCCTAACTTGTATGTGAAACCCTAGGTTAGAGGAATTGGGGATTTTGGGATTTTTGTGGGTGAAAGTTATTGGGCGATTTTACAGATGCTTCTTGATGTTTTATGATGGCTTTGTTATAGATAGATGTTTTTGCACATGCTAAGATTTGTAAGGAAGAATATGTTAGATGTAGAAAGACTCATGAACTATGTGTACTATGTATTGTGTGTGCATTGCATCCAGGCCTTTGGCCAATTAACTGAAAAATGATTTCTAAGCATTAGCTCCCAGAGAATATGAGATTTGGCTTCGGCTCTAGAAAATGGCTTCGGCCCCAGATCACCTTAATTAAATAAGATTGGACTTCGGTCCCCAGAGTAAAACTTGGACTTCGGTCCCCATAGTAATGGTGGGATACGTCCCCAAGGAAGACGTTCCTTATAGTTTGAGCTCAGGTCTAGCCCCAGAGATAGATGATAAGACCCCGTCTGCCGGGTAATGCAGATCATGCATAGCATATTTACTTTGAGTTTGGCATTAGACATCATGTATAGTTGAATGTAGTTATATTGTGTTAAATTAAAGGGTTATGTATGATATGATGAAATGTTGATGGAACTAGACCATGTATGATTTGCTGAATGATATGTTGCATGTCATATGTCTGCCTCCCTACACTGCTTGTTGCCTGCTTTGCTCGCTGAGACTGTAGTCTCAACCCACATTTCGAGGATATATTCTAGTTGTGCAGGGTGTTCCAGCTCATGGGCAGGAGAGGAAGGGAGCTTTTGGAGTGGAACCACACTCCCAGTGGTCTGATAAGGACTTTTGAAATACAAACAATTGTAAATTATGGTTAATGATGTAATTCTGTAAAGCTTTAGATTAGCCATGGAGGCTTGAGTGTAATTGAAATTAGGTTGTGTTATTATAATTTGTACTGGTGGTTTTGCTGATTTTCAGGTTAAGTTAGAAATTGGTAAACGTCCAGTTTTTAGGGGGAACTCTGCTGGAATTCCGGTATGAGCTCTGTGAACCATGGACACTCCACGTGTAGGTTTATTCCCTAAGTTTTGGTTAAAGTTTTTGTAATGAGAATATTGATGTATGAACTGTGTGAAGGCTTAAGCAATTGTATGAATGGTGTGATGATATCGAAAATGGAGCGAAATAATTTCAGAAATTCAGAATAGTGTTTCCAACGGACATATTCTTGAATTAAGAAATTAGGACGTTACATTTACTGATAAACAATGTACGCTATTCAACACCAATCCAAATGAAAGAGGTTTATAAGGGGGCTCTTTGAGTCACATTATTAGGAAAAGTCTCGAATTAGATTGGGTATTGATGGTGTGCACATTAAAAAGGTATCTAAAATGGAGGCTAATTTGCTGGTATTACCTTCTCAGAGGAAGCGGTGAAGGATGATGTTTGGGATTGTGAAAGCTGAAAAAGTCTTGGCCTGGATGGTTTTTAACTTTCATTTTGTTCTTCAATTTATTTCATGTTTCCAAAAATGCTTTCAAAATACAGTCCAATTGAAAGCTTTAAGAAATTGAATAAAAAAACTAATAAATAACATCAAAACATATATAAAATTATCCAATTAAGTGTACTAATTTGTGGCCTAATAGTACTCAATGTTGGTCTAAAACTCAAATTTTCTCTCTTCAATAATATAATTATAAATTATAAAAAAATAACTATAAAATAGAAATATAAAAACCCAATATAAAATCTATCAACTATAGAGTTTTACAAAATTTGGACTTCATAGTTAACTACATACTCAAGGAGATCATAAGTGTCCACTTAACATTTCTCAACATAAAATCTTCCCATGTCATCATAAGTACAAATTCTAAAAAAAAAAATGACAACAAGGTCCACACTTTATAAATCATAATGGACATCTAGAAATTTTTGGTAAAATAAGAGGGAGATCGAAATTCCTAATATTTCAAATACGTTATGAGATCACTTGTAAGTTTTCAATCACTCACTCAAAAATCAAGTGTTACAAAATAAATAATAACCAAAACACTTGAGCAAAAAGTTGGGTCAACAACTCATGGAAAAACACATAACACCAATAATTAATTAGCAACACAATATCATAAAAAATATTTAATATTGACAAAATCATAACAATAATACCACAAAGTATACAAAAGATAATATACAATGTGTATTCGTATATCTCAAATTGTCAAACTAAAAGCTTCATAATAATTTATAATGATGCAAATATATAGAGAAAATTATTCTCTTCAAACATTTTTATAAGTAACTTGAGGTTCTAATATATTTGTATATATCAACACATGCAAATAATTGTTTACCAATAACAACGCATAAGGAGCTCATAGATTATTATAATATTATTAAAAAGACTCAGACCCAGTTTGGATACACTTCTGCAGAAGAACTTCTAGAAAATAAAAATAGAATGAATTAACAGGAGTCACCTACTGAAGCAGCTGTTAGAGACATTAGTGGCCCTATGACTAGAGGAAGGGCTAAGAAGCTAAAGGAGGATATGGGAAGGTTGGTGACCTACATTTTTAGGGACATAACCCTACAAAGGGACGCTATCCTACAGAAAGACACCCTTGACCTAGAAATAGGACACATGGTCCTATGTACCACTCTAGATTAGGACTCTCTTGTAATTTTCTTTTATTTTGTAATTTTTTCCTTTTATTTTCTAGAGTTTGGCGCTACTTTCTTAAGCTTTATTAGCTAAGAGGTTGCTTGCAATATTACCAGGAGGTCATGAGATCAAATCCCATTAGGAGTAGAATTCTAGCTTAATTTATTTTTTCCCCTCCTTTTGGCCACCCACCTCACTTATAAATAGGGGCTCCTCTTCATCTTTTGTAACTTAAATTCGATAGTAATGACATTCTGTCGGTTTTCCTCTTCAACCTATGTGAGTAGAGAAGACTTGGTGGTTCTTGCTCAAACCATCTGAGACTTATCTGATTCCCTCGAATCGGTGGCGTCTAGCAATGATCTTATCTACCGTAGGAGTTTCCTGTTGCAGTGGCGATCATCTCCATTTCAATCCTTTTCCATTTTATCTTTTTTTTATTCAATTTCCTTCACTATGTACGCTAAGTTAATGCACTTGTTTACCCATATTGACCGATTTCTAACACTTGTTTTGGTCCCTGGCTTCAAATTCTAGATATGGGAAATCAGTTGCTATCAAGTGGTAAGTATTTTGATGATATACTTGTCTATAGTAAAAGCTTTGAAGAACACGTCAACCTTCTTAAAATGTACTTGAGGCTCTAAGAAGGAAAACTTATTTGTCAATCTTGGAAAATGTGTTTTCTATAAGAAAGTGTCACTTTCTTAGGCTATGTCATTAGTTTTAAAGAGGTACTGTGGATGAATAGAAAATCAAAATCATCAAAGAATGGCCTACCCCTAAATCCGTGGGGGATGTGAAGAGCTTCCATGGTTTGTCAAGCTTCTATAGGAGGTTTGTCAAGGAACTAGCACGATTGCTGCTCCTCTTAACGAAGTGGTTAAGAAAAATGTGGGCTTTCGATGAAAGAGGGCACAAGAGGATGCTTTCCAAAAACTTAAGAAAAACTTATGCAAGCTCCCATCTAGGACTTCCAGATTTTTCTCAATCCTTCGAGATTAAGTGCGATGTAATCTAATGTAGGTATAAGAGCCGTTTTAATGCAAAATGGACACCTTATAGCCTATTTTAACGAAAAAACTGCAGGGTGTAATGTTGAACTACCCCACCTATGATAAAGAATTTTATGCTTTGGTGAGAGCACATCAAACATGGCAACACTTCCTACCTAAGGAATTTGTGATACATAGTGATCATGAATCCCTAAAGTATATAAAGGACAAGGGAAGCTTAATAAAAGACATGCAAAGTGGGTCGAATTTCTTGAACAATTTCCCTATGTCATTAAATATAAGAAAGGCAAATCCAACATAGTGGTTGATGCTCTTTCAAGGAGGTACAATTTACTAGCTACTTTGGATGCAAAGATCCTTGGTTTTGAAAGTCTAAAGGACTTATATGTGCATGATTCTTTCTTTGTTGATAAATACAATGCTTGTGAAACAACAACAAAGGATGGATTCTATAGGCACGACGGATTTCTCTTTAAGGGAAATAGGCTATGCATCCCTCAAAGCTCCATTAGGGAGTTGTTGGTCAAGGAAGCCCATGAGGGAGGGCTTATGGGACATTTTGGTGCACCAAGACCTTGGGGGTATTACAAGAACATTTTTACTGGCCACACATGAGCATACAAGTTAAAACACATTGTGATATATGCTTAAAATGTAAAAGTGCAAAATCAAAGGTAACCCCTACGGCCTTTACACTCCTCTTCCTATTCGTGAGGACCTTGGTTAGATCTAACCATGGATTTTATTGTAGGATTACCTAGGACCCAGCGAAGGAAGGACTCTATCTTTATGGTAGTGGATCGTTTTTTCAAAAATCACATTTTATTCCCTGCCAAAAGGTAAATGATGTTCAAATAATTGCTGATCTTTTCTTTAGAGAAGTAGTTCGATTACATGGCATACCTAGAAGTATGGTGTGTGATAGGATACTAAGTTCCTTAGTCATTTCTAGTGCACACTATGGCACAAGTTAGGCATGAAAACTACTTTTCTCTACTACCTGTCACCCACAACTGAGGCTGTCAATAGGACAATAGGCACTTTTATTGAGGACAATGGTTCAAAAGAGTCTTAAATCATGGGATACATATATGCCTCATGTAGAGTTTGCATACAATAGAACTAAACATTCAACTACATTGCATACTCCATTTGACAGTTGTTTATGGATTTTGTAGGGACACACAGCAAAACACTAGAAGGGGGTTGAATAGTGTTTTTATAAACTTATCGTTTCTATGGAAACCTTTTCAAAAACTAATTTCAGAGGTTTTTCATATAGTAATTCAAACGTTGCCTGAAGCATTGTTCTCATCTGAAGATTTCAGATAGAGTTTTTGCAAAGAGCTTTTTTGTAAGAAAAATTTCTTAAAAGTGTTTATAAAAACTTAGTTCAAATTCCCTCTTCTTGTTAGAATAAATAGAATATAATAAGATAAAGGATAGAAGAACACTCAGCCAATTATCCCGGTTCATTCACACCACCCATGAGCTACCTCCAGTCCTAGTGCCAACAAGCTACTGGATTTTCTCTTAATCTCAAAAGATTACAAATATTCTTTTGTTCACCAAGCCTCTTCAGCCTCTATACAACAATATTCTTTGTCCTACCAAGCCACTCCTGGCTCTAACACAAGTTAATGTTTACAGATAAAATCTAACTTAGAACACAATTTCTTCATTCTGGGTGTACAAGAAATAATAGAGATCTAACTCTGGATGTGAAAGTTGATTGTACAAGAAATTTTACAACAAGTAAATCCTAGAAGGATTTTTACAGTGTCTTGCGAAGCTTGGGCTTATAAAATTTTGTAACTCTCTGGCACTCAGCTTCAGGAGTCTTCTAGTATTATAGGCTTCATTCAGCTTGAAGAACGTCGTTGAGAAGTCCGTTGTGAGATAGCATTAAATGCGTCTTATCCCGTTGAGACACAACCACTATCACCATACTAGGTGTGCAGCGCTGTTATGACTTCTGCGACTGCTGCAGAGCAACATTAATTTCTCCTTTTGTGCTTCCATTTTGAATCTCGGACAAAAGTTTCCTTTTGTCTTGATTTTCTGATGTACTAAGGTTTTGTGTGGTTCTGGTACTGGCTTTGACTTTCCACGTCAAATGCCCTTGTACTTCAAACAGACTTCGTCTTCAGATGGGGACCATCGTCTGAACCATTCTCACTTCAGACCGATCCTGATCTTCAGAACTTTGAGTCTTCAGAACTTTAACCAACTTTAGATCTTAGCAGACTTCAGACTAACTTTCTTCAGATAGTCTTTGAAATAACAGAACTTTGAAAATATTAATTAAGCTTAAAGTTCTGAGTTTAATTAAGTTTATAATCATCAAAACTATGTGTTGGGAAGTCTTAGACTTTTAAGGTCTTTGAGACTCATTAGATATAACCTACTTACTCCTTTTGATATTTTGGCTATTCCTAACACTTCATTTTGTGGAGCATAAAGATGGTAAGGCCAAAGCCGAATTTATTAAGAAACTCCACGCTCAAGTAAAAGCTAATATTGCAGGCTGGCTTCCCAAACAAGACTACCAATAAGGGTAGAAGGCAGATGGTATTTGAACCCGGGGATTGGGTTTAGGTACACTTCCACAAGGAGAGATTTCCCAACCAGCAGAAGTCTAAGCTATCTTTTAGGGGTGATGGACATTTTCAGGTCTTGGAATGCTTGGGGTAATAATGCGTACAAGATAGACCCTTCCTGGTGAGTATGGTGTAAGTGTTATATTTGATGTTTATGACTTATCCCTGTTTGATGTAGGTGATGACTATCCAGATTTGAGGATAAATCCTTCGTAGGGGGGAGGGGATGATGGCACAACACAGAAGTCACCTATTGAAGCAGTTGTTAGAGACATTTAGCGACCCTATGACTAGAGAAGGGCTAAGAAGCGAAAGGAGGATATGGGAAGATCGGTGACCTACATTTTAGGGACATAACCTACAGAGGGACGCTACCCTACAAAAGGACACCCTTGACCCAGAATAGGACACATGGTCCTATGTACCACTCTAGATTAGGACTCTCTTGTAATTTTCTTTTATTTTATATTTTTTTTCCTTTTATTTTCTAGAGTTGGGCGCTACTTTCTTAAGGCTTTATTCGCCAAGAGGTTGCTTGACTATTTACCTAGGAGGTCATGGGATCAAATCCCATCAGGAGTAGAATTTCTAGCTTCCTTTATTTTTCCTTCCTTTTGGCCGCCTACCTCACTTATAAATAGGGGCTCCTCTTCAAGTGAACGACTATGATGGATCATGATAATTGATCTACCGGTCGAGATCCCTCTCTCTTCTTCACTTCTCAAGACAAGTCCCTCCCTCTTTCTATTTCTCATTTTGTGAATTCTGAGATGCTCTCTCCATTCCCTTCTCAAACTCTCTTTCTCTTTCATTCTAGTTTGCAGTCCATAGCCACCCCTCTCCTCCATGGCTACCCCCTCCTCCATAGTCGTCGCCTTTTGTTTTACTTCCCTTTGTGTTGTTCACACGAACACCGTTGAAAGACCATTGTTCCTTGTTTTGTTCCTTGAACGACCACCGTTCCCTTTTTCTCACCTCCTTGGAGATCACTGGAGATCAACCATAGACATAGAGGGAATACAGTGGCTATAGAGATCTTCTAGTGTGTTCATCACAAGAAGCTTTATGAAATCGCTTCCCTCATTGAACACCTAGAAGATCTTTTTAGCCTTTGTTCTCTTTCTTTTTATTTTTTTTTGGGTGGATGTTGCTACAGATCTGAAGCCAGGTAATTTGTGTTTTAAGCTTTGTTCTATGTTCTCTGTTCTCTTTCTTTCCTTCCTTTTTTCATCTCTGATTTCGTGTTTTTTTTTGTGTTTACAGAAATGGTTGCAGCGGCACGGAGGATGCGGTCTGCAATGGTGAGGAGGCCATGTAGCTGCGACAACGAAGTCCCTTTGCAACCAGGGTTCTTGGGTAATTTTGATGCTTCTGTTTTTGGGTTTTTTTTGTCAATTTTGATTTTTGTAATGTATGTAATTTAATGCAATTTATTCTGATTAGATTCATCTAGTTTAAAATATTTATTTTATTTTTAATTTCTTAAAAATTAGTTTTTTGCAGAATAAATGGCCCAATATTGATTTCAGCCCATGAGTACATTTCATAACTTTAAAAACCTTTTCAAAATAAAAACGTATAAAATAATAAAATAAAGAAAAACCTAATTTTTTATCCAGCCCATTGTTGGCCCAAAAATTCGCCTCGGCCAAAAATGGCCCAGACTTGTATCAATCTGTCCGACCCAACTCGTAATTCGACCAGCTCGTAAGTGCCCAATCTAAGCCCCTCATATGTCGAAATTGGGCCACATTTTGTTGTCCACTGTTTTTTTTTTTCTGATTGGGCCTTTTGGGCCTGAATCCATTCGAAACCAACCGTTAGACAAACCTATAATTAATTAGTATCTAAAAAAATTACACCATATAAAATAAAGGTAGTTTTAAGATGCACAAATTTTAAAAATGTTCACCAATACACAAGTAAAGTTAACTTATGATGGTAGATTTTCCAGGTAAATGTTTAATTTTTAAAAAAGATTTGAATTTTGCAAAATTAACCATAACTTTTGAGATTTGAATTGAGGCAATAATGAAAATCAATCAGCACGGATGCGAGAGCACAAATGAACAAAACCATTCTCTTGCACATATAATTTTTGTTGCCCATTATTAATCAAACTAATTTGAGGAAGATTTCTTGTCCTTCCATCATATTTAATGCACAAGAATGAGCATCATGGACAACTAGCATCATATGGACGCATTGTTAGAAATTTTTTTCTAATAATTAATATGAGAAATATATATTATTTGAGCATTTAT
The DNA here is from genome assembly GCA_026901365.1 of Sesbania bispinosa. Taxonomy (NCBI): domain Eukaryota; kingdom Viridiplantae; phylum Streptophyta; class Magnoliopsida; order Fabales; family Fabaceae; genus Sesbania; species Sesbania bispinosa. Next base: position 546,549 of record QLOH01000052.1, read on the forward strand.
ATTAGCTATTTACAATTAGTTGGGCTCAATAAAAGTGATCTAATTTTAGTGAGCATTTGGACTGCTAATAGGAAAAAACTGATATGGGGTCAAATACGTGGAAACCGGATTTGGCCTGTTAGGGTTAATGGGAACCCTAACAGGTTTAAAAATCGTAAAGTTGGTCATGGTCCCCATTACGCCAAATCATAAACACGTCTCTCTCTCCTGTCTCCCCATCAGAAAGAGTAATATCAGTCCCGTTTGAAGAATCCGGTGATTTGGCTGAGGAAGATCATTGCACCAAAAGGCTATTCTGCTGCAACCTCCGGTCAACGTCAATGGATACAGATATGTGTCACTAACCTTAACTCTATAATCTGACACAATGGTCCTCGATTTGATTAATGAAAATTTCTATTTGATTTAAGAAATTTATCCCAACAAGTGGTACCAGAGCCACCATTTCGTTAGGTTATGGGTTCTATTGCGTATTATTACAATTTTTTTGTGATAGGAATTAAATGCATTAGTCTTAGATTTGTGTTTTGTTTACATGATCAAATTCATATATCGGATATAGTTTTTCTGTCAATTTCCATTTAGTTTCATTGACATATGTGTATTTGAATGTGTTGGTCGTATGATAGCTCTCAATTTGGTTTAATTGGTTTGTATGTATTACAGAAATCAATCTTTGCACTGTTTTTCAGATTCATTGGCTATATATCGTGATTTTATTTCAAAAACAGATTTTAAAATATATTCTAGTTATTATTTATTCAAGTTTATTTATTTTTAAATAAAAACTGTTTTTAATTTGGAAGTAAAACCGAGAGATTTGTTTAGATATATTTATGATTTAAACTTTCTCAATTTTTGTTCTTCTGTGTGAAATTCATTTAGATTTTTATTTATTATTTTAAATAAAATTGGAAACCTTTCACTGTATTGGTTTATGCTCATATCCATTTATTACGAATTGATACAATTGATGAATGGAATGCGTTATAAGAACAACGCTCATGGCCATTTATTATCTTTCCGTTTAAATCCAATCAAGATAATTATTGAACAAATTAAGGAATTATATACCATGATATTGATTCAATCTTGTGGTGTTGTGCGTATTATTATATTATTATGTTGATTTTCCTGTGATTTTTTTATATCTATCATTGATACAATTTTATTATGGCTATTTGTTTTTTTAACAATCTTTCTGCTTTTGCATCTCTTCTTGTCTCTCTGCATTTTATTTGACAATCATTCCTGATTCAAAAATGTTTGATATATTAATTACTGAATAATTTTTGGATATGCAATATAAATATTCCTCATTGATTTATTATGACCGTTATGCTGAAACGTCCAAGAGCAATATATTTACCTTATTATGTTTGAGAAACATTTATTCTCGCATTCCTTATTGATAATTCACAAGTTCATACTTATTATGCTTACATTTTGGCAATTATATTATATATAATATATATATGGGATATATCCAGTGAAGAAAACTAATTTTATATGAGAGTGAGAAGGTTCAATATCAACTATTAGATTAAAATGTAGGGATGAATTAAAACAATTACTAATACCATCACGTGCCTCTCTCTCCCTCCTCTGACTGTTTTATCCTGAAATTCTCTCGTTTCTTCCCTTCACGTTGCCGCTAACAAGAGCCACCAAAATCCCCTGGATCTAGCATTCTCTTATGTCACTTACCACCACCAGATTTCATGACTCCAATATGGGAGACTTATAATTTTAGGTCCTATTTTAATAACTTTTAACTCTTAAAGGAGAAAATAATGATAAGGTAAAACTCAGATGTACAGAAAATCAAAACCAATTATCTTGCGCTAAAAGTGAGATTACACATCAAAAGGTAACGATTGGTATCAGAAAAATTGAATTGGGGTTAAATCGGAAAATTTGAATCTATATCGAAAGGTAATAATTTTTAACTTTGCATCAAGAAATTAAATCAGTTATGATTCAGACAAGTATTTAAATTTGGTGAATTCTAAAATGATCTTTAATTAAAAGGGTAGCAACGGGAAGCAATGAATGGAAAGGCCAAATCCAAATCCAAATGAGTTCTATAGTTCCGGTTCTCCAACTTTCTCAATCTCAATTCTGAAGCTTGTAAGTTATTTCAAGTATATTTCTTCCGCTTTCAATACTGGTATCAGAGCCTTTTCCCCAAAAGGGAAGAGGTCTCTCTGGTTTTAATTACTAGTTTTCTTTACTCTTTATTTTTAACTTAAATCATAGTGTTTTTATAATCAAGACATTTAATCCTTATATTAGTGTTGAGTGTAGCACTGAGAGGTGTTTAGGCGTTGGTCAGCATCTAGATCTAGTGGTCCCGGCATTAAAACCTTAGGGGTAGTAAGTCCGTTGGTCAGCTAGATAAGTTAGGATGTGGTCCCGTCACATAAACACTAAGAAAGGATAAAATGGCTGGATTATTAAGAACATTGAGTGATTTGAGGATAAAAAATAAGAATAAAGAAATAGTAATTAGGACCCCTCAAGCTGAATCTTCCTTTCAAAACAATAATAAAGATAAAGAATTACAAATAGCTGAAATAGAAAACTCATTACATAATTGGTCAATACCTATAGTTAAAAAATGTGAAGTTTATAAGCAACATAGCATGTGGTCTACTTCTCAAGATGAAATTCATGTATTAGAATATAGTTATCCAGGAACAAGAAATAATAAAGTTATTAATATTCTAGAACAATCAATATTAAATGAACATATAAGACAAGGATATAATTTTCTTCATCTAGGATTAATACAAGTAGCAGCAAAGCCCAACTACAGATTAGGAATTAATAGTCCCATCTTAATGATATTAAGAGATATAAGACTTAAAAACTTTAATGATTCAGTGATAGCTATATTAGAAAGTAATTTACATGATGGTCCTGCCTTCTTTAATTGTTATCCTAATTTTTCGATGGATATAAGAAATGATAAGACAAGTAATGCTATTAAATTATATGTTAAAATTCCTGAAGAAATAATAGACGAGGCATCAGGACCTATACAAATAATTTACAGAATTTATTATAAAATAACAAAAATAGATTATAATTATAAAGCTTTAAGGTCTTCCCCAAAAGATGAAACAATATTAGTAGAAGCTAACTTAAGAAAATCATCAGTACAAATTCCTAAAAAGCTAAGTCATAAAGAAATAATGAATAAAATTCCAGAAGAATGGATTTTAGAAGACGTGGTCTCTGAACCCAATATTTATAATACTCAAATTAGAGAAATAATTCAAGAAGGTTCTAATATTAGACTAGAATGAATAGGTCAACATCTTTAAAAATTCGTGAACCTCAAACATTAAAACCCACCTCTAGGCATTCAGTAGATGGATCTACTATTAATATAGATTTAAGGGGATTAGATAACTCCATTCCCAAGATATCAAAACCACTATATCAAGAGACGACCAAATCTGAATCACCCCAATACTCACCTACTGCATCCCAAATATTAAATGTATTATCTAGAGAATTACCTTTTGAGATAGATAAAAATTGGATTAGAGAGGATTTTAATGCTGAATATTAAAGACTTAAGAAATTGGTATTTTTCAACATACAATAAAGAACAAGTAACATTATTTAGAGAAAAATATTATAATTATATGGAAGAAAATAAAATAAATATTTATTTCTTTGATTGGTTTAAAAATTATAGTGGAGAAACGTTAGAAAATGAATTAAAAAATTTGTATCCTTTAAATAAAACCACCAATACTTGGAAAACTATAACTAATCAAGTAATTGAATCAGAATACCCTCCTAATCAAGGGATAAATTTACAAGTAACAAAAGATTTAGAAATTGAAGCCAGTCCTTATAAAGACATTAGTAATGAAGAGAAGCCTGTAGAAAAAAGGGATATTAAGAAATTACATTCTCAATTGAATTACTCAAATCTTATGCTAGAAGTAGTATCTAAACACTTAACTAGGATAGAAACACTACAAAATAAAGATGTCCCTAGTACTAGTTCAATAGTGAAGTCTCCTGTTAAGCCTATTTATAAATTATTTAATGTTCCTCAAAAGGAATTAGAAGCCATAAAATTTGAAAGTAAAACTGATATTAAAGTAGAAGAAATAAGAGAAAGATTAGAAAAATTAAATCTAGAAAAATTTACAATAAATACAATAGATAAAGACCCAGAATTATCTGTTAATAAATTAAGAAATTTTCCCAAATTAAGAAACTATTATCCAAGGCCTTCCCCAGCTGATGTCCAATTTGAAGAAAGAGGAGAGTTTGTCCAAAACTCTTTTTCTGGGGGGGATATATGTGAATGGAATCTAGACGGTTTAAGTGAACAAGCGATATTGGATCTAACCTGCCAAATGTCTATGGCAGCAACAGCCTATAAATCTAAAGGTAGTACAGACAAGAGGGCGGCTTTAGCAATAATTCATGGATTTACTGGACAGTTAAAAGGATGGTGGGATAATTTGTGTAATGATGAAGATAGAAATGCAATATTAAATAGTATAAAAACAGAAAACAATGAAGAAGATGTAGTCGCTACGCTAATATATTCAATAATTCAAAACTTTGTAGGAGATCCAAATATATTTAAAGAAAGGGCTGCCAGCCAATTAGCTAATTTATATTGTCCAACAATGTCAGATTATAGGTGGTATAAAGATACATTTTTATCTAAAATAACTATGAGAGAAGATGGATTTGCAGGATTTTGGAAAGAAAGATTTATAGCTGGACTCCCTAAATTATTTTCAGAGAAGGTAAAACTAAATTTAGAAAAACATTTTGGTAAGCCTGTTATGTATAATATGCTAACATATGGTCAAATTCATAATATTATAGTAGAAACCGGAATACAAGTTTGTACAGATTTTAAATTACAAAATAAAATGAGAAAAGAAAATATGACTAATAAAAGAGAATTAGGAACTTTTTGCCAACAATATGGTGTAGAAGTTATTAAAGCCCCTAGTGCTCAGCTAAAAAGAAAAAATAAAGGTTATAATCAAACCTCTCATAAAAGAAAGAATTATAGGCAAAATTATAAAAAATCTACCAAACAATATTATAAAAATCAAAAGAATCATAAAGCTAAAAAGCAAGCAAGTAACAAAAAGACTTATAAGAAAAATAATACCTGTTGGAAATGTGGAAGAATAGGACATTACGCAAATAAATGTAGAGTTGAACAAAAAATTAATGAATTAAAAATAGATGAAGAGTTAAAACAAGGTCTCATGAATATTTTACTTAACTCAGAATCAGAAAATTTCTCAGAAGTAGAAGAAGGATCTGATAGTGAAAAATCAATATATCATTTAGAAATTACTTCAGAATCTTCCTCAGAAATAGAAGAAAGTTCAGATAACAATGAAAATTGCTTAGGACCTGAACTATGTACTTGTAGTAATTGTAAAACTATTAATATGTTAACAAAAGACCAAACTTCAACATTAATATCAATAATAGATAAATTAGACGATTCACCACTAAAAGATGAATTCCTACAACAATTAAATAATTTAATAATTAAGGAAGAAAGATCAAGAGAAGTAAAAGCTGTAAATATGAAAGAAATATATGATAGATTTAAAAATAATAACAATCAAATAACTATAAAAGATATGCAGGAAGAAATAAGAATATTAAAACAAGAAATACAAGAACTAAAACAAAATGATATTTCCTTAGAATATAGATTACTAGAATTAGAAGGAAGAAATATATTACAACAACAAACTAAGAAAGAAATCACTAAAGAAGAAAAACTGATGAAGAAGGACCAAGTGATAGCTATCTAAATTTATTGTCTATAATAACTACTCATAAATGGAATTGTAATGTAACATTAATTATAAAAGGAGAGATATTTAAAATGACCGCTCTAATAGATTCGGGTGCTGACGTAAATTGTATACAAGAAGGATTAATACCAACTAAATATTATGAAAAGACTAAAGAAGGAGTTACTAGCGCTAATGGCACTAGTATGCAAATTCAATATAAACTTTCTAATGCTAAAATATGTAAAGAGAAAATTTGTTATAATACTTCCTTTGTACTAGTTAAAAACATGAACTCTCCCTTAATATTAGGGACCCCATTCTTAACATTAATATACCCATTCTCAGTAACTGAAAAAGGAATTGAAACAACGGCCTTAGGAAAAACTATATGCTTTGAATTTATTAGACCTCCAAGGTCCAGAGAATTAAATTTATTAAAGGAATCCTCAGTTAGCCAAATAAATTTAATAAAAAGAAAGACTAAACAGATAAATTTATTAAATAAAGAAATTCAATACAAAAAATAGAAGAACAAATTAATAGTGATAATATTCAAAAAATTATAAAAAATTTCCAAGAAAAAATAGAAAAAGAAATTTGTGAAACAAATCCCATAGCTTTTTGGCATAGAAAGAAATATGAAATAGCATTACCTTATATAGAAGGATTTAATGAAAAGGATATTCCAACAAAAGCAAGACCTATTCAAATGAATGCCACCTACTTAGAATATTGTAAAAAGGAAATACAAGAATATCTAGATAAAGGATTAATTAGAAAATCAAAGTCTCCCTGGAGTTGTTCAGGATTCTATGTAATGAATGCGTCTGAGCAAGAGAGAGGAGCACCAAGATTAGTAATTAATTATAAACCTCTTAATAAAGTATTAAAGTGGATAAGATACCCTCTACCTAATAAAAATGATCTTATTAAAAGATTAAAAGATGCAAAGATATTTTCAAAATTTGATATGAAGTCTGGTTATTATCAAATATCTGTTAAAGAAGAAGATAAATACAAAACTGCTTTTGTAGTTCCTTTTGGGCATTATGAATGGAATGTTATGCCACAGGGACTTAAAAATGCTCCCAGTGAATTTCAAAACATAATGAATGATATATTTTATCCCCACATGAATTTTTCAATAGTCTATTTAGATGATGTATTAATTTTTTCAAAAAATATAAATCAACATATAGAACACTTAAACAAATTTATACAAATTATAAAAGATAATGGATTAGTAGTATCTGCTAAAAGATTAAGATATTTCAAACAAAAATAAGATTTTTAGGTTTTGAAATATTTCAAGAAACTACCCCAATCCAAAGGTCATTAGAATTTGCAGAAAAATTTCCAAATGAAATTAAAGATAAACCCAATTACAAAGATTTTTAGGATGTGTCAATTATGTTGCAGATTTTATCCCTAATATAAGAGTTATTTGTGCCCCTTTGTATAATAGATTAAAGAAGAACCCTCCAAATTGGGATGAAAATCTAACGCAAACTATAATAAAAAAGTCAATAGTTAAGAAACTCCCATGTCTAGGTATACCTGATCCCAATGCATATTTAATAGTTGAAACTGATGCATCAGATATAGGTTATGGTGGAATCTTAAAACAAAAGAGTCTAGGAAAAGAACAGATAGTAAGATATCATTCGGGAGTTTGGAATTCTTCACAGCAAAAGTATTCTACAATTAAACAAGAGATTCTTTCAATAGTTTTATGTGTTCAAAAATTTCAAGATGATCTATTTAGCAAAAAGTTTTTAATACGAACTGATTGTAAAGCGGCTCCTAGTGTCATACAAAAGGATGTTAAAAATTTAGTTTCAAAACATATTTTTGCTCGATGGCAATCTTTACTATCTTGTTTTGATTTTGATATTGAACATATCAAAGGGAAAAACAACTTTTTACCTGATTTTTTAACAAGAGAATTTCTACAGGGAACAAAATGAGCAAACCCACAGAAAAAGATCAATACGGTCCCCCACTGGGATCCCCTAAAGTCTCCTCTCCTATTACGAATAAGGCAACGCCTTCAACACCAGTTAAAGGTAAAAATGTATTATTTCCATCACCAGTTACTCCTACTATGACTCCAAGATTTAGAAAAGACTCCATACGTCCAACCATGTCCTCAATAATCAATACTCCTTTACCTCCCAGTGTGTTCAATAGTCCATTAGTTAACCTCTCCAATAAATTTACTCCTCTGTCTTATCACAATACTCTTATCGGACCAAAAGACTTTATCCCTCAACAAAAAGAAGATGATCATTACATTGAAAAAGATGATGTTTTAGAAATAATACCCCTAGAAAAAGCCTGGAACAATCACTCTCCAAAGCAATTAGCCTCCTCATTATTCCCTCCAAATTTCCATTACCTCCCTCATCACCCTTCTAAAACTAGAACCTTTTATGAATTCATCCTTGTCGACACAGACTCAATAGAGATTACTCATAATAAATGATAAAGGAAATATTCAGTTTTCAAAAATTAAGATTTTACAGATTTTGGCTCCATCAGACTGGAATCAACCTCTGTATAAGTATAAGTCTTTTTCAAGAATCTTCAATCCTCAGCAATATAATTATTATGATTATATGGAAGCTTGGAGAAATGTTCTCTATTTAAGTCCAGACGGCCATTCTTGGTTTATTTGGTTTAAAGAGGAATATCATTAAAGTTTCCAAAATGGTTTATGAGTTGGTTTATAGATTATGGACCATTACCATCCTTCTTTCCTCCACAAGCGGAAAAGTTTATCAATATTTTAAAGAGAATTCAACATTTGTACAGGGTTATAGATTTATCTCTTTCATAGCCACTCAAGGTATTGCATGGATCTTGAGTTGGGATTATGTTTATGCTTTGAAATATGATAATACTGATTTAAAGGTGCTAGCAAGACAAATTAAAATAAAATGGTGGAAGAAGTTCAACCTGGAGCTGTTAAGTAAACAAAAAATCAATGAGTGGTTAAAATTCCACAAAGAAGCAAAATCCCCAGAAGTAAAGGAAGCTGCAAAAGAAGCAATATTTTTAGCAGAAAAGCAAAAAATTATGGCAGAACTTGCATCCGCTACTTCACAGGAAGAGTTTGAAGAAAGATTAAAGTTGGTGAAAGCAATACCAGATCCTACGGTTCAAGAAGAATCAGATGAGAGCACGTCTCAGTCAAATCCATATTTACGCAATGGAGATATGTTTGATTAAAAGAACCAATCAGAAGTGTCGGCAGCAGACAAAATGTCGGCAAGAATAAAAGGCACGTGTAAGCACTAGCAAAAGAATCAGAATAATTTGTAACTTTAAATTATTGTATTACTTTTTAGGCTTTCCTGTTTTGCCCTTCCATTATTTTACTTTTCTAGGACAACAATGTAATTTGTAGAAGGCTCTCTTGCCTATATAAGGAAGGATCTTTTCCTCCTGAAGGCAGAGCGAATTCAGAGCAACAAATCCCTGTATTTACATCCTTTCTTTAAGCAATGCATCTTCAGCATTTCGTTTTCAAGTTTTTGAGTTCTATAGTTCCGGTTCTCCAACTTTCTCATCTCAATTCTGAAGCTTGTAAGTTATTTCAAGTATATTTCTTCCGCTTTTCTCTCGTTTCTTCCCTTCACGTTGCCGCTAACAAGAGCCACCAAAATCCCCCTGGATCTAGCATTCTCTTATGTCACTTACCACCACAGATTTCATGACTCCAATAATGGGAGACTTATAATTTTAGGTCCTATTTTAATAACTTTTAACTCTTAAAGGAGAAAAATAATGATAAGGTAAAACTCAGATTGTACAGAAATCAAAAACCAATTATCTTGCGCTAAAAGTGAGATTACACATCAAAAGGTAACGATTGGTATCAGAAAAATTGAATTGGGGTTAAATCGGAAAATTTGAATCTATATCGAAAGGTAATAATTTTTAACTTTGCATCAAGAAATTAAATCAGTTATGATTCAGACAAGTATTTAAATTTGTGTGAATTCTAAAATGATCTTTAATTAAAAGGGTAGCAACAGGGAAGCAAATGAATGGAAAGGCCAAATCCAAATAATACATGGCACTCGTTGTAGCAGTGAGTTACATGCTTCGACTGCTTTCAAAGAAAAAGGATTTAAAAAACGTAAAAGCCTAAAAAAAAGCAGGGAAGAGAAAAAAAAACATGTGGAGCCTATTATGGAGAGAAAGAAAAGCAATTGTTATAAATGTGGAGCCTAGACTTCATTCCTTTATATATATATATAATCATATATATTTGCCAAATGAGGTTAGTAATGTAATTGGCAATTGTTATAAATGTGGAGCCTATTATGGAGAGAAAGAAAACCAATTAAAATTTAGATTTATGTCATCATTTATTCACTCACTTAGAGTGTGTTTGACAAAACTAGCTGATAAGCTAGCTGGTAGCTAATAAACTAGCTTCTAGCTGATAAGCTAGCTGCTAGTTGATAAACTCCTAGCTTATAAGCTCCAAGCTGATAAGCTAGCTTATTGAATTAGAAGTGTTTGGTAAAACTAGCTGATAAACTAGTTAGTAAATGTAAAATGACATAGAAGGGCATAATTAACTACATAAATTTTATTATATGAATTCTATTTGTGTTTTTTAGAAAATATATATATATTATGCAATTATAATTTTATATTTTTAAAAAATAATTAATTTCTTATTAAACTTTTTAGTAATAAAATATTTAATTAAAAATTAAAATAAATAATGAAATTAATAATATAGTATAATATAGAATAATTTCATAAAATAGTAAAGAAAATAACAATTTAATTAATTCATAATTTTAATTACTTATTATATATGTAATAATAGGTAAAAAGAAATTGGAAGGTTTGTCACTAAAATTAAAAATATAATAATGATAAGAAAAAGAAATTAAGAATAAGGGAAATGTATTAAAATATAAGGGGTGATGGGGAAAATTAAATAGCTACAAGTTACAAGCTCCTAAATAAGCTACTTTGATGTACCTTACCAAACACTTTGTGTTGGTCAAACTAGCTTATAAGCTAGTAGCTAGCTTATTGGCCTTGCCAAACACACTCTTATTCTCTTTCTTGTAATTTGCACATTCTAACTAATGTGCAGCATATTATGAAGAGAGAGAGTCATCCACCCCACTTATTCTCTTTCTATAATTAATCATAGGAGCATTAAATATATAATTTGTTATGATTCTGCAACGTATACAATTTTTAATTTAATATATATATTTGCAAGTATATATATATATTTGTTTTTTTATATTGGTTTATGAGGAATATTGTAATTTTGGCACATTATAGACTCTTTTTTTTATATTTGTCTAGTAATTTTTTAATTAAATTAGTTAATGCAATATATTGTGAAAGCAATTTCTGTTGTAGAAATTGATTTAATTAAAATTACATGGATGTTAGTATGAGATTATTTAAGCAATTTGTGCTCATCCCAAAGGAAGACATAATTTGGCCAAATAATAACATGCCTGTGATGATAAATATATGACGATTATAAAGTTATATTCATGTGAATAATAGTCGGTCCAAAGAAAGGCTATTATTTGACAAATTAATTGTCAATATTTGATCGTTGCATTGAGAGTACCACTTACAAATTAATTTTATGTCCAAAGACTAAAAAATGTTGTGCTCGGTATCTTGTAATGGGTCTGTTATGTAATAATCTGCATAATTTTTTTTTTTGTGAGCATGTAATTAATTGTATGTATGTTCTATTATAGTTGTTGCTGCTAGTAGTGCTATTAACTTATTTGCTCAAATTAATTGTATCCCCATGCTTAATGGGACAAACTTTAAGGTCTGGAAGGAAGCAGTCGAGATAATTCTTGGCTGCATGGATCTTGATCTGGCACTTCGGGCTGAGAAACCCACTCCAACTCCGGAGAAGCCGGAGGAGGATAAGGTTGAAAAGTGGGAACGCTCAAACCGAATGGCCTAATGATCATGAAGCGATCTGTTCCAGAAGTTCTTCGAGGCTCTATTTCTGAGAGCCAAAGTGCTAAAGGTTTCCTTGATGTTGTTGAAAAGTATTTCACTAAGTAATGAGAAGGCTGATGCAAGCAGTTTGCTTGCCAAGCTTATCTCTATGAGATACAAAGGCAAGGGAAACATAAGGGAGTACATTATGGAAATGTCTAATCTTGCATAAAAACTAAAGCACTAAAGTTAGAGTTGTCTAATGACTTGCTCATGCATTTAGTTTTGATTTCCCTTCCTGCACACTCTGGGCAGTTCAAGGTGAGTTATAATACTAAAAAGGATAAATGGACCTTGAATGAACTCATTTCTCATTGTGTGCAAGAGGAGGAAAGGCAACAAAGAGAGAAGACTAAAAGTGCTCATTTGGCCTCAAACTCTCAGAATAGGAAGAGAAAAGTATAGGATGCCGCAGAAAGGACTTCTCAGCAAAAGAAAGTAAAAATGATGAGAAAAACCCTACCTACTTCTTCTGCAAGAAGCTTGGGCACATGGAAAAAGAGTGTCCCAAGTACGCCTCCTAGCATGTAAAGAAAGGTAATTTTCTCTCTTTTGTTTATTTTGAAGTTAATTTAGCTTTTGTACCACATGATACTTGGTGGGTAGATTCTGGTCAACTACTCACATTAGTGATCCATGCAGGGTTGCCTTTGGAGCCGACCGCCAAGTGATAATGAAAGATTATCTATGTGGGCGATGGCAACAAGATCACAGTGGAGGTTATTGGAACATTTAAATTACAATTAAAAACTGGATTTCATTTGGATTTATTTGAGACTTTTGTTGTACCGTCTTTTAGGCGGAATTTAATTTCTATTTCTAATTTGGACAAATTTGGTTTTTCATGTTCATTTGGAAATAATAAATTTAGTCTCTATCAAAATTCAAATGTTGTTGGTTCTAGTTCTTTGATTGATAATCTATATATGCTTGATGTTATTAGCTCTCATAATGAAATACTGCAAATAAGTTCACAAGGAACAAAGTGTAAATTAAATGGGAACTCAGTCACCTTATGGCATAAGTGTTTAGTCCATATCTCTAAACAGAGAATTCAGAGGCTTGTGTCGGATGAAATTCTTGGACCCTTATACTTATCGGACTTTGAGGTCTGCGTTGAATGTATTAAGGGTAAACGAACAAATTCTAGAAAATTGGGCATCGAAGAGCTAAGGACGTTTTGGAATTAATTCACACTGATATATGTGGACCATTTCCTACGACATCATGGAATGGACAACAATATTTCATTATGTTCATAGATGATTATTCAAGGTAAGACTACCTATTTTTAATTCATGAGAAGTCCCAATCCCTAGACGTTTTCAAAACTTTTAAAGCTGAAGTTGAGCTTCAACTTGGAAAGAAAATTAAGGCTGTCAAATCTGACCATGGAGGCGAATATTACGGTAGATATGATGGATCAAGTGAACAACGTCCAGGGCCTTTCGCGCTTTTCCTACGGGAATGTGGCATCGTTACTCAATATACTATGCCTAGGAAACCAAGCATGAACGGTGTTGTAGAACATAGAAACACGACTCTTAAGGATATGGTGAGAAGTATGATAAGTCATTGTTTCTTGCTAGAGTCATTGTTGGGAGAAGCGCTTAAGACTGTAGTTTACATCCTAAACAGGGTACCAAGTAAAGCAGTTAACAAACCTCCTTATGAGCTATGGACTGGTAAAAGGCCCAGCCTAAAGCATTTACACATTTGGGGTTGTCCAGCTGAAGCGCGTCCTTATAGGCCGCACGAAAGCAAGCTGGAATCAAGGATTGTTAGCTGTTATTTCGTTGGCTATCTTGAATGTTCTCAGGGCTATAAATTTTACAATCCCACCACTAGATCATTCTTTGAGACGGGGAATGCGAGATTCCTTGAGGATGTAAAGTTTGGGAAGGAAGAGAACATAAGGAATGTTGTCTTTGAGGAAGAACCTGTCATTGATAATCATCAAGTCCTCGTGCCTATTACTATTCCATTACCTACCCTAGTAATAGATGACAATAATGGAATTATTCCTGAAATTGTTCCAGCACAAGACAACAATGAGGTTCTCCCTCAAATACCCATAGAGCAAGCTCAACAACCTCAAAAAGTGCCATTAGGAGATCCACTAGAGAAGGAGAAGTGCAATTCCAGATGATTATATTGTGTTTCTCCAAGAACATGAGGATGGCATTGGTTTAATAGAGCATATCCAATCAACTTCTGTCAAGCTATTCGAAGTTCTAACTCTCAAAAGTGGATTGATGCCATGAAGGATGAGATGAAATCTATGCAAGACAATGATGTCTGGGATCTCGTTGAATTACCTGAAGGTGTGAGACCTATGGTTGTAAATGGATATTTACAACCAAAAGGGAGTCAAAAGGTAATGTCAAGAGATATAAGGCTCGTTTAGTTGCTAAAGGCTTCACTCAAAAGGAAGGGCATTGATTACAAAGAAATCTTTTCTTTCGGTTTCTTCAAAGGATTCTTTTAGAATAATAATGGCACTGGTAGCTCATTATGATTTGGGGCTCCATCAGATGGATGCCAAGACTGCGTTTCTAAATGGTGGCATTGAAGAAACGATTTATATGATGAAACCAAAATTTTGTGTCTGGTGATTCAAAGTCTATGTATGCAAACTAAAGAAATCCATCTATGGTCTCAAGCAAGCTTCCGTCAATGGTATCACAAGCTTCATCAAGTTATTACCTCATATGGTTTTGAGGCAAATATAGTTGATGATTGTGTTTATCATAAGTTCAATGGAGTAAATATATATTCTTGGTGTTATATGTCGATGATATACTACTTGCTAGCAACGATATAGGCTTATTGCACGAAACCAAGAGATTTCTGACAAAGAATTTTGAAATGAAAGATCATGGTGAAGCCTCTTTGTATTAGGTATTAAGATACTAAGAGATCGTTCTCATGGTATCCTAAGGTTATCACAAGAGAGCTATATCGATAAAGTTTTGGATAGATTCAACATGAAAGATAGTAAACCAAGAGATACCCCCTATAGCCAAGGGAGACAAATTTAGCCTCAAACAGTGCCCAAATAATGACCTTGAAAGAAATAAGAGGCAAAAGATTCCCTATGCTTCAGCTGTGGGAAGTCTAATGTACGCTCAAGCTTGTTACTCGTCCCGATATAGCATTTGTAGTGGGAGTTTTGGGTAGATACTAAGTAATCCTGGGATGCAGCGTTGGAAGGTAGTAAAGCGTGTAATGCGCTATTTGAAGAGAATAAAAGGGTATATTCTCATTTATCAGAAGTATGACAATTTAGAGATCATTGGGTACTATGACTCTGATTTTGCTGGATGTTAAGACAACAAGCGCTCCACGTCAGGATACATCTTTATGTTGACTGGAGGAGCTATCTCTTGGAAGTCTGTTAAACAACGGTTATAGCTTCTTCAACCATGGCTGCCAGGTTCATTGCTTGTTTTGAGCGTCTAACCATGGGATATGACTGGGAAATTTTGTCACTAATTTACGTGTGGTTTATGGCATTGAAAGGCCATTGAAAATCTATTGTGACAATAACTCAACAGTTCTTTATTCCAATAATAATAGGAGTACAACCAAATCAAAATTCATTGATATCAAGTTTCTGGTGTTAAGGAAAGAGTTTATAATAGCAAATTTCTATAGAACATATAGGGACTGACTTTATGCTAGCTGATCCACTTACTAAGGGTTTAGTGAACCTTTAGATTGCTAATAGGAAAAACTGATATGGGCTCAAATAAGTGGAAACCGGATTTAGTTCGTTAGGGGTTAATGGGAACCCTAACATGTTTAAAATCGTAAAGTTGGTCATGGTCCCCAATACGCCAAATCAGAAACACGTCTCTTTGTCTCCCCATCAGAAAGAGGAATATCAAGTCCCGTCTGAGGATTCAGTGATTTGGCTAAGGAAGATCATTGCACCAAAAGGCTATTCCGCTGCAACCTCCGGTCAACGTCAATGGATAGAGGTATGTGTCACTAACCTTAACTCTATAATCTGACACAACGGTCCTCGATTTGATTAATAGAAAATTCTATTTGGCTTAAGAAATTTATCCCAACACGCATGACGCGCTTCTTCAAGCATCTGGACAAGACATAATATAGGGTTTGTCAATTTGGATAAAATATTTTCCTGTGAACTCAGAGTGTGATTAATAAATTAGTTGAAAAACTAGCTAATAAAGCTAAATAAAAGTACTATAGATGATTTTACTAAAAGTATTTGATAAAATTAGTTGAAAATTACAAAATAACAGATTAAGACATTATTAAAAAGATAGATAATGGTGAGTGAGGTTATTGAGAGATAAATTATAAAAATATTTCAGTTGGTAGTTGAAAAAAAAAGGAGTTTTTCTTTAAAAAAAACCCTCAAATAGCTTCTCATAAAAGTTAGTAACTATCTAAAAAATCTACCTTACAAGACACTTATAAAATGATTTCACATATCTATTTCAACTTTCAACTAACTGAAATATTACCCACAGTTGCAAATTCTGAAAACTTATAACTTTAAATCCGTAACATTTTGGATATATTTAATCTCAACCCTTCATAAAATATTATTATATAGGATGGTTACAATTAATTTATGTACGTTTACTAGTTTAAAACTTGTGTAGGTTAGACTCTCTCATAAAATAATATGATAATTTTAAAGTTATATGAATATTTTCTTATTTCCTCCATTGCAGAAAAAGTTATTGAAATATTACTAATGAATAATATGGTTGGAATAATTAATTCTTATGAGTTAATATTTCAAATTCAAAATCATCATCTTTTAATATATACGTCTAAATGAAATCCCTAATTTAAAGTAATTATTTCTTAGAATTTAATATATATATATATATATATATATACCATCAATATAAAGAAATTTACACAAATATTCAATGATGTGTTGCCACATCATTTATTGAATTAATAACACATGATGTGTCACATTTATTAAATGATGTGGCGGTACATCATTTGATGTCTGTATAAAACTTCTTTACACTGACAGTGTATATCAATTAATCCAATTTCTTTATAGTTATAATTGAATTTAAAATTATATACATAATTCAACTCCAGGGGGTTGGTTGCACTCGTCTACTTGGGTGAGACAAATATAAGTTTTTTTATAAGTGTTCTTTGAACCCATAGACTTTCCCTACTTTAGACTGCAACATCAACCCCTCACCTTATATTTTCATTACCAAAAACCATTATATACATAATTCAAACTATTTATAACATACTATTTATATATCAAACTTAAATTATTTTCTAAATCTAACACGTACCTCATATTTTAATATATTTTTTATTATTAAAGATCTATATTTTTAAATATAGATTTAAAAATTCTAATTATAAGCATAAATATATTTTCTGTACATCACACAAGATAAAATATTAATTATCTTTTATATTTGATTATTTTTCAGAGCTATCTTAAAAGTATTTTTAATTATTATATAACTTAAAAAATTTCCTTATTCTGGGAATTTTTCATTTAAATAAAAAATATATTAATTAAAAAGCATATCGGATAATTTTCATATGATAGTCCTTTTATATTTTGAATATTTTTATTTAAAATTTAAAATATATTATTTTTATATTTAATCAAATTTTTGATTATTAAAATTAACAATATAAATAAAGATACTACTATATCTCATAAATTACACAGATGATTGAATTACCAATTTACTTAATTTTACACCATCCTTTCTTGTGGGGTTAATTAATTTCTCCTAGCTAGGTGGCTTATCATAGTTGCAACTTGCAAGGTCTTTAATGTTAATTATGTTCCCAAACACTATGATGTACTGATATGTACTTGTCACACCCAAGCTCATGTGTATTGACGTTTTATTGCTTGTCTCACTTCACTGTTGTACAAGTGCAAATTCTTTATTAAATAGTAGCACGCCTGTCTTAAACTTTCTGCAAGTCAAACTTGTTCTGCTTTCATTTATAAGCTGAAAGATCTACTTATGATAGATACGCTAAAGAAGAACTATAAATCATTATTATATACTTAAGTGTAAAAATTACTTGAGTAAAAAAGACTTGACTGGTCAACAAAGGCTTCATCTTAATAGTTAGAGTGAAGCTTTTTACACACTTGACGTGATAGATAAGGCTGTGGGGTAGAATGGTTGCCTCTTAGAGCTAGCTCTCCCCATGAGTGTAAGCATAATTATGATTTTCATTCATTTATCTGGGGCCAAACTCATGTCTGTGTAAGCTCTAATTTGGGCCTAATTAAGACTGAGATCATATATCATTAGGTCATTACCAAACATAACGTATGTTTAATCCTTATTTTTTTTTTTTCCAACGTAACTTTCAGTCAATTAATGCAAAAGATATATAAATGGGCTTTCTTCTCTTCCAAAATACGTACCCATCAAAAAGTGAAAAAAAAAATATTAATCGAATTGGTTCAAGTAATACATGTTTGATTTTCTTAAATAAGATTTTTGGTTTGAATCTTATGAATGGAAAAATTTTCTCTGACAAAGTTAGCCCCATCACAAGTAAATGTTCCTGGTTAGTCCCACCACGAGTAAATGTTCACGGTCGAGCAAAATTGTCTCCCATAAAAGATATATTGAGTTCACACAAAAAAGGGAAAAAAGTATAGATTATCATGAAATTTATTTTTGATCCATATATCCATATAGATATTTTGAAAAGGTATAATGCAATTTTTCCACGTCTATTTTCCTTTTCTCCACATATATATGTTGTTATCAATCTTGAAACATCTCTCAAGTCATTTCTTCTTGATAAGTATTTTTCATTCCTCTGCCCCCTAGGCAAGTATATCTACTCAATAGCCCAAACTAATTGACCAAGGAAAATAATGTAAAATGACAAATGCTACATTCATTGAAAAGGCAAGATAGAAAATAATGCATTTTAAATAAAATTTCTATTAATTTAAATAAAATAAAAATTTCCATTTACATAACTATTTTGAGTAATTCAATTTAGCTAGATGGGTTTATTAAATGAAAATTAGTTTAAGTTTTGTAAAGATCCGAATTTTTTTTTTTGGGTGAGTTGACACTTGACAAGTCACCTGCTTTCAGTTTGAATTTCAAATCATAAGATACTAATTGAAATTGAAATTTTATGCAAATTATTTTATTTTATTTAAAAAAATTATTTTTTTAATAATTAAGAGAGTCGAGGCAAAGATGTCTCTATATATATTTATTGGTTTTGAAATTCTAATTTTTGTTTTCGTTTCTTCTTTTCTGTCACGTATAAAAAATTCTGTAAATAATAAATATTAACTTGAGACCTGATTCAGGGAAGTGTTTAATTATTCCCTCAATTATAAAATCACATGTTATATTTTATACTTTTCTTAAACTTTTTCTTGAGTATATGTTTCAATCATTTTACTTGTAAAGATTTTTACCGTTCCCTCAAATTGCTTGCAATCTCTTACAAAACTAAATATATCTAATCTAAATATTTGTGATTGTAATACTTAACCTATTTTTGTCAATATTTAGCATAAATTCAAATCAACTCATTATATATTAACTTTGAGACCTCATTCTCTTTACACTCTTAATAAAAAAATCACGTGTCACTTTTTATATTTTTTACTATTTTTTTGGAGTGTACGTCTCTTGCAAAAATCATTTAATATTCCCTCAAAATATCTCAATTTTTAAAAATTGATATTTTATAATCTAAATATTTATGTATTCTAATTAAAAGATTTTTCCTATTTGAATTTTTAAATTCAAATCTAAGTTGTGATGATTATCATTTTAATAATCCTTAATTAGTAATTATAACATGAAAGTATTGAATTTAATTTAAATAATATAATAATTGATTAACCTCTCAAAATTTAGAATATATAAAGGATATAATAATTTTAAAATCATAATAAAATACTACTTGTTGAATAGTATGGTTGAAATAATTGATTCACATGAATTAACATTTCAAATTCAAATAATTATTTTTTAATATACATATTCAAATTAAATTCCTAATACAAGCTAATATTTATCAATATTTCTATATTGAATTCAAATATAGACCTAATTCATATTATTTATACCATAATATTTATTTTTTCTGTAAGCAAATATTCATTAAAGAAGTACAAGGGTACTTCAACCCATTACAAAGAATATACCGTAATATTTATATATTAAATTTATATTATTTATTTTAAGTCCAACATAAACTTCATATTTATTGCCAAAAAAACTTGATATTTTATTATTATTAAAAAATATATATTTAAATATAGTAATTATTTAAAATAAATATATTTTATGCATTACACATAATAAAATATTAGTTATTATTATTATTATTATTTAATAATATGTAATCCTCAAATATAATCCCCAATCAATATTATAACAATGAGTAATCAAATTTTAAAAAAAATGCATAATACGATAATTAATTAGTATCTCAATATGTAACTATATAAAGGGTATGATATTTTAAAATAAAGTGAATGTTCCTTGTTAAATTGTATTGAAATAACTTATTTTATAAATTAATAATTTAAATTTAAATATAAAAGAATTATCCTTTGATATTTGTGTGTATATATATATATATTCAAACTGAATCTCTAATTTAATTAATTACCTGATAATTTTTTATATTGAATTCAAATTAAATATATTCAAACTAATTATATTATAATATATACCTATTAAATTTAATATCTGCTTCATAATTAATATATATATATATTATTTATTTTATTTTATTTTTTACAATCGTGCCAAGAGAAAAATAAGAAACCAATTACACTATACTGTGGACCCCTCAAAAAAATCAATTATATTTATAGATTTAATATAGGCAAAACGCCAAACAGACTTTAACTAACCATTATGTATAAATTGTTGTCGGAATATTGTCGAGTTAAAGTTCATTAAAAGGCATCAATATTTTGCATTATTACTGTTTCCTTTGTCGTTTCACTTTTGTATCATATTTTTATTTTTATTTATATATTTTTATTTCCTGTCTCTCCAAATCATGATCAATGTGCCTGCAATTTGGATATATATTCACATTCTTTTTCATGAATATATATCTTGATCTTTCTGATCAAATTATGCTGTCTGAATTTTTATCTGGGCGACACAACTGGTCTTTTATTTTTTTTTGGTAATCAAGGGGGAGGGCCCTGAAAGATATAGTTCATGACTTATAGTAGGCAAAGGCAATGATGTATAAGAGGCCCTGGTTATAGGCTTATAGCTGCAAGAAGAGCATAAGCCACAAATTTTTCATTCTGTTAACTTGGTCAAATTAAAGATTATAATTGAAGACGCAATACAGCAATATCCATTAGGTGGTGTTTTGCCATGACTATAAACTGAGAGACATGACACTGACACTCATTATCTTATGTTAGTTTGTGCATTTCAATAATCAGTGCTGAATCATAGCCAATTGTATATTGTAGTTTCACAAGGATCAGAAAAACAGTGGTGGGTTAAAAATTCTTGTAACTGACAAAAAAAGACAAGTGCATAGTACCATGAAGATCGTTCCAAATAAATCATCTAGAGTTGGTAAAATTCGGTTGTCCAAACTCATGGCTTTATCATGTTATACGAAATTGTTGGTATTTAAAATGTTTTTGTTAGGGAAAAGCACATAGATCAAATCAAATGTTTTTGTGGCGTCCGTGAATAAACTACAAGGTATATTTTTTAGAACTTTTTTCCTCTCAACGTACTAATAACGGTAATGGGTAGTTTGGGTTGAATTGATTTTTTCTTTTTCATCTAAACCAACTCAATCCATTACTTTAAAGTTTGGTGTATAAACCTGCATAAATTGTTGGGAAATTGATTTAAATTTTGAAGTTCTAAAATTATATTGCTTTCTATGCATCCAAATTCGGTATTTTCTTACAATTCATCCTTAACTATAGCACCAAATCAAAATGAGGAGTGTTAGCAACCATAGTTTTAAAAATCAGACCAGATCGGACCGAGTGATTGATCGGTCCAATCGAGAACTGACTTGCTGGTGACAGATCCGTTTAACTCAAAAAATTGGTGGATCTCAAAATTGATGAGAATCGATCAAACCGATCAAAAATCGGTGTCTGAAAATCGGTCGAACCAATTTTTTTTTTTAAAATTCAATTTTTTTAATTTTAAAATTTTTTATTTAATCTAAATATTTTTAAGATAAATAAATATATGTTTGAGGATTGCACATAGATATCTATTATTTTACCAATCATTATTAAAAAAAATTGTCTTATAAACCTTATAATAAGGTTATTTATACGAATTACAACTTTATATATCTTAATTTCTTATAATTTGTTATTTTATTAATTAAAATGTTATATTATATTAAAGATATATATTTAATTAATACCAGTCCGACCTCGGTTGAACTATTGAACCTTGAACAGTGCCTTCACCGATTCAATTACCGGTCCAGATTTTAAAACATTGTTAGCAACACACTCTTTTCAAGACACTCATTGTGATTGGTTAAAATTCACATTGGTCCTATCAAATTATGTGGGTTCCACTCCCAATGTGGTAGGACCCATGGGACTTTCACCAATCACATGGGATATATTGAAAAGAATGTGTCAAAAAGTGTGTTATTAACACTTTTAAAAAAAAAATCATTTGTTTTATATAAAGGAACTCACATTCATCTTCTGCCAAAGAAGATGAGAAGTTTTAGTGACTATATGAGAAGTTGTTAATTGGAAATTATTCATCATTGGAAGAAATCACTCCACCACTATACAAATGGGGTTTTGTGAATAGTTGAAATATTCTAAATCCAAGAGAAGTGATCAAGTGTGAGTGATTTCTTTTATGAGAGCGTGTTTATAATTTCTTTTAACTCTTGAGTGGGGAATTAAGGTTTGTAGGGGTGATACAACTTGGGGTGATCAGTTTTCCAAGTTTCACACAAACTTGTAATCTTGATTGAGATAGTGAATATTTTTGTTAAATCATTTTCATGGAAATAGGCAATAGGTGCTAAATCACGTAAGGTTTGTGTCTTTTGCTATTTTATTTGTGGTGCCTTTTATCTATATTCCCATATTTGATGTTGTTTTACATAATTAGCGTGTGATTTGTTTGATTTCTTTTCTTTTGACATGTTTCCTTTATTCCCTTTTATTTTATATAGATTTATTTCTCGATTGATATTTGTTACGGTCTAAACTTAAGGCCCAATAGTCAATATGGCCCATGTACTATATTATTGTCATATCCTTAAATATATAATAATATCTGTACATAATATAACTATATCTGCAAATATATCTGTGATCTCCCACAATATATTAAATATTGTACCTATGATTATATGATTATACCTGCATATTCACTCCTTTTATACAAAGGCCCACTTGCCATATTTATACAAGGAAAACCCCTATATATACGGGTAACTGACAGATCATCAGGTACACACAATCTTATCCAATCAATCACTTTGACTGTTATTATCACTTTCTGACTTGGGCGTCGGAGTCCCTTTGTAGGTACACCCCCTGGGTTCAAATCGGATCTCGCACTGTCAACCCGGACCCAGAACCGACTTTAACCTGCTGACTCAGATCCAGGTCTGTGTTTCATACTAGAACATTTGGCGCTAGAAGGAGGGCCTCCCCCTATCCAGCATGACAGTCACCACCCGTCGTCAGCAAACTCGGCCCCATCCTCAACCAACACCCGAAGGCTGGGTGGAAGACCTCGGAGCCGGAAACGATTTAGCTGAACAAGATGGAACTTCACACCCACAAGTTGAAGTCGAATAGCATGGAGAGACTAACCAACCTGATCCCCGAGACGAAGTGATTCGGCGGCTAGAGGCTCAGATCAGAGAACTTCAGGAACAACACCAACGCCATTCCCACGAGTCACATCCGAAACCGGCCGGAGATCCGGCTGTGAATCATATTGAGGAGCGCTTCAGACACCTGGAGCGCAGTATAAACCCTCAACCACAACCCACCATCCAGTCTCGGCTCGCATCAGAAAGAGACAATCAGGAAGTCCAACAACCAAGGGCTACTGGCCAGCTAGCTCCCTTCAGGCACCCTTTCTCTGAAAGGTTAGTCCGGGTCGAGATACCCGAGCAGTACAGGAGGGCACTCCCCATTGAATCCTTTAATGGTACCACAGACCCGGTCAAACATCTGGACGCCTTCACCAACGAGATGCTTTTCGTTGGCGCCCCAGAAGCCATCATCTGTCGTTTTTCCCCAGAACGCTGAAAGGAGAAGCTTTAGCATGGTTCAAAACTCTCCCCTGGGTTCCATCGATACCTGGGACGACATGCAACATACCTTCTTGGGACGATTCACAATCTCCACTGAGATTCCCATAGATCAATTCACGCTAGCAAAAGTCAAGCAAACAAAAGACGAGCCACTCAGAAGTTTCCTAGCCCGATTCTACAAAGAGTGTGCTCTAATCCCGGACCTAGCCAATCCTATGCGCCGTGTCGGCTCTTTAACCGGGCTCCCCCTTGGTCGTCTCCTTATCAGAAGAACCAGTCCGATCCATGGAACAATTTCGGCAACGATCACACAAGTACGTGGGATGGGAGGCTCACTTGGTCGTTGCCGCCAAACAAGACTCTCACCAAGGATCAGGCCGAGACTCTTACCAGGATCGACATAAAGGGAGAGACAAGGGACACCCTCAACAGGACCAACATCGGCACCCTAAAGGCCGATACAATAACTATGCATCCCTGAACACCAACCCAAGAAAGATCCTTAAGGAGGTGATGCACACTGAGTTTGCAGACATACCAAAGCCCCCACCTCTCAAAGCCTCAGCTCAGAAGGACAAAACTAAGTACTGCTCATTCCATGAGGAATATGGACACAACATTGATGAGTGCATACAGTTACGTGATCTCATTGAACAACTAATTCGAGACGGCCGACTCGGCCGTTATGTGAAGAAAAACCGGTCCCAGGGAGGATACAAAAAGAATGATGAGAGGAAGAGATCACCCAGCCCTGATGGGGGAAAAGACAAGAAACGGAAACGTTCCATATCCCCCACGAAGCATGACAACAAAGAAGACAAACCCGGCTCTAGCACTTAGACTACGCCTAGGGTAAGGATAAACATGATTTCAGGAGGTTTCGCTGGAGGAGGAATATCGAACAACTCCAGAAAAAGGCACTTGCGTGAAGTCTATAATGTCGAACAGTCCAATTTGAAGACGGTGACTCAAAGACCCCCCAACCCGGTCATCACCTTCTCAGATGAAGACTTCTTTGATGACGTGGTTGATCATGATGACCCGTTTGTGATACGTTCCTTGATAGGTGATGGAGATGTCGGACGCGTGTTCGTTGACCAAGGCAGCTCGACCGACATCCTTTTTTACAGGACCTACACCCAACTGCTCTTACCACTGGAATCACTATTACCCTACTCAGGAGATCTGGTGGGCTTCTCAGGAGAAAGAATCCAACCCAAAGGTTACCTTCAGACCACACTCAGAATCGGCTCCAAAGCCAAAAACAAAGCCATCTCAGCTAAGTTTCTAATAGTTGATTGCCCCAGCTTATACAATGCCATTCTTGGGCGCCCATCCTTGAATGCCCTGGGAGCCAAGCACCTAGTGATGAAGTTCCCCGGCCGAGACGGGAAGGTGATCACTGTCCAAGGAGACAGAAAAGAAGCAAGGAAATGTTAATACGCTGCTCTCACCACTGCACCCACATCTCAATCACAAAAGGCAGTCTCCAAAGATCAAATCCACATGATCGATCTCGACCCCAGAGCCGAGATGAATCCCAAAGGACGAGAAAGAATCGAGCCGGCTGCGAAGACCAAACCTTTTCAGATCGGTATTTCAACAGAGCAGACGACCAAAATCGGCTGCGACATGGACCCCACCATGGAAGAAAGATTGAAATCTATACTTTCAAAGAACTCAGACCTATTCGCATGGACATCGGCTGACATGCATGGTATCGACCCTAATTTCTGCTGTCATAAACTATCAGTTGACCCCAATGCTAAGCCGGTTGCCCATAAAAAAAGGAAAATTGGCCTTGAAAGGCAACAGGCTGCCAATCAGCAGGTAGAAGAACTCCTCAAGGCCAAGTTCATCCGGGAATGTAAGTACGCCACTTGGCTATCTAATGTCGTCCTAGTAAAGAAGTCAAATGGCAAATGGAGAATGTGCGTAGATTACACAGACTTGAACAAAGCGTGTCCTACAGACCCTTTCCCTCTTCCCAACATTGATCAGCTAGTTGACAATTCATCAAGGTATCGTTGGTTATCCTTCATGGATGCCTACTTAGGCTACAACCAAATACCCATGGACCGCGATGATGAAGAAAAGACGGCCTTCATTACTGACAAGGGGATCTACTATTACACCATGATGCCTTTTGGTTTGAAGAATGCCGGTGCCACATACCAGAGGATGATGACCAAGGTCTTCGGTGATGTGATGGGAAACATAGTTGAAGTCTACATAGACGATATCATAGCAAAGACGGCTGAGACAGAAGACCACATAGCCGACTTGGAATTGGTCTTTGACCACCTCAGAAAGCACAATATGAGACTTAACCCCCTCAAGTGCTCTTTTGGAGTACCCTCAGGCCATTTCTTGGGCTTCCTCCTCACCAGTAGAGGAGTGGAAGCAAACCCAGACAAATGCAAAGCCGTGTTGGATATGAAAAGCCCAACTTGCATCAAGGAGATACAACGGCTCAACGGAAGAATCACAACACTCAGCCGATTCATCCCCAAGTCGGCCACAACCTCCCTTCCTTTCTTCGAACTTCTTCGCCAAGGGAAGTCCTTCACTTGGACTGATGAGTGCGAAACCGCCTTTCAGCAACTGAAGCAGACGCTGGCAAATCCACCAATCCTAGTGAAACCGGCCCAAGGAGAACATCTGCACCTCTACATTTCCGTGACCAATCAAGCCGTAAGTTCGGTTTTGGTTAAAGAAGATGGGCGCACCCAACTTCCCATTTACTTTGTCAGCAAGGCTCTACAGGGTGCCGAGTTGAGATATCAAAAGTTAGAGAAAGCTGCCCTAGCCGTGTTAACTACCGCCAGAAGATTGAGACACTACTTCCAAGGACACAGAGTCACAGTCCGGACCGACTTACCCCTTAGACTCGTCCTCCACAAGCCAGACCTCTTTGGACGTATGACCGCTTGGGCCTTGGAGTTATCAGAATTTGACATACACTTTGAGGGGCGCACTGCTCTCAAGAGTCAAATTCTAGCTGATTTCGTCGCTGAAATGACACCCCCTTGAAGACTCACCTAATGCTGAATGGACCGTCTTTGTCGACGGCTCTTCCAACAAAAAAGGTGCCGGAGCCGGGATAGTCCTGGAAGGACCCAATGGAGTTTGCATTGAGAAATCTCTAAAGTTCGAGTTCCACACCTCGAACAATCAAGCCGAGTATGAAGCATGTATTGCCGGTCTCCTGATGGCGAAGGAAGTAGGTGCCAAAAAAGTCCTGGTCTGCAGTGACTCACTACTGATGATATCCCAGATCAAAGGGGAATATCAAGCAAAGGAACCATTACTACAAAGGTATCTGGAGAAAGTAAAGGTCTCGAGCGACGGTTTTGAAGAGATTATCTTCCAACATGTCCCAAAAGTTGACAAAACCAGAGCCGACATCCTATCCAGATTAGCAAGCACCAAAAAGCTTGGTAATAACAAGTCAGTCCTTCAAGAAGTCGTGTCGACCCCAAGAATATCTGAGGCATCCATGATGCTGATAGAAGAATCCACTTCATGGATGACACCCATTAAGACTTACATCCTGAAGGGCACACTCCCTGAAGAGGAAAAAGAAGCCAGAAAGCTGAGACGACTGGCTTCCAATTTCAAAGTCATCCATGACAGATTATACAAGAAGGGATTCTCTACCCCTCTCCTCAAATGCGTTGATGACAAAGAAGCCAAGTATGTGTTGGCCGAGTTACATGAAGGCAATTGTGGAAATCACCATGGAGGTAGAACACTTGCAAGAAAGGCCCTTAGAGCCGGTTATTACTGGCCGACTCTGGCCCAAGACTCCATGGACTACGCTAAAAAGTGTGAAACATGCTAGAAGAATGCTTCCATCCACCACCAACCTTCGTCTGAGTTAACAACCATCACATCCCCCTGGCCTTTCCACCAGTGGGGAATTGACATACTCGGCCCTTTCCCCCAGCTCCAGGAAAGGTCAAATTCCTAGTGGTAGCAGTGGATTATTTCACCAAGTGGATAGAAGCAGAACCTCTTGCCACTATCATCTCAGCCAAAGTGCAGAAGTTCTTTTATAAGAACATTGTCTCAAGGTTCGGGATACCCCATTCTGTGATCACGGACAACGGGACGCAATTCACTGATAAAAGGTTCAGAGAGTTGTTGTCAGACCTAAAGATCAAGCATCACTTCACTGCAGTAGAACACCCACAAACCAACGGCCAAGCCGAGTCAGCTAACAAGGTGATCCTCAAAGCCCTTAAGCGAAGTTAGCCAACGCCAAAGGCAACTGGGTGGAGCAACTAGACCATGTACTCTAGGCATATCGCACCACTCCACAGTCTTCTACCAATGAAACCCCATTCCGGCTCACATACGGAACCGAAGCACTGATCCCGGTCGAGATTGGGGAGCCGAGTTGGAGAGTCCAGAACTTCACCCAGGGATCGAACGATAAAGCAATCTTGGAAGAACTAGACTTCTTGGATGAAACCCGGGCCATAGCTCATATCTGCGAATCAATTCTGAAGGAACGCCTCACAGCACGACGCAACACTAAAGTCATAGCTAGAGGTTTTCAATCTGGAGATCTCATCCTACGCAGAGCCGACATCGACAACAAAAATGCAACCCAAGGAAAGTTGGCAGCAAACTGGGAAGGTCCCTACAGAATCGTTGAGGCAACCGGGAATGGAGCCTACAAGATAGAAACTCTTGAGGGAAAGCCTATACCCAGATTTTGGAACGCAGATAAACTCAAGATCTACTATTCTTAAGTTATTTTCTTGTAGTTTGCTTAAACCGGATGTGAAAAGCATTTCGGTTCAGTATTGTTTAAGTCGGATACGAAGAGTATCCCGACCTAAGTCGGATACGAAGAGTATCCCGACCCAATATTCTTCTTTATCATTATTTTGTTTCAACCGGATGCGAAGAGCATCTTGACTTAGTATTATTAAAGTCGGATACGAAGAGTATCCCAACCCATTATCAATAAAACGCAGTTGCGATAAACTGTTTTCTATTATTTTTCATTCCTTTTCACACAAGTCTAAGGAACAAGCGTTACAAGCATATTAATGTTAAAAGCGCAAGTTACGAAAAGTAACGAAGTAGTTCGAGACGACAAGCGTTACAAGCATATTAATGTTAAAAGCGCAAGTTATGAAAAGTAATGAAATGATTCGAGACGACAAGTGCAAGTCCGAGACTAAAACACACAAATTGAAATTAGTGCCGAATACACAAATACTTAATTGAAATAGATGCAACAACTTGCCATTACAAAATATGTTCATTACAAACAAAGAAAAATTACAAACAATTACAAGTTAAAAAAGAAGAGGTCACTCAATATACGGGCCGACTTCCTCACCAGAAGCGACATCAACATAATCCCTCTTCTCCATGTCGACCTGGCAAATTTTCCCCACAAAGACCTCATACTCGGGTGACGTCTCTTCGACCTTCAAGCCGGGATTGAGCACCCCCAACTGCGCCACAACATTCCCGAATGATGCATTGCTGATCTCTTGAGAAAGCTTCACAAGGCTAGCCCTTTCTTCATTGAATTTGGCTTGAGCCTTCTGCAAGTTTTTCTTCACAAGTTCAACAACAGCCTCATCGGTCATCCCGGACACAGGTGGACCCAACTGCAGCTTCTCCAAGTCGGCCTTCAACCTATCTACCTCAGCTTCCAGGGTCTTGTTCTTATCTTTCACAGACTTATAAAGACCCTTGTATTTTTTGCTTTCCTTCTTCTCAAGGTTGAGGGCCTCTTGGGCAGTTTTCACATCTTCTAAGGCCTTATCCCTCTCGGCCGTACGGTTCTCAAGGTCTGAAGAAACCCGCTCGGAGTCCGGGATCACATCAAGCCTTAGATGCCTTATGTACGCAGCATGCTGAAGGCATTGGCGCTCAATGTCCAATAAACCCTCAACTTTCGGAACACTTTCGTGAACCGATTTCATGAAGGGGTTGTACAGAATATGGTCCAACTCAGGGGTGTCCAAATCAACCTCCTAGTCGTATAGGTTCAACCCGGACTCCTCTGAAGATTCTTCCACCCTAGCCCTTTTATTTTTCTTTTTCTTCAAATTCTTCTTCCTCTGTGCTTGAGGCTGCCCATCGTCATACCCAGACGGGACGGGATCAACATTGATGACCGATCGGGGAACTGAACCATCTCCGCCATCGGTCCGGGTAAAATCCAAGTCAACCCGAACATCATCGGTATTAACTTGGGTGTTCTGTAAGGCCCTCAACTGCCTCAACGCCCCGGATGCCATTGAAGCTACAAAAACAAACACGAACGATTAGCCGGGACGAAAATAACAGAAAGTAACAGGCAAATAGAATAAATCTCACCAATTCTGGATCCAACGTTACGAGTCGGACCATCTAATATTTTCTTAGAGGAAAACAACCCACATTCCTCAACTGACTCCTTTAGCAAATCCCTTACTACCAGATCCTGAGGGGACAAAGCCGACTCGGAGACTTCAAAGTCAGATGGCTTCATGTCATAATGTTTGTCATTCCAGTAAATAAAAAAATATGGTGTGTTAGAAGACCTTTCCTCCCAAAACGGCTTCACACCTTCGGTCGCCTGTATTTGGAAGAACTCCTGTTTGAAAGTGATGCTCCCCCTCTTAGCCGACTCACAGAACGGGGTTATCAATTTTCGATCTTTATGCCCCCTAAAAGAGATCCAACTTTTCAGAGTCTCCTTCTTATTCCCTGGGGGGTGCTTCCTTAACACTATGAAATAATAAAAGAACAACTTTACAGAAGGCGTGAAGCCGAACTTGGTCAAGATCAACTCGAAGTACCTGATGAAGGCCCACGAGTTGGGGTGCAGTTGTGAAGGAGCACACCGCAAAAACATAAGCATTTGTTCTTGAAATTCGGTGAACGGAAGCCTTAATCTCACTTTTGAATGAAAAAAGTCGTAAGTGTATAAAAAAGGTGTATTGGTCTCGGATAGATGGCATACTTGGCCCCCTCGAGGTGGAAGCACCACATTGTACAATTCTTTCATCTCGGCTAAGCCAAACACCTCCAGATCGAATAAGCGTTCCTGGAAATGCTCAGGACAGCCAGGTCTATACACAGAACAGGTACCAAGAACCTCCGGATCCACCCACTGATACCTATCAGCCCACAGGGGCACGAAGTACTCCTCATCACGGGGCTCAGCCATTTCAACACCTGCAGAGGTGATTGTGTAACAACTACCCTCATCAGAACCGGGATGACTAGCACTCGACTCATCAAAGACACTATCATATGAATCCGTCTCGGATTTATATAATTTGTTATCATTTTCAACTCGAACTCCCCCCCAGAGGCCATATTCCTCCGCCTCAACACCTCGACCAACTCAGAACTTAAATCCTCATTATCCCTACAGGATGACCGGCTCCGGGACACCCATGACTCAGGTTTCCCAGATAAAACTTCCAAAGAACTACTCTCACTCATTTGTGCATAAAAAAAAAGAGGGGGAGAGAAGAGTAATACCTGATAGTCGGATCCCGAATTCGATTTGGAAGCAGAGAGCCGGATCATGATTCGGGAATGCGATTGCACAAAGAGAGAAGCTGGAAACAAATGAAGCAAGTGGCAGAAGAAAACTTCTCCACCCCTATTTATAAGGCCGAAAAGGCCCATAACCGCTACGGCCCAGGAAGTCGAACCGTCGCGACTTTATAGCAGAGCGACACGTCACCTGGAACACGAAACGTCACCTGCAATTGAAACAATTCAAAGAAAATGAAATGTCGCGACCTTTCATCAGGATACGAACTCGTCCCGAACCAACTAATATAAATACAAATTCGTTTCAAACCCAAAAACGTGAAGTAAAATAGCATCCCAAACCAAGGTAGAAGCGACTCACAACTTGTCACACCCAACTGGGATAAATAAAAAACCCTCAAAACCGTCTCGAACATAATCTTCGAGGCCATCTCGAGTTGAACTTTCAAAGACGTCTCGAACTCTGAATGTCGTCTCGACTACGTCCAAAAGCATTTAAGCTAAAAGCCAACTAAATAAGTTGACAAGAGCTGAGGGGCTTCTGTTACGGTCTAAACCTAAGGCCCAATAGCCAATATGGCCCGTGTACTATATTATTGTCATATCCTTAAATATATAATAATATCTGTACATAATATAACCATATCTGCAATTATATCTGTGATCTCCCATAATATATTAAATATTGTACCTATGATTATATGATTATACCTGCATATTCACTCCTTTTATACAAAGGCCCACTTGCCATATTTATACAGGGAAAACCCCTATATATACGGGTAACTGACAGATCATCAGGTACACAAAATCTTATTCAGTCAATCACTTTGACTGTTATTATCACTTTCTGACTTGGGCATCGGAGTCCCTTTGCAGGTACACCCCCTGGGTTCAAATCGGATCTCGCACCGTCAACCCGGACCCAAAACCGACTTTAACCTGCTGACTCAGATCCAGGTCCGTGTTTCATACCAGAACAATATTGTATAATATGACATATTTATCTTCCTAATTTCTACAATTAAGACAAATTCATTTCCTATAAATACTATATCAAAATTTATTAGAATATGATATAGAATTTGGATCAAGCAAACCTTAAGATTAGTATAGGAAACAAAGAGCAATGCGTATAAAAGGAACCAAAGAAGAAGAAATACAAAAATGGAAAGAGATAGGAATGGAGCCAATGCCACAAGCTCCTTAAGCTTGATAAGTCTTAGCATGGTTTGAGAAAGAACCATAAAATCTTCTACTCTAATCCAAGAGGAGGAAAAATGCATAAGCATCAAAATTATATTTAAGCTAAAGAATTACAAGACGAAGAACTCCCTACTTATAAGCTAAAAGTGGCGCCTAAAGTGGTAGGATGGACCAAGCCCATGAAATTCAAAATAAATTCGACCTTAAAATGCTAAAAGAAATGAAACTATCAAAGCTAAGTCTTGAAGGTTAGACCAAGCTTAAAATACCGCCTTCTTCCTATGAAAGAACTAAAGAAAAATAAAAACACATAAAATTTTCAAACCAGAGTTTTGAGGCCAAGACAAGCTGCAAGCAAGTCGTGTCCTCTTAGGGAAAATAAACTATGAAAAGTAAACTATCAAACTAAGGTTCTTACGCCATGAAGGTCGTGACCTTATACAAAGAAAATTAAGAGAATACAACTTAAAAGTCTAATACAAATTAAACTAATGTCTTGAGTTGACTTTTAAGTTGATTCTTGGTGTTTGACCATTGTAGTTTTGGGTCCTTCCCTAGTCCTCTTGGTCCTTCCTTGGTCATCTTGGTCTATTTGTCATCATCCCCTCCTTCTTGAAAATGATTTGACCTCAAATCTAGAAGATGAGATGCTACATTATCAAATAAGAGATTGGGATTAGAAATTATATAAGTGAAAATCCAAATGGATGACAATTTCCAAAGTGAGTAAGGGCTAATTCCCTTAGTTAGCATCCTAGCAAGTGTATGATCTTAGTTGCATGTAGACAAGCTAGGTCCGACAAGATTAAGCAGGAACTTCTCATGAGTTCGCAAATTTTCATAACAAAAGAATTTATGTAGCATAAAAGTATAGCGCATGAACAAGTGGTAATTAAGGTAGGGATTAAGAAACTCTCTTTTTAGTGTGTGAACCATTAAGTCCATTGCTGGCTTGCTGCCACCTCAAGCATATTTTCCTTTTTTTTCTTTATCACAATAAACAAGATTAGTAGTCAAAGGAAATTGAAGTAAAATCATAAGCTCCTTTTTCTTGGTTTGATCCTTGGTTCTATCTTTTGTTCTTTTTTTCTTAACCTGTTTATTATCTTTTTTTGACTCTTCCTTTTTAGGGTTTTCTAATTGAAGTTTTGAAAGCTTATCCCTTTCACAACCTAATTTCATTTGTATTTGGTCCTCACATATTCTTGGGGAGATATTGACATAAGATTAATGTTCATTACTCTATGTTTGAAAGAGAATAGATTTGAGAAACAATCACGGATGACTCTCTTATCAAATTGCCATGGCCTTCCCAAAAGAATATGGGTACTACATCACATACAATCTCATCTTGATAAGACCCAATGGATAAAGTTACAAGGACTTGCTTATTTACCACTTTTTCCCCTTCATCACTAATCCATGTTAGTTTATAGGGTTTTGGGTGTGTTGTGGTCCTAAGCCCTAATTTCTCTATCATTCTCACACTAGTTATATTTGTGCAACTCCCACTATCTATGATAAGTGAGCACACTTTACCCTCAACTATGCGCTTAGTAATATAGCATCTCTTTAACTCTCCTTAAGTTGTCCTAATTGATTCTCACACTAGCATGAACAATGTTCCTCCAGCCCTATAGTTGACCACTTTATTTTCTTCATTTTCATCATTGTCTCCTTCACTAGTGTGTGGTAAAGATTCATTAGAACTAGCACTACTGTACTCCCCACTCTCTTTGATAAGCATGGATCTCCTATTAGAATATTGAGAAGCTATGTAGCCCTTACCCAGACGTTTAAGTTCACGAGAATTAGACGTATAAGCATTAACATTAAATTATTAACACTATAAGAGATAGGTTGAGGGTTTACCATAGTCCCTTTGGGCACTTCCCTCTCTTGATGTTTGCTTTCCTCCTTATTCACCACTTCTCTTAGGCTTTTGGTTGGGTAGCTTGAGTTTCCCTTCCTATAGCTCCCCTTTCTCTTGAGTTGGGTTTCTACCTTTATGGCTTGGTGAACCAAGTCCTCCATTTCAACATAAGGATGCAACTTCATCATGTCCCTTATGTCAAAATTGAGTCCATTGATAAACCTAGCCAATGTAGCCTCCATATTGTCTATTATGTTAGTTCTTATAATTGTAAGTTTCATTTCTTTAAAATATTCATCCACACTCTTAATCCCTTGTTTTAGTGTTTAGAGTTTAGTATGTAACTCTCTGGTATAGTATTGAGGAACAAACATCTTTCTCATTATAACTCTCATTTCCTCCCAGGTAGCTACAATAGACATCCCACACCCCTTCTTTCATTTTGGAGTTGATGCCACCAAACTAAGACACATAGTTCTGAAACTCCAAAGTAGCAATTTTAACCTTATCCTCTTCACTATACCTGTGGCATCCAAAGATTTATTCTCTTTTTAACTCCCACTTCAAATATTGTTCTCCGTTATTTCTTCCTTCAAAGGTGGGAACCTCAGTCCTCACTCCCTTAAGGTTATCTTCTTCTAGGCTCTTCTTCACGCCTTTCCCTCCTAGGCTCTCTCCTTCTCCTCCTCTTATCTTTCCTTCGATAATCCTCCTCATAGTATTCTTCTCTCTTACTCATCTTATTTTCCCTTTCTTCATAACCCCTCCTCTCTTCCCTTTCTTCCTCACGCCCTCCATGCTCCCTTTCTTCACTTCTTCTTTCATTTCGCTTACTCCTTCTAGTAGTGTCACTAGAACTCCTTTCATCCTCCTCACTAATCTCATAATGATATCTATCTTCCCCCTTCCTCTAATTTCCTTCCTATATCTCCCATCACTTTCTTCGTCATGAGAAGAACGCCTTCTCACTTCTCTCCTACTTTCGCTTATTTCTTTCTTCAGCTCCCTCTTAACTTCATCTGACCCTTCTCTCATCGTTATGGTTAGATTCCTAGTCAACTCCTCCATCTTTACCCCTATGCCTTAGAACCTCGAGTGAAAGGGGGTGTAATACTCCTACTTACTTCCTTAGACATGTTCAAATTGTAAGTATCAAGATGATAGGACCTCATCACTGACTAAATATTTGAACTCAAGTTGCACACTCGTGTTTTCACTCTTTTTGGCCTTTTCTTTTGTGTGACACTCTTGCCTTTTACCTCTTTTTGATTTTATTGGCGTTTGTAAAGACCAACCAAGACCTAAACAAGATACAAAAGCTAAATAACGTGCTTCAAACAAAAAAATCAAGAAAGCAAAGAAATGGGAAAACTACAAAGACAAAACTAAGGAATCAAAGAAGATAAGCAAACAAAGCTAGCTAGAAAGAAAAAACTACCACAATAGAATAAGAATGTCAAACAAGACAAAGACACTAGAATGAAGATTGCAAACAGATGGATGTGGTTAATGATTCGAGATTGCTACGTTGCCAAAAGCTTCCAAGGATTTACAAATTAAAACTCAAATCAAATACAATATAAACTTGAATTACAAATCAAAGAAATGAGTTGACCATACATTTTTCTCTTCTTTTGATTTGGCTTTTGTACTTCTTATTTAATTGAAAATGCTTTTTCTTTCTTACGAATTTTTTATAAACTTTTGTTATTTGGTTTGCCTCTTAACTCTGGAAATTTTCACTTTTGCCCCAAGTTACAATTTTACAAAATTGTAAGAAGCTCCTTCCAAGAAATTAGGAAGAATAATGCGCAATTACCTAAATCTTTACTAAATTCGAATCAAGCAGATTTTTCTTGAAGAATTTCACTTGAAATTCTCAAGAACAACCCAAGAACAAGATGAAGTAAACCTTGGTCCATTTTTTAAAAATTGATTTTCTGATCAAATGGAAAATTAAATGAAAAATCTAAAATGACATGATTACATCCATAAATTTCAATCCTTTCAAGTGGTTGGAAAACAACATACAATGCCATAACATAAACACAATGGATTGAATTTAATCAAATGATGAAGATCATCAAGAACATGATGAATACAAGGTAAACATCGAGAACAACCCATTTCCAAACTTAGCATTTTAGCATGATCAACCATAAGAATCTGAAGGATTTGATATCCCTGAATTTAAATTTGAAATCAGAATTAGCAAAAGACAACAGGAACTGAGTAGATCTAAAATTAAAGTGGCAAAATTTAAAGAGACAAGAAAGTAAAGATGATGATGATCTAGAATTAAGTTGGTGAATCCATTTTAACTCTCCAATAACAAGAAAAGTAAATGGCTAAAAAGTAAAGGAGATGGTGTGAGAATTAAAAGGAAGGGGAAATTGTAAGAAAATAAATGTCTAGAAAATAAGGGGGGATTAGAAATAATGCAAAATAGGATTGGGGGAAGAACAAGAAAGAAAAGGGTGAGAAATTGAGTTTGAATCAATCCATTTTGTTTGACCAATTTCTTAATTACTCCCAAACAAAGTGTGGAATATGAATCAAAGCAAAGGATGAACAAAAAGGAAGATGGACGAAGCACAAAACAAGCACCAAGAACAAGCAAAAATCAGCACATCATACTACCAAGTCAAGCATGAAAAATGCAATGATCAAGAAGAAGGAGGAGGAGGAAGAATAAGAATAGCACCAAAGGATCTTCCAAAGTCCAAAGTGCAAATTACAAATCAAATGGAAATGTGACATTACAACATGAAAGGTAGGATCTAGAAATTAGATCAAGCAATCCACAATATTAGCATAGGAAACAAAGAATAGTGCATAAAATCAACCAAAGAAGAAAAAATAGAAAAATGGAAAGAGATATGAATGGTGTTAAGCACCACAACCAAGGGGAACCCCCTTAGATTGATAAGCTTGAGTTAAGAAATGTCATAAGCTCCTGAAGCTTGATAAGCCTCATCATGGTTTCAGGAAGAACAATAAATTTCT
Source organism: Sesbania bispinosa (assembly GCA_026901365.1). Lineage (NCBI taxonomy): Eukaryota > Viridiplantae > Streptophyta > Magnoliopsida > Fabales > Fabaceae > Sesbania > Sesbania bispinosa. The sequence goes on from QLOH01000052.1 coordinate 584,286, forward strand.
TCTCTACTCTAATCCAAGAGGAGGAAAAATGCATAAGCAACAAAATTATATTCAATCTAAAGAATTACAAGATGAAGAAAGGATGGGCTAAGTGGTAGGATGGGCCAAGCCCATGAAAATAAATCCTATCTTGAAATGTTAAAAGAAAGGAAACTGTCAAAGCTAAGTTTTAAAGGCTAGACCAAGCTTAAAATAGTGTTTGCTTCCTATGAAAGAGCTAAAGAAAAATAAAAACATCAAACTAGAGTTTTGAGGCCAAGACAAGCTATAAGAAAGCTTTCTCCTCTTAGGGAAAATAAATTAGGAAACTCCGGCTGAGACTCTAGGTAACCCCACGACAAAGTCCATGGCTATGGCTTCCCATTTCCACTCTGGAATCTCTAGGGGTAGGAGTGTTCTTGAAGGTTTCTAGTGTTCTATTTTAACATGTTGACATACAAGGCACCTAAAAACAAACTCTGCTACTTCCCTCTTCATACCATCCTACTAAAACATGCTCTTCAAGTCTAGGTACATCTTGGTAGTCCCAGGATGTACCGTAAACTTGCTCCTATGAGCCTTCTCCAGAATTTCTCGCCTTAGACTACCCCCCTTCGGGGTGCAGACTCTTCCTTGGAAGAGAATCATCTCATCACCTGACTCGAAAAATCCGGGCTTGGAGATCCGAATCCAACACCTGGGCCTCCTAATCCGAACCCTCAACTTGTAACATCCCAAATTTTATAAATAAAAGAAAAGGAAGAAATAATAGTATTATTATTTTTAATAATATTAATTAATTAAATAAGAGGAATAAATAATAGTGTTAACATTATTAGTTGTTTTATTAATAAAGCTACTTCATTTTAAAAAGAAGATAAGGGGGTTGAGAGTGGGCCCAAGCCCAATTAGAAATTCTAGTAAGGAGGGGTTATCTGTTCACCCTAATCCTTATTCGTATAATCGTCAGAGAGCGAAACGCTAAGGAGGGGAGAAACCGAGTCTCAAGAGGGGATTGCTGCAGAGTGAGCATCAAGAACCAAGAAAGGGACTTCCTTGCGGTTAATCGATCTTCGCTTAAGGTACGGTGGGGGAGAGGGTGCTGCTTATATATGCATGTGGGGGACGTTTGGGTAGTAACCTAAGATTTAAATTCGCATTAATAATTGATATATTGAGTATGGATGATGAAAACTGTAGATTGATGATTGATTGTATGATTCTTGATGAATTTTGATGGAATGAATGAAATAATATGAATAGAGAAAAAATGGATTAATAAGGATTTGATGAATTGGGGTTTTGATGGGAAAACCTTGTAAAACTGTTAAAGATGGATACTTTGGTGGGGTTTGATGAATATAAACGTATATGAATGATGTTTTGATGAAAAGGATTGATTAGGGATTGAATAGAGAGGTTTGGAATTCGTGGAGATCGCAAGAACTGCGATCTGCGTCGCGGGTAATCGATTACCAGAGGGTTCTGGGCAACCAGGAGGGCTATTTGCTCGCAGGTAATCGATTACGGAGATGCTGTAATCGATTACCAGAGAGTTGGTGTGTAGGTAATCAATTACAGAAGTTTGGTAATCGATTACCAGAGTGTTGGGTTGCAGGTAATCGATTACAAGGTGGTTGTAATCGATTACCAGAGACATTGTTTGCAGGTAATCGATTACTAGAGGTTGGTAATCGATTACCAAAGTGGATTTTGAGATCCTAAGTGCTTAATGATGATTGATGTTGTTTGATAATGCTTTATTATGATATTGGTGTTGATGATTAATGATGTTGATGATAATTTGGTGTGCATAATGATCGGTTAATATGCAATGTGATTGATGATGATTGGGTGTGCATATTGATTGGTGAATATGCCATGTGATTGATGATGTTTTGGTGTGCATAATATGCAATGTTGTTAATGATGATTGGTGAATATGTATGATGATACATGATGATGATGATGAATGGTGCTAATTATAATGATCGATGATGATGATGTTGGTGTTGTACCTGAGTATAACTCGGGGAGATGAATAGTGTACCTGAGTATAACTCGGGGAGGTGATAATGGTGATGATGATTTAATTAACCTTATGTTGTAAATGATGCTTGAGTATGTATATGATGTTGTACCTGAGATACACAAGCCCGGTGAGGGGTGGGGTGTAACTCAGGTAGGTGATTGTACTTGAGATACACAAGCCCAGTGAGGGGTGGGGTGTAACTCAGGGAGGTGATTGTACTTGAGATACACAAGCCCAGTGAGGGGTGGGGTGTAACTCAGGGAGGTGATTGTGCTTGGGATACACGAGCCCAGTGAGGGGTGAAGTGTAGCTCAGGGAGGTGAATGTTGTACCTGAGTGTAACTCAGGGAGGTGAGTATTGATTATCTTGGTGATTATGGTACCTGAGTGTAACTCAGGGAGGTGAGTATTGATTATGTATTGATTATGTTGGTGATTATGGTACCTGAGTGTAACTCAGGGAGGTGAGTATTGATTGTGTTGGTGATTATGGTACCTGAGTGTAACTCAGGGAGGTGAGTATTGATTATGTAATTGAATATGATACCTGAGGTGTACAAGCCTAGAGTGGGTGAAGTACAACTCAGGGAGGTGCATGATGGTGATGATGATATGATGATTATGATGATATGATGATTATGATGAATATGATGATTATGATGAATATGATGTAAATGATGATATTGATGATTGTGATGAGTATGATGATATTGATGATAATGATGAGCATGATGATATGATGATAATGATGATAATGGGGATTATGATGATTGTGGTGATATTGATGATGTTGTTGGTGTATATGATGATGATGATTATGTTTTACATTTGATAGTAGAATAAGTTATATGATGATGTGTCTTACATGAGGGTGAGGATAGGGTAGTCTCCTATGTGTATGTATGAGTAGTATTCTTTTCCTCACCGTTTCTATCTGTGGTTATTATTTACAGGTGATGACGATGACACCTCAGATGCCGAGTATTGAGTTGATGAGTGTTGCTCTGGTACATGTGACATCAGGGCATATTATTGAGGGTTCTTTTCTTTATGTTTCTAGTAGGGAGAGATTTTGTAAACACTTTTAAATGCCTTACATGGAGAGTAGGATGTTTTAATTATTGAAAATTTGGAGATTTCGCTGCTTGTGTATTTTGAAGACCTTCGAGTTCTACTTTTATTTTAATTAAGTTGTTTTTACAATGAATGAGGTTTAAAATGAAGAGATATGTGAACCTTTTTACCCGTTGAGGGATACTGTTTTTGAAAAATATTTTGACTTATTAATTGTATAAGAGCTGGGGTAGAAGGGTGTCACACAACTCATTGGTGACCATTAACCTGAAAAGTCTTAAGTTGTTCCCCTCAAAACTCACGTCTAGCCTCAGGTTCCTAAACTCTTCCAACAACTCCAATTCATGTACCATCATGGATGATGCATGGAGAGACTTCCTACTTAGGGCATCGACCACTACATTGGCCTTGCCTGTGTGGTACCTAAGTTCAAAGTCATAGTCCTTCAAAAATTCCATCCACCTCCTCTACCTCATATTAAGTTCTTTTTTATTAAAGAGATACTTGAGACTTGTGATCACTAAAGACCTCAAACCTCACCCCCATAGAGGTAGTGCCTCCAAATCTTGAGGGCGAAGACTACAACTGCTAATTCTAAGTCATGGTTAAGGTAATTTTCCTCATGAGGCCTAAGCTGCCTAGAGGCATAAGCAACTACTATCCTTTCCTACATTAGTACACATCCTAAGCCTTTACCTGATGCATCACTATAAACCTTAAAGGGTTTGTGTAACGACCTAATTCCGTGAACCTAGAAGTAGTGCCCGTTGGAAACACCTTTCCAAGTTTATGAAATTATTTCGCGCCATTATCGATATCGACATACAACAATCACATAAACATGATTAAGTAATCCAACGTTTACATAAGCGGGAGACAAACATACAACATGAGTCTACAACCGGAATGACACTTGGTGGCTACAACTACAACACATATGGGTGATAATCACCATGGATTGGCTACAAGCCGACTACTTCAAGTTCCATCATTATACAAATACAATAAGCCTAATTAATCTAAACTAATTAACTTCTAGGGAACATCTCTACCCTTAGATCTCAAGTCTCCTCCTCCAAGATCAAGCTAGATATCCTTCAAATCTAAAATGTTTCCACAAAACGTGTGGTGAGACTTACGTCCCAGTGAATGTGATCATGCATACAATGTGGGAGGCAATCAAATGTGAATGCAACAAAAATTCATGTTTGCTATACATCAAAATCTACCAAGCAGTTAGGCAATGCACATTACAATTTATCTGGTGAAAAAACCACCAATGCATTCATGCAGTCAAACATCAAACTGAACCTCAGGTGTCAAACCCACACCAAGGGTTTTTTTTCACTGTTAACCTCATTGGGCGCTCGACCATGTGACCAAGGACCGTCGTCCAAGGCCACCCTCATTAAGTTTTATTATCAATCATGCATGTAATTCATTTTTAGTTGAAGAATCCCATTTACCCCTTGGCCTTGGAGTAAATGCGACTACCCCTCTTGTACCTCTTTGGTCCAAAGACCCCTCATTGGTCCGAAGACCCCTCTTTGGTCTGAAGACCCATGAATTACCTCTTTGGCCAAAGGCCCATGAAAACATGATACATGATTAGGATTCAAAACATGAGAGCATGCTTCATGACATGTAAGCATGTTATATATGCTAAATGAAGGTTCCATGACATTCAAATCTCATAACCAATACTTATCATGAAAACCCTAACTTCTACAACCTAGGGTTAAATCACAAATCAAGCAATCAAAACCAATACACATATAAACCCTAGATTAACCTCAAACAAGCACAAGCAAGTAAAATAGGAAGGGAAAGGGAGAAGATGGATCATTTAAGGACTTCACACATGATGAAAAGTGAATGGGTGGGTCACACTCACCTCAAGAGTAGGAGAAATAGGATGAATGGGAGGTGAAGAACGTTGATCCAAGGCTTTTGGTAACGTGCCTTTCCATTTAGTTCATCTTAACCCAACTTCTTCTCCTCATTCTAGTACCATTACAATTTTCTTTAACTCATAGTGTGATTTCTTCTAAATTTCGCCTGCAGTTATCTTACTTAACATTTGGTTACACTTTCAAACCCTCTTAAAACTCGACTCTCTTAGTTTATTTATCTAATTCTTGTTTAAGTTCACATTTTAACCCCCAAGTTTCACGCCACTTCCAATTTTCTTTTTCTTGGCTGGATCCAGAACCTAAAATTCCCACTACAGTTTCTAGGCCCTAATTTTTGGGATGTTACAGTTTGGATAAGTCTGGAAAAACTAGGACTGGGGTGGTGGTCAACTTTTCCTTGAGTTCCATGAAACTCTTCTTACATTTCTCATCCCACGCGAAAGCATGACCTTTACGGGTCAACCGGGTGAGGGGTAAAGCTAGTTGGAGAACCCTTTAATAAACCTCCGGTAGTAACTGGCTAAACCTAGAAAACTCCTAACCTTCGTGATTGATTTGGGCCTCTCCCATTCAACCATTGCCTCTATTTTACTAGGGCCTACTGACACCCCCATCCTTAGATGTGACATGCCCTAGGAAATGGACCCTATCCATCCAAAACTCACTTCTCAGAATTGGCTAACAGTTTTTTCTCTCTCAACATCCCTAGCACAATCCTAAGATGTTGCTTATGTTCTTCTAAGGTGTGGGAGTAGATAAGGATGTCATCGATGAACACAACGACAAACTTATCCAGGTAGGGCCGGGAAATTCGGTTCATATAATTCATTAACACAGCTGGAGCATTGGTTAAGCCAAAAGGCATCACCAAATACTTGCAATGCCCATAACGAGTTAGGCAGTCTTGGGAATGTCCTCACTCTTTATTTTAATTTGGTGGTAGCCTGACCTCAAGTCTATCTTAGAGATAACCGATGCTCTCCTAAGTTGGTCTAAGAGGTCATCTATCCTAGGTAGAGGATACTTATTCTTAATGGTTACCTGATTTAGCTTCTACACACAACCTCATACTCCTATTTTTCTTCTTCACCAGGAGCACAGGTGCTCCCCAAGGTGACACACTTAGCCTAATGAACTTCTTTTCTATCAACTGCTCTAACCGTTTCTTAAGTTCACTCATCTCCAAGAGTGACATCATATAGGGGGTTTGGAAATAGACCTTGTGCTCGACACAAGGTCTATTGAGAACTTAACCTCTCGATTCGGAGGAAAGGTAACTACTTCACTAGGGAAGACGTCCTGGAACTCCCTAACTGTGGCTATACTACTTAAGTCAGATTTGGACTCTACAATATACGAAAGCAATAAAATGAAAGAGACTCCCATCAGATAGGCATTCAAAAAATTGAGTATAACTAGAAAGTAAACATGGCGATCTCTCCCTCGAAGGAAAAGGTGGAAAAACCACTTCTTTATTAAAACAGTCAAGCATGACCTGATTGAGAGATAACCAATTCATGCCCAATATGACATCAATGCCACTCATTGGTAAACAGAATAAATCAACAATGAAAGACTTCCCTTGTATCACAATGGAACAATTTAAACATGCAAGGGAAGTGGGGATTGCCTCTTTGGTCGGGGTAAGAATATTCAAGTGAAAGGGTAAAAGGGTGACATGCAATTTCAACCTTTCCACACAATCACAAGCAATAAATGAGTGGGTTACCCCAGAATCATACAGTACAATTGACAGAGTTTCATTCAGAGTACAGATACCTTGCATCAAATAATTGGCCTTAGCGGTCGTTTCCCCACTAAGGGTGAAGACCCTTCCGGTAGCTTTGGGTTTGGAATGGTCCTTCTTCTTCGGGCATTCTCCAGCCATGTGTCCCGCCTCGAAGCAGTAGTAACATCTCTTCTGGCCAAACAAGCACTTGCTTCTATGGCCCTTGCTACACTTAGGGCACGTGGGAGTAGCAGGGGTGGAGGGTGGGGCAATTTGTTTGCCCTTGCCTCCCTGAAAATGAGGTCGGTTGTTCCTCCCAGTTGGCGCATCATCCCTCTTCCTCTTTACATCCACCCAAGTCTTCACAGCGGGCTTGGGTCCCTCTTCCACCAAACTTTGCTTCGCCACCATTCACTTGGTGACAAGAGCAGAGAACTCCCTCAACTGGAGAACATCTACAATCCTCTTGATTTCGGGCTTTAAACCCGATTCAAAATGTGAACATTTCCAACCCTCATTGGGATTGGCCTGGAGTAGGGTGTGATACTTGGTGAGCTCTTCAAATATGGCCACATACTGGCTCACAGTCATGCCTCCTTACTTCAGTTGCAGGAATTCCAGCTCCTTCTACTGCCTTACAGGATTCGAAAAGTACTTCCCTAGAAATGTCGCTTGGAACCCCTCCTAAGTGAGCAGAGTCCCCAAAGGAGTCAATCCGGCCCTGGCCCCCTTCCACCAATTCTTAGCCTCCCTTTGAAATATGTAGGTGGCAAAGTGCACCTTGAAATCGTCCGAACAAACCATGACCTTGAAGATTTTATTCATAGTATTGAGCCATGGATTCGCGGCCTCGGGGTCATAGACTCCAGTGAAGGACAGAGGGTGATGTTTTCTGAATTCTGTCAAACCTTGGATAAAGGGATTCATGACAACCACAGGTGGTGGTGTGTCCCTTGGTCTTCGGCTTAACTCCTGAAGCATTGCGGTGTTGGCCACATTCTGTTCTCCCATCATCCAGGCCAACGTGTGCAGAGCTGCCGCCACGGGGTCTGGAGTTGCACCCTATGGTGGAGGGGTTAGGGGGTTAGCCTGTGGCCTACCTATCCTACCGCCAGCCATAACACTCTACACATCATTAATAAAACATCAAGGTGATCAAGCTTTCAATTTCATAATAATGCATAAAGATGATAGCTAACTTTAGGAGTCAAACAAATCCACAGTCCAATTGGATTGAACTACTCTAATACCATAATGTAACATCCTAATTCCTTAATTTAAGAACCACGTTTGTTGGAAATGCAATTCCCGAATTTATGAAATTATTTCGCACATTATCGATATCGCACTCAAACACATAACCATCTCTTAGGTAATCCAACAGTTACTTAAGCTCACCACAATTCAATCATTGCATAAAAATCAGTTAACTGCCAACAGAGGCTCCAGTCAATATATAAGATAAAACTATAGGCTAAGGTAGCATTTGGTAGTGGAACGGGACAGAACGGAACAAAACAGAACAGAATGGAACAGAACAATAATGTATTTATACTGTGTTTGGTAACAACGGAACAGAACGGAACCATGTGTTCTATTCTACGATTGGTGCTTGTTGAACAGAACAGAACACCATGTTTAATTACATATACATCCCTATCCTGTTTAATGTTTGGTTGAGTATAAAAAACTAAACAGAACAGAATAGAACATTTTTTCACATTTGCTATTTTATGACTATTATTATATAATATTCAAAAAAGTTATTAATATATTAATATTTATATTTTATAAAATATTTTATAATTATTTTCTAAATACGTAAATATTAAATATTTGATAAAATATAGTTTATATTATTATTAACTTAAATTTATTGTTATTACTATTTAAAAAAGTTTCAAATAAAAAAATAATATTAAAAATTCACCTTGTAAAGTTTCAAATAAATGCATTCATCATAACAGTAATGACATTGTTCTCATGTCCAAAAATAAAATAAAACATCAAGTTTCAATATCATAGGAAATAAAACAAAACACCATAAAATAAAATAAAATAAAACATTGTTGTAATGTATCCTTCAACCCATAAGCACCCTATGAACGAATTCTGCTCAATCCTCTCCTTCCATCTTAAGAAACAGCCCTGTAAGTGTAGGACAATTTTGCAATCCTAATAGTTGCTTCAATTCGATCAGCACGAGTTAAGTTCAACTTTTTAAGTACATCCGAAACCAATTCATGTTTTTGTTGTGGAGGTGAAAAGCTTTGAGCCACCATTGTCATGTTATTATTTGCTATGCAAACACTTGCAGAAAATGCCTCAACACAAGCAATCAATCTATCATTTTCCCCAACACGTTTTTTTGAAGCTCGAGAGGCTGAAGAATGTTCTCCTGGAGTATAAACAAATGAGGTGAATTTAGTGGAATCCCACTCTCATCTTGGTTAGCCTCATTGCCAAATTCATTTTCTTGTTGAATATTTCCTACAGCATCAACCACTCCCTCTGCACCATGTCCATCAGCACGATCCTTTCCAAATATGAATTGCATCTTTTCAAATTCTGGATAAGGTTTGTTGACACAATTTTGAGACCTCGGATGATGCTTAAATTTAGTGAAAAAAAAGAGTTGTTAGATAAATAAAATTTTGTATACTTAAAACATTAATAGAGATGTGAAACATACTATCAAATATTGTTGCAACACTTGTGGGATATCAACAAAAATGCACTTCCTAGTGTCGTCCCAACCAAATCCACTTGTATTCATCATGTCAAACTTTGAAAAATACTTTGTGCTCCATCGTTTCATCTTATTCTCCACATGCTTGAAAGTAACGTTTATACCTTTAATCTTTTTCTCATTCTTTCTGCAGCTTTTTCATGTGCTCCTGTTTTAAATTTTCCATTTGGTTGCTTATTTCCTTCAACAACCAAATCCATTAAAATAGCTATTAGATTCTCCTCTTCCAACGTAGTCCAACTACGACTCTTCCTCGAATCACCCTCATTTGATTCATTCTCTATAACTAAGTTAATCAAACATTCCAAACTCATTATTATTCATGACAAATACATAAATATGTAGTATGAATGATCAACACAACCATAATAAATCAAATTAAATAGAAGCTTCAAAATTTTTAAATAAAGATATATAACAAATAATAAGTCAATATATCACTAAAATTCTCAAATCAATAAAACATATTTCACCATTAAATATTTCATTCCCTATTTCTATTAGCAAGCCACTCTGCAAACATTTGTGTTGCCAAGTCATCCCTCCACTGATTCCATTGATTACTTGGCTCAACTACTTCAATTACATTGAGCGGACCCTCCCCTACAAGCACTACATCACATGTATGTGGGGTATGTTCTTCTAGATCAACAAACATGCATATCCTAATAAAATTATGATGTAAACAACATGCTAATATAATTTGATTTTGTGTTGCCCATCTTTTTTTAGTAGACCAAAACATCTCTCAATGACATTCTTGGCACTTGCATGTTTAAGGTTAAAAAGTTCCTCTCGATTTTGGGGTAATTGACGACTATTTGACCATTCCTGTATATGGTATAGTTTTCCCCTATAAGGGGCAAGAAATCCTTCTCCATTTGTATATCCGACATCTACAAGGTAGTAGCAACCTAGTGGACAAACTTATCATCATAAGTTTAATTACTACTTATTTCATGAACAATTTCAAATGATAAAAGTGTTACATACCAACAGGTATTTTCAAACCATTGCGTCTAATAATTGCATCTTGCAATACCTTTGAGTCAACAGCCGACCCTTCTCATCCGGACAAGACATACACAAATTCCATGTCTCGAGTACAAACTCATAATACATTTGTATCAAGATGTCCTTTTCTTGTTCGATATCTTGCTATATCATTTACTAGTACCGTGACAGCTATATATGTCCTATTTAATGCTCCCAAACAATTCTATGAAAGCAATGATGAGAAACATTTATGACTAAATAATAATAAACTATCATTTAATGAAAATAAACTAGATTAACTCATATTTAATTTACCTTAAAATATTTCCACCTATCATCAGTGCAATCTTATGCGATAGGTTCAGGTTTTGCAAATAAAAGATCTTGTAATTGCAAAACAGCATATAAGGCATTTTGGACATACCTACTAATTGTCTCTCCTGACCTATAATATGTAACTTGAATATCTCGATTTTTCTTATGATGGGCTAATATATTTATAAAAATGGCAACTTGCTCCTCAATCAATACTTTTCCATTCTCTACCAAACCTCCTTGGACTTTTAGTAGCTCACGCAATCTAGCAAAGGTGTTCCTACACATTCTCAATTCCCATATACAATTACTATCATTGCTTCTTATAATTCTATCTATTACATCGCCTCGTGCAATATCTCTAATGTGACTACTATGCTCTAAAGATCTTTCTTGATTTTTTTCATGAACTCATTAATCAATATAAGTGCTGCCCCAGACATTGAAAGAATGTTAATGTACATCCTCCAACAATAGAAGAAGGCCAAAACACAAAAATGTTCCATTCGATGCCTATACTGAAAAACCAAAATAAAATTAGACAACAAATTCAATTGCCACACAAACCAAATTTACTAAAAAACATTAAATTACTTGTTGATATATATATATATGTGTGTGTGTGTGTGTGTGTAGAAACCACAGGAAACACTAGAAGGGGGGTTGAATAGTGTTTTAAAAGTTAAAACAGATTTTTTAGAAACCTTTTCACAAGCAAAGTATTTCTTCAGATTTTTTGCAAACTTGCTGAAACTGGAGTTATGGTACTTGCTGAAATTATTTCAGCAGGTCCAACAAAATTGATTAAAACTATTTCTTTAAAGCGTGTTTGGTTAAAATAATGTTTCAATAGTATAAATCACTATATTCCGAACCATTCTTGTTAGTTAAATAACAGATATGGAGAGATAAGGGTAGAGAAGACTTAGCCAAGAGATTTATCCTGGTTCACTCACATCCAACGTGAGCTACGTTCAGTCCTAATGCCAACTAGCAATGGATTTTCCACTAACTGATCAGTTACAAGTATTCTTTTTCAGACAAGCCTCTTCAGGCTCTATACACCAAGTATTCTTTTGCAGACAAGCCTCTCCAGGCTCAAAACAAGTATTCTTTAAACAACAAGCCTCTCCAGGCTCAAACACCAATAGTGTATGAAAAGAATATGCTTAAGCTTTGAAACTACACAAGTTTAAAGCCTAAACTGGGTAAGATGTACAGATAACTGAGTATAACTCAGGATTTAAAAGATTTGTATACAAATGAAGTGAAATGAAATGAATATCAAAGAATTCTCTGAGAAGTACTTCAGCAAGTATTTTCACATAGTCTCTCTCTTTTCTTCATTGCATGAATCTCATATATATAGAGAGAAGGAGTCTGTAGACCGGTTAAATATCCTCAGAGTCCCGTTGTCTAATAGCTTTATTTCCATTGTGAGATACAACCGAGGTAGCTTGTAGCAGTAGGTACAACAGAGGTAGGTAGCAACAACGCTGACTCTACTTTTTCTGATAAGTGTACTTTCTGCGGAGACTATTTCCTTTTTGGTGAACATGATTTGAAACACGTTCAAAGGCTTATGTCTTGACTTTCCAGAAGGAGGATTGTGCAGATAGAATAGTAGAAATTTGTACGAGACTTGAGTCATCAAAGGAATCAAGGAATTTGATTTTATGCAGAAGTATGACTCATCATTTCTTGATATCATAGGGTACGATAACTTCAACAGGTCTTGATCCTTCAGTAAGTTCTTCCTCTTCAGAAGGTTGCATTATTTCGGAGAGTTTGGACCTTCAGAGGGTTGACATGCTTCAGTAGGTTCAGGTCTATCAACATGTTCAGCTTCATTTACAGAATTGTTGAAACACAGAAGAATACCTCTAAGCAGTATCTTTCTAATTGACACAAATTTGTTGCTCATTAAAACTCAGGTTATAGAGACTTAAAACATTATTAATCACTTAATAATATTTTGAGACTCAACATTCTCCCCTTTTTTAATGATGACAAATTTGCTTAAACTAATCAAATATTTGAAGGGAAATAAGAAATATTAAGTTTAGAAATTTCTCCCCTATTTCAGATACTTAGACAGAATGTCTTGCTCCCCCTGAACCAGTGAATTCTCCTCTGAAAAACACCTAAATTTCAGATTTTGTTAGTTTATATTACTCCCCCTTTTGTCATCAATCAAAAGGGTGACCAGAGCAAACTAAAGAAGTAAATGCACAACAGAGAAGGAGATTCAGGATAACACTTTACAGTTAAAAAAAATCCCAGTTGAGAGGGCTATTGTGCTTTACCCAGAGCAGCTATGAACAACAACATGCAGCAGCAATGTATTCAGCTTCAGCAGTTGAGAGGGCTATTGTGCTTTGTCTTTTACTTGCCCAGTTGATTAAGTTGTTTCCAATGAAGTGGCAGCCTCCACTTGTTGATTTTCTTTCAACTCCATCTCTAGCAAAATCAGCATCACAGTAACCTACTAACCTGTAATCCTTGCTCTTCTTATAACACAGACCAAGATCAGTAGTACCTTTTAGATGTCTGGATATCTTCTTTACAGCTTTGTAATGTGTTATTCTTGGATCTTATTGAAATCTTGCACACAAGCATACACTGAACATAATGTCAGGTCTACTTGCTGTAAGATACAATAGAGATCTAATCATGCCTCTATACATAGTTGAATCCACACATTCTTCCCCTTCATCTTTGCTTAAGATAGCAGAGGGATGCATAGGAGTTGCCATAGGGTTGCAATCATTCATATTGAACTTCTTAAGCATTTCTTTAGTATACTTCTCTTGATGGATCCGTATACAGTCAGAATCTTGCTTGATATAAAGTCCCAAGAAATATTTTAGTTCTCCTATTAAACTTATTTCAAACTCAGATTGCATTAGCCTTGAGAACTCAGTGCATTAAGAAGAATTTGTTGATCCAAAGATAATGTAATCAACATATATCTGAACTAGAATCAGGTCTTTGTTAGACATTTTTTTAAAAAGAGTAATATCAACCTTTCCTCTTTCATAGCCACTTTTCAGAAGAAAAATGCTCAATATTTCATAGCAAGCTCTGGGAGCTTGCTTTAAACCATACAGAGCCTTTTTCAGTTTAAAAACATAATTTGGAAAGATTAAGTTTTCAAAACCAGGGGGTTGTCTAACAAACACCTCTTCCTCAATGAATCCATTAAGGAAGGCACTCTTTACATCCATCTGATATAATTTGATGCCATTATTGGTTGCATAGGAAAGTAAAATCCTAATGGCTTCAAGCCTTGCTACTGGTGCGAAAGTTTCAGTAAAGTCAATACCTTCTTGCTGATTGTAGCCTTGTGCAACTAATCTGGCCTTGTTTCTGACAACTTGACCATCTTCAGAGAGTTTGTTTCTAAACACCCATTTGGTTCCAATAATAGTTTTCCCATGGGGTTTAGGAACAAGAGTCCATACATCACTCCTGGCAATTGATTTAGCTCTTCCTACATGGCTAGGATCCACCCTTCATCATGCAGAGCTTCATCAATATTCTTTGGCTCAATTTCAGAGAGGAAGGCAAGATTATTGACTTCTCTAAGTCTTGATCTTATTCATACTCCTTCTGAAGTATCACCAATGATTTGCTCTCGAGGATGATGAGTCATGTATCTCCACTCATGCCTGCGAGGGAATACATGCTCATTCTGAGACTCAACATTGAGTCTGTGAAGAGAATCAGTTTCAGTAGGTTGATTGGGAGTCTGTTCAGCAGGTACATCAGAGGGTCCTCCAACAGGTTCTTCAATTTTTACCTGTGTAGTCTATAAAGTAGGATTCAACTCCATTCCTGCAAAATCATCTTCTAGATCTGATAGTTCCCTATCAATCTCTTTAGCATCATTAAATCTGACATGAATAGATTCTTCTACTGTCAAGGTTCTAGAGTTATAAACTCTATAGGCCTTGGATGTTTCTGAATAACCAATAAAGAATCCTTTATTAGATTTAGAGTCAAATTTTCCCAGATCATCTTTGGTGTAAAGTATGAAATACTCACAGCCAAAAATGTGAAAATAAGAAATGTTGGGTTTTCTTCCTCTCCACAATTCATAGGGAGTTCTTTTGAGAATTGGTCTTACCAAAATTCTGTTTTGAATGTAGCAAGATATGTGAACAGCCTCTGCCCAGAATGATCTTGGTAGATTGCTTGAAATGAGCATGGTTCTACCCATCTCCTGCAAGCTTCTGTTCTTTCTCTCCACAACCCCATTTTGCTGAGGTGTTCTAGCCACAGAGAAATTGTGTGAGATCCCATTCTCATCACAGAACATGCTGAAGCTTGAGTTTTCAAACTCACCACCATGGTCACTTCTGATTGTAGAGATGAAAAATCCTTTTTCATTTTGCACCTTCTTACAGAATTTTATGAAATTCTCAAAAGTCTCATCCTTGCTTTTGAGGAATATCACCCATGTGAATCTAGAGTAGTCATCAACAATGACTAAGCCATACTTTTTACCAGCCAAGCTTTCAGTTCTTGTAGTACCAAACAAATCAATGTGAAACAGTTCTAAAGGTCTTGAGGTAGACACAACATTTTTACTCTTGAAAGAGCTTCTTGTTTATTTACCTTTAAGACAGTTTTCACATAAAATATCATATTTGAAAGAGAGCTTGGGCAATCCTTTTACAATATTGTGCTTTGTAAGCTTTGAGATTAACATCAAGCTGGCATGCCCAAGTTTCTAATGCCAAATCTGTTTTTCATCTTTTACATAAAGAAGACAAGTCACATTTTGATATGCAAGTTCCTCAAGATCTATTTTATACACATTGCCGTGTCTCATGGCAGTAAAAATGACTTGGTTAGAAGCATCCTTGACTACACAACCATCCTTAGTGAAGGATACAACATATCCACTGTCACATGATTGACTTATGCTCAGTAGGTTGTGTTGTAGACCTTCAACAAGGAGAACATTTTGGATAACAGAGAGAGGGGATATACCTATTGAACCAATACCAGTGATTCTACCTTTCTGGTTTCCTCCAAAGGGGACCACCCCTCCATCTTTAGATCTAAGGTTTTTGGAACAAAGACCTTTCTCCTATCATGTGTCGCGAGCAGCCACTGTCTAGGTACCATTTGTGGTGTCTCATTTATCCTATTAAACACATTTGCAACAAGAATAATCAGAGACTTAGGTACCCACATCCTTTTGGGTCCTTTTCTGTTAGCAGCAAGTTTGCCCTGTCTTTTGTGTTTGCACTGAGACACACTATGCCCAAGCTTCCCACAATGAGAGCATCCCCTACCTTTCTTAGCTTTTTCAGCAGGTTTAAAATTTGAATCATGTGATGATTCACTGTCTGAGTATCCTAGACCCCCTTTGTTCTTGGAGTTCTTTTGAACACCCAACATTCTGTTGAGGTTCTTAGTTCCATTAACAAAGTTAGCAAGGTTTCTAGTGAGTTCAACAACTTGCTTCTTAAGAATTTCATTTTCTTTGATTAAACTTTCTGAACTACTAGCCTCAGGATTCTTTAAGAGTCTTTACTTAAGTAAAAGATTTTCAGTCTTAAGAGCCTCATTTTTAGTTGCAACTTTAAAATATGCTCTAGACAAATCTTTGTACTCTTGGAAAAGCTCTTTAGAACTTTCCAGCAGGTCATCATACATGTCTTGCAGAGTTTGAGGGATTACCTCAGATTCAGAGTTGTCTGATGAAGGGAGACTTGCCATCAAACAGAGGTTGGCTTCTTCAGCAGACTCATCTTCCTCTTCTGAGGTTGAATCATCTAAGTCTTCCCAGGTTGCCATCAAACACTTTTTCTTCTTGAAGAACTTCCTCTTCTTATAGGAGGGTTTATTTAGCTTTGGACAATAAACTTTCATGTGCCCTGGCTGTTTGCATTCATAACAAATTATTTTGTTAGTAGAAAAAGATTCTTTACCTGACTTACCCATTTTGGTTTCAGAGGATGAGCCTTTTTTTTTAACTTTCCTTTCCTCTGAAGCATCCTCTTGATCTTTCTGCTCAAAAGAGCTAGATCATCATCATCATCAGAGCTCCCCTCTGAATCTTCAGAGCCTTCTGAAGACTCCTCAGCTTTCATGGCCTTTTTTGGTCCAGAATTCAGCAGCTTGGACTTGGCATTCAGGGCAAGTGACTTCTTTTTAGGAGCATCTTCACCAAGTTCCAACTCATGGACCTGAGGGATCCCAAAAGTTCTTCCATTCTTAAAGTACTGAGGTCCTTTACCTCTTGAATGGTAGTAACTTTGGGCCTCCAAATCTTTGGTAAACTCCTAAGAATCTTGCGATTATTATCACCAGAATCATAGGATCTGCCTAAGGATTTGAGTCCATTAGTTATGGTCTGAAACCTACCAAAAATTTGGTCTATGGTTTCTGACTCATGCATCTTGAACATCTCATACTGATGAACAAGCATGCTGATCTTAGATTGTTTGACATTATCAGTCCCTTCATGGGCTGATGCCAAAGTATCCAAGGTCTCCTTGGCTGAAGTGCATCCATGCACCTTCTCATACTCAGATTTACTCAGGGAGCAAACTAAGTAGAGTTTTGCTTTTGCATTAAGTTGTACACGAGCCTTCTATTCACCAGTCCATTCTGCTTTGGGAATGGGCACACCATTATTGGTGGGAATATAATCACCATCTGTGACTACATCCCAGAGATCTATGTTGCTGCTTTCAATGAACAGTTTCACATGGTCTCTCCAGTAATGGTAATCTATACCATTGAAAGCTGGGGGCCTTGAGACTGAGGCTCCTTCGGCAATGTAGTGAGGGCTGCTTGTGGAGGTTTCCATCCAGGATCTTCTTTCCTCAGCACTTGTTAGATGCTCAACCTGAGGTTGAGCTCTGATACCAACTGTAGAAACCACAGGAAACACTAGAAGGGGGAGTTCAATAGTGTTTTAAAAGTTCAAACAGATTTTTCAGAAACCTTTTCACAAGCAAAGTATTTCTAGAGAATTTTTGCAAACTTGCTGAAACTGGAGTTTTGGTACTTGCTGAAATTATTTTAGCAGGTCCAACAAAATTGATTAAAACTATTTCTTGAAAGTGTGTTTGGTTAAAATAATGTTTCAACAGTATAAATCACTATATTCTGAACCCTTCTTGTTAGTTAAATAACAAATATAGAGAGATAAGGGTAGAGAAGACTTAGCCAAGAGATTTATCCTAGTTCACTCACATGCACCGTGAGCTACGTCCAGTCCTAATGCCAACTAGCAATGGATTTTCCACCAACTGATCAGTTACAAGTATTCTTTTTCAGACAAGCCTCTTCAGGCTCTTTACACCAAGTATTCTTTTGCAGCCAAGCCTCTCCAGACTCAAAACAAGTATTCTTTAAACAACAAGCCTCTCCAGGCTCAAATAGAAACAATGTATGAAAAGAATATGCTTAAGCTTTGAAACTACACAAGTTTAAAGCCTAAACTGGGTAAGATGTATAGATAACTGAATATAACTCAGGATTTAAAAGATTTGTGTACAAATGAAGTGAAATGAAATGAATATCTGAGAATTCTTTGAGCAGCACTTCATCAAGTATTTTCACGTAGTCTTTCTCTTTTTCTTCATTGCATGAATCTTATATATATAGAGAGAATGAGTCTGTAGACCGGTTAAAGATCCTCAGAGTCCGTTGCCTAATAACTTTATTTTCGTTGTGAGATACAACAAAGGTAGCTTGTAGCAGTAGGTATAACAGAGGTAGGTAGCAGCAACGCTGACTCTACTTTTTCTGATAAAGTGTACTTTCTGCAGAGACTATTTCCTTTTTGGTGAACATGATTTGAAATACGTGCAAAGGCTTCTGTCTTGACTTTCCAGAAGGAGGATTGTGCAGATAGAATAGTAGAAAGCTGTACGAGACTTGAGTCTTCAAAGGAATCAAGGAATTTGATTTTATGCAGAAGTATGACTCATCATTTCTTGATATCATAGGGTACGATAACTTCAACAGGTCTTGATCCTTCAGTAAGTTCTTCCTCTTCAGAAGGTTGCATTATTTCGGAGAGTTTGGACCTTCAGAGGGTTGACATGCTTCAGTAGGTTCAGATCTATCAACATGTTCAGCTTCATTTACAGAATTGCTAAAACACAGAATAATACCTCTAAGCAGTATCTTTCTAATTGACACAAATTTGTTGCTCATTAAAACTCAGGTTATAGAGACTTAAAACATTATTAATTACTTAATAATATTTTGAGACTCAACATTATATATAACAACGTTGATTTGAATGGTCCAACATCCTCTTTATTTGAATGGGTCTAGCATCCTCTTTATTAGCAAAGGACAGTAATTCAAATTATGCAAATAGCAAAGCACAATAATTCAAATGATGCAAATAGCAAAGCAAAAGAGAAAAAAATCTGCTTTGTCCTTGTATGCAATGGGAGCATCGAACAGTGCAGGGCGAAAAAGGATTGTGGCAAGGGTTTTGTTTTTTAGTTGGTGTGCGGTGAAAGAGTTATAAAGATAAGGAGTGGTAATTTTGTCATTAAAAAATGTTTAATAAAACGTCCTATCCCGTTCCAGTTAGTTCCACCTTTTTTAGGGAACAAAAGTGTTCCACTATTTTAATCATGTGTCCCATTATGTTCTCCTTTTTAATTTCATCAAACAGGGAATAGAACTCATATGTCATGTCTCGTCCTGTTCTAACGTGTATTCCAAACGCAACCTAAATGGGATACAATTATACATGCGCCCTGACATAACAAAAACGGCAACTAGGGCTCCACATGTACTATAATATCCCATTCCAAAAGAATAGAGTCTAGCCTATACAACAAAATATCCAAAACAATAGTTTGGGCCACACAACCGACCCGAACCCAACATCTCCCCGGTCAAGCATCCGACCTGGAACCCCACGTATCTAAACACAAACCACATCGTATAATGAGACTAGAGTCCCAGTGAGTTTGAATAAGCATGCAGTGTGGGGATGACAAGCAAATGAGATGCAACAAGCCATATGTAATCAATGGAAACAACAAGTATAACTAATGTCCAATACATTAATGCAAGATAAACATGAAGTGTTTAACCTAACACCCAAGGGGTCTTTTCGCTTATTTGTGAAGGCTAGACTGAGCTCAGGCTAACAGAGACCGTCATCCCTGAAGGCCACTGGGAGCTTACCCCTTAACTGTGATAGATTCAAACTCATACATTAATTTCCTCTTAAACACAAGGTCCAAAGACCCAATTTCATTATATTTAGCATGAGGTCTAAAGACCCAAGTCATTTTCCTCTTGAACATGAGTGGATTAATAGCATGAGAGATAACCATAGGTTCATGAACATGAATATTTACATGATTACATACTTTTCCAAGTTCCCATCATCAATATACAAGCATTTTAACAAAATTCCCAAATCTCCTAACCTAGGATTTGAGTCACAAGGGCAAATCACCAATCAATCCATCCATAACCCTATAATCATCTCTAATCAACCATAAAGAAGCAATGTAAGCAAGGGAAGTAAGAATAGGGAGCATTCATGGCATTTCATACAAAAATGGGAGTCAGTGGGTGAACCACACTCACCTCAATAGAGGAAAATAGGGAGGATGGAGGGATGGGGAAGATGATTCTAAGCTCCTAGGATGATGAGGAAGCCTCCAATCAAGTCTCCCCTTCTCTTTCTTCTTCTTTCTCTCTCTACGTTCGCTCTCTATCTAGGGCAAAAATCACCGTGTGATTAATGCCCTAGCAGAAACAACATTTAAAGTTGTTTTCGCGTGCTCGCTCAAGTGAGGAATTCCTTGCTTGAGCGAGGGAGAAATAATAAGGCCTATAAGCAGACCAGCCGACCAACAAGCATGTTTAGAAGCCTGTTTAGAAGCCTGATTAGAGCCTGTTTACATACAGTAGTACACTAAACATACTAAGCATGTTTACATACAAACATACTAACCTGATCAGTGTTCCTGTTGGATGTTATTCTACTATACATACTGAACATACTAGCATATTCTGAACAGTGCTCCTGTTGCATAATATTCCAACTTAAACATAAGATTTGTCTGCATATACCTTGTTGTTTTTACAGAAACAACAGCAGTACAACACCACCATACCAACAACAAAGAAATAAAAATAGAATGGGATAAACACCCATAAATTCTTAACTAAATTTCACCAACACAAAAATGCCAAATGGGAAACATCACACATCAACCACAACACAGTTTATAAAGTAGCTTAATTCAAAATACATCCAATGGCTATCAAACCACAAATTACCATAAAATTCCAATGTCTACGTCTGATGCACTTGAAAAAAAACAGCAATTCAAATTAAAAAAATCAGCAGCACATTCAGCAATTCTCCCAAAGCCAACATTCCTCATTCAAATATTCAAGTATATCTCTTGAAGTTGTTCATCCACCTAGAAAGACATGAAAAACTTGTTATTAGAATAAAAAAACTTAAAACAATAATTTTAAGAATTATAATAAAAAGAACAATTTAAAGATTAAAACACTAAGCCTTTTGTTTTTTCTTCAAACCATATTTGTTACGCAGCCAATCCCCTCCACAAATGAGTGCTCCAATCGACTTCTCATTCAATCTAGAACGATATTCGTTGACAACTATACCTACAACACGGAATGTAGCCTCTGATGTAACTGTTGAAATTGGAATAGCTAGTATATCAGCTGCCATCCTTGACAAGACCTTATATTGCAAGTTGTTGTTCTTCCACCACTCCAAGGCACTAAAAGAAGAGCCATAATCACTGGGAATATAAATACTCTTTTCAAGATAAACATCTATTTCTGATTTTATTAGGGGATTGCTTCCTTTGCACGCACAAGGCTCATTATTTGGTCAAACCCAGTGACAACAGAAGATTTAGGCACAGGGCACGAAGAAGAGATGCCACCACTCATATTCCCTTTATTAGATGATTGCTCAACACCTAAAGCTACATACTCATCATACAATACTCCTAATGCAGTTCGTACCTTGTTCACATTCTTCATAACAACTTCTTCTTTTAAGATCCAAGAATCCTCTTAATTGGTTTTAATGATAACAACCAATCACAATTTACTTGGAAATAATTCTGATTTTAATCGACTAATCATTCTACTTGAGTGTATGTCAAGAAGATACAAACAGGTTTCTGCAGAAGGTATAATTCAGCTCCAGAAGAAAGAAACAGATCCTAATTACTTTGAGAAAGATGACTTCAATAAATTGAGAAGAATAACTTAATGAAGAAAAGCAAGAAAGTTGTTGAGAAATTTAATAAAAAGGATTCTCTGTAACAAAAAATCTATAAAGAAAAAAATTGTAGATGAAGCAGGAGATGGATTCTCTATAACATATTAGAAGGAAGATTCACTTTTGAAACTCCTTGCTGGAAAATCATGACTTCCTAAGGAAGCAGTCAAAGGAAAACAAATCCTGAAGTCTCCTAGAATGATCACATGTCGTTGACAAGTCTTTGCAGAAGAACAAGGGAAATCTGCAGAAGGATCAACTATCAGAAATTTCTTCAGAAGAAACAGAATACAAGAAACAATATGCTTTTTCATTTCTGGGGTTTCAGCTGAAGCAAATACAGATAAAATAATGTATATCAATCAATTTAAGTATCCCAGGAAGAAATTACCACATAACCCACAAGCCTCTTATTCTTGACAGAAGCAGAACACTGTCAAACTGCTGAAGAAGATACAGAATTCATTGAAATCTGTTTTTATCATTTTGGAGACACTGCTTGGGCCAAAAATACTTGAAATAATTTTTGCTAAGTCAATAATGTCCTATAGAATGTACCCAGAAGAAACAGCTGCAGAAATCCCAAGAAGATAGTTCTGCAGAAGATGTGTCTCCAGAAGATGCACTTGGTCAAAGATGACAGCTGTCCTTATAAGTGACAGCTGCAGCATGAAAGGGACAACTCCCCTGTTACAGATGTGAGTCTCCAACGGCTATTTTGCTCCAACATTCTATAAAAGGAGACTTTCCCCTCAATTTGAAGACACACCCATCCAGAAGAAACACTGATCTAGTTGAAATTACAATCCATATCTTCTGGAGAATTTCTCTCTCTTCTTTTTTCTGAGTATATGTTCTGAAAAGTTCTTAGAGAGAGAGAGCTGGCTCACTACCTTCATTGTTGTGCTTAATTTGTATTTAATGTGAGCCTTGTAATCTTGTATTTCACTACATTCTCTTTTGTAAGACTCTCAAGGAGGCTTAAGATTGAGTGTGCCTCTTGGGAAGGTGTTCTGAATTGTAAGTTGGCAAAACTACAAGGTTGTAGTGAAGAAGAAATTCTGCAGAGGGTGTTTTGCAGTGTTTTGGTAACTGTTTCTTCTGCATAAGAAGCTGCAGTAAGTAAATAGTGTTGAGAAGAAGATAGTTGGATCCTGAAGAGGCTGTAGAAGAATACTAGTGGTAAGGTTACCCAATGTGATTGTAAGGTTAAAGAAGAGTAAGAAAATCCTACAGGTGTAGTGACTCGACGTAGCCTCAGGTTGGAAGAGGTGAACCAGTATAAAGCTTTCAAAAACTCCTTCAAAGGAACTGTATCTTCTGCATATTGCATAACTTAATCTGTATCTTCTTGTGTATGCTCTTTTAATACAAAGCCAAGTTTAACTTGAGCAGATCAAGTATTAAAAGAAATTTACAGAGAATTTTAAAGTAATCACAATTCAACCCCCCTTCTTGTGATTGGAACTTTTACTTCAATTGGTACCAGAGCTTGCCTCTAGGGTTGATTTTACTTAACATTAAGAGAGGAAAAGATCAAGGGAAATGGCCAATCATGAAGCTGCAATATTCATCTCAGAAGGTTCCTCTACAAATAGACCACCGGCATTTGATGGAAAAGACTACTACTACTGGAAGGATAGAATGAAACTCTTTCTAGAATCCCAAGACATTGATCTTTGGGATATTATTGAAAAAGGAAATTTCATTCCAATGGTTAGAAGAACAAGAATTCCAGTTCAGCCTAAAGAAGGAGAATCAAGAGTCCAAGAAGAAGCTCCTCAACCTAAACCAAGAGAAGATTGGACTTCAGAAGATAAATAGAAATATCTTCTGAACTCCAAAGCTAAATTCTTCCTTCTCTGTGCTCTAAGCAGAGGAGACTATGACAAGGTTGCAGGATGTTCAACAGCAAAGGAGATATGGGATACACTCAAAATTGCACATGAAGGAACTGATCAAGTCAAAGAATCAAAAATTAATATTTTGATTCATCAATATGAAATGTTCAACATGGCTGAACATGAATCTATAGATGAGATGTTCAGCAGATTTACAATCATCATAAATGATTTGAAATCTCTTGGGAAAAACTACTCAAATCAAGAACAAGTAAGGAAAATCCTTAGAAGTCTTCCAAGAATTTGGAGACCTAAGGTAACAGCAATCCAAGAAGCCAAAGATCTTGTTGTCCTAAAGCTAGATGAGTTACTTGGATCTCTAAAAGTTCATGAGCAAGAACTCATGGATGAATTACCAAGGAAAGGGAAGTCCATTGCTCTAATAGCTAGCACTTCTAGAAGAAACAGTTTAACTTCAACAGAAGTAGATGACTCTGAAGAGGATGAGACATCATCTAAAAATGATGATGAGCTTGCCTTTATCTCCAAAAGAATTCAGAGGCTGATCAGAAGGAAGGGCAGAGGAAAAAAGATATTTAACTTCAAGAAAGAAGAACAAAAACCAGAGAACTCCAAAGCACAAATTATCTGCTTTGAGTGCAATAAGCCAGGGCTTTTCAAATCAGAATGTCCTCAATTAAAAAGGGACTCAAAAACTTTCCAGAAGAAAAAGGCCATGATGGCCACATGCGATGACTCAGAAAGCTCCTCAGAAGAAGATGCAGAAGAAGAAACAACTAACATGTGTCTCATGACTGGAAATTACGATGAAGACAATGAGGTAATAACTTACAATCCTTCTGCATATAGAGAATTAGAAGATGCATTTGAAAACCTATTAACTGATTCACACACACTAGCTCAAAAGTGTGCACTCCTTAAGGAACAATTAGTTAAAACCAAAGAGGAAAATGAAAAATTAAAAGAAGACAATGAAAGATTAGTTAAAACAAATCAATGTCTTCAACAATATCACTTTAAACTATCAGAACAAATAAAACTGATTAAAACTGACTCTGCAGAAGATACCAAGTCCGCATCACTGCAGAAAGAAAACTATCTTATACAGAAGAAAATTGATGAATTACAAACAGATTTAAGTAAGTTTGTTAATAGTACACACAACTTGAATAAATTAATTGGAAATAGCAGAGAAACCTCTCATAAAATAGGAATAGGCTTTAATCAAGATTCATCCTAAAAAATTCACAAAACTATTTTTGTCCCTGCCAAAAGGCAACCTCCCAATTGTTCTTGGTGTAACAGAATTGGACACATTTTCCACAACTGTTACAGAAGAAAAAGGAGCCTTAGAAGGAAGGTATCTAACCATTCAGGACCCAACAGAATTTGGGTACCTAAATCTTTACTATCTTCTGATGTAGGAACAAGCAAGAACCTTCAAAAAGAAAGGGCAATGGTTCTTGGACAGTGGTTGCTCAAGACATATGACTGGAGACAAAAGCAAATTCATTCAACTCCACAAAATAGAAGGTGGAACAATGACCTTTGGAGACAACAACAAGGCACACATAAAAGGTATTGGAAAGATAGGTATGAAAAATTCTACCCAAATTAATAATGTTTATTATGTGAAAGGGTTAAAACATAATCTTCTTAGCATAAGTCAACTTTGTGACAGTGGCTATGAAGTTATGTTTCAACCAACCTTCTGTGAAATTAGAGAATCATCTACTAAGAAGGTTTTGTTCTCAGGATTAAGAAATAAGAACCTATATAGTATATGCTTAGAAGAATTATCTGATCATACATGTTTTGTCTCCTTTGAAAATGATAAATGAATTTGGCATAGAAAAGTAGGACAAAATTTGAAAAGGATAAAATATGTGATGCATGTGTTAAAGGAAAACATACTAAATCTAGCTTCTATCTGAAAAATGTAATCACCACCAAAAGAGTTTTGGAACTACTACATATTGACCTGTTTGGTCCTACTAAAACACCTAGTTTGGGTGGTAAAAAGTATGGGCTTGTTATAGTAGATGATTACTCTAGATACACATGGGTTTTATTTCTCGCTACCAAAGATGAGTCATTTGAGGCTTTCAAAATCTCCTCCAAGAAGATACAAAATGAAAGTGGTCAAGTAATTGCTTCTGTTGGGAGTGACCATGGAGGTGAATTTGAAAACTTCTCCTTTAAAAGATTTTTTGATGAAAATGGTATTTCTCATAATTTTTCTTGTCCTAGAACTCCACAACAAAATGGAGTTGTAGAAAGAAAAAATAGAACCCTCCAAGAAATGGCAAGAACCATGTTAAGTGATAGTGGAATTCAAAAATATTTTTGGGCTGAAGCAGTATCCACATCTTGCTATATACTTAAAAGGGTTTCCATCAGAAGCATTCTCAACAAAACTCCATATGAAATATGGAGAGGAAGAAAACCCAACATTGCATACTTTCATGTTTTTGGATGTGATTGTTACATATTAAACAACAAAGAAAATCTTGAAAAGTTTGATGCTAAATCTGAAAAAGGGATTTTTCTTGGTTATTCTACTACTTCAAAAGCCTACATAGTTTATAACATTAAAAATCAAACCATAGAAGAAAGCATGCATGTTATATTCAATGATACTAACCTCTCTTCTCAAGGAAAGAACAAAGATGAATCAAATGATGACTCTGCAGAAGATATCTTCTGACAATAAGAACCCATCAGAAGATGCAATAGATCATGACAAACCTGCAGAAAATTCTGCATAAGATGTATGTACACACAACAAGGATCTTCCTAAGAGTTGGAGGTCAATTACAGCTCATCCCCATGAGCAAATCATTAGGAATACTGCAGAAGGAGTAAAAACCAGATCTCAATTAAGAAGTAATGAAAATAGCTTAGCCTTTTTGTATCAAATAGAACCAAAGAATGTGAATGAGGCCCTTGAAGATGACTCGTGGGTAGAAGCAATGAAAGAAGAATTGGAACAATTTGAGAAAAACAAGGTTTGGACACTGGTTCCTTCTCCAGAAGATCATTCCATCATTGGTACAAAATGGGTTTTTAGAAAAAAGATGAATGAAAAAGGTAATGTGATCAGAAACAAAGAAAGGTTAGTAGCCCAAGGTTATAACCAACAAAAAGGTATTGATTTTGATGAAACTTTTGCACCTGTAGCTAGATTAGAAGCAATTAGAATTCTTCTTGCATTTGTTGCATACAAAAATTTTAAATTATACCAAATGTTTGTGCACCAACCTCCTGGTTCTGAAAATGAAAAACATCCAAACCATGTTTTTAAACTTACCAAAGCCTTATATGGTTTGAAACAAGCTCCTAGAGCTTGGTATGAAAGGTTAAGCAGTTTTCTTCTCAATAATGATTTTACAAGGGGAAAAATTGACACTACTTTATTCAGAAAAGCTCACAAGAAGGATTTATTAATTGTACAAATTTATGTTGATGATATCATTTTTGGATCCACCAATTTAAAAATGTGTGAGGAATTTTCTGAATTAATGAAAGGAGAATTTGAAATGAGCCTTATGGGTGAACTAAAATTTTTCCTTGGATTACAAATAAAAACAAGAAGATAATGGAATTTTCATTTATCAAGAAAAGTATACTAAAGATCTTCTCAGAAAATACAAAATGGAAGGATCAAAGTCCATGGGAATCCCCATACATCCTTCTACAATTTTGGATTTGGATGAAAATGGCAAATCTGTTTCTGAAAAGGAATATAGGGGTATGATAGGATCACTGCTTTATTTAACTTCAAGTAGGCCAGATATTTTATTCTCTGTAGGACGTTGTGCTAGATTTCAATCTTCTCCAAAAGAATCCCATGTTGCTGCAGTAAAAAGAATATTTAGATATCTTGTTGGAACTGTTGATCTTGGTCTTTGGTACAAGAAAGGTACAGATTTTGAACTCACAGGATATTGTGATGCTGATTATGTTGGAGATAGATTAGATAGAAAAAGCACAAGTGGTGGATGCCAGTTCCTTGGAGAATCACCGATATCTTGGTCATGTAAAAAGCATCCAACCATAGCCTTATCTACTGTAGAAGCTGAATATGTTTCTGCTACAAGTTGTTGTTCACAAATGCTATGGATCAAGCACCAAATAGAAGACTATTGGTTGAGGTACTCTAAAATTCCTATCTTCTGTGACAATACTAGTGCCATTAATTTGTCCAAGAATCCAATACAACATTCTAGGTCCTAACATATTGATATAAAACATCATTTCATAAGGGATCATGTCCAGAAGAATGATATTGAACTAAAATTTATTGAAACCAAATTACAACTTGCTGATATTTTTACCAAGCCACTTGTGGAAGATAGATTTAAATTCATTAGGGAAAAACTGAATATGTGCATATTAAAATGATAATTTTCCTTGCTGAGTTGTATTTTCTGAAACTATTCCTGAAGTTTCATATCTTCTGCAACAAAGTACTTATATCTTCTGCAAAAGCATCAGCATGATTGTGGAATGTATCTTCTGAAGTTCCAGTAGAAGAACACATTCTAAAATTTTAAAGAAAAGAGCCTTAATACTCTGACCTATCTGCTAGCCTTTTCATCTCCTATGTTCCAGATACTAGGAAATGTCACTCTCATATTTCTTTAATCAAGAAAGTCAACTCCTTAGGTCAACTATGAAAGGGACTCTGCACAGGTAGCTGATGTTTTGTCTTTCTAAGTGAAAGAAAGCAAAAGTTCTCTTTTGTCCCTAATATTAAGAAAGGGAAACTGTTGCACATTTTAGGTAATTAATGATCTGACCGTTTGAAACAAACAAACTTAAACCTCAAAAACTGCGCGCTTCTCTCTCCTCAATGCTTCTCTCTCTCAAACGGCTAGTTTAGCCTCATATAGCATAACTTAGAGAACTCAGCTCTCCATTTCCAATCCTTCTCAAGTCTCTGAAATTCCTGCCTCAAGATAAGAACCTTACCTCATCGCATACTCTATTTTTTACATCTTCTCTGAAAATCCACAATGAGAATGAAATCCGTTGCTAGCAAGAAAATCACATCATCCCCTGGAGAATCTGAATGCTCCTATAGCAGCCATGGGAATCCAGAAGCTACTGGAAGGGAACTCATTCCTTACACTAAGGTTCTTGAAATCCAACCCCTCTCAACTGAACCTCCTCCAACTGGAACAACTCCTTCCTCTGTTGAGCCACAACCCTCTTCAGCTCCATCTTCCTCAAAGGATCAAGTTTCTGATATTCCGGTTGTACGTGTTAGAAGGTCTGATAGACTAAAGACCAGCTTCCACACCATTGGGAATGATCTCAATGACCCCATAGGTATTGATTCACCCCCTTCGAAACCTCAGTCAGAATCTCCCACTTCCAATCCCAACAATAGTTCTCAAAACAGTGAAGAAATAGAATCCAGTGATTCTCAAGAGGAAAGTAAAGGTGAAAGTGATCTTTCTAAAGGATCAGAAGATGTAAATTCAGACCTATTTCAAAATGAAGAGATGCTCAAAGTATTCAATGAAAAATGGGAATGGAAGAATGTCATCCGTGGAAGGATGTTTCTGTTGAAAGAAATAAAAAGGAGTGGATGGGATGTGAGTCATTTTGTCCATAAACAAGGTTGGGGTGACTACCTGCTAATCAAAGAACCAATCTATCCAAGGCTGGTGAAAGCATTTTTTGCTTCGGCTAGCAGATATAGGAGTTATGGGAACTCATTGATAGACGAAATCAAAGGTTCAACAATAGTCCTGACACCAGAAATCATAGAAGAAATCTTAGACCTTTCTGCCTGTGAAAATCAGCTATATGGAGTAGTAGTAGTAGTAGTAGTAGTAGTAGTAGTAGTAGTAGTAGTAAAAGGATATTGTTTGTTAGTTGTTATCTTTTGAAAAGTATTTTTGGTTTGGAGGAACAATATTTTGGAGATCAAATATCTTGATGATTAAGCCTCTTAATTAATGAATGATGAACTACTGAATGAATTATATTCTGCAATCTGTCTCTATATGCAATCTGTTAGATGATGATTAAGTATACTGATCTTCCATGAACTTCCATATGTATTGCAATCTGCTGCTGCATTTAAAGTGATAAATCATAAACTTAATGCATACATTGATAATAAAACCCCCTCAAAGTAACTGCATAAATTCAGGGGGAGTTTTATGAAAGATTTTTCAGAATTATAACAATGTAAATTTTGAAAGGTTGTCATCATCAAAAAGGGGGAGATTGTAAGATCCAAGAATCCTCTTAATTGGTTTTAATGATAACAACCAATCACAATTTACTTGGAAATAATTCTGATTTTAATGGACTAATCATTCTACTTGAGTGTATGTCAAGAAGATACAGACTGGTTTCTGCAGAAGGTATAATTCAGCTCCAGAAGAAAGAAACAGATCCTAATTACTTTGAGAAATATGACTTCAATAAATTGACAAGAATAACTTAATGAAGAAAAGCAAGAAAGTTGTTGAGAAATTTAATAAAAAGGATTCTCTGTAAGAAAAAATCTATAAAGACAAAGATTGTAGATGAAGCAGGAGATGGATTCTCTATAACATATTAGAAGGAAGATTCACTTTTGAAACTCCTTGCTGGAAAATCATGACTTCCTAAGGAAGCAGTCATAGGAAAACAAATCCTGAAGTCTCCTAGAATGATCACATGTCGTTGACAAGTCTTTGCAGAAGAACAAGGGAAATCTGCAGAATGATCAACTATCAGAAACTTCTTCAGAAGAAACAGAATACAGGAAACAATATGTTTTTTCATTTCTGGGGTTTCAGCTGAAGCAAATACAGATGAAATAATTTATATCAATCAATTTAAGTATCCCTGGAAGAAATTACCACAACCCACAAGCCTCTTCTTTTTGACAGAAGAAGAACACTTTCAGACTGCTGAAGAAGATACAAAATTCATTGAAATATATTTTTATCATTTTGGAGACACTGCTTGGGCCAAAAATACTTGAAATATTTTCTGCTAAGTCAATAATGTCATATAGAATGTACCCAGAAGAAACGGCTGCAGAAATCCCAAGAAGATAGTTTGACAGAAGATGTGTCTCCAGAAGATGCACTTGGTCAAAGATGACAGCTGTCCTTATAAGTGACAGCTGCAGCATGAAAGGGACAGCTCCCTTGTTACAGCTATGAGTCTCCATCGGCTATTTTGCTCCAGCATTCTATAAAAGGATACTTTCCCCTCAATTTGAAAAGACACCCATCCAGAAGAAACATTGATCTAGCTGAAATCACAATCCATATCTTCTGGAGAATATCTCTCTCTTCTTTTTTCTAAGTATATGTTCTGAAAAGTTCTTTGAGAGAGAGCTGACTCACTACCTTCATTGTTGTGCTTAATTTGTATTTAATGTGAGCCTTGTAATCTTGTATTTCACTACATTCTCTTTTGTAAGACTCTCAAGGAGGCTTAAGATTGAGTGTGCCTCTTGAGAAGGTGTTCTGAATTGTAAGTTGGCAAAACTACAAGGTTGTAGTGAAGAAGAAATTCTGCAGAGGGTGTTCTGCAGTGTTTTGGTAACTGTTTCTTCTGCAGAAGAAGCTGCAGTAAGTAAACAATGTTGAGAAGAAGATGGTAGGAGCCTGAAGAGGCTGCAGAAGAATACTAGTAGTAAGGTTACCCAAGGTGATTGTAAGGTTAAAGAAGAGTAAGAAAATCCTACAGGTGTAGGGACTGGACGTAGCCTTAGGTTGGAAGAGGTGAACCAGTATAAAAACTCTGTGTGCAATCTTCTCTTCCCTACTCTCTTTGATTTATAATTTATCACATGTGCATAAAACAGATTTAAAAATAATCTAATATCTAATTAAGTAAAGCTTTCAAAAACTCCTTTAAAGGAACTGTATCTTCTGCATACTGCATAACTTAATCTGTATCTTCTTGTGTATGTTCTTTTAATACAAAGACAAGTTTAACTTGAGCAGATAAAGTATTAAAAGAAATTTACAGAGAATTTTAAAGTAATCACAATTCAACCCCCCTTCTTGTGATTGGAACTTTTACTTCACTTCTGACTTGCATAGCAAAGGAAAACAAATGTCAACAATGTCAAACTTACACCTTGGATCCAAAACACTAGCAATGGCCATCAATAGATTGCATTCCCCCCAATATTTATACAATTTCAACTTCATGGGAGTTGCCATTTCTCTCAAGAAGAGATCTCCTTCCTCTGTGGCATTATTAAGGCCTTCAACATCACAAAAGGATAGTTTGTCTTTGCAATACTTGCACACAACTTTCTTTCCTTGTCCGGAAACTTGTAGCTCATCAAAGTCATTCCAAACTTTACATGTTTTTTTGCCTCTTCTTCTCAATGATAGGATCCTCTTCTCCTTTGTTATGAAGTTGACTTGAATCAGTTGAAAAGAAGGAATCATTGGCCGCATTAACAAGCATGTGAGTAGGAGATGAGATCACTTCATTACTCTCAAATGGAGTAGACATAATGCTAGAATCCTAGAATTGGCATAATGATAATAATAAGCAAATTAGAATATGATAATGATAATAATAGGAAAAGTGTTGTTATCTTCTTTAAAAAATAAAGATATTAAAAATGTGTTTTTTTATCATTTTCAATAAAAATTCAATGAAACATAGTTTATAATCATCATAAAAAGAATAAATATAATCAATATTATATATTAAATATAACTATCCTGCATAGCTGCACCTCAATCAATTTGTTTTAAAAAATAATACACCAATATTATATATTAAATATAGCTATCTTGCACCGATACATCAGATTTGTATCAATCTTGTTTTTGCACCAAAACATCTGAAAGTGAAATCATTATTATCAATTTGACTTTTCAAACTATTATTGATAATTGAAAGTGAAACCAATTCATTTTAATTTTATATAAACTACAATACATCAGTTGTTATTATTATATATAGATAATACAACATGCATGTTTTGGCAATTAGATAAATCCCTTTCCCTATACCCCCGGTCCTCCATTGTTGTTTTCACATAGACTAAGCACAAATTCATATTATACTTAGTTGATTAGATAAAAAATAAGTAAATAGAAGAGACCACGAGACAGCAATAGTCCAATTAATACGTAAAGGATGTATATACATAGGACAAAGCAAAAAATCGAAAAGCTAGCATTCGTATGTAAAAGAACAAAGAAAAAAAAAACAAAACATACATATAAAAATATTTATTGATGGATCAAACCAAACATAACCATTTAAGTCAATGATTGAAATGAATTTGTACATTTTGTCATGAAGAACACTAGTTAGAAACAACAAAATAGCAAAACAACGTCTAGTGAAGCAGAGATGGACTTACCTTGTGCCGGCGACTGGGGAAGGAATGCGTCGGAGGTGGAAGGACAGGGACGAGGTAGAGATGACAATTGACGGACACCAATATGCATGAAAAGGGAACATGTTATGAACAGGGAAGAACGAGGACTTTTTCATGCACAAAAGGGAAGAACAAGAACTTACCTTACACCGAAAATGAATGGAGGAATGCACCGGAGTTGGAAGGCCTACGATGCGAGGCGGCGACGGAACTTCAGCGGGCGACGGTGAAGAACAAGTTTAGACAATCAGATCGTGAAAATAACCAAGGGTTTTCACTTTTCATGTGCAAATTGGTTTTACTGTTTTACATTTTAATCTAATTGTTTATTTAATTTTATTATATTTATTATTTATTATTTGTTAATTAAATTTTTGAGAATTAGATTGTGTATAGACATTGTTGCACTAAATAAAAAATTAAATTTATTTTATTTATTCTTGAGAATTAGATTGTGCCAGGCATAACAAGCCTTTTCATATGTCTGAAGTCTGGCTTTTTTAGCTAAACAGACTTTTTAAAAAGTCTTAGCCTGATCTTTTTAACAAATGAGTCAGGCCAGACTTTAAACAGATCAGGCCACAGGTCCCTGACAGGCTGACTGGCCTATTCCCACCCCTAGTTGCAATGTTTTTAAACATGGTTGGTCATGGGCTAGGAAAAAGAATGATTCAAAGAAAAGTTCCAACACTCAAGAGAGACTGTGAGTAGATATTTCCATAAAGTTCCAATTACTTGCCTTAAGTTGTCCTTCAAATATATTAGACCACAAGATCCTAAATTTTGTGATAGTCATGCAAAAATTTGAAATGATCAACGATAGTGGCCATTTTTTAAGAATGTTACATGTTCCATGTGTGGTTTCTGCTTGTTATAAAAAAAGGTTTATTGAAACAAAGGGATTTCTAGCACAAAATATATTGGTTGTATGTGAATGGAATATGTGCTTTACCTTTGTGTTGCCTGGACGGGAAGGTACTGCTCATGATGCTCGTGTATTCAATCAGGCTCTCACATAAGCTAACATGAATTTCCCACATCCTCCTTCAGGTTTTTCCCTTTGTGTACCTATGAATGATTTATTCTTTCATTGAAATTAATCTTGGGTAAAATATGTTTTTCGTCCCTGTCATTTTGGTCAACTTTAGTCTTCGTCCATGACTTTTAAAACCTTTGTTTTATATCCCCATACTTTTAAAACACCTTAATTCAAGTCCCTAACCTTAATTGGCTTTCTTAAATTGTTGACTTATTTAATAGATTTCCACATTACCCTTTAGTGTTAGGTCTCATTTAATCAATATGGATGTTGAGTTCATTTATTAAGCAATTGAATTCAGTAGCAACGTAACAAAATTAGTTAGCGTTAGGGACTACGATTAAGGTATTTTAAAAGTATAGGGATATAAAACAAAGGTTTTAAATGTTGGGGACGAAGACTAAAGTTGACCAAAAATAGAGGGACGAAAAACATATTTTACCCATTAATCTTTACATTATTAATATCTCTTTATTAGGTAAATATTTTCTGTGGGATGTTGGCTACCCAACACCAATTGAGTACCTTGGTCCCTACGAATGTGAACGTTATCATCTCCCTGATTTTAGGCATAAATCTAGTTTTGCAAATCATAATAAAGTATTAAATTATTAACACTCGAGTTTAAGGTGCACAATATAAAGAACTTTTGGTGTGTGAAAGAATACGTTTTCAATTTTACGTCACATGCCTAAGCACAACATTCAAACATAAGTTCAAACAGTTAGTACAACAATGGCTATACACAACTTCATTAGAAGGAATGCTGAAACAAATACTGAGTTTAGTTAATTTGAAAATGAAGAGATGATACTTGACATGGATGATGATAATTATAATGGCGAGGTCAACTTCAACTCATCACAAATCCAAACATGGTTCTTCTGCAAAGATGGATCGTATTCGAGATGCAATTCGAGATCAAATTATACAATACAAGAAAAATAATTCAGCTTTGTAATTAAATTTTAAATTTGTATTGTGCTATAGTTTATCTTTTGGAGTTTTTATTTACATACTTATTCATGAATAGTTATGCTCAATATATTTAGTTAACTACAATCTCTTTTTATATCTAAATCATGATTTGTTGGTCTATCAATTGTTGTATCTATTACAAATTAGTTTTACAAATATCTATAATTCTCTACATTTTTTCCAAAAAAACTATTAAATTTAATAGTCATGTTAAATAAATTATCATCTAGTAAAAATTGGTACAATAATATTTATTTTAAATTGTTAGATCATTATCAACTATAAATCATATTAATAAAGTATAAATCAAATTAACACTAAAAAAATAAAATAGAAAACAAATAACAAAATCATGTACTTTATAGTTTATGTTTGGTTTGACGTTGAAAACTAGTCAAACTCAAGTTTGGATTCCTCAACGCAACTACTTATAGCATTGAAAACGTAAGTTTACCACGTTTCAACACTAAACCAAACATGTTCATTGTAATAACAACTCCAAATATGGTTTTCATTGATATTATCCAAATAATATTCACTTTCTTAAACTTACGTTTACAAAAAGTTATCCAAACATAAAACCACGTTAATTTA
This sequence comes from Sesbania bispinosa, assembly GCA_026901365.1. Taxonomy (NCBI): domain Eukaryota; kingdom Viridiplantae; phylum Streptophyta; class Magnoliopsida; order Fabales; family Fabaceae; genus Sesbania; species Sesbania bispinosa. The sequence continues at coordinate 620,200 of QLOH01000052.1, forward strand.
AACTTTAGTTTACTCGAACTCGCATTCAATAAAACTACGTTGACTCAAACTCAAGTTTGCAAACGCTAAACCAAACACACGCTTAATAATCCTCGACATTTTGCCTCAAGAGACTATTGGAAATTTCTCCCTATGATATTTCTCATAATGTTCCATGAATGCAATAGGGGCAAATTAGTATCCCTCCCCAACAATAGTTTGTTATATCATGAAATATGAATGGCAAGCATGAGAGGTAAGCATGTTTCATTCTTTGTTCTTGCTTCTTAGCATAATTTGCTCCATTCAAGCTAATTGAAATCTTTATTACAGTCTGTTTAAGTTTCACATACTACAAACTTAAATCATGTTTGGTCTTATGAAATTCTTTTTTCTACTTGAGTTTTTCTTTAATCTTTTGAGGAAAATTGATTCCCAAACATAAAAGGAAAGCACAATAGTGAATGGTAACTAAGAGGTGATGGTGGTTGGTGATTTTGTCTCATTGTTATGGGAACCACTTTTGGTGATTAAGAGTAAACAATAATGCTATCGGGTGGATTTATTGGTCATTGTGGAGGTTTTCTAGCAAAATTCCATGGTGGTGCTGGGATAATGGTTAGCAGCGGGTACAACTCGGTGACGACATCTGACTTTGGAGAACTGGAATGAGAGTTGTCCAGTTGGGACACTTGTCTTCGTGCATCTCCAGGGATTTGACTACAAATTTAAAAACTTGTGTTTGGTTTATATACCTCTTGCACCCGGTAAAATTATCCTACGACATGCTACATCACTTTAAATGATAGTGCACCCTAACCTTCGCCACACTTAATGTGATGGATAATTGAACCATATTCAATGTCACATGATTTAACTTGAATATTAGCTAATGCAATTTTATTGGTTTCAAATTGTGTATGGAGGGCTTGCGAATTTATTCAGACTCTTTTATTATTTTTTTTTCATTATCAAGGTTTTACTGAATTCCTTTTAGGGGCTTGAACCAGAGCTTCACAAGTTATGGATTAATTCTAATGATGGTAAGGTAAAAACTCTTCTTTGACTACTTCTAGAGATGATAATAGGTAGAATTTGTGTTGGGTGGGGCTCTACAAGTATATGCACTTATATTTACATTAAAAAAAGACTTATACTTAAATTATACTCATAACAATAAGAATTCCAATAACCATACTCTTACTCCTAGTATCTATATAGTCAGATTCAATCCATTATCCACATTTTAGTGTGTGTTTGGATTATTGTTTGTAATCCCAAACTTATATTTATAAACACAATGCATAAACTGTGTTTGGACCTCTGTTGGTAATTGCGTTTGAGTACAATTTTCATCTTGCATCCACGTTTAGACTAATGTAACTCCATGTTGCTTTTGCAAACCTAAGTTTACAATAGAAAATTAGGTTCAAATTTAAGTTTGAAAACTTTAACCCAAAACACTATAGCTCTTTTGAACACAATCTCCTCCAATATGTTTTACTTTTGGGTAAAATATGTTTTTCATCCCTCTATTTTTGGTCAACAGTCTTCGTCCTCGATATTTAAAACCTTTATTTTATATCCTTATACTTTTAAAATACTTTAATCGTAGTCCCTAACGCTAACTAATTTTGTTACATTGCTACTGAATTCAATTGCTTAATAAATGAACTCAACATCCATATTGATTAAAAGAGACTCAACACTAAAGGGTAATGTGGAAATCTATTAAACAGATCAACAATTTAACAAAGCTAATTAATGTTAGGGACTACAATTAAGGTGTTTTAAAAGTATGGGGATATAAAACAAAGGTTTTAAAAGTCAGGGATGAAGACTAAAGTTGACCAAAACTACAAGGACAAAAACATATTTTACCATTTATTTTTTATATAATAGTAAACCATGAATTTCATTATAAAATTAATATTGATTGTGAAAAATAAATAAAAAGTATATTACGTAAAAGCACAACATGCAACTAAAAAACTATTCAACGATTATCCAAGTGCTAAATATAAAAACTACAAGCAGAACCATTTAACTAAATTTTAGTATAACATAATAACTTAATAAGATGATTAAATATAAGGTATAATATAATGTTTTAACATTGAGTTGTTATTAAAATAACTTCTAAAACAACTAATTTATAAACTTATAACAATAAGAAGGATGAAAGAATTTTGATTTTTAGGTGTTCTCTCGTATAGATCAAATAAGAATGGTAGAAATTATCCATATATTTTAGCGGATAATCATCTATATTCAAACCTAAACCTAGACTTATTTAATAGATAGACACCCTTCCTATATGGAAATTTTGCATGTACCTATTGAATGGATTATCAATTATCATTTTTAATGACTCAATATTCGAATCCTAACATTGCATGTAAAAATCTACCTAGAGGTTAGGGTTAGAATCTACCTCTAATAGGAGCAATTGATACCACCCTCGTTCCTATTTAATTGTTCATTCGGCTTTTCTATAGCGTGCCCCAGGGGACACTTTAACAATCATTAAAATTCACTTTCCAATACATGTTTTAATCCATTTATTATGTGAGAGAGTAACTAATAATTAAAGAGCATTAACTCTGATTTTTAAAGCTAATTTGATTTCAATTTTAACCCTGTCATTTTCACTTCTATCAATTTTATATTTTCTACCAAAGCACCTCACAATTTCTCTGATAAAATGACTTTGCTAATGAAGTCACTAAAGCATCTCTATGAGTCTTCATGGACATCACAAAAGTAACATGAATAACATAGCGGAAGCCTTCAAGGCACAAAGATATTACAACCTCATCATCACTTTGATCAAGAGGTACACTAAAGGCAGCTAACATTGGTGCCCAACACACCTCAATCATGAATATGAGGATCACGACATCTGTTGCTGGATAATAGACTGATGGCAACTGCCAGTGCTGGCAAGGAGCTTGGGCCTGCAAGATAATACTGAGGAATACAACCCAACTTCAAGCAAGAGAAGAGGAAATTTTGTGCCCTACAACTGTAGGGACATTACCCTTCGGGAGGGTACTACCCTACAGGAGGACACCCATGACCCTGGGATAGGACACATGGTCCTATATACATCCCTAGATTAGGACTCTCTTGTATTTTCTTTTTAATTTGTAATTTTTCCTATTATTTTCCTAAGATGAGTGCTCATTTTAATGGCTTTATTGGCTAAGACTTAGTTTAGCTAAAAGCCTAGGAGGTCATGGGATCAAATCCCATTAGGAGTAGAATTTCTAGCTTTGCTTATTTTCCTTTCCTTTTTGCTGCCCACTATGGCTATAAATAGGGGCTCCTCTTCATCTTCTGTAACTTGAATTTGAGAGTAATGACATTATGTAAAAATTCCTCCTCAACCTTGTGAGTAGAGAAGGCTTGGTGGTTCTTGCTCAAACCATCTGATCTAGCAACGATCTTATCTGCTATAGGAGTTGCCTACTGCAGTGGCTATCATCTCCACTTCAATCCTCTTCCATTTTTATCTTTCTTCTTCATTTTCCTTTCCATTTTGCGCGTTGAATTTACTGCATATTTTCATCAATTTGGCCGATTTCTAACACTGTTTTTGGTCCCTTACTTCAAATTCTAGATCTGGGAAATCAGTTGCTATCAAGTGGTAATCAGAGCTCTGCAATTTTGGAGTTGTTTGGGGGCCATTTCTCACCATTAATGTCGCGGCCTACTGCACTTGTAGGTGCAGAATTTTCACTTTTTTCACTTAGTTTTACCATGTATTCAAGCTCAATTTCCTTGTAATTGTTGGACTCTTGGACTGTTCTGAGCCCGAAGTGCTATTCTGCTGCACTGCAGCTCTTGTCTGCGTGTCTTCTTGCTTGATTTGAGTTAGTATAGGGGGTTGTATGGCGTGGTTTTTATAACCCCTCTAGGTGTTTGATTAAATGCTTGCTCAATTGTTCATACTTGTTCTTACTTGTTCTTACTTGTTCTTGAGCTATTCTTGCTATAACCATTTTTTTTTTATTCTGGTGGAGTATGGAAAGTGGAGACATTGTTATCTTCATTTTCCAAATATCGTTCACCTACATTGATTCAATCCACATTCCATCCCCATTTCCATATTCAATTGCTTTGCATTCAGTTCATCTCCATCCTTTTAATTTTGCTCATCCCCTTTACTTTCTTCCATTTAAATTATGTTCTTCCCATCCTTTTAATTTTTGTTCATCCCTTCTAAATTTCTGCCATTTACTTTCTGTCCATCCCATCCTTTTAATTTCTGTCATTCCCTTGAATATGCATGTACTTTTGGTTTGTATATATAATGAGCATACACATCCTGAACCTAAAATAATTATTTCATATAAGGATGTATATTATCCTCTTGAACTAGTAAAAGAAAAGGATAAAAATTGGGATAAGGCTATCACATGTCAAAACATTTGTATGACACCTAAATCACATGATGGTATGCCTCAAGTTATGCTTATTCAAAGTGATTCCTTAAATGTTTTGCCTTGCTTGCAAATAAATGATAGTTTTTATTTGAGTAAGGCACCAACGTACTTGAGTAAGTTCATTGGGATAACCTGTGATTCATGGCATGAACATATGCAATATTCTTTTAACAACCATACTCAAGTTGCATGTGTTATGTTCAATAAATATGTTAGGATTTCATTTCAAATGGATGGGAAATTTATACCACATAGTTTTAATTGTGCATTCATTTGGAAATATGTTTTGGATTATTTTGTTGGCTTGAATCTTTCCTATCACTTGTTTGAATTCCGTTTTAACCACCTAACCCCTTTACTTGCAAAGGATGGCTTTGAGAGAACAATCTTTGATCCCGGACCTAATCTCCAAATACAAGGACAAGATGGTTCAATCTTCATTGAGGGAGTTTCATAACCCCTATCTCAACTACCACTTGTTCACTTCCTATGCTTTTCGTTATGATTGCCAAGTATTTTTGTTATAAACCTTCACTTTGAATGCTTGGAAATAATACTCATGGGTCTACCTTTTGTTGATTAGGCTCAAGGAAGATGTTCAAGCTTGAGGAATCTAGTAATACTTTCCAAATGCTACGGGAAGTTTCTTCTTACTTTCCACTTTTGTCATTCATCTCCTTCTTCTACCCAGTTCACTTTTTTTATGGCTTCTTTCTGAACTTTCAGATTTGAGGTCAAATCCTCTCTAAGGGGGATGGAATGATGGCAACTAGCAATTATTGGTGCTGGAAAGGAGCTTGGGCCTGCAAGATCAGTACTGAGGAATACAACCCAACTTCAAGCAAGGAAGAGAAGAGGAAATTTAGTGTCTTACAACTGTAGGGACACTACCCTTCGGGAGGGTACTACCCTACAGGAGGACACCCATGACCTTGGGATATGACACATGGTCCTATATTCCTCCTCAACCTTGTGAGCATAAAAGGCTTGGTGGTTCTTGCTCAAACCATCTGAAACTTATCTGATTCCCTTGAATCTGTGGCATCTAGCAACGATCATATCTGTCGTAGGAGTTGCCCGTTGCAGTGGCGATCATCTCCACTTTAATCCTCTTCCATTTTTATCTTTCTTCTTCATTTTGTTTTCCATTTTGTGTGTTGAATTTATTGCATATTTTCATCAATTTGACTGATTTCTAACACTGTTTTTGGTCCCTTGCTTCAAATTCTAGATCCGATAAATCAACTTCTATCAAGTGGTAAGTAATTAGAGCTCTGCTATTTTGGAGTTGTTTGGGGGCCATTTCTCACCATTAATTTCACGGCCTACTACACTTGTAGGTTCAAATTTTCACTTTTTTCACTTAGTTTTACCATGTATTCAAGCTCAATTTCCTTGTAATTGTTGGACTCTTGGACTGTTCTGAGCCTGAGGCACTCTTCTGCTACATTGCATTCAATTGCAGTCCTATATTTTTGGTCAACTTTAGTCTTCATCCTCGACATTTAAAACCTTTACTTTATATCCTTATACTTTTAAAATACCTTAATCGTAGTCCCTAACACTAATTAATTTTGTTTCGTTGCTACTGAATTCAATTGCTTAATAAATGAACTCAACATCCATATTGATTAAAAGAGACTTAACACTAAAGAGTAATGTGAAAATTTATTAAATAGATCAACAATTTAACAAAGCTAATTAACCTTAGGGACTGCAATTAAGGTGTTTTAAAAGTACGGGGATATAAAACAAAGGTTTTAAAAGTCAGGGACAAAGACTAAAGTTGACCAAAATTACAGGGACGAAAAACATATTTTACCATTTATTTTTTATATAATAGTAAACCATGAATTTCATTATAAAATTAATATTGATTGTGAAAAATTAATAAAAAAGTATATTACGTAAAAGCACAATATGCAACTAAAAAACCATTCAAAGATTATCCAAATGCTAAATATAAAAACTACAAGTAGAACCATTTAACTAAATTTCAGTATAACATAAAAACTTAATAAGATGATTAAATATAAGGTATAATATAATGTTTTAACAATGAGTTGGTATTAAAAAAACTTATAAAACAACTAATTTATAAGTTTATAACAATAAAAAGGATGGAAGGATTTTGATTCTGAGGTGTTCTCTTATATAGATCAAATAAGAATAGTAGAAATTATCCATATATTTTAGCAGATAATCATCTATGTACAAATCTAAACCTAGACTTATTTAATAGATAGATACCCTTCCTATATGGAAATTTTGCATGTACCTATTGAATGGATTATCAATTATCATTTTTAATGATTCAATATTCAAATCCTAACATTGCATATAAAAATTTACCTAGAGGTTAGGGTTAGAATCTACCTCTAATAGGAGCAATTAATACTACATCCATTTCTATTTAATTATTTATTTTAAAAAAAATAAATTATTCCTATTTAACTGTCCATTTACAAATTCAATGTAATAATAAATACATATTTAATAGGAACAGAGGTAGAGGTAGTATTAATTAAGGCTTTTATGAATTTTTAGTGTAACACCTTAAAAGTTATATTTAATATTTACTAATCTAAATTAAACTAGATGAATTCATTCAAGAGAGTCTATCTTTTTATTAACAAAACTTGAACTAGAAACCTTAACCAAAATCATTATTACTTATGATTTGTGATAAATAAAAATAGCATTGTCATTAATTTTGTTTGTAAAGAAAAGGAAAAAGGGAGAGATTGAGAAAGGTAGGGTAGAGAAGGAGAGATGTGGCCCTAGTTTCCAAGTAGCTGCAAAAACTGTTATATATGTGCCTCCTTGTAGCAGCCAGCAACAATGCTATTGCACGGTAACACACAGCAACCAACACTCTCCACTCTTCACTCACTCTCTCCGTTACTTCCTTCTTTCTTTACTCCTCACATCAATCAAACAAACCCTCACCTCACCTACCAACCAAAACCCTATAATATAACAACTCACATCACTACTACCATTAATTAATCTCTCTCTATATTTCCCTTTCTCTCACCTGAAACTGTCACTACTGACACAGTGCATGATCCATCACAATGGCTTCCGCCTGCGTCAACAACAACATCGGAATGTCGCCGGAAAAAAACTTCCTCGCCTGGGATCCCGAACCTGACTTCGAGTTCCGTCTTCAAGACCCCGTCGCCATGCTCCCCGCCGACCAGCTCTTCTCCGACGGGAAGCTCGTTCCTCTCCACCTCAAACCTTCCTCCTCCTCCGCCGCCGCTTCCCCCACCGCCACCTCCTCCGTCGCCGTCACCGACCCCTGCATCTTCTCCCCCAAGGCTCCTCGCTGTTCCAGCCGCTGGAAGGACCTCCTCGGCCTCAAAAAGCTCTACCACTCCACAAACGGAACCGCATCTTCCAACAAAACGACGTCGTCTTCTTCTAACAACAACAAGTCATCGTTGAAGCACTTTCTCCACCGCGGCAGCGTCGGGTCCAAAACGGCGTCGTCGTCTGAGAACGCTTCCATGAACCTTCCATTGTTGAAGGACTCAGATTGCGAAAGCCTCTCCATGTCCTCTCGTCTCTCGCTTTCTTCCTCCTCCTCCGGCCACGACCACGACGATCTCCCGAGGCTCTCCCTGGATTCTGAGAAGCCCAACCCAAATCCGAACCCGAACCCGATCTCCATCCACCGAAACCCTAGGATACGTTTGGTGAAGCCCAGGGCGGGGTCCTTCGACGGAAACAAAACGGACCAGAATCAGAGTCAGTTCCCGACAGGGACCAACCGGGTCGGGAGGAGTCCGATCCGGAGGGAACAATCTGGTACGGCAACGTGCAGGGGAGTGTCCGTGGATAGCCCCAGAATGAACTCTTCTGGGAAGATAGTGTTTCAGAGCTTAGAACGAAGCTCTAGCAGCCCTGGAAGCTTCAACGGTGGACCACGGTTCAAGCATCGTGGAATGGAACGGTCTTATTCGGCTAACGTTCGGGTCACTCCGGTTCTCAATGTCCCGGTTTGTTCTCTCCGGGGCGGTTCAAAATCCGGTTCGGTTTTCGGGTTCGGACAGCTCTTCTCTTCCCCACAGAAGAAAGAAGCCCCACTTGGCAGTAACAAGAGCCACCAACACAACAGTGTTAGGCACCGTAGCGATCGCAATTAACACAACACAACAAACACCCTTGAGAATGAGAGTGAGAGGGAGGGTAACGGTTAATTATTTAGGCTTTTTTCCTCTTTTTTTTTTAATTTTTCCACTTAATCTTTTTATGTTTTCTAATCTTGAATGAAAATATTGCAGGAGAACATTGTGGATTGGGGGGTTACTTTGCTCTTTAGTTTGATTAACGAGTTTTTGGATTAATGTAAATATGCGGGGTGTGTGGTGGGGGTGAGATTTTTAGATGTTGTTGATGATGTTGATGATCATGATGATCCAGGTCCTGTTTCTAACTTAGTTGAGCTTTTTTCCAGTGCAATTCCATGGCTGCTGTTTGTTATCTTCTGAATCTGACCAGAGAAAACATATGGAATCTCTCCACTTTTTTATTTTCTTGCTGGTTCTTCTTCTTAGCTTCCTTTTTAATTGAATAGTGGAAATTTTGCTTCTTTTTTTTTACATTAAAAATAAATTTCGAGATCTGTGGTGTTGTTGAGCTTATCCTAGTCTGTCTCCTACTCAGTTTTATTTTTTACTTTTTTTGAGTTGTGATTTCTTAATTGATTTTCTTTGTTATTTATACTGTGAAATTTTGGGAAATGATGCCAAAGATTCAAAGAGATGCGCCAGCTCTGCTGAATTATTTTTTGCACGTCAGTCTGATCCCAAAACCTTCATGTCTACTACTATTTTATTTTTACTCCCTGCTTGCATTTAAACCCAAACTATTTATTTTAGCTAAGTGACAAATTAACATTTATTTTTATATTATATGTTTCTTGGGACGTTAATGGGAGGGGAGGGGGGGGGATTACTCTCTGGCTGAGTGGTCGGTGGTCCACACCTGAACTCAGTGTGTGACCTTAATGGAAGATTCAATTGGGTGGGACAAGTTTCTTTACTTTTAATCAAAATGTGTACTTTGATCGGGGACATGGTATGAGTTCCCAGAAGGGATTACCATCCTTCAATGAATAATTTAACACCATTTCACTATTAAGTTTTTCCCTTTATGTGCGTCCAAGATTTTGGTGGATGGGTGGTGAAGAACATCCACAAATTTGGTCACCTTTGTCCTCACCTTCTGCTCTTCACTCCATCCCATTGAAGTGAAAAGATCTCCCTCCCAGACATGATTTTCACGGGATGGGTCCATCCCTAATTAGATATGGTAGGTCCATTTCCTGTTTGTTGCAAGCAATTTGATGTGTGCTAACCAAGTGCATAATTGAAGGAATGATATGTTCAAAAGTTCCTTTGGATGGAATTGGACATTTGGACCCATTTTCATCTTTATCATATTCTCCCCCACCGTGATAGAAATGTTTCTAGTTCCGTAGTACTTTATACTATATAGGCAGGCCCAAGTCACATAGAAATTATATAATACTTGTGAATTAACTCATAATTAGAGATTGGTTAATAGTTTGTTGCCTCCATTGATTCATGAGTTCCATCTCCAAACCCAAACTATTGATTGTATAGGATTCCTTGCACTCTGCAACAGGATTAAGCATCAATCCAACAATTCATTAGAAGCCAGAGAAAATAAAAATGCACCCACCAAGGAGATGGTAATCACGCTTGATTCTTTAATTGAAGGTGAGAAATATGCCATAAGCACGTGACTAACATGTTGCAATACTTTTGAGCCTAGCCACCATAAAGGCCAAACCCCATGTGAGAGAGCGGGGGTATTTTAATGGTCTAAATAAACAAATGAGTAGTCTCGTGTCTGGATCAGTTAATAGATGGGGATGGGATGAGACAAGTTCTGTTTAAACTCATTTTTTATTAGATAATATTATTAGTGTTTCGATTAAGTTTGTTATTTAATTGAATAGAACTCATCCGTCTTTTCAGACTCAAAAGGTAGGTCACCCATTTTTTTTAATTTAAGTGAAATTCTTTTGCTATTTTTTCTTACTACATCATGATTTATTGTCCGATTGGTTTACAGTTGGGTATAATTGAAAATTAATGGTTGAAAATGAATGTGCACATTTTACGAAACATGTTGAACGAAAATGATTTAAAATCAATTCTGCAGAATTGATTTTGGATTGTTAAAAATCTAAACCAAACGGGCACTTATTTTCAACTTTTCCTATATGAAAAATCTATTTTAAAAAAAAAAAAAATTGGTTCATATGAGCATAAACACGTGAGTTCGTTTTGCACAAAATTCAGTTGTCGCTGTCCACCGGAGTAGCGGGGTTTTGTCGAGCCGAGTCCCGTCCCGTCCCATCTTTTCTTTCATGGTTTGGGGTTGGGTCACTTGGGTGGGTGGGTCTATCACTATGAATTAATCCTTACTATTGATTTGACATTTTTCCATTCATGACCTATAGCCGCCTAGCATGCACTAAGAATATGCATATCCTTTTCATTAACTTTGCAAAGCTCCAAGTCATAATTTGAAGCCCATGCCCCAAAGAAGAAAACGGTCATGAGTTGAAATTTTAAACGGAGCTATATCATTACATTTTGTTTGAATTCGCAGGAAAGTATGATGATAAAAGTAATAAAAATAAGAAAATATACAAAAATAAATAAGTAATATTTATATATGATTTAAATAAAAAATAGGAAGAAAGAAATTGTTTTTATTTAATTGATTAAATAAAAATAAGAAGAAAATAAAATTTGGTATAATATTTTTCTATCTTTGATAAATTGAAAAGTTAAGTAAATTTTACCCTGGATAAATAAAGAGATAAAATTAAAATAGTAAAATTAATTCTATTAGTATTCTCTACTCTAATTTTTTTTCTTTTCAAATGATTTTTTTTTATTTTTTCCTCTCCTCTTTTTTTCTTTAAGCATTAGAGATTTATTTCTTGTTCATCAATAATATTAAAAGTTTAAAATAAAATTAAAGGGCTAAATATTTTTTTATCCCAGTAAAATACATCCAATTAGATTTTTGTCTTTAAAAAAATTAATTTCGATCATCACAAAATAAGAAAATATTATATTTTGATCCAGATAATTAATTTTTTTTCCTGTATATATATCCACTTTATTTTAATCTTATAAATGTCTTTATTTATTATTTATTATTCATAAAATTGGTGAATTTTAATAATTTTGTAAGTGTTACGGGTGTTGAGAGGTAATCACAATTTTTTTAGGATCAAAATATATAAAAAAAAACCTCATTCAGGAATAAAAATCAAATTTAGTGTATTTTATGTGAGTAAAAAATATGTTTTAGTAAAAAAAATGTATAATATTTAATTCGTTAAAAATTTACAAAGTTTATATTTTAAATTAAAAGTATTCTAGTAAATTTTTATTAATTTACTCTACAATATTAATTAGTTCTTTAAAATTTTATTTGAAATTTATCAATTTAAAAATTACAATATTAAAGTATTTTATTAAGTAAAATAAGAGAGTACTAATGAAAATAATATACTAAAATGATAAAATAAATAGAAAAGAAGTGGATTGTAAAAATTAATATGAAAAAAATAAAAAAGAAATAAGTAATTATTTATTTTATTTAGTTAACAAAAATTTATTAAAATACTTTTTTTTACCGTTGGTAAGATAAGAAAAGCTAGATAAATTTTAATCTAATAAGAAATAGATGAATAAAATAATATTTTTGTAATTTATATTTTTTATTTTAAAAGAGACCACTTTGATAGAAATTTGTTATTAACTTCTCTCCTATTTATTTCTTCCTTCTTTTAAATAAGTGATTTTATATCTGTTTATCCATTTTTATCTTATTTTTTCCTGTTTTTCTTAAACAAAGCATTTTAGTTCTTGTTTAAGTGTCTTTGTCAAAAATTAAAAAAATATTTAATATGTTTAAAATATAAAACGTTTTATTTTAAAATATTAATTAATACTAGTACAAATTTATCTTAAAATATTTATCATTTTAATAAACTTAAAATGTTTCCGCTCGAACAGAATTGTCAGATACATGTGATTAAAAAAAAAAATTAAATAAGAGAGTATTCCTAAAATAAAAAAGAAAAAAAAGAAAAGAAAAATTGATGGGAACTGGTACTATACTTTCTACTTTCAGGCTGGTATATTGTACCCGTTGGAAACAAGCAAGCCATGAAAATTGAAACCTAACCTACCTAGGCAGCATTTGCAGCCATGAGCCATCTTATCATCGTTCCCTACACTACACATTTTTCTTTTTCTTTTTAAGGCGTTCCCTTTGAATTGATGCTCGGATTTTGATGCGTATTGATATGATATGGTTGTGGCGTTTGACCAGTCTTAACTGGGTACTCCATTATACTACACTCACATTTGTTCCCATTAGAGTTTGGGCTTTGTGACAACGTGGAAATGGATGCACCCTCTCTACCGTCAGTCACAACTTTTTATACCCATCCTCCTGCTTAACCTGTCTGTTTTGGTGTCCCAATACAAGGGCATTTCTGTCTTTTCCATTTTGGACCAGGGAAGTGTTGTGTTGTGGCCTTGTAGTAGGGTCACGTGCCCCAAAATGATTCCCTAAAATCCAAATAAACCCTGGATTCTTGCTGCTAATTAATTTACATTATGGAAGGATAGTGTGATGTGACTTGTAGTAGTAGTAGTTTGGTTGTTTTGGTTAATGAGCTCAACTTTGTCATTACTTTCTCTTCACTTTATATAGGATTGAGGATACGTGCAATCATTTCTATCTTGCGAGGTAAATCAGCTGAAAAGCAACCCCAGATAATTAATTAATGAAAGACAACCAAGTCTATAAAAAGTAGCCCCCAAAGACCTTCATAGATTAAATATTCAATTGGGGTTGGGGGTATTTAAAGCATGATCTTGTTGATCTGATTTTCTGTGTCTTATAAATGAAAAGAAAACAATTTGTATGTTGAATAATGAGAGAGTCTGCAAAAGGCTGAGGGGAGTTTTGGGGCATCAAAGAAAGAACGTGCCCTTGTACAGTCGGGCCTCTGCATAGATTCCTCCTCATCCAATCCCTTTGATTCTATCATATGCAATGCTGCACCCTCCCTCTTCTCTCTCTCTTTGTATAGGGAGTGGGTCAGTGCACAAAAAAGGATGAAAAAGGAAGGGTGCTATGCTATTGCTAAAATGCTAACGGCTAAGAAAAGGTGGCGTTGGTACCTAGATGATGAGGGCACACACGACACAACACAAGAATTTTATAACATAATTTATTTATAATAAAGCTAAAAGTTAATAGAGTTATAAATTTATAATATGATTAAATTCATCACTTTTATTGTTAATTAGTCCCTCTACTTTTCAAAAACTTTTTGACATAAAATTTGGGGTATGATATGGCTGACTTAGGAAAATATCTCTGTACTCAACTACTCATCGTCATGTACATTACAGTGTCCCCTTATAAGATTCAAGGCAAGGCTGGGTGTATGGATGGGCTTATTTGAATAGAATAATGCTACACCTATCAGGTACGTACTACAGTGTGGGGGCATGTGAACTACTAGAGATCACATCACAGTATCTATATGAGCTGGACTGGGAAGGATAATTTGTTGTTGTTATGTTAGTATGTCATAAACTGCAATGGGTTTTGGTCCCTTTGGAATTTAGTACTACCATGGACAACTTTTTACGGTTTTACTGTAGCTCAAACAGAAAGGTTGGAGCTAAAACATATCCTTTCCTTTTCCTTGTTTCTCCAGTTGTGCAACAAAACGACAACACCAAACCAAGCCATGGTTCAGGCCAATTGCTTCAGGTAATAAGATTTGGTAATGCTTGGGAAAATATGCATGTGTCACCAAATCGTTCGAATCTTTTGCGTTTATATATAAACATGCATGGTTTTCATATATTAGGAGTCTATATCACCATCTAGATGGTGCGGTGTATGGTAATGGTGGACCCAAGAGTTCAATGGAATTGGGTCTCACACTTTGTTTCAGAAGATTATTAAGAAAGTTAAATGGGCCGGTTTACCACCAACAAACAAGGCATGCTCCTTTAGATGGGGCACCTGCTATGTAGCCCCACCGTAATATGGGTTCCTCCTCTTTTCCTCATTTGTTTTCGTTTTCTAAGCTGTAGGGAATGGGATAACTGGTGCCTTGTAGGATATGTATTGGAAAGCATAAACTTGTAATAAAGACTTGTGTGTACCATAAAAAGGGACAAAAATTACAAATCCTAACAAGAATTCAATAAATTGAATTTATCATTCCTAACAAGTTTTAAATTTAAGAATTCATTAGTGTTTTTTTTTTTCTTTTGAGATTTCAAACACAGAAAGGAAACCCACTAGGGTCAGCCTAGTGGTGGGGGATTTAGGTAGTTTAACATGAAGTCATAGTTTTGAACCTCATTGCATTCCTTGTATACAAAAAAAAAAAAAAAAAAACAAAAGAAAGGGATAAGTAACCTAAATACAACTTGTAACTGACTGCCAATTTTGAAGTCCTTAACTGGTACCAGGCAAGTACATGCCTAACAAGAATTCAATCTAAGGGGTTAAGGGTGCATTGCATACATATGGAAACAACGGAAGTTGATTAAGCTGATGATAATTCATCCAGAACCTTCGGTGGTTGTTTTCTCTGCAAAATTATATATGAAACAATTCGGTAGTAAGAATATGAACAGAAAAAAAAAAAAGGATTTAAGTATGCAAATTATAATCAAATCAATGCAAAGTTGCAAACTATGATTCAGATAATGGTCCATAATTTCATGGAAGATGTGATATAAACCATTTGTCATTGCTACATCTTGTAAGTACTTTGACAAAGCAATTTATCCAACTATTAACCACTGTAATTCCGAACAGTATCACTATCTCATGCTTGTCAAAAGGTATCTAATGCAAGGCATGACTTTCCTGTCATCTACAAAGGCATATCATTCACTTTGGCGAGTTATAGATATTCTAAATCAGATTGCCACATGCCTGGACTTCTGATGAGTTTGTCTAGTAGTCTGCCCTATTCAGCTCAAGGTGCCTTACTTTTTTCTGCAGGGACAGAGTACCTAAAGTCCTTTGGTTCTCGTTAGAATCTTATCGTAGACATCATAACTAATAGGGTTGTCAAAATCTTCAGTGGCCCTAGCAGCACATTAACGCTGTGTTTGGTCCAGCATTTGCAAAGCCAAAATCCCGTTTAAAGAATAAATTTTACAGTGGACAGTGTACATAATATGCTTGGCAGTATTGAGACAATCAAGTTATGAAAGCAATATTTTATTACTTTTGCTGTGAGTAAATTTGGTTTGTGTGTATTAACAATGATATCTTTTAACTTAATATTATATTACTGTTTTAATCATAAAAAATGTCATATCATTTTGGCAATATTTATACATCTGAAAGTACTTTTTACCAACACTATCTAAAGTCTAAACAACATTCATCATGTTAAAATCACTATTCTTATAAATACTTCTAAACATAAATTAATTCACTCAAATCTACTTCTAACAAAAAAAATGTAAGATCAAATTTATTAAAAATCAAAGCTTGCAAACTCTAATATAAGCATGCTTACTGGCCACTTTCCATATCAAGCTAGAGCAGCCCGGATGCTTCTGGGCTACCTGATAAGATAATTATTAGGATGAAGCGATGATTGCTCTGCAGTATGCCAGCTAGAGTGTGATTGATCAGAGTGTTCTACTCATGGCAGGTGCATGTGGGTTCAAGAGTTTTCCATAAAGGATGAAACTCATTCTAATGGGAAAAGTTATCAAGGAACTTTCTCAAAAAGGAAAGCAAGTCACAGGTTGGCTAAGAAAAGGGAGCCTGAAGTTGTACACATAATGTACTGATGCAATTCAGCTAATTAGCATGAAAGTGATGGAAGATATGAATTATTAACTCCAAATATAGCCAAAAAAAACACCGGTTCTCCATGAGTATTTATGTGAAAGGGAGTATTTAATAATTCATTTGGTAGAGAAAAAACTTGGAGTCTGTAGTTCCAATGTAGCTGACAAGAATAAACTTTGATGGCTTCCAAGCTAGTAAACCTGGACGTTTTATTCTTGGACAACTTGGTTCTACAACACAAGCACTAATGCGAAAGCCGGTTGAGATGGTAGAAGCAAATAACAATCAGACCCAAGCTAATAATAATGTGGTGACTTCCAGAAAAATAAACAAAAATGCTGTTATATGCAATATTAGCACAGATTTGAAATCATTTTATCAGAGTAACCTGCCCGCAATTAGAAAGAAGGGAGAAAATTATAATATGTCCACCTCAAGTAATCAGCTCATGTGCCATAGTTTCAGATTTTGCCCTGATGAAATGTAAGTGACTAGTAATTTAATCAGGAACCTTAAAGGAATAAATCATTCACAAAGCAGGACAGACCGTTGATTGCTGTAAGTTTTATTTGAACTTTGACCAAAGTAATAATAAACTGTATACTGGCTAGAAAGAGAGCATATATGTGGGAGAATACAGAAAATACTACAATACTAGCGGTTAGTATTAGTAACTATTAAAAAAAAAAAAACTATAAGATTAAGCCTCTGGAGACATGTATATACCATGAGTGGTGCCAATAGACAGCATGCGGTCCATATTATCAATCCGCCCTTGTATGGATTTTAGAAGTGAATTCAGTGATGAAACTCTTTTCCTAACACTAGAAATCTTGGCAGCATGTTGCATTATGAATGGCAAAGGTGCATCTTCGAGTAACTGATCAAGTTCTGCCAAAATAAAAGATAAATTTTAGGGTCAGCAAATTGTAGACCTAGTGTATTCAGAAATGGTGACATCCTACAGAAATAGGAGAAGCTATAGCAGAGGTACTAACATTAAACATAACTTAACCAGAATCATAGTATGTCAACAAAAAAACTCAGATTAGTATACTACAACTGCAAGTTTGACATGCCAATGAAGACTCCATGGAGAGAAGATTGCCAAGACAAAGGTTTTTGTCATCATGCATACCAACCGGATAGGGTAGTCATCTTGGGAAGAGTGAAGTGTTTTATCTTTGTCTGTGGAATATCTAATTGGCTTTATGGTGCACCAAACTTTTGGCTCCAGTATTCTTCATGGTAAAACCAGACTAGTCAATAGCGCACTATAGCGGCGTAGCGGTGCGGAGCAGCCCCTGCTGCTATACAAAACCTCAGTTTCCCGCTACGCTATAGCGGTTATAGTGGCCACTATAGCGGTATTGTTTGGGACTCAGGTATTGTTTGGGGGTCGGCCGCTATGCACCGCTATCCGCGATTGATAACTATGGGTAAACACTCTTTGCAAGAGGCTAAGAAATGCACTCTCTTAAAATTTGCTAGACTTGACCATATAGTTGCAAACTTAACTTTCTTATTCCACTGAGATGGAAGGAAACGTGATCTTGTGCTTTTAAATAAATGGTTAAACCAAGTGGTTAGGTCAAATTAATATTCACAGTTCTTAATAAAATACTTCCAAACCAGGCGGCTAAGGGTCCTTTTGGTTTACAGTTGGATAGGATTACGATTAGATTTATAGAATTAGAGTGTGTTTGGTAAAACTAGCTGAAAGCTAAAAAGCTAGCTGATTTGATTAGAGATGTTTGGTAAAACTAGCTGAAATTGGTAAAATGACATACAAGGACATCATTAATTATTAAAAATGATGAGTGAGGGTGGTGGAGGGATAAACTTGTAATAAATTTTCAGCTAATACCTGAAATAAGAGCTTTTTTAAAAAAGCTACCCCATGTAGTTTTTAAAAAAAAACTAGTAGCCACCTAAAAAAACTACCTTACCAAACATTGATGAAATGGTTTCAGCTACTAATTTCAGCTTTCATCTATAGCTGAAATGTCTTACCAAACACATTCTTAATGGTAGAAGAATGAATGGTGCACAATTTACAAAGCACGTTAGACGGAAATGATTTAAAATCAATTCCACATAATTGATTCTAACCGTTCCCAACTGGGAATCAAACAGGCACTAAGAAGTGGACCATCATAGAACTGGCCCGTCTGGACCATATAACTTGCCAGCATAACTTACCTATTCCAATAATATTAACTTTTTTTTATGAGGGTTAAACCAAAGGTATCAATTGCAAAAGCTAATTCTAAGCTGCCAATAATTTAATGTGGCAGAACCAAAAAAAAAAAAAAAATCTTCTTCCAGTTGAGAGAATCAAACAATTATTTCCATCTTTTTATTTCTTGAGGTTTAATATTCTCATAGAGGAAAAGAAAGACCATAGAAACATAAGCATTACTTTTTTAACCTTAAATTAGCATGAACAAAGTTACCAAAGCTACAAGAAAGCAAGACCACAACTGCTACTTGCCCAATGGTGCAGCAACTCTCTTCGCAACTTCATTTTACCACTAAGAAATCTATCTTCAAATGCTTGTAAGAAGAACAAAATCTCTACCCATAGAAATCAAACATTGTACACCCTTGTTCATCTCAAGTGCGCCTATGACAATGCATCTTCATAAATTGCACATTCTTCTTTCTTCCCAGTATATATAGAATAACAAATAATGCCTCATCTCTTATGCCTTTTCTGAGTTTCTAAAATATAAAGTTCAAAAAGACTAAGACAAAGTGTTGCGAGTAGTGATCAAGTAGTAAAAGTGCCTACTTTCCTCACACAAGGCTTGAATTTGGGTTGTCTCCAAAGCATTTGGTAGGGATAAACCAAGCTGGCACATGCAAATTATTGGGATTGACTGTTTCTCTCTTGACCTCATAGCAAAACCTCACTACTGCTTGTATAACTACAAAAGTGGATATTCCTGTCTTAGGCCCATGGAGATGGCTCCTTTGGTTTCAACTGTATGTTGAACAATGAATAGAATAATGCTTAGGACAGTGTAGTGCCAATGTTACTACTTACTTCACAAGCTTATAGAGTAGCACGCTAGCATCTGTTTGTCCGGAATCAAACATTGTCAAATTCCAGAAACCAAAACATAACTCGCACTTTAATAACGAACATGGTAATAGTGGTAACAACAAGACAGAAAATTTTCTCCAATAGTAATAACAACAGCAAGAAGAGAGAGGGGGGGGGGGGGGGGGCGGAATCTATTTGCAACACAAGACATGTAAATTATAATCAGGCAGTTAAAATTTCTTAAAAACAAATAACAAAGTCGCTAATCCTGAGATCACTGGGCATAAGAAGAAAAAGGGAAAAGGCGAAAGGAACCTCCGGTGAGACGATCGATGGTGGAAGAGAGGTGGTGCTGGCTCATGAGAGTTTGTTGAGCTCTGGAATCGAAATCCCTAATGACAGTGGAGAGCATCGAGGAAAGGCCTTTCGCCAGTACATCGGAGCTCTTCGCCAGGGGATCACTGGAGTTATCGGCTTCGGCGCCGGAGCTGTTCTCGCCGGCGTGGGAACTCGAAGGTTCCGTTTGAACGACGACGCTGTCGTTTTCCTCAGGTGAAACGCAATGAGTGCCAGAGGCTTCTTCCATTGTGGCTCGATTTTTCTTCCACGTGGCCAAGAAATATGGTGGGAGTAGTTTCGCGACAGAAGTGGTGGTGGTAAATTATGCAGTGACGGGAAGGAAGATGCGGGCGTAGCTCATGTCCTTAACCATTTTTCTCTAGTTTTGCTATGATACTCAATAATTTTATATTAATTAATGATTAATGGTTAATGATGTATAAATTTTTAATTATAGATATATTGTTTTTTGGTAAAGTTATAGATAGATATATTGTTTGGCTAAGATGTTCTTAATTACTTTAATAAAAATAATGCATAAAAAAGCTTTAAAATTAAAGTCATCATTTGTTGATTCAAGTAATAAGAAACTAATTTAGCTTGAATAAAAACTAATTTTAGCCCGAATTTTAAAAATATTGTTTTATATTCATGTTATTTTAAAATACCCTAATGTTAATCTCTAACGTTAAGTAGCTCTATTAAACATCTTATGTGACATAACATAATTACATGTTAACATCCCACTTAGTCCAATTAGGCAGGTGACTCTGTTCTAATTTTTAACATTTTAAAAAATTAATGAAAGTTCAACTAAAACCTAATCTTTTAAAACCTTGATTCCCCAATCTTCATTGTTGTCGTAGAGAAGGTAGAAACGTTGCGCTTAAGCTAAAAGACACTATTGAACATTGCAAGTTAGTGTTCAGAGAAAAAGACTGGTGGTTGAAATCTTCATGTTTTTCATACTCGAGAGGTAAAAGATGTAGGTGTGGGGAGAAGGTTGTCTTACTCATATCAAATAGTGAAAAAAAAAACTAGATGTGATTTTTGGAGGTATCTATTCTAGGATGTATGCCCTTGTCATCTTATTGTTCTCTTTGTTTTCCTTTTTTTTTCTATTTTCCTGTGTGTTTATGTTTTTCATCTTCCTTTTTCATCATTCTCTCATTTTTTTCCTTGATTTTGTCTCTAGGAAGACACCAAGAACATGCAATTATTTTAAGTGGGCTGATAAGGAGCGGCCACAGGAAAATGCTTGCGGAAAGGAGGAGGGGAGAAGGAAGGTGTGTTTTCCAATTTTTTCGTGACCGACCAGATACTCGGCCAATTAGAAGGGAGACTAATCATTAGCTTATCAAAGAAAGGCTCAAGCAAGTGTCATACCCTCCCGACCGAGTTATCTTAACCGACTATACTTAGTGGACACTGACTTAACACTCCTCCATTAAGAGAGTCAATTATGGTTATGATTGTGCATTCACAATTAGTGAGACATTTATGACTAATCAACACCCACCCCCATGATTACGCTATCAACCCCTAATTACCATCATGCTCAACTATCTCTCACTCACCTCATTATATAAATTACACATCAAACGGGACCCCAAGTATGTTCTTCTTATACTCATATTCTCTTGGATCTATACTACTTGAGCACTAGAGTCTCTACAGGTACCAACCACCCAATCTCTTCTCGTGGATCTCCTTCAATGGTCTCTTATGGATTCTCTTCGACGTGATCAAACGGTCCGAGCACCATTGATGAATATTTGTGAGGACATTTGGCGCCCACCATGGGGCGACGGTAAAACGTTTCCCCAATCACTTTTTTTTTTAAATTTTATGACATCTCCTCGAACACTAAAAGGTTCATACTAGAAGTTCTTGCATTATTAGAAAGTTACTCGATCAAGTAAGAGATTCGTCAACTCTACATCAACATCAAACAAATTGAAATATTCTTTTGTCAATCAAATTCTCCTTAAGCTCCATGCTCCCATTTGCACCAATGGAAAGATTGCTAATAATACCTTTGTGGCATTGCATAAATCCCTACATGTGTATAATTCAGTTTTGAATAGTGATAACAATATTGTTAACTACCAATTTATCTATAATTTTATTATCTAAACGTACCCAATTAATTTTGGAACCAATAAATATATATATATATATAAAGATTTGGATAAAGAATAAAATAAAGTTTAGTCATTAAATAAAATCTAAAAGGAAATCTAATTATTAAATGGATGAAATCAAATCTGAAAGCTTCCAAGAATTATGATTCACTATAATGAGTACCAACAGATATGTAAAGATTACTCTTTTATTAAGTTTTTTGGAAGGTGAATTATCTTAAGGTAATTATTAGTTCCTTTCAGAATCTCAATAATGTACTTGATTAGACTAACCCATACTTTTGTGGTAATTGAAGCACCTCAAACCCATTAAGTTCTATGATAATTCAATGAATCCTTAAGAGATTAAACCTATTATCGTGATTTAGAGTTTCAGGTTCAATGTTAGAGTTTATAATATTAAGGTTCACCTTTCAGTTCTTCTTCCTAATATCTAAAGACATGTGAATAAGAGGTCTAACAAATTCACAAGCATTAACCAACGGGAGTTAGTTCAAGTGGTACATGCTTGATTCCCCCTAGGTATGGCCTCGAGTTCGAGTCTTGTGGATGGAAAAAAATATCTCATTGGTATAGATAGCTTCACCATGATGTGGAGGTTCCTAGATTAAACAAGATAACCTCCCTTAGAAGATACTTGTGGTTTAAATGAAAAAAATCATAATTCCTAGAATAAGAAATTTACCCAGCCATATTTAAATCAAAATCAATAAATGTCAATCCAAACATGCTAATTCAACATGACTACAAAGAATAGATTAGAAAAATAAAGAAATCCAAATTCTGCTCTCTCAAAGTCATTGTCTTGTTGATTTGGTAGAAATCCTATGTCTTGCTCCCAAAGGTCTTGAATTCTCACTCTTAAGGCTACTCTCGATTTAAACTTCAACACTTTTAAAATTGTGCCCTATATTAGCTTTTATAATTGGGAAATAAAAATTGGGTCAAACCCATAACTAATTAATAGCAACAAGAGGCTCAAGCCCGTACCTTTTATAAAATTCTTCATTTAATAGCCAAAATCCCTCCTCCTATCAAATAAAATATATAAAGTAGTCATATGAAATAAAAGGATAAAAAAATACACGCTTTAAATAACTAATATGGATGGTTATTCATAATTAGAATGCCAATTTACCCAATAATATTATGTATTTTATGCCCACATCAAATAGCACGTTTACCATACCTTTAATTAAAATGTGTTTTCATTATATGTATATCCAATCAGCATTTATTGCTATAATATGCAATATTTTTAATTTCTAAATTCGGAAATAATGTCTGTTGGGAGTACTATTCCAAATTCGTGAAATTATTTCGCGCATTTATAGTATCTACATACACATACATTTATCGCTTAAGTAATCCCACACTTACATAAGCAACAATCTCAAAGAAATACACTAATATCACCGATATCGGCACTATAGTTGCTTTAGAGGCATCAAATACAATACAGTAAATAGGCATAACAGGATATAACCATGCATATGTCCTGGATATCACATACAACCCGAAGGTCCCACAGTACACTCTATCATATCAAAATGAATCGTCTATGCCTATACAAAAAGAAATAAAAATCAATAACTAGCATCCAAAAGAGGAGAGCCATCACTAGCCTCAAACGACAGCTACTGACCATCTCTGCCCTGGCGAGATCCCCTGCAAATCTGAAGGTTAATTCCCACAGAGTGGGGTGAGACCAACGTCCCAGTGATGCGATACAGTGTGGGGAGTCAGACAAGTGGATTGCAACCAAGTATACATGTACATTAAGAGTATCATATATGAGAGCAAGTAAGCATAATCAGAAATTCTAAGCACTTATACAATGTTTATGATGCAGTGCAACTGTCTGTGAAGTGTTGTTACCCGACACCCGCGGTCCTTCCACTGATAAACGTAACTGTGAGTGAGTGCTCGGCCATGTGACCAAGGGACGTCGTCCAGGGCCACCTAAAATTAAGTTTTATTAGCTGTATGGCTCATGGCTTGATTATTTGCTTGGGGTGAGGATCCCCATCTTCCCCTTGGCCGAGGGGTCAATGAGATCACCTCGTCTTTCTTAAACATGAGTGCCCGAAGGTGCTGTGATGGTCCGAAGACCCTGTGATAGCCTGAAGCTCTGTAATAGCCCGAAGGCGCTATGATGGTCCAAGACCCTTGCATTATGTTCAATGATGGCCAAAGGCCCATGAATGCTTAGAGCGAGAGCAAATAGTTCAATAGTGCAAAAATATCCAAATCCACTACCCTAGGGTTTGGAACCCAACTCATGGAATAAATCAATACAATAATCTACACTAGGTTTGTCAAAACACAACCACAATCACAATAATAGCAAGGAAAGCAAGATAGGGGGTCATACATAGGATATAAACCAAGAAAGAAAGTGGTGAGAATCACACTCACCTTAGGGGCAAGGAATAATTAGGAGAAATGGAGAAGATGAGAGGTTGAGGAGGAAGATCCTAAGGAGGAGGATGAGCTTGATGGATGGGGAAGCCTTTTGAGCCTTCAATGGAGTTTTTCTCTCTCTAGAATACTCTATATCTCTCTCTCTCTCTAAAGTGAAGGGAAAGTGAAAGAATGAGGTTGGAGCCCTAACATTAATGTTTTAAAAGGTGCAGGAATCGTGCCTGTGCTCAGAGCTCGCTCAAGCGCAAGGCAAAGGATTCCAGGCGCCGATTCTCTCAGGCTATGCTCGGAGCGCAACTTGAGCTGAATTCCCTCACTTTTTCTCTGTTTCCTGCGCTTAGGTTGCGCTCGGAGAGCAGCTTGAGCTTAATTCCATAATTCCTGTTTCCCCCTGCGCTCAGGAAACAGGTAGCAGATTGGAATTTCCTTTGTTTTACTGATACCTTCTATGCTTCTAACTCCAATTCCTCTCATCCTAACCCACTTCTGTGTTATAAAACCTCTTCCATTACTATTTAAGTTCATAAATGTTTCATAATTTGGGATGTTACATAATACACTCTCTATATCACTTTCATGAGGTTGGTATGACTATTTAACATTTAATACATTAAATTCTTACAATTTATGACTAGAAAGTCAACATATATGAAATCAATAATGAATACAATATTAACATAAAGGGCTACTTAGAATTGAAATATTGCTAGAAAGATTAAGTATTTAGCCAATCTCTACATCTCCATATTAAGTATGTATTGTAGGAAACCACAGGAAACACTAGAAGGGGTTGAATAGTGTTTTATAATTTCAAATTGATTTAGGAAAACCTTTCACAAGCAAACTTTTCACAAAAGGAATATAAGTAACTTGCTGAAACTGGAAGTTATGTACTTGCTGAAGTTGCTGTCAGTAGGTCCCAATAAAATAGTTTGAAAACTTGTTTTTAAATACGTTTGGAATTTGTTTTAGTTCAACTTATAAAAACAGTTTACTCAGAACCCTCCAGGTTAGTTTAATCAAATATAAAGAGATAAGGGGTAATAGAAACCTTAGCCACAGATTTATACTGGTTCACCCCACTTTCACTGTGAGCTACGCTCCAGTGAGTCCATGCAACTAGCAATGGAATTTCCACTAATTTCAGAGATTACAAGTATTCTTTTACAGTCAAGTCTCTCTCCAGGCTCTAACGAAGTATTCTTTTATCCACAAGCCTCTCTAGGCTCAAAACCAAGTATTCTTTGTTTCTCCAAGCCTCTCCAGGCTCTTAGACACTTGAAAGTGTTTACAAGTGAACTTTGTTTAAGTTACAGAACCAAAACAAGTTCCTAACTTAAACTGAAATGAACTTGTACAAAGTAACTGAGTATGACTCAGGATAAATGATTTTTTTTGTACAATATATCAGAGAGTAAGCAGCGTTGATTTTGCATGCGTTTTTGGCTTGATACAATTATTTTCTCTTTTCTTGAAGTCCTTCAGGAAGCTATATATAGGAACAGAATTGAGTCCGTTGAAGATTTCTTAACAAACCACCGTTGAGAGATAGCATTAAATGCTGTGAGGGTCGTTGAGAGGACATCTTCTGATAGGCTTCTGACTTGAGCATAGCAGGTGTTGCAAGTATGTTACAGTTTTGACACACTGCAGGTACAAAGGTTTCCTTTTCTGGTACGAGGATTCAAATAAGTGCATAAAGGACTCTGTAATCTTTCCTTAAATGAAAAAAACTTGCAGAAGACGTTGAGGATGCATTTGAGTCTTGTTCAGAAAGCCTTCTGACTAGAGACAAATGCCACGTAGAAAGTCTTCAGCAGGTCTTCTTAATTCAGACAGTTTTCAGAGGGTTGATTAACTTCAGCAGGTTCTTCTCCTTCAGAAGGACGCACCACTTCAGAGGGTTATCCCTTTAGAGAGTTGTTGAAACATGTGAAATAACCTTAAAAGAATTTGTACTATTTTCTCAGAATACTTTAACCAAATTTGTTATTCATTAAAACTTAGGGTTATGAGACTTAAACATTATTAATCTCTTAATAATATTTTGAGACTCAACATGTATTTAGTCGATATCCACTCTAAGTGTTTTACCAAGCTATGCATCTCTATTAGGGGCCAAGCCAAGATCTAAAGTCAAGGGGGCCAAATATAAAGATGTTTTGATTAAAAAAACTAATAGATTGAAGTTTGAGTCCGATTATAAATATTATTGCTAAATAAATAAAGTTGTTAAAAAGAAAACAAGGAAGATAAAATATGGAATTTGTATAGTAGGGGAATACTTCAACTAGTATGGGTATAAGTCAAACCATGAAGATTGAAAACATCGATAATAAGTAGATGGTTAAGACTTTTTATACTTTGAAAGTTTGATAAGGACCAAAACTTAAATAAGCCCGTTGAATATGATCGTGTTGCTCAACTGGATAGTCCTAAATTTGTTTTGTTTCCTTTTTTAGAATCATGCACTACAAAAAATCGCATTTTAGCGATGGCCATGGGCCTTCGCTACACAACGAAAAGCCATCGCTACAGGCTACGTAGTGACGACTTAGAGGCAGCCACATGGACGTCGCTACAGAGCTCGTAGTAAATACAGTAGCGACGAGAAAAGTGAGTCGTCGCTACGTAGAGACGGCCATACCGTCGCTGGAGCCGTCTCTAAAAACATGGTCGTCGCTACGAATAATTGTTTTCTTTAATTTTTTATCTAGCGACGGTTGTAGTGTGGCCATGGCCGTCGCTACAGGTAATTTTTTAAAATTAAATTTATTATTATTTATTTTATTTTAATAATTTATTAATTTATTATTTATTAATTTTAAATTATAAAAACAATACTACATAAAATATATATATATAATATACACATAATCTGTTCAACAAATAAATAAAACCATAAAAAACATAATGAAAAAGAAATCAATGGCGGCGACGATGCTGAGGCTGTGGTGGGGCCGACTCCTCCTCATCATTCAACGCTTGGTCATCCAAGGCGGTATCATAATGGGGGTGCGGCTGAGCCTGAGCCAGAGCATCCGAAGCCTCGAGCAATTGTTGCATCCGTCGTCGGAGTCGTCCTAACTCATCCTCTAACTTTGCAGCCTTCGATGGCCTGGCGAGACTCCTGCCTCACTTCATTGACTTCCTGGCGCAATGCCTCCTCAGTTGAATGCCATGACCCGGACCCGTCAGTACTCTCGCTGGTGTGAGCCCGAGACTCCTGAGTCAAGCTGGTCACACCTGGACGAATATTGGAGCCAAGTCCCCGGTGCCATAACAACGGCCTCAGGTCTTGCCACCTGCTACATCCCTCCAGATTTCCATCTTGGTGAGAGATCAGTCATGGAGGTGTCCCCCATCTGTGACTCCACCTCCTCAGGCGCTCTTTGTAATTTGTCTGTTGAGGTAAAAGTAAAATTAGGTATTAGTTATATATTCAATTGCATAAATATGAAATTATATAAAAAAACACTTACATAGGTGGACCGCACCCGGTCATTTACCCAGCCACCACCCTTTTGACGTGGGTGGCAACAAAGAACTCGTCTAGCTCGACCTCCCGCCCAAGTTGTTGAGCCTACAAAAATTACACAAATTAATTAATTTAACAACAATAGAAACATAATACAGAAGAGTGTTTGTTTATACATACCATATCCAACGCCACCTCATGGTGGACCCTGCGGCCCGTGGTGTGGACTCCCCCTCGCGTTGAGAAGCTTTGGTTGCTCTTGTTACGAGCGGACTTGCCCTTGAATTTCGCAGAGTCCCAGTAGGCCAAAGACCCTCCCAGGCCTCCTCACCACACCACGTGGGCCTCCTCCCAGCCTTCCAAGCATTGTTCATCATATCTTGAAGGCGACGATCAACCCTCCGCTCGTACACCTTCTTGATTTGGGCCTCATGAGAAGGGTCCCAAGTAACTCGGCTCTGCAAAATAAAAATATGGTAAGTTATGACAAATTGACATATCTTAAGAAAAAAATTAAAGTGGATAGGGTTTTTAATTACCGTGAACTCTTCCCACCACCTGTCCCTAACATCCTTCGGGGTGACCTCCCAAAGGTAGTGAGGACCTCGAAACTGCGAACAAATCTCATGACCAATGACTGTGATAGGTGGGTTGGTAGGCACCCACTTGCAAAATAAATATTCAATATTAAGTTAAAACAATTAAAGATATTATATTAATATCAATTCTAAAGAAGGAAAAAAGATAAACAAACTCACCCCCTGCCAAATGGTATGATAATACCCGACCTTGAGCGTCTACCATGAGGTCGGCTTGAGCCGACACCCTGGAACCGAGCTGGCTCCCCATCAGACTCATGGTCAGCGTCCCTATCCAGCTGATCCTGAGCGTCGTCAGTGTCTAGGTCGGGCACAACGTCCTCCTGCACTAGAGGCATTTGAACTAATCCCGGTGTCGGGATGAACTTCATACCATCAAACTGGGGAGCAGATGGTGGAGGGGAGGAAGAAAAATACTGGATGGCGGCCACCGGAGTCACTGAAGGAGATGGATGTTCCGACATCTGATCAGAGTGTGAGGGAGAGAGGTTGGCTGTCTCCTGCATCGCGCGAGTTGCCCGTGCACGTAGCTCGCCTGGAGGGATGAACCTCCTTCTACTCGGTGGGATCTTCTCTCCACCTCTACCACACATCCTAAGCACTAATGACTATAGACATTTATAAAAATTAAATAATTATATAAATTAAAATTACTAATTACATATTACTAATATACTAATTAATAAAATAATTACTAATATCTAATTACTAATAAAACTAATAAAAATAATTACTAATTACTATAGACATTATATAAAAATAAATAATTATATAAATTAAAAAAAACTAATTACTTAATTAAATAATTATATAAATTATAAAAACTAATTACAAATTAGTAATTACTAATAAATTAAATAATTACTAATAAATTAATAAAACAAATAAACTAAGCTATAAAACAAATAAATATTAATTACAAATATTTTTTTTTTTGGTAATTGAAAAGGAAGAAAGAAAGAAACAGACAAACCAAACTAAAGTCTCACAAAGAGACCCCTCTAGCATCTGCATCAAGGAGAGAAAGATCCTGGGTAGGCTCCTAAACCACAACAAAGGTAGACCCATTCTGAACTCCCAACTTAGCAAGCCAGTCAGCGCAAGAATTGCCTTCACGCAGAATATGCTTAAAGGTCACATTCCACTCCTGATGCACAAGCCTAGCAATACCTTCCAGAATGGAAGAGTATTTATGGAACTTAAGGACTGGAGCAGTAATCAGAGACAGAGCTAACATTGAATCTGTCCAGCAAATGATATTTCGGTAACCTTCCTCCCAAGCAAGAAGAAGCCCAAAACGAATAGCCAATAACTCAGCTTGAAGAATTTCTGAGAAGACCATATGACCATAAAAACCTTTCAGCCAGTTACCTAAGTGATCTCGAAGCAAGCCACCGAACCCAGAAGGACCAGGATTCCCGTGGGAACTCCCATCCACATTCAGAGCCACACAACCTTCAGGAGGAGCAATCCAATGAACTGTGCGAGCAACCCGTGGGGGAAGATCAGCCGCAGGGGAAGAAAAATAGGACAAAGAACGAGAGAGCTGAACTGCCTGGGAAATAAGAACGTTCGGGTTTGTTGATTTTTTCTAAAAAATAAACTCATTCCTAGACTTCCAAATGAGCCAAACCACAACGAAGAAAAGGGATCCAAAAGAAGAAGCACACCATCAGACCCAATCATAGGGGGGTTGTTTGGGAAAACTATGGGAAGGAGCTAAGACCCAAACATAGCCAAACCGAAGAAGGAAGTAAGCAATCACGCAAACAGTGAAGAACATCCTCTTCCCTGGTCGCGCAAATCGAATAGGAAGCAGATGTACTCAGATGGCGAAGATGAGCAGCTTTGGTTAGAAGAACTCCAAAAACAGATTGCCAAAGCATAAAACGAATTGATTCAGAGGCTTCTAGTTTCCAGACCCAAGAACCAGTATTCTGATGACCAAAATCCCGAATTTGAGCAAGGAGCCAGCTATACCCATCCTTAGCTGAGTAAAGACCCGTAAGAGAACCACCCCAAGTAATTAGATACTGTACCCCTTAACAAATAGTAGTTTTAGAGACAGCAAGGAATTCTGAATCGCAGGAGGAATGGACGTATACAGGGAATTAAAATGCCAAACCCCATCCTTGAAAACATCTCGCACCTGAACCTGAAGATCGTGAATATCAACATAATCCACCACCAACTGACACAAGGGTTTCCCAGGTAGCCACTTATCATACCACATATTGGAGCGGCCGTCCTCAATACGAGCATGAAACCCATCCTGGAGCCTTGCGAATGGAAGTCCAAGTGTAAGAACCCACCTTATTGCTCGTAAAGATTGTTGGGCCCGTTCCATTTTTGGACCCAAAAGCTTGACCCACAACTTGGACGTGTCCCCCTGGAGTAAATCCCAGGCCAATTTCCCTAGAAGGGAGATATTCTGGAGTCTAGCAATGAGAACCCCCAGGCCACCAAATTTCCTAGGAGTAGTAATGCAATTCCAATTAGCCAAATGTAAACCCCGGTCCCTGTTCCCTTTCCAGAGAAAGTGTCTGGATTTTGCATCCAATTTGGAACAATGCTTTCAGGAATCCACTGTAGCTGCATGGTATAAGTGGGAATAGAAGTCATCACCGAATTTACCAAAGTCAACCTGACTGGCTTATTCAGGAGCTTGCCCTTCCAAGAGGCTATTCTGGAATTTATTTTCCAACAAAAATTCAAAGTCTTCTTTCCTGGGTCTTTAGTAAAAATTTTGAATCCCAGATACTTTTCCAAAGAGCTGGTAAACTGAATCCCAGAAATACTGTGCAACCTATTCTTTCTGCGTAAAGTTACACCATGGGAAGCATAAGCACGAGACTTCTCTAGACTAATTTTTAATCCTGAAATAGAACTAAAATTATGTAAGAGAGTCGAAACAAAACAAACTTGAGAGGGCTTAGCTTTGGTAAAAAGAAGGACATCATCCGCAAAGAAGAAATGAGAAAGAACAGGTCCTCCTCTAGAATATTAATCGGACACCACTGATTGAGCTGAACCGCCTCATTAATCATAGCCCCAAGCTTCTCCATACACAACACAAATAAATAGGGGGAAATAGGATCCCCTTGACGAAGGCCTTGACAGGGATGGAAAGATGGACATCTTCTACCATTCCAGAGAAGGGAAAGAGTAAAGTAGTAATCCCACTCAGGATAAGACTAATAATAATAGGAGGGAAACCAAATTCAACAAGAACCATCCTCAAAAACTCCCAATCCACTCGATCATATGCTTTCTTTAAGTCTAATTTAAAGATAACATCACCCTTGGCTTTCTTAGACTTAGTCATCACATGAACTACCTCCTGAAGAAAATAGCATTATCCGTTGTGCTCCTCCCCGGAATAAACTACTCTGAAACGGGCTCACCAAATCTTGAAGAAGATCTTAAACTTTTCACCAGAACCTTTGAGACCAGCTTATGAAGCACATTGCAAAGGCTGATAGGACGAAATTCCTTGAAGGAAGAAGGCCGATCAATCTTTGGAATTAAGACAATATGAGTCTCTGTTGCCAAGGGACTAATAGAACCGATTTCAAAAGCATTTTTAACAAACTGCCAAACCTCATCTCCAACCATATGCCAATACATTTTAAAAAATATTGGCTGAAAGCCATCAGGTCCAGGAGCCTTATAGGATTTCATACCAAGAAGGGCGTTATGCACTTCCTCCTTTGTAACCGGAGCCACAAGAAGATCCCTACTACGAAGGGGAATAGTAGGAAGAGAGGGAGTATGCACAAAATTACCATTAGCCGCCTTAGAGCAAAAAAGATCTTTGTAAAAAGAAATAGCTTCTTGTTGAAGGACATCATTATCACAACACCAAACCCATTAGGAAGGAACAAACCCCGAATTTTATTCCGAGTACGTCTCACCACAGTTTGAGCATGAAAAATACTGTATTCCAGTTCCCAAATTGAATCCAATTCTCTCTGGACTTTTGAAACCAAAACACCTCCTCCTGAAAAATCACATCATCATATTCTCTTTGTAATTGGCCCTGAAGGAGAACAAGTCTAGCTGAATCAATTTCCACCAACACCCGTTGAACACCCTTGATGCACCTCTCCAAGGTCCTCTTCCTATGAATAATGTTACCAAACACCTCCCTATTAAAGGTAAGAGAGCTTCCTTAACCTCAGTTAAACTCCGAAAGAGATTCGATTGAGAACTATTCCAAGCCCGCTACACCACCGAAGGATAATCTGGATGAGTGCACCAAGCTGCCTGAAAACGAAAAGGTTTACTACCATGATTAGCCCATCTAGCGCCACAATAAAGCAAGATCGGATTATGATTTGAGTGAAACCGACTAAGATTTTCAACACTAGCATCTGGAAAGGACGAGCGCCATTGTTGATCAGCTAAACCTCTATCCAAACGACAATGTACAGGCTGTCCCCCACGGCACCTCCTTTGCCATGTAAAGCGAGCCCCAAAGCTGCCCAAGTCCAATAGACCACAATCATCTAGAACAGAAGCAAAGGAAGATGCTCTCACATAAGAAAAGGCGCCCCCATGCTGTTCCGATGGAAGCAAAATATCATTAAAGTCTCCTAGAAGAACCCAAGGAATATTAATATGGTCTCTGATCACCCTCAAATTCTCCCAAAGAAAGTTGCGGCGAGCGAGAATGGGACTGGCATAGATACCCGAGCAAATCCAAGAAACCTGACCAAGAGAGATCGAGACTGAAATAGCCTGGGAACAAGAATGAACAGCATCAAAAGTGTAAGGGCTCCCATCTCTGACCATAGCCCAGATGCCTCCCATATGTCGTTGAGCTTCCTCAATGTGGACAGGAGAGTATCCAATTCTTTTTCAAAAGTTTTGCGTAGTAACAAAAGTCGTGTGAGTCTCCAAGATGAAAACCAAGTCAATATCAAATTTCCGGATAATATCCTTAATATGAAGTTGACTCTTTCTGTTGGCCGCTCCCCTAACATTCCATGCAAGTGAAGAAAAATCTTTGGTTAGGCGCAAGCACTTCCACGTCCATTGTAGTTTGAATGCCATGTGGCTTGATGTTTCCCTGTGCACCGCTAGCTGGGGCAGCTACGCAAGCCTCCTTATCATTACTAGGAGCCTTTAAAGCCGTTGAAAGAGAGTCCAATAACGGCTTATAAGAATCAGCCGAAAAATCTTAGGGGAATAGGCGAAGGAGGATTAGCCCGTGCCCTTTTCTTGCGAACCAAGGGACGGTGCATGGCTTGCATGGGCTCCACAATTTTAGATTTAGCACATGATACACCTGTAGGACCCTCTTGATTCAAATTGCTTTTGTTTTCAAAATTTAAAGCTTCAAATTTATTTTTCACCACATCAGATCGACCGACCATTCCTGACCCTCCGGGATTACTTGATTTCCCTTTTTTCACCTGATTTGATCTCCTAGATTTGTTGACAATTATCCATTCACCATGAGATCTTGAGACACATGATTGGCGGGATTGGTTCCTGTAATCACGGGGTCCCCTGGAATAGGGTTCTCTGTGTTTCCTTTGTTCTCCACACCGCCGTCCTGCACCGAGGAACTACTATCAGTATGAGATTGCGAAGCAGCCAGGTCTACTTTCGAATCCGAGGAACTCCCATCAAGCTGAGAATGCACTACAGATGAATAGGCCCTAGAGATGTGACCATATTTGCCACATCTAGCACAGAGGAGATGCAAACCTTCTTATTCCACTTGATACCAGTGCCCCTGGAGCCACACTTTACCCACTACAGGTTGAGTAAGATCGATCTCAACACACACTCGAGCAAAACGCCCTCTCGAAACATTCAGATTAGTCATGTCAACCCTTACCAGTCTACCAATAGCAGCCGCCATAGCTAACAACACACTTTCATCATAATACTCCAGACCAAGATTTGGAAAGCGAATCTACACCATAGTCCTTTCAATTTTTGATGTAGAAGCAACGAAATCAGGCGTCCATGCACGAACTGATAGATAATGATCGAATATCATCCACGGTCCCCCCTCAATAGCCTTCGTTCTATCCTCCTCCATATCAAACTTCACCACAAAATATCCATGACCAACATCCATGAGTTCAAACCCACTAGCCATCTCTTCCACACCTTTTTAAACTTCTCATTCATAGTCATGAATCCTACATCCTTTCCTAGTAGCTTCACAACGACAACATCCTTCCAAGGATATCTCAATGTTTGTAAAACAGCCTCAGTAATGTAGCACTTTGGCAAAAGTCTATTATCTTCTTCATATTCAATTCTAAAAAGCTTATTCTTTATCAAATCAACCTTCTCTCTGCATGGTAAAGGTTCAGACGTTCCCATCAATTTGTCTCTGAAAGAAATCTTCGTTGGTTGGCTTCCTCCTCCACCATCCGGTGGTTCATTCGTAGTCGGAGCCGATGCACCTGATGAAACCCTAGCAGAGCTCATTTTTAGAAGGTCCACGGAAAGAGTTTTTTGGTGCGGAGAACTTCATGTTGAACATGCCGTTTCAGACCAAGCAGATCAACTTAAGTTAATATGCTTTTCAGTGCACATGGACTAAGTCAACCAACCTCAAGTTCATATGTTTCATTCAATTGAGTCCAAAGGACCAAGCTGACCATTTTCAAGTTAATATGCTTTACAGTTCATAAGGAATGGTTAAGCCGACCAACCTCAAGTTCATGTTTCATTCAATTAAGTCCAAAAGACTAAGCCAACTGACTTCAAGTAAATATATTTTCCAGACCATAAAGACTAAGCCAATCACCTCAAGTTCATATGTTTCATTCAATTAAGTCCAAAGAACCAAGCCGACCGACTTCAACTTAAACATGTTTTTCAGTCCAAATGGCCAAGCGAATCTACTTCAAGTTAACATGCTTTTCACTCCAAAAGGACCAGGCTGACCGACTTCAACTTAACATGCTTTTTCGGACCAAGCTGACCGACTTTAAGTTAAACATGTTTTTCAGTCCTTAAGCTGACAACTTCAAGTTAACATGCTTATACGTAATTCAGTCCAAAAAGAGTGAGTCAATTGACTTCAAGATAAACATGCTTAAGTCTATAAACCCAACTGACTTTGAGTTACATGTTTTTTATGACCAGGCCAATCAACTTCAAGTTAATATGCTTTTCAGTCCACAAGACTAAAGCTGTAACATCCCAAAATTTGAAATCACTTTCATAAATGAAATTAGGAGAATAAAAGGTTTTCATAAAAGGAAGTAGGTAAAAAGGGGTTTATAACTGAATTTAAGGGGTAATTCTAGAGTATTTTCACTCAATCGAGAAGGTTCTCTCTTGAGCGAGAATATCAGTGAAAAAGAAGAATTTGGGTATTGATATTTTCGCTTAAATGAGAAACCTCTCGCTTAAGCGAAAATGGTCCAGAAAGGAGGGGGTGCTCTCTGGATGATTTCTCTTAAGCGAGTAGAGCCTCGCTCAAGCGAAGCTCATTTCTCGCTTAAGCGAGAAGATTTTCGCTTAAACGAGAAATGTCCAGAGAGGGGGTGCTCTCTAGATGATTTTCGCTTAAACGAGGGAGAGCATCACTCAAGCGAAGACCAGTCCTCACTCAAGCGAGAAGATTCTCTCTTAAGCAGAAAAGGTCCAGATATGGGGTTCTCTCGAGAGTATTTTCGCTCAAGCAAGAAGTTCTTGCTTGAGCGAGAATGCGTTAGCAGAGACTTTTTAAATGCCTCGCTCAAACGAGAAATTCTCACTTGAGCGAGAATGCGCAGAATCAGTTTGTAAAACAAATTCGTGGGTCATTTGATCCACAATCTAAAAACACTTTCCTCCCTTCCCTTTGCCCTAACAGAGAGAGAAGCTTAGAGAGGGAGCTTTGGAAGGAGTCTCAATCCCAAGGAAGCTCAAGAACTTCGTCCCTAACCTTCAAGGCTTTCTTTCCCCTACTCTTGAGGTAAGTGTGGTTCACCTACTCAATCCATTTGTGTATTATTCTTGAATGACCCCTCCTCTCAACTCTTATTCCATTATGCTTGTGTTTTCTTACTATTAGTATGTTTGATGGTTGTAGAATGATTGTAATGGATTGTATATTAGGGTGTGGGATATTAGGGTTTGGGGGAAATGTTACACCATGCCATATTTATGCCTATTTTCATTATACAAATGATAGTGTAACACCCACCATTTTTTGCTTATATGCTGTTATTGTGTGATATAGTGAATTTTGAATGATTAAATATTTTTAATCATCAAAATTGATTTAAAAAGGTTAGAAATTAATTTCCTATTTTTCTAGAATTTTTGGGAATTTTTGGACTTTTGAGATTTTTTGTGCAAAATGACCATTTTAATCCCTACACTTTTTGGAACCGGACCAAAATTCCCTTGATTTGAATCACCAAAATCTGCATCATTTAGCAAATTTTTCCCCATTTTACCCTCCCAAGGCCGTGACATGTGAGGCATGGGAGATTACTTGTTTCATACATTTTCCAAGTCAAAGATGTAAGAAAAGCCATCATTCTTTCTTACACTTGCACCTTACCTTCTCATTTGCATGCAAACCACTTCTCACTCCTCATTTCTCTCCTTCCAAACCGTGAGCTCTTCATCCTTTCTCTCCATCTTCTTCATTTTCTTTCCTACACACACTTGGTGAAAGGTTCCATTTTTGAACCTTAAACCTCAAAATCTAGCCTACATCCTCTGAAGAAACTTACTTGGGTGATCAAAAGGAGCATAAAGAGGGGCTGTTTTGAAGTTGTGGCTGCACCTATTTCTTGAAAAATTTTCTTAGGTAAAGGGGGGGGAGAACCTTGAACTCTAGTAGGATTGGTGACTAGAGTTAAGGATTACCCTTGATCCTTGTCTCTAACTCTTTTTCCTCTTGAAAAATGAATTCTTGGAACCTATTTCTTGGATGAAATGGTTCGGCTATATATATATATATTGGCTGCATGTGAGTTTAAAATTTGTTATGATGCTTAAAATGTGTTCCTTTGGTGGTTTTGGATGCATGCAACCATAATTGTTGATTGAAAAAGTTTCCTCTTTTCCTTGTTTTTGTTCAGCCTTGGTTTGATAATGGGGCTGCATGTGTTTGAAAATTAATTTGATGCTTGAAATATATTTATATGATGAATCTAAGTACATGCAAATGGTTGTTTGAAATTATGAAATTGGTTTGTATGATTGGATCATGAAAATGTCACCTTTTTGAACATATTTGAAAAGTATGAACTTTATGATGATGTTCTTGGTGTTCATCATGTTCTTGTTCATGTTTATGAGAAACTCATGAAGTGAATGTGTTTGATCTTGAAATGGTGATGAGGAAAGTGTTAATGTGTTTTTGGGCCTTAGTGGCCCAATAAGCTAAAAAGGGTAACCATTTAAAGTGATAAGTAAAGTTAAAAGAAAACAATTTTGGGTAAAATGTCTAAGTTAAATTCGGGGTACAAAGAAAAAACCATATAAAAGTCACCATAAAATTCATATAACTTGATGGTAATTTGAGAAAATGGACCCTTATGGGTTACCTAACCATTGGGCCTCTAGTTTAGGCCCAATACCTTCAAAAAACTCATCAAAACTCACCTAAGGCCAAACAAAATAACAAATGCATATTGGGCCTGGATTAGTGTTGGGCTTCAACTCTAATCTACTCATCAAGAT
Organism: Sesbania bispinosa; assembly: GCA_026901365.1. Lineage (NCBI taxonomy): Eukaryota > Viridiplantae > Streptophyta > Magnoliopsida > Fabales > Fabaceae > Sesbania > Sesbania bispinosa. Next base: position 658,233 of record QLOH01000052.1, read on the forward strand.
GAAGACTTAAAACTTAATTAGTGGGCTTACTAATCCAACTCACTTAAGTTGAATAAACTAATTCACTTAAGGTAATTAAGCAAGGAAGAATTAATTAAGCTAAAGTTAATTAACCCTAATGGAGATTAACCTTATCTTAATCATTAATCACTAATGAAGTATTAATCAAAGTAATTAAGCCTTATTGATGATTAAGAACTAATTAATTATGATTAACCTTAATCAAATGTAATTAAAAGCTTAATCCAAGATTAAGGAAGAGATTAAGGATAATTAAGGATTAATTAGGATCTTAAGTAAGGATTAAGACTTAATTTAAGGAGAATTAAGATTAATTATAGTTTAGTTAATGAAGACTAATCATAATTCAGGGTTTAAACCTAATCTTAATTAGACATACAAGACGAATTAGATAGGTAATACTATTCATAAGACACAATTATAAGTTTTAGTAAGCTATGGGACTTAAGTGAAAGTGATCATCATTTCAAAGAACAAAACATTAGTACAAACTAACTTAAAAGTTTATAACCAACACACTCTTTTCTACATAAGACTTGAGAAGCTTAGTGAGAGAGTGCGGTCTTAACCCGAGATGGGGTTTGGTTTTCCTTATGAGGGAAGACATTGAATCGGGTCGTACCAAGGGAAAGTGGTGACGTAGAATGATTCAATGGGCTTTGCCTGTAAGGATGTGTATGCTGTGAAGCATTGTTGTGTGACATGCATCATAAAGCATTGATGATGTTCAAGGTGAAAATCCTTACGACCTAATATGGCAGTGACACTTGGTACAGTGTGAAATCGGTTGGGAAGGGTGCACTAGATTTTGCAAAGAACGCCAGCGGTCCTCAAAAGGGACGCCGGCGCTGAGGATAGCCTAGCTCCTGGAAGATCTCAGAAGACGTAGGTTAGCTCCCTACTGTCGAGATTGTGGAACCCAACTTAGTTATTCCTGTCGCTCTCATGATTTTCGGGGTCAGCTGAGATTGTCTGGAAGACGAATAAAATGATTTGGCTAAAATTGAGCAATGCTCTTTGTACCGGCGCTAGTACGGACTCTAACTCCTGATACGTTGTACATATATGGTCGGGTAGTTTCTGTGTGTACTGTGGATGGTGATTTTTCCCCGGGACCCTCATGCATTAGTTATAGCATTATAGTTGCAAGGCATGCAATAGTTTGGATGCTTCATGATGATGTTATGTGTGAAATTTCGTTGTGTGTGCTCTAGTACATCATATCCTATGTTTTGTGAGTTCATGGATGTGTTCTCACCCTTCCTTTCTGCTATCTGGTTGTTGTATCTCTTTCGTTACGTCGATAGCCCGGCATTGGAGATCTTCGATATGACGTCAATGAGGGTGGAGCTACGCTGGATGCCCAGGGGTTCCTGGAGGGTGACGGACATCCCTAGAAGATGTGTCTTCACCGGAGAGGTCCGAGTCATCATCACTCACCCTGGCCTCCCGTTAGTACCTGAAGTAGACTTCGTTGTACCGGTGACTCTCGAGTTCCAGACACCACCTAACTTAGTGCGTTATACTACCTTTCGTCCTTCGCGTCGCCGTCCTGCATCGTCTGTGGCATCACGGTCATCCAGGATTGAAGACTTGGTTGGGCCAGACTCCCCCAGATACTCACCCACTTTTGAGGCTTCAGGCTCACAGCCTTTGCATGCTGATGCGCAAGGCCGCTCTCTCTCGGATGAGTTAGAGTTGATTATCATTGATGATACGTCAGAGGAGGAGGATCCGGAGGAGGAGCCATAGGAGGACCCCTCTAGCGACGAGTAGGATAGTGTTGTGAGTCTAGTTAGTGGCAGCTCTGATTTGGCGACCTCTCTTTTGTATTTTACTAAGGTCTTATTTATTTCAGTTCACTTCTAGAACTCTTATTTTGATTTTGCTATTGTATGGCTCGAGAAGGACACTATTTCTGTATATAACTTTATGCACTGTTTATTTTCATATGTTGACTTGCAAATGTATGTATGATGTACACTTACGCGACGTGATGATTATTCTCGACGTTTTACGAAAACAGGTTTCACAAGTAAGGAAAGAATATTTTATAAACACTTAAATAGAATTAGAGATGTAGTAGGTTGACAACTACTAATCCATTTCAAAAAAAAAAAGAAAAAAAAATAATTCCGCATTTTTAACAACTCGTATATAGTACTTTCATTGGTCACGTGTAACACATGTGGCATTCTTAGTGGTAACTAGGGGTGTCGCATTAGGTGGTATCAGTGTTGTTCTTTCCTTTTGGCCTCGGGTATGGTCTATGATACTCTTCTCTCTGTGTTTACTCTATGATTGATTGTTTTCTTGTGTGAAATTGGATTGCCTTATGTGAATTGATTGCTCTTGTATTACTAGCAGTATAAAGATAGTAATATGAGAATTTGTGTAGCGTTACTTATTCTTGCTTGAATGATTCTGCATGAAACGGAAGAAGCTGATTTGTTATGTGAATGCAGGATTCCATGGCAGGAAGAGGTAACCCCGTGATGAACGATCTCCTGGGTAGGATCGTGAACGTTCTAGAGAACCAACAGCAAACGTTGGACGTGATCAATCAATCCCGTAATCAGAACCAGAACAACATCTCTGATGCTTACCGTTGACTGTCTACCTTCAAGAAGAACAATCCACCGCAATTCAAAGGAGGTCATGACCCTGATGGATCCCAACTGTGGTTAGAAGAACTGGAAAAGATTTTCTTAGCTATGGGTTGTCCTGACGAGCAGAAGGTAACATTGGATGTGTTCATGCTGGTTGGAGAAGCTCAGCACTGGTGGGAGTATACCAGACGTCAGTTAGAAGCCACTGGAAGGCTGATTACTTGGAATCTGTTCAAGGAGACTGATTTGAGGAAGCACAAGGAGGTTGAGTTTCTGAAGTTGGAGCAAAGGAGCATGACTGTTGGGGAGTATGCCGCGAAGTTTGAGGAATTATCCAAGTTCTGCCCATACTTCCAGAACACTGTAGATGAAGGATCCAAGTGCTCTAAGTTTGAAAGTGGGTTGAGGCCAGAGATCAAACAAGCCATTGGCTATCAGTAGATCACCGAGTTCTCTAAGATGGTCAACATGTGCCGCATCATTGAGGATGACACTAAGGCGAGGCAAGCTCAGTGGAAGAATTCCGGCCCGCAGAGGAACAAACCAAAGGTTACACAAGAAAGGAGGAAGCCTTATTTTGTCCCAAGGAACAACTTTGGCTCATCATCTGGGACCTTCGCGAGGCCACAATCAATAGTTTCTAGTGGAGGAAGTCCTGCAAGCAGTACCGGCAACAACTATGCCAGTTGTCCGCGTTGTAAGAGGAACCATCTCTTGAAGGACTGTCCAGTCAAAGGCCAGACCGTAAAACCCATCCGGCGGACCCATCTGTTATCAGTGCAAACAAAGTGGCCATATGAAGAAGGACTGCCCTGCTCTGAGAGGAAGTGGTAACGGTGTTGCGAGTGCACATGTGTCAAATATGAATGTGCAAGCTGGAAGGCCCAAAACCAGAGGTAGAGTGTTCACCATGAGCGGTGCTGAAGCTGCTGAATCTGAGGATCTGATCCAAGGTAAGTGTGTCATAAGTGGAATTCCTTTAATTGTATTATATGATTCGGGTGCGACGCATTCTTTTATTTCTCTGGAGTGTGTGAAACGACTGAAGTTGCCTGTTGCTAAATTGCCCTATGATCTTGTTGTTTCCACTCCTACCGCTAAACTTGTGATCACTTCATTAGCCTGTTTGAACTGTCCAATCGCCATCGATGATAGGACTTTCTCTGTTGATTTGATTTGTTTGCCCCTTTCTCACCTTGATATTGTTTTGGGAATGGACTGGTTATCTTCCAATCGAGTCCAACTTGACTGTTATAATAAATCTGTTGTGTTTGATTCTTCTTCTCCCTCTACTCTTAATTCGGTAAGTTCAAGATTCTTGTCCGCCAACCAAGTGAATGCTTCTTTGAGAGAAGGAGCTCAAATCTACGTGATACTTTCTTCTTTGGAGGAAGAGCGGGAATCTGACATCAGTAAGCTGCCTGTGGTGAGGGAATTTCCTGAAGTGTTTCCGGAAGATATTCCTGGTTTGTCGCCAGAGCGAGAGATAGAGTTTAACATAGAGTTGGTGCCTAGAATTAGCTGAGTTGAAGAAGCAGCTAGAGGAGTTGTTAGAGAAGTAGTTTGTTAGGCCTAATGTGTCCCCTTGGGGAGCGCCCGTGCTGTTAGTTAAGAAGAAGGATGGTAGCATGAGACTGTGTGTAGATTATCGTCAGCTAAACAAGGTGACGGTAAAGAATAGGTATCCTTTGCCTAGGATAGACGACTTGATGGAATAATTAAGAGGAGCAACTGTATTCTCAAAAATTGACCTTAAGTCAGGTTACCACCAGATACGTGTTAAGTCTGAGGATATTCCGAAGACAGCTTTTAGAACACGCTATGGGCATTATGAGTATTTAGTAATGTCGTTTGGTGTAACCAATGTGCCCGCAGTTTTCATGGATTATATGAACTGAGTTTTCCATCCTTACTTGGACAAATTCGTTGTGGTCTTCATAGATGACATCCTCATATATTCCAAGAGTGAGGACGAGCATGCAGAGCATCTTAGAATAGCCTTGCAGACCCTGAGGGATAGAAAGTTGTATGCTAAGCTATCTAAGTGTGAATTCTGGTTGAAGGAAGTGAACTTCCTAGGTCATGAAATCTCTAGTGGAGGGGTTAGCGTAGATCCAGCTAAGGTAGAAACTGTGTTACAGTGGGAAGCACCTAAGACTGTGATGGAAGTAAGAAGCTTTTTGGGGTTAGCTGGTTACTACCGTAAGTTTATTGAGAATTCTTCTAGGATAGCAACCCCATTGACTCGTTTGATTAGGAAGGACCAACCTTTTGTGTGGAGCCAGAAGTGTGAGGATAATTTTCAGGAATTGAAGAAGAGGTTGACTTCTGCACCTGTCTTAGTTTTACCCGACCCGCAAGAGAGTTTTGAAGTGTATTGTGATGCTTCGAAACAAGGATTAGGCTGTGTGTTGATGCAAAAAGGAAAAGTAGTGGCTTACTCCTCTAGGCAACTCCGAACACACGAAGTGAATTACCCTACTCATGATCTAGAGTTGGCTGCTATAGTTTTCGCCCTAAAGATTTGGAGACACCATCTGTATGGCGCTAGGTTTGAGGTCTTTAGCGACCATTAGAGCTTGAAATACCTGTTTGATCAGAAGGAGTTGAATATGAGGCAGAGGCGATGGATGGAATTTTTGAAGGATTTAGTTTGCAGTACCACCCAGGGAAAGCCAATCTAGTGGTTGATGCGTTAAGAAGGAAATCTTAGGATATGTCGGCAATGATGGTTAAGGAGCTAGAATTGATAGAGACATTTAGAGACCTGAACTTAGTTGTTGAATTTGCTCCTAAGAGTGTGAGGTTAGGAACTTTGAAGATTTCGAATGATTTCTTAGAATAGATCCGTTTAGCTCAAGAAGTAGATCAACCTTTGCAGGTTTTGAAGGATCTAGTCCCTAAGAAAGGAGAATATGAGTTTAATAAGGGAACTGATGGGATTATTAGATTCAAGGGTAGGACATGTGTACCCAGTGATAAGGAGATAAGAAGATTGATTCTTGAAGAGGCCCATAAGAGTGGATTGAGTATTCACCTTGGAGCGACTAAGATGTATCAGGATCTGAAGAAAATGTTTTGGTGGTCTGGAATGAAAAAGGAAGTAGCTGAGTATGTAGCTTCTTGTTTAGTTTGTCAGAAAGCTAAGATTGAACATCAGAGACCATCGGGAGAGTTACAACCTTTAGATGTCCCTGAGTGGAAGTGGGATAGTATATCGATGGACTTCGTGGTGGGTTTACCTAGAACTCCTGCAGGTTTTGATGCCATATGGGTAATCGTTGATAGGTTAACAAAATCTGCTCATTTTCTACCCATCAACATTAAGTTTTCCTTAGAAAAGTTAACCCAATTGTACATTAAGGAAGTAATAAGATTACTTGGGGTTCCATCTAGCATTGTGTCAGATAGAGCCTCTAGATTTACATCCAGATTTTGGGGTAGTCTGCAGCAAGCTTTGGGAACCAAGTTAAGACTTAGTTCAGCCTATCACCCTCAGACGGATGGTCAGTCTGAGCGGACGATCCCGTCTCTAGAAGATTTGCTGAGAGCGTGTGTGTTAGAACATAAGGGAAGTTGGGATAGTTGTTGACACTGATCGAGTTCACCTACAACAATAGCTTCCATTCTAGTATTGGAATGGCACCGTACGAAGCGTTGTATGGTAGGAAGTGTAGGACACCCTTGTGTTGGTTTGAATCTGGTGATGGCCTAGTGTTAGGGCCTGAGATGATTTAGCAAACCATGGAAAAGATCAAGATGATTCATGAAAGGATGAGAATATCACAGAGCAGGCAGAAAAGTTACTATGATCGGAAGAGGAAACCCCTTGAATTCAAAGAAGGAGACCATGTATTTTTTAGAGTTACACCAACAACTGGGGTTGGTAGGGCAATGCGATCTCGAAAACTTACACCCGAATTCATTGGTCCCTACCAAATCTTGAAAAAGACCGGTCTTGTTGTTTACCAAATTGCTTTACCACCTTTTCTTTCTAATCTTCATAATGTATTCCATGTGTCACAACTCCGAAAATATATTCCTGACCCTTCGCACATCATAGAACCCGATGTAATACAATTAAAAGAAAATTTAACTTATGAAGTATTACCTGTGCGAATCGGAGACCGAAGGATTAAGCAGTTAAGAGGAAAAGAGATTCTGCTGGTTAAAGTTATTTGGAGTGCAATTGATGAAGGGAATGCAACCTGGGAGTTGGAAGAGCAAATGAAGAAGTCTCACCCTCACTTATTCCAAGAAGGTACGTGCAAATTTCGAGGACGAAATTTCTTTTTAGGTGGGGAGAGATGTAACACCCGAATTTTTGCTTATATGTTGTTATTATGTGATATAGTGAATTTTGAATGATTAAATATTTTTAATCATCAAAATTGGTTTTAAAAAAGAGGGGTTGTTTTGAAGTTGTGGCTGCACTTATTTCTTGAAAAATTTCCTTAGGTAAGGGGGGGGGGAGAACCTTGAACTCTAGTAGGATTGGTGACTAGAGTTAAGGATTACCCTTGATCCTTGTCTCTAACTCTTTTTCCTCTTGAAAATGAATTCTTGGAACCTATTTCTTTGTTGAAATGGTTCGGAAATATATATATATATTGGCTGCATGTGAGTTTAAAATTTGGTATGATGCTTAAAATGTGTTCCTTTGGTGGTTTTGGATGCATGAAAACCATGATTGTTGATTGAAAAATTTTCCTCTTTTCCTTGTTTTTGGTTCGGCCTTGGTTTGATAATGGGGCTGCATGTGTTTGAAAATTAATTTGATGTTTGAAATATGTTTATATGATGAATCTAAGTACATGCAAATGGTTGTTTGAAATTATGAAATTGGTTTGTATGATTGGATCATGAAAATGTCACCTTTTTGAACATATTTGAAAAGTATGAACTTTATGATGATGTTCTTGGTGTTCATCATGTTCTTGTTCATGTTTATGAGAAACTCATGAAGTGAATGTGTTTGATCTTGAAATGGTGATGAGGAAAGTGTTAATGTGTTTTTGGGCCTTAGTGGCCCAATAAGCTAAAAAGGGTAACCATTTAAAGTGATAAGTAAAGTTAAAAGAAAACAATTTTTGGGTAAAATGTCTAAGTTAAATTCGGGGTACAAAGAAAAACCATATAAAAGTCACCATAAAATTCATATAACTTGATGGTAATTTGAGAAAATGGACCCTTATGGGTTACCTAACCATTGGGCCTCTAGTTTAGGCCCAATACCTTCAAAAAAACTCATCAAACTCACCATAAGGCCAAACAAAATAACAAATGCATATTGGGCCTGGATTAGTGTTGGGCTTCAACTCTAATCCTACTCATCCAGATGAAGACTTAAAACTTAATTAGTGGGCTTACTAATCCAACTCACTTAAGTTGAATAAACTAATTCACTTAAGGTAATTAAGCAAGGAAGAATTAATTAAGCTAAAGTTAATTAACCCTAATGGAGATTAACCTTAATCTTAATCATTAATCACTAATGAAGTATTAATCAAAGTAATTAAGCCTTAATGATGATTAAGAACTAATTAATTATGATTAACCTTAATCAAATGTAATTAAAAGCTTAATCCAAGATTAAGGAAGAGATTAAGGGATAATTAAGGATTAATTAGGATCTTAAGCAAGGATTAAAACTTAATTAAGGAGAATTAAGATTAATTATAATTTAGTTAATGAAGACTAATCATAATTAAGGGTTAAACCTAATCTTAATTAGACATACAAGACAAATTAAGATAGGTAATATTATTCATAAGACACAATTATAAGACGGATAAAATGATTTGGCCAAAATTGAGCAATGCTCTTTGTACCGGCACTAGTACAGTCTCTAACTCCTGATACGTTGTACATATATGGTCGGGCAGTTGCTGTGTGCACTTTGGATGGTGATTTTTCCCCGGGGCCCTCATGCATTAGTTATAACATTGTAGTTCCAAGGCACGCAATAGTTTGGATGCGTCATGATGATGTTGTGTGTATTTACTTGTTGGTTGAATTGTGTGAAATTCGTGTGTGTGTGCTCTAGTACATCATATCCTATGTTTTGTGAGTTCATGTGATGTGTTATCACCCTTCCTTTCTGCTATCTAGTTGTTGTATCTCTTTCGTTACGTCGATAGCCGGCATTGGAGATCTTCGATATGACGTCAATTCTGGCTTGGAGGGTGGAGCTATGCTGGATGCCCAGGGGTTCCTGGAGGGTGACAAACATCCCTAGAAGATGTGTCTTCACCGGAGAGGTCCGAGTCATCATCACTCACCCTGGCCTCCCGTTAGTACCTGAAGTAGACTTCGTTGTACCAGTGACTCTCGAGTTCCAGACACCACCTAACTTAGTGCGTTATACTACCTTTCGTCTTTCGCGTCGCCGTCCTGCATCGTCTGTGGCATCACGGTCATCCAGGATTGAAGACTTGGTTGGGCCAGACTCCCCCAGATACTCACCCACTTCTGAGGCTTCAGGATCACAGCCTTTGCATGCTGATGCGCAGGGCCGCTCTCTCTCGGATGAGTTAGAGTTGATTATCATTGATGATACGTCAGAGGAGGAGGAGGATCCGGAGGAGGACCCTTCTAGCGACGAGTAGGATAGTGTTGTTTGAGTCTAGTTAGTGGCAGCTCTGATTTGGCGACCTCTCTTTTGTAGTTTATTGAGGTCTTATTTATTTCAGGTCACTTTTAGAACTCTTATTTTGATTTTGCTATTGTATGGCTCGAGAAGTACACTATTTCTGTATATAACTTTATGCACTGTTTATTTTCATATGTTGACTTGCAAATGTATGTATGATGTACACTTACGCGACATGATGATTATTCTCGAAGTTTTATGAAAACAGGTTTCACAAGTAAGGAAAGAATATTTTATAAACACTTAAAATAGAATTAGAGATGTAGTAGGTTGACAACTACTAATCCATTTCAAAAAAAAAAGAAAAAAAATAATTCCGCATTTTTAACAACTCGTATATAGTACTTTCGTTGGTCACGTGTAACACATGTGGCATTCTTAGTGGTAACTAGGGGTGTCGCAGATAGAACTAATGAGGAACCATTCATGAACCCAAGTACTGTTACATTATGAAATTAGTTGCATACAATTGTATGAGAGGAACATTATGAGTCTTTAACCTAGAGGAACTATGTAAGAGTAAAAATGAATTATTGATTGCTAATTAAGACATGAGGAAACTGTAGGTCTAGATGGACCGCAAGGAATACGTTCCTTGTACGGATATTAAACTCAAGTCTGCCGAGAGGTTATGGGATAAGTGTAGAAACCACAGGAAACACTAAAAGGGGGGTTGAATAGTGTTTTATATGTTCAAACAGATTTTATGAAAACCTTTTCACGAGCAGAACTTCTCACAAAGAATTTTTAGTAACTTACTAAAACTGAGCGTTAAGGTACTTGCTGAAGTGGCTTCAACATGTCCAGAAAATAGTTTTGGAAATTTGTTTTTAAAGAGCGTTTGAATAACATATATAACGAGATAAGGGTAGAGAACACTTAGCCAAGAGATTTATCCTGGTTCACTCACATCCACCGTGAGCTACGTCCAGTCCCAATGCCAAACCAGCAAAGGATTTCCACTAACTGATCAATTACAAGTATTCTTTTTTAGTCAAGCCTCTTCAGGCTCTTTACAACAAGTATTCCTTTTCAAACAAGCCTCTCCAGGCTCAAACCCAAGTATTGTTTAAACAAAACGCCTCTCCAGGCTCAAACACAAACAGTGTATAAAAAGAAAATGCTTAAACTTTTAAACTACACAAGTTTAAAGCCTAAACAAGGTAAGATGTATAAATAACTGAGTATAACTCAGGATAAGAAGTTGTTGTACAAATGAAACAAATGAATATATTTATCAGAGAATTTCAGCAGCGCTTCAGCAAGTTGGTTCGTTCTCTATTTTTCTTCTGCATGAGACTTCATATATATAGGAGAAGAGAAATGAGACTGGTAGACTTCTCTAAATCCCGTTGAGAGATAACTTTCTTCCCGTTGTGACACATCGCCTTGGTAGCTTGCAGTAGCAGGTGCAACAGGTAGTAGGTGTCAGCAGCGCAGACTCTACTTTTTTTAGCACAGTGTACTTTCACAGCAGATAGTGCCTTTTTGGTGAATAGTGATTTAAAATATGCCAAAAAGTAATTGTTCTGACTTTCCAGAAGGAGAAGAGCCACAGACAACTGGGGACGGAAGACTTGAGTCTTCAAAAGGAATTAACAGAGAAGTTCTTTTCCAAAAAGATACAAGTCTCAGTACGACGTCTCCTATCTTCAGAAGGTTCTCTGGCTTCAGTAGGTATTGATTACTCAACAGGTTCCTCTTCTTCAGAAGGTTGCACCACATCAGAGGGTTGCATGATTTAAGAGGGTTGCTGTATCAGACATTTTCTGAAACACAGAACATACCTTCAGCAGAAACTGTTCCTTCTTTTTAGGAAATTCAACCAAATTTGTTACTCATTAAAACTCAGGATTATGAGACTTAAACATTATTAACCATTTAATAATATTTTGAGACTCAATATTCTCCCCCTTTTTAATGATGACAAATTTGCTTAAACTATCAAATATCTGAAGGGAAATTTTAAATAGAATAAGGTTTAGAAAATTCTCCCCCTTTCTCAGATACTTGAGCAAAATGAATTTTTCTCTTTTTCAAGAACTTAAGCAGAAAACTTGCTTTGCTCCCCCTGAATATGAGATATCTATACTGAAAAGCACTCAAACTTCAGATTTTGTTAGTTTATATTACTCCCCCTTTTGTCATCAATCAAAAGGGTGCCCAGAGTATGCTGAAGTGATAAATAAGCAACGGAGCAAGAATATTCAGGATAAAGGAGTTTCTGAAAGAGTATATTACATCAATAGAGCAGCAAAAACCAGATAATTAAGTTCAGCAAGAAAGCATATGACAGCAAGTTCAGTTTTCAGATAATGCAAGAATGTGCAGATTATCTCTAATGAACTTAAACCTATCTTCAGCAAGAGGTCTTGTGAATATATCAACCCATTGATGCTCTGTGTCAATGAACTTTATATCAAAAACACCTTTCTGAACATAGTTTCTAATGAAATGATGTTTGATTTCTATATGCTTAGCTCTAGAATGCTGAATGAGATTTTTAGAAAGGTTTATGGAACTTGTATTATCACAAAATACAGGAATAGATTTAACAGGAATGTTAAAATCTTCAAGTTGATATTTTACCCATAGCAGCTGTGAACAACAGCATGCAGCAGCAATGTACTCAGCTTCAACAGTTGAGAGGGCTATGGTACTTTGCCTTTTGCTAGCCCAACTTATCATATTTTCTCCAATGAAGTTGCATCCTCCACTTGTTGATTTTCTTTCAACTCTATCTCCAGCAAAATCAGCATCACAGTAACCTAATAATATGCAGTCCTTACTCTTCTTATAGCATAGACCAAGATTAGTAGTACCATTGAGATATCTGAAAATTCTTTTAACAGCCTTGTAATGAGTTATTCTTGGGTCTGATTGAAATCTTGCACACAGGCATACACTGAACATAATGTCTGGCTTGCTTGTTGTAAGATACAACAGAGAACCAATCATGCCTCTATACATGGTTGGGTCAACACATTCTTCTCCTTCCTCTTTACTTAAGATTGTTGAAGGGTGCATAGGAGTTGACATAGGTTTGCAATCATGCATGTTAAACTTCTTAAGCATTTCTTTTGTATATTTCTCCTGATGGATCCATATACATTCAGAATCTTTCTTAATTTGAAGTCCTAAGAAAAATTTGAGTTCTCCCAATAAACTAATTTCAAATTCATATTGCATAAGCCTTGAAAACTCAGTGCACAAAGAGGAATTTGTTGATCCAAAAATAATGTCATCAACATATATCTGGACTAGAATCAGGTCTTTGTTAGACATTTTTCTAAAAAGAGTTGTATCAACCTTTCCTCTTTCAAAACCATTTTTAAGTAGAAAATTGCTCAATCTGTCATACCAAGCTCTGGGAGCTTGTTTGAGACCATACAGAGCCTTTTGCAGTTTAAAAACATGATCAGGAAAAGTCAGATTTTCAAAACAAAAGGGTTGTCTAACAAATATCTCTTCCTCAATGAATCCATTTAGGAAGGCACTCTTTACATCCATCTGATATAGTTTGATGTTATTATTGGCTGCATAGGAAAGTAAAATCCTAATGGCTTCAAGCCTTGCTACTGGAACATCTCATACTGATGAACAAGCATTCTGATCTTAGATTATTTGACATTATCAGTCCCTTCATGGGCTGATGCCAAAGTATCCCAGATCTCCTTGGCTGAAGTGCATCCATGCACCTTCTCATATTCAGATTTACTCAAAGAGCAAACTAAATAGAGTTTTGCTTTTGCATTTAGTTGTACACGTGCCCTCTGTTCACCGGTCCATTCTGCCTTGGGAATGGGCACACCATTGTTGGTGGGAATATAATCACCATCAGTGACTACATCCCAAAGATCTATGCTGCTGCTCTTAATAAACAACTTCATACGATCTCTCCAGTAATGATAGTATGTGCCATTGAAAGCTGGGGGCCTTGAGACAGAGGCTCCTTCTGCGATGTAGTGAGGATTTCTTGTTGAGGTTTCCATCTGGATCTTCTTTCCTCAACACTTGTTAGATGCTCAACCCGAGGTTGAGCTCTGATACCAACTGTAGAAACCACAGGAAACACTAGAAGGGGGTTGAATAGTGTTTTATATGTTCAAATAGATTTTATGAAAACCTTTTCACAAGCAGAACTTTTCACAAAGAATTTTTAGTAACTTACTGAAACTGAGCATTAAGGTACTTGCTGAAGTGGCTTCAGCAGGTGACAGTTGTCGATCCTGTACAAAATTATACTTATAATTCTCCGATCTACAAACTACTTGTAGTAGAATGGTATAAACCGGGTCGAACCCTGAAGATCCACTCAAATTAATCCTTCTTTGGGGGGGTTTGATTGATTGGAATAAACTGAAGAAAATAAAAGATCAAGTTAAAAGCAAAGGTTGAATCAATTCAAGACAATATCAATCCAAGGAATTCAGAGGCTATTTTCATGGTAAATCATTGGTTATTAATAACATGCATTCAAGAGATTAAATCTATCAACTTAGAATCATATGGAACCCCTACAATGATCCCAGATTCACTACTGAAAAAATTTCCAGAATTCAATTGATTAAGATTAACAAGATCAAATAACCATAAAATCTTATGTTAGATCCAAATCAATTTTATAAACGGAACCCAATTGAAGTAAATAATTAAATGAACACCTTCAATTTAATTGCTTACTCTATGCTTTTCAATCATTGTATGATGATTAACCAATCAAGAGTACAACATACATCAATAACAAATTTCATAACCAAAACATGTTAACCAATCAAGCTTTGATAAAAGAAATATGGAATTGAAGCAAGTGGAGTAGAAAAGCATGGTAGATGTAATTCAATCAGCATGTAAATGAAGATCAAACCTCAAAACCAAGATGAAAATAAGCTTGACTCCTTGAATTGAATAAAAACTTAGCCTTCCATGAAGACTTTACAAAAAGATGAACAAAAGTAAATGAAACTCTTAGTAATTTCTACTACAACTTGGATGCTCTTCTCCCTAGCAAGCCCTCCTATTTATAGGAGGGGAAAAGATGTCATTCCAAACATGATCACTCAGAAATGACTAAGCATGTTTTGTCCACAAATGGACTTATTGATCAATTACCTAATGCATTTGTCCATTACTTTGAATTATTCACCTACTCTAGCTATCATTCACCTACTTGTCTCCCACTTGCACCGAGCATATCATCCTCAATCTGGCAGAATCCAAGAGAGTTGTCTTCATATGAAATCAAGCTCTGGATCTTAGCTTTCAAATGCCGCTGGGTTGAGCCCAAAAGGAGTTTTCTAGCCCAAGTTATAGCCCAATCATTGAGTGCTGGTCAGGTTTTCATATGATGCTGACTATTCGGTTTTCCAAGCCCATTTCGACTCACTAGCCATCCGATTTAGCTTTTGGGTTCTTCATCAAAGCTTTAGGGATCTCTTTTATCTTTCCTACAATGTAAAGAACATGATTTGTAGATGTCTAGAACTCAAGTTATGCTTGAAATACGAAAACAGTTTAATGCTGAAAAAATGTAATTGAGCCCAATATGAACCTGAATTGGCATAATATGCTTATGACTTGTTAATTAAGCATAAAAAATGCATTAAAAGGTTAAATTTGAGGGATGATTAATGTGTATAATTTGTATTTATCAAATTCCCCCACACTTATCTTTTGCACGTCCCGGGCAAAATTGGAAACAAGCATGAATTATTGACTCAAAGTGGTGCTTTCCAATGAAATTAATGAAATGTAAAGAAAACATGAGCTAGAGCTGATTACAAGACATCATAACATTCATGAATTCTTATCTTTATGCATCTCAAAAATAGAAAGGCAACTTCAATTGAAAATAGTGGATTCAAATTGATAGAACCTCGCAGGAAGTACTCTCAATCTCTCAAGTGTTTAAAAGGTCTGTGTTTCTCTCAAATTCGACCCATGAAAATTGCACTATCATAAGCTTGCTTATCTTCTACTTATCCACTGCAAATTACACATACATCCACAAATTAAGAGGTCTTTATTAGGGTACTAATGGAGTGACAATTATGGAGAGGTACAAACAAATATGACAAGTTAAACCAAAGAGAGTAAAAGAGGTTTGGAGAACGAATCCAAGTAACAAGTGTGATAGATACATATGAAATCAAACATTGAAGTTTAAGTACATCATTAAATCATTTGGATCTTCATTCTTTTGCATATCTTTTTTTTTTTCTTTTTTTTTTAGTTTTTTTTTCATAACAATGAAGCACTAAGTATGTAGCAACCCACATAATTAACATTCCCCCACACTTGTTCAAGAATCCATTCTTATGATAAATCCAATACTCTTCTATTCCATAAGGTTAGGTAAAAGTTTGGTTTTATACTTAAGTATGGAACGAGAGACAACAAATAAGGCTTAAAAAGGGTGATTCAAAGGAAAATAATGTAAGGTTGGCTATTTAACTGGGTAATTTATTCAAGTGAAAGAAAAATTTGCCTCAATCATTTTTGTTCATGCATGTGCAAGAGTAGTTTCAAAAAAAATCAAAGCAAGTTCTGAAGTAACAAATTCCATGGGTGAAAATCACACAAGAAAGAAAGTTTAATTTGTCAGCAAGGCTCAAATCCTCACGGCTAATAACTATCAAAATTGATCCATTCAATTCAAATCTCTGTTGCCAAACCAATTAATTTCAAGAGGTTAGGAATGAATTCAATCATGTTATAAAAATCTTAAAATCACCTTTTTTTCTATGTTTTGTTTTACACTTTTTAACTTTACTGGAAAGCTTAAAACAAAAACACAAATTCTTTTTTTTTAAACTAATGGGATGCGTATCAAGAGTTAAACATAACTCCTTACTCTGCCATCCTATTAATTTTTTTTTTAAAAAAAAACGGACCATCTTTTCCCTCCCCCCAACCTAATCAAGACATTGTCCCTAATGTCTTTATAGATTGGTGATTTTATTTTTAAATTGATATTTAAATGAAAAACTATACAAGCACAACTTTAAGAGGAAGGAAAGTTACAACCGAAGAGTGGTATCAGGATCTTCCTTCCTTCCATCATCTTTGTTGTTCTTGTCCACCTGCTTTCCTGATGCATAAGGTCCAAGTGAAAGGTTCTGCATTTGTTCAAGAAGTTCGTTAGCATTTGAAGAGCATGCCATGATTCTTTGCAGTCCTTGAGGTATGAATCCTTGATGCATAGCCTGTTCCAAAAAACTTAACAATCCATTATAAAAACCATTAACATTTAAGAACCCTAATGGCTTTTGGTGGAAGTTAGAATTGGCCCAAGGCACAACAGTGAAGATATCTTCTAGGGTTCCAAGACCACCAGGTAATGCAATAAATGCATCAGATTTGTATAGCATTTGTGTCTTACGTTCCTGCATTGTTGAAACCCTCAGTACGGTGTCTAGGGTAAGGTTTGCGGTCTTCTTGTTATTACCATCCATTAGAGCAACACCCAAAACTTGGCTCCCTCTTGTGATTGCAGTTCCTGCTGTACAACCCTTCAGGCCTTGTACTCCCCCTCCATACACAACATTGATCTTTCTAGCAGCTAATGCTTTACCAAGGTCATAAGCTGCATGTCGAAATGCTTCATCCTTTCCGAGATTGGTTCCACCAAAGACACAGATACTGTGGAATCTGCGTGTAGATGGTCCTGCAGTTTCTTTAAAGGAAGACATTTTGTTGTACCAATCATTTGTGATAGTGAGAATTTATAAAGATGAAATAACCGGTACAAAGATCAAATTGTCAATTTTTTTTTCTTTTTCTATTTTTTTTTATTAAGTGTTAATCGATGAAAAGACAAGTAAGGATAAACAAAGATACGCATGAATTATAAAGTCAAAAAGAATCAGCTGAAAAGAAAACTCAAAACAAATTAAAGAAAGGCGTGAATTATAAAGTCAAAAAGATACAACTGAAAAGAATTCAAAGATGCACATGCATATGAACAGTAGTTGTGATTTTGGCTCACATCTTCCTCTGGTTTTACGTCCAGTAATGGCTTGAACGCCTTCTATGAGTCGGGGAGTTGCTTCCCATCCAATTTTCTTATAAACTGGCAAACAGGGTCTTTTAGAGTCAGATTCCCAAGACTATATTGTTCCTTCTCCCTTCGGAATAATTCAGCTAAATCAAGAAGAACCATTTGAACCTGTCCACTAGGATGCGTCTCAAGAGCCTGGCTAATGTTATCCAAAGACTCCTTACTCAGTCCATCCTTAATGAATTTAATTTTATCTTCTCGATTTATAGAAGTCATTCCGACATTCTTACATCTCAAGTTACAATTCCATCTTGCACATTTACAACAAACTTGCATTCTTTTTGCTCTTCTTTTTTTAGAAAAAGAACTCCTACCCATTCCTGACAAATGTCTAGCAAATGAATCTTGAAATTCACCTGCTAAGCGTACCTTGGCCTCGATGATCCAACGTACATCCTCAGGAAGGCCTAAGCGCATCAGTACTCTTAGCCTTTCAAGTCTACATCTGTAAATTTTCCTGAGATCGTCTTGAGGGAGAGTAGGGAACCGAACTTTGAGCTTGGCGCGGGTTTCCTCCATTCTTTTTCTCTAGCAAAGTTGTTTAGTGCAAGGGTGGATTGTTCTGTATATCTAATAGTTAAGGAGAACAAATCGAAGTATTGCACAACAAACACATTAATAATAAGATAAAAATGATGAAAACTCTAGAAAACTCTCCACACATAATCAACAAAATGAAAAACACATATCATTAACAGCAATAACTCAAGAAAAAATAGAAAAAAAAATTGGGAAGAGAAATTTCTACTTTAAGTCAAGCCAAGTAGGTGGCATTGTGCAGGTGCACCTCTTCCACCGTATGCTCTTGAAAACCCTCATAGAAGGGCTTAAGCCGATGTCCATTTACCTTGAAGATCTTTCTGGTTGTCTCATCTGTGATCTCTACTGCACCATAAGGAAAAACATTAGTAACCACAAATGGACCTAACCATCTAGAACGTAACTTACCAGGCATCAGCTTAAGACGAGAATTATATAAGAGCACTTTTTGTCCAACAATGAACTCTTTTCTTGTTATCATCTTGTCATGGAATGCTTTAGTCTTTTCCTTGTAAATTCTGGATTTCTCATATGCTTCTAACCGAATTTCTTCAAGTTCTTGCAATTGAAGCTTTCTATGCATTCCAGCTTTATCCAAGTTCAAATTGAATTGCTTAACAGCCCAATATGCTTTGTGCTCAATCTCTACCGGTAGATGGCATGTTTTGCCAAAGACTATCCGGTAAGGGGACATCCCTATAGGAGTTTTATAAGCTGTTTTGTAAGCCCATAAAGCATCATCAAGCCTTTTGCTCCAGTCTTTCCTATTCGGTTGGACTGTTTTCTCCAGAATTTGTTTGAGTTCCCTGTTGGATACTTCAGCTTGACCATTTGTTTGAGGATGATATGGTGTAGACATCTTGTGCATCACCCCATATTTCTTCAACAAGGATGCCATATTCCTATTGCAGAAATGAGATCCTTGATCACTGATGATTGCCCTTGGAATTCCAAACCTGCCAAAAATGTTAGACCTGACAAAGTCAATCACAACATGAGAGTCATCAGTGCGGGTGGCTTTTGCTTCTACCCATTTAGAAACATAATCCACAGCCAGTAAAATAAAATTGAAACCAAAAGAGTTAGGGAAAGGTCCCATGAAGTCAATGCCCCAGACATCAAACACCTCACAGAACAACAATGGTTGTTGAGGCATCTCATTTCTACGTGATATGTTGCCATTCTTTGGCATTGTTCACAATTCTTACAATACCTGTAAGCATCACGAAACAAGGTAGGCCAATACAAACCAGAGTCCAAAACCTTTCTAGCAGTACGTTGAGGTCCAAAGTGCCCACCACATGCAAATGTATGGCAAAAATCTAGAATGGAATTAAACTCATGATCTGGCACACAACGCCTAATGATTTGATCGCTGCAAAATTTCCACAGGTAGGGATCTTCCCATACATAATATTTTGAATTACTTTTAAATTTATCTATTTGTGCCCTAGATGCATGTGCAGGCAAAACAGATGCAACCAAGTAATTAACTAAATCAGCAAACCAGGGGGTGGTGTCACGCAGCTCCAAAAGCTGTTCATCAGGAAAAGAATCATGAATAGGGAGGGAGTCAGGTGCTCTCTCAATTCTGCTTAAATGATCAGCTACCATGTTTTCTGCACCGCTCTTGTCCCTAATCTCCAAATCAAACTCTTGAAGTAGCAACATCCATCTAATTAACCTTGGTTTTTCATCTGGCTTCTTCAATAGGAACTTTAATGTTGCATGGTCAGTAAAAACAACCACTTTAGAATTAAGCAAATATGATCTGAATTTATCAAGTGCAAAAACAATTGCTAATAATTCTTTCTCAGTGGTAGTATAGTTAGCTTGTGCAGCATCTAAAGTTCTAGAAGCATAATATATGACATGAGAAAATTTTCCAACTCTTTGTGCAAGGACAGCTCCCACATCATAATTGGATGCATCACACATGATCTCAAAAGGGAGTGTCCAATTTGGTGGCTTGATAATTGGAGTTTTGGTCAATGATTTCTTGAGTTGATCAAAAGCCTCCTTGCACCTGTCATCAAAGTTAAAATCAACATCTTTTTGTAGCAAGTTAGAAAGTGGAAGGGCTATCTTGCTGAAGTCTTTGATGAAGCGTCTGTAGAAACCTGCATGACCAAGAAATGATCTAATCTCGCGAATGCAAGATGGGTAAGGTAAACTAGAAATTACATCAATCTTGGCAGGATCCACTTCTATACCCTTCTTTGAAATTACATGTCCTAACACTATACCCTGGTCAACCATAAAGTGACATTTCTCAAAATTAAGAACAAGGTTAGTTTCAATGCATCTATGTAAAACCTTATCTAAACTATCTAAACAGGTTTCAAACGAAGAACCATACACAGTGAAATCGTCCATGAACACCTACATGCACTTTTCAAGGAAGTCAGCAAAGATACTGACCATGCACCGCTGGAAGGTACCAGGGGCATTGCATAGGCCGAATGGCATCCTCCTATAGGCAAAGTTCCAAAGGGGCAGGTGAATGTGGTCTTTTCCTGGTCCTCTGGTGCAATGTGAATCTGGAAATAACCTGAAAAGCCATCAAGAAATTAGTAATGAGATTTCCCAGCTAAACGCTCAAGCATTTGATCAATAAAAGGCAAAGGGAAATGATCCTTTCTAGTTGCTTGGTTAAGTTTCCTATAATCAATACAAACTCTCCAACTGTTTTGCACTCTGGTAGGAATAAGCTCATTCTTATCATTCTTCACTACTGTGAGGCCAGACTTCTTCGGGACCACTTGGACTGGACTTACCCAATGACTGTCAGATATAGGATAAATGATGTCGGCTTGTAAAAGCTTGGTTACCTCCTTCTTCACAACATCCAAAATTAGAGGATTTAGACGTCTTGTGGCTGCCTTATTGGTTTAGCTCCATCTTCAAGTAAGATCCTATGCATGCACATAGAAGGGCTAATACCAGGAATGTCAGCTAAGGTCCATCCAATTGCCCTTTTATGCTTCCTTAAGACTTGCAACAACCTTTCTTCTTGCTCAGCCTGAAGACTTGTTGAAATAATCACAGGTAACTTTTCATTCTCCTCTAAATAAGCATATTTCAAATGCTTTGGGAGTTGTTTGAGCTCCAATGTAGGTGGTTGCTCAATTGAGGGAAGTGTCCTGGTGGATGGAATTGCATCTGCAACCTGTAACTCAACAACATCCAATTCAATCAAATCATTACCTTCTAGCTCTGTTGAATCATCAGGTACACCATCATCATGATGTATACTACCTGCATCATGAAAATCCTCCTGCAAGTAAGTATCAATCTCAGCACAAATAGGACATAATATAGAATCTACACAATTGTTACAGGTGTAAACATCATGTAAATCAGCAAAAGAAGGGAAATCTTCATTAAACAACTCAGAATAGGTATCATCAACCAGATCATCTAGTAACTCAATATGAAAAACAGAGTGCTCCTCCATGGGATGCTTCATAGCATCAAATATATTAAATCTGACAATATCATCTCCAAACTCCATGGAAAGAGTTCCTGCATGGACATCAATCTTTGTTCTAGCTGTCTTAAGGAATGGTCTCCCTAGAATAATCGGAGCCTTATTGGATTTAGACTCTCCCTCCATATCTAAAATGTAGAAATCTGCAGGGAAAATCAAATCATTAACTTTAACAAGGACATCCTCAATAAGTCCAGCAGGGTATGCATTACTCCTATTAGCTAGTTGGATGACAACACCTGTACTCTGCAAAGGTCCAATGGCAAGAGAATTAAAGATAGACATAGGCATAACATTAATTGAAGCACCTAAATCTAACAAAGCATTTTCAAATTTACAATTGCCAATTATGCAAGGGATAGTAAACGTCCCTGGATCTTTGCACTTTGTGGGCATTTGTTGAATGATGGCTGAAACGTTTTGCCCCATACTAATCTTTTCATCTCCCTTCAGCCTTCTTTTGTGTGTGCACAAGTCTTTGAGAAACTTAGCATATCTTGGAATTTGCTTGATTGCCTCCAGAAGTGGAATATTGACTTCCACTTTCCTAAAGGTTTCCAAGATCTCCTTCTCCATCTCGTCTACCTTCCTGGATTTTGCAGCTCTTTGAGGAAATGGTAGTGGTACATTCTGCTGCATACTTTTCTCAGAATTTCGAAAAGATGCATCATCATCTGATGACTTTGCTTCTTCTGCGTGATCCAATGGTTGTACTTTTGTATCATCCGGTGCATTGTTTGAATGAAGTCTTGGTTTTTTAGCAGCTTTCTGTATGTTTGACTCATCCATCACCCTTCCAGATCGAAGGGAAATTGCATTGACATTGGGGTTCACCACTGGTTGAGCAGGCAACTTATCGGAACCTTTAGATTGCATCTCATTTAGTGAAGAGGCAAGTTGTCCAATTTGAATTTCTAAATTCTGAATGGTAGCCTCTGTCCTTTGCTGGAATTACAGATTTGTTGCAGCCATTTGCTTCACAAGATCTTCTAGTGAAGGTTCAGAGTTAGGTTGTGAAGGCTGCTGAGCTGCAACATTTTGTTGATGCATTTGATGTCTCACAGGTTGCTGGTAAGATGGTCTACTAGTACCTGCATTATGCTGAAACTGTTGTTGAGGTTGTGGTCTTATATTGTTACCCCACCTCAAATTGGGATGATCTCTCCATCCAGGATTATATGTATTTGAGTAAGGATCATAACGTTGTTGTTGTTGTGATCTCCCATGGAAAGCTCCAGTTACAGCAACAGATTCACCTGCTTGAATGGTAGGGCAAACATCAGTTGGATGAGATGAGCAATTACAGATACCACATACCTTTTCCGGTGCTTGCAAAAGTAGTTGTTGTGTTTGAGAAGGTTGTTGTTGAGCTACTGCTACTTGTCTCACTAAGGATGTTAGCTCATCAAGTCTATTCTGCAGCCTTTGTTGTTCTTCCTGTGACACTTGAATTTCGTTCACTGCCCGAGTTGGCGTGATTCTGGTCCCAAATTGTTGGGTGTTGGAAGCCATGGTAGAGATAAGGCTTCTTGCTTCATGGATGCTTTTGTTCATTAATGCACCACCACTTGCTGCATCGATCATGGTTCTTTCCATAGGCAATAATCCTTCATAAAAGTATTGGATTAAAAGTTGATCACTTATTTGGTGGTGTGGACAGCTGGCACACAACTTTAAAAATCTCTCCCAGTACTCGTACAGAGTCTCTCCAGTCATTTGCCTAATTCCGCAAATTTCCTTTCTGATAGCACCAGTTCTTGAAGCAGGGAAGTATTTCTCCAAGAATACCTTCTTCATGTCATTCCAACATGTTACAGAACCTGCAGGAAGATAAAAACAACCAATCTTTAGCAACATCAGTAAGTGAGAAAGGAAAAGCTCTCAATTTGATGTGCTCCTCAGCAACTCCTTGAGGTTTCATGGAGGAGCAAACCACTTCAAACTCTTTTAGATGTTTGTGTGGATCTTCTCCTGCAAGACCATGAAATTTAGGAAGCAAGTGAATTAAACCAGATTTAATTTCAAAATCAACATCCAAGTTTGGATATTGAATGCACAAAGGTTGGTATGTAACATCAGGAGCAGCCAACTCCCTCAAAGTTCTATCCTGCACATTGTTAGCCATTTGTTCAAATTGATTTATATCAACAGGTTGTTTAACTTGAGCAAACAATTTTCTCTTAGATCTGTGTAAAGTTCTTTCAATTTCTGGATCAAATTCAATTAATTTTGAAGTAGAAGATCTAGTCATAAACTAGGAAAAAAAACTAGAAGGAAACAAAAGAACTAAAAAAAATCACAATAAAAAAAATAAATAAAAGGATACTATCAAGTGGATCCCCGGCAACGGCGCCAAAATTTTGACAGTTGTCGATCCTGTACAAAATTATACTTATAATTCTCCGATCTGCAAACTACTTGTAGTAGGATGGTATAAACCGGGTCGAACCCTGAAGATCCACTCAAATTAATCCTTCTTTGGGGGGGGGGGGTTTGATTGATTGGAATAAACTGAAGAAAATAAAAGATCAAGTTAAAAGCAAAGGTTGAATCAATTCAAGACAATATCAATCCAAGGAATTCAGAGGCTATTTTCATGGTAAATCATTGGTTATTAATAACATGCATTCAAGAGATTAAATCTATCAACTTAGAATCATATGGAACCCCTACAATGATCCCGGATTCACTACTGAAATAATTTCCAGAATTCAATTGATTAAGATTAACAAGATCAAATAACCATAAAATCTTATGTTAGATCCAAATCAATTTTATAAACGGAACCCAATTGAAGTAAATAATTAAATGAACACCTTCAATTTAATTGCTTACTCTATGCTTTTCAATCATTGTATGATGATTAACTAATCAAGAGTACAACATACATCAATAACAAATTTCATAACCAAAACATGTTAACCAATCAAGCTTTGATAAAAGAAATATGGAATTGAAGCAAGTGGAGTAGAAAAGCATGGTAGATGTAATTCAATCAGCATGTAAATGAAGATCAAACCTCAAAACCAAGATGAAAATAAGCTTGACTCCTTGAATTGAATAAAAACTTAGCCTTCCATGAAGACTTTACAAAAAGATGAACAAAAGTAAATGAAACTCTTAGTAATTTCTACTACAACTTGGATGCTCTTCTCCCTAGCAAGCCCTCCTATTTATAGGAGGGGAAAAGATGTCATTCCAAACATGATCACTCAGAAATGACTAAGCATGTTTTGTCCACAAATGGACTTATTGATCAATTACCTAATGCATTTGTCCATTACTTTGAATTATTCACCTACTCTAGCTATCATTCACCTACTTGTCTCCCACTTGCACCGAGCATATCATCCTCAATCTGGCAGAATCCAAGAGAGTTGTCTTCATATGAAATCAAGCTCTGGATCTTAGCTTTCAAATGCCGCTGGGTTGAGCCCAAAAGGAGTTTTCTAGCCCAAGTTATAGCCCAATCATTGAGTGCTGGTCAGGTTTTCATATGATGCTGACTATTCGGTTTTCCAAGCCCATTTCGACTCACTAGCCATCCGATTTAGCTTTTGGGTTCTTCATCAAAGCTTTAGGGCTCTCTTTTATCTTTCCTACAATGTAAAGAACATGATTTGTAGATGTCTAGAACTCAAGTTATGCTTGAAATACGAAAACAGTTTAATGCTGAAAAAATGTAATTGAGCCCAATATGAACCTGAATTGGCATAATATGCTTATGACTTGTTAATTAAGCATAAAAAATGCATTAAAAGGTTAAATTTGAGGGATGATTAATGTGTATCATTTGTATTTATCAGCAGGTCCAGAAAATAGTTTTGGAAATTTGTTTTTAAACAGCGTTTGAATTTGTTCTCAGTTCAAACTTATAAAACAAATTTCTCAGAACCCTCCAGTTAATTTAAATAACATATATAACGAGATAAGGGTAGAGAAGATTTAGCCAAGAGATTTATCCTGGTTCACTCACATCCACCGTGAGCTACGTCCAGTACCAATGCCAAACCAGCAAAGGATTTCCACCAACTGATCAGTTACAAGTATTCTTTATCAGTCAAGCCTCTTCAGGCTCTTTACAACAAGTATTCTTTTTCAGACAAGCCTCTCCAGGCTCAAACCCAAGTATTGTTTAAATAGCAAGCCTCTCCAGGCTCAAACACAAACAGTGTATAAAAAGAAAATGCTTAAGCTTTTAAACTACACAAGTTTAAAGCCTAAACAGGGTGCGATGTACAAATAACTGAGTATAACTCAGGATAAGAAGTTGTTGTACAAATGAAACAAATGAATATATTTATCAAAGTATTTCAGCAGCGCTTCAGCAAGTTGGTTCGTTCTCTATTTTTTCTTTTGCATGAGACTTCATATATATAGGAGAAGAGAAATGAGGCTGGTAGACTTCTCTAAATCTCGTTGAAAGATAACTTTCTTCCCGTTGTGACACAACCTTGGTAGCTTGCAGTAGCAGGTGCAACAGGTAGTGGGTGTCAGCAGCGCAGACTCTACTTTTCTGAGCACAGTGTGCTTCCACAAGACATTGCCTTTTTGGTGAATAGTGATTTGAAATATGCCAAAACGCAATTGTTCTGACTTTCCAGAAGGAGAAGAGCCACAGATAGCTGGGGAAAGCTACGGAAGACTTGAGTCTTCAAAGGGAATTAACAAAGAAGTTCTTTTCCAAAAAGATACAAGTCTCAGTACAACGTCTCCTATCTTCAGAAGGTTCTCTGGCTTCAGTAGGTCTTGATTACTCAGCAGGTTCCTCTTCTTCAGAAGGTTGCACCACATCAGAGGGTTGCATGATTTCAGAGGGTTGATGTATCAAACATTTTCTGAAACACAAAACATACCTTCAGCAGAAACTGTTCCTTCTTTATAGGAAATTCAACCAAATTTGTTACTCATTAAAACTCAGGATTATGAGACTTAAACATTATTAACCATTTAATAATATTTTGAGACTCAACAATAAGACCCAGGGGTGTTGGGTAAAACATCAAAGGTTGATTGTTATTTTGAGTACCTTGATGATTATCAATGATGTTTAATTATTTCGTTGTGCATCTTCATTTGTGTGAATACCTACACTACTTGCATGATCTCACTCACTGGGACTTTAGTCCCACCACACATTTGTGGCTCAATTTAGATGTGCAGGGCTCTTAACTAGGTGCTTGATCGGAGGATTGGGAGTTGAATGGTGCCCTCTCACCAATCTTATTATTTTGAGTAGACCACATTTGATGTATATGTATATCGTGATGCTACACTAGATTCTTGTTTTATTTGGGGTGCCATGAGGCCCTTTTGTTATTAACATTATTGTTTTCATTTTGAGGATATTATCGTACATGTGTTACCCTTATTGGGTAGATTCTATTTGGTGAGAACGCATGTATTGTGACTTCCAGTATTATTATGCTTACGTATTTCGTTGGTATACTTTAGCATTTTATTTGTGAATGGTATTTGATATCAATAATGTCGCGAAAAATAATTCAGTAAAATTAGGAATATGCTTCCAACATACATTATTTCTAAGTTCACGGATTTAAGACGTTACATTATGGTATCATAGCAGTTCAATCCAATTGAACTGTGGAATTGTGTTTTTGCCTGAAGTTAGTTGTTGTCTTATAAGCATTATTACGAAATATAGAGACTGATCACCTTCATGTTTTGTAAATGATGTATAGAGGATTATAGTTGGCGGCAGGAGTGGAAGACCACATGTTAACCCTACTCCACCTACACATCTGGATCAAAGCCAAGATCCCATGGCAGCTGCACTCCGGATCATGGGGGAGCAAGTAACAAACAATAGGGAGTAGATGGAGGCCAACCGCCAACAGGCTACGGCATCGCGTGAGCAGGTTGCTGCGAACGCCTCCATTGTGCTGTAGCTACGCCGAAGACCTACGGAGACGCCACCCACTCCTATGGTGGATCCATTCGTCCAAGGCCTAGAAAAGTTCCGAAAACAAAGTCCCCCAAAGTTCAACAGGGCCTATGATCCAGAGCTTGCTTCCAATTGGCTCCACGACCTCAATCAGATTTTCGAGGTGATGCGTTGTGCAAAATACTTGAAGGTGGTTTTTTCCACCTGCATTTTGAGAGGAGAGGCTGAAGATTGGTGGAAGGGGGCCAGTGCTCGGATTACTACTCCAAGAACCCTACTCACTTAGGGAGATTTCCAGACTGTATTCCTGGAGAAGTATTTCCTAGCATTGGTCAAGAGGCAGAAAGAGGCAACCTTCTTACAGCTTATGCAAGGGAGTGTGACGGTGGGCCAGTACGTGGCCAAATTCGAGGTGTTGGCCAAGTATTCCAGGTACCTTCACGTGATCCCTAATGAGGAGTGGAGGTGCACTCAATTTGAGGATGGGTTGAGACCGGACATCAAGGACCGGGAAGGAACACTTGAGATCAGGGATTTCCCTACCTTGATCAACAAGTGCTACATTGCTGAGAAGAACTTGGATGGAGTTGCTACACCGCAGCAGGTTGACAACAAGAGTAAGAGGGAGGATGTCTCTGTGGGGGAAAAACCCCAAGGATTTTGGTCATGGAGGGAAAGGTAACCAAATTGCTTTTCCTTCCACATCGACGACTCCTATTTTCCCCAAGTGCAAGAAGATCCACAGGGGAGAGTGCTTGATCGGACAAGGCGAATGCTTCTATTGTCGGCAGTTGAGTCACTTGGCGGGCGCATGCTCGAAGAGGTTAGTTGAGGCTCCCAAACCGCAAACTGCTGGGAGGGTCTTTACCCTCAGCAGGGAGACGGCAACTCAGGTCGGTGATTTGTTGTGAGGTACGTATACATTTAAAGGGTCTACCTTAATTGTGTTGTATGACTTTGGGGCAACCAATTCTTTCACTTATCATGAATGTGTGAAGAGCATGAACATTTCTGTCATTTCTTTCCCTTACCAGTTGATTGTTGTTACCCCTGCCAAGGAGGCAATCCCCACTTCCCTTGCATGTTTGAAATTCCTGATTGAGATTCAAGGGAGGACATTCGAGGTTGATTTGATTTGTTTACCCCTTAAGGGCATGGACATAATTTTGGGCATGAACTGGTTATCTCAAAACCAAGCCATGCTTGACTGTTTTAACAAAGTTGGTGTCTTTCCTACTCTTCCTCCTACTCCAAGGGAGAAGCCCACAATCCAACTTTCTAGTTGTACTCAAATTTTTGAATACTTGTCTTATGGGAGTAGTTGTTTCATTTTAATGTTTTCCTCAACTGTCGGGACTAGTTCTAACTTGAGTACTATAGCTACAGTTAAGGAGTTCTGAGAAGTCTTCCCTAGTGAGGTAACGACCTTACCTCCCGACCGAGAGATAGAGTTTTCCATGAATCTCGTGCCTAGTATGGGACCTATCTCTAAGGCACCCTATAAGATGTCACCACTAGAGTTAAGTGAGCTTAAGGCCCAATTAGAGGAGTTGATATCCGACATAGTGTGTCACCTTGGGGAGCACTGGTGCTCTTGGTGAAAAAGAAGAATGGGAGTATGAGGCTATGTGTGGACTTTAGGCAACTAAACAAGGTAACCATTAATAACAAACACCAACTACCTAGGATTGATGACCCGTTAGATCAACTTAGGGGAGCGTCAATGTTCTCTAAAATAGACTTACTGTTAAGATATCACCTGATTAAGATTAGGAGTGGGGATATACCAAAGGCTGCATTTAGGACCTGTTATGGGCATTACGAGTACATGGTGATGCCATTTGACTTAACCAATGCTTCGGCCGTGTTCATGGACGATATGGACTAGATTTTTAAGCCCAACCTGGATAAGTTTGTTGTTGTGTTCATCGATGACATTCTTATGTATTCCCAAACTTTAAAGGAGCATGAGCAACATTTGAGGATAGCGTGGGAGTTTTGAGAGAGAAGAAACTTTTTGCCAACCACGAGAAGTGTGAGTTTTGGATGTATAGGGTTCACTTTTTAGGTCATGTGATTTCCCGGGAGGGCGTGTCGATAGACCCAAGTAAGATTGAAGTCGTCCTTGAGTGGGAGAGGCCTAAGACTATAACTGAGATTAGGAGTTTTCTAGATTTGGCTGGGTACTACAGGAGGTTCATCAAGGGATTCTCCTAGTTAGTTTTTCCCCTCACTTGGCTGACTCGTAAGGGACAAGCTTTTGTGTGGGATTAGAAATGTGAGAGGAGTTTCCTAGAACTCAAGGAAAGGTTGACCACCGCCCCGGTACTGGTGTTACCAGATACATTTAAGACTTTTTAGGTGTATAGTGGTGCTTTAGGTAAGGGATTGGGGTGTGTTTTGATGCAGGAGAGGCGGGCAGTAGCTTATGCCTCTCGATAGCTTAGACCTCGTGAGGAGAACTACCCGACCCATGACCTAGAGTTAGCGGTTATGGTATTTGCCCTAAAAGTCTAGAGGCTTTACCTTTACGGGGTGAATTTTGAGGTGTTTGATGACCACAAGAGCCTCAAGTATCTCTTTGATCAGAAAGAACTTAACATGAGGCAAAGGAGGTGGATAGAGTTCCTTAAGGACTATGATTTTGAGCTTAAGTACCACCCGGGCAAGGCCAATGTGGTGGCTGATGACCTAAGCAGGAAATCCCTGTATGCATCATTGATGATGGTGCATAAGTTAGAGTTGGTGAAGGAATTTAGAGACTTGAGCTTATATGTGAGTTTTGGGACTGATAGTTTGAGGTTACATGGATAGAGGTGACTAATGAGTTGAGAACCCATATTGGAGAGGCCCAAAACTTAGATGTAAAACTCCAGGATAGGAGGAGGCAACTAGGGTTTACTAATTCAGGTGATGGGATGATTCTCTTCCTAGGGAGAGTTTGTGTCCCTAAGGGGATATTCTGTGACAACAGATTCTAGAGAAAACCTATAGGAGCAAGTTCATGGTACATCCTGGTACTGCTAAGATGTATCAAGACTTGAAGATGTTTTGGTGGGCAGACATGAAGAGGGAAATAACAGAGTTTTTCGTTAAATTCTTGGTCTCTAACATGTTAAGATCGAACACCAGAAACCCTCAGGAACCCCTAAGCCTCTAGAGATCCCCAAGTGGAAATGGGAGGGCATAGCCATGGATTTTGTGATGGGGCTACCTAAAGTAATAGCAGGGTTTGATGCTATCAGGGTCATTGTGTACTGACTGACAAAGTCAGCCCATTTCCTACCGATTAGGGCCACCTATCCCCTTGGTAAATTAACAGACCCGTACATTAAGGAGATCGTCAGACTCCACGATGTACCCTCCAACATAGTCTCAGATAGAGACCTTAGGTTCACCTCTAGGTTTTGGAATGCTTTACACATGGCTTTCGGTATTAAATTGAGGTTCAGTACCACATACCATCCTCAGACTGATGGGCAGTATGAGAGGACCATCCAGAGCTTAGAGGACATGCTTAGGGCTTGTGTTTTAGAGGAGAAGGGTAATTGGGATAGGTACATACCCCTTATAGAGTTTGCCTACAATAATAGTTTTCATAGCAGTATAGGTATGGCATCCTATGAGGCTTTGTGTGGTAGGAAGTGTAGGTCCCCTCTTTGTTGGTGTGAGGTAGGTGAGAGGAACCTTTTAGGTCCGGAGTTGGTCCAAGGGACCATAAAAAATATTAGAATGATTAGGGAAAAGCTTCGAACGGCCCAAAGCCAGTAAAAGAGTTATGCCAATAGAAGGAGAAAGGACCTAGAGTTGAAGGAACGTGAACATGTTTTCCTAAAGGCCACTAGATTTGTTGGTCCTTTCCAGATCCTATAGAGAATTGGTTCCCTAGCTTACAGAATAGCTTTGTCTCCTCATTTGTCCAACATTCATGATATATTCCATGTTTTCCAACTCATAAAGTACGTTCATGACCCTCCACAAATCATAAGTTCTGAGTCAGTACAATTAAGGGATGATCTGATAGTTCCTACTCGCCTCGCGCGAATCATTGACTGGAGTGTCAAAACCCTAAGGAACAAGTCATTCCATTAGTGAAGGTGATTTGGGAGGGGTAGACGCCGGAAGAGGTCACTTAGGAGAAGGAGGAGGACGTCCGTGCCCAACATTTCAAGTTATTCATTTGAGGTAATCAAACTATAATAAATAATTTTGAGGGTCAAATATGTTTTTAGTCCCTGAAATATAGTCGAGATTTGGTTTTAGTCCCTGCAATTTAAAACCAGTGGTTTTTGTCCTTCAAAATTGAAAATACACCAATTCAGTCCTTACTGCATTGTTTTGCTACAGATTTTGCTACCGATTAGCTACGAATTTTTATCGATAAGGACTAAATTGGTATATTTTCAATTTTTGAAGGATCAAAACCACCGGTTTTAAATTACAGGGACTAAAACAAAATCTTGACTATATTTCAAGGACTAAAAATATATTTAACCCTAATTTTGAGGACAAAATTAATTTAAGAGGGGTAGAATTGTAACATCCCAAAATTTGAAATCATTTTCATAACTGAAAATAAGAGTATAAAAGGTTTTTATAAAAGGAGGTAGGTAAAAAAAAAGGTTTTAAAACTGAATTTTAAGGGGTAATTCTGGATCATTTTCGCTCAAGTGAGAAGGTCCTCACTTGAGCGAGAATATCAGTGAAAAAGAAGAATTTGGGTACTGACATTTTCGCTTAAGCGAGAAACCTCTCGCTTGAGCAAAAATGGTCCAGAAAGGGGGGTGCTCTATCGATGATTTTCGCTTCAACGAGGAGAGCCTCACTCAAGCGAAAATCAGTCCTCACTCAAGCGAGAAAAGTCTAGAGAGGGGGGTGATCTCTAGAGTACTTTTGCTCAAGCAAGAAGGTTCTCGCTTGAACGAGAACGTGTTAGCAAAGACTTTTTAAATGTCTCGCTCAAGCGAGAAATTCTCGCTAAGTGTAGAATCAGTTTTTAAAACAAATTTTTGGGTCATTTGATCCATAATGTAAAAACACTTTCCTCCATTCCTTTTTCCCTAGCAGAGAGAAGCTTAGAGAGGGAGCTTTGGAAGGAGTCTCAAGCCTAAGGAAGATCAAGAACTTCGTCCCCAACCTTCAAGGCCCTTTTCCCCTACCCTTGAGGTGAGTGTGGTTCACCCACCCACTCCCTTTTATGTATTACTCTTGAATGACCCCTCCTCTCCACTCCTATTCCCTTATGCTTGTGTTTTCTTGCCATGAGTATCTTTAATGGTTGTAGAAATATTGTATGGATTGTTTGTTAGGGTGTGGGATTGTTAGGGTTTGGGGGAAATGTTACACCGTGCCATATTTATGCATATTTTCATTGTACAAATGATAGAACTAATGAGGAACCATTCATGAACCCAAGTACTCTTACATTATGAAATTAATTGCATACAATTGTATGAGAGGAACATTAAGAGTCTTTGACCTAGAGGAACTATGTAAGAGTAAAAATGAATTAATGTTTTCTAATTAAGGCATGAGGAACCTGTAGGTCTAGATGGACCTCAGGGAAGACGTTCCTTGTACGGATACTAAACTCAGGTATGGCTAGAGGTTAAGGGATAAAACCCCAGGGGTGTTGGGTAAACATCAGAGGTTGATTGTTATTTTGAGTACCTTGATGATTATCAATGATGTTTAATTATTTCGTTATGCATCTTCATTTGTGTGAATACCTACACTGCTTGCATGATCACACTTACTGGGACTTTAGTCTCACTACACGTTTGTGGCTCACTTTAGATGTGCAATGCTCTTAACCAAGTGCTTGACCGGAGGATTGGGAGTTGATTGGTGACCTCTCACCAATCTTATTCTTTTGAGTAGACCACATTTGATGTATATGTATATCGCGGTGCCACACTAGATTCTTGTTTTATTTGGGTGCCTTGAGGCCCTTTTGTTATTAACATTATTATTTTCATTTTGAGGATATTATCGTACAGGTGTCACCCTTATTGGGTAGATTCTATTTTGTGAGAACGCATGTATTGTAATATCCAGTATTATTATGCTTATGTATTTCGTTGGTATACTTAAGCTTTTTATTTGTGAATGGTATTTGATATCAATAATGTCGTGAAAAATAATTCAGTAAAATTAGGAATATGCTTCCAATGGCCATTATTTCTAAGTTCACAGAATTAGGACGTTGCAAAAGTCGTCTGACCTTAAGTTCATATGTTTCATTCAATTATGTCTAAGGGACCAAGCCAGACCGTCTTCAAGTTATTATACTTCATATTCAATTCAATCCAAAATGGACCAAGCCAACCGACTGTAGGTTAACATGTTTTACATGCTTTTCAATCCATAAGGTCCTATATGACGGAGCTCAATTCACAACTTTCACATTCATTTCAGTCCATAAAAGACCAAGCCAACTGACCTTGAATTAAATACGTCCTAGTCATCTAAGTTCATGAAGATTAAGCTGATTGAGATCAGAATAATGGGCATATGTATACAATCCCTAGACCCAATAAAGCATACACGTCGGTCATAAATAAATTCTACCAAGTCAATTGAGTACACGCCTCGAGGATAACGAAATCTATTTAGTCGACTGAGCTCAAGCCTTGGAACAACATGAGGAAATCTATTTAGTCAACCAAGCTCTGGCCTCGAGAAAACATGAGAAAAATCTGTTTAGCAGACAAGGCTGAAGTCTCGGGTCAACATGAGAAAACCTATTTAGACAACTAAACATAGGCCTTAGGATAACATGAGAAAATCTATTCAGCAGATGATAAGTGTTAAATTAATGTAAAAATCATATTTAATTTCAACACTTATTAAGGGTAAAATAGTAAATTTATACCCCAATTTATCCTTTTTTGGCTAAAAGTGCGATTCTTGTAATTATTTAAATCAAATTTGAATTTAATGTTATTTTGATAAAGATTCTGTCGATTTTTGCCGATAAAAGGCTTAAATTCAAATCCAGTATCAAGATAGCAGCAAATAAGGATAGGATCAGCACAAGATAAGCTTAAAAAGGAGGAAAATCAGGAAAGCAGACACGGAGGTCTGCGCTCCACCTGCGCTGAGCGCAAGTGGAGCGCAGAATTAGAATTTCAACATTGTTTCCCGCGCTTCATCTGCGCTGAGCGCAGGAACACGGAAACCTAATTTCTTATGGGCCAAGCAAGGTTTCAACACGCTTTCCGAAGTTCTATTTAAAGGACCTTTTAGCAGTCATCAGAGGAAGAGACGATAGAGGAGATCTAGAGCTAGAGAAAAGTGTGACAGTCTCCCTATTGGTTTGTAATGGCTACCATGATTAGCTAAACTCTCCCATAGGATTGAATGTAGTCGATTCAATCCCCAATTGTATTTGGATTATCTTTGTTATCTAAGGAACTCTATTTTTATTATATATTGGTGTTTTTACTCTGTTCTTAATGCTTAGCTTCCGCCTTTGTGCTGGAGTTATGATATGATTTTATGGGGCGCGCTGGGAGGCGATTTTGTGAAATCAGGAGCGAGTTCTTGGGAGCATAGGAATAGGGATCTTGAATTCTAATTTGGGTAAGATCACTCTGTAGGTTGAATGCCTAGGAATAGGGTTTAATTTATGGATAGCTATTAACAACTGATCTTAATGCTAGGATTAATTTGTTAAATTGCCAAGGAATTGGGATTTAGGGAATTAATTCTAAGGATTTCATAGTTGAGGGATCTTTATGAATGACATTTATTTGGGCTTCAAT
This sequence comes from Sesbania bispinosa, assembly GCA_026901365.1. NCBI lineage: Eukaryota > Viridiplantae > Streptophyta > Magnoliopsida > Fabales > Fabaceae > Sesbania > Sesbania bispinosa. The sequence continues at coordinate 693,275 of QLOH01000052.1, forward strand.
AATTATAAGTATAAATTCTTAGATTTCATTGGTTTCCAAATACAAGAAGGGTGCGATAGACGAAGTTCAATCCTAGTTCCAGTAATTTGCTCAACCTTATCCAAATCTCTCATTCTTTTATTTACTATTCCCATACTTGATAAGTGTGACCACTAGAGTTTATATTGTACCGTTCCCTGTGGATATGACAACTCTTTTACTACTATTATACTGCTGCGATATTGGTACGCTTGCCAAGATCTCAACAAGTATTTTTGTCGCCGTTGCTGGGGAACGGTGTCTCAATTTAAATTCTTAGGAAGTCTATCTTATCAAGTTGTGAATATTTGTATATTCTTCTTTTTAATCTTTTGTAATTATTCTTTCTTTTTTATTTTTATTTTTCTGTAATTAATTTATTTTTCTATTTTCATTTTCTCTTTCTAACTAACCCTTGTTCTAGTCCTTGTGATTTATACTTTTGAAAGGTCGGGTACCAAGAGCGCTATTGGAATTTGACCCTAAAATTGAAAAGACATCCAAAGGACGAGCTCAGAGATACAATCTCAACACTCTCTGTTCAACCACCTCAAATGAAATAAAAGCTACACCAATCATGGCTAGTGAGTGGAAAAATCTACCAAGAAGAACGCTTGGAGATTATGCCAAGGTGCAAGGATGGCAACGTCCACCAAGGAAAACACTTGGAGATTATGTTCCACAGCGAGAACCAGAGTATTTCTCCAACATACTGATTCATGGTAACTTCTCTACCTACAATAATTATTCTGACAATTTTCCACAAGATTGGGGAAGTTACCAGAATCAGAATTTTGGGTTTCAACAAGATGTTGTCTCGCCCCACATGCAAACTTCTGTAGATGAGATTGTTGCTCGGAACAATATTATCATCCAGCAATTAGAAGCACTCAACAAGCGGCTAGATAACCTTCCTCTCCAACTGCAGGCAGTGCAATCCTATCCTGGCCAGTCCCCACAATTAACTTGTGACTATTGTGGAGATGACCATCCCAATGGTTACTGCTCTTATCCATGCACTCAATAAGAGCAAGTTAATTACATGGGCAATCATGGAAGACCAGGAAACTTCTCCAACAACAACTACTTTGCAACCATTTATTCACAAGGTTGGAGAAATAACCAGAACGATAATTCTGGTTGGACACAAGACGCAGAGCCTTCTCATATGAAACCTTCTTTCCAACAGCAGCAAAGCTACTCTGCACTTTACCAAAGATGGGATAATGCTCTTGAAAGAATCTCGCAAGACATTATACAATATCAGAAAGAGAGAGAAGAAGTAAGAAGAACTATTGACGCTCTGCTGGAGCAAATAGCAGAAACAAGAGCCAACCAACAGTCAGAACAAATCTCAGCAAATACACAACCCAACCTTGAGGAACTTTGTGATGATATTCCCACCATAAGTGGTCAACTGATAAGGGAGGAAACCAATAACAATCTGGCTGATGAAGAAGAGGAAGCTGAAGAAGAGGAACCAGAAGAAGCAAAAGAAAAAGAAGAAGAAGAATGTGAAGCAGAAGTAGAAGAAGAAAAAGAAGAGGATGAAACAAAGAAAATTGTGCTTAAAGAAGAGAGTGATTGTGAAGGTGTTAACACCATAATTATTTCGATTAGACATCGAAATAATTTTATCTTCCCTATGAGACATTTCAAGTGCAAGATGTGAAGATTGAAGATGAGTGGGTCTCAAAGTGGTTATGAGAAGTTACCAATGGGAAGTTATTAGAAGTTACCAATAGTTTAGATAGTTTTATTAAACAAGTATGTTTAAATGTGTGATTGACACGTGTCCACTAGGCGGCAAAGTTGTGTAGATTAGTAGTTAGGAATATTGTCTATAAATATGTATTGGTACAATGTAAATGGAGTTGGATCCCATATGCTGAAAATCTCTACAAGCCTAACACGTCCATCCATCAGCGACTATTGGCAAACGAGATCGAAAGTGTGTGATCCCTCCATTTTAATTAATGCAAGGTCTTCTCTTTACTCTTTGATTTATCTTTTATTTCACTGTATCACTTCTTCTACTTCTTCTTCTTCTCCATCTCCTTCTACTTCGAAATTCCAAATAAAACTGCCCCTAAAAGGAACCGTTAAGAGGATTCGTATCTCGTCCCCAGATTGTTCTGAGATACATTTGTTTACAAAAAATCAGGGTAAACAGAAGGGGAGGAAGAGAACAAAACACATGAGATTGTACATGATGTAATTGTAGAAAAAGAACAAGAAAAAGAGAAAAAGAGCGAGCAAAGAACTGAGAGAGGAGGGGAAGTAGTGAAGAATCCACCAGATCCTGACAACCCTCCAAAGGAAGGCAAAGACGGGCAGCATACAAATGTTCAACCTTCCAAGACTCACAAAAGAAAGGCCTGCGAATACACTGACCTGAACAGGGCAAAGAGAAGAAAAGTCAAGCCAATAACATCACAGTCAAAGCCTAAGGTAAGATTGAGGACAAAGTGGTCAGGCATATTCCATATCAAGGACCCTTGTGAAGCAAAAAGAGTAAGATCTGACAATTTTGAATTTTCCAAGCTTCAGGAGGACAAGACCCATGCAACTCAACACAAGACTCCAAAGAAGATAAAAGTTAGGCCAAAGGAGTCAAAAACATGATCTAACTCTAGACACAAGACCAAATGGTCAGATTCAAGTCTCATTCACAATTGGTCCGAGGCAAGAATATAGGTAGGGCCACTACCAAAAGGAATCAAGGGTACAACACAAAGGCTGGCCAAAGGATTCCAGTAGCACCCACCTTGAAAGAACACGCGTCAAGCTATATGACGTAAAACAAGCGCTTCCTGGGAGGTAACCTAGAGATTTTTAAATTTTTAATTTCAATTATTTTCAATTTTGTTTTTGTTTTTCGTTTATTAATTAGTATTTTTAGGATTTAGGAAATTTTCAAAATTGATTAGAATGAGTTTGTGGAAAAATAAAATTTTAAACAGTTGGAAGTAGCGGAAAACTTGACTGAAAATTGCAAAATTTCATTCTGTTTTATGCGCTTCACCTGCGCTGAGCTCAAGTAAAGCGTAGAAATCTAATTTTAGTCACTGTTTAGGGAATTCCAAACCTGAAACATGCGCTCCCCTCACGCTGAGCGCAAGTGGAGCGCAGGTATGCGTTGTTGCTTAAATTGACTGAATTATAATAATCGTGAACAAACTATTGAAATTCTGGCAAGCGTACCAGAATCACAACAATATAATAGTAAGTAAAGGGGTTTTCATTGATGGGTTTCTGGCAAGCGAACAAAAAATCCAGTAGTATAATAGTAAGAAGAGTTATCGTATCCACAGGGAACAGTCAATTCGCGTATAGTCATCATCTATTTATCAAGGGAAAATAACGGATATATGAGAGTATTGTTGCGTAAATTGTAAATAGCAAATAAATAATCAATTAAATTAGAAAGGAAGAGTTAGAGACACTTTACTTGGACTAGGATTGAATTTCATATCATCACACCCTTTGTGTATGTAAAAACTATCTATTATTTTAGGTTTACTATATAATACTGTAGACAAATTATATTTCTTATGACCCCGAGTTACCAGGCGCCACTCACACTCAAAGATAATCCATGCGGGCTCTCCCAAGCGACAGACTTACCCTCGGCTTATTTTTTTTTCTTTATTCCGTTTGTAAAAGAATTAATTGATAAACGAGGCCTAATCTTGTAGACGCACCTTCATTAGAGTCCTCACACTACCCATCACTCATCAGGATACATCCATGTGTCGGTCCTGGATTGACAATCAACTAATCCTTTGTTATCGATACTAAGGCCTAATCCTGTAAACGCCCTTCGCTAGAGTACTGTCACTACCCATCGCTCATTAGTAACGCTCATGTGTCGGTCACAGAGTATTGAGTCCTCTTATTCAATCAGAGTTTGGGTTTCTTCAGAATTCGCTCCCCCATCCTCAATCCTAGTTGAAACTAGCCTATAACTCTAGCGCTAGCGCGGAAGTTAGGAATTAAGCACATAATAAGATTACCAATATTATAGACAAAGAGCTCAGAAATAATAAAATAGAGTTTACATACACTTGGGGATAGAATCAATTACATCCAATCCTAATGGAGAGTTAACTACACAGGGTAGCCATACAAACCACCGAAGATGCTGTCACCATCTTCAATCCTTGTGAAGCGCTCCTCCTCTCCTACTCTAAAATTAGCTTTGGTGCATTGTCACTGAAATAAGACTGAATTATAATAATCGTGAACACCTTGATCTAGTGCAATGAGGTCCTATTTATAGGCTAAGGAAAAACAAAGGAAATTGGGGAGAAATCTATCTAAAAATGGCAACAGGGCAAGAATCAGCATGACTTGCGCTTCAAGCTGCGCTACAGCGCAGGTTCCAGAGAGCTGCGCTTCACCCTGCGCTACAGCGCATGTTGAAGCGCAGAATGCGTCCTGCAGCTTCAATCTTTCTCTTTTTAATTTGATCTCTCCCCGAGACTGGTTTTGGTTTATCTGTCTTTCCTTGTTTCCCTTTTCTTGATGAAATCTTGCATTTATTGAGCATCTTGGATTTAACTAGGAAGGTTGTCTACAGAATCCTTGTTTGATTGGCAATAATCTCCTCATTGATTGCCTCAAATCTTCTTCAATTCTTTCTTAAATGTCTTCAATCAAACTCAAATCTTGCATATATCTCCCTCATTTTATGTTATCTTTCCTTCAAATCAAATCTTTGCAATATCCTGCAAAAATCAGCAATATTTCTATAAAAATAGCATCAAATTCAAATCCCAGATTAATAAATACAATTTATCTAATATTTAATAAAAATGGATTAAACTGGAGCAAAAGTACCATTTTATCCTTGATAAGTGAACTAAAAAGTGCTCTAATTTATCATATAATTTTCACTTATCAGTCGTATCCACAGGGAACGATTCAATGTAAATCCTAGTGGTCACACTTATCAAGTAAGAGAAGATATTTGTTTGTTTATGTAGATTGCAATTTAAAATAAAAGATAAGATAAGAGATGAGAGATTTTGGATAAGGTTGAGCAAGATAAGGAACCAAGATTGAACTTCATCGATCGCACCCCTTTCGTATTTGAAAACCAATAATATTTATGAATATGCAATTATAATATTGAAGCACAAATTAAAGTTATTTCACAAAGGTCTTCACAAATATGAAATACTCAGAAATAATCTACCCTGGTCTCCACAGTGATAAACTACCCCGAATTAAAGATCTATTTGTAAACGCTATCAATTCACCCTGGTTTCCACAGTCGCGAATTGAGTGTTTTTACCAATCAGAATTCAAGTTTCTTATGTCTAGGCTCCCCTAAACTCGCTATTGATTTTATAGAACCACCTCTCGAATGTGCCCCATAAAACCAACCTATAACTCCAGCACAACGGCGAAAGCTAAGCATTCAGAACAGATTAAAAACACCAATATTATAAAAACAAGGATTCATAAATAATAAAGAGAATTCAAATACAATTGGGGATTGAATCGACTACATTCAATCCTATCGAAGTGTTTAGCTACTCATGGTAGCCATTACAAACCAATAGAGAGACTGTCACTCTCTCTAGCTCCAGATTTGCTCCGCCGTCTCCTATTGGTTGTGTTGGGGTCTCCGGGACTCCCCTTGATCTTTGCAAAAGGTCCTTTAAATAGAAGTTGGAAAGCTTATCTGAAATCTGGAAGGAATCTTGTTGGAAATCTTATTAGAAATCTGTTTCCGTATTCCTGCGCTTCAACCTGCGCTCACCGCAGATGAAGCGCAGGAAATAGAGAGCAATTTTATTTTCTGCGCTCCACTTGCGCTCAGCGCAGGCGGAGCGTAGCTCACCATTTCTACTTTCCTGATTTCCTCTTTTTCAGCTTGATCTCTTCATGATCTTATCTTTATCTGCTACGCTTTCCTTATTTCCCTCTTCTTAGCTTGATCTTGTGCTGATTGTATCTTCAATTTGAATTGAGAATTTTATCTGCAGAATCCTTATCCAAATAACTGTTGATTTCATCTTGATAAGCTACCATTTAAAACCTTATCTTGCAGATTCTCTCTTCAAATAGATGCTATCTTGTTTCTCCATTTAAAACTTTCCCTTTTATCTGCAAAATCAACAGATTTTCTATCAAAATAGCATCAAATTCAAATTTGAATTAATTATCACAAAATCTGCATTTAGTACTAAAATGAGGTAATTTGGGGAATAAATCTAACATTTTACCCTTTGATAAGTGATGTAATTATACACAAAATTATCATATTTTTAGCACTTATCACAAACCTCCTTCATTTTTGAATATTTCAAGTTCAAGGTATGTTTTCTTGTTTTTAAGTAGTTTTAACCAATTGAAATTTTCGTTTTCCTCTGTTTTTATGATTTGAACTTTAGGATAGCAACCTTAGGATTGTGAATGTGTATATTGTTGATTATTGCTATCTTGGATGTGATTTTGATTGTGTGGAACATGAAGAACAAGTTGTTTGATTGGAATGCTCTTTTTTTTTTTAAGTTATTATGTTTGAAAGTGTTATGCTCTGTTGGATTAAAATTTCAAACTTTCACTTTCCATGATTCACATTGAATGCTTGTAAAATGATGGAGTTTAATTTGTTTATCTGAAGCCATTACCAATTGCAACTAAAATCTTTGCTTTGAATTTGACTTATTCTTTTGAAGGGATGTCTTTTAATTTTGCATGCAATTTGGTTAATCAAATGCTTCAATGTTCTTCATGTATTATTGGTTGCAATAAGACATCATTGAATTAGATGGCTTCTTTAAACTAACTGTTTCTGTGTGACTTTTCAGATGCCTCGTATCAAATATACTGCTGGCCTTTCTCGTGGCTCTAGCTCGCGAGGAAAAGGCAGGGGGAAAAAGGGTTCGAGATGAACCCCATTACAACCCTATGAGATTTAAGAGCACACAGGCTGCTGCGAAGTATGAAGCTCTCAGACCTTGCAACTTTGTGCTCGAGAGACTAGTTGACCTCAAAACCAGGGGAGTATGAGGAGTTCAACATGGAGATTACTCGACGCGGATGGCGTAAGATAGCTGATCCTGATAGATTATTCGGCCCGAAGCTGGTCCGAGAATTATACGCCAACACAGTTGGAGAGTCTGGTGATAGAGGAGAGAGGAGATCATCAGCCACAGTAGCCACATCCGCCACCATCAGCTGACATCCTACTCCGAGCTTACATGGAGCACATCTGCAGGCAGAACTCCACCCTCCACAGAGGGATTTCCCACCTTTAGAAGCATCTGTACCAGACCTGGCTAGACCCATACCCAGGCATGCTGCCTGATGAGTTCCGAACATTCTTGCAGTGGCTTGGGGATAGGCCTATTTCATCCAGGGGAGGTGGAGCAGCAGCAGCTGGAGAGCAGGACAAGGACTTACAGGATACAGAGGACGAAGATTGATACTGGTGTTTTTCTTTCTTTTCGTTCTTTTATTTTCTATTTTCTTTCAATTTTTTAGGAATAATTTTTTTAGTTAATTAGGATTTTTGTTTTGTTTTTCATTTTTTTAGGATTTAGGAAATAGGGATTTAAGGAATTCAATTTCAAATCTTAAAACTGGGCAGCCTAACCAACTGAACTAGGAAAGAAAAAAGAATTTTGTGATTGAATCCATAATCTGTTAGGATTAGGATATTGTGCAGGAGAATGTATCAAGGTAGTTAATTAATTTCAATGGTGACTTTATCAAGGAAAATTAGCCAAAAAGTCGGTGAGTTGTGAGCCTAAACACTTTTGAGAGTTTTGATTAAGGCAACTTGTATTTATGAAATAATTGCTCAGTGCCAAAAAGCCAACCCATGAAAAAAGTTTTCCAATTTTTTATATATAACCATTTGAGCTTTAATATTTCTTTTCTTATGCACCCCAGCCAGATTAATGTCTATATCACGTCCCTTACACACTTAGCATAGAGAGCATAGGTGCAATTTTGATAGATTGGGTGATTGGTTGCTTATCTGAAAAGTGCAGAAAGCAGGCATAAGCAAGCAAGGAATTCACTCCCTCAAGTATATAAAAAAGTTGAATAAAGAAGGGAGTGAAATACCAAACAAAAAGAGGCCAAATTGAATGATACAAGTCAAGAATGTAATGGAGAATTGAGAGAAAGTTTGAGAAATGGTGAAACCGCAAATATGCTCTCTATTCCAGTGTTTCTTTGAATATCTAGGAAAACCATGATTTCTTGATAGCCAAGCCTTATTACAACCTGAAAAAGACCTTTTGATCCATGTTGACCATGTGCATGATTATTAATTGGAAACGACTATCAATTTTAGTTGTTCAACGACAGTGAAAAATTTGAGAGAAACACTTACCCGTGAGAATGAGAGAAAATTCCTTGATTTATCACTTATTGTTTTGGTTACTGCTTTTGAAAAAGTTTGAATGTATTTTTATCATGTTCTGATTGAGTATTGAAAACACCACTTAATTCTAATTATCAATCTGAAAATTGGAAAGTGACAGCTGCCTAGCAAAATATGATGAAATTATTTCCTTATTAGTGAGAACCATGAATGGGGATTGAATTCATTTAATTGCAGAAGGTTCTCTTGCTTGAGGACAAGCAAGAAGCTAAGTTGGGAGGAATTTGATAAGTGTTAAATTAATGTAAAAATCATATTTAATTTCAACACTTATTAAGGGCAAAATAGTAAATTTATACGCCAATTTATCCCTTTTTGGCTAAAAGTGCGATTCTTGTAATTATTTAAATCAAATTTGAATTTGATGCTATTTTGATAAAGATTTTGTTGACATTTGCAAATAAAAGGCTTAAATTAAAATCCAGCATCAAGATAGCAGCAAATAAGGATAGGATCAGCACAAGATTAGCTTAAAAGGGAGGAAAATCAGGAAAGCAGATACGGAGGTCTGCGCTCCACCTGCGTTGAGCGCAAGTGGAGCGCAGAATTAGAATTTCAACACTATTTCCTGCGCTTCATCTGCGCTGAGCACAAATCTGAGCGCAGGAACACGGAAACCTAATTTCTTATGGGCCAAGCAAGGTTTCAACAGGCTTTCCAAAGTTCTATTTAAATGACCTTTTAGCAGTCATCAGAGGAAGAGACGATAGAGGAGATCTAGAGCTAGAGAAAAGTGTGACAGTCTCCCTATTGGTTTGTAATGGCTACCATGATTAGCTAAACTCTCCCATAGGATTGAATGTAGTCGATTCAATCCCCAGTTGTATTTGGATTCTCTTTGTTATCTAAGGAACTCTATTTTTATTATATATTGGTGTTTTTACTCTGTTCTTAATGCTTAGTTTCCGCCTTTGTGCCGAAGTTATGATATGATTTTATGGGACGCGCTGAGAGGCGGTTTTGTGAAATCAGGAGCGAGTTCTTGGGTAAGATCACTCTGTAGGTTGAATGCCTAGAAATATGGTTTAATTTATGGATAGCTATTAACAACTAATCTTAATGCTAGGATTAATTTGTTAAATTGCCAAGGAATTGAGATTTAGGGAATTAATTCTAAGGATTTCATAGTTGAGGGATCTTTATGAATGACATTTATTTGGGCTTCAATAATTATAATTATACATTCTTGGATTTCATTGGTTTCCAAATACAAGAAGGGTGAGATAGACGAAGTTCAATCCTAGTTCCAGTAATTTGCTCAACCTTATCCAAATCTCTCATTCTTTTATTTACTATTGCAATCTACACAAACAATCATCTTCCCATACTTGATAAGTATGACCACTAGAGTTTATATTATACCGTTCCCTGTGGATACAACAACTCTCTTACTACTATTATACTGTTGCGATATTGGTACGCTTGCCAAGATCTCAACAGCAGACCGATCATATACTTCAAAAAATGTGAGGAAATATATTTAGCAAACTGAGAATATGCCTCGAAAAACATGAGAAAAATCTACTTAGCCAGTCGAGCACAAGCCTTAACATGACAATTGAAAATTATTTAGCCAAATGATCCTGAGCCTTGGGAAATCATGAAAAATTTATTTAATTCAACCATTTCGACCGTGAACTGGGTCGATGGTCGGTCTGGTCAAGCCCTTGGAACCGCTGATTTGAAAATGAGACTTTGAACCGATAAACTGGTTGTAAATCGCAAGAACCAGTGAAAATCGACCGATTTAGCACATGCCCGATTCTATGGGAAAACTAACAAAAATTCCTAATGAGATCTCGAAAATAGGACACATATGTAAGAGGTGAGGTTCCAATCGTTGTGCCACAAGTTCCTCTCTCTATATTTGTGTGTGTGTGTAAAACGAGAGCATATTAAGTTAGAACATTTGTTTATTGTGAGAAGTGAGAACACTTTTTAACAATCGTTAGATTAAATGAAGGTATTGATTATTTCTTAGAGTTAAAACAATAATGAAGTGACTATTTCTTCCCCTCCTCCGCCACTATCTTTCATGATACACCATCATCCTCTCTTCCCAAAATTTTCTTTCAACCAACACCTCCTTCAATCCTAAATCACATATGAAATTTAGAAATCTAATGACAAATAAATCCTTAAACAAAACTTAATGACAAATAAGTTCATTAACGTACCCAAAATTTGATGCCACATGAGGGCAAGAAGATTTTACAAAAAGCCTTATGGAAAAATGGATACAAAGGCAAAGAGGGAATGTGTAATTGAATTGCAGGGGTTATACTTTTGATTCTAAAATTTTTCGCTAGGTTTAGCGTTAATAGTGATCCAATAAGGATGACAATGTGATGCCAAATATGTGGATGGGACCAACAAAACACAATGTGGTAATATGAGTAAAGCCGTCAAAACACAATGCCAAATAAATGCTCAATAAAGAGGAGGAGATCAATTGCTTGGGAAGGATTAAAGAAAGTGCTCGTTAGGGTGGGGAAGAGAAGGTTGAACGAGAGATGCTTTTAATTTTAGAAACCATCTTAAACACTTTTATAATAAGGTATTTTTTTAATACTTTTAGAACATCATATTTATTCCGTAATGTAATTGAACTAGTAAGGAACCCGTGGAATCCACGGTATCGTGAAACATGAACAACGAATGTAATTGAAGTGTTGTAGTTCGAAATTAATAAATGAACAACCTACCTTGTATGTCGCTGTAAGTAGTGTTTTCCAGGTTTGAAACAAAAATAAATATGTAGAATTAAGAAAGTATAAATATACCCTCCAATATTGAAGTGCGGTAAATAGTTAGCAATGATTGAGGATATGATATGTGGCAGGGATGATTTAGGGTTTAAGTTGAATTCATGGTTTATGAAAGAAAATTTTGTGAGGAAAATGATAAGATTGAGAGGAAGATGTAAAATGATAATAAAAATGTGAAGAGTAGGTTGGGTAAGTGAAAATGTTGTGGATAAATCTATGGTGCTAGGACAATGTATAATCCATAGCCATGATAAACAAACGAATAATAGTTGAATTGCAAAGCAAAGGCCAATTGTGAAGCGGTGGAGCAAATTTCAGTAGTGATCTAACAGGACACGTCATGTAGTGTGATAATAAGGGAAACTCAAAACCTATAACAATTGAGGAGCACAAGTTATCTAATGCTGAAGGAAATATACATTACAATTTTTGGAAGACCTCCTTATAGACAACATTCTGAGTTGTGGATGACGGTGATCCACTATCATCACAAATGACAAATTTCAATCCAGTTGGGCACTTGACTCTTGAAATAGCAACATACAATTGACCATGTGAAAATACAGGCCGAGGCAAATAAATCCCAACTCTGGATAGGGTTTGACCTTGACTTTTGTTGATAGTCATTGCAAAAGATACACAAAGGGGGAACTGTCTCCGTTGGAACTTAATTGGTGTAAGATTATCAGAGGGAATCAAGTTCATTCGAGGGATATAAATAGTAGTCTCAGTGTTATCACCTGTATGATGTTTTGCCCCAATCACATTGTCACCTAATTCGGAAACAATTAATCTAGTGCCATTACACAATCCAGATGAGATATCTATATTCCTCATTAACATAACTAGAACCCCTTTCTTCAGGACTAATCGGTGTTCAGGCATACTAGAGCATCGCAAACCATTAAGAAACTCAATAGTTAACCAATCTGCTTCAATGCCTGTGTCTTCCTCAACCTTCCAAATCTTATCACAACTAAGATAAAGTCTATCTTCACCAGGCAAAGTTGACATTATATATTGATTCACTGTTTCAATGACATCAAGAGTAGGCGCCAATATTGCCTTGTCTTGGAAAAATGCAATTTCGTTGTAATGAAAAAGTAGATCTGGGTAGGTGAAATTGACGATTGTTTGGATTGGATCTCCTTTATGTACCAACAACAGGTTATCTGGAATAGGGATCTGATCTTCACATTCTGATGAGATACTAAAAGTGCCATTTCCAACGCCAATAACCCATTCGGAAAATTGCCGAATGATCTCAATAGGTATTGACCCAATGTTGGAGTTTAATTTCATATTTTCTGATAACCTTAAAACAGAACAATGTTTCCATAGATATGATGAGTTAATTATTGTCATGACTATGTCTGCTCTGTTACCTCTTGGAATAACGGGTAGTATTTGACGAAAATCTCCGCCTAAGACAATGACTTTCCCGCCAAAAGGTTTCTTGTGACTATCTTCAACATCAAATCGCATAATGTCCCTCAACGTGCGGTCAAAAGCCTCAAAGGTCCATTTGTTAACCATAGGTGTAACATCCCACATGTTAGGCTATCATAAGTTATTAAGTTAAGGGGTGATCTGTGTATGTTAAATTTAGAAACAGAAAATGATAAGGAAACTATAGGTTAAAACCCTATTACAATCAAGTTTATGTTTTAACTTAAGTGAATTTGAGTGATATTGAGTTCTGGTAATCGATTATAAGGAGTTTGTAATCGATTACCCGAGAGCTAGTTTTAGGTAATCGATTACTCACAGGTTGTAATCGATTACCTGAGAGCTGAGTTTTTGGTAATCGATAATGGGGTGTCTGTAATCGATTACCCGAGAGCTGTATTTTGTGTAATCGATTACTTACAGGGTGGTAATCGATTACCTGAGGACTGAGTTTTTGGTAATCGATTACTAAGAGTTGTAATAGATTACCAGATTCCTAGAAACGCTTTCCAGTATAAATTCTACCTCTGGTAATCGATTACAGCACTACTGTAATTGATTACCAGCTGTCCAGTATAAAAGCCCGGACATGCAAAAAATCGAACCTCACCATTTTCTTTCCACTCATCTTCAACCCTAGAGAGAGAAAGTGAGAATCCTAGAGAGAGGAAGTCAATTTCGGAGCTTTGGAGGGAGATTGAAGCTTGAATCACCGATTGAATCACTTCAAGTCCTCATTTTTTCTCTTGATTTCATAAGATTGGTGAGTATAACTCACTTTTATGGTAGAATCTATTGGTCTCAATGCATGCTCCCACCCCTTTCTCTTCCCTTTCTTGATGCTGGTTAGATGATTGATAGAATTGGTAAATACTTGTTGTTTGGATTGATTATCGATAGATTGTGCATATGAGTATAGAATCAAGCGTCGGAATCTTTAGTTTCGAAGTTATCGAAACAATCGAAACTTGCGAAACTATCGAAACCCCTCGATCGTAACTCATATGAGCATTCTATTCGGTTATAACCCTTTGTTTAGTACTACTTATGGATTGAAATGGCTAATTCGATGTTTGGATTGGAAATTGAAATGTATGTGCGTAGAGTCGAACTTTCGAAACACTCGAGATTAGCGAAATTTCATATGCTTGTTATATTTCACGCATAGCACTATGATTTTATCATGATTTTGAATGGTTAAAGTAAGTACTAATGTCGGCCTTGTGCTGTGAGTAAAAACGAATAATTAATGGTATTGAAAACATGGCTTCGGCCCAGTTTGGGTGGGATTTGTCCCCGGGAAAGTCGGTTCCCGTAGTCTGAGCTCAGGTCTAACTCTAGAAAGTGATAAGAACATGCCTGCTTGGCACAGCAGTGAGTGTATCATGATGCATAATACATATGTGATGATTGTATTGAATTCTATAGAATATGAATTGGCATAACTATCTATTCCTTGCATTTATGCATATGAGTTCTATTCACTGAGATTTTTATCTAACCACATGTTATGTGGATTTTGTTTAGCTGAACAGGTACCTCCGTCGTCAGATTCCCAATCCGGGAAGTGAAGAGCTTGGGAGGATAGATATTTGTTCTTCCTTTTGTTTGTTCTGGTTGAATCGATGTGTGTATATGTATATATGAATTAGTAGGATTGATGTTACGTTGTAAGTTTGCTTTGTAATCCCTTAATGGATTAGAGGAGTTTTCTATGAAAAGGTTGTACTTATTTTGGACTCTTATATCGTAATTTAGTATGTTCATTGAATTGTTGGATTTTCGTTGGATTTCTTACAATTTCTTGAATGAGTTGATATTTGAAATAGTATACTTTAAAGTTTAAGCCCGGGATTTGGTTTCCAACGGACTAAGTTCTGGTTTAGAAATTTAAGGTGTTACATTTTGGTATCAAAGTAGTTCAATCCATTTGGACTGTGAAATTAGGATATTCTGTGGTTCGTTAATGATTCCATATATATTATTTTTTGAATTGAGAGACTGATCACCTCGAAATTTGCTTGATGATATGTAGGGAATTATGGCAGGCGGCAGGAGAGGTCGTCCAAGGGTCAATCAACTTCCTTCATCATCATCATCATCATCATCCTCTCAGGGTCCTACTCCGGATCCTGTGGCGGCAGCTCTTCAAGCTCTGACACAAATGATGGGAGAGCAGATGAATGCTAATCGAATCCAAGCGGAAGCGGCACGGGAGCAAGCTGCCACCAACGCAGTCATGCTTCAAGAAATGGCTAGGAGGTATACAGAACCACCACCACCTCCTGTTGTAGATTCTTTTGCTGCGGGATTATCAGAATTTAGGAAGCACACTCCTCCGTAGTTCAACGGAGTTTACGACCCTGACGTTGCTGCTAATTGGTTACGGGACTTGAATCGAATCTTCGAAGTGATGAAGTGCACTGATGAGGCTAAGGTGGGCTTTGCAGTCTATATGTTAAGGGGAGAGGCCGAAGACTGGTGGAAAACTGCTAAGGTTCGGGCTGCAGAGGTGGAGGCTCCTATGACTTAGGAGGTGTTTCAGAATTTGTTTTTGGGGAAATATTTTCCAGCTACCATCAAGAGGCAAAAGGAGACCGAATTTCTGCAACTCAGGCAAGGAGACATGTCAGTGGGTCAGTATGTGGCAAAGTTTGAGGAGCTAGCCAAGTATTCTTGTTACCTTCAAGCTGTGACTGATGAGGAGTGGAGGTGTGCTCAATTTGAGGGAGGACTAAGACCTGAACTGTTGGACCGGATTGGAACATTAGAAATTAGAGACTTTTCGTTGTTAGTGAGCAAGTGCTACATTGCTGAGAAGAATTTCAAGGGAACTACTTCATCATCTACACCAATGGAGAATAAGGGAAAGAGGAAGTTTGAGGTGCCCCTTCCGGGAAAAGGCTCCAAGCCTAAGTGGCAAGGCAAACCAGTCTTGCCCACTCAGCAAGCCCAACGCCAAGGAGGACTTAAGTGCAACAAGTGTGGAAAGAAGCATGCTGGGGAGGGTATGATGGGGAAGAACTTGTGCTACTTCTGTAAGCAACCGGGTCACATAAAGAGAGATTGTCCAAAAATGAAGACTTCCTAGAAACCTCAATCAACTGGAAGAGTTTTTACCCTCAGTGGGCAAGTAGCAGCTTCTGTAGACAATCTGTTGAGAGGTATATGCACCCTAGGAGAGAAGACCTTAATTGTATTGTTTGATTCTGGGGCAACCCATTCTTTCATTTCTTCTGAATGTGTTGAACAGTTAAAATTGTCTGTTGATTCTTTACCTTATATTCTTGATGTAATTACTCCAGCTAAAGAGTCTATTTCCACTTCTCTTGTGTGTTCTAAATGTTCTATTGTTATTCAGGGTAGGGTTTCTGTAATTGATTTGATTTGTCTACTTTGAGGGGTATGGATATTATTTTGGGGATGAACTGGTTATCTTCCAATCAGGTTACCTTAGACTGTTTCAATAAAAAGGTTATATTTCCCCCTTTTCCTCCTCCTCCGAGGGAGAGACCCCCTATGCTTTTATCCAGTGTCACCCAGGTTAACCAATGTCTCAGTAATGGGAGTGAATGTTTTATTTTGCTACTTTCCTTAACTTTAGAATCTAAGGTAGATTTAAGCAGTGTAGCTACGGTTAGGGAGTTCCAAGACGTTTTTCCTAGTGAAGTTTTAACCTTACCACCGGACCGAGAGTTAGAGTTTACCATAGACTTAGTACCAGGTGCGGGACCCATTTCTAAAGCTCCATATAGAATGTATCCACTAGAACTAAATGAACTTAAAACCCAACTAGAAGATCTTATAGCTAAAGGGTTCATTAGGCCTAGTGTGTCACCCTGGGGAGCTCCAGTGTTATTAGTGAAGAAGAAAAATGGGAGTATGAGGTTGTGTGTAGATTATAGACAATTGAACAAAATCACCTTAGGATTGTGTTAAAGATTCTGAGAGAAAAGAGACTGTTTGCGAATCCTGAGAAGTGTGAGTTTTGGATGGATCGGGTCCATTTCCTAGGGCATGTTATCACTAGAGAGGGGGTATCAGTTGATCCTAGTAAGGTATAAGCCGTTCTTGAGTGGGAAAGACCTAAGACCATCACGGAAATTAGGAGTTTCCTAGGATTGTCCGGCTACTATCGGAGATTCATTAATGGATTCTCCCGTTTAGCTTTGCCTTTCACAAGATTGACTCGAAAGGGTCAAGCTTTTGTGTGGGACAAAAAGTGTGAACAGAGTTTTCTAGAACTCAGATAGATTAACTATCGCTCTGGTACTGACGTTGCCGGATTTGTCCAAGACCTTTGAAGTGTATAGCGATGCGTCGGGTAAGGGCTTAGGATGTGTTTTGATGTAGGAAAGGAGAGTAGTGGCTTATGCCTCTAGGCAGTTGAGGCCTCATGAGGAAAATTATCCTACTCATGATTTAGAATTAGCAGCTGTGGTTTTTGCCCTCAAAATTTGGAGGCATTACCTTTTTGGTGTAAGGTTTGAGGTCTTTAGTGATCACAAGAGTTTGAAATATCTCTTTGATTAAAAAGAACTCAACATGAGGCAAAGGAGGTGGATGGAATTTCTTAAAGATTATGACTTTGAGTTGAAGTACCACCCGGGCAAGGCCAATGTAGTGGCTGCTGTTCTCAGTAGGAAATCCCTTCATGTATCATCCATGATGGTACATGAAATGAATCTTCTGGAGGATTTTAGGAACCTGAGTCTTAGTGTTGATGTTGGTGAAGGCAGTATTAGGTTGTGCAAGTTAGAAATTACTAGTGAGCTTCAAGCTCTAATCAAGGAAGCTCAGGGTTCGGACCCAGAACTTCAGGGTAGAATTGGACAAGCAGGATTTTCTAAATCAGATGACGGGACAATTCTTTTCCAAGGAAGAGTTTGTGTTCCTAAGGGGGGGTAGTGTGAGGCAAATAGTTTTAGAGGAGGCCCATAGGGGCAAGTTTTCTATACATCCTGGCTCTACCAAGATGTATCAGGATTTAAAGAAGATGTTTTGGTGGGAAGGGATGAAGAGGGAGATAACTGTGTATGTTTCTAAGTGTCTGACCTGTCAACAAGTGAAAATAGAGCACCAGAAGCCATCAGGAACCCTTACGTCATTAGAAATTCTTGAGTGGAAGTGGGAGAGTATAGCTATGGACTTTGTGGCAGGATTGCCACGAGTCCAGGCTGGCTTTGATGCCATCTGGGTCATTGTGGACCGGTTAACTAAATCGGCCATTTTCTTCTAGTTAAGAATACTTATCCTCTGAAGAAGTTAGCTGACTTGTATGTCAAGGAGATTGTTAAGCTCCATGGCATTCCCTCTAGCATCATATCTGATAGGGACCCTAGGTTCACCTCTAGGTTCTGGAATGCACTTCATCAGTCATTCGGGACTAAACTTAGGTTTAGCACCACTTACCATCCTCGGACTGATGGTCAGTCTGAGAGGACCATCCAAACCTTAGAGGATATGCTAAGAGCTTATGTGTTAGAGGAGTCGGGCAGTTGAGATAGGTACCTACCTCTCATAGAGTTTGCCTACAACAATAGTTTCCATAGCAGTATAGGTATGGCGCCTTATGAGGCTCTGTATGGTAGGAGGTGCAGATCTCCTGTTTGTTAGCATGAGATTGGTGAGAAAGCTCTGTTAGGTCCAGAGTTGGTACAGGAAACCACTGAAAAGATTAGAGTCATTAGGAAAAATCTTGCAACTGCCTAAAGCCAGCAGAAAAGCTATGCTGATAACAGAAGAAAGGATTTAGAGTTTGAGGAGGGAAATTATGTTTTTCTAAAAGTAACTCCTGTCACTGGTCTTGGAAAATCTGTGAAAATCAAAAAGTTGAGTCCTAGATATATTGGTCCATTTCAGATCTTGCAGAGGGTTGGCCCTCTTGCTTATAGGATTGCTCTTCCACCTCATATGTCCAGAATCCATGACGTTTTTCATGTGTCTAAGCTGAGAAAGTATATTCCTGATCCTTCTCATATTCTAAACTCAAAATCAATACAATTGAGGGAAAATCTCACACTTCCTTCCAAGCCTGCACAGATTGTAAGTAGAAGTGCCAAAACCCTGAGGAATAAAATAATTCCATTGGTTAAAGTCATTTGGGAAGGCTTGTCATCTGATGAAGCAACTTGGGAAAAAGAAGAAGATATTCGGAGTCAATATCCTCACTTATTCCTTTGAGGTATTATATTCTACCTTTGGTATCTTTAATCAATTTTGGGGACAAAATTGCGTTAAGGGGGGTAGAATGTAACATCCCACATGTTAGGCTATCATAAGTTATTAAGTTAAGGGGTGATTTGTGTATGTTAAATTTAGAAACAGAAAATGATAAGGAAACTATAGGTTAAAACCCTATTACAATCAAGTTTATGTTTTAACTTAAGTGAATTTGAGTGATATTGAGTTCTTGTAATCGATTACAAGGAGTTTGTAATCGATTACCCGAGAGCTAGTTTTAGGTAATCGATTACTCACAGGTTGTAATCGATTACCTGAGAGCTGAGTTTTTGGTAATCGATAATGGGGTGTCTGTAATCGATTACCCGAGAGCTGTATTTTGTGTAATCGATTACTTACAGGGTGGTAATCGATTACCTGAGGACTGAGTTTTTGGTAATCGATTACTAAGAGTTGTAATCGATTACCAGATTCCTAGAAACGCTTTCCAGTATAAATTCTACCTCTGGTAATCGATTACAACACTACTGTAATCGATTACCAGCTGTCCAGTATAAAAGCCCGGACATGCAAAAAATCGAACCTCACCATTCTCTTTCCACTCATCTTCAACCCTAGAGAGAGAAAGTGAGAATCCTAGAGAGAGGAAGTCAATTTCGGAGCTTTGGAGGGAGATTGAAGCTTGAATCACCGATTGAATCACTTCAAGTCCTCATTTTTCTCTTGATTTCATAAGATTGGTGAGTATAACTCACTTTTATGGTAGAATCTATTGGTCTCAATGCATGCTCCCACCCCTTTCTCTTCCCTTTCTTGATGCTGGTTAGATGATTGATAAAATTGGTAAATACTTGTTGTTTGGATTGATTATCGATAGATTGAGCATATGAGTATAGAATCAAGCGTAGGAATATTTAGTTTCGAAGTTAACGAAACTATCGAAACCCCTCGATCATAACTCATATGAGCATTCTATTCGGTTATAACCCTTTGTTTAGTACTACTTATGGATTGAAATGGATAATTCGATGTTTGGATTGCAAATTGAAATGTATGTGCGTAGAGTCAAACTTTCGAAACACTCGAGATTAGCGGAATTTCATATGCTTGTTATATTTCACGCATAGCACTATGATTTTATCATGATTTTGAATGGTTAAAGTAAGTACTAATGTCGGCCTTGTGCTGTGAGTAAAATCGAATAATTAATGGTATTGAAAACATGGCTTCGGCCCAGTTTGGGTGGGATTTGTCCCCGGGAAAGTCGGTTCCCGTAGTCTGAGCTCAGGTCTAACTCTAGAAAGTGATAAGAACATGCCTGCTGGGCACAGCAGTGAGTGCATCATGATGCATAATACATATGTGATGATTGTATTGAATTCTATAGAATATGAATTGGCATAACTATCTATTCCTTGCATTTATGCATATGAGTTATATTCACTGAGATTTTCATCTCACCAGGTGTTATGTGGATTTTGTTTAGCTGAACAGGTACCTCCGTCGTCAGATTCCCAATACGGGAAGTGAAGAGCTTGGGAGGATAGATATTTGTTCTTTCTTTTGTTTGTTCTGGTTGAATTGATGTGTGTATATGTATATATGAATTAATAGGATTGATGTTACGTAGTAAGTTTGCTTTGTAATCCCTTAATGGATTAGAGGAGTTTTCTATGAAAAGGTTGTACTTATTTTGGACTCTTATATCGTAATTTAGTATGTTCATTGAATTGTTGGATTTTCGTTGTATTTCTTACAATTTCTTGAATGAGTTGATATTCGAAATAGTATACTTTAAAGTTTAAGCCCGGGATTTGGTTTCCAACGGACTAAGTTCTGGTTTAGAAATTTAAGGTGTTACAATAGGAGCTTCGTCCCAAATTATAAGGCTTGTTTGTTGTAGTAACTCAGCCTTTAAACTTCCCTATTTAATCGAACAGCAAGAATCCTCATTTAATGATAATGGAATGTGAAACTGTGTGTGCAGTTCGGCCTCCGGGGAGCAGTAATGATGCAATTCCACTTGATGCCACATTAAGGACGATTTTTTTCTCATAACGCAATTTAAATGTAAGGGTTTTCCACAAAAAGGTCTTTCCTGTACCTCCATGACCGTACAAAAAAAAAACCCTCCTTCAGCTTTATCGACAGCGGAAATGACGTTGTTGTATACATGTTGTCCAGGGTTAAGTTTTGAAAGGCATTCAGAATGAAGGTCATTCATTTCATTGTGGTCAAAGTTCATTTTATTGAACAACAAAACATTGCAGAACTGTCTGGGGAAATTATTATGTGGAAATGGCATTGAAGTATAATCTCGAAGTGACTTGCCATTAGCTTGTAATAATTTGTCAATTTCAAGCAAGCAAATATTGTGGAGATCATCAAAAGAAATTTGCAAGTCTGGAATAAATTAAAAAAATAGTTATATGGTTGAAGAAGTTTTTTTATTAGTATAACATGATGGTGGACTTGGTTGAATGAGAGGTACTTGGGGCATGAAATTCTTTACGCATTCGGTATAAAATATCATCCGCAAGGAGATTCCATACTTGTTCCCAAACAATGATTGGCTTTGACATTGTGTTTGATATAAGTAGCGTCACAAATAACTTTCGTAGAGCCAATGATGATGCTGTTGAGGAGGCTTCAACAATACCATCTATAAACTCCTTGTCATCATCCAATAACCCAAGCACACTGTATGCTTCTTTGAACGTTGCATGTGAAACTTCATTAATAGGCTTCAATGATTCGTAGCTTGTGCATCCACGTTGAACATTAAGGAGAAGTCTAAGATAGTATAATTCCCCAACACCTGGTGGAATAAAATTCATTCGGCCTATTGCAAAACCTCTTTTTCTCGGATGCCACAATTTGTTCTCATCATCATAGATAAATAGGCTTGGAAATTCTGCATATGTCAAATGCCTTCCTTCAGAGTAGATTGAGTTAGCTTCCATCCAAGCTAAGAACATGGTTTTCTTGGCTTTGTTCCTGTGCAACACACTATATATGGGCTCTGTGTCCGTAAATACAATGACTTGCTCCTCTAGGAGGTGAAATGTCACTTTTTGTACCGATGGCCATCTATGATGTATATCAAATGCCAAGATCCTCCACATGGACTCACAAGGTGATAAGTATCGACAGTCATAATAATTTTTTATCTCAACTTGGTTGTCAGTACTTTCATCAGATGTCAGATGATTGTTAAGAGAGACGGTGACTCTGTCAACTCCTTTTGTAATGTATTTGAATAAGTACTTGATAGAGTTAGACTTATTACAACATTCAATGTTAATGTGAGCTTGGTACCTCATTAACAAAATAGGATTGCATGGCACAACATATTTGTTATCTAACGGAACTCCGGAACAGATAGTTGTGATGCCAGTATTTCTTCTTCTATAAATTGGAAAACCATTAACATCAAATGATGTCGTTGGAACATAAATCCCTTCTATAAATTGGAAAACCATCAACATCATTACTTGTGCTATGTGATTAGATATGTGCTTGGTGTGGCTTTATAATTTAGATAGTCATAAAAAGCATTTAACGTGAGTCATTTAAAAAGGGGTTCGCATCGAAGACAACTTATGCTCGTGAACGTTGAGGAACAATTTTTTCACTCCTTGCCAAACCCTTTAATTACAACTACTCACGAGTGCGAAATTAATACACTTTCAATGCGATGAACAAAAACACATAGCCAGCCAAATGAAGTTCCAATTAAGTCGGAGGATTTTCATTAACAACTTAGATAACATACAAGTATGCCCCAACACTTAACAAAATATAGAACCCACCACATCATTCCTTAAGTTGATTCCCGAACACAAAAATAGCAAACCATTAGACCAATGGCCACTATGCAAAAGACGAGAACACTAATACAACAGCAGCATGTCCTTTTGCCTATAAGGAAGCAAGTTACTAATACTAAGGGCTAAATATTAACAAAGGCATATTCACATCAAGTGCATGGGACATGCTTGTCAAACTTTGTACAGAAAGCCAAAAGATCTTTCTTAAACCTCCTTAATTACTATGAACTTAAGGTCTTTCCACTTTCACTGCTCTGAGCCTTGTCCTCTTCTGTTTGTCACTGGGAGGATCAACAGGTTCGTCCGAACCACGTTTGGAGGGAACAATGACTGCACCAGTAGAGGATGAGCATTGTCCAGCAGAAGGGGGAGTAGCTGCAACCTCACTTCCAACAGAATTACATTGCGGTGACAAATCAATCACACAACTCCTAGCCTCCGATTGATCCAACTTGCTAAAAGTAGGGGCAAATTTCAGCTGCAATATAGTAAGTGACACACATGAAGGAAAGGATGTCAGTAGGATTTAGCTAAAAAGTGGGAAAGTGATATTGATAACAACTGCATAAGGAGAGTAACATGTTACCTTTAAGGGAGTGTCTTCTTCAACCAACTCCTTGAACTCTTTGATTATGGATTCATCTGAGCAAATCTTCCTGACTTTATGGCACTCATCATGAAGGAAAAAATTCATCTTCTTTTCTCTCAACACGAAAAAGCAGCTCCTTCCCAACCAAGTTCAATATTTCATTTGGATAACCTCCTTCCTTTTTTCCCTGAAACACATTGATAAGTGAATCATAGCACTACCAGTTACACAGCGAGAAAACAAAATTCTAACCTTCTGCTCAGCTATGAGGTCCTTGCACTGCCTCCGAAGCAAGTAGTAGCATTCAGAGTCGAATAATATAAGGGGAATAGAATCAATTCCATCAGAGACCACTAATTTCACCTTATACCTTCAAATAGAAAGATCAGACACAACCGGTTAATATAAAAACTCCTACATATGAAGTCGTTAAATTAAATTATAAATGACCAAGCAAATAAGGAACTGAAATAAAAAGATGTGTTTTTTTAATGAAGCAACCTTGGAGACATGTCATACACCTCCATTTGGCACTCATCACAATAGGGTGGCCCTCCAGCAAAGTTCACAGCATGCATACAAGTGCAAGCAAAGTACCACCAACTTTTGCTATCAAGTATTTCGGTGATAGTTCACAAAATTATGAAAAGACTATCCTACAGACAAAACACATGAACAAAATGATAAAATAGCCCCATGGGGGTGTGACTGAAAGAAGAATGCACCAGTGAGACCAAATAACGATTTTGTGTGCAGCAACTTACCTCCAAAAGATGTATAAGCTCCCTGACAGTCTTGTTGGGATAAAGCTTGTTCAAAAACTGATCCCGGAGTGACACAGGGCGATACTTCTCAGAAACAATAGAGATGGCAGTATCCGATTCAACCTCGTGCACGACTAGGCTGAAATTAAATGGTTAATTAATTAAGCAAGTAGGTGAGCTCTGCTCTTATGAAAAGGAAAAATAACCCTATGACCATTAAGTAAAATGGGGGACGTCACCTCTCCTTGAAGGACACGGCTTCTGGAATATCAGGATTCCAAAGAAGTTTGGAAGCATTCATGAGATTTTGGATGCCAACCTCACCTACAATGAAGGAAAATTAACAACAGAATAACATGAGCAACAGATAATGCGCATGGAAATTATACCAATATTTATTGAAAGCATGGGATTACCCTTATAAAGATTGACCCGAGCAAGTTGTATTATCATGACAGGGAGTCCAACACGTGGAAGGGCCAACAAACTGTTCAGAGTATCAACCAACTCTCCAAATATCGCACACCTGATTTGGCCCCTACAAAATAATCAAATTTTCAGGGAGACAGCACAGAATATAATGAATAGAAAGTTGGTACTGAGCAGCAAAAGAAGCAGAGCTAAGCAGTGTCGGCTGAGAAGGAAACTCACATCTCGTCTATCAGGTCCACCAGCATTAAACGTGTGTTCCTCCCCTCTGTCACGAACGAGGGACAAAACTCACCAAACAGTTTGTCAAAGGAGCCCCTAGTTTCCTTGATGTCATTGCTTTTGAGCAGAGAAAGTCCCATGAAAGGAATGATTGCTTTTTCACACAACACAACCCGGGTGCTGGCATTGAACGAAAGCTTGTAGTCGTGAGGAGATGCTCGAAACTTTCCCCCATTCCGATTAACTGTGAAGTTGGTGACCTTGTACACCTCACCCTCAACTACAAGTTTAGCAAACTTGTGCATGTAATGCTTCTGCACAACCGCCTCAATCTTCTCACCCTATAACAGAAAACAAAATGGAAGGCATTAATAAACAGAGGCGCATTTAAGGATGAACAAAAATATGACGTATGCAACTGCCTTCATAGAGGGAAAATCACAACCTCTTCATCAACGAAGAGCATCTTCATTGCATAAGGATCGTCCGGGGTAGCCACTGCACACATATTCCAGCATCTAACCAACTTTAACTTGAGTCTCCAATTCTATTTTCGGCCACAAATGCTCTTGACAGAATGAAAGCTCGTTGATATCAAGGCCATTTAGTTTTGTTTTGAGATGCTAATGTTCACAGATTGAAGGAAGGCTTAAAGATACAAGGTGAGAAAGGTATACGGTTGCCTTAATATATATAAGGGGCGCCAAATATCAGCAACACTCCCTCAAAATTATCAAGTAAATCTGAGTTTAAATTTTGAAATTAACTCAACCACTATATGACAACACTCCCTCCAAATCATGAAATAAATATCAGTTTAAATTTTGAAATTAACTAAACCACTATATGATACCTATTTTAGCCAGCCAATAGAGTCACTAAACTCCGTCTCAAATGACACGGGACTCAATTTCTATAACTCAATGGTACCTGAGATCATTTGCCCGCCATTATCAGTCACATCGAGCACAAAAACAATTCAGTTCAGGATGAAGGATTTAGTTACTTAATGAATATTACGGAGGAAACGTGAAGTGTGATAATTAGTTAGTTTTTAACTTGATATAAATAACTTAGTTGCCGACCAGGTTTGATTTTGTCCACCAATTTAACTATTAACTATAAACTACTGATAATTACCACTAAGTACATAAAGGTCAAATTTGTTCATCGAGCCATACAAAGCTGATTGTCTGCTCATTGTATTACTCGTCGGATAATGGAATGCTAATGGAATTTTTATTTGACTAAGGAACACCAATTGAAAGTAAACCAAAAATATACACCGGTAAGCCAAAAGAACCCTACGTTGAGCGTTTGCATGAGTGGCCTCAACGAACAAACCAATGGTTACTCTAACGGGACAGTTTTGAATGACAGACGCTGAGACACACACTCATATTGGCGGGAGAGGATGTCTTCTAATTTAAATTGAACAAATATGTAAACAAATAAAAAACCCAAATCCCAACGAAAGTCTTTTGGAAGGCAAACACAACCGGACGAAACAAAAAATCAAGGTTTGAAGGCACGATTATCGAATGAATAGTGATTTAATGTTAAAATACCTATTCAATTGTAAAATTATAGATGTGCACATGGAGATGCAAGAAGAAAACTGTGGGAAAGAAAGAAGGGAAAATGGTTACGTTTATTAGGGGAAGAAATGAAGGGTTTTTTTTTTTTTTTATAATTTTAGAGAGTAATCTAAAACCATTAATTATAATTTAATGGTTATTATTAAATGTTTTCATTTCTCCTAATAAACAAGTGTTATCAAACTTTATACATAAACCATTTCATAAATGAAACTCACAAAATTCACTTAATGGAGCAGGTGGATACGAACTATCTAACCAAAATAATTGCATTGCATCTATAACCGTTACACCAAACTTGTTTACAAAAATCACATGTATATATTAAAAAATTTATAATTAAGTTAATATATAAGAATATTATTAATATACTATATAAAAAATTTGAAAATATTTTTTAGTTATTATTGATTTGATCGCGGTTTAAAGATGATTCAACAATTAAATCTGAAATCAGTACCCTTACCGGTTTAAGAATTGGTCTAGTTTTTAAAATATCGATCAATATATTTAATTAATATTCAATTATTCTTTTTATTTAATTATATTCTAATACCTAGATATTAAATTTAAATTATTTATTTTAAATCCAAAACATAATTTATATTTAAAGATGTTTATTTATTATAAGTTTAATTATATATAAAATAAACATTTATAATATTTATTTCAAAATTTTTATGTTAAAATTAATAATATAGTTGTCATTCAATGAAGCTTACGAATAAGAAAATATTTTTCTAATTCAATATATAGTAAAAACTTCCATTTTCTATTTTAAATCCAGAATATAATTTATGGTGCAATAACAAAAAAATAAGATAACAAGCTAATTTTAAGAAAGACATTGTATTTTTCAATGATTAAAATATTAATTTTCTAATCAAATAAATATTTTGAAAAACAAATTCGGGGATTCTAATCAAATGTTATTTTTAAGTCTGATCATTCTTTGTTAGTTTGCTATATAGAAGAAAGGAAAGCGAGTAATCTGGAAAGTTCTCAATTTCTCATCAAAACTAAAAATTACCTTCTCTACTATTTTTACTTTACTCCTCAAATATAATATCCAATATTACAAATTGGTCTGTCTCGCATAACCCGACCCGTATAAGGATTAGGGTTCCGCGCTTTGCGAAACGTAGCACCATAAATACCCATAAGAGTGTTTTTGTCGCCACCAGATACAATTATCTTCTTCTGCGGAAAATTGCCATCGCTGAGACTTGAGAGAAGCGTGAGAGCCTTCGTCATCCAACATGAGAGCTAAGGTAAATCTTTTTGCTTTGATTATTCCCCTTTCTTCCCATATCAGCCTTTGTATTTTTTTCTTTGGTTGATTTTTCTTATTCTTTTCTTTTTTCAAGTCGTGGTTTTATTTATTTATCTTTAAATACTTTCACCTGTTAAATGATTTTTAGGATCAGAGTACAATTATGATTTGATCTAGGTTCTTAGGAATTAGGACGGTTCACTCCATTGTTATGTTTGATATGGGAATGTTTTTGTTTTCTTTTTAATTTTTTTTACATATTGTTTTTTACCTCATAGAAATGATTATTTGAATTCGGTGAAAATTAATTTGTTCTTGTCTTCGATTTGATGCAATTTCCTGCACCTTTTCTCGTTTCTTTTTGGTATTAGAATGTTATAGTGCTGATTGTGGTTTTGGGAATTGATCATGTACTCATTAAAGAGATGCCTTATTGACTTGAAAAAGAAGTGCCGGAAATCATTAATTTAAATTGATTAGATTAGATTAGATTGGGCGTTGTTGAGTGTTGTTCCACATGTAGTTAATGTTGTTCGCTGTGAAACCTGTTTTCCCTTATGCTACAAGTACTGGATGCTTGTCTTAGAGCCCAAATGACAGGAATATAGTGCGGTGCGGTGGGCTGTTAGTATACTGGTCGAAGTAATTGATTTCATAAGGATCAAAATTTGGTTCAATAACTATGTGTCATGCTTTGAACAATAGGTAGTATTCATATCCAGCAATAAAAATTCTGGAATCTAGAATTTTATGGTCTAGCATTTCTTGTAAATTATGTGTCGTACTTCGACTTTGAGGCCAACATGCTGTAATGGGTGCAAAAGTGACTGGTTATACATGGAACTATGGAGAGTATTAAATGGTGCTGCATTTGTGTTAAGAGAGTTGTCATTGAGGACTTTTGAGTAGGGTTAGTGGCACAAAAATTATGGCAAATTTTTTAGGGTGGCCATGGTATAAACTGTTTAGAAAAGCCTAAACATTGCTTCATCAGCAGTATAAAAGATATCTCATGTCATGCCCATCATATTATGTTATGTATTTTGCCTATTCAGTTGTTGTCATGACTTTCTATGATATCATGTCATGCTCATCATATGATGTTATGTATTTTGCCTATTCAGCTGTTGTCATGACTTTCTATTATGTCTTTTTCTTATAAGTCTAATTCAATGATGTTATGTATCAGTGGAAGAAGAAGCGCATGAGGAGGTTGAAGAGGAAGCGCCGAAAGATGAGACAAAGATCTAAGTAGGTGCATGGGCAGGAGATGAGATCAGCTTTCCATCCTGATGTGTTAAAAGCTTCATGAGATGTTAGGCAGTACTGCCTCTAATGATCTTGAGGTCTGGTTGGGAGGGGAGGCTTTTCTTTAGACTTAATTTATTAGTATGAACTAAGACTATTGTGTGTGTGGGTTAGTTGTGATGTTGAGCGTTGTGGTATTAACCATGTACTTTTTTGGTATACTTATTGATATATCGGAGTTGCTTTATAATAGCATTTTTATTTAGACTTATGAGAATTTGATCCTTTTATATGCTTCAAGGGACGCCTAAAACTATTAAATCATGTTGTATGTTAGGTTATATATCCAAATCGTGTGAATGAGAGGTAAAAACAGAAGGAATTCTTTTTTTTTTCCATTGTTTTTTATCTCTCTTCCTTTCCTTTCCTTCAAATGGTAAATTACCTACTAAGGAGCTCCTCCATCACAGACATATCATAGCTTCTCCTATTTGTATCATAGCTTCTCCTATTTGTATGGTTTGTCAGCTGGAGAATGAAGATGTTCTTCACTGTATGAGAAATTGTCCTGCTGCGAGCAATCTTTGGCAGCAACTTGGCTATACCAATCACCATATACCATATGTTTTTGTCAATCAATAACCCTTTTGATTGGCTTCTCTAGTCCTGTTGGTTCTCATCTTCTCCGCTCCGTGCAGTCGCTCCACCATCGCGCATAAGCTACAATAGTCAGGAGATCCGGTTAGAGGATGCAAGGTTCAGCAGGGAAGCCATAGATGTTGTTGGATAGAGGGGGAAACCGTGGAAGGAGATGCTGTTGGGGTGGAGAGGGCCACTGGATCTCTATTTCTCTATTTTTTTTTTTCTGAATTTTAATAATTTCTTCCAGATTTTTGTAATAGTTTTTTATTTTGCAGAATTTTTTTTATATGGGTCCACGGACCAGCCCGTTAACTTGCGGGCTAAGTGGGGTGATGTGAACCACTAATTTTATAGGCCCATTAACATTGCGGACCAACCTGCATCGGTCCACGAAGCAGTGAGTCAATGTGGACCGGGCCTAAACAGTCCGGCTGGCTCGTATATCCACCTCTAGTAGTTAGCGAGTGCCAATATCTTCACGTGAATTTGGAAATATAATATGTTTAGTAAAATTAGTTGAAAAGTGTTGGAAAATTAGCTGATTTGATTGAATGTATTTGGTAAAACTAGCTAAAAATGGTAAAATGATATATAAGGATATCATTAACTATTAAATAATGATAAGTGGGGTGGTTAAAGGATAAACTTGTAATAATTTTTCAGTTAGTAACTGAAAATTGGAGTGTTTTTAAAAAATTATCTCAAGTAGTTTTTCAAAGAAAAACAAGCAGCTATTCAAAAAAACTACTTTATCAAACATAGCTACTAATTTTAGCTTTCAGCTAACTAAAACAGCCCATCAAATACAAAGATAGCCGAAGGTTTGATGAACTGTTAGCACGAACTTGGAGAATAAATTATGCATGGATGCTACAGTTCTGACGCGTTGTCAAATTTTGAATTAAGCGATGTTTAAACATACATTTGCCCTACTGAAAACAATAAGCATCATTGTCGTTGTCAATTTGGCATGTGAAATTTTAGAGGTTATTTTTTGAGAGAATATTTTGATTTCTAGTATTTTAGTTTAATAATAATATTTTTTTATTTTTTATTATAAAAAAATCACATTATTTTCATTTTTTTCGGCCTTTAATATATTGTATAGGAAATATTGAAAAATTATTTTGTTTTAGTTATTCTATTTTTTGTATAAATTTTGAAATATGAAATGAAATAAAATAAAAATAAATTGTCATTTTCTTGTGATTAAAATTAAGAAACAAGAAATGAAAAGAAGAACTATTTTGTCAAAGTAAATTGTCCTTAATAAGGTTAGAAATAAGTTGAGTCAAGTTAAGTTTTATAAGGCTCCAGTTTGGTTGTTTTGTAATTTCGCCTTTGAAGCCTAGTCTGTTACTTGTTACAGGTCATTTTTCCAAGCTAATGAGAGATACATCTCTAAATAGGCCACTGAAATGGGCCTTTAAATAGGCTGATATACATTTCTAAATAGGTTAATAAGAGAAATTAAGAAATTATATACTATTATATTATTTATTATATATAATATATTTTTATTTTTATTTAAAAAATATTATTTGTAAATAAGTTGGTCCACTAAGTATAAAAGGCTTTTTAAAAAGTCTAAGTCAGATTTATCTAATTAAAAAACTTTTCTCAAAAGCTTGAGTCTACATTTTTATTAAACAAGTTAAGCTAAGTTAGGTCTTAAATATGCTAGGTCTTAGGTCCTCGACGAGTAGTTTGACCTATTTCACCATGTCCTTAGTATTTCGCAAGAAAAATTCTAAAGAAAGCGTACAGTTAGTCGATTAGGTGAATAAGAATTTTATTAGATAGGGTTTTATTTATTGAATGGATTTAAATTCAAATATTGATGATTAATAATAAAATTTTGTTGATAAACTCATGAATTATCATGTATACTCGTTTGAGTTTATGATTCTAGGTACTAAAATCTACTCAATTTGTTATTAATTCATCTACGATAAACTCGGGTATATATCACTCGAGCCTAAGTGAGTATGTTTAAAATCATTATTTGGCCAAAAAAATTATCAAAAGGCATGATTTCATTTTAAATCCAAGTTTTTCATTTTTTTTTTTTTTTTGCATTTTTGCATTTTGATGATAAAGCAACAAATCGTCTTTCTTCTTTTTTTTTTTTTATTTGACGGAACAAATCGTCCTTCTTTTCCACTATTATATTGTTCTCTTTTGGTAAATGTTTAATGTCTGGTTTGATCAAAGTAAGCTGCATTTTCATTCAATCCAGGTTACATCTGGTATGACCTAAACCACATCTTGTTCGAACTAGGCTGGATTTTAAGTTATTGGTTTGTTTAACCCATGTTGTATTTTATTCGACTTATAATGTGTTTGTTTTTACGTTATGAGCTATGGAGATCGATTTTACATTAGTTGAAAAAACAACTATTATGTAATGTAGCTTGAGATTCGTGGAAATTGAGTTTTCATGTTGACTAATGTGTGTCCAAACAAACAAACTGTTTCTTCAAATCACATCTATTTATTCGAGCGAAAAAAAAAATCACATCTATTTTTTAATTTGTTAGTTTGTTCTCTGTTTTATTTCATTGTGTGCTTTATTTTAAATGGGGACTTTTGCAGATAAAATATTATGTAACTGTTATTAATATTTTTACCTTATGAACTTGAGATTTGGTTGTTTTTGTATGACTAAGATTTATATTATAACGTTTTGTTGTTATTTGCTTTATTTTGTACTTAGAAAATTAAAGAATAAATATTTTTTTGTTTGTTCACTATTTATAGATTTTTTTAATATTAATTTTATATTAGGTAAATTCTTGTGAGTTTGAATTGAGTTAATGATTTGAGTCTACAGAAGCTTCACTACTTGCACAGACACTCGAATTTAACAATATTGGGTATAATTGTGCATATGAGTATTATAATATTTAATTTTGTTCATATTAGCATAATGTTTATTATATTTTAAAACTAACATTTAAACTTTTCAAATAATTTTTTAAATAAGTTAAATCGTTCAGTTTGTAATATTTTATAAGTAGGATCTGATTGATCATTGACTAACTTTTTTAATTAACTTCTATGATATGCTTTTAATTGATATTATTCTTTTGTTAATTATTTATTGTTAACATTCATATTTTACTAGTTTGTAAAAAAAAAAGTAAATGGTTAATGTTTGGATTTAGGTACATAGGTAGTCAACAGACAATGATAATAATATTAAAGTTGCTATTAATGCCAAAAAAAAAAATGTAAGACCATGTGCAATGGGGAATCTCTCCTAAGTTTCTTAAATTTTTTTTATTAATTTTTAAGTGGATCCTATATGTACACATCATTTCTTTTTAATTTTTAACTAACCCTACACTCCAACAGAGCAACTTCACAATAACTCCTAATTTTGTTAACTTTTTCATTTTTCTCAGATTTTTAATTCATAAGAACCTGGATTCTGTAAATGCTTGCACAAGTATCCGGTTCTTAAAAATAAGAACTCCATCTTACACGTCATCTCCCTCCAATTGTATCAGGGTGATTCATGGGATTCTTACTTTTAAGAACCGCCTTAAGAACTTAGCGTTGAAGTTGCTCTAAATATATCTTCAAGCATGAGTATTAAGTATCAAACGAGTATTGTATTATAGATCTTGCCCATCATTCTCCCTCCATAACAATTAGCTTGATAATATGTATAGATGAAGTTTTAAAAATTTTAATCCAATCTTATATTTAGCTTAATCTAGCCATTGTGGGAATCAGTTGGTTTAATGTGGTTTTTAACCTAGAAGTTATTAAGGTTTTTAAAATAGGTGCCCGAGCTCTACTTTTTTGTGGGTAGCCCGGTTTTTTCGGGCTACCCGACATATTTGCGGGTAGCGTGTTTTATCGGGCTGAGCTAAAAAGCTCGGGAGTTATTCGAGTTTTTAAAATAGGTGTCCGATCCCTACATTTTTATGGATTTTTACGAACCGGCCCGGTCTGACTAGCCCATTTTGTCGGCTCTAGGCTCTGATACATTGATAAGTCAAAATGCTTCTTATGTCAATATTAGATACATATATAATGGTTAATTATATGGTGGACCCTTTCAGTTAAAGTATACCATAAACCACTAACTTTTTTACTATAAAAAATAATTTTAATTTTTTAATATTAAATTTTTACTATTATGGTAAATTCCACGTAAACCACTTTTTTAAAGGTCTACCATAAATTCCACCATATGACCTCAATATGTCATCAACTGTCAAGTCAATATCAAACACATTTTAAAAAAAAACAAGAAGAAGAAAACTCGATATGTTTGGGTATGCTATGATACAAGACTTCTTACTTCTGATTTAAAACATCCACTATTAGACGACTCTTTTCCTCTTGAGTGTGCTTACAACTCTCACTTAATAATTGGAACAAATTCAATTTATATATTTTATGAGTAAATCCACCTCCCATTTTCTTCAAGTATATAAGTGGAAATGTCTCTCTCTTGAGCTTTTTCTAAACCAATGTTAGAGCCTCTTCAAACTACCTGTTTCTTGAATTATTCTTTTAGCCAGAGCTTATAGCCCAAAGGACAACACTAAATCACACCACACCATTCAACCATAAGTACATAATCTTTCCAGAGATTAAACCTAGCGTCGCGCCCGCACAGCAACCCTCCGCCGCCAAGGGGTTTCCTCCCTCCATGGGAGGGATTCCTCCCTCGATATGAGGCTTTTCTACTCACTCTAGGTGGTTAATCTCTCTCTAGTTAGGGTTTTTATTATATATATATATATATATATATATAGGATGTATCTTGTGAGAAAGGTATTTTTATGTGAGAGTAAGAGGGTTTAATTCCATCCAACTCACAAGATATTTTTATGTGAGAGTAAGAGGGTTTAATTCCAGCCGTTGGATGACAATTGACGCTATTCCTCCCTCGATATGAGGCTTTTCTACTCACTCTAGGTGGTTAATCTCTCTCTAGTGAGAGTTTTTATTATATATATATATATATATATATATATATGAGATGTATCTTGTGAGAAAGGTATTTTTATGTGAGAGTAAGAGGGTTTAATTCCATCCAACTCACAAGATATTTTTATGTGAGAGTAAGAGGGTTTAATTCCAGCCTTTGGATGACAATTGACGCTTCAGACTAAAATACCTTTTTAAGTGAGTCACGTGACTCTCCTTTCCTCTTCACTCTCTTCACAGTTCTTCTCTCCAAACCCTTTCACTGCTCCACCAGCATATACTGCTCTAGTTTTCCCCGTTTTGTGCCATCTTGTTTCACTTCCTTCTTCATCTGTGTGAACCTTTCTTATTAATTAAATTCACACAATAATTGCATCATATATATGCTTGAAACACGAATGACATTCTGCCTAATTTGTTTTTGTAACCTATTTCCCCACCAAATCCATGATTTCACATAATATATTTTCAATGTCATAATGCTCTTGTCGTTTGCATCTGACACCCCATTCGCCACGCCAAGAAGAAGAAAAGAAAAGAATGGAAGAATGACTTGGCACTCTTAATTAGCAACTACACTTTTTTTTACCTTAATTTCGTCAACACCAAAATAGCACATATGCACTGCTAATTCTCCTCTAACAAAGAAAGCAATTCATGAAAGCACTCACCACATGAACATTAAAACAGATGAAACCAGGCAAACCCTTAATCCCACTCAAGAAAAACCATTCCTTTTTTTCTATTTTACTTTAATATATAAATTATAAAAGCAGGGGAAGAATATAAAAAATAAAATTTGACAGTATATAGCATAGCAAGCAATGTGTACTGTAAAATAAGCTCTTTCCTTCTGGACTGGGAGAGGCATCATCATTATAATCAAAGCTCTCAGATTTCAATTATTGGGATTCTGGGCGACTGAAAAGAGAACCAAAAGCAAAGATCTTGTGAATAGAAGGTGATGGCTTCTTGTGTATGATGGAACTTTGAAGCCTGTGTTGTGATTTCGTGGAGGAAATGGGGCAGTGATGGTGATTATGGCCTTGTTTTGCAACCACTATAAGGAGCCTCTCATTCAAGCACAAAGAGCACACCCCAATGACTATTTGTTTTGGGTGGAAATAGCAAAATGATTCAGGAAGCCTGCACGGTGGCGATCGACCCTGCACCAGCGGTGCGAGATGGACCTACAGGGACGATTCAGGAAACCGCGACTGAGGTTAAGAGGTGGAGGATGGCGACTTGACTTCTGGTCACAGTGGCCACCCAGGGATGAGGTACAGCGGCGCCTTAATTTCCTGTGACAGCTAGAAGACTCCGATCGGCCATGGAGGATGAAGACTGAAACAGCTAAAAAATGGGGACATTTTTCGGGGAGAACTGTGAAGAGGAAAGAGAGTCACGTGACTCACTTAAAAAGGCATTTTAATTTGAAGCGTCAATTGTCATCCAACGACTTGAATTAAACCCTCTCACTCTCACATAAAAATACTTTTCTCACAAGATATATCCCCTATATATATATATATATATATATATATATATATATATTCTTTTGCTTCCTTCTTTTCCCTTCTCCATCACTATCTCTCCCTTCTCTTTTTTAATCACCACCTCTATACCTCTAGCCCTTCCTCCCCTCCAAGATTCTGAAAGAGCTATATTCTTTAGCATTTTGCAGCACTGTTTTATGCAAATTTGTTGGCTATATGCAATTCAACTACTAGAGCTCTATTTCGCAACACTGATTTACTCGGATTGTTTGTCGTTGATGCTGTGGTTTTGAATGGATGTTGGACGTGTGTCGATCCTGAAGAAATAAAAAAAGGAAGAAGAATAGTCCAAGGTTTTTTTTTTCCAAAATTTCTGTATTAGTAGTTTTTTCCTGTTGTTATTAGAATCACTAAATTGATTATTTTATGAGTATGCGTGCTTGGTTTATTATATTGATCTGTTGTGCATTGTTGTAATACTCATTTTTTTTAGCATCCTATAAGCTTTAAAAGTGCCCGTGGACATTTTTTTAATGAATCAATGATGTCTTGACAAAAAAAATAAAAAAAACCATGTACATATTTTAATATGCTTTCTTTTTTGGTTTTGATCTTCGCCTGTTGTGTAGCTTTTCTAAATATGACTAACCTTGTTTTTCGTCTTCTGCGTTCTGTGTTTGAACAACTAAGTCATGACCAATCTAACAACCTTATATTTTTTTTTAATGTTTTGCGTTAGTTTTTTTTTTCTTTCAGCCACTATTAGTAAAAGGTTAAAACCTAGTGACATCCATCATAATGAAATTGATATTGGTATTGTGTTTTCATTCTATTATTGTAATAAATCCACCATGTTATCACAGAGAAACAATATAAATATATTTATATATGTATGGTCTTAGTTTGCACTTTTTTAGAATTACAATATATTTATTATATTATGTGAATTATACACACACTTAATTTCTCTGCAACAGATTCTAAAGACAATGACAACAGAGGGTAAGTCTAAGGTGGATTGGGCATGGGGAACAAATAAAATTTTAAAATTGCAAGTTAGTCCAAACGACAGTACTTGGTCGCACTGCGCTGCTTGCAGATTCAAGAAGAGCTTGAATTGGATGAGTACAGTGAAAACAGAACCACCCCAACAAGTGCTTGCGTTGATATTAAAGGCCTCACTCCAAAACACCACCCTCCAACTCCTATTGTGAAGAAGAATAGCAAATCCAATCACAAGAAGAAAAGGTTTGAATCTGAAGAAGATGGTTCTGTCTCTTGCAACAAGTGCAGGCCACATTCTTGTGACAAAATCTTCATCCTTCCTTTGGATCATCATAGCCACAATGGAGAAAACAACAAGCACTCATCTTTATTGGCTAATCCCAATGGGATTTTCTGGTCCATTGTTTCCAAGCTAACCTGCAAGAGCCCCATGTCCTCTACCACCGAGCCTCTCTCAGCATCCAGAGAAGAACAATGGAAAATGGTTGTGGCAGAGCTTTCTCACAAGCTGGTTCAAGCTACAAGGAAAAGGGATGAGGCTCTTTTAGAGGCTTCAAGACTCATGCATTCCATGGCTGAGTTAAGGAAGAAGCTTAACAAGCTTGAGTTGTATTGCCACAAATTGAAATCTGGGCTTGAAGAATGTAGCAGCAATAGTTCCCCTTATGTAACTGGTAAGGTTCAGAATTTGCATCAAGACACAGTGATCCAACATTTCTTGGTCTCAGTCTCTGAAGCAAGGTCTTGTGTTAGGCTTATGAGTCGTTTTCTCACTATGCAATTGAGGCACATGGGTTTGCCATGGCGGAGTGGAAAGGCGCAATTGTTCTCACATTCACGTCTTCACAATTAGGGACCAATCTGCAAACAGATTTTTTAGCTGATCCTAACCATTAGTTTATTTAATAATAAATCCAAGGATAAAAATAGTCAATGTATCGTAGAGAGTATTCGTGGTCCATGTACCTTAGACGTTGCCTGACAGGAGACAAGGTTCGCTGCTATGATTGAAAAACACACCCAGTATTTATGTGCTGCTCTAGGTTAAAACCTAGACACATCAATAATATGATCTAGCATCCAAGGAGAGGCCACATAGGATTGTTAATTTACTACCCTACCAATTACTTACATGGTGATCCATTATCCACATAATCAGTTTATAGAGCTCTATTATTGGCGAGTTTATTTGTGCTTAAAAAAAATAACCTTTTAAAATTGTTTAAAAAATTGATTTTTATTTTAGAAATTCTTATATAATCAAAAGTAAATTTTCATTTGATTTGATTACAATCATACATACGTGAGGGTAGGAGAAGGGGGAAGAGGGGGGAGAGGGTTATAGTGGCCGGGGCGGCGATGCCAGCGATTGGGGTGGTGGTGAAGGGTAGTTAGAGAAGAAATTAAAAAAAAAAAAAGGAGAAGGTGAGAACAAAAATCCTGAAATTATCAAACCCACAAAAAAAACTAACCCAACCCAATCCAAGAATATATTAGCCCACAATGAACCAACCCTAATGGACAATTGCTTTTCCCACCGTGTTTTTTTTGCTATTCCCACCCCCCATATTTTTTGAAAAATTATAAAACCCAAAACTGTCCTTCAGTTAACCTAGCCCGTAAACCATTGTTTTTTAGAAAAAAATGGCTTACGAACAAGGTTGTCCAGTAACTATTCCCGGACAACTTTGTCCGTAAGTTTTTTTTTTTTTTAAAAAAATGGCTTACGGACAAGGGTGTCCAGGAACTATTCCCGGACAGCCTTATCCGTAAGCCAATTTTTATAAAAATAACTTACGGATTTTTTTCCAAATACCTTACCGACAATGGGGGAAGGGGAGGAGGAAAAGGGGATGGGGTGGGGGAGTGGGGCGACGGGAAGGGGTAGGTTGGGGTAGAAAAAATAGGGGGTGGGAATAGCAAAAATTTCGGTGAGAAAAGTAATGGCCCCTAATGAGAAAGTGTGGCCCAATGAAACACCCCTAACATGTGTGTGTGAGAGAGAGGGAGAGGGAGAGGGAAGCATTATGAGCCCGCCCCTACTGATGTCAACCTTGTCACAGCAACACCAATTCACGCCAGTTTTCTTAATAATGTCAATGGAGAACAATAATCTTGAGTATAAACAACCATCAGCAATTACTACAGTCAAAATAGAATTTAATTTAGATAGCATACATACTTTATAATTTTCACAAGATACATAAATGCAACGGTTTATTAGCTAACTAAATAGAGTTGGCATTGACTGTTACCTCTTTATTTTTAGGGGCTATCTTATGAGCTCAAGTTAAAGTCAATGGACATCATGATCCACCATCACCATGTAGCTAAGAAAAGGCTGCATGGCAGTCCTGTCATTTTGTCAAATATTACAACACAAAACCTTGTACCTTTGCACACACCTTTTTAACATGAATGAAGTTCAAAAACACCCATGTCACTCACATCCATTTGACAGCTCAATGCTGGCAGATAAAGCGGCAAATTAATGCTTCATTTTATTGCTATAAAATCAATTCAACATCTCTTTAGGAAAGTGCTTCATAACAATCTGTGTCAAGATCCTACTCTTGTGCCCATTTACTGCTGCACCTGCATCATTTGATTATGACCAGCTCTCCCCCTCAAGTAGTGCCAAAAAGGGTAATTTAAAATGCTTGAATGCCATTCAAAGTCATAGTGAAGTCTGAGTTATCAAGTTAGCTACATATATACATTACATTATCTCAAAAGTGCTTAGGATACTTCAAAAGCACATATAAGGAAAGGAAAGTAGGGGATAACAACCTGCAGAGATTAGTGTATTTATAATTGCAGTAAATCATATATTTGAGGGGGATACAGTATACATTATGATAGCCATAGCATACATTAACACGGCAATGAGATTGGCATTCAGATGAGAAATTTCTGTTCCAAGAAGCAAATGAACCAATCAATGAATGGATAGTACAAATCATTTAAAAAACCTAAGATGCCTCAATTCACAGAAGCATCTTAAATTTAAGGCACAAGAGAGAATTCAGTCAGCATTAAATTCTCTGCTTCAACCCTTTTCAATATTCATCTCTAAACATTATATTCAATCAAAATTTCAAGCATTCGTGAACTTTGCTTTACTGACCAATCAAATAATATATAGGTAATCAAGTACTCAAGCAGAGAAAACTCCATATCTGAAAGTAGTCATAGCCCTACTTACTTTCTGTTGTTATAAACTATGCTTGTATATGTCTCTACCCTGTCAATTCCTTGAGGTCGTATTGCATAGAAAGTCTTTCAACAGTACTTTGGCTCAGAACTTCTTTCACATATAACTCTTTCAACAGGTCAGCTGCTATATCCATTTCTTCTTCAAAAGCAATCCCTTCAACAATAATGGTATAGGTTGTCTCATTAGGCGTACATCCTTTGTTGATCATCATCTGAAATATCTCTATTGACAAGTCTGTTCTTTCAGATTTGCAAAATCCAAGTATAAGTGCATTGTAGTTATCAATATCAGGCCTGTAGTCATTTTCCTCCAAAATCTTGAATATCTCAAGAGCCTCATCTAGCATTCCTTCCCTACACATTCCTCTTATCAAAGATGAATAAGTATAGGAATCTGGAGTAAACCCATACTTTGTCATTTCATATAATATCTGAAAGGCTGGATATGTGTTCCCTTTCCTACACAGGATTGAAATCACATTTTTGTAAAAATCATGTGTAGGGTAGTTTTGTTTATTACCCAAGCTTTGAAATATAAAGAAAGCCTCCTGCACCTTCCCTTGCTCACAAAGCATTGCTATAGCATTGTATGTTCCTTCATTAGGACTATGGCGCCGATAAATCATTTGGTCTAGACATTGAACTACAAGATCCACCTTCCCTTCCTTGCAGAGGCGGGCAATGATTGGATTATAGCTAGTAGCACTCACCTTGAACCCACTCCTTGTCATTTCATCTAAAACTTTGAAAGCTTGTTCTGTTCTTCCATGGAGGGAAAGAGAAGTAATTAATATGTTGTATGTAACAACAGAGGGAGACCTGTCCTCTCTATCCATCTCTGCTAAAAGCTCATTTGCTTCATCCCACTGCCCTTCATAGCACAAACTCCTCAGTAAAATGTTATAACTCACAACACTAGGATTGAATCCTTTTGCAGGCAAATCCCTGAAAAGCTTAATAGCTTCTTCAGTTCTACCTTCCTTGCACAACCCAGTCAACAATACATTGTAACTAACTAAATTAGGCTCACCACCCTTGGCAATTATCTCATCCAGCAGCTGCATGGCTTCATCTACTCCCCTTTCCTTATAAGCAGCTTCAAGCAAGAAAGAATATGTGAATGCATTTGGGACCAGACCCTTCTTTGTCAACCGATCTAAAAGCTGCAAGATCTGGTTTAATTTCCCATGTGTGCAAAGTCCTTTAACCAGAGTGTTATAGGTAACAGTATTAGTTGGAAAGCCATATCCTTCCATCTTCTCAACCAACTGCATTGCATATCCAACATTGCCTCTCTTGCACAAATAATTGATCAAGTATGTATAAGAAGCTGCATCAGGTATAAGACCCGAACCTACCATCATCTCCATCACCTTAACAGCCTTCCTAGCTTTATTGGACTTGCAAAGATCATACAAGAGCTGAGTTGCTTGAGTCACCTCAGGTTTATGGCCCTTACCA
The DNA here is from genome assembly GCA_026901365.1 of Sesbania bispinosa. NCBI lineage: Eukaryota > Viridiplantae > Streptophyta > Magnoliopsida > Fabales > Fabaceae > Sesbania > Sesbania bispinosa. The sequence goes on from QLOH01000052.1 coordinate 734,826, forward strand.
ACCATATACTCTAATTGAAGAAAAGCATCATTAATCCTGAGTTCTCTACTCTTTTGGTCATTCTTCCCAACCCTCCAGTTGGACAGAGAAAAAACAGCATCTTTTGGGGAAATAGCAATCTGGGCCAGAGCCAGAGCTCTAGAAAAACCCTTGTTGAGGGAAAAAGTATGAAAATTTGGAACCTGGGAATGCAAGAAACCAAAGCCGTTTCTTTTGGTCTTTGCTGATAAATTTGCAGCTGGAGACACTGTATTTAGCAGTGTAGCCATGATTGAAGCAAGCAATGATGATGATGGGGAATCCTAGTTAACCTTTGCATGTAGAACAAGAATCAATATTTTGGGATGGTTCTACTTGGCAACATTACAACTACTTTCACTGGCTTCATTGTGATTATTATTACACTAAAGATTGATCCTTCACAAGAATGAATGAATGAGAAAGAGGGAGAGAGAGACGGGTACCGATGAGAACTTTGAACGGGGGACACGGCTTCTGTGATCTGAAATTCAGCAGCGTCTGCCACGTTTTTGTGTTATCCTAACCTAAATGCCAATGGTTTCATTTCCACGTTTTTGTGAACTAGCCACAAACAAGCCCAGTAAAATGGGACCCTTTTTCATTTTTATTTTAGGGTAAAAACTTTCTCAAGTCTCACTTGTTAAATGCTTTTCCACATAATATTAAATTTAATCTTTATTAAAAATTTACACTCTGTTCTATTTTTGTCAAATTGACTAATTTACATTTTAATAGAATTGATTCTAAAATTAATGGTTAAAAATAAGTTATGCACACTTTACGAAATACATTAATAAAAAATAATTTAAAATTATGCACTATTAAAATTTTAAAACACTAACTATATTTTAATACTTATATCATTTAAAAAAAAATAAAAACTAGATAATATAGGACAAAATATTTTAATATAAAGTTAATCATACAATTAACTTTAATTTTAGTCTTATGTAATTTAATGTAATTATATTATATAGAATAAGGTGACATTTTTATATTTTTTCATTTAATATTAAATTATATAAGAAGTTACATTTTTTGACAATTTTTTGTATTTTATCTCCAAATATTAATTCAATGAAATTAATATATTTAGTTAATTTTGATTAGAATTATTTTTAATTAGACAAGCAAATAAAACATAATTATTAGTTAAATTTATTATTTAAATATAAATTCTTTCAATTCAATTTTTTGGGTATTTTTCAATTTAATTAAATGAATTCATCAAATACTATAATGTTTATATTTTTTTTTATTAGCAGGAAGCCCTTGTCGGAGAAGAAAATTACATAGACAACCTAAGGAAACTGACTCCTATATTATCTTGCTATAACATTGCCAACGGGTGGTACTCAAAAAAGTGAAAACCATAAGGAAAATCATGGGCAAAATTTGCCATCCATCAAATATAATTATTATATCATGGGCAAAATATAATGGTTAATTACCTTGTGTATATGTAATTCAGCAAATATAATAATTATTATAACATTTGTCACTTATCTATTAAATCTAATTTAAAACCTGTTATTTATCTATTTCAAATCTAATATCTGTTACTAATCTATTGAATTTGAATTCCTATTCGTAAGACCAATAAAGTCACATGTTAATCCATGTTACACAAGGCTTTCATGTTAACATTTGTTGCTTTTTTATTTTATTTTAAAAAATTGTTATCATTATAAAAATTTGAATTTCTCTTTTGACTTTCATATTTTATTTTAAAATATAATAAAATAATTAATTAATTATTTGAAAGGTTTTTTTAATAGAAGTTAATTTTTTTCTTATTATTTACTTTTTTTAAATTTTAAAACACACGGATTAAGAATCACATTGATAATTTTTCATATAATAGTCTCTATATAATAATTTTGTTTCAATATTAAAATATAGCATGTGTTAAACTTGATAATTTTTTTAAATGTGTTAAAAGTATCAATAAAATAAAAATATAACCATGTATTACATTAATGGTTAAAATATCAGTATTATATAAAATAAGGTTTCTTCATGTAAGTTGCATTCACATTCTTTGTTACCTTCCAAAATCAAATTATATAATAAATAATCCTTTCATATTTTAGACATTTAATCTTTGAAATTATTTTAAAAATTTATAAAATTGTTCTATCTATTATAATTTTAAATATATTTTAAAACTATATTTTTGAAATGTTATCCAAATTTAAAATACTCATACAACAAACTATTCTTTTTAATTATTAAAAATTAAAAGAAATTTTTTAAAAATGTCCAATTTACCCGACCCGACCCGAATCCGTGTACAAAATGGATCCAAGTGAATAAAGCGCTCGTGCTTTGGCTTTACCACCTCTCTCTCTCTCTCTACCATTTGGAAGCAGCTACTCCATCACTGCACTAGAGCAAAGGTGGCTCCCTCCATCCCCACCAACATCCCATCTCACCTGGCTCTCAGGCTCCTCAAGGCCGCCTTAAATGTGGGCGATTTCAGGCGTGCCCACCAACTGTTTGATAACATTCCTCAACCAGACCCCATCACTTGTTCCACTTTGATCTCAGCTTTCACCACTCATGGACTTCCCAATGAGGCCATAAAGCTCTATGCTTCACTCCGGGCACGTGGGATCAAACCCCACAAACTGGTGCTTTTGGCTGTTGCCAAGGCTTGTGCTGTCTCTGGTGATGTCTTGAGAGTCAAGGAAGTTCATAATGATGCAATTCACTGCAGGATGATGACTGATGTTTTCTTGGGCAATGCATTGATTCATGCCTATGGTAAAAGTAAATGCATCGAGGGTGCAAAGCGTGTCTTTGATGATTTGGTTGTCAAAGATGTGGTTTCTTGGACCTCATTGTCCTCGTGCTATGTTAATTGTAGATTGCCCCGGAAAGGCCTGGCTGTTTTTCGTGAAATGGGATGGAATGGGGTGAAACCAAATTCGGTGACCGTGTCTAGCATTTTGCCTGCGTGCTCTGAATTGAAGGATTTAAACTCGGGTAAAGCAATTCATGGATTTGCAGTGAGACATGGGATGGTAGAAAATGTGTTTGTTTGCAGTGCACTTGTGAGCATGTATGCAAGATGTCTAAGTGTAAAAGAAGCTCGAGTAGTATTTGATTTGATGCCTCATCGAGATGTTGTGTCTTGGAATGGAGTTTTAACTGCGTACTTCACAAACAAAGAATATGAGAAGGGTCTTGCCCTGTTTTCCAAGATGAGCAGAGAAGGAGTCAAAGCAGATGAAGCTACATGGAATGCTGTTATTGGTGGATGCATGGAAAATGGGCTAACAGATGAGGCATTGGAGATGCTTAGGAAGATGCAAAATATGGGATTTAAACCTAATGAGATAACAATTAGTAGCATCTTACCAGCTTGCTCTATATTAGAAAGTTTGAGAATGGGCAGGGAGATACACTGCTATGTCTTCAGACATTGGATGATTGGGGACTTAACAAGCACAACGGCTCTAGTATATATGTATGCTAAATGTGGTGACTTGAATCTTGCAAGGAATGTCTTTGATATGATGCCCAGAAAGGATGTTGTTGCTTGGAACACAATGATCATTGCAAATGCAATGCATGGGAATGGAAAAGAAGTGCTTTTGCTCTTTGAGAACATGCTACAGTCAGGGGTCAAGGCCAATTCTGTTACTTTTACTGGTGTTTTGTCTGGTTGTAGCCACTCAAGGCTAGTAGAGGAAGGACTCCAGATCTTTAACTCAATGGATAGGGATCATCTAGTAGAACCTGATGCTAATCATTATTCATGTATGGTTGATGCCTTTAGCCGTGCTGGTCGCCTTCATGAGGCATATGAGTTTATACAGAAAATGCCTATGGAACCAACTGCTAGTGCTTGGGGAGCACTCCTTGGTGCCTGTAGAGTTTATAAGAATGTGGAGTTGGCAAAAATTTCAGCCAAGAAATTATTTGAGATTGAGCCCAACAACCCTGGAAATTATGTTACCTTATTCAACATTCTTGTTACGGCCAAATTGTGGAGTGAAGCTTCAAAAATCAGAATATTGATGAAAGAGAGGGGAATTACAAAAAATCCAGGCTGTAGTTGGCTTCAAGTGGGAAACAGAATTCACACTTTTGTTGTTGGAGACAGAAGTAACATGGAGAGTAATAAAATCTATGAATTTTTGGATGAGTTGTGTGAGAAAATGAAATTGGCTGGATATAAGCCTGACACTGATTATGTTCTGCAAGATGTTGACCAAGAGGAAAAAGCTGAGAGTCTTTGCAACCACAGTGAGAAGCTTGCTGTTGCCTTTGGGATACTTAATTTGAATGGACAGTCATCTTTACGGGTTTTTAAGAATTTGAGAATATGTGGTGACTGTCACAATGCCATTAAGTATATGTCTAAGGTTGTTGGTGTGACAATTATTGTCAGAGACTCCTTGAGGTTTCATCACTTCAAAAATGGAAATTGCTCTTGTCAAGACTTATGGTGATTATTTGAATCGGGTTATTGGGATTAAGTGGTGACAATAATCCTACCTGAATCTGTCTTACCCAAATTTCAGTAGCCTGAGTCTTTTGCTATATATACAATTGAAAAGTACTATTCCTGTGATTTCAGAGAGTTGGAGACATTAATAATAACATTGTTGGATTTGAGCATTACAATACTTTTAGGTCCAACTGCAATGGAGATCAGCTAATGTACCTATGTCAGAGATTTGAAGCAATAAAAACAGATTTCTCTCAAGAAAATGTCTCTGCAGGGCTGCAGGCACTGTGCATTCAAACAGGTTAAAATTATTATGACTCTTTCTGTTTTGATTTGTTGAAGAAAACTTAACTGGATTCAAAGAAATGCATCTCTCAAAGGATAGAGAGGCAGATTTCAATAGAACAACACCGGTGGTTTTTGGCTAGCTGCTATTGAATCAGTGACTGCTGAGCTCTTGTGCTTCTATCGTTGGAAACAGAACTTCTCAAATCTCAAGTAATTTTTACTCCTCACAATTGGCAGTCACATCAAGAAAATTTGCGGGAGTGGTTTGAATACGACTCCTCTTAAGTGAGCAAGTAAAGATTTATTTACTCTTGATACATTTTGCTTACTTCAGAAGAGTGTTTTTTCTGTTTATTCCCCAGAATTTCTGACAATGATATAATGGAATGGAATGCATTAATATAAGTTGATTTATCTTTTTCATTTCCTTGTCAATGAAATAAAATTTCATTGTACTTTCCTTTGTATTCATACCAGAAATATGGCAAGCAAGACATTCTTTTGTATAAGATATCAGTGTAAGTTGAAAGAATGGTGAGAAAAATTATGAAATTGTTTGACATTTTTAAATGGCCTTTTCACTTTGTGTTTGCATGAATTAAATATAGCAACTGAGTATATTTAACGCATGGATTGTTAGAGATATATCTGAAAAATCTTAAAAGGTTTTTTTTTTTTTCCTTGATAAATGAATTAAATATATATTTATGAAGGGTTAGAGTAAAATATAGGTATATGTTAATGACTACAAAATATTACAAAGTGAACCAATATACTGTACTAATCTCTAGCAAATTGCATACAATAAAGACAACATTATTGTTATTCTATAAGGCTACAAGCAAAGATACGTCCAGCTATAAGTAAAATTAAGTTTGTTGAACTGATCAGCAAGAGCCCTAATTGTCCTACTCCAACCACTACTAGAGTTAGTCTTATTGGGGCAAAGAGAACATGATTAGATTATGCCCAGTGCAAACCATATTGAAGATTTCTTTCTGTTTTGACCATTGAGTAGCTTCCCTTAATGCTTCCACTTCAGGACTGAGGGGACAATTTGCTGGTAATAAAAGAGTTTCTGCTGCCTGATTTTCCTCTTCATTGAAAGCCACTTATCCTATAGCAGCTTCTGAGGAGTGAGGAGACTCTATCACAAGGATGGATCGACTAAAATTGTTACTTTCACTACTGAAAACTGAAAGCCGTTCCTGCATAATTCTGCTAGTTGCAATACTTTCCAGCTTCATAATCTTCACACAGAGATTAGGTTATTTTCATGGAGTGCCTCCAATAACATTTAATCAATCCGGCTCCATTTCATCCACAAGTATCATATTCCTCTAATGCTCATTAATCAAATTGATGAGGGGCCAACTGCATGCTGTTATAGCAGATCATCTCCATGGCTATAAAATATGGTCAGTAAAGGACCTGCAAAGCATATTTTATAAGTGGCGCAAAATTTGAGAATCTAATTGATAAAGCTATTAAAAATATCCTCATTTGACTGCATGACTGTCTGTGCTACTTTCAAAAAATAATGCAACGATATCTATGGAACTAGAATGAGTGAAATAGATCATAAGATTTTGTCCTTAACATTTGGCAATTGGCATTAACATTAACATTAACATTTAACATTCAGTTACAGACATCCAACATCTAACATCAAATTAAAAACACATCATTGCATAACTAGCACTCGAAAGAAAAGAAATTGTAAAAGAAAAATATTTCTCCATTGACGAAACAGAAGAACGGTCTTCTTTGTCTTTCTTTGACCAGCATCACCAACTACAAGACAAATTGAAACAGAAATACCCTGATAATGGCATTTCATGAAGCTTTCCACTCTTTAAATTGGAACAAGAACTGTCATCATGGGGGGAATCATATTTAATTATGTTTTCGTTCACCTTTATGCTATAGTTTTAACTTAATGAAATATAAAACAGGGAGAGCAAGGATTCTGGAATTAAATATGCAATGCTCAACCATTTTGAGGAAACTATTGTCCGTTTGTGAAGCAGTAGTTGATTCTTCATGTTGCCTTTGTGCATACCAAAAATGCATGTGATGAAAATGGAGTACCACAGATAGGATCACTAACATTCTTTGATGAAAGTATTAATACTTTCATGATCAAGCTTCAAGCTCCTTTTTACTTAAAAACTGCAGTGGCATCATCAGAAATTACTGACATATTTTATCAATGGGCAGTATTTCAGCAATCATTTTCTGGTCTTTTGACCAAAGATCGGGAATCTCCCATGACATAACTTTGTTTAACTGTCACCGGGGTAGTGGTTAGGCTTTTTAGCAATCATTTTGTTTTCAGAAAATATTTGTTTCAATTTTCTAGTTTTAATTATTAAACTATCACTATTTTTTATTTTATTTTCCGATTTTTAAAGTTTTGTATAGTAAACAGTAAAACAAACTTTGTATTGATTTTTATGTTTCTTGTATAAAATTATAAAACATGAAATAAAATAAAAACAATAAATTTATATTTTTGGTAATTAAAACTAAAAATATTAGGAAATAAAAATGAAAAATGTTTTATGAAAAAGTTACTATTAGTTATAAGTGCTATATTGTTGTATAATACTACGTTCCAACATGTGTGATGCACGTGCAATTTAAGGTAAACATTGATGGTAGCTTGCATATGTGTATTGATTTTCGTGCCATAAAAATATAATTGAAGTATAGACACCCCATATTTTGATGATTTGCTCGATGAATTGTATAGTGCTTATATATTTTCCAAAATTGACTTTAAGATTGGGTATCATCAAATTAGGATTAGGGAAGAGGATGAATGGAAAATGACTTTCAAAACTAAACTTTGACTTTATAAATGGCTAGTTATGCCCTTTGGTTTGACTAATGCCCCTAGTACATTTATGAGACTTATGAACCATGTTCTTCGTGCTTTCATAGGCAAGTTTGTGGTCGTGTATTTTGATGACATACTTGTCTATAGTTATTCTCATGAAGAACATGTGCATCATCCAAGAGATGTGCCTGAGTCTCTAAGAAAGGAACACCTATATGTCAATCTTAGAAAATGCACTTTTTATAAAGAAACTGTGACCTTCTTAGGCTTGAAGTGGTTTATAGGATCACAAGAAAGGAGTTGAAGTGTGACCCATGAAAACTTTTGGCTTAACTTGCTAATACTTAATTCCATACTGATATTTTGCTCAAGAGGTGTCTTGGCTATCATAATGTGTCTTTAGAAACTGGTACTGATCAAGTTAAATTAAATGTTATCTATCACAAATGTACCTTCTAAAGAAACTTATGTTCACAGGGATTTATACTTCAGGTGTTATGATTTCAACCAAGTTTAGAAGGAGTCACAGAGAGATTAAAACAACAAATATGAAATATTGTTTTATGTTTAGAAATAAGAATGGTGAAAACTGGAACTTAACAACTTGCTTCTAAAGGATTAAAACTTCTTGGAAATTTATGAAACCTTCCAGAACCCTTTTTTGATTAATATATAATTATTGTTTAATGAAAAATCTCTTTAGAAGCACCTTTAAGAGAATTTGATAAAGTGCACTTAAAATATGAATTTTGCCCAAGTGCAAAGATTGTAATTTATGCTTCTAAAGAACTAAACGAATTAGGAACTTGATGAAACTTTCTAAAATGTGTTGACAGTTGTATATTTTTTATTTTAAATTTCAAATATGTATCTTAGAAGGATTAGGTGGTTAAGATCAAGATCATATTCACTATAACTGATCTTATCTTATTCTTCATTAGGTAGTTAAGATTAAGAGATTAGATTTATCAGAACTGATCTGATTTTATCTGATCTGATTCTCCTTTACTTTCTCTCTATCTTATCTTTATATTTATTTTGTAATCAGGTGGTTAGGATATCTCCTAGCCAGCTCTGCCTATATAATTATTTCATGTAATTCTGATCACATAGAATAAAAAGATCATTTTTCTTATCCTAAAACTACATGGTATCAGAGCTTTGGCTCTGATCCTGTGTTCATCTAACATGTCTTCCGCAAATTCTAGAGATGTTAAAACTGCATCATCATCATCAGGAGAAGATCAGGCATTCCAAGCCTCAAATGTAGAAAACATGGAGCATAAGGGCAACTCTAAGACACTTTCTTTTACTAAGGAACAACTGGAGCACTTGTATAAGCTTTTTCCAACTAAAATGTCAGTTAATCCTTCCTCTTCTATAGCCCAAAAAGGTATTTCCTTTTCTGTTGTTCTTCTTAGTACCAAAAAAAATTCTAAAGCTCAATGGATCATTGATTTTGGAGCTACTGACCACATGACAAATTGTTCAAAACTATTTTCTACATATAGTCCTTGTGCGGGTCATAAAAAGGTGAAAATTGCAGATGGTACCTTTTCTACAATAGTTGGTGTTGGTTATATTCCTATATCTAAATATTTAACCCTGCATAATATTCTTCATGTCCCAAATTTGTCATGTAACCTTTTGTCTATTAGTAAATTGACACATGATTTAAACTGTTTGGCCATTTTTTACTCCACTTCTTGCAAATTTTAGGAGTTGGGTTCAGGGAGGATGATTAGCAGTGCTAAGGAGGTTGATGTACTCTATCTCTTTGAAGATGAAGATGTTTTTAAGGAAAAATCTCAGAGTAACTGTCTCAACTCAGTTTCTGTTAATGATGATGAAGAAATAATGTTGTGGCATTGTAGGCTAGGTCACCCGAGTTTTTTGTACTTGAAACATTTATTTCCTGAACTTTTTAAAAATAAAAATCCAAATCTGTTTTCTTGAGAAGTTTGTCAACTTGCAAAGCATCATCGTTCCTCTTATTCTCCTCAATCTTATAAAAAATCTAGTTCTTTCACTTTAATTCATAGTGATGTTTGGGGAACTAGTCAGGACCCTATACTAAATGGAAAAAGATGGTTTGTCACATTCATAGATGATCATACAAGATTAACATGGGTTTATTTGATGAAAACAAAATCTGAAGTTGAAAACATATTCAAAATTTTTTTCCCTATGATACAAACTCAATTTCAGGAAAAAATCAAAGTATTTCGAAGTGATAATGGGAGGGAGTATTTCAACAAACACCTAAATAATTTTTTCCTTGAAAATGGTATCATTCATCAAAGCTCTTTTGTTAACACTCCACAGCAAAATGGAGTGGCTGAAAGGAAAAATAAACACATACTTGAAGTTGCTCAGGCTTTGTTGTTTCAAAATATGGTACCGAAATATCTTTGGGGTGAAGCAATCTTAACTGGAACATACTTGATCAATAGGACGCCTACCAAAGTTTTGAATTTCAAAACTCCTTTTGATGTTTTTACAAATACTTTTCCAAATAATAGACTCTCATGTGCTTTACCTCTAAGAATATTTGGGTGTGTTGTTTTTGTTCATACTCATGAACCAAATCAAAGTAAACTTGAACCTAGAGCAAAAAGTGTATATTTATTGGCTATGCTCCCAACCAAAAAGGATACAAATGCTTTGATCCCATTTCCAAAAAAACCTTTATTTCTATGGATGTTACTTTTTTTTTTTTTGAAAAAAGAAACTCGTTTTTTTCAAAATCATCTTCAGGGGGAGAAAAGAGGAAGATGCTATCCAATATGTTCAAACTTTACAAAATTCAGAATTTTCAGTTTTAGATTCCTTGCGTAGAAAAGGAAGTTCAGAGGCTCCAAACAAGGGTGAACCAAGTCAGCAAAATAAAGACAACATTCCAAGATCTGTTTTGATTTCAGAACCTGCTTTAGAAACTGAAATCATTCCTATATCTGTTTTAATTTCAGAACCTGTTTTAAAAACTGAAAATATCAAATTTATAAGTTGTGCCAAATTCTGAAATTATTGAAACTGAAAAAATGAGACAGTTACAATGGGTAATAAGGGTCTAAAACCCCTCGATCTTGTTTGCTCTAGAAAGAAAAACCCTCAACGAATAGAGCCAAATGATCCTCAAGACTGCCATGAATCCAAGGACCCATCACCATCAGGTAACAATTTTTCTAATTCTGTCCAGCCTGTTCAAACTATTACTGAACCTGTCCCTAATGATTCTGACCTTCCTATTGCTATTAGAAAGGGTATAAGATCATGTACAAAGCATCCTATTTCAAATTTTCTGTCATATGAAAACTTATCCCCTTCCTTTCGGGCTTTTACTTCAGAACTGACAAAAACAGAAATTCCAAAAGATATACAGCCTGCTCTAAGGGTTCCTAAGTAGAAGGAGGCTGTCTTGGAGGAGATGAGAGCCCTGGAAAAAAATCAGACATGGAGAAAAATGGATTTGCCTAGAGGAAAGACGATTGTGGGGTGTAAATGGGTGTTTACCATCAAGTATAAGGCAGATGGATCTATTGAGAGATACAAAGCAAGGTTAGTTAATTGCTAAAGGCTTTACTCAAACTTATGGTATTGATTACTTAGAAACCTTTGCTCCTGTTGCGAAGTTGAACACTATTAGAGTTCTTTTGTCATTAGCTGCAAATTTAGACTGGCCATTACAACAGCTAGATGTGAAGAACGCATTTTTAAATGGAGACTTGGAGGAAGAAGTCTACATGGATGCACCCCCAGGTTTTGAATCACATTTTAATAAAAAAATTTGCAGGCTTCAGAAATCCCTCTATGGATTGAAACAATCACCTAGAGCCTGGTTTGAGAGATTTGCCCAGTTTGTTAAGAAACAAGAGTATGTTCAATGTCAAAGTGACCATACAATGTTTGTAAAACATTCTTCTGGAGGAAAAATGGTTGTGCTAATTGTTTATGTGGATGACATTGTGATTACTGGAGATAATTTCAGTGAAATAAACAAGTTGAAAGCTTCCCTTGCAACTGCGTTTTAGATTAAAGACCTCGGGTCCTTAAAATATTTTTTGGGGATGGAGGTTGCAAGATCAAAGAAAGGAATTGTTGTGTCACAAAGAAAATATATTTTAGATCTTCTCAAAGAAACTGGGATGATGGGTAGCAGGCCAACTAAAACTCCTATAGATCCTAATAGAAAACTAGGAACTGAAGACAAAGGAGATCCGATAGATACAGTTCGGTACCAAATATTAGTGGGAAGATTGATTTATTTATCTCATACTCGGTCAGATATAGCCTTTGCAGTAAGCTTAGTGACTCAATTCATGCACTCACTACATGAAGAACACCTTGAGGCAGTTTACAGGATTTTGAGGTATTTAAAAAGTGCTCCGAGCAGAGGACTATTTTTTAAGAAATCTGGGCAGTAATGCATTAAAGTGTTCACAGATGCGGATTGGGCTGGATCCATTATTGACCGGAAGTCAACATCTGACTATTGTACATTTGTTTGGGGAAATTTGGTTTCTTGGAGAAGCAAAAAACAAAATGTCGTGGCCAGAAGTAGTGCAGACGCTGAATATAGGACACTTACACAAGGAGTTTGTGAAATTCTGTGGCTTAACATAATTCTAGAAGAGTTACAGCTTCCTATGACTCTTCCCACGAAGTTGTACTGTGATAACAAGGTTGCAATTAGTATTTCCCAAAATCCAATTCAACATGACCGGACCAAGCATGTAGAGATTGACAAGCATTTTATAAAAGAGAAAGTGGATTCAGGCCTAATTTGCATGCCATTTGTTCCTACTTCACAGAAAGTTGCAGACATTCTTACAAAAGGATTGTTTAGACCTAACTTTGAGTTCTTTGTAAGCAAGTTGGATATGTTGGACATTTATACACCAACTTGAGGGGGTGTTGACAGTTATATATTTTTTATTTTAAATTTCAAATATGTATCTTAGAAGGATTAAGTAGTTAAGATCAAGATCAGATTTACCATAACTGATCTTATCTTATTCTTCATTAGGTAGTTAAGATTAAGACCAGATTTATCAGAACTGATCTGATTCTCCTTTATTTTCTCTCTATCTTATCTTTATATTTATTTTGTAATCAGGTGGTTAGGATATCTCCTAGCCAGCTCTGCCTATATAATTATTTCATGTAATTATGATCACATAAAATAAAAAGATCTTTTTTTCTCCTAAAACTATAGAATGAATATTTAAATGATGGAAAGACTATTTCTCAAGTTAATTGAAAAGATTTCAGCTTAGAGACTAGTTATGCAGAAATTATCTTTGTTGTGAAGTGTTGAAGTGATATGGATCAAGTATAAGTAAGTAAACCATTTAAAGTGCAAAATAGTAAAAGAGTAAGGGTAGAGGTATACTGCATAGTGTTTTTTATACTGGTTCATCTACAAACTCCTTAGGCTACGTCCAGTACATACCTCAATAGGACTTTCCACTGCTTCAACAAGCTTGTTACAACATGTATTCTTTTACCCCGGCCTCATCAGACTTAAGTCCACCAAGTATTCTTTTCCCTTAACTCTTCAGACATAAACTAGCTACATAGCGTCTTAACCAACACTAACCAATCCATATTAGCTTGGGAGACTCTCAACCAACACAAACTCTCACTAGTTAGTTTGGAAGATGGCCCACTTATTATGGAAATGGATTGTTTTGATGAACATCTATCAAATCACTCAATGAGTGGATTCTGTGAATACAATACAGAGCTAAATAACTTACTCCTATGGTTTAGAAACTGAGATACAAATTTTCTGGAGTGGTTTTCTGAAAGAGAGTGGCTTTAGAAGATAGAATTGATAATTTTTAGCCTTTGGACATTATGGTCTCTTCTCTTCTTCTTTCTTCATTTTGTGTTGCAGCCAACGATCTCTTTTTAAACTTCACTGGTCAAACTATCTATTTGAGAGCTGGTAAGGTCTGGTCAAACATTGGTTGACTTGTCACTTTCATGGCAACACACTTTCTTTTTCTTCATTAAATACATTTTGACCAACTTTGAATTTGGGTTTTGTATATGAACTTGAGCCGAAATCACCTTCTAAAGGCATGTATGAACATTCTTCAACTTGAAATAACTCAAGAAATAAAGCTTGAGGAGTTTGGGGATGAGTTTCACCTTCTAGTGAACGTTTTCTGAATTTTGCTGCTTCTAAAGGAAGTCAATTTGTAGTAGATTTTTACTTTCATGCTTCTAAAGCATTAATTATTCTTCTAATCACTTGCTCAAACTTCCTTTGCCTTATTTGCATCAACAGTAACTTGAGAATGTGCTTCTAGAGATGTTACAACAGTTGTTCTGATTCACTTGTTCATAGTCTTTCTTCTAGTCAAGGATTCTTGCTTCTAATGGTCTTGTGATTATCTTCTAAGGCTTCCACTACCTTCTAAAGCTTGATTCAACGCAATTAGATGTGCACTAGATCTTTAATAACTGTTCTGAAGCTTAGTAGTTCCTTTATGGATTGATTTCTTCATTCTTGAAGAATTTCTCCATGTTAAGCATGCTTGGGAACTTGTGACTTGACTGAAGTGTGCTTCTAAACAATGAGTTTTGCTTCTAAACTACTTCTAATGATGTATGCAGTATTCATGTACTTTCTCAAGCATTCTAAAAGCAAAGATTAGTAATGTTTTTATTTAGAATACTTATAATTTGAGTATGAAAGCTTGTTTTCATTAAAATCTTTTCTATAAAGGTCTTGGAATCAACAAAGCTATGTCATAAGTTCAAGAAGTGTTCATATAGACAAAGAAAAGATTAAGGCCATCAAGGATTGTCCAACACCTCAATTCGTGGGGCATGTGAGGAGCTTCCATGGATTGGCAAGCTTCTATAGGAGGTTTGTCATGGATTTCGGCACAATAATTGCTCCTCTTAATGAAGTAGTTAAGAAAACTATAGGGTTTAGATGGGAAAAGGCTCAACAAGATGTATTTGATTTACTAAAGAAAAAATGATGCAAGCTCCCATCCTAGCTTTACCTAATTTTCTCAATCATTTGAAATAGAGTATGATGCATCTAATGTAGGTACAAGAGCTGTTTTAATGCAAAATAACCATCCTATTACTTACTTTAGTGAGAAACTAAAAGGTGTTATGTTGTACTCCACTTATGATAGAGTTTTATGCTTTGGTTATGACACTTCAAACATGGTAGCATTACCTTCTACCAAAGGAATTTGTGATACATAGTGATCACAAAGCCCTTAGGTACATAAAGAAGCAAGGGAAATTTAATGAAAGACATGCTAAATGGGTTGAATTTTTAGAACAGTTTTCCTATGTCGTAAGATATAAGAAAGGAAAAACCAATGTTGTGGTCGATGCTCTTTCTAGGAGGTATAGTTTACTTACAACCTTTGATGCGAAATTGCTTGGTTTGAGCACTTAAAGGAACTATATGTGCATGATACCTTCTTTGCTGAGAAATATAAAGAATGTGAACATATAACATCCAATGGTTTCTATAGGCATGAAGGATACTTGTTTAAAGGGGATAAGCGTTTTATTCCCCAAAGCTCCATTAGGGAGTTATTGGTAAAAAAATTTCATAAGGGTGGGCTAATGGGACACTTTGGTGTACCCAAGACCTTAAGCATACTACAAGAGCATTTCTATTGTCTCATATGTTTAATCAAGTTAAAGCCTTTTGTGATAAGTGTGTTATATGCAAACGTGTCAAATCTAAGGTAAATCCCTATGGACTCTACACTCCTCTTCCAATCATTGAATGTCCTTGGCAAGTAGGGGTGGCAAAAAAATCCATCTGTCTATTAACCATCCGCTCCATCCATAAAAAAATCCATCCTATCCATCCAATTGTAGAAAACTAGTGTCCCACCCGTGCGATGCACGGAATATATTGTCCTGATAGATTTAATCACAGAATTATGATTATACATTAAATAAGGATAAAAAGTAAATGTGAAAACAAAGAAATAAAATGTAGTTGAACTTGAGATATTAACATATGTGTGTGTATCTATATACAGGAGAGAGAGAGAGAGAAATGGACAATAATATTTTATGCATGAACTCATATTTTTTGAAACACCTCCTTGTACACAATGTTTTTTTGTCACATTACAACATATGAAATTGTCATCACAAATTAGAATCTTAAGTCCATGTCGAGATTTAACCCTAGATACAACAACATACAATTGACCATGAGAGAATACGGGTTTTGGTAAATAAACACCAATGTGTGATAATGTCTGGCCTTGACTTTTATTAATACTCATAGCAAAACAAATACACAATGGAAACTACCTTCGTTGAAACTTTATTGGCGTCAGATTATCAGATGGGATTAAATTCATTCGAGGAATGAAAACCTTTGTTCCCAAATGTGTGCCAGTAATAACAATTGCACCAATGACATTATAACCCAAGTCTTCAACAATTAATCTAGAACCATTACAAAGTCTAGCTGATATATCAAGATTCCTCATTAGCATGACAGAAACACTTACCTTTAATAACAATTTATGATCAGGAAGTCCGGAGCACCTAATATCATTAAGGAACTCAGTTGTCAACCAATCAGCTTCAATGCCAATTTCCTCATCTACTTTCCATATAGTGTCATAACTCAAATAAACCTTTTCTTCTCCAGGAATCAAAGTCATGACATATTCATTAATTGAGTGAACAACATCTAATGTCGGAGCAAGAATTGCTTTATCCTGGAAAAAAATGATATCTCTAAAATTTGAAAGCAAGTCAGGATAAGCAAAAGAAACCATATCTCCAATTGGATTACCAGTAGATTTCATCAGTAAATCCTCAGGTATTTCAATATCAGTCTCACCATCACCATATGTACCTAAATCCCAATCACCTAACGCAAGAATCCAATCAGCAAAGTCTCGAATTTCCTGTTGAGCTAAAGCACTATTAGAACTTTGCAACCTCATGTTTTGAGTTAGCATTAACACCTTGCAATGTTTCCATAATTTGGAGGAATTTAAAGTGGCCATTACAATTTCAGCTCGACTGGCTCTTGGAATAACAGGAAATATTTGTCTAAAATCACCTCCAAAGACAACAACTTTTCCACCAAATGGTTTATTCATACTATCTTCCACCTGAAATCTCATTATATCACGCATGGTTCGATCCAAAGCTTCAAAGGCCCATTTGCTAACCATGGGAGCTTCATCCCAAATTATCAAACTTGTATGTTGTAGCAACTCAGCCTTTAGACTACCCTGTTTGATACTGCAACATGAATCTTCGTTTATAGACAAAGGGATCGCAAACTGAGAATGTGTTGTTCTTCCACCAGGTAGTAGAAGCGATGCAATGCCACTTGATACTACATTCAAAACAATCTTCTTTTGTGATCGAACTCTATACGATAACGTCTTCCACAAAAAGTTTTTCCCTGTACCTCCATAACCATAAACAAAGAATAACTCTCCATTTCCATTATCAATGGCAGTATTAACTTCATCATAAACCTCTCTCTGATCTTCATTCAATAGAACAACATGTTCTTGATGTTTGGTCCTCATATGTTCAACATCATAATTCAACTCATTGAATATTAATATGTTTCCAAATTGGTCAACATCAACATGTGCAAGGTAGGGCAAATCCTTAAAATCCTTCAATGACTTCCCATTCATGAGTAAAATTTCTCAATTTCCAGCAAACAAAGCCTCTTAAGATCATCATCGGGAATAACTAAACCTATAAGAATGCAATTAGACAACGATATAATGAAATGAAAATTGAAACAAATTAATTTAACTTACTTGGACAATGTAGATCCCTCCGCTTTTGATACAAAATATCATCTGACAATACTTGCCACGTTTCATCCCACACTGAAAAAGGCTTGGACATTGTATTTGACAATAGTAATGACACAAATAATCTTCTTAAGCAATGTCCAGAAACTACGCTTGAAGCTTCAATTATGCCATCAATAAATTCTTTGTCATCAGCCAGCAACCCAAGAGCATTACATGCATCTTGAAATGTACCATGAATAACACCATTAACAGTTCGTATTTGCTCATAACATGTGCAACCTCGCTACACGTTTAATAGCAATCTCAAACAATAAAATTCACCAGACCCTGGAGGAATATAATTCATTCTTCCAATAGCAAACCCTTTCTGTCTTGGACGCCATTCTTGTTGAGCTTGATCATAGACAAATGAAGAAGGAAACTCACTATATGTCAAAGCAGTTTTGATATTATTTCAGTTTTCTAATTTGATTATTACATTTTTATTTCCATTATTTTTATAGAAAGCTTTTTTTTTTAACGGAAGTAAAAGGCTTTCTTCGAATGATACAACGTGTTCTTCTTCCAGTTCTTAATTCATTTTTTGGTATAGAATTATTAGACTTTAGAATTATATCTTTGCTTTTATACTTAAATGTTTTAAATTTGAAATGTTTAATAAGTAGCATATACAATAAAAATTAATAGTTAAATATAGATTTTTTTTAGTTTCTTTTCATCAATTATTTATTATTATTATTATTATATCTACTTTATTTTTATTAGTTATATATAGGGTTTAGTAGTTTTTTTTATCAAAAATGTCTCTTTTTATATCAATTTTATTTTTAGATATATAAGGTTTTCTTTATTTCATCTTTACATTTTAGTTTACTTGCACTAGTTGTATGATCATATTTGTTTTATGTCAATTTAGCTGTGTTTTTATACAAATATATAATTTGTAAAATTCTTGCAGAACATGAAACTGGATCAGAGTTTATATTTTTATAGAATGGTTTGATCAATCATATTTTTATTCTTATAAATCAACTTATTTAATTGTATTCTTATTATCAACCTTTTTTATTAGATGATAAGTGTGTAAAAATTAGTTTGTAAGTGAAACTTTTGCTTTTATTTAATTAAATTTTAAATCCACATTATGACTTGCATGAGTACAATCTGTTGGGAGTTTTAAAAAAATATAGTTGGTTGTAACATAGAGGAGGAGAGAAGAAAGGGAGGGGAGAGGGATATAAAAGGGAGGAGAGAGAGGGGAGAGAGAAGAGTGAGAGAAAATCTTACTTAAAGTAATTTGTAGAGAGAGAAAATATTTTAAGTTAGAGTGAGAAAATATTTTAAAAATAATAAAAAATATATTTACAAAGAAGAAAGAGAGAGAGAGGAGAGAGAAATTGTTTAGTTAGGGAAAAAACTATTTTTGAAAATAATAATTTTTTTTTCAAAAAATTTCATGGATGGATTAGATATACATCCATAAAGTAATTGTTAATGGATGGATTGGATGGTTTTTATTTAATGGGTCATGGATGGATTAGATTTTTATAATATATTTTTAACGGATCATAAATGGATTAATGGATTGTTTCAATCCATCCATTATAATTCTGATCAAAATTCATCCAATCCATCCATTTGCCACCCCTATTGGCAAGACATAACCATGAATTTTATTGTAGGGTTACCTCAAACTCAACATGGGAAGGACTCCATTTTTGTTATAGTGGATCGTTTCTAAAAAATGGCACACTTTATTCCATGTCAAAAGGTGAATAATGCTCAACACATAATTGATTTATTCATTAGAGGGGTAGTAAGATTACATGGCATACCTAGGAGTATTGTTTTAGATAGGGACACCAAATTTCTTAGTCATTTTTTGCGCTCCCTATGACATAAACTGGGTACTGAATTACTTTTCTCTACTACTTGCCCACCCACACACTAATAGACAAACTGAAATGGTAAATATGACCATAGGTACCCTGTTAAGAGCAGTGATTCATAAAAATTTGAAATCATGGGATACATGTTTACCTCATTAGAGTTTGCATACAATGGAACTAAACATTCTACTACATTGCATTCTCCTTTTGAGGTTGTTTATGGTTTCAATCCCCTTACTCCCCTTGATATTTTATCTATGCCTAACTCTTCTTTTGTTGATCATCGTGACGAAAAGCAAAATTTATTAAGAGACTACATGCTCAAGTGCAACAAAATATTGAGAAAAAGGTGGAAAATCAAGCTAAGAATGCCAACAAAGGTAGAAAAATGATGGTCTTTGAGCCTGGAGATTGGGTTTGGATCCATATTCAAAAGGAAAGGTTTCCAACCCAACAAAAATCAAAGCTTTCTCCTCGGGGTGAGTGTAACACCCCAATTTTTTTGTTTACTTAATTTTGCTGAAATTTGACTATATGTGTATGAAAACTGGAAAATAAGGGAATTTAAATGAGAACTGAGTTGTAATAATATTTTTATGCTTAAAATAGGTTAGAATAATTATAGGAAATTCTATGGAATTTTTTGTAATTGTTTTGAATTTTCCATGGTGAAATGACCATTTTGCCCCTGGATAAAGTGTAAAATTACTGGACTTACAATGTCTTATTTCCCCACTTTCACGATAAATTAGGATCAATTATTAACCTTCCCTCCATGAAATTTAAATTTGGAAATAAATCAAAAGGAAAAACAAGATTGTCCACTTGTCTGGAAATGTCACCTTCACACTTACATTTTCTCTCTCTTACTTTGACTATATAAGTTAAAATAATGATTTTTTATTCATTCTTTCACCCTAACCCTAAAATTAGACTAGCTCATCTCTTCTCCCTCTCCTCTCATCCTCTTCATCCTCTCCAAGACTTCATACCACCACCCCCAAAACAACTCAGAACCCTAACTTTCTAATAGTGTTTTTCACCATTTTTTGGCTCAAAACTTCAAAAAGGCACCACTTAGAACCACTCCCTCCCTTCAAATCCGTGGCAAGTAAGTATTCTGTGGGGGTTTATATTCGGCCTCCGTGGTTCCTTAGGGTTCCAAAAACCCTCTCTTCCTACTCTCTTCATCTCCTATCTATTTTTGCCCTAAAACCCCTCTATTTTGGTGTTTAGGGTTTTTTTCAAGCTTGGAGTTCTCCACCTTCAAACCTATGATTTTCTTCACCATAGGTAAGGGGGATGTGGGATTCCAAAGGCTCATGAGAACTAAGGGTATTCTAGGGTGAGGTTTAGCCCCAGAACCCCTCCTTTAGAATTAGGGTTTTTGAGTTATGACTCAAAAATTAGGGTTTTTGGAACCCTATGACTCTAATTCGGTTTTTTAAGAGGTTTTATGGTATTGGATGATGAAAATGGTATAAGCACATGTATGATGAATTTCGAGTATTAAATGGTAAAGTTTGATGTATTAAAAGTTGTATTTTCTTATGTATTATGTTCTTGACATGAATTTCTTGATGTTTTTGTGGGCTGCAATATTCATGTACAACTATTTCCTTGGTTGGTTTTGTACGATAAATTTGATGATAATCCATGTCAAGTATTATTTTAAGCTTTCCCTAAGTGTTGGATGATCAAGGGATGAGAAAATAACACTTTTGAAGTGTATTTTGGCTTTTCTAAATTTTATTATGATTATGGAATTTTTTATTGTATGGTCAAGATATTTAAACCTTAATTTTTATAAAATAAAGGATGATTTGAAGTGGACTCAAACTAATGGTTGAAGACTCCTAAGCAATTGTTGGAAATTTGACCTTAAGAATAATCAATTTTGAGAAATGAACCATTGTCCCCCTTTAACTTATAAGTTTGATTTTCATGAACTAGAGGGGACCTTTCATTGCAAATTTTAAAACTTATTAATTTATAAGAAAATCCCAATTTTGCAAATAGAAATTCTTTAAGGACTAAAAGTTAATTTTTAAAGAATTCTACTTACTATTTTATGAAATTACTACTTGGACCTTTCAAAGTTTTATATAATTAACTCCTAAACATATGAGAGGAACCTATTGAAATTTCAAAGGACTTTTAAGTTTATAAGAGAGTCCCCTTTTTTCAATAAAAGAAAGTAGAAGGATAAAAAAAACAATTTTCTTTAAGAGACCTTATAGTTTAGATTAATTTTTCGTATTATTTCCAACTTATGATTTTGTAATCCAATTTCCAATATTGTGTTTAAATTTTATTAAATATAATTATCATATTTGATATCCACTAAGATTTCAGAAATTAGAGATTTATCCTTATGTATCCTCCAACAATTGAAGGGAAGAGTTCAATAATGAATTGTGTTTATCATTGATATATTTGTGGTATGAACCATGAATTGATGTGATCATGGTGTGAATTATGGAATGATGTGGTGAATCTAATGTAGCATGATGATATTGACTAATATGCATGTGGTTAAGACTTTCCATTTGGACTGTGAACCATAATTGAAGTATGAAATAATGTGGTGATTCTAATGTATCATGATGATATTGGCTAATATGCATGTGGTTACGACTTCCATTTGGACTATGGAAATTGTTGATCGAGGGGACTTGCTACAGGTCATGGTGACTTGGCAAGGGCCTAAAGGTTAAATTTGAAATGTGGAGTCTTAGTGCATATGAATTGTGAATCATGCATCATAGTTGTTGGTTGACTGCGTGCTTAGAGAAGCAACAATGGTACTACAAAATACATTAGAGATGACCACGACTAGGCATTGCCTAGGTCTTTGGGATGTAGTTGAGTGTGAGGAACCTCAATGGCTCGGAATAGCTACCCGAAGCCAAGGGGTCACACGTAACAAAGCTTGGCAATCCCGACTAGACTATAATTATTATCGAGATCGGTAAGAGTATTTTGGTAATGGAAATCTTGTACAATTTTTATTTGTAAAATGTACCTAATATTTGGTGATACATAATATGGATCTCCCGGTTTCTTTTCCTAAATATAAGTCAGGGTACTAGTGGAGTACCTATCGTGGGCTCGTGCATGACATGTTAGAGTTAAGGATATCACGACATTAACATACATGATTTGATTGAATAATATGGATGTGATTGGTGCCTATATATATGATATCTGTTTTGATGGTCTAGCCTTAGACTATCCTTATCTCTTTATTATATCTTTGAAATCTCACTCCCTTTTTGTTTGTTTGCTCTTTGGGTTATTTTCTATTGCATGAACAGTTGTAACATGCGGGCTGGATGGAGCTTATAAGAAATTGAGTAAGTAAGATGACGTCTAAGTCAAGTCGGAGCTTGTTCAATTAGAGAGTCTTACCCATGTACCTCTAGAATCTAAGTCATTAAGTGAAATTTGAAGTAAACATTACTGTTTTATTTGTTATAAGGGAAGTTAAAGATACTCCTTGAAGGACTAATGTAGTATGAACTATGACTTGGTTCAATATAGTAAAAGGTTTAATTTCTCATAGGTTCTTTCTTTTTTTTTTATCCTAAGCTTAAATTTAAAGTCAATTCTACAATTTTGAAAATTTTTAATTTTCCTCACCTGCTAAATAAAAATACTGTAATTCTTTAAGGCAAAATTGAGTAACGCCCTATTATTAGATAAGAGGATGTTACAGTGAGTATGGTGTCAGTGCCACTTTCAATGTTTCTGATCTATCTCTGTTTGATGTAGGTGATGAGGTACTAAATTTGAGGCTAAATTCTTCTCAAGAGGGAAGGGATAATGAAAAACGACCTATACCACCATCATATGGGCTGGAAGCTTTGGAGAAACCTAAGTGGACCCTTAACACGTGTAGGGGCTAAAAGGATCAAAACTAGTGTCCTACATTTTTAAGGATATAGACCTTAGGAAGGGCACTAATATTCCTTGTGAAGGGTATTTTTATTTCAATTGCTCCCAAGTAGAGTAGAATTCCTTGTAAAAGGTCAAGGCCTCTAACTCATGTTTGATTGTTTACATTTTTTTTATTTCTCCTAAGCTTAGGTTCCTTTCCTTTCCCATTGACCTAGCTTCAACACCTTAGTTTGATAGTTTTATTTGTTTAGCTATTTTTTCTCTCTTTCCTTCCAATTTTAGGTGTCCTATTTGCTTATATATGGAGGAGACCTCCTCTTGTATCATTTTAGCTTGAGTTTCAATACAAATTCTTATGCATTTTTCCTCCTCTCATGGGATTTGAGAAGATTTTATGGTTCTTCTCAAACCATGTTGAGACTTATCAGGCTCTAGGAGCTTGTGGTGTTTTCTTCATCCAAGCTTATCAATCTAAGGGGGTTACCCTTGAGCTTGTCCCTTGTTTCCATTCCTTTCCTATCCATCTTTTATTCTTCTTCCTTTTGGTTATATTAATTGTGCATTACTCTGATTTTCTAGTATTAATTATGTTGTTATGTTGCTTCCAATTCTAGTTCATGTCTTGACTGTTATCAATTATCAATTATACAAAAGGAAATTCTAAGAGTCATAGGGAAGCTTCAATGTTTCACTCACCAATGCATAAGGATACTTATCAAAACTACGGGTATCTCTTTACACCTGATTCCAATCGTGATAGTTATTGTCACTACATGTTTTTTTGTACTGATCATTTGTATCCTAAGCAATACTCTTGGAACTAGTTTGATCTGTGTCAGTTGATCACTTTGACCTTTCCATATGTCACATTTTCAAATCTATTTGATGGGGAATCTTTTTTGTTAGGGAATTTTATAAATTCAACTTACCAACCCCTTTTTTTATTTCCCTTATATATCTCCTCAAACAAATAACAAATATATAAAATATTAGAAGTTGTCTTAATATTTTTTAAAATTTTTTTTATGAATTTAAAAGGCGAACTAAGATGAAAGAGAAGAAACTTAACAACAACAACAGGGGAGTCGAAGTCAAATTGGCGGCACCATAGAGATATGCTTTTGACTACAGGGGCCTCTTGGGCAGTGCGATTATCAATCATTTATCTCTTGTTTTGTTTGTTTCCACAAATTACTCAAATATAATAACTTGAACAACCATCTTAAAAATATAGAAGAAATCGTAACTTGAACAACCATCTTAAAAACATAGAAGAATAAAATATGTGTTTAGTGCCTATAAAATTACTCAGTTTTATTTTTTATCCCTATAATTTTTTTATTAAATCATCTTCTCTGTTTATCCTGGAAATCAGTCTAAACAAATGTATCTCAAGAACAATCTAGGACAAGATACATATCCTCTAACAGAGCTCTTCTAAGCGTTGTTATTAAGAAGTTTGTGAAGAGATGAAATAGAAATGGCGTGAGAAGGGATGAACAAACGTTGATTGATATTAAAAGAGTAAAACAACGTACATTCATATTGAAAACTTGAACTACAAAAGCATAAAAATACATGAATTTAAATGGTGGTCTGCAGTCCGTACTTGCTCGCTGCAACTGGGTGCCTTGATCTCAGGATGGGTGCTATGGCTTCAAGATGCTTGAGTCTTCAGTTTGTCGACCATTTGCCACTCTTATCTCCTTCTATTTATAGGCTTCCTTTGGAATTGCTTAGGAACTGCATGTAACTGGCATGTACGTTATTTCTCATTCCACACTTCCCCACATTCTCCACGATCCAGGCAGTGTCATTTTGTAACTGACGTTGTGACGTGGACCATGATCTGATGTCTCTTTGAATCAGGAATGTCCCACGACTTGTCCCTTGGCTTCGAATCATAAGTGGGAACTTCATTAGGCGTTCATCCTCTCTCCTTTCGAGCTAAAGATTGTCTTTCGAAAGGAACCTTCTTTTTAGCTTCAAGCTTACATTTAAACTTCCTCATTAAGCCTTTTTGAAACGTGCCACAATTCCACCCGTCGTCCAAAGACTTTCTTGACCACCGACCATCTTAATGTAATAAATACATTCCTTTCTGCTATTGGTCTAGCGTGGTGGCAGTTTTAAATCTGTGGCTTCTTCCCTCCTTATAAATAATGGCTAGCTTCATCTTCTGCTCACTAACTCTTTCTTATGGAGAGGTTTCTGATGTGGTTGCTCTGTTCGACCTAATCTTATATGGCTTTGCTGTTGATCAAGTCGACAGGGTTGTCAATACCACAAGCCCCTTCGTCTTCTTTTGACCCTTTCCTTAGGTTGAACAATCAGCCAAAATAAGGAGACATAGACCTTTGAGTGACTCTTCTTTTTGTTTTCCACCCCCATGCACCTGGCTTCCCTTCTGCCTCCAGCCTGGGAAGGCATTCATGATTATCAGTTCGATTAAGCAAGTAGGCATTCGAAGATGAGGAAGCAGCAGAGACCAACTCGAAGATGAAGAACGCTATGGACCAACTCGAAGAGGGAGACCGATCAGAAAGCCAATTTATATTATTTTCATATTGTAAATATCTAATTAATAATACAAGAGTTGTCTTTCTTTCTCTGTCTTGTTTTTGCTGTGAATTATTTTATTTCATACCGATGTGTCTTCTTCTCTTTCCTAATCACCTTTCTTGTGTGACAAATGTTACTCCTTGTTTATCCTGGAAATCAATCTAAACAAATGTATCTCAAGAACAATCTGGGACGAGATGTGGATCCTCTAAAAGGGCTCTTCTAAGTGTTGTTATTAAGAAGTTTTGAGAAGAAATGAAGCATTAATGGGCGTGAACAAGATATGGACAAACTTTGATTGATATAAAAGAGTAGAAACAAAAACAACGTACATTCACACTGAAATTGAACTAGAAAAACATAAAGTGCATGAAATTAAATCGCGGTCTGTAGTCCCTGCTTGCTCGCTGTAACTGGGTGCCTTGATCTCAGGATGGATGCTCTGGCTTCAGAATGCTTGAGTCTTCAGTTTGCCGACCTTGTGCCAATCTTCTATCCTTCTATTTATAGGCTTCCTTTGGAACTGCTCAGGAACTGCATGTAACTGCCATGCACGTTATTTCTCAACTCCCACTTCCCCACGTTCTCCATAATCAAGGCAACGTCATTTTATAACTGACGTTGTGACGTGGACCATGATCTGATGCTTCTTCGAATTAGGAATATCTCAATATTTGTTCCTTGGCTTCGAATCATAAGTGGGGATTTCATGAAGCGTCCAGATTCTCTCCTTTCAAGGCTAGAGATGGCTTCTCGAAAGGTCTCTTCTGATCAGCTTCGAGCTTGCATTCAAATTTTCATTAAGCCCTTTTGAAACGTGCCACAATTCTACCTGCCATCCAGAGACTTTTCTTGACCACCGGCCATCTTAATGTAATAAATACATTTCTTTCCGTTATTGGTCTAGAATGGTGGCAATTTCAAATAAATAAAATGAATGTAGTAATAAAAGTGAAAATTAAATAAAAAAAATGTAAAAAAAGAGTCAAAAAGAAAAATTAAAAATAAATTTAAAAAGTAAAAAAAATGAAAGAGGCACCCGTGTGCACACGATTTGGGGTATGAAAATCATTACCGTCAGGGCCGGCCCGACCCTAAAGCTGGTAAAAACTCCCGCTTTAGGCCCCCAAAAAATACCCCTTATTTTAAGCCCCTAAAAAATACTTCATTTACTATTAATATTTTTTAAAAAACAAGCTAATAATTATTTAATGAGTCATATTAAATTATTGAGAGTAACTAAGTTTTTTTTTCTTAAAAAGGCCTATTTGATCACAACTTTCTCACCTCTCATAAGTAATAATTATTAATATTTTTCTATCCATTTTTAACATTCATTTGTCTCATCACCTTGTTTCTTTTTTTGTGTCTTTTCTTCTTTTGATGGTGTTATATTGATAATACATATTTTCTCTTACTCTCTCGTCTCTCTTTTTTTGTTGAGTGTAGAGATTTGTCCTTTAGTGGATATATAAATAAACATTTCACTTTACTTGATTAGACTATTGTGTCTGTGTTATTATATTTATTTATTTAAATAGATAATTATATTTATAAAATAATTATTTTTTCAAGAATTATTTTAACAAACATACATTATATATTGACTGGAGAATAAAAAAGGCCTCATTATAAAACTCGCCTTAAGACCCTTATAAACATCAGGCCAGCCCTGATCACTGTTTATAAACTATGAGTTGCTTTTAGCACCCCTTTTTGCTATTCACACCCCTATCCCCTTCCCCAAATTACCCCCAGCCCTACCCCACCCCGTGTATGGATCCTTTGCAGTTGAGTTTCAACTGTAGAGTGTGCAGTTTTCCAAATCAATGGTTATAAAGTGGTGATTGATTTTTCAAGCTTTAATTTATATAAAACAAATATTTTCAATGGTAGAGATTGTGTCCAGTTTCAAATAAACTGAAGAGAATCTAGTCCCACCCCACTCCCCTTCCCACTCCCCCTCCCCACTCCCCCACTCCCCCCCCCACTCCCCCTCCCATCCCCTCCCACTCCCCTACCACTCCCTCTTCCCCTTCCCTAACACCCCAACCCCGTTCCCATCCCCAACATCCCTCGCCCCTTCCCCTCCCCCCTCCCATCCCAGAACCCCCACCCCTTTCCCACTCCCACTCAGCGTCCCCAACATACCCCACCCCTTCCCATATTGTTCCCTTTCTTCGTTTTTTTTTTAAGTTTTTGGTTTAGAGACGGAATTTTTCTGCCTCTTAATCTGTCTCTAAGAAATTATTCTTTAAAAAATTCAAGTTTCCGGAAATTTCCGGAGGTTTATTTCCGGAAAGTTATACTTCCAAAATTTAACATCCGGGAAGGTAAAGTTTTTCAAAAATTAATTCCGGAAGTAATTTTTATCATTTATCTTCCGGAAGTCGATTTCTGGAGGTCTCCAGAAATACACTTCCAGGAATATACAAGGGTATTTTTGAAAAAAAAACTAGAAGAGAGTGCAAGTAGCAAAAAGTAGGGTGCTAAAAGCAATTCCCTATAAAACTTCTTTGTAATAGTCATTCTGCTTCATTATGGATCTTTATTCCCGCCTTTTCCAAATAGTGAAATGGGATGGCACCAAAAGTGAAATTAATTAGTTTGTTCTCTTTTTTTTGTATGTGCTAATTAAGAGTACCCTAAATAATTAATAGTTAGAGACTAATTTTTGACACATAAAATCACTAAAAGATAGTATTACCTTTGCCAACAAAGCTTTTTTTCATACACATAATCAAAGATTTAGAACCCCTAGGATATAGTTTTTCTCATATTCGGTGCCCTATCCCTTCAATTTGGATTTTCATAAACTTATAAAGTACTGGTATTTTTTATTTTAATAATATCAACCCTTAAGATTTTAATAATTGAAAATCGAAAGTATTTATTATACCACAAATATAAAAGTACAATAAATATTTTTTTTAATAAAAAATTTTCATTTTTATATTATTATCTTAAGTTCTAAGAATTTTCACTTTTGCATCCAACTAGACTCACGTTTCCTCTCAAACTCAATTCATGAATGCTAATCCAAACAATCCAAAAAAAGATAAACTCGTATGAATGACACAAACTCACATTTACCACCACCAAACGCCCATCCAAACATACCCTAATTAATGTTACCAAAAGCTCGTTTGCAGTCCGATAGAGCATGTGTTTGTTTCATTAGGTTGTACTCCCTCTGGTTCTATTTATAAGACAACGTTTAAAACTTTTCTATGGTCCTATTTATAAGACAAAGTGCATAAATCTAGAAGCATTTATTATTTTTCTCATATTTACCCTTGTTGACCATTAAAGGTTTTAAGGTAACACAATTACCATTATAGTGGAGTTTAATTTTAAATAGGGGTAAATATGTAATCTTATAGAATAATTTCTTGAAAATCAACACATTGATTACTTTTCTTAATGTGTGTGTTTTTTTTCTGAATTGTCTTATAAATAGGACCGGAGGGAGTAGTTGCTTTTTATTTCCATCTTGTAACCAAAAAAATACTAGTTTAAGAAATGTTGCAGTTATCCATAAATTGAGTATTAAATTCAAGGAAGTTAAAATGAATTAATTATGGGATACTAAATATCCTCCAAACACAAAGGTCAACAAGTGAGTATGAAATTCAAGGAAATTAAAATGAATTAATTATGGTATATTGAATAGAGTTTATTAATAAGTATGCAATGTGAACTTAATAATATGCACTGTGAGTTTAATAAATATTAATTGAAGGATATTTATTAGGATATTTATTCTTATTAAGTACACTGCAATTTTTTTTAATACGTTTCTATTTAACAGTCCATTTAAAAAATACACAAATTAAGAAATGTAATCATTATTTTTCTTTCCATATAAATAAATTTTAAACTTTTTATTTTAGCCTTCATCGCTCTAAATACTATTGCTCTCATTAATTTTTAATAATGAATCATTTGTTAATAAAGGGTAGAATGGAAAAAATGTAATTAATACTACATTGAGTTTATAAATGAATTTAATAACTATACACTGTCAATGTAAAATACATCCAATAATGTGTTGCCACATTATTTAATGAATTTAAAAGTATATGAGGTGTCATATTCATTAAATGAGGTGGCAATGCATGATTGGATATATGTGTAAAACTTATTTACACTGACAGTGTATATGATAATTAAACTCTTTATAAATTGACAGTTAAATAAGAATAGTTTATTTTTAAAAAAATGGATAGTTAAATAAACCAGGGTAGTACATGAGAAACTGTAATACAATATAATTCTTATTAGGATAATAAGATAATAAAAATCACATGATCATAGAAAGAAACTAATTGATAAAACAGAAAAGGTTCAGCAAGAAGAAGAATCTCCCACAACCAAAGATATGTCAATATTTCGCTTGTGATAAATAGAACAAAGATGATAATTCTAATCATACAATAAATGACTGAGGGAGGATGAATTTGCCTGTCTAGTTATTAGAATCTAGATGGTTTTTTTCCCTTACATTTTGGTTCAGGGGCAAAATGTGATGGAATAGTTTGCCCCACCAGAGCAAGTGAAAGTGCTAGTTTTATCATCATAAGCATAGCTATAAGCTTGAGGACATTGATGCTTGAAGATAATTGAATAAAGTGTTGGTGGGCACTTGTCAGGTGAAGCAAATGATCCAGTGCAACAATACTGTGGTTGGTTCAATGCCAAACATGCACTCTTGCAGGCAATTACATTTCCATCTGACCCTTTGACTGCAAAATTTGGAGGACAAACTGTGTTCACATCAGCAGGGCAGCTAGTTATGTTGCATCCCTTTGAGCCTCCTTGTGGTGTTACTTTAACTGGTAAATTGAAACCATCAACAAGGCTAACATCATAGAAATCTTGGCCATCATTGGGAGCTAGAGTGAATTCCACTAGAGAAACTGGAGGGGTTCCACCAGCACCATTGCATGGTATCTGACCAGATCCACAATCACCAGTAGCACAAGTGAATTTCCCAGATTTGTCTGTTGAACATTGAGACCTTACCAGACCATGGAGGTTGGACATCAAGGGTGGAGGAAGCTTTGGAGGCTAACTCAAAACCTGTTGAATTTAATTGTGAGCTGCCAGCCCCTGTTAGAGTACCTGGCCATATGGTGAATTGACAATTGTTTGTGATTGTGAATGTTGCTGAGTATGCCCCTGCATCCATCAAATGTGTTAGGCATTCAAAATCTGAATTTCTCTAAGAAATTAATAACAAATTAAACAGAGGAGAAGATGGGTTAGAAGTTAATTAGAAGTTAGAACTTACCTGAGAGGAGAAGGGTGGATAAGGTGAGAAGAAAATTGAACCAACTTCCATTTGTGAATGTTTTTTTTTATTTGCGGCTTGGTTGGTTTTTGTGTATGCAGAGTTAGAATTTCTCTCACTATATATAATGAATAGGTTGAAGGCTGATGTATCATGCGTTTTTTCAATCATTACATTTGTCTTGTATAAATAGTCAGTTCAACGGTTAGTTTGGTTTACAATCGAGTAAAATTGATTCTAGAAATGAATGGTTGAGATGGATGATGCACGCTTTACGAAGTACATTGGATGGAAGTGATTTAAAATCAATTCTGTAAAACCATGGTTTTGTAAAATGGAAATTTAAAACAAACGGGCCATAGCTTCAATTATAAGATAACAAAGTCTTACACAATTGGCATATAACTGGGTCTCTTAAGCATTTTCACAGGGGTTTGATTGCGGTGTGTGAAAAAATTTGTTGGAAGAGGCAAAATCCATTTCGATGATCTCTACATCTCGAAAGTCTCTGGCTATCGGTCGGGAGATATCACAATTAGACTTAATACCATAATAGAACTTTAATTACTATACTCACAAATTTTAGATTATTTTTTGAGGTCACCATGACATTGGGGAAATAGCTCGCTTTCATTATTTAATTACTATACTTTATTATTTTGGTTTATCGAAAATTAAAAAGACATTAATTTAATCCTTTCTCATATAGTTTTCATGTAGATTTCCTAAGAATTTTTTTTTTTGAATTTTTGTTGATTAAAAAAAATATTTTCACTTTTTGATAAAATTTTGTAAAATTTTCAATAAGAATAAAATTAGTATAAAAACTATACCATAAGTACTAAATTTGTAGAAAAACTATACCATAAGTACTAAATTGATGTATTTTATATATTTAAAGGATTAAAATTATCAATTTTGAATTAGAGATTGAAAGCAAATCTACCACAGGGCACGTGGATCTGGTAAGAGGTTATTCCAGCCTAACCAATATGGTCTTGAATTTTAGTCCTGACTATACAGTTGTGTTAAATACTCAGAGGGAGAGCTTTACTGCCCATAAAAGTCCTACCCAACTCATTAGCTCCCGTGGAGGATATATATGATCTTACGTACGTGCAAAAAAACAAAACAAAACAAATCTCAATTTATTTCATATACCAAAAACATTAAATATACTTAACCCTTTATTTTATATTTATCAACTCTTTAATTATATATTTCAGTAATATCATCCATTGTTAAATTTGTAACTAATTAATTTAGAATTTAGAATATCGTAAAATTAATGTTCAATCGTTAATTAGGCTGCGTGACTAATCAGCCAATCTGTGATTGGAGAATTGGACCCATTTAGTTATCCATTTAGTATTACGTACCTTCTGTTTTTTAGTCTCTTTCCTTTCAAGAATAAGATGGATTGATTCTGAAGTCACTATTAAAAGTTGTTTCTTTTTATTTTTCTTCCTTTCATGGTTCATTATGTTAGCTAATTGATGATCCATAAATGACTTTCTTTTTGGCTGTTTTTATAATGTGACAGCATGGTCTCGTACATTATTCTCGAGTCGAGTGTGAGAGCTTTCGAAAAAGCATGATAATATTATACGGGAAAAATATTTTTCGTCCAGTTTCGGTGAATTTTGGTTATTGTGTTTGTATTTTAAATTCTTGATTTTTTGTTTCCATAATTTCAAAAACCTCCGATCGTCATCCCTATCATTAATGAACTCTGTTATTTTATTGATATGGTAACATAATATCCACCTCACCTAATTAAAATGTCTCACTTAGCTGACTTAGTTAATTAACGGTAGGGATGGTGATTGGGTTTTTTTTTTTTAAATTACAGGGATAAAAAACTAAAGATTTAAAGTACGAGATGATGATGAAAGTTGACCGAAACTATAGTGACAAAAAACATATTTTTTTCTCTAATTATAAAATAGTTATATTTTGCAAGACATGTTTATGACTTTGTGCATAGAGTTTCTTACGGATATGATTTTTTTTTAAAAAAATAAAACTCACTTCTTTACATCAATATTCTATTTGAATATATCCGCTACATATACTTCTTGAAATGGACAACAAGTCAACAACTCAAAAACATTCTTAGAAGGCATACTAATTAAAAAATAAATAATACTTTTTCACCAGATTTGTTCATGACTTCGTGCATAGCTCGTTGCTCAATGCCCATAATGTCAATTTTTTTAAAAAAATATTTATTTATATAGGTTCACTGCATCAATTCACGGATTTGAGTTAAAAATTATCAGTTAAGAACTTGATCTTGTAACTATATACATATATAATCATTTCAAATTCATTTTCTACACTTATTTCTATACTCACTTTTATTTTCATATTTGTATTTTCTTTTTCATATCAATTATCATATTTTTCATTTTCTTTTTTTCATTTCATTCTCCCTAGCTCTTTCCTACACTCCTTACACTAATTTTTTTTAGGGAAATATATGAATTTCATCCCTGTAGTTTTAGTCAACTTTAGTCTTTGTTCCTATGTTTTAAATCTCGTGTTTTTTGTCCCTAAACTTTTTAAATCCCCAAACTGTGATCCCTGTCGTTAGTGAGATCTGTTAACCTGATGAGCTGGCTAACAAAAGTTGCATGTCAGCTTCAATAGTGGCCCCAAATAATTGACTCATCTAATTAACCATTTTAATTAATTTTTAATCATTAAAATGACCCTAATTAGTAAATTAGGTTTTTTATTGGGTAAAATTGCTAAGGTGAAAACCCTAATTTAGTAATTAGAGTTATTTTAAATAATTAAAAATTAATAAAAAAATTAATTAGATAAGTAAGCTATTGAGGACTCATTATTGAGGCTGATATGTAACTTCCGCTAGTTAGCTCATCAGGTTATAACATATCTCACTAAAGACAAGAACCACGGTTTAGGGGTTTAGAAAGTTTATGGATAAAAAAACACAGAATTTAAAGTATAGGGTCTGAGACTAAAGTTGACCTAAACTATAGGAACGAAAAACATATTTTACTCTTTTTCTATTAGTTTTTCACATATATATAGATAGATAGATATAATTATATACTACGTACTCAAAGAAATGCACTCTATTAATAGTAATTAATAATGTAATAAATTTAATTTTTTAGAATATTCTAGTATTAAATGAGTGAATGAGAGTGGGTATCTCATTAATCACTCATAATAATTATATAAACTACTTTTATCTTTTTATTTCTTATATATTGGACCAGAAGTAATATAATTTAATTTAAATATCATCTCATGTGAGATGTGTCAGTTCTCAGGTTGCTCACCACGTGTTAGGCTAAAAGTGATTTTTTTTTACTAACTCGGCTCAATCCACCATAGATTGGTGGTTTAATTGGGTTGACTCACCTAATTTAAAAAATTATAAAAATAAAAAATAAAATGCCAAAAAATAGAAAAAAATAAAAAATGAGTTACAAAAAATAAAAAAAATGAATTAAGAAATAAATAAGTGAGTCAACCTAACTCAACCCAGCTCGAATCCACTTTAGCCTGTGAGTCATGGTTTTAAATTGCAGTTACGGTAGCGGATGCGGCCGCTGCGATCGCGGTCGTCGCAATGTACATTGCGACTATTGCGGTGTGAAATTTTTGCACCAAATGTGACATATCATGAATCATGTTTATAATCCTACATCAATTATTCCCCTTCCCAAATTACATTTTTCATTTACCATTAGACATCTATCATCTTTAAATCTTTTTAACCCTTCAAAATTTCCTCTAAATCTACTAAAAATATAAAAAAATAATTTTTATCAAAGTTGCGGCCGTTATAGCCGTTGTGTTGCAGTGTTACGTTGTGGATTTTATCGTAAATTTCAATTACTACACAATTATAATTTGATGTGATTGCGGGCATCGTCGCAACCGTAATATTGTGACCGCATATGATGATACGGTCCACAATTTGAAACCATACCATGAGTTAAGTGAATTGGTCAACTTTTACACGTAAAAGTATAAGTTTAATTTTTCCCAATCCAACCTATCGATAAGTTGAATTGGCTCACCCAGCCGAACCGTATTATTGACACCTCTATGTGCCACTCTCTAGACGATTAGAACAAACTCATTGGATCTGGATTTTTGTATCGCATTACCATGTGAACCACTTGTCACCACTGAGAACGTCCTCAACCTTGCTCGTGCGCACGTGTTACTTGATTGTGCAAAGAACCAGCCACGCATAACAGAGCCCTTTTTTGTCCATAAATCTAGTACCTTTTTCAAACTAGTCCTCAAAATCTTCATCGACGAAGCACGGACAGATATATATAGAGAGTTGAATTAATTGGAGGCTATTTATTAACTTATAACTCTGTCTCTATCTATAGCAGCAGCAGGTACAAGGAGCTAGCTAGCATGGCGAAGAGCAAAGATGATATCACATATGGAACATCACAGTCAAGGCTATCAGAGGATGAAGCAGTGAGGGTAGCCTACAAGCATGGCACACCACTTGAAGCAGGGAAAATTGCAGATTCTGAACCTGTTGATTTGTTTTCAAGTGCCCACAACATTCCAAAGACAGCCCAAACCCAACATTCTAATAATGATCAATCTCAGTTGCAACGTGACACCAAAGATGATGATGAAGAAGGAGGTGGTTCTGCAGACATTACCACTGGGGCTCCTCGCTTGCCCAAAAAAGGGGCTCCACCAACCATGGCTCATAAATATTGAACACAAAAATGTAGACCTCATTAAATATATATGTACTCTGTAGTATATGTTTATGTCCGGCTCCGCTTATATATCTATCTCTTCTACCTTATTTTCTTGTATCCCCAATGTGGCATAAGGCATATCATGATCTCCTCTCCTAATAAAGTACAAATTTTGTTTAGAAATGGCCGGTTTCATCATTCATTCCAATTAATTAGAGGATCTAGAGTTAGGAAATCGATCGGTGCCAAACCTTCAGAAAAGAAATTGACTCATTAAAATGTTAAACGGGGTTGAAAATTGCGGACAATATTATGTGATTGTCAGATATATATGTATCTAAGATGTTTTAGTGATTGTCACAACTTATCGAATTGTGATTATCATAAATAGGATTAAGGATTAAATATATTTTTATTCCTAAAATATAGTTTAAATTGAGATTTGATTTAGTTTTTGTAATTTAAATTACAAATTGGTTGTTTTGATCTTTAAAAATTGAAAATATATTAATCTAGTTCTTATAGTGTAGTTTTGTTTAGGGTTGTGTTTTGAGGGAAAAATCATCCAATTCAATAATTTCGATTTTCTTATTTAATCATCGAATCGGTTTTGATTTTTTCCAAATTCAATCCAATTCAATTTTAATTGGTTTGGATTAGATTGGATTTCGGTTTCTCAAATAAACTAAAAAATGAAGTTATGAAAACAAAATTATGATAAAAACATGTAATTATCTTATCTTATTCTATAACATACAAATTACTCAATAGCTTTCAATCCCATTATTGAATGTTATTTGTTAAATATAGTTTACACAATAATTAATTTTTTACATCATCACAGAAAAATAATATCAATAATGATAATATATCAATATGTTCATAAAACTTTGGATCGGTTTGGATTGGATTGGTTCTTATAGGCAGATCCGATATCCAATCTAATCCAATTAAAAATTTCGATTTTTTACGATTTGTGGTTATTTCGGTTTGCGGTTTTTTGGATCGGTTGTTGCGGTTCCAATTGGATTGGATTGGATTTGAACACCCCTAGTTTTGCTATAAATTTTATTATCAATTAGCAATTTAGTCCTTATAACGTAGTTTTATTATAAATTTTGTAATTCAACCAGTAACATGGAAACTTGAGAGAAAACTGAAAAGAGAAAAAAATGAAAACTGAATTGGAAAGAATGATTCGTTGAGCTTGCTAAAAAGTGAAGATACAACTTAATTATATACAAGTGAATGAGCTAACTATAACAGCTAACTAAAAATACTGAAAGTTTAACAGCAAGCTAACCAAAAAACTGAAAATAACAACTAATAGAAATAACAGAAAAAACTAAATATGATCAACGACACCCCTCAAGCTGGAATGTGGATATCTAACATTCCAAGCTTGGATTGTAAAAAATTGAAGGGACCAGGGGCTAAAGCTTTTGTGAAAATGTCAGCAAGTTAGCCGAAAATAAAACAGGGAGTAAATGCATAATCCCTTCTTGTACTTTGTCCCGAATTAAATGGCAAGTTCTATATGTTTAATTATCTTATGAAAAACTGGGTTAGCAACAATATGTAGAGTAGCTTGATTGTCACAGAAAATATTAGTTGGATCATGATGAGTGACATTTAAATCCTTAAGCAATATAATAGCCATTGTGCCTCATAGGGGTGTTCAAGACTCGGTCCGTCTCTTTGACCCGACCCATTCTGTCCTACTTGGACCGGGCCAGTTCCTATCCTACAAGAAAGAATAAAACCAAACCGGGTCTCGTCGGGTCTCATTTTTTTACCCGACATCGGGTCAAGGGCGGGTTCGGGTTAACCTTCGGGTTACCCGGCCCGTCCTTTATATATAAATATAATATTTAATACTTATGATTTTCTATTAATATAATATTTATTGCTTATGATTTTCTATTATGTAAAGTCCTAACCTTATTTTTTTCATTTTAGATTGGGTTTTTTAGTCTAATTTTATGATATTTGCCTTTAAAATACATTCTATACATAAAATTATATAGTGATAAAATGTTATTCTTGGTTTAGTAATGTCCCAAACTTTAAAAAAGTAAAAAATATTGCATACATTGAGAGATATTTTATTGTATGCAATATACTTATTAATTGTATTAACTATTTTTTAACATTATTATATGATCATTTCATGATTATATTTAGCTTATATATCGGGTCAACCCGGTCCTGTCCTACTCAGACCCGGTCTTACTTAGACCCGCACATCATCGGGTCTCTTCAGGTCTATGGACGGGTTCAGGTCCATAAAATTGGCCCGGTCAAAAAATAGGACCGGGTTAGGGACAGGTAAAACCCGTTCCAACCCGTCCCATGAACACCCCTACCTCACAAGAAGCTTGAGCTAATGCTCGATACTCAGCTTTAGAAGATGATTTAGAAACTATGGATTGTTTCTTTGACTTCCAGGAAACTAGAGCTGATCCAATGTAAAAGCAAAACCCACTGATCTTCTAGTATCCAAGCATGATCCCCAATCAGAGTCACTGAATCCTTTCAAGGAAGTATTAGATTGAACTGGAAAAAATAATCCTTTGGTAGGATGACACTTCAAGTACCTAAGCACCCTTAAAGTTGCTTAATAGTGATCATTAGATGGACAATCCAGAAACTGACTTAGATTGCTAACAACATAAGTAATGTCAGGGCGAGTATTGGTCAGATTCAATAACCTTCCTATTAGTCTTCTATAAGAAGTACTGTCAGGCAGAGGTGAACCCAGTTTTTTATGTAACTTTACATTATGATCCATAGGTGTATGACAAGGCTTGGCAGCTGCAATACCACTATCATTTAGAAGGTCCAGAGTGTATTTTCTCTGGTACAGATGTATTCCCTGAGCTGATCTAGCTATTTCAAATCCAAGAAAAAACTTCAAGTGACCCAAATCCTTGATGTTGAAACAGTCATCTAAATACTGTTTAATAGAGTTGATTTCAGTAGGTCATCACCAGATAAAACCAAGTCATCAACATATACCAATATAGTTGTGAAACTAGTATATGATCTCTTTGTTAACAATGAGTAGTCAGCTTTGGATTGCGAGTATCCTTTTGAAATTAAAGCATCAGTAAACTTCAAATTCCATTGTCTACTTGCCTATTTAAGTCCATATAGAGACTTTTGAAGCTTGCAAACTAAAGTAGAATCTGAAACATGCAGGCCTGGAGGTCGTACCATATATATTTCTTCAAACAAACCCCCATGTAGGAAAGTTGTGTTAACATCTAATTGAAACAAATGCCAATTAAAAGCAGCAACCAAAGATAATAAAACTCTCACAGTATTCATCTTAACCACTGGAATAAAAGTCTCAAGATAATCCAAGCCAACTGTTTGTGTACCCTTTTGCCACCAACCTGGCTTTATGTCTTTCAATGGAACCATCTGCCTTATGTTTGATTTTGAAAACCCACTTACTAAAGGGAATCAAGCATGTGGTCAGGGTGCAGCGGAATAAATGGATTCCCTCCCTTGTTATGATCGTTAATGCGAAAACACGAATTAAGGCATATAAGGCATGAAAACATAATGACATACCTTTTAAGGATTGCTAACGAGGCAATAGCAGTCATGTCTCTAGAGGTGTCCACGCTAACAGCCGTACTAGGAAACCCTCATCAACTCTACTAGTACCCTTTAGAGAGTAAGAGCGACTCATCTTGTATAGGGTAATGCATCTCATGCTCTATTTATAGAGTGATGGCTAGGGTTTTACCCCCTCACTCACTTATCCCTAACACATATAGGCCTGGCCCATTAGGTTATAATTCTAATCAAATTAGAATTATTATCTTTTCCTAGTGGCTTGTTGTATGCGTGTGACCCAATAGGCTTTTAATATTTGGTTATGATATTAAAATAAAACCCTTTTATATTTAATATCATAAATAGTGAGCGGTATCTAGCAATACATCACTACTACCCAAATATTGATATTACCAACAACTTTGACGAATACTATTTTATGATAATTTATATGATCTGTCCCTTTGTCCAAATATCTAATTGAACACAAGGGCATGGATTGTGTCAACCTTGTACAGTTCAATTTATGTTTTCTTGATCCCCAAGTAGACTGTACAGAAAATAAACATCTCATGTTTATCCTCCTGAGCATGGCCATGCATTTTGCAGTCCCACTTTATCAAGAGGCCTACAGATATAACTCTTGTTACATAGGAGGGACAAATCCCATCTAGGTCACTCACATCCCACCACATAATTTATTATATGTCCAAAAACCAACTTTATGATTACCCTGTTACAGGCAACGTTTGATGATAATTAAAACATATAATTCCTTATGTAGGAATCGTAGTGATTTCAAGTCGAAGGACTTCATATAATATTTATCAATTTAAGAAACGTTCATGACACTTATGTAACAATCCATGCAATGTTCTTAAGGTGGGTCTATCCAGTACACCATTACTCTTAATGTGTACCTATGTGAGCACATGGTATCTCATATCCATGATCCGTGAGATGTGATCATCAATGAACTCACATACTAGTCTAAATGCATTTTTGTCCTAAGATGATACTTGACTAGGGACTATTTTAAGAATAGTTCTTCATAAGATCTCACGATCAAGTCATCTACTTGACTTCTTATGAAGTTTGAGCTTACTATTCTAAGGACATTAATTGTATTCTTAAAAGAATGAATTGCCTTTATAAAATAATATGATACATGTGATGGATGTTACAAAAACATATAAGTCTCTAGTGCATATACCTAACACTTACAGCCAATGGATTTCTTTCCTGGTGTAAGGGTTTGGAAAGACCGGGTTTAAGTCTTATCAAGAGCCTGTAATTCTGCTTGAATAACATCTTACCAGCATTGATCTTTCACAACCTCATTAAAAGAGTCAGGTTCAGCAGTAGTAGAAAAAATCAATGAATATTGTCTATTAGAAGGTGATAATTTATGGTAGGACAAGGATTTAGTTATGGGATATTTAGTGAAAGAATCTGAGTGTGGAATAGGAACATTTTGTAAAAGGGCACAATGATAGTCATGTAGGTATGAGGGAGTCCTTTTTGGTCTAGTGGATGTTCTGTGTGGATGAGATGGTTGGGGAATTGGTTCAGGTTAGTGTGTAGGATTGTTAGGTAGGGGAAAATCTAAGTCTAAAGGGAAGGTAAGGTTGTATGTGTTGGCAAAAATAGGGGAATGATGTGTATAAGGAATGGCATTGGCAGATTCTTTAAAAGGAAAAGATATTCATAGAAAATAACATTTCTAGAGATAAATGTTTCTCTAGTATTAAGGTCATATAGAACATACCCTTTTGTGCCTGACTTGTATGCCAGAAAACACATTTTCTGGATCTTGCATCAAATTTTCTTCTGTTGACAGTCAAAATGGTTGCAAAAGATAAGCATCCAAAAACTTTCAATTGAGAGATCGAGTGCCACTCCATATAGAATTTCATGGGGACTTTTTCCTAATAGAAAACAGTGGGAAGTCTATTAATCAAATGAGCTGCATGAATAATGGCATGATTCCAAAATTTTTTATGTAAGCTAGACTGAAACATTAAAGCCCTTGGTGTTCCCAAAAGATGTTGATGCTTTCTTTCCACTACCCCATTCTGCTGAGGGGTCTCCACACAAGTGGTTTGATGGACAATTCCCTTCAAATCATAAAACTCACCAAGTTTAAACTCTACACACATTATCTGTCCGAA
The DNA here is from genome assembly GCA_026901365.1 of Sesbania bispinosa. Classification (NCBI taxonomy): domain Eukaryota; kingdom Viridiplantae; phylum Streptophyta; class Magnoliopsida; order Fabales; family Fabaceae; genus Sesbania; species Sesbania bispinosa. The sequence goes on from QLOH01000052.1 coordinate 776,339, forward strand.
TGGTCTTGAGTTTGATTCCAAACTGAGTATCAACAAAAGCAACAAAAGACTTAACAAGACTTGAAATTTCTGATTTCTGTCTCATCATAAAAATCCATGTGAATCTTGATTTATCATCAACCACAGTCAAGAAGTATTTATGACCAAAAACTGAGGGACAAAGAAATGGTCCCCATATATCCATGTGAACTATATCAAATACCTTTTTAGATTTGGAATAACTGTTGGGAAAAGGTAACTTTCTTTGCTTGGATAAATGACACAACTCACATGCAACATTGTTTTTATTACATTGGATAAAAGGATATACATCTTTCATAATAGCAAGTTTATCAAATGGTACATGTCCCAATCTAATATGCCATAGATTGGAATTTATTACTGAATATGAATTCGCATAATGACAAGGATTAGGAGTCAAACTAGAACTAGTTAACAATATAATCCTTCTTATAAGCCAGCTACACCAATCTTCTTCATAGACTGGTCCTGGATTTCACATGATGAATTTGAGAAAGTGAGTGTGCATGATAAAGACTTGATGAGTTTTGAAACAGAATCAGATTAAAATTGAAATTAGGGATGTATAGAACATAAGTCAAGTAGAGATCATCTGAAAAAAAAAAACTTATTGAGATTCTTGTAGTAATTTGAGTTCCATCAGGCAATTTGACAATAATAGGGCTTATTGTCTTAAAAGATTGAAAATATGAAAGACTATAGCTCACATGATTGGTTGCCCCAGAGTCTAAAATCCAAAATTTGCTTCTGGTTTTACTGGAAAAACTACAATGAATACATGTGGACTCCTGTATGGCTGTGACTTGATTCACATTATGAGAATTTGAACTTTTTGGCTTATATAACAAGGCAAGAATTACCCTATGTTGATCTGGAGTGAATCCTAAACTGCTCCCTTCATTAGAATCTTTAAAAGAACCATGCTTCTAGTGTCTTCAATGTATTCTTCATCAACAGCTGCATAGTTAATATTGCTACCTTTCTTATAGTTGTGAGGATATCCATGTTTCTTGTAGCAAGTATCTATAGTGTGTCCTATTTTATGGCAATATGAACAGACTTTTGAATTCTGACCTCTTCCTCCATAACCTCTTCCTTCAGAAGGATTATAAAAATTACCAGCTCTGCCTCTTCCTCCTCCTCCTCCAGCAGGAATGTTATTTCCTACATGTGCCATGATTTTAGATTCTTCTAGAACACCTCCTAATTCCCTTTCTTATTGTATTAAGAGAGAAAAAGATTTACTAATGTTGGGCAAGGATTCCATTAACATGATCTGAGACCGAACTCCATTGTATTGTTCATTCAATCCCCTTAAAAATCGTATCACATATTCATTCTCTCTATATCTCTGGAAAGTAGGAATCAAATTACAAGACAAGGATTTTGGCACTCACATGGAGGGATGCGACAAAAATTCTCCCATTCTTCCTATAGGGACTTCAATTGTGTGTAATAAGCTGTAATTGTGAGACTCCCTTGCTTCAAAGCATATATGTCTTCTCTAATATAAGCAATTCTAAATTCATCTCCTTGATAATATCTATTCTACAAATCTTTCCATGCATCATAAGTAGTTTCCATCCATTGAACACCTTGGGTGATTGAAGCATCAAGAGAATGAGTTAGCCAAGAAAGTACAAATTATATATCTGTCTCTTCTACCTTAATTTCTTGTATCCCCAATGTGGCATAAGGCATATCACGATCTCCTCTCCTAATAAAGTACAAATTTTGTTTAAAAATGGTTGGTTTCATCATTCATTCCATTAATTAGAGGATCTAGAGTAGGAAATCGATCGATGCCAAACCTCCAGAAAAAATTGAGTCATTAAAATGTTAAACGGGGTTAAAATTGCGGACAATATTATATGATTGTCACATATATGTAGCTAAGATGTTTTAGTGATTGTCACAACTCATATCGAACTGTGATTATTATAAATAGGGTTAAATATGTTTCCCTGAAATATAGTTCAGATTGAGATTTGGTTTTAGTCTCTATAATTTAAAATTGGTGGTTTTGATCCTTTAAAAATTGAAAATATACCAATCTAGTTCTTATAGCGTAGTTTTGCACTATGCCAAATTATAGAAATATAAAGAAGTACATGTGAGGGCGCTTCTTGTAACATCCCAAATTTTATTAAATAAAATAAAATTAATAAAATAAGAGAAGTAAATATATAATAATATTAGTAATGTTAGTATTTTTATTAATAGTATTATTTCTAATTAAAAAAAGGATGAGTGGGTTCAGGGTGGGCCCATCCCAATTAAGTATTTAAGTAAGGAGGGTTTACCAATTCATCATAATCCTTATTTTTCAAATCGTCAGAGAGCGAAACCATAAGGAGGGGAGAAACGACGTCTCAAGAGGAGGATTGCTGACAGAGTGATCATCAAGAAAGAGTCAATCTTTGCTGTTCGAACCTTCACCTTCAAGGTACGGTGGGGCACCCAACGGGTTGTTGCTTGTATATGTAGGGGGATGCTGGGTAGTGAGGGCAACCATTAAGACCCTCTTAGAATTTGAAATTCCCCCCCGGGGGGGAAATTTGATGTTGTATGTTATTGTTGTGTGATGAACATCTGTGGTTGTGCTAGCTAAATGTGTGAATCTATGAATCTTGATTGAATTGAAAGAGGGCAGCGAGAATAGCAAAAAGGGGGTAAACTAAGGTTTAGCAGATTGGGTGATTATTCTAATGAATAACTGTGAAGATTGTTGTAAAGATTGGCTGTTCGTGTTGATTTTTGTTCAGGTATATAAACGTTATATCATTGATTGTATTAACAATGAGATTGATTAGAGGTTGAATAAAAAGGGTTTAAAAGGGGTAAAGTCGCGGAAGAATGTTCATCTGGCTTCGCGGGGAAATCGAATTATACAGGGTTTTTGGGGCTGATGTGGAGTGAGTTTGGCTTGCTGGTAATCGATTACAGGGGGTCTGTAATTGACTTACCAGAGAGTTGGTTCGCTGGTAATCGATTACAGACGGGTTGTAATCGATTACCAGAGGTTTGCTTGCAGGTAATCGATTACAGGGGGCCTGTAATCGATTACCAGAGAGATGAATGTACTGGTAATCGATTACAGGAGGCTTGTAATCGATTACCAGAGTGATTTTTGTGTCCAGAGTTGCTGATAGTCGATTACAGCTGTGTGGTAATCGATTACCAAGTCAAATTGAGTATGAGAATGTTGTTTATGTGATGATTGTGATCCTTTTGTCTATTGACATTGTTTATACACATTACTTGTGGAATTAAGAGATTTAAGTGGATGTATATAGAGTATTGATTGTGGTATGAGTATGATGACATGAATATCTCCTGTGACGTTAGATGTTTATAATATTATGATGTATGATGATGATGTAGTTGAGCGCATGAGCTATGAGATGTGTGATGATGATATATTGATGCAATGAGCATATGAGGTATGAGATGTGTGATGATGATATATTGATGCATTGAGCATATGAGGTATGTTATGATGATGATATAATGATGCATTGAGCATATGAGGTGTGTTATGATGATGATTATGCATTGAGCATATGAGTTGTGGTGACTGAGATGCACAGGCCCATTGAGGGGGTGCAACTCAGGGAGTGAACTGCACGGGCCCATTGAGGGGGTGCAGGAGACCATGATGGTGTCATTCGATGCACGGGCCCATTGAGGGGGTGCAACCTAGGGTTGAATGTCGTTGTGCAGGCCCATTGAGGGGTACAACCTACCGGCCAAGAGAGGGCAGTGAACGGTTTAGAGCCATCATTGGTAACAACTAGGGAGATTGATGAGGTGCACCCCATTGTGCGGAGTTCTGAGTCATGATCCTTGGGATGAGGTTTGGTGTACATGATGATAGAGTGAGCCTGCATTGTATTTTATGAGGAAATTGAAATATGATATGATGATATGAGTATTATGTGTTGAGTGTGGAGAATGTGTGTTCTTGATGATTTGCGAGTGTGTGACTTATAAACTGGTGATGAGATAATATATTTGCTAATAAGAGTATGAGATGATATGAGTATGATATTATTTTTTGATGATGATGATGATTATATGTGGGTGAGGATAGGGTAGCCTTCTGTGTGCATGTATGAGTTGGTATTCTTTTCCTCACCGGTTTCTCTGTGGTTTATTTACAGGCGATGATGATGGCACATCAGGTGCCGAGTATTGAATTGAAGGGGGTGTCGCTCTGATACTTGTGACATCAGGGCTTAGTAATAGGGGTTTTATTTTATGTTATTAAGAAGAGATTATGAAAACTATTTTAAGTGCCTTACATGGCCAATAAGGATGTTTTGATGTTGATATTTGAGATTTTGATGTTTTAATTACTTTGAAAACAATTGACCTTAATTTCTATGTTAATTCAGTTGCTTTTGAATCAATGACGTTTTTATAGAAAGAGAATGTGAACCTTTTTACCCGATGTGGTTTGTAAATGTCCTAAATCTTTCTATTTGATGAATGTATAAGAGATTGGGGTAGAAGGGTGTCACACTCCGTGTCCTTACTCTTATAAGCGCACTTATATTGCAATGATTTTTTTTTTATAAAATATATTATCTAGTTAGGGCGTTTTTGTTAAAGAAAGCATCCTAACTGTAAATTAATTTTTTTTTCTTTTTAAAAATTTTTGTCCAGTAAAAGCGATTGCCAGGTGAAAAGCACCTTTATCAATAGGTTAGGGCGCTGGCCAGGTAGAAATCGCCCTAATCTAACCTAACTTCCCCAACATTTCACTTATACTCTCATCGCATCTATTCTCTCTCACGTCTCTTCACTCACGCAACAATTGCTATAGATTTTGTTATCGATTAGCAATTTAGTCCTTTATAGCGAGATTTTATTATTAAATTTTGTTATCGATTAACTATAATTTTTTATCGATAAATACTAAATTAATATATTTTTAATTTTTTAAAGGATCAAGACTACCGGTTATGTAGACTTTTTTCTTGTACTTGCTTTACCTAACCTTGCCTTATTAAAGAGGGTATATTATCTTCTTAAGGCACTTTAAATTGCCCAAATTTAATGAAATATTTTACCAAATAGCTTTTAATTTAAAAGTAATTTTAAGTTTAAAATTTAAAATCCTTGAAAAATTTTTACTTTATTTTTTAAAGCTTTTATTTTTATTTTAATTTTAAAATAATTATAAGATAAAAATATATTAGGTCAAACGAACCTTACGTTCTAGTTTTTTGGTCGCAATGCTATGCTAGTATGTGCTAGAAAGACCTTTTTCTTTTAAACAATACTTTTGCATCCAAAATATATAATAAATGATACAATAATGAAGAAAAAGAGACGTAAAAAAATATAAGATATAAAGAATAATATGATAAAGAAAAATAAAAAAAATGTGTCATATAAATTATTTATATATATATATATATATATATATTCGTTTGCATGAATAAATATTTTATTCTTTTTTTTTTTTGTTTTGGTCAACTTATTTTATTCTTTTTTTGAAGGGAACAATTTTATTACATGCATGCAAAATGCAAAAATTAGGGAGTTGCTTTTAGAACCCCATTTTTTTTGCTATTCACACCTCCACCCCATACCCAATTCCCCATACTACCCCTACCCCCACCCCACCTCCTCCCCACTGCACCGGTGCAGCATCCTGCAAGCTCCCTCCACCGTCTTCCCTTCCCCACTCCCCCACCCCCTTGATTTTTTATTTGAAGTTTTTGGTTTAGAGACGGAAAATTTTTAAAAAATTGGTTAGAGCTCTAAACCAAAACTTTAAATAAAAAAAATTAACGGGGAGGGGGATGGGGGAGGGGAGTGGGGGGTGGGGAAGTGGGTTGTTGGGATTGTAATGTTTGGAAGAGGGTGGGGGAGTGGGTGGGGAGGGGGAGACGGTAGTTGGGTGGGGGGGGAGAACATGCAGTGGGATGGGGGGGTTGGGGAACATTCAGGTTTTGCATCAGCAAGTTTAGAGACGGAATTTTTCCGTCTCTCAACCCAAAACATTGAAAAAAATTAAAGGGGGAGGGGGAGGGGGAGGGGGAGGGGAAGGGGAAGGGGAATGGGGGGGGAGGGGGTGGGGAGTGGGGCCTTAGAGTGGGCCGAGTGGGGAGGGGGAGAAGGTTGGGGGCGGGGGTGGGCGGTGGCTGCAGGGGGCCATGGGGGGTAGGGGTGGTAGGGGATATGGGCATGGGGTTCGAATGGCAAAAAGGGGGGTTCTAAAAGCAACCCCCAAAAATTACCACCTAGTGTTTATATTTTGGGCCAACCACATGGTGCTTTTATTTTGGTCGAAACTCCATAGCAACTGGGAAGTCGGAAAAACGAAGCCCAACAATACAATAGGACCCAGCCCAGAATAACAGAGCTAATGCAAATCAAGCAACGAGTGCAAAAATTATGGGAGTTGCTTTAACACCCCTTTTTTCTATTCACATCCCAATCTGAATTTATTTTGTCCAAAAATTACTTCAATCAATAAATATTAAATTTTAAAGCAAAATAATTTGATTACATCAATTTGGGATACAAATTTCCGAAAAGGAAAGACAAGAACAAAATTGTTAAAAAAAAACAAAAAACAGCCAGCAACCATGAACGCATTCATGCTTGATGCTCCAATCTTGAGACTCCTGCTTCACAACCATTACACTAGTCCCTGCAATAACCAATAATCACCATGAGAAGAAATTAAAATCACAGAACAACCACTAAATCAATAGAGAGAAGAAAATCAAATAATGATAGGGAGACAAAAACATATCCACAAAAGTAAGAAAAAAAACTAGATAGTACCAGAAAATGAAAAAAGAAACACCTCAAATAGAACGAAGAAGGAAAAGATATGGGGAGGAAACTACCGCGCTTCGAACAACTGCTACACCATCGCGGGCCACAGTCGCAATGCACCGTCGCTCCGTCGCTTTGCATGTCTCTCGCCATCGCCGCTCTTCCTATCACAGTCGCCGCTTTGCATGTTGCAGTCGCTGCTCCGCCGCTCTGCATGTCGTCTTCGTGAAGAAGGAGCAGTGGACAAAAAGAAAAAGGGCTCAAAGGGATGGAGGCGCAACTCCACAACGATATGGAAAAAAGGAAGGAAAGAGAAATTTCTAGGTTGATGATGGGTGGGTTGGGAGGAAAGCAGATCTAGAAGAACGAGGAAGGAGAAGGAGGGAGGTGGAGAAATGTCTATTGTTTAGAAGAGAGAATGAGAGAAGGGAAGAGAGAGGGTTTCTGAGAAATGAAAAGTGAGGCTGGTGCGGTGCTAGGTTATGGGGTCTCTTTACTTCTAAATTTATATTTTGGGATTAGAGTGTTCGGTCGGGCCAGGTGCCGACGATTCAAATAATTTTCACCCGAGCCCTACCGGCTGCGGGTAGATCGATTTTTCAGGCAAGCTGGGGATTGTTGCCCAGTCCTAATAAACAACATATATAGTCTGTCAAAATAAGGATGATTAACATAGTCCATACACATATGATAATAGTAATAATATATAGTTTGTCAATTAAAGGCCCAACCAAAGATGGAAAAGAGTATAAATCACCTTAAAATTTTCTTTTTTGCAAATAGATACTATGAACTTTCAATTTGTCCTAATTAATTTTTAAACTCTTATCATTGTTGTAACAAGTCCTTTCATTAATATGAAACTAATAATTAATTTTTTTATTATTGAATTCAGTCAAATTTTAAACATATTTAAAATTCTAAAAGCAAAACATGATGATGTTCTTTTGATTTAGGGTTTTTTTTTCTATTTTTTAAATTTTGAAACTTTATTTTATATGATTTTAATATTTTAAACACAATTTTGAAGGATTGAGATTGATTTTATTAATTATTTAACTTCATATTAATGAAAATACTTATTGCAACAATAATAAAAGTGTAAGGATTAATTAGGACAAAATAAAAGTTCATGGTGCCTATTTGTAAAATGATAAAAGTTTATGGTGGTTATTGTCGTGAACCAACTATCCCAAAAACTTAAGTTATTGGGTGGAGGATACATGAATGAATATATTTCTAACACGTCATTTCACTCAAAAGCCCATTGGGCTTGAAGCATGACAATGCATAAGCCTACTGACCTTGTTTTTAATTAGAATAATAGGGGCAGAAAGGATTGAACTATTGACCACTTGGTCATGGAGGCTCTAATACCATGAACTAACTATCCCAAAAGCTTAAAATATTAGGTGGAAAACACATGAATGAATATATTTCTAACTGTTATGAGAGGTGTTCCTATCCAATCAAATCCAATGTAAAAACCGTAATTTTTTATTGGAATTGATTGATTTTCGGATGCTATTGAAAACAGTTCCAATCCAATCCAAATTGAACTTATATACACATGCTATTTTAGGGCTTATAAAATAATCATATATTTATACTTTATACAACTAATGTACTTTTTATGATTTTATTATCTAATATCATGTTAATATCTTTATAAATATATTAATTTTAAATTAATTTTTATGTTTCATGATTTTTTTTATATAATTTTATATTAATAAAAATAAATACAAATTTAATAAAAATATTTTATTTCATAATTTTATCGTCCACTTTTTTATTAATTTTTATTTAATATTTATTATCTCTATCCATCCAATCCAATACAAATTTAAATTGAATTGAATTTAAAAAATAATTAGAATGATATATTATAAAATCGCAAGTGATTGTAGAACCCATCCAAATCAAACCAAAAAACAAAAACAAAAAACAGGAGTGTTGTGGCGGTGTCAAACAGAACAAAACTTCTCCACAACAGAAATGACCCCTTTGCTTCTCTAGCTCTCTTGAATTCTCTCACAATTCTCTCACAAAACGAAGACAATTGGAACTCCATCATGAAGTCTACCAAAGATAAAGAGAACGATCGTGGCATCAGTTCGCACATCCAAACCCTCCATCGCCGTCTTCTCCACGCCTTGAACCTTGGCACCAGGTCTTAATTCAACCACTCCCATCTCCTCTTAATTCATTATTTGCTTCTTAAATTCTTCTCTTTTCGAAGACGGGTTTTTCCTTAGAATCTTTTCCACAAACTATCTATCTTATCAACTTCTCTGTCATTGTCTAGAAAAGCTAGTAGGTGCTTCCCATCACTCCTACTTAAGTCAAGTTTCGATGTTTTTGGCTCCAAACGATTGAATTGTGTTTTTACTTTCTATGGTTGTTTATGTATTTATTTGTGAATCTTGACAGATATTTTGATGAGAAGACAAATAGATGGAAGTGGCAGTGTGCCAACATTGAAGTGCAGAAAAATGTATTGCGATCAATGAATGCGTTTCTTGATTCTATATCAGGAGATGCACGTGCAGCACGTCACAGTGTCGTGAAGGTACATTATTTGCTTCCTCTTTTTTTGGATTTAACAATAGTAGCGCATGTGAACCTGAACTTTGGAGTTCATGCTAGTTTATTTTATAGTGGTTTATTATAGATGAATTGGCCTTCTATACCAGATGTATGATGATATTCAATAACATTTAAATATGCGTTTTACTACATTGTTTTACTTCTTCAGGATTCTATTGCTGATGTTTTGAGAGCATTACTGTCGATTCTTCAATGCAAAAATGGCCCCCTTGTTAAGCATGGCATCAAATGTGGCATTGAAGTTAGTTAGTGTTTTACCAAATCCACTATTGCAATCGCATTTGTTGGACCTTGTCTATTGTCTATCATCCTTGCTATCTTCGCATCAAGTAGAAGTTGCAATACCCTGTGCTACTGCTTTGAATTTGTTAATCTCAAATTTAAGTGCTACAAGTGAGAGGGCCATTATGGAAGCATTGAAAGAAACGGATATTTCCATTCGAATTGTTGGAAATATAAAAGATTTTGCTATAGGTGCGAAGAAAATTGAATATTTTGAAGAGATGGCCTCACTTTTGAGCACAATACTGTTGCGGTGGCCTTCGTCTAGGTTCCCTGTTTTTAATGATGTTGAATTTATGAATGGTTTAGCAAACATGCATACAAGGATGGATAGTTCTATTCAACCCGTACTTTTAAAACTGTATACATCTTTAGGTATTAAAATACCTCCCACCCTCCTCTCTACAAAAAAAAAGTTTTACTTGTTATCTTCTATTGTCAAGTATTTAGACCAACTAATTTGCTTTTTCTGTTTCCAGCTTTATGTGATTCTGTAGCAAAGAAACTTATAGAGGATGGAAAAGTATTTCTACAAATGGTTGTGCAGGCAATGGGAAAATCAAATCCTTATGATGTTCGGATAGAGGGGTTTAGGCTTGCTCAATGTTTATTGGTAAGATTTTGTTATTATCTAACATCTATGATAAACATTTGAATATATATAGTGTTTCACCTAACAAAGATTAGTTTTATCTGCTCAGAGATCCCAAGAGAATTGTTTAAAAGTGGTGGATTTATGTGGTGAAGCTCTTGTTGATGCCATAGATTGTGGGATGAGAGAAACAGGGCTTAGTTCCAATAAAATGGGAACAACCATGGTTCTTTGTTAATGGAAGCTTGTCGATTGGCTCTAATAACTCGATGGGCTGGTGATCATCATACAATTTTTTGGAAACAAGGAATTGATAGAGTCCTCCTTAATCTTCTGTTTGAAAATATTCAAGACCAATCGTCTGAACTTATCTTGTCATTGGAAAAACAAATATCCATGGTGAAGGAGGGATTGAAAGCCAATTATCATCTTGGTCTAAGGAGTTATTTGTGGGACATTCTTGGGTTGCTTACAATTCATTGTGGAGAAAATTTTAACCCTTATTCCCATGGAAGTGAGCTCCACATCAACTTACTAATTATGAGTGCATGGTAAATTGTATTCTTTCTATTAACATTTTATAATGACTTTAACATGTGTGTATACATTGATATTATAATATATCCTAGGTCATAGTCATAGTTTCTTACTGCTACTGTTGATAATATTTCTGAAATTTTATAGCTGAACATTTATTACACCTTCATTGTGTTGATGTTGTCCAAATTTGCTAATTCTAATTTCCCCTTTTTCTGTAGCTTGACTTTTGTGGATACAATTCACAAATGGTGCCGAATATTTCAAAAGGATGTTGATAATAATTTTCAAGGTGAACCAGTATCAAGGGCTGTTCTAATGATGATTTATTCTCCATGTAATTACATTTCCTCACATGCTAGATTCTTATTATCTGATATACTGAAGGTGAAAGGCATGCCATGCTTGAAAAACTTAATACATACTCTAGATTATACATCATCCCTAGAAAGCTATGGTTCATTTGATAAACTTCAACTTGTTATTAACTTAATAGGGTTAACTTGTTTTTCAAGTTTACCACAGTATCATGGATGTATCATTGAAAGCAAAGGGATAAAGGCAGTTGTTCTTCTTGTGCAACGATGCTTAAGTAATGACATTCATGTAGAAAGGCCCGATGTTGCTTCTCATTTGCATTCAACATTCCATGAAAGGTCTTGTTGCTGGATTGGTAAAGAAGATTGGGAAGGTTCTGATGTTCTTTTATTTTATGGTTTGTGGAGCTTAGCTGAATTTCTTCATCAGTGTGGCCTTTTACAAGATAATCCTCGGCAGTTTACTAGAGAGGTGACCAACATTAAAGCTCAATTAGTTAGCAAACTGAATGAGACCTTTAGTAGCACCTCTTTCAGTCCAGGAGTGAAATGGTATGTTTCTTATATTCTAAGTTATTTTGGATTTTATGGTTTCCCAAATGAATTTGCCAAAAGGATTGGGGAATCTCTTAATAAGGAAGAGTATAAAGATTTGCGACTCATTGTAGCAAATGAGGATTCTGTGAGTGTTCATGGTGTTATTCTTGCTGTTCGATGTCCATCACTCCTGCCTCCCGAAGTATTATCTAGTAGTAAGAGTTCTAAAGAAGTAACAGATAAGTTTGCTGGAGAGACCATGAGAGAAGTTCGTTTATCTTCTCGTGTTGATTATGAAGCATTGTTGTTGTTGTTGGAATATGTATACTTGGGATGCTTACATGCGGGAGAAGAAGCATTGAAGAAGCTGAAAATTCTTGCTAAGCGTTGCAATCTACAGCCTCTCTTGCGAATGCTTTACAGACAATGTCCAAAGTGGGGCACACTTTTCCCCAGCTTAAATCTTACTTCATCTCTGGATTCAGCTGGAAGTTGTTTTTCGTATGGTTTGCTTCTTGATCAGATTCTTCTAGATATCTTGAGATTGCATGTGATTGGTGTAATATTGTGCTTTCTTTTTCATCCCTGTTTATTTCCATAATTATTTCCCTTAAAATTCTGTCCATCAATTTACATATACTTGTGTAGCAGTCTTGAAATTAATATTTTTTAGGTTCCATTCTGCATTTTTTCAAATGAGAGTTCTGTTTCTGAAAGGGCTATTGAACATGGAAACAGTTGCTGATTTGGCTACTAAATGCAATTGTATTATCAAGTTTATAGTAAAACAACTATTGTTTAAATACTTACTGATTGGAACTTCCTTATTCATTTTATATTTATTGGTTTGTGATTTATGAAAAGTAAAAGGTTTCTATACAATAAAAATGGTAATAGTGACATTGCTAACACTTGAAATAGAAATATGAAAAGTGTATATTGATTGATTAAATTAGCAAATACAACAGTGTATATATATACATGTTATGAGAGAACCAATCCCTAGAGATTTGGGATTAGGATCAATCTAAATCAATTTAGGATCAACCTAAATCAGGAAACTATACAATAAATCAAAGAGAATAAATAGTAATATCTCTACATATCTTAACACTCCCCCTCAAGCTGGAGCATACATATCATAGGCATCCAGCTTGTCACATATATAGGTTATCCTAGGACCCCGTAAAGATTTAGTAAAAATATCTGCAAGTTGATCCTTGGAGCAAACTGAGGAAGTCTTGATGACACCGGAGAGGATCTTTTCTCTGATAAAATGACAATCAACTTCTATATGTTTTGTCCTCTCATGAAAAACTGGATTAGAGGAGAGGTATAAGGCTGACTGGTTATCACACATTAGTTCCATAGGGCCAACCTTGCAAAACTGCAACTCTTGAATTAAAGACTTTAGCCACAGAAGCTCACATGTGGTGTGAGCCATTGCACGATACTCTGCTTCTGTGCTCGATCTGGCAACAACACTTTGCTTTTTACTCTTCCATGAAACAAGATTACCTCCCAAGAACACACAATAACCCGTTGTTGACTGTCTGTCACTTGCATCACCTGCCCAATCTGCATCGGAATACCCAACAATATTTGTATGTCCTCTATCACTGTAAACAAGTCCCTTCCCAGGTGATCCTTTGAGATATCTGAGGATCCGCACAACTGCATGCCAATGACTCTCACAAGGAGAGTTAAGGAACTGACTTACAACACTGACAGGAAAGGATATATCAGGTCTGGTCATGGTGAGATAATTTAACTTGCCCACTAGTCTTCGATACCTTCCTGGGTCGGAATAGGGCTCCCCCTGGTTAGGTAGAAGCTTCACATTAGGATCCATTGGGGTGTCAACTGGCTTACAATCTGTGAGTCCTGTCTCCTCCAGAATGTCAAGAGCATATTTCCTCTGAGAAATAGCAACACCGGACTTTGACTGAGCAACCTCAATCCCAAGGAAATAGCGCAGAGGACCTAAATCCTTAGTTTGAAAGTGCTCAAATAAGTGCTGCTTTAGAGCCTTGATGCCCTCCTGATCATCACCTGTAATTACAATATCATCCACATAAACCACAAGATAAATGAATTTATGGGTCAGTGAGCATCTAAAGAAAACAGAGTGGTCTGCCTCGCAGCGGATCATTCCAAACTCCTGTATGACTTTGCTAAACCGACCAAACCAAGCTCGAGGTGATTGTTTAAGGCCATATAAGGACTTCCGTAATTTACACACAAGGTCAGACTCCCCCTGAGCAACAAACCCAGGGGGTTGCTCCATATAGATCTCCTCCTCCAAGTCACCATGTAAGAAAGCATTTTTGATATCCAATTGAAACAAGGGCCAATGTCGCACGGCAGCCATGGCCAAGAAGAGGCGAACTGAGGCCATCTTCGCAACTGGAGAGAAAATGTCACTGTAATCCAAACCATATACCTGTGTGTATCCCTTAGCCACAAGACGGGCTTTCAATCTATCCACCTGTCCATCAGGGCCCACTTTAACATTAAAGACCCACCGACATCCAACAACAGATTTGCCGGACGGAGGTGGAACAAGTTCCCAAGTATGGTTAAATTCTAAAGCTGTCATCTCATCAATCATAGCTTGTCGCCATCCTGGATGGGTTAAGGCCTCCTGTACTGTCTTGGGAATGGTAATAGAGGATATAGCAGAGACAAAAGCAGAATAGGTAGGAGACAAACGATGATATGAGAGAAAATTATAAATGGGATGAGGATTAGAAGTAGAACGTTTACCTTTACGAAGAGCAATGGGCAAGTCAACTGGGAGAGGTGGAGCCGGAGTAGGTGAGGAGACTGGAGCAGAAGCGGAATCACACGGTGTACTAGGAGATGGAACCAAGTATGTAACCGACGCTCATAAGTTATCCCATATCGGTGTGGGAGACAACCAGACCCTGGTAGGGAAGGACACTCTGGTGGAGGCCCGGGTGTCTCTAAAGTAGCAGGTGGAGACTCAACAGAATCAACAAGAGGAATAGGCAATACCTGAGAATAGAGATCGGAGTCCAGTGAAGAGACTTCTGAGGTACTGAAAAATGGTGTGTCTTCAAAGAAGGTGACATCAGCACTGGTGTAGAACCGATGTGTAGTGGGAGAGTAGCAATGGTACCCCTTTTGGACACGAGAATATCCTAAGAACACACATTTGATAGCACGTGCAGACAACTTATCACGACCTGGGGAAAGATCATGAACAAAACAAGTACAACCAAAAACACGAGGGGGGACAGAGTAAAGAGAATCCAATGGATATAACAGGGAATGAGGAACTTGATCATTCAGAACAGAGGATGGCATCCGATTTATTAAATATCCCGCAATAAGGACAGCATGACCCCACAATTTTGGAGGTGCATTAGCATTCAATAGCAGAGTACGGGCAGTGTCCACAATATGTCTATGTTTTCGCTCGGCAACACCATTTTGTTGAGGTGTATGAGGACAACTAGATTGATGTTGAATGCCATGGGAATTCATGAAGGAAGTGAAACAATCAGAGAAGTATTCTTTAGCATTATCACTTCGTAGAACACGGATTACTTTGCCAAACTGAGTTTTGATTTCTAAACAGAAAGTTTTGAAAATTGTGAATAACTCAGAACGATTTTTCATTAGAAAGATCCAAGTACATCTTGAAAAATCATCAATGAAAGTAACATAATACCTATGTCCTAAAATAGACGCAACACGACTAGGACCCCAAACATCAGAATGGACAATATCAAAAGGAGGCACAGCTCGACCATGAACACTACTAGGAAAAGAAGTTCTAACATGCTTTCCTAGTTGACACGACTCACACTCTAAGGACTCCAACTGGGAGAGATGAGGGTACCATTTTCTTCAGTTTATGTAAGCTAGGATGACCAAGACGACGATGGAGCAAACCGGGAGACTCAGTAGATGCACATATGGTAGAAGCAGAGGACTGAAGGTAGTAGAGACCATGTGATTCAGATCCTGCTCCAATCGTCTGTCCCGTACTCCGGTCCTGTATCAAGAAAGAATCAGAAGTGAAGGTGATGGCACAATTTAATGATTGAGTCAACTTGCTTATAGAAATTAAATTGAAGGGACATCCAGGAACTAATAAAACTGATTTCAATGGTAGTGAGGGAACAGGTGAAATTTGGCCAATACCAGTGGCTTGGACTTTGGACCCATCAGCAAGGGTGATATGATGTGGAGTTTTAGGTGAGGATAAGTTAGGGAAAAGAGAGGCATTACCAGTTAGGTGATCAGAAGCACCAGAATCCAAAACCCAAGGTCCAAGAGGCGTAGAATGAGAGAGACAGACTGTAGAATTACCAGTGTGAGCAACAGTGACTGAGGAAGAGGTCTGTTGGGTTGCCTTCAGTTGAAGTTACTCCTTGTAATCATCAGCAGACCAGGAAATTGGATGATTGCTCTCAGATTCAATCTTGGGCTCTGAAGTCAGAGATTGAGCAACATTAGCTGTCTTGCTCGGAAAGCCATGCAAAGAGTAACACCTATCACGTGTATGTCCATCTCTCTGACAGTAGGTGCAATGAAGGTTTCCTCTACCCCCTTTTCCACGACCACGACCACGACCACGACCTCGTCCTCCACGTTCAGTGGTACTGGAGACAAAAGCAGAGGACTCATATGCTGTTTGAGATTCTGCCTCAGGTGAAGGAACCCGAATCAAACGATCTATGAGTTCTTCCACCGTAGGGATGGTGGGATTTGTCAAATCTGATCACGAACAGATCCGTAGTCCTTATGAAGTCCATGAAGGATAAAGACCATGAACATAGTATCGAGCTTGCTTAACACTTTCTGAAGATCATCACTAACCAATATCAGCTTCAGCTCATCAATGGTGGATTGAGCATGATTCAAATAAGATGGCAAATCATGATCAACCATTTGAAGTGTTGCTAAACCACGAACAGATTCATACAATCTCTGGATGTCATTGGCATAAATATTCCGAGCTTTCTTCCAAACATCATAACATGTTTTGTACGGGCGAAAATGCACCATTAATTTGGGCTCAATGGACTGCCATAATACAGATACAAGTTGATAATCTGCTCGCTGCCATTCATCACTCACATCTTTATCAACCTCGGAAGCCTTCTTAACAAGGTGATCATAAAGACCCTGGCCTAAAAACCATATCTCAACTGCAGTAGACCAGTCTAAATAATTTTTACCATTCAACTTCTCAGAGGTAATAACCGGTGAACCAGAAAAAGCAAAGGAAACCAGTCCCCTTTTAGAAGACTCAATTTTTGGGTCCTCCTTATCAACTTTGGAAATCTCCGCCATGTGGAAAAAGAAGGAGAACAGCAACCAAAACACCAAACAGCTACTAAAAGAGTTTTGCAGCAACAAGAAAACACCAAACAGCAGCAAGAATGTCAAACAGCCACCAAATAGTAGCAAGAACGCCAAACAGCAGCAGGAACGTCAAACAGCCGCCAAAAAAAAAACAGTTTGGCAGCAACCAAAAACGACCGAACAGCCACCAAAGAGTGTGACCCACGACCTGAAAGTGGTCAAAACAGACAGAGGAAGAGCCGACGAACCCAATGGAACAAGCGGTGTCACGAACGGAGGCCGGGAGGGCGGCGCGTGGACCCCACGCGCCGGCGAGCAGCTTTGAGAAAAACGGCGCGTGGCGGCGCGTGGAGGAGGCGTCGGAGGCGGCGCGCGGTGGGGTGGCAGATCGGCGACTTCTGAACACTTGGCGGCGTCCACACAAGCAGCCGCTGAAAAAAAAAGAATGACCTAGGTGGGCGACCGGAGTAAAAACGGTTCCCTGGACCAGAAGAGCTCTGATACCAACTTGAAATAAAAATATGAAAAGTGTATATTGATTGATTAAATTAGCAAATACAACAGTGTATATATATACATGTTATGAGAGAACCAATCCCTAGAGATTTGGGATTAGGATCAATCTAAATCAATTTAGGATCAACCTAAATCAGGAAACTATACAATAAATCAAAGAGAATAAATAGTAATATCTCTACATATCTTAACACTAACATTTGTTTTAAAGCGTTTGGGAGAGAATTTCTGATTTTGTCAATTTCTCTTTTCAGAGATGTCATATTGGAAGCTAAATCAAATAAACTCATTGGGTGGACATGCAATATTTGTTCTCACTCAGTGCCACATTTGCATGTTCACAAAGTGATATTGCAATCTGGCTGTGATTATTTACGAGGATTGTTCCGATCAGGAATGCAAGAGAGGTGATTATTGATCTAGAAATTAATAGTTTATGTAGTTCACATTTTTCTGATATACAAACGATGAAGATGGCATCCAGAAGTTTAAATTAAAAGTGTTGCCTATTATTGAAGCTGGAGCTCATGAAAATTGAAAAACATGGTCAAAAGGCAGATGTGCATGTGTGTTTATATCTCTCATTTTTTGTTTACCAAGACTTATGGAACCATTTTGTGGATAAATTCTGATTAAGGCCCAAGATTCAAATCTTGTCTTTACAAGCATATTCCAATAGAGTAGTGTTTGGAAATTCACTGATGCATGCTCGAGTCTTGAATTTTAAATAATTTAACCTAATAATTGGTTGGAAGTGACTTGGAACCATGTCCATTGTCATCATGGTTTGCATTGTGTGTTATACACATCTCATGTTAACTGCATTTGAACTCTCAAGTTAGTCTGGGACATCCTTGAAAATTAGATGCAAGGATTTTCCATTTTTTTATGAGAATTGAGAAACTATCGATGCCTTCTTCTGTGTTTATTTAGCTTTTTGGCCCTTTGCATTTGATTGCTTTTTCTGTTCCCCTTGTATGTCTGTCTTAAATGTTTTTCTTTCTTGCAGTCATTCACAAGTTATAAAGGTTCCTATTAGCTGGGAAGCATTGATGAAACTAGTACTGTGGTTATATTCTGATGAGCTGCCAAAACCTCCCTCTGGATGTTTGTGGGATAATATGGATGATGAAGAAAAGCTATTCAATCTGCAACCATATGTGGAGCTTTGTTGGCTTGCTGAGTTCTGGATTTGGGAAAATATTCAGGAAGCCTGCTGGAATGTGATTATGTCTTGTCTTGATTCTTCTAAGCAGTTGTCCATTAAAATAATAAAAATGGCTCATGAGCTCTCTTTGTGGAAGTTGGTTGACATTGCCGCAAATCTCATAGCTCCTTCATATAGGCAATTACTAGATTCTGGTGAACTTGAAGAATTTGATGATGCACTAGTTCACTTAATTTGTTGTGCTTCTATTCGACTTAACCAAGAAGGTGAAAATAGCTTTAGGTGATTTAGTATCTGTTTAGATGATTTGTAGTGCAGGAGTTTCAGGAGGTATGTAGTAAAAAATTTTGGAGCTGAACAATTTTCGTCATGTTAGGTATGTCGACATTTCTGTTAAATTATTTCTTGAGTTTGGAGGCTTTATGTAGAGCCATAACATGAGTTTATTAAAGCAATCCTTGGTGTATCATTAGACATGATTATTGACAGGATATCATGACGATGTTTATTCCAAATAGTTGATCCCACATTGTGGGAAAAGGCTTTAGCTTTCATAAACCAATCCTTGTTATGATTTAGTAATTTAGTTTGTGATTTTTTTCCATGAAAATAATAGATGTATATTTTTAATTATAAAATTACTTCTACCATTTTAATATGAATGCCATTTATGGTTCTTTTCCACTTTTTCTTTTAAATCTGAAAGGCAAAATCGCCTTAATTTGGGACATAAAACATATGTTGGTCTTCCTTCCATTTCCTTGACAATATTCATTTTTCCAGTTTGCACTTCATTATATTAATACTAGTTTTGATGGGCTGACATCTCTGTATAATTGCCCCCTTTTCAAACTGAAAGGAAAAAGATTCATGTTCTCCCATTTTGATACAACTTACCAAATTATTTAAATATTTTCTAAATTTTGTAATTTATCAAATTCATAATATTTCAATGAGTTAATCTGTTCGAGTTTTGATGTTAGTTTTTTGGTCAGATATCTTTTTGGATAAAAGAGTTTTTCATAAAGAAAAGGAGAGAAGATGCATCCCGGGATGATAAGGAATTTTCCTCATTAAACAAGAAAAAGAAGGGGAGCCTTAGCACTACGGTTGGAGTTGCTTCTATGTGACTAGAAGATCACATGCTCGAGTTGTGAAATGAGCTTCCTGCAAATGCATGACTTCTTACAATTGACCAATGATGGGATCGAAAGTATGCTCGTGTTTCTCATCCACAAGATAGGTATGGGTTCCCACACACTTCTCTTGGTGTGACTCTATCTAGCATTTCTATTCATACTTGTTACCCTCAAACAGTTAAGCATGTTTCTTTGGAACAAGCCATGCAGGTTGAGTTACATGCGCATTAGGAGAATAATACTTGGGATATTGCTCCTAGCCTTAAACCCATTGGCTGCAAATGGGTATATTTGGTGAAACTTATTTTCGATGGTTCTCTTGATCACAACAAGGCTTGGGTGGTTGCTCTTAGCAATAGGCAAGAAAATGGGGTGGATTATGATGAGATATTGCTCTAGTTACTAAGATGATTCCTATATGGACCATTCTTGCTATTGTTGCTTGCAAGGGATGGTCCCTCCACCAAATGGACATCAAGAATGGCGTTGCTACACGGTGATCTAAGGAAGATATTTTTATGACTCCTCCTTCAGGCTTATTTTCTTCCTTTGAGGATGTGTGCAAAGTCAAATGTTCTCTATATGGCTTGAGACAAGCTCCTCGGGCAGGGTTTGAGCAATTTTATTCTACCTTGCTTGGTTTTTCATTCACTTAGAGTCAGTATGAGTCTTCTTTGTTTCCTCACAAAACAAGTGGTATGTTCTTCTTGAATGTTGATGATATTGTCATCATTGTCATGGATAATGTCTTACTGCAGCAACTTAAACAACAGCTCCTCTGAGTTTCATTTATATTAACTATTTTGGTTCTCTTCATTGTTTTTTTTTTTTATCTTGAGGTGCATTTGGACTCAAAGGGAATTTTCTGGCATTCACATAAATACAAGCAGGGCTTGATCTCTTTAGTTGCTCTCAATCTGCTTCACCTATTGACAACCCCCTAGAAGTCAAATGTGAAATACTGTCATGAGGAAGGTGAACCTCTTTCCATTCCTTTGCTGTATCATTAGTTAGTTGGGAGTCTTAATTATATCACCATTATGTGATTTGATACTTCTTTTGCTATTCAGTAAGTCAGCCAGTTTATTCACACTCCTCAGTACCTCCATTTGGATGTTGTTCTTCATATCATTCGTTACTTGAAGGGTACCTCTAGTCATGGATTATTTCTTCCTGCTGGATTGTCCCTTATATATCAGTTACAGGTTGGTGCATCTTTCTTGGTCCTTCACTCATTTCTTGAAAAAGTAAGAAGTGAGCCCGGGTATCTTAGTCTTCTGTGCGGCTTATGCAACTCCAACGCTACCCAAAATTGCTGGGTGGTTGATAAGGTGCTTGCTAGATGTTGCTAGCTTATTTCATTTGTCAAGCAACAGCAAAGGTTCCTTGTTACATTGTTATATGATTGTGGTTCACTGAGGTGACTGCAGCTGACAGTGAATTTGTTCATATGCAGCAGAAGGGAATATAGAATTCCTATGAAAAACCTTTCATAAATGTATATTCCGGTGCTGCTTATATTAAATGGTTGTCAAACATTGTTAACAAATATGTTTCATACATTTCACATCATTCACATATACAGTGTGCTTTAGTGGTTACCATGCATGAATGTTTGTTTGTTCTGAATCACATTGAGGAACATTGCTTGCAGAGAAAGAAGTGAAGAGTTTATGGTAAAGGCATATAAAGGCGGGTAACAAAAAGCCAACTTGCAAATCAACTCTGCTCTATTAAAAGTGTATTGATATCATTTGAATTATTTTAGAACTTAATGAGATTGTTATTTTCATGTATATTCCAGTTCACATGACATTTATTTGAGTATGACAATCATAGTTTATTGATTATAAAATCATTTAATCCAAGAAGATAATATTGATAATAGGAATAAAATAAGATTCTCATGATGTGAATGGTGCAAATAACGTTCCCTCATCGAATCTGAGAAGCCGGAATGGGAGGCTGAGAAGGATAATAGTACAACATAAGGTCGAAGGGTGTGTGACTAAGGAACCATAATACATCCCTAGCTTGGAAGTGTTTAAAGTTCATGTGCCAGTGGCACATGTCTTTGACGATGTTGAAGTCCAAGTCCTTCCACCATACCCGTTGACCTCTAGCTGGGGGGTTTGTTGACTCGACTGAGGATCTGATACAGCAGCAGGTTCTATAATTCACTCTATCTTGCATGCCATTTTCAGTTATGTAATCTCATCTTTAAATGCGTCTTTCCTTCATTAGTGGAATAATAATAATAATATATAGCCTTTTCAAGATATCAACCTGTAACCACAAACATAAATATTACTTTATGAATTAAATAGAAAAGAAAAACTAATTATAATACAATATGAAGTAAGGAATATATTGAAACTTACCATATTGTAATTTTTCTGCAACACCTTGACTAATTCAGCATTGTGTGCATTCGGTATACCCTTGAATATACATAAATTTGATGCCAATAATCCTTGCTGAAGACCACTGGTTCAAACAAAAGCATGTCTATGTTCCCGTAGGTCAATATAATAAGTGTCTTATATGCCAATCTTCAGTATTCTTACCTCCCAAAGTAATATTGTGCAGATGTTCTGTTTGAGATGGAGGTAATGGAATATGTTGATTCATACCAAATTGATGCATCACATGGTGAGGTTGATGCCGCTCAACAATATGAGCAATATGATTACAGAGTAGTGGCATGACTGCTCTCCTCGAGCTGTGTGTGACACTACAATTTGTACCGTTCTCAGAAACTGATTGTTTGACTCTAAATTATTAAATCTTTTTCTACAGAACGTGATGATAATACATACCAAATTTTAGATAATTTGGACATTTGTAGATATGTAAATTTATAGTCAATATTTACATATATTATACGTACTAAGTATACAAAGATACACAATTATTTTATAGATAGAAGACTTACAATTGACGCACGAAATCGAACGGTTGGAATAAAATAGATGCAAACTTTGATCTTCTAGACGTGTGAAATTGATCTACTGAAGTGGAATAGGTACAGGGAAATGAACTTCGAGAATAAAACTTTTGAGATAACTCAACCCAAATTGATACAAGGAAATAGTCACTCTTGAAAATAAACTCACTTTATTACAAAATGTGTTTAAAACACTTGAGAAAATGCACTCACTTTGATACAAAAAGGTGTATTAAACACTCTTGAAAATGCACTCACTTTAATATAAGAAACTAAACACACTTGCAGAAATCAAACACTCTTACAAGAACACACTTAAGCTTTTTTCTCAGAATTTTTCGCCTCTCTTTCGTACCGAAAGAAAGACTCTATTTATAGGAATTTTTTTTTTTTAAATAATAAAATATTGAGCCAAGGTTGCATGCAAGCAACTGTGACTTATTATTGACTACGAAATTGTCTCCTTGTAAGATTCTTCATGATTAGGTAGATTCCTTCAAAATTCCCATCATTAGCTTTCTTGATTTTCTTCCTTCACTTGCACGTAGCATTCTTGCATGTTTAGTAACATTATTATGCACACACTTCACTTGCACGTAGCATCTTGCATATTTAGTAGCATCATTATGCACACACGTAGCACTTAGTCTTGACACATTTACACTTACACTAACACTTAGCCTTTTACCATGCATTTTACACACACATAGCTCCTGTTAGTGTTTTTGTTGATCAATAAAACATTCCATAACAATCATCTTCATTGTCTTGCAAATAATTGCTAGGACTTGACGAAACTTCATCTTCAATTTCTTGTGATTGTGTTGAACTTACAGCTTTTAATCTTTCTTGCCATTCTTCTTTTGAAGTAGCTGAGGCTAAGGCTGCCATTATCTTTTGCTTTTCTGCTAAAAATAGGGATTCTTTATTTTGATCTTTGGTTCCAGCTTTAAGTTG
The DNA here is from genome assembly GCA_026901365.1 of Sesbania bispinosa. NCBI lineage: Eukaryota > Viridiplantae > Streptophyta > Magnoliopsida > Fabales > Fabaceae > Sesbania > Sesbania bispinosa. The sequence goes on from QLOH01000052.1 coordinate 800,100, forward strand.
AGACATTTTGACCCATTCATCAATTTTTTCTTTTTTTGATCAGAGTAACATCAAATTTTGCCCACCATTTAACAAGTATTGATCTGGCTAAATAATGAAGATCTATTTCATTAGTAAGCTTTACCGAATCATAATCCCATGACATAATCCAAGTTATACCTTGACTAGCCACGAATGATATAAATTGGTAACCTTCAATAAAAGTAGTTTTGTCTTTAAAATATTGATAACTCTCTTTAGCTTCTTGTGACAATAGTGTAGTAGTGGGTCCAAAATTGTAGAACCACTTCATGAACCATTTTGGAAATTTTAGGGAAATTCCCTTCTTGAACCAGAAAAACCAAGAGTGTTGATAAGGACGGAGGTAGAAAGTATTGTACCATGCATCTATGTAGTCATAATAAGTATAACTTTGAGGGGAAAATTTTCTTGAAAAAGACTTGGGTTGATAAAGTTCTTGATTCCAGTCTTGAACAGAAAGAATTTTAAGAATTTTGGCTTTGGAAAATAGTATACCTTGTCCTTTTGAATCTTCATGGTGATGAATTTCAATAGAATCGGTATCTATCAATATGAACTCATAAAATTCTCTAGTCTTACCAGATCCATTTGGATTATACTGATATTGAGGTGGAAAGACCTTTTGGGCTATTTCTCTTGGAGGAAATTTTATCCATTCCTTTGCAATTATCATTATTGGAATGAGTTCCGGCTTTTCTTGATAAGTTTGATCAGAGGATGAAGAGGTTTGGGCTCTTGAAATGTTTTTTGAAATATCAGAGGGTTTTACTAAGGTATTATGATATTGTAGAGGGGTAAACTTATTATAATGGGGAATTAAAGGACTTTGAGGAAATTCTGTTTTAAGTGGAGTATTTTGAACAACTTGGGCTAAGGTAGTGGGTTTTGCTGGAACAAGTGCTGTAGAGGATGTTGATGGCCTTATTGATCCTTGTATTGATAATGGTAAAATCCTTCCACTTAATGGAGGACCATATTGATCTTTTGACATGGCCTTGCTATTACTCATTTTGAACCCTGCAAAAATTCTCTTGTAAGAAAATCAGGTAAAGAATTCTCATTTCCTTTAATATGAGCAATATCAAAGTCAAAACATGAAAGTAAGGCTTGCCATCTGGCAAAAATATGTTTAGAGACTAAATTTTTTACATCCTTTTGTAAAACGCTTGGAGCCGCTTTACAATCAGTTTTTACCAGAAATTTCTTGTTAAAATATCATCTTGAAATTTGGTAATACATAAAACAATTGATAAAATTTCTTTTTTAATAGTAGAGTATTTTTGTTGAGTAGGATTCCATATACCCGAATAATATCTAACTATTTGTTCTTGAGATGAGTTTTTTTAGATTTGCTTAAAAACACTGCCATAACCTTTATCTGACGCGTCGGTTTCGACAATTAAAAATGCTTCAGGATCTGGAATTCCTAAACAAGGCAATTTTTTTATTATTTGCTTAATTTGAATAACTACTTGAGACATTTCATTATCCCAAGGTGGGGAATTTTTTCTAAGTCTTTTGTATAAAGGTTCACATATTGTTTTAATTTTTTGGAACAAAATCTGCTATGTAATTTAAACATCCTAAAAACCTTCGCAATTGTTTTTTATCTTTAATTTCATTTGGGAATTTTTCTGCAAATTCTTTGAATTGGAGTTATACTTCCTTGATATATCTCATAACCTAAAAATCTAGTTTTTGTTTGAAATATTTTTGTCTTTTTTGCAGAAAACAACTAAACCATTTTCTTTTATTATTTCTATAAATTTATTTAAATGTAAAACATGTTGATTTATTCCCCTTGAAAAAATTAATACATCATCTAAATATACTACCGAAAATTCCATATATTGATAAAAAATATCATTCATAATATTCTGGAATTCACTTGATGCATTCTTTAATCCTTGGGGCATTACGTTCCATTCATAATGTCCAAATGGTACTACAAAAGCTGTTTTATATTTATCTTGTTCTGCTACTGAGATTTGATAATATCCAGATTTCATATCAAATTTAGAAAATATTGTTGCATTATGTAATCTCTTAATTAAATCTGATTTATTGGGGAGAGGATACCTTATCCATTTTAATACATTATTTAGAGGTTTATAATTTATAACTAATCTAGGAGCTCCTCTTTCTTGTTCAGAGGCATTCATAACATAAAATCCTGAACAACTCCAAGGAGATTTTGATGGTCTAATTAACCCTTTATCTAAATATTCTTGAATTTCTTTCTTACAATATTCTAAATATTGTTGATTCATTTGTATTGGTCTTGCTTTTGTTGGGATATTCTTTTCATTAAATCCTTCTTCATATGGTAGTGAAACTTCATATTTTTTCTGATCCCAAAAAGCTATAGGATTTGTTTCACAAATTTCTTGTTCTATTTTCTTTTCAAACTCTTTTACTAATTTTTGGATGTTAGGAGTTTTTATTTGTTCTTCAATTCTTTTATATTGTATTTCTTTATTTAACATATTTATGTGTTTTTGTTTTCTTTGAATCAAGTTTATTTTCCTTATTGAAGCTTCTTGTAACATATTTAATTCTTTTAATCTTGGAGGTTGAATAAATTCAAAACATATTTCTTTTTCTAATGCTTTTGATACTATTCCCTTCTCAGTTACTTTAAAAGGATATAGTAGAGTTAAAAAGGAAGTTCCTAATATTAGTTGGGTTGTCATATTTTTTATTAATACAAAAGAGGTTGTATAACATATTTTATTTTTACATATCTTTGCATTTGATAATTTATATTGAATACTCATTTGAGAGCCATTTGCACTACTAACTCCTGTGGTTTTTTCATAATATTTTGTAGGGATTAATCCTTCTTGAATACAATTGATATCGGCTCCTGAGTCTATTAAGGCAATCATATTAAATATCTCATTTTGTATTACTAATGTTACTTCATAGTGCCATTTATGAGTTGTAATAATACTTAATAAATTAATAAAAGAAGTACTTGTATTTGGGTCTTCATTATTAGTCATATCTTGAATTTTTAATATCTCTTTTCCTTCTAATTCTAGTAGTCTATATTCTAGTGATATATCATTTTGTTTTAATATTTGTACGTCTTGTTTAAGATTCCTAATTTCGCTTTGTAAGTCTTTTATATTTACTTGCTCGTTTGGAGTTTTAAATATATTAAAAATCTCTTTCATATCTACTGGTTTTATATATTGTTTATTTTTCTCATCTTTTTGTATTAAATCATTTAATTGTTGCAAAAATTCATTTTTTTAAGGGAGATTCTTTCATTTTATCTATTATAGAGATTAGTGTAGAAGTTTGGTCCTTAGTTAACATGTTTATAGTTTTACAATTTGAACATGCACATGATCCAGGTCCTAAACAATCTTCTTCAGGTTCACTTTGCTCCTCTTCAGAAGTTGTATTTTCTAATTGATAAATTACTTCATCATCTTCTTCATCTATTTCCTCACTACTAGAATATTCTTCTGGTTCAGAATTTATTAATATATTTAAAAGACTTTCTTTTAACTTTTGATCTATTTCTAATTCATTTATCTTTTGCTGAACTTTACAATTATTAGCATAATGGCCCATCCTTCCACACTTCCAACAACTATTTCCCTTTTTCTTAAATTTTGTATATTTAGGTTTTTTATTATTTTTGTTTTGAACATTTTGAGTTATATTATTTTTATTATATTTCTTCCTATAAGGTTTCTTACAGTAACTATTAAATTGTTTTTTAGTTTTTCTTTTTTTGTTGAGCGCTAGGCGCTTTAATTGTTTCTACTCCATATTGTTGACAAAACATTCCAACTTCTTTTTTATTGGTTTGTTTTTCTTTACGGATTTTATCCTGTAATTTGAAATCAGTACAAACTTGTATCCTGGTATCTATTATTATATTATGTATTTGCCCATAAGTTAAATTTTCATAAGATATTGGATTTCCATATACTCTTTGTAGATTCACCTTAACCTTTTCTGAGAATAATTTAGGGAGACCAGCTATAAATCTTTCTTTCCAAATTCCTGTTGATCCATCTTCTCTAAGTGTTACTTTTGACAAGAATGTATCTTTATACCATCTATAATCAGACATCGTAGGGCAATATAAATTAGCTAGTTGACTTGCAGCCCTTTCTTTAAATATATTTGGGTCTCCTATAAAATTTTGAATTATGGTATATATTAAAGTTGCTACTGTGTCTTGTTCTTGGTTTTTAGCTTTTACACTATTTAATACAAATTCTTTTTCTTCACTAGTACATAAATTGTCCCACCATTCTTTTAACTGACCAGTAAAGCCTTGAATTATTGCTATTGCTGAATCCCTATCTGAACATCTTTTAGATTTGTAAGCTGTTGCAGCCATTGACATTGACACGTTAAATCCAATATTCCTTGCTCACTTAATCCATCTAAGTTCAATTCTACAATATCTGACCCAGTATAAGAGTTTTGGACAAATTCTCCCCTTTCTTCTATTTGAATATCACGATATGTAGGTCTTGGATAATAATTTCTTAATTTATGATAACTTCTATTTTGAAATTTTATTTTATTTATTTCTAAATATGCTTTTTCTAAAGTATTTATTGATGGCTTTTCTATACTTAATTTTCTAAATTCTTTTTTATGCTTTCTATATCTAATTCTATATCACTTTTAAATTTTATTGCATCTAATTCTTTTTGAGGTACATTGTTTAATTTATATATTGGTTTTATAGGAGATTGTGTTATTATACTTGATTTTGAAGTACTTGGTATGTTTATATTATTTTTATTTTCCATTCTGATTAATTGTTTTGACATAGTCTCTAAAACTGTATTGGAAAAATTCAATTGTTGATGTAGTTTTTTAATATCCTTTTTATCTACCAATTTTTCTTCATTGTTTACATCTTTATAAGGAACCGCTTCTATTTCTAAATCATTTACTCGAACTTTTATTCCTTCTAGAGGGGGATATTCTGATTCTATTATTTTGTTAGTTAAAGTTTTCCATGGGGTACTTTTCTTTTCTAAAGGGTTTACTTTTCTTTCTTCTCTAAATGGATATTCTAAATTATTATTTTTACAATAATTTGAAAACCAGTCAAAGAAATACATATTAATTTCGTTTTCCCTTAAATATTGATAAAATACATTTTTAAATTGTTCTGTTTTTTGCTTTTCAAATGTTGAGAAAAACCAATCTCTTCTATATTTATTATATTGAGCTTCAAAATCTTCCCTAATCCATTCTTTATCTATTTGAAAAGGTTGCTCTTTAGTTAAAGTGTTTAGAATTTGTGAGGTTGTAGGAGAATGTTGAGGAGATTCTATTTTAGTTTCTTGGTATAGAGGTTTAGATATTCTAGGTATGCTATTATCTAATCCTCTCATATCTAAACATGATCCATCTACTGAATGTCTTGAAGATTTTGGCTGGTATAAATGTTGTGGTTCTAACACTTTTAAGGAGGAGGATCGATTCATTCTTAATCTAATATTAGGACCTTCTTGTATTATTTCTCTTATTTGCGTATTATATATTTTCTCTTGTTCTAACATTTCTTCAAATACACATTCTTCTGGTATTCTTTTCATAATTTCTTGATGGCTTAATTTTTAGGAACTTGAACTGAAGATTTTCTAAGGTTGGCTTCTTTCATTTTTTGGTGATGATCTTAAAGCTCTAAAATTATAATTTATTATTGTTACCTTATAGTAAATTCTATAAATTATATGAAAAGGTCCAGTTTGTTCATTTAATATTTCTTCAGGTGCCTTAATAAATAATTTTATTGCATTAGCAGTATATTCATTTTTTATATCCATTGAAAAATTTGGATAGCAATTAAAGAAAGTAGGTCCATCATGAAGATTACTTTCCATTACGGCTATTATTGAATCATCAAATCTTCTTAACCTTATATCTCTTAATAACATTATTATAGGGGTATTAACTCCTAATCTATAATTTGGTTTTGATGCTACTTGTATTAATCCCAAATGAATAAAATTATATCCTTTTGCAATATGTTTATCTAGCATTTCTTGCTCTAAAATAGTAATTTCTCTATTTTGCTTTGTTCCAGGATAACTATATTCTAACATATGAATTTCTTCGTTAGGAGAGGAAGACCATAAAAATTGTTGTTTGTATACTTTACATTTCTTTATTATAGGCATTGACCAATTATGAAAAGAATTTTCTATTTCTGCTATTTGTAACTCTACTGGGGTGGTTTCTGTTTGAGATGTTGAGGGGATATCTTGAGGATCGTCTAACTATTATTTTATTAGATTTTCTTAAACTTAAATCACTTAAGGTTCTTAATAGATCAGCCATTTAAATCTTTTCAATATTTTCTGTGACGGGACCACTTCTATTAAGCAATCTAGCTCACCAACGGGTTTACTACCTTCCTAAGGCTTTATTACCGGGAGCACTAGACTTAGAAGCTGACCAACGCCTAAACACGTTTCCGCGCTACAGTTATTATTAAAAAGATTTAAATTAATGATCTACTAGAACTAAGTTTTTGAAATTCCAGACACAAAGCCTAAGCCTCTCCCGCGACTTAGGCCCTGATACCAGAGCTAGAGTTAGGACGTATTGAAAATATTGAAATGGTAGACTTAGGCTTAATTATTAAAACTATATATATATATATATATATATATATATATTATATCCACCTGCCTTTTCATCAGTTGAGTAAGTAGTCAGGAAAAAGTTTATTAGCATGGGATGGGTCTTTGAATGAAATAGTGGGGATTCTGGTATAGATGTGCTGTCACCATTATTACAGAATTACGGTTTGCTGTCCACTCCTAGAAACCAAAATAGTGAGCCAATTCACTTTTGCCTCTCCCTTTGACAAAATATTTTTTTCTTAAAATATAACAATGAATATATATTGAAATAAATAACTAACAGAGTAACATGATGTTATCAAGTGAAATTGCAAACCAATAGGTTGAGAGAAATTAGAAACCCATAAAGATCAGATTTACTTTTTGAAACAGACAAAGCTAATAATGACTAAGCTACAGACACACTAAGGTTTTAATTTATCCAAAGTTTTTAATGAAGATCTGAAGTCAGAACTACAAAATATGTAAACACCCGAAAACCTAAATGAATTTTCTCGGCCCATTTGAAAGGTTATCCTCACTTCTGATGCACTCCACTGTATGCAGAGGCAATGAGCCTACTAGTTTCTTAAGAAACAGCAAGAGTAATTTGCACAATTAACCCAAATATGGAAATGCACTTTAACGATTTAGTACCTTATCAATCCTCCTTTCCTTTCCTAATTATGTGCTGTGGTTAGTTTCATGTTAATCATTCCTAAATCTAGTGTCACTTTAAAGTTACATGAGACTAGGAGTTAAAGTTCTTTTCCCCCAAAGTATATGTCAATTCAATTTCAAATTTACTTTAACGTCTAATCATCAATAATTTTAAAAAAAAAAAGACATTAAAAGGAAATGTATTAAATGTATTAACTTTGGCGTCTAAACAGGCCACTAAATCACAATCACATGCAAATACAAAACAAGATACAATGACTATTGTAATGGTCAACTGAATAAAAATTGATAGAGGATTTTATTCGAATGGTTTGCTGGGAAAACACTCCTGTTATAGGTTATAAACTTTGTTGTTTCGTTTAAACTAAGGTACTACAACTGTCTATGATGTTATTTATTTATTGCACAAAAGAAAGTAAAAGAAGGAAAGTAAGAATTGCCACTTCCATATCTATCTTTACTCTAAAATATTTCCAGAATAGCTAGAAGCCACTAGCTATGCGGGAAATTTTAAGAGAACCACCCACATATGTTGTAAATCTAACATTCCAAAAATAGCTTTAATGATTCCACTTATCCACTAGTATGATCAGGCCCTTATATATTTTTCATACCTAATTGATCTATTGAATGCTATAGCCTCAGAGTCAGAGATCATGGCATAGAACCAGGGACAATAAAGCTAGTTCCCTACCTAAAAGTCAACGTCTTTAACATGGTGTACAAAATCTCCCATGTTTCTTCTCATTCTTAGTAATCTCAAATCACATAACAGTCAAATGTGCCTCTTTTAAACCAACTGAACTATCTCCAACTTTCACAGTATCCGACACGTTGGTTCTTGTCAAGGACCAATGTGATGTGACATATGCAATGAAAGTTAGAGTAATATTTATGTAATTACTACTTATGTGTCCACTTAGACAAAAAAACACACAGATTGAGAAATACAATCATGAGAAATGCTATTTGTACAACCATATTTGTACAATGTTGTATACAATAAAGAAAAAGAAGTGTGAAATGTGATGAGTGATGTGATGGAGAGAGATGGAGATAAAAAATGTGTTTTATGAGTTGTATGAGTTTGTTGTATATATAATATAACTCTACAATTATTACTCTTGTTTTCATGAAAATAAATTTTAAACTTTCTATTTTACCCCTTATCTCTCTTAGTATTTATTGGGTCTTATTAATTTTCAATAGTGAGTCATTTAATTTTACATCAGAATTAATGCAAGGGTAAAATGGAGGAAAATGTCATTATTATTGTATTGAGTTTGTAAGTGGACAGTTAAATGGGAACAAAATTTTCTCCAAAAGTGGATAGTTAAATGGGAACAAAATGTTTCTCCAAAAGTGGATAGTTAAATAGAAATAGGGGTAGTAGTTTACTTTGGGGTCTAATGAGTTGAGAAATGACATGTTTGAGGATGAAATCGAGGGTTTACTCATCTCTTATCCAACTACACAGACATTTTGTTTTACCATTCCTTCATGCTGGTCATTTTGTCACTCAAGTCTAATCTTAACTCATGACATATAGATGAATCTCCTTTATCCAGCCTATTTATTTCTTTATTTAAAGGTATCCGTTATTGTCCATTGTCTGATATCAATCAGGCAAAGTCCATGTGAGATGTACCAAATACTGCCTGCCTGGGTTTTGCTTCCTTTGTACCAAAAATAGAGAAAGAAAAAAGAGAGAGAATTGCAACTCTTCAGTATCATAATAGCCAACTGCTATTACTTAATTGAATTCTACAGTTGGGGAAGGTGGTAGCCTTGAAGGTAATCAAGAAAATAACAAGTAAGCTTCCTATTACATCTGTTAAGTAATCCTGTCTTTATGGGGAATATGGTTTACCGTTTTAACCAATAATACTTCATAAACTCACAATGGTGTTTTATAGAATGGTTTTTCAACTTTTCTAAACTTTCTGTCTACTTTTTCATTAACTTCAAGCTATATTTACAACATACCCAACAGCTGCTTGTTGGTTACATTAGGTACAAAAACTGAATCATTCTAAGAAATTTTCTTTTGCCATTAAGTTAGAACCATTTCATCTGCCTATCATTTTGCAACTATAAGCCTTTTATTTCTTAGGAATGCTATGTAGTTAGTCTAGTCTAATAAAAGAGGAACGGAAATGTAAGGGAAAAAAAGAGGAAAGAGAAACACATCATGACTTAAAATTAAAAATAAAATGAACACACCTTCGTGCATAATTAATACTTCACCATGCTGACAGAATCATTATCTCACGTCATCCAAGTCTGAAACCATGTAACTCAGCTTCTGCAATACATTATAGATTTTCATAAATAGGGATGAAATATGAGTTGCATGTGTGCCATTTTCCAGTTTTTTTTAATTTATAATGTACCAAATAGAAAATGCATTTGATTATTAGGTGAGTAACCTACAAAAGGGAGCTCATTTAGGTTTGAACAAATAACTGAATATGAATATGCAGATGGAATTTTGCTTCATAACAGAGTTATTCAGTCTATTACCGCATTAGATCTTATGAGTTAGGAACAATGACAATGTGTCCTTCGTGCAATGCCAAACTCTTACAGAGATCACTACCAATAATCTCCACAAGAACATAATCCATCTGAAAAGTGGTGAAATCGCTTTGCATCTCGGATAATGATGGTACGCCTCTCTATCAGTGAGACAAATTTTGCAGTGTTGTGGCAATCGCGGCATATTCTGAGATTTTTTACTATAACTAATGGCATATCAGCACTACTAACCAAAAGTCCATATGCAAGAGCTATCTTCTCACTATGCTTGTTGATCATGTCTGTTTTCACCTCCTCATCAACATCATGGAGAACAGATTCGGTTTCAGACACAAAACCAACCTCTTGAATTTTTCTCATAAGCTCTTCTAGCTTTTTGTGTATTTTGTCTGAATCAGGGTGAGAGTAGTCATCTACCACAAATCGGTGGATTTTATTCCCATGCTCAATAAAACTGAATCCAGGATTTCTAGTAAGAACTTTAGTCTTCATTAAAGCCCTCACTTTTGATGCATCACTCCACAGACCTGCAGCAGAATATATGTTGGACAGCATGATATAGTTTCTCTGGTCTGATGGATCTAATGCAATCAAATTCTCAGCAGCTTCCTTCCCCAGATTAATGTTACGATGTACCCTACAAGCTCCAAGAAGGGCACCCCAGACTCCAGAATTTGGCTCTAATGGCATGTGTTTAATCAGCTCATGAGCATCATTGAGTAGACCACGGCGACCAAGAAGATCAACCATACATGAATAATGATCCAAACAGGGCTGAACTCTGTAAACATCAGACATGATTTGGAAGTAGTACTTTCCTTCCTTGACAAGCCCTGAATGGCTACAAGCACTTAACAGATGAGTAAAAGTAACATGATCAGGCTCCATACCTTCCATTACCATCCTTTCAAAGAACTCTATGGCTTCTTTCCCACACCCATGCATGGCATAGCCTGCAAGCATTGCAGTCCATGCCACTTTATCAGGCTTACTTATCTCTGCAAAGACCTTACAAGAAGCACTCAATCTCCCCAACTTTGAATACAAGTTCAAAAGGGTGGTCAGAATTGTTATATTTTCATTAAGACCACAGGTGAAGATTACACCATGTATGGCCTCTACCAATCTTCCCAAGGGCAAATTTTCACAGGCTTGAAGCAAGCTCACCATTGTGCCTTCATCAGGAAAAAGTCCATTCACCCTCATCATATTAAAATAATCAATGGCTTCATCAGGCATTCCATTTTGGGTGCAAACAGCCACCATTGAATTCCAAGACACCATATTCTGCTCCTGCATGGCCCAAAACAGCTTGAAAGCTGAGTCAACAAAACCAAACTTTCCATACATATTAATAAGAGCATTAACAACCTTCACCTCCAACTCCATACCTGATTTCACTGCACAACAATGAACATACTGACCTTCATTCCAGGCTTTAGCTGAAGCACAAGCCGAGATAACAGATATGAAAGTAAGCTCATTCAATTCCAATTCCAATTGATATTTCATCTTAGAAAACACACTCATGCAGTTGCCAAGGTGTCCCCTTTTTGAAAACCCTGAAACCAAAGAATTCCAGGAGACAGAATCCTTGTTGGGCATTTCATCAAACAACAACAATGCATCTGGGGTAGCACCCGTGTTGAGGTAACACGATACCAGTTGATCACCGATGAACCCATCTCGGTAATTCAGAGATTTGATCACACGGGCATGAATGACCCTGCAGCAGGAGATAGAAGGTAAAGATTTAAGAGCAGCGAGTAGAGTAGACAGAAGAGGGTCACAAGGGTATGAAGATGTGTGGAGTTGAAGAGAGGTTTCAGAGAGAAGTGAACAACACGTAGGAGAAGAATGCAAGAGAGGAAGGAACATGGGTTCCAACGGTAAAAGTTTTGGTGGATGTTGTAGTAACATGCGACCCTGTAATTTCGAATGGAACAACCTAAGCATATTCATGTATAGCTCTTACGTTGGAAATTTTCTTATGCGCCTTGGTGAGCAATCCATGCAATGCAACTCTTGATATCTTTATATCTATATATTATAAAAGTTCTTTCACTTTAACTGTGACATTTTTTAATTTGTTTAGTTAATTACTTCAGTTAGTTTTCTTTTATTAACTTGTTTTTATTGTTTATATCTTTTCGACATTTTATATTTATAATATTTTTATTTTATTTTATATTTTTCTATAGCTATTTTCTTAAAATTGCATTAATTTGAGTAAATAAAAAATGCATATTTTGTTACATATATTAATCTTAAATAAAATAACACATTAGTACAATGTCCCTTAAGATATGTGAGATGTGGTCTTACTTTACTCTATCATGATTATTGGTACGAACTGTAAGTGTAAAAATATGAACGTCTTGAAGATCAATTAACGGTAATGAGTTTGACACAATCCAATACCTAAAGTACCAAAGCTATCAAGATAGGAACTTGAAACAATCTTTGACTTGCCAAAAGCACCAAAGTTATCAAGATATAACCAACTAGACCCTAACCAAGACTTGCTGGTAGAACCTAAGTTATCAAGTAGTTCTTTAATCCAAGAACAAATGATAAGCTCTCACAATGAGAAAACTCGGAATTTTTATTGATTAAATTGTGTCTACAAACTGATTCTCAATGCCAATATATAGCAAAGGAATTCCCTAAAATAAACTATCTAAAAGATACATTCCTAAATTAAATAGATTTAATCCTAGATAAGATAAAATATAATCCTAAAAGATTAAATACAATCCTAAAAGATTTACTCCAAGATAAGATCAAATATAATCCTAAAAGATTTAAATATAATTCTAACATATCTGATATTGATTCCTAACAGATCTGATCCTAAATAAATCAGTTACGTTCTGATTAGATACACTTTCCTGAAATAGGCTCTCCTAAGATTCGGATAACAGACATATCTGATTGCCAGATCGGATAGCACTTTTGTACTTCAATCCGAGTTAAGTTAAACAACTTCTTTGGATCTTCTTCTGCTCGGTGATCTACTTTCCTTTGGACTTCAGTGATCAAGAGTTGCAAAGCTCTCTTCATCCGCTCAGATTTCGCCCCGATTATTGGACCTTCAATCCCTTGCAATGCATCCGAGGCATTCTAGTTGAGGTCGGACGAGATCATGTCATTCCCCTCTTCTTTGAAAGGATTCGTCCTCGAATCTGATTAATCACCTACATCAATAAGGATAAGTTAGTTGCATTAAATGTTGCACTAACATTACCATATTCACTTGGAAGATCCATCTTGTAGGCATTGTCATTATTCCCCTCTAGAACTTGGAATGGACCATCTCCTCTTGGTTGAAGCTTGTTCTTCCTTTAAGCTGGAAACCTCTCTTTCCTCATGTGAATCCAGACCCAGTCGCCTGGTTCAAATACTACCTTCCTCCGCCCTTTATTGGCTTGTTTTGCACACTACTCATTTTTCCTCTCAATATTAGCTCGGACCTTTGCATGTAACTCCCTGACATAACCTGCTTTCCTTTTACCATCTAAGCTGGAAAATTCAGAAATAGGTAATGGCAAAATGTCCAAAGGAGTTAGTGGATTAAAACTATATACAACCTCAAATGGTGAAAAAGAAGTAGTATAGTGTATCGTCCGGTTATATGCAAACTCAACATGTGGCAAACATTTTTCCCATTGCTTTAGATTATTGCCAATGATAGAATGTAATAAGGTTGAAAGCGTTCTATTTACTACTTCAATTTGTCCATCCGTTTGAGGATGTGCAACAGTAGAAAATAGAAACTTTGTTCCCAATTTATTCCATAAAGTCCTCCAAAAATGACTTAGGAATTTGACGTCTCTATCACTCGCAATTGTCCTTGGTAAACCATGCAATCGGACAACTTCCTTAAAGAATAGGTCAACAATTTGTGTTACATCGTTTGTCTTTGAACACACAATGAAGTGTGCCATTTTACTAAACTAATCAACAACAACAAAAATACTATCCTTACCACTTTGAGTTTTTGGCAAACCGATCACAAAGTCCATAGAAATATTTGTCCAAGGCTGCTCAAGAACAGTCAAAGGTTTATAAAATCCATGCGGATTTAATTTTGACTTAGCTTGCTTGCATGTTATGCACCTTTCACACTCAGCTCGGACATCCTTCTTCATGCTCGGCTAGAAAAAGTGCTCGGCAAGGATGTCCAGTGTCTTCTGCACTCCAAACTATCTGATCAAACAGCCTCCATAGGTCTCCTTGATCAACAATTCTCTTAGAGAACTGACTGGTACGCACAGCTGGTTCCTCTTGAACAAAAATCCTTCATACCTATAAAATTTCTCACAAGATCGGTTAGAACAAGAATCCCAGATTTGTTTAAAATCGGGATCATTTTCATACAGACCTTTAATTTATTCAAAACCTAACAATTTTGCTTGTAAAGAAGTAAGTAAAACATACCTCCTTGACAAAGCAATAATAACTATATTGTCATTACCATTTTTATACCTTATTACATATGGAAACATCTCAATAAATTCCAACCATTTTGCATGTCTCTTTTGAAGCTTCCCTTGAGACTTTAAGAACTTTAGACTTTGATGGTCAGAATGTATAACAAACTCTCTTGGCCACAAATAATGTTGCCAAGTTTGTAATGCCCTTACCAAGGCATACAACTCCTTGTCATAGATCGGATAGTTCAATGCTGCCCTATTAAGCTTTTCACTAAAGTATGTAATCGGTTGGGATTCCTGCAATAAAATAGCTCTTATACCAACACCAGAAGCATCACATTCAATCTTAAAAGCTTTATCAAAATTGGGTAAAACAAGCAAGGGTTCATTTGTTAATTTCTCTTTTAAAGTGTTAAAGGCCTTTTCATGTGCATCCGACCATTTAAACACAATATTTTTTTAACAAGTTCATTTAAAGGCGCAGCAATTTTGCTAAAATCTTTCATAAACCGCCTATAAAAACTTGCTAACCCATGAAAACTTCTCACTTCACTAGAACTCTTTGGGGTCGGCCATTCTCTAATAGCCTTAACTTTTTCCTCATCTACACTTACCCCCTTTGAACTTACCACAAAACCTAAGAATACAACAGAATCAAGGCAAAATGTACATTTCTTTAAATTAGCATATAATTTATTTTCCCTTAATACCTTAAAAACAGCATGTAAGTGTTCAATATGTGCATTATAAGATTTGTTCTAAAACAAAATGTCATCAAAGTAAACTACCACAAATTTTCCTATGAAAGCGCAACACATGGTTCATTAAACTCATAAAAGTACTGGGTGCATTAGTTAAGCCGAAGGGCATCACTATCCACTCATACAAATCATACTTTGTTTTAAAAGCAGTTTTCAACTCATCGCCCTCTTTCATTCGAATTTTATAGTAATCACTTTTCAAATCAATTTTAGAGAACAAACAAGCAACATGCAACTCATCAAGCATGTCGTCCAACCTAGGAATTGGATAACGATACTTTACCGTTATCGTGTTAATGGCTCGACAATCAGTACACATACGCCAAGAACCATCTTTCTTTGGTACCAATATTACCGGTACAACACATGGACTAAGGCTCTCCCTTACATACCCTTTTCTCACTGACTTGTTTTTTGATCTCCTTGGTCTCATCTGGGTTGGTTTTGTATGTTGGCCGATTTGGTAGACCACGGACGAGTAAAAAGTCAATCTAGTATTCTATACCTCTTGAAATTGGTAATCCTAGAGGTAGCTCATCCAGAAAGACTTTGTTGAGATCTTGGCAAGCGTACCAATATCACAACAGTATAATAGTAAGTAAGAGAGTTGTCGTATCCACAGGGAACGGTACAAAGATAAATCCTAGTGGTCACACTTATCGAGTAAGGATTGGTTTGAAAGTTTGTTTGTGAAGATTGCAATTTAAAATAAAAGATAAGAAAGAGGAGATATGGATAAGGTTGAGCAAATTTATAAAACCAGGATTGAACTTCATCGATCGCACCCCTCTTGTATTTGGAACCCAATGATATTTATGAATTTATAATTATAATATTGAATCACAAATAAAAGTTATTTCACAAAGGTCTCCACAAATATGAAATACTCAGAAACAATTTACCCTGGTCTCCACAGTCGTAAATTGCCCCGATTTAAAGATTAATTTGTTAAAGCTATTAATTCACCCTGATCTCCACAGTCGTGAATTGAGTGTTTTCACCAATCAGATTTAGAAGACCGTTTCTCAACGCGCTTAAGAAATCGCATCATAACTCCGGCACAAAGGCGAAAACTAAGCATTAAGAACAGAATAAAAACACCAATATTAAAAAACAGAGATTCATAAATAATCAAAGAGGATCCAACATACAATTGGGGATTGAATCGACTACATTCAATCCTATTGGAGAGTTTAGCTACTCATGGTAGCCATTACAAACCAATAGAGAGACTGTCACACTTCTCTCTGACTCCAGATCTACTCACCGTCTCCCTATCTCTTCGATGCCTAAAACTGATTGTTAACAGTCCTATAAATAGTGATCTTACGGGCTTTTGAGATTCTGTTTGAGGTCCATTAAAGATAAGATTTCGTGTTCTTGCGCTCCACTTGCGATCAGTGCAGGTGGAGCGCAAATCTCCGAATCTCGCTTTTCTTGATTTTACTCTTTTTGAGCTTATCTTGTGTTGTTCCTATCTTTATCTGCTGCTATCTTGATCCTGTATTTGAATTTAGCATTTTATCTTCAAAAATCAACATAATCTTTAAAATAGCTGTTGATCCTATCCTTATCTGCTGCTATCTTGATGCTTTTATTTGAATTTAGCATTTTATTTGCAAAAATCATCAAAATCTTTATCAAAATAGCATCAAATTCAAATTTGAATTAAATAATCATAAGAACTGTATTTTAAGCCAAAAAGGGATAAATTGGGGTATAAATTCACCATTTTGCCCTTAATAAGTGTTATAATTATATATGAATTTTACGTTAATTTAACACTTATTAAATTTCCCCAAACTTAGTTTCTTGTTTGTCCTCATCAAGCAAGAAAATCTCCTAGAGATAGTTGACTTCAATCCCCATTTATGGTCCTGACTAATAAGGAGACAAATACAAAATCCCTTGCTAGACAACTGTCACTTTCCAAATTTAAGATTGATAATCAGAACTAAGTGGTGACTCCAGTCTTCAATCAGATCAAGATAAAAATGCATTCAAACTTTTCAAAAGCAGTAATCAAAACAATAAGTGATAAATTAAGGAATTTTCTCTCATTCTCACGGGTAAATGTTTCTCTCAAATTTTTCACTCCAGTCGAACAACTAAAATTGATAGTAGTTTCCAGTTAATAATCATGCACATGGTCAACATGGATCAAAAGGGCTTTTTTAGGTTGTAATGAGGTTGAGCTATCAAGAAATCATGGTTTTTCTGGATATTCAAAGAAACACAAGAATAGAGAGCATATTTGCGGTTTCACCATTTCTCAAACTTTCTCTCAATTCTCCATTACATTCTTGACTTATATCATTCAATTGGCCTCTTTTTGTTTGGTAATTCACTCCCTTCTTTATTCAAATTTTTTTTATATACTTGAGGGAGTGAATTCTTTGCTTGCTTGTGCCTACTTTTTGCACTTTCCAGATAACCAACTAATCACCAATTCTATCATAATTGCACCTATGCTCTCTATCCTAAGTGTGTAAGGGACATGATATAGACATTAATCTGGCTGGGGTGCATAAGAAAAGAAATATTAAAGCTCAAATGGGTTATAAAAAAAATGGAATTTTTTTTATGGGTTGGCTTTTTGGCACCGAACAATTATTTTATAAATACAAGTTGCCTTAATCACTTCCATGTTTTTCATGTGCAGAATAAAATCCAGAAACTAAAGCAATAGCAGTTAACAAGCAACGGTGAAAACTTTCAAAAGTGTTTAGGCTCACAACTCACCGACTTTTTGGCTAATTTTCCTTGATAAAGTCACCATTGGAATTAATTAACTACCTTGATACATCCTCCTGCACAATATCCTAATCCTAACTGATTATGGATTCAATCACAAAATTTCTTTTTCTTTCCTAGTTCACTTAGTTAGGCTGCCTAGTTTTAAGATTTGAAATTGAATTCCTTAAATCCCTCTTTCCTAATTCCTAAAAAAAATGAAATACAAAACAAAATCCTAAAAAAAATTAATCATATAAAATAAAAGAAAATAGAAAATAAAAGAACGAAAAGAAAGAAAAACACCGATATCAATCTTCGTCCTCTGTATCTTGTAAGTTCTCATCCTGTTCTCCAGCTGCTGTTGCTCCACCTCCCCCGGGATGAATAGGCATGTCCCCAGGCCACTGCAAGAATGTCCGGAACTCATCAGGTAGCATGCCTGGGTATGGGTCTGGTCGAGTATGGTATAGATGCTTCTGAAGGTGGGAAATCCCTCTGTGGAGGGTGGAGTTCTGCCTGTAGATGTGCTCCATGTAAGCTCGGAGTGGGATGTCAACTGGTGGTGGTGGTTGTGGCTGTTGTGGCTGATGGTCTCCTCTCTCCTCTATCACCAGGCTCTCCAACTGTGTCGGCGTAGAATTCCCGGACCAGCTCCGGGTTGAATAATTTATCAGGATCAACTATCCTACACCATCCGTGTTGGGTGATCTCCATGTTGAACTCCTCATACTCCGCTGGTTTGAGGTCAACTGGTCTTTCGAGCACAAAATTGCAAGGTCTGAGAGCTTCATACTTCGCAGCAGCCTATGCGCTCTTGAATCTCATGTGGTTGTAATGGAGTTCATCTCTAACCCTCTTCCCCATGCCTTTTCCTCGTGAGCTAGAGCCACGGGAAAGGCTAGCAGTTTATTTGATCCTAGGCATCTGAAAAGTCAAACAACAACAGTTAGTTTAAAGAAGAACATCTAATTCAATGATGCCTTATTGAAACCAATAATACATGAAGAACATTGAAGCATATGATTAACCAAATTGCATGCAAAATCAAAAGACATTCCTTCAAAAGAATCAGTCAAATTCACAGCAAAGATTTTAGTTGCAATTGACAATGGCTTCAAATAAACAATTTAAACTCCATCATTTTGCAAGCATTCAATGTGAATCATGGAAAGTTAAAGTTTGAAATTTTAATCCAACAGAGCATAACACTTTTAAACAAAATAACTTACAAAACAAAGAGCATTCCAATCAAACAACTTGTTCTTCATGTTCCACACAGCCAAAATCACATCCAAGATAGCAATAATCAACAATATACACATTCACAATCCTAAGTGTAACACCTTAAATTTCTAGCTAAGAACCTAGTCCGTTGGAAAATAATTTCTTAACTTAGAATTTGAAGCGTAACGTTTTGAATATCAACTTAATCACGAAATTGTAAGAAATCCAACGAAAATCCATCAATTCAGTGAAACATTCTGAGTAATAACACATGAATCCAAACTAAATTCACATTTACATAAACATAAGTCCTTAGTCTATCAAGCCACTAAGGATACAAAACAAACTTTCTAAGAAAACTTCAGATATGCTAAGATATATACATATATACATGGTAATCATCTAAAAACGGACATAAAGGAAACTAATGTCTATCCCAAAGCTCTTTACTTCCCGGACTGGGTGTCTGGCAATGGAGGTACCTGTTCAACTAAAACAATCCACATAACATGTGGTGAGATAAAATCTCAATGAATACAAAAACACATGCATGAATGCAAGGGATAAGAAATTCATGTCAAAACATAATTCATAGAATCAACCAAACCATCAATAATCAAATGAAAATGCAATATAATGCACTCACTGTTGTGCCCAGCAGGCATGTTCTTATCACTTTCTAGAGTTAGACCTGAGCTCAGACTATGGGAACCGGCTTTCCCGGGGATAAATCCCACACAAACTGGGTCGAAGCCATGTTTTCATTACCATACAACATTTATTGTTTTACTCACAGCATAAAGGCCGGCTTAATTTACTTCAATGATTCACATTCATAGTAATATGGCAATACAAAAGGTTTACATATAGTAGCTAGATGCATTCCGCTAGTTTCGACTAAACGAGACTTTCGACCCTACGAATATAAATCTCCAAACATCGATTTCAACTCTAATGCAAGCCATATCATTCAAGAACTATAAGTAAACAAGGACTTGCAATTGATTCGGATAAGAATAATAAATGTAATCAAGTGGTTTCGATAGTTAAGATAATTTCGATAGTTTCGAAACTAAGGATACCAATGCTCGATTCTCAATCCATATTTCCAATCCACCAATTACTACATCAATACACATAGAATCTACTAATAAAATCCACAATCAACAAAATTAGAGAAAATGGAGATAAGAGATGGGAGCATGCATAAGGATCCTTCAAAAACCTAACAAGAAAGTGAGTTGTACTCACCAATTCAAGCAATTCAAGGAGGAAAGGATGTTTGTGGATGATCTAAGTGTTTCCTTGCCCAAAAACCCTTCTTCAAGCTTCAATTTAAGTTTCTCTCACTAGGTCCTCTCTCTCTCTGTTTAGGTCGAAAAAGGGGAAGAAGGAAAGTAAAATGTTCTGATTTTTCGCACCAGGTATATATATATATTAATTGATGGTAATCGATTATAGACTTACTGTAATCGATTACTATAGGCTAAAAAGACACTGGAAAGCCCTTCTGGTAATCTGGTAATCGATTACTGACAAACCCAGATTTTCTGGTAATCGATTACCAAAATATCAGCTCTTAGGTAAACGATTACACAAAATACAGCTCTCAGGTAATCGATTACAGACACCCTATAATCGATTACCAAAAACTCAGCTCTCAGGTAATCGATTACCTAAAAACTAGCTCTCGGGTAATCGATTACAAACTCCTTGTAATCGATTACCAGAACTCAATATCACTCAAATTCACTTAAGTTAAAACATAAATTTGATTGTAATAGGGTTTTAACCTATAGTTTCCTTATCATTTTCTGTTTCTAAATTTAACATACACAGATCACCCCTTAACTTAATAACTTATGACAGCCTAACATGTGGGATGTTACATTCTACCCCCCTTAACGCAATTTTGTCCCCAAAATTGATTAAAGATACCAAAGGTAGAATATAACACCTCAAAGGAATAAGTGAGGATATTGACTCCGAATATCTTCTCCTTTTTCCCAAGTTGCTTCATCAGATGACAAGCCTTCCCAAATGACTTTAACCAATGGAATTGTTTTATTCCTCAGGTTTTTGGCACTTCTACTCACAATCTATGTAGGCTTGGAAGGAAGTGTGAGATTTTCCCTCAATTGTATTGATTCTGAGTTTAGAATATGAGAAGGATCAGGAATATACTTTCTCAGCTTAGACACATGAAAAACGTCATGGATTTTGGACATATGAGGTGGAAGAGCAATCCTATAAGCAAGGGGGCCAACCCTCTGCAGGATCTGAAATGGACCAATATATCTAGGACTCAACTTTTTTATTTTCACAGATTTTCCAAGACCAGTGACAGGAGTTACTTTTAGAAAAACATGATTTCCCTCCTCAAACTCTAAATTCTTTCTTCTGTTATCAGCATAGCTTTTCTGCCGGCTTTGGGCAGTTGTCAGATTTTTCCTAATGGTTTTAATCTTTTCAGTAGTTTCCTGCACCAACTCTGGACCTAACAGGGCTTTCTCTCCAATCTCATGCCAACACACAAGAGATCTGCACTTCCTACCATATAGAGCCTCATAAGGCGCCATACCTATACTGCTATGGAAACTGTTGTTGTAGGCAAACTCTATGAGAGGTAGGTACCTATCCCAACTGCCCGACTCCTCTAACACACAAGCTCTTAGCATATCCTCTAAGGTTTGGATGGTCCTCTCAGACCGACCATCAGTCTGAGGATGGTAAGTGGTGCTAAACCTAAGTTTAGTCCCGAATGACTGATGAAGTGCATTCCAGAACCTAGAGGTGAACCTAGGGTCCCTATCAGATATGATGCTAGAGGGTATGCCATGGAGCTTAACAATCTCCTTGACATACAAGTCAGCTAACTTCTTCAGAGGATAGGTATTCTTTACTAGAAGAAAATGGGTCGATTTAGTTAACCGGTCCACAATGACCCAGATGGTATCAAAGCCAGCCTGGACTCGTGGCAATCCTGCCACATAGTCCATAGCTATACTCTCCCATTTCCACTCAGGAATTTCTAATGGCATAAGGGTTCCTGATGGCCTCTGGTGCTCTATTTTCACTTGTTGACAGGTCAGACACTTAGAAACATACACAACTATCTCCCTCTTCATCCCTTCCCACCAAAACATCTTCTTTAAATCCTGATACATCTTGGTAGAGCTAAGATGTATGGAAAACTTGCCCCTGTGGGCCTCCTCTAAAACTATTTGCATCACACTACCCCCCTTAGGGACACAAACTCTTCGTTGGAAAAGAATTGTCCCGTCATCTGATTTAGAAAATCCTGCTTGTCCAATTCTACCCTGAAGTTCTGGGTCCAAACCCTGAGCTTCCTTGATCAGAGCTTGAAGCTCACTAGTAATTTCTAACTTGCACAACCTAATACTGCCTTCACCAACATCAACACTAAGACTCAGGTTCCTAAAATCCTCCAAAAGATTCATTTCATGTACCATCATAGATGATACATGAAGGGATTTTCTACTGAGAGCATCAGCCACTACATTGGCCTTGCCCGGGTGGTACTTCAACTCAAAGTCATAATCTTTAAGAAATTCCATCCACCTCCTTTGCCTCATGTTGAGTTCTTTTTATCAAAGAGATATTTCAAACTCTTGTGATCACTAAAGACCTCAAACCTTACACCAAACAGGTAATGCCTCCAAATTTTGAGGGCAAAAACCACAACTGCTAATTCTAAATCATGAGTAGGATAATTTTCCTCATGAGGCCTCAACTGCCTAGAGGCATAAGCCACTACTCTCCTTTCCTGCATCAAAACACATCCTAAGCCCTTACCCGACGCATCACTATACACTTCAAAGGTCTTGGACAAATCCGGCAACACCAGTACCAGAGCGGTAGTCAATCTATCTTTGAGTTCTAGAAAATTCTATTCGCACTTTTTGTCCCACACAAAAGTTTGACCCTTTCGAGTCAATCTTGTGAGAGGCAAAGCTAAACGGGAGAATCCATTAATGAATCTTCGATAGTAGCCGGCCAATCCTAGGAAACTCCTAATTTCCGTGACGGTCTTAGGTCTTTCCCACCCAAGAACGACTTCTACCTTACTAGGATCAACTGATACCCCCTCTCTAGTGATAACATGCCCTAGGAAATGGACTCGGTCTATCCAAAACTCACACTTCTCAGGATTAGCAAACAGTCTCTTCTCTCTCAGGATCTCTAAAACAATCCTAAGGTGAGTTTCATGTTCTTCTAGACTACCAGAATAAATCAAGATGTCATCAATGAATACCACTACAAACTGATCCAAAAAGGGCCGAAAGATTCGATTCATGTAGTCCATGAATACAGCAGGAGCATTAGTAACACCAAATGGCATCACTAGATACTCATAGTGCCCATATCTAGTCCTAAAAGCTGTCTTAGGGATATCTTCCTTTCTAATCTTAATCTGGTGGTAACCCGACCTAAGATCTATCTTAGAAAACACCGAGGCACCCCTAAGTTGGTCTAGAAGGTCATCTATCCTAGGAAGTGGGTACTTATTCTTAATGGTGACTTTGTTCAATTGTCTATAATCTACACACAACCTCATACTCCCATTTTTCTTCTTCACTAACAACACTGGAGCTCCCCAGGGTGACACACTAGGCCTAATGAACCCTTTAGCTATAAGATCTTCTAGTTGGGTTTTAAGTTCATTTAGTTCTAGTGGAGACATTCTATATGGAGCTTTAGAAATGGGTCCTGCACCTGGTACTAAGTCTATGGTAAACTCTAACTCTCGGTCCGGTGGTAAGGTTAAAACTTCACTAGGAAAAACGTCTTGGAACTCCCTAACCGTAGCTACACTGCTTAAATCTACGTTAGATTCTAAAGTTGAGGAAAGTAGCAAAATAAAACATTCACTCCCATCACTGAGACAGTGGTTAACCTGGGTGACACTGGATAAAAGTATAGGGGTCTCTCCCTCGGAGGAGGAGGAAAAGGGGGAAATATAACCTTTTTATTGAAACAGTCTAATGTAACCTGATTGGAAGATAACCAGTTCATCCCCAAAATAATATCCATACCCCTCAAAGGTAGACAAATCAAATCAATTACAGAAACCCTACCCTGAATAACAATAGAACATTTAGAACACACAAAAGAAGTGGAAATAGACTCTTTAGCTGGAGTAATTACATCAAGAATATAAAGTAAAGAATCAACAGACAATTTTAACTGTTCAACATATTCATAAGAAATGAAAGAATGGGTTACCCCAGAATCAAACAATACAATTAAGGTCTTCTCTCCTAGGGTGCATATACCTCTCAACAGATTGTCTGCAGAAGCTGCTACTTGCCCACTGAGGGTAAAAACTCTTCCAGTTGATTGAGGTTTCTGGGAATTCTTCATTTTTGGACAATCTCTCTTTATGTGACCCGGTTGCTTACAGAAGTAGCACAAGTTCTTCCCCATCATACACTCCCCAACATGCTCCTTTCTACACTTGTTGCACTTAAGTCCTCCATGGCGTTGGGCTTGCTGAGTGGGCAAGACTGGTTTGCCTTGCCACTTAGGCTTGGAGCCTTTGCCTGGAAGGGGCACCTCAAACTTCCTCTTTCCTTTATTCTCCATTGGTGTAGATGATGAAGTAGTTCCCTTGAAATTCTTCTCAGCAATATAGCACTTGCTCACTAACAACGAAAAGTCTCTAATTTCTAATGTTCCAATCCGGTCCAACATTTCAGGTCTCAGTCCTCCCTCAAATTGAGCACACCTCCACTCCTCATCAGTCACAACTTGAAGGTAACGAGAATACTTGGCTAGCTCCTCAAACTTTGCCACATACTGACCCACTGACATGTCTCCTTGCCTGAGTTGCAGAAATTCGGTCTCCTTTTGCCTCTTGATGGTAGCTGGAAAGTATTTCCCCAAAAACAAATTCTGAAATACCTTCCAAGTCATAGGAGCCTCCACCTCTGCAGCCCGAACCTTAGCAGTTTTCCACCAGTCTTCGGCCTCTCCCCTTAACATATAGACTGCAAAAGCCCACCTTAGCCTCACCTGTGCACTTCATCACTTCGAAGATTCGATTCAAGTCCCGTAACCAATTAGCAGCAACGTCAGGTTCGTAAACTCCGTTGAACTGCAGAGGAGCGTGCTTCCTAAATTCTGACAATCCCACAGCAAAAGAATCTACAACAGGGGTTGGTGGTGGCTTTGTAAACCTTCTAGTCATTTCTTGAAGCACTGCTGCATTGGTAGCAGCATGCTCCCGTGCCGCTTCCGCTTGAACCCGATTAGCATTCGTTTGCTCTCCCATCATTTGAGTCAGAGCTTGAAGAGCTGCCGCCACAGGATCCGGGGTAGGATCCGGTGAAGATGATGATGATGATGATGATGATGATGATGATGATGGAAGTTGGTTGACCCTTGGACGACCTCTTCTGCCGCCTGCCATAATTCCCTACATATCATCAAGCAAATTTCGAGGTGATCAGTCTCTCAATTCACAAATAATACGTATGGAATAATTAATAAACCACAGAATATCCTAATTTCACAGTCCAAATGGGTTGAACTGCTCTGATACCAAAATGTAACACCTTAAATTTCTAGCTAAGAACCTAGTCCGTAGGAAACCAATTTCTTAACTTAGAATTTGAAGCGTAACGTTTTGAATATCAACTTAATCACGAAATTGTAAGAAATCCAACGAAAATCCATCAATTCAGTGAAACATTCTAAGTAATAACACATGAATCCAAACTAAATTCACATTTACATAAACATAAGTCCTTAGTCTATCAAGCCACTAAGGATACAAAACAAACTTTCTAAGAAAACTTCAGATATGCTAAGATATATACATATATACATGGTAATCATCTAAAAACGGACATAAAGGAAACTAATGTCTATCCCAAAGCTCTTTACTTCCCGGACTGGGTGTCTGGCAATGGAGGTACCTGTTCAACTAAAACAATCCACATAACGTGTGGTGAGATAAAATCTCAATGAATACAAAACACATGCATGAATGTAAGGGATAAGAAATTCATGTCAGAACATAATTCATAGAATCAACCAAACCATCAATAATCAAATGAAAATTCAATATGATGCACTCACTGTTGTGCCCAGCAGGCATGTTCTTATCACTTTCTAGAGTTAGACCTGAGCTCAGACTATGGGAACCGGCTTTCCCGGGGATAAATCCCACCCAAACTGGGCCGAAGCCATGTTTTAATTACCATACAACATTTATTGTTTTACTCACAGCATAAAGGTCAGCTTAATTTACTTCAATGATTCACATTCATAGTAATATGGCAATACAAAAGGTTTACATATAGTAGCTAGATGCATTCCGCTAGTTTTGACTAAACGAGACTTTCGACCCTACGAATATAAATCTCCAAACTTCGATTCAACTCTAATGAAAGCCATATCATTCAAGAACTATAAGTAAACAAGGAATTGCAATTGATTCGGATAAGAATAATAAATGTAATCAAGTGGTTTTGATAGTTTCGATAATTTCGATAGTTTCGATAATTTCGATAGTTTCGAAACTAAGGATACCAATGCTCGATTCTCAATCCATATTTCCAATCCACCAATTACTACATCAATACACATAGAATCTACTAATAAAATCCACAATCAACAAAATTAGAGAAAATGGAGATAAGAGATGGGAGCATGCATAAGGATCCTTCAAAACCTAACAAGAAAGTGAGTTGTACTCACCAATTCAAGCAATTCAAGGAGGGAAAGGATGTTTGTGGATGATCTAAGTGTTTCCTTGCCCAAAAACCCTTCTTCAAGCTTCAATTTAAGTTTCTCTCACTAGGTCCTCTCTCTCTGTTTAGGTCGAAAAAGGGGAAGAAGGAAAGTAAAATGTTCTGATTTTTGCACCAGGTATATATATATATTAACTGATGGTAATTGATTACAGACTTACTGTAATCGATTACCATAGGCTAAAAAGACACTGGAAATCCCTTCTGGTAATCGATTACTGACAAACCCAGATTTTCTGGTAATCGATTACCAAAATATCAGCTCTCAGGTAATCGATTACACAAAATACAGCTCTCGGGTAATCAATTACAGACACCCTATAATCGTTTACCAAAAACTCAGCTCTCAGGTAATCGATTACCTAAAAACTAGCTCTCGGGTAATCGATTACAAACTCCTTGTAATCGATTACCAGAACTCAATATCACTCAAATTCACTTAAGTTAAAACATAAATTTGATTGTAATAGGGTTTTAACCTATAGTTTCCTTATCATTTTCTGTTTCTAAATTTAACATACACAGATCACCCCTTAACTTAATAACTTATGATAGCCTAACATGTGGGATGTTACACTAAGGTTGCTATCCTAAAGTTCAAATCATAGAAACATAGGAAAACGAAAATTTCAATCAGTTAAAACTACTTAAAAACAAGAAAACATACCTTGAACTTGAAAGATTCAAAAATGAAGGAGGTTTGTAAGTGGAAAAAGTAGAAAGAAAAGGCTTAGGAGGTAGAGAGATGGTACATGAGAAAACAGGGGAGGGAGAACGAATGACTTCCCCCTATTTTTAGTTCAATTTAAGCAACAGCGCGTTCCTGCGCTCCACCTACGCTCAGCGTGAGTGGAGTGCGGGTTTCAGTTTTGAAATCCCGTACCGCTGCGCTTCACCTGCGCTCAGCGTAGGTGAAGCGCAAAAAATAGTGACAAAAATTGCATTTCTGCGCTTTACCTGTACTTAGTGCAGGTGAAGCGCAGAAAACAGAATGAAATTTTTCAATTTTCAGTCAAGTTTTCCGCTACTTCCAACTATTTAAATTTTATTTTTCCACAAACTCATTCCAATCAATTTTGAAAATTTCCTAAATCGTAAAAAAATGAAAAATCCTAATTAACAAACAAAGAAAACAAAACTGAAAACAATTAAAAACTTAAAAATCTCTGGGTTGCCTCCTAGGAAGCGCTCGTTTAACGTCATATAGCTTGACGCCTGTTTTTCAAGGTGGTTGATATTAGAATCCTTTAACGAGCCTTTTGCTGCACCTTTGACTCCTTTTGGCAGTGACCCTACCCACATTCTTGCCTCGGACTAGTTATGAATGAGACTTGAATCTAACAATTTGGTCTTGTGTCTGGAGTTAGACCATGTTGCTGACTCCTTTGGCCTGACTTTTCTCTTCTTTGGAGTCTTGTGTTGAGTTGCATAGGTCTTCTCCTTCTGAAGCTTGGAAAATTCAAAGTTGTTAGATCTTACTCATTTTGCTTCATAAGGGTCCTTGGTGTGGAATATCCCTGACCACTTTGTCCTCAATCTGATTTTAGGCCCTGAATTTGATTTGCTTGGTATGATTTTTCTTCTCTTTGCTCTGCTCATATCAGTGTATTCGCAGGCCTTTCTCTTGTGAGGTCTGGAAGGTTTAACACTTTCACCATGCCTTTCTTGATCTTCCTTTGGAGGGCTGTCAGGATATGTCAAGTTTTTCATTACTTCCCCTCCTCTCTCAGTTCTTTGCTCGCTCTTTTTCTCTTTTTCTTGTTCTTTGTCTACATTTACACGTTGCACAATCTCATATGTTTTGTTCTCTTCTTCCCCTTCATAGTCACTCTCTTCTTTAAGCACAATTTTGTTTGTTTCATCCTCTTCACTTTCTTCTTCTTCTTCTTCTTTTGCTTCTTCTGGTTCCTCTTCTGCAGCTTCTTTTTCTTTTGTTTTTTCAGGTTCCTCTTCTATAAGCTTCCTCTTCTTCACCATCCAAATTGTCATCGGTTCCTTCCCTTATCAGTTGAACACTTATGGTGGTCATGTCGTCACACTGTTCTTCGGGGTTGGGTTGAGCATTTGCTGAGATCCGTTCTGACTGATATTTAGTTAAATTTTCTACTATCTGTGCTATCAAGGGGTCAATAGTTATTCCTGCTTCTTCGCTATCTTTCGCAATGTCACAAAGGATTACAAGTGTTCTTCAAGAAGCGCATCCAATCTTGACCCTTCTTGTTGAACTAAATAGTAACTTTGCTACTGTTGGAAAGAAGGTCGCATGTTAGAAGGCCATGCATCTTGGCTCCAACCAGAATTATCGCTCTGGTTATTTCTCCAAACTTGTGAATAATTGTTTGCAAAGTTGTTGCTGTTGGAGAAGTTGCCTGGTCTTCCTTGATTTCCCATGTAATTAACTTGCTCTTCTTGAGTGGCTTGATAAGAGCAGTAACCATTGGGATGATCACCTCCACAATAATCACAAATTAATTGTGGGGACTGGCTAGGATAGGATTGCATTGCGTGGAACTGCTGAGGAAGGTTAGCTAGCCGCTTGTTGAGTGCTGCTAATCGCTGGATGAAAATCTTGTTCTGAGCCAAGATTTCATCTTCAGAAGTTTGCATGTGGGACGAAACAACATCTTGTTGCTACACAAAATTCTGATTCTGGTAACTTCCCCAATCCTGCGAAAAATTGTTAGAGTAATTGTTGAAGGTAGAGAAGTTACCATAAGCCGGTATGTTGGAGAAGTATTCTGGTTCTCGCTGTGGAACATAATCTCCAATTGTTCTCTTTGGTGGTCGTTGCCATCCTTGCTCCCTGGCATAATCTCCAAGCATTCTTCTTGGTTGATTTTTCCATTCACTAACCATGATTGGTGCAGCTTTTACTTCATTTGGGGTGGTTGAACAGAGAGTGTTGAGATTGTATCCTTGAGCTCGTTCCTTTTGATGTCTTTTCAATTTCAGGGTCAAATTCCAATTGATTTTGAGACACCCGTCCTCGCAAGAGCATAAATCAGAAAGCTTGAACAAAGGTTAGATTTGAGGAGAGGAAAAAATAAAATAAAATAATAAAATAAATAAATAAAATTAAATAAATATTCCTAAAAATTAAATAAATTTTCCTAAAAATTAAAAATCCTAAAAAGAAAAAATTAAAAATTAAAAATCCTAAAAGAAAAATTTTAAAATTAAAAATATTTACAACTTGATAAGATAGACCTCCCGAGAATTTAAATTTGAAACACCGTTCCCAGGCAACGGTGCTAAAAATACTTGTTGAGATCTTGACAAGCGTACCAATATCACAGTTGTATAATAGTAAGTAAGAGAGTTGTCGTATCCACAGGGAACGATACAAAGATAAATCCTAGTGGTCACACTTATCGAGTAAGGATTGGTTTGAAAGTTTGTTTGTGAAGATTGCAATTTAAAATAAAAGATAAGAAAGAGGAGATATGGATAAGGTTGAGCAAATTTATGAAACCAGGATTGAACTTCATCGATCGCACCCCTCTTGTATTTGGAACCCAATGATATTTATGAATTTATAATTATAATATTGAATCACAAATAAAAGTTATTTCACAAAGGTCTCCACAAATATGAAATACTCAGAAACAATTTACCCTGGTCTTCACAGTCGTAAATTGCCCCGATTTAAAGATTAATTTGTTAAAGCTATCAATTCACCCTGGTCTCCACAGTCGTGAATTGAGTGTTTTCACCAATCATATTTAGAAGACCGTTTCTCAACGCGCTTAAGAAATCGCATCATAACTCCGGCACAAAGGCGGAAACTAAGCATTAAGAACAGAATAAAAACACCAATATTAAAAAACAGAGATTCATAAATAATCAAAGAGGATCCAACATACAATTGGCGATTGAATCGACTACATTCAATCCTATTGGAGAGTTTAGCTACTCATGGTAGCCATTACAAACCAATAGAGAGACTGTCACACTTCTCTCTGGCTCCAGATCTACTCATCGTCTCCCTATCTCTTCGATGCCTAAAACTGATTGCTAACAGTCCTACAAATAGTGATATTACGGGCTTTTGAGATTCTGTTTGAGGTCCATTAAAGATAAGATTCCATGTTCCTGCGCTTCACTTGCGCTCAGTGCAGGTGGAGCGCAGATCTTCGAATCTCGCTTTTCCTGATTTTCCTCTTTTTGAGCTTATCTTGTGTTGTTCCTATCTTTATCTGCTGATATCTTGATCCAGTATTTGAATTTAGCATTTTATCTTCAAAAATCAACAGAATCTTTAAAATAGTTGCTGATCCTATCCTTATATGCTGCTATCTTGATGCTTTTATTTGAATTTAGCATTTTATCTGCAAAAATCAACAAAATCTTTATCAAAATAGCATCAAATTCAAATTTGAATTAAATAATCACAAGAACTGCATTTTAAGCCAAAAAGGGATAAATTGGGGTATAAATTCACCATTTTACCCTTAATAAGTGTTATAATTATATATGAATTTTACGTTAATTTAACACTTATCAGACTTCTCCAAACTCCTACAATAAATTTGGAATTTCAGAAGGTAAAGAATTGTTAGAACCATGAGAGAAGTATAAGTCTTTAAAAACAAGAATCAATAATTTCCATTTATCTAACAATACATTTTCAACCTCCCTTTTTACTTGCAAAAGCGTTCACTTTGTTTCTGTCTTGGCTTGGATGTAACGTCGGACAGACATCCAATCTTGAAGTCGGATTCGATCTCATGCCCACTTCTCTCTTCTTCTCTTTTCTTTCTTTTTCTTGAACAAAAATTGTTCTTCCAACTCCTTGCTCTCCCTAGCAATTCTTATTTGATCTGCATATGCTTCAGAAGGCTGAAGAAGGGTTAGCACAAAAGTTTATTATTTAATTTAAAACTATACCTGTTGTGATACCCATCATGAGTTAATCGCCTATCAAATTGCCATGGTTGTCCAAGTAGAATGTGTCCAGCATGCATAGGTGTAACATCACACAATACTTTGTCTTCATATTTTCCAATGGAAATTGAAAGCAAAACCTGTTTTGTTGCCCTTATGTCCCCACAATCATTTAGCAATTGTATTCTATAAGGATTATGATGTTTTATGGTAGGTAATTTTAATTTTTCAACCATCAAAATACTAGCAACATTGGTACAACTACCACTATCAATTAAAAGACTGCAAACCTTATCACTTACACGACGCCTTGTATGGAATATGTGCTCACGTTGTTCCTCAACTCCTCCCATCTTTGGTTGTGCATTCAACACCCTCCTAGTGACTAATGCATTACCCTGGTGTGGCTCGGTGTATTCCACTTCACTGCAATCCTCCAACTCGAGTATTTCATCTTCTTCCTCTTCACTTGCACTTTCCATTTCACCATTGTCACGCATGAGTATGACCCTCTTTGTTCGTACAATCAGAAGCAACATGTCCAAGACCTTGACACCTGAAACATTTAATTTCACGTGCTTTAGAAGATGAACTGAATTCAAAGATTGAATCAGTCTTTCTCCACACCTTCGCCTGCTCAACACATATTGATCCCACCATATACTTGCATAATCAGTGAATTCTACTACAACTAATTTTACCTTTTTCCTAGGATAATTGTGGCAATCAAAAACATGCTCCGCCTTTCTTTTCCACTCCAAATATAACTCAGGACCATTCTTCCCTTGGAATGAATGAATGTTCATCTTTCCAAGATGATTATCCCTATTGCTTTCTCTTCTAGAACTACTTTCCTTGTACTTTTCTTCCTCTTCTTCTTCTTCGGTTTGGTTAAGAGACGTTCTACTCCTTCTCCTTGGAAGTCGATCTTCCATCTCATCCATTCTAGCACTCATTCTCATAAATTCACTTTCTAGTGCCTTGAGGAACAATTTGAGGTCTACTTCTCTAGCATCCTCCTCACGTCAATTTACTGCACTCATGATTAATGATAAGAAATTTGGCTGAAAATCAAACAAAGGTAGTGATAAAAAATAAGAATCCTCTCAACACTCCCTTACGTGTTTACACTCAAAAAAATTTATTCTCTCGTGTTTCACTCTAATTTTTGCCTTTTTCTCACTATATTGTACTCACCACTCTTGCCTTTTTCCACTCAATTTATCCTTACAAGCTCTTGAAATAAGGAACTTTTGGGATAGATTCTACTAACAAGTAATAGAAAAGGTGTTGATGATAACGTGACAACTTTTAGCAACAAACAACTGGCCCAGAAAGTAATCAAAATGTGTAGTGGGATCTGTAATCAAATGCGTAGTCGGTAACAACTCTTCACCTCGGATGATCTCGTGACCTCGGATGATTTCTTCCTCTTGGAACAAATTTTGTGGACAAACAGAAACTGATTTGTTATCCAGAAATTAATTTTGGATGTTGCCCAGAATTTGACACTGCTCAAAAAATTTAATACTGCAACCTTCTTTTTTGTGCTATCTGCACCTCTCTCCTTTTTTATTATTGCAGATCTTATTTTTGTACTGTCTACACCTCTTTTTTTAAAATTATTGCAGATTTTTTTTTTAATAATTGGAATTCATCAACAACTTGAAGAACTGAATTACAAGGACTAGAAATTTCAGAACTGGATTTTTTTTACAAGATAAAGACTAAAAGATAAGGGTGGATGTTGCCAATTGATCTCAAGAGACGAAGCTACTGATACCAAATGATACGACCCATAAGCGTAAAGATATGAACATCTTGAAGATCAATTAACGGTAAGGAGCTTGACACAATCCAAGACCTGTTGGAAGCACCAAAGCAATCAAGATAGGAACTTGACACAATCTGTGACCTGCCGGAAGCACCAAAGTTATCAAGATATAAGCAACTAGACCCTAACCAAGACCTGCTGGTAGAACCTAAGTTATCAAGTAGTTCTTTAATCCAAGAACAAAGGATAAACTCTCATAATGAGAAAACTCAGAGTTTTTATTGATTAAACTGTGTCTACAAACTGATTCTGCCAATATATAGCAAAAGAATTCCCTAAAATAAATTATCTAAAAGATACAGTCCTAAATTAAGTAGATATAATCCTAGATAAGATAAAATATAATCCTAAAAGATAAAATACAATCCTAAAAGATTTAAATATATATAATCCTAACAGATCTGATATTGATTCATAACGGATCTAATCCTAAATAAATCAGTTACGATCTAATTAGATACACTTTCCCGAACTAGGCTAGCTCTCCTAAGATTCAGATAACAGACATATCCAAGTCAGATCAGATAGAACTCTTGTACTTCAATCCGAGTTAAGTTAAACCACTTCCTTGGATCTTCTTCTGCTCGGTGGTCTTCTTTCCTTTGGACTTCAGTGATCAAGAGTTGCAAAGCTCTATTCATCCACTCATATCTAGCCCCGGTTGTCGGACCTTCAATCCCTTGCAATGCATCCAAGGCATCTTGGTTGAGGTCGGACGAGATCGTGTCAATTATTTTTTATATATTTATAATTTCTATAATCATTTAATGATCTATGCTATTTCACACGAAAGCTTTTTCACACGAAACAATGCGAATGTGAGTTCAACCAATAAAAATTGTTCTTTGACGGAAATCAAGGTAAGGTCATTGATGAAAACAGGAATAGTCTACAATCTATAATACTATATAATCTATAATACTATATGGGAAGAGTTTTTTGAACACTGTTCAGGTTTTAATTTTTTTGTTCAGTCAACCATGTATTGGGCCTTTGACCATAAGTATTGGACTTTTATTTTTAACTTTTGGTTGGGATTGTGTGCTATTTATCTACAATTTTACAATTGTCTTAATTTTTTATTATTATCTATTGAGTGAGTTTTTTTCTACTATGTGGGGTAAAAATTGCTGGTGAGGTATAGTCTAGCCTTTAGTAGCTGTATAAGATATATAAAATGTTATTTGTTTTTACTCATAATTTTACAATTGTCTTGATTTTTTACAATTATCTATTGAGTGAGTATTTTTCTACTATGTGGGGTAAATGTTGTTGGTGAGGTGTAATTTAGCTTTTAGTAGGAATATAAGATATATAAAACTTTATTTGTTTTTGCTTATATTTTCGTGAAATTAAAAAAATAAAACAATTTAAATATTTATGTTTTATAAAATTTAACAAATTATTTATTAATTATTATGCTCTACAACTAATTATGAGAAATATTTTTTAATAGTTTAGAGT
Source organism: Sesbania bispinosa (assembly GCA_026901365.1). Taxonomy (NCBI): domain Eukaryota; kingdom Viridiplantae; phylum Streptophyta; class Magnoliopsida; order Fabales; family Fabaceae; genus Sesbania; species Sesbania bispinosa. The sequence goes on from QLOH01000052.1 coordinate 835,074, forward strand.
TTGTGTGTCTATTTATCTATACTTTTACAATTGAACAAGAACATAATTCACCTTTTTACTATTCATAAGTGCAATTATATTTTTTAACATTAATCGTGAGTTGGTTTGTTTTTTACTATTGATTTGCCTTTGACAATCACTATTGGACTTTTATTTGTTGAGTTTTAGCTGAGATTGTGTGTTATTTATCTATAATTTTACAATTTGGTTGAGTTTCTTTTTTTCTACCATGTGGTGTAAATTTTGTTGGTTAGATATAGTCTAGCCTTTAGTATGTAGATAAGATATATAAAAAGTTGTTTGTTTTGCTTATATTTTTGTGAAATTAAAAATATAAATAAAATAATTTAAAGATTTATGTTTTATAATATTTAATAATTTTTTTAAATTATTAAGTTCTACAACTAATTATGAGAGATATTTTGTAATAGTCTAGAGTATGTGTATCTATCCATACTTCTACAATTGAACAAGAGCATGATCTACCTTTTTATTATTCACAAGTGTAATTCTAGTTTTTTTAACATTGATGGTGAGTTGGTTTGCTTTTACTATTAAATGGAAAAAAATATTTTAATGTGTTGGGTTGATTTAAAATAAAAGTATTTTGATGTGATCTTTTTAAAATTAATAGTGAGTTGGTTTGATTTTTACTATTGATTTCAGTGGCGGAACTTGACCGAAATATTTGGGGGAGCCGAAATAAAATTTCAATTCATAAATAAATATATAATATTGTATGCTTAATTTTATTTTTAGTCCCTAATTTTTAGATCATATATAATTTTGGTCCTCCAAATTAAGTCCCCCAATTTTTAAAATTAAGTAAATTTGGTCTCCCTTTCCATTGTTTTTCACGTAAAATCTTTGAATTCTTATTTTCAATCTAAATATTTTGTAGTTTATGATAGATTTGAAATATGAAATAATTGAAAGGTTCACAAGTAAAAATTTTAATAGAAATTTAATAAAATTTGAAGGATTTTGTAGGCTTTGGGATTTAGATAAGGCAAAAAAAAATGTGATTTTTCAATTGTAGATGATTTTGATATTTTGGTTGGTGTGTTTTTGAACTTAATAAGATTTAAAATGATTTAATCAATTCAATCTGTAAAGATATTAAGTAGAAAGTGATAATTTGAGAGTTTTATATAAAAGACAATTGACAAAAGTCTAAATTAGCTTAATTTTAAAAATACAAGAACCAAAATTGCATATAATCGAAACTAAAGAAATCAAAGTCCAATTAAACCTCAGTGTAGTGTTAACATAAAATTGACCGTTAAAATAATATTTAGCTAAATAATAAAATTATCCGTAGTTAAACAAATATCACAGAACAACTTAAAAAAAATACTAGAGATATTATGAGAGAATTTAATCAGTATATATTGTCAGTGTAAGAAAGTCTTACATTGTCATTTAATAATGTGTTACCACATTATTTAATGAATGTGATACCTGTATGCTATTAAACTCCATAAATAATGTAACAATACATCATTGAATGACAATGTAAAACTTTTTTACACTGCCAATGAGCCTGTTTGGGTGGAACTTCTGCAGAAGTACTTCTAGGTGAAAAAAATAGCATGAATCAAATAGGTCAAATGCATTTAACTTCTCCATAAGTTAAAATTAGTCTTTATAGACCACCTACTCCAAAAACTCTCTCATTTAACTTCTCCAAAAGTAACTAATTTTAACTTATGGAGAAGTTAAATGCATTTGACCTCTTTGATACATGTTATTTTTTTCACCTATTTCTGCAGAAGTTCCACCCAAACAGTCTTATATCTATTAAATCTATTTTATGAAATCTTATTAATGACAAATAAAAATAAAAATATTTTTAATAATTATATAGTATGTATATATTTAAAAAAATGTTTTGAAAAAAGTTTGGGGGAGCCATGGCTGCCCCCTGTCATTATTAAGATCCGCCACTGATTAATTTGCCTTTGACCATCACTATTAGACTTTAATTTGTTGAGTTTTGGCTGGGATTGTGTGCTATTTATCTATAATTTTACAATTGTCTTGATTTTTTTTTTACTAGGTGAGTTTTTTTCCTACCATGGGGGATCACTATTTGTTGGTGAGGTATATATAATCTAATCTTTAGTAGGTATATAAGATATATAATACACAATTTGTTTTTTTATATTTTTATGAAATAAAAATAATTAAAAGATTTATGTTTTATAATATTTAATAAACTATTAATTAATTATTATGCTCTACAACTAATTATGAGAAATATTTTTTAATAGTTTAGAGTTTATGTGTCTATAATTAAACAATTGAACAAAACAAGAGCGTGATTCACTTTTATTTTCTATTCACAAGAGTAATTCTATGTTTTTTAACATTAATGGTGAGTTGGTTTCTTTTTATTATTAATTGGATACAAAATATTTTAATGTCTTGGGTTGATTTAAAATAAAATAGTAGTTTTTTTTTTGTTTTAACTGGAAATTTCCCACAGACATAGTTGTGAGCTTATTACTCGAGTCAGGGGTGATGGTTAGGTAAAGTTTTTCCAAGAGTGGCGACTACAGGATTCATACCTCTGACCTTACAGATAAAGTTCTTTTGGACTCACAGTACACTTCCATAGAGACCAACCATTGTTCGGTAAAATAAAATAGTACATTGATGTGATTGTTTTTCATTCTTCATTTCGGAAAAAAATAATATTTTAATAAATGTGTTGGATTTATTTAAAATAGTATTTCGATATGATAGGAAATGAAGAGAGATATGAAAAAAATAAGGTGTGAAAGAAAGTATAAAATAAAGGAGTATGAATAAGGTCATTATTTTTTTATGAGTATTAAAACTTTTACAATCCATTTTTGAGATGTGGGAAATGTAGGGAAGAAAGATATAGAAAAAATGAATAGAGACGATGAAAGATATGATATTTGATGTGATGAGAAAAAGAAAGATAATTAGACAAAAAAAAATGAGGGGTGAAATAATTTTATGTATTTTAGAATTAAACTAGCAAATATCATATATAATAAATAAAATTTTTTGAAAATTTAAAAATACAACAAATAAAATAATTTCAAATAAAATAGATTTTAAAATATTTAATAAATTTGTTTACTAAATAAATAATTATTTTAGCAATAAATTATCCGTATGTATTTGTTTAACATTTATTTCTATTTTTCTCTTTGAATTTTAAAATTAAATTATTATTATTAAAAATGAAAATAATAAATTAAAACATATATTCAAAATTATTTTAATCTATCTATTTATACTTTGACAATACAACAAGATACACTTTAACATTTTTTATTATTAATTGATGTAGTCTCTCTTTGTTTTTAGCTTCATTGGGCCAATTTGTATAGGTTGGACCAAAAAGTTTTGGATCATCATATTAGTATACGTTACAACAGTATATACTTACGTATTATTATAATTTTTTGTGTGAACGTATTGTTACAATTTACATTATGATAACTTACTTTGTTTTAAATATTAATTTTTATTTAGAATTTTATGAAATTACTTATAGTAATTATTATATAAAATATAAATCATTATATATTTTTTGGTGAGGAAATATAAAATCAATATATGAAATAAATATAATTTATTTACATTTTTGGAAAAATAATTTTATTATTATTAAATCATTTTTACTTGCATGTACTAATATTATTTATTATAATTATTATAATATAATATTTGTTAATACGTATTAATCTAAATCTATTAATACGCTTAATAAAATAAGAGTTAATATAAAGGGTGTTAGTATAAATAGTAACTTTTATGAACATATTTTTTTTAAAAAAAATTTCTTTTAATTAACAGGAATTATTTGAGTAATGAATAATTTATTATCGATTTTTAATCAAATTTTGTGTATTTATTATTTGGTAACATATTCAAATAGTTAATTAAAAATTTTATTTTACTTTAATATGTGACCAAATCAAATTTGATTCCTCCTCTTTTAAAGTAATTTTAAACAAATAGAATAGATTAAAATAGAAAAGCATGAATTAGTTGTTACATGAAAAGAGGAAAATTTTATGAAATATGAAAAGTAACTAATATTATACATATAAAAATATTTTATTTTGTGAAAAATATTTAAAGGTACTAAATGAACTACAATATAAAAGATGTAAGTATTTAATATTTGTTTTAAAATTTTTAAAAATTCATTTATGTGATAAAAACTTATTTTATTGATAATTGTTATACGTTTTTTCATACACATATTTATTTAAATTTGCAAAATTAATTAAATATATATAATAATATTTTTATGGCATATAAAAAATGAATTATTTAATTAATTAATCTTATTAATTGCATGTTCTAAATATCTAATGAAAAGAATATTTCAATAGTATTTATTTAATTTAGTTTTGTATGTTTCATTAATAATAATATTTAACATAAAGTGCGTACACATAGATAACAAGTATATAAAATTTGGGTTTGTCTAAGGTGAACCATGGTCCATGTGGTCTAGAATGTAAAAATATAGTAATTTAGAGTTTTAATCGTCAAATTCGACACTCATTTTATATTAAAGATTGATATTAGACATTGTTTCTAGTTACTTTTATAAAATATTGGTTGAAAAGAATAAAAATTTGAATCGATAATACTGTGTAATGTAAAAGTTTCCCCTTTCAACTTTAAATTGGTACATACACACCAAAACTAGCATATGTTGTATTGTAAATCGATATTTTCCCTTAAATTAAACTCAAATAGTCATAAAATAATTTAATAAAAAATAAAATTATTAACTCATATTTTATAACCAATAAAATTAAGTTGGACTAGGACCAATTTTTATTTGTTCCACACTAGAATCGTCTTTAAAATATATAGAAATCTTATATATAATATATGATGAGATAATCATGTCGCCCTTACATGGTGGGTGTCGTCGCGCGTCGTCTTACATTGTCTGTCCACAACCTATCTCGTCTCCAAAATAGCCATTCCGACCCTTTCCCATCGCCGCGTAGTATGGGCTGCAGTGTGAGGCTAATTTCCATTGATATGGCGAAGGACCTTCTGAAATTGAACCAAAACTCAATACGTGGTGGTGGTGAGCACAGAGAACATAACCCTCAACCGGTACTTAGGAAATGACTGTTCTATGCTCCTATACAATTGTAGAAGAATATGTCAAGACTATGCTACCTTTCAGAAGATTTTAGAAGAGGCCATGGTGGGGGATGATGTTGGGTTGAGATATTCAGGAAGGAGTTAATAAATTTATACAACCAAAATCATACAACAATTTATATAACACACTTTTTTTAAACATCTCTCCATCATATCACCCATTACATTCCACATTTCTGTTTTTTCTTTTTTTTTATCTTATTTTTTTGGTGTATGTTGTATTGATGTATAAATATAATTTCTCTTCGGTAAGACTCCAGAGGATGGATTTGGAAGCATTTTTCCTTTTTATTTTTATTTTTTTCTTGATTTGACTGATCACCCTGTGTTCGGTTTGATTCGATTCATCTTGATCAATAACCCAAAAAGAAATTTGAAACCTGACGCAACCCAATCTATACACGTTTAATTGTGCTGGGTCTAGAAAATCTAGGAACCCGACTCAACTTGTTTACAACCCATAGGTGTAACTTCATTTGATTTAAGTTAAACCCTCCTTCTAAAATAATGTTAATGGACTATTCATAATTGTGACCACACATGATCATGGATTCCATGAATTATTTCTTCTGAAATATATATCAGTTACAAATAAACTTTAGGTGATTGCTACCATGCCCTTTAGTGAGAGAGGGCACTAATGCCCTTTGTTGACCAACCAATGAGAAGCCTTCATTTAGTCCACTCCTTCTACTTTCCCTATCTCCCCAAACTTTTCTTTTTATTTCTGTTTTACTCCCCTTAAGTTATCTTTTATTCTTTTTTCACCCTTGTAATTTATTTTCCAGAATTGTGTAAAAAAAACTTTTTTTTAAAATCTATTACTATTTTACCTTTTTTGATACTTTGTCTATTCAGTTTCCATTTCTCTGTTTTTCTTTGGTTTCCCCCCTTTCCCAAAGATAGTGCACCCCTGTGTACTTCTCTTCTTCGTCTCTTCTCCTCTCCTTTCCTCGTTCATTATTTTTCTCCCATTTCGTTGCAGTCTCTGTTCTACTATTCTCCGTCTTTTACAGTCGTTTACTCGTTTGAAACCCTAAACCCATTTCGTTGAAGTCTCTGTTCTATTACTTTTCCATTTCGTTGTCCCGGAAGAAAAAAAGTTCACATCGAAAAACCATATACATCACACATTCGTCGATTTCTATTTTGATTGAGAAATGGACATTGCTTTGAATGATCAGGACGGGTGAAACATCTCTGAGCTGGTTACGCGTTACTTAGATGATCATTGCTCTTTTCATCGTCGATTTTTTGATTGGTGAAACTCGAACTGGTATGTGGGTTTTTTTGTTGTTTAAGAAACTTATTATTTTTTAGGGTTTAGAATTTATTGATTGTGCATTTCAATGTTACTGAAGAACTTGATTTAGTGATTAGTTTTTGTCTAACGTTAAGGAAATCGTTAATTTTGTCTCTGGAATATGGTTTTAGGAAGTCTTCTTAGATTGGTTTTCGATATGGTTTAGGGTTTCAGTAAAGTAGTTTCTTATTCAATAGTTGCAAAAATTGATTGTTATAGGCATTTAATTTTTAGGAAGTCTTCTCTGGAAGTTTGGTTGTTATAGGCATTTAATTTTTAGGTTATGTTGCTTATCATTGGTAGTCCTGATTGAATTCATTTTATTAAACAATCAAAATGGAGAATTCTTGAATGATATGGTTCAGGAAGTTATGTTTTTAGAATTTGTTAGGAAGTCTTCTTAGATTGGTTTTTGATATGGTTTAGGGTTTCATTAGAGTAGTTTCTTATTACATAGTTGCAAAGATTGATTGGATTGGCCAATGTGTTTAGGGTTTATCTGGAAGTTTGGTTGTGTGTAGGATTTAGGATCTTGTAATAGACATTTATTTTAAGTTTATGTTGATTAAATTTGGTAGTCATGAGTCCTGATTGAGATCATTGTTCTGTGAATATGAAAATGGAGAATTCTTGATTGGTGTGGTTCAGGAAGATATGTTTTTAGAATTTATTAGGAAGTCTTCTTAGATTGGTTTTTGATATGGTCTAGGGTTTCATTAGAGTATTTTCTTATTACATAGTTGCAAAGATTGATTGGATTGGCCAATTTGTTTTAGGGTATATCTGGAAGTTTGGTTGTGTGTAGGATTTAGGATCTTGTCATAGGCATTTATTTTAAGTTTATGTTGATTAACTTTGGTAGTCCGGAATCCTGTTTGAGATCATTGTTCTGTGACAATCAAAATGGAGAAGTTAAATTTGTTGTAAATGTGTGTTTGGTAGAGTAGAATTTTATACTTTACCTGCAAAATCTGCTTGGATTAGCCACTTTGTCTATGCTTTGTCTGTTAGATTGGTAGGCCTCATTGAATTCATTCTATTAAACAAACAAAATGGTTAAGGAAGTTGTTATTTTTTAGATTTTCTTGATTTTGCATTTCAAATATTTTGAAGTTTTTAATTTAGTGATTAGGTTATTTGTGTGATCTTATGCAAATTGATTATTTTCATTTAGTTATATGTTTTTATAAATTCTAATTTGAAGGTATTTTTGTTGTAAATCTGGTTGTGGCAGATTAGAATCCTATTCTTTAGGGGCAAAAATTGCTTGAGTCAGCCAATGTTGTTATATGTTGCTTAATTTTTGTAGGGGTGATTGAAATCATTTTATTTAACAATCAGAATGGAGAATTCTGCTTCATCAGGTGCTAGCACTGTGACCCCGTCAAGTCGTGTTGATTTGAATCAGTTTTGCATGTGTGGTGTACCTTGCAAGATACAGACGTCGTGGACGGAGAAGAACCCAGGAAGAAGGTTTTGTGGGTGTAGAAACTATGAGATGTTGCATCACTGTCAATATTTTTCTTGGATCGACCCACCAACTTGTGAAAGATCAACTAAAGTATTGAATGGGTTATTGAAGAAAAATCAGAGGTTGATTCGAGAAGTAGAAGAACATAAGAAAGATTTGTTGTTATTAAGCGTTGAAGTGAAATCAAAGGGTTCTGAAGTGGAGAAGTTAAGAAAAATGGTTGATTCATATAAGAATCATAATAGGAATTTAAGTTTGTTTTTAATCTTTGTAGTCTTTATCTTTGCAATGAATTGGAACTTGATGATCTAAACTCATTTTATTTCATCATTGGATAACCTATTATCTACCTTGAGCAATTTTAATATTATTACATGATAATTTTGGATATATTGATTTGTTAATATTTCCTTTTATTTGAACATTGATAATGGTAAGAGAATACAAGCAGAACATATTACAGTAAAATAACAGGGAGGGACAGAGGCAAAGTTGTTTTATTTTATATTATGTCTCTAATGATAACATGTTTTCCAATCAGGCAGTTAAACTAAGAAATATATAAGCTGCATATTCTAAATACATGAAAGACTGCAAAATCCAAGTAAAACTTGCATAGGCAAAGCCTATCATATCAGCATGCATAGACTCAGATTTAGGAGATAGTTATTGAATTGTCTCAATCACTTTTTCTCATTTGATTTCATCAAATTAGGTAATATTATTCAGTATCATGAGAGAGAGATGGATGAGGAGTTTTAAAAAACACCGGGATAACTACCATGTCATTGTTTTTGGATACGTACTTAGAATCTATTTAAATTGTTAACCATAAAACTGAATGAACTTTGAGATATAGAAACTATGTATATGAAATAAGACTTTGAGTAATAGAAATATCAGTATTGGAAATTTAAATTTGATAATACAATGCAGGTAAAAAATGAGGTTTTTTAGGAAAATTTTATACTTGGTAGCAAAAATGATAGGCGTTGAATCATTGTTCAAATTGTCAAACTTAACTATGTCCTTTAGGACACCCAAATAGATAACCTAATGTGGTATAAGTTGAAATTTTGAACATCATATCAGGGGAGGGGAGGAGATTAACATTTTTTTTTGAAAGATAAGGATGTATACTGTATGAAAAGGAACTTTTTTATTTCTGAATAATTGAATTACACAATTACATTGATCCCAAACTGTAATATACACATCAAATCCTAAACTGAAAGGTGGGAAAAAGAGTTCTAATTGTAACAATTAAAAAATTTAGTACTTTAATGCTCCAAATACTTTCATGATACAAATACAAAAGTATCTAATTCAATTTCTAACAGAAAAGAAAGGTCCCGGATATTGGTGCCTATGTGCTTCAGCTGATGAGGTTGCCCAATGAGGTACCTTTTTCTCCCTATGCTATGTAACCTCCCCTGTCCACCTGAAATTATAAAGTAAATAGAGTTTAGGTTCAATCCAATTAGAAAATAAATAAATAAATCAGTGGATGAGAATTGTTTTACCTTTTACTTTACATTATTTTGACTAATTAACATTTATCTCTATAGTAGATAAATGTTGTCATTCAATCATTGACAGAGATAGAACATACATGATAGAAAATGAAACCATAACAGAAAGCATTCTGCAACCAACAATAAGAAAAATTAAATTGTCCAAGTCCCGAAGGACATAATATCCAACGTATCAGGAAAATACACCACCATGACAAATGCGAGAATTATCCAGATTTCACAATTATAAAACAGAACTCCATTTATCAAAAATTGTTTATGATTAAAGGGGAGGGGATAAAAAAAAACTATTGCTCAAAATATCCTTCAAGCCTTCCTTTCCTTATGCATTTTATGCCAATCTTTAACGACTACACTAACAACTTCTTCTTTCTTCAAGTTGTAAGGCTTGATTATGAGATCAATAGCTAGTCTCATGCGAGTTTCCCTGTCCACCTGTAAAAGAAAATTGAATTATGTGAAGATTAATTCCTATATGATACTAAGATAACAAATGAAGTTATGTGTTTAATTCTTACCTTTATATTATAATCATCTTTTAAAGAGCAGTCACTTATCCATTTGCACACCCAAACCCCACAATCATTACTAAGAATAAAATAAAATAAAATCATGGTTAGAAATTTCTAAAGATGCATCATGAGTTGGAAATAATATTAAAAAGTTTTGTTAATGATATTACGATCCAGCCGCTTGTCTTCCAATGTCTGATGGTATTTGAAGGGGAAACTCTGTCACCCTTGGCTTGTTTGTAACACTGAAATCATAGAATGATTCATGTTGGAACATCTCTTCCAGATACACATCCTACACAAAAAACATAGAATTAGGTAAACTTATACATTTAATTTTTTTTCTTTCAGGTATTTGGAAACATGAAGAGTCATATACCATTTTCTTTGCTTGCAATTGTCTAGGTTCATTTCTGGCTTGACAAGGAGCCGAGTCCAACAAAATAAGTTTTTTTAGCTTTCATGTTAGCAACAAGCAAATACCAATGCTTGTTCTCGTCATTCATAGGTATAAACATCTACAATTTCAGAAATATTAACACAGAGATACTTTAATTTAGTATTACTGTAGATCTAGTAGGGGGAATGAGGGAAATTATTAATTTAAGTCACACATACCTTGGACATGAAATCAATTTTACCCATGTAATCGTCCTTGTAAGCATTCATTGCAGCACTAGGAGGCTTCATCCAAGCCAAGCAATATCTCTAATAGGTTGAGAATCATTATATATTATAACATTTATGAAATTCATTTGCATAAAGCATTAGAAACATGAAGTATAATGTTTACCGAAAATTTAATTGGTAAAAACCAACAAATTGAGTAAGGACAATTTTCTCTTTCATGATCAGTGAGCATTGCAACAACCAAATTCAAAACCTGTGTATTGAAAATATTTTAGACAGATAAAGATACACATGATAGAGGTATATCCAGTTTCACAGTTTTTGGGATTTAACAAATTTCAAATTAAATAAGAAACTTACATCCTGGTGCATTTCCTGCTTGGGCATGAGAGACTTTACCCTGCATCTCTCACCAAATGCTCCAAGCTTAGATGTCACCAGTATTTCATACCTGAAAGACATTGACCTAAGTTAGTCAACTATTTTGATCAAAAGAAATTAGTAATATGGAATTTTCAATACACAGGAAATTGAAGCATCTTACTCATCCTTCAAATCTTCTTCATATTTGAGTCCAAAGATGTATGCTGCAACAGCTGCCTCAATCTCATCCAGAACCATGTCTGTCGGTGGTCTAAACATCAATGGCATCCACTGTATAATAAAAAAAGGACAATCATCACATTTGTGAAGTAAATAGAAGGAATAATAAAATTTTGATGGATAGTTCAACTATAATGAAGATTTTACCCAAGGTACATGAATTCCTTTTGTCCTTCCATCATATTTTGCTGAGTGAAGAGGATCGAGATTCATGTAGTAAACTGTGTTAATGTCTTCTCTTGCTCGAGAAAATAGTTTTTTGGAGGCGCTTCCATATTTATGTTCTTTCAGTTTTTCATTGGTCTTGTTGCTGTTACTCTTGTTAGAAGTAAGGGGATTCTTGATTGTGGATGGAGTTTCTGATGCCTGTAAAGGAACAATTTGTTTTTTGCTATCAGCCGAACCAATAATTGGTGGTTGTAAGGTGTTGATGATTAAGGGTAATCCAACAGAATTTGGGGAAGATTGTACAACTGTGTTATGGTTGAAAATTGCAGTGAGCCCATGGACAACAGATGTTAGTTGTTCCACAGATGTTCCAATCCGAGAAACCTTTTCTTCAAGGTCCTATTAATTTTAGAAATTAAGTTACATGATAATGATATTCTAAATATAATAAAGAATATAACATTTTTTGCACATATGATAAATGAATTTTTCTTAACAACTTACAACTTCCTTTTCTGTTCTTTGAGCAACCTTGGGTTCCCTTTGTTCAAGAATGGGTGACTGTGAAGCGTTTTCAGTGTCGTTCTTGTGTGGACTCTGGGCAGATATTGGACTCTCTAACTCTGTTTCCTTCATGAAATCATTCAGAGCGTTGTGCTGATTACTGTAAAGAAGGAAAAAAAATAGAGTCAATAATCAAACAATGACCTAAACACATAGTTGCAGAATTCTGAGTTTAGGGTTTGCAATACCTTGAGGAAATCTCAATTATTTTCTTTGAAGTCTTCTTACTCATACATGATCTGGTTCTTGTACCTAACTGCGAAGCCGGAGTTGCAATCAACCGTCTACTCCTCCTAAGTACAGTTCTCCTTGACTTCTCGGTCGAGTCATTCTTTTTGGTTTTAGAACCAAGTTTCTGATTAGGGGTCTTAGCCATTGTTTTGAATGAGGGTTTTTGGTTGAAGGATAGATAAATAGGAGAGTATTGAGTAGATGTAAGAACTGAGTAGCCATGGAATGGATTATATACAGTTGGATTTCGTAGTGGGAGAAGACACTCACCGAACACAATAACTGGGCTTCTGTAATGGATGCAAATTCTCGAGGCGGAGGTGGAAGGTCGCGTCTGGAGAAGATGAAACGTTTTCAGAGTAATAAGTGTAAGTGGCGCCGTTTATGCTTTGTTTCAAGAAATCTCTTGATAAAATGAGTGAAATCTTTGTTTCAAGAAATCTCTAATCATTTGTTTGGATATCATCATCTATTATTAATAGATACGGTAATTTTTTTTGTAAGTAGCGTTTAAAAACTATTATAATAATTATTATTAAAATTTTAAATAACAATAATAATATAACATTAATTTAAAAAAGATATGAAAATTAAAACATAATAGCAAAATTTGAAAATGTGAAATTTAATTTAGGAGGAAATATATGTAAAACAAATTTGTAAACAATGCTCAAACACTCCAAATCATATTTTATATATATTTTAATAATAAATGTTATGTGCTTAAAAAAAACTATTCTAAATAATATTGATAGTGAATAAATATTATAATAAAAAATATTCAAAGTAATATCATACATGAGAGGTATAGAGTCAAATGGGGAATGAGAGAGAGAGATAATGATAGTTGCATGCATAAGAGATATAGTTGCATACATTAGAGAGATAGAGTGAATAGAAGAGAGAGAGATATGAGGTATCATGAGAGAGAGAGAGAGAGATAATGATAGTTGGAATGAGATAGATGGTTACTTGCATGAGAGAGATAGAGATGGGGTTTCATGAGAGAGAGAGTCATAGTGGGAGAGAGAGACAGAGATAATGATAGTGGGAATGGGAGAGATGGGATCTCATGAGAGAGATAATGACCGTTGCATACATTATTACTATTATTAATATAAAAAATATTCATAGTTATATCATACATGAGAGATATAGAGGCATAGGGGGAATGAGAGAGAGATAATGATAGTTGCATGAGAGAGAGAGAGAGATAGAGATGGGGTATCATGAGAGAGAGAGATGGTTACTTGCATGAGAGAGATAGAGATGGGGTATCATGAGAGAGAAAGAGAGTCATAGTGGGAGAGAGAGACTGAGATAATGATAGTGGGAATGGGAGAGATGGGATCTCATCAGAAAGAGAGATAATGATAGTTGCATACATTATTACTATTATTAATATAAAAAATATTCATTGTTATATCATACATGAGAGATATAGAGGCATAGGGGGAATGAGAGAGAGAGAGAGATAATGATAGTTGCATGATAGAGAGAGAGATGGAGATGAGGTATCATGAGAGAGAGAGATGGTTACTTGCATGAGATAGATAGAGATGGGGTTTCATGAGAGAGAGAGTCATAGTGGGAGAGAGAGATAGAGATAGAGATAGAGATAATGATAGTGGGAATGGGAGAGATGGGATCTCATGAGAGAGAGAGATAATGACCGTTGCATACATTATTACTATTATTAATATAAAAAATATTCATAGTTATATCATACATGAGAGATATAGAGGCATAGGGGGAATGAGAGAGAGAGATAATGATAGTTGCATGAGAGAGAGAGAGAGATGGGGTATCATGAGAGAGAGTCATAGTGGGAGTGGGGTATCATGAGAGAGAGTCATAGTGGGAGAGAGAGACAGAGATAATGATAGTGGGAATGGGAGAGATGGGATCTCATGAGAAAGAGAGATAATGATAGTTGCATACATTATTACTATTATTAATATAAAAAATATTCATAGTTATATCATACATAAGAGATATAGAGGCATAGAGGGAATGAGAGAGAGAGAGATAATGATTGTTGCATGAGAGAGAGATAGAGATGGGGTATCATGAGAGAGGGAGAGATGGTTACTTGCATGAGAGAGATAGAGATGGGGTATCATGAGAGATAGAGAGAGAGTCATAGTGGGAGAGAGAGACAGAGATAATGATAGTGGGAATGGGAGAGATGGGATCTCATGAGAGAGAGAGATAATGACAGTTGCATACATTATTACTATTATTAATATAAAAAATATTCATAGTTATATCATACATGAGAGATATAGAGGCATAGGGGGAATGAGAGAGAGATAATGATAGTTGCTTACATTATTATTATTAATTATTAATAAATATAAATATTATAGTAATAACAATAATAATAGTAGTTAAATAATTATTTTTATATTTATAAATAAATTTCAAATATATTAGTCATTTTTTTATGAATAATAAACAATAAATTATAATAAATAAGAAAAAAGTATTTAAAAATTTAATAAAATTAAACTTGCCATTGTTACAGTAATGATAATATAATAATTATTATTGTATATATATAAAGATTTATTTCTTTTATGTTTCTCATTTATTTCCTTTTTTAAGTAGCATTTAAAAATTAAATATTAATAAATGAACAGAAGTTCATTTGTTAACTATCTGATTCAGGACTCCCAAGTCCTAACCTATCATAACCTAAGTAGTAAGCACACACACACTCTCCTCTTACCCTTTCTTTTTCCCCTCACTTGATCATCAAATGTCGTCCCCCTTCATTGTGATGGCTCGTAACTCTTCGTTTTCCTCAAGACACCCAATCATGGTTGTTCAATTTTCGAAGCGTCTTTTCATTATGATCTCTCTCTCTCACTCAGTGAACTATTCCTACAACAAAAAACTGAGACTAACATCTCAGTTTTGTAATCCTATAGGTTCTCTCTTTCATCTACGTAGTACCCTAACCCCAACTATCTTTTCATTTCTTTGTTCGACAAGTCCCTATCTCTTTGCCAAAAAAACAACAACATGGCTAATAGTGACGAAGGGAGAAGACGATTCTATCTGACTGCGAAAGGAAAGCGTACACGCGAGAACGACCATAGCGACTGTGAGTCAAGGTAAACCATCTACTTTTATCAAAAAAACACAAATTTCTGGGGTGGATAGTATTAATTGGGGCGATAGGGTTTGGATTTGATTTAGGGTTTGGTTTTGATTATAGTCCATGGATTTGCATATACGGGGCTGAGATTCAAATTTAGGGTTTGATTATTCATCGTTTTATCCATGGAGATGTTTCTTGGGTTCCCCTTCAATGTGTTTGCTTCCTTTCCCTGATGTTAGTTCATATATATGTTAGAGGTGATAAGTTCCCTGGATCAATATGTTCATCAAACAAGTTGTTCTCTAGGTATCTAGTCAATCAACTTTGTACTTATAGACATGTGTTTGTTTTCATGTTGTATTCTGCATTTTGTTGTTTAAGTTTAGGGAACCGGGATCTTGCCTTTGATAGTAAGTATTTGGTTATTTTTTTCGATTAGGGGAAAGGAGATCATCGCTTAATGGGTTGCTCTTTGAACTTTGGTCTTTGTTGTAATGTCATGCATTTGGTTTGAGTGTATTTCAAATATTTTTGGGTATCATTAGTTATAGTCACATATCAGGGAGATAGGTGTCCCTAGTGGAGGGTTGAATCTCTGACATTGCTTATATAGTGTTAATTTGTGTAAAAGCTCAATGTATGCTTGTGTTATCTTTATCTGATATAAAAGGGATGAGATGTTTCAGTAACAGAAAAGAAAGTGGTCATAGACCAACAAAATCAGAAGGCTGTACACCCCACAATGGACAAAGGAGCATGAAGGATTTGCTGGAACAGTTGACTACTACTATGAGTGAAAAAAAATTGAATCCCCCCAAAAAAATTGCTGCTGAAATGGTTGCTTTGCTAAATAGACACTCTGAAACCAATCTAATAATGTCTAAGCTTCAAGAGGATTCTCATATGAAGGCTGAATCTGCTCCATGCGTCATTGGATCCTCACTCAAAAATGAAACTGATAAGGCTACTACAGGATGTGCAGACATATCTGAAACAAAGATTCCAAAGGTTAGTAATATGGAATACAAATTTTTATTTTGATATTAGCTATGCAAAATAATAATAATAATAATAATAATATAACTTAAAGTTGTTATTATCTACTTTTGGTAGTGGATGCCTCTTTTGTTTCGACCCCCTTCTACCATGTCACTAAGTGACACGGAGGCTGAGATTGCAGCATACATTTTTATGGCTTCTGATATACTTTCTAGGTGAGTTTTGATGACTGTTAGTAGTACATTATTAGATAGTCATAATGAACTCAGTTAATTAAAGTTGTTTAATTTTTCTTTATTTTGTAATTTGTAGCAAAGAAATTCTGGTTATATCACTTGATGGTATGGCAGTAGGGGATAGGCAGACCCTTATGACACTTATGCCAACTAGCTATGTGTGTAACAAAGTGATCATGATGGTTGTTTGCCTCCTCACTCACTACAAAAACATGCTGTGACTATGCATCATGTTGGTTTTTACCCCCACAATTCTCGGTACAGTAATCATTTCTCTTCTTATATATTACAAGATTTCTATTACCTCTGCAACTTAGATTGAACTGACTTATTTATGAAAAATTTTTAGGATCGTGTCTTGAATGAGAAGAACACTACTGCTGACATTTCAAAGGATTATAGAAACCCTTTCATGGGTTTTGTTGACAAAATAAAGAAGGTGAGTATATTAATATACTTGTTTTTTTAAATATAATTAATTAGTTTTTTAACATCACTCCATTATTGTTATAAATTGCAGATATTCATACCTATCTATGATGAGGGTTTACATTGGTACCTCGTAGTAATTGATTTGGTAGATAAGAAATTGTGGCTGCTTGATTCTAACCCATTCCCTCAGAGGAATTCATGGAGAAGGATTAATGCCAAAAAACTTGTATGGATCTACCTTTTTATTCATATCTCCACCCTCATAATATGAATTTGATTCATGTTTTTCTGGCACTGCAGGCTGTATTCTTTCATGAGATGCTTATGGACAGAACCTATTATCAACTAAGGACCACTGAATGCCCTGCAATATCTGAGTTCCCTTTAATTTTGCCTGAGGGATTATCTGAAAATTTAACTTCATAGTAAGTATTACATTTTCATCCTTGTTGAATTTGGATATGGTACTTATACCTAAAAACATCAGTTCTTATGAGCATTTTATAAATGCCACATATGTACTTTTGTTGTAATGACTGTGGTGTCCAAGTGGATGATGGAATGCATCTCTAATGACAACTATCAGAGCATAGGGGTAAGTAGTTGATGGAATTCTGGCAAGTGAATCTCAACAACTGCTCTTCATATCCAATAAACTATTCATTTTTAAATGAAAATTAATACATATTATCTTTCTATTTTTAGGTAAATGGTGAAAGTCAGATGAGGTTAGAATTAGAACTTGTTCTTAACAGACACAACCAAATTAGGAAGGTGGTCATGAAGAATGCATATGAGAAGTTCAATTTGTTTACACAGGAATGGAAAATCCCTGATGATTTTTGAGTTATTGTTGATGATTGCCTAATGGGCATTTCTTTTTGGGATGTAATATGAACCCATTTATAGGGATTTTTGCTGATGGTCCATATCTTGAACAATATTTTCTGTTTGAAATTACTTTATATGAACATGCAGTATTTAATTATAATTTATGTACAGAATATGTCATATTCTCACTTGTGCTATTTGGAAGTTCGCTGAAATGTTTGTAGTCAACGAAGAAAACTTCTTTACATAATTTAAGTAAAATTAATATGCATAATTTAAGTATAATTAGCACAATTCCAAAATTGTGCTACATAATAAACCCTCATATGGAGGACATGAGATTAAAAAAGGACATTTTATAATTAATTATTTTCGGCTTCAATTTTCTTCAATGGCCAATTTTGAAAGTTACACTAAATCCTAAACCAATAATTCAAGTCTGGGCTAAACCATAATCCCACTAACTAAACCTCTTTTCTTAATCCAATCACTATCACTTTCATGTGAGGCTAATTTATGTACATATCAAAACTTGTTATCTAATACATAGGTAACAACTTTGACCCCATGGATCTAAACATCAAAATACACTGATACTCAGAATTTTTTTTTCCTAATTACATGATCAATAACCCATTCAACAAACCACAGTTCATAATTCTGAAAACATCTTAAAAAATTGAAAATCATACCACCATTAATTAAGGGAAGTGTAAAAATCACATATCAAATATAGTTCCTTCAAATATTGGTAACAATAAAGTCATCAACTTGGATGAATATGTACATCATGTAATTTACAAGAAACTGTTTGAATAAAAAAAAATCAGAGCTTGATTCAGGAAAGGTATCTAATTAAGCCTTTGACCATATTCTTCCATGATGTCATTATTTCGTTCCCTTCTTGTCACCTCATCCACCACTATTTCTAATGACATTTCGGAGTAGATCATTCCATACAGTAGGCCTATTAGCATCATAATTTGCAACTTCATTCTGCGGATAAGAAAACTTAACAAAATCACTATAACTACCTAAATAAATTGAGCAGGGTAATTGGTATACATGGAAACTTACCGTGGACTGCTGGGAATTGATATGAACTTGGGATTGAGTTGGGAATAAAGGAAATAACCCATGAGCCAGACAACTCCCTTCATTTGGTAACATCACATTACCCTGAGATGAATTTGGATAAGGTAATGTAATAGACATATCCTCACGTATATGAATATTTCCAACAGAAGAAGGACCACCTCTTGGTAACTGATTGTTTAAAGTTGGTGCACACATATTGGTTGGAAACCCAATAGGAACTGTGGTTGCATTCTCAGTTGTGGGAATGACAGAACCATGTTGTTGAACTTCTTTTTCTGGTTTGGGTGATGGACCTTTTAAGTCTGCACCACTTTTTTTGGGACCATGTCTTCCTTGTTTTGCTCTGGAATGAGATCGATTATGCTTATCTTCCTATTGTGACAAATCAACCAAATATCACATAACAATTACAATAGAAGATAAATAACTAACAACACTCAAATATTGACTTCATATGATTCAATACTTACTGTACTCACACAGACAGAGTCTGAAAGCTGGGAAAGGGACTTCATCTTCTTTTTCTTCAAGTGACTATTAGCACTACTTGATGCATTGTCCAACTGTATACAAAAATTTTACAAATGAAAAATCTAAACACTTCACAAAAGGGAAAAAAGTATAGAGACAAACAATAATCATTACACTGTGACTAATTCTTCTTGAGATGTGATTGGAGCTTCTGTCTGTGACATTGTGATCAAATGCAATTCCTTCCTCACTCTACATGAATAAGACAAAGCATCATTGTTTACAATACTTTAAATAGTAGAAATTTAATTTAAAATAATATTAACTACTAAGATATTACTTTGTCAGCATCCCTCATTAGACTTTCAGACTCAGCTCCTGAAACTTCATGATTAATGTTGACTTCATCTTCTGGTGGAACCAGTCTAGGACAAGTTGTGATGACATGTCCACTGGCTTGAAAGTTGGAACATCTCTTTCTCTTACGCCTCTTCCTAGCCTTCGTAGGAGCACCTTTGGTCTTCACCATAGTGGGATCATGCACAACATTAATCTCAACAGTACTTGTGCTACTAACGGAACACAGATTCTCATACTTTTGTTTCAGCTTCATAATGTCACCAATGAACTGCTTAAAATGCTCACGTTTTTGGGAAACCATATCACAAATAATGTTATAGTGGGAGCTAGCAAGAACAAAACGACACACCCTCATCATATCAGGTTCTACCTTATCCAAACCATCAGCTATCATCAAGTCACTCTTAACATCCTTCCTCCACCGCTTGCAAATCATACTTGGGGGTTATAGCGTCTATGTGCTCAAGTCTCATGGCACAAAAAATGTGTCGACAAAGAATGCCACAAGATTCAAACAACCGACAATCACAAATAAATTTACAATTCTCTTTATCATAAACAACAAAATGTTCACTCTGAGGCTTACAATATTCATTTAATTTGAAAATCACTTTCTCACCATCTACTGAATGTTCAATTACATTTAATCCCCCTGCCTTTTCAATTTCATACTTTACATCTTTAAAAATATCCAAAGTGAAAACCTTAGAGGCTTGATTCTCAATCTTTTGTAGTGAAGTAGTGAGAACGGGTACAGTATACAGAGAATTAAAGTCTGAAGTCAGTTCTTTATACCTATATTCCCTGAGAGAATGCTCAAAATTATGAATAAATTCACTAATTGTATTCTTACTCCTAACATAGGTCTTTATCAAGGAATTTATGCCTTCACACTGAGATGTAGTTCTTATGCGGGCAAAGAATTTATCACGCAAATAAGCGGACGCCCACATTTCCTTAATATCATAGGTCTTCAACACCCATCTAATCCCTTGTAGACCATGTTTATTTACCATTTCCTCCCAAAACTGTTCAAATTTTTCTGGTGTGAAATTATTGTACATTGCTTTCTTGAACTCATCCAAAAATTTAGGATTCTTAATATTTTCACATGCATTTCTATTCAAATGCCACCCGCATAACCTATGAGATGCATTTGGAAAAACTACCTTAATAGCTTCCCTCATTGCACCATCACCATCAGTCACCACTGCAGCTGGATGCTTGTTGAACATTGCTTCTGAAAACATTCTTAAAACCCACTTATAAGTATCGATTATTTCATCAGCAATGAGTGCACACCCAAATATAATTGTCTGAGAGTGGTGATTTTTACCAGAAAAAATCACCAATGGATATTTATACCTATTCTTCTTGTAGGTTGCATAAAATGCAAGCACATCACCAAAAAATTGATAGTCTGCCCGACTTATTTCATCACACCAAAACAGATGAGTGAGTTTCCCATCCTCAGAACATAAAAATCTTGAAAAAAACATTGGATTATTATCTGCCTTTCCTTGCAAATAACTTAACCCAGCCACTGCATCCCCATATTTTATCTTACCCCTCTTAACCTCATCTATGTAGTTGTATAAATCTTTCTTTGAAAAACCGACGTTTCTATAACCTCCTTTTTGATCAACAAGAAAACCCATTATCTGACAAGGTCTAACACCATGAGAATGCAATGCATCAACTTGGGCTTTGTCCCCATCACTCAAACCATGAGATGCAGGCATTAAAGGTACAAATTTAGCAGGGGTCAATTCATGGTTATGAGAGTCTAAAAAGGAAATAACCTTAAATTTCCCAGTCTTATAATCAAACCGAACCCTCAACTTAGCTTGACAATTTGTTCGAGTAAGAGGCCTATGTTCCTTTTTCCGATCTAACCTAATCAAATGCTTTTTGTCCCTAAAACCAGCCCTACTACATAAGAATTGTCGCATTATGAGCATACCTTTATTGTCTTTAATTACATCATCCCTCCTCACAGCAAATCCATGACATCTTGCATAATAAAAGTAAAAATTGAAAGCATCATTTTCACTATAGAATTCCAATGCCCATATATCATCACTTGTTAAATCAATTATCCTCCTTGACACCTCCCCTCCAACTTCTGCATCCATAGCTTCATTTCCCTCATCAGTGTCTACCTCTTCTTCATTAACTTCATCCTCAAAATCAATAACTCTATCATTTTGATTATGATTTTCATCATCGCTAGAGCTAGAAGAATCACTATAACTAAAATCTCTATCATCATCCAGATTAACAGCCGAATCATCACTATTTAACTCCATCTCCATATTATACTACCTAATTAAGAAAAATATATATTAACACCTTCATTGACAAAACCAGACAAAGAAAGCAACATAATAGGAGAATTTCATAAATAAAACCTACTTCAAACTAACAAGAATGCTCAAATTAAAATGGGTTTCGAGTATAAAGTAATAAATTACGAAAATAAGGCACAATAGCAACTCGTATGTTAAAATTACCTGCTGTTAGCTAATTCTAGGAAAAACAAACGGTCCTAACGAATGGAACTCGGCCAAGAGAACCTCGTAAGCTCGATTGTCTCTGTTTTCCTCGTCCTTTGAAGGAAAATAAAACCCTAGCGCTCAACCAACAAACAACCCAATAATGAGTGCAGGGAAATGAGTGCAAGTCGATTGGAAGTAACGCTCAATGTGTTCTCAAACAAATGACGAAGAAGAAGACGCGGGTGAGTAGAGGATGGAAGGGACGCAGAGAAGAAGAACAAAGAATAGAGAAGGGGGAACAAAGACAAGAAGAAAGAAAACCTAACTGGAAAAAATTTAAAAAGTCCTTTAATTTAGTAATATATTTTAAAAAAAGTTTTTTTTACACAATTCTGAAAAATAAATTACAGGAGTGAAAAAAGAATAAAAGATAACTTAAGGGGGGTAAAACAGAAATAAAAAGAAAAGTTTGGGGAGATAAAGTAAGTTGATGGGTGGACTAAATGAAGGCTTCTCATTGGTTGGTCAACAAAGGGCATGCCCTCTCTCACTAAAGGGCGTTGTAGCAATCACCTAAACTTTATTGATTCAAATTAAAATCAACACACAGATTTATCATGGTTTTTGTATATCCATTAACATCAAGTCCTGTCCACCCACATCAACTCCTCCTCTGCATCGTACGATTATAGTTATAGCAAATGCATTTAACTTCCGACTTTATACATTTTCCATACTCAAAACCATGCGTCTGGCAAATTTGAACGCAAACTAGGTCAGATGAGCATGGGCCCACGAATGTTCGACTTTTGGTACTGCTTTCTGCTGCTGCAACCTTAACCCTTGTTTCTTCTACAATTGCAAATAAATAGTATCAAAAGCCAATGTTATTATTGACCAAAAAAAAAAAGCCAATGTTATTGTGTTCAAAATCAAATTAAAGAGAGGTTAATAGGAGAGGGAGAGAGAGAGGAGACTCACGAACGGAAAGGAGAAGGATGAACACAATCGTAAACACACAAATTTGTTTTGCCATGTTTTAGTTGCAGGTTAACTACCAGAGTGCAGAGATTTTCTAGTGAATTTAGAATGAACGGGGTGAATCCTTATAAACAGTGAAGATAGGAGGAACTTCAGCTGGTTGCGTTTTAGAAACATGAGAGTCAAACAAAATAAGCACCTAATTAATGTCGTGGATATTGTATCAATGTTTAATGAACCTATTTGATTTCACCAGATTTCACCTAGCAACTTTTATTTGGATATATACTTTTAAATGCCTCATCAATTAATTATCATTTACGACAAAAGAAATTTTTGATAGTGTGAATCATGTCACATGGGACTCTTATATACACATTCAGTTTTCACCATAAAAAAATTATTTTTTTATTTCAATTACTTAATTCACTGCCTTTAATGCAAACTTGAAATGAAAAGATGTTTAATTACTTTAATTTAATGCAAACTTTAATGTTATTTTTTTACTGTAACTTTAATGCTATTAATAAGAAATGAAAAGATGTTTTCTTTTGGTCTGAAATTTAAAAAATATAATGCTATATTGAATTGTATTAATGGGGTTCTTATATATCCTTAATTTATTGTAAACTATACTCATTTTTTCCATAATAGTTGATGTATTACACTATTTTTAATGACTAACTATTGGAGTATAAGTTACTGCTCATTGATGGCTTTAATTAGTAGTAATTTTACCACTATTTTAATTATTTAAAATTTAGGGTATTTTTGAAATAAAATTTATAATTATAGCATTATTAATTACAATTAACTGGTTTCAAGATACTCCTTATTGGTCTTGGCGATTGGTCCTATGTTTCTTATAAATAGGACCAGGAGTTGTATTTTGTAAGGTTTAAATAATGGGTTTAATTTATCTACATTGTCAATGTAAAAACGATTTACACGATCATCCAATGATGTGTTGCCACATTATATATTTAGTTTAATGATAGGTGATGTGTTATATTCATTAAATGATGTGACAACACCTCATTAGATAATTGTGTAAAACTTTTCTATACTGACAGTGTATAGTTATTAAACTCTTTAATAACATTTTGGCTGGGAATAAAAACATTCAACATCAAAAGTTTTTATCTACAAAAATATTTATTATATTGTTATGTTTATGATGATGTAAATATTTTTCTTTTAGATAAAATTTTTTCACTTCGAATGTTCTTAATCTCTTAGAGCTGCTTTTATCAACACCTTATTTCTTTTTTTAATAAAAACTTTTTATTTTAAATGTTTTTATTTTCAGAAACCTTATAAGGGCGCCAATTTTGATAACATCATTCATTTGGATTGAGGATAAAAACAAATGAAAAGTTTTGACTAAATCCTTGCTCATTTTGGTCTATGAAAGATTTAAAATCGATCGTATTAGCTCATGAAAGAAGAAAATTTTATTTTTCGTCCATAAAATATAAAATCTCAATTTAGTCCTTGAAAGATGAAAAGTCGTCCACTTTAGTACTTGAAAAAAATTTAAATGTCAATTTAGTCACTAAGAGACTAAATTGAATAATTTTTTTTCATCTTTAAGGGATGAAAATGTAATTTCCATCATTTAAGGACTAATGTGACTGACTTCAAATTAAACCTTTCATAGACTTATTAAAAAAGTTTTTATTTAATGGTTGTTAGAAGATTAGAGAAGATGAAGTAGAAACCACGAAATTTGAGACATGTATTGACAATGTCCTCAAGAGTTTATTTGTGTACGACACAAAAACTCCCCAAGATTTAACTGAATTACAACCAAATTGGTTAGCTTACAGCAAGAAAATTGCAACTCATATATAATAACATATGAATACTAGAAATTGAGTGTGTGTAACTCATGAACTTTATCACCAATCAATTCATATATAAATATTATATGACTGAAATAAATTAAATTAATAATGTGATAACATATTAAAAATAAAATGTAATAATATTATAAAGTAAAACTTTGAATGTAAACAATATTAAAACGTTGAAAATATTTTTTTAGAATTAAAACGTTCAGGGATATTAAAAGAAAAGTAAAACATGTTGAACTAGAAGCTAAATTAAATATAGTCAATATATTCAAATCTGAAACATAGCCTTAAATATATTGAAATCAATATCAATTATTGAATGTAAATTATTTAAAACAAATCTGATTGACTACAATATTAATTCATAAATAAATCTGGTTGAATTAAAACGATAAAAATAATTCTAAATCATAACAGCAAATTATTTATGCTAACATTATAATAATAAAATTAAATTTAAAATCAATCAAAAGTCAAACAATTAAACTCATGACTAAATCCAATTTAAATTAACAATAAAGAGAAGGTACTTATATCATCAGAAACATAAAGTGAAATAAAGAAAGCATTTATTACATTTGGAGCATAAGAGAGCAATAAAATAGTGACAAATTAAATAATTAAAATAGTGATAATAAATACAGCAAAACATTTATTACACTATGATATGTAATAAATACGACAAAGCATTTAGTCCTAATTAAGGATTTATATTATCAAAATCATAAAATAAAATATTCAGGTATATGTATACTACATACATATGTATTTATTAGAATGGTTTTTTTAATCTGTACAACGAGATAATAAATTAAAAGTAAAAAAAATTTAGGATAAAACTTAGGCACTGTTACTTAGGTGCTGTTCATACTTTTTACCAGTTAAAATATAACACGTGGATTAATGAATCCACGTCTGACCAAATTGCAACCCACTAATTCGTTAATGAATTCTTTTCTCCGTGAACTGACTTTACCCCTCTGTATTCTGGAAACGTAATTCCGTGCTATGTATTCTGCAGTTTCAATTATATTCTCTTTACATATCATGTTCTCAGAGAAAATAGGAATACAAACGCACACTCTCTTACTCTCTTTGACATACTGAAGGCACATTCATGTCATGAAGATATATACATATGGCAACTAATGCTACGGGAGCAAAGGAATTTATCGCTCGTTCGTGCCATGAATTTCCTGCCAATGATATCTTTGAATAAAAAACTGACAATAAGTAATTAGCTAGCTAAAACCAGGAGCTGCAATGCTTTATTCACATGCATTTTTTTTTTTTTTTTGTAGTCGGTAGGAATCAGAAGGATAGAAGAGTCAAACTAAATAAATAATTAATTTACTAAATCAATGTAGAGAGAAATGAGAAAAAGTGATGACTAAAATTTAGGAAATAGAGATATTTAGTTGGAGCTGTCATTATTTAACTCACAAGCATGCGACCCATTTTATTGTTGTTGAGTACCATAATTTCCTGCACACACAATCATTTGAAAATTGAATCACTTAAGGGAGTCACTTGCAAGCATAAAGCCAAAATTCGAATAAGAGGTGTTTAATCCATGCACCTGCACGTCTAAAGTTTTGGGTCATAGTCATTTACTGAAAGATCTATAAGTATTAAAAGTTTAATTCTAGTTTGAAAAAAAAGAAATGTTGCAAAAATAAGAGGAAAAAAGTTTAATTCTAGTTTGAAAAAAAAATGTTGCAGCAAACCGTGCTGAAACTGATGATGCTTTGTTCGTCCTCGACGTCGCAGAGCACACCAACTCAATCTCTCTCTACTGTCATCGCTACCTTTTTCTCATAACCAAACAGTTGTTGAGGGGTAGAGTCAGTTAACGGATTGAAGAATTGGTTAATGGAGCAGTGGGTTGCAATTTGGTCTGACATTGATTCATTAATCCATGTGTTATATTTTAACTGGTAAACAGCATGAACAGATCTAAGCAACAGTACCTAAGTTTTCTCCAAAATTTTATTAGAAAATGTAACATTTTATATTACCAATACATTTAATGTTGTGATGGTTGTACTTTTCAAGAGAACATTTTCACTTTTAATTTATTAACCTGTGCAACAATTAATGCATAATGTTTAATTTCCAATAAAATATTTTTACTTTTAATTTATTGAAAAATTTATTATTTATTTCAATTTATTTCTTAAATAAATTAGTATCATTCAATAATAAATTGATCTAATTTAATTTCAAAATTTAAATAAATATTTTTTTTTCTAAGTAAAGATAAATGAATTAAAAGGGAGTAGACAGGATTAATCAAACCCAATACAAAAGCCACCCTATTGTTCTAAATACATAGTAACCATGTAAAAAACCAAATTCCAGAATTCTAAGTAAATAATACACCAAAACCAAATACCCAAAAAAACATACCTAATTAAAGACTACTCCAAAAGGAATGTATATAAAGTAATGTATCAAAATTATTTGAAAAAGCTTATAGTGAACCTCATTATCTAATGTATCATATTCATGCCAGCTCAGGAACATCTGATGAGTAAGGTAGTTGAAATAGAAAGTAAAAAGACATTATTCAAAACCCAATGTGAGGCACAGTGGATGGATATAGAATGTGTTTGGTAAGACCAATAAACTAGCTATTAGTTTATAGAATGTGTTTGGTAAGGTCAATAAACTAGCTATTAGTTTATAAGCTAGTTTGATCAGTATAAAAGTGTTCGGTAACGTATCTCAAAATAGCTTATTTTAGGAGTTTCTAGCTTATAAGCTACAAGCTACTTCACCTAGCTTCTAGCTTCTAGTTTGTAGCTTATTTAATTTTTTTCCATCACTATCCCTTATATTTTAATACATTTTCCTTACTATTCTTAATTTATTTGTACTATTATTACCTATTTTCAATTTTAATGATAAAAACCTTTCAATTTCTTTTTAACTATTATTACCTACATAATAAGAAATTAAAAAAATATGAATTAATTAATTAAATTGCTATTTTATTTTCACTATTTTATGAATTTTTTTATATTATATTATTTATTTTATTAATTTCACTATTTATTTTAATTTTTAATTAAATATTTTATCACTAAAAGGTTTATTAGGAATTTAATTATTTTTTAAAAAATCTAAAATTATAATTAAATAATAATATATTTTTGTATAGAAAACACAAATAGAATTACTAAAACTTATGTAGTTAATTATGTACTTTTATGTCATTTTACATTTATCAATTAGTTTATCATCTAGTTCTACCAAACAATTCTAATTCCATAAGCCAGCTTATCAGCTAGAGGCTAGTTTATCAGTTACTAGCTAGCTTATCGGCTAATTTTGTCAAACACACCCCTACAAAGTAATGAAATTTAACAAAGGAGAAAAGTTTTAAAGAAGGGAAAGGGATTGTTAACCCAACTGCTAAATCAGTTACAGAAAGTAGGGAAATTTTCAGTAATTAGAAAAAAGTTGGATCAAATAAACCTAAAAAACATTGCATATAGCAGGAACAAGGAGGATACCCCAAAAAAGCAATAAACACGGTGAGACACCAAGAAAAGAAGAATGAGAATGGAATTTGAAAAAAGTTGGGAAATTTGGTAAGTACCGAGGCTGCAGTGAAACCACAGGTGCAAACTAAGAACATGGATTTCAGTGAACCACAGGTGCAAAATAATATTGATGCTGTCTAATGCTCACAAAGTTTCAGTTCTAGAAAGACTGATTCTGGGAAATGAAAATTTGGTGGTGTATTATAAGGTTTTGAAATCAGTGTGCTTAAACCCTGATTAAAAATAACTCAAGTAATCACTTCAAATTGTTCAATGATTTGCCTTTTGTCAGACTAAATTATAAAGTTCCCTCAATATAAGCTTATAAAAGGAGCAGACATTATGCTTCCCCTCTGGCCTCTGCACATATCAGTTCTTGATTACTTCAAGTCTCATTCTATAGACTTTCTTTAACCTTCTCAACACCCTTTACTAGTTCAGTTAATTTCCACTACCTTTGAAACCTTAGACCATTCTCATTATTGCCTTGACTCCAAGAATATGGCATCAAGCTCAATGTCATCTTCTGGATCATGGAGTGTTAAAGGTTACAAGATATATTTGATCACCAGTCAGACAGGGAAACATGAGCCTAAACAGCAGTTAAGAAGACATATCATTGTGAAAGGATTCAGTTTAGGAGTTAGAGATTGATCAGCTTACAAATGTCTTTCTTATCAAATATCTGTACTTCAACTATTGTCAAACAGCCTCCCCAACACTTCTTACCAGCTTTTGCAGCTCAAGTAATTCAATTCAACAAAATAATTGGTTTACTAAAATAGAACTTTCCTTTTAACTAAAATATAAAAAGGAAATACTGTCGACCCTATACTAGTATTCTATTGTGAATAATTTTCTTAATCACTATCGATCTATGCATGCAGCTGCAACTACAGTGGCAACAGCAGCACCTAAAATCTAGCTGACAGTTTGCCTAGTATATTCACAATGGTCTATAAATGCCTATATATCAACTCAAGAAGCTCAGCAGCTTTCCGCTTGCCCCTTTCAGAACCATTTTTTGCCAGGTCCAAGAGAGGATTGATCACCCTAAGTGAACTGACAACTGATAGATGTAGTGGATTTCCACTGCAGAGGTGCACTAACACCGAAGTTGCATTCTCTTTGTTTCTAGGAGATCCGATCCGTTCCTGATTAATTCCACCAAAGAGGGCACAACATTCATAGATCCAATTGCTGCTTTTCCATTCTGGATCAAATGCAATAACCTTAGACCATTTCCAAATTATAAGAAAAGTCAAGGTTCTGATGAGGAGAAAAGGTAGTATAATCTCTTAAGACCTTTTTCAATGAGTAACTGGCTCTTATTAAACAAATGCAATATCTAATTCTAGCTCTATATATAAATTTATCTAAGAAGTCTGCAACAAAGCAAGAGTATGAGGAGCTTACGGTATGGCATGGGAATAGTGAAAATGTAAAGGGAGATTGCCTGAAGAATTTAAATCCAACTGTAGTGGAGGATAAAAAGAAATTACTGCTTCTTAGTATGTCTGAATCTGGGTGGGAGCTTCTCTGAACACCAGGATGAGAATTGTTCATAGAAATCAATTTGGCAAAGTTAGTATTTGCCAACAATTTATTTTCTTAATAGAAACCAATCAATTAAGCTGCAGCATTCAACATGCACATTCCTAGGCAAGTAATCAATCAATTAAGCTAATCAAGAGATATTTTTGAGTTAATACTATATCGTATGAATTTAGAGATCAAAGAAACCAATTTTGAGCAAGATGCAGAACCACTACCAAGAAAAACCAGAACTACAAAAATCAATAGAATGACAAACAAAGACCTAATGGAATCAAACACACCTTGACAAGTTTGAATGGATAGGTTCACTCCAAATGCTGCGTGCACCAGAGGTTGGTTCCAAATGAAACTTATGAAGCAATTCTACAATTTACAGAGCAATAACTTAACATTTTAATATAATAATTCATCTCTTAGCCAAATCAGTGAAACAAATAACAAAAACAACTCATATTGGAACTAGTTCATTAAGAAAATAGAAAATAACAAAATCGATTAGCATCAAGCCATAAGGAAATAGAGATACCTTTGAAGAATGAAAAACCTAGGAATTAGAAATAGAAATAGAATGAAAAGCTTTAGAAATAGAAATAGAATGAAAAGCTACGTGTTCAAATAAACCTTAGGCTAATCCTTCTCTGTAACTTACCACACAAATAACTACCTAACGAAGAGTCAAGCATAATTTGATCTCATACAAATGCATGATAGAAAATGCTATATCAGATGAATTAGATATCAAATAAACCAAATAGAAACAATTTTGAGCAAGTAAAATGCAGAACCACTATTGATAAACATCAAAAGAAAAAAACCTAAAAATACCTGTACGCACATTTTGGAAATCTTGTGATATCAAAAAACGAAAAATCCTATGCAAGGTGATCGAGAATGAAAATCCAACAATGAACAAATTGTGTGACACTATATGCAAAATCACGAAAAATCTCGCACAACGGTGCCCGTCGAATGCAGAACCAAAAAGAAATAAGCGATGAGCCAAGAATCTCAGGGAAATGAGGGAAAGGGAGATGCGGTGAGTGAAACAATTCACTTGTTTTTCCTTTTCAATTGTTTTCAAAAATATATTACACCACAAATTACCATTAATGATTCATATATTTACAGCATTACCACCGCCTTTTTAAATAGTGTGAAATAAATAGTAAGTTGTTCCTAAATCAGACTTTTCAAGCCAATTTATAGTTAATTAGCTTCCTATTCTCCACCAAAATAATCAATAGTTAAATTTCGTAGTAAAATTGAAGTTTTCAGTGTAAAAGACTACTCCAAAAGGAATGCATATAAAGTCCAGGACTACACTGATATACAAAGATAAAGGCGTATAGCCTATACGAACCTCACATCAAATCACTGTAGGAAGACTATGCAATTGACCAAAGGATTTACAAACAATAACCATCCGAACCTCAAGGCAAAAAGTGGCGCTGGGATCTCTCCCGTGGATATGAGGTCCAGTTTGCATCTCAACGGCCATCATCCATGTATTCCTTTTTTTTTTTTTATATTGTCCAATAAAGTTGGAGTTGTCCAATAAAGAATTCCATGCAGTGGCAAATGTACCAACACTGCTGCACACATTGAAAAGAGAAGAGAAGAACAAATTCCAGTATCTAATATTTAAATAAATACATTACAATTACGTAAATTAAAAATAGACAATGCCACATTAATATAACATATTAAAATCGGTTTTGATAATATCAACACTTAATAATCCAAGATAAGAGTACTAAAAAAGAAAAGTTTTCATTAAAAAATATTTATTACATTAAACGTATTTAAGTACTCTTATCCTCCGCCAACTTTTAAGGAAAATGATTTAACAATTAATACACATATATTAGAGTTTTTATTAAAAAAAATTAACATAATAAATGTAATTGTAATTTCAATTTTAAATTAATAATTTCATTACATTTAATAAAATCTTAAATGAAATATGATTGGATAAGTTAATGTGTTATTCCATTGTCAAACCATTTTCATTAAAGGAGATTAGGGGTGAAAGTAGGCCGAGTTAAGCTAGGCTTTGCAGGACCCAAGTTTGACTTGTATTATGGGCCAATTGTTTGTGCTTAAAAAAAGTACTTATTTAAATTGTTTAAAAAATTGATTTTATTTTAGAGATTCTTGTATAATCAGAAATAAATTTTCGTTTGGCTACAATCATGAAAAGTACTTTATTTGCTACAATAAATTCTTTCACATTGTTAAAAGGTTTTCTCTCTCCTATTTTAACTGCTTTTTTCAAGAAGTTGCTTATTAAAAAAAAGCAAAAAACTGATTATTTTCTGATTCTGCTTTTTGAAAAAAGTTTAGACAAACATCTTAAATATTCATATAAGTGATTTTTTTTAAAAAAAGAAGTGATTTTTTTAAGAAATAATTTTAAACAAACAAGCTCTATATTTCATGGCTCAAGTCTGGTTTGTTACCTATTATAGGCCATTTTTTTAGGTCTGGTACGGTCTGACCTGTTTCAAAGTCTGGTTTGACCTAGTAGCCCATTTAAAAGTTTATTTCATATTATGACCTTTAAATAGACCAATAAATCTATCTCTAAATAGGCTAGTGTGTTTACAAATTTATAGGCTTACTTTTTTATAATGTAAATATGTCACTTATATATACATTTTTTTAATAGGCCAACAGAAGAAATTAAAAAAATATATTATTATACTATTTATTATATGTAATAATTTATATGTTTATTAAAAATAATTTTATTTATAAATAGGCTAGCCTGCCAAGCCTAAACCTGACCTATTTAAATAAAAAGGCTTTTTCAAAAGCCCGGGCCTGATCTTTTTATTAAACGAGCCAAGCCAAGTTAGGCCTTAAGTAGGCTGGGCTGTAGGCCCCCACGAGCGGCCTGACCTATTTCCACCCCTAAAGGTGATTGGACAATCTAACACAAAAATTCGTTTGTCACGTCAATATCAAAGTTAATGGTGTTAAGGGGGGGACAAAACTTACTCGATTTCATAACATAAGGGACTCCAACCAACGGTTTTAAACTTTAAAGACTAAAACCAAATCCAGGTCATACTTAAGGGATTAAAAACATATTTAACTCTTATTTCTCTATTTTACTGATTAATGTTTTCACTTATTATCTCTCTTATTGGAGAGATCGTATGAAGCTGTTCATTGAGAGCAGCAACATAGATCTCTAGGATTTAGTCACAGATGGTGATTATATTCCCACCAACAATGGTGTGCCCATTCCTATAGCAGAATGGACTGGTGATCAGAAGGCGCATGTGCAACTTAACGCCAAAGCAAAATTCTATCTAGTCTGCTCCTTGAGTAAATCAGAATATGAGAAGGTGCATGGATGTACTTCTGCCAAAGAAATCTGGGATACATTAGCTTCAGCTCATGAAGGGACTGATAATGTAAAACAATCCAAAATCAGCATGCTTGTTCATCAGTATGAGATGTTCAAGATGCATGAATCTGAATCTATTGATAAGATGTTTGGAAGATTTCAGACCATAACTAATGGACTCAAATCTCTTGGCAGAACCTATGACTCTGGTGATAATAATCGCAAGATTCTTAGGAGTTAACCAAAGATTTGGAGGCCCAAAGTGACTGTCATTCAAGAGGCAAAAGACCTCAATACTTTAAGAATTGAGGAACTTTTGGGATCCCTAAAGTTCATGAGTTGGAACTTGGTGAAGATGCTCCTAAAAAGAAGTCACTTGCCCTAAATGCCAAGTCCAAACTGCTAAAGCCTGGACCACAGAAGGCCATGAAAGTTTAGGAGTCTTCAGAAGGTTCTGAAGATTCAGAGGGGAGCTTTGATGATGATGATGATGATGATGATCTAGCTCTGTTGATCAGGAAGATCAAGAGGATGCTCCAGAAAAAGGGGAAGTTTAGAAAACAGTCCTCATCTGACAACAAAATGGGTAAGTCAGGTAAAGAATCATTTTCGGCTGACAAAATAATCTACTATGAGTGCAGACAGCCAGGTCATATGAAAGCATATTGTCCACAACTAAAAAAGCCCTCATACAAAAAGAAGAAGTTTCTGAAGAAAAAGAAAAGCCTAATGGCTACTTGGGAGGACCTGGATGACTCAACCTCAGAAGAGGAAGATGAATTTGCTGAAGTGGCCAACCTATGCTTGATGGCTAGTCTGCCTTCTTCAGATAGTTCTGAGTCTGAGGTAATCCCTCAAACCCTTCAAGACATGTATGATGACCTGCTGGAAAGTTCTAAAGAGCTTTTCCAAGAGTATAAAGATTTGTCTAGAGCATATACTGAAGTTGCAAACAAAAGTGAAGCTCTTGAGACTGAAAATCTTTTGCTTAAAGAAAAACTCTTGAAGAATTTTGAGGCTAGTAGTTCAAAAAGTTTAACCAAATAAAATGAATTTCTAAAGAAACAAGTTGCTGAACTTACTAGAGATCTTGCCACCTTTGTTAATGGAACTAAGAATCTCAACAGAATGTTGGGTGTTCAAAAGAACTCCAAAAACAAAGAAGGTTTAGGATACTCAGACAGTGAATCATCACATGATTCAAATTTTAAACCTGCTGAAAAAGCTAAGAAAGGTAGGGGATGCTCTCACTGTGAAAAATCTGGACACAGTATGTCTCAGTGTGAACACAAGAGAAAGGGCAAACCTGCTGCTAACAAAAAAGGACCTAAGAAGTTGTGGGTACCTAAGTCTCTGATTATTCATGTTGCAGATGTGTTTAATAGGACAAAGGAGACACCACAAATAGTACCTGGACAGTGGCTGCTCGCGACACATGACAGGAGAAAGGTCTTTGTTCCAAAATCTTAGACCTAAGGATGGAGGGGTGGTGACCTTTGGAGGAAACCAAAAAGGAAGAATCACTGGCATTGGTTCAGTAAGTATATCCCCTCTCTCAGTTATTCAGAATGTTCTCCTGGTTGAAGGTCTTCAACACAACCTACTGAGCATAAGTCAATTATGTAACAGTGGATATGTTGTATCCTTCACTAAGGAAGGTTGCGTAGTCAAAGATGCTTCTGACCAAGTCATTTTTAGTGCCAAGAGACACAATAATGTGTATAAAATTGATCTTGAGGAACTTGCATATCAAAATGTGACTTGTTTACTTTCTGTTAAAGATGAAAAACAGATTTGGCATCAGAAACTTGGGCATGCCAGCTTGAGATTAATCTCAAAGCTTACAAAGCACAATCTTGTAAAAGGATTACCCAAGCTTTCTTTCAAATCTGACATTTTATGTGAAAACTGTCTTAAAGGTAAACAAACAAGAAGCTCTTTCTAGAGTAAAAATGTTGTGTCTACCTCAAGACCTTTAGAACTGCTTTACATTAATTTGTTTGGTCCTACAAGAACTGAAAGTATGGCTAGAAAAAGTATGGCTTAGTCATTGTTGATGACTACTCTAGATACACATGGATTATATTCCTCAAAAGCAAGGATGAGACTTTTGAGAATTTCACAAAATTCTGTAAAAAGGTGCAAAATGAAAAAGGTTTTTACATTTCTGCAATCAGAAGTGACCATGGTGGTGAGATTGAAAACTCAAGCTTCAGCATGTTCTGTGATGAGAATAGGATCTCACACAATTTCTCTGTGGCTAGAACACCTCAGCAAAATGGGGTTGTTGAGAGAAAGAACAGAAGCTTGCAGGAGATGGATAGAACCATGCTCATTTCAAGCAACCTACCAAGATCTTTCTGGGTAGAGGCTGTTCACACAACTTGCTACATTCAAAACAAAATTTTGGTAAGACCAAATATCAAAAGAACTCCCTATGAATTGTGGAGAGGAAGAAAACCCAACATTTCTTATTTTCACATTTTTTGTTGTGAGCGTTTCATACTTAACACCAAAGATGATTTGGGTAAATTTGATTCTAAATCTGATAAGGGATTCTTCATTGGTTATTTAGAAACATCCAAGGCTTACAGAGTTTACAACTCTAGAACCTTAACAGTAGAAGAATCTATCCATGTTAGATTTAATGATGCTGAAGAGACTGATAGGGAACTATCAGATCTAGAAGATGATTTTGCAGGAATGGAGCTGAATCCTACTTCAGAGACGCCAGAGGTCAAGAATGAAGCTCCTGCTGAAGGACCCTCTGATGTACCTGCTGAACAGACTTCCAGTCAACCTGCTGAAACTGATTCTCTTCACAGATCTAATGTTGAGTCTCAAAATGAGCATGTATTCCCTCGAAGGCATGAGTGGAGATACATAATTCATCATCCTCGAGAGCAAATCATTGGTGATACTTCAGAAGGAGTAAGAACAAGATCAAGACTTAGAGAAGTCAATAATCTTGCCTTCCTCTCTGAAATTGAGCCAAAGAACATTGAGGAAGCTCTGCATGATGAATGGTGGATCCTAGCCATGCAAGAAGAGCTTAATCAATTTTCCATGAGTGATGTCTGGACTATTGTTCCTAAACCACATGGGAAAACTATTATTGGAACCAAATGGGTGTTTAGAAACAAACTCTCTAAAGATGGTTAAGTAGTCAGAAACAAGGCCATATTAGTTGCACAATGCTACAATCAACAAGAAGGTATTGACTTTACTGAAACTTTTGCTCTAGTAGCAAGGCTTGAAGCCATTAGAATTTTACTTTCATATGCCGCCAATAATGGCATAAAACTATATCAAATGGATGTAAAGAGTGCCTTCCTAAATGGATTCATTGAGGAAGAGGTATTTGTTAGACAACCCCCTGGTTTTTAAAATCTGACTTTTCCTGAACATGTTTTTAAACTGAAAAAGGCTCTGTATGGTCTCAAACAAGCTCCCAGAGCTTGGTATGATAGATTGAGCAACTTTCTACTCAAAAATGGTTTTGAAAGAGGAAAGGTTGAAAGAACTCTTTTCAGAAAAATGTCTCACAAAGACCTGATTCTAGTTTAGATATATGTTGATGACATTATTTTTGGATTAACAAATTCCTCTCTGTGCACTGAGTTTTCAAGGCTTATGCAATCTGAATTTGAAATGAGTTTAATGGGTGAACTGAAATTTTTCTTAGGACTTCAAATTAAGTAAGATTCTGATTATATATGGATCCATCAGGAGAAATATACAAAAGAAATGCTTAAGAAGTTTAACATGCATGATTACAAACCTATGTCAACTCTTATGCACCCTTCAACAATCTTAAGCAAAGATGAAGGAGAAGAATGTGTTGACCTAACCAAGTATAGAGGCATGATTGGATCCCTGTTGTATCTTACAGCAAGTAGGCCTGACATTATGTTCAGTGTATGCTTGTGTGCAATATTTCAATCAGATCCAAGAATAACTCATTACAAGGCTGTTAAAAGAATTTTTAGATATCTCAATGGTACTACTAATCTTGGTCTATGCTATAAGAAGAGTAAGGACTGCAGATTACTAGGTTACTGTGATGCTGACTTTGTTGGAGATAAAGTTAAAAGAAAATCAACAAGTAGAGGATGCCACTTCATTGGAGAAAATATGTTAAGTTGGGCTAGCAAAAGACAAAGTACAATAGCCCTCTCAACTGTTGAAGCTGAGTACATTGCTGCTACATGTTGTTGTTCACAGCTGCTATGGGTAAAATATCAACTCGAAGATTTCAACATCTATGTTAAATCTATTCCTGTATTTTGTGATAATACAAGTGCCATATACCTTTCTAAAAATCTCATTCAGCATTCTAGAGCTAAGCATATAGAAATCAAACACCATTTCATTAGAGACTATGTTCAGAAAGAAGTTTTTGATATAAAGTTCATTGACACAGAGCATCAATGGGTAAGTTCATTAGAGATAATCTACACATTCTTGCATTATCTGAAAACTGAACTTGTTGTTATATGCTACTTGTTGAACTTCTCTGGTTTATGTTGTACTCTTAAATGCTATATACTCTTTTAGCAACTTTTCTACCCTGAATAGTCTTGCTCTACTGCTTAACTTTCACTTCAGCATGCTCTGACCACCCTTTTGATTGATGACAAAAGGGGGAATAATATAAACTAACAAAATCTGAAGTTTAAGCTCTTTTCAGAGAAGATACCTCTTATTCAGGGGGAGCAAAGCTAAGCAAGTTTTCTATTTGAAGTTTGTATAGAAGAAGGAGAAACTAATTCCTTTTCAAGTATCTGTGATAGGGGAGAATTCCTAAACTTATCTCTTTTTAATTTCCCTTCAGATATTTGATATTTTAAACAAATTTGTAATCATTAAAAAGGGGGAGAATGTTGAGTCTTAAAATATTATTAAATGGCTAATAATGTTTAAGTCTCATAACCCTGAGTTTTAATGAGTAACAAGTTTGGTTAAATTTACTAAAAAGGAAGAACAGTTTTCTACTGAAGGTAGTTTCTGTGTTTCAGAAGATGTCTGATACAACAACCCTCTGATGTGGTGCAACCTTCTGAAGTAGAGGAACCTGCTGAGTGATCAAGACCTACTGAAGCCAAAGAACCTTCTGAAGATGAGAGACGTCGTACTGAGACTTGTATCTTTTTGGAAAAGAGCCTCTCTGCTAATTCCCTTTGAAGACTCAAGTCAACCGTAGCCTTTCTCAGTTTCTTGTGCCTCTTCTCCTTCTGGAAAGTCAGAACATTTGCTTTTTGGCATATTTCAAATCTCTAGTCACCAAAAAGACAATGTCTGCTGTGGAAGTACACTGTACTCAGAAAACGTGGAGTCTGTGCTGCTGACACCTACTACCTGTTGCACCTGCTATTGCAAGCTACCAAGGCTATGTGTCACAACGAGAAGAAAGCTATCTCTCAACAGGATTTAGAGAAGTCTATTGGTCTCTTTTCTCTTCTCTTATAAATATGGAGTCTCGTGCAGAAAAGAGGTAGAGACAACGAACCAACTTGCTGAAGCGCTGCTAAAATTCTCTATATTCAAGCATTCATTTGTTTCATTTGTACAACAATTTCTTATCCTGAGTTATACTCAGTTATTTGTACATCTTACCCAGTTTAGGCTTTAAACTTGTGTAGTTTAAAAGCTTAAGCATTTCCTTTTTATACACTGTTTGTGTTTGAGCCTGAAGAGGCTTGGTGTTTAAACAACACTTGGGTTTTAGCCTGGAGAGGTTGTGTGTTTAAACAATACTTGGGGTTTTAGCTTGAAGAGGCTGTATTTCAAAGAATACTTGTAACTGTGATCAGTTAGTGGAAAATCCTTTCCTGGTTTGGCATTGGAACTGGACGTAGCTCACAGTGGATGTGAGCGAACTAGGATAAATCATTGGCTAAGTTTTCTTTACCCCTTTCTCATTATATCTGTTATTTAAACTAACTGGAGGGTTCTGAATAATCTGTTTTATAAGCTTGAACTGATAAATATCTCAAACACTCTTTAAAACGAGTTTATAAAACTGCCTTTCGGACCTGCTGAAGCATTTCAGTAAGTCCCTTAAAAGCCCAGTTTCAGCAAGTTGCTCAAAACTTTTGATTAAACTCTTTGCTTGTGAAAAGTTTTCATAAAATCTGTTTGAAATTATAAAACACTATTCAACCTCCCCTTCTAGTGTTTCCGGTGGTTTCTACAATCCATTCCTGCTTATCTATTTCATTACATCAAATCGCATATTATGAAATACAATAATGTGTTGATTTACATTAAATTTAATGTATTTTTTCAATATATCATTTATCTATCTATTTTATTCATTGTTTTCACTTATTATCTCTCTTATCTATTATATTTATCTATTTACTTTATATTAAAATTGTTCCACCAATACATGTGTCATGTTTTCTCATTTGCATTTTTTTTAAATTTTTAGTGTTTTTATTTTCACTTCAGTAAATTGATTTTTTTATGAACCACGGGTACCCTCCACGGGAATCAATCTTGCTTTTGTCATGAACATTCACATTATGGTGGAGCTAACTCTCCCAACAAGGGTTTTTCTATACACTTTTTATAGGTTTAAAGTGATTGAGTTGTAGTGAAGGGAATCATACACAGACAAGGTGCAATTGAACAATTTGATTTCCCCTCATTTGTTAATGTGAAAACATTAATTAAGACACTATAAAATAAAGCGACTTAATCATACCTTTCAAATAACAATTGAGGTTGTTGTAGTCGCGTCTTTATAGGTTTCCATGCCAACAAGCGAACTAGGAAACTATCTTCACTTATGCTAGTAGTTCTTAGAGAGAAGAGGGCGACTTCTCATGTATATAGAGTTGTGCATCTTATGTGATATATATGGAGTGGTGGTCAAGATTTAACCATCACTCATTAACCATATCTATTATGACTCTGGCTCATTATGTTATTATTCTAATCCGATTAGAATTTCTAACAATCTTAGTAGACTTATTGTATGTGTGTGACCCAATAGGTTCTCTTAACATCAGGTTATGATTTCGTCAAGAAAAATAAAAACACCAGGTTATAATATTAAAATAAAACCTTTTATATTTAATATCATAAATAGTGAGTGGTATCTAGCAATAAATCACTAATGCCCAAATATTGAGAATGTTAGTTATTTGACGTATCTTATTTTGTGATAATATTCTATATGAATTGTCCCTTTGTCCAGATATCTAATTGAACACAAGGGCATCGAATGTGTCATCCTTGTATAGTTCAATTTATGTTTCTTGACTACCAAGCAAACTTTACAGAATATAAACATCGTATGTTTGCCCTTCTAAGCATAGTCATGCATTTTACAGTCTAGCTTTATCAAGAGGCCCACAAATATCATTCCTATTACATAGGTGGGACAAATCTCATCTAGGTCACTCACATTTCATCATATAATTTATTATATATATCCAAAAACCAAATTTATAATCACTCTGTTACATGTGACGTTTAATGATATTAAAACATACCTCATGTAGGAATCATAGTGATTTCAGGTTAAATGACTTACATTATCAATTTAAGAATCGTTCATGACACTTATGTAACAAACTATGTAACGTTCTTATGGTGGGTCAGTCCAATACATCATTAATCTTAATATGTATTTATGTCCGTACTTGATATCTCATATCCATGATCTATGAGATATACATTGTAACATCCCAGGAATTAGGGTCTTAATATAGGGGAACAAGAGTAATTAATAGGAAACTAAGAAAAGAAATTAGGAAGGAAGAATTAAGGAGAGAAGACTAGGAATTTCAATCCTGGTGTTCTTGCTTGAGCGAGAATTGCAGCAAAAATGTAAAAGTTGAGTTTTGATAAATTCGCTTGGGTGAGGAGGCTCTCGCTCAAGCGAAAATAGGGGTGATTTTATGAGCTCTCTGGAATATTTTCGCCCAAGCGAGAGTCATCTCGCCTGAGCGAGAATTGTCTAGAGAAAGGTTACTCTCTGGGGTATTTTCGCCCAAGCGAGAGGCTTCTCACCTGGGCGAGAATGCGAAAATAAGGATTTTTATACCGTCTCGCTCAAGCGAGAAATTCTCGCTTGAGCAAGGATACGCGAATTCAGTTTTTAAAGTAAAAAGCCCTAACTCCTCCTAATTTATTACACATCCTAAAAACCTTAGAGAGAGAGAGAAGAATCCTAGAGAGAGAAGTCCCTTTGAAGCTTGAAGGAAGGCTCCCAAGGTCAAGAGTTCCACCATTCAACTCTCCTCCACTTTCATCTTCTTCCTTGTAGCTCCTTTTAGGTGAGTAAAGCTCACCCACAACACTCCCCTTGCTTGTAAACTGTGTATGAGCCCTGAATCATGTTCTTCCCCTTCTTTTGTGTGTGTTTGAGCTATTTCGCTTGCTTATGTCTTGGTATTGAGTGGATAGATATGGTTTGTTGTTATTTATGGAAATCCTAGGTTAGGGATACCTCCAATATTTCATGATTCATGTTTAATGTTTCGAGTTTGTTTACCCTTTATTCATAAATCAAGTTCATGGAAAAACTACTCATGTAAT
Source organism: Sesbania bispinosa (assembly GCA_026901365.1). Classification (NCBI taxonomy): domain Eukaryota; kingdom Viridiplantae; phylum Streptophyta; class Magnoliopsida; order Fabales; family Fabaceae; genus Sesbania; species Sesbania bispinosa. Next base: position 877,147 of record QLOH01000052.1, read on the forward strand.
CAAACCACTTAAATATTCAAGTGAAAGATTCATGTTAAGGCTTCGACCATCACGGGTCTTGGACCAATCATGATTCATGTAAAATTAGGCTTTGGTCATCATGGTAACGGTGGCGACGTAATGTCCCCAAGGGCGATATCCCTTGTAGTTTGAGCTCAGTCTAAATGCATGTCAAGTGAAAAGACTCCTACTGAGGGAAAAACAACTCATGTTTATGTCATGTTAAACTATGTCGTGGATTCTAGATTTCTGAAATATCATGTTCTATATAACGCCATGACTGTTAATGTTTGATATATCTGTATGCATTGTTTTGCTCATTGAGGCATTAGTCTCACCCCTTCGTGGGTTTATGTTTTAGATCCACGGATAGATCGCTGAGGACTCGTATGCTGATCAGGGATTAGAGAATATTTTTGGGCTGAAGGCCTTTATTTTGTTTACAATTTAGTTGTAATGTTTGTATAGTTTATGGAGACTTATGTATTTTGATGGATATTTAGTACATGTGTATTTTTTACTTCCGCTTTGTCAGAACACATGTATTGTAATATCCGCGATTTAGATATCTGTATTGTATTCACAGGACAAGTTCACATGGAACCTTGTACTGGATTATACATATTGGATTAACTGTTAGTGATATTATTAATGTTGCGACAAATAATTCCCTAAATTCGGGACTTATGCTTCCAACTAGCATGATTCCTCAATTCTGGGAATTAGGACGTTACATTATGGTATCAAAGCAGTTCAATCCAATTGGACTGTGGATTAGTGTCTTCTTTCTATTTAGTCATTATCCTTTATACATTATTATGAAATGTAGAGACTGATCACCTCCACGTTTCGTAATTTATGTGTATACGATTATGGCTGGAGGCAGGAGGGGTAGACCCCGGGTTCGGCTACGATCTCCTTCACCACCGAAAGCCAATCCGGATCCGCTGGCTGCAGCCCTCCAAACGCTAACACGTATCATGGGGGATCAGGTGGCTTCCAACCGGGATCAGGCCGCCGCCAATGCAGCTATAATTCAAGAGCTCCGCCGAGTGCCGACGGGAACGCCACCACCCCCGGTGGTAGACCCGTTTGTACAAGGACTCCCAGAATTTCAGAAACATGGCCCTTCTCCTTTCACCGGGGTATTCGACCCTGAAGTTGCAGCCATGTGGCTCAAGGATCTCAAAAGGATCTTTGGGGTCATGAGGTGTTCCGAGAAGCTGAAGGTGTCCTATGCTACTTACATGCTCTGGGGAGAGGCTGAGGACTGGTGTCACGGAGCTAGTGCCCTATTCAGTACACTTGGGATTCCCGTCATGTGGTAACAATTTGAGACTACTTTCCTTGACAAGTACTTCCCAGCCAATATGAGGAAGCAGAAGGAGACTGAGTTTCTATAATTCAAGCAAGGAAGCTTGACAGTGGGACAATACATGGCTAGGTTTGAAGAATTGGCCAAATACTCCCACTTCCTTCAGGTCCACCCTGATGAGGAGTGGAAGTGTAGGCAACTGGAACAGGGTCTCAAGCCAGAAATCAAGAGGGCAGTGGGGACCTTGGAGATCAGGGATTTTCCTACCCTGGTTAGCAAGTGCCTCATTGTTGAGGACCACCTAAAGGAGGTCGAGGCATCCAAGCCCTCGGATCCTAAGCGCAAGAGGAAGATGGAAGACCCTATTCCGAGCAAGGGCTCCAGGCCCAAGTTTCAGAGCAACCCCACCCTCTCCATCCGTCCCACTAAAAAGTCGGGGGAGATGCCCACGTGTTCCAATTGTGGGAAGCTCCACAAGGGGGAGTGTCTCTTCGAATAGCAGAGATGTTATTATTGCAAGGAATCGGGTCACATACATAAAGAGTGTCCGAAGAAGAGGGATCAACCCAAACCCCAAACCACTAGGAGAGTCTTTACCTTTAGTGGGGAAACGGCTACAAAGGCCGACAATCTGATACAAGGTATGTGCTTATTAAATAATAAACCTTGGTTGTACTGTTTGACTCTGGGGGAATCCATTCATTTATTGCCGATGACCATGTGAAGGAATTATACTTGCATGTTACTTTATTGCCATATCTTCTAAATGTCACCACTCCGGCCAAGGAGGCGATCTCCACCTCTCTTGTTTGTTTAAATTGTTCCATTATTGTGCAAGAGAGGGCCTTTGAGGTCGACTTAATCTGTTTACCACTCAAAGGTATTGGCGTGATCCTCGGCATGGATTGGTTGCCAATGAACCAAGTCATGCTGGATTGCTTCAATAAGGTTGTTGTTTTTCTATCTCTCCCTCTTTCTTCGAGGGAGCGGCCACACATTTTGTTTTCTTGTGCCACTCAAGTTTCCAAAAGCCTATGTGATGGGAGTGACTATTTTCTTTTAATGTTATCCTCAACTATAGATAAGATCTCCAACTTAGACTGTATAGTTGTAGTCAAGGAGTACCAGGATGTTTTTCCCGGTGAGATTACCACCCTACCGCCTGATAGGGAATTGTATTTTCCATAGACTTGGTTCCGGGTACCAGACCCATATCCAAAGCCCCTTATAGGATGTCACCCCTAGAACTTAATGAACTCAAGACACAGTTAGAGGGAATCATAGAGAAGAGATTCATTAGGCCTAGTGTGTCACCCTTGGGGGGAACCTGTGCTCTTGGTCAACAAGAAGAATGGGAGTATGAGACTGTGTGTGTACTATAGATAGTTGAATAAAGTAACCATCAAGAACAAGTATCCCTTGCCTAGAATAGACGACCTGTTAGATCAACTTAGGGGAGCGTTGATTTTCTCTAAGATAGATTTACGGTCAGGGTACAATTAGATTAAGATTAAGGGTGAGGATATCCCTAAGACCGCCTTTAGAACCGGGTATGGACACTATGAGTACTTGGTGATGCCATTTGGCTTTACCAATGCTCATGCAGTGTTCATGGACTACATGAACCGGATCTTCCGACCTTCTTGGATAAGTTTGTCGTGGTATTTATCGATGACATTCTTATCTACTCCCAAATCTTAGAGGAGCAAGACCAACACCTGAGGGTAGTCCTTGGGATCTTGAGAGAAAAGAATCTCTTTGCAAATCCCAAAAACTATGAATTTTGGTTAGATAGGGTGCATTTCCTAGGCAATATGATCTCCCGGGAGGGAGTGTCGATAGACCCTACTAAGATAGAAGCAGTTTTAGGATGGGAGAGACCCAAGACCATCACTAAGATTAGAAGCTTCCTAGGTTTAGCAGGGTATTATCGATCGGAGCTTCATTAAGGGGTTCTCTCCACTTGTCTTACCGCTCACCAAGTTAACCCGTAAGGGACAAGCCTTCGTGTGGGATGAGAAATGTGAGAGAAGCTTTGAGGTTACCTGATCCACTGAAGACCTTTGAGGTTTACAGTGATGCTTCCGGGAAAGGACTCAGATGCGTGTTAATGCAGGAGAGAAAGGCAGTAGCCTATGCTTCTAGGCAACTTAGAGGAAAACTATCCCACCCATGATTTAAAGCTTGCATCCGTGGTGTTTGCCCTCGAAATCTAGAGGCATCACCTATATGGAGTGAAATTTGATATATTCAGTGACCATAAGAGCCTTAGGTACCTTTTCGACCAGAAGGAGCTTAACATGAGGCAGAGGCGGTAGATGAAATTCCTTAAGGATTATGATTTCGAGTTGAAGTACCACCCGGGCAAAGCTAATGTGGTGGCTGATGCCCTGAGTAGGAAATCCCTTCATGTGTCCTTTATGATGGTCCATGAGTTAGAGTTGATAGAGGAGTTTAGGGATCTGAGCCTGGATGTGAAGTTTGGAGCAAACCATTTGAGCTTGCACCGATTAGAGGTAACCAGTGAGTTGAGATCCAAAATCAAGGAGGCTCAGAGCTCGAATCCAGAGCTCCAAGCCAGGCAGGGTCAGTCGGGGTTCTCTATGTCAAAGGATGGAATGCTACTCTTCAAAGGGAGGGTGTGTGTTCCTAAGGGAGGTAGCCTAAAGCAGAATATCCTAGAAGAAGCCCATAGAAGCAAGTTCTTAGTACATCCTAGCACCACTCAGATGTACCAAGACCTTAGGAAGATGTTCAGGTAGGAAGGGATAAAGAAGGAAGTAACTGAGTTTGTCTCTAGGTGCCTAGTGTGTCAGCAAGTCAAGATAGAACACCAAAAACCATCTGGACCACTTCAGCCCCTAAAGTTACCTGAGTGGAAATGGGAGGGGATATCCATGGATTTTGTGATGGGACTACCCAGGGTCCCAACTGGCCATGATGCCATCTGGGTCATTATTGATAGGTTGATGCTAAGTCCAGTCCCTAACACAGTTAAGAATTTCACTAGCCAAGGTAACTTGCAAGTATTCTTACAAAGTCTCTTGAGGCTTTACAAGATATTCTTCAGTATCCTTCCCAAGCATTACAAAATATTCTTTTATAGTCAAGCCTCCTCAGGCTCAAAACAACAGATTTACAAAGAAAAATAAGATCTCTAGTTTGACACACCAAGTGTGGGTACTAAGAAAATTACACGGAAGAGATTTATCAGAGATTTTCAGATCAAAACTTGTTTGAAAGAAGAACTCAAAATAAAAAATAAAGAACAAAAGAATGAAAGAATTTTAGCATCATTTTTTTAGAGTTTCAAATTTTGCATTGAGCTCTCTTCTACTTTTTTCATTTCTTCACTATTCTATTTATAGATTTCAAGGAAACTAAACGTTGAGAGGGCATGTTTACATTGTCTCTTAGCATTTAATGCATGGAGTCATTGATTAAGTTCTATGGCTACAACAACAACAATTGCTTTGATAGTTTGAAATGTTGTTGTGCGGAGCATGTTGTGTTTTCTGACATTCTTTCTACTTTGATGTTATTGTGCTTTTTACAAAAGTCTTCTACAACTATCTCCAAACATCATTTCAATAGCTTTGAGTCCTAGGAATCAAATATTTGAATTTGTAATTATGGCCCAGGTCTGACATAAGGATATTGACTTAATTTTCCAGCTTTACAGACTTTGAGTTATGATCTTCATCAGATCTTCAAACTTTCATAGAGTCGAACTTTAATTGATGGGCCTGATAGTCTTCAGACAATGAATTCTATTCTTCAAGACTCATGCTCTTCACACTTTATCAAGATCTTTAAGACCTTCAGCATACTTCAGACTCTTGCTTCAAATTTAAGACCTATGCACATGGAACTTAAGACTTTGTCAAATCATGAGACATATTAAAATATTCCAACTTAGAGATTTCAGATCTTTTTAGGTTTTGGTTCAACATCTTCCAAATGACATACCCGTAAGTTGGAATGATGTAAAAAATTGCCTTGATTACCGAAACAAGTGCTCCTCCTTTGTTCTTCTATTAGCAAATCTCAAGCCTTAAAAGCTGGGTATTTGTCTCCTGACGTAGACTCCAACTCTTCTAGAGCAGGCTCCTCCACCGGTTGACTCTCATGCTCCCTATTGAATCAGGAGTTGTTTGTTCTATTCTGCTTTTAGCTAAAAAGATAGTTAGCTACTACATAAGGTCCAACAATACTCTATGGTTTTGGTCTAAAATCAAATTAATCTTTAGACCGTGGATTGACCTTGGTGTCTAGTGTATTGATTTTGAATATTTTAGCAGTGAAGTCACAAGATTGTAAGGGGCCTTCCTCATAACTAGGAGGACGCATGATTTCTTGGACATAAGGAGAGTATAAGAGTGTTTTAGCCATAGTAACATCATCAGCTGAAAAGGGGATCTTGTCAATTGGTACCACTTCCAATTTGTCTCCTTCCTAGAACATTAATTGTTAATGCAGAGTGGAAGTAACACATTGGCTAGAGTGGATTCAGTCTCTGCCTAACAACACAAAATATGTAGGTTTGGTGATCACCACAAAGAATGTTGCACTCAAAGTCTTAGGTCCAACAATGATGTGAACCAACAAAACATCGACAAGAGTTTTTGTTCTCCAGTAATGGTCACCTGCATATTATTATTGAGATGATCAATTTTACTCTTCCCCTATTTTGTGATCGTAGGCATAATATTCAGTACTTCTCACCCATCTACAAATACTAGGTGATGGGTCTGCCATCAATGAGAGCCTTTATGTACAAAGGCTTCAAATGCCTCATCTTCTCTTTTGGCGGCTTATCGAATTGCATCACATCTGAGCTGGTTGTTGCATTACCCTTTAGTTGCATATGTTGGTCTACTGCTGCCAAGAAGATGCTGATATGATGTTAACTACATCTACATTAGTTGTTGGCATTTCATGACTTAGTCGATCATCTTCTTCTAACTTGTCTTCCGTCTCAATTGATCTGGGGTATATATTTCACTAGGGACCTGCATCACTTTAGGAGATTGGACTACCTCTCTTATGATAGTTTTGGCCTCGACTACTATCTTTGCATCTACTACCTCTGGACTTGAATATAAGCAACCAAAATTTCACTTGTGGTGGTTCAAAATATAAATAAATCCCAACTAATTTCACCCTATTTAATGACCTCGTAACAAAATACCATTTAATTAAATTCAGATTTTATTTTTCAATGACCCTATTTAATGAAGCATGTAGAGAGTGTGTTTCCACTCATAACAAGTTTCAATAAAATTGAAGTCTTTCATGTAGGATAATTTAAAGAATACAATTAATTTTTAGATGACATCAAGAAAATTAAATGAAGTTAACTAATTTTTTTAATTAACATGAGTTAGTTTTTTTTGCTCATATTCGAATCTAGAGGAGTACTTCATTTACATAGTTTTTTTTTTTTTGGTAAATTCATTTTCATAGTTGATTGTTGCCTTTGTCATCTTCTTTTCTAATTGGGACTTGAACCCAATGTCTCCTAACACACTTAGTTAAATTTCTACTTAACCAATAAAGCTAAAAATTAGCGCCTACTTTAGCCTCAAGTGTGAGGAAATTACAACTAAAATTGATATACAAGGAAATCCTATCAAATTAGAGTTTAGAGGTAATGACTATTTGGTCCTCTTTTTTAGGAAAATTAAAATACATCAAAATAAAAGAAATTATGAATTTTGACCCATGAGTATGAAGGTTAAAGTTGACCCAAGCAAGGAAGTCAACTCCTCATGAACTGGGCTTCTTGTGCCCCTTTGCTGGCCCAGCTACCCATGCTCTAGTCTTCTCTCCAAGCAGTTTGCCTTCTCCTCTTCTCATGTGAAGTAGAATATGTAGTTGCCTCTCATGTTACTTGTCTTGCTTTATGGTTGGAATCATTGTTAGAGGAAATGCGAATTAATTACAATAAATATTTTCTTTTTATTGACAACAAACCAACTACACGATTAGTGAAAAATTCTATAGCACATTGAACAAGTAAGTACATTAAGACTAGATTTTATTTCTTGGGAGACCAAGTGAACAAGGGAAGGATAGAGTTGGCCTATTGTTGTATATAAGTGTAGGTTGCTAGTGTACAAACAAAATCATTGAAGGAAGATCGATTCAGATAATTAAGGAAAATGATAAGAGTTGTTCCATTAGATCATTTGAAGTTAGAAGTTGTGTTGACCAAAAAAAAAAAAAAGAAGTTAGAAGTTGTGGTGTAATTCAAATGTATACGGTAGTTAGAAGTTGTTGTATTTTTGCTATTAGTTCTTACTGTTGATAGGTGATGGCTTGTGGCAAATGGTGTGGGACTGTAAACAACTAGTATAACTACTAACACTTGATTCATAATTAAAATTCTTCTCATTCGATCCCTCTCTCTCCTTTTTTTCTCTCATCATCCCCATATTCCCACAGTGAGCATTCTCCAACATACACCTGCCTATAAGATTCCGTAATTTTTTTGAAAGAAAAAAAAAACTCTATTAACACTAGAATGTCGTATCTATTATCTAATCTATTACATATATAAAAACTGAATCACAAGCTATTACATTGACACCCCACCTCTAAAATTGCCACATATGTCCAATTTTGCCACATCAAAAATAATATGAGGTGGCACCTCTAGATTTTATCTTTGCTTGCAATATATTGATAGGAACCCTATTCCAAAATTTATAAATCCATTTTCTTTGACTTCACAACCCTCCATCTTCAAGTCACCTTGAGGCAGTAACTCATGCCTCCTCTACTTCCATGGCGGGCCCGCTGTGTTTTCTTTGTGAGACAAAAAAAAACTCCACTCTCATTTGTAGCTCTCTTTGACTCTCTCCCTAAACCTCAAAGATATGCCATCGCCGTGTAGATGTCAACCTATGCTAAAAAAGCTCAAAGCCTCGCTCGCCGTACTCATCCCACGAGGTTGAGTTTAAATGGCTCTAACAAAAGGTTTTTTTTTCTTTTTATCTTTCTTTCTTCTTTTTATCTTTCGCATCAAACCCATGGGGTTTCTTTTTCTTGCACAATTGAATGGCTTTGACAAAAGGTTTTTCTTTTTTCTTTTTATCTTTCGCGTCAAAACCATGGAGTTTCTTTTTCTTGCACAATCCAATACATCGGTAGGTTGAGATGAATAAATCGATCATTGGCCATAGCAAACAAAAATATCTCTTTATGGTAAGTTTCAAACAAACAAGATCAAGGTTTTCTGGTAATTTGAATTGAAATGATGGTTACGTTAGCTTTGCTATAATTCAATCAAATTTCATTTGCTTTATTTTTATTTAATATCAATTAACATGTGTGATAAAATCATTGCTATTAATTGAAATTCAATTGATATATGAGATTTATTGAAATTCAATTCATTTTCTATTTTAATTCTATCAAATTTATTAAAATTCAATTGATATATTAGCTTTCAATTCCAACCAATTGATTAGCATGATTATTTCATTTCAAAAGTTTCATACGTTACAATACTTTTATTATTTGATTTATTATATATAATCCTATTGCATGTTACACTATTAACATATTGTTAATATTTTTATTTATTTCAATAATATATTATATACGTGAATTGTCTTTGAGAACAATGTCAATACACATCTCAGGCTCCATGATTTCATGAGTTGTCAACTCTCACAATCTTTTACCCATTTATATTCCTATTTTTCTACCCGTTTGTCTAATTCGAATGACCTATTTACTACTAGTCGTCCAATGTTAAGAATTTATTTACGTTTACAAACCGTTACATTCCGCTATTTAATCTTTAAAACTTCTTTGTGATAAAGTAATTGCTATCAATTAACATTCAATTGATTTGTTAGTTTATTGAAATTTAATTGATTTCCTATTTTAATTCTATCAGATTTATTAAAGTTCAATTGATATATTAGCTTTCAATTCCAACCAATTGATTAGCATGATTATTTCATTTCAAAAGTTTATACATTACAATACTTTTATTATTTGATTTATCATATATAATCCTATTGCATGTTACACTATTAAAATATTGTTAATATTTTTATTTATTTCAATAATATATTATATACGTGAATTGTCTTTGAGAACAATGTCAATACACATCTCAGGCTCCATGACTTCATGAGTTGTCAACTCTCACAATCTTTTACCCATTCATATTCCTATTTTTCTACCCGTTTGTCTAATTCAAATGACCTATTTACTACTAGTCGTCCAATGTTAAGAATTTATTTTACGTTTACAAACCGTTATATTCCGCTATTTAATCTTTAAAACTTCTTTGTGATAAAGTAATTGCTATCAATTAACATTCAATTGATTTGTCAGTTTATTGAAATTCAATTGATTTCCTATTTTAATTCTATCAGATTTATTAAAGTTCAATTGATATATTAACTTTCAATTCCAACCAATTGATTAGCATGATTATTTCATTTCAAAAGTTTCATACCTTACAATACTTTTATTATTTGATTTATCATATATAATCATATTGTTACATTGTTAACATATTGTTAATATTTTTATTTATTTTAATAATATATTATATACATGAATAAACTTTTGAGAACAATATTGTCAATACACATCTCAGGCTCTGTGATTTAATGAGTTGTCACTCTCACAATCTTTTACCCATTCATCTTCCTATTTTTCTACCCGTTTTTCTAATTCAAATTACCTATTTACTATTAGCCATCCAATGTTAAGAATTTATTTTAGGGTTTGTTACATTCCGTTATTTAATCTTTAAAACTTCTTTGTGAAAAATTATTGCTATTAATTGAAATTCAATTGATATATCAGATTTATTGAAAATTCAATTGATTTCCTATTTTAATTATATCAGATTTATTAAAATTCAATTGATATATTAGCTTTTGATTCCAACCAATTGATTAGCATGATTATTTCATTTCAAAAGTTTCATATGTTACAATATTTTTATTATTTGATATATCACATATAATCTTTTTTTACACTATTAACATATTGCTAATATTTTATTTATTTCAATAATATATTATATACGTTGATAAACTCTTGAGAACAATGTCAATACACGTCTCAGGCTCCATGATTTTATGAGTTGTCACTCTCACAATCTTTTACCCATTCATCTTCCTATTTTTCTACCCGTTTTTCTAATTTGAATGACCTATTTACTGTTAAGAATTTATTTTACGTTCACAAACCGTTACATTCCGCTACCCAATCTTTAAAACACCCTTTATGTATTAAAAACTCATTTTACGTTTTAAATCCGTTACATTCCAACTATTTAATCTTTAAAACTTCTTTTATATAATAAAATCATTTTACTCCATTAGTTTCACATCGAAATCGATACCATTCATTCCAAATACAAATGTTTGTGTTAAAACACCAAAGTTCCATCTACTCGAATCCATCATGTGCTACTCGAATCCATCAGTGCATAAATGTCATTAAAAATCTTAATTACATTTAAATAATCCAAATATAACATCAAATTTATATGATGTTAAATACATAAATGTGGTCATACCAAAAGTCTTTTATCATTGATCCATAACTTCAACTAAATATGTAAAACCAAATTCAATCACACAAATCTCAAAAATTATTTCACTTACATTTAACATAACAATATTTATTACATTATAAATAACTTAAATATTATCGAATTAAAATTAAAAATAGCAGTTGTTATCCCAAATCATACAGTACCAACATTTTGATGAAATAAATTCAATATTCCTTAATTTAAAACTATCATTTATAAAACTAAAAAAATGTTGGTGCCAAACAAATCTCAGAAAGATATTTTCCACTTCAAATGATAACACCAACACAATTCTCACTTTTAATTATTTAGTTACTTTTTTATTTTAAATAATTTTTAATATTTTAAAATTCACAAGATTTTTATTGAAAAAATTTATAAAATGACAAATAATATGAACTTTATATTAAGATTTTTTATTAATAAAATTATCAAAACTATAATTTATACTATAATTTTTTAAACTTGTGAAAGATGTTGATCTAGAGGTAATTTATTTTAGTAAAACATTTCATAAAGAAACCTTTTTTAAAATGAAATTGCATTTTTGAAAAGAAAATTAAGTGGATTCTATTATTATTATTATTCCACTCAAAACAAAGGTAATATGCTCCCAAGAACCATTTCTCTTAAGCCTCATGATTTCTCTATTTTAAATTTTAAAAATCTTCAAAATATTTATGTACAATAACAAATTTTTTAATTTTATTTATAAATGAATTTTAGCCAATAAAATACCAAATAATGTGCCGTTCTCAATACTTTAATAATGGAGTGGAGACAACCGTCTTTTAAAAAAAAGATTTTTTTAAAGCATTGTATTATAACTTTTTAATATTGCAAACTCTGACCTTTTGTAATAAGATCATACAATGCAATCCAATTTATACAATTTTACACTATAAAGCTACACTTCGGTAGCACAACCACTTATTCAATTGTTGATATTCATTATAAAGATTTATATAACTAAATAAGAAGTTAAACATAATTTTTTCTAAAATTATTATGCTAAGCTTATTTACATTTTTTTTATAATAATTGCACAACTTCTCAACACAACACAATAATTAAAAAATGTTCTTCTACTAACTTCAACATTTAAAACACAAATTTATGCTCAATTAATTGTAAGTTTTATTACATTTTATCTCACAACACTAATTTCACTATTGATATATTTGCAGTACTTAATTATAATTTTCTAATCTATAAAATAAATAAATAAATAAAACCTTTTACTTTCCGAGCACCGCGCGGGCCTAAACATAGTTTAATAGAATAGTCATGCTTTTTTTCCCTCTATTAAACGAGCCTTAGCAATGGAAGTAAAGGTATTCATATCCAATCCAATGCAAACCGCATAAACCAAATCAAACCAAAATCCAAAAGATTAAAAATCACAAAAATCAAAATTATTTTATTGGATTGGATTGGTCTTCGGATCCTATGTTGAAAACTGATCTAATCCAATTCAAACCGAACTTATATATACATATATTATTATATATAAAATAATCATATATTTATACTTGTATACATATATATTTATGAAAATACTTATACTAATATATTTTTTATGATTTTATTATCTAATATCATGTTAATATTTTTATAAATATATCAATTTAAAACTAGTTTTAAATTAGTTTTCATGTCTCATGTCCTTATTTTTATATAATTTTATATTTATTTTAATAAATATAAGTTTCAATAAAAAATGTTTACTATTATTTCATAATGTTATCACTTTTATCTAATATTTATTGTCTCTTTAAAAAATCGAAAATCAATTCAATTCAATTCAATTTAAATTGGATCGGATTTGAAAAAATATCAAAACTATTCAAATGATGAAATGATAAAACCGCAATGATCGGATTAGATGTTTTTTTGCCTCAAAATAGATTCAAACCGAACCGCGAACACCCCTCATGGCAAATCTTTGGTGTGTGAGAAGTAAAGAAGTCGATCTTTAGCAAGTAAACAAGTTTAACGCGCCTCAGCAACTACTCCCTCCGCACTCGAATATAAACAACAACAAAAACCACCTATTGTGGTTCAAAATATAAGTAAATCCCAACTAATTTTACCTTATGAATGAACTCGTACCAAAATACCCTTTATTTATATTCAGATTTTATTTTCCAATGGCCCTATTTAATGAACAATGTTTTCCCCTTGAAACAAGTTTCAATAAGATTGAAGTCTTCCATAAAGGGTAATTTAAAAAATACAATTCATTTTTAGATAATATCAAAAAAATTAAATGAGATTAACTAACATTATTAATTAGCGTGTTCCAGAATATAATTAAGTTTCGAATACGGTACATGACTCCTATGAATAATGTGCAGAACATATAATTCCATCTTTATTTTTTATATTAATTTCTTCCATTTAGAAAATATTTGTACTGCGTAATTAAATTAAAGGAACAATAGAGTATGAACACTTTGAGGATAATATTTAAAATGATACAAATGCAAAATTTTCATGTCTTCTTCGTAAAAAAAAAAAATCGTATTTAATTTTTATGAAATTATTTTACATATTAATCGTTATTAGGTGTGTTCCTAGGACGGGTTGGGACGAGTTTTACATGTCCCTAACCCGGCCTTAATTTTTGACCGGGCCAATTTTATGGACCCGAACCTGTCCATAAACCCGAAGAGACCCGATGATGTGCATGTCTAAGTAAGACCGGGTCTGAGTAGGACAGGACCGGGTTGGCCCGATATATAAGCTAAATATAATCATGAAATGATCATATAACAATGTTCAAAAGAAAATAGTTCATACAATTAATAAATATATTGTATACAATAAAATATCTCTTAATGTATGCAATATTTTTTACTTTTTAATTACTAAACCAAGAATAACATTATATCATTATATAATTTTATGTAAAGAATCTTTTTTTAAAGGTAAATAGAGGAAATTTAGACTCAAAAACCTCATCTAAAATGAAAAACAATAAGATTAGGAGTTAGGACTTTACATAATAGAAAATCATAAGTAATAAATATTATATTTATATATAAAGTACGGGCCGGGTAACCCGAAGGTTAACCCGAACCCGTCCTCAACCCGAAGCCGGGTCAAAAAATGAGACCCAATAAGACCCGGTTTGGTTCTATTCTTTCTTGTAGGACAGGAACAGACCCGAACCGAGTAGGACGGGTTGGGATAGGTCAAAGGGACGGACCGGGTCTTGAACACCCATAATCGTTATATTAGATAAAGTCAATTATTGTAAATAAACTCTCCGTGCATCACATGTATAAGTCTGGTTCATATTAAAAAATAATTAAGCACAATCCGAACCCGAATTGCTTGAAAAAGACAATTTAAATTAACAACGTTTTTAAAATCGGACCGATGATTGAACCGGTAAAGACACTAATTCACAGTTCAATTGTTCAACCGTGGTCGAACTGGTAATAATTAAATATATATTTTTAATATTATCTAATATCTTAAGTAATAAAATAACATAAACTTATAAAGAAATCACGATATATAAGATTATAAATAAATATAAAGGACATTATTATATGTATCATAAAATAAAAAAATTAATAATAATTAATTAAATAATAAATATTTATTTGAAATCCTTAAAAATTTATTCTTATTTATCACAAAAATATTTTAGATTAAATAAAAAAACTAAAAAATCCAAAATTTGAAAACTGACATGTTCAACCGGTTTGATCACACAAATTTTTTACCAGTTTTCACCGCTTCTTGGCCGGTTCAACCGATTCTGAAACCAACCGATTTTTAACATAATATGGACCGGTTTGGATAACTATGTAAATTAACGCTTATCTAACTTTCAGACAATTTGTCAAATAAACATGTTACGGTTTAAACCTAAGACCCAATAACCTAAATGACCCATAGACAATAATATAATTATAATATCTATGATTATATCTGCCATTATTACAAATACCTGCAAACTTACCCCTTTTTTGTATATGTCCACTTACCATATTTATACAGAGAAAACCCCTTTAAATACAGAACGATAACAGTTCATAAGGTACGCAATCTCACTCAATCAATCACTTTGACTGTTTTATATATTTGACTTGGGCGTCGGAGTCCCTTTGCAGGTACAAATATTTAAACTTCGTCGACCCAGACCCAGATCCGAGTTCATTCCTGCTGACTCAGACCCAGGTTCGAGTTCCATCCCAGAACATTTGGCGCTAGAAGAAGGGCCTCCCCCTCTCCAGCATGACGGTCACAACCCGTCTCCAGACAACAAGGCCTCGTCCTCAACCGACACCCGAGGGATGGGTGGAGGATCTCGGAGCCCAAGACGAGTTCGTAGAACAGGAAGGAACATCACACCCTCAGGACGAAACCGGTCCGCGTGAGGAGGATCACCAATCCGACTCACAAGACGAGGTTATTCGTCATCTCGAGGCTCAACTCAAGGCACTTCAGGAACAACGCCAGCAGTCGTTCCGCGAACCTCGTCCCCACAAAGCAGTCGAAGAGTCGGCTGTAAGTCATCTAGAAGAGCGCATCCGACACTTGGAGCGCAGCGTCAATCCTCAACCCCAGCCCACAACCCATTCCCGGCCTAATTCGGACCGAGATCAGCAAGAGGTCCAGCAACCAAGATCCGTTGTTGGTCCTGCCCCATTCCGGCACCCATTCTCTGAAAGACTGGCCCGGGTCGAGATACCTAAACAATACAGAGACGCTCTCCCTATTGAAACCTTCAATGGGACCACAGACCCGGTCAAGCACTTAGACGTCTTTACCAATGAGATGTTGTTCATTGACGCCCCTGAAGCCGTCATCTGTCGTTCTTTCCCAAGGACTCTGAAAGGAGAAGCCTTAGCTTGGTTCAAGACCTTTCCCTTGAGATCCATAGACTCATGGGACGACATCAGTCTACCTTCCTGGGATGGTTCACCATCTCCACTGAAATCCCCAGGGATCAATTCACACTAGCTAAAGTCAAGCAACACAAGGATGAACCCCTCAGGACCTTTCTGTCCCGGTTCTATAAAGAATGTGCCCTTATCCCGGACCTGGCCGAGAATGTCCAACTTGTATGCGCCATCTTGGCCCTCTCACCAGGTTCACCACTTGTTGTCTCCTTATCAGAAGAACCGGTCAGGTCCATGGAGCAATTCAGACAAGGTTCACACAAATACGTGGGACGAGAAGCCCACTTAGCTGGGGCTGCCAAACATGACACTAACCAAGGACAGGACCGAGAGTCTTACCATGATCGACATAAAGGAAAGGATCGCGGACATCATCACCAACAGGACCAACGTCGGCCCCCGAAAGGCCGATATAACTCCTATGCCCCACTAAACACCAACCCGGGAAAGATTCTGAAGGAAGTAATGCACACCGAACTGTCCGACATACCAAAACCCCCACCATTGAAGGCTTCAGCTCAGAAAGACAAGTCCAAATATTGCTCTTTCCATGAAGGGTACGGACACAACACTGATGAGTGTATACGGCTGCGGGATCTCATTGAGCAACTCATCCGAGACGGCCGCCATTCTCGCTATGTGAAGAAGAACCTGTCACAGGGAGGCTACGAAAGAATGAAGAACGAAAGAGAAGGGGGTAGTGACAAGAAGCGCAAGCGTTCCACCTCCCCCAAGAAATATGACCATAACAAAGATACCAATTATGGTCCTAGTAACCACACAACTCAGACCACACCAAGAGTGCGAATCAACATGATTTCAGGGGGATTCGCCGGAGGAGGACTGTCAAACAACTCCAGGAAGAGACACCTCCGGGAAATCTACAGTGTCAACCAGACCGACGTGCAGATCACGACTAGAAGACCCCCAAACCCGGTCATCACCTTCTCGGACGAAGATTATTTTGATGATGTGGAAGACCATGATGATCCTTTCGTGATACGATCCCTCATAGGAGATGGAGATGTCGGACGCATTTTTGTTGACCAAGGCAGCTCAGCCGACATCCTTTTTTACAGGACCTACACCCAACTACTGTTGCCCCCAGAATCACTATTGCCCTACTCAGGGGATCTGGTAGGCTTCTCTGGAGAAAGGATCCAACCCAAGGGATACCTTCAAACAATGCTCAGAGTCGGCACAGAGACCGAGAACAAAGCTATCTCAGCCAAATTTCTGATAGTCGACTACCCTAGTTTGTACAATGCCATCCTGGGACGACCATCCCTGAATGCACTAGAAGCAGTCATCTCCACCAAGAACTTGGTGATGAATTTCCCAGGCCGAGACGGCAAGGTGATCACAATCCAAGGAGACCGCAAAGAAGCAAGGAAGTGTTACAATGTCGCTCTGACCACCATGCCCACATCATAGCAAGAAAAGCTGACACCCACGGGGCAGGTCCTCATGATCGATCTCGACCCTAGAGCCGAGTTTGATGCAAAACGTCAAGATAGGATAGAGCTAGCCACAAAAACAAAAACATTCCAAATTGGAACTACCGCTGAACAGACGACCAAAATCGGTTGTGATATGGATCCTACTATGGAAGAAAGATTGAAGGAGCTACTCACCAAGAACTCAGACTTGTTCGCCTGGACCTCAGCCGACATGCCTGGCATTGACCCCAACTTCTGCTGCCACAAGTTATCTGCTGACCCCAAAGTCAAACCGGTCGCTCAGAAGAAGAGGAAAATCGGCCTTGAAAGACAGCAAGCAGCAAACCAACAAGTAGAAGAGCTCCTAAAAGCCAACTTCATCAGGGAATGCAAGTACGTCACGTGGCTCTCCAATGTCGTCCTTGTGAAGAAGTCATATGGAAAGTGGAGAATGTGCGTAGACTACACGGACTTGAACAAAGCCTGCCCTAAAGATCCCTTCCCACTCCCCAATATCGACCAACTAGTCGACAATTCGTCAGGATACCGTTGGTTGTCCTTCATGGACGTCTACTCAGGCTACAACCAGATCCCAATGGTCCGAGACGATGAGGAGAAGACAACTTTCATCACTGACAAGGGAATTTGCTGCTATACAATGATGTCGTTCGGTCTGAAGAATGCCAGCGTAACATACCAGAGAATGATGACCAGAGTCTTTGGAGACTTAATGGGAAAAACTGTTGAAGTCTACATAGACGACATCATAGCCAAAACCGCAGATGGAGGCAATCATGCAGCCGACTTAGAGGTCATCTTCGACCGCCTTCGAAGGCACAACATGAGACTCAATCCCCTTAAGTGCTCTTTCGACGTGCCATCAGGACACTTCCTTGGATTTCTTCTTACCAGCCAGGGTGTAGAAGCCAACCCGGACAAATGTAAAGCTGTGTTGGAAATGCAAAGTCCGACTTGCATCAAAGAAATCCAACAACTCAACGGGAGGATCACTGCTCTGAGCCGATTCATCCCTAAGGCGGCCACAACCTCCCTCCCATTCTTTCAGCTCATTCGCAAAGGAAAGTCCTTCAACTGGACCAATGAATGTGAAGCCGCCTTCCAGCACCTCAAAGAGACACTAGCAAATCCCTCCATCTTGGTCAAACCGGCCCCAGGGGAACATCTCTACCTCTACATCTCGATAACCAACCAAGCCATAAGCTCCGTCTTAATCAAAGAAGAAGGACGCAACCAGCTCCCCATCTACTTCATCAGCAAAGCACTCCAGGGAGCCGAGTTGAGATACCAGAAACTAGAAAAGGCCGCTCTAGCCCTCTTAACCACCGCCCGCAGGCTGCGACACTAATTTCAAGGACACAAAGTCACGGTGTGAACCGACTTACCCCTCAAACTCGTCCTCCACAAGCCAGACCTTTTCGGACGAATGACATCTTGGGCAGTAGAGCTCTCCGAGTTCGACATTAGCTTTGAAGGCCATACCGCTCTCAAGAGCCAGATCCTGGCCGATTTTGTTGCAGAAATGATCCCCCTAAACACACCCCCAACTCTGAATGGACCATCTTCGTGGATGGCTCATCCAACAAAATGGGCGCAGGAGCCGGGATATTCCTAGAAGGACCCAATGGAATTTGCATCGAAAAATCACTGAAGTTCGAATTCTCCACTTCCAACAACCAGGCTTAATATGAGGCATGCATAGCCGGTTTGATAATGGCGAAGGAGGTGGGAGCCAAGAAAGTTTTAGTGTGCAGTGATTCACTACTGATGGTATCTCAGATCAAGGGAAAATACCAAGCAAAGGAGCCACTGCTACAAAGCTACTTGGAGAAGGTAAAGATATCAAGCGACGGGTTTGAGGAGATCACTTTCCAACACGTCCCAAGAACTGAGAACACCAGAGCCGACATACTCTCCAGGTTGGCAAGCACTAAAAAGCTGGGTAACAACAAGTCAGTCCTACAAGAAGTCATCTCGTCCCCAATAATCTCGAACGCAGCCATCCTGGCAATTGAAGAAACTGAATCATGGATAACCCCCATTAAATCTTACATTTTGACAGGCAAACTCCCAGAAGATGAAAGGAAAGCAAAGAAACTGAGACGGCTAGCATTTCGGTTCATAGTCATCAAAGACAAGCTGTACAAGAAGGGATTCTCAACCCCCTTACTCAAATGTGTTGAAGTTAATGAGGCCAAATACATTTTGGCCGAGCTACATGAAGGCAGCTGTGGAAATCACCAAGAGGGAAGATCATTATCAAGAAAAGCCCTCATAGCCGGGTATTACTGGCCAACAATGTTGCAGGCATCCATGGATTATGTCAGAAAATGCGAAGTGTTCCAGAAAAACAGCTCCATCCACCATCAACCCTCTTCCGAGTTACCACTATGTCGGTCCCATGGCCCTTTCACCAATGGGGCATTGACATACTCGGTCCTTTTCCCCCAACTCCAGGACAAGTCAAGCTTCTAGTGGTGGCAGTGGAGTACTTCACCAAATGGATTGAAGCAGAACCCATGGCCACAATCACGTCAACTAAAGTCCAAAAGTTCTTCTATAAGAACATCGTCTCTAGGTTCGGGATTTCACACTCCGTAATCACGGACAATGGAACCCAGTTCACTGATAGAAGATTCAGGGAGCTCTTAGCAGGATTGAAGATTAAGCACCACTTCACCTCAGTTGAACACCCACAAACCAATGGCCAAGTCGAGTCTGCAAACAAGGTAATCCTTAAAGCCCTTAAACGCAGATTAGACAATGCCAAAGGAAACTGGTTGAACAACTCGATCATGTGCTCTGGGCATATCGAACCACCCCACAATCATCCACCAATGAAACTCTTTTCCGCCTTACCTATGGGACTGAAGCACTTATCCCAGTCGAGATTGGAGAGCCAAGTTGGAGGGTAGAAAACTTCAACCAAGATACCAACGACAAAGCTATACTTGAAGAGCTGGATTTTCTTGATGAAACCCGGGCGGTGGCACATATCCAGGATTCAACCTTAAAAGAACGCCTCACAACCCGGCACAGCTCCAAAGTAACGGCCAGAAGCTTCCAACCCGGAGACCTAGTCTTACGTAGGGCCGACATTGGCAACAAAAACGCAGCCCAAGGAAAATTCGCTGCAAACTGGGAAGGTCCCTACAGGATCACCGAGACGACTGGGAATGAAGCATACAAGATAGAAACACATGAAGGAAAAGCCGTTCCAAGATTTTGGAACTCGGACAAACTCAAGACTTACTATTCGTAGTTGGTATCTAAATGTTTATACTTAGGAAATTTAGGGTTATTAGTAGCTCATTTTGTTAAAACCGGATGCGAAGAGTATCCCGGTCATGAATTCCAACCTTTATTCAATAAATCGATGCGAAGAGCATCTTAAGACCAAAAACGTCCCCTGACTCGAACGCTGACAAAGCCAAATTTATCACGTTACAAGCGTATTAACACGTTAAAAGCGCAAGTCCGAGAATAAAAAGCGTACTTAAAACGTTAAGAGCGCAAGTTTGAGGATAAAAGCGTTAAAAGCGCAAGTCCGAGAATAAAAGCATTACAAGCATACAAAACGTTAAAAGCGCATAAATGTAAACCGAGAAAGACACATGAGAACTAATCAAAGTCAGGATGAATTTAAAATGCCAGTTTCTACAAAGTTAGAACTGAGAAAAATTACAAGTTCAAATAAAAGGGGGTCACTCTTCATACGGGCCGACTTCCTCCCCAGACGCAGCATCGATATACACCTTCTTTTCCACGTCGACCCGGCAGATCCTCCCCCGGAAAACTTCAAAATCGGTCGAAGACCCTTCTACCTTCAGACCGGGATTGAGTATTCCCAGTTGCGCCACGGCGTTTTCAAAGGAAGCACTGCCAATTTGCTGCGAAAGCTTCACGAGGTTGGCTTTTTCTCCATTGAACTTAGCCTGAGCCTTCTGTAAATTCTTACTCACAATATCGGTCAAAGCTGCCTCCGTCATCCCGGACGCTGGGGGAGCCACCTGCAATTTTTCCAAGTCGGCCTTCAACTTGGTTATCTCAGCCTCAAGGGCCTTATTCTTGTCTTTGGCCGACCTGTAGAACCCCTTATATTTCAACTTATCTTTTTTCTCTGTTTCCAACGCTTCTTGGGCAGCCTTGAGGTCCACCAACGCAGTATCCCTCTCCGCCGTCCAGGCATCTAAATCCGAGGTCACTCGGTCAAATTCCGGCATCACGTCAAGCCGCATGTACCTCATGAACGCAGCATGCTGGAGGCATTGGCGCTCCACATCTCCAAAATGTTCAATAGTCGGCACATTGTCATGGACCGACTTAAGAAAAGGATTATACAGGATGTGGTCCATCTCAGGGGTATCCAAATCCTCCTCCGAGTCGTACAGATTGACGCCCGACTCTGCAGAAGACTCTTCAACCCGGACCCTCTTGCTATTCTTGACCCCCTTCTTTTTCTTCTTTTGGGGGTGGGGAGCTTCATTACCACTCCCTTGTTCCTTCTCCTGATGAGCCGGGACGGTACCATCATTCAGGACGGGTTGCCCCCCAGCAGCAGGCTGAGTAAAGTCAAGATCGACATGCACGTCATCCCCTCGGTCAGCATTTGCGTTTTGGGCGTTCTGCAAAGCCCTCAGTTGCTTAAGTGTCACGCTAGCCATCGAAGCTGCAAACGAGAAGGAAATCAATAATTAGCCGGGATAGGATTGCAAAACAATAGTTAAACTAGGTACAAATCTCACCAATTCTTGAACCGGTATTACGAGTCGGACCGTCTAATATTTTCTTACTAGAAAATAACCCACACTCTTCAACTGACTTCATCAACAACTTCCTTACTGCGGAATCCTGTGGGGATAATGTCGACTCAGCCACTTCATAGCCGGACGACTTCTTGTCATAGTGCCTATCAGTCCAATAAATATAGAATCTGGGAGTGTTAGACGATTGTTCCTCCCAAAACGGCTTCACACCTTTAATTGCTTATATTTGGAAGAACTCTTGCTTGAAAGTGATGTTCCCCCTCTTGGCCGACTCTGCATAAGGGGTTAGCAACCTACGATCACTAAAACCCCTTAATGAGATCCAACTCTTTAGAGTCTCACTCTTTTTACCCTTCGGGTGCTTCCTCAACACTTTGGAAAAACAACTTTACATAAGGGGTGAAGCCGAACTCGGCCATTATCAACTCAAAACACCTTATGAAGGCCCATGAGTTGGGATGCAACTGCGAGGGTGCACAATTCAAATACATTAACACCCTCTCTTCAAAGTCGGTGAAAAGGCAGCCTCAACTTTACTTTCGAATGAAAATAATCATAAGTGTATAAAGAGGGTGTATTGGTTTCGGAAAGGTGACACACCCGACTCCCCCGGGGTGGGATGACGACATTATAATTGTTCTTCATCTCGGTCGTATCAAAAATCTCTAAATCAAATAGTCGTTCTTGGCAGTGCTCCGGACAGCCAGGCCTATAGGGACTGCATGTGCCAACTACCTCCGAGTCTACCCACCTATACCTATCATCCCAGAGAGGAATAGCGTAATCCTGGGAATCGTGAGGCTCAGCCATCTCACCACCTTCAGAGGCCGTATAACAACTTCCTACATCAGCGTCCGACTCGGACCAGTCAAAAACACTATCACACGAACCCGACTCGGATCCCACAGGAAATTCACTCCCCTCAATCCCGGTTACACCCCTAGGCTTCACAGGAACCGCGTTCAACCGCCTTATAATCTCAGCTACTTAAGGGCTAAAACCCTCATGGTTCCCACAAGACGATTGACTCTTCGACACCCACGATTCGGGTTTCCCAGGAAGAACTTCCACTGATCCACTATCACCCATTTATATTTAAAAAGAAAAAAAAGAAAAACAATAAACAAAGGGAAGGAGGAAATACCTGAAAGTCGGATTTGGATTTGTGAATAACGCACAAAGACGGTTCTATTTCTGGGAATCGTTCTCTCAGAGGAAGCCAACTCACAAAAATAAACTAAGGATCGAATGTAAAAGTGGTAGCTCTCACCACTGATCCCTTATTTATAGGACCGAAAAGGCCCATAACTTGCTACGGCCCAAGAAGTCAAACCATCACGACCTTGTCAGAAAGCGAAACGTCACTCGAAAAGCGAAGCGTCACAAGAAACTGAAACGTTTCAGGAAAAATGAAACGTCACAACGGATTAACTGTCAAACAACTTGTCTCGGCTCATCCTGAAAAAGACTCGTCTCGAACCACCATATGAGACTCGTCTGGAATCAGTTCATTGGAAACTCGTCTCAAACCACAACACTCAAGTAAGAGACCCGTCTCGAACGGCGACATTGTTGACATAGTTCAACTCTGACCGCAGGCAAGCCATCTTGTCCAAAGTACATACGCCTACATAAACACCCTCCTCAAATGCCAATGTCGGCCCAGCGCGCAGGAAAATACTTGAGCTCAAAACCAACTTCATCAAGTCGACTTGAGCTGAGGGACTTCTGTTTCAGTCTAAACCTAAGGCCCAATAACCTAAATGGCCCATAAACAATATAATTACAATATCTATGATTATATCTGCCATTATTACAAATATTTGTAAACTTACCCCTTTTTGTATATGCCCACTTACCACATTTATACAGAGAAAACCCCTTAAAATACAAAATGATAACAGTTCATAAGGTACGCAATCTCACTCAGTCAATCACTTTGACTGTTTTATATATCTGAATTGGGTGTCGGAGTCCCTTTGCAAGTACACCCCCCGGGTTCAACTCGGATTTAAACTTCATCGACCCAGACCCAGACCCAGATCCGAGTTCATTCCTGCTGACTCAAACCCAGGTTCGAGTTCCATCCCAGAATAAAACATTTAAAAGATTTAGATATACTTAATTAAATTTATTAAGACTTGGTTGAAGCCTTGCTATTTGACTCCATTTGTAATGTGCAATTCTATGATTTTTTGTAAGAGTACAGTTATTTATACAACACAATACAACTTAGATAGATAAAGAAAGTCGAGAGAAGAGAGAGAAATATCGAATATAGTAAGTGATGTGATGAAGAGAAATAAAGAAAAAAAAATGTATTGTATAAATTGTATATTTTTGTTGTATTAATTTATTTTCTCTTTTTGTAATGTGCAATTCTATGATTTTTATTTATGATGCAGCGCTTCAAATCGAGAATCGCATATTACAAATCGAGCAGAATAGCAAGGCATTTTTCAATTAAATAATATGAAATGCAATTCGTACAATTTCACAACTTTATTTAGGGTAATTATAGGGTGGACCCTTTGAGTTTGGGCCTACCATAGACCATTAACTTTTTTTACTATAAAAAGTAATTTTAATTTTATAATATATAATAATAAATTTTTTAATATTAAATTTTTACTATTTATGGTAAAGGGTCTATGGTGGACCCAAACTCAGAATCCACCATATAATTACCCCTTTTTTTATTCCACTTTTCTCTCCCCATGATTTCTGTTTTCCTCTCACATGTTTTCTCATATAACAAAAGCTCAAGTAGAAAACTGATTCATATCATCCAGCCTTAGAACATTTCTTTGTCTATAATTTTTTCTTCCTTTTCTTGATGATGCATAAAACGGAACAGAAGAGTATAAATGGGTAACGTGAAAAATATCTAGGCACTCACGGTGTAAACGTGATCAAATGGATCATATATATGCTCGAGGCCTATGCAAGAAAAGACTGACAAAGAAGGGTAATTATATGGTGGACCCTTTGAGTTTGAGTCCATGATAGACCTTTACCATAAATAGTATAAATTTAATATTAAAATATTTATTAATACATATTATAAAATTAAAATTACTTTTTATAGTAAAAAAACTTAATGGTCTATGGTGGACCCAAAGTCAAAGAGTCCACCCTAAACAAAGAAACCCCGGAGACGCAAAGCCGAATACAACTACTTTAGTCCAGAAGTCAACACCGGGGTAAAAAACCAACTGTGACATCCTCAAAAGTACATTTGCATCACACTTCAATGATTCGAAAATTTCAAATATTGCTTATAATATTAGCAAGTGCAACAGCAACTTCCAAAATTATTAAAGTAAAACAAAAAATACGAGACAAACCAACGTGGGGGACATGAAAGACCAAAAATAGTCCAATTGACTGGGATACAAGAAATGATACAAAACTACACGTCTACTCCAAAGGAATAGTCATGAGGAAACTAAAATCATGACACCAGGAAACAAGGTTGACAGAACTTATTCTTAGGCAGGCCAATGACACCTTGTCTACTGGTTAAACAGGGGCACCCCACAATGCTACTTCAATTTGGACATGTGATACCTATGAAGGTAGATATGGAGTATAGACACAACCAATCCCATGCCTGTATGATAATAGTAAAGGAACATGGGAATCCAGCTTAAACCTAAACCTGGACACACTACCCACTACTGTTCTCTAGAAACCACAAAAGGAGAACCAAATAAGCTCCCGTCATACGAAAAAGAAAAGACGAGAGGAACAAATCAAGCCAAGTCTATAATAATACACAATGGGCCTGATTGCAAGTTTAACACAATGCTACATGGCATTACTGCAATAGTTTAACAAGTAAAGATATGAATGCACCTGATACTTCCACATCAACCTGCTCCAAAGTGATAAGACACACAAGTTTGTTCCTATGAAATTCGGTGTCATTCTACTTTGAAAACAGCTCCTTAGATGAATGTCCAATTATATAATTAACTCAGCACTGACTCTGAATTCACATGGTGACTGTTGCCCCCAGAATTACCATTAAATCCAACTACTGGTATAGAGCGTTGAGCAAAATCAAGTAATATTTTTTTCTGCCGATCATCAGTGTGAGGTAGACTTGCACGCAAGAGCTCAACTGGCATTTCCCTACTAATTACCCTAGCAGCATCTGACCCAATGACAGCCATATTTGGTGTCCCTTGAATAAGGAATTGTTGCATGATACTATCATATTTATTCACACAATACTTGGTCAGAAGACCAAAGAATTCATCAAATGAAGCCTGCCAAAGTGAACGATTTGCAATATTATAGTTGCTAGCAGCATGAGGATCAGTTAGAAGTTCAGTAGCTCTCTCAAGCACTGATACTAAAATAAGCGAAGTCCCATCTCCAGCAGGGCTTCCAAGGGGACGTAAAGGAGGCTTCTCAGAAGAACAAACAACTGCTGCTAGACAAGAACTAAGTGCACCAAGATCCATTTGACGGATGCACTTTGAAACAACCCTTGCAAGGTTACTTACAGTTTTCTGCGGCAGCTGGATCAGAGGGAAGGCCACCAAATAAGAATCTTAAGTGACTTAAGATGGCCATGCAGACTATTCGCATAAGCTCACCACCAGGAAAAAGTAGTTGAAGGTACCTAGCAAGCAGTTTTCGACCCTTCGGTAGAGAAACTATCCTGAGAAAAACAACATCATCTTTTGCAGCATGCGCAACTGTATGTTGACTCTTTCTGAGTGGATCAACTAAATGAAGTGAGGCTGCAAGTCCTTCCAAAACACCCTGTCGTTTCTGTTTTAATTGAATTCCACCATCTTGAAGCTGATTAAACTGTAGGAAACGGTCAATATCATCTATGTCAAGGAGAAGACAAAGACCATCCTCAATTGCGACCCTTGCTGCAAGCATTGGCTCCTGTTCAAGGGGCTTCTCTGAAATGTTTTGCTCAGGGCTACCAGCACGAGAGGAATTTGGGGGATCAACTTCTAGTAGAGGACGGGGCCTGCGAATTGATGAGAATGGAACCCTCCCTAGGGCATCAACCTGAAGAAAAGCATGTGGTTCAGTATTCGCAGAGGCTCGTAGAGGGAGTTCCCTTATTTGAGTTGGACAGAAGTGATGCCTCAATTTAGCACCTGAAGATTTTTTTGCAAGACAGCCTTGGTGGTAATAATCATCAACATATGGATCATTACTATGTGTTGCTGCAAGCTGCATTCTAAGAATATTCTCAATTTCCTCAGTCGTCATGTACTTAGACCTAAATCGGGGCCATCCACTATTGCTTCTATGGCTACTCATATCAAAACCCTGTGGAGGAAACCTGAGATTCTGTCCTATTTGAGCTGATTTTGGCATTTGATCCCTCAGTTCCATAAGCCCAAGCATCTGCATCTGGTCATATTTGTGAATCATGGGTAAACCTGATGAAATATTGGGGTAATCTCCAGTATATAACCCTGCCTGGTTGACCAATTGATTCTGTATTCGCTGATTAAGAGGGGGACCGGTAGGAAATTGGCGCATGTTTCCACCAAAAGGTGACCCATGGTTTAATCCACCCAACTGTAGTGCAGAATTAGAGAAATGAGAACGATTTTGAGAAGATGGTGCCATCTGAGCTCCTACAGCATGATAAGGCATGTTTAAGTGGCCTGTATTATGACTTGGAGAAGCCTGCTGAGCTCTACCACCTGGTGGAGGATAAGAAGTAAAAGAAGAGTTTGGTACCAAAATTGGTTCACTAGGAAAATGAGGAAGCTCCTGTTGCTTGTCAGGATATAAAGATGTTCTGTACAAGGACCTTGATTCTTCTAAGTGTGCAATGGAGGAATGTGGCTGTGACGACCATCGTTTGCTATCCTGAGTAGTTTCAGAATCATATAAATGCTGATCAAACCATTTAGGAACTGATTCACTAGAGCAATGTTGGAGGGATTGTTGTTGTTGCTGCCTTTGCTGCTCAGGATATGAAGATGTTCTGTACACGGGCTTTGATTCATGTAAATGGGCAAGAGAAGAATAAGGCTGTGACGACAGTCTTTTGCCATCCAGAGAACCTTCACTATCATAAGTATTCCGGTCAAACCAGTTAAGAACACCATCCCTTTGTGCCCATTCAGCCGTAGAATCTGGGTAAAGTATAAAAATATAAATAAATAAGTCAAGTGAAAAAAGATTGCAAACAGTGATAAAATAGGAATACTGAAATAAGCTGCTAAAAAGCCAAAAATACATTGGTTTAGTTTGGATTTAACTTCTCTACAAGAACTTCTTGAAGAAAATATAATGAATTAAGAAGGTAAAATGAATCCAACTTCTTTCATAAGTTGAATTAGTCTTTGCAACTTATCTTTTTCAAAAGCTAAGTTCTTGGTTCATTCAATTTTCTTCTTTTATAAGTTCTTCCAGAGAAGTTTATCTAAACTGACCCATGGTCACTTAGAAAACAAGACACATCACCTCAGCTTGATCCATCAATCTTCAGAAGCGTATTTTAAAAACACACACATACAAACCCTAACCTTCTGAGAGATAACAATGCTAGAGGCAATCCCTTTGATGAAAAAGCAATTAAGTAGTACAAAAACCCACAAGGACCATAACATTGACATCGCATTTTTTACAAAACAGGATAGATAAGATTGCTTACATGCACCAAAGTGTTTGTCAGTAAATGTTGATGAAAATTATAATAAAAATATATAGAACAGTTAAGAGAATCTGCCAACTATAGTTAATATTCAAAACAACTCAACTTGTTTCGTTGAATCATTGCCTTTCTACAACTCATGGACCACTATTGCCCTTGGTAGATCTAAAGTGTGACAAATCATTTTTACTCAGTCCATGGATCTTAGTTACACATAAACAAAGTCACATGCTTTCCTGCTATTGATATTCAATATAAATTGTTGGGAATATAGGGGCTGTTTATTTGTTGTTTTTGACTAGGATTTGATTTGTATTTGAGTTAATGCCCTGTTTTTCTAGATTACTGAAATTCAAGATTGTAAATCACTATATATAAACTCAATCATGTTATTTCCTCAAGTAATCACTATTGAGTATGTTAAGTCTAGTTATCAGTTTATAGATATCCTTACAAAAGTCTCTTTGAGGTCTCAGAGCCACTTTATCTAAAATAACCTCGGCACATATGATTTGTATGTTCCACATTGAGGGGGCGTTGGAAATTATCTCCTATTTAGGGAATATACATTTGTTGTCAATAATAATAATAATTAGGATTTTTTTTGTATATTTTTAGAACTATTTTCCTGTTTTCCTAATTTCCTAAAAATAGAGATTGTAAATCAATACATGATGCAGAAGATTTCCTCAAGCAATTCAGAAATTATTTTCCCTTTTCAAGTTAAACAAGGGAGAGCTCCAAATTAACCTATTCCAACTTTCAAGTATTAATCCTAAATCCAAACAGCTAGATTATAGCTTATACTGTAAAAAAAAAAAAAATACTACTAAGCTATAAATGGGGTCAGAGTTTAATGGAAGAATATCTATTGCAAATTTTGATTAAATAAATAAAATGCAGAAAAGGGACATTAAGTTTCAATAAAAGAAAAGGCAAATTGGTGAATTGTTTAAAATTGCTTTACTCACTTTCTCTTGATCCCTGTTCCCCAATAATTGGTGTGCCTCTTGGCCCACTTACAACCTTGTTCAACTGAAATTAAACAAAAAAATAGCTTAATCTTCATATACATAAAGCAAAACATCATCAATAGAGAGGAGCATTATTATCAAAATCATAACAGAATCTGCAACATAAAATTGAACAAACAAGGAGCACATAAAAAAACAAGATAAAAGACTAACTTGTGTTTGAGACAGAACTCATTAGTTTATGTTGGAGAGTCTCACATTGACTAGTGATAAAGCCAAATAGAAGTATATAAATCTTGGGCAATCTTCACCCTACAAGCTAGCTTTTGGGGTTGAGTTAGGCTCAGGTCTAAAAATTGGGATAGTTGGTTCATAACATAATATCAGAGCTATGACCAAGTGGTCAAGAGTTCAATCCTTGCTACCCTCATTATTCCAATAAAAAAAGGTTTAAATTCAACACAAGGCAGTGGGGCTGTGCATTGTCCACGTTTCAAGCCCAATGAGCTCTTGCGTGAAGGGGCATGTTAGAAATATATCCATTCATGACAAAAATATTCAAATAAGCTTGAAATGCCAAAGGAAATGTGCACATCAAAGCAACCTTCCATTTACTTTCTTTTTTTATAAAGAGAGAGATCACGAATACATTGTCAAAACTAATGAACTTACCAACCATAGGAAATAAGCTGCTACAAAGGCTAAAAAGGAAACAGGGGAAAAGAAACTAGCATGCTGCAATGAGTAAACTGGTATTAACAAGCTCCATTAATGCAGTATCAAAAATGCATTCTACCAACAATCTTCAGAAACTAAAGAACATAAGCCTAAAATCCCTGTATACATGGTTGCATATCATAATTTTCTCCAAATTTTCTCAATAACCAGCAATATGACTGAACTCCTTGGTCCATTCTAACTTCATACGGAAACACAGATAAGCCAAATTTTTATCCAATATCTTAGATTTTGGATCTGGGCCTAACTCAACCCCAAAAACTAGCTTGTAAGGTGAGGACTGCCCAAGGCTTATATACCACAATTTGGCCTTATTTCTAGGCAATGTGGGACTCTAACACACCCCCTCACGCCCAGGACTGGACATCTGGAGCGTAGACAACTATACGGGTGGCGGCCCAATAACAACGGATCATCTAGGATAGGCTCTGATACCATATTAAATTTTGGACTTGGGCCTAACTCAACCCCAAAAGCTAACTTGTAAGGTGAGGACTGCCCAAGGCTTATATACCACAATTTGGCCTTATCTCTAGCCAATGTGGGACTCTAACACAATAGAATGAATGATTGAGTAAAAAACATTGCAAAGAATTTGTGCCTATACATCCTGCTCATACTAAGAAAACTAACCAAGGGAAGAAAACCTTAATAACCTTTTCAAAGTTGTTGCAAAGATTCTAAAGAGATTGAAGTTGCATGATCCACAACATATCAATTCATAGGAATAACACAGGAATTGGATTTAACAACAGAAGACATGCAAGCCCATTACTTATAATTATTTCTTTTTCAATTGCCAAGAAAGCACATGTTGTAACATGGAAAAAGAAAATATGGACAAGAAAAATAAGACACAAATTGACATGGAAACCTACAGTAAACTATAAGCCTACATCCAAAGGTAAAACTGCTATGATTAGTACATTTTACAGCCACTGTTCCTAATTACCAGCTTAGTCCCTTCACTTTTACCACAAATATCCATGAAAAATAGTTGTCAGGTCACACTGTGAGCTTTTTGGGTCAGGTCACATGTTGGTCCAAGTTCAAGATGAATGCAAGCCACTTTATAATAGAATAGAACAGGATTTACCATGTTTCCTAGCCAATACAAAATCAAAACATTAACATCGTTCTTAATTCACTCTATTATCCTCTAAATATTACTCCCAAAATTTCATTTGTTTATTGCAGGATTTTCCTAGCAGATTTCTAGGTTGTTTTCAAGAATAATATCTAGCTAGATAATCCTCTTTTTTATCCCTTTCCTACTTCCATCAGTCAAATATCTGCAGCGCCTGAAAATGGTCTTAGATTCTATATGTACTATGAATATCTGCTCTTAAGTCAAGGTATCAACCATATCATCAATTTTTTTTAAAGTTTAGATTTGGTCTCAGAAGCAGCAGCTAATCTCAAGAACCTTGCTATTATATGATAAGTTTGTGGAGAAGCACAAAGTACGAAATTTGGGTATTTTCAGCATAAGAAAATAACCTACAACACTTCTCACTGGTCGAAATTATGAACTCCCACACTAACATAATAGCCTCGCCAAAAAGCAATGAATCCCTAAAATGAGATGCTATACAATAAGAAAAAAATAGCACACTCAAGCAAAGGATAAAGCTTCCAACTTTATAACTTGAACTAATTTAAAAGCGCAATTCTATGAAGAACAAAGATTCAATTTAAGAGAATATTAAGAGGCTAGAACAAACCATAAGCTTGCTTCAACACTTTATCATAGGAACATTGAGAAATTCTAAAGTAAACAAATAAAACTGAACAATCAGGGAAACCCAACGTTCAGCAATATCAGTAACAACTGAATATTAATTTTTTACCTCTTTCTTTGACACATGCCTATACTCATATTTGAACATTACGGGGATACATCATTCATATTACAGAAATATGTTTTTGATAAAATATATGATATAAATTTAAATACATGACTTATCAATCTTTAAGTTAATGCATTCAAATTAAGATATCATCATCACTATATTCAGTCACTTGTGCAATAAAAATCTCAAGCATCCGAAGAGAGCATTATATATCATAATTTAACAGCCTCACCTTCCAGAAAGTGGTACTGAGATCATCAATATCAGAAAGAGACTTGTCCTCAGCCTTCAATCAAAGCAAAGGAAAAAAGTTAGTTGATACGAAATTCTAACGTCATATCCATAACCAGTATCCATTGGTTTGTTTTGGGCGGTGAAGAAGGGAGGGGAAATTATGCTAAACTATAAGCATCAGATCAACATTTTATATTTCAAAAAATTCTGGACAAGGAAATTTTGAAATTGAGAAAAAAAAAATGTAGTAAGAATAGTGAAAATTAACCTCTTCTCTATTGAGAAGGAACTCCTCCTCATTAGACTCGGGCATATCATCATCATCTTCTAACCCTCCCAACTCAACTTCTTCGACAGCAGCATCTTTACCGAAAAATGCATACTGTGATGCATCAAAAACTGCAGCTTCTGCAAGAATAAAAAAAGCTTCAGTTAAAGACCTTTCACCAATTTCATAGAACTATTTAACATGAAAAGTACAAGTTGCAGTATTGCACATAGCATATAATTCCCATGAAAAGTACAGGTTGCAGTGTTGCCACCAAAACAAAACAAAAATTGAATAAGCTCAACACCAAGTAAAATAAAATAGCTATTTTAATATGTGAAGCCAAGAAAAATGGCATAATAATTTTAATTTTGGAAAATATGCAAAAAGAATTGGAAGTGAAGCAAGTCTTATACTGAAATGGTCAACTCTAGCTGAAGCTTTTTGGTTCAGCTAATCTGCAGGCCATGCAAGAACTTACCATCTGAAACTTAAATGGTTGCTGTAAACTGAATATGACAAACAAAGAAACAATTTGAAATGCAAAACTGACAATTGCCTATTAAAATATTGGATCAGTTTTCCTATAATTCAAAATTAAATTACTATCTACAATAGACCAGATCTACATGAACAAGCTGAATCAAAGAACACAGAATCGAACACCCAATAAAGAAAGGGTTAGAAAAAAAAGACTTGAATCGAAGAAGGAGAAGCAAACCTTTGGGAATATCCCCAAATTGCCTGAGATTCTCTGTGTTGGAAGCTCCCCCAACATCACCCCCACCTCCAAACCCATCCATTTCAACCATAAAAACGTAAACCCAGAAAGAGAAAAACGCAAAATATCAAAGATTCAATAAGAAAATAGAACCTAGGACTTAAAAGATTGAGACTTAAAACACTATTTAGTGTTTCAACTAAAACGATAAAAATGAAGCAAAAGGGTAAGAAGAACGACAGGGAAGATGAAGAAGATCCGTGCTAATAATTGCGTACATGAATTAAAATTAAAAAAAAAAAAGGAGTGTTCGATTTGGATCAAAGCAAACCTAAAGAAGAGAGAGAAAGGAGAACCCTACGAATGAGATATCGATTGAGATTTATTTCAAAATTGTTTTTTTTTTTAAGCGAAGAACCCTAAAACGGGAACCGGAACACGACTCATCGATAATCGTAGATATGAAATTAAATTAAATTTATTTAAAACAGCAGTTACCGATGCAGATAGGATTTAATTAAAAATTTAAAATATATGAATTTAAATTAAAAGAAGTTAAACCAATAAGAATGTCTATAATAATAAAAATATTTATGATTAACATAAAAAAATTAAAAGAATTAGAAATGATGTAAATGGTTTTTAAATAAAAATAAAATAAGAAACTAGCATACTCCTATTCTTTTTTCTTTTGTTATTAAAAGTTGTAGAGTGTGTAAAATAGTGTCTCGATCTAAAACACGGTAAGTCTCCAGAGTTCGAACTCACAAAGCACTTACACTTAGACTTTGTTTGGGAAGAGAAGGGTTGTAGGAATCCCTTCTCCCATGTGTTTAGGAATGTATAATATTAACAAAGAGGTAAGAGGTTCCTACAACCCTCCCCTCCACTTTGTAACACTCTATCTCGTGATAGGTGTTATTTGACTAACTCATAGGAATTTCGTAAAGTCTCTTTAAGGTAGTGAGAAAAATTTGTGAATTATTATTTTTTGAATGGTATTCTTATTTTAATAAGTTTCTTAGGATAGGAAGAATGAACAAATAAAAAAAGAAAATATCAATTCATTATTATTTAAATCACAAATAAAGTAACATAAGTCCAATTAGGGTTTAGCTTAATACATTACAAAAGGAAGAGAAGACCTTCTATATGAGAAACACGTTAACTTTACTTTACACTTCTAATTACATATAACTCTAAATTAGACCACCTGACTTATCAAGATCTGGCTCAACTTGGACTCCACGTCTATCTTCACCATAGTAGACGCCCACGAAACTCTTGCTCAGTTAGGTGAAACAAGGACAAGAACAACAAAACACAAAAGGGGGTTAGAACGTTTTACATGAACTCACTTAACACATGATGTAGTGACTAAAGCAACAAACTAAATATGAGACAACAGTTCACACAACAGTAGACACATATATAAATACATATCACAAAATCATAGAATGATATGTGCAGTGCATGTAGCAAATTCACAATTTCACATGTCATGGCATTTTATGCAATGCATGTGGGCTCAAGGGTATCACCAACACAATGCACACAACAATTGTAAAATATGGAAGCTATCAGGAGTTAGAGCTTGTACTAGTCTCGGTACTAAGAGCCTTTGCTCATAATTTTTATTTTACAAATCTTTCTTTTGTGATGCTTCCAGACAATCTCCACTGATCCCAAAAAATCACGAGAGAGACAGGAATAGCCAAGCTTGCTCTAAGGGCCCGACAATAGGTAGCGATCCTACGTCACTGGTACCCAACTAAAACTCAACTATTCTCAAGGTCGACGTCCTTTTCAAGACCCGTCGATGTCCTTTGTAAGACCCAATGTACTAGTCCCTACTGATTTCACACTTGTACCGAAGTGAAACTTCCATCCCGTCATGAGGTACATAACCTTAGACGTCACCATGCACAATGATGCATGTCACATAAAATTTATGCATTCACAACATGCTTCTACCACACAGGTAAGAAATACCTTGAATTTTATCACACGGCCAACCATTATGGCACAAACAGAGATTCGGTAACAATTTCGTAAAGGAATTCACATCCAAACAAGGTCAATGCATACTCTCTTTTAAAGCTTCTCAAGTCTTATGAAAGTAGAGTGTGTTTATTATAAGCTTTTAGGGTAAGTAGTATCTATTTGTCTTTATGATTGATAAATAATTACACTTGTACCTTATAGCTTACTAAGACTTATAATTATGTCTTATGAATGTTACCTCACATCTCAAGTATCGAGTCTTAAAGTTTTACGATTCATATGATCCATTCCCTAAGCCACCTTAATTATATAACCTCACACTTGAGTTATATTATGTTTATCATAAGTGTATGATAATTAATAAGTCTTAGGTAAACTTCCTTGAGTGTTATTTTACCTTAATTAAGCTCACCTTTCCTTAATTAAGCATCATTTATCATTAATTAAAGCTTAATAATCTTTAATAAGTTAAGTATAATTAGGCTTAACCCTTTATTAAGTCTTATTTGGAGTCAATCTTCCTTAATTAAACCTTATTTTTCGCTTAAGATCTTAATTAAATCTTAATCATCCCTTAATCACTTTTTTAATATTAGATTAAGTCTTAATTAAACTTGATTAAGGTTAATCATAATTACTTAAGCCTTAATCATCATTAAGTCTTAATCAGATTACTAATCATCATTAACTTAAATAATTAAGATTAGTTTTAGATTGTGTTTGGTAAAACTAGCTGAAAGTTGAAAAGCTAGATGAAAGCTGAAAAGCTAGCTGAAAGGTGAAAAACTAGTTGTTTTGATTGAAGGTGTTTGATAAAACTAGCTGAAAATGATGAAATGACATCCAAGGACATCATTAATTATTAAATAATGATGAGTCGTGGTGGTTGAAGGATAAACTTGTAATAAATTTTCAGCTAGTAGCTGAAAATGGAAGCTTTTAAAAAAAAGCTACCTCAAGTAGCTTTTCAAGAAAAGCTAGTAGCTACTCAAAAAATCCACCTTACCAAACACAACTAAAATGGTTTCAGCTACTAATTTCAGCTTTCAACTAGCTGAAATGGCTTACCAAACACACTCTTAATCAAATCACCTTAGTTAATTAATTTGAGTAATTAAACTAATGAGCTTCTTAATTAAGTTATAGTCTTAATCACTCATGGATTAGATTAGGTTTAAGGTCTAATTATGATTCTAGGCCCAAATGTGTATCATGAACACTTTATTTTATTTTATTATTATTTAGGGTTTTTAATTGTTTTATGGGTAAAAAGGCTCAAAATAGAGGCCTAGTATCATATAGTCCATGTGGACCCATTTTCTTAAATTTTCATCATGAAATTCAAAGTTTTATGGTGACTTTTAGTTAGGGTTTATTTTCCACCTGAATTTACTTTTCAACTTTTACTTTAACTTTTAAATTTTAATCTAATGGGCCACTCAAGCCCACTAACACTTATACACTTTCCTCACGAATCGGGTCCTCTCAATTTAAGGCGGGAACTGCATTATCAGTCGCTGGATACATCTAATGGTCAATATAATCTCACCAAAAAAAAATTCGGTAGATGAAAGTTAAGAAAGAAACAAAAAAAAAGAAAATAAAAAATAGAGACTAGAGAACATCGAAGCTACAAGAAAGCTAGATAAAAAGATGCCCAGTGAATCTTCACGAAACTGATGAGTAAGTGCCCGTTTGTTTTAGATTTTGCAACAGTCAGAATCAATTATGCAGAATTGATTTTAAATCACTTCCGTCCAACGTACTTCGTAAAGCGTGCATTATCCATCTCAACCATTCATTTCTAGAATCAATTCTACTCAACTGTAAACCAATCGGACCCTAATTCTCGTAGGAGGGTAACTCCAAATCTCTAAAGGAGCTTCATTTGCCAAACCGATGTGGGCATCATGTCAGCGGCTAAGTTACTTGCCTGATAATTCTTAATCTAAAATCACTCACTGCTCATATTTTTTTCTTCCTGACACTCGCGTCTAACACTAGTAGATACTGAGGTCGTTTGATTTTCGAGTACTTGCACAGCAACAGTTAAATCGCCTAGTCCTAGTCATGAAGAGGGAATTTTCAAGTAAGTGAAAAATGTAGAAACTGAAAGCTGGAAGATCTGACTAACAATCAAATGCCTCACTGATTTGAAACAAGCTCTAAAAAAACATGACATCGATAAGGAGGAATTCCATTTATGTAACTTGGAAGGGGAGTCCAATCCACTTTTGGATGATAGTCACGAGGATTCCAGAGTTCTAACATTTATAACAGAATATGATCAATCTTTAATTCGATAGAAATGCAAGCCAATAGGTCTCTATGAGGAGGCGACTTTCCGCAATGAGGCGGTGGCCAATGGTGTAGGAACACATAGGAAAACACTAGAAGGGAGTTGAATAGTGTTTTTATAAACTTAGCATTTTTATGGAAACCTTTTCATAAACTAAGTTCAGAGGGCTTTCAGATAGTGATTTAAATGTTGTCTGAAGCATTGTTCTTCGTCTGATGATTTCATACAGAGTTTTTTTTTTTTTGCAAAAAGCTTTTCGTAAAGATGTTTTCACAAAAATGTTTATAAGAACTTAGTTCAAGTTCCCTCTTCTTGTTAAAATAAACTGAATATACAAAGATGAGGGATAGAAGAGCACTCAGCCAATTATCCTGGTTCACTCACACCACCCGTGAGCTACCTCCAGTCCCAGTGCAACAAGCTATTGGATTTTCTCTTAATCTCAACAGATTACAAGTATTCTTTAGTTCACCAAGCCTCTTCAAGCTCTACACAACAAGTATTCTTTATCCTACCAAGCCACTTCTGGCTCTAATAACAAGTATTCTTTGTTCCACCAAGCCACTACTGCCTCTAACACCAAGTATGTTTACAGATAAAATTTGAACTTAGAACACAAGTTCTTCGTTCTGGGTGTACAAGAAATAACAAAGATCTAACTTTGGATATGAAAGTTGATTGTACAAGAGTTTGTACAACAAAGATCCTTCGCTTCTGGAGACAACTGGTATTTATAGGCTTCATTCAGCTTGAAGAACGTCGTTGAGAAGTCTATTGTGAGATAGCATTAGATGTGTTTCATCCCGTTGAGACACAACCATTGTCACTGTACTAGGTTGCAATGATGTTCTGACTTCTGTGACTACTGCAACGCAACACTTCTCCTTTTGTGCTTCCATTTTGAATCTTAGCCAAAAAGTTGCTTTTTGTCTTGCTTTTCTGGTGTACTGAGGTTGTGTGTGGTTCTAGTACTGGCTTTGACTTTCCACGTCAGATGCCCTTGTACATCAGACAGACTTCGTGTTCAGATGAGGATCATCGTTTGAACCATTCACTCTTCAGACAGTTCCTTGATCTTTAGAACTTGAGTCTTCAGAACTTTGACCAACTTCAGATCTTAGCAGACTTCAAATAGACTTTCTTCATACCGTCTCTGCAATAACAGAACTTTGAAAATATTGATTAAGCATAAAGTTCTGAGTTTAATTAAGTTTATAATCATTAAAACTATGTGTTAGGGGTGTCTTAGACTTTTAAGGTCTTGAGACTCAACAAATGGGTCTTTTCCTAAACTGTGACCGTGGAGAAGAAAACAATTGTGGCGGAGCAGCAGGCCAGGGAGCTGGAAGCCTAGAATACACGAAAGCAAGGAGAGGTGTGAAACGACGTGTTTTATAAAATACAATTTGAGCCATTGATTAACATATCTTTTTAATCTACGGTTCCAGTATAACCAACTGCACACTCTCCTGTTTTATGCCCACTGAGAAGGATCTGGTTCCCTTTCCTCAACATCATCATATGGATAAAAAACACTTCCATCAAGAACACAACATGAACTTTATGAAGAACACTCATGAACACTTTGAATTTCATGAAAAATCCAACAAATTTCAAAATTTGTAAAACTCGCATATGATGAACTATACATACCCAACATCCATAATATCACATCAAATCATCAACTTGCACATTTTATCACACAAAAGACTATAACTTTAAAATAACCTCAACACTTTTCAAAGCCCTAAATTCATAAACAATATTTTTAATTCAAAGTAATAATACATACATGCTTCAAATTATCATATGAACACATTCCAACTATCAAATCAAATTAAAAATCAACCAAGCACTCCTAACACAACATGGCCAAATGCATCCATATACACACATATATATTCATACTTCAAAAAATTTAAGAAAAATAAGGAAAGAGGGTCAAGGATTCCTCCTTACTCTAGTCATCAATCCTGTTAGAGTTAAAGGATTCTCCCCCATTACCAAAATTTTCAAGGTTGAGTTCCAAAAATGGTGATAAAATCAACCTCCACCAAGTCCCACTTTGCACCCCTCAATTGACTCCTCTTGATTTCCTCAACACACTTTCTCAAATATGTATGGTGAAATTTTTTGAGTTAAAGGCTAAAAAATGGAACATTCAACCATGATTAAGAAGCAAAAATGGAGAGAAGGAGTGGGGAGAAAATTTCAGCCACAATGAGGGAGAAGGTGAAAAAGTTACTTTTATATGAGTGGGAGATAAACTTGCTTTAAGGAGACAAAAGTACAATTAGTGAGGTAAGCATATTTTTACTTTTACTTTTTGACTAATTAAGCATGTTTAGGGAGTTTAATTAAAGTTTAACATAACTTTAAGTGTATGAGGCAATCTTAATTAAAGATGAAGGTTTAGGGTTTAGAGAATTAGGTTAAAGGACATTCTAGTAATTTTGTAATCGGGATAGTGGCAAAATAGTAATTTCACATAAAATTCTACAAAAATTCTAGAAAAATAGGAAAACCATTTATAATCTAATTTAAAGTCCAAAACATAATTTTATTTATTAATTCACGAAATTTAAATATACTAGTTAGGGTTATACTATTAACCAGGGGTAATTTGGTAATTTTATCCAAAATACCAGAAAATTCCAAATTAATTTTTGAAATTCATTATAAATTATACTAACATTATTTTGTTATTTTTCATTATTATAGATTCCCTTATTTTTTAGATATTTTTTATAATCTATCTATAATTATACAATTTGATAAGTTTTTTAATAATATATTCACTATTCATTCAATTTTTATAAATATTTTATTTGTTATTTTTTTTTTATTATTATTATTATTACTTTTTGTTATTAAAAGTCATGTCATCTTTTTTATTCAAAGTAAAATTATTTAATTAGTAGTTATTGATACACAAGAGTACAAATATATTTGTTGAGGTTGATACTAAAGTTTGGATGTGGTAATATAATAAAATATGTTGGTGCATTTTTAAAATATTTCATTAGTTATTTCATTATTATTACTACCTTTTGTTATCAAAAGTTGTGTCATCTCTTTTATTCAAAGTAAAATTTTTTAATTAGTAGATATTGACACACATGAGTACAAATATATTTGTTGAGATAAATACTAAAGTTTGGATGTGGTAATATAATAAAATGTACTGGTGCATTTTTAAAATATTTCATTAGTTATTTTATTATATTGCTTTTTGTTATCAAAAGTCGTGTCATCTCTTTTATTCAAAGTAAAATTGTTTAATTAGTAGATATTGATACCATGAGTACAAATATATTTGATGAGATAGATACTAAAGTTTGGATGTGATAATATAATAAAATATGTTGATGCATTTTTAAAATATTTAAATAGTTATTTTATTATTATTACTGCTTTTTTTATCAAAAGTCGTGTCATCTCTTTTAATCGGAGTAAAACTGTTTAAATAGTAGATTTTGATACACATGGGTACAAATATATTTGTTAAGATTGATACTAAAGTTTGGATGTGGTAATATAATAAAATGTTTTGGTGCATACACATGAGGACGACGCTCTATTCGCCGGCGAGGTGGTGGTTTGCGCGCGATGGGCATGGCTGTAGGTGAGGACGCGCGGTGGCGACCTGGGGGTTTGAACAGCGGCCATTCTGGCCGTGAACATCTACCGCGGCGGAGACTACAGCTGGGGGCTGTTCATAGGGGGTTTTTTCTTTGATTCTCTGATTATGGATTTCTTTCTCTATTTGATTTTATTCTCTGTTTGTAGGGGGTCTCATAGTGATTGGTAGGGGCAGCAGTGATGTTGGCTTGGGGGGTGATGGAAGCTTGGGTGATGATGGGTGGTGGTATTTGAGACGGCGGAGAGGAAGAGCTTCTTACTGAGCAAAGATGGTTCTATTTTGGGTTTTTCTCTTCTTTGTTTTTATTATAATGGGACTGTGCATTAATAAAAACTGTGTGTTGCTGGATGGTTTGTTCACAATCATGAGACACTAAGATACTAATGATATTGTGTTAAGAATTAAAATGCTTACCTGATGGAGTGTTGATGATGTGTGCTCCTTACTTTGTGAATCTGTTCAAACTAGTCTCCAACCTTTCCTTTTTGCTCCTTCCACTTTTGATTGTTCTTTTAATGTGCTAAGAAACATTTTCATGTTTGTTCCTCATCTCCCACAATTCCCCTTGTAATTTTGCTTGTGTATCTTTTTTAGATTGAATCTCTTTGTATTTTTGGTCTATTTTCGAACTCTCTCCCCTGTATTTTTCTCTAAAATTCAATCTGTATTCCCTCCCCTGTTTTCTTTCAAAATCGCTTAGGAAAAATGAGATCCCCTGCTGTATTTTTTTTCTGTCATCCCCCCTTTCCTTTTGTTGTGTCATGTACTATATATAATGGAAAGAAACCGCCTCACATTCAGCAGTGCAAGTTGCAATCAATACCCCCGCTGCACCGCCCAAAAAAAATCTGTTGTGGCCATGCCTTGTCTGACTATGAGGCGCTCACAGAGCAACAGAGCAAGTTGCTCTACTCTGCGAGTGGTACTGTTTACACTCTCCCTCCCCTTTTTCTGTTTTCGTTTCTTTTCTTTTCTTTATTTTGTTTTGTTTGTTTTTTTTTTCTTTTCTTGGGGTAAATAACTAAACCAAATGGGCTTGCTAAAGGCCCAGCTCGAATGAGAAAGAAAAGAAAGAAGAAAAATAAATCAAGCCCGAAAGATTTTTTAAAAAGAAAGGGAAAAAAAACTCAAGTTGAAAAAACAAATAAATAAATAAAGGAAAAAGAAAGAAAAAGGAAAAAAATCTTTTTATTAAAAATGTTTAATTAATCATTCAATTCATTAATTATTCAATAATTAATTGATTGACTAATTAATTAATCCATTTTTATTTTTTCATGTTTTAACTTTTTTTTTAAATTTTAATAAGGTGAGTAGGAAATAATTACGTACCACAAATATATACGTACATGAAAATATAAAGAAAGAAAGAAATGAAAGAACTTCCGGACAAAATTGGGTGCTGACAGTTGCCCCTCTTTACTTATATTTTTACTAGAGAATATGAATAAGCACGTTTTTTCATATTCTCACAGTAAAAATTAAGTAAAGATAAAAGCTCCTATTTTGGCCGGAAGACAAAAGTGTTGGACTGACACTAATTAAAAGGCGCTAGATCGAGACCAGACTTAGATTGGGTTTGAAATTTGGAACACAGAAGATGGGATTTGACCAAAAATTATAAGCACCGGATTGGGACCCGACTTTACGAAAAAGCAAAAGGTGATGGGCAAGTATTAGACTTGAACCAGAATTTGAAGGTGCTGGACCGGGACCAGACTTAACGGAAACGTAAAGGATGCTAGACAGGTACTGGGCTTGAACAGGAATTTTAAAAGTGTTAGACAGGGACCAGATTTTACTGAAAGGTAAAGGATGCCAGACATGTCCGGGGCTTAAACAGGGATTTTAAAGGTGCTGGACTGGGACCAGACTTTGCGGAAACGGAAAGGATGCCAGGCATGTGTTAGGCTTAAACAAGAATTTTAAAAATGTTGGACCGGGACCATACTTGCAGAAAGGTAAAGGATGCCAGGCATGTAAGGCTTAAACAGGAATTTTAAAGATGCTGGACCGGGACCAGACTTTGCAGAAACGGAAAGGATGCCAGGCATGTGCTAGGCTTAAACAGGAATTTTAAAAATGTTGGATCGGGACCAGACTTGCAGAAAGGTAAAGGATGCCAAGCATGTAAGGCTTAATCAGGAATTTTAAAGATGCTGGACCGAGACCAGAGTTTGCGGAAACGGAAAGGATGTCAGGCATGTGCTAGGCTTAAACAGGAATTTTAAAAATGTCGGACCGGGACCAGACTTGCAGAAAGGTAAAGGATGCCAGGCATGTAAGGCTTAAACAGGAATTTTAAAGATGTTGGACTGGGACCAGACTTTGCGGAAACGGAAAGGATGCCAGGCATGTGCTAGACTTAAACAGGAATTTTTAAAAATGTTGGACCGGGACCAGACTTGCAGAAAAGTAAAGGATACCAGGCATGTGCTAGGCTTAAACAGAAATTTTAAAAATGTTGGACCGGGACCAGACTTGCAGAAAGGTAAAGGATGCCAGGCATGTAAGGCTTAAACAAGAATTTTAAAGATACTGGACCGGGACCAGACTTTGCGGAAACGGAAAGGATGCCAGGCATGTGCTAGGCTTAAACAGGAATTTTAAAGATGCTGGACCGGGACCAGACTTTGTGAAAATGTAAAGGATAGCAGGCTTATAAGGCTTAAACAGGAATTTTAAATATGCTGGACCGAGACCAGACTTAACGGAAAGGTAAAGGAAGCCAGGTTGATACTGGGCTTTGGATTGAGGATGTCAAGCCGATGCTGGGCTTTAGATGGAAGGATGTCGAGGCCGATGCCGGGCTTAGGATGAAGGATGCTAGGCCGATGCTGGGCTTAGGATGAAGGATGTCAGGCCGATGCTGGGCTTAGGATTGAGGATGCTAGGCTGATGTTGGGTTTAAGATTGAGGATGCCAGGTCGATGTTGGGCTTAAGATTGAGGATGCCAGGCCGATGCTGGGCTTAGGATTGAGGATGCCAGGCCGATGTTTGGCTTTGGATGGAAGGATGTATCGGGGCACAC
This sequence comes from Sesbania bispinosa, assembly GCA_026901365.1. NCBI lineage: Eukaryota > Viridiplantae > Streptophyta > Magnoliopsida > Fabales > Fabaceae > Sesbania > Sesbania bispinosa. Next base: position 921,590 of record QLOH01000052.1, read on the forward strand.
GGGCTCAAATGGGAGATGCCATGGGCATGGAGACCCATAATGAAGGTCAAATGGGTTCATTGCCCCAGACTGAGGATGCTTGGTGCATAAAAAGTAAAGGGCGAGGGTGTAGGGGGCATGGTGACTCAGGATAGGACAGTAATGGGAATGAGAGCCCAAATAGTGATTGCAAGAACCTGGAAGGAATATTGAATGGATCTAACGACTCTTGATGAGTGTGTAGTAGGCGTGTGAGCCTAAGATGAAGAATGAAATGAGCAAAGTGACCCATAATCGGGATGGGTGCGAGGACCCAAAGAGAGCATATAAGGGGCATACGGGCCCAAGATGGAAAATGAGATGGGCAAAGTGGCCCAAAGTAGTATTGGAATGGATTCGAGGACCCATGGTGAGTGTAAAAGGGTGCACCTGGGCCCAAGACGGAAAATGAGATGGGCAACGCGGCCCAAAGTAGTATTGGAATGGGTGCAAGAACCCAAGATGAGCATGCAATGGGTATAGGGTCTTAAAGTAAAGCTGAAGATGGGTTTGAGGATCCAAGATAACCAAGTGATGGACACATAGGCCCAACACTGAGGAAGTGACGGGTATGAGAACCCAGCGATTCGATTATGATGATCTCAAAGAATTTGAAATAACATGGGTGTGCAGACCTTTGAAAAGATAAGGTGAAGGGCGTTAGAGCCTATGAAATTGAAAAGTAATGGGTAAAAGGACTCGAGTGACCCAATGGGTGTATGAACCCCAACCAACTTGACGGGTACGTGAACCCTAAGGATTCAATGGGTATGTGAACCCAAAGAGTCGAAGTTGACGGGTATGTGGACCCTGAGGATGAATTGGGCTTGTGAGCCCAAAGAGTTGACCTTGATGGGTATGTGGACCCCAAAGATGAATTGGGCATGTGAACCCAAGGGATTGACCTTAACGGGTACGTGGACCCTGGGGATGAATTGGGCATGCGAACCCAAGGGATCGACCTTGACGGGTACGTGGACTCTGAGGATGAATTGGGCATATGAACCCAAGGAATTTACTTTGACGGGTACGTGGACCCTGAGGATGAATTGGACATATGAACCCAAGGAATTGACTTTGACGGGTACGTGGACCCTGAGGATGAATTGGGCATATGAACCCAAAGAATTGACTTTGACGGGTATGTGGACCCTAAAATCGGGATCTGCTGGGTTTCAAAACCGAAAGAAGCCATGAGTATAAGGACTCAAGGAACTGAAGACACATCAGGTATGAGGACTTTGACATCAAATTTTTGTGGGCATGGATCTATGCGTACTGGGTATGAGAACCCGGGAATGGGAGTGCAATGGGCACCGGAATCATTGATTGAGGGCGACAGCAGTCGTGTAAGCCCCACAAAATGTATGAGAGAGATACAAAGATCCTCGATGAACAGGAAATGGGTTAGAGGGCCCATAGGGGGCCGATGTTGAGAATGTAATGGGTACATGGACCCAAGAATGGAGTTACATTGGGTAGGAGGAAATCAGACAAGAGTGTCCTAGGTATAAAGGCCCAAGAATGTGGCCATGATGAACATAAGGGCCCAATAGTGAGTATGGAGTGGGCATAGGGACCTTAAAGTTAAAGTATGGTGGGTTCAAGGACCCAAGGGAAGCAATGTGCCCCAGGAACCGAGATGTGTGGGTACAAGAACCCAGGAAATCCCAAATTATAATAGCATGAGCAACAAAAGAGTGAGTGGAGTGTGCCACATGAGTGATCCACAATGTAAAGAATCAAATTAACAAATAGTGTCAAATACAAAAATTATGTTCAACATGAAAGATGAGATTGATTGGCAATGCATGATGCAAATGTGGTGCATGATGAAAGGAGTAATGCTACAAGGATGACTGTTGATGCAAAGAGCATTGGATACTCCCTAGAACTTTTCCTTTTGGTTTGATCATTTTTATTGTCTTCACCAAATTTGGGCCAAATTAATCCTGATTTTTCTTGAATCCTTGATCCTTATAGACTTAGGTGCCACACAAGGTTCATGGATGAGCAATGACATATCTCTGAATCAAGCTTGGGTCCTTTGATCAATTGATGCTCTTGATGCCTAATCGAGTACATTATGAAGTAAGCGCATGTTGCAGCTTTATCATTTGAGCTTGTGATTTGGTCATTCCCTATTTTGTTGGGAGTTCATCAAATTCCATGTGTCTTTGAAGTCATAAAAATGATCAAAATGCTTTTCAAGTGTTGACACATGTTTTCTTTCAATATATGTATGTCAATAAATGCAATATGAATTTGCCGAATGGGATTGCACATTTACAAAGAAGAGGGTTATGTTTGTCACATGGGGGTCAAGGATTCACAAGAGGTAGTGACAAAGGTAAGGACTATTTTTAGCTTTTCTTTTTACATATGCTATCTGGTGATCAAGAATTTACAAGAGGTAGCAACAAAGGTAAGGAATTTTTTTGGTTTTTTCTTTTTCTTTTTACATCTGCTATGTGGGGATCAAGAATTTACAAGAGGTAGTAACAAGGGTAAAGCTTTTTTCTTTTGTTTTTTCTTTTCTTTTCCTTTTTTGCTTTTTTTTGTATGGTATTCTCTCTATCAACAGAGTTAGTCTCTCATATCTAAAATTTTGGGAGCCCATCATTCGGTTTCTAGGGATTGTGAGTTGCCCCTATCAGCCAATTTCTAAGGATATGAATTTCACTAGTTGCACACGCTTCAAATGTTACATTTGCCCCAGTGCCTCATAATGACTCTAATCTATTGTATTTTGAATACTTTGTTTGCCCCTGTTTGAATATATTTCAACATCTTATCTGCCCCAGTTTGGTTCTTAGAATGACTTTGATCTCCTGTACCCTGTTTTTTGCCCCAATGTTGGTCATGGTTGCCCCATTTGCTTGCCTTAACATTTGCTTAGGTTGCCCTTACGGGTTTTCAACCTAACGGGCCCTTATATCTTCCTTATCATTTTTCTTTCTTTTTTTTTTGGCTATTGGCTGCATGTTTGAATAATATTTGTTCTCAGAATTAAAGTTGTGAAAATGATGGCAATCATTTCATTGATCAGAATGGACTTTGTAAGGCTTGTAACGGGGTCAGGGCTAATGGCTAAGAAAGAAAGGGTATATTAGGCCCAAATAAGTGTTTTAAGGGTTCAAAGGATCAAGGATCGATAACTCCGTTCTTTTAATGGAAACAAATGTTCAAGTGGGGGTTTTGAAGTCAACGATTATTTCTTTTTAGTCACTTTGCTCATTCATGCTTTTGCTTGTCTTTTTCTTTTCACTGATTTCTTTTTTCTTCTTTTTTTTTACATTTTTGTTTTACATTTCAAACTATGAAACAACATGAGTGAAAGTTGACTTTCATTTTGCGCAACCCCAATGTGGGGGTGATCCTTGTCCAGGGTTATTTGAAAGAAAAAATCTAGGCTCAATGGGGACAACTAGGGATGATGATTTGATATTTTCGGGATAGAGAAAGATGGCCATCATCATTTCAAATCATAATTGCCCATTTTCATACTTTAATTCCGAGATCAAAATCTCAAACTCATCTTTTTAACCCTCCAAAACAAGCTTCTTCCTTGAAGAGGAATCATCTAAAGGGTCCATGACACTGATACACTTAATAAAAATGACATTTATTTCCCTTATTTTAGATTTTAAAGGGAGTTTCCTTCTTTTACCATGGTGTCTACCCTAGGCCACCCACAACTCCTTCAAGCGATTTGGATTCCAGCAACTTCTAACTCCGCAACTCCCAAGAATTCCTTATCATTTTCACAATCCTTATTAGCATGATTGATGGATCACCAAAATTTTAGGATGTGACACTAACACTGTTATGAGAGATACATGAGGGTTCACATCATTTACAATGGGCTTAGGAAATGAAATGAAATAAACGAAGTTAAGGTCGAAGGTAAAGAGCAAAAAGTTGTTGGAAAATTCAGCATGCATTTCATTGATTACATATACTAAAAGAGAATTGTGCACTTGCTAAACATATTGTTGTCACAAAAAGCCCTAGGTAGAACGGTGTGATTAACATTACAAAAAGCGGAAACACATGAAACTTTTCGATCTTGCAACTATTGAGCTTAAACACGGAATAACATGAATGAGCCAGATCGACTACCATCATTTAGTTCTCTTGCAACAACACCATCAGTGGGACTTCCATTTTTAATCACAGGATTAGGATCATTTCCTTCAAAGCTCAACCACTTCGCCTTAATCAACTCTTGAACCTTGCGCTTTAAAGTCCTGCAATTTTTAGTGGAATGTCCTGGTGCCCCAGCATGATAATCACATTTAGCATTGGGATCATAGCCCCTTGGATAAGGTGGTTCAACTGGAGGTAATGGGCGAGGGACAACCAACGAACCACGAATCAGATGCGGCAATAACTCTGTGTAAGACATGGGGATTGGGTCAGGCTGGACATGCTTCTTTCCTCGCTCTTGTTGGTTCGAGTTGGAGTTAGGAACATGGATTGGTGATTGACTTGTCCGAGGTGATGTGGTAAACATTGCTCGTGGTGGGGTGGGATGCGGTGGGAAGTATGGAGTGGTTGGATTATTAGGATGACATAGGGTGGGAAGTGGCAGGCAATATGGCGCGGAGCGTGGTGTGGTTGGATTATAAGCATGATATGGGGTGGGAAGTGGCGGGCAATATGGTGTGGTTGGATTATAAGTATGGGGTGGCGTCATTTAGGAAGGTGTAACCGCATATGAGCATGACATATTAGGGGTTTGGGATATGTGCTGTGAATGGATAGGACATGGAGGATGGTGAGACATCATTGGACGATGTGGTTGGGGATATGACGTGTTTGGGATTGTGGCAATGCATTGATGGGAAGGAGAAGGTGTTGGAAGGGTTGCTTGGGGATGGTTATATGGACATACGGCGAGAGGAACCATCATCTCTTGAGAATTTCGTCCAAAGGATTGTACTGGCATTGGGGAGAGGCCGAGAGAATTACAACGTGTGGCTTGTTGCTTTTGGCCTGCCCCAGAAGAAGTCCCTCCCACATCTCTTTCTTGTAACAACTAAAAAATTTTAGTTAATTGCCCCTGCATCTTGTTGACATCATTTCTCAGCTTTTATTGGCCTTGTTCCAACTCATCCATGATCCTTGACTGAGCACAAATCCTATAAGGATTGGGAGGAAATTATTTTTATTTCTTTTTATTTTTATTTTTATCAGGTAAAGGAAAAGAACACAGGGCGAAATGGCATACTATTGGTTGTGGAAAGATTTTCCAAGCTCTCAATAACTAAAGGGGTTCCCCACTTTCTAACACTAGAGGCAAACTCCCTCTTAGGTTACAAAGTGGTTGATGGTCAATTACGGGAAGTATTCCCTCATCGATAAGTGACATCTTCACACTAGCAATGTGATCAATCTCTAGCTCTGGTAAGATTCTTATTAGCCACTGCATAATTACTAGCTCTGGTAATTCTTATTAACCTTATATTGCATTAGTTTTTTAGAAAAATATCCTTAATTACACAAGATGTCTTTTTGTCGATAAACATTAAATGCAGTTTAATTATTGGACTCTCTCTCTCTCTCTAAGACATGGAAGATGAATAGCTAGGTAGTGTTTGGTAGATAGGTTAGAACAAGATATATAGGTTTTGTTCTATGTTTAGTATATTTTATAAACGGAACAGAATTGAACATATCATTGAAAAATTGGTACATTTTGATTCATTGAAAAAGGGTGAACCAAAGAGAACATAATAGAACATCTCATTATTAAGTTTTTTATTGACAAACTATGACTCTCTCTCTCTCTCCTGACATTCCTCCCAAAACTGTAATTCTCTCCATCATTGTTATCCAATACCTTCAACCACCATCGTTGCCACCTTGTACAACGTCGTCGCCGCCCCCCCAACACTCTCAATTATCGCCATTGGTCACACTCCAAACCATTGTTGCCGCCACCTGACACAATCCATTGTCGCCACCACCACTACCACCATTTCTTGACACCCTCAATCGCCGCCACCACTATCATACACCCTCCACCATCATAGTTTCCCAACACCCCAATTGCCACCACCACCAGTATTTGACATCCTCAAATCTCGCCACCGCTATTAGATACCCTCCTTCATTGCCACCACCATTTGACACCCCCACCCCCACCACCGCCACTACCACTCTACCCCCTGTACCACCTTCTAACACCCCTATTCAATTTTTTAATACACAATTAAATACTATATATATATATATATGAACACATATAATTGTCTTGGTCCAAAGTTATCAACATAACAAACGTGATATTATTTGTCCTGTTGTATCTTATTTTGTTCTGGTCCATTCTATTTTTTTTCTATTTTGTTCCTCTACCAAATGCTAACTTAGTAATTACCTCTCTTTGTCAATAATTATAAGGGTAATTTTAAAAAAATATATAAATATTGACCTTTTTATTACCATTAACTAACTTAACCAAATTCTTTAATTAATTACATTTATTAAAGAATCCCATAAAAAGGACAGGTAGTAATAATTATTATCATTGCCGGCCATCATTTGCATAATATTTGGTTTTCCAATCTCATCTGCAAAACCATCCAATAGCTCAAATAACTCATCACTAATCTTGACATATGCCAAACATTAATCAACATCCTGTTTTTTTTCATCTATTTTTTTTCTTGCGACCTTCAACATTTCCTTGTTTTAGTTCATACTAGCAAGTTATCCTAGCATTCGCACGGGTGCGGGTGATACTGATTTTTATATATATTATCAAATATTTTTAATAAAATAATAAAAATAAATCTGTCGAGATATTGACAGTGGTGATCCCGTCATTATCAACTCCAGCAGTGTCTTCACCAATTGTAATGATCCAATCAGCAAATTCACGGAGTTCTTCGCGTGATTGATCGGGTGCTAAACACTGAAGTCTCATGTTCGTTTCTAGCTTCAAAACCTTGCAATTTTTCGATAAAACTAATGAATTAATTGTAACCATAACAATGTCAGCCCTACTACCACGAGGCACAACAAGCAAGATTTGCCTAAAATCTCCACCCAACACAACAACTTTACCCCCAAAAGGCTTGGCTAAACTATCAGGGATACTAAATCTTATGATATCTTTCAATGTTTGATCAAGTGCTTCAAAAGCCAAACGTTTGATCATAGGTGATTCATCCCATATTATAAAGCTAGTCCTTTGAAGTAATTCAACCTTTGCACTGCCCTGGTGGATTGCGCAACATGAATCCTCATTTAATGTGAGGGGTATACAAAAAAGTGAATGAGCAGTTCTTCCACCAGGCAATAACAAAGATGCAATACCACTCGATGCAACGTTCAAAACATTTTTTTTCTTTGATCGCAACTTATATGACAATGTTTGCCACAAAAATTTCTTGCAAGTCCCACCATGACCGTACACAAAGAAGAACCCTCCTGCATTTTCATTTATAGTTGTAATAATTTCACTGTAAACAACCCGCTGATTTGGGTTAAATAGGTGAACATGTTCGTTATGCAATCTACTCATCTCAGCGTCATCATAGTTGAGTTCATTTATGATCAAGGCATTTACAATGATACTTGTGGAGTTCAAATCAACAAATGACATATCATGGTAATCCTTTAGTGATTTCCCGTCTAACAACAACATCCGCTCAACTTCAATTACACACACATTATCAAGGTCTTTGGCTGACATTGTGTGTCCAACAAAAAATAATCGATTGAATATAAATGATAGAAGCAACTAAAATGATTGAAGTAACACCCACCAGCCAGCTCATGCCCTCACAGCCTACTCGTGCGTGATGCACACATATGAGACCTCGCATGAATAGTGATAAGGCGTCCAAAAAATTAGGCTGGACCCCTGCGAAATGCATAACCGCGAAAATGGACAGCTCATGTCCTTCGGCACCTGGGTGTGGGTAATGCGGCAGATCCTTAGGAATGAATGGAATATCCAACATGGAAATAAAATAGCATTTTAGGGGGATGGCCAATATATAGAGACTCAAGATGAATAGTGAAAAGTAATCTTGCAACTTACGGTGCGTGCGATATAATATATTGGAAAATACCCATACCCCACATGCACACAAATGATACATTGAAAAAGTGAAAAAAATTAACATCTTAAGTAATAAAAGAATTTAAAGAGTAAGAAAAAGAAAAAATCTTTTGTTGGAGAGAAAATTTTAAAAAGAAAAAAAGAAAAAAAAAAAGAAAAGGAAACGGTTGTTCCCGTGTTTAAAAATAAATAAATAGAATAGATAAGAGGGATAATAAATAAATGAAAACATTAATGAATAAAATATAAAGATAAAATATATAATGATACAAAAGTATGGATGAGTAATGAGATAAAATGTTTTAATATAATAATAAAAAAAGAAAATTAAAGTGTGGTAAAAGGAGAGGAAAGAAAACAGTTAGTAAGAGCACAACTGTCCTTATGGAGGATACTCGTGATTTATAAAAATAACACTCTTGTAATTAAACATATTAATAGGAACGAATAATGAGAGGAAATATTTTAATATAAGAATGATAAAAAATGAAAACGAATATGTGATAAGAAAGCAACAAAAGAAAGAAAACGGTAGAAAGAGAAATGTGTCTCGTGGTGTATATCTATGTGGTTTATAAAAAAAATTACTTTATTAAAATGATAATAAAAAAACTAAAATAATGTAAGTGTGAAAACATGACACATGGGAAATAATTTTAGAAAGAAAGAAAAAAAGTTTTTGTTGGAGAGAAAAATTTAAAATAAAAAAAGGAAAAAAAAAAGAAAAAAGGGAACGGTAGTTCCCTTGTAAAAAAAAAGGAGGAATTGGGCGGGAATTATTTTCCCAAAACTTGACACGTGCCCCCAGCTTACTTTTCTTATAGTAAGAGAGATAATGAGATTAAATTATTAATGAATAAAATTATGAGATAAATATGTTCAAAAAATGAAAAAAAATTTAACATCTTAAATAATAAAAGAATTTAAAGAGTAAGAATAAAAAACCTTTTGTTGGAAAGAAAAAATTAAAAAGGAAAAAAAAGAAAGAAAAGGGAACGGATGTTCCCGTGTTTTTTTTAAATAAATAAAATACATAAGATAGATAATAAATAAATGAAAATAATGAATAATGAGATAAACTGTTTTAATATAATAATAAAAAAAGAAAATTAAAGTGTGGTAAAATGAGAGGAAAGAAAACAGTTAGTAAGAGCACAACTGCCCCTATGGAGGATACTTGTGATTTATAAAAATAACATTCTTGTAATTAAACATATTAATAGAAACGAATATGAGAGGGAATATTTTAATATAAGAATGATAAAAAAAAAAAGAAAACGAATATGTGATAAGAAAGCAAAAAAAGAAAGAAAATGGTAGAAGGAGGAATGTGTCTCGTGGTGAATATCCATGTGGTTTATAAAAAAAATTACTTTATTAAAATGATAATGAAAAAACTAAAATAATGTAAGTGTGAAAACATGACACATGGGAAATAATTTTAAAAAGAATAAAAAAAAAGTTTTTGTTGGAGAGAAAAATTTTAAAAGAAAAAAAAAAGAAAAAAGGGATCGGTTGTTCCCTTGTAAATTTAAAAAAAAAACAAGAGGAGGAATTGGGCGGGAAATTTTTTTCCCAAAACTTGACACGTGCCCTCAAGCCTACTTTTCTTATAGTAAGAGAAATAATGAGATTAAATTATTAATGAATAAAATAATGAGATAAATATGTTCAAAAAATGAAAAAAAAATTAACATCTTAAATAATAAAAGAATTTAAAGAGTAAGTATAAAAAACCTTTTGTTGGAAAGAAAAATTTAAAAAGGAAAAAAGAAAAAAAAAGAAAGAAAAGGGAACGGATGTTCCTGTGTTTTTTTTTTAAAATAAATAGAATAGATAAGAGAGATAATAAATAAATGAAAACAATGAATAATGAGATAAACTGTTTTACTATAATAATAAAAAAAGAAAATTAAAGTGTAGGAAAAGGAGAGGAAAGAAAACAGTTAGTAAGAGCACAACTGCCCCTATGGAGGATACTCGTGATTTATAAAAATAACACTCTTGTAATTAAACATATTAATAGGAACGAATAATGAGAGGAAATATTTTAATATAAGAATGATAAAAAAAGAAAACGAATATGTGATAAGAAAGCAAAAAAAAGAAAGAAAACAGTAGAAGGAGGAATGTGTCTCGTGGTGTATATCCATGTGGTTTATTAAAAAGTTACTTTATTAAAATGATAATGAAAAAACTAAAATAATGTAAGTGTGAAAACATGACACATGGAAAATAATTTTAAAAAGAAAGAAAAAAAAAGTTGGAGAGAACAATTTTAAAAGAAAAAAAGGAAAAAAAAAGAAAAAAGGGAATGGTTGTTCCCTTGTAAATTTAAAAAAAAGAGAGAGAGAGAGAGAGGAGGAATTGGGTGGGAAATTTTTTTCCCAAAACTTGACACGTGTCCCTCCCCCCCCCCCAAAGCTTACTTTTCTTATAGTATATAGATTTCTTTTAAAGAGTGAAACTCCAATAGTGTGAAAGCTATCAATCTTTAGTTTATGGTGTAACATCAAAAAAAAAAATTAGGGCCTGGAAACTATGGTGAAAGCTTTAGGTTGTGGTTCCATCAAGTAACAGAGAATTGGAAGTGGTATGAGATGTTGGGGAATTGAATGAGAATTTTGATAAGAATTTGGTAAAGGAACTAAGAGGATAAGGAATTGATTTCAGGGTTTATAGGGAAGGTTTTGGGGGTTAGAAATGTAACTCCCCCGAGCCGCTTGCAGGAGTGATGAGGGTCCCCACAAACCAACACGAGTCTTTCCAGTATGCTTTGTCCTCACTTGCACACTTTCCGGGAAACTTCCCAGAAGGTCACCCATCCCAGAATTGCTCCAAGCCAAGCACGCTTAACTATGGAGTTCTTATGTTATGGGCTTCTGAAAAGAAGATGCATCTTGTTGGTATAGTTCTCCCCAACAATTTCCTTTTAGCTATTTTCAACTGTGTAGTCCCATACCTGCACAGTCTCTAGATCCCTCTCATTCGGGTGTGGGTTCGGTTCATCCATGTGTCCCTTCTTGCTTAGAAGCCTGCCACGAGCCGCTCCTTGTTCGTGCCTCTTTGCACCGACGATCACTCCCCGCCCTCATCAGCCTCCGGCTCTCACAAGAAAAGCTTGGAATGAGTAAAAGCATCTAAAACCATACAATTGGATTCTGGTGGTTGCACGCTCAAGTGCTGCACCAGGGGCACGCTCAAGCGTGCGCGAGACAGAACCATCAGGGGCTTCGGGTGGTTGCACGCTCAAGCGCTGCACCAGGGGCATGCTCAAGCGTGCGCGTGACAGAATCATAAGGGGGCTTCCGGTTGTTGCACGCTCAAGTGCTGCATCAGGGGCACGCTCAAGCGTGCGCGCGACAAATTTTTTTTATAAAAACAGCGTCCCTCTTCCTTCATTTCATTTTCCTTCTCCTTCTTCACTTAGGGTTAGAGAGAGGGCAGAGAGAGCTAGAGAGAGAAAGGGCTGGAGGAAGAAGAAGGACTTGAGAGGAGGTGCTCTAACACTCTTAGGGCTTGTCTCTCCATCATCTTCTTCCATCGTCTTCCAACATCCCCCCCTTTGGTTCTCCATTTGAGGTGAGTGTGGTTCTCACTCACTTGTTTGCTTCGTTGTTCTCCTATGTATGCTCCCTATTCTCTCTCCCCTTGCTATTATTGATGATTATGCTTGAGTTTATGCAAAGCAAGGGTTTGATTGTTAGATTGGTTGAATATATGATTTTTGGCTCAAACCCTAGGGTAGAGGATTTGAGGATTTTGTGGAATTGTGGATTGTTGATATTGTAATCTTGAAATGTTGTTCATTCATGGATATACTCTTGTTCATAGAATCATTGTCACCTTTTCTGCCCCATTCATGAACGTTTTTGGAAAAGAAGAAAATTGGGTCTTAGGACCTCATGTTTTATTGTAAAAAGGGATTTTTGGGTCTTTTAGACCTCATGTTGAACTTAATGACTTTGAATCCATGGACTTCATGTTTTGAAAAGAATTATTTTGGGTCCTTGGATTTCATGTTTAAATTGATCATGTTTTACACTCAGATTTTGGTCCATGGACTCATGTTTCTGAAACTTTGTCTCCGGTCCTTGGACTCATGTTAAATAAAGAGGTTTGATCCTTGGACTCATGTTTCCCAGACTTTGTCTCCGGTCCTTGGATTCATGTTACAAGAGGGGTAATCACATTTGCTCCTAGGCCAAGGGGTAAATGGGATTCCTCCATTAAAAATGAATTTCATGCATAGCATCCTTGTTTGTCTAATTAAAACTTAATGAGGGTGGCCCTGGACGACGGTCCTTGGTCACATGGCTGAGCGCTCAAAAGAGGTAACAGTGAAAAGACACCTGGGTGTTGGTTACACACTCGATTGCTCCTTGTGGGAGATTTTGATTGAATTACGTGGCATGACATATATGACTGAATATCTATTGCATGATCATCGTTGCACTTATAATTACTATTGCATGATTAACATTATATGTATTGGATTGCCATCACGAATGTTTTCCTGAATTGATTTAGCTTTGTGCATCACTGTGTCTGCTGTATTGCCTCCCCACACTGCACACACTATTACCTCACTCACTGGGACGTAGTCTCATCACACGATGTGGGAATCGTATTTCAGTTGTGCAGGTCGATGTCATATTCTTGGCAGAGCAGTTAAGGACTCAAGTGGAGTAGAGGATAAGATGTGTAATTGTAGTTAACACTTAGAGGATTGATGTATTATTTTTGGGATTTAGTTTTGCCATGGAGGCTTAGATGAGGATTTAAATTGTATTTGTATTAGTATCAATTGTACTGGTACATTTTTGAGTTTCAGGTTAAGTTGTAAACTTGGGGAATGTCCAATTTTCAGGGGAAACTCTGCCGGATTTCCGGTAGGAGTTTTATGAACCATAACACCAAGGGTGTAGGTTCTTTCCCTAGACCTTAGTTAAGAATTAATATTGAAACTTTTGATGTATGAATTTTGTGGAAGCCTAAGCAAGCGTTATGTGAATGTATGTCGATACTCGAAATGCGTGAAATAATTTCAGAAATTCGGAATAGTGTTTCCAACGAACATTATTCTCGAATTGAGAAATTAGGACGTTACATATGGCTCATATTAAACTTCAACACCAAAAGGTATATATTATATTTGGAGCTATTAAAATGGGATGATCCATAAAAGCCCGCAAAAATACATGGTTTGGACCTTTATATTAGAAGGTCGAATAACTCCTAGGCTTTTTAGCCCAACTCAATAAATCTTGTTGCCCACAAAAAAACTCAGGATGCCCCCAAAAAGTAGGGCTTAGACCTAGGAATGGTAATTGAGTTCGAGCTCGATTAGTACTCGTAAAAAATTACTCGTAATTGGTAGGGTAAAAAATCACTAAAATGGGTATCGATGCGGGTACGTGTGATAGCTCACATTTTTTTATGGGGATGGGCGTAAGTACGGATATTATAATAATGTCAACTACTAGATCTAAACAAGGTGAATGAAATAGATGAATGCTTCAAATGTTGTGATTAAAAAAAAAGTTCTGGCAAGGCTTTAAAGAAAAAATTTACTCCATAGTTGTAAAATTGCAATGTTATAAATAATACTAAATGTTAGGCAATAGAGTCAATTAAGAAAGTTCAATGTCATAAAAATAAAAATGTTACTATGGACAAGTGATTATAAGACAAAATTAAAAATATAATCATTAAAGAGAAAATTGAGCAAGTATATAAAAAACGAGTTGGTTAGAAGGGTTCGAGGTAGATAGAGACTATGAAAAACTATAGGTCTAATTAAATTTTATGAGAGATTTAGATATAAACAGTTTGTCTTTAAACTTAATATATGATAAGGCACTATTTTATCGTCTAACTCATGTAAATAACCTTACTTAATGAAAAAAACTTTTTTGTATATAATTAAAAAATAACATAATCAAACAAAATAAAAGTAAATACAAAGTGTATAAAATTAAAACATCATCATTATTATTAAAAAAACTAAATAAATATTTACTAAGGTAGTTGTTCATTCGCTAAAAATAAATCAAATTTTTTACGCATTTTATGATTCAACAAAATGAGGTGCCTCACCAATACGAGTTAACTAAGCTTATTACCAACACTAAGTCTCTGTTTGGTCAATCAATAGTCCTGGAGAAATAGCTGTGACAAGCGACAAATAGCTGAAAAGTTCTGTTGCTCATCTGTTTGGTGCACCAAAGAAATATCCAAGAAATAATAAAAGGTAGTGGGTCCCACACTCAATTTTTATTTCATCGCTATTGTGATCAGAAATGAGAAGACAATGGAGCTCCTTCCGCGCCTGTGATCGAATCACCAAAGTAGTGATTGTTGCGTCGAGTTCGAATGACCTCCATCCAGAGCTCGCCATTGTGATGACACGAAGCAGGGAGCCTGAGGTGTCGCTCAGCCCTTACGGCGCTAGCTAAGGCATGACAATTGGTGAAGCTCACCGACGGCCAGGGAGGACATCTGTTGTCGATTTCAACCACTGTTAGCATACTGCGTAGATCTATGTCGACAAATCGAGGAAGCAAGTGAAGCAAACTCTGATTAGGGTCCTTGTTTCCTTCTCCTCTTCGAGTAAATGCAGGGACGGATTCAAGGGGGGCAAGCATGGCTCTTGCCCCCTTACTATATTACATACACATTATATACAAAAAGATAAAATATTATCAGTATATATGTAATAATTGAAAAAAAAATTAAATTAAATGAGTGTAAAACATTTAATTTTTATAATATAAATTTTATTTAATATTCATTATTGAAATTTAATCTTTTTAAGTGATTTCTATCAAAATTATTTGATACAGATATTATTATTAATAAATTTTATAACATGAATATACTATATGTATAACTTAAATAAAAGATATGATAAATTTGATTATTATTTAATATTTATTATTAAAAAAAATTCCAGCCCCCTTTCATATGAATCTCGAATCCGTCCCTGAGTAAATGAAAATGGAAGCGGTAGTAACATAAAGAATAGAGTCAATTCTTTCTAACCAACAAGAAAAATTAGTCATGGAAAAATCAAACTTAACTTTCTTGTGAGTTGTGACCATTGATTCATGAATGCTTAAGCACCCCTCAAATCCCAGGCTCGGTTAGTCCAAAGAAATCCTTCTCTTTTGTCACCTTCCCATGCCATTTAATAGCAATTTTTCTTAAAAAATATATTTTTTTTTACAATTGAACCCAAGAGATTTTCTTCACAGCTTTAGAAGAAAATGGCCGGAAAGAGAGAAGGACCCGCGTTAAGTCACAGAAGCTTATTGGTTTTGACTATTATTATCTCAATTATGTCATTCATAAAATTAATAAAAAATATTATTTCTACCTTATCTCTTTAGTCAAATCAAACAACTCAACTCAATTTAGTTACCAAAAAAATATTAGTTATAAAAAAAAATCAAACAACTCAATTTCATATTTTTCTTATATTTCTTATGCATTTCTTTCACACCAAACAATCTATAAATTCTCTCTATCTCCATTTTATTTCTCTTTTTCCTATTTCTCTCTTCCTTATTTCTCTCTTCTCTATTTCCCTAATACTACTAAACAAATTGTAATTGATGCTCACTTTTTAAAAATTGGTTGCACCACAGAAAAATTATAATCGCTCAAATGCCCCTAAATTGGATGACCACCACCGTCTGGCTCTATTACATCATTTGTTAAAAATCACGTTGATGCTACGATCGAACTTTATGTTTTCCATTATTATCAATATTATAAATGTAAATATATCCGTGCAAGGGCAACACACACTACGAAAATAATTAGGTCTCAAGCAACCATTACTGTGATAACTCAAAATATTGGGAGAATTGGCACATTTTTAACCATTCATCCCTAAGTGGCCCACCAACATTATAAGAGAAAAGGAGAAACTGGGCAGTGGACAATGAGCCTCAACAAATTTCCAAAGAAAATCATGCAAAAGTCAGAGAAACAGTAAAGAACAAGTAAATAGTCTCATAAGTTAGGGAATACATAAGAACACATATGTACAAATTGATAACTAAAAAAGTGAAAAAAAAAAAAAAAAAAGGATAGTTATGCAGCCAGTTCAATATAACTTATTCTTCACTAGTGTTCCTTTGAATTCCAGCATGCTAAATAGTCACCTCACTACAGTGTTCCTTTGAATTTCAGCATGCTAAATTGCCAACCTGTTTCTCAGCGATGTTTGCACAACCCCAATGGCCCATGCCATTTCCAGTAGAACAGTTCTATCACAGATACGAAGTGAGTACAACCCTTCCCCGCCCTTTTATATAATAAGGAGGAAACATGGGAACCAAATATGTACCTAAACCTGTACATGCTAACCACTACTGTTTTCCTACCAGCCACACATAGTAACAAAATAAGCTCCCCTGTCAAGAGAAAAAGAAAAGACAAGAGGAACAGATCAAGCCAAATTCACCATAAAGGGCCTGATTGCGAATTTTTCACAATGCTGCACAATTTTACTGCATCATGACAAGTAGATAGTTAAGGATGAGGCGGAAGTCTCCATCATAGATGCAACACGCACTTCCATTCAAGGTTGCTCCAGATGAACAGAACAGTGAATGTATCTGAACAGATGCAAGGTTGTCCTTACATTTGATGTGATCTTCAACCCAAAAACCGTTGTCAATAGGCCAACTTTTGTTATCTATCAACTTATCACTGTCTCTGAATTCACATGACCACCACTACCCCCAGCATTACTGTTAAATCCAACCACAGGAACAGAACGCTGAGCAAAATCCAGTAATAATTTTCTCTGGCGGCCATCAGTGTGAGGGAGACTTGCTCGCAAGAGTTCAACAGGCATTTCCCTACTAATAGCTTTAGCAGCATCTGGTCCAATGTCATCCACATTCGGTGTACTTTGTATAAGCATGGATTGCATGGTACTATGGTATTTATTCATGCAATACTTAGTGAGAAGGCCAAAGAATTCATCAAATGAGGCCTGCCAAAACGAACGATTACCTATATTGTAGTTGCAAGCAGCATGTGGATCAGTTAGAAGTTCAGTAGCCCTCTCAAGAACAGATACTAGAATAAGGGAAGCACCATCTCCAGTGGTGCTTCCAAGGGGACGTAGAGGAGGCTGCTCTGCAGAGCACACAACTGCTGCAAGACAGGCACTGAGAGCACTGAGATCCATTCCTCGGACGCATTGGCAAACAACCTTGGCAAGGTTACTGGTAGTCTCTGAAGCTGCTGGATCCGAGGGGAGACCACCAAATAAGAATCTTAAATGACGAAAGACAGTCATGCAGACTATCCGCATAAGCTCACTACCAGGAAGAAGCAACTGAAGATACTTTGTAAGGAGCTTACGTCCCTTGGGGAGAGATACTAACCATAAGAAAACAAGGTCATCCTTAGCTGCAAGCTCAACTTTGCGTCCATTCTTTCCCAGTGGATCAACAAGTTGAAGTGAAGTAGCTAGTCCTTCCAATAAGACCTGCCTCCTTCGTCTTAATTGAGTTCCACCATCTTGTGGCTGATTAAACTGTAGGTAACGATCAATATCATCTACATCAAGGAGAAGACAAAGACCATCCTCAATTGTAACTCTGGCAGCAAATGTAGGCTCCTGTTCAAGGGGCTTCTCTGAAATCTTTTGCTCAGAGCTACCAGTAACAGAAGAGTTTGGAGGATCAACCTCAAGAAGAGGGCGAGGCCGACGAATAGATGAAAATGAAACTCTCCCTAGGGCATCAACCTGAAGAAATGCATGCGGTTCAGTATTAGCACGAGCTCGTGGAGGAAGTTCCCTTATTTGGGTTGGGCAAAATGGGTGTTTTAACTTGGGCACAGAAGTTTTTTTCGCAAGACAAGCTTGGTGGTAATAATCATCTATATATGGGTCATTACTATGAGTCACAGCAAGCTGCATTTTAAGAATACTCTCAATTTCATCACTTGTCATATACTTGGACCGAAACTGTAATGAACTGCTTTCACTCTTCTGGCTACCAGCATCAGAGCCCTGTTGGGAGAAACGAAGACTATGTTTACCTTTTTGGGTTGATTTCGGTCTATGATCTCTTGCATCAGCAAGGCCGAGCATATGTTCATATTTGCTAATTACAGATGAGCCAGAGGAAAGGTGGGGATTAAACAAATGGGACTGAAAACCTGACAAGTAGCCTGCAGATTGCTGAACAGGATGATGCAGTCTATGTTGCTGTTGTTGCAATTGAGTCATCAAGTGAGGAGACACTGATCCATTATGAAGGTGTAATTGTTGCTGCAACATATTGCTTAGGAGGTTTGAATGATCTCCGGGATATATCCCTGCTTGGTTAACCAACTGATTCTGTATACGCTGATTAAGAGGGGAACCAGTACGAAATTGGCGTGTGTTTCCACCAAAGTGTGATCCAAGGTTTAATCCACTTAACTGTAGTGCAGAATTGGAAAAATGTGAGCGATTTTGAGATGCCAGTGCCATCTGAGCTGCTCCAGCATGATAAGGAATGTTTAAGTGTCCCGTACTATGACTTGGAGAAGCCTGCAGTGATTGACCACCAGGGGGAGGATAAGAAGTAAATGAAGACTTCGGTACTAAAATTGGTTCACTAGAAAAACGAGGAAGCTCCTGTTGTTTGTCAGGATATGAAGATGTTCTGTACAAGGGCTTTGATTCTTGTAAGTGTGCAACAGAGGAATGTGGCTGTGATGACCATCGTTTTCCATCATGAGCAGTTTCAGTATCATAAAAATGCTGATCAAGCCAGTTAACTGGTTCACTAGAGCAATGTTGGAGGTTGTAGTGATGCTCCTGCCTTTGCTGCTCAGGATATGAGGATGTTCTGTACAAGGGCTTTGAATTGTGTAAATGGGCAAGAGAAGATTGCGGCTGAGATGACCATCTTTTTCCATCCATTGAACCTTCACTATCATAGGCATTCTGATCAAACCAGTTAACAACATCATCCCTCTGCGGCCATTCAGATGCAGAATCTGGATACAATATAAGAATATAAATAAATCAGTCAATTTAAATTTAAAATAAAAAAACTGCATACAGTGAAAAGGGAGAAATAGAGCTGCCAAAAACCCAATGCTACCATAGTCCCTTTGAAACACAAGACACACATTACTTCATAACCTCATCTTAAAGCAGACCAGGCCTGAAAAACCACGATACTAGACACAATCTCTCAGATGAAATATCTTAAATAGCTTACAATGACTACATGGCACAAGAAAACAAAAAAAAGTTTCAACATATTCAAGTTACCATCATTTTGTCAGATTCCTTTTTTAGAACAGAAGAAGTTTTCTACTTAAAAACCATCAAGTTATCAATAAAATTGTAGCAGAAACACTATCCCACTTTGCATTAAGCACAGAACAGTTGCACGCATGTTATTACAAGTTGTAAGTCTATGCTTGTATGCACAATTTTATATATCTAAATGCATATGCAAATTAGGCTCTTGCTTATAAGCTTCACCCACATTGTCCTGTAACTAAATTTAATTTGTTATCCATGCCTAGTAGGAAATTAATATAAATTGTGTGTGTGTGTGTGTGTGCTTGTATGTCTATGTATGCCATGCTAAATTATTCATTAGAACTTAGAAGCAACATCTAACCATAATGGCTGTAGCATTGACAATGCAATTATTATAAAAATTACAAATAAGATTGCTTACACACCAAATATTTTCACAGCAAATGATGATGAAAGATATAATAAAAATCTATAAAATAATTAAAATAAATTGATTAATAAAAAATATTATTTAAACCCAAGATGGTTGATCACAATGGAAGTGAACTATGACCCCAGTGAACTTTACTATAATGTCAAGGGTTCAAACCCTACATTTGCCACTTTAGGGAAGGTTTTAGCTAACCACCACCCCCAACTCAAAGGTTAATCCCACAGCTTTGCCTCTAGGGTTCTCAGTCACAGATCCAAAAAGAACAATATTTAAAACAGAAGTATTTGATTCATTGAATCATTGCTATGCTTTCTCACAACTCATGGATCATTATTTCCCTTGGGAAAAGGGAAGAGTAACAAATAATTTATAGTCAAACTGGATCTCAGTTACACAAAAACAAAGTTACAACCTTTAAATATTAATTGTATACCCAAACAACTAGTTTATAGTTTACACCTTACAGAAAACCCATTAAGCAAAAGATGCCATCAGAGTATAATGGAAAAATATCTATTAGAAGAGTTAAATAAATAAATTAAAGAAGATAAAATAAAAAAAAAAGCCAAATTATTTTGTTTTGATAAAAGAAAAAGCAAATTGGTGAGTTCATTAGAATAGCTTTACTTACTTTCTCTTGATCCCCGATCACCAATAACACCTGCACTTCTTGGTCCACTCACAACCTTGTTCAACTGAAAAAAATTAAAATAAAAAAGAAGCTTAATCTTCATATCAATGTGTAAAACAGATGGAACTAATGATTATATATAGAGACAATAAGATGAGCAGTATGATCAAATTCATAACAGAAATTGAATCACAAAACTGAGCACAGGTAGAGCACATATCAAGAAAATATCAAACAAATAACTTGTGTTTGAGACAGAACTTGATAGTTGATGCAAAAAAACATCCAAGTAAGTTTGAAACACCAAAAGAAGCAAGCTAATCAGATTAACCTTTTATTTATCTAACTCTTCCATTTTCCCTTCTTTTGTTTTCCCCTCTTTGTGAATGAGATAATGGCTACATTGTCAAATTTAATAGACTTACTAAATACCAATCATAGGATATAAGCTGCCAGGAAGGGTAAAAGAGAAACAAGAAAAAAAATAGCATTCTGCACTGAGAAAATTGGTAACACTGTATTATATTGACAAGCTCCATTAATGCACTATTACATACCTTTTACCAATAATTTTCAGAAACAAAAAGTCCCTAAAGTCTAGAACCCCTATCAACATAGTTGCACATCATAATTTTCTGCCAGAAATATGATTGACCTCCTTGGTCCATACTTACTCCAAACAGAAACATAAATGAGCCACAATGTTAAAAGAGAGAATAATTTGAGTGCAAAACATGCCATGGAATCTTTGTCTATATATCCTGCTCAAACTGAAAAAACCAGAAGGAAACCTTGATAACCGGCCAAATTTCTGCAAAGATTCTAAAGTTGCAAGATCCAACAGTATTGATTCATATGAATAACAAGGGATTTGGATTCAACATTAGAAGACAAACTATATTTCTGGTGAATAAAATTCAAGGGTAAGGGGACAGTGCCCTAGTCCAATGTAGGAAAAGCCTTCAGGTTCAAAGAGAACTTATAGAATATTTACAATTACCTCACACCAAAGAGATGGGTAAAGGCTTGAACCTGCAACTAGTCACATGCAAGACTTTGTCTTGCTCTACACAACCAACCTTGGGGTTGAGAAGACAAACTGGACTATTACTTATAATGATGTTTTTTTTTGTTCCCCAGGAAAGCATATATAGAGGATTAACCCTGTCTTGCACTCTTGTACCATGGCCTTCAAATGGCATGTTGTTAAAATGAAATTCCACCATGTCATAGCTGCCATTTGACAACACTGACACTCTATGACCTAACTTTCTTCATTGTCTGTCTAGTCCCTCCACTTATACCATGCTAGAGATATAATATAAAAACCTTCATATGTCTTCCCTAGGAACCTTAAACTTACTTTTCGGGTAGGTGGTTCATAACATGGTACCAAAGCCTCTATAACTAAGTGGTCTAGAGTTTGATCCTTTTTACCACATTCTTCTAGTAAAATTATAAAAAACTGAATCTCAGCTCAAGGCAAGTAGGCCTGTGTATTGTCCATGCTTTAAGCCCAAAGGGCTCTTGCATGAGGAAGGCAGGGGCATGTTATAGATATAATATTAAAATCATTTGTATGTCTTCAACTAGCATTAACAACTTAGGTTTTTGAAATAGTTGGTTCATGACATACCACAAATCCTCATGAAAAATCCTTGTCAGGTCACACAAAAAGCTTTTTGGTTCAGGTCATTATCATGCTGCCTAGTACAAAACAAGATATTAATCTTATTGTTAGTTCCCCCTACCATCACCTGAATACTAGTCCCAAATTTTTACCTGTTCCATATTAAGTTTAAGATATTTTCCTAGTAGATTTATAGGCCATTTTTCAGAAAGATAGGCCCCCTTTCTGATCCCTTTACAGCTTCCATTGTGAATGATTCTGTCAAATATCTTAGATTCTATACATACTGGCAACGTCTACTGTCTAGTTAAGGCATCATCAATAGTTGAATTTTGGGTTTGGTCTTTGCAGAAGCAGCTAATCTCAATGACGCTTACTATATGATGATATATTTGTGGAGGAGCACAGCCTACAAAACCTAGTTTTAGAACAAGAAAATAACCTATAAAGACAGTTTTCACATGCCAAGCTAACTTCCACTCTCTAGCATAATAGCCTGGCCATCAAGCACAGAAACCCTAACATAAGATAGCAGACAACAAGAAGAAAAAAATCATACTCAAGCAATGGATGAATTCTTAACAACTTGAACTACCTAAAACAACCATCATTTCATTCATAGTTAACAAGACCAAACCCCTTGCTTGTTTCAATTCTTCCTTATGGAAACATTGAGAAATTTTAATGAAAACAAATAAAATTGAAATCATAAAAACCACAGGTTCAGCAATATTAATTACTGTTGAATATTCACTTTTTTCCTCTTTCTCCAACTCATGTTCCAACTCATATATTTGAATCATTGCATCAATCACATTACAGAAACATATATTTTTTATAACGTTTATAAATTCAAATATGTAATTTTTTTTTTATTTTTTAAATGAATGCATGCAGATTAAGAAATTATCTCCAGCATCCAGAGAAAGAACGCATGGTAATCATAGTAACAACCTTACCTTCCAAAAAGTGGTAGTAAGATCATCAATATCAGAAAGAGATCTTACATCCTCAGCCTGCAAAGTAAAAGTAAAAGTTAAATGATATAGAATTCTAGCATCATATCTGTAAAACACAAAGTGACTGGTAAGAGTAAGATATCCTTTGGGGGGGGAGAGGGAGGAACTAGGAGAGAGGGGAGATGCTGCTAAATTAAAAGTGTAAGCTCAACATATTTATATTTCGAAAACATTCTAGGCACATGAATTGAAATTTTGGAAGAAAAAAGTTTTCATAAGAAGATTGAAAATCAACCTCTTCTTTATTGAGAAAGAATTCCTCCTCATTAGACTCAACAGAAGGCAAACAGTCATCATCTTCTAACCCTCCCAACTCAACTTCCTGGCCTACATCTTTACCAAAGAATGCATATTGTGATGCATCAAAAACAGTACCTTCTGCATAACAAGAAATTCAAGTCAACAACAATCTATCAATTTCTTAGAACTATTTAACATGAAAAGTTGCACATAGCAGAGAATTCTCATCGAACCAGCCCAGCCACCAACACAAAACAAAAATTAGATAAGCTCAGACCAAGCAGTGAAAAAAAAAAAGCAAATTCAATATGTAAAGCCAAGAAAAATGGCAAAACAATTTTAATTTTGAAAAACATGCAAATATCACTGGAAGTACAACAAGTCTTTTACTCTAGAAATTGAAAAGATATTAATGCAGACAATATTCTATAACAAAGCATTGATATGCGGAGAAGCTGCTCTTAATTCAGAACTATCTGGATTGGCCTTGTGGCAAATGTCCTGAATCATCAATTAGAGTAAGCTAGCTCATTACACAATCTCCCCCCCCCCCCCCCACACACACAGTCATTATGCAGTCATGAAACACAATTATCATCGACTGAAGCAGCCAACAATAGCATATGCCGAAAGATGATAACAAAAATTCACGAAGAAGCTCTTGGTTCAGCTACTCCGCAGGCCATACAAGAACTAATGACCTGAAACTTACGGTTGATCATCGAGCTTCTGTGAACTGAAGACAACAAACAAGTAAACCTTGAAATGCAAAACTAACAATTGCACACTAAATCACACACCGATATTTCCAGAATTCAAATTAAAGTAGTGGCTAAAACAGACCAGATCTACATGAACAAGCTGAATCAAAGAACACAAAAGCTAATACCCATTGAAGAAAGGGGTTTCTAAAAACAGATTTGAATCCAAGAAGCAGAAGCAAACCTGTGGGAATATCCCCCAATTGCCTAAGATCCTCTGCGCTGGGAGCTCCCCCACCTCCAAACCCATCCATATCCACCATAAAAACGAAGGCAGAAGAAAACTCAGAAAGAGAAAAACGCAAAGGATCAGAGATTCAAAGAGAAAAGAGAACCCAATGTGAGAAAAGGTTGAAACATGAAACACTTTTTTTCTCAGTGTTTAAGCTAAAACGGTGAAACGAAGGAAAATGGAGAGAAGAAGAAGCAGATTTATGCTAACAATTGAGTCATAAAAAATGGGTTCGATTTGGATCAAAAGAAAACAGATGAAAAGAGAGACAACAGAGAGGGAGGGAGGGAGGGAGAGAAGAACCCTAGAAACTGGATATTGATCGAAATTTATTACAGAAATTGTTCTTTTTTAAAAATATATATATATAGTAAAAACAAAACGAGGCATTTCCGCGTGGAAGAAACATGGAGAACTAAAAAGAATTATTTTGTAAAAGATTTAAATTTTAAATATTAATAAACATTACCCAAAGTTTACTAAAAGTGATGGTGATTATACTGTACGGACGATGTTTTCAGATGAATATAATATCTGTTTATAATAAGTGAAAATTATTGACAATTTTTTAAAAAGATTTATATTTTTGTAAAGATTTATTTATTATTATTAACCATTTGATTAAATGAAATAATTATAATAATTATTTAATAAAAAGTAAAAAGTAACCATCTGTTTTTTTCAATTTTAAAATTTTAATATAAAATTTTATTTACAATTATTAATTACTCAATAAAAATAGAAAATAATATTATACCTTTTTTAAATGGATCCATCAAAATTATTCAAATTAGTTGATTAGTTGAAACTCAGTGCTATTTTTAAACGAGAAAACCCTCATTTTAGTCCTTGAAAGATTGATCATCGGTCAATTTGGTCCCTGAAAGAATGAAAATTGTAAAAACGTCCCTGAATGATGCTACCTTCGGTCAAAATAGTCCTTCCGTTAACTCAAGCTAACAGACTTGCTGATGTGGCATAAAAGATTGAAAGTGTTCATTTTGGTCCCTGCCTAGTCAGCCTAAAAGATTGGAAACCCATCAAATTGGTCTCCCTCCCTCTCTTGTTTTGTAAGTAGTCTCTCTCTCCTCCCTCTCTCTCCCTCCCCCCTCCCTCTCTCTCTCCCTCTCTCTCCCTCTCTCTCTCTCCCTCCCTCTCTCTCTCCCTTCTTCACCGTTATAGCTGATCATTCCATTGAGCCCCTGATCATAATATTATTGTCCTATTGCACCGTTTAAATCCTTTTTATTTAATCTTTACATAGTTATTTAAACATGCTTCTCTGCCTATATTTCTGTTCAGTACTTTAATTTGTTCTGTTCTGGAAAACTATGTTTAGTTGAAAACATAGCTGGAGTCCGAGTCTATTGTAATTTATTTTTTTTAATAATTTTGAGGGATAAATGAGATTAAAATTTATTAGAGAGGTCATGGTTTACTAAGGGTTTCAAAATTGTTTAAACACATGCATGGTTTTTTGTTTAAGGATACCAAGTCAGAATTGTTCTATTCTATGGTTATGCTGATGCATTTATTACAAACAAAGGAAAAGGATTTTTGACATATTTTCTGAAACTGCATTTATCGTTGTACTACTCCATTAATTTTTTTTACAATTTCTATATAGGGAAGGGGAAAGCGAAATGATGCCTCAGAAGGTCTAGTGGTGATTTGATCTGTTGCAATTGAACTGCCAATATTGCATTTATATTGACTCAATTACTTTGCCTTGTAGTTGGATCTCCTATATCTGGTCTCTCAGGATTGTATATAGTAGTTATGAAAAGCTGCAGGTGCTAGCAGAAGGGTGTTTCAAATTATGGATCGTACCTCATCCATGCCTAAGTCGGGAAATAAATGTCCTCTGGGGTCAGTTTCCTACATTTCCTAAAATATATATAGAAGTGTAATTTCAGAGACAGAGTTCACTTCCCTTCTACCTATTGTAGTATTTTACTATCCTGGAATTTGGAATACAACTAGTCTAGGATGTGTGGATTTCCATTGTCCTAATTCTTCATTCAAATCCTGCATTGTGAATGAAAATAAGTCATTGAGGGCTCATAATGAAGTAAATATAAACTTTGCAATATTTAGACACTTCTAGACAATCCCCTGTTTGCTAAGTGTTACAGAGAAGTGAGACTTTATAATTTAGAGGATGAGAGAGGGGGAGAGGGAGGGAGAGAGAGAGGGAGAGAGAGAGCGAGAGGGAGGTAGAGAGAGGGAAGGAGGGAGAGAGAGACTACTTACAGAACAAGAGAGAGAGAGGGACCAATTTGATGGGTTTCCAATCTTTTGTGCCAACTAGGCATGGACCAATTTGATGTGTTTCCAATCTTTTGGGCTGACTGAGCAAGGACCAAAATGAAGACTTTCAGTCTTTTATGCCACATCAGCAGGTCTGTTAGCTTTAACAAACTTGGGTTAACGGAAGGACCATTTTGACCGAAGGTAGCATCATTCAGGGATGTTTTTACAATTTTCATTCTTTCAGGGACCAAGTTGAGCGATGACCAACCTTTCAGGGACTAAAATGAGGGTTTACTCATTTTTAAATATGAAACATTTTACTGGAAAACAAAGCAACTAACCATTCAATGAAATGAATTATTATTCTTAGCTCTTTTCCTTTAACTTTGTAGATACATAGAGTTTGATTTTATAATTTTAAGTAATTAGTGAGAATAAACTTCTAAAAGATATAATAAATATATGCAAATTTCTTTATAATTTGATATAATTCTGAAATTAAATAATTTTTTTTATTTTTTTAGTAATAATTGTCCCTCGCTTAAAAAATAACGATCACTTGTAAACTTTTCCTTCATTTATAGGTGTAATAATTTTATTTGTAATGGTTAATTATTCAGTGAGAAATAATCACTTAACAAAAAATAATAATCTTGTATAATTTGTTATGACTATTTATTACTGTCAGCCGTTCGAAAAAATCAATATATAAACACTTATTGATATATAATAATAAATTACTTATAAATTCGTCATAAGAATATTTCTGTTTGACAGGTAATATCTAATTGTTCTTCTTTGTATACAAACTTGTATAATCTTTCTTAAATATCGTTTCTTAGCTTATAAGTTACAGCTTAAAGCACTAAAAGACTGATTTAACCTCAATTATTGCCATTCTATGCCTCATTCTTTCAAATTATTGTTGCGTAAATTACAAGTAACTAGTGATCCAACTGCATTTATTCCTAACAAGTATTTTTACGAGAGTGATGCTACATAAGAAAAAAAAATTTAATAGAACTGAATCAAAATTTATAAAAAATTAACAGTTATTGTGTTATTTTCTTCATTTATGTAAAAAAAAAAAAGCTAAGAAAAAAGATTAATATTATGAGGGTTTGCAAATTGCATTAAATTGATAAGAAATGCTTTTAAATCGGTGATGATGTCATCAACTCGAGTTTGAAATTGGCACAACCAGTACATGATTCGGCTTGGTCCGTGTTAGTGGACCGCTCCTGACTCTTGTAATCCGCTTCAAGCCTTCCTAAACCGGTTAAAAATTTCTTAAAATTTTGCAAGAACAAGGCTCGAACCCCCGCCACGCTGGTTGTGAGAAGGGTGAGTAGCTACTACACCAACTTGACTTTTAATATATATAATGCACAAACTAATATATATTCTCTTTGTTGCCATTTATATGGCACAGTTGACCAAATCACGTAAATCAATAAAAGTGGTTAAAATTAGTTAATTTACTGGGGTTTTAAAAAATACTACATTCGGTCTTAATTATAAGAACTTTTTAACTACTTCACAAGAATTAAGGAAATTAGGTAATTTAGTTTATTGCAATAAATTTGTCATGAATGTGTATCATCTTTACATAATTACCCTTGAATTTATTGAGACCTATTATCTTCTCTTTCCATCTAACTACTTTATTGTTTCATTCTCTCTCTCTCCTTATTAATTACTCAACCATCTCCACTAATGAGGGTACTTTTGTCAAAAAAATAATTAATGCAATAGACAACATGAAAAAGTTCTTATAATTAGGACCAGAGGTAGGTTTAACTTTCTAGTTTTATCCTTATTTAATGTCATTAACTAACTCTACTATCATTTGATAGTTGGAAAGATATTAAAGTTCATAAGGATAAATAAGTAATTTACCCTTTGTTTGTTTGCTATGAGATAGCAAAGAGAGAGTTTAGCAAGAGAGAGTTTGAGGAGATATGTCACAACCACCTCGTTTTGTGATACAAGAGAGAGAGATTGAAGAGAGTTTTAACATGGGTCCCAGCCACTTCTCTTTCTCCTCACTGCGCGGAAGAAATTGAGGGGAGATGAGTTGTATTTATGGATTTTACTTTCTTGCCCTTGTGTATAAAGCTCATCTCTCTTCCTCCACCAAAATTGTGAAGGGTAATTTAGTCATTTTAATTTTTTACACATCTCTTTCTCTCTCATTTCTCCACAACCAAGCAACTATAAAATTAATTTCTCTTCTATCTCTCTCCTATTTATCTAATACCAAACAACCTCTATTTCTACTTAATTTCTCTACTATTTCTCTCTTCCTTATCTCTCTCTTTCCTATTTCTCTCTTCCCTATTTCTCTCTTTAAACCAAACATAGGGTTAGTAATAAATGCTTCCTTGAAATTGTAAAGTGACTTATGAAAAGAAACACACAAAACTTCTAAAAAGTGCCTTATAAATAGAAATTGAGGGAGTATTACATTAATATCATGGTTTTGAAAATCAAATCGGTCATTCAACAGGGTATTGGTTTAAGATTCAATGGTCAGGCCTTGGTCGAACCAGTATTAAATAAATAATATTTTTAAAAAATATATAATATATTAAATAATATACAACCAAAACAAATCATAATTCCATAACATAACAATACTAAAAATTGAAAATAATATACCATGCAAAGTTGTACCTAAAGTCCAAATCAAATATAACATAACATAATGTCCATTTGTGGGGTATCAAACTGCATTTGAAATATGTGGCATAGAATGCATCATTGAAACAACGAAATCTTTATAAATTTTTAGATATATAAAAACCTTGGAGCAGGGGGATTTTTGCTTGTGGTGGTTGGGCTAACGAGGAGGGGCTGCAGACATCTTGGAATATTGGAGAACAAAGAACGTCGAGCAGAAAACATAATGCAAAGCAGAGATGTCTGCGAGTGCAAAACGCAGAGCAAGGATGACAGAATGCATAACGCAGAGCAGGGACGGCTGCCGGCGAGCGCAACTGCAGAATGACGGCTGCCGGAGTTGGATGGATGACGGTGATCAGCCTTCAAGTTGGGTCTGTGCATGACGCATAATGGAGGCTAGGGCTCAACAACTCATTTCTATTTTTGCGTTTGCAAACATTGAATTTCAATCTGCATTTCATGATTTTTTTTACATTTCAATTTTTTTATTAAAAAAATAAAACAACGTGTATAAGCTCTTTTTTCGTTGAACTAGTTTAAACTGGTGAACCACCGATTTTTACCGATTTTATCAATTTTTGACCGATTCTTTACCAGTTTTCTGTCAGGATGGTTTTGAGGTTTATTTGGATTGGAGACATAGTATGTTCATCAGTTTTCTGGTCCGACCGTTCGGTCCAGTTTTCAAAACCATGATTAATATAGCAACATGAAAAAGCACAAATTCTAGCAATTGGGAATTGAACTCCTGTAAGATGGAAAAGAAAAGAAAAGTGAACCGCGAGTCAATATTTGATTTTAATATTATACATGCATTTTAATATATATTAATATCTATTAATTAAATATAAAATACCAGTTCAACCAATGACTCACTGATTTGACTAATGACCCATTGACCTAGTAACATGACCGAGTCAATGACCGGTATGAGTTTTATAATACTAATTCTATCTAATTCTTATTTGTTTTCTTATTTTGCTAATTGATTTAATTGTAAATTTAATATCAATCTCAAGTGTTTTGGGTTTAATTGATTTGTGGGTTTTTATTTAATTTTTAGTAAAAGAATTAATAAATCATGAAGTACATAATAAATATTTTTAAAAAATATTTAAAACATTAAATTCCTTATCCCATTAGTTATTTTGAACACATAACATTTAAGGGCTTATTTCTTTTAAAGTTGAGTAAAATATTTTTAGATAGAATTAATTTTAAAAGCATGTTACCTGATAGAATAAATTTCAATAAGAAACAATATTATAAAATTAAATTTAAACGAATTACATTTGTCATGATAAAATGGAACTATTTTTAAAATATAAATATAGTTATATTTTCTTGGCCTCGCATCTAAAATTACTCTTTTAATGAAAAAGTAAGTGAGGACTTGTTATAAACACATTTTTATCCAAATGTGTTTTTCACTGTCAAAAACTCCTTTCCTCTTTTTGCTTAAATAGAAATAGCCAAAAAAGAAAAGCGAAGAGTTAGATAGATGAGAGAACACTGTATCAAACGTGTTTGGTAAGTAGAGAGTTAGCACAAAGATAGAAAAAGTGAGTGTGCCCCACGTTCAAAGTTAATCACCTTTGCTGTGAGGAGAAATGGAAGAGAGAATGGGCATCCTTCAGCCATGACCAGTATGCCCTTCAACTAGGGAGATGTAGCGACAGACCACCACTAGAAATGAAGACGATCAGGAACGACGACCCATGATCAAATTTGAGAGATGCAATGACAAAAGACGACAATTCACCATAGGAAGTAGACGGAAGATGTCATTGTTGTACTCCGTCACTTTCATTGTCAGCCATGGCCGTTAACGGTCACAACAGGCCCATCGCAGCTAAGCGTCCGGGTTCTTCCACCCTTCAAAGTCATTGTCGCGCCGTCGGCCTATATCATGCGACCATCGCACCGGAAAACAACATCATTGACGATGTCGCAGCTAAGTACCCAACTTCCCTCACTTGTGCATCGTTTAAGGCCTACCAAGTCATCGTCGCACTGCCTACCTACATCCCTTCAACTCGCTGACTGTGCATTCTAGCCTCTTCCTCTCTACAAAAGGGGAGTTCCATAAGCTTCGTGTGTGTTGTATGTGTGTTATTTTTTTTTCAATTTTTCATTATTGGCATGTGAACGGCATTTTTGTCCAATAAAAAATATGACTCTTTTTCTCCTATTTCTATTTAATAAAAACCTTGATTTGATATTATACTCTCTCCCCCCATTTCTTTAACATTTTTTCTCCAACAAAACAACCTGAAAATCTATCATATTTCTCATCACTTTCTCTTTCTCCTATTTATCTCTTCTCCATTGATCTATTTTCTATTTCTCTTCTCGAACCAAACACAATATTAATCAATCAGGAACTAAGTTTTCCAAGGAAAATATTTTGATTTTTATAATTAAGGTAGCACTACAAAAGTATTAGGTTTTTTGTTCTTGATATTATTATTATTATTTTCTTACATGCTTATGAGTCATTAAATGACATAAGGTTGAAAAAGAAATGGTTAGTGTCTTATTTTCTAGTCTCTACTGTATTATTTTGTTGGTGGTCCTACATAAAAAAACTTGAGTAAACTAACAATTAGGTCCCTGGCTTTTGGAGCGTCGTGCAGTTAGGTCCCTGACTTTACTAAATTGCTCCAGTAGTCCCTGACTTTAACCTCCGTCATGCACTTTAGTCCAAACGTTAAACTTATGTTAATTCCTGCTGTTAAACTGCTGACTAGGCTTTCAGGCTGGCACAAACGTTGTCGTTTTGCATGTAAACCCCTGTATTGGAGACATTGAGTAACGATCAAAGCTGAACTTACATTTCTCTTTCCTCCTCGTTCCTCTTTCTTCTTCGTTCCTCTTTAACTCCGCCTCAAAGATCCAAAACACACATTCACTTTCAGTGGCTCAAAAACTGTGTCTCTGCGTGCGTGTGTATGTTCCATTTCAGGCTGAATCCACACAAGCTACACATATATCTTTATCTTCATGTTTGCTTTGGGGTCATAGAAAGAAACAATGAAAATGAAGCTTCTTCTTGTCATGCTCCTCCTCATCTATATATAGGAACAAGCCTTGGCAATGAGACTCACTGCAAAGTCTAACACATAAAAAGCCAGGTTGAGTGAGGTGTTCAACAAGAAGAAGATTGGAACATGGAGATTGGTTGAGTTGGCAGCTTTGAAGCACTTCCCCTTCTCTCACTAAACCATGTGTCTATATTGTGCAGATCAGTGTGAGAGTCTGTAAGATTTTATGAGGACATCTTGGGATTCGTTCTCATCAAACACCCTTCTTCTTTCAAGTTCAATGGGGCCTGGTCAGCTCTCTAGTTTAATTTTCTTCATTACCATTTTTCTGTATAGTACTATACATTTCTTATGCAATTTTATGTCTAATTTTTTTGTAGGTTGTACAATTATGGTATTGGAATTCACTTGATTGAGAATCCAGACATTGACGAATTTGATACCCCTATGATTGAATCATGACCAATTATTCACAAGGATAACAATATCTCATTCCAAATAATTAATTAAATTACTATAAGTTTTTTGTATTCTAGTAGCAACTAGTAATTTAAGTGAGCACATTGATCATGCTTGACATGTACTTACTACTAGAACTCTTTGCAATTGAATTTGGTTTTAAGCAGTGCACAAATGTTGGACTTGTGAAGAGGAGGCTTGAAGATATGGGAATGAGGTATGTGATGGTTGTGGTAGAGGATGGAGGAATCAAGGTGGATCAGGTGTTCTTCCATGACCCTGACGGGTACATGATAGAGCTCTGCAATTGTGAGAATATTCCTATTTTTTCTTTTTCTACTATACATTTGTGGTGTTAACCAAAGCTTTTTTCTGTGTGTGCCCTTGGTGGATTCAGCTTTGTGATTTTGGTCTTGCCATAACCGATGGGTCCTAAAACAAGAAGAAAAAGGAACAAGGAACGAGGAGGAAAGAGAAATGTAAGTTCAGCTTTGACTGTTACTCAATGTCTCTAATACAGGGGTTTACATGCAAAATGACAACGTTTGTGCCAGCCTGGAAGCCTAGTCAGCAGTTTAACAACAAGAATTAACAAAAGTTTAACGTTTGGACTAAAGTGCATGACAGGGGTTAAAGTCAGGGACTACAGGAGCAATTTAGTAAAGTTAGGGAACTAACTGCACGACGCCCCAAAAGTCAGGGACCTAAATGCTACTTTACTCAAAAAAACTTGGATTAATTAACATGACAGTACAAAACTTATTTATAATTCATTTTCAAAATTTTTTTTAACAAGTCTAGTCCAAATTTTAAGTCAGCCTTTTTTTCATAAGTTAAATCTGAACTAGACTTTTATGATTTCTACTTACACACACTGTGCGAGTGTAAAACAAAATCATATGGCTTAGTAAAAATGAATTGGTCTTTATGAAAAAAATTAGAATTAAGTTGTAGATAAATTATCCAGGGAGAAAGTTGTTTCTCTTTTCTTTTTTTATAAAGGACGTTGCTTCTTTAATTATGTCCTCTTTACAATTATTTTTAGCATGTCATGGTGATTAATCATATTATTACTTTTTATTTTGAGGAAATTTCATGGGAACCTGGTGAAAAAATGCAATAAAAACCATGATTCCATAAACATATATTAAAATTATAAAAAAAATTGATCATATAAAACTAGAGTATAGTTCGTGTTAAAGTGGAGAAAACAAAAGTCCTCCTTCATCGTTGGATGAAATTAAACCAACGACAAAGAAGTGAGAAAAAAATAAATGGGAAAAAAATAAAAAAGAAGAATGACACCTGACATTTTATTATTACTATATAGACTATATAGATTATAGATAGATTATAAAAAAATTATCAAATAAAAATTCACCGAATCTGTTTGGTTTACAATTGAGTAGAATTGATTGTGGATATTAATGGTTGAGATGAGTGATACATATTAGAAGAAAGGCAGAAGCAACATAAGGAACATAAGGAAGTCCCACATCGTCTAGTATAAGTGACTAACTTAGAGTAACAGAAAACTGATTTTGTTATATCAGTTTTTCTTTCAGTTTCCTTTTCCCGCGTTCATTTTATTTCTCCTTGTATCAGTATATAATACACTCAATTGTATTCATTTTCTGTATCAATGAAAGAAAACCTTTCCTCCTCTTTTGTTTTGTAAATTCTGTTATGGTATCAGAGCTCTTGAATTTCAAGACCTCTGTTAATTTTTGCAATCATGGCTAGAGGAAGCTCAAGCAATGGTGGTGCCAACAATGGTGGAGCTGCACATCTTCTCTAGAACCCTGCACTTGATCCTCTCAGCGTTTATTACATCCATCCAGGTGAAAATGCTTCTATGCCTCTTGTTTCTCCACTACTTACAAAGAAAAATTATCACAGTTGGGCCCGGGCAATGAAAAGAAACTCAAATTTGTCAATGGAAGTCTTCCAATGCCATCTAGTTTTGATCCCAATTTCGATGCTTGGGAAAGATGCAATAATCTTGTTCTTGCTTGGATTTTTAATTCGGTAGAGCCTACAATTGCCAAAAGCATTGTGTATCTTGAAATAGTTGTTGTTGCTTGGAATCTATTGAAGAAGAGATTTTCACAAGCTGATAGAGTAAGAATCTTTGATTTGCAACAAGAATTGATGATGCTAAAGCAAGGTACAAGTACAATAACTCAATACTTAACTGAACTTATATCTTTATGGGATGAATTGGAGAATTTAGACCCTTTTATGATTATTCCTGTTCAGTTCAATGTGTTTGTGTATCTACTAGAGAAGGAAAAGAATATAGACAAGAAGATTGTATAATGAAGTTCCTAAGTGGCTTGAATGATGAATTTGATGTAGTAAGAACACATATACTTATGATGGATCCTTTTCCAGATTTAGATAAAGCCTTTTCATTAGTTGTACAGCAAGAAAGGAGAAATTCATCTGCTAATTCTTCAAATAATGAAGATTCACAAGTGTTTGTTAATGCAATTGATAGTAGGAAGCCTTTTGGTAGAGGCAGAGGTGGATATGCTGGTAAAGGCAGCTTGAAGGTATGCAACTATTGTGGGAAAAATGGTCACACAGTAGAAGTTTGTTACAAGAAGCATGGATACCCAGCTGGTTTTCGTGGGAAGAATTTTGGCACAATATCTGCCAACAATTTGATTGGAGAAACTATTGAGAAGAATTAAGACAATTCACAGCAACAATTTTCATTGACATGAGAGCAGTATAAAGAAATCATGGCTTTAATTCAATCTTCAGGTGCCACTAGCTCTGGATCAAGCCAAGTAGCAACCATCACAACCTCAAACACTACCACAAATAATCATCATCCTCCTATCCAGGTAATGCCTTCATTTTTGCCATAAATAAATCAACAACAATTACATGGATCCTGGATTCAGGAGAATCAGATCACATATGCTCAGATCAGACCTTGTTTACAACCCTAGAACCTCTCACAAATAAGTCTATCTTAGTGAAATTATCAAATGGTAATAATGCTTTTGCTACACACATTGGTACAGTCAAAATTACCCAAGATCTGCGTCTTACACAAGTTTTGTATTTACCTAATTTCTCAATTAACCTCATCTATGTGTCCAAACTCACTTCTTCGCTTAACTGTGCCTTAATTCTCTTACCTAATGTTTGCTTCATGAAGGGAATCAAACATGTGGTTAGGGTGCAGCAGAATAAATGGATCCCCTCCCTTGTTATCATCGTTAATGCGAAAACACAAATTAAGGCATAAAAGGCATGAAACATAATGACATACCTTATGAGGATTGTAAACGAGGCAATAGCAGTCACGTCTCTAGAGGTGTCAACGCCAACAGCCAAACTAGGAAACCCTCCTCAGCTCTGCTAGTAGCGTTTAGAGTGTAAGAGCGACTGCTCAACTGTCTAGGGTAATGCATCTTATGCTATATTTATAGAGTGGTGGCTAGGGTTTAACCCCTCACTCTATTAACCCTAACATATATGGGCCTGACCCATTATGTTATAATTCTAATCAAATTAGAATTATTATCTTTTCCTAGTGGCTTGTTGTATGCGTGTGACCTAATAGGCTTTTAATATTTGGTTATGATATTAAAATAAAACCCTTTTATATTTAATATCATAAATAGTGAGCGGTATCTAGCAATACATAACTACCCAAATATTGAGATTATCAACAACTTTGACGAATCCTATTTTATGATAATTTATATGATCTGTCCCTTTGTCCAAATATCTAATTGAACACAAGAGCATAAAATGTATCAACCTTGTATAGTTCAATTTATGTTTTCTTGATCCCCAAGTAGACTTTACAGAAAATAAACATCTCATGTTTATCCTCCTGAGCATGGCCATGCATTTTGCAGTCTCTCTTTATCAAGAGGCCTACAGATATAACTCCTGTTACATAGGAGGGACAAATCCCATCTAGGTTACTCACATCCCACCACATAATTTATTATATGTCCAAATACCAACTTTATGATCACCTTGTTACAGGCAACGTTTATGATATTTAAAATATATAATTCCTTATGTAGGAATCATAGTGATTTCAGGTCAAAGAACTTCATATAACATTTATCAATTTAAGAAACGTTCATGACACTTATGTAACAATCCATGCAACGTTCTTAAGGTGGGTCTGTCCAGTACACTATTACTCTTAATATGTACTTAATGAAAAGATTTAATGAAAAGGAAGTTGAACTTCTTATATCTGGTTCAACTTTAGATCCCAAAGACTTTTTAAAATTATTTGATATTGAACAAATTTATCAACTTGTTGAGAAATTTCATGCAGATGAAGGAATGAAGAGTTTCATTTAAATAAAATTTACTATTCTAAACTGAAATTATTTAATATTTTTATCATAATATTTAATAGGGTCAAATATGTTTTTAGTCCCTTAAAATATAGCGAAATTTAGTTTTGGTCCTCCATTTTTTAAAATCACATGATTTTAGTCCTCGTCGTTAGTTATATTTCACTAAGTGATGACATATTAATATTTCTTGTAGATTTTTCTATGTATTTTCTTTCGAAATTTCCTGCAGATTTCAAAATTTAAAAGAAATTTCATTTAGATTCTAAAATTTGCGGGAAATTTACTATGTATTTTTTTTATAAGAAAGCAAAGAAATTTTATAACAACATTTTTATGTTAAAAAGTTGTAGTTTTTATTTTAAAATTTACTACACATTAATTTTCTAGAGCAAAAATCGCAAGAAATTCCTGTAAATTTTTACTCGGGAAAAATTGTAGTGAAACTGTGAAAGTGACTTAACAGAGTACAGTTAATAAGGAGGACTAAAAACATGTGATTTTAAAAAATGGAGGACCAAAACCAATGAAAAAATAAATGAGGGACCAAAACCAAATTTCATTATATTTTGAGGAACCAAAAATATATTTAACCCTTTTTGATATTTTATTCCGGCCCCCCAAAGAAAAATTCCTGGCTACGCCCCTGTATTACCGTAGTTACAAAGTGTTTTTTAATGATTTAAATTTCATATTATATTATTAATTATTCTTCTTATTTATTTCATAAAATATAAATGATTTAAAATATTTATTTATTTTTTTAAGATAGAATATTTATTTAATTTTAGGTATTAATATTTGTAATTTCTTAAAAACTAAAATTATTAATTTTTATGAGATAAATATAAGCAAAAGTTGTAGGTTTTTCAGGTAAATTAGAGGACATTTTTTTTATATTTCAGAATGAAAATAAAAATAGAATTGATAAGTTCAAATCAAATAAAGAATTTTGGTCATTTGACTATAATTTATCAAAAATTATATGTTGTTTTTTCTTGATAAATTTAATATTTAAAATGTAAAAAAGGCTTTTAATATTGATATAATAACTATAATTACTATTACTGTAATTATAAAGTATTTTTTTAGTTAAGTTAGTACTTTAGCATATTAAAAATTCCGTATTATATTAAATAGTTGAGATTAAATTAAATAATAATGATTTAATGTTGATGGCAACTTCTTCGAAAATCAAGGACTGGCTATATTTGGAGGATTAATCAGAGATAACAATGGATCCTGGATCAAAGGATTCTATCAATCAGAGATTACAAATCATTATTACTTAATTGAATCTCAACCATTTAATTTAATTTAAGGGTTATATTTTAACCCTCACATCTCTCACAATAAAACACTCCTCTCACTTGATACGCTCCCTATACACACACATATATATATATAGAGGAATGAATTATATTGAAACCAGCAAACAAGCATATTATATGAATGATGAATTTTTTTTCGTGTGAACCAAGGGTATTTCCTGCCGATAGCTAAAGACTAATCGTAGAGATCACTGAAATGGATTTTGCCTCTTCCAATAATGTCATTTTCATACACACCACCAATGATTGAATCCTTATCAAGATACTTAAGGGATCCAACTATCTCTCAATTGTATCGGGCTTTATTGGTTTTATGAATGATGAATAAATATCTGATTTTAAACAATGATAAATTAATACCAAATAATAAATTATATTAAAACTTGAATGATAAGGGTTAATTACTACGTATATATCTAATTTGAATTGACATATGCATAAAAGTTTGTATTCGTACAAGTGTTTTTATGATTGTTGCTGATAAAGACAAAGTATGAAAGAATTTGAATTGACTATCCTAACTTGAAGTTTAATCATGTTTTAATTAGCACCGAACACAAAAAATGTTAAATGACTAAAAAATAAAGTTTCATTTTCATATTAGATTAAGCATAAATAATTAATAAGCACAGCCCTGATGGCTTGAACAAAGTCACTTACATGTCACACTTTACGACAAGTTTGATGCTTATCTGAATGGGGATGCATAAATATTAAATAAAGACGCTTGAATGATTGAGACACTTGGCTGAATTTAATTAGATTTGAAAGTATATCATCACTAACCACTTGACTTTTTTAGAAAGAAAAAAAAAACTTTGATCGTTATTTGGTGAATAGCAGCAATATAAGACAAGAGTACAAAACACACTCGTAACTTGAAATTTAATCATGGCATTCCAACCTTTCTCGCACATTATTGATGATGGGTGGTAGACAAACATCAGACAAGCATATGCAGGTCAGTCAAGTCTAAAGGATTTAGACACTGACACAACCTAAAAGTGATATTAGTGAATGAGAAAATAAATTTATATAATAAAAATATACAATAATTTATAAATTACATTTTTTTTTCTCTATTTTTTTTCATTATATTATTAATCACATTCCACATTTCTCTTTTTATTTTTATTATTTTTGTCTTATTATGTTATACAATTGTATTGTTGTATCAATAATAATACTCTTAGTGATACCCCGTCCGTTTCTTAGCCTCATTTATTTTAAATATGTTA
The DNA here is from genome assembly GCA_026901365.1 of Sesbania bispinosa. NCBI lineage: Eukaryota > Viridiplantae > Streptophyta > Magnoliopsida > Fabales > Fabaceae > Sesbania > Sesbania bispinosa. The sequence goes on from QLOH01000052.1 coordinate 961,271, forward strand.
TTTCTCTTTCTCTTATTAATACAATTAATATCTCTTTTTTAATGAAATGAATTTCCCTCACCATTTTTAATCTACGATAAAACTTTTCATTTCAAATTTACATAAATTTTTTGTTGGAAACATATAAAAATACATTTATTAAAACTTTGAACTTTTAAGACATTTATCATATAGCTTTATAATAAATATTTAAAATAAAAAAGAATTATTAATACTTCGATATCTGAAGATAACGCTTATTTAGAAATAAATTTGAGACCCTAAAATGACGAGTAAACTGTCACTTCCGTCCCTGACTTTGTATGCGTCTTTCACTTTGGTCCCTGGGATTTTGAAAACCCTCCCGTAGTCTCTGACTTTGACGTCCGTCTTTCACTTAGGTCCAAAACCCAAACGTCCGTTAATTCCTTGATGAGCTGTCACTGAACCTTGCTGAGGTGTCACTCAGCAGGGACCAAAGTGAAATATTTTTTACAACTTCCCCAAATTTGGTCTTGCATGTAAAAAGGTATATTTGCTGAATGTGTTGTGTGTCTAATGCAGACCACACATGTATGTATTTATACTATTTACATAATCAATTACAATAAATGGTGAGCCTACAAATCAGTAAGCAATCATCCTAATGAATCTGTAACAGCTAATAATGAATCTGTAACAACTAATTCTAAAAAGACATGTGACTAATGTGATTAATTCTAACACTCCCCCTCAAGCTGGAGCATATATATCATATGCACCAAGCTTGTTACAAATATTTTCAACTCGAGGTCCCCTAAGAGACTTTGTAAAAACATCAGCCAACTGATCATTAGAGCCAACAAAATCAGTAGTGATTTCTCCTGAGAGAACTTTCTCTCTTACAAAATGACAGTCAATCTCTATGTGCTTAGTTCTTTCATGGAAAACCGGGTTGGAAGCAATATGTAGTGCTGCTTGATTGTCACAAATTAGTTTCATCTCCTTGAAATCTCCCAATTTGAGTTGTTGGAGTAATTGTCTCAGCCATGTAAGTTCACATGTTGTTGCTGCCATAGCACGATATTCTGCTTCTGCACTTGATATGGCAACTATATTCTGCTTCTTACTCCTCCATGAGATTAGATTACCTCCAACAAAAACACAATATCCTGAAGTGGATCTTTTATCTGATGGTGAACCTGCCCAATCAGCATCTGAATAGGCAACTACTTTGGTGTTACCTTTGTTCTCATAAAGTAATCCTCTACATGGTGCACCCTTGATATACCTTAAAATGCGAATGACGGCGTTCCAATGACTATCACAAGGAGCATTTAAGAATTGACTTACTACACTTACAACAAAGGTAATGTCTGGTCTGGTTACTGTAAGGTAGTTAAGTTTGCCGACCAGACGTCGGTATCTACCCGGGTCTTTGAGTGGCTCCCCCTGACCCGGTAGTAACTTGACATTGGGATCCATAGGAGTATCACTTGGTCGGCAATCTAGCATCCCGGTTTCCTCAAGTATATCAAGAGTATATTTTCGCTAGTTGATAGCAGCACCTGTCTTCGACTGAGCAACCTCAATCCCCAAAAAATATTTCAGAGGACCCAAGTCTTTCGTCTGAAAGTGGGTGGACAAATGTTGTTTAAGTCGATGGATGCCAACCTAATCATTACCTGTAATGATAATATCATCAACATAAACAAGCAGGTATAGACAGGTGGTTGGTGAGGAATGCATAAAGAAGACGGAGTAGTCAGCTTCACATCTGGTCATGCCAAACTGTTGGAGAACAGTGCTAAACCTCCCAAACCAAGCACGGGGAGATTGTTTCAAATCATAGAGTGAGCGGCGTAGTCGGCAGACTAAGTCAGAAGCGCCACTAGCAATGAAACCTGGTGTTTGTTCCATATACACCTCCTCTTGTAACTCACCATGTAAAAAGGTGTTTTTAATATCTAATTGATGGAGAGGCCATTGATGGATAGCAGCCATAGCAAGGAATAGTCGAACAGAGGCAATCTTGGCTACTGGAGAGAAAGTATCGCCATAGTCGAGACCAAAAATTTGTGTATATCCTTTGACCACTAAGCGGGATGTTAAACGATCAACTTTTCCATCAGGCCCAATTTTGACTGTATAGACCCATCGACAACCAACTGTGGTTTTGCCATCAGGTAAGGGAACCAAGTCCCAAGTACCACTGGAGTGTAAAGCAGCCATTTCATCCACCATTGCCTGTCGCCAACCCGGATCAGACATAGCTTCATCTGTAGTTTTGGGAATAGACACAGAATCCAAAGAGGACACAAAAGCAGAATAGGAAGGAGATATCCTATCATAATTCAAATGACAAGCATAAATAGGATTAGGATTCCGAGAGGACCTGGTACCTTTGCGCAATGCAATGGGAAGTTCCGGTGCAGGATGCGGAGCAGGAGAGTCCGGTGGAGCAGGAAATGAGTCTTGAGGAGGATGAAAGTCTGGACCAATTGGTTGCGGGCGAGGCCTCCTTTGATAAGTGCGAAGAGAAGGGACAATGACAGGGGTAGGGGCAATATGAAAAGAAGGTTGAGTAGGAAAAAGGGTATTACCGGGATCGTGTGACTTGTTGGGAGCAGAAGAAAAGAATGGACGAGTCTCAAAAAAGGTTACATCAGCTGAGACAATGTATCGACCAAGGTTAGGAGAGTAACAACGATAACCTTTCTGCATCCGGGAGTAGCCGAGGAATAGACACTTAAGTGACTTGGAAGCAAGCTTATCTTTCCTTGGAGTAAGGTCATGGACAAAACATGTGCATCCAAAGGCGCGGAGAGGAAGAGAATAAAGGTCTTGATTAGGATACAATATAGAATGTGGTACCTGGTTATCTAGAACTGAAGAGGGCATACGATTGATTAAGTAGCATGCAAGAAGAATGGCATCCCCCCAAAAACGAAGTGGTACATTATTGTGAAGAAGCAAGGTACGAGCTGTTTCAACAAGTGCTGATTTTTTCTTTCAGCGATACCGTTTTGGTGAGGGGTATGAGCACATGATGTCTGATGGATAATACCCTATGAAGTAAAAAAGGATTGAAATTGTGTAGACAGATATTCACGAGCATTGTCACTTTGCAATATTTTGATTTGGGTTCCAAATTGTGTTTGTATTTTTGAAAAGAAAGCTTGGAAAATTGAGAAAATGTCTGATCGATGTTTCATGAGGAATACCCAAGTGCAACGGGAAAAATCATCAATGAAAGTAACAAAATATTGATAACCCAAACATGAAGTAACACGACTAGGACCCCAAGTATCTGAATGAATCAAATGAAACGGAGAGACAACTCATTTATTGACTCTGTTGGGAAAGGAACTTCTGACATGTTTTCCAAACTGACATGACCCACATTCTAGTGTGGACACTTTAGACAGGCTAGGAACCATAAGACGCAACTTGGGGAAGGCTAGGATGTCCCAAACGTTGATGAAGGAGATGGGTATTCTCAACTGCTGAACACGCAACAGGAGGTACTGATAGGTGATACAATCCTTGGGACTCATGTCCTACTCCAATCGCATGTCCTGTACTCCGATCCTGCAGAAGAACAAAATTATTTGCAAAGGTAACAGAGTAAGGTAAAGTACGGGTAAGTTTACTGATGGAGATCAAATTAAATGGACAGCCAGGAACATAAAGAACAGACTCCAAGGAAAGTGTGGGAAAGGGGTTAGTCCGACCAATACCTTTTACTTTGGTTTGGGAACCATTAGCTAAAGTAACACTTGGGAGTGTGTCCATATAAGTAAGGTGAGAGAATAGAGATTTATTACCAGACATGTGATCAGAAGCACCTGAATCAAGAATCTAAGAGGAAGACTGAGAGACAAAGGCAACGAGATTACCAATATGAGCAACATAAGCAACAGGTATAGTGGATTTCATAGCAGCAGCAACAACGTGCTCATCATAGGGGATTAAAGGGTCATTTGTAAAGCTGACAGCAAAGGTTTCCGATGAAGAAACAGTCGCACTCATGATCGGAGGCTCAGAGGAGATGAAAAGCACACTGCAGGGAGTGGATTAGGACCAAACAGAGGTAGAACGGCCTCCTTTGGTCGTCGCTGGCGTGAAACAGTGGCCGGAACGTAAGAGACGCGCTCAGACGCGCTGGCGCGTGCGGAAAACGCGCAGAGAAAGGTGACAGCGCGTGGAGGCGCGTGTGGCGACGGATGTTGGTGGGGCTTCGGATTCCGGGTCGTCGGCGGTGTCTAGGTCCGATGGTGGTGGTCGCCGGGAGTGGGTAGCACCGGAGAGGGAGCAGCTGGTTAGGGCACAACTGTTTGGGAAAAAAAAGAAGAAAAAAGGGCCACTGGAAAGATAGCGCAGTGGAGTCCCTAGGATCTTACAGCTCTTGATACCATGTAAAAAGGTATATTTGCTGAATGTGTTGTGTGTCTAATGCAGACCACACATGTATGTATTTATACTATTTACAGAATCAATTACAATAAATGGTGAGCCTATAAATCAGTAAGCAATCATCCTAATGAATCTGTAACAGCTAATTCTAAAAAGACATGTGACTAATGTGATTAATTCTAACAGTATAACTGTCATCTTCTTCTTCCATCTTCTCTGGGTTTTTTCTTCCCCAAAATTTTGTTTCTGCTTTCTTCTTCGATCTTCTTTTGTTCTTCATTCTTTTGTTCTTCTTCTTCGTTCTGCGAACAAAGTGGCAGCCATGACCACCACCCATGAAAGGAGGTATAGCGGTGGGTGTTCGAAATCATCTCAAATTTTTCAGAGGGTAAATATGGGGTCAAAATGCTTCTGCAATCTAGCTGCAGTTATAACCATTAGCTACAGGGCTTTTTTTCTTTCTCTTTTTTTTTTTACTTCCCATGCATGATTAGATTACAAATAAAGCTAAAATTTTACTATGCTAACCCAAAATCACTGTCATTTTTCTTTATCAGCAGTAGCACTGTGTTGGTGCTCTGCTTTTCATTATCTTGTTTGGCTGCATATAGCCCATAAAATTAGAACAAGAGAAAGCGAAACTATCACCACACCTGCAACATTGAAGGACTAAATCATAAGGCATAGGATTAGGATGAGCCTGCTCAAGAAGAAAATAAAATTAAACAGCTGCTTGAGAGTTGAGAGTGAACAACAAACTGAAACAAAAGAAGTAAAAATGTTGTAATTCAAATGTAAATTAATAAAGACAATAAAAAAGAACACCAAACATGATGCGTGGGATCATTTTATCATGGACAGGGAATCCCAAGGCTACTAGTGAGTTATTTTTGTACCATGTATAAGTTTCATTGAAGTGTGTCTCATCACCAAAACAAAAGCATAAAACATTGTGGATTCCTAGTACATCCACCAAAGCTTTAATACCATTAGCAATTGGATAAGACACATATAAAAAGAAGTAGAAAAGGACAATCCTTTCAAGTGACTTGTTATTTCCGCATGAAGCAGGCTTCTACAATTTAATTAGTTAGGATAAAATTTCCAACCTCAAGATAAAATTCTGCATAAACGAATTGTGAGAAAATGAAGCAGTGGAATTGTTATGAACTGGATTTGGATTTCGAGCTGGATGTGGTTTCTTATTAAATTGACACGTTAGATTAGAGAGACAAAAAAATAACTATTATTTGTATGTTAGTTTTACTTGCTTATCTTTTCACTCTTATTGGTAAATAAGTTTAAAAGGATCCAAAATCCATTTTCCTAATATCGCTGCTCCTGAAATATAGTAAGCTAAACCCATTTCACACTGAACTGAAGGGATGTATCAAGTGTAAGTAAAAGTTGACATTCTATTCAGCCCACTTGAACCTTTGGTCCATTCGAATGCCGTAACACCAAGGAAGAAGAAGAACAACGAACAAAAAGACCCAAAAAGCGAGAAGAACCGTTCTGCAGCAAATGTAGAATCTAAACCCAGCTCTAGCAAAAACAGGGGAATTGAAAGTGCTGACAAGTGCAATGGTAAGAGCAAGAGCGGCAACAACTCAAAAAATGGCACCATTATACCAACTCGCCGGATAAATCTCCGGCAGGTGGTACACCGGAGACGGTTAACAAAGGTGGTAAAAGTGAAGGAGAAACCGGAAAACGTGGTGGAGGTGAATCTGCTGGCTCTGGTAAGCACCCACTGGTATATTCTGTGCAAGGCCAAATTTGGGGAAGTTGTCAAAAATCTTTCACTTTGGTCCCTACTGAGTGACACCTCAGCAAGGTTCAGTGACAACTCATTAAGGAATTAACGGACGTTTGGGTTTTGGACCTAAGTGAAAGACGGACGTCAAAGTCAGGGACCATGAGAGGGTTTTCAAAATCTCAGGGACCAAAGTGAAAGACGCGTACAAAGTCAGAGACGAAAGTTACAATTTACTCCTAAAATGACAAGTAAAAAAGAAAAAGGGAGTATTATATGTTTATATATTAGTGGAAACAGATGGGATTGTCTATCTACATTTTTTACTCCCGACTTAAGATTTTTGCTTTGGTTTATTTTACTAAACCCTTTACCTTTTATAATTAATGAATCTTTTTAGTTTTCAAGAGTTGGTTAATGTGAGGAATTAATAGAGTTTAATTTTAAATAAGGGTAATTTGGTAGTTAGAGAATCTTTAGATATATAAAAGTAAGGTAGTGAAAGTAGCCTATAATATCTAAAGTGAGGATATAATAGTAAATTCCTTTAAACAAAACTTCTAAAAATAGAAAGTATCTTTTACATGATAAATGATTAAATTATGAATCACCATTAATTAATTACAGTAATTATATCAATATAAATATCACTATAAGAATAAAATAATAAAAAATACAAATCATAATAATAATTTAGAACATATCTAATAATTTAAAAAAAATATAAATAAAAAATAATATAATACGAATTTAAAACATGTTCAAACACTTAAAAATCATTTTATAATTATCTTAAAAGTAATTATAATAATTATTTAATTAATTATAGTTATCTTTATTATATTAAATATTAATATTAAAACATATTTTTACAATTTCAATATTGAAAAGGTTTATAACATAAATAAAATATAATATGAAATTTAAAATATATTAAAATAATTTTAAAAAAATATTTTATAATTATGTTAATAGTAATTATTTAATTATAGTTATGTTTATTATATCAAATATCAATATTAAAACCCATTTTAACACTTTTAATATTAAAAAATTTGCAAGAATTGTAGTATGAGTATATGAAAAGCAGTCGCAGCTAAAGTATATGTTATGAAGCTATATAAACTGTCATATTTTAAATTCCAAAAGTTATACAATGTTATAGAAAATTACCATTTAATAATTCTTATGGACAATTATAAATCTATATTTTAATAATCTCAGTGGCTATAATATTAAAATAATTATTTTCATAACCTGAAAAAAATACTCATCAATGTTATATATATATATATATATGTTATATTATGGGATGAGGTTCCCATTACTCAAGCATTGTTTTTTTTTTTTAAGTCGTTGAAAGGACTTTCAGAGACATATTTCAATTCAGTTCCACAAATAGTACCAATCTTCCTTTTGGAGAAAAAGTAGTTATCTTTTGTGATGATTTTAGGCAAATCCTACCTGTAATATCTAACGGGACAAGACAAGATATAGTTCGTGCTACTATCAACTCTTCATATCTTTGGAAATATTGCAAGGTGTCAACATTGACAAAAAACATGAGATTGCAATCTGTCGATTCAAATTTCCATGCAGAATAAAATAATTGAAAAGATTTTCTGACTGGGTGTTGAGTAATGGTGATGGAAGGAATAGGCAAGAAGTAAACGGCGAGTTCCATATTGAAATTCCAAAAGATTTGTTGTTAAATGATTCAGGTGATCATGTTGCTTCTATTATTCAAAGTACATATATATCCTATGTTATTGGAACACATAAAAGAGCCAAGCTACTTTCAAGATCGACATATTTTTGCACTCTCAAGAGTAAACGCAACTTAAAATTCTTATATGTGATAAAGAGGAAAATCCAACGAACACTACATCAAATATGGTTTTCAAATAAGTCTTCCAAAATTTAATTTAGGTAAGTAACCTTTTTTTTTCACATGCATATACTTTATATTAACTTTTACCTTATTTTAACTTTAACTTCTTTTTAAACAGGAATTACATCCACCTTCCTATCTCCAATAAATAGAGTTTACCTTCATAAGTTAAATATTTCATCCAATATATATATATATATAAATCCTTTTTCACAGTAACTCTTTTACCATTATTAATTTCTTCTCATACACATATTTATTATAAATTATATATACATTCAAACCAAATTATATTTTAAAATAATTATAATATTTCACTTTAAAACTTATCTGTCTAACATTTCCATTATCAGTATCCTTCGTGCATCGCACGGGTGCCAGCTAGTATTTTTTAAAATCAATGCATTAAAACATGTTTTTCTTAATATTCATGTTTACATAAAAAATGTCTTATAAATAGGACCAGAGGGGGTATCATTGTATTATGCGGATGATTATTAAAGTGAAATATTTTATTATTTTCTTTTAAATTGAATTATAACTATCATCATTTAATTTTTTTTTAAAAACAGGGGTATAAATGGAATAGGAAAAATGGACACCAAAATAGTTACTCTCCCATATCCCCTTTATATCTAGATTATAGATAAACATAGGTGTGGTTATCAACTTACTACATGATTAACTCTTGGCAAAGTTATTACATTTATAATTTTATGTAGAATGTGAATTTAGCAAATCCAACTGTTGAATAATGTAATATTAATATGATGATTATGTACACCAAATTTTAAACAAATGGACATTTTTAGGTATGTCATTCTAAAGCTGATATTTACTTATATTTTAAAAATATATCATATGATTTGATGAAACATTAGATAAATTTAAAATTTTATAGGTTTAATCTAAAAAACTTAACAAGATTTATCACCCTAATTCCATAGTCATCATTTATTTATATTTTAAATTAAAATATATACTATACATTATAAATTGTAATTATTTGATTTGATGAAGTATCAAATAGTTTTAAACTTTTATGAAATTTTGTAAACTTTATCTACTAGATAAGAATTTTCAATACAACGATTGGATAAAATGATGAAATTTAACATTCATAAAAAATTATCAAGCGGAGTAACTTTACTCAAAATTACTCTTGGAGTAAAATCCCCATTTGTAACATCCGCTTTTCCCTGAAACTGAAATCGTAAGTACGGTAATGTCATTTAAAATAATAAATAAATTTTTAGTATAGAATTTAGGGAAATCAATTTCATAATTAGTCTTAGAATAATTTTTGTGACTTTTAGGAATTTTTACCAAAATACCACTAACTATGAGTACCTGACAAAAATAATTTGTATCAATTAAAGTAAAAATAGAAACAAATAGAAAAAATGTTTTAATAGTAAAAATGGATTTATAATATGAAAATAATTTTTATTGAATTTTTCTAGATTTATTTTGAATTTTCAGTAATTTTATGAAAATGTCCTTCAACTTTGTAAAATTTCAAAGTGGCCCCTCACACCCCACCTAGGGAATTCGGACAAAGAGAATAAAATGAAGGGAAAATAAGTTTTTATCACTTAAATAAAGTTGGCTATTCAAACCCTAATTCTATAGTCGACAATTATTTATATTTTAAAATATATATTATACGTTATAAATTGTAATTATTTGATTTGATGAAGTATCAAATAGTTTTAACCTTTTATGAAATTTTGTAAACTTTATCTATTTGATAAGAACTTTCAGTACAATGATTGGATATAGTGATGAAATTTGACATTCATAAAAATTTATCAAGAGGAGTAACTTTACCCAAATTACTCTTGAAGTAAGATCTCCACTTGAAACATCCGTTCTTCCCCGAAAGAGGAATCGTAAGTACGGTAATGTCATTTAAAATAATGAATAAAATTTTAATATAGAATTTGGGGAAAACAATTTTATAGTTAGTCTCAGAATAATTTTTGTGACTTTTAGGAATTTTTCCAGATTTTTTGAGGTAATTTTGGTATAATTACCAAAATACCACTAACTGTGAGTACATGACAAAAATAATTTGTATTATTAAAGTAAAAATCGAAAAAAAATAGAAAAAATGTTTTAATAATAAAAATGGATTTATAATATGAAAATAATTTTTATGGATTTTTTCTGGATTTATTTCGAATTTTTAGTATTTTTATGAAAATGTCCTTTAACTTTGTAAAATTTTTAAATGGCCCCTCACACCCCACGTAGAGAATTCAGACAGAGAATAAAATGAAGTGAAAATAAGTTTTTATCACTTAAATAAAGTTGGCTATTCAAATTAGAATTTTTATTTACCAAAGGGGGTTGGTTCAAGTGGTACATGTTTGATTTCCCTTAAGCAAGGTCTCTCGAGTCTTGTGGATGAAAAAAATCTCTGATGGGAGAGCTAACCCCATCATGATGTGGATGTTCACAGCTCAAACATGATTGTCTCTGTAGAGGATACCTGTGGTTCAAACAAAAAAAAATCAGAATTTTTATGTTAACTATATGTTGAAATTTTTTAACTATTCTTTAAAGTGGTGGTGTGGCCAATTTTGGTTCATGTATTCTACGTAACTACTTTCAACATAATTTGCCACATATCTCCCTCTCCATCACACCTTGCACCAACCACATATTCTCTCCTCTCTATAAATTTCCTTCCTCTCACTTCATTTTGTTCCATTTGATTCAATTGAACCATATCTAAACACCTCTCTTGTAACATCCCGAAAATTAGAATATAGAAATATCGTGGAAGCCTTATGCTGTGAATCCCACCACAAGAAGGGAAGTTAGAAGTAAGATGAGAGCTTAGGGGTTTGAAGGAAAAATAGGACAAGAGTTAGGGAATCGATTAAGAGTTGTGAGTTTTAAGGGAATCGAGAAGGGAAAAACTAAGTATTAAGCCAAACATGACTATAAAGTTAGCGTAGTAGGAGTCACACCTGGTGGTAGAAAGGGTAGCATGGTGAAGAGGTGATGAAGGAAGTAGAGACATTGGAACTAGGGAATTAGATTAAGACGAAAGGAACTAAGCTTAAACGAATTGGCGAGAATGAAGAGGAGAGACGTAGACTCAAGGAACCGGGGTAGCAAGGTGATTTTATGGAAAGGAACAAGGGAATAAAGGAGCATAGTCCCATGGACACTTAGAACCCTTAACCTTAGCCTTATTGAAGTGAATTTATGATTTACATCATGGTTCATGTAATGTGTGCCCCGTTTGGCTTCAACCAGGGTTGTTGCTTAATTTTGGGTTTTAAGCCTAATGACCTTGGTGCATTAATTCAATAATATCCAAAGTTGTAGGTGTCCAATTGAGGTGATTCCACTTGCATTAGAAAGCTAAGATCTGGGGCTTCAGTTTGATATTCTACACGATAGTATTCTGGTCTCATTTGCACCTCCAAACAGGCTTATTCTCGCTCAAGAGAGAAATCGCTCGCTCGAACGAGGATGATATAAGAAGAAACAGGGTATGCTCTCTGACTCTGTACTCCCTCAAGTGAGCCAGAAAAGGGGGGATTTCCCTACTGGTCATTCCTTGCTCAAGCGAGAAATCGCTTGCTTGAGCGAGCCCCAACTCAGAGAGTTTGCTCCCTTAAGCGAGCGAGCGCGTTTTCAGTTTTTAAAAATAGAGAGTTAGGGCTTCTTGCCATCATTTTCTCTCTTTCTAGAGAGAGAATCTAGAGAGAAGGGGGGATTGAAGGGGAAAGCTTGGATTGGATCCATCTACACCATTCAAGGAGCTTGGATCTTCCTTCTCATCCTTCTATTGTTCCTATTTCCTCCATTAGAGGTGAATAAAGCTCACACACCACCACTCCAATCTTGTATGAGTAATCCCTAATGTGCCCACTCCTCTCCTTCCCTTTCTTGAGGTTGTATGTGATTGTTTATGACTGTTTACCGATTGATTTTAGATGTATTTAATGTGTTGATGGTTATTGAGCTAGAAATCCTCATTTAGGGTTTGAGTTGGTACTATTGCTAAGATTGGGCACTATTTGTTGTTCTTGTTGAATATTATGATTGTGTTGGAAATGGCTTGGTTAGGGTTGCATATTGATAGTTTGAAAAATGAATTTGGGCTTCGGCTCCCAGAGAAAAATGAATTTGGCCATGGGCCACCAAACCTTAATCTAATCAAGCTTGACTTCTGTCCAGAATAAGACTAAAATGAGTTTGGCTTCGGCCCAGATTATGAGTTTTGGCTTTGGCCCAGATTATGAGTTTTGGCTCCGGCCCAGAATAAATGGCTTCGGCCTAGTTATTCATACATTAAAACTTAACTTCGGTCCAGAATAATGACTTCGGTCCATATTAATTGGTGGGATACATCCCCAAGGAAGACGTTCCTTGTAGTCTGAGCTCAGGTCTAGCTTTAGAATCAGTGAAAAGACCCCGTTTTGCCGGGCAATGCAGGTCATGCATAGCATATCTAATTTGAGGTTGCACTTACATTTCATTTAAATTGAGTTGAGATATGACATTATGATGTAATGTGACTAAAATGGTTTATGTATGATTTGCTTAGTTATATGTTGCAACTCATTTGCTTGCTCTCCCCACGCTGCTTGCTTGCATAGCTATACTCGCTGGGACGTTAGTCTCACCCCTTGTCGTGGGGTTCATTTTAGATTTTACAGGGTTGTCCAGCTAGAAGCTTGAAAGGGAGCTTGGAGTTCCTCAGTGGACCATTCCACTCTTGTCACTACAAGAAAGAAGGAATATTGTGGCAGTTATTTAAGCAATTCGCGGCGGTTTCAACCGCTGTCAAATGATACTCGCAACCGCTGGAATAACCGCCGCTGTTTGGGCATGACAATTAGCGGTGGTTTCCCACCGCTGCAAATAACAGGATAAATTTTTCTTTCAATTTGGCAGCGGTTCTGAAACCGCCGCAAAATGACATCTGATAATTTTAAATTAGAAAAAATATGTTTTTCACCCCTATAGTTTCAGTCAATTTTAGTTTTTGTCCTTGTACTTTAAATCCTATGTTTTTTTGTCCCTAAACTTTCTAAACCCCCAAACCGTGGTCCCTGCCCGTCAGTGAGATTTGTTAACCTGATGAGTTGGTTAACAAAAGTTACATGTCAGCCTCAACAGTGAGTCTCAAATAACTGATTGATCATGTAATTAACTTTTTTTTTATTAATTTTTAATTATTAAAATAATCCTAATTGCTAAATTAGGGTTTTCACTTGAGCAATTTTACCCGATAAGAAACCTAATTTAATAGAGCAAAAACAAGGAAGTTATAAATGAGCTAAACAAGCCAAGCCCAAACTTGTTTTTTCTTTAACAAGCCAAGCTCAAACTTTAAGGTTGGCTCGTTTAAATAAATGAGCCAAGTTTGAGCCACCCATTTTTATTACAAACCAAACCTGAGCTTTAAGTACTCAGCTTGACTCTACTCATTTATAGCCCTAAGAATCACTACATACTAGAAACCATGTACGCATAACAGGACTCAAATTCAGTGGCATCTCTTAAGCTCATAATCCCATTTCTCATACATTATCCTCTCTTAAAAGGTTCCAATAGAAACCACGTGGTTTATTGTGAAAGTTACATTGATATGAGAATATCCCAAATTCAAGAGTCACAACTCACATTTAATTGACAAGATTAAATTTCTTATCTTTTTCATTGTAATTGATTGAAAACACCAGTAAATACTACTCACAATAGAAAGATCATTTCAAAAGCAAATTTGGCATGAATTTTTTTGTTCAACATGAGTGCGTGGCAAGAGTGAAATAGACAAATTTTGGGTACTAGGTTTGCAGAACCTACTTACAGAGGGGCAGTATTTGTAGAAAAGGCTTTATTTAATGATGGTTAGAGAATTTTCAAGATAAAATAACATAATTTTATAAAAATGGCGCTTGAAATAAGTAGGAGAACTGGAGTGGTAATATATTGGTATAAAGGAAAGAATAGGAGAACATTAGAACAAACACTACTAATAGCAATAAGCAGCTGTGTCTTGAATAGATTTTGAAATTGGAAGGGAAAGCACATAGGAATCGCACAACTTCAGATGCTTACTACTGATGTTTAGTTTTAATTAGATAACAATTCATACTTTTCCTTTTAATCTTTTTAATTAAAGAGGACTATGCTGTTTACTACATAGTAGTTTGGAGGTGAAACTGAAAATACCAAGAAGACAGATCATAGAAAAAAGGATAAGTATTAGGTTCCAGAGTTAGCATATAAAACAGTGATGAAAATTCTAAATATATAGGTTAAATACAATAGATAAAAAAGAAAAATAGCCACCAATCTAAACTTTGGATAATCCTTCAACCTAGAAATAACAAATGATTTCCCAATCTGTACAAATAGACAAATATAAGAATAATAACCTCAGAGGAAACAAAGAACTATATCATAAAACAGAAATAGTGAACCAATATGTAGGCAAACTGGAAGGTTGTTGAAATTTCAATAATCAATGTTCAGGATTCAGGAAGAAAGAGCAACAGAGAAAATTTCTTCCCCTTTTTGTATGATTGAATTGATTTTGCACTTCAGTGTCAATTCTAAAATGAAATCCATTCACATGCCAATCTCTAATCATTCTTCCATTTTTTTTAGCACTAACAGTCATTTTCCAACAAAGGGCTGGATGACTAATGCCAGTCAAAAATCCTAATGCTAAAACCTATATGGTCCACTCTATAGTAGCAGAGTATATTCTCTATTTAGCCTTTCTAGTGTTTGAAAAAATTGTATCCTTGAAAGTGAAAGCTGAGAAGATATTGGGGGATAGAAAACAGTGAATCTAGCTAGTTGCCATGAATAATATTATTCAGCTTCTATAGGAGAGATTCTTACTGCATTGTAATGATCTATGGAGAGTACACAAATCCACACTCTTGGTTTGAATTGCATTGCAAGTAGAATCCACATGTAGATAGTTTCCATTATAAAAGGGTCCAATGAGATAAAACAGCTCCCAACAAACCATTCAAACTCTCTGAATGCTGAGGCCTAAATCTAATGGTCAAGTGTGTTTCCACTCATGCCGTCTATCTCACAGGATAATACCTGTAGGAACACGCTTTGCTCTCTCAAGGGAGGAATCCCTCAATTAATGCTATCTTTTATTCTCATTCAAATTTCTCTCATAAATCTGCAAAATCAACAGATTTTCTATTAAAATAGCATCAAATTCAAATTCAAATTAAATAAACACAATTATTACAATTATTAATAAAAAAGGATTATTTTGGGGCATAAATTACTATTTTACCCTTGATAAGTGCAGTAAAAATACAAGAATATATCATATAATTGGCACTTATCACCAGCTCCTCCACTTTATAGAGCATATTGATAAGAAATAAGTTGATCCAAATCTTGTTCTAGTTATCTCAAATAAAGGTCACTAGAATTATGCATGATAGATGCTTTGCAAAAGGATGCATAACGCGTTTCGAACGCTAAACTGGGCAGGCCCAGATCTGAGTATTCATATACACTAGTGTGATGGTTTCTTCTGAGATTGGGAAAAAAGGAAAAGGAGAAGAGGTTTCAACCAGGAGTTATTGGTGGGATTTAATATTTACCTCTTCCCACAGACGGCGCCAAATGATTGTGCCAGACAAATGATCGCGGCAGAGGTGATCATTCCTGGGTGTTCCAGGGTGGTTCAGGATGTAATCCGAGATGTTCCCAGGCTGTCCGAGATAGGGATCCGAGATGGTTCGAGGTTGAGATGCGGTGGTGGTTGCTCTGAACAGTAGCTCCGATGGTGGAGGAGGGGTGGCCTGCAAAGACACTCCGACACCCAAGTTAGAAGGGTTTTCAGATAGAGTGTGAGTAGGGGAAAATGAGCGTACCTGACCCTCCATAGAAGGGGGTATTTATAGCATGTGGTCTAGTCAGAGCTAGCCTGTGATGTAGCCCAACCTACGCCTGATTGCTTGTGTCAGTAGGTAAGTTGCTCAGTCTATGTGATGAGAAATGCCCTTTACTGGTGTCAGTCCGCGTAGGCATAGGCAAGTGGCAGGGTGAGATGTTGACTGGTGGTCCCGGGATGCACAGTTGTTAAGTGTCCATGCAGCCTAGATGGCTGGTAGGCCAGCCGAGATGGCTGGGATAAGCCAGCTGAGATGGCTAGTAGGCCATCCGAGATAGCTGAGATAAGTCAGCCTAGTTGGCTGAGATAAGCCAACCTAGATGACTGGTAGGTCGCTAGACCAACCGAGCTAGTTTTGAGTTAATTAACCTCCGGAACAATTTCCATGTGCAATCGCTTTTTTAATATAGACAAATTTTGTTAAACATAAAGGAAGAAAATAATTAGAGGTTAGTTTTATTGTTGTTTAATGTGTATTAATTAATATGTCAAAGACCTTTACTCATTCTTAGGTTCAATACAAGACCTTTTGTTTTTTACCCCCTTTGATTGCAAGTGCAGCAAATGCTCCAAAGGCAATTAGTGAGTCCAAGCTACGGACACCTATGATTAAAATAAAAACAAATTAGTAATTATCGTGGTAACCAAATTAGTCAATAAGAATAAAACCTCTTTTTATGTATTCCAAACCTTGAGAATGGCAAGTTCATAATAGGTGGAAAGGCCATGATAATTATACGATGGACCCTATGAGTTTGAGTCCATGATAAATTTTTACTATAAATAGTATAAATTTAATATTAAAATATTTATTAATACATATTATAAAATTAAAATTACTTTTTATAGTAAAAAAAGTTAATAGTCTATGGTGGACCCAAACTCAAAAGGTCCACCGTATAATTACCCGTGTTTTGTTTGGGGTAAGTGGGAGTAGGTTACAGTAACGGGGGAAGAAGAGGGAGTGGGGGGAGAAGGGCTAAGGGGGGGAATCCGTGGAGAGCATTTATGGCGGTCCAGCAAAACTTTCTGGCAGTCTTAGATTCCTTCAGAAGAAATACAATAAAAGACACTTAGGTAAAAGAAAACGTGCCACATCAGCACCTGACACACGTCGATTAGGGGGATAGACTAATTGCAAAAAAAAAAATTGGGAGAACGCTTTACTAAAAAAAATTTATAAGGACTAAAAACAAAACTTGCTAATTTTACAGGGATAAAAAACATATTTTACCCATAAACTTTTTATCTAAATGTCTCAATTGTATTAAAGTAAATATATTAATATATTTAAATATTTCAAATAAAATATATCTTGTCTTTCTAAATTTTAAAAAATATATTAATACATTTAATATTTTAATTTATTAATTAGATAAAAGAAAAAATACAAAAGAATAATCGATAATGTGAAGGTATAAATTGTTAGCAAATGAAGAAAATGTGTAAAAACACTTATCAAAGAAATAATAAAAGATGAAATCCCACTAAAATTGGAATAATTACTATAATGATGAATATGAAAAGCCCCCAACATTAAGCGATGCAAAATTCTATGGAAGTGATATAATCATCTCAACAATGAAAGTCGAAAAGGTGTCTTTGGAAAACAATCAGCATTATTAAAAAAAGACATTAATATGTTTTATGTCAATATGTATTTAATAAAGGATAAAAATTTCTAAAATAAAATATTTTAAGCAAAATGACATTTTTACCCTTAATTTAGGAAAGAAAAACTATTTTTAGGGCAACCTCAAGACTACCTTACTTTTATATATATAAAGATAAAGATAAAGATAAAAATAAAGATAAAGATGTGTTAGTTTTTTTAATCCATTTTTGTTCCCTTTTTTATTATTCATATTTTTTTATAATTTATTTTTGATTCATTATCCTGTATTTTTGTAAATATTAATATTTCTTTATTTTACTTATTCTCAGTGAACTTAAATATTTATCTAATGTATATCCTAATTTATTGTCATTATAAATAACCAATTATTTGTGATTAGAGTTACATGTAAATATGATTGAGTTAATTTATTTTTTTAATTTTCTTGCAATGATTAATTACGTTAATAGAATAGCATTATCTTTAACGTGTTTTAAATCCAAAAAACTATTGAGTATAGTCATTTACTAACTTGATAGCTTGCACATTTGTAAATAAGGAAACATTTTCTAAATAATTTCGCTTATGTATCAATTACAACAATTGAATAACATTTTTATCTTTTAACGTCAAAAAAAATGAAAAGGGAAAAAATTATTGAGAATGGTCATTTACTAACTTAATAATACATGCAATTGTAAAAATATTTTCAAAATTAAAAGTAAATTTACACAATAATTGATAATCTTTATTGAATAGTATTTCTACCAATAACATCAAAGGAAAATATTGAGTATAGTCATTTGCTAACTCAATGATATGCATAATCTCAAACCTTTTTTTAAAATAAATTTTCTCAAAAGTAAATGATGTTAATCGAATAGCTTTTCTATCGATAACGTCAAAAGGGGAATGTTGAGTATAGTCATTTGCAGACCCAATAATGCACGTAATTTTGAATCTTTTCTAAAATAAAACTTGTCCAAAGCAAGCAACGTTAAATGAATAGAATTTTTACCAATAACATTATTTGAATTGTAAAAAAGGATATGTTATATAGTCATTTGCTAACTTGGATTCTTTACAAGAACATGCTTGTATTCTCAAACAAATTGTTTTAAAAAATTAATCTTAAAAAAAACATTTCAAATTATCTTTCCGAAATTAAAATTCATCTTTTCTTTTTTTTTTTTTGGTGAATTGGGGAATTAAAGAACAACAGAACAAAAGCAAAATATTCAGACATACAAGCTAAACCTATCAAGCTCCCTCAAACAGAGAACCTGAGTTATCGAACACGAAGGGGATTAGGGCAAAATGAGGAAGAGATTCAAATTCTCTATATTTAGACACTAGATCCAAACCAGCCTTCGCGAAGCTATCAGCGAGATTGTTCGCTTCTTTGAGAGTGTGGTACCAGAATGCGGCATAAAAAAAACCTAGTCGTCTCCTTGATCTGCTAGATCAGCGGTGAGCAAAGGTGAGATCACAACAACCCTCATTCACCATCTTCACTGCTAAAAGAGAATCTGTTTAAAAAATCACATTCTTCAGACCCTTTTGTTTTACTAATCTCACTCCCCTTAACAAACCCTACAGCTTCGCTTCCAGCACAGAGCAACAATTCAATTTTTCACGAAAAGCAGCTATGAATTAAGGAGCCCCATTCTTCCCGCACAACACCCCCACAGGAAGCCCTGCCACGTGAAAAAGATAAAGCCCCATCGGTGTTCACCTTCTTCCAATGGTCAGGCGGAGGGTACCATCTGAGAAGGTAAGGATTTCTGCCTTGGTTATTGATAAAAACTCTCTGGCTTGAATTAATTCCTATTGTGGTTGCTTAAACCTGACCTAGGATCTGATTTAGCAATTCCCTAGTAGAAACCCTAACATTGTTAAAAATAATGTCATTCCTATGTGTTGAGTCTCAAAAATAATTTGAGTAATTAAAAATACTCTGAGTCTCATTCCCTTAAAAAGTTTTAATGAACAACAAATATAAAATACAGATAAATTTATATGGCAATATTCTTTCACAAAGATTCTGTTATGTTTCAGATCTTAAAGAATGAGAAACATCATCTGAAGCTTCAGATCGTCTGAAGACACAACACCTTCTGAAGAGTGTTTATCTTCTGAAAGTGTGAAGTTCATCAGAAAGCTGAAGACATCAGGACTTTTGACCCTTGAAAACGTTGCTAAGTAGAAGGAGCGTTCATCTCAATGATCTTACCTATTTCAGCATAAGAGTCAGAGCTGCTTTCTCTCCTTGTTCAAATTTTAGCATTTTTTAAGGAAAATCTGTAACGCTGCTCCTCCTGCCAAAAAGCTTTGTGTGCGCAGACCTGCTGCACCTTGTCTGCTCAGAATGCCTTGGTCAGAGCTTGTGTCAAACGTCTCCTTGAGCATTTAATGCTATTTGGCAACGGGCATTAACTGTGAAGTCTATTAATAAGTTTGAGCATTCAAACTTGACTCAAAGACTTAATATCCTTTAGTGTTAATGATTAACAAATAAGATTATATAAGAACATAATAAGAACAAATAAGATTATATAAACAGATTCTATTGAGAAAGGTATTGGTTTGTTGATTGTGTTTCAGGATGAAATATTTATCAGAAGAAGAAGAAGATTTGATGAACAAAATCAGAATCAGAAGATCAGGATCAGAAGAACAAATGCAGGATTTAATATACAGAAACTGTCTGAAGTAAGCAACTTGTCTGAAGTGCGCAAGCCGTATGAAGTGCGCAAGCCATCTGAAGTGCTGAAGCCGTCTGAAGACGTGAAGATTGTCTGAAGACGTGAAGACCATCTGAAGACGTGAAGACTGTATGAAGACGTGAAGGCTATCTGAAGAAGCCTGCAAACAGAATCAAGAATTTATCTCTTGAAGACGTTGCTAAAGTATAAAGCACACTCTACCAAAATAGAGTACACTTATTTCAGTATAAAAGCTAAACATGCTTTTATGCCTCGATCAAAGTCTAGCACAAATAAGGAAACTCTGCAATGACTTTCTCTAATGACTGCTGCACCTGCAACAAAAGGCATTTCAGTATAAAAGCTAAACATACTTTTATACCTCGACCAAAGTCTTTCACAAACAAGGAAACTCGGCAAAGACTTTCGGCAACGCATGTTGCACCTGCAACATAAGGGATCTGCGTGCACAGACCTGCACCTGCGACTGCTGCCATACAGAGGTGATCAGAAGACTGAGAAAAAAGCAACCAGAAAGATGTTTGAATAAAATACAATTGATTCAACATCTTTATTCATCATCACCAATCTGAAAGAAATCAGAAGAAAAGCTCAGGAGACTAAGCAGAAGCAACAAAGGAAAATGTTTGAATAAAATATTTTAATTCAAACATATTTTATCATCTGCAAGCAACAGCTATCTGACAAGACACCTCACTCAAAGAAGAAAGAAGAAATGGTGTCAGGAAGCAAACAGAAAAGGAGCATATACAAAATAAGCAACAGGACAAATCCAACGGATACCTCCTCATATACACTCCTAAGAAAAGCAGAGGAAATCAGAAGTTAGCTGAGGAAAGCAGAAGAAAACAGATGAAAGCAGAAAGAAGCAGATTCAAGAGAGAGTATTCGCAAAATTATATCAAGAAACATCTCTCATGAAGAAGAAAATATCAAGTGTCAGAACGGGATCGTCTGAACACTCATTCGCTTAAGGAGAAGCAACCGTTTGAGAAGCTATTACACAACGGCTATATGAGCCACATCATCAACATCTCAACGGTATTATGAATCATCTTCAAACGACTATATTTCATCAGAACATATAAATAGCCTCAAGATTGAATTTGAAGATGCTGCTGACCTATTGGTCAGTCAGATAAAATTGTTGATCAACATAATCAAACTAGTTAATCAGGCTGAGTGCCTTATGGTTAACAAGAGTTGACTTGAGCTTAAGTGGATCATGAAGATGTCAACGAAGTTTGATCAGAGAGTTGGTTCTCAATCAGGCTACTGATTAGCTGGTCAGTTAGTTAGGTTGTTCAGTTGGTCTGTTTGATCAAGTGAGTTGATTGTTCGAAAGGCAATCATGCTGAACAAATGACTATCAAATTGGGTACGGTTTGAAGCTTTGATATACCTTGGTGTTCCTATGATATGGGTGAGAATGTAGCCCATGGAAACTAATGGTTTGAGAACAAGGCTGGAGCATCATTTCACATCTTAGTTAGCCTACTCTCAGAGGATGCATTCCTCATAGAAAGACAGGGATTGTACTTAATTCAAACACTTGTATCACTGTCTATCCTTGTACTTAGCTTGTAATGTCTGTATCCTGAGTGTGTACTCAGTAATCTCTATGTACAAGTAGAATCTAAGTTTAGACGTTCTGGCGAACATCTAACTTGGATTGAGTAGTGAAACTACTCAACACTTTATGTGTCTGAGAGCCTGGAGAGGCTTGGTGGAAGAAAGAATACTTGTGTCTGGAGAGACTGTACTCGTGATGTCTGGAGAGACTGTATTCGTGATGTCTGGAGAGACTGTACTCGTGATGTCTGGAGAGACTGTACTCGTGGTGTTTGGAGAGACTGTACTCGTGATGTCTGGAGAGACTGTACTCGTGATGTCTGGAGAGACTGTAATCATGATGTCTGGAGAGACTGTACTCGTTGTGTCTGGAGAGACTGTACTCATTGAGTTGCCTGGAGAGGCAGTTGATAA
The DNA here is from genome assembly GCA_026901365.1 of Sesbania bispinosa. Taxonomy (NCBI): domain Eukaryota; kingdom Viridiplantae; phylum Streptophyta; class Magnoliopsida; order Fabales; family Fabaceae; genus Sesbania; species Sesbania bispinosa. The sequence continues at coordinate 983,528 of QLOH01000052.1, forward strand.
GCAAAGAATACTCACTGAGTTGCCTGGAGAGGCAATTGAAAACAAAGGAATACTCATTGTTTATCTTGAAGAGTCTGTGGTAAAATAATACTTGTATCTGAGTTCAAATAGTGGAAAATCCAGTGGTTGTTTGCCTCTGGGACTGGATGTAGCTCACGGGTTTGTGGGTGAACCAGGATAAATTCTGTGCCTAAGTTCTCTTTCCCTTAATCTCTTTATTTCCAGCTTTCATATTTATGTTGGGGTTTAAAAAGTATTTTTTATAATAAACTTAACACAACTATTTCAATAAAATGATCTTTCATATGAACAAAACATGAGATGTCTCTTATATCATTTGAAGCATTACAAAGAATGTTCCTTGAAGAACTTCTGAAATAAATTCTCTGAAGTGAGTCTGAAAGAGATCAGTACAGAAATCAGGAACAGACTTCAGACAACCTCTAGTCATCTGAAGTATTTTAGAAACAGTTCTGAAAATACTCTTTGTAATAATCTTCAGAAGATATTTTGAGAAACCTCTGTTTAAAACAATCTTAAGCTTTAGAAGAAACACTGTTTTTCTTATCTTTCGCACGTTTCAACTATCTCTGATCTTAAGACTTGTTTTGAACGTTGCCCATTTTCATGATTTAAATTAAAGATTTCCAAAAATAATCAAAAAGCTTAAAACACTATTCAACCCCCCTTCTAGTGTTTCCTGTGGTTCTAGCATTAACTCCTGAAGACTATAAATATGTCTCATGAAGATTTGAAGAAAAAGAGAAGCATTCCTATCAAAGAAAGAACACGCTGCAAAAATATACTCTGATATTCTTGTACTCTTGCTCAAATTCTTATCCTGAGTGAATCTCAGTTTTCTGTACATTTAAAGTTCAAAGCTATCATCTGAAGGATAGTGAACTACTTGTTTCTCTGTTCAAACTTTAAACAGTTTAGGTGTTTAAGCCTGGAGAGGCTTTCTATTTGAAAGAATACTTGGGTTACACTTGGTTAAGTGTCTGAAAGCCTGAAGAGGCTTGGTGGAAGAAATAATACTTGGTGTAGAGCCTGAAGAGGCTTGAAAGAAAATAATACTTGTAATCTTGCAAGATTAGTGGAAATCCAGGTGCTGGTTTTTGCCCTGGGACTGGACGTAGCTCACGGAGGTTGTGAGTGAACCAGGATAAATTCTTGGCTAAGTTTTTCTCTATCCCTTAACTATTTCTTTTCAGTTTTAATCTAACTAAGGGGTTTGAAAAGTATCCAAGTGAAAACTTCTTTTCTGAATCAAACAAAGTTTTTAACCAATTTCTTAATCTGAACTTAATTCAGAAAGTAATTATAACCTTCAGGCTGATAACCATCATTTGAAGAGTTTCAGAAGCAAAATATTCAAAATATATTTGAAATAGAAAAAGTTTCCATTGAAACACTATTCAACCCCCTTCTAGTGTTTCCCTATATTTCCAACAGTTGGTACCAGAGCTTATCCTCGGGGTTAGCACCTAATCAGTGCAGTGGACAAAGATCCAATGGAAACTTCTACCAGCAACAGACAATACATCACTGAAGGAGCCTCCATCACGAGACCCCCAACATTCAATGGAGTGGACTACCACTATTAGAGGGATCGTATGAAGTTGTTTATTGAAAGCAACAACATTGATGTCTGGGATGTGGTTACTAATGGAGACTACGTTCCCATGCATAATGGAGTGCCCATACCTAAGGTTGAATGGACCTTGGAGCAGAAGGCTAGAGTTCAACTAAATGCCAAGGGCAAACTCTATCTGATATGTTCTTTGAACAAGTCAGAATATGAGAAGGTTCATAGTTGTTCATCTGCCAAGGAGATCTGGGATACGCTTGCAGCAACTCATGAAGGGACTGAGACTGTAAAGCAATCCAAGATAAGTATGCTTGTACATCAGTATGATATGTTCAAGATGGAAGAGTCTGAAACCATAGACCAAATGTTTGGAAGGTTTCAAACAATAACTAATGGACTTAGGCCATTGGGAATAACTTTTGAATCTGAAGATAATAATCAAAAGATTCTAAGAAGCTTACCAAAGTCTTGGAGACCCAAGGTTACTGCCATTCAAGAAGCCAAAGATTTAAACTCTCTCAGAATGGAGGAACTACTGGGCTCTCTCAAAGTCCATGAGTTAGAACTTGGGGAGGATGACACCAAGAAGAAATAACTGGCATTGAACTCCAAGGGCAGACAACCTAGGCATGGCAGCATGAAAGCTATGCAAGCAGAGGAAACTTTAGATGATGATACTGAATCTGAAGGTTGTTCAGAAGATGAAGATCTTGCTCTTCTCAGCAAGAAGATTAAGAGAATGCTGCAAAGAAAAGGGAGATTCAGAAGATCTCGACCTTCTAATTTCAGACAAGGTAAGTCAAGTAAAGAATCTTTTAATACTGACAAAATTACCTGTTTTGAATGCAAACAGCTAGGACATATGAAGGTTGATTGCCCCAAGCTGAGAAAACCAACCTTTCAGAAGAAAAAGTTCTTCAAGAAAAAGAAAGGATTAATGGCAACATGGGAAGATTTGGATGATTCCACTTCAGAAGAAGCTAATCTCTGTCTGATGGCAAGCCTACCATCTTCAGACAGTTCAGACTCTGAGGTAATCCCTCAAACTCTACAAGATCAGTATGATGACCTTGGTGAAAGTAGCAAAGAGCTATTCAATGAGTTCAAGGAACTATCAAGAGCTTTCACTCAAGCTGCTTTAGAAAATGAAAATTTACAAAAAGAAAACCTTGCTCTCAAAGAAAAGCTGCTTCAACAAGATCCTAGTAATTATGATAATCTTGCAAAAGAGAATAAAAAGCTCAAAAACAAGATTAGAGAATTAACTCTGGATCTAGCCAGATTTGTCAAAGGAACTGATAATCTGGACAGATTATTGGGATCTCAGAGGCATTCCTTAGACAGAAGTGGTTTAGGTTATTCAGACACATCTTCTTCTGAATCTTTAAATTTTAAAGTACCTGATAAAGGACCCAAGAAAGGTAATAGGTGTTCCAACTGTGGCAAACCTGGACATGTGGAGTCTCAGTGTAGACACAGGGAAAATAAGACCCAAAACTAATAAAAGAGGACCTAAGAAAATATGGGTACCTAAGAGTTTAATTGTTCCTGTTGCAGATGTGTTTAATATGACAAAAGAAACACCACAAATGGTACCTGGAGAGTGGGTGCTCGCGACATATGACAGGAGAAAGGTGTTTGTCCCAAAGGCTTAGACCCAAGGCAGGTGGAGTGGTCACCTTTGGTGGAAATCAGCAAGGGAAGATCACTGGTATTGGGACAGTAGGTATGACTCCTCTTTCCCTGATTAAGAATGTACTTCTAGTGGAAGGATTGCAACACAATCTTCCGAGTATAATTCAATTATGTGACAGTAGATATGTTGTATCTTTCACTAAAGAAGGTTGTATAGTCAAAGATGCTTCAGATCATATCCTCTTTTCTGCTAAGAGACACAATAATGTGTACAAGATTGATCTAGAGGATCTTGCAAGTCAAAATGTGAAGTGCTTTGTTTCAATTAAAGATGAAAAACAGATTTGGTATCAGAAACTTGGGCATGCCAGCTTGAGATTGATCTCAAAGCTAACCAAACACAATTTGGTTAAAGGTTTACCCAAACTTTCATTCAAATATGATATTTTATGTGAAAATTGTCTGAAAGGGAAACAAACTAGAAGCTCTTTTAAGAGTAAAAATGTTGTTTCAACTAGCAGACCTCTGGAACTGCTTCACATGGATTTGTTTGGTCCTACTAGAACAGAAAGTATTAAAAAAAAGAAATATGGATTGGTCATTGTTGATGACTATACAAGATTCACATGGGTTATATTCCTAAGAAGTAAGGAGGAAACCTTTGAGAATTTCACAAAATTCTGTAAGATGGTGCAGAATGAAAAAGGAATCTACATATCTGCTATCAGAAGTGATCATGGTGGAGAATTTGAGAACTCAAGCTTCAGACTGTTCTGTGATGAGAATGAGATCTCACACAATTTCTCTGTGGCTAGAACACCTCAGCAAAATGGGGTTGTTGAGAGAAAAAACAGAAGCTTGCAAGAGATGGGGAGAACCATGCTCATTTCAAGCAACCTACTTAGATCCTTTTGGGCAGAAGCTGTTCACACAGCCTGTTACATTCAAAACAGAATTTTGGTAAGACAAATTCTCAAAAGGACTCCATATGAACTGTGGAAAGGAAGAAAACCCAACATATCCTACTTCCATATCTTTGGATGTGAATGTTTCATACTCAACACTAAAGATGATTTAGGAAAGTTATGCTAAGTCTAATAAAGGTTTCTTTATTGGATATTCTGAAACCTCTAAGGCTTACAGAGTATATAACTCAAGAACCTTAGCTGTGGAGGAATCTATCCATGTAAGATTCAATGACTTTAAAGAGACTGATAGGGAACTATCAGATCTTGAAGAGGATTTTGCAGGTATGCAAATAAATCCAGAAGTTAAAACTGAAGAATCATCTGAAGGACCTACTGAGCAAAAGACTGAACCTGTGTCTGAAGCTGGACCTTCTCAGACCAACATTGTTGAGTCTCAGACAGAGTGTGTATTTACTCACAGTCGTGATTGGAGATACAGAACTCATCATCCAAGAGAGCAAATAATAGGTGACACTTCAGAAGGAGTAAGAACAAGATCAAGGCTCAGAAGCTTGAATAATCTTGCACTCCTCTCTGAGATTGAACCTAAAAATATTGAGGAAGCTCTGCATGATGAAGGGTGGATCCTAGCCATGCAAGAAGAGCTGAACCAATTTGCTAGGAGTGATGTCTGGACACTTGTACCTAAACTCCATGGGAAAACTATAATAGGAACCAAATGGGTGTTTAGAAACAAGCTGTCAAAAGAAGGGAAAGTGATCAGAAACAAGGCCAGGCTTGTTGCTCAAGGCTACAATCAGCAAGAAGGTATTGACTTCACTGAAACCTTTGCTCCTGTAGCTAGGCTTGAAGCCATCAAGATTTTACTCTCTTATGCAGTAAATAATGGCATCAACTTATATCAGATGGATGTAAAGAGTGCCTTTCTCAACGGATTTATTGAGGAAGAGGTCTATGTTAGACAACCACCTGGTTTTGAAGATACTACTTTTCCAGAACATGTTTTCAAACTGAAAAGGGCTCTTTATGGTCTGAAACAAGCCCCAAGAGCTTGGTATGACAGATTGAGCAATTTTTTGATAAAAAATGATTTTCAAAGAGGAAAAGTAGATACAACTCTTTTCAGAAAAATGTCTAACAAAGATTTCATTCTTGTTCAGATATATGTGGATGACATTATATTTGGTTCCACTGATTCTTCATTATGCAAGGGATTTTCTGAGCTTATGCAATCTGAGTTTGAGATGAGCATGATGGGGGAACTTAAGTTCTCCCTAGGACTTCAGATAAAGCAACAATCTGATTGTATATGGATCTATCAGGAAAAATATACAAAAGAAATGCTTAAGAAGTTCAACATGAGTGATTGCAAGCCCATGACAACTCCTATGCATCCTTCTGTTGCTCTCAGTAAAGATGAAGGGGAATAACCAGTAAATCAAACTTTGTATAGAGAAATGATTGGTTCACTATTGTATCTAACAACAAGCAGACCTGACATAATGTTCAGTGTTTGTCTCTATGCTAGGTTTCAATCTGATCCAAGAATAACTCATTACAAAGTTGTAAAGAGAATTTTCAGATATTTAAATGGTACTACTAATCTGGGTCTTTTCTATAAGAGAAGTAAGGATTGCAGGTTAGTGGGATTCTGTGATGTTGATTTTGCTGGACAACATGATTAGCTGGTCCAGCAAAAGGCAAAGCATTATTGCTCTTTCTACAACTGAAGTTGAATATATTGCTGCAGCCAGTTGTTGTTCACAACTGCTATGGGTAAAATACCAGTTAGAAGATTTTAACATTGATGTTCATTCTATTCCTGTAATGTGTGATAATACTAGTGCAATTAACTTATCTAAGAATCCCATTTAACATTCTAAGGCAAAACATATAGAAATCAAGATTCATTTCATTAGAGACTATGTTCAGAAAGGAGTCTTTGATATAAAGTTCATTGATACTGAACATCAATGGGCAGATATATTCATAAAGCCTCTGACTGAAGATAGATTTAAGTTCATAAGAAATACTCTGAATATCTTGGCTTTGTCTGAAATGTGAATGCTTGCGTCTGAACATGCACATCATCTGAATATATGTTGCATTTGAACATGCATCTTTATTTGAATAAGCATGTGCGTCTGAAGTAACTAAGTCTGATGATGTGGCAAGCTGAAACGTTTGGTATCCTTCTCTGAGTAACTACTCCCAGCACGATTGCACGTTCTCCAAGGCAGCAACTGTCATCATTACTGCTGTGAAGGTTATTTAAAGGACGTGTTGGCTACAGTTACAGGCTACTGCTTTCACTCTCTCTTCTGCAAACCTTTGCCATTCCTTGTGCCCTAAGTTCCTTGTGCTTCTTTGTGTTCGTCGTTCTCACTAAAAGCTCATAGCAATGGCATCCAAGAAGTCTGCTGGTGGTCAAGTTGTTCCTTCCAAGACTATAAACCTTGATGAACTTCAAGTTGGTGGCATTCCATTGCTGCTGTAACTGGTGTTCCAAATTCTGGAGAGATGTTTATTCCATAATGGGAAGCAAAGAATGGTGGAAAAAAGAAGTTCACAAAGAAGCTGTACGGGATTGAAGATCCCAGTGAATTTAAAAGCTCCATCATGAATCCTAAGGCAAGGATTCTTCATGCCATATTGGGTTGTTGCATCTTGCCCAAGCATGGTAGCAAAAACCATGTCTCAGAACTAGAGAGGTTCTGTGTGATCAATCTTTTGGAGAAGAAACCTCTGAACCTTCCCAGGATCATTCTCTACAACATGCTGAAGAGGGTGAATGATTCAGCTGCAAGCTACACCCACACCACTCTCATTACAAAGATCCTGCTGAAGTTCAATGTTCCCATTGAGAGACTATATGACCATAGAGGTCCTGCATTCTTCTCTCTGGTGAATATTAAGAAAATGGCTATTGCTGTGAAAAAGCCCTCTCCTGAGAAAACTCTGTTAGAAGAAGCTGTCCGAGACAAAGCTGGCAGAACTGGAAAAAGCACCGTGGATGTTTTGGAGATTTTGGAGGATGAGCTGAAGGGTGACACCCATAAAGACAAGTTTGTCTCTGCTCAGACTCCCACCAAAATTGTGAAGAAGAAGATAACAAAAGTGCTTCAGAAGGAAGTTTCAACTGAAAAGAAAGTTCAGCTAAGACAATCTGAACCAGCTTAGAGTATGCCTGCACTTACTTCTGAGATTGTGGGACAGGTTACTAAGAACTCTGCTGTTGCTACTCAGCCTACTCTCATCTTGGGAGGACAGGAAGAGGACAGCATCGGGATAGAATCTGAACCTCTAGGTGTTGAACCTTTTGATGTAACCCAGCCAATCCATGTTATCCCTCTTACTACCAGTTTGCCTGAAGTTGATATCAGAAAGGTTGTGGAGGAAATTGAGGAAGAAGAAAGAAAGAAGAAGGAAGAGCAAGAAAAACAAGACTATGCTATTGCTGTTGTTGCTCAGCAAGCAGTTCTTGAAGATGAACAGGCTGAAAAGAAGAAGAGCCAGTTAGAAAGCAAGGAAAATCAAAAGGAGAAGATAGTTGGCTCCTGCTGATGATGCTCCTCAGATGGTGACAATAAGTAAAAGCATCCAGCAAGAAGATGTTGTGGAATTTCAGAAGGTTGCTGAAGAACATAGGAAGAAAAAGGTAGGGGAACTCAAGCTGAAGAAAAAAGCTGCTGAAGGCTCTAAGGCTCCTGTTAAGAGGCCTAGGGTTATCTTTGGAAATGTTTCTACTTCATAGGATGAAGCCCCTCCTCCACCTAAAGTGATCAGCACCACAGAAGAAGTACACCCACCTTCACCATCTTCTTCATCTCTATCAGGTTATCCTAAACTCAACTCAGACGATGACTCAGGCAGTGTTTGGTTTGGAGGAAATGTAACTTTGTGTAGAGCAGAACCGCTGAAGGAGAAATCTAGAGATCCCAGACGGGAACCCACTTATGATCTGAGCTTAACAGTTTAGAATGATTAGCAAATGTTGTGGGCAGCTGAAGTGCCGCATAGATTTTATAATGTTCCTCTTGAAGAAAGGCCCAGAGTACCTAGATTTCCAAATCTCTATGAAGAATTGTTGTTCTTCAGGGAAGTTGCTCCCATAACTCGCCATCCTCCTTCAAGGTTACTTTTAGAAACTGCTTCAGCAACAAGGCAAAAAAGGCTTATCAGTTCAGGGGGAGGTAGTCTCTCAGATTCACTGAAGAAGATAAGGCATGGAATAATCAACCCTTGTCACAAGTGGAGGGTACTAGATCCTTTCTCTCAGGATCAACACTTCTTATCATATGAAGAATGGCTTGCTGTGAGAATGTTGTGCCTTGAATCTGAGTTGGTTGACAAGTACTCAAGTTCTTTTGGGCATAGAGACTTCAGACCACCCAGAAGAGTGCGTACCAAGCTATCTACTACTATCCTGGTGCAACCTGATAGGATAGTACCGAGGTATCCTTTTGTTGAGACTTCTCCCAAGAAAGATAAAGGCGTTGTAATAAAAGGAGATAGGCAACCCAGAGTCCTAACCAATGAAGAGTGGGAAGGATTGTCAAAATTCATCTCTGAACATCAAGGCATAGATCTCTCTTTGTCTGAAGCTATGTGGAACTATCACTGGAACCTAGTTGAGCAAGAAGGCAGTTCATCTGGCACTCAGTGGGATGAAGCTGACTCTTTGGTGAAAGTTGGGAAGAATACCACTCAGGAAACACCTACCTTCTTCAAGGGGAGATTTCCTATGTCTGACTTCTCTGCCAGAGAATTCCATCCTGAATGGGTAGTAAGTTTTCCTTTCAAAAGACCTGAGTTTCTCATCCAAGTCAAAGTTCCTCCAAAGTTCAATCTTCCATATGGTTTTCAGTACTATCGCTTCACCAACAAACATCTGTCTTTGATTTTCTATGAAGAGAACTTAGAAGCTGAACTGGTCCCTCTTTCTCGAGAACATTATGCCTTGAGTAATCAGAATGAAGCTTTCCTACTGCGAACAGATCAGATCCTCACTGCCCATGCACAGATCAAGGCTAGTCACAATGAGCTGAAAAAAGTAGTTGTAGCTGAACTGGATAGTCAATGGCTAGCTATGCAAGAAATGCTTGAGCAGGATCTAAGAAGGCTTACGACCTAGTTCATGATGTTGTCTTGTCAAAGTTATTTCAGTTTATCTTTATGTTTTATGTCTGTTTGCAACAATTCTGCTTACATGAACCCTTACTGCATGAGAAGTTTGTTGAATTGTCTTATGTGCATTTATTGCTGATGCTTTGTCTTAACTGCATTTATTTGCTGTGTCTGTTGCTTGCCCTTTTTCATTGATGACAAAAGGGGGAGTATTAAATATATATGTTGTTTAAGACTAACAAAATCTGAAAGTGTAAAAGCATGAGCACTTCAGAGAATACTTCAGAACGAGAAGGATCATACTTCAGAACGAGAATGATCATTTCAGAAGGAGAATAAGCATCTCAGATGAAACATCTGGTTAAGGGGGAGAATTTTCTAAACTCTAATCTTTTTAACCCTTTTCAAATTTCAGAATATTTTGTATTTGTCATCATTAAAAAGGGGGAGATTCTTGAGTCTAAAAAATAATTTGAGTAATTAAAAATACTCTGAGTCTCATTCCCTTAAAAAGTTTTAATGAACAACAAATATAAAATACAGATGAATTTATATGGCAATATTCTTTGACAAAGATTCTGTTATGTTTCAGATCTTAAAGAATGAGAAACATCATCTGAAGCTTTAGATCGTCTGAAGACACAACACCTTCTGAAGAGTGTTTATCTTCTGAAAGTGTGAAGTTCATCTGAAAGCTGAAGACATCAGGACTTTTGACCCTTGAAGACGTTGCTGAGTACGAGGAAAGTTCATCTCAATGATCTTACCTATTTCAGCATAAGAGTCAAAGCTGATTTCTCTCCTTGTTCAAATATTTAGCATTTTTAAGGAAAGTCTGCAACGCTGCTGCTCCTGCCAAAAAGCTTTGTGTGCGCAGACCTGCTGCACCTTGTCTGCTCAGAATGCCTTGGTCAGAGCTTGTGTCAAACGTCTCCTTGAGCATTTAATGCTATTTGACAACGAGCATTAACTCCTGAAGACTATAAATATGTCTCATGAAGATTTGAAGAAAAAGAGAAACATTCCTATCAAAGAAAGAACACGCTGCAAAAATATTCTATGATATTCTTGTACTCTTGCTCAAATTCTTATCCTGAGTGAATCTCAGTTTTCTGTACATTTAAAGTTCAAAGCTATCATCTGAAGGATAATGAACTACTTGTTTCTCTGTTCAAACTTTAAACAGTTTGGGTGTTTATGCCTAGAGAGGCTTTCTGTTTGAAAGAATACTTGGGTTACACTTGGTTAAGTGTGTCAGAGAGCCTGAAGAGGCTTGGTGGAAGAAATAATACTTGGTGTAGAGCCTGAAGAGGCTTGAAAGAAAAGAATACTTGTAATCTTGCAAGATTAGTGGAAATCCAGGTGCTGGTTTTTGCCCTGGGAATGGACGTAGCTCACGGTGGTTGTGAGTAAACCAGGATAAATTCTAGGCTAAGTTTTTCTCTATCTCTTAACTATTTCTTTTCAGTTTTAATCTAACTAAGGGGTTTGAAAAGTATCCAAGTGAAAACTTCTTTTCTGAATCAAACAAAGTTTTTAACCAATTTCTTAATCTGAACTTAATTTAGAAAGTAATTAAAACCTTCAAACTGATAACCATCATTTGAAGAGTTTCAGAAGTAAAATTTTCAAAATATTTTTGAAACAGAAAAAATTTCCATTGAAACACTATTCACCCCCTCCTAATGTTTCCCTGTATTTCCAACACTATGCCTCCAGATTGCTTCTAGGGTAAACGCATAGATTAGGGTTTGTTGAAAATTAGGACTTTTACCACTAGGTTTTTGCAGATTTTCAATCATCCATTTATGTAGATTATGTGAATGAAAACACTGGCGATGATTGTGACTTGAAATAACAAACGTCATTTTTTACTGTTTTAGAATTATGTGGCTTTGATTTCTCCATTACACCCGGGGATACGTAGGAATGAGAACCGAACCCGTCAAACCAAAATAAATAAAAAAATATTATTTTTCTTTTTAATCCAATTCAATTCACTTTTCAATAAAAGTTGTTATTAAACGAGTAAATAAAAAAACAACAAAATTAAATTTCATTTTCACAAAAAAAGGGTAAATAAATATTTTCAAAAGTTAACACATTTTGCACAATTAATTAGAGGTAACCATTTTTTAAAACGGATGTTGTAGGGTGCTAAAACATTCCCTACTCATAAATGAATCCTGAACCAAAATCTGGTTTCGAAGACCATTTTTTAAAAGGGGTCTTTCCAAATTTTTTCCCTTAAAATAAACTTTGGTGGCGACTCCATTGAAATTTAATTTTTTCAATTTTTTTCACCGACCAGTCGTGACCCCGGTTTCGACAACCCTTTTACAAATAAAAATATTTCTTTTATAAAACAAAAAGGGATTGAGTGACTAGTAAGAGAATTTAAAGTTAAATATAGAAGTGAAAAGTTGATTTGATTGATGATTACGATTATGTTTGATTGAGCATGATGAATTGTGTTGGATTATCTTGTGTAGTAAAATTTCTTTCATATGGATTAAATAAGAGAATTTCCATTAATGGACTAGATAGCTTGACAGGTTAATGGCTCAATTTATGAGTATTTTCATATTTCTAAGACAATGATTTTGCTTTGATTTGTCAATTTCTTTTGATTCATTAGAATGGTAGTCTTGGTTTGAAGTATTAAATTGCAATTTCAAGTATTTATTCTTTATTTTCTATTTTTCATTTTAGCTTTGAACATAGAATAAATACTCCCATAATCCTTGATCTCATGTGTTGTAGGATAGTTGATTCTTGGTTCTATTTTTCAAGGCGAGCCTACGGTTGATATATGTATCAAATAGTTTGGTGATTATGAGAAATTAGTTCTCATTTATGGGATTATTATTGTTAGATGCTTCTAAGGGAAATGTGTTGGGAGTACAATTAGAATCTTTACTAGTATTAAGGCATATTCGAAAGTGAGGTGAAGAACATTATATATTTTGAGTTGGGTTTAAGAATGAGTAGGAAATAGCCAATGATAATTAAAAGAGTATAAGAGTGATAGAACATGGTTTAAGGCAAATGAGAACTTCCCAAGTTAAGGTTTATACCCATATCTTTGATTACTTCCATTAAGAGAAGCTTTATGTCAAAATTGAGTGCGTTAGCTTTAAGTATTTAGATAAACCTTGCTATCTTTTTAGAAATTATATGGATTTTAGTTAGGAAGCAATTAAGCGATGGATTTTAAGTTATGGATTTGTTGTAATATGATTTCAATCTTTGGTTCATGTGGATATTTGACAAAGGGATAAATATATTTCGAAGGTTTTAGTCATTGTCTCATAGGATGAGGATTGTATGAGGAAAATCTGATATCGTAAAAGATAAGTGACACTAGGCTAAACCTATCAATGATCAGTACACGTTATGAGTTGAGGATAATTAGTTTTGTGTCCGATAATATATATCATGATGGTTTCTATTTCTTGAGCATATCATTAGGGCTGGAACTTTATGTAACGTTCTAATTTCTAAATCCGAGAATTAAGCCCGTTGGAGGCAAAATTTCCGAATTCCTGAAATTATTTCGCGCCATTTAGATATTGCAAATACATACGTCATATATCGCTTAAGTTTCCAACGATGACTTAAATAGTATATGGGAATACAAATTGCATACATAAAATCCATTAAGGCTACATGTTAATCCAATACACAATAATGACTTGGGATATCCCCATACATGTGCCTGAACAAAATAGAGGGGGCTCGAAGGCTGCACATGTACATACATATCCCGCAAAAGAATAAATATACAAGTAGCATAATCTAATCATAAACGGGGCCAATAAAAACTAGAACATGACATCCTGGGCCTAGAACCAAAACATGATAAAAGAGCTCCCCAAGCTCCATACTCACTGTCCAGTGCGAGGAGGAACCTGTGCATGTAAAATATAGCCCACAAAACGTGTGGTGAGACGGGTGTCTCAGTGAATATAACTATGCAACATGCAGTGTGGGTAAGACAGATAAATGAAATGCAACAGGACAAGTAAAACAATTCATGATATGGTATTTTAACTGAACATAAGCATGATCATGCATGACCTGCATTACTCGGCAGATGGGGTCTTATCACTAGACTGGGGCTAGACCTGAGCTCGGACTACAAGGAACGTCCTCCTTGGGCATAACACCGCCAATTAACTGGGGGTCGAAACTCGTGTTTTAACTGGGGACCAAATTCCAAATTCATTTTCTAATTATTAACTGGGGTCGAAGCCATAATGCACAATTCACACATAGAGCATAATACATGTTTCATGAAGTAACTTTTCTAAGCAATGTTGGGAACCCTAACTAATCAATCCAATACATACCGCATATCTTAATAGAGAAACAACAACAAATAGTCACACACATAAGCCAAAGAAAGGGAAAGAAGGAGGGTTATGTTTCCGGAACTCCGCTAGTCCTTGGACATTGTTAGCAGTAGTCTGCTCCCGCGCCGCCTCAGCCTGTTGGCGGTTGGCCTCCATTTGCACCCGATTGGACGCTATATGTTCTCCCATCATCTGCATGAGCATCTGAAGGGCTGTCACCACAGGATCCTGAGGTTGATCCCGTGGTGGAGAAGGTGGGTTGGTCCAGGGACGACCTCTCCTACCGCCAGCCATAATCCTTTACACATCATTAAGCAAACATTGAGGTGACCAGTCTCTCAATTTCATAATAATGCATAAGAGGATAAAAACTAACTTCAAGAACTAACTAGTCCACAGTCTAATTGGATTGAACTACTCTAATACCAAAATGTAACGTCCTAATTTCTAAATTCAAGAATTAAGCTCGTTGGAAGCAAAATTCCCAAATTTCTGAAATTATTTCGCGCCATTTTAAATATCGCATCACAACAACCATATAATGTTTAAACGTCCAACGAATACTCAAACAATATATGGGAACATAAAATAAATATATAAATACCTCATGGGCTCAGCTATACATAGTCTGTATACATCCACTAGGATACCCCCATACATGTGCCCTAAATATAATAGAAAGGCCCAAAGACTGCACATGTACAATCATATCCCCAAAATATTTCAAATACAATTCTAGTCATCAAAACAAACCACTAAATACATAAGTATCTGAATACATCAAAAGACTAAGCTCCTGCAAGCCTCCAAGTTCACTGCCCTGGACGGGGTGGAACTTGTGCATCTATAATATAACCACAAAGTGTGTGGTGAGACTAGAATCTCGGTGAGTAAAGTATGCAGCAAGCAGTGTAGGTAAACAAGCAGATGTAATGCAACATACACAAGTAAGCAGATGGGTATAAGCTCTAACATATGTAATCTCAATAAACGTCTCTAATATAATGCATGTTCTGCATTTCCCATGAGTACAAGGTCTTATCTCTATCTCTGTGGCTAGACCTGAGCTCAGACTACAAGGAACATCTCCCTTGGGGTTACTACCTGCCATTACTATAGGGATCGAAGTCCAAGTTTTACTCTGGGGACCGAAGTCCATTATCTCTGGGGACCGAAGTCCATTATCTCTTTCTTAAACTTTGAGGGCTAAAGCCTAAGTGTCTTATTTATTCTATAGCAATAATATTCATAAGCAATACAATCAAGACCATGATAAAGTATAATCCCTATATCAAAGGCCTAATCAAAGTTTCTAGGCACATAATTCTTACAATCCTCATATATTAATTATAAGCAAAAATCCAACTTATAAATAACCACATACAAGCTTTAGAAGAGGAAAGGAAAGAGTAGGGTTCAGGGAGGAGTTACCACACAATATTGGGTGAGAGTGTGTGAGCTTTACACACCTCAAGGAAGCACAAAGGAAAGAGGGAAGAAGTTGGGGAAGGTTGGGAGGTGGGGTTTGTAACATCCTAAGAATTCAAACTTGATTATTAGAATTAGGGGTATAGAATAAGGACCTAATAAAAGAGGTAAGACTTAAAGGGAAGGAAATGAGTAAGGATTAAAAAGAAGAAAAAAAATAAGAAGATGGGATTCTGGTATTCTCGCTCAAGCGAGAATGTCTCGCTTGAGCGAGTATATCAGTAAAAACTTGTAAAATCTTTTCTGATTTTTTTGCTTGAGCGAGAAAGGTCTCGCCCAAGAGAGAAACAAGGGAGATTTTGGGGTGATCTCTGGAAGAATTTCGCTCCAGCGAAATTGGTTTCGCTCAAGCGAAATTTAACCAAAATTTGGGAGGATACTCTCTGGAGTATTCTCGCTCAAGCAAGAGTCTCGCTTAAGCGAGAATACGGAAGAGGAAAAATCCATCTCCCTCGCTCAAGCGAGAGTTACTCGCTTGAACGAGAGCACGCGTACCAGAATAAAAACCTTAATTAGGGCCTTCATTTCTCACTTTTCCCTTTTCACCCACTTTTCATATAGAGAGAGAGAAGCCTAGAGAGAGAAGGAGCTTGAAGAAGTAGAAAAGCTAGCTTGGAGGCATTCAACCACCATTGGGAGCTTGGATTCATCATCTTCCCCTTCACTGATCCCTCTTTGTTTCCCTATTTCAAGGTGAGTGTGGCCCTCACTCACTCCCTTCTTGTGTGAATCATGTGTATGATCCCTCCTCCTCTTTCCCTTGGTTTTATCATTGTTGGTGGTTGACTAATGGGATAGCTATGCTTGGTTTGTGAATTATTGGTTGAAATACTTGATATATCAAACTCTAGGTTAAATGATTTAGGGGATTTTGATAATCATGTTCATACCCTATGTTATTGTATGTTCATGGGCCTTTGGCCAGCATAGTTCATGTCATTAAGGTTCTCGGACTATCATGAAACCTTTGGGCAATCACAGGGTCATTGACCATCACAGGCCTTCAGGCATTGAATTTTAATAACTAAAGGGTAGCCACATCGAACTCACGACCAAGAGGGAGATGGGGGTCCTCACCTTAAAAGTAACTTATGTACATTGACCTCTATAATAACACTAAATCATAGGTGGCCCTGGACGACGGTCCTTGGTCACGTGGTCGAGCGCTCAATCACAGTAATAGTGAAAAGACCCCGGGTGTCGGGTAACAACACCATCACAGTCCTAGTTATTTGCCCTGCATATATTATGTGTTGATGATTGATGAAACTGAGATTGCATGATTAATCATGAGTGTTGCATGTCATTTACTTGAGACCCACACACTGCATGCTTTGGCTTGCTCACTGGGACATTAGTCTCACCCCACGATATGGGATTTACTTTCAGATGTGTAGGGTAACCGTCCGACAACTTGACGGGTGGTGTACTGGAGAATTAGATGATAGTCCAATCATGCTCATTTTGTCTAGTTATTTTTGTGTAGGCACTGATTGTATCTCTTTTTTTTTGGGATAGGGAAGTACATGTTGGGCCTTTTGGGTTATCCTCTATGTTTCAGGACGCATGCACTTTCATATCATTGATGCCCATTCGTTAACTGATGTATTTTGAGCCTTTTGTAGGCAACCCTTGATGTCATGGTTATTGTATCTAAAATGGCTTAAGTAAGTGTTGGAATTACCTAAGTGATGTTTGTTGTACGACGATATTCAAAATGCGCGAAATAATTTCACGAATTGATTAATAGTGTGTTTGGATGAAGTAATTTAAAATAAGAATATATTTTAAGTGAGAATTTAAAATAATTTGGTTAAATTTCTTTGTTTGGATAATAAATTCAAGGAAGTTTTAAAATACTGGAAATTTTATGGGGAATTTCTTTTACTTAAATTTCGGGGATTTGAAATCCCACATCTGGTAAGAGAATTGGAAATTCCTCCTTGCTCGCGCAAGCTTCTCTTCCCTCACATGCTTCTCTCTCCACCGAGCTTCCTCTTGCGCAAGCTTTTCTTCACACGCTTCTCTCTCCATCAAGCTTCTCTGCGCTTTCTCCGTCGAGCTTCTCTCCAAGCTTCTTGTCACGTTTTCTCTCTCTCTCTCTCTCTCAAGCTTCTCCCGGTGTTCTCGAGCTTCTCTCTCTTGAGCTTCAATGTAAAATTTCTTTCTCTCCCTCTATGCATGTTGATTGTGATTTATTGACAGATTTGGTTGAAATAATTTTCACGGTTTCTTCTAAATTTGTCTTATGTTCTTCAATTTCTGAATTTTTTGTTGTCTTGTTCTTCAACTAGTATTTACACTCGTGCATAGCACGGGACTTAGTTTAATTTTTAATTAATTTTAAAAAAATCATTATATTAGATTACATAAAAAAAGATTAATTAGATAAGTCAACTATTTAAAACTTACTATTGAGACTGGCATGTTCCCTTAGCCAACTCATCAGGTTACCAGATCTCACTAACTGTCACGGACCACAGATTGAGTGTTTAGAATGTTTAGGGAAAAAATGGTTAAATATGTTTTTAGTCCCTAAACTTTTACCCGAATTTGGTTTTGGTCCCTAATCATTTTTTTTGTTGTTTTTGGTCCCCTAATGTTTTCAAATCATTGAAATTAGTCCCCGTTGTTACCCTTATATTTAACAGAGTTGATGACAGGGACTAATTTCAATGATTTGAAAACGTTAAGGACCAAAAACAACGAAAAATAAAGATTAGGGACCAAACTCAGATTCGGGTTTGGTCCCTAAACTTTCACCCAAATTTGATTTTGGTTCATAATTTATTTTTTCGTTGTTTTTGGTCCCTAATGTTTTCAAATCATTAAAATTAGTCATTGCCACGTCACCCCTAGATTAGAGACCAAAAACATATTTAACCAAAAAAATATTTAAAGTACAAACATATTATAATAAAATGTGTTTGTTGAGAATGATACACATTAGTAAAGATATATTTGTTGAGAATGATACTAAAGTTTGGATGTAGTAATATAATAAAATGTGTTGATTTACATCAAATTTATTATGTATTTTCCTAATATATTATTTACATTAAAAAAATTTAATTTGTAGATATTGATACACACGAGTACAAACATATTTGTTGAGATTGATACTAAAGTTTAGAAGTCGTAATATAATAAAATGTGTTGATTCACATCAAATTTATTGTGTATTTTCCTAATATATTATTTACATTAAAATTATTTAATTTTTAGATATTGACACACATGAGTACAAATATATTTGTTGAGATTGATACTAAAGTTTGTATGTGGTAATCAAAATTCAAAGAAAATTTTGTTAAGATCCTAAAATTTGAGGAAAATTTACTATAGATTTTTGTACAACAAAGCAAAGAAATTTTACAGTTTTATGTAAAAAGTTTGTAATTTTTTTGGAAATTTTCAACGCATGAATTTTCTAGAGAAAAAATCGCAAGAAATTTCCTGTGAATTTTTACCTGGGAAAAGTCGTAGTAGAATTGCGAGAGTGACTTAACATAATACAATTAATTTGAAGGACTAAAAACATGTGATTTTTAAACATGGATGACCAAAAACTATGAAAAAATAAACGAGGGACCAAAACCAAATTTCATCATATTTTCAGGGATAAAAAACATATTTAACCCAATATTTTATAAAAAAATGGCACGACTTTTTATAAAAAGTTTACTTCTACTTTATTGAAAATAGTAAATAATAATAATAATAATAGTAAATTCAAAGAAAATTTTGTTCAGATCCTAAAATTTGAGGAAAATTTACTATAGATTTTTGTATAACGAAGCAAAGAAATTTGATAGCAACAGTTTTATGTAAAAATTTTGTAATTTTTTTTGGAAATTTACAACACATGAATTTTGTAGAGAAAAAATTGCAAGAAATTTCCTGTGAATTTTTACCCGGGAAAAGTCGTAGTAGAGTTGCGAGAGTGACCTAACAGAGTACAATTAATATAAAGGACTAAAAACATGTGATTTTTAAAAATGGCTGACCAAAACCTATGAAAAACTAAATGAGGGACCAAAACCAAGTTTCATAATATTTTCAGGGACCAAAAATATATTTATCCCAACATTTTATAAAAAATGGCACAAGTTTTTATAAAAAGTTTACTTCTACTTTATTGAAAATAGTTAATAATAATAATAGTAAATTCAAAGAAAATTTTGTTCAGATCCTAAAACTTGCAAAAAATTTACTATAGATTTTTGTACAACAAAAGCAAAGAAATTTGATAACAACAGTTTTATGTAAAAAGTTTGTAATTTTTTTTGGAAATTTACTACACATGAATTTTCTAGAGAAAAAATCGCAAGAAATTTCATGTGAATTTTTACTCGGAAAAAGTCGTAGTAGAATTGCGAGAGTGACTTAACAGAGTACAATTAATAGTGAAGTACTAAAAACATGTGATTTTTAAAAATGGAGGATCAAAATCGATGAAAAAATAAATGAGGGAGCAAAACCAAATTTCATCATATTTTCAGGGACCAAAAACATATTTAACCCAACATTTTATAAAAAATGGCACGACTTTGTAAAAAAAATTTACTTTTACTTTATTGAAAATAGTAAATAAATATTAATAATAATACATAAAATAATATTATTAACACAAATAATATTTTAATGAATAAAATATTGAAAAATAATCCAATAAATAGTGAAAAATTAATGTTAACGCTATTGAATTGTAATATTATAGATTTCTGAATTTCTATAATAAAAACATTTTACATTGGTTCCTGGAATCTATATTATTACATAGTAGAATATTTTTTAGTATTGTTCATTCAGGTCAAATTTTTTTGTCACCGCTTTAGGCTTTTACATTTAGCGTTTTGGGCCCAATATTTAGAGAAGATTAGCTGGCCTTTGTTCGTGTGGGCCATTGCGTGATAGATTGGTTGACAAGTTAAAGGAAACATACAAGAAATTTGCCTCTTCGGTGTTCACCATTGAATTTGAATCACTAATAATGGTCAAAGATGGGTTGGGGTTCATATATTGGTTACAGCAAGTATGAGATGAGGCACTTTTATCCCAATCAGTAGACTATGCTCCCTGACTCAAATTATACTCCCAGTCACCATTTTTAGTTTAACTTTAACTTAGCCATTAACGAGGGTTGAAATTCCATATGAAACTTGAACTAAAGTAGAGGGCATGTTGGCAACAACTAGAAAAGCCTTAGTGGAAGATTTTTAATTGTTGTTCATTCAAGTTGTTTTTGTCACTATTTGGGTTTTTGTCACTATTTGGGTCATTGTGTTTGTATTATGGGTCCAAATTTATAATATTATATAGGAGTAGTTTTTTATTTACTAATCATTAGGAGCTTTATTTTTTTGTTGGGTAAAGCCAATTGTGGGTCATTGACTTTTTTAATATTAGGTTTTTTTTATCAGGTTGTACATTTACGTTGGACCGATTCATATACGTTGTTGGTAATGACTTTATGAATTACATGTACCCTTTACGAGACAGTCTTATTAACATGTACCTTTCTCATTTTTCAAATTTTTTTATTCTTTTTTTATAAAGTTATTTTTTATAAACCACATTTATCCTTTACGGGAGGCAGTCTTGCTCCTATTGTTTTCTTTTTCTTTTTCTTTTTCTTTTAATCTGTTTTTTTTCTTTTCACAATTTCACTTTTTATTATTATTATTATTATATTAAAATATTTTCTCTCATTATTCGTTCATATTATTTTGTTTTATTATAAAAGTGATTTTTTATAAACCATGAGTATCGTTCACGTGAAGTAGTTTTTATCCTACATTTTTTTTCTTTTTTTCATACTTTAATTTTCTTTTTATTATTATATTAAAATTATTTCTCTCATTATTTATTCCTGTTTATCTGTTTCATTATATAAAAACTCACATTAAGGAATATAATAAATGTGTTGATTTACATTACTTTTAACATGATTTTTACTTTTAAAATGATTTTTTTTGTGTTAACCATAGGTATCCCCTATTACCAGGGGCAATCCTATTCGAGGCTTCACAGTTAAGGCTCATCACCCCTCCCTAAGAGTGTGTTTAGTGGGGATCGAACCCAGGAGCTCTTCCCACAATCTCAGCCTGCGTTGCCAACTGAGCCACAACTCTTTGGTACTTTTAACATGATATTTCAATATATCATTTATCTTTCTATTTTATTCATTAATGTTTTTATTTATTATCTCACTCATCTATTTTATTTATATATTTAATCTATATTAAAATTCCTATTTATCTCACTTTTAATTTTCTATGTTTTGTTATTATATTAATATATTTTCTGTCGTTATTTGATCCCATTAATCTGTTTCATTACAAATGTAATTTTTTTATAAATCACGGGTATCGTTCACGGGAGAATTTCTGCTCATACTATTTTTTTTCTTTTTTATCACACTTTAATTTTTTTGTTATTATATTAAAATAGTTTCTCTCATTATTCATTCATATCTATTCTCATTTCAGTAAATTAATTTTTTTTAAAAACCACAGGAAACAGTCTAGCTCCTGTCTTTTTTTCTTTTTCTTTTTTAATCACAATTTAATTTTTAGTTTTTATAATTATTATATTAAAACAAGTTTTCTCATCATCCATTTATGTTTATCTATTTCATTACATAAAAACTCACATAAACAAATACGATATGAGTTTATTTACATCAATTTTAATGTATTATTTTTAATATATTATTTATCTCTCTATTTTATTCATTAATGTTTCACTTATTATCTCTCTTATTTATTCTATCTTTCAATTTACTTCCATTCACTCTATGTAACGCCCTAATTTCTAAATTCAGAACTTAGTCCGTTGGAAACCAAATTCTGAAAATTCGAAACTAAAACATACAATTCTGGATATCAAACCTCACGTTTACATAAGTATCCAACAAAACTCATATAAATGTGAATAACTTAAACCTTAATTTCATAATCAGAGTCCATAATATACATAATCATATACATCTGGTCCAACGATTATAAACTAACATCAACAAAACTATATATATATATATACATATATATATATATATATATATATATATATATATATATATATATACGTCAGGCCCGAAGGCTACAAACCGAGCAACTTAAACAAAATCCAAAGAGATACAAATTCTATATACAATCCAAAAAGAGAAATATCTAAACCCCACAGTTCCGGCTCTAAATCACTTATTATCTCCTGGAGGTACCTGCACACCTAGATTATATCCACAAAGCGCGTGGTGAGACTAATGCCTCAGTGAAATATAACTAAGCATACTCAGTGTACAGGAAACAAACACCAATCAATGCATACCAAACTAATAGACATCAATCACCATTATGTATTCACATTTCATAACATAACTAACTTAATCATAAGCAGTAAAATGCAACTCACTGCTATACATAGCAGGCATGATGTTTTCACTTAAACTGGAGTTAGAACTGAGCTCAGACTACGGGAAACGTCATTCCCGGGGACGTATCCCACCCATTACTGGACCGAAGTCAAGTTTCACATAATTATTTAGTTTTCTTAACTCACAGCGCAAAAGCCGGCTTGAATTAACTCACGGTCGAAACCGGTAAACATGAATCGATAGTTAAACCAGAATTTTGAACATTTCGAGTGTTTTCGAGACTTTCGCAAGTTTCGTAACTTTCGTAACTTCGAAATTCAATAGCTTTACAATCGATCCAAGCATAATCTAATCAATCTCATTGCAAATATCATAATTCCATTCATTTTAATCTCATAGAAAGGGAAACAAAGGGTAGGGTTCATACATGGAGCATTTCGTAATCTCGCTACTTTCATAAGTTTCACTATCCTAAGGTTTTCAACGAAAAACACTGATTAAACTACTCAATCTTACACCACTATCAACAATCTAACTACAATATGCATATAGAAAGGGAATCAAGAGAGTAGGGTTCATACAATGGGGAGAAATCAAAATCAAGGAAAAGTGAGAGTGTGTGAGTTATACTCACCAATTTTCTTGAAATTCTCAAGAGGAATTGATGGATTGGGAGTTCCTTTGATGAATCCTAGCTTTGATCCTCCTTAACCACTTCAAAATCCCACTTTCTCTCTAGAAACACTCTTTCTTTCTCTAGGGTTCGGAGGGAAGAAGAAGAAGAAAAATGAGCTAATGATTTGCATGTCCGAGTATTTATACTGGACAGCTGGTAATCGATTACAACAATGCTGTAACCGATTACCAGAGGTAGAAATTACACTAGACAATGTTTCTGGGAATCTGGTAATTGATTACAACCCTTGGTAATCGATTACCAAAAACTCAGCCCTCAGGTAATCGATTACACAAAATTCAGCTCTCGGGTAATCGATTACCAAAAACTCAGCTCTCAGGTAATCGATTACACAGAATTCAGCTCTCGGGTAATCGATTACAGACTCCCTGTAATCGATTACCAGAACCCAAAACTCTTCATTTAAACCTGAAAATAGAATTCTAAGTTAATTTCCATAATCCCCATTCAACCTCTAATTACCAACACAATAATCTTATTCTTAACCTAATGAGTTTATTAAAACCTCTAGTTTTGCGGGATGTTACATTCTACCCCCCTTAAGCAATTTTGACCTCAAAATTGTTTAAGAAACAGAATTCAGAAACTACCTCAACTGAAAAGTTTCGGAAATTGACCCCGAATGACATCTTCCTTCTCCCATGTGGCCTCTTCTGGAGATTGACCCTCCCAAAACACCTTCACCAAAGGAATTGTCTTACTCCTTAGAGTCTTGACACTCCTGTCAATAATCTGTGCAGGCCTAGAAGGAATATTGAGATCTTCTCTTAATTGTATTGATTCAGAGCTAATAATATGAGATGGATCATGAACATATTTTCTTAACTAGGATACATGGAAAACATTATGTATCCTGGACAACTGAGGAGGCAAAGTTATCCTGTAAGCCAGAGGGTCAACCCTCTGCAGGATTTGAAATGGGCCGATGAATCTAGGGTTGAGTTTTCTGGTTTTAATGGATCGTCCTATGCCTGTGACAGGAGTTACTTTCAAAAACACATGTTCCCCTTCCTCAAACTCTAAGTCTATTCTTCTTTTATCAGCATAACTCTTTTGACGACTTTGAGCAGTTACAAGTTTTTCCCTAATGACCCTTATATTATCTGAAGTTTCCTGCACTAATTCTGGGCCTAAAAGTGTTCTCTCACCTACCTCACACCAACACAAAAGGGGACCTGCATTTCCTACCATACAGTGCCTCAAAAGGTGCCATGCCAATGCTGCTATGGAAACTGTTATTGTAGGCAAACTCAATGAGGGGTAGAAATCTATCCCAACTACCTGACTCCTCTAAAACACAAGCCCCGAGCATATCCTCTAAGGTTTGGATGGTTCTTTCAGACTGGCCATCAGTCTGAGGGTGGTAAGCAGTGCTAAACCGGAGTTTGGTCCTGAAAGCCTAATGAAGTGCATTCCAGAACCTGGAAGTGAATCTAGGATCCCTATCTGATACGATGTTAGAGGGGATACCATGAAGTCTGACAATCTCTCTAACATACAGATTGGCTAACTTACTAAGGGAATAAGTGTTCTTAATTGGTAGAAAGTGGGTTGACTTGGTCAGTCGGTCCACAATCACCCAGATGGCATCAAACCCTGCTTGAACTCGAGGCAAACCTACCACAAAGTCCATAGCTACACTCTCCCACTTCCACTCAGGGATATCTAATGGTAAAAGGGTTCCAGATGGTTTCTGATGTTCTATTTTGACCTGTTGGCATACTAAGCATCTAGAAACATAATCGGCTATGTCTCTCTTCATACCATCCCACCAAAACATCCTCTTCAGGTCCTGATACATCTTGGTAGATCCAGGATGTACAGAAAACTTGCTCCTATGAGCTTCCTCCAACACTTGCTGCCTGAGGCTACCCCCTTAGGGACACAGAATCTCCCTTGGAAGAGAATTATCCCATCTTCTGACTCTGAAAACCCTAACTGGTGTTTTCTCTCTTGAAGGCTTGAGTCCAAACTCTGGGCCTCCTTGATTAGAGCTTTCAGCTCACTGGTGATATCAAGCCTATGAAGAATAACCCTATGCTCACCAACTATAACACCTAAGTTTAGGTTTCTAAACTCTTCAAATAAATTCAATTCATGAATCATCATTGAACACACATGAAGGGATTTCCTACTGAGGGCATCAGCCACTACATTGGCCTTACCAGGATGGTAATTCAATTCAAAATCATAAACTTTGAGAAATTCCATCCATTTCCTCTGCCTCATATTGAGTTCTTTCTGATCAAAGAGATATTTCAAACTCTTATGATCACTAAAGACCTCAAATCTCACACCAAACAGGTAATGCCTCCAAATCTTGAGGGCAAATACCACAGCTGCTAATTCTAGGTCACGAGTAGGATAGTTCTCCTCATGTGGTTTCAACTGTCTAGATGCATAAGCCACTACTCTTCTATCCTGCATAAGAATACAACCTAAACCTTTCCCTGAAGCATCACAATATAACTCAAAGGCTTTGGACAAATCCGGTAATGCCAATACCAGAGCGGTGGTTAGCTTTTTCTTGAGCTCCAAGAAGCTCCGCTCACAGATCTCATCCCACGCAAAGGCTTGCCCTTTTCGAGTTAACCTTGTGAGAGGTAAGGCTAGCTGGGAGAATCCCTTAATGAATCTCCGGTAGTAGCCGGCCAATCCTAGGAAACTCCTAATCTCCGTAACGGTATTAGGTCTTTCCCATTCAAGGACAGCTTCTACCTTGATAGGATAAACAGACACACCCTCACTGGTAATCACATGTCCTAAGAATTGAACTCTATCATTCCAAAACTCACACTTCTCAGGGTTTGCAAACAACTTCTTCTCCCTCAGAACTCCTAACACAATCCTAAGGTGTCTCTCATGCTCTTTTACACTATGGGAGTAGATCAGAATATCATCGATGAATACAACAACAAACTAATCCAGATAGGGCCTAAAGATTCGATTCATGTAGTCCATGAATACAGCAGGAGCATTGGTTACTCCAAATGGCATCACCAAATACTCATAATACCCATACCTAGTCCTGAAGGCTGTTTTAGGTATATCCTCCCCCTTAATCTTGATCTGATGGTAACCGAACCTTAAATCTATCTTAGAGAAAACTGAGGCTCCCCTAAGTTGATCTAGGAGGTCATCTATTCTGGGTAAAGGATATTTGTTCTTAATGGTAACCTTGTTCAACTGCCTATAATCTACACACAGCCTTATACTCCCATTCTTCTTTTTCACTAAAAGTACTGGAGCCCCCCAAGGTGACACACTAGGCCTAATGAACCCCTTAGACATAAGATATTCTAACCGGGCTTTAAGTTCACTAAGTTCTAGTGGGGACATTCTGTATGGTGCTTTAGAGATAGGTCCTGTACCTGGCACTAAGTCTATGGTAAACTCTATCTCTCAGTCTGGAGGTAATGTGGTCACCTCACTAGGGAAAACATCTTGAAACTCTCTAACTGTAGTTATACTACTTAAATTTATCTTGGACTCTAGAGTTGAGGAAAGTAATAAAACAAAACACTCGCTCCCATCACTAAGGCATTCAGACACTTCGGTGACATTGGACAGAAGAATTGATGGTTTCTCCCTCGAAGGAGGAGAAAGGAGTGGAAAAACAACTTGTTTATTAAAACAAAAAAGCATGACTCTATTTGAAGATAACCAATTCATACCAAGAATAACATCTATACCCCGTAAAGGCAAACAAACTAGGTCAACCTCGAAGGCCTTCCCTTGTATCACAATGGGGCACTGAATACACACAAGGGAAGTAGAAATGTCCTCCTTGGCGGGAGTAACAACACTAAGAACATAAGGTAAAGATACAACATGCAAATTCAACTGTTCTACACAATCAAGAGAAATGAAAGAATGAGTAGCTCCTGAATCAAACAATACAATTAAGGTTCGATCTCCTAGGGTGCACATACCTCGCATCAGATTATTAGCAGAAGCTGCCACTTCCCCGCTCAGAGTGAAGACTCTTCCAGTGGTTTGGGGTTTTGGTAGATCCTTCCTCTTGGGACATTCATTCTTCATGTGACCAGGTTGCTTGCAAAAGAAACATACATTCTTCCCCGTCAAGCAATCTCCAGAGTGTTCCTTTCCGCACTTGGGGCAACTGGGTACCCCTTGGCGTTGGGCCGGTCTAGTGGTCAAAGCTGAGGTGCCTTGCCACTTAGGCCTCGGACCCTTGAATTGGTTTGACCCCTCTATCTTCCGCTTTCTTTTATTATTAGTAGGTGGTACTGAACTAATGGTTCCTCTGACATTCTTCTCCGTAATATAGCACTTGTTTATCAGTGTAGGGAAATCCTTAATCTCTAAAGTTCCAACCCGATCCAGTATATTAGGTTGGAGGCCTCCTTCAAACTGGTTACACCTCACTCCTCATCAGCCACTATCTGAAGATATCTGGAATACTTGGCTAATTCCTCGAACTTGGCCACATACTGGCCCACTGACATACTCCCTTGCTTTAGTTGTAAAAACTCCGCTTCCTTTTGCCTTCTGACCGTAGCCGGAAAATACTTATCCAAGAACAAAGTTTGAAAAACACCCCAAGTAATGGGAGCCTCCACCACAGCAGTCCTAGTGCTAGCAGTCTTCCACCAATCCTCAGCTTCACCCCTCAGCATATAAATAGCAAAGCCCACCTTAGATTCATCCGTACACCTCATCACATCAAAGATTCTATTAAGATCCCTTAGCCAGTTGGATGCCACGTCCAGATCGTATACCCCATTGAACTGAGGAGGGTTGTGTTTCCGAAACTCTGCCAGCCCCTGAACAAACGGATCCGCCACAGGAGCATGTGGTGTCCCCGTTGTTCTTCGGGCCAACTCCTGAAGTAATGCAGTATTAGCAGCCGCCTGTTCCCCCATTATATGTGTGAAAGCTTGCAAAGCTGCTGCTTACCGGGTCAGGTGGTGGATTCTGAGGGAAGGAATTGGTTCTGGGGTGACCCCTCCTGCCACTTGCCATAATTATCTACACATTATTAAGTAAACATTGAGGTGATCAGTCTCTCAATTCACAAAATAATGCATAAATCAAAATAACAAGTCACAGGAAAATCCTACTACCACAGTCCAATTGGATTGAACTGCTCTGATACCAAAATGTAACGCCCTAATTTCTAAATTCAGAACTTAGTCCGTTGGAAACCAAATTCTGAAAATTCAAAACTAAAACATACAATTCTGGATATCAAACCTCACGTTTACATAAGTATCCAACAAAACTCATTTAAATGTGAATAACTTAAACCTTAATTTCATAATCAGAGTCCATAATATACATAATCATATACATCTGGTCCAACGATTATAAACTAACATCAACAAAACTATATATATATATATACACGTCAGGCCCGAAGGCTACAAACTGAGCAACTTAAACAAAATCCAAAGAGATACAACTTCTATATACAATCCAAAAAGAGAAATATCTAAACCCCACGGTTCCGGCTCTAAATCACTTATTATCTCCTGGAGGTACCTGCACACCTAGATTATATCCACAAAGCGTGTGGTGAGACTAATGCCTCAGTGAAATATAACTAAGCATACTCAGTATACAGGAAACAAACACCAATCAATGCATACCAAACTAATAGACATCAATCACCATTATGTATTCACATTTCATAACATAACTAACTTAATCATAAGCAGTAAAATACAACTCACTGCTATACATAGCAGGCATGATGTTTTCACTTAAACTGGAGTTAGAACTGAGCTCAGACTACGGGAAACGTCTTTCCCGGGGATGTATCCCACCCATTACTGGACTGAAGTCAAGTTTCACATAATTATTTAGTTTTCTTAACTCACAGCGCAAAGGCCGACTTGAATTAACTCACGGTCGAAACCGGTAAACATGAATCGATAGTTAAACCAGAATTTCGAACATTTCGAGTGTTTTCGAGACTTTCGCAAGTTTCGTAACTTTCATAACTTTGAAATTCAATAGCTTTACATTCGATCCAAGCATAATCTAATCAATCTCATTGCAAATATCATAATTCCATTCATTTTAATCTCATAGAAAGGGAAACAAAGGGTAGAGTTCATACATGGAGCATTTCGTAATCTCGCTACTTTCGTAAGTTTCGCTATCCTAAGGTTTTCAACGAAAAACACCGATTAAACTACTCAATCTTACACCACTATCAACAATCTAACTACAATATGCATATAGAAAGGGAATCAAGAGAGTAGGGTTCATACAATTGGGAGAAATCAAAATCAAGGAAAAGTGAGAGTGTGTGAGTTATACTCACCAATTTTCTTGAAATTCTCAAGAGGAATTGATGGATTGGGAGTTCCTTTGATGAATCTTAGCTTTGATCCTCCTTAAACACTTCAAAATCCCACTTTCTCTCTAGAAAAACTCTTTCTCTCTCTAGGGTTCGGAGGGAAGAAGAAGAAGAAAAATGAGTTGCTGATTTGCATGTCCGAGTATTTATACTGGACAGCTGGTAATCAATTACAACAATGCTGTAACCGATTACCAGAGGTAGAAATTACACTAGACAACGTTTCTGGGAATCTGGTAATCTGGTACAACCCTTGGTAATCGATTACCAAAAACTCAGCCC
Source organism: Sesbania bispinosa (assembly GCA_026901365.1). Lineage (NCBI taxonomy): Eukaryota > Viridiplantae > Streptophyta > Magnoliopsida > Fabales > Fabaceae > Sesbania > Sesbania bispinosa. The sequence goes on from QLOH01000052.1 coordinate 1,013,338, forward strand.
TCAGGTAATCGATTACATAAAATTCAGCTCTCGGGTAATCGATTACAGACCCCCTGTAATCGATTACCAAAAACTCAGCTCTCAGGTAATCGATTACATAGAATTTAGCTCTCGGGTAATCGATTACAGACTCCCTGTAATCGATTACCAAAACCCAAAACTCTTCATTTAAACCTGAAATAGAATTCTAAGTTAATTTCCATAATCCTCCTTCAACCTCTAATTACCAACACAATAATCTTACTCTTAACCTAATGAGTTTATTAAAACCTCTAGTTTTGCGGGATGTTACACTCTAGATTAAAATTATTCCCACAGTACACATGTTATTTTTTTCATTTGCGTTGTTCAAGTTTTTTATTTTCTTTTCTGTAAAGTGATATTTTTATGAACCACATTTATCCTGCACGACGGACAATTTTGCTCAAGTTTTTTCTTTTTCTTTTAGTTTTTTTCACAAATTAATTTTTTATTGTTATTATATTAAAACATTTCCTCTCATTATCCATTCATATTAATTTCTTTCATTATAAAAGTGATACTTTGATAAACCATGGATATCAATTATCCTCCATGTGAAGCAGTTTTCCTCCTACATTTTTTTCCCTTTTTTTATCACACTTTAATTTTCTTTATTATTATTATTATTTTAAAATAATTTCTCTCATTATTATTCCTATTTATCTGTTTCATTACATGAAAACTCACGTTAAGCAATACAATAAATGTATTGATTTACATTAAATTTAACATGAAAACTCACATTAAGCAATACATTATTCTTATTTAACATGATTATATTTTTAAACGTTATAATGTTAATGTTTGAAATTTGTTGTTTTAAATAAATTTCTATGTTTAATTTTTTTAATTCTTTTTATATAAACAAGTATAAATTTTAATATAAAAAAATCACTAATCACTATCATTTGTTAAAGTTTACATATTTATATTAATTAAATTAAATATATTATAGTATTCAGTATAAACAATCTATTTGAATAATAATACCATGCATCGCATCCGTCGAAAACTAGTGAAATACATTGAGGTTTCATGAGTACAATTTGCGATAAATTATCAAATTACTTGGAAACGGGATCACTAAAATGATGGACCCGAAGCTTTCACTCTTTGACAAAATTCTTCTTCATCAAAAGTCCTTTGGAATGCATAATGTCAAAGGGGAATGGGTAATATATAATTAATATTCCAAGTTTGTATCTTGTCTTGTTACAACTGATGCATTATGAATCAGCCTAATTCTGTTTCAAGTGGCTAATTGTATGTTGTAACATCCTAAATTTTATTAGGATAGATATTAATTAAATTAAATAGATTAATTAAGAAAATAATTAATTTAATGAAAAATAAATAATAGGAGTGTTATTATTATAAGTTTTATTTCGTAAAGGTAATTTTAATGGAAAATAGAATAATGGGGTGAGAGTTGCCCAAGCCCAATTAGTTATTTCTGTAAGGAGGGGTAACAGAGCACCCTAATCCTTATTCGTATCATTCGTCAGTAAGAGAAACGCTAAGGAGGGGAGAAACGGAGTCTCAAGAGAGAGCTGTTGTGGAGTGAACGCCAAGAATCCAAGAAAGGACTTCCTTGCTGTGATCAAGCTTCGCTTAAGGTACGGTGGGGGAGAGGGTATTGCTTGTATATGCATATAGGGGGTACTTGGGTAGTAATCTAAGATGTATAATTCGAATTTATGAATGAATAACTGAGAATAATGATATAATCTGGTGATTGATGATTTATTGTATGTGCATTGGCGAATTATTGAATGAGAGTAAAGATGATATTGAAGATAATTGAAAAAGGGGTGATTAGGGATTGAGAATTTGGGGTTTTGATGAATTGATGGTATAATCTGTAATAGATTGATGATTTATTGAGTATTTGATGTTATTAATGAGTATGAATGATGTTTAGACAAAAAAGACTGATTAGGGATTGATTGGATGGGTTTAGAGAGGTGAGAAATCGTGAAATCTGCGATCTGCGTCGCGGGTAATCGATTACCAGAGTGTTCTGGGCAACCCAGAAGCACTGTTTGCTTGCTGGTAATCGATTACAGAGGTGTTGTAATCGATTACCAGAGAGTTTGTTTGCTGGTAATCGATTACAGGGGTGTTGTAATCGATTACCAGAGAGTTTGCTTGCGGGTAATCGATTACAAGGGGGTTGTAGTCGATTACCAGAGACCTTGTTTGCGGGTAATCGATTACTAGAGGTTGGTAGTCGATTACCATAGTGGATTTTGAGATCCTAACTGTTTGATGATGATTGATGTTGTTTGAGAGTACTTTATAATGAGTATTGTGTTGATGATTAATGATGTTTGATGAGGATTGCGATGCTTATGATGATGAATAATGATGATATTTGATGATGAGTGTGATGATGTATTATGATGATATTTGATGATGAGTGTGGTGATGTATTATGATGATAATTGATGATGAGTGTGATGATGATAATGATGTCGGTGTATATCACCTTATTATGATGATGTTTGATGATGAGCATATTGATGTATGATGATGATGATAAGTGTATATCACTTTATAATGATGATGTTTGATGATGAGCATGTTAATGCGTGATAATGATGATTTATGATGATGGTGTATATCACCTTTTGATGATGATGTTATCTAAATTGTGCGGGCCCATAGACGGGGTATAACTTAGGAGAGATGCCTTGAGCATATGTGATGAGACCTGAATTGCGCGGGCCCATAGAGGGGGTACAATTCAGGAGGTGAACTGAGTTGTGCGGGCCCATAGAGGGGGTACAACTCAGGGGATCAAGATGGGGTGTTCGATGCACGGGCCCATAGAGGGGGTGCAACCTAGGAGTGATTGTACGGGCCCATAGAGGGGGTACAACCTAGGGTCGAATGTCGTTGTGCAGGCCCATATAGGGGGTACAACCTATCGAATAGTGTGTGGTAACACCGGTAGACTATCTTGGTACTAACTAGAGTGATTGACGAGGTGCACCCATTGTGTGGAGTTCCAAGTCATGATCTTTGGGTAGATGATGAGAGGAGTATTGGTGTGTGATATGTGATGACGAAATTATGTTATTAAATGATGATTGATGATGATGAGTATTATGTGAGAGAATAGAATATATGATTAATTGGGTGAATGATGGTATGAGAACTATATGATGATATATGAATGAGATTATGATGATGATGAGCTTGATGAATGTATAAAGGATATATTTAAGTGTTATGAATAGGAATGATGGTATGGCATGTATATGTTGATATAGATGATTAAATATATGTTGAGTTTAGATGAATGTCATTTATTGGTGATTTAATGTATTGATGGCATGATGTAATGATGTTGTGGGTGAGGATGAGTATTCTCTATGTGTATGTATAGGTAGTATTCCTTTTCCTCACCGTATTCTGTGGATATATTTTACAGGTGTTGATGAGGACACAACTGGTGTCGATTATGAATAAAAGGGTATGCTCTGGTAGATGTGACATCAGGGTGTGCTTGGGGGTTTAACCATGTTCCTAGATTAGGAGTATTTTTATGAACTTCTGGATGCCTGGTATGACAGTAGATTATTAATTGTTTTTATTCCTATGGAGATTTTCGCTATTTATAATTAATTTATAATTGGAGTTTGAGTTCATTTAATAAAGTCGTTTTCGAACTATGAGATTTATTAAGAGTGTTTGTGTACCTTTTTACCCACCGAGGGACTTTACATTTTCTAAACTTCTATTTACGAAACATATAATAGTATAGGGTAGAAGGGTGTCACATATGTTATATTTTTAGTGATTTCTGTTGGGTAAGAAGAAGCAATTGAAAGAATGGAAGAATAATAGAATCAAAGAACACGAAGAAAAAGAAGAAAATATGCAAGAAGAAAACGCTTCTTCTTATTTCAGACAATCAACACCTCAGACAGTACACTCTCTGAAGGTTACTTGAGACGGTTCTCAACAATCATTTCTCACTTACATTCTCCCTTTCCCTATACAGCAAGATACTATATATAGGGAGTTTAGAGAGCAACGACTAACCACCTAACTGAAATAACAAACTAACTGAAATAACAAACTCATTCCTAAGTCATAACTAACAATCTCCACCTTGACTTTGGAATGACAGCATTCAGACGAAGCCCACCAAGTTTAAGCATATCTCGAACTTGCATTTTGGTAGTGATTTGGTCAACATATCAGCAGGATTGTCTTCAGACGCAATCTTCACAATCCTCACTGCCCCTGTTTCAACCACTTCTCTGATAAAGTGAAACTTCACATCAATGTGCTTGGTCCTTTCATGGTACATCTGATGATTGGCCAAGTGAATAGCACTCTGACTATCACAATGAATATGAACACACTCCTGTTCAATTCCCAACTCATTCAACATGCCTTTCAACCATAGACCTTCCTTCACTCATTCAGACAACGCAATATACTCAGCCTCTGTTGTAGACAATGCTACTATTGATTGAAGGTTTGCCTTCCAACTCACTGCAGTTCCAAATAGAGTAAACACATACCCTGATAAGGATTTTCGTGTATCCACACACCCTGCATAGTCTGCATCAACGAACCCTTCAATTGCAACTCCACCTTCTGAGATGTACCGTTTCTTCTGATATAGTAATCCTGAATCCAGGGTTCCATTCAGGTACCTGAGAATCCACTTCAGAGACTCTCAATGTGCTTGTCCAGGGTCTCCATGAACCTGCTGACAACACTCACAGCATGAGCCAAGTCTGGTCTAGTACAGACCATCCCATACATGATGCTTCCAACCCCACTAGCATAGGGAACAACATCCATCTTCCTCCTTTCATCTTCTGAATCAGGAGCTTGACTCCTTGAGAGTTTCATGTGGTGTCCCAAGGGTGTGCCCACAGGTTTAGATTGATGCATCCTAAACCTCTCCACAACCTTCTTCAGATAGACCTGCTGAGTTAGGCGCAGTACACCCTTTGACTCATCTCTTACTATATCAACGCCAAGTATGCATTTTGCCACCCCAAGATCCTTCATCTCAAATTCTGAATTTAACCTTGTCTTGAGCTGATTGATCATGTACTTGTTACGGCTAGCCACCAGGATATCATCTACATACAAGAGCAGGTACAAAATGTCATTTTCTTCTCTTAAAATGTAGACACAGTTGTCATAATTACACCTGCTGAAGTCCATTCTCATCAGAAAATCATCAAACTTCTTATACCACTGCCTTGGGCTCTGTTTCAGACCATACAATGATTTTTTAAGTAGACACACTCTCTGATCCTCAGCAAACCCCTCTGGTTGTTCCATGTAAATGGTTTCATCCAGATCTCCGTGCAGAAAGGCTGTCTTGACATCCAATTGCTCCAGGTGTAAATCAAACTGGTTTACAATTCACATCAAAATCCTGATAGAACAGTGCTTCACAACTGGTGAGAATATCTCATTATAATCCACACCCTCAACCTGTGTAAATCCCTTAGCCACAAGCATTGCCTTGAACCTCGCTTTCTCAACACCAGGGATCTCGTCTTTCTTCTTAAAGACCCACTTGCATCTGATTACCTTCTGTGCCTCAGGTAAGTCTACAAGTCTCCATGTGTTGTTCTTCTTCAGCTAATCAAGTTCCTCCTCCATGGCACGTTGCCATTGCTGCCTCTCTGAACTCTCGTGGGCCTCTCTGAAGTTTCTTGGTTCATCTGAACCCTGTATCTCTTCAGCCATACTAAGAGCATAACAGATAAGGTCAGCATGTCCAAACCTTTTGGTAGGTTTTGGAACCCTCCTTTCTCTATCACGAACTAGCTGATAGTCATTCCCAGTGCGTTCTGACCTTCTGAAGTCTTCTGACCTTCTGAAGCCTTCAGACCTTCTGAAGTCTTCAGACCTTCTGAAGTCTGAACCTTCTGAAGTATCATCTGATGTACCTGCTGAAGTATCATCTGAAGTAGCACCTTCTGAAGTCTTCAGATGATCCTCCCTGAGTTTGCTCGTAGATGCCTCCATCTCAATGTGAGCTTTTTCCCTCCCATTTTCAGAGTCTCCACCAAGCATTCCCATTCTCGTCTCATCAAATGTTACATCCCTGCTGATAATAAGCTTTGAAGGTTTAGGTTCTAACCTCCATAGCTTATATCCCTTGACTCCTTCAACGTATCCAAGGAAGATACATTTCTCAGCTCGTGCCTCCAGCTTATCCTGCTTGGCATGTGCATATGCCAAAGCCCCCAACACCCTCAGATTAGAGTAGTCAGCTGGTTTTCCCACTCCAAACTTCCATAGGTGTCTTGTACGCCAAAGCATACAAAGGGCACCTGTTAATCAGATACGCAGTAGTGTTAACAGCTTCTCCCCAGAAGTTCTTAGGCATCCATGCTCCCAAAAACATGCATCTAACTCTCTCCAGAATGGTCCTGTTCATCCTTTCAGCAAGTCCTTTTTGTTGACGAGTCCCTGCCACAGTTTTATGCCTTTTAATTCCCTGGTCCCTGCAAAAACTGTTAAACTCATCTGAAACAAATTCCAACCCATTGTCTGTTCTTAGTACCTTCAGCTTGGTCCCATGTTGATTAGCTGTCTGAACATACCATTCTCTGAACTTCTGAAATGTCTCAACCTTGTTCTTCAGAATGTAGGTCCAAACTCTCCTTGAGAAGTCATCAATAATGCTCAGAAAATAAGACCCTCCACCATGCGTCTAAGTCCTGGATGGACCCCACAAATCTGCATGAGCATATTCAAAAGGACTGCTGGAAGTGTGTTTACCTGTCCCAAACTGCACTCTTTGAGACTTACCCAAAACACACTGGTCACAAAAATCAAGCTTCTGAAGCTTATCTCCCATCAACAGTTGTTACTTCTCCAACTCCACCAAGCCTTTCTCACTAACATGGCCCAAACGTAGGTGCCATAGTTTAGTCTTGTCTACCATTGACTGACTTGCAACTGATGCATGTGCAATGACAGTAGAACCTTCCAGAATGTACAACCCATTACTTCTTCTCCCCTTAGCAACTATAGATGCTCCATTGGACACCTTCATCATTCCATCCTCCACCTTGGTGGAATACCCCATAACATCAAACATGCTAATGGACATAAGGTTCCTTTTGAGCTCTGGAACATACCTCACATCCTGCAACAGCATCTCTCTGTTATCAAACATCCTCAGACTGATTGCCCCAATGCCCTGCACCTTGCAAGCTTTGTTGTTCCCAAGAAGTACAGACTCATACTCCTTTAGTTCTAAGGTCTCAAAGTAATCTTTCACAGGGCACATGTGATAGGTACACCCTGAATCCATGACCCAACTCTTCAGAGAGCCTTCAGACGAAGCTACCAAAACACCTGCAGATTCATATCCTTCAGAAGCCTCTGCAACATCTGCAATTTCCTGTATCCTAGGCACCTTGGCATCTTTCTCAGGACAATGCTTCTTGATATGACCCATCTTCTAACACTTGTAACATTTGATCTGCTTCTTGCCTTCAGACTTTGCCTTCTTTCCTTTATTCTCTGACTTCTTTCCCTTGCCTTTCACTGTAACTAGACCAGACGACACCCTTTGAATCTTGAAGTTTCTGCAACTCCTTGGTTCGAACTGAGGTCATAACCTCCTCCAGAGTAATTATCTGATCTTTCCGGTACAATAACGCATCTCTGAAATGCTCAAAGGTCTTAGGTAAAGAATTGAGAAGGATAACAGCCTTGTCCTCATCTTCAAGCTTCACTCCAATGTTTTCAAGGTCATCAACAATCTTGCTGAAGACTTCCAACTGCTCTTCAATCGTTCTTGATTCCACCATCTTGAACGAGTAAAGTTGGTCCTTCAGACAGAGTCTATGAGCCAAAGACTTTGTCATGTACAAAGATTCCAGCCTTGCCCACATGCCTGCAGTTGTTTTCTCCTTTGCCACCTCTCTGAATGCCTTATCACCAAGACACAGAATGATTGCACTCCTTGCCTTGTCTACCATATTCTTTTTCTCTGCCTGCGTCAAAGATGATGACATGTTCATCTCCCCCTTCAACGTTTCCTCGCACCCTTGTTGTATCAAGATAGCCTCCATCTTGATCTTCCATAGCCCAAAGTCATTTGCTCCAGAGAACTTCTCAATATCAAACTTCGTTGCCATTCTTGATTATCTTTTCCCTTCAACACTCCCCATAGACGGCGCCACTTGTTGGGTAAGAACAAGCAATTGAAAGAATAGAAGAATAATAGAATCAAAGAACACGAAGAAAAAGAAGAAAATATGCAAGAAGAAAATGCTTCTTCTTATTTTAGACAATCAGCACCTCAGACAGTACACTCTCTGAAGGTTACTTGAGACGGTTCTCAACAATCGTTTCTCACTTACATTCTCTCTTTCCCTATACAACAAGATACTATATATAGGCAATTTAGAGAGCAACGACTAACCACCTAACTAAAATAACAAACTAACTGAAATAACAAACTCATTCCTAAGTCATAACTAACAATTTCACTACTTGTTAGTTGTTACTTTAGAAGCTTATTGATAAGTGAACTTGCCAAATGTGTTATGTTACTTTAGTTGTTATTGATAAGCAACACAACTTGTTACTTTAGTTATTATGTTTAATGTTTAATTTTATTATTTGATAAATTGAATAAGCTTTCAGGCTCAGGCCCTTGTGGAAGTTTTTAATAATCATGTGCAATTGAACCATGTTTTGAGTTAGATAGCATAGATAATGATACTATTGACCTATATCTAGTAATGTAGTGTATGTAAACATGTGCAGCTGAGCCATGTTTTGATATTCATTACTAGTCTCGTGTAAAACATGTATCTCTTTTCAGTTTTCAGATTAGTTTGGCAAATGTGTGTTTGTGTAAGTTGTACTTTTAGTGGCCTTGATAATTTTGTCAACTAAAAATGTAAATTTGTTTCTTCCTAAAGCAATGTGCATCAGTGGTTAAATAAGGAATGTTATAGCTTGAGATTTCATTATTCCATTGGTTTTCTTTCTTGACTTGTGTATAGTTTCTTTTAGGATTGAGGGGTCCTAATTATTGTCACAATATTACTGTTAGAAATTTCTTATCAATTTTTTGTGGAAAGACAAGGAAAAACAACAACAGTGACTCTGCATCAATTTTTTTGTCCTGTGAAGGTTTTTACTACAGTCTTGCATATTGTTTAGTGGCAACAATTTGCTAGGTAAACATTTTGTTCTGCAACTAAGTGTACAAGGCTCACAGAAAATTGCATAGGAGACTTCTTATATATATTTGTAGAAATAGAAATTACAAAGTAGTTTGGTCGATTGGTTCTGTATCAGAAGCAAAAAAGCATTCTAGAAGAGCAATTAATGGAAAGATTTTACCTACTTTCTTTGTTCCCGTTTATTTTCTTCTAGTTTGAACTTTGAAGTGTCATTAACGTAATAATTATCAAATGTTTTGTCTCAATTACGTGCCCAGGTTCTTACTCCTAGTGGTAGAAACATATATAAAGTTTTATCAAATGTTTTACTTGAAACAGTTGGTTAATATTAAAAATAATTTGCTTCTGCACTGTTCTACTTTATTAGTTTATATCAGACCGCAAAGTACATACTAAAACAAAATGAAAAAAAAAAATTGACTCACTTTTGTATAACAATCTTTTCAAGTACTATTTTCTCATTACAAGGAAAGTTGTTTGAAGTTTCTTTTGTACACAATAAATGAGTCAAAGCATGTTGTGCAGATTTTATAAATAATACCTTGTAATTAACTAACACAAAATAAGGAATTATTAGCTTGTATCATTTGCTACATAGCCTCATGATCAAGTAGAATAGTATCAATATGTTGATTTACATGTGGTTCAGCAATAATGACAAGTTCGGCCTTTATTGCTCTGCAATTACTATTAACATTAGTATCATTTGACTTACTAGTTAGTATTAATATCATTTGACTTATTAACTATTTGGTTTGGTACAAAGTATTAGTAGGAGGCTGGAGCCAACGAATTATCACTTAGTTGATTGAAGAATGAGCAAAAGGAACTTAGAAAAGATCTAATTTGCAATATTAGTTGACTATGTTCTAATTTGTGTACTTAGGTATTGATTTCAATTGTATAGTTACTTGTATAAAGTCATTGGATTCAAGGACCACTATTGTTTACATGTTTGATAGTGTAGGCTTAATTGCAACTTTGAAAGGCTGGAGCCAACGAATCATCACTTAGTTGATTGAAGAATGAGCAAAAGGAACTTAGAAAAGATCTAATTTGCAATATTAGTTGACTATGTTCTAATTTGTGTACTTAGGTATTGATTTCAATTGTATAGTTACTTGTATAAAGTCATTGGATTCAAGGACCACTATTGTTTACATGTTTGATAGTGTAGGCTTAATTGCAACTTTGAAAGGCTAGTTGATCCATGCAAAAATGAGTATACTTATGAGAGATATTGTTGACTTCTCAATGTAAAGTTCAAATTCTTTTTACATTGTGCTTGAATGAAAATGACATACTTGATTTTCACGATTTTAATATATTAGTTATTACTAATTTTTTCTTATAAAAAGTTTTTCACATATTTTTTTATATTTTTATAAGTTTGAAAAAATGATACTACCTTCAGTCCTATTTATTAGAAACATAAATATGAAAAAATGATACTACCTCTGGTCCTATATATATCCAAAAATAATTATAAAATTAGTTTTTATAAAATTAATATTTTTTTAATTCTATTATAAATTATTTATTTAAATTGTTTAAATGCTTTTATTCTATTACTTATTTAAAATAATAAAAACAAAGAATTTTAGAAATAGAAGATTTTGATTTCTTCACCCAAACTAAGAATTTTAAAAATGAAGAAATTTGATTTCTTCAATCAAACAACAAATTTTAAAAATGAAGGAATTTCAATTGAAGCAATTGAAATTCTTAGAAATTTAAATTCTCTAGAATTCTCAATTGCTCCATCCAAACGCAGGGTCAAGGGGTAAGTTTGGGCACATTCTAGGGATAAAAAAAATTTGGGATATGCGGACTAGGAGGGCAAAAAAGATTTTTATAAAATCTAATAGCTTCAATTTGGAGAATTTCAGGGTCGTCACACATTTCCCCATTGGGAAGGGTGAGTTTTTGAATTATGTTCCTTCTTCTATGAATAATAGTTTGGGCATGAAAATACTTGGTATTTCTATCCCCAAATTTTACATGATCTTCTCTTGATTTTTGGTACCAGTGAATTTCCTCTTACTCCAGAACCTTATTGTATTCTTTTATAAGATCATCTTGGAGATAGGAAAGGGCTGCAACATCCACTGACTCAAGCTTTTTCTGAATACCTTGGATTCTTCTCTCCAATTTAATTTTCTTGTGCTTCAAATGACCAAAAACATTAGTATTAAAAATATTTGAGTCATTTTTTACCTCATCCAAGGATTCCATGACATTATTTGCTCGAGTCCAAGCAGCTTCAAAATGGAAAGGCTTATTTCCTTTAATTCTATGACCTCCACCAAGTTTAAGTAGGATTGGGCTGTGGTCAGAATGAAGCCTACAGAGATTTTCTGCTATTGCATTTGGGAAGGCCAACTGCCAATGCAAATCTCCCAGAGTGCGATCAAGTTTTTTGGATATAAGTTTGTTTCCCTGGCATCTTCTTTGCCAAGTGTATCTGTTCCCTATTATGTGCACATCAATTAGGTTATAATTATCAATAAAATCACCAAAAATAGCTGCCCTGGAAGCATTGTAGTTCCCCCTATCTGATCAGAAAACATAAGAATTTCATTAAAATCACCTATTAGAAGCCAAGGATTATTAATGATAGTTCATAAATTTTTTAGGTAATTCCAAAGAAGGTTTCTATTAGTGGGGTTAGAACTAGCATACAAACCAATGCAAACCCAATCATTAGACCCTTTAGAAATGGAAAGAGTAATACAGTGGGAGTTATTTCCTAGGACAGAAACAGAGTAATTTAAATTCATTTTGGCTAAAGCCCAAAGGCCCCCAGAATGGCCATTAGCTTCTAAAATATATAGAGGATAATAACCACATCCGTTCCAGAAGTTTTGAGTTTTTGAAAATTGAACATGTGTTTCCATGCAGAAAAAGATATCAGGATTATGTTTTCTAATAAGCTCCTTTAAATGGCGATGGCTAGTATTGCTACTAGCCCCTCTAATGTTCCAAGCTATCAAGGAAAATCTTTAAATTCAGAATTCATTATAGACATAATGATTATTGTAAATAAATAAAATGATACACCATTGAGCTATTGAGCATCTACTGGAGGTGTTTCCAGGACCAGGGCTTCATCTAAATCATCTTCAGAGCTTTCATCCATGTCTATTTCCTCATTGTCTGATTGCATTTCATTTTTATCAGGTGGTTTTTCCTCTTCTTCCAAAGGGCCTGATAAGTGCAAAATATATGATAATTTCTTGTATAATCACTGCACTTATCAAGGGTAAATTGGTAAATTTATTCCCCAAATTACCTCTTTTTAGTAATAATTGCATATTTTGTGATTATTCAATTCAAATTTGAATTTGATGCTATTTTAATAGAAAATCTATTGCTTTTGCAGATAAAAGGGAAAGTTTTAAAAGGAGAAACAAGATAACATCTATTTGAAGAGAAAATCTGCAGACGAGATTCTAAAGCTAAAAAGAGGGAAATAAGGAAAGCAAAGCAAACAAGGATAAGATCAGGAAGAGATCAAGTTTAAAAAAAGGAAATTAGGAAAAGCTGGAACGAGAACTACGCTCCACCTGCGCTGAGCACAAGTGGAGCGCAACAATTAATTTGCTCTCTGTTTCCTGCGCTGAGCGCAGGTTGAAGCGCAAGAATACGGAAATAGTTTTTAAATGGATTTCAAACAAGATCCCTTCCAGATTTCAGATGGCTTTCCAACTTCTATTTAAGGAACCTTTTGCACAGATCATAGAGAGACGGCGGAGCAGAGCTAGGGCTGGAGAAAAGTGTGACAGTTTCTCCATTGGTTTGTAATGGCTACCATGCGTAGCTAAACTCTCCAATAGGATTGAATGTAGTCGATTCAATCCCCGATTGTATGTGAATTCTCTTTACTATTTATGAATCCTTGTTTTTATGATATCGGTATTTTTATTCTGTGCTTAATGCTTAGCTTCCGCCTGTGTGCCGGAGTTATAGGTTGATTTTATGGGGCGCATTGGAAAATGGTTTTGTAAAATCAATAGCGAGTTTGGGAGAGCCTAGGAATAGGAAACTTGAACTCTGATTGGTAAAAATACTCATAGTAGTTGCTGAGGAATCAGGGCGAATTGATAGCGTATACAAATCGAAAACATATCATTAAAGTCGGGGTAATTTGTCACTGGGAGAACCCGTATGAATTATTTCTGAGTATTTCACGATCCGGGGAACCTACGTGGAATAACTTAATTTGTGCTAAGGTATCATAATTACATATTCATAAATATTATTGGGGTTCACATACGAAAAGGATGCGATAGACGAAGTTCAATCCTAGTCCAAGTAACTTGCTCTACCTGTCTCAATTTATTTTCTGTTTTTATTGACTTTCACAATTCTCAACAATCAACAATCATACTCTCTACTTGATAGTTGTGACCACTGATCTTCATAAATTGAATCATTCCCTGTGGATACGATACTCTTACTTACTATTATACTGCTGTGATTTTGGTACGCTTGCCAGATTCTCAACAGGGCCACGCACATGATTGGGGGTGCTGGATGAATTGGAGTGATCAGACCGAACTCCCTGGGAAGAGACGTGATTGATGTTTAAATTGGTAAGTGCTGCCACATTGATGTTGTCAGGTGCTTGGTCTTCAGGTAGAGCCTTTGATTGATCACATAATTTATTGATTTTCTCCTTGTTCTTTTGTTTGGCACCATCTGTTGGCTTAAATTTAGCCTTTCCCTTATTAGAATTTTCTACTAGCTTTGCGATATCTATGGTGATAGATGAGGCTACCCGTGGGCGCTTTTTCCTGACCCATTAGGAATTGATTTGACTTTGAATTTTGTCGGGCCCTTCTTGATTAATAACTGTATCACCTTTGGCCAAAATATCCTCAAGAACATTGAATATTTTGTTTTTGTTGGAATCCTTTTTTTTATTGCTATAATTGTTGGTGATTTTTTCCCGTTATTTGGCTGCTGTTTTTTGTGTGTGACCATTAGCCAATCTCCATGGATAGTGTCATCTGCATTAACCACTGTATCAGCAATTAACAATTTACCATAATTAGAATTATTATCGTTTTGAGTTTTTTGCCCACTGGTAGACGTGCCGCCCTGCTCTGCCGGAGCTGGTGGTTGAGCCGCCTCTGGTCCACTAATTGGCAGTTGTTTTCTTTTGGTACAGTCTCTAGTAATATGATCGTAACATCCACAATTGGAGCAAATAATGTGTAGGCCTTCATATTCTAATTTGTACCAATGATCATGTATTTAAATCTTACCCACCACAAGCTGATTAAGGTCTATTTCGACACAGTCATGTGCAAATCTCCCTTGTTCAACTTGCAGAGTATTGGTGTCCACTCTGACTGGATTACCTATAGCTGCAGCCATTGCTAATAGAAAACTATTGTCATACCAAGCCAAGTCTAATGAAGGGATACGTACTCCAACCATCATTTTTTGCACCTTAGCTTCTGAAGATACGAATTCTAGAGTCCATGCAGAGACAGCTAGATAGTGGTCAAATAATATCCACGGTCCTCCATCAACCACTTTTTCCCTATCCTCTGGACGATCAAACTTCACCATGAAAAATCCATTGTCGACTTCCATGATTTCAAAGCCCCCAGTTAGTTTCCATAACTTGGGAAGTCTATCTCGCATTGTATGGTATCCAACCATTTTACCTAGAAGTTTGATGATCAAAGCATCATACCAAGGTTTACATAAGTCATGAAAGAAGTTTTCATCCACATGAACTATAGGAAGTAGTCGATTGCCACCCTCTAAAGTTATCTTCACCAATTGTTGAGCCAACAAATTAGTTTTGGCACGTTGCATGGAGGGACTTTGTCATCCAAAACCTTGTCACAGAAGGATATCTTTGATTTCATCTTGTCTGGTGGTTTTGCTGGTGGTGGCTCCGGTGGATCCACACGGCTAGCAATGAACTCAAAGCTTGACATGAAACCCTAGCAGAGCTCTCAATTTTTTTAAGGCATACTTCGGGTGATTGGAGTTTTCATCTCACAATTTATTTGTCAGTATCTTATCGATATCGTCTGTTTTGTTTTGTTTTTTATGAAAACTTATCGTCGGTTATTAAATCTATGTCAATTGTTAATTCTGATATTAAATAATACCTACAGTCCTCTTTGTATGAAACATAATACTTAGTCATCAAGATCAAAAGAATTCTTGAAAACTAATTAATTATAATTGATAATGTCATAATCTTAAATTTTATTTCAGAAATATCCTTACTATTACATAATTAAAATAATAATAAAATTATTACTAATTAAAGTCACCATTAAAGTAGTAAGCATGCTCCTGTAGTTTGTGATTAAAAATAACACTAGACATCCACAATCATGGGAAATAAGTGAATAGTGAAAAAAAAATTAAAGATATAAAAGAAACTTTATAATTAATATAATTTAAAACAATACTATATTTCTTATATTTAGGATCAAGAAAAAACACATTTCTATTCTTGTAAATAAAAATAGGGGTAGTATTGAATTCATAGAATACATCAAATTACACTAATATAAGTTATATTTTTTTAATAATTATGAGTTATATTTTCTTTTACATTTTTATCTCTAACATCTTCTTTTACTTTTTTATTATATCAACTATCATACTCTCAATTTTTCTTTTTTTCTTTTTTTATTTTTTTATATTTCTATTTTCTACTGATTTAACACTAAAAAATTGGAGTGTGAAATGTATTATTTTCTAATAATTAATAAAAGTATGTATATTGAAAAGCTTAAACAATTCCTTCCATCATATTATAAAATCTGTATTTTAGTCTGTGCAATATTACATGAAATAATAAATCACAAGTGAAAAAATTTTAATTAAAAATATAACATTTGATATTATTAATATATTGAATGTTGTAATAATTGTATTTTTTAATAAAATTTTGCCATTTTTAATTTATTAGACTATGCAGATTTATTTTGCTACAATCTAACACAATTCTAACCCTTTAAATTTTCTCTTCTATTTAATAACAAAAATTAATATTACTGTACAGTTATTGAAATGTGAAAACTGACTGCAAATGAATATTTCTAAAAAATCTCCAATAACTAATATGTGAAAACTAACTGCAGATGAATATTGCTAAAAAATCTCCAATAATTGCACACTAATATGCAGAAACTTCTCCAATAATTACACAAAAAAGCCACACTCCACGTATAGGCTTTGTAAAGCAAAAACTACACCCAGACAGTTACTATATATAAAAGCATCTCTACTTTCTTTTGTTTAATCTTACTCCGAAAGTCACTTTTTTTTTAGAAAGTCACTCTTTTTCTTAATCACCTGCTCAATCAACTTTAGTAGTTAGGTATGGCACGTAAGCTTAGCTTAATTGAATAAATTAATAACACAAAGGAAAACTGGAAAGTAGCAATCCAAATTACAAATTTGTGGCATACAAGTTTTCATAAATCAAATTTTATTGAGATGATTTTCATGGATGAAAAGGTAGTGCTCTATTAAATTCTACATAATTTCTTTTTAGATTTCTATTTAATAGTCATACTAATTGCTATGATTGATTTTTTAATATTTGTTATAGGGTGGTAAAATTCAAGCTACTGTGAAAGATAATGATATTGATAAATGGAAAACTATACTTGAAGAGGGCAATACATATGTTTTCCAAAATTTTACATTGTTGATTAAGTTATTGTGTATGTACTTTTATTCATCTTAATGTTTTATGTCATCTTTCCAGTTTTTCGTTTGATACTGTCAATATTTAAAGGAATACAATGAGTAATAATTCTTTAGGATTTCGATGTATAATCCAAAACTACTAACGTTTTCTTCCGGAAGAACCTAATACTATCTCTATTTTTCACATTTTCTTATTTGAGAAGAAAGTTAAACATATACATTTAATAATTTAAAATTAAATATTTATAAATTATCTTTATGAACTAAAAGAGGATAAATAAAGAAAAAAATTAAATATAATGTCTATAAATATTCATAATCAGAAAACTACTTGACATTAATCTATTTATCAAATTAAAGTGTATATCGATATAATTTTATGTATTTTCAAGAGAGGCAATCCAATTTAATTTTAAATATTATTTGATGAAAATAAACATAAATTTTATAATTGAAATAGAATAACAATATTAAGCTATTTGAAACTTGAATTTTATTCTACACTAACTTTATCATTATTTTTTAATTAATTTCAAGTGACTAATTTCAACAAAATCCAACCAAAACTGTTTCTAAAAACATAGAAGTGACACTTAAAAAAATAAAATAAAATTGATACACTAATTAATTGGGAAAGTGTCATTGTGCATATGTTCTATTATCGCATCAGGTAGAAACAGAAAAACACATCACATTCAACTTTGAATCATATAAAAGATAAAAATTAATTTAAAAATAAATTAAAGATAAAAATTTAGAAAATGTTTATTTAATGTTAATTATTTATTGTTGCAGATGAGCAAAGAACCATATTTGAAACAATCATGCAAAGTGTGAATGAGCAACGTGGTTGAATGTTTTTCCTTTATGGTCATGGAGGTACTGGAAAAACGTTTATGTGGAAGACATTGGCATCTGCCTTACGTTCAAAAGGTGAAATTGTTTTGACTGTAGCTTCAAGTGGCATAACATCTCTATTATTACCTGGAGGAAGAACAACACACTCAAAGTTTGCTATTCTAGTTCTTACTATGGAGAACTCCACTTGCAATATACACCAAGGAAAAGAGTTAGCTGAGTTATTAAAAGAGACAAAACTAATAATATGGGATGAAGCTCCAATGGCGCATAAATATTGTTTTCAAGCATTAGACAAAAGTCTCAAAGACATTATGAAGCGTTCTAATAATACAAGCTCACTTTTTGGAGGAAAGGTCATTGTTTTCAGAGGAGACTTTAGGCAAATTCTCCCAGTGGTACCAAGAGCAAGTCGTTCAGACATTGTCAATGCAAGTATTAATGCTTCTTACCTTTGGGACCATTGTCGTATATTAACATTCACAAAAAATATACGTCTACAAAATGATGTAAACAATCCCAATGTAGAATGTAACGCCCTAATTTCTAAATTCAGAACTTAGTCCGTTGGAAACCAAATTCTGAAAATTCGAAACTAAAACATACAATTCTGGTTATCAAACCTCACATTTACATAAATATCCAACAAAGCTCATATAAATGTGAATAACTTAAACCTCATTTTCATAATCAGAGTCCATATAAATATATATATATATATCTGGTCCAAAGATTATAAACTAACATCAACAAAACTATTTACATAAACCAGCTCTCTAATATATATATATATATATATATATATATATATCAGGCCCGAAGGCTACAAACTGAACAAACTTAAACAAAATGCAAGGAGATACAACTTGCATATACAATTCAAAAAGAAAAAAATCTAGATCCAACATTTCCAGCTCTAAATCACTTATTATCTCCTGGAGGTACCTGCACACCTAGATTATATCCACAAAACGCGTGGTGAGACTAATACCTCAGTGAAATATAACTAAGCATACTAAGTGTACAGGAAATAAATACCAATCAATGTATTTCAAACTAATAAACATTCAACATCATTATGTATTCATATTTCATAACATAACTAACTTAATCATAAACAATAAAATGCAACTCACTGCTTTACATAACAGGCATGATGTTTTCACTTAAACTGGAGTTAGAACTGAGCTCAGACTACGGGAAACGTCTTTCCCAGGGACGTATCCCACCCATTACTGGACCGAAGTCAAGTTTTCACATAATTATTTAGTTTTCTTAACTCACAGCGCAAAGGTCAGCTTGAATTAACTCACGGTCTAAACCGGAAATCATGATTCGATAGTTAAAACTAGAATTTCGAACATTTCGAGTGTTTCGAGACTTTCGTAACTTTCATAACTTTGAAATTCAATAGTTTTACAATCGATTAAAGCATAACATAATCAATTCTAATACAATCAACATAATTCCATGCAATTTAACTATATAGAAAGGGATTCATGGGGGTAGGGTTCATGCATTGAGCATTTCGACAATTTCGCTATTTCGTAAATCTCGCTACACTAAGGTTTTTCAACGAAAAGCACTGATTAAGCTAATCAATCTTACACAACTATCAACAATCTAACTACAATATGCATATAGAAAAGAGATCAAGAGAGTAGGGTTCATACAATGGGGAGAAATCAAAATCAAGGAAAAGTGGGAGTGTGTGAGTTATACTCACCAATTTCTTGAAATTCTCAAGAGGAATTGATGAATTGAGTGTCCCTTTGTTGAATCCTAGCTTCAAATCCCTTCCAAAGCTTTCAATTTAATGTTTCTCTCTCTAAATTGCTCACTCTCTCTCTAGGGTTCGCGAAAGGGAAAGAAGATAATTAGAAAATCTGATTTTTTGCATGTCTTGATATATATACTGGACTGCTGGTAATCGATTACAGTAATGTTGTAATCGATTACCAGAGGTAAAAATTACACTAAAAACGTTTCTGGAAACTGGTAATCGATTACCTAAAACCGGCTCTCTGGTAATCGATTACAGTAATCGATTACCCTAAAACCAGCTCTCTGGTAATCGATTACACCCTGTGAGAAATCGATTACCAGAACCCTAAATTGCTCAAAATCACTAAGTTAAAGCATAAAACTTGATTTTTAACCTATAATTTCACAATTTACTTTTCTTGATTTATCACTACATAATTCTCTTGTTTGTGACCTAATAAATTATTAAAGTTCCCAATATGCGGGGTGTTACATTCTACCCCCCTTAATCAATTTTGACCTCAAAATTGTTCAAGAAACAGAATTAAGAAACTACCTTAACTGAAAAGTTCCGGGAATTGACCCCGAATGTCATCTTCCTTCTCCCTTGTGGCCTCTTCTGAAGATTGACCCTCCCAAAACACCTTTACCAAAGGAATCGCCTTACTCCTTTGAGTCTTGACACTCCTGTCAATAATTTGTATAGGTCTAGAAGGAATAGTGATATTTTCTCTTAATTGTATTGATTCAGAGCTAATGATATGAGATGGATCGTGAACATAATTTCTTAACTGAGATACATGGAAAACATTATGTATCCTGGACAACTGGAGTGGCAAGGCTATCCTGTAAGCCAGAGAGCCAACTCTCTGCAGGATCTGGAATGGACCGATAAATCTAGGATTGAGCTTTCTGGTCTTAATGGATCGTCCTATGCCTGGGACAGGAGTTACTTTCAAAAACACATGTTCCCCTTCCTCAAACTCTAAGTCTTTTCTTCTTTTATCAGCATAACTCTTTTGATGACTTTGAGCAGTTACAAGTTTTTCCCTAATAACCCTTATCTTATCTGAAGTTTCCTGCACTAGTTTTGGGCCTAAAAGTGTTCTCTCACCTACCTCATACCAACACAAAGGAGACCTACATTTCCTACCATACAGTGCCTCAAAAGGTGCCATGCCTATACTGCTATGGAAACTGTTATTATAGGCAAACTCAATAAGAGGTAGAAATCTATCCCAACTACCTGACTCCTCTAAAACACAAGCCCTGAGCATATCTTCTAAGGTCTAGATGGTCCTTTCAGACTGACCATCAGTCTGAGGATGGTAAGCAGTGCTAAACCGTAGTTTGGTCCCGAAAGCCTGGTGAAAAGCATTCTAGAACCTGGAAGTGAATCTAGGATCCCTATCTGATATGATGTTAGAGGGAATACCATGAAGTCTGACAATCTCTCTAACATACAGATTGGCTAACTTACTAAGGGAATAAGTGTTCTTAATTGGTAGAAAGTGGGTTGACTTGGTCAGTCGGTCCACAATCACCCAGATGGCATCAAACCCTGCTTGAACTCGAGGCAAACCTACCACAAAGTCCATAGCTACACTCTCCCACTTCCACTCAGGGATATCTAATGGTAAAAGGGTTCCAGATGGTTTCTGATGTTCTATTTTGACCTGTTGGCATACTAAGCATCTAGAAACATAATCGGCTATGTCTCTCTTCATACCATCCCACCAAAACATCCTCTTCAAGTCCTGATACATCTTGGTAGATCCAGGATGTACAGAAAACTTGCTCCTATGAGCTTCCTCCAACACTTGCTGCCTGAGGCTACCCCCTTAGGGACACAGACTCTCCCTTGGAAGAGAATCATCCCATCTTCTGACTCTGAAAATCCTAATTGTTGTTTCCTCTCTTGAAGGCTTGAGTCCAAACTCTGAGCCTCCCTGATTAGAGCTCTCAGCTCACAGGTGATATCAAGCTTATGAAGAATAACCCTATGTTCACCAACTGTAATACCTAGACTTAGGTTTCTGAACTCTTTCAACAAATTCGATTCATGAATCATCATTGAAGACATATGAAGGGATTTCCGACTGACGGCATCAGCCACCACATTGGCCTTGCCAGGATGGTACTTCAATTCAAAATCATAATCTTTGAGAAATGCCATCCATCTCCTCTGCCTCATATTGAGTTCTTTCTGATCAAAGAGATATTTCAAACTCTTATGATCACTAAAGACCTCAAATCTCACACCAAACAGGTAATGCCTCCAAATCTTGAGGGCAAATACCACAGCTGCTAACTCTAGGTCATGAGTAGGATAGTTCTCCTCATGTGGTTTCAACTGTCTAGAAGCATAAGCTATTACTCTCCTATCCTGCATTAGAACACAACCTAAACCCTTTCCTGAAGCATCACAAAATACCTCAAAGGCTTTGGACAAATCCGGTAATGCCAATACCGGGGCGGTGGTTAACTTTCTCTTGAGCTCCAAGAAGCTCCGCTCACAGATCTCGTCCCACACAAAGGCTTGCCCTTTCCGAGTTAACCTTGTGAGAGGCGAGGCTAGCTGGGAGAATCCCTTAATGAATCTCCGATAGTAACCGACCAATCCTAGGAAACTCCTAATCTCCGTAACGGTATTAGGTCTTTCCCATTCAAGGACAGCTCATACCTTGCTAGGATCAACAGACACGCCCTCACTGGTAATCACATGCCCTAAAAATTGAACTCTATCACTCCAAAACTCACACTTCTCAGGGTTTGCAAATAACATCTTCTCTCTCAAAACTCCTAACACAATCCTAAGGTGTCTCTCATGCTCTTCTACACTACGAGAGTAGATCAGAATATCGTCAATGAATACAACAACAAACTGATCCATATAGGGCCTAAAGATTCGATTCATGTAGTCCATGAATACAGCAGGAGCATTGGTTACTCCAAATGGCATCACTAAATACTCATAATACATATACCTAGTCCTGAAGGCTGTTTTTGGTATATCCTCCCCCTTAATCCTGATTTGATGATAACCGGACCTTAAATCTATCTTAGAGAAAACTGAGGCTCCCCTAAGTTGATCTAGAAGGTTATCTATTCTGGGTAAAGGATATTTGTTCTTAATGGTAACCTTGTTCAACTGCCTATAATCTACACACAGCCTCATACTCCCATTCTTCTTTTTCACTAAAAGCACTGGAGCCCCCCAAGGTGACACACTAGGCCTAATGAACCCCTTAGACATAAGATATTCTAACCGGGCTTTAAGTTCACTAAGTTCTAGTGGGGACATTCTGTATGGTGCTTTAGAGATAGGTCTTGTACCTGGCACTAAGTCTATGGTAAACTCTATCTCTCGGTCTGAAGGTAATGTGGTTACCTCACTAGGGAAAACATCTTGAAACTCTCTAACTGTAGTTATACTGCTTAAATCTATCTTGGACTCTAGAGTTGAGGAAAGTAATAAGACAAAACACTCACTCCCATCACTAAGGCATTCAGATAATTCAATGACACTGGACAAAAGAATTGATGGACTCTCCCTTAAAAGAGGAGGAAGGAGGGGGAAGACAACCTGTTTGTTAAAACAATCAAGCATGACTCTATTTGAAGACAACCAATTCATACCAAGAATAACATCTATACCCCGTAAAGGCAAACAAACTAGGTCAACCTCGAAGGCCTTCCCTTGTATCACAATGGGGCACTGAATACACACAAGGGAAGTAGAAATGGCCTCCTTGGCGGGAGTAACAACACTCAGAACATAAGGTAAAGATACAACATGAAAATTCAACTGTTTTACACAATCAAGAGAAATGAAAGAATGAGTAGCTCCTGAATCAAACAATACAATTAAGGTTCGATCTCCTAGGGTGCACATACCTCGCATTAGATTATCAGCAAAAGTTGCCACTTTCCCGCTCAGAGTGAAGACTCTTCCAGTGGTTTGGGGTTTTGGTAGATCCCTCCTCTTGGGACACTCATTCCTTATGTGACCAGGTTGCTTGCAAAAGAAACACACGTTCTTCCCCGTCAAGCATTCTCCAGAATGTTCCTTTCCGCACTTGGGGCAAATGGGTACCCCTTGGCGTTGGGCCGGTCTAGTGGTCAAAGCTGGGGTGTCTTGCCACTTAGGCCTCGGGCCCTTAAACTGATTAGGTCTCTCTATCTTCCG
This sequence comes from Sesbania bispinosa, assembly GCA_026901365.1. Classification (NCBI taxonomy): domain Eukaryota; kingdom Viridiplantae; phylum Streptophyta; class Magnoliopsida; order Fabales; family Fabaceae; genus Sesbania; species Sesbania bispinosa. Next base: position 1,037,065 of record QLOH01000052.1, read on the forward strand.
CTTTCTTTTATTATCAGTAGGTGGTGCTGAACTGGTGGTTCCTCTGATGTTCTTTTCCACAATATAGCACTTGTTGATTAAAGTGGGAAAATCCTTGATTTCAAGAGTTCCAACTCGATCCAGCAAATTGATTACACCTCCACTCCTCATCAGCCACTGTCTGTAGATATCTGGAATACTTAGCTAACTCCTCAAACTTGGCCACATATTGGCCCACTGACATACTCCCTTGCTTTAGTTGTAAAAACTCTGCTTCTTTTTGCCTTCTGACCGTAGCAGGAAAATACTTATCCAAGAACAAAGTTTGAAAGACACCCCAAGTAATAGGAGCCTCCATCACAGTAGACCTAGTACTAGCAGTCTTCCACCAATCCTCAGCTTCGCCCCTCAACATATAAATAGCAAAACCCACCTTAGACTCATCCGCACATCTCATCACATCAAAGATCCTATTAAGATCTCTCAGCCAATTAGATGCCACATCCGGGTCGTATACTCCATTGAACTGAGGAGGGTTGTGCTTCCGAAACTTCGCCAGCCCTTGAACAAACGGATCCACCACAGGTGCATGAGGTGCCCCCATAGTCCTTCGGGCCAACTCCTGAAATAATGCAGCATTAGCAGCCGCCTGCTCTCCCATCATGTGTGTGAATGCCTGAAGAGCTGCTGCCACTGGGTCAGGTGGTGGATTCTGAGAAGAGGTATTGGTTCTGGGGCGACCCCTCCTTCCACTTGCCATAATTATCTACACATCATTAAGTAAACATCGAGGTGATCAGTCTCTCAATTCACAAAACAACGCATAAATTAGAATAACAAGTCACAAGAAAATCCTACTACCACAGTCCAATTGGATTGAACTGCTCTGATACCAAAATGTAACGCCCTAATTTCTAAATTTAGAACTTAGTCCGTAGGAAACCAAATTCTGAAAATTCGAAACTAAAACATACAATTCTGGTTATCAAACCTCACATTTACATAAATATCCAACAAAGTTCATATAAATGTGAATAACTTAAACCTCATTTTCATAATCAGAGTCCATATATACATCTGGTCCAAAGATTATAAACTAACATCAACAAAACTATTTACATATACCAGCTCTCTAATATATATATATATCAGGCCCGAAGGCTACAAACTGAACAAACTTAAACAAAATGCAAGGAGATACAACTTTCATATACAATTCAAAAAAAAAAAAATCTAGATCCAACATTTCCAGCTCTAAATCACTTATTATCTCCTGGAGGTACCTGCACACCTAGATTATATCCACAAAACGCGTGGTGAGACTAATGCCTCAGTGAAATATAACTAAGCATACTAAGTGTACAGGAAACAAATACCAATCAATGTATTTCAAACTAATAAACATTCAACATCATTATGTATTCAAATTTCATAACATAACTAACTTAATCATAAACAATAAAATGCAACTCGCTACTTTACTTAGCAGGCATGATGTTTTCACTTAAATTGGAGTTAGAACTGAGCTCAGACTACGGGAAACGTCTTTCCCGGGGACGTATCCCACCCATTACTGGACCGGAGTCAAGTTTTCACATAATTATTTAGTTTTCTTAACTCACAGCGCAAAGGCCGGCTTGAATTAACTCACGGTCTAAACCGGAAATCATGATTCGATAGTTAAAACTAGAATTTTGAACATTTCGAGTGTTTCGAGACTTTCGTAAGTTTCGTAACTTCGAAATTCAATAGTTTTACAATCGATTCAAGCATAACATAATCAATTCTAATACAATCAACATAATTCCATGCAAATTAACTATATAGAAAGGGATTCAATGGGGTAGGGTTCATGCATTGAGCATTTCGACAATTTCGCTATTTCGTAAATCTCGCTACCCTAAGGTTTTTCAATGAAAAGCACCGATTAAACTAATCAATCTTACACAACTATGAACAATCTAACTACAATATGCATATAGAAAAGAGATCAAGAGAGTAGGGTTCATACAATGGGGAGTAATCAAAATCAAGGAAAAGTGGGAGTGTGTGAGTTATATTGACCAATTTCTTGAAATTCTCAAGAGGAATTGATGAATTGAGTGTCCCTTTGTTGAATCCTAGCTTCAAATCCCTTCCAAAGCCTTCAATTTTATGTTTCTCTCTCTAAATTACTCACTCTCTCTCTAGGGTTCGGGAAAGGGAAAGAAGAGAATTAGAAAATCTGATTTTTTGCATGTCTTGGTATATATACTGGACTGCTGGTAATCGATTACAGTAATGTTGTAATCGATTACCAGAGGTAAAAATTGTTGAGACAAGCTCACCCTAAAGAAGTTTTTAATATGACAAACTGAGTAAGTTTAAATATCCAGATGAGATGCATCTTGTGTCACTAACTGTGTGTTCAAGTGTGGCAGAGACTTTCTACATCTAAAGTTGTTACAGGAATACATAAAGATAGAAAGGACCTTTAATCCACTTGAGAAAGCAAGGATACAAGCCAAGTAACACAAGATCAGAATTCACAAGAGCTTCACTGATTAAGACATAATCTGAATCAGAATAGATGTGGTGCAACCAAAGCTTATGGCTAAGACTATGAGAAACACTTCAAAAATCAACACAGCATGAGATGCAAGATTTGTTATTCAGATGTCGTCTCATGATCAGATGAGGACCCAGCTATGATGCAAGAAGACTTAGAACTAAAAAGAGACTCAAGCACAGCTTGAGATGCAAGCCATGAATAGATGCAAGTTCAGCTTGAGATGCAAGAACAGCTTGAGACGTCGTCTCAAGGTCAGACGTAGAAGGATGAGATCTTAGCATAGATGCAAGAAAATTAAGTCAGACTCTGAACAGAAGCAAGAATTCAAGCTCAGCTGAGAAGACAACAAGTAGAGTTAGCATGAAGACAAACAAGGACACAAGGACACTGACACAGTACCTTAAAGACTGAAAAGCTGTTGTCTGCCTACTGTAAAGACTGTGCCTACTGCTGTACCCTCCAACGGACTGTAACGGCCATATAACGGCTAGTTTCTCAAGTCTTGATATAAAAGAGACATTATCAAGAGCTGAGAAGTGAGAGAGACTGCCTACACTTTCGTGAAATCATTAAGCATCTTATCACGTCTCAACAGACATCTCAAGTGTATCTACCAGCTGTCTGAGCACAAACACATCTCATCTTGAGATCATACATCTGTCTCTTTCATCTCCTCTCTGTGAATATCATTCCAATACTGTAATCAGAGTTGAGACCTAGTCTAGCTCATTTACTTTTATATCCATACTTTGTATGAGCTTAGGCTAGACTTATCACAAACATCTATCTGTAACATGTCTCATCTAAGATGGGAGTGTGCCTAGTCTTAGAGTGAGGTGTGTACGTCCTGAAGAGGCTGTAAGAATACTTGTGACTCAACTAAGATAGGAGTGTGCCTAGTCTTAGTGTAAGTGAGACGTCCTGAAGAGGCTGTAAGAATACTTGTATTGACTGGTTTGTCAATAGTGGAAAATCTCACAGGTTGTGGGGACTGGACGTAGCCCAAGGAATGGGTGAACCAGGATAAGATCTTTGTCTCTTGTCTCTTACCTTATTCTTATATCTGCTTATCTTGAATCAATTAATACAGCTTGATAACTAAAGATACAGTGGAATTGATAATCAAGATAAGACTTTAAACTAAAGTCTAGACAAAGATCTTTACCAAAATTGATAAACTCCATCTTGTCTTAACAGAGACTCCAAGTTAACAAACTTGAGAGCACATCTCAACTATCAATTTTAGTGTGGAATTGCAGGAACAGATTCGGAAAGTCTCTATTCAACCCCCCCTTATAGAGACGTTCAGCCAACTTCAGTTGGTATCAGAGCTCGGCCTCTAGGGGTTGAGCACACCTCTGTGTGAAGAGGAAAAAGATCCATGGCTGGTCCAAGTACAAGTCTGTTCATTCCTGAAGGAGCTTCAACAAACAGACCTCCTGCCTTTGATGGAACTGATTATTATTACTGGAAAGACAGGATGAGACTATTCATTGAATCTCATCATGCTGATCTTTGGGAGATCATTGAAATAGGCCCTTATGTTCCATACACCACAGATGAGCTTGGACTTAGGGCAGCTAAACCCAGAGAACAGTGGACAGATGCTGAGAAGGCAAGATATGTACTCAACTCAAGAGCTAAATACCTTCTCACTTGTGCCTTAAGCAGAAGTGAATATGACAAGGTAGCTGGGTGTGTCTCAGCTAAAGAAATATGGGATGCTCTTGAAGTTGAACATGAAGGGACAAATCAAGTTAAAGAAGCCAAGATCAACATACTGGTCAGACAGTATGAGCTCTTCAAGATGAATGAAGATGAAGGCATTGAAGACATGGTGAGGAGATTCACTGTCATAACAAATGACCTGAAATCACTAGGAAGAACATACTCAAATCTAGGATATGGTAAGAAAAATTCTGAGAAGTCTGCCCAAACCTTGGAGACCAAAGGTAACAGCCATCCAGGAAGCTAAAGATTTGAGTACTCTCAGACTAGATGAACTTCTTGGATCTCTGAAGGTACATGAGCAAGAGTTGATGGAAGAAGATCTCATCAGACGACCCAAGTCTATAGCACTGAAAGCAGCTTCCAGTAACTCAAAAGGCAAAAAGATAAGCTCTTCTCAACAAACCTCACTCAACTCATCTCAAGATTCTGAAACAGAAGAAGATGAGGAAGAGGAAGATGATAGTGAAATGGATGATGAGCTAGCCTACATCTCAAGGAATATCATACGCATGTGGAGAGCCAGAGGACTGGAAGAAAGAATTTTCCCTCAAGGAGAGGAGAAATAAAATCTGACAAGAAAGGACAATTTATCTGCTTTGAATGCAAGAAGCCTGGGCATATTAGGTCTGAATGTCCTCAACTCAGAAAAGAAATGAAGAAAAGTCCTAGGAAGAAGGCAATGATGGCCACCTGGGATGACACAGATGAAGAGGAAAGTCAAGATGGACAGTCAGCTAACCTATGTCTCATGGCAAAAGGAGACTCATCAGATGAAGAGGTAAATGAATCTGACTCTGAATATTCTGTTGATGAACTTAAGTATGCTTTTGAGAATCTTCTGTATGATTCAAATCTTCTTGCCTCTAAGAGCTCATTACTTAAATCAGATTTGAATACAGCTCTTGAGAAAAATCAAATTTCTTGAAAAAGAAAATGAAGATTTAAATCATAAAAACAGTAGTCTCATGTTGTCTCACATGAAACTGTCTGAACAAGTAAAAGCTAAGACTCAAGCTCTCAATGGGCAAGATCAAAAAAGGCTACAAGAAGAAAATCAGCAGCTTAAACTGCAGAACAGAACTCTCATAAATGACCTAGAAAAATTTGTAAATGGAACAAAAAACCTTGAGAGACTCATTGGATCTCAAAAGGGAATTTTTGATAAAGTTAGGCTTGGTTATGAGAGATCATCAAATGAAGTTTGGTATATAGATTTCTTCATTCCTGCAAGAGAAAAGAAAAAAGAAAGATGTTCTTGTTGTAGTAAATATGGTCATAAAGCCACAGATTGTTACATGAGACAAGTAGCATCTGAGAGAAAGGTAACTAACCATGCAAGACCCAAATACAAGTGGGTACCTAAAGCTAAATCTCTTGTTGTAACAGATGTGCCTGGCAGCAGCAAAGACCAAGAAAGAATGGGTGTTGGACAGTGGATGTTCAAGGCACATGACAGGAGACAAAAGCAAGTTCCTGTCACTTGAGGAAAAGACTGCTGGAGTTGTCTCTTTTGGAGACAACAGCAAAGCCCAGATCAAGGGCATAGGTAAAGTTGGTAAGGCCAATTCAGCTCAGATTGAAAATGTATATTTTGTTGAAGGTTTGAAACATAATTTGTTGAGTATCAGTCAGTTATGTGACAATGGTTATCATGTTAATTTCCAGCCTACCTTTTGTGAGATCATAGACTCCAAAACTAGAAAAATCATTTTCTCTGGAACAAGAAAGAAAAATCTTTACTCAGTCTCACTAGAGGGTCTGTCAGATCTCACCTGTCTCATGTCTCATGATCATGAGAGATGGCTTTGGCACAAAAGGGTTGGACATATTAACATGAGAACTATGAGTCAGCTTGCTAGTCAGTCTCTTGTCAAAGGATTACCTAAGGTAAAATTTGACAAAGACTTGAAGTGTGATCCTTGTATCAAAAGCAAGCACAGCAAATCAAGCTTCAAACCCAAGAACTATGTCTCAACTACTAGGCCACTTGAGATCCTCCACATTGACCTATTTGGACCAACTAAGACAGTGAGTCTCAGTGGTAAAAAATATGGTTTTGTCATTGTGGATTGATTTCTCACGATTCACCTGGGTTCTGTTTCTATCTCAGAAAGATGAATCATATGATTCCTTCAAAACCTTTTGTAAAAGGATTCAATCTGAGAAAGGATACAGAATTGGATCTGTTAGGAGTGACCATGGAGGAGAATTTGAGAATGTTAAGTTTAGAAAATTCTTTGATAAAAATGGCATAACTCATAACTTCTCTTGTCCAAGGACTCCTCAACAGAATGGTGTAGTTGAGAGGAAAAAATAGAAGTCTTCAAGAAATGGCTAGAACTTTGTTATGTGACTCTGGAATTGAAATGTACTTCTGGGCAGAAGCTGTCAATACTTCTTGCTATATTTTAAACAGAGTCACTATAAGAAAGATCTTAAATAAAACTCCATATGAGCTATGGAAAGGTAGGAAGCCTTCAGTTTCATATTTTCATATATTTGGATGTGATTGCTATATTTTAAATACAAAAGATCAACTAGGAAAATTTGAAACCAAATCAGATAAAGGAATTTTCCTAGGATATTCACTAACCTCCAAAGCTTACAGAGTATATAATCTAAGAACCAAAACTACTGAAGAATCTATGCATGTAGTATTCAATGAAGTTCAGGGAAATACTCAGAAAGAAGTTGATGAGGAGATAGAAGAACTGATAAAAGATCTAAAGATCTCAACTCAGGAAGCTGAAGAGAGACTCTCACCTGAACAAAAGATGATGAGGTCACCTCTGTCTGAACACAGGAGAGAAGCTCAGTCTGAAGGAGTACCTCTCAGAAGTAGCCAATCTGAACCCTCTCATAATCCTCAAGAAGAAGATAAATCAGATAATCAAACCAGATCTCAAGAAACAAGACAAGAGAATGTTGAGATACAAAATGAACATGCATCTCAACTACCCAGAAGCTGGAGACTGGTAAGATCTCATCCAAGAGATCAGATACTTGGAGAAACTTCAGACAGAGTCAGAACCAGATCTTCCTTCAGAGACACAGAGAATCTAATGGCTCTTCTATCTGACATAGAGCCAAAAGACATACATTAAGCCTTAAATGATGAATCCTGGATTAAGGCCATGGAAGATGAATTAAATCAGTTTGAGAAAAGCAAGGTCTGGAATCTGGTTCCTCCACCATCTCATCAAACCATAATTGGAACCAGATGGGTCTTCAGAAATAAGCTAAATGAGAAAGGTCAAGTAATGAGAAACAAAGCCAGATTGGTGGCTCAAGGGTTTAATCAACAAGAAGGAATAGATTATGCTGAGACCTTTGCACCAGTGGCAAGACTTGAAGCTATCAGGATCCTACTAGCCTTTGCAGCCTTCAAAAACTTCAAATTATATCAAATGGATGTAAAAAGTGCATTCCTAAATGGGGTCATAGAGGAAGAAGTCTATGTAAGGCAGCCCCCTGGGTTTGAAGACCCTGACCATCCAGAACATGTGCTTAAGCTATCCAAAGCTCTATATGGTCTCAAGCAAGCTCCAAGAGCTTGGTATGACAGGTTAAGCTCATTTTTAATTAAAAATGATTTTATAAGGGGTAAGATTGATACTACTTTATTTAAGAAAGAAATTAGCAAAGATTTATTAATTGTTCAAATTTATGTTGATGACATTATCTTTGGATCAACTAATGAATCTTTATGTCAAGAGTTCTCAAGTCTCATGCAGGGAGAGTTTGAGATGAGTATGATGGGTGAGCTAAGATTTTTCTTGGGGCTCCAAATCAAACAGTTAACTGATGGGATACTCATTAGTCAAGAAAAATACACAAGAGATCTTCTCAGCAAGTTCAAAATGAGTGAGGCAAGACCAATGAAAACTCCTATGCACCCCTCAACTCAGATTGATCAAGATGAAGATGGAAAAGCAGTATCAGACAAACTGTATAGAGGTATGATTGGTTCCCTTATGTATTTAACTGCCAGCAGACCAGATATTCAGTTTGCTGTAGGAATATGTGTAAGATACCAATCTAATCCCAAAGAATCTCATCTCACTGCTGTAAAAAGAATATTTAGATACTTGATTGGAACCACTAATCGTGGCCTATGGTATGAGAAGGGAAAGAGTTTTGATCTCATAGGTTATAGTGATGCTGACTTTGCTGGAGATAAGATAGACAGAAAGAGCACGAGTGGATCTTGTCAATTCCTAGGAAAGTGCCTTATCTCCTGGTCATGTAAAAAGCAAAACACTATTGCCTTATCTACAACAGAGGATGAGTATGTCTCAGCAGCTGCATGCTGCACTCAAGTTCTGTGGATCAAATCTCAATTGCAAGATTATGCAGTCAGGTACTCTAAAATTCCTATTTATTGTGACAATACTAGTGCCATAAATCTTGCTAAGAACCTTGTACATCATTCTAGGTCCAAACACATTGATATCAAACATCATTTTATAAGAGATCATGTGCAAAAAGGAAACATTGAACTAATCTTTGTAGATACTAAAAATCAGCTAGCTGACATCTTTACAAAGCCTTTAGTTGAAGAAAGATTCAATGAGAATCTAAAATTGCTAAATATGTGTTCTCTTGAATAAAAATAGTTAGTTGAGACCAGCTCTACTATGGGCTATATGATTAAAGTCTCACCAGAGATGAGACTCAAGTGTCGTCTGTAAAGAGACGTGGGTTCAGACGCATCTGTCACCAGACGTGTCTCATGATTCATCTCAACCAACGTCTCATGAAATTATTGAGACGTTTCCATGTACCAAAACTGAAGGATTGAGTCGTTGCTCAACGGTTAGTAACTGCCCACTACCTGGCAAACTAGCCGTTAGCCTATAAAAAGAAGAGTCAACCTCCCACAACTGCCATAATAACTCCCCACTAACGAGCAATTATTACGTCTCTCTCTCTCTCTTTCCTCTCTTGTCTGAAGACTATTTAAGTCTCATCTCTCACTCCAAACTCACTTCCTTCTCTCTCCTCTTCTCTCAAATGCGAATCAAGTTCACAGCCTTGAAACTTCCTTACTCTGATAAATCATCATCCTCCTCTTCTCTAGACAAAATGTCTTCCTCTGAGCAATCAAAATCCTTGAGCATTCACTCCAGCCAAGAGACCCTGTCTCATTCTCCATCTCCACAACCCAGCACTGAAACAGAGCCGTCTCAAACCACTCAACCTACACAGCTTTCACCATCCTCAAAATCCACATCCTCCAAGAGAAGCACTCTCTTACCTCCTCGCATGAAATCCCAAAGAATTGCTTGCCAAGTAGCCCAGACTTCAGCACCAAGATCCCCTGTCCACATTGACCTAACTCAAGCCGAATCTTCAAAGAAAGGAAAAGAGAATGTTCCAGAGGGAAAGAAAATTTCATTTCAATCTGACCTCTTCTCTAATAGTGAGGTTGAAGAAAAATATACCAAGAGATTCTCTGAGAAGAAGATTATAGTGGGAAGAGTCATCTCTACCCAAGAGTTGAAAGATGAAGGGTGGGACCTGAGTCCTTATCTGAAGAAACAGGGATGGCAAGACTATCTGACCATGATAGATTATGTCTTCCCCAAGATGACCAGAGCCTTCTATGCTGCTTGTTACAAAGCTAAGGGATCTTCAGAGGAACAGCCCCATGTCATCTCTGACATCAAAGGAATCCACATTGAGCTGACTGAAGAGACCCTAGGAGCCATCATTCAAGCACATGTGACTGGAAACAGGTTGTACCATGAGGAGCATTGGTGGGATAACATTGGAATTCCTTCAGCCAATGTTGGTACCTCCCTCTTCAAAGGTGGACTCATCACAGATGTTGCCTCATCTCTTAACCCATTTGGAAAATTTATGTTTCACTTGGTGGCCAAGTGCATCATGCCAAGAGCTGGCACCTTCAACAAAGTTTATCACCAAGACCTGATGGTGATGTACCATCTCAAGCATGGGATTCCTCTCAACCTTCCATTCCTCATCCTAAGGCACATGGAGCATGCCTTCCACAACTCCAAGATCAATGCCTCTCTTCCATTTGGGATGCTCACCACCATCATCATGAAGCATTTCAAAATTGACTTCAGCAGCTGTGAGAAGTCTGAAGAGAGACCTGGATATATTGGCAACAAGAATCTCAAGTCTCTTGGTCTAGATGGTAAGTCTATTCCTTCCCCCACTTTTCCCTTAACTGACTCCACTCCTACTGTACCTACCACAACACAGGCTTCTCCTTCTTCCAAGATGTCTGAAGCCAAAAAGAAAAAGAAGAAGAAGAAGCACAGCTTGAAGGGGATATGGCCATGACTGAAAAAGAAGCACCTGTTACTGAAGTAGAAGAGCTTCTGAATGCAGAAGAGACCTTGGTCCACTCACCCCAGCATCAGTCACCTCCACACTCTCCTCCACCAGAAATGATCACAGAAGAAGTCTCTCCTGTGAGCAAAATAGTTGTTGAGACCTTGGTCAGCTTGGAGAAGGATACCACTGCCTCAAGCCATGAGACAGCTCCAGAGCAGCAGCAACTTGAGCATGAGACAGTGGAAGTCACAACCACTCAAGCAGCCTCTCCAGTAAGACCTGAACAAACTCACTCCTTCCCTACCTCATTTCCCACTCCTGGGAAATTCTTTGTTGAGACCATATTCAACAGTTCACCTCTACCCAAATATGATCAGTCTGCCCCATCTACTGCAAGGCCTAAGCCAACTGATCCACCTTCATCTGAACCATCCATCCCACACATCTCTCCAACTCAATTAATACTTTTCTGAACCAGCTGCATAAGGAACAACAACAGTATCAGCAAAATCTGAGTGTCAGACTTGAGCAAAACCAGAAGAAGATTCTGAAGAAGCTGAGACACCACAGAAAGAGGCAGGATGCCTTTGTTTGATGCCTTTGATACAGTACTCCAAGCTATGCATGCATCAAATGATTTTCACAAGAAGATGAATCTGCACCTATCCACTCTGCCTCCTCTGCCTGATATACCTCAGACTGTGCTGCGCCCATCAAGACTTGATTTAGACTCATCCTCTTCCCACTCATCCTAGCTTAGCTAGTTTTCTTGTTTTGATAATGTCAAAAGGGGGAGAGTTGGTTAGATATCTAATGAGAGTCTGTGTTAGGATTTTTTTAATTTCAGTCTATGAGGATTAGTTATGCTTAGCTAGAGATGCAGTTTGCATCTCTTCACAGAACTTTGATGAGATGCAGTGGCATCTTTTGTGAATGTAATCCTCTATAATTATCTTTTTGATTAATGGAAGTGACTCTCTATGATTGCAGTATATCCTTGTTCAGTTCACTTAAATATCTTAATCAAAATTTCAAACACTAAGTCTTAAGACAAAACATAACAGAAAAATAGTCTATGACTCTGGGGGAGATCTTCTCCTTACATTACTTCTGTTTAACAAGAGTTTGCACATCTTAAGAAAAGTAAAATCATACATGCATCTCTCTTTCACTGATCTCATCAGATATATAACTTACAGTTTGCCATCATCAAAAAAGGGGGAGATTGTTGAGACAAGCTCACCCTAAAGAAGTTTTTAATATGACAAACTGAGTAAGTTTAAATATCCAGATGAGATGCATCTTGTGTCACTAACTGTGTGTTCAAGTGTGGTAGAGACTTTCTACATCTAAAGTTGTTACAGGAATACATAAAGATAGAAAGGACCTTTAATCCACTTGAGAAAGCAAGGATACAAGCAAAGTAACACAAGATCAGAATTCACAAGAGCTTCACTGATTAAGACATAATCTGAATCAGAACAGATGTGGTGCAACCAAAGCTTATGGCTAAGACTATGAGAAACACTTCAAAAATCAACACAGCATGAGATGCAAGATTTGTATGTTCAGATGTCGTCTCATGATCAGATGAGGACCCAGCTAAGATGCAAGAAGACTTAGAACTAAAAAGAGACTCAAGCACAGCTTGAGATGCAAGCTATGAACAGATGCAAGTTCAGCTTGAGATGCAAGAACAGCTTGAGACGTCGTCTCAAGGTCAGACGTAGAAGGATGAGATCTTAGCACAGATGCAAGAAAAGTAAGTCAGACTCTGAACAGAAGCAAGAATTCAAGCTCAGTTGAGAAGACAGCAAGTAGAGTCAGCATGAAGACAAACAAGGACACAAGGACACTGACACGGTACCTTAAAGACTGAAAAGCTGTTGTCTGCCTACTGTAAAGACTGTGCCTACTGTTGTACCCTCCAACGGACTGTAACGGCCATATAACGACTAGTTTCTCAAGTCTTGATATAAAAGAGACATTATCAAGAGCTGAGAAGTGAGAGAGACTACCTACACTTCCGTGAAATCATTAAGCATCTTATCACATCTCAACAGACATCTCAAGTGTATCTACCAGCTGTCTGAGTACAGACACATCTCATCTTGAGATCATACATCTGTCTCTTTCATCTCCTCTCTGTGAATATCATTCCAATACTGTAACCAGAGTTGAGACCTAGTCTAGCTCATTTACTTTTATATCCATACTTTGTATGAGCTTAGGCTAGACTTATCACAAACATCTATCTGTAACATGTCTCATCTAAGATAGGAGTGTGCCTAGTCTTAGAGTGAGGTGTGTACGTCCTGAAGAGGCTGTAAGAATACTTGTGACTCAGCTAAGATAGGAGTGTGCCTAGGCTTAGTGTGGGTGAGACGTCTTGAAGAGGCTGTAAGAATACTTGTATTGACTGGTTTGTCAATAGTGGAAAATCTCACAGGTTGTGGGGACTGAACGTAGCCCAAGGAGTGGGTGAACCAGGATAAGATCTCTGTCTCTTGTCTCTTACCTTATTCTTATATCTGCTTATCTTGAATCAATTAATACAGCTTGATAACTAAAGATACAGTTGAATTGATAATCAAGATAAGACTTTAAACTAAAGACAAAGATCTTTACCAAAATTGATAAACTCCATCTTGTCTTAACAGAGACTCCAAGTTAACAAACTTGAGAGCACATCTCAACTATCAATTTTAGTGTGGAATTGCAGGAGCAGATTCAGAAAGTCTCTATTCAACCCCCCCTTTAGAGACGTTCAGCCAACTTCAAAAATTACACTAAAAATGTTTCTGGAAACTAGTAATCGATTACAACATTTGGTAATCGATTACCTAAAACCGGCTCTCTGGTAATCGATTACAGTAATCGATTACCCTAAAACCAGCTCTCTGGTAATCGATTACCAGAACCCTAAATTGCTCAAAATCACTAAGTTAAAGCATAAAACTTGATTTTTAACCTATAATTTCACAATTTACTTTTCTTGATTTATCATTACATAATTCTCTTGTTTGCGACCTAATAAATTATTAAAGTTCCCAATATGCGGGGTGTTACATAGAAGATCTCAAAGAGTTTTCATAGTGGATATTAGATGTTGGAGATGGAAAAGTTGGTGAGTCAAATAATGGTTATGTCACAATACAAATTCATGAAACATTGTTAATCACAGATTTTGACAATCCTCTAAATGCTATAGTTCAAAATACATATCCTGACTTGGTGCAACAATACTTAAATGTAGACTCTACAATCAAGAGCAATTTTAACATCAACTATTGAGATTGTTGATCAAATTAATGATTATGTTCTTTCATTGATACCAGGTGATTATATGAGTATATAAACTATGATAAGAATTAACTATTGAAGTTGTTCATAAAACTGATGATTAATATTTCTTTGATTTTAGGTGATGAGAGAGAATATCTAAGCTCTGATTCAACTAACAAAGCAGAAGCACTTAACAATCTTGCATTTGAGGCATTTACTCCTGAGTTTTTAAACCAACTTCAAACTTCAGGTCTACCTAATGATAAAATCAAATTGAAAGTTGGTGCTCCAATTATGTTGTTGAGAAATTTGGACCAATCTGAAGGATTGTGTAACGGCACTCGATTAATCGTGACAAAGCTAGCAAATCATGTAATTGAAGCCAAGATCATATTGGGAAAGAATATTGGGAATTTGACATACATTCCTCAAATGTCTATGTCTCCTTCTCAATCACCAAGGCCTTTCAGGCTTATAAGAAGATAATTTCCTTTAGTTGTTTCATATGCTATGACTATCAATAAGTCTCAAGGTCAATCACTAGCCAGTGTTGGTTTATATTTACCTAAACCAGCGTTTAGTCATGGACAATTATATGTTGCAATATCTAGAGTTCAAAGCAAACAAAGGTTAAAGATATTGATACATGATAAAGAAGGAAGAGCCTTAAACACCACTGCCAATGTTGTTTAAAGAGGTCTTCCAAAATCTATAATAGGTTAGTATCTTAAACCTTAAATATTATTACAATATGACTTATGTCTTGTTTTTTTATTTCCATTGCATTTTTAATACTAATATATAGATCAGGAGAAGTGTACCATTTTGGAAACTCTACACATGATTGTACAAAGTATATAACATTAAAGAAATAGAAACTTATCTGCTACCATTTGATGCTCATATTAATTTTATATATATGTATAATATTAAAATACTATTATTTATTTATTTCTTTTCAATTCTTTTCTTTATACAGACACTTTACTTTGACATTGGTGAATTCTGTAAAAGCATATAATATTAAAGATATGCAAATAACTGGTAAGAATTTCACTCTCATTTTTACTTATACAATTTTCATTTTCATTTAATAAAATTCATTTCCACCCATTTAAATTTATTACATGTCAAGAAAAGACTTATAAATACATATATGAAGTAGATATCTAAGAGATAAATTATTTCAGTACATGCTTACTTAATTCATTCTCATATTCTTTTCTTTATATGAATTGTTTTATTGTGTAGGATGAAGAGATGAATGCATAATAAAATTGTTAAAGATACAAGAAAGGATCTTTTAAATTATTATTGGAGTACAATTTTTTTCATTAATTTTCTTACAATTGATATATTGTCTCAAAGCATAATAATTTATTATAAATTATTTTTATTTACTTAAATTTAAATTAATACCATATATATATATATATCAATTAACTTGTACATAACCCGTGCATTGGTACTGTTTCACCACTAGTTTTCTAATAAAATTTTGCCATTTTTAATTTATTAGACTGTGCAACACAAATTAAAAAAACTGTTATAAACTTTTTTTTTTTGTGATAAAAAAAAAACCCACAAACACAACCGGACTAAACACACACTACAAAGAGACACTGAGCTTACTTTACTTTACCACGTTTCTATGCAGCTTTGCCATTCATGGGATTGAACTGCAATCATCACTTAGCCCCTTTCAAACCAGTCTCCCAATTCTGCAACTTTTCTGCAGATTCTCATTCCACCTGGCCTTTTAGATGAACTCCGTATGTCAATGAGGCTCTTCCACTTTCCATTCTGCTCCTGAACCGATCACTCACACTGTGTGTTTGTTCTCTCTCTCTCTCTAGCATGAAATGGCCATCTTGAACGCTGATACATGCGGATATACTATTCTTTTTTTCTTTTTTCTTTTCTGCTTTACTCATGGTATTTGATCGTTCTGGGTCCCTGGGGTTCTGTGGAAACCTGCAAAATCTTACCTTTATGACGTTTGATGGTTGAACTGAATAGTACCCATGTTGAGATTTTCGTAAAATAAATCATGAATTCAGCAAGGACATACCTTTTGTGCTTTAAGGACCTTGATTTGTCTACTGGAGGGATAAAAAATTTTCCTTTGTTTTTTTAGTGGGTGAAATATCCTGAAGTTAAGTCTTTTTCTTGTTTTGTTGCCCTGTTCTTGGCGTGTATGGTAGCTTCCCGAAGAAGTTTAACATGTCTGAAACTTAGCTTAGGTTGGATAATTACTACTGTTCATGATATATTGCTGAGTTTGAAAACTAGACATTTATTTGATTCCGAGAATTAGAAGGTATTGATGGTCAAGCTCTGTCCCCATTCCCATTTTATTCATCACTTTAACTGGGCTTCCGCATGTAAGGGGAATGTTATTTGTTTATTTTATCATGCCTCTTTTAGGTTCTAAATGTTCTCATTCTGTGACTTGCTAATTGATAAAAGAATGTGTTTTCTTATATTGAGTGGGGAACATCATAATTATACTCTACTTGAAATGTATTATTCCTGCTGTTGATGTAATAGATTGCTTCTGAACCATCTGTGCATGTGTCTGCTATTCCTTATTTCAAACAAGTTTTATTTATAAATAAGAAATATAGGCTTATTTGCTGAATCTCCCCCATGCGGGTCTCCCTTTTTGTTACTAACATGTTTATTTAGTAGCTGATTTTTAGCTCTTTTGTCCTGAAATTTATGCCCCTTCTCATTTGTCTTTTGAATTTTGAACTAAGTTAGAGACCCTATTTGCTAAATTCTTCATTATCAGTTTTGGATTTCTATCAGTCCCCTTTTGCTTAAATAAAACATTGTTTTAGGTTAATCAAAAGATGGAGCGCCCCAGGCTTAACACAAGGGCTCGTTGCTCTGGTTCAACTCCCTCAGAAGAATCTGCTTTGGATCTTGAAAGAAACTGTTGTGGTCATTCTAATCTGCCTTCACTTAGTCCACCAACACTTCAACCCTTTGCTTCAGCTGGACAGCATTGTGAGAGCAATGCTGCTTATTTCTCATGGCCTAGCCGCTTGAATGATGCAGCTGAAGAGAGAGCAAACTATTTTTTAAATCTACAAAAGGGGGTTCTACCTGAAACCCTTGGCCGGCTGCCAAAGGGGCAGCAGGCAACCACATTACTTGAACTCATGACAATCAGGGCATTTCACAGCAAGATACTGCGTTGTTACAGCCTTGGAACAGCAATTGGTTTTCGCATTCGGCGAGGAGTACTAACAGATATTCCTGCCATTCTAGTGTTTGTTTCCAGGAAAGTTCACAAGCAATGGCTCAGCCCAATCCAGTGTCTGCCTACTGCTCTCGAGGTTCTTGGACTTGTTCAACTTGGACCTCCCTTATTCAATTTCGAGTTTCAATATATATATATATATATATATATATATATATATATATATATATATATATAAAATTGATAAGTTGTTCTCTAGTGCCTAGTGCTGCAGTTAAAATTGATGTTTATTTGTGAATCAGGGGCCTGGTGGTGTATGGTGTGATGTAGATGTGGTGGAATTCTCATATTTTGGTGCACCTGAGCCAGTTCCAAAAGAGCAGCTGTATACAGATATTGTGGATGACTTACGTGGGGGTGATCCGTGCATTGGTTCAGGATCTCAGGTGTTTCTGTGCTCCCTTATTTAATGTTTCCATATGGAAGGACTCATTCAGTTTACTTAAGATTAACTTTTGATTCAATTAATATTTTATATATGTGATGATTAAAGAAACATTTTTAGCCTGATATTTGGCAATCCTTAGTATTGTATTTGTTTGCTATGGTGATTTTTTTCTAGTCAGCAAAGTCTTTGCCTAGATAAGTCTAATTGCAGGTTGTGTCTGTCACTTCAGCAAAGATAGTTTTCTCAAGACATTTTAACTTCACCTAAGTTCATACTGATATCAGTATGCGTGGATGGACTTGACCTTCTATAAATAGACTCTTCGAGACATAGCTACTTTTGATTCGTGACTTTAGATTTCAAGTGACTTTAGATTTCAAGCTCCACTGTTTAATATTTATTATCTAGTACTTCCTGGAGCCGTTATGAGGTTAAATTTTTTGTCTTTACTAGTTTTTAATTCTTAACTGGTGCCGCTAGATGGATGTCTATGCTACTAAACAATGTTTAGATATTTGATTTCCCCCCTTGACATGCATCTGTGGCATTCACACACACACACAACCAGTTTTTGGTTGGAACTAAACCATAAATCTGGTTCTCATGTCTTTTCTTTGACAATTTCATTATTAGAATGTCTCTAGCCAGGCTTATGGGAATCATCAATTCTTTCTTTGATCTTTCAACATCTCTTATAATTTATGTTTTTGGGATACATCACTATATTTTATAATTTTCTGACCTGAATTAGCTATGAATTAAGGGAGGTCAGAAATACAGATCATGTGGTTTTATTGGTCGAGCTTGTCAAAAGCAGTCATTGAGATATTTTAAAAGTAAATAGTAGGATCCTCAAAATCTCTTGTCATTGTCATTGTCAGCTGGCAGCGTGAATAGCAATATCTCTCATTCTCATACTTACCAGGAACAGTATTCACGAGTCTCATAAATTAAATGATCAGACATTCAGCTGACCAACATCCACCTGATAAATCAAATTTGTATAAGAGTTTGTTAAATATAAAGCCATTCCTGGGCCTCCACCTATAATATCTGGATTGCTGAAGATTGTTGCAAAACTTATGGTCATATATTTCATCTATCTTTAGTATTCTTGAAAGGAAGCTGAATGTCAACATTCTAAGTCATCCATCATTATCATAGAATAGATATCTTGTTATGGAAGAACTATTCACTTGCCATTTTCAGAAATCAATGCATTTTATACTTCATGGAAGATTCTCTTTTTTTCCAATTCTTACATTCATACTCTTTTTGATGAATATATTGAACCTCTGACCACTAACTTCCTTTGTCCAGGTGGCAAGCCAGGAGACTTATGGAACTTTGGGTGCCATTGTGAGGAGCCAAACAGGTAGTCGGCAAGTTGGTTTTCTCACAAATCGTCATGTAGCAGTTGACCTAGATTATCCAAATCAAAAGATGTTTCATCCTCTTCCACCCACATTGGGGCCTGGGGTTTATCTTGGAGCAGTGGAGAGAGCAACTTCATTTATAACAGATGAGCTTTGGTATGGCATATTTGCTGGAATAAACCCAGGTAACATAATTTTTTAAGTCTGATTGATTTAATTGGGTCAGTTTACATTCTGTTCCCCACACGAACTCATCAGACATCATGGTGTGTTTCTCCTGCAGAGACTTTTGTGAGAGCTGATGGTGCATTCATTCCTTTTGCTGATGACTTTGACATGTCCACTGTTACTACTTCAGTGAGAGGTGTTGGAGATATTGGTGACGTGAAAATTATTGACCTACAGGCTCCAATTAGTAGCCTTATTGGAAAACAAGTGGTGAAGGTTGGAAGAAGTTCTGGCTTGACTACAGGAATTGTTTTGGCTTATGCCCTAGAGTACAATGACGAGAAAGGTATATGCTTTCTAACAGATTTTCTTGTTGTTGGTGAGAACCAACAAACTTTTGACCTTGAAGGAGACAGTGGAAGTCTCATCATGTTAAAAGGTGAAAATGGTGAGAAACCACGACCAATTGGGATCATATGGGGAGGAACTGCTAACAGGGGCCGCCTTAAGTTAAAAATCGGGCAACCTCCTGAGAATTGGACTAGTGGGGTTGATCTAGGACGTCTTCTCAATCTACTTGAACTTGATTTGATAACATCAGATGAAGGACTTAGAGGTTTGTCATTCGTTCTCTAACAGATCATTTTTTTGGTTCCTCTATTCTTTCATTATTATTATTTTTTTTAATTTAACATTCTCAAACAAGGGATTATAACTTACATTAGGGTCTTTTATTTTCACAAATGATATAAAAGAGCATAAAAGCTGTCTGATAAAACATCTGGTGCTATAGATGATGTGAAATTATGTTAATGCTTGAAGGTGTAGGATACAATGGTTAATTGAATCTTCTAATCTGATATGATCTTAGTAGGGTTAATTTCTTTATTTGCCTATCCAAAACCAACTAGCATAGAATCATTTTCTTGAGACCTATTACTATATTCCTATGCTACTATTTATTTATTTACAATCAAGATGTATATAATATGGAGCAGTGTTTGAATGAAAAGATTGTTCTTTGAACTGATTAGGATTATCTATAGGAAGTGAAAGAAAAGGTTTAACTACTAAAATCCTTAGCTATTTTGTGTAGTGGCGGTGCAAGAACAAAGAGCTGCCTCAGCTACAGTAATTGGCTCTACTGTTGGTGATTCCTCAACTCCTGATGGTATACTCCCAAAAGATAAAGCTGAAGACAAATTTGAGCCACTTGGTCTTCAAATTCAGTCTATTCCCTTAGGAGTTGAACCTAGCAGCCAAGACATGAAACCATCTATCATGGAGACTGAGTTTAAACTAGAAGATGGAATCAAGGTAGTTCCGAGTATTGAACACCAGTTTATTCCGAGTTTCACTGGGAGGTCTCCATTGCACAAAAACAGCACGCAGGACAGAGCTGCAACAGAAAATTTGTCTTCATTGAGGAATGGCTGCGATGAAGATTTATGTGTTTCACTGCAGCTAGGTGATAATGAAGCAAAGAGAAGGCGTTCTGAAGCATCAACTAGTGCTGAGGAGCCTTAATGAATCAAATTATTTGGGAAAAACTGACTTATTGAAATTTTAATTACCTCAGACTGTGTTGTTTATGACCATCATAATACTGTAATTATGGTTGGCAGCTTTGACAGTGGGCAATGATCTGAGTGGAACTCACATTATCTATGAAGTTTAAGTGAATTTGTGATCTTGGAGAGCCATTCAATTCCTTCAATGATTTAATTTCTAAATTTTGCTTCATCACATGGCACTGACCACATTCTGTGATGAAATGATGCACAGACTTCCATCTACTTAATAAAAAGATGGGGACCTTTTCAAAGGAAAAGAATTATTAGACTTAAAAAGATGAATAAAAGAGAACAAGAATCTAGACTATTTTAATGGGTTCTTGTTTTCTTTATTTCCCAACAGTTGAAACTTCCCGTTACATTCAAATGGGATTGAAAGGATCAAATGAAATACATAATAAAGAAAGAAAAACCAGAAAGAATCTAGCATCAAATGGAATACATAATAAAGAAAGAAAAACCAGAAAGAATCTAGCCCGTTCATAAATTGAGTTTTAGTTTTCTTTGCTAAAAATCGAAACTTGCAGCTAAATGCGACTTACGTGAAGTTCTAAATGAAATCGTCGACAAATTTGCGCACATGATTATGCTACTCAATGCGAAGATATTAGACCATCTTTTTTCAAAGCTTTCTATTTGGAGTTTGTTTATATTAACATTTAAAGATCTATTTTTGGGTGATAAAATGGGAAAATGAAAAACACAGACAGAGTCACATGTTGATTACTTCTGGTGCTATAAAGTAGCAAACCATCACCAAGCAGTTAAAACTGAGATTTCACCAGTGAAATTGCAATAAAACTAAAAACCTGAAGACCTTACCAATAGTAGCAAGTAGTGTTTTTTTTTTTGGTCCAGGCATGTAACATGTTAACTAACCAATATCATGCATCCCCAATTCTTCATATCCATTAGTCACCAAAGCTTTGACTCAGAATTTTCCATAAAATAAAAAAAAAAAAAAACTTTGACTCGGAAGTCGGAATAACCATTTTTGAAACCCATGTTGCAACCTAGCTGAAGAGTTCCCTCTCAAGAGCTTCCCAAAATCTGAGCCATTGTTCAAGAAATAGCGAATTAAAAAGGATAGTAGATTTGGTATCGATGGCTCCCCTTTTTTTTTAAACTATAAATATCCCTTATTATTAAGGATAATCATGTTAAGGATTTAGGCAGATTCTCATCCCTTCTAAGAGTGTGTTTAGTGGGGATTAAACTCTGGAGTTATTCTCACAATCTCAATCTGTGTTGTCAACTGAGTCGCAACTCTTTGTTTGATGGGATTTGAATTTATCATGTTATATAAGTGTGAAAGAAACATCATTACTTATCACTATTATCATTATATTAATAAAAACATTACCATATTATGAGCAAAGTAAGGGTGTTGCTAGTGGGTGCTTCATTCATGAATCAACCAACTTACCTGTTATAATAGGTGGCTTGACCAGTTTGAGAAAAAATGTTTAATACTGAGTGCCTAAATTTTTTTAATTGCAAAAGGCCAGTCTCTCATGTTTAATATTGACATACTCACCCAGACATCATATCATTCTGTCCTAGTAATTCCAATGTTTATTGCTCAAATCAAGCAAAAGCTTGTCCAATGTTTCCAGCACCCACGGATCAAAACCATTTTATCAAACATGAATCGATCACAAGATATTCATTGAATATAATTTATAAATACTATTGATTATTCCATTGTACAAAGCAACAACAACGGGAGCCTTTCATCTCTGGTACATGTTTATCACATTGCTTACCTGATAATGATACATACAATACATCGTGGGTGAAACTTTGGATACAATATTGAGTTAAAATATGACAACAAAATAACAAATGCATAGAACAAACACATTGAATCGTTGATGAAAGATAAACAAATTTACTATTGATGATCAATATCAGACTTTTGCACATCATGCTTTCACACTATTGGATCCCCATAAACTTACCGGCCGATTTTGCCATCTTACAAAACTTGTATTATCCATATCTGTTGCTGTCAAACTACTAAAATACATAAAGAACAAATCATTAATTGAGATTAGCTTAGGCATCTTTTAAACAATTTATGCTCAATGCCCTATCCACTATGAAAGTCAAGCATAACATTAGATAAACAATTAGCCATCAGTATTACTACACCAAAACACAATGATTAAAGGGGAAAAAACTACACAAGACAATTAATAAAAGAGCAGTCAAATAGTATGTTTGTATCCATGATTTGGTATTGGGTTGGTCTCTCTAAAATAAGTGAGTTTTTATTTTCATCCTCATAAATTTTTTTGTTTACATTTATATTCTTCAAAAATTATAAATTTTGAAAAACATCTTGTTAGTGATGTGACGTGCCAAAAATTGCCACAATAAGGATATTTCTAAAATTTTAAATTTTGGAAAGATAAAAATGAAAAAAAAAATAAGGATTAAAAATAAAACTTATTAAATAACCAAAAATATATTTTATCCTTTTATTTATTATCAAATAATCCAACCATGCATTTTGTCACCAAAGCAAAAAAAAAAAAAAATCTAAACACACTTCTATCATAAACCATGAACAAACAATTTCATTAAAAAAATATCAAGCGACATTATATGCATAACCAACATGTTGATGATACACTGATGCTCAAATATTCAGATCCTTCAATATAATAATAGTAGGAACTTGTAAGGTGGGTCACCAATAAATGCGTCCACACCGACTAAAAAAGAAGAAATAACATATAGAAATAGATGAGGTGAAAGTGAGTGTAGTGAGAATACAAGATTGCAAAAGATCACAGAAAGAGAGCGCGAAAAACTATTGTAGAAAAGAAAGAGAAAAAGGGAAAATAGCGTGATACCGAAAGAATGACGCAGCGCAAGCCAGAGGAAGAAACAACACAAACGTGCCTCTATTGTGTGATGCAAATGTGCTTTATTTTTCATGAAATTTTAATATGCTAATTAATCTTTACAGTGTTAGCATTATTATAGTACAAATTTTTTGTATTTCTATTTTCTCTTTTGCTTAGGTTGGATACCCTTTCGTGGGTTTATTGTGTTGTTATCTGTCCTATTAGTAAAGATAGTTTTATGTTGATCCCTGGTAGTTCCAGGAGGACTTTTGGTGTACCCATTTTTATTGGACTAGTTTTTTTCCTCACATTGGGGTTTTCCCACGTTAAAATTTGTTGCCTCCTAATTCTATTTATCTATTTTGTGTGTGCATTTGGTTACATAATATTATATTTATTGCCTGCAAAATTTTGTGAAGTCTAATTTAATTACATAGGGGAAAAGGGAGATCCAGTTTTGCTTCCACTTAATTATTATTATTTGTTATATTCCCCAACAATCAGTATCAGAGCTCCTTGGTTGGAATTCTAGTTTGTGCTCTTAAAATGGGTCAAGGTGATATTGTTGGTACTAGGATTAAATTGGATTCTACCAATTAAAAGTCCCGAGTGGAAAATTTGTTATTTGTAAGGACTTGTATGATCCCATTGAGGGTAATGAAATTAAACCAACAAGTAAATCTAAGGAAAAATGGAAGAAAATAAATAGAAAATCTATTGATTTGATTAGACAGTGGATATACAAGAGTATTTATCATCATGTGTCTAGTGAAACCAATGCCCACACCTTATGTGGAAGAAATTTGAGTGACTTGTTTGAGTCTAAAAATGCACAAAAAATAAAGGCATTCCTATTCAAAGTTGGTAAATTTGAAATACAATGATAGTTCCTCAATAGATGAACATATGGGTAGTTTTCAGAATGTTGTGAATTAGTTGAATACTACAGAGATTGTGTTAGACGATGAACTCCTCGCATGATTGTTGCTTAGTTCCTTACTATATAGTTGAGAAACTTTGGTGGTATCTCTAACTCTATTGCTAATGAGAAGTTGACTTTTAGTATGGTAAAAGATGGCCTCTTAAATTAAGAAACTAGAAACTAGGAGGAAGGGACATGGTTTGGCTAGTTCATTAAATTAAAATGATGCTTTAGTTGTTGAGTCATGGGGGAGAAGCTAAATTAGAAATTTTCAGAAATCTGAAGATCATAACAAGTCAAAAGGAAAGTCAAAGTTTAGGAAAAGAAATCAGGTGTTTTCATTGGAATAAAATGGGACACACAAAGCGAGAATGCAAGTTCCTTAATCGGGAGAGATCAAGGGAAAGAGGCAATAATAAGAAACAAGACAAAGACACTACCGTAGTTGTATCTAATGGTGAAGTTGTTATTGTTTCTGATGATAATTCTATTAATCTCACATGGTAGGATTATGAATGGGTCATTGATTCAGCTACCTAATTTCATGTTACACGTCATTGTGTGTATTTTACATCCTACACTACTAGAACTTTTGGGCAACTGAAGATGGGAAATCAAGGGGTAAGTAAGGTTGCTAGAATTGGTGGAATCTAGTTGGAAACTAATAATAGATGTCTATGCCTAGGTAAATGCACTTGAGGATTTCTCTACAAAGCTAAGATGTAAATGCATGAGTCACCTGTGTGAGAAGGGTCTTGACACTCTTGCAAGGCAATAGTTGCTTCAAAATAGAGGTATGTCTCTTAAAAACTGCACTTAAAGTCTTGTTGGTAAACAACATAGAGTTTCCTTTAACAATCATCCTCCATGCAGGTAGAGGTGTCAAAATGGGCTACTCGGCCCGGCCCGCATCGGGTAGCGGGCTTGTGCGGGCAGGGCTAAAATACCCGGCTAAAATTCGGTCCTGTGAACTTAGTGCCCAAGCCCGGCCCTATGCGGGTTGTGGGCTTGTGCGGGCCGGCCCGGTTAAAAAAAAATTAACTTATTCAAAAATGCTGCTCATTAAAAATTGTAAACAATTATACTTTTACAAAACTAAAAAAAGTTACAATTTAGTTATAAAAATCATTTAAAAGGGGAAAAGCAAAATGAATTTGCATTCGATGAATCGAAATTGTTCCAAGATTTTTCCATTTTATAATACTACTCAATTGATATGTAATTAAATTAAATTAAATAAACCTATACTGCACCTGTTCCAAAAATTGTTCTTCAAAATTGATTCTAAATTGTTCCAATATTTTTCCATTTTATAATAGTACTCAATTGATATGTAATTAAATTAAATTAAATAAACCTATACTGCACCTGTTCCAAAAATTGTTCTTCAAAATAGGATTATAAAATACATATTTGACAAACTTGGATTTGAGGAAGTATATATATGCACTAATATAATAATATACTCGATCATAATTGCTTTAATTAATTAGCTATCTATCAAAAGAAAATCATAATTGCTCACCATATCCATTGACTTCACAGTAGAAATTTCAATTTTCAGAACTTCAAACATTTTTAGATGGAAGAAAAATAAAAAATGGGTCATGCCAGCGAACTGAAGCATAACTCAAAAACAAGACAATTTTTTTTAAAAAAAAAAAAGGCCGCCCGTTAGCCCGGTTGGGTAGCCCGGCCCGAACCCGCTTAAGACCGGGCCTTTTCATTTTCGGGCTAAAAAGCCCGGAAAAAATTCGGGTCTCTAATTTAAGTGCCCAAGCCCTCCCATATTGCGGGTTCGGGCGGGCCGACACACCTCTACATGCAGGAGGCCACATATCTTGGATTTCGTTCATACAGATGTTTGCACTACGGATGTTGAATCTTTTAGGGGTTACTCTTATTTTGTTACTTTTATTGATGACCATTCTATAAAAGTGTGGGCTTTTGTTATGAAATCCAAAGACCATGTGCTTGATGTCTTCAAACATTCCCATGCAAGTGTGGAAAAATAAACAAGTAAACTGTTGAAATGTGTTAGAGCAAATAGTGGTGGTGAATATAGGAGTCCATTTGAGAAATATTGTAAGGATTATGGCTTTGAGAAGGTAGTTCCAAAGACTCCACAACATAATGGAGTTGCAGAGAGAATGAAACACACAATCAATGGAAGAACCATCTCATTCCAAACGACCTAATTATAGGGTGAAGCAATGAGAGATGCAGTAGGCTTAATCAATCTTTCTTCTTTTGTTCCTCTTAATGGGGATGTTCATGAGAGGGTGTGGATAGGAAAAAAGTTTTAAAACAGTCATTTGAGGGTATTTGGTTGCAAGATATTTGTTTATATTCATAAAGACGAGAGGTCCATCCTAGATGGTAAGTTTAAACTGAAATACACATGTAAAACACAAGAGAGATTAAATTATATTTTCTTTAAAACTTTAAAAAAGTTTTGCAGCACAAAAAGAAATGGTTTTGAACATAACTTTAGACTAAGTCTAAAATTTTCAGACTAAAAAACCTATTTCACAAACAAATTTTGAAGAGCAGCTTTTAGAGAACACAAATTTACCCCAGGTTTGTTAAGAAAATAAATACAAGATTAGACATGAGAAGACTACACAAGATATTTATACTAGTTGATACCAAACCACAGGTGCTACGTAGTCCCTAACACAATTTTCTTAACCCTGACAAAATGAAATACAATAACAATAATTCATCAGCACCCAAAATAGAAAGAACTAAACTTCAAGTTAAAAAAGAACGGAGGGAATTTTCAAATTTCAAAAGAAAGAAAATAGAAACAGGATATCAAATCCCAAATTAAAAAAGGAAGAAAATTGGAGAAAACTTTGCACATCAAACGTTAAAATTTCCCAGAAAAATGTGTAATTCAAAAGGGATCACGAAATCACAAACACACATCTAACTAACACTTCGTTTGGTACGGAAGAAGTGAGAGGGAAATAGAGGGTGAGGATGGAAATAGGGGAGAGATGGTGCACTTCCATAGTTTGGTTTAACAGAGAGATAGGGGAGAAGTTACAAAACTCATGGGCCCTAGCATTCAGAAACTTCTCTCCCAAATAGGTGAGAGGTTGCAGAGAAATACAATTAACATAGGTGATAATCGATTATTTTTTCATGATAATAGATCATCTTCATGTGATATAGCCTTCAATCATTATGACTAAGCCAAAAATCGATTTCTTTAACTTAGAAATCGATTTTCAAATTGTTGGTGGCGGAAATTTCCAGCTAAATTAATTAAATATACAATCTCTCTCTTATCTCTTCAATCAAACCAAACAACTCAAATTCACATTTCTTTTATGCTTCTCACCTATTTCTCTCCTACCAAACAACCCATAAATCATCTCTATCTCTTTTCTATTTCTCTCTTTCCTACTTCTCTCTTCTCCATTTCTCTCTTCTCTATTTCTACACTACAACCAAATAGAGTGTAAGAGAAATTAAGGATTGAATTACAAAAGAAGTAGATGGTAGATAAGACTCTAAGGAAGCCAAAAATAATGTCATCTTATCGCCACTGAACGGAGTCATTACGACATCGAATAAATCTTATTTAAGATTCAAATTGTTCCTATTTCCTCTAATAAGAAAGAAAGAGAGAGAGTGTAATTTAAAAGAGAAAAGGAAGAGGAAGAGGAAGAGAGAGAAAATGAGAAAACAAGGAAGAGTCTCAAAGTGTGAGAAGAGAAGAGAGGTACGCAAACTGCAGAAAGGGAAGAGAGAAAGAGAGAATGGGTGAAATTTTGGGCAAGGAGAAAAATTATTTAGAGAACGACACGCGACAGAGGAAGGGTCTTATTTTCCTAGATTGTATTTGATTTGATTGTATTAAGCTAGACTAGATTGTATTTGATTTCACTGGTCAAAATTAGATGTTGATACTCTAAATGCATGTTTAATTGATTATGGGTATGTTAGACATATGTGATGTAAATCACCAAAAGATGTCTTTCTTTTCATTCTTGTCACAACCTAAAACCAAGGTCGTGACAACGCACAAACTAATACCCTTAGCCCGACAAGCCTAATAATGACAATAAAATACTTGGGAAATGAATTTCAAATTAAATATACTTTCATAACTCTTATTATTTTTTTTTACAAATACATCCAAATTTTGGACATTCCAAAATATCAGAAATCATGTTAATGTGTATCACTGGCTAGAAAATCCAAAGACATTATATTTATCCAATCAATAGTCAAATTTTGAATATCTTAAAATAAATACATCATTAGACTCCTTAGAGTAGCTCCAACGCATAAGTAACTGCGTTGTTTACCGGTCCCCGAGGCGCTAAACTACTGCTCCATATCAATTTCACGGATAGACATGATGCTTGTGTAAGTTGCAGTGTCTTACACAAGCAATGTGGTTGAAACTTTATTTGTGGGCCAGCTCCGAGCAAAAGGTTAATGTGTTAGTGAAAATTTATTCATTTCAATGACTTAAAAAATGACTGTTATGCAGATTGGAAAAAAAACTAACCGTTGCAAGAAAAATTACCGTTGTCGTTCAAGAGGGTTATATATTGTGATGCAATTTGGAAGAACATTTCACATTATCTCATCTTGTCTACTGATACATTCTGAAAATTTTCAGGCTAATCGTAAGTGCATGATGCTAATCAAGCTAATCGTGAAGTGTTGGTTTTGCAAATCAGCAGGACACATAAAATCAAACTGTCAAGCCTTAAAATCTTTCTTGAAAAATAAAGGTAAAGGTGAGTCACTTGCTTTCGTTTGTTATGAATCTAGTTTGATAGATTTTCCACTAAATTCATGGTGGATTGATTCTGGAGCATCTATTCATGTTGCTAATTCTTTGCAGGGGTTCAAGAGCAAGCAAAAGCCAAGTGAAGCAGATTATGTAAGGAATGGAGATAAAGCTGACATCCTGTTTAAAGGATTGGTAGAACTAAAATTGGAGTCTGGTTTTGTTTTGCATTTGAAAGACATTGTTTATGTACCGTCCATGAGGCGGAATTTGATTTCTTTGTCAAAATTTGATGATTGTGATTTTTCTTTTAATTTCAATAATGGATTTTGTCACTTGTCTTTCAATTCCCAAGTTGTTGGTAAAGCTGTTAAATCTGATGGCTTATATTGCTTGAGCCTTGATTCCAATGTTTTCAATTCCCTTCATGTTCAAGATGTTGGATCTAAAAGAGCTTTTATTAAAGAAAATTCTTTTTCTTTATGGCATAAGTGTCTGGGCCATATTTCTAAAGAAAAGATTGACGGGTTGATAAAAGACGAGATTCTACCTCCTCTTGATTATAAAGATCTTGAAGAATGTGTAGATTATATAAGAGGAGAATTGACCAAAACAAATAGGAAAGGGTCTACACGTAGTCAAGATCTTTTGGAAATCATTCATACTGATATTTGTGGTCCTCTAAAGCCAACCTTGTGTGGAAATAAATATTTTATAACTTTCATTGATGACTTTTCCCATTTTGGTTATGTCTACCTGATAAATGATAAATCTTTATCTATAGAAAAATTTAAAATTTTTAAGACTGAGATAGAAAACTAATGTGATAAAAGGATTAAAATTGTGAGGTCGGACCGAGGTGGTGAGTTTTATGGTAGGCATGATGAGACTGGACAATTAAAGGGACCTTTTGCTAAATATCTTGAAAACTGTGAAATTGTTTCCCAATTTACTATGCCAGGGACTCCTGAGCAGAATGGGGTGGCTGAAAGAAGAAATCACACTTTGATGGACATGGTGAGGTCTATGATGAGTCGGGCTAGATTACCTGAATCCCTTTGGGGAGAAGCCCTTAAAACAACCATGTATATCCTAAATAGAGTACCTTCCAAATCTGTTCCTAAAACACCTTTTGAACTTTTTAAGGTGTGGAAACCTAGCCTTAACCATTTTCATATGTGGGGTTGTGTTGCTGAGGTAAAAATTTATGACCCTACTGCCTCAAAATTAATTCCTAAAACCACCAGATGTTACCTCATTGGTTATCCCATCAATGCTAAAGGCTACAGATTCTACTGTCCTACCCGTGGAACAAAAATAGTTGAGGCAATCTCTGACAAGTTCTTGGAGAATGATATGGGTAATTCTGACATCTATGTTGATGAGGGAACAAGTTCTAATAAAGAGCAGGTTGTTGTTCCATTTCCTATTGTTCAAGAAAGAGTTGTGTATCAACCAATTGAAAGAGTAGGTGAAGTCCCACAACAAGAAGTTGTGGAAGATGTGCCACCACCAGCTAGTGAAGAGCCAGTTGAAAATCCTCCTCTCAGGTGGTCACAGAGAGAAAGAAGACATGTTCATCTTGATGATTATTCTACTTTTCTTGGAGAGTCAGATTTCATTATTGGTTGCATGTTAGATCCGGAAAATTACAAGGAAGTTATTTCTAGTATTTTTCTGATAAATGGATTGATGCCATGAATGATGAGCTACTCTCTATGAACCATAATGGTGTGTGGGAGCTTGTGGAAGCTCCTGATGGTACTAAACCAATTGGATGTAAGTGGATTTTCAAGACTAAAAAGGTTCTAAGGGAAAAGTGGAGCGTTTTAAAGTAAGGCTTGTGGCAAAGAGGTACACTCAAAAGGAGGGTATTGATTATAAAGAAACTTTTTCTCCTGTTTCCTCTAAGGATTCCTTTAGGATCATTATGGCCTTTGTGGCTCATTATGATCTAGAATTGCATCAGATGGATGTGAAAACGGCTTTTTTGAATGGGGATCTTTTGGAGGAGGTTTATATGGAGCAACCTAAAGGTTTTGTGGAGAGTGGAAAAGAGCACTTGGTATGTAAATTGAAGAAATCAATTTATGGTTTGAAACAGGCTTCCAGGCAGTGGTATCTTAAATTTGATTAGATCATCACATCCATGCGCTTTGTGGAAAATAAGGTAGATCAATGCCTATATCTCAAGGTCAGAAGGAGTAAGTTTATTATTCTTGTTCTCTATGTAGAAGACATATTACTTGCTAACAATGATTATGATCTACTTGTTGAGACCAAGAACATGTTATCAGTGTCTTTTGACATGACCTTGGGGAGGCTTCTTTTGTTTTGGGGTTAGAGATCCATAGAGACAGGTTTCGTAAACTTTTGGGTTTATCTCAAAAGGCTTATATTGATCATATTTTGAAGCAATTCAATATGGAACATTGTAAACCTAATGATGTCCCTATTGCCAAAAGGGATAAGTTGTATAAGGATCAATGTCCCAAGAATGATATTGAAAAGCGCTCTATGGAGAATGTTTCTTATGCTAGTGCAGTTGGTAGTTTGATGTATGCTCATGTGTACATTAGACCTGATTTGTCTTTTGTTGTTAGTATTTTGGGTAAGTTCTTATCAAACGCAGGACATGCTCATGGGGTTCTGCTAAAAAGGTTATGAGGTACTTGCAAAAGATAAAGGAATATATGTTTGTTTACAGGAGAGTTGATGACTTGGATGTTACTAGCTACTCTGACTCAGATTTTGCTGGTTGACCAGATGATGAGAAATCTACTTCTAGATATATTTTCTTGTTGGCTGGAGGAGTTGTATCTTGGAAAAGTGTACAACAGACTTTGACAGCTTCTTCTACTATGTAGGCTGAGTTTGTTGCTTGTTATGGAGCTGCATCTCATGCCATGTGGTTAAAAAATTTTGTTTATGCTCTTGGAATTGTAGACTCCATTTCTAAGCCATTGAAATTTTTTTTATGACAACAGTCCTGTTGTTTTCTTTACCAAGAACAACAGAACCACTACAGCTTCTAAGCATATTAGGATAAATTCCTAGTTGTCATAGAGATGGTGGAGAATGGAGAGATTCTTGTTGAGCATATTTTCACTTAGAGGATGCTTGTTGGCCCCCTAACTAAAGGACTTAGACCCGTGGTATTTATGAAACATGTTGAGAATGTGGGCATTGTAGGGTCTTTTGATGTATTTGGTTAGTGGGAGTTGTTATCATTATTTTATGTTTTATTTTATTTTATTGCATTGGACTTATGTCATTTTGTTTTGATGATGTTCGTGTTGACATTCCATATCATTAATGCAATAATACAATTTTGTATTTTGTCTCGAGATGTCGTATTTCATTTTAGAGAATGATATTTTCATAAGAAACATGTTAGTGATCTCCGTGGGAGGTTGGTTGTGTTTTCTTGGGAGGACACAATGTAGGGTCCATACACAGTAGTGTGCAAAAGGACCATATATTATGCTATGATGTATACCTACACTTGCACACTTGTGTTATGA
This sequence comes from Sesbania bispinosa, assembly GCA_026901365.1. NCBI lineage: Eukaryota > Viridiplantae > Streptophyta > Magnoliopsida > Fabales > Fabaceae > Sesbania > Sesbania bispinosa. The sequence continues at coordinate 1,069,748 of QLOH01000052.1, forward strand.
TCATGCTAATGAAGTTGTTAGTTATATGGTCATTGGTGAATTAAACTTTGAATATTTTATTTTTGCTTATGGCTCTTAGCTAATGATTTTGTTAGTTGTATTGGTCATGTTTTGTGGTGATTATATTCAAGTTGTAACACACACAGGGAAACACTAGAAGGGGGGTTGAATAGTGTTTCTATATATAACTTGACGTATTATGGAAACATTTTTCACAAAGAGAACTTTTCAGACAAAGTTCCAGACACTGGAGTGTTTATCTGAAATTTTTTGTCTTTTGTCTGAAACGTTTTCAGATGAAGTACAATCTGAAGATTCACTTTCAGTTCAGACAATGCTTTGTCTAAAGTTCGTCTTCTTCCTGAAAGGTTTCAGACAGTAAGAAAACTTATTTTCCTGAAGATGTTTAAACGTTCAGGTTATATAAATATAAGTTCAATCCCCTTAAAGTTAGTACATAAAATGAATTGAAAGAGATAAGGGATAGGGATACTCAGACAAGGAATTTATCCTGGTTCACCCACTCAACCGTGAGCTACGTCCAGTCCCAGTGCAAACACGCTACTGGATTTTCACTAATCTCGCAAGATTACAAGTATTCTTTTCTGTCAAGCCTCTTCAGGCTCTACACCAAGTATTCTTTTCTGTCAAGCCTCTTCAGGCTCTACCACAAGTATTCTTTCTTTCACCAAGCCTCTCCAGGCTCTCAAACACTTATCCAAGTGTAAAACCCAAGTATTCTTTATACAGAAAGCCTCTCCAGGCTTATAACCCAAACTGTTTACAAGGAATAAGTTTAAGCTAAGCAACTATGAACAAGTTCAAAGCTTAAACTCATAATTGTACAAGATAACTGAGTAGAACTCAAGATATGAAGATATGAGTACAATTACAATGAAAACAGAGTAAGTTTTTCAAAGAAAAACTGATGCAGCGATTCGGCTCTTTGAATGATTTTCTTGTGAGCTTTTTCTTAGTTTTTCTACCAGCCAGCTCGCTCTCGTATTGGTCTTGAACGAAGCTATTTATAAGGACAGGAATGAGACACACTCAATGCAACCGTTAGAGATGCAAATAATCCCGTTATGAAATGATCTCTGATATCTTTTGGCACAGTACAAGGATGCAAAACAACGCAAGCCTGTTCTGACTTCTGCAAATGTTGCGATGCTTAGAACTTTCCTCTTAAGTGATAGAAATTTGAATATCCAGAAAAGTTCCTGTTCTGTTTGCCTTAAATAGGTTAGACCATAGTCTTGTTTCAGAAGGCGTTGATAGAGAAATATCTTCATCAAATCTCTTCAGAGGCTTCTCCTCTTGATCTCAGATAAACAGTTACAGACAATGTCTTCAGATGGTCTCTTGACTTCAGATGATATTTCACTTCAGACAAAACATCTTCTTTTGATGGATGTTACGCTTCAGATGATAGACCATTTCAGATTGTTCTTCTTAGCTTCAGATGATAACATGCTTCAGATGATCCTACTTCTTCAGACAGTATGACACTTCAACCTTCTGAAGACTTTAATCTTCAGACAACTTGAATATTTAGACGACTTCAGGGGAAGACAGGGGGAGAATATTTTTCGTTGCTCCCCTTGTCTTCCCCTGAGTCAGGAACTTCCTTTTGCTTTCTGAAAAACACTAACACTTCAGATTTTGGTTAGTTTAATACTCCTCCTTTTGTCATCAATCAAAAGGGTGATCAGAACATAACCAAACGAAATCAGTGCTTTTAATGTGAAGTACATCAGAGCAAAAGATTATAAACTTAGTGCATCAAATGATTACTGAATGTATTAGAGTAATGATAGAAAGCATATCAGAGCGCAAGTATTAGAGCACATAAAATTCATGCATATAAGATAATCAAGAACATATATTAGTATACCACCTTTATGCATGGAAATCAATCAGATAATGCAAACATTTAGACAACTCATGTTATTATCTGAGCAAACACGGTTTTAGACACAATGTGTGTGGCAACACATCATGGACTATCAATCTTTTTCCAACAAGGCTTTTTCTTGATCAGTGCAAATAGATCTTCCTTGGCCTTGAGAATCTAGGATTTGACAGATGCATTAAACTCTTCTTACCCAGTGTTGTTTTGAAAAAAAAAAATCTTCTAGTTTTTACTTTCTTCAGACTAGAGGTAGCTTGCTCCAACCTCTCATTTTCTAAGATTGCTTGTTGTACTGCAACAGCAAGTGAATGGTCTCGAGCTTCTTACTCCTTGACTTTCTTAGCTTCTTTCAAGGCATTTGCTCAGGCAGCCACTTGTTGAAGTTCAAGATCAGGATGGCTTCAAACTGACTTAGAGCAGCATCTTCAACAGGAATCTCCTTCAAAGCTTGTTCAGCTTCTGAACTTGGCTTCCTTGCAGAGAATCACTTTTCAATGGAAAGCTTATGTTTGAAATGATGGATTGAAAAATGTCTCAGATTGCCACTGCACCAGTGTGCTTCAGACTGAAGTCATGCTTAGACAATGCATGTTTTTACATAAAAGCATACTTAATTCAGATAATGCATGGTTCAGATGGAAAATGAAAAAGAGTTCGGACAGAAAACTAGTTCAGCCAATAATATTCAACAGCTAATTTATATGTTACCCATAAGGGTTATGAATAACTTGTTGTTGCGCTGAATATTGCTCTTGCTGAGACTCAACATTTCCTTCACCAGTGATCTTCCCTTTGCTAATCCTTGCCAAGGGTGGCCATTCCAATAACCTTGAATCTAAGGTCTTGGCATATACATCTTCCTTCCATCAAGGGTTGCACGCATCCATCCCTCTATGGTGATTCTTGGTGTCTTCTTTGATTTATCTAAGACATCTGCAAGAGAAACAATAAAGTTCTTTGGTACCCATATTTTCTTGGGTCCACCTTTGTTAGTATTGGGTTTCTCCTTCCTTTTGTGCTTACACTCAGACATATGATGTCCAGGTTTGTCACGATGGAAATACCCATTACCTTTCTTTCTTGCCTTTTTAGCCATATCAAAATTTGAAGAGTTTGATGATTTTCTATCAGAGAGACCTAAGCCACTTTTGTCTTTAAACTTTTTCTGAGTTCCCAGTAATCTGTTAAGATTATTAGTTCCTTATACAAAATTGGCTAGATCTGTAGTAAGTTCCTCAGCCTTTCTCTAAAGTTTTTTATTTTCTTCAGATAGGTCTTTGGAGCTACTAACTTCTCGTTCCAGAAGCTTTTCTTTAAGCATAAGGTTTTCTGTTTGAAAAGCTTCATTTTTGTTACATACTTCAGTGTATGCTTTAGAGAGTTCCTTATACTCTTTGAAAAGTTCCTTGGAACTTTCAAACAGATCATCAAATTACTCTTGAAGAGTTTGAGGGATTACCTCAGATTCTGGACTTTATGATTCTAAATGGTTTGCCATCAAGCAGAGGTTTGCTTCATTTGAAGATTCTTCTTCCTCTTCTGATGTAGAGTTATCCAAATCTTCCCATGTTGCCATGAGACTTTTCTTTTTCTTCTTCTTTAATGACTTCTTTAGCTTGGGGCAATTAACTCTCATGTGCCCTTCATGTTTTCATTCATAACAGGTTATTTTATCAGATGAGATTAGGGTCTGTACCTGTCTTACAAGATTTGGACTTGGAGAATCTTCTTTTGTTCTGAAGCATTCTCTTAATCCTTCTGTCCAATGAGGCAAGATCCTCGTCATCTTCAGAATCATCATTTGAATCCTCTTCACCTTCTGAGACTTCTTCTTGCTTGGATCTCATGCTGCTCTCCCTAAGTTGCTTAGACCTGGAGCTCAAAGCTAGGGATTTTTTCTTAGGTGCATCTTCTCCAAGTTCTAACTCATGGACTTTCAGAAAACCCAACAGTTCTTCCATTCTAAGAGAGTTAAGGTCCTTAGCCTCTTGAATGGCAGTTACTTTTGGTTTCCAAGCCTTATGGAGACTCCTTAGAATCTTTCGATTATTATCTCCAGATTCATAGGTCTTTCCTAATTACTTCAGTCCATTTTTATGGTCTGAAACCTACCATACATCTGGTCTATGGTCTCAGACTCTTGCATCTTAAACATCTCATATTGATAAACAAGCATGTTAGTCTTAGATTGTTTGACGTTCTCAGTCCCCTCATAAGCTGACGCCAAAGTATCCCAGATCTCCTTAGCAAAATTGCAGCCATGAACCTTTTCATACTCTACCTTGTTCAAAGAACAGACTAAGTAGAGTTTGGCTTTGGCATTAAGCTGCACCCTTACTTTTTGCTCGTAGGTCCATTCAGACTTAGGAATGTGCACACCACCTTGCATGGGAATATAATCACCATCAGTAACTACATCCCAAAGATCAATGTTGTTGCTCTCAATGAACAACTTCATTCGATCTCTCCAGTAGTGATAATCCACTTCATTGAATGCTAGAGGCCTTGTCACTGACGCTCCCTCTGTGATATAGTGACTGTAGCTTGTGGAGGTTTCCATCGGGATCTTCTCCCTCAGCACTGTTAGATGCTTAACCCGAGGTTAAGCTCTGATACCAACTGTAACACACAGGGAAACACTAGAAGGGGGGTTAAATAGTGTTTCTATATATAACTTGACGTATTATGGAAACCTTTTTCACAAAGAGAGCTTTTCAGATAAAGATCCAGACACTAGAGTGTTTATCTGAAATTTTTTGTCTTTTGTCTAAAACGTTTTCAGATGAAGTACAATCTGAAGATTCACTTTCGGTTCAGACAATGCTATGTCTGAAGTTCGTCTTCTTCCTGAAAGGTTTCAGACAGTATGAAAACTTATTTTCTTGAAGATGTTTAAACGTTCAGGTTATATAAATACAAGTTCAATCCCCTTAAAGTTAGTACATAAAATGAATTGAAAGAGATAAGGGATATAGATACTTAGACAAGAAATTTATCCTGGTTCACCATTCAACCGTGAGCTACGTCCAGTCCCAGTGCAAACACGCTACTGGATTTTCACTAATCCCGCAAGATTACAAGTATTCTTTTCTGTCAAGCCTCTTCAGGCTCTACCACAAGTATTTTTTCTTTCACCAAGCCTCTCCAGGCTCTCAAACACTTATCCAAGTGTAAAACCCAAGTATTCTTTATACAGAAAGCCTCTCCAGGCTTATAACCCAAACTGTTTACAAGGAATAAGTTTAAGCTAAGCAACTATGAACAAGTTTAGAGCTTAAACTCAGAATTGTACAAGATAACTGAGTAGAACTCAGGATATGAAGATATGAGTACAATTACAATGAAAACAGAGTAAGTTTTTCAAAGAAAAACTGATGCAGCGATTCGGCTCTTTGAATGATTTTCTTGTGAGCTTTTTCTTAGTTTTTCTACCAGCCAGCTCGCTCTCGTATTGGTCTTGAACGAAGCTATTTATAAGGACAGGAATGAGACACACTCAATGCAACCGTTAGAGATGCAAATAATCTCGTTGTGAAATGATTTCTGATATCTTCTGGCACAGTACAAGGATGCAGAATAGCGCAGGCCTGTTCTAACTTCTGCAAATGTTGCGACGCTTAGAACTTTCCTCTTAAGTGATAGAAATTTGAATATCCAGAAAAATTCCCGTTCTGTTTGCCTTAAATAGGTTAGACCATAGTCTTGTTTCAGAAGGCGTTGACAGAGAAATATCTTCATCAAATCTCTTCAGAGGCTTCTCTCCTCTTGATCTCAGATAAACAGTTACAGACAATGTCTTCAGATGGTGTCTTGACTTCAGATGATATTTCACTTTAGACAAACATCTTCTTCAGATGGATGTTATGCTTCAGATGATAGACCATTTCAGATTGTTCTTCTTAGCTTCAGATGATAACATGCTTAAGATGAACAACCACTTCAGATGATCCTACTTCTTCAGACAGTAGGACACTTCAACCTTCTGAAGACTTTAATCTTTAGACAACTTGAATCTTTAGACGGCTTCACTTCTTCAAACAGATGACCATTTCAGATGGTCCAACTTCTTCAGACAGTTGCCACGTCAGAAAGTCTTCATGACGTAAAGAGATCAACTTGCTGAATTCAAAGTATATGTTAATAGCATAGGCAATTATTCTTGTAACTTAGTCAAATTTGTTGTTCATTAAAACTTGGAAATATGTGGCTCAATCATTATTAAATTCTTAATGATAAATTGAGACTCAACACAGGTTGTTTTGTGGCCACAATTGTTCAACTCGAGAGTCATTTTCGAAATAAATTTAAAAATTCATAAAACCCAATCAATGTTGTCCAAGTGGGAGAGTGTTAGAATTTTCTTTTATTTGGACTACTAGTAGTAACCGCCAATATGTAACCGCCTCTAAATCCCGTATTTCCTGTAGTGACTATTGATTGGTGTAATTTTAGTTTATTAAAAATGGGTTGAATGTATGACCTGATATGTTATTCTATTATCCTATTTTGGATTTTGGGAATCACCATATGTGCATATAATTATTGGGTTGAGTCCAGTATGCGAGTGTATTGAGTAATATGTGTAGGGCCTAATGTGCCTAATATCCATGATGGATGGAAATTAGGTAACCCATGTTTTTTATTAAAAGGAGGCAGGATCCCCACTTGACTCTTGAGATACATAAGCTCTCTGACTGTTCACGGTTCCATCAAGGGGTCAGCATGTGAAAGAGGGGGAGATCAAGTGGAAGAGCCTGTTCTTGACGTATACACGTGTGTACATTTAGTGACACCAGGGGAGAGTTATAGAAGATATCTTTAAGAGGTACGCAATTTACCTTTTACATAAATAATATTTGGGTGTTCTAAATTATGGTATTGATCCAAATAATTTTAACAAAATCACACTGGGTACAAGGGATTTGAGAGGAAATGGAACACAAAGTGAGAGAAAGAGATGAATAAGAAAGAGAAGCACATAACAGGGGGAGGGGACGAGAAGATGAAACATGAGAAGAAAATATGAAATTTCTTAGTGAAGTTTACTGGGTTTAGTGATATTGTTAGATTTTTTTTTTAAAAATGTTAAATGAAACGCTACATTTCAATTCTCATCTCATTAGTCTATAAGTATAACTAACCATGAGTAACTTCCCAAAAAGGAAGGATCTAACTTGTTTTGGGCTAGGCCATTTCCAAATTAGATAGAAATTGGAAAATCATTATCATTGCAACGTTAACTTCATGTAAATAAATTAGTAGGTAGATTTTAAGTAAAATTTTCCATTTATAGAAAATAACCATGAGTGTCATCTTTTGCTTTGGGAACAGGGGGAACATATAGCAATGCAACACAAATCTAGTGAGGAAGAACATCTTTCAACATGTCTTATCTCCAACCCGAGTCTATTGCCAATTAGAATTAGGATTGAAAACATGATGGTTGAAACAAATTATTTCTATAATCCAGACATCAATCTTAAAGGATACACCTTATCCATTTTCAATACTCCATTTCAGCCACTGTTTCACGTATTGTCAACTCTTCATAATGTCTTTCCACATATTAGAAGATTCAGAAACATCATTAATGTTGGGCACAATAGAATCCCCACAATTATGTTTTTGCCTCAATACTTGAACCAATAGCCCCTTTTATTAACAATTAACAATCAACCTAGTTTCCTTTCCTAAAGTGTCGTTTGGGGTGGTTGTCAGTTTTCGGTTTTTGGTTTCAAAATCCAAATTTGAAAACAAAACGTGTTTGGATAAAATGGGGTTAAAATGATTTTTACACAAGTTTCAAAACCAATTCCCTTTACTTTTCAAAACAAAAAAAATGGTTTTATGTTTTGTGTTTTGTGTTTCATTCTTTTCTCTCTCCTTTCTCTCCTCTGTTTCTCTCTTGTTTCTCTCTCTCCTCTCTCCTCTGTTTCTCTACTATTCTCTCTCATCTCTCCTCTCTCCCTCCTCTGTTTCTCTCTCCTCTCTCCTCTGTTTCTCACTCCCCTCTCCTCTCTCTCCTTTATTTCTCTCTCCTATTTCTCTCTCCTCTCTCCTATGTTTCTCACTCCTCTCTCCTCTCTCCCCTTTGTTTCTCTCCTATTTCTCTCTCCTCTCTCCTCCGTTTCTCTCCTGTTTCTCTCTCCTTTGTTTATCTCTCCTCTCTCTGTTTCTCTCCTCCTCCGTTTCTCTCCTGTTTCTCTCTCCTCTCTTTCCTCTATTTCTCTCTCCTCTCCCCTATCTCTCATCTTTCTCTCTCCTCTGTTGATAAACAGAGGAGAGAGAGAAAAACAAGAGAGAGAGGAGAGAAAAACAATAGAGAAATAGAGGAGAGAGAAATAAGATAGAAACAGAGGAGAGAGGAGACAGAGCGAGGAGAGAGAGACAATAGAGAAACGGAGGAAAGAGAAGAGAGAAACAGAGGAGAGAGAAATAGTGGAGAGAGAGAGACACGAGAGAAACAAGGAGAAAGAAGAGAGAACTATTCCTGTAATGTATAGAACTGAAAATCGATATTAAAAAAATGAAACTGGAAACCATAAAAGTGAAACTGAAAACTGATTTTTAGTTTTAAAATTTTCGAAATTGAAAACTTATTTTGGTTTTTAAAATTTTCAAAACTGAAAACTGAAAACCACCTCAAACGGGCCCTAAGATAAGCAATGTTTAACATTCCAAAGCTTCTTAGTCTAACTACACCTTAACTCTTTAAAGCACAAATTTTCTCTCATCAAGTGAAATGACATTTAGACTGATTTTTCATGTTATCCCAGATGAAATCTCTATAAAGTTTATCTACTTTATCACAAATAGAAATAAGAATTAAAGTCTACATAACATGGTTAGTATATTATTAAAAAGTCGATTGAGTTAGCCACATGACCAGCAAAGAGCAAAGACTTTAACTAGCAGAGTTTTTTTTTAACATTCTTTTACGCTCTGTTTGTATTGAGTGAAAATGAGAGGATGAAAGTCTTGGGGCTGGAAAACGTGAGGGTGATGTGTTTGGCATGACAAGGAAAATGGGGGAGGGGGGACCGTACAGCTACAGTACGCGTTCAATTTTCTCACCACTTTTGGCTGGAAAACTGGTTGGCTTTGCGCTTCCCCCTTCTGCCCCACGTCCTATTCTTCTCTCTTATGCAATTTTGGTTTGACCGGTTGCCAATATGTCATCATTATAACAATAATAAATAAAAGTAATAAAATAATAATAATAACAAATTAATAAAAATAATAAATATAAACAATAACAAAAAATAATATTAACAATAATAAATAATAACAAATAAAATATAATAACAATAAATAATAACAAATAAAAATTTTTTAAGTATGAGAGCAAATGAGTAATTGTATGTCATACTCATTTTTCTTTCCCTCACTTTTTTATTACTTTTATCTCAAATCAAACAACTCAAAAATCTCCTTATTTTTCCTTTATTTTCTCTTCTTTTTTCTTCCTTCCCTTTTCTTTCTTTCTATTTTTTTCCCTCTCATTTTCACTCTTCCTCCCAACAGAATCTTAAAGTATAGGCTTAAATATCATTTTGGTCCCTACATTTTTTCGTGTTTTTAGTTTTAGTCCCTGCCAACTTTTTTTTTAAAATTTAGTCCCCACTTTTTTAAATGTATGTTATTTTAATCTCTGCCAACTTTTGATTTTAGTCCTTGTCAACTTTTCGTGTTTTTGGCAGGAACTAAATTGAGTAAATCGTCAATTTGGTCCCTGAAAGTGTTGCTCGCTGTCAAGTTAGTTCATGAATTGATAGAAACTAAAAATTAGTCCCTGAAACTGTATTTTGTCCGTCAAAGCAGTACCTCTGTTAACAAAAACAAATCTTTCAGGGACTACTTTGATAGTGGTTTGTTAGTTTTAGGGACTTATTTGAATTTACGTACTAAAATTTTAAGGATTAAAATGACAGTAAGTATCAACTTACAATGACTAAATTATACTTTTGTTAATAGAGGGACTACTTTGACGGATGAAATACAATTTCAGGTACTAATTTTTAGTTTCTGCCAATTCAGGGACTAGCTTGACAACTGACAACACTTTCAGGGACCAAATTGATGATTTACTCGACTAAATTAAAAAAAAAGTTGGCAGAGACTAAAACCAAAAATACGAAAAGTTGGCAGGGACTAAACTCAAAAGTGTCAGGGACTAAAAATAACATACATTTGAAAAAGTAGGACTAAATTAAAAAAAAATTGACAGGGACTAAAACCAAAAACACGAAAAAAGTTGGCAAGAACTAAAATAACATACATTTGAAAAAATGGGGACTAAATTTAAAAAAAAAAATTGGCAGGGACTAAAACAAAAAATACGAAAAAATGTAGGGACTAAAATGATATTTAAGCCTAAAGTATATCATGATCTTAATATACAAAAATATAAATTACACACAATTCAATTTTTTTTCACAAGCAATTTTATTTCTTATAAAAAAAATTCCGTCATCTTCCATTATTCATTATCGGGAAAAAGAAATAACCCGTGCAAATCTGGGACAGACCCGGTCAAGGTTCGATCCGACCCGTTTCCAGTTCAATAACAAAAGGGATGCACAAAACAAAACGTTCACGCGTTCTTCTTATCTCGGATTCACTCTAATCAAACACTATTTACTTCAAAACCAGCTAGGGTTTATCGAGGGTTTCGTTTTCGTTCTCTCTCCAACAATGGCGAAACCTGGGCGAGGTCGTCGCTCACCACCGTCGGGTTCCATTTCGGGCTCGTCCTCTCGCTCCTCTTCCCCCTCAGATTCCCGCTCCTCCTCTCGCTCACGCTCTCGTTCTCGCTCCCGTTCTCGCTCCCGTTCTCCCTCTCGTTCCAGATCTTTCTCCTCCTCCTCCTCCCCCTCCCGCAGTTCCCGCAGCCGGAGCCGGAGCCCTCCCCCTCAGAGACGGAGAAGGTACCCGCCGATTCTTGTTTAATTTTTTTTTTTTCAAAATCGCTGAAATTTCAAAGCCTTAGACAAAATTTGGAGCGTTAAATAAACTTGATGTTGGACAATTTCTATCTCTTTTCTTTTGAATTTCATTCGTGTAGAAAATGCATGAAGAAGTTGAAGTTTAGAACTATTATTTTCTTTATTTATTTACTTTTGGGTTTTCTTGCTGATTATTTGAGAATATGCTCTTCTTTCGTCTGCAACGTTGAATTTTCTGAGTAGCTAGCGCTTCAGAAGTACCAGTAACTCACTTCTGTTATCTGGTGTTTCTGTATAGGTACTGATAAAAAAAATAGATGGTTAATCAGCTACCCCATATTATTACTTTCAATTCTGTATAAAGTACCAAAAGAAAGGAATCACAATTGTGTTTGCAAAATAATTTGTAAAACCATGGTAGATGTGGAAGTAATTTTTCTTCTGTTTATTTTCCTTCACTTTGTGGTCAGTTATGTTTGCTAACTTGTAGACCAGATTGATATGCTAGAATTGTTACATTTTTGTTCTGTAGTCCTGCTGAAGCAGCTAGGCGAGGTCGATCTCCTCCTCCTCCTCAGTCTAAGAGAACTTCTCCTCCCCCAAGGTAAAATGATTAATGATTTCAAATTTACAATTTTGATTCTACTTTTTTCGTATGATACTTCTTGAGTATGTTGTCATGGAGACTCTGAAATTGATATTTCCATTCATTGTTTTTATATCTTGTTGAAGTTTAACATAGCATGCAAGTCAAGAAGATACGAACTAGTAGTGGAACACCAGAGTTGACAGATTTCTAAAGTGTCAGGATTAACAGTCTATTATATCTTTTGTCCATAGATGTATAAATGTTGTAGACGCATCAAACACCTTCATCCCGAGTTCCTTACTGACTTAAGTGAAGCAATGTATGGAAGATGGCTAGTTAGTTGAAAATATAGGGTCAAATTTGTTTCTATAATTTTTAGTGCAGATTGTATATGCTAGAGTTGAGATTTAATTTAATGGATTCAAATATTCATATGATGATAACATCGTTAAAAATATTGGAATATTTGTTTTTATTTTCATGTGTCACATGTTATTTTCAAATGTAATTCGGCATGCTCTGGTTGTCAGCCTTCTAAAGTTCATCAGTTGACAGGCTTTCTTTCAATTTGTGTTACTCGTACCTTTTGCTTATGTGTTCATTTCTTATGGCTGATATCAGGAAACCTTCTCCTGTACGTGAATCACTTGTTCTGCATGTAGAAAAACTCAGCAGGAATGTTAATGAGGGCCATTTGAAAGAAATTTTCAGTATGTCCATTTCTTTCCAACTTCTAGTTTCATCATCCGCTGTGAATGTGATAGTATAGGTTCTTTGTTGATACCTTACGGTTGCCAAATAGTGGGAAAAGTTTTTATTTGGGAATTCACATTTAATTGGTCATTTGGTCTGTTGAACTGGTCCAATGACAATGTAAGCAATGTCTCATGGCGTTTGAATCCAGAAATTAAGTCCAATGCAGCTTCTCTTTAATTCCTTTTTTTTTATCTATTTTTCAATGTCATTAAACTGTTACTTTTCATCATTCATACTTCAATATTAGTAATATCGGTATTATTAATTATTATAGACTTATTTGCTTAATATCTTATTGCATACTTGCGAAGTTGCGATATCAATAATAATAAAACATCTTTTAGTGAAGTTTGTAGGACTGGACATCTACGAGTGAGGGCCCAATAATGGATCTAGGATAGGCTCTTATACTGTGTCTTGAACCAAGTCAACCAACTATCCCAAAAACTTAACTTGTTGGGTGGAGGACACATGAATGGTTTTATATAATATATTTCTATAAGAGCTTATATTGGTAATTGAAAGGGAGCTTTTAGTGACCTTTGAGAGACCTTTATATCATAAGGAGATCATACTCTCTTTTTGTAACTTTAGGTAACCCTTATGCATTAACTTTTCAGGTAATTTTGGCGAGGTTGTAAGTGTGGAGTTGGCAATGGATCGAACTGTAAGTTTGCATTTACTTTGGCATCGTATCTTTAGAGGAATTATGTGTGATATGGTTTTCCAATTTTTTTTGGTTATCATTTCCAGGTTAATCTTCCAAAAGGATATGGATATGTGCAGTTCAAGACAAGAGGGGATGCTGAAAAAGCATTATTGTACATGGATGGTGTAGGTTTCTGTGGACTGAGCAGGAGTGATTTCCGTAATCAAGCTTGCTGCCGGCTGCATTTGGAAATTGAAGCATTTGTTTTTTGATATGCAGGCCCAGATAGATGGCAATGTCATTAAGGCAAGATTTACTCTACCTCCAAGACAGAAAGTTTCACCACCCCCAAAGGCTTCTGCTGTTGCTCCAAAGAGAGAGGCCCCTAGGACTGATAATGCTGGTGCAGATGTTGAAAAAGATGGGCCGAAGCGTCAAAGAGAATGTATATATCTGATGTGTTGGTGTAACATTTTTTGTTTGTATTTATATCATTGGTGGCCTTTTATTCATACTAAACTGCGAATTGATGATACCAGCTTCTCCTCGGAGAAAACCTCCCTCACCACGAAGGAGATCTCCTATGCCTCGAAGGGTTGGATCTCCAAGACGACCAGATTCTCCTCGCCGCCGTGCAGATTCTCCTGTGCGTCGTCGTTTAGACTCTCCTCCTTATCGCCGTGGAGACACACCTCCTAGGAGGAGGCCTGTGTCTCCTGGAAGAGGTCGCTCTCCATCTCCACCTAGGCGCCTTAGATCCCCCGCAAGGTTGGCTTGCAATTGCATATATGTTTGCTTAACAGTTTCTTAAGTCCAGTCTACTCATTTAATTATCATCTTTGTAGGGTCTCACCTAGAAGATTGCGTGGAAGCCCAGGTCGTAGACGTTCTCCTCCTCCTCCACCGAGGCGCCGGTAACCATATTGATTATTTTCCTCAATTATCAGTTTATCACATTGCATTTTACCATAATGCTATTGATTACTCATTGAAAAAATTATTTTCCTCCAGTTCACCACCTAGACGAGCTCGTAGTCCTCCTAGAAGGTCTCCAATCAGTCGTAGGCGCAGTCGCTCTCCAGTACGTAGGTCTGCACGCTCACGCTCAAGATCATTCTCACCTCGCAGGTAATTTTATTGCATTCTATGTCTTAGTTCTCCAAAATGTGCTAGTGCTCTTTCTTTTCATTCCCTAAATTATGCTCTATTTTTGCCAATTCATTTGCCTTTTGCAATTAGAATATTTTGATTGAAGCAATAAAAAGCATGGTATGTCAATGAGCATGTGAACATGATGCATGGACCTGATGGATTTTGTAGTTAACCGGATTTCCAGATCCTTTCAAATGGTCATATACACATTCCTAATGAAGATTAACTTGGTGCTTAAATTTAGTAATTAAGGATGTGGGCTTACATGCGCAAGAAAATGAACTTTTTACCTGATAAAATAATGGCAAAAGAAAAAAGGATTTCATAGAGTAACAATCCTGTTGCTTTGGAAGAACCAAAGAAATGCTTATTTCCCAGAATACTTTCAGTGTACTTCAATGTCTTACCCAAACATTTGTATGCATAGACATCTGAAAATACATGAGTAGTTTTAATACTGTTGTTTCTGGATTTCTACTTATGTTTTGATCCATTGAAATAGAATGTTTGAATGCTAACACTTTGAAAACATGTCAACTCTGCAAAAAATTCACCTATTGACAGAGGTCGACCACCTGTGAGACGGGGGAGGTCATCATCTTACTCTGATTCACCAAGTCCACGCAAGGTTTGTGTGTGTATTTTGGTATATAGATAGCGTTATTTTTACTTGGAATGTTCTATGACTCAGTCCTTGATAACTTGGAATGTTCTATGACTCAGTCCTTGATAACTTTGACAGGTATCCCGGAGATCAAAGAGTCGCAGTCCAAGAAGGTAATGTATATGATATTTGATACAATTGTCTTCTTTAATCTTCGTAGTTTTTTTTTATTGTTTGGTAACATTTTCCTGGGCAGATTCCACTGTAATGTGTTTAAAAGCTCTGGTGCCTTGTTTTTAGTTATTGCTGATGTATATTTCTTGTTTTTTCAACTTCTATAAGAAAGTAATCGTTTGTGGCCTAAACAAGATTAAAATAAGCTTCCTTTTTTAAGAATTTCTAGTGGCTATTCTCTTGGTATAAATTTTGTTAAGAATTTCTAGTGGTTATTCTCTTGGTATAAATTTTGCAAAGTGAAGGATCATCACTACTACATTGAAAGCTTGAAAGTTGTAATGTAAGACCATATGGTTTTGGTGCCTGTGAGACACCACTTTTTTTTTTCCAGAATTTAGGTCATCAAATTTGCCACCTAGGTTAAGTGCTTGACACATGGCACAAGGATGCAAACTTAAGTAGATGCATATACGCTTGATGTAAATAGGATTGGTAGTCTTATCAATTTCTCTTCCTCAAGCTGACATTTTATCTGCAATGGGATTTTGGGTGCCAGTGGCTTCTATTTTTGGATGATATTTCCATATTGGAATGTATGAACTGGTACTACATAGTGTATGTTTGTATCACTGTTTCAAATGAGCTTTTGCACCATCTTGATGCAAATCCAACACTATGTTGGAGTCAAATGAACGTACGTTTGGACTACATGGGAACGTTATTCCAAACATGCTGATTATTATTTGAAGTGCACCTATCTCAAGGGCAAACTCCTAGGCTTGTTAAAACAGTTCGGCATTTGTAGATTTTTAATTAAAGGATGTCTATCAGCATTACCAGCTTTGAATTTAACCGAGGAAATTTGCTTCTTCTTGTTTCTTTAATTTCAATAATATTGCGTTGATGTTTCTTCTTATTTTTGGTGGTTTTATTGAATTGTATCTTCATTTTGGTTCTTTGCTGATGTAAATTTTTTCCTTCACCGCAGGCCTTTGAGAGGAAGAGGCAGTAGCAATAGCAGCAGCAGTAGTTCACCACCCCCAGCTCGCAAACCATAGACATAATTCTTGTATATCTAATGACTTACTGTTGATATGTTCATCAAGGTTCTGGCGATGAGAAGTTATTCTAGCTGTAATGTGCTTGGGGATATTTGTCGCTTTCTATGGTTGTCTATTCTCATACATGTTTTTAAATTAGCACTTAAAATAGTTTTGGAAACTCAGTTCCATACATATGCGCTTGGGTTCGTCTTTAGCTTTGTTATTTTGCTCTGAAATGCAAAACTTGGGACATAGATGGTTCTTTGTTTACGTGCATTCGGAACAGTTAGAATCGAAAATTGGTCGAACTTCTTTCAGAAATTCAGTGGAATTCTATGTGACTGATTATTTGAGTGTGCGAATAAAGTAAATGTTTCATGTGATTTAGTTTCTTAAAAATAATACGAAATGCAAAGCTGGTGTGAGCTTTGGCTATAATGATACGATAATGCAATTCCTTATAAACGTCATCATTTATCATTAAGGCCTCAATAATACAGCTTGTGGGCAATTCCCATTTCAAGCGAACTGTGATTTAGATATATAATGAATTTTTTAGTTTGGAAACTAATAGAAATTCTCTTCCTTTAAGAATTTATTATTTTTTAATCTTTTTATGGTAATGTTTCAAGTTTAATTTGTAAAATAGAGTAATAGTGGTTAATTGAAAAAATAATAATTAAGATTTAAATAGTTCAATTATTTATTATATGTTTATATATATAACTGTAATTTCTACTATTGATTTTTCAATCAATGGTTTTTTTTTTTTTTAACTTTAGCTTTTAAAGTAAATATCATTTGAATCCTAATTAAATTTCACTCATTAAATTTCAACTAATATAGTCTATTGATATCTAAGTTTTTTTTTTTTTTTTTTGTAAATCATAGGTATCCCCTATTATTAGGGGCAATCCTATTCGGGGCCTAGTCACAGTTAAGACTCCTCACCCCTCCCAAATAATGTGTTTAATAGGGATCGAACCCGGGAGCTCTTCTCACAATCTCAGCCTGTGTTGCCACCCCTCCCGAAGAATGTGTTTAGTGGAGATCGAACCCAGGAGCTCTTTCCACAATCTCAGACTGTGTTGCCAACTGAGCCACAACTCTTTGGTGTTAAGTTTATTTTTGAATGCATGTTGTTGCAAATCTTTTAATCTGACGGCCACAAATGATTTTTATTCAACGCTGATTATTATAGCTAGTACTGTATGTTTCCACCAAAAAAAAAACCTTCCAACAAAAAAAAAGCTAGTACTGTATGTAGCTCATTCAGCTTATCTAAATTATAAAGCAAAATTATAGCTATATCATTTCATAAAATTAATGTGTGATAAGATAAAAATATTTTGAAGTACCTGATTTTCATCCTTGTAAACCAATTTTAAAACTTATTGCATACACCATGTTAATCATGGAGTGAATAAAAGTTAAAAGAAACAGGGTTTTACCAAACCATTGAACTTTTACTGGAAAACAAATACGATTTTTCTTTTATTACATGAGGTAAAAAGAAGAAAACAGAAAACAGAAAAAAAAAAAACAAAAAAGAAAACTAGTGCCTCACAAAAGAGACCCCCTAGCATTAGCAATTTAGCATTTAGCAATAAAGCAAGATCTTGAGAAGGTTTTTTTTTTTTTTTTTGGTCAACAGATCTTGAGAAGGTTGAAGAACAGAAAACAAACACGATAATAGTTTAATGTTGTGCATATTTAGGATAGATATTTTTTAAATGCTTTTTTTTTTTTTTGAAGTTCTCTATGCAGTTTTATCCCCAAAACAAATTAACTCAATAACTCAAAAATTTGTTATTAAATGATTAAAATTCATCTTTTATATAAAGTTATTTTATATTCGCAGGCAGCAAGATTTATAGTAATAAATAGGTAATAACTTAAAACTGGTAGTTGATTATTTGTACAATCATTTTCTACAACAGATTTATAACCAATGCATCCTCACCAAAAAACATGAAGTCGCTAAAGACTTTCTCATCAAGATAAATTTTAAGCAGCAACATATTACCTCGAATAAACTCCTGGCCATTACTTTTCACACCATTATTTTTTCCATTCCCACCCCCTACTTTTTTTTTCTTCCCCGAACTACCCTCCCCCTACCCCACTCCCCCATCCCATTCACCCATTCCCCTTCACCCCCTCCCCTTCACCCCCCTTCTCTAATCTATATTCCCCTCCCTTACGGACCGGAAGTTGTTTTTTTTTTTTTTAAAATAACTTCTAGACACAATTGTCCAGGAACCATTTCCGGACAACTTTGTCCGGAAGTGTTTTTTTTTAAATATAACTCCTGAACACAATTGTTCGGGAACCGTTCCCGGACAACTGTGTCCGGAGGACTGCCTGAAAGGTATATTTTTTTTAAGAAAAATATAACTTCGGAACACAATTGTCCGGGAAAAATTCTTGGACAACTGTGTTTTTATTAATATGTTTTATTATAAAAGATATTTTTTATGAACTGCGGATATTCTACATAGGAGATAATCTTGTTACTACCATTTTATTTTTTCTCACACATTAATTTTCTTTTTTTATTATCCTTTTTACTTTCTTTTTAGAGTAAACCCTCAAATCAGTCCCTCACTTTTTTCATGTCATGCAAATTAGTCCCTGACTTAATTAAATACCTCCGTCAGTCCCTAACTTAGTTTACCGTCATGCAAATTAGACCTTGACCACTAACTCCGTTAGTTACCAGTTGACATGTCACATTAAGTGACATATAAGCATAAAAATGATGCTGTTTTATGCAAATTTATGAAGATCACTTAAGTTTTCTCAGTATTCATCGTCCTTCATGAAGATCTTCAGAGAAAACCACCGTCCTATAAATGTTCTCATTGTCAAAGGCATCACTTAGACTAGAGTAAGGACATGAGGAGAACATTGAAGATGTTCCGTCAAACTCAAAAGTGCTAGAGGACTGTCTCATGTTTAGCCATGTATTGGATGAGGCTAACATAGAATCTTGATATTCTGTGATGCGCTGCACCATTTTAAGTGATTGTACCACTTCACCCATTGTGGGTCGTTGGCTTGCTTCAGGAGCAACACAAGCTGCAGCAATAGTGCACACACGAACAAAATCTTCCTTTGGATACTTTCCCCCAAGTTTGGGATCAACAATCTCTTCCAGCCGGTCCTTGTCTCTCAGGATTGGCCTAGCCTGAAAGGAACAATAAACTTATTTGTTTACCAATGTGAAAACTTCAAAGGAAAGATTTAAATTCAGTCTTCAAAATACTTCCAACTATAAAAAAATAGAAAACAGGGGAAGATGCTTTGCACTTGACAAAAATAACAAGGGATTGACAAGGTACAGAACTAACCCAAGTAACAAGGTTCTCTTGTGCACTTGGCTGTGACATATTTCCTTCCAGTAAGTAGTTCTTGCAAAAGACAACCCCATAGCTATAAACATCACTTTTAACAAGTAGGTGCCCAGTCATGGCATACTCAGGAGCTACATACCTACACAAAAGTTTCATTTCACCTCAAAAATTCTAAACTCTGGCAATAACAACTCTAAGAAAGAATATACTGAGACTAACCCAAATGTGCCCATGACACGAGTAGACAAATAATTAGATCTGCCTTCAGGTGCCTGCTTAGCAAGACCAAAATCTGCAACCTTAGCATGAAAATTGTTCTCAAGCAATATGTTGGATGCCTTGAAATCTCTGTGTATTACACAGGGCTGTGAGTCTTCATGCAGGTATGAAAGTCCTCTTGCAGCATCAAGAGCAATTTTTATTCTGGTGTCCCAATCCAAAGGACAATTTATTCCCAAGGGACCTGGGATAAATCAATGCCAAATTCAATTATATTAAGTATAATAATAGAATATAGAAACCATGTGAAGTTCAAGACTAAAAAGCTGAACCCATGATTTTAAAAATTATATTACCATGAAGCCAAGCTTCCAAACTTCCATTAGGGACAAGCTCATAGCAAAGTAGATTTTGTGATGAGTCATGACTACTATAGTATCCCACCAGTTTTACAAGGTTACGGTGATGCAATCGGCTAAGCATTTCAACCTCAACCAGAAACTCTTTGTCACCTTGTTGCCCTCCACTTGTAAGCCTCTTAATTGCTATAGAAGTACCATCATTTAAGACACCTTTAAAAACTCTACCAAACCCTCCTTCTCCAAGTACACTCGCTGGTTCAAAATTGTTTGCTGCTTCTTTAAGTTCTTCATAAGCAATAAATCGTGTGCTACTTGGGTGGGGAATAGAACCCGCAGCAGAAACAGTACATTCCGTCCTTAACGTGGGGAATAGAATACGGGAGAGGGAGGAAGGGGTCCCAAGACGCATAAAACGACGTCGTTTTTATGCTTACATGTCACTTAACGTGACATGTCAGCTAGTAACTAACGGAGTTAGTGATCAGGGACTAATTTGCATGACGGCGAACTAAGTTAGGGACTAACGGAGGTATTTAATTAAGTCAGGGACTAGTTTGCATGACGTGAAAAAAGTGAGGGACTGATTTGAGGGTTTACTCTTCTTTTTATTTTGTTATCAAAATTATATCTCCATTTATTTAGCTTCAATTGCAGTGTTATTCATTGCATAAAAAATCATTACTAAATTGAGAATAAAAAAACCAAAAAACAAAGAAAATGGAGGTGAGATAAAAATAAAAGAAAATGATAGGATCAAGACGGCCTCCGGTGGAGGATTCCCGTGATTCATAAAAAAACACTGCAATTGAAGCTAAATAAATGGAGATATAATTTTGATAAAAAAAATAAAAAGAAAGTAAAAAGGATAATAAAAAAGAAAATTAATGTGTGAGAAAAAATAAAATGGTAGTAACAAGACTGTCTCCTATGTAGAATACCCGCAGTTCATAAAAAATATCTTTTATAATAAAACATATTAATAAAAACATAGTTGTCCAAGAATGCTTCCCGGACAATTGTGTTCCGAAGTTATATTTTTCTTAAAAAAAATATACCTTTCAGGCAATCCTCCGGACACAGTTGTCCGGGAACGGTTCCCGGACAATTGTGTCCGGAAGTTATATTTTAAAAAAAAAACTTCCGGACAGAGTTATCCGGGAATGGTTCCCGGACAATTGTGTCCGGAAGTTATTTTTTTAAAAAAAAAACCTCTGGACAACACTGTCCGTAAAGTATATTTTTTTCAAAAAAAATATACCATTAGAGATTAGAGAAGGGGGGCGAAGGGGAGGGGGTGGACGGGTGTAGGGGAATGGGTGAATGGGATGGGGGAGTGGGGTAGGAGGAGGGGGTAGGGGGAGGGTAGTTTGGGGAAGAAAAAAAATAGGGGGTGAGAATAGCAAAAATAACGGTGTGAAAAGTAATGGCCTAAACTCCTTCTTTAATAACCCTTAGGGTTTAGGGTTTAGGGTTTATAGTCGTAGGTCGTAGCCCATGTGATGAACAAATAGCGTAATGTAAGAGACATTTGTTAGTTTAATTCAAATTTAAAAGAGAATAAGAGCAACTTTAACGTGGATGCTTTATAAGAAAAACCTTATATATATAGGCGTTTGTGGGGTTAAAATCATAGGTAACACCTCTCAAAAGTTGTTGTACTACAACAACTTTTGAGACGCGCTACGAGCGGTTTTAAATCGCCGATAACTTTTTTATGTGGCGTTTCTAGCGGTTAAAATCGTTGGTAAACTTTTTATCATTTTATATACAGAGTACTTACCAGCAGTTTCAAACCGCCGCAAAAAAACAATATATATATATATATATCTACTCATACTCTTATTTTCACCTAATGGATCAAAATCAATACAATGATTTCTTAAAGGCTATGCTCCAAAATTACCCACCTCCTAATTTTCAAACTCCTAACCCGCAAATTGTCCGGTAGCACGGAGGGGCAATTTTGTCGTGGTGATCATGGCAAACCCACAATCATTCTCGAAGCAGTGGTGTCATAAGACTTATGAATTTGACATACATTTTTTGGGTGGCCAGTTCAAACAACGACATTAACGTATTAAATCATTCTGATGTGTTTAATAACATTCTGGAACGACAAGCCCTAAGAGTGTCATAAGTGGTAGCCCAATACAATATGGGGTACTATTAAACAAGTGGTATTTATCCAGAATGGGCTACGATTGTCAAGACCATCCCGATGTCACAAGTAGATAAAAGTAAATTATTTGCTCAACATCAAGAAGAAGCAGCAAGAAAGGATGCAGAGCGGACATTTGGAGTGCTTCAATCTCGATTCGCAATTATACATAGACCTGCGCATGCTTGGCACATTGATGCAATCAAGCATATATTATATACATGCATAATATATTGCATAACATGATTGTGTAAGACGAACGACACACTTATAATGTTCAATTTTTGACGATTCATATGATCGCCCCAACAAATGATGTCTCAACAACCAATGTACATAATGGTTCTCATCCAAATTTTACAACATACCTTTAACAAAGAGCTCATGTTCAGGATAAGCAAATTCATCAACATCAATTGGACCTCGTGGAGCATATTTGGAAACGTTTTAGCGGCGACAATGTCCAAAATTAAATATCAAAATTTTTGTTGTGTAAATTTTTTATGTAATTAGTTTTTTGTCATTTTTATTATGTACTTTTTATTTTTAACTAATTTTTAATAAACTTTTATTATTAAGTAAAATATTATTCATGATTTTCTTAATTTAACATTATTTTTTACGGATAATTTATTATTATTTATTGTTTATTAATTAAAATATTTTTAAATAAAAAAATTAAAAAATGTGTGATGTGTAATGGAGGACTCATTTAAGATATGTGAATAGTAAAAAAGTGGGGTGTTGAGTTAGAGATGAGAGATGTTTAATAAGATCTTGTTGATATGTACTAGTGGGACCCATTTAAGATTTGTAAATGATGAAAAAATAGAGTGTTGGGACAAAGATGACCTAAGAAAATAAAAATAAATGTAGAAAACTATGTGTGACAAATTATTATTAAGATGTTTTTTTTATTGTTTATATTATATAAAAATAAAAATAAAAAATTACAAAGATCTATATTATTTTGTTTCTTTAATTTATTTTATTAGCATTAAATAAGTTTGTCAATTAAATTAGTTTTTAAAAATGATTTGTAGTTTATTTTTGTATTTTTTAAAATATAATTATATATTTATATATATAACCATATCGTCTCATATATTATATTTATAACTAGCGGTGGACCCGTGCCGATGCACGAGTTATGTACAGGTTGACCGATATATATATATATATATATATATATATATATGGTATTAATTTAAATTTAAGTAAATAAACATAATTTATAACAAATTATTATGCTTTGAGACAATATATCAATTGTAAGAAAATCAATGAGAAAAATTGTACTCCAATAATAATTTATAAGGTCCCTTCTTGTATCTTCAACAATTTTATTATGCCTTCACCTCTTCATCCTACACAATAAAACAATTCATATAAAGAAAAAAAAATAATATTAGAATGAATTAAGTAAGCATGTATCGAAATAATTTATCTCTTAGATATCCACTTCATATATGTAATTATAAGTCTTTTCTTCACATGTAATAAATTTAAATGAATGCAAATGAATTTTTTTAAATGATAATGAAAATTGTATAAGTAAAAGTGAGAGTGAAATTCTTACCAGTTATTTGCATATCTTTAATATTATATGTTTTTACAGAATTCACCAATGCCAAAGTAAAGTGTCTGTATAAGGAAAAGAATGGAAAAGAAATAAATAAATAATAGTATCTTAATATTATACATATATATAAAATTAATGGGTATCATATCATAGAAGATAAGTTTCCATTTCTTTAATGTTATATACTTTGTACAATCATGTGTAGAGTTGCCAAAAGTAGAGGTGTAAGCGGGTTCGGGTTGACTACCCGATCCAATAAAAAAAATTGGGTTGGTTTGGGTAAATGGTCGGATCGGGTCGTTTTGGAGTAGAAACCGAACCAGATCGGTTCGGGTGTCGGGTTTCAATTTTTAAAAACCGACGAACCCGAACCCGAACCTATGTACAAGGTTCCCTTTAGTTATATCGCGTAGGGGGTGACAACTTTCATTTTCTTTTCCTCAGAGATATTTTGTGCCGGCCCTAGCCCTAGCCTGTCACTCCCTCCATGCCTCAGCCTCACCCTCACGCGCTCCTCCTCCTCGTCTCGTCGCCGCCGCCGCCGTGGAAGTCACCAACGTTGTCCTCGTCTTCCCGATCCCGAGGCCGATTCTAGTTCTCACTTCTAAGGTAAGGGTTTTTTCCTTCTCATTGTCAATTGTTCATTGCTTAATCACTTAAGCCCTTTCTTCTTCTAAGTTCTAATGCATTTTTGTTTATTGGAGCTCAGATTTTGCACAATCGACGCCATTCTGTGGAACGATCACCACGATTTGTGACCAAAAAGACCACTGCTCAGCAGAAATTACCAAGACCTGTCTCCACGGTCCACCCCGCCTGATGTAAGTTATAGATTATTCCAGCAAAGGAACCGTTCTTGGTTTTTGTTTATTTGTTTTTGGGATTGTGTCCGAATTGGCGTTGGATTGCATGATTAAACTTCAGCAAAGGAACCGTTCTTGGTTTTCTCTTTATTTGTTGTTTCTTTGACTTGGATTAGTTTTATTAGTAAAATTGTATTCAAAATTGATCAGTGCTGCTTTTCTATTGTGCACCTTTAACTGATATCTGTGTTGATTTCACTTTTCACTTTTCAAAAGGCTAAATGGAAGTGGTGTAATGTTAAGGTTGTTTAAAGTGTCATTGACACCATATAGCGTGTTTAAACAATTAGATTGATGTCTCTGTCCACATCATGAGGCAGCATAATTTACTAGATATCAAGAAGAGGTGTAATGTTAAGGTTGTACAGTTTTGTGTATGTGTATAGCATTATTTTAATCATGATTCTGAATTTAAGTATCTACATTTGTTGTCTAGTTTAAATTTCATATTCTTCTTTTTATGTAGTTTCTTTTACTCCTTTGCTTTTACATTTTTATGGAAGTTGCTTTGGACTTGGTTTTTCTTTTTTTACTGCATCCTGATTAGAGATGAGCACCTCTTCTGTCAAGAGTTTATCTGTAATGAGTAAATGTTTAATGAGTAAATTTTTCTTGCATTATTTTTTTTGTTCATGTTTTTTTTAAAATTCATGCAGAATGGAAGAGGTTACAGCACCACTTGGAACTCAAAAATCTAGTGGAACCCAAGTGGGAAGTGCTCCATCCCCACCACCACTTGGAGCTGCAACAATGGGAGGCGTAGAGGCACCAACTGAACCGGTTACAAATGAAGAACCTTCTATGCCAGCCCCTACTCAAGCTCCAACACAAACTAATCCGTCTACACAACAGGTATGTGGCAAAAGGAAACCAAGTAGGCCACCTTCTAGTTGTTGGACTCATTTTAAAAGGGAAGGGGATAAGGCTATATGTAACTATTGTGGTAAAACCTATGCATGCAATAGTTCTAATCATGGGACCACAAACTTGAACAAGCACCTGAAAATGTGTCCTAAGAACCCATCTAGGGAAACTGATAAGAAGCAAAAGACTCTTCATCTTGGAAAAGAATGTGAAATTGATTCTGATAATTCCATTTCATTTAAACTTATTGAATATAGCCAGGAATTGACTAGGAATAAACTTGCTAAGATGATTGTTGTTGATGAGCTTCCTTTCAAGTTTGTTGAGAACTCAGGATTTAAAGAATTCATGACTACTGCTCAACCTAGATTTAAAATTCCTAGTCGTGTAACTGTTGCTAAGGATTGCATGGAATTGTATGTTGAAGAGAAGGTGAAATTGAAGTCTTTGTTGTCTTGTAACTTTCAAATGGTTTCACTTACAACTGACACATGGACTTCTATTCAAAACATGAATTATATGTGTGTGACTGGGCATTATATTGATCAGGGGTGGGAATTGAATAAAAAGATACTCGGTTTTGGTTTGATTGCTGACCATAAGGGGGAAACCATAGGCAAAGCTTTAGAGCAGTGCATCAAGGATTGGGGGATTAGTAAGGTTTGTTGTGTGACTGTAGATAATGCTAGTGCTAACAGCACAACTTTAGCATATTTGAAGACAAGTTTGAATGATTGGAATGGAACTACTCTATTGATTGCAGAGTATATGCACTTGAGGTGTTGTGCTCACATTTTAAATTTGGTTGTTTCTGATGGGATAAAAGAGATGGATAGTTCTATTGCTAAGATTAGGACTTCTTGTAAGTATGTGAAAGCATCTCCGGCTAGATTAGCTTCTTTTAGAAAGTGTGCCGAAGAGGCTAACTTATCCACTAATTTGATGCTTGTGCTTGATGTGCCAACTAGGTGGAATTCCACCTATTTGATGTTCGAAACTGCTAAAAAGTATGAAAAAGCATTTCGTCGTATGGAATTAGATGATCCTTTTTATTCTCCTGCTGTTGCCAATGAGGGGGACCCTCTGATAGTGATGATTGGAAACGTGCTCATATTTTTAGGGAGTTTTTGAAAATTTTCTATGATGCTACGTTGGCTTTTTCTGGTTCATTGCA
Organism: Sesbania bispinosa; assembly: GCA_026901365.1. NCBI lineage: Eukaryota > Viridiplantae > Streptophyta > Magnoliopsida > Fabales > Fabaceae > Sesbania > Sesbania bispinosa. The sequence continues at coordinate 1,096,153 of QLOH01000052.1, forward strand.
TGTTACCTCTAATAGTTTCTTTCCTCAGTTAAATATCATTCAAGAGACAATTCTATCTTGGATGGAGGGGGATGATGGGGTGTTGAAACGGATGGCAACAAGTATGAAAACTAAATTTGACAAGTATTGGGATTTTAGTAGTGGGAGGAGTGTGAATTATCTCTTGCTTGTGGCTGTTTTCCTTGACCCCAGGTATAAATTTGGTTACTTTGAGGACGCTTTTCCAGCATTGTATCCAGAAAAGAGTAGTGAGATGATAAAAAAATTGGAAGACATAATTAAGAAGTTGTTTGCTCAATATGTTGAATGGTATCCTCTTCCAACTGATACTCGTGATGTTGTTGTATCATCATCAGATGTTCCTTCACAATCACATATAACACAGGGGAGTCAAAGTAGTGAAAGTGGGGTTAGAAGGGTTGGTATACTTAAAAAGTATAGAGAAAAAGTGAAGAATAAACAAGGTGAGCATAAAAGAAATGAGTTGGAGAGATATATGGAAGGTGAGGTGGAAGATGATTATGATGGATTTGATATTTTAAGATGGTGGAGAAGCAAGAGTCAAAAGTATTATGTTCTTTCCAATATGGCTAGGGATATATTAGCCATCCCAGTGTCCACAATGAAAGGGAATCAAGCATATGGTCAGGGTGCAGCGGAAATAAATGGATTCCCTCCCTTGTTATGACCGTTTTGCGAAAACACGAATCAAGGCATAAAAGGTATTGAAACGAAAGGTCGTACCTTATTAGGATTACAAACGAGGCAAAAGTAGTCGCGTCTCTATTGGTATCCACGCCAACAGCCGTACTAGGAAACCCTCCTCAACTCTGCTAGTAACCTTAGAGAGTAAAAAGCGATTGCTCATGTGTGTCTGGGGTAGTGCATCTCATGCTCTATTTATAGAGTGGTGGCTAGGGTTTTACCCTTTCACTCACTTAACCCTCACACTTATGGGCCTGACCCATTATATAATAATTCTAATTAAATTAATTTAGAATTATTATCCTTTTCCTAGTGGCTTGTTGTATGCGTGTGACCCAATAGGCTTTTAATATTTGGTTATAATATTAAAATAAAACCCTTTTATTTAATATCATAAATAGTGAGCGGTATCTAGCAACACATCACTATCCAAATATTGAGATTATCAATAACTTTGATAAATCCTATTTTTATGATAATAATTTATATTATTTGTCCCTTTGTCCAAATATCTAATTGAACACAAGGGCATGGATTGTGTCAACCTTGTATAGTTCAATTTATATTTTCTTGATCCCCAAGTAGACTGTACAGAAAATAAATATCTCATATTTATCCTCCTGAGCATAGCCATGCATTTTGCAGTCTCACTTTATCAAGAGGCCTACAGATATAACTCCTGTTACATAGGAGGGACAAATCCCATCTAGGGCACTCACATTCCACCACATAATTTATTATATGTCCAAAAACCATCTTTATGATTACATTGTTACAGGTAACGTTTAATGATAATTAAAACATGTAATTCCTTATGTAGGAATCGTAGTGATTTTAGGTCGAAGGACTTCATATATAACACTTATCAATTTAAGAAACGTTCATGACACTTATGTAACAATCCGTGCAACGTTCTTAAGGTGGGTCTGTCCAGTACACCATTACTCTTAATGTGTACCTATGTGAGCACATGATATCTCATATCCATGATCTGTTAGATGTGATCATCAATGAACTCACATACTAGTCTAAATGCATCTTTGTCCTAAGATGATACTTGACTAGGGACTATTTAAGAATAGTTCTTCATCAGATCTCACGATCAAGTCATCTACTTGATTTCTTATGAAGTTTAAGCTTACTATTCTAAGAACAATAATTATATTCTAAAAGAATAAGTTTTGCCTTTATAAAATAACATGATACATGTGAAGGATGTTCATAAATATATAAGTCTCTAGTGCATATTTCTAACACACAGTATCATCTGAGTCTGCTTTTAGCACTGGAGGGCGAGTTCTTGATCCATATCGCAGCTCATTGCATCCTAACACTGTAGAGGCTTTGATTTGCACTCAGAATTGGTTGAAGCCCCTTAAAAAGGTTATTGATTCACAACAGCCTCAATTCATTGATCGGATTGAATCATGTATGTTTAATTTGAATTCTATTTATCATTCAATTGAAAAATTTAAAAATAATGTAAATATGTGTGTGAGTGTTTAATTTTAATACATTATTTTCTTGTTAATAGAGATGTCCGGGATTACAACCTTTGCAGCTATTGAGGAGGTTGGAGTTGATGTCGCGTTTACAACCTTGCAGTAAGACTACATTTAATATCTAAATATTTGCATTATAACCTTGCTTACATTTAACTTCTATTTACATCCAACACTTATTTATGTAGGGGAGATTTGGATGGTTAAATACCCAACAGGAATGAAGGTGATTGGAGCATGGAGGATTGAGGAGACTTATTTTAGAGAGACAATATTCCAATTTCAAAATAATATATGTAATTTGTTACTTTTATAACTTAGTGTATGGTTAATTGGTAATGCACTTGATGTGTAATATTTGTGTATTGGTTTTGTTGTTTGTTGTCTTGATTGTTAATTTTATAATTTGGTGTATGGACAATATGGTAATGTTGCCTGCACTTGATGTGTATTGATTTTGGTTTTGAGCACTTTGTTTAAATTTGTAACAAAATAATGTGTGGTTGAAGTCCATATAAATTGGTAGTTCTATGTATAAATTAGTAGTTCTATATATAAAATAGGTTTTGTTGATTTTTTTTCTATTTTTTTCATTTTTTTCAGATTTTTTTGCACATGGCATGATTTTATTATTATTTTAATAAAACCCGATACCCGACCTGACCCATAGATGGTCAGGTTGGTTCGGTTCGGGTTGCGTTACAAAAAAACTGAAACCGAACCAACCCAAACCGAGGTGAAACTATTGGTTTGGACCCTCATTTACCCTGAACCCGACCCGACCCGACCAGACCCGATTACACCCCTAGCCAAAAGGGTACACTTCTCTTGATCTATATATTAGTATTAAATTAAAAATGCAATGGAAATAAAAAAACAAAGCATAAGTCATATTGTAATAATATTTAAGGTTTAAGATACCGATCTATTATAGATTTTGGAAGACCTCTTTGAAGACAACATTGGCAGTGGTGTTTAAGGCTCCTCCTTTATCAGTGGGATAAGATAAGCAACATGTAGTTTTTTCTGTTTCATTCTTAAGATAGATATCAATTTGTCTTGTAAAAGATAGCTTCTGTTTTGTTATATAAATTATTCTCTATTAGTTCAACTCTAGTATGATAAAAAAATATTTAAAATTTTTAACAATATTCTTAGCCTCAATGCTCTTCCAGTCGTGATTCGATTTCTGATACTCCTCTTTTCTTTTGTAAAAAACAAATTTAAATATTGCCTCTCGTGAAAACTGAATTTTTATCTTTAATTTATTTTTAAATTAATTTTTATCTTTTATATGATTCAAAGTTGAATGTGATGTGCTTTTTATTTCAAAACCTCATTCGATAATAGAACATATGCACAACAACACTTTCCTAATTAATTAGTATATCAATTTTATTTTATTTTTTTAAGTGTCACTTTTATTTTTAATTTTCTATAAAAAAATATTATTAAAAACAGTTTTAGTAGGATTATGTTAAAATTAGTCATTTGAAATTAATTAAAAAATAATGATAAAGTTAGTTTAGAGTAAAATTCAAGTTTCAAATAATTTAATATTGTTATTCTATTTCAATTGTAAAATTTTATAATTCAAATAACTGAGTTTTCCTATAAAAAATATTTTTAGAAACAATTTTAGTAGGATTATGTTGAAATTAATCATTTGAAATTAATTAAAAAATAATGATAAAGTTAGTTTAGAATAAATTTCAAGTTTCAAATAACTTAATATTGTTATTCTATTTCAATTATAAAATTTATGTTTATTTTCATCAAATAATCTTTAAAATTAAATTGGATTTTCCTCACTTGAAAAAACATAAAATTATATCGATATACACATTAATTAATATCAAGTAGTTTTCTGATTATGAATCTTTATAGAAATTATATTTAATTTTTTTCTTCATTTATCCTCTTTTAGTTCATAAAGTTAATTTAAAAATATTTAATTTTAAATTGTATAAATGTATATGTTTAACTTTCTTCTCAAATAAGAAAATGTGAGAAATAGAGATAGTATTAGGTTCTTCCGGAAGAAAGAGTTATTAGTTTTGAATTATACATCGAAATCCTAAAGAATTATAACTCGTTGTAATCCTTCAAATATTGACAGTATCAAACAAAAAAGTGAAAAGACGACATAAAATATTAAGATGAATAAAAGTACGTATACAATAACTAAATCAACAATGTAAAACGAAATTATAAAGATAGGTTAAACAACACAAGGAAATATGTAATTGTATCTCAATGAATATCCAACATAGAAATCATTGTAACATTTTTTTCATTCAGTTTTGATGTACTTGATGAATTTAGTGGTGGAAAATTGATCGACCCTCGTTGATTTCCTGAGCTACAAATTCATCAGCTGCCAATCTCTTAGATGGAGTTAGACAATCTATTTTGGTAGGATCAAAATCACCCGTCATAGATAAAGATTGCTGAAAAAAACATAAAACATATCAGTAACTTACAAATACTTTGATGAATCAAATAAAAATGTAATACATAAACAAATACTTTGATGAATCAAATAAAAATTTAATACATAAATATTTTGACTTACACTCTCATGTAGTTCAAATTCCTTAAGTGATGAGCATGTAGACTTCTTTTTCTGATTTGTGACAGCATCCTAAACATTGAATAAATGTTAATCAAAACTGAAATAGATAATATTTTAAGTGTTTAAATTGGTTAGTAATGTATATATATACCTCATAATTTGGAATTTTTTCAATTATAGATTCAATAATATTTGGAAGCTCAGAAATCTCCATGACAGAATAGTGTTTGTATTTTGGAAGGACCTTGATTTTGAAAGCTAAAATCTTTCCTAGAATTGAATCAACAGCCCAAGGAATAGCCATAGGATCCAATTCTCCTTCCTGCCAATGTAAAAAGAAAGATATTTGAAATTTTAAATAGCAATTTAATTACACACACGGAGAATAAAAATTAAAGTTGTATACATACCTCTATCAATTATTTTTTAAGGTCATGAGCACTTTGGTTGAGCAGTTGATAACATTGTGTGTCCCATAAAATAAATTTTACATTATCTTCATTCTGGGATACTTCTAATTCCAACCTAAATCTAAAAGTAAAGTTGTATAGGCAATTATTACAATAATATATATATATATATGTATAAATATATAAAATTAACAGGTAGAAATATGTCACATTAGTAGAGTAATAACCTTGGATTTGTATGTAAGTTTAGCTTGCCACAAAATTCACATGTGTAAGGCACAATTGAGGAATTGGATTTCTTCTTGCAGTTAGTGCATGCTTTCTCCATCCATTAGCAACAAATATTTTCTCAATTCTTCCCACGGTTAGACAATAACATTCCTAATTGAACACAAAATAAAATGAAAACAACATTTAAATATTTATACTATATTTACCTGAACATGTTAACACATTATTAATTGAATACCTGCTTTAATTGCTTGATTTCCATCAAACTTTTAATTTCTAAATCTTTGTCAAAACTATTTTGAGAAGTAATTAGAGATGAAGAAAAAAACTGAGTCATCCTTTTACTATATGAATCATTATCTCGAGTGTTGTCCAAGCTATAAATCATGACAATAAAAAAAATCAGTGAGTCCATTATAATAAATTTAGCACAAATAGGTAGAACTTGTATACATACATGCTCCTGTATTTTATGATCTCTTCCATATCTTCATTGATAAAAAGCTTAGAAGCATACATAGAGTTTTGTATACTTATAGGAAATTTACCTAATAAAATATGGAAACTTATTAAAAAATATATTCCTTTTAAAAAATGAAAACCAATTCTGAAATGTAAGGTTAAAATATAAAAGATTAGATGCTTCTAACCCTTTGGTTCCTTGATCTTGGTAAGTGTCAACAACACAATAATAGGTCCAGAATCATGATTTTCTAGGAAACTTAGCAATTGACTTGCATATTCCTCCCAGAGTGTGCAATTTAGTGTATTGCTACTGAGTGATACAAAAGGGATAAACTTAACTTAAACAATCTTATAATGTGAAAATGAAAAGTTAGGGGAAATGGTAAATGAATATTTGTACCCATTTACCTTTGATCTTTCATCAAAACAACAATTCTCTTTGGTGCACTATTATGCTGATTTTATTGAATATCAACAAATTCACCTATGATGTCCAATAGTAAAGACAAAAGTTACATGTAATTTTCAATGACTATAAATAAAACTAAAATATTAGGTTGAAAGCCAACGTACCTACTAAGATATCCGGGCAAACAGATCCACCTATAATATCTTCAAAGGTAGTGAAATGATAAACATTACCAACAATTTAAGGATAATCACGTTCTTGTGCTATTGTTCCTCTCATGAATGATAACTTGTAGGGATGGTTACATGTCTTATAATGACCGGGTCTCTCTATGGTACACAAAACTGAGTTTGTGTACCAATACACAAGATATTTGACCGCCACGTGTACGTAGTTGAAATCCTATCCAGATATCCGCACCCCTGCCAGGTCTTGGCGTCTTGCCAAAAGTTCTTTTCGGAAAAACCCCTCCTGCAATTGTTGATGTGTGTTCCATGGCCATCATCTTCCTTGAATAATTTATCACTTCGATAATATTTTGCTCATTTCCTCCAATAATTTTTTTTTGGTCGTAAATACGTGGGTCTTTATTTTTTGCTCCAATAATTTTTCTGGATATGTACATTTGCAATGTCTTTTAGTAACTATGTCAAGAAAACTAGAAAAGCCACTGTTGACTATTAACAAAAGACATGACAATTTATTAAATCAAATATGGTTAATATATATTTTTCTGTATAGTAAATCATTCCAGCGAGACATAATGGTCATTATTTATTTTTCTGCTTATTAATATATTTTTTTGATAAAATTCCTATATATTTCTATTTTAATAATTATTAAATCATAGTGGTCATGATCAAAAACAAATCCGTAACAAATATATAAAGACATAAATATTATTAAATATTAATTATCAAATATAAAACATCTATATATATATAATAAAATATTAATTAAGTATTAAAATTACTATACTAAAATACTAATTATCAATCATTACTTAAAAAATTAACTTGAACATATTAAATAACACTAGTAAACATTAGTTATTAAAATTCTTTTATATATATATATATATATATATTACATTGATTTTATACTATCATCTAAGATTTAAGATATTAATATAAAATATTTCATACAATGAATGTTTATAATTTTAAAAGATCTTTATTTAATACTTAGAAGAAAAATATCAAATGATATTATGATTGAATTAAAATTAGTAATAAACTTATTAAATAAAAAATATATAGAGGGTACAAATTATACAAGTTTTCATGTCTTATAAAATACTAATAGACAATTTTTAGTACAGTCCCTTTCTTTGAATTAAACACTCACTAATAATTTCACCTAATGCACTCCTCCACATTATTATGGGGCGCACCAAATCAAAATCCATCAATAGACAGGGTTTTCATTTCCTTAAACCCTAACCTTTATGGATGGATTCTCCCACTATGCTGTAGTATCCGACCAATCACGAAATATTCCAGCCAATATACCCAATATCACGAATCATTCCAGCCACCCATGTAGAATCTATCACAAGACATGGTTATCATTCCCTTCAAACCCATCATGCACAAATGAATTCCATCACCGTGTCATTCTTCCCAATCGACCATGAATCATTCTAGACCTCACACCCAAAATCAACCTGCCCAAATGGTTGTACAAAATGATTTCTCCCTAATTTTTCCATGAAGTAAATATTTTTCCTTGAATCTATATTTTTTTCCATTAAATAATTCACCAGAATTTCATTATACATAAAAATGCTTATACTTGGTTTGTAGGATTCTAATGCACTCCTCCACGCTATTATGAGCGTCATCCATGCATAATCCATCACTACACATGGTTATCATTCCCTCCAAATCCATTATACACGAAAGGATTCCCCACTATGTCGTCTTGCCCAGTTGACCATGACTCATTCCAATCTCCACACTTGACATTAGTACCCCCTAAATGGTTACCCAAAATGTTTTTCCCAATTTTTTGCATGAAAGAAGTAATTTTCCTATAATTTCCATTTTTCACTAATTCACCATAATTACATTACACCTTGGAAAATATCCAAACTATATTTCTAGGAACATCATGTACTCCTCCACCCTAATATAGGGTCTACTCAGGTAGAATAAATCATTGAAGTATTAAGCCACTCACTTGGATGTATACTAATATTAGGGTTTAGTATTTAAACCCATACATTTAAGATCGGTTCCCCTTAGCATGTCGCCCTGCATAATCGACCACAAATGAACTCGACCTTCACACCCAATATTAGTCTCCCTAAACGGTTTCCCAAAGTGATTTCTACCAAAATTTTCCATGAAAGAAATAATTTTCCTATCATTTTCATTATTTTCAACTAAATAATTCACCATAATTATATTACATATCGAAAAATATCCAAACCTAGATTTTAACTATTTCATGCAATACACCACAATACTATTGGGGCCACTCAGGTATAATCAATCACTACACAAGGATATCATTCAATTCAAACCTAACATTTACAAATGGAATCCCCTATCATACCGTCCTGCCCCAATCGACCACGAATCTTTCCAATATCCACACCTAATATTACTCCCTCAAATGGTTGTCTAAAATGAATTTTTCCATTTTTCATAAAAGAAATTATTTTCCTTTAATCTTTATTATTTATTCACCTTAATTAAATTATACATAAAAAATTATCGGATACAAGGCTTTCATGCACCTAATGCATTCTCACACACTATTGTTTGGGCATTCAGTAGACTCAATAAGTGGAGTATCAAGTCACTCACTTAGATATATGTGTGACATTGGGGTTTACTACCTTAAACCCTTACAATGGCGATTGGTTCCACTTAACCTGTGGTCCTGCACAATCAACCACAAAACATTTCAATCTCCACACCCGACATTTCTTAATAACATAATAAAATAAAAATAGAAACAAGTGCTAAATAAATGAATGTCATATTATCATTAAAATAATTTTCTATAATCAAACCAATTTTAAATTTTCAACAATAATTTTTTTTTAGCATACCAGTATAATTTATATTTCAATTTATTTTTATAACCATTATTTTTTTAAATTATTATGTCAATTTTTAAATTATGATTATCCTATTTTATACTTTACAGAATACACATATGATACATAGGATACTTGTTCACTTAATATTAAAATTCAAAAGTAAATGAAAAATGAACATATAAATTACATGCCACAAATTATCATCAAAACAATTTTTTATTATTACATTAATTATCAATTTTTCTGAATAAAATATTTAAAATATAAATTTTTATATTTCACAAAAAATAAAATGCTTGCTAATGTTACTAAAATAGTTGGTAAAATTTGTCTAGAATAATTTGTTTATTAAGTAATTTATTAGGTAAAAATTTAAAATATGATAAATTTTAAATATAATATTTTTAATATTTAAGTTATTTTTAGTATTTTATCAAATAAATTTTAAATTATTTTGTTTTTATTTTAGTCCCATTCAAATAGTTTTTTGAAACACTTATAATTTAATTTATTACATTTCAATATAACAGTTAAATTTTAAGATCCATTAAAATAGAAAAATAAATAAAAAAACGTGGCATGATCTGCAATGCCCACCTTAATTATTAAGTACAGTAAAAATTGACAAATAAACTTTACGTTAATTATTTATAGTTATAAAAGATTAAAGAAAATAAATTTGAATGAAAAGAAAAATGATAGAAAAGATGAACCTAAGCCGTAGAATGATGTCTTACTAGAGCTTTTTATTATATACGTATATTATAATTACACAAGTTTTTTTTTTTTTTTTTTTTTTATTGACACCCATCCTTCCGAAAATTTGAATAGTCGTGTTTTTGTCTGCAAAATAGAAAAATTTAGCAAAAGGGTTAAACGAATGAATAAGCAACCTGCATAAACTGACATGTCATCATTCACCGGTCTTCCATTTCAGCCGTTTAATTATAAAATCAATAAATCAACGTTCCATAAAACTTGTGTATCAGTACAAGTTTTTCTGTTTGTGTACCATAAAATTTTCCTATAATGATCAGTATTATCTTTTACTTCAAAATTTTGGAAAACAAATTATTACCCTCTTCAAGTATAGTTTTTCATTTATCAATATCATTATCTTTCACAATAGCTTGAATTTTACCACCTTATAACAAATATTAAAAAATCAATCATACCAAAGATTAGTATGACTATTTAATAGAAATCTTAAAAGAAATTATGTAGAATTTAATAAAGAGCACTACCTTTTCATCCATGAAAATCATCTCAATAAAATTTGATTTCTGAAAACTTGTATGCCACAAAAATTTGTAATTCTAATTGCTACTTTCCAGCTTTCCTTTGTGTTATTAATTTCTTCAATTAAGCTAAGCTTACGTGCCATACCTAACCACTGAAGTTGATTGAGCAGATGATTAAGAAAAAGAGGAGAAAAAGAGTGACTTTCTGAAGAAAAAAAGGTGACTTTCGGAGTAAGATTAAACAAAAGAAAATAGAGATGCTTTTATATATATAGTAACTGCCTGGGTGTAGTTTTTTACTTTACAAAACCTATACGTGGAGTGTAGCTTTTTATCCTGATAATATGCAATTATTGGAGAAGTTTATGCATATTAGTGTGCAGTTATTGAAGATTTTTTAGCAATATTCATGTGCAGTTAGATTTCGCATATTAGTGTGCAGTTTTTTTTAGCAATATTCATGTGTAGTTAGTTTTAGCATATTAGTGTGCACTTATTGGAGATTCTTTAGCAATATTTGTGTGTAGTTATTTGAGAATTGTTAGCAAAATATTTGTGATCAGTTACAATGATGCAGTGAAATATTTGAAAATTTAAAGGGTTAGAAATGTGTGAGAATGTAGCAAAACAAATCTAATCAGTTCCAGGATATGATAAAAATTGAAAAATGAAAAACAACGTGTAAAGTTAAGTGCGGTTTTTATATTAAAATATTAAATAAAAGAATATTTAAAAATTGTTAAAAATTGAAAAGTAACGTGTAGTTTTTTTTTTTTGTTTAACCAAAAGTATCTTTCTTTTTTCCATCGACAACTTGAACCCGAGACCTTACTTAAGGAGAATTAAGCATGTACCACTTAAATCAACTCCTGTTGATTAAAAGAAAACATTTATTTAAAGAGAAAGAATTGTGTGAGAATGTGACACGTATTTATAAAAGTAGTGAGTTTTTGTATTATAATAATAAATAGATTGATGAGGTAATAATCACCTGCGTGATGGTATTCTTCATGGGTAGCAATATTGTTTAAAAAAATTTAAAGGCTAAAAATTAAAAAAAAAAAAAGTAACTAAGTCAGAATCTGTGGTGTTCACTACTGAAGAGCTTTAGCCGTTTAGGGTTCCTTCCTCCCTTCTTCCCCGCCACTCTCTTCTTCCCGCCGCGGTACATGCGCAGAGATCTGGGCCACCAAACGCCAGACCAGCAGTCCGCGCGCAGATTGGAGCGTGTTTTGAGCGAACTCAATTATATGTTCTCCGTTTGCAATATCTTGTCATCATTAGAGGACTGACACGATGGTTTGGGTCTCAGATAATCCACAATATCCCTTGAATGATAATGCTTTTAGTGCTATTGGTACAGTCACATATTTAGCTTTCACCATTATATGCTTGTGCATGAGTTTCTGATATGAGATTTATTGCATTTTGCTTCCACTTATGTAGGCTAAGGTAGCAGGAAGAGAAGACTAAGGGATTTCATGGCAGGCAGTGGCCTGCCATCTTTGGGTCGTGTGAAGCTCACTGATTTAGTTCCTTCGGAAGGGTTACCATCTGATTCCTATAAATTATCAGTTTCAATTTTGTCACAATCACTAGCTCAGTTTTCAGCTGTCATTATCCAGTTTCCACCAAGTGATGGGGCTCTTCTAAGATCTGGTTTAGAATCTGCTCGCCTCTATTTCCATCAAAGAGAAACGTACCCACCTGCTGATATAATCCATACTAGTGGTGAATCTCCTGAGTGGTGCAAAACATCTGGTTATTATGCAGATCCTCATTTGTGGCAAGAAACCTATGATTATAGACCAGGTCTGACTCCTTCAGAACCGAACAACTCAATTGAGTTCCCTCCAGCAGGTTTGCCAGATATATTTGCTTTATTTGGAAAAGCAGCAAGGGATATTCTGGATGCAATTTGCTTCCATTTGAATTTGCGCAGCTCTCCATTTGCAGAAATACTGGATAATGTTCCCCTCAGAAACAGGGAAATTTCATCTTCAGTCTTGTCTGTTTGCTGTCATGCAAGGCCATCATTTCAGGCTCCACAAGCACAACATCATAATATAACTACTCAAGAGGATGGCCAATTGATAATGTACCCTGACAATGATCACCAAGTTGATAAAAGCTTGATATCTCTTGTCAAGTCTGACAGGGCAGGTTTACATGTAAGAGACTTTCAAGGTCGGTGGATTCTTGTAGATGGAGATTTGGGGCCTCAAGAAGCTATTGTTTATCCTGGGCTTGCTCTCCATCAAGCAACTGCAGGATATGTAAACCCTGCATTGCACAAAACTGATATTAATATGGAGGCTAATATGTATGGACGATGTTCTTTAGCCTTCAAACTTTTGCCTAAATCAATGACCAATCTTGATTGTTCAGAAATGAGGGCGGCAGGTTATGGAATTGAAGCTCAGTTCCAGCTTCCCGTTCCAGTGGATGATTTTATGCAAAGATCTCATCCAACTGATCATCTCTTTAACAGGTCTGGATTCCAGTGCTTCAATTTCCAACCAACACATGATGGTATGTAGCATTTAATTATAATTGGAATCTAATTCATTATTGTAGTCAACTTATATTCTTCAAAACTTAATTTATGAACATGCTTAATTTTGAATGATGCATGTGTTGATTTGCAATAGCTGTAAGGTTTCTAGAATTTTGATGAAAATAAAATTAGGAAAAGATTACTGTTCCCAACTGTTGGACCTTTTCTATTTTCAAATGAGGTTGTGCTAAAAGATGTTTATTAGATTCCTCCAATCATGGAAAGAACTAGAATGAGAAAATTGAAAGGCCAATGAATGCTAAACTTTTTTTTTTTTTGCATGGTGGGAGGGATGGCAGAGCAAAATAAATTGTTCTGGCTGCTAGAAGAGTTTGTAAAATGTTGAATTTCTTGTTTTTCATTTTCTGACCGTCATTACGTCAGGGATAGGCATCTTGCACACTACATGAGTGCTTGACAGTGTTTTCCTCGTATTGCTTTATTTCGGTAAAACTGATATTGCCTGATTCTAATGAATATCAGAGAAAATAAAAAAGAAAAAACATAAAAAGAAACAATTCCAACTTATTTTCTGCAAAGAAATGCTAGTAACACATTCTTTTCAACACACTTTTTATTATTGGGTGAAATTCATGTATGTCTCACCAATAGGGGACTGGGTCCCACTTGATTTAGTGGGATCCTTATGAAATTTATCCAATAATAATGTGTTACCAACATTCCTAATTTTCTTTACATCATATGGTAGAACCATAGTCACATAATTCGCTGACTTCCCCTGAGAACCGTGAATTGGTACGCACGTACCAATTCGCAGTGCGTTTGCGAATTGGATTGCTAATGGGGATGCATCAATTCGTAAGTTAGTCATAGTCATCCTGAAGAAGGTGGAGCAACAAAGAAGACTCATTTTTTGTTGAAAAAAGAAAGCCGAAGATGAAAGGGCAATACAGTGGAAGATGGGAAGAGTGAGAGTATTCTGTATTAGCTTTTCTTAGGGATGATGAAGATGATGGGAAGTGGGAGGGACACAATGATACATGTAGAAAAAGAAAGGTAAAGTGTGTGGGTAGATGTAGAGTTCACGTGACACAATGACATTGAGAAAGAGAATCAATTCACAAAAAATGAGATTGGAATGGGAAGCCGCTTTTTGAATTAACTCAACCTAAAATAATTAAATTAATAGTTTCTATAAAAATTATATTAGTAGTGTTTCACTTCTAAAATTAAATCAAACTGATTTTTTATAGAAAATAAAAATGGTAATAGAAAAGTTAGTAGAAAAAAATTATTGATAAGTATTAGAATAACTATTAACCTAAATAGTGTATTAATTATGTATACCCCCAACGTACCGCATTCTTCGTAGGGTAACGTACCGCGTACCTGAATCCGTACCATAGTTATCAATCCTGGATAGCGCCACGTAGCGGCTGACCCCCAAAATGCTATAGTGGTATAGCGCATAGCGGGATGACCGCTATTCTGAATTTTATGCTACAGGTTAGGTAATTTATACTGAATTTATATGCTACAGGTTAGGTAATTTATACTGAATTTATACTGCCCAGTGAAAAATGTAACCCGGATAAGAATGAATGTTTGGGTCTTTGAGGAAAAAAGAAGTGGCAGAGGAGTGGGGTACAGAAATGTGAAAGGAGGGACAAGAAACAGGGGGAAAAACCTGACTAAGCTGCTGGACAGCAGCAACAGAAACACAGAACCTTCAAAACAGAAGCAGAGGAGTCTCCGGAAGCCGCTGGAATGATTCTCCGGAGAGCCGCCGGAGAAACGCGCAGATGGTGGTCAGAAACAGAGGGTGGGTCGCGGCCTCGTGGGAGTGAGGGCTGAGAGAAGAAGAGGGAAAATGTCGTGAAATGGGGGGAGAATAGAAGAAGTCCTTAAAGCAGAAGTTTTTTCACACAAAAAGTCTGAAATACACCCCCATAAAAGGCATTTGAACAGTCACTTTTTGAGGGCATTTTTGGCATTTTTCATTCCTTCAGCATAGCGGCCAAATAGCGCTGCTACGGGCCGCTATTTGCACTGCTATAGCGGCCACTACAGTGAAGTGCAACGCTATGAAGGCCTGTATAGCGGCAGGGGGCCGCTCCACGCCGCTATAGCGCGCTATTAACTACCCTGACCCGTACCACGTACCGGAGAGTATTGCGAACCTGGTGACTATGGGTAGAATCAAGTCTAAAATGTGATGTGACTTCATCCTTTTGTTATGTGAAGTATCAGATCCCAACATAAGTTAAGTAATGAATAAAAGGATGTTGTCCTCCATGAATTAATGGATGAAAGGAAATGAGTATATTTAAGTTGTGTATTGAAGTGGCTTCCAGGACCTTGAAGAGAATTTGTAAGGATATTGCAACTTGGTCACTGGAGATACAAACTTAATAATGATTTCCTGGGAAGATATTCCCTCATGATCATTACTTGTAGTAACTATATCATTCACATAAACTATTAGATAAATACAATGACCACATGGAGTATGTTGATTAGAAACTAAATGATCAACTTTACTTGATGCCATACCAAATTCCTGCACAACAATACTGAAAACCAAGTTTGAGGAGACTATTTCAATTCATAAAGCTATCATTTCAATTTGCAAACCAAGCTCAGCTCCCTTTGAGCAACAAATCCCAAGTGGTCTTCTTCAAACTCATCATAAGGTAGGTATTCTTAATGTCTAGCTGATGCAATAGCCAATGCCCAATATCTGCCATAGCAAGAAAAATCTGAACAGACTTATCTCCAACTTGAATGGAAAAGGGCCTCACTTGTAGTTTTAGGAAGCGGAGCATAAGGAAGACAACTTGAATGGGTTTGACTCGTTGAGTCAACTTGTTTAACTCGCCATTTTTATGGGTTGGGTTACACATATTAAGCCACTAACCCACTCAGGCTGTGGCCTGTTGTTTTACCCCCCCCCCCCCCCTCTCTTCTGAAGGCACAAACTGAATTTCATTATTCCCCAATCCCTATTGCCTTTACCAACTCATTTTTAACAAGTCAACCTGTCCCTTCCTAGTTTTTGTTGGTATGGTGGTGGGGTGAGCGTGTCAACCTGCTTTGCCATTTCACACCTTCATTTGAATGAGTAGAGGTGTTTGGATGGGAAATCTAGCCTGAAGATGACTGGAAGAAGGGTCGAGTATTTTTTAGGTCCAGAGCTTGCAAGCTCTAGTACCAACTTGAGATGGATCAAAGGATTTTTGAATTGGTTGATGAAATCCTCAGCATGGTTAATCATACATACATGAATTAGAATCTCCAATATTAGGAAATTAGAAAAACAATACAAGTCAATTTGTAATTATGTCCAAGAAATATATGCCCGTGATGCAACCCCTGAATAGGAGATTTGCCAACAATTTAGCTCAAAGGAATGACTAGATGAAATGAACCTTCAGGCACTTGATCAAAATGCTTATTTGCCTAAATAAGGATAAAAGGAAAGGTAAAAAATTCATAAATTTTGCACTTAGATTATTTTTCAAGCAGAACTGTAACTTACCATTTGCATATATTTTGAAATATAAACTTAAATGTCCATATTTATGAGTTTGACTGTATTTATGTTGAATTAGTGTCTGTTCTGCTTTGAAAATAGTCCTTAGTGGAAAGTTTTTAACGACAGGTCCTTGGATCGATGAAATGCTGGTACAGGATCTATGAAGACTATGATGCGGAGGAGGAAGCCCAATCCTAAAAGCAAACCTCTGCCACCTTCCAAGAGGTTAAGGCTTGAGGCACAGAGAGTTTTGAAAGAAAGGGTCCAAGACATTGCAGATAAGAAAGGCATCAAGCTGCGATTCTGTAATCTCAAGGAATGTGAAAGTCACATTCACGCCCTAGATAGCCCATGTGCAAATATACGAATGGAGATAGGGTGGCCACCTGGAGTACCATTTGTCCATCCCCATGATTTGCCTAATAAGGCAAAGCTGGGTTTTCTTGAGGCATATGAACCTGGTTGGACAGAAGCCCATCAAAACATGGACAGGCTAGTCAACACTCGGATAACTTTAGCTGTAACTCTCCTTTTGCAAGTTTCATGTACATGTGACCATGCATATTCTTGTTTAAATTTATATCCGTCGAGTCAAATAGTTTATGATGTATTTAAAGCTGAGGATATGCATATTTTGTTTTGGGGGTGATATCAAGGTTAAGGGAAGTTGCAGCTTAACACAAATGATTAATTCACATAATTGTAATTAACTGAATTATCTTCATCACCCAATATGTTCAATGGTGCAGAATTTCACTTATATCAACATTTTGAGAACTCTTAATTACACATTGAAAGGACCATGGACATTAGGAAAGAGTGAAGAGTTGAATGAATGGAAAATCCATATAAATCAGTAGACTTTCATCCCTTATGGATGCTAAGTAAAATGAAAGATCAAAAACAGGAAGTGCAGCTTGTCAATAGGCACTTGAAATCCAGTTATGTCATGATAAGTGGTTGATAGAAGAATCAGAACAAATGTTGTGGTAGTATAACTGTGACATGCATTGCCTAGATTTACATGAAGGGCTCTTAGTGTAAGCACAACAGTGAGATTCAGAACAAGTTTACTTGACAATTTGAGATCTGAATTATGACACTTTCTTGAACTGTGTAGAATAGTACTATTGGATGCATTTATTTTTGTTTGTTTCAGGTCTACTTAACATCTGAGAAGTTCACAATCTGTGTTGTTTTATGATTAATTTAACAATTAAATTATGTTTTCTTTCTGATGATATTAACAGATTGTGTACATGTTCTGGTGAGTGCAGGAATCAGTCCCCCTGATTTCCAACATATGGGCAACATATGATCAGGTTGTGAAGGTCTTATGAGGATAAACCTATAGTTCTCTGTGAACCTCTGAACCTATTGGTGGCTAGGTTTTAGAATTTATACCTGCTCTTTGTTTGTATATGCCATCGTGCAGCTTTTGAAGCAGATGAAAGAAAGAAACGTGCTGCATTGATTTCTATAGATGTTATTATAGATTTCTTAGAACCTCTTAGGATTATGGACGCCAATCCAATCAAAATGAAGGGTAGACAGAGATGAACTTGAAGTTCAAGCTGATGGAAGTCTTGTTTTCCAGTATCTACAAAGTGGATTTGGCTCTTCTAAAGTGAGAAAGTCACTTTAGAGGGTAAAGTAAGTAATTATGACCATTGATTTAAAAATCAACGGTTAAGATTGTGATCACATACATGCATATGTATGATAAATTATAAAGTTTTTTTAAATCTCAGCCATTGATATTCAAATCAATGGTAAAAATTGCTTACTTTCTAAATCCCTATAAAATGAAGAGGATGGCAGGTTACAGATTATTAGAATAATTATGAGCTTCTCTTGCTCGATCATGAATATGCACATATCATCCATTTCCTCCTGGAGGAAATGCAGTGACTGTCTGCAACATGTTTATGTGCAAGTGTGCAACCTATTGTCCTCATGTCAAGCTTAAAGAAAGTAATTCAACCTGTGTGTGAAAACGATAGCTTTATATGGTGAGATAGCATTGCAACCTTGTCCATTTAGTTTCTTTTAATTATGGAGCTGTATTCTGTTACAATGCTATGTGAAGCTGTAGCTTGATATGCCCGATTATAATTGTAAAATCAAAGGCGGTGCATACCAAGAGGCATGATCTTTCATTGCTCTGAAAATCGCTCAGAAATGTCTCGAACATATTATCTCCCTCAGAATTTCTTACTCATTTATTTTCAGTCATACTTATAAAAGAAAGAACGTGTTCTGGAAATTGCAATAGCAAACTGAATAATCCTAAAGTTTTGGTCTTGGACAGTTGGACTTGACTTCTTGTATGGGAATATGGGGAGGGAGGAAGTTGCATTATAGAGAATATAGCATGAAATTGTAATGTTGATTAAAAAAATTGAGAGAATAGTTTTATAATAAATATAAATAAATGTACTTAGATTTTATCACAATCCTAGTAATTCATCTTTTGATTAACAATTATAATTTGTACTTTCTTTAAAATACAATAATCTTTTATAGGAGTCAATATTTTTTTTGTTCTTAGGGCCTATTTGATATCCCATGCAATGATTAATAGTAGATGTAAGAGAATCTCCAACTTCAACGTAGTATTTTTTTTTTTAATTTTCACACATGTGATCATCTTATTTTTAACTTCAACAACCCTTCTCTCCAACCAAACATTTTTTAAAATTTTATTAAATGGGCTCCATAAGTGATTATACATCTTTATATTTCATCAATATTAATTTTTATTAATATAATAATTACCTTGATTATGAAAAAATTATAAAAAACAAGAAAATCATGTGTAAATATTTTTTTATGGAATAAAAAGTTGAAAACTAAATATGCGAATTTTCACTAATTCAAATTTATTAAAAATGATGAAAATTATTTAAAAAATTGTTTTCAATTTTGGTCACATTTATATAAATGTTGGTCCAATGGCTACATTCATGTGTTAAAAAGCAAAAAAAAGAAAAAAATGCCCCAAAATGTTCCATCAACGGGATTTTTTTTTGTTATTATTATTACGTGCGGCCCAATTTGGAAACCCATTGAATCTAACTTTTTCTTATATTTTTTTCTGTAAATATCATAGAAAAAGGTCAAAATTTTGAATTCTTTTGGACCCAATTTAGATTAAAGACCCATTAAACCAGAAATATTGATTAGTGTTGGTCCCAATTACCTTTTCCATATTTTTCTACCTCCAACACTGTGCAGTTATATGTATTCTTTCATCGTTTCATTGTCCCATACTCCCACTGCACCGTTTTTTGTTTTACCGGTCCCCCTTGTCCCTTTTTTTATCCTCCAACTCTTTTACTATCCTCTACCATCTCTATTCAATGCTGGCCCACACTGTCCATGTAGCCACTAAGTTGTTTTTTTTTGTTCCGGTTGTTTTTTTTTCTACTAGTGCTACTATTTTAAAATTTTTAGAGGAGTAGAAATAGGTCAAACAAAGCAAAAGGAGGTTGATATTACATGGAATAACTGTGATGCTATTCCACCACACAAGCTTTGTGTCAAATGCAAGTATTGTTCACATACTTGCTGGGATGGTATTGTAAGAATGAAGCATCAACTTGTTGGAACAAGAGAGAATGTTAGTGCTTGTACATCTATTCCAAATGAAGTGAAAGAGATGTTTATGAAGTTGTTAGAAGATAAACAAAAGGCTAAACTAGTCAAGAATTTTTTTGAAGAGGGTACCCAAGATGCTAGGAATGGGAAGGGAGGAAGTTCAACACCTATGAAGCAAAATACAATGAATGAGGTGTTGAAAGATAGAGATTTGGTGATTCAAGACATTTTCAAATGCATCTATGACAATGCTTTACCTTTCAATTTGGTAAGAAGTCTCTTGTTTATTCAAATGCTTACATCTGTGGGTGAATATGGAAGATGTTTGAAACCTCCTACTTATCATGAGGTGAGGGTGTCTTGCTTGAAAAGGGCAATTGACAATGTCAAGCAAATTTGAAGAAGTACAAGATTGAATGGGAAAAGTGGGGCTGCACTTTCCAAGTGGATATGTTTTCCTAAAATATGTTGACACTAATGATGTTATCAAGGATGCTAAGCAAATGTTTGAGTTATTGGACTCCATGATAGAAGAAATTGGGGAGAAGAATGTAGTGTACGTTGTGACAAATGGTGCTTCGAATCTTGTGGTTGTTGGTAAGATGTTAGAGGCTAAGTGAACCAAATTATTTTGGTCCCCTTATGCAGCTCATTGCCTTGATATATTTTTAGAAGATATTAGAAAATTTTGGTATTTTATAATACCATTACAAATGCAAAAAAAAAAAAAAAATTGGTCATAACTTTCATTTATAAGCACACATGGGTTCTAAACTTATTTAGAAAGCATTCTAAGGGAAAGGAATTAGCTAGACCAACAGTTATAAGGTTTGCAACTACTTTTCTCACCCTATAGTGTATAATGCAACAAAAGAATGCCCTTCGATCTATGTTTTCTTCAGAGAAATTTGCTACTAGTAATTATGCTAGTAAAAATGAGACTAAACAAGTGATGAATACAATTTTATGTGATGCTAGATTTTGGAAATCCATCCAATATTGCTTGAAATGTGTGACTCCACTTGTAAAGATTTTAGGGCTTGTAGATGGAGACTCAAAACCTGCCATGCCATGTATCTATGAGGCTGTGGATAAAGCTAAAGAACAAATATCTACAAACTTAAAAAATCAAGATTTAAGATATAAAAAAGTGTGTAAGATAATTGATACCCTTTGGAATTTTCAATTACATAGGCCTCTTCATGTTGTTGCCTACTATCTTAATCTTAAGTAAGTATCTTCCTTATTAAGTTTTATGGCAATGGATTGCATTTTAGCAAGTTAACTGAAAATTCACTTTTCCTTATTTTAATAGGTTCCATTATGACAAAAACTTCAATCCGAATAGTGAAGTTTTAATTGGTTTATGAGACCATTGAGAGAATGGTTCCAGATAGAAGAACTATATTTACAATTGATCAACAACTTGATAGGTTCAATACATCCAAGGGACTCTTTGGAAAGAGCATGGCAATAGACACTAGAGAAAGGAAGCAACCTAGTAAGTTTTATATTAATTTTCATGATTTTGTAAAGAGCATGGTAGCCTATATTAACTATTAAGTTTTATTTTTTTTTATTTTTCCCTTTGTTCTGATATCTCTTGGGTAGGAAAGTTATGGTGGAGAGGGAGAAGAGTTACAAAAGCTAGCAATGAGAGTTTTGAGTCTCACTTGTAGTGCTACTACATGTGAAAGAAATTGGAGCATATTTGATCAAATTCATACTAAGAGAAGAAATCTCATAGAGCAACAAAGATTCAATGCTCTTGTCTTTGTCAAGTATAATCTTCAACTTGAGATGAGACAAAAGTTTAGAGAGGAGAAGGGTGATACTTGTGATCCTAAATGTTTATCCGACATTGAATCAGATGATGAGTGGATTACAGAGAAAGAGGATCATTGTTTACCGGTTGATGGCTCATGGATGGATATACATGAGTCCTTTACTTTGGAAGGACCTCCAATCAAGAAAAGGAAGAGAGATATTTGTTAAAACCTATAATTTAGATGTTAGAAATTAGAAGTAAAACTTTAATATTCTGTTGTCATGCTTATTAAGTTTGTGTTTTTCTTATATAGGTCCAAGAAACTTAAATTCCAAGAATGATAAGGGAAAATCTATCATAGGGTATGGGAGTGAAGTTGAAGAGATTATTAGATTTTGGACCCGACCTTAACTCAACCCCAAAAGCTAGCTTGTAAGGTGAGGACTGCTCAAGGCTTATATACCACAATTTGGCCTTATCTCTAGGCAATGTGGGACTCTAACACACCCCCTCACGCCCAGGACTGGACATCTGGAGTGTGGACAACTATACAGGTGGCAGCCCAATAACAACGGATCATCTAGGATAGACTCTGATACCATCTTAGATTTTGGACCTGGGCCTAACTCAACCCAAAAGCTAGCTTATAAGGTGAGGATTGTCCAAGACTTATATACTATTAATTGGCCTTATCTCTAGGCAATGTAAGACTCTAACACACCCTCTCACGCCCATGGCTGGGGATCTGGAGCGTGGACAACTTTACGGGTGGCGGCCCAATAACAAATTAACAACGAATGATTGCCCAAGACTTATATACTATTAAATGGCCTCATCACTAGTCAATGTGGGACTTTCCAACACACCCGCTCACGCCCAGGGCTGGACATCTGAAGTGTGGACACATCAGGGGGTGGAGGCCCAATAACAACGGATCTAGGATAGGCTCTGATACCATATTAGATTTTGGACCCGACCTTAACTCAACCCCAAAAGCTAGCTTGTAAGGTGAGGACTGCCCAAGACTTATATACCACAATTTGGCTTTATCTCTAGGTAATGTGGGACTCTAACATAAATAATTGCAAATGGAGAGTAAGGAGGAGAAGAGCATTCGACGGAGGAGGATGAGGAGAAATAAGTGACATTAATTGATCTTGGAGATGATGAATGAGACACTTAGATTATGACTTTATGATTAAGATTTAAGATTATGTACTAGGATCTAAGCATAGGAATTAGGAAGTAGGATATGCATTTTGAATCAAAAGTTTTCTTGTGCCCTCCTTTCTTTTTACACCTTTCTTTTCTTTTCTTTTGAAATATAAAGAAAAATCTACACCAAGATTTCAGAAACACTACCTGACATTATTATTAAACTAGTTCGAAACCAAATTTTGGACAAATTAAATATAAATTTTTTCAAACTAAACCAAATACAGATAGACAAATTCACAGAATCACAGAACCAGTTGATGAATACAAATAACTCTGATCTACTGATCTAGTTTACTAACCCCGTTCCCCTCTATGCAAACCCAATTATTACACAGTTTTCTTAGAGGAATTATCACTCTAATGTACAATTTCAGAGAAAAAACTTCTGAATGCATTAATATTGTCCTTTTCCCTTCCCCCATTGAATGATCTTCCACTCCCATGCCAGCTAAAAGAAAGCAGAGTCTTGTGCGGATAAGCACCCTGAATTGATTGCATCATACTCATGTGAAAAAACCAAAATTGGCAGTGATTATTGGTCTTCTCAAAGCTGGCCATCAACTGTGTACATCATCTTGAGGTTTTTCATTTACCAACAAACCATGGTCTCCCTCAACTGCGAAATGGTGGTTGATTTTCAAAAGGCAGCTCTACTGGTGTTGCATTACCATAAAACTCTTCCAAATTGTAGAAAGCTCTCTGTTGGGGAAGAAAGATGTGGACAACAACATCACCTGTGATCAAGAAACAATCACAAGGTTAACCTGGATCAGACAGTATTTAAAAACAACACTAATATACATTCCGGATACCAAAGCCTAATGCAAAACTAGTGAGGCCAATGTTTCCATTAATTGGCTGATCAATCTACACCCACTGCACAGGTTGAATTCTTGTCATAAGAGTGGAGAAATGTTAATATATAGGCTTTTGGAATTTGAAGCAATTCATGTTGATTGGTTCAAAAGTTTTTGGTAGGAGCAAAGAGGGCATGTTGGCATATTCTGCATTTGGGCTGCTGATTATGCATCTTGTTTGAGTACAATGTGTAATTTTCCGAAGTTTTGTCCTTGTTGAGGTATCTTTGGTACGGCAATTAGAAGTGCAATGTGCAACTTCAAGGGATTTCTTTGGTAAAATGCAGAGAATTAGAAGGCTTTATTGTATTGGTATACTACTGCTTTTGTGGGCTCTATTCTTTGTTAAATCTCTGACGCGGACATTGTACCTTTCAAGAAAGCACCATTCTCTCTTAGTAATAAAACTTTCTTCTTTTCATCATGAAAGAAACTACATTTAAGGCTATGATTGAGAACTTGGTGAAGTTCTAAAGTAAATTAAGGATAAGTACCCATTTGGGTCATCTTAGGTGGCAGTGCCACATAGCAATTGTTTGACGAAGATTGGAATGTGATTGTACCTAAAGTCTTCAATAAGTGACAAGAATTTCTTTTTGCAGGTAATGCTATTATGGCATGAAGTCACTTACCAAAGTCTAACAGGGTCCATGAGTTGGGTTTTGAGTCTCCAGTTGGAATTTTTCCATATTTCTTCTCAGCTCGATCTCTGATTCTAGACCTGAAATGCAACATAAACAAAAATAAATATATCCTGCTTTTAGCAAAGCAAAGAAAATCCTCAAGCATTGCCAGCTAAATATGAAAAGATCAATGACAGAGCCCATACCCAATAGCATCAATCTGGGGACGAGAAAATGCGGTAGCTATGATAAAAAAACGAGTCCAGTAAACAAGTGGCTTCACAAACAAGACCCTTATATCTGCTGCCTTAACCTCACTTGCAACGGTAGCCATTTCCACAGCAACTAGATACATGACAGTTAACAATTAGATATGTATTTGATACTCAGCAATATAATTCTCTCTCTCTCTCTCTCTCTAGAGTAGATTCATAAAAACAAAAGTAACTGAACAAGTTTTTCTAACAAACACGAGTACACAGAATTAAAGATTTTACAGACAACAAGGGTTAATCTAGATAGTATGTTTTTATTTAAAGAAAAACAATACAATCTTACAGAACAAGGATTCTATGGTACTGAATCTATTGGTATGAGGGCAATTAAAAAAACATAGGAACTTATGACGCAGCACCTCAACTGAGAAGACATATTTGCATAGTAGATTTTCAGCAGAGTGGATTTTCTACTAAGAAGCACAGTCACAGGAGATTGACACAATTACATGATAATATTTGAAGTGTCCTTTGTCCCTTCACACATACACTTGTTCAAGAATGATGTCATTCAGCTAAGATCTACCAAATTACCTCCATGTTCACATATTAACATGACCTTTTACAAACAACAGCTACTTGCTCAAGAATGAAGTCAGAAACTCAGAATTGCACATAACTGCATACATAACTCAATCTAAGCTAACAGCAATATGTTGGAGTGGGGCCATCTAAACTCAGATAGAGGTGTTCATGAAGCTGTGACTGCAACAGTTAAGAAAATAGCATGACTCGTTTACAACAGGATGATAAAAAATATCATGTATCAGTTAAAAACCATATCAATAAATTTTTTTTATCAACACTTAGATATGCAATACAAATTAAAAATATCTAACAATTCTATGAGTCCAGTTACAATACTGAAGCTTAACTTGTGTAAATGAGGTTCCAATCCCCTACCTAAATTGCAGGCTTGTCAGGCAGCTATTCATCTCCATTCACTTCCCTTTATAACCCCACCTCACTGTCCTCACAGCATAATAGAGTATTCCCTATTTCCTTCTGCATTAATTTGCCTAACCTGTGCTCTCTATTTATGTGACAAAATTGCTAGATGACTCAACAAAATCACATTCTACCACATTTTCATGTTTTTCAGCACGCCTGATCTTTTTTAATAAAGTAAATAACCCACCTGTAAACTATAGAAATGAATAGTGTTTACATACTTTTCATCTACCAATGTCTGCATAAGGCCTATAAAAAACTACTTTTTGAAAAAAAACAGTAGTGTTTGTTCTTAGAAAAATACCCAGTAGACTGCTTCCAAATACATTCATTGATGATCAAGATTAGAGGTTTATAAGATGGTAGCATTTGCTAGAAGCAGCAGATGACAGATTCAAACAGCAACTCTTTTCACAACAACAACAACTAAAGTCTTATCCTTCTGGGTGGGGTTGGCTAAATGAATCATATGATACCATTGTGTTCTATTCAAAACCAATTCTTCTGAGGGGCCACTTAATTCTAAATTCCTTTACAAGAATCTCATGCGTAATTTAACATCCTTCAGAAAATCTGACAAAAGATTCTTCTTAAATTTAAGAAAAAACTAGATATTAGCCACGAAAATGTTATAACAAACAGATTGTAAAAGAAATGTAAACAAGGTGGAAGCAATTATTTAACAAAACTGCTTTTCAGCTTACATGATAGGCTTTCAGCATCATCATCAATCTCTGCACTAGCAGGCTTTTGATCTTTTCTCTTATATACCACTTTTCCATAATTATTTAATAGTTCATCGTACATCTCATCGGTATCTTTATTTACATCCTGCAAAGTATACACTTTATGTTACTTATGTACCCTAAATGAGGAATATCAATCACAATTCACATGAAAAAATTTATAGAAGTCAGGTGTGATTTGATACAAGTATGAACCATCTTCGTGATTATAATATCAAACACACAAATAAATAAAATGAGCAAAATAATCCCATAAAAGGCACTGGATTCTATATTCTCAGTTTTAGCAGTTAAAATCTAGGTATCTAAGAGTCAACATTGCCCAAAGAAAAAGAGAATGATGAGAAAAACTGAAATTTCTAGATACTCACCTTAATACTGTGTGTGGAATGTGGATGACAAGTAATTAGGGGAAGAGTGTTTAAAACTGATAGAAAACAATGAAGATATATTCCCCCTCTCTTATCCTCAACACAATTTTTGTTACCCCAAAAATCGGGTGGAATGGGGAAACAAAACTTATATAAGTTAATTCTTAAAAGTATTTTAGATTCTGTTCTGCTCCTTTATAATTAACTTCCAAATAAGGTATAAACCTTAAAATTGTCTTTAGATATGTACCTAAGCAATAGACCTTAAACATCTCATTCTGAATCTACAAATGTACCTGATAAAATATGAATATATGATAGATTTTACTAAAGAAGAACAGCCATATAGGAAGAAAGTGGGGTGAGATTCTCGCATAAAAAAATACAAAGAAAGAAAGAAAAATAGTATTGCAATGTTACCCAAATTGTCTCAGTTTTAGTAATAATTTTTCCTCAACATCTCACTATCTTCTCAAAACAGATCAAACTTGAAACATGCTGTTTGGCAACTATCAAATTAACTAACATTTAAAAGAAAAAAAAAAAACAGAACAGAAGGAGGAAACGCAATCAATAATAATATCATATTATTATACCGAGAAAAATCTGTCCTCGGCTTCTTTACCGAATGCAAAGCTCAACAGTGAGTTCTTCCTCTTCAAATTCAACCCATTGATGCTGCACTGCTGTAAAGGAAGCCCCTTTGTGCACGAGCAGCTGAAAACCTTCCTGGGTTTTGGAGAACGCTTGGTTTCGGAACGACCCAATTCGCCGTAAAAGCTCGCCGGAACTCTAGCTCCGGCTCCGGCGAGTGATAGAGGGGTGGATGATGGTAGCATTTGTCGCGGCAAAAGAGATATTTACGAAAGAAAAGAAAAGAAAAGATAGGGAAATGCAATGAGAAACAGGATTGGTGTTATTGCCACCGTGGGTAATGACGTAACGTTATACTATTACTCCTTATTTGTTCTTTCTTTCTTTTTATTGTCTGTATTTTAAAATAAGATTGGATTAGTGTATATTGAATTTGAGTCATCCTTATTACTTACACGTAAGAGTCTTGAATAGTTTGTATAAAATTCTAATTTAAATCTCACACCTATCATTGTATACTAAAAATTGAGTTTTTATTCTTAAATCTCATCAAACCTACATTATATTTGTTTTTTTTTTAAACCACATCTTTTTTTATATCATGGCACGTACATATCCTTAAGTATTCATATATATTAAAATCAAATTATTATTAATTATTTTCAAAATAATTATTTGATTAAAAACATCACTAATTTTCAAAATTTATTTATTAAATATTTTATTTTTTAATCAATTAAATTATTTTTCTATCAATTAGATTATTTTTAAATTTTTTAAATTGAATTTTTCAAAATTTAATTTAATTTTCATAATTTTTATAAATATTTGTGCGGATACATGATAATGTAATATCTTTCTTTTTTTTTTTCTTTTGTCAAGTCTCCAACCAATTCTCTATTTTTATCAATATTTTTAATTAATGAGTATATCTATGATGCTTTAAAATTTAAAATCAATATAAAAAGATAAAGTATTTGAAATTATATATGCACAAATTACAAATATAATTGTTTTATTATAAAAAATGTATGTGAGTTAAGACACATTATTATTTCTGTCCATTAATTTAATATGCTACTTTAAAATTTAAATTTATGAGCTTTCAAATTATATTTTTACATGATCTAAAATGTATGATTTATTAAATTTAATTAATAATATTTTAAAAAAATAAAAAATAATAATAAAAGGTTATACACTTTAGGTAAAAGACACAAAGTGGCACATTAAAAATAAAGTAAATTAGGTCAAATTCTTACCTTCAAGAGCATTCAATTTGGGCTGAATATGATGGAACAACTCTTTCTTTCCGTTCCATCATTAAAATATCCAACAAATTTATTTTAGGGTAAAATATGTTTTTTGCCCTTATATTTTTTATCAATTTCAGTCTTTATTCCTGACTTTTAAAATTTTTATTTTATATCTCTATACTTTTAAAACATCTTAATTATAGTCCTTGGCATTAATTAACTATATATGTTGAATTGCTACTGAATTCAATTGCTTAATAGATGGATTCAACATCCACATGTATTAAATGAGACCCAAAACCAAAGGGTAATGTGGAAATCTAGTAAACTAGTGTGTAACCTGTGCATACGCACGGGATAGTGTTATAATTAAACTTATAAATTGTTCAATGGGAAAAATATGTTTTTCATCCCTATAGTTTCGGTCAACTTTGGTCTTCGTCCCTGTACTTTAAATCCTTTGTTTTTTGTCCCTAAACTTTCTAAACCCCCAATCCATGGTCCCTGGCCGTTAGCGAGATCTGTTAACCTGATGAGCTGGGTAACAAAAGTTACATGTCAGCCTTAGTAGTGAGCCCCAAATAGCTGACTCATTTAAATAATCTTCTTTTATTAATTTTTTAATTATTAAAATAACCATAATTATTAAATTAGGTTTTTGATCGGATAAAATTGCTGAGGTGAAAACCCTAATTTAGTAATTTAGGTTATTTTAATAATTAAAATTAATAAAAAAAAGTTAATTAGATGATCAACCAGTTATTTGTGACTCACTATTGAGGCTGACATGTAACTTTTGTTAACCAACTCATCAGGTTAACAGATCTCACTGACGGGCAGGGACCACGGTTTGGGGGTTTAGAAAGTTCAGGGACAAAAACCACAGGATTTAAAGTACAGGGACAAAGACGAAAGTTGACCGAAACTATAGGGACGAAAAACATATTTATCCCTTGTTCAATATATTGATTATGTAATTTATTAGATTAGATTATTACGTAAACAATTGTAGTATCACATTATATATATTGATTTGTTGATGGAAAATGCCTCGTTAGAGTATGTCCAATGACTAACCCCCAAACATTATAAGAAAATTACAAATGGTGAAATAATTTTAATAATAACATATATTAAGAAAGTAAAAATATAAAAATGTACTGAAATAACATGATTTTGTTTAATTTAAAATAATTTAAATTTTTTTGAAATACAGGGAACCTGTAGACTATATTTTTGGTGATGTTACATGCACCATTGTCATCATCACAGACCATTAATTATCCGAAGACCATCTCTTGACTTCACTCGAGACACAACAATGTATAGTTGCCCATGGGAGAAAACAGGCTTTGGAAGAAACACACCTATACGTGTCAGCGTCTGGCCTTGACTCTTATTTATTGTCATTGCAAAAGATAAACACAATGGAAATTGCCACCTCTGAAATTTGAGAGGATTCAAACCATCAAATGGAATTAAATTCATCCGAGGAATGTATACCTTGGTACCAATATGATTCCTTGTGGCAACTTTAGCTCCAATAACATTAGAACCGAGTTCTTCAATAATCAACCTGGTTCCATTACACAAACCTGCTGATATATCCAAATTTCTCATAAGCATTACGGGGACACCAACCTTCAAAACTAATTTATGATCCGGGAGACCAAAACACTTAATACCATTCAAGAATTCAGTTGTCAACCAATCTCCTTGAACACCCACATCATCATCTACCCTCCAAGTTGAATCAGAACTGAGATATGTCTTCTCTTCTCCAGGAAATAAAGTCATCACATATTGATTAACTAAATCAACTATGTCCAAAGTTGGAGAAAGTATTGCTCTATCTTGGAAAAATGATGGATTTTTTGAGTTGATGACTATATCAGGATAAGTAAAAGACACAATGTCAGCAGCCGGATTGGTTGTACTAACTAACAATAAATCTGATGGAATCTTAATATCAGCTTCACCATCATTATATACTCCTAACTTCCCATCCCCAAGATCAAGTATCCATTGAGCAAATGCTCGGACACCATTAATAGAATCATACTGCACATGATTTTGAAGGCCCATATTCTGATTCAACTGTAGAACAGTACAATACTTCCATAAAATTGAAGAATTTATAGTTGCCATCACAATTTCAGCTCTTGAGGCACGAGGAATAACTGGTAAAATCTAACAGAAGTCCCCAGCCAGAACAACAACTTTCCCGCCAAATGGCTTGTTCATACTATCAGGAACTTTGAATCTCATTATATCTTTCATGGTACGATCAAGTGCTTCAAATGCTCATTTACTAACCATCGGAGCCTCGTCCCATATTATAATACTACAACGTTGAAGTAGTTCTGCTTTAGGACTACCTTGTTTGATACCACAACAAGAGTCTTCAGTCAATGCTAAAGGGATAGCAAATTGTGAATGGGCTATTCGACCATTAGGGAGCAAAAGAGAAGCTATTCCACTGCTAGAAACATTCAACACAATTTTACTCTCAGACCTCAATCGATATGTTAGTGTCTTCCATAAAAAAGTTTTACTAGTTTCACCATACCCATAAAAAAAAACCTCCTTGACCTGTGTTTACTGAGAATATAACTTTGTCATATACGTCCTTTTGGTCCTTGTTCAACATCCTTACACAGTTCAAATGCCTTTAGGACATCTCATTCGCGTCATAATTAAGCTCATTGAAAATCAAAATATTTCCAAAGTCACCATACTCATCTACCATGGGGGTTGGCATCGAGTCAAAGTCTCTTAATGATTTTCCATTCATCAGCAACGACTTCTCAATCTCTAATAAAGATAACATCTGTATTCTTTGATCATCTATTTCTAACTCTACAATAAATTTAATATAAGTGAATGTCAAATACATGTGATATGGGTTCTTAATATGCAAAACAAATTCATGAGTTATTTACCTGGACAATTAAGTAATCTCATTTTTTTCATATAAAATTCCATCAGCTAGCAATCTTCATGTTTGTTCCCATACAGTTCCAGGCTTTGTCATAGAGTTAGAAAGCAACAAATTAACAAATAGTCTCCTTAAATAAACCCCAGACGCCAAAGCAGCTGTCTCAATAATACCGTCAACAAATTCTTTATCATCAGTTAACAATCCTAATGCATTGCATGCATCTCGAAATGACAAATGAGTATGTCTGTTAACAGTCCGTATACCTTCAAAACTTGTACACCCTTTTTGAACATTTAGTAACAATCGAAGGTAATACATTTCGCCAGATCCAACAGGTGCATAATTGACTCTTCCAATTGAATATCCCTTCTTCCTTGGTCTCCATTCCTCCTGATCCATATCATATATGAACATTGTTGGAAAATCACCATATGTCAAGTTTTTAGCTTCACTATATTTCTCATTAGCTTCCTGTTGGAAATCCCTTCTTAATTAATACATCCATGCATGAGAAAGAAACAATGAATGTATCCAAGGTCTTAATTCAATGACTCTTGAAGAAATGCACATTCATCTTTGGAAAAGTGAAAAGCATTTAATATCCACTATCTCTTCTTGATGGAAGCCACCCCCTTCACTATAAATAGGGGATTTGAAAGAAGCTTGGATCATCAATCCAACTAGAGAGTTGACAATCAAGAGTGAGAAAGTGAGAGAGTTTGTAATCCTCTTTGAGAGAGAGAGAGTTTGATTGATTCCACCATACTTGGTGAAATAGATTAATTTGTATTCCATCCTAGAAGGGTGATGAGGTTGAGTGTTATCCTCTTGTATTGAGAGAGAATCACTGTAATCCTACTTTGATAGTGGAGATCTTTACTGGCTAGTGCCCGTGGTTTTTTCTTCTCACACTGAGGAGATTTTCCACATTAAAATTCTCGGTGTCATTCTTCTACTTCTGCCCTATTTTTCTTTTGTCTGCTTATTGCTTCCGCAAGTGCCCATTTTGCGTCTATACAAAGGAGGGAGAATTGATACTGTTTTTCCCAATAGTGGTATCAGAGCTCCCAGGTTTTTATCCGGGGAGCATATCCTGTGTGATACAAGATGGAAGGAGCTATTTCCGATGGAGACATGTTCAAGTTGATAGCAGATAATTATTCCTATTGGAAGCCCAAGATGGAGGATCACTTATACTGCAAGGATATGCACTAGGGGTGTTTGCGGATTGGATTGGATCGGTTTTGAGGGAAAAATCATCCAATCCAATAATTTCGGTTTTCTCATTTAATCATCCAATCGGTTTTTATTTTTTTCCAAATCCAATCCAATTTTAATCGGTTTGGATTGGATTGGACTTCGGTTTCTCAAATAAACTAAAAAATGAAGTTATGAAAGTAAAACTATGACATCATTACTAGTTTCCGAAATCGTTAATCATTTACCAATTTAAAGCTGAAAAGTTATGCTTTACCAAATTGTTAATGTTTCTTGAATAAATAAGTTGTACGTAACTTTAAATACTTAGTTAGATATGAGGGTGGATCCCAATTCCATTGTCCATATAACAATATTCACTTATAGTAAACCCAATATGATAAAAACATGCAATTATCTCATCCTATCTTATAACACACAAATTACTTGATGGCTTTCAATCACATGATTGAACGTTATTTGTTAAATATAGTTGCATAATAATAATTTTTTTACATTATCACAGAAAAATAATATCAATAATGATAATATATCAAAATGTTTAAAAAAGTTTGGATCGGGTTGGATTGGATTGGTTCTCACATGTAGATTCGAAATCCAATCCAATCCAATAAAAAATTTCGGTTTTTTGCGGTTTGCGGTTTTTTCGGTTTGCGGTTTGCTTGGTTTGCGGTTTTTTGGATCGGTTATTGCGGTTTCAATTGGATTGGATTGGATTTGAACACCCCTAATATGCACGAGCTCATTTCTTGCAAAGACAAACCAGAAGGTAAGAGTGACAAGGATTGGGAGCTTTCGAATTGAAAAGTTGTTGCAATAATTCGAAAGTATATTGATAGAAGTTTATTTGAGCATGTGTCCACATACACAAATGCTTATGAATTGTGGTCAAAACTTGAATCTATGATTCAAAAGAAAATTCCAAGAAATAAAGCATCCCTTGTACGAAGGCTGGTGAAACTTAACTACAAGGATGGACAAAGTATGATGGAGCACTTGAATACATTCAAGGGCCTTGTCAACCAATTGACAAAGATAGATAAGAAGATTGATGATGAATTGCAAGCACTTATGCTACTCAGTTCGTTGCCTGAAAGCTGGGACACATTGGTGGTCACACTCAACAACTCAGTTCTAGATGGGAAGATCACAATGGACACTGTTTCAGACAGTCTGATGAATGAAGAATCCAGAAGGAAAGAAAGAACTACAAATTTTCAATCTGAAGCAAATGTTATAGAGAAGCGAGGAAGAAGTGAAACCCGTGGGAGGAATGAATCCCGTGGAAGAAGCAAAAGCAAAGCCATAGGCCGTTCTCAATCTCACACAAGAACAATAATATGTTACTACTGTAACAAAGAAGGACATAAGAGATCAGAATACAGATTTCTGAAAAGAGACCAGAAAGCTGGAGCTGTCCATCCAGACTTAGTTAATCCAAAGAAGAAGGATTGTACTCCAACCACAGCCGTCGCTATAGACGATGGTGTTTTCCTCATTGGAGAAGACAATTACCTAAATGTTGCATACGGTGATTGCTCTTGGATCGTTGACTCTGGTGCCTCTTTCCATGTAAGTCCACATGAAGATTTCTTTTCAAATTATAAGAAAGGTGATTATGGCACTATGAAAATGGGGAACCATGTCACAAGCAAGATTGTTGGCATAGGAGATGTGGTCTTGTCAATAGACATAGGGAGCAAGCTCGTGTTGAAGGAGGTGAGACATGTACCTGACATGCGTCTAAACCTCATCTCAGTTGGGAAGTTAGATGATGTTGGACTTGTGAGCCACTTTGGCGTAGGAAAGTGGAAGCTGGCAAAAGGAAGCATGGTGGTTACCAAAGGTTCAAAGGAAGGATCTCTGTATATCATGCAGGGAAGAATCTATAGTGGAAAAGCAAATGTGCTAGACGACTCCAAAGATCTTTTGCACAGACGATTAGGCCACATGAGTGAGAAAGGATTGCGGATCCTTGCCAAAGATCATCCCCCTAGCATAAATGGACAACTTCTGGAATCATGTACTGATTGTTTGGCTGGGAAGCAGTGTATGGTCAGTTTTAATAGATCAGACGATCCCTCAAGGAGGATGGAGGCACTTGAACTTGTGCACTCAGACGTTTGTGCACTGTCTGAAAGATCCCTTGGAGGTGCGTACTACTTTGTAACCTTTATTAATGACTACTCTAGAAGAGTATGGGTATATCTGTTGAAAACTAAAGACCGGGTTCTTCAAGCTTTTAAGGAATTCCATGCTTTGGTAGAGCGTGAGACTGGGAAGAAGTTGAAATGTCTAAGAGCAAACAATGGTGGAGAGTATCGTGGTCCATTCGAGGCTTATTGCTAGACTCATGGTATCAGATTGGAAAAGACCCCACCAAAAACTCCTAAGTTGAATGGAGTGGCTGAGAGGATGAATCGAACGATTGAAGAAAAAGTCAGATGTATGCTAAATCATGCAAACCTTCCCAAGTCATTTTGGGGTGAAGCTGTGAAGACTGCAGTAGCGTTGATAAATCTCTCACCATCACAATCTTTGAAGAAAAGATTCCAGAGGAAGTATGGTATGGGAAGAAAACATCCTACAACCACCTAAAGGTTTTTGGATTTAGAGCATTCGTCGATGTACCCAAAGACTAAAGAATGAAGCTTGATGCTAAGACCAAGGAGTGCATATACCTCGGATCTCCAAAGGATGAATTTGGATATAGACTATGGGATCCTATGAACAAGAAGATTGTTAGAAGCAGAGATGTGGTGTTCTTTGAAGACCAAACTATCAAGGACTTTCAGCAGAAAAGACAAGCGAAGTCCAAAGTGAGCAGCGATGATGTGATAACCCATCCAACAACAACCAACAGTTCAGGGGGAGAAAACTCGCAAAGGCAAGCTATTCTTGATCAGATAAATCCTGAGCAAATGCAACCTTAAATGGTAGATGATCAGATGATGCCAGATGCTCAGAAGAATCCAGAACCCCAAATAATGGAAGAAGATCATACGCAACCTGAGCCAAGACGGTCAATAAGAGTAAAAATACCCTCCACCAAGTATCCACCAAACCAATATGTTACACTCACAAGTGAAGGTGAACCTCAAAGTTTCTCAGAAGCTATGGAGACGAAGGAGAAAGAAGAATGGATCAAAGCCATGAATGGGGAGATGGCCTCTTTACATGAGAACCATACTTATGACCTGGTGGAGCTACCCAAAGGAAGAAAAGCCTTGAAAAACAAATGGGTGTACATGCTTAAAACTGAAGAAGAAAGATCGAGACCAAGGTACAAAGCTCAAATTGTCATGAAAGGATGCCATCAGAAGAAAGGAGTTGATTTTGATGAGATATTCTCACCAGTGGTGAAGTATTCCTCCATAAGAGTTGCATTGGGTCTAGCAGCTAGCCTAGACTTGGAAGTTGAACAACTTGATGTCAAAACAGCTTTCCTTCATGGAGACATCAAAGAAGAAATCTATATGGAACATCCAGAAGGCTTTGAAGAACCAGGCAAGGAACACTTAGTGTGTCGTTTGAAGAAGAGTTTGTACAGTTTGAAGCAAGCACCAAGACAGTGGTACAAGAAGTTTGAATCCTTCATGACCAAGCACAATTTCAAGAAGACAACTGGTGACCATTGTGTGTTCATCAAGAGGTATGAAGATGGAAGTTTTATTATCCTACTTCTATATGTCGATGATATGTTGATCATTGGATGAGATAAAACCAAAATTGCTGGTTTGAAGAACGCTTTTAGCAAGTCTTTTGCCATGAAAGACTTAGGTCCTGCAAAGCAAATCCTTGGGATGCAGGTGATTAGAGATCATTCCAAGAAGTTAATATGGCTATCACAAGAGAAGTACATTGAGAAAGTTCTCAAGAGATTCAACAAGGATAAGGCAAAACCTGTTAGTGTTCCACTTGCTGGACATTTCAAGCTAAGCACAGAGCAATGCCTGACCAGTGAAGAAGAAATTAAAGAAATGAGCAGAGTGCCTTATTCTTCTGTGGTAGGAAGCCTAATGTACGCCATGATTTGCATAAGACCAGATATTGCCCATGCAGTTGGTGTTGTGAGTCGGTTCTTGTCCAATCCTGGCAAAGAGCACTGGAATGCAGTGAAGTGGATATTGAGATATCTAAGGGGAACTACCAAAAGATGTTTATGTTTCAGTAATGATGATCCCGTGCTGGTAGGATACACAAATGCAGACATGGCTGGAGATGTAGATTCCAGAAAATCCACATCAGGTTTTATAACTACTTTTGCATGGGGAGTTGTGTCATGGCAATCAAAACTACAGAAGTGTGTTGCCTTGTCAAACACTGAAGCAGAGTACATCGCAGCAACTGAAGCCTGCAAGGAGACTCTATGGATGAAAAATTTTATGTGTGAGTTGGGTCACAAGCAAGAAAAATATGTTGTGCATTGTGACAATCAAAGTGCAATTCATCTGGCTAAGAATCAAACTTTTCATTCCCGTTCGAAGCATATTGATGTTCGCTATCAATGGATAAGAGAAGCTTTGGATGATGACTTGTTTCAGGTAGAGAAAGTTCACATAGATGATAACTGGTCTGATATGATGACCAAGACAATTCCAGTCAAGAAGTTCTCAGATTGTTGCAAGGGAGTAGGACTGATGATGCCCCTCAATTAAGTCAGGAAGGGGGAGATTGTTGGAAATCCCTCCTTAATTAATACATCCATGCATGGGAAAGAAACAATGAATGTATCCAAGGTCTTAATTCAATGACTCTTGAAGAAATGCACATTCATCTTTGGAAAGGTGAAAAGCATTTAATATCCACAATCTCTTCTTGATGGAAGCCTCACCCCCTTCACTATAAATAGGGGATTTGAGAGAAGCTTAGATCATCAATCCAACTAGAGAGTTGAGAATCAAGAGTGAGAAAGTGAGAGAGTTTGAGTGATTCCACCATACTTGGTGAGATAGATTAATTTGTATTCCATCCTAGAAGGGTGATGAGGTTGAGTGTTATCCTCTTGTATTGAGAGAGAGAATCATTGTAATCCTACTTTGATAGTGGAGATCTTTACTGGCTAGTGCCCGTGGTTTTTTCTTCTCACATTGAGGAGATTTTCCACGTTAAAATTCTCGGCGTCATTCTTCTACTTCTGCTCTATTTTTCTTTTGTCTGCTTATTACTTCCGCAAGTGCCCATTTTGCGTCTACACAGAGGAGGGAGAATTGATACTGTTTTTCCGAACACTTCCATCCAAGCAATAAATGGAGTTTTCTTGTCCTTTGTACGTTCAACAACATTGTCAATTCTCTCCCTGTCATTAACTACTACAACTTGTTGATGTGGTAAATGGAAAGTTAATCTCTGTACAGGAGGCCACTTATGATGTATATCAAATTTGAAGATTCTCCAAGCTGATTCGCATGGGGATAAATATCTGCAATCATAATATTGTTGAATTTCATCCACGACTTCAGCTTGTGCAGTAACTGAACCATCAACACTCATGGAAATAGTTACCCTGTCAACACCTTTGTTGATATACTTGAATAGATATTTGATGAAGTTTGATTTATTGCATTATTCAATATTTACATGAGGTTGATACTTCATCAAGAGTTTTGGATTGTACGGAACAACAAATCTGTTGTCCAGTTGAACCCCGCGTCTCATCACCAATATTCCAGAATCTCTTCTTCGGTATATTGGATAACCATCACTATTAAAAGAAGTCTCAGCAACAAATTTTTTTGGAAAGTATTTTGAGCATCTCCCATTTTTCATACATGGAGACTCTCTGCGAGCACGACCACACAGACCATGTACCATATAAGAGGATACTCTTTGAAAGAGTTTAGGATACTTGCTTGGATCTAGGAGTTCAGCACAAATAACTGAATCTATGACTTCCACACTATTCAACTTATCCGTTGGATCCAACCACAATAAAATGTGTGCATGCGATAATCCACGTGTTTGAAATTCTATTATGTACATTCCTGTAATAAAAGTGTGTGGATATTGGTGTCAAAGAAAATATACAATCAAGATAAAATCCAATAGCTAAAGATTTGGCATACCTGCATTTACTTTTCCAAAGAATTCTCCGTTCTTGAAATTAGACATGAATTGATCTAGCTTTATGCGAAACATTCGAAATGCAATATTAGGCTTATCATATGCATTTAACCCTCGAGCATTTACGTGTCTTTCAATCTCCGGCCACCTGGGATTGCAAGTGGCTGTTAAGAATAAGTCTGGATATCCAAAGCGTCGACATATAGCCATAGCATCTTGAAAATTGTTAAACATGTAACGCCTACCACCAATAAATAATGAGGGAAGAACAATCCTAGACCCAATGGTTAACAGGTCAACATCTCCACGATCCACAGCTTCTTGAAGCCTGGACAAAAACTCTTTGCGAATTGGTCGTTGATTGTTTCTAATAAATGATAGGCGTTGAGATTCAATCATTGAGTAACAATCAACCACAAATTATTGAAATAGATGACGACTCATAAGGACTGCAGAATGTTCCATTGCTCTCTTCTGTAGTCTAAAAGATATAAATTCACGTAATGTCACACGTTTACTACTCCCAATTATGTAGTTCCTATTCTCCAGCCGATAAGGTATATTCTCCTGATATCCATCTTCACCATGTAGAAATAATAGTGGATATTGTAAAGGGATAAAGGAGGTATGAGTTTCATGAATCCTTTGGAGTTCCCCCGATTGACAACGAACAATAATATCTCTGCCTCGATCAAAACTATCAAAGTCACCAACAATAAGCCCAACAACCTCGTCCACAGAAGGTAGGTTATAATTTCTGGGATCATTTGAATGATTTCTAAATAATCGCAGGGAGACGTGCATATTTTCCCCATTATTTACTACATCATGGACTTGCCTGAATGACTTTTCTAGCACATTGTTCTCATAAACCATATGTACCAATTCGCTGACTAATCCAGCATCAATGTTAATTGTATTTCCTGTTGCACTAATGATCGAAAGAAATTAAAATTCAAATTACAATCCAAAAGCGGCTTAATTTACTTGATCCATGTGGGAAAATATCTAAAATATAAAACATTAACATCTCCAGCATCGGAATATTACCCGAGACAGAAAATTATATAGTAACAATGACAGACAACAAATCTACCCGACTAAATATTTAAATAACCAAAAATATTACCTTGATATTCACTTTGTACGAATAAAATGTGTTCATCTAATATCTCCCCCTTACTCTGAGACAAATATTCTTCACAGTTTATCGACCATCTATGTACTCCTTCAATGGTTGCTGCTTCAGAAAACTCTATTAAACTTGAACGTAAAAAAAGAATAAAAAAGCTCATTACAGAGTTGTAGCTTGTGAATTGACTCAATCTATATATATTATAAAATTCACATGAACTTTGCTATTATTGTGCAACTGATGAAATACAACATATAGATTATTAAACTCATTTATATTATATAATAAGTATTATTAAATATTCAATCCATCACAAAATACGCAAAAATTAAAAGATACATTTATTACAATATATTAGATTACAAATATAAAATACCCTTCATTAGTTATATTAATAAATTTTAATTTAAATGATTCATTTAATTTTATATCCATTATGAATTTAATGAAATGTTTATAGATCACCATGCTTATGATTATATTTTCCTTTTCTGAAATATATGTATGTAGTAAATTTTTTTTAACAT
This sequence comes from Sesbania bispinosa, assembly GCA_026901365.1. Classification (NCBI taxonomy): domain Eukaryota; kingdom Viridiplantae; phylum Streptophyta; class Magnoliopsida; order Fabales; family Fabaceae; genus Sesbania; species Sesbania bispinosa. The sequence continues at coordinate 1,136,939 of QLOH01000052.1, forward strand.
TATTATTAATATTGTATGCATAATATATAATATATGGAAAATAAAACCCGGATTACAATTAAGTCATATTATATAATTAGTATCCGTAAATCTTATAACTATTTAATATATAATATATTATTTATAAAATTGTAAATGAGTCATATTCATACTTAATTATTTTAATTACAAATAAGTTTAATTATTTAATCGCATAATCTACTAAAAACATAATTTGGTATTCTTGGGTCAAAGTTTTTGTTAAACTGTCTGGAATTTTAGCCTCAATTATTTTGACATTAATGAACTTATCCTCCGCTGGAATGGACCATGGTCTCACTGAAATTGTAAAAAAAAAAAACACAAATGGAATAATAGAAACATTATTAGTTCAATAATTTGTGCTTAACATTTGACTAAATCATTATAACATAGAAAATGATATGAAAAATGATGAAAAGAATGAAATACTTAACTATAATCAACCTGTCTCCTACTGGAACCCCAGTCTCCATTATTCCTTGACCTCCTTTTCTTTCTCCTAGCACTGTCTATTGTCATGCTCAATATTTTTATTTCGAGGAAATCTGCTTGTGTATGAAACACAAGCTCTTTTGATGAAACTCAACTCTTTAGAGTGGATAGTAATTATTCTTTTGTATTGACTTAAAGTATATTACAACTTTGAGGAGGAACAACGAGAGAAGCATAGCTACGTATATGGAGCAGAAATCTAACAAACATTGTCAGCATTTAAGCGCCCTCAGCCCCTCACCTTGAACTCAGTTTCTAGGTTCAAGTTCACATGAGAAATATCCACACATAGCTTTAACTTATAGCTTTTGAATACCAATGATCTTTTTCCAAATGAGACAAACTGACATGTGAAAGAAAAAATCTCTAATGCAAGCGTGTGAGGGATTTATTGTCTTCTATCATGATTTTATTTGTCATATTCCAAAAGCCCACACTGACATACATTTCCAATGTGGTGCCTGGAAACAAAATAATAAGTTGGATGAGTTTTACTATCAAATGAAGTAATGATCCAATAAGATAAATTAGACTAACTTTGGCTATCTCCACAAAGCATACTTTACTTCACACACGTGTTAAAAGGACTATACAATATATTGATTATATCTGTCAGCTGTCGAGACCCACGCCAAGGTACAATAAAATTGCAGTTGACAGTACGAAAAGGCAGATCCCATGTGATTTTTTTCTAGTGATGGAGTGATAAACTCATAAGCAAAACCATATTAGTTTTGGGTATCATTTAAAAGATGTAGGTAGAGCACATGATGCTTGGGCATCTTATCCGGAAAAATCAGCCATTACCAAGTAAACATATTGTGGAGTTTTTTACATAATAATATGACATATAATTATTTATTTAATTATTTTTTATATATGTTGCCAACAATTAATGTGTTAATTTATAGATTATAATCTTTTATAAACTACAAAGAAAATATAATGTGTAGTTTTATATAGCATAATATGACCTATACTTATTTACTAAATTATTTGTAAAATAAAATACAATTAATATTTAGTTTATATATTATAAGATTTGATGAATTATTTCAGTTAAATTATTTTAGTGTACGGTATTCTAAGTAAATACTTTAAAAACATATCATTATGTTAATCTTGTTTTACTGCATAATAAATAATATCTACAGAAGAACAGTTCAACATCTGTCTAATTTTAATATAATGAAAACATAATTGTAATGTGGTTAATTATATGATTAAATAAATTACATAATATTATTATAAATAATAAATAAATTGTTCATCTGAAAATGTGTAATTTAAACTAACATACGAATTAAGTGTGTTTCCATTAACAATGAATTAAACGTCAATGTTTCAGAATGTTAAATGTTTATTTAAGTACAATATAAATGCCATAAGTGAGGATAATAGGATTAGTTTGTCTATAGATATCAAACACTTTATAAACTATTAACGTTATTGTCATAGTTTCTTAAGGAGTAGAATTAATTATTCCTTATAGATAATAGATAGAATTTAACTAATTCTTATAGGTAATAGCGTTTAAAACCAACGTTAAATAGTCATAATAATCTCAATTATTGGGAATTAGTGTATAAGAAGCTGATCCATATCATGTTAATATTGTGATTTTTCAATCAATGGAAGATATTTTCAAAATAAGCATAGGATTGGTTATAGTAATAGAAAGGGATTACACAACACCAATATGGCTAAACATATAGGCTATTATTCGAAATAAATTACACTCTCCATAGCCAGCTCAGGATAGAGTTGAATAGTCATAGCATTTTTTAAATCTGGTAGATAAATTAAGGATTCTTATAAAGTTTACATAACCATAGGATAATCAATCTCCAGTGCATCAAAGCCAAAGACCCTTATCGTGAAATACCAGTTAGTAACGTACTTGAACCAGATGGTGAACGTGGAAAAGATATTATACGAAATCCTCAGCTTATTCACCCCTAGACAGAAATAAGCACGACCACGCCTAATGCATATATAAACTGGGAACATGCTACCAGCAGGATCCTTGAGCAAAACAATTTCATCTAACTCATCACCAAATCGTTGAAAAAACCAGGTTGGAATTGGAATATGTTCCTGAAAATGATCAGTTATCAGATTCAAATTAGCTGAGGTTTGATAGCTTTATCATTGGCTTTAATGGAGAAGTGAAAAGTTTTAAGAAGAAGCAGAGCAGGAACAAACCTCGTTTGTTCGGAAAACACCAAAGAACTTGCGTCGAGCAGGAGCCATCACCCTTGAGTTCCAGTAACACATGCTACAAAAGCATTCACAAAAACCTGTTAAGGTCAATATATTCATGTTGAAATTGTAAGTTCCATAACTGAGGAGAGGAAAAAATGAATAAGAAAACTTGCGGGAGGTTACTCAGAAGAGGGAAAGAATAAAAAATCACTAACAGACAGTGTAGAGAAAGCTATGGTGTGAATCATGAAAAATAATTTATCCAAACATATGGCCAAAACAATGCCTTTATAGTGATGGAGTTATATTATAATGGCAAAGACAAAAAAGAAACTTAAAATACAGAGCATGAGTGGAGGAGGCTGGTTCAAGAGTAAATACTTAGAAAACAACTCAGACATAAAAGTTTCATTTAAGAAAATGCTCTATGCGAACTACCTATATCTATTAAGTCACTGATATCTGAAATATAAAGACACACAAAATAAAAAGACACAAAGGATACAGCTAAGAGAAGCTCCTTCAAATGACTAAACCAAGCAATTGTTTCAAAGGTATAACAATGATGTGAATGAACAGAGACCCAAGTCTCGAAAAGGAACGATTGAAAAGTTGACGTGAGTATGCAGAAGTAAGTGGCTACTTTATACGTTCCATCATTTCCACCATAGCAATGGCACTAATCCCAAGAGGAAATCAAAGGGTATAAAATTTCCACTTGCTATAAATAAATTTCTATTGTTTTGTAACAAAGGTAAATGTGAAATGATGTTTCAGCTGTGCAAGTAAACAAAAATTAAGTGAACCAATAGATAAAGGGAAAGAAGAGAAATAATTTTACTCAGGATGGGATATAATTCAAAAGTACTTAATTGGATTGTATTAATTAAGTTAATTAATTAAATTAATTAAAGAATGAGATTGCAGAAAAAACTAGACACCATTCATTAAAAGTGATTTGTTTCTAATCTTTATAATAATGGATTTACTTATCAATTATGAGTAAAAGTATTGTGCCAATTGATGAGATTCTAGCAAATGTTGAGTCTAAAAAATATCATAAGGGAAATTATGATAGCTCACCTCTCAAGTTTTAATGAATAACAAATTTGGGTCAAAATATTTATCATAGATACATAAATATGTAATAACTGTTAGAACCACAGGAAACACTAGAAGGGGGTTGAATAGTGTTTTAAGCTTTTCGTGTCAATCTTGTAAATCTTTTATTTAAATCGTGAAGATGAATAATGTTTAAAATGAATCTTAAGATTAGAGATAATTAAAACGTGCGGAAGATAAGAAAAATAAAGTTTCTTTTAAGTCTTAAGATTATTTTAGACAGATACTTCTCAAGATATCTTCTGAAGATTATTACATTGAATGTTTTTCAAAACTGTTTCTGAAATACTTTAGATGACTATAGGTTGTCTGAAGTCTGTTCCAGATTTCTGAGCTGAGGTCTTTCCAGACTCACTTCAGATAATTGGTTCAGAAGTAATTCAAAAGACATTCTTTGTAATGCTTCAAGTGATATGAGAAACATCTCATGTTTTGTTCTTATGAAAGATCATTTTATTGAAATCGTTGTGTTAAGTTTGTTATGAAAATAACTTTTCAATCCCCAACATAAATATGAAAACTATAAATAAAGAGATTAAGGGAAAGAGAACTTAGGCACAGAATTTATCCTGGTTCACCCACAAACCCATGAGCTACATCCAGTCCCAGAGGCAAACCACCACTGGATTTTTCACTATCTGAATCCATAGATACAAGTATTATTCACAGCCTCTTCAGGCCAACACAAATATTACTTTGTTTTCAACTGCCTCTCCAGGCAACTCAATGAGTATTCTTTGCTTATCAACTGCCTCTCTAGGCAACTCAATCAGTATTCTTTGCTTATCAACTACCTCTCCAGGCAACTCAATGAGTATTCTTTTGCAGGCAGCCCCTCCAGGCGCAACGAATACAGTCTCTCCAGACACAACGAGTACAGTCTCTCCAGACATCACGAGTACAGTCTCTCCAGACATCACGAGTACAGTCTCTCCAGACATCACGAGTACAGTCTCTCCAGACAACACGAGTACAGTCTCTCCAGACAACACGAGTACAGTCTCTCCAGACATCACGAGTACAGTCTCTCCAGACAACACGAGTACAGTCTCTCCAGACAACACGAGTACAGTCTCTCCAGACATCACCAAGTATTCCTTTGTTTTCAACTGCCTCTCCAGGCAACATATGCAGTATTCTTTTTCAGTCTAGCCTCTCCAGGCTTTGCGACTAAGTATTCTTTCTTCCACCAAGCCTCTCCAGGCTCTCAGACACATAAAGTGTTTACAATTTGAACTAAGTTTAAGTTTCCACGAAACATAAACTTAATTTCTTCCTGTACTAGAGGTTAACTGAGTACTACTCAGGATACAAAGGTTGAATTCTAAGTACAAGGTTAAGACAGTGATACAAGTGTATAAATTAGGTACAATCCTGTCTCCGATGTGAGGAATGACATCCTCTGAGAATTGGCTAGATAGATACTGGATTTGAGCTTCAGCCTTGTTCTCCAACAATTGGTTTCCATGGGCTACATTCTCACCCGTATCATTGGAATAACCAAGGTATACTTACGGCTTCAAACCATTCTTGGTTCATTTGAGATTAAGCACAGTCTGGTTGGTTGTTCAACTGAACAACTACAACTTTTACTATCTGATCAATAGATCAGCAGCATAGTTGATTCTTTTTCAACCTTTTCAACCAACAACCAACATCTTCAAATTCAATCTTGAGGCTATTTATATGTTCTGTTGGAATATAGCCGTTTGAAGATGATTCATAATACCGTTGAGATAATTGATGATGTGGTTCATATAGCCGTTGTGTAGTAATGTCTCAAACGGTTGCTTCTCCTTAAGCAAATAAGTGTTCAGACAGTCCTGTTCTGACACTTCTGTAAATGAGCTCTTTTAGAGAGATTTTCTTGATATTATTTTGCATGTTCTTTCTCTTGATATCCTTTTGCTTTTCTTCAGCTGTCTTCTGATTTCTTCTGCGTTCCTCAGCTGACTTCTGATTTCTTCTGCTTTTCTTAGGAGTGTATATGAGGAGATATCCGTTGGATTTGTCCTTTTGCTTATTTTGTATACGCTCCTTTTGTGTTTGCTTCCTGACACCATTTCTTCTTTCTTCTTTGAGTGAGGTGTCTTGTCGAATAGCTATTGTTGTTGTTTCTTCTTTGAATAAAGATATATGATATTATAGTCGTTGTATCATATAGTCTTAGCTTCTGTATTGATTTCTTCAATGTTGAAATCATATTAATTCAGGATTTTCTAAATTCTTCAGTTTGAATATTATATCATATTAATTCCAGCTTTTTCTTCTACTTCAGCTGATTGCTATTCTGTTCTTCTTTGCATTTTCTTCTTCTGAGATATAGATCAATAAAGATGTTGAATCAATTGTATTTTATTCAAACATCTTTCTGGTTGCTTTTTCTTAGTCTTCTGATCACCTCTATATGGCAACAGTCGTAGGTGCAGGTCTGCGCACGCAGATCCCTTATGTTGCAGGTGCAGCATGCGTTGCCGAAAGTCTTTGCCGAGTTTCCTTATTTGTGAAAGACTTTGGTCGAGGTATAAAAGTATGTTTAGCTTTTATACTGAAATGCCTTTTGTTGCAGGTGCAGCAGTCATTGGAGAAAGTCATTGCAGAGTTTCCTCATTTGTGCAAGACTTTGATCGAGGCATAAAAGCATGTTTAGCCTTTATACTGAAATAAGTGTAGTCTCTTTGGTAGAGTGTGCTTTACACTTTAGCAACGTCTTCAAGAGATAAATTCTTGATTCTGTTTGTAGGCTTCTTCAGATAGTCTTCACGTCTTCATACGGTCTTCACGTCTTCAGATGGTCTTCACGTCTTCAGACGGCTTGCGCACTTCAGACAGCTTCAGCACTTCAGACGGCTTCATCACTTCAGACGGCTTCAGTATTTCAGACAGCTTCTATGCTTCAGACGAGTTGCGTTCTTCAGACAGCTTCTATGTATTAAATTCTGCATTTGTTCTTCTGATCCTTATCTTCTGATTCTGATTCTGTTCATCAATTCTTCTTCTTCTTCTAATGAATATTTCAACCTGAAACACAATCGACAAACCAATACCTTTCTCAGTAGAATCTGTTTATATAATCTTATTATGTTCTTATATGTTCTTTATATACTCTTTATATACTCTTATTTGTTAATCATTAAAACTAAAGGATATTAAGTCTTTGAGTCAAGTTTGAATGCTCAAACTGATTAATAGACTTCACAATAACTTATCTATGATTTCAGCAAGCCACTCTGAACTTATAAAGACTATCTAAAGTGCTTTCAACCTGTCTAAAGTGGAAAAGCCTTCTGAAGGTTCAACCTGTCTGAAGTGTTGAAGCTGTCTGAAGAGTTGAAGCCGTCTGAAGTGCACAACCCGTCTGAAGTGTTGAAGCCGTCTGAAGTCTCATTAATGACGTGGCACTCTTTGCTGAAGTATGTGAAGACATCTCTGAAATTCTGCTGAGTCAAGCGTTCTCTGCTGCACGTACCTTTTTCATACATATTTATGGCAAGGAACACAAAGACCTTTCCTGGTATATTTGAATTTCATACACCACTGAGGAAATCCCTGCAACGCAACCTTTGCAGCAACAACAGTGGCAGCCTTACGGCAGCAGCAACCTGGTACTTGTGTCAGAAAAATTCAGAACTCTCAGAAGCATGTCTCACAACGGATTAAATAGCATTTAATGCTATCTCTAAACGGTGGTATTTCAACGGATTGAAGATTGGTTATAAATAGCCCTTCATGAAGACCATCAGAAGAGTATAAGTATATACAAGAAAGACTAAGAGATATAACGTTGCAAGTTTTTCTCCGTAAAAACACTCTGATTTCACATTCTTTGTACATCATTTGTATATCCTGAGTATACCTCAATTTTTATTGTACATCGTCTCTGTTTAGCTTCTAACTTGTGTAGTTTAAAAGCTTAGACATTTCTATCTTGTAAAAATTGTCTTTGAGCCTGGAGAGGCTTGTCTGTAAAAGAATACTTGGTTGTAGAGCCTGAAGAGGCTTGACTGTAAAAGAATACTTGTAATCTTGGACAAGATTAAGAGAAAATCCAAGTGCTAGTTGGCATTGGGACTGGACGTAGCTCACAGTGGCAGTGAGTGAACCAGGATAAATTCCTTGGCTAAGTTTTCTATCCCTTATCTCTTGTCAATTTATTTATACTAACCAAAGGGTGTTGAAAACCGTTCTGATAATTTTAAAAGGCAAGAAATCTTTTCAAAGATCTTTTCAGAAGCCTTCTTAAGAAACTTCAGACAACCTTTTAAAAACCTGTCTGAAACTGTTGTTAACTTAACCATTTGCGAAAAGCTTCCATAAATTATTAAGAAACACTATTCAACCCCCCTTCTAGTGTTTCCCTGTGTTTCTACAGTTGGTATCAGAGCTCAACTCAGGGTTGAGCACTTTACAAGTGTTTGAGGATTAAAGATCCAGATGGAAGATGCCAACAACAGACAGTACATCACTGAAGGAGCCTCTATCACAAGACCCCCCAGCATTCAATGGAGTGGACTACCACTATTGGAGGGATCGTATAAAGTTGTTCATTGAGAGCAACAACATTGATGTCTGGGATGTGGTCACTGATGGAGACTATGTGCCTATACATAATGGAGTGCCAATACCTAAGGCTGAATGGACCTTGGAGCAGAAGGCTAGAGTTCAGTTAAATGCTAAAGCCAAACTCTATTTGATATGTTCTCTGAACAAATCAGAGTATGAGAAGGTTCATGGATGTTCATCTGCCAAGGAGATTTGGGATACTCTTGCAGCCGCCCATGAAGGGACTGAGACTGTCAGGCAATCCAAAATCAGCATGCTTATACATCAATATAAGATGTTCAAGATGGAAGAATCTGAAACCATAGATCAAATGTTTGGGAGGTTTCAGACTATAACTAATGGACTCAGGTCTTTGGGTAGAACTTTTGAATCTGGAGACAATAATAGAAAGATTCTGAGAAGTTTGCCAAAGTCCTGGAGACCCAAAGTTACTGTCATTCAAGAGGCCAGAGACTTAAACTCTCTTAGAATGGAAGAACTGTTGGGATCTCTCAAATTTCATGAGCTTGAACTTGGGGAAGATGACATCAAGAAGAAATCTCTGGCATTAAACTCCAAAGCCAAACATCCTAGGCATTGCAGCATTAAAGCCATGTAAGCTGAGGAAACTTCAGAAGCAGATGAAGATTCTGGAGATAGCTCAGAAGATGATGATCTTGCTCTTCTTAGCAGGAAAATCAAGAGGATGCTGCAGAACAAAGGAAAGTTCAGAAAGAACCAACCCTCAACCTCTAAATTAAGTAAGTCAGGTAAGGATTCTCAAAATGACAAAATTGTATGCTATAAGTGTAAACAGCCAGGTCATATGAAGGCTGAATGTCCAAGACTGAAGAAGAACAACTTCAAAAAGAAGAAATTCTTTAAGAAGAAGAAGAAGAATCTGATGGCAACATGGGAGGATCTTGATGAGTCTACCTCGGAAGAAGAGGAAGACACTTCAGAAGAGGCCAACCTGTATCTCATGGCCAGCCTGCCCTCATCAGATAGCTCAGAATCTGAGGTATTTCCCTTAGCTCTTCAAGAGATGTATGATGACCTGATGGAAAGTTCCAAGGAACTCTTCCAAGAGTATAAGAATCTGTCCAAGGCCCACACAGAAATGTGCAATAAATATGAGGCTCTTGAGATAGAAAACATTATGCTCAAGAAGAGAATTCTTGTGACTGAAAGCAGCAGTTCACAAATTGTCTCTGAAGAAAACAAAAACTTCAGAAACAAGTTGAGGAACTGACAAGAGACTTAGCTAAATTTGTCAAAGGAACAGAAAACCTTAACAGATTGCTTGGCAATCAAAGGGATCCCCTTGACAAAAGTGGATTAGGCTTTTGTGATCATGATACCTCTGAACCTCACATTTTCAAAAATTCTACTAAAGGTAAAGAGAAAGCTATTGGGTGTTCTCACTGTGGCAAGCCTGGACACAATGTGGCTCAGTGTAAGCACAAGGGAAAAGCAAAACCCAAATCTAACAAGAAAGGACCCAAAAGAATATGGGCACCTAAGAACTTGATCATTCCTGTTGCAGATGTGTTTAACAGGACAAAGGAGACCCCACAAATGGTACCTGGACAGTGGGTGCTCGCGACACATGACAGGAGAAAGGTCTTTATTCCAAAACCTTAGGCCCAGAGCAGGAGGTGTGGTCACCTTTGGTGGAAATCAGCAAGGGAAGATCACAAGAATATGGACTGTAGGTATCTCCCTTCTATCCCTTATTAAAAATGTTCTTCTAGTAGAGGGACTTCAACACAATTTACTGAGCATAAGTCAATTAAGTGACAGTGGATATGTGGTTGCCTTTACTAAAGATGGATGTATAGTCAAAGACTCTTGTGATCAAATTCTTTTTACTGCTAAGAGACACAACAATGTGTATAAAATTGATCTAGAGGATTTGGCAAGTCAAAATGTAAAATGTTTTCTCTCTGTCAAAGTTAGCAAAACTCAACCTTGTTAAAGGACTGCCCAAGCTTTCTTACAAATCTGACATTTTATGTGAAAGTTGTCTGAAAGGAAAACAAACAAGACACTCTTTTAAGAGTAAGGATGTTGTTTCCACTAACAGACCTTTAGAATTGTTACATATTGACTTGTTTAGTCCTATTAGAACAGAAAGCCTTAGTGGTAAGAAATATGGTTTGGTCATTGTTGATGACTATTCTAGATTCACATGGGTGTTATTCCTAAGAAGCAAGGATGAGACTTTCAGGAATTTCACAATATTCTGCAAGAAGGTATAGAATGAAAAAGGATTCTGTATATATGCTATCAGAAGTGATCATGGTGGAGAGTTTGAGAATGCAAACTTTCAACTGTTCTGTGATGAGAATGGGATCTCACACAATTTCTCTGTGGCAAGAACACCTCAGCAAAATGGGGTTGTTGAGAGAAAGAACAGAAGTTTGCAAGAAATGGGAAGAACCATGCTCAACTCATGCAACCTACCAAGATCTTTCTGGGCAGAAGCTATTAACACAGCTTGCTACCCTCAAAACAGAATATTGGTAAGACCAATTCTGAAAAAGACTCCTTATGAATTGTGGAAGGGAAGAAAACCCAACATATCATATTTCCACACCTTTGGTTGTGAGTGTTTTATACTCAACACCAAGAATGATCTTGGAAAATTTGATGCAGAATCTGACAATGGAATTTTCATAGGATATTCTGAAACATCTAAAGCCTATAGAGTATATAACTCTAGAACTTTAACTGTAGAAGAATCAATCCATGTTAAATTTAATGACAAGAAAGAGACTGATAGGGAACTATCAGATCTAGAAGATGACTTTGCAGGAATGGAGCTGAATAATCATGACAGCATCAAGGATGAACAGGTGTTTGAAGCACCATCTGTCACTGAACCTTTTCAGACCAATGTTGAGTCTCAGACTGATTTGATATCACCTCAGAAACCTGACTGGAGATACAAATCACACCATCCAAAAGAGCAAATCATTGGCAGCACTTCAGAAGGAGTTAAGACAAGATCAAAATTCAAGAATCTGAATTCTCTTGCTCTCCTGTCTGAAATTGAGCCAAAGAACATTGATGAAGCTCTGCATGATGAAGGGTGGATTCTAGCCATGCAAGAGGAGCTAAACCAATTTGCTAGAAGTGATGTCTGGACACTTTTTCCTAAACCCCATGGGAAAACAATTATTGGAACCAAATGGGTGTTCAGAAACAAGCTGTCTGAAGAAGGAAAAGTGGTCAGAAACAAAGAAAGATTGGTGGCTCAAGGGTACAATCAACAAGAAGGTATTGACTTCACTGAAACCTTTGCCCCTGTTGCTGATTAGAAGCAATCAGGATTCTTCTCTCTTATGCTGTAAATAATGGCATCAAACTATATCAAATGGATGTCAAAAGTGCCTTCCTCAATGGTTTCATTGAAGAAGAAGTTTTTGTTAGACAACCTCCTGGTTTTGAAGACACTGCTTTTCCTGATCATGTTTTCAAATTGAAAAAGGCTCTTTATGGTCTGAAACAAGCTCCAAGAGCATGGTATGACAGACTGAGCAGTTTTCTTATCAAAAATGGTTTTGAAAGAGGAAAAGTAGATACCACCCTTTTAAGAAAACAGTCTAACAAAGATTTTATACTTGTTCAGATATATGGTTATCACATTATATTTGGTTCAACTAATTCTTCTCTGTGCAAGGAGTTTTCTGAGTTGATGCAATCAGAATTTGAAATGAGTTTAATGGGAGAACTAAAGTTTTTCTTGGGACTTCAAATTAAGCAAGATTCTGATTATATATGGATCCATCAAGAAAAATATACAAAAGAAATGCTTAAGAAGTTCAACATGAGTGGTTGCAAACCCATGTCAACTCCTATGCATCCCTCTGCATCTTTGAGCAAAGATGACAAAGAAGAACCATTGAATCAAACTTTGTACAGAGGAATGATTGGCTCTTTGTTGTATCTAACAGCAAGCAGACCTGACATAATGTTCAGTGTTTGTCTCTGTGCTAGATTTCAATCAGATCCAAGAATTACTCATTACAAAGCTGTTAAAAGAATCTTTAGATATCTGAAAGATACTACTAATCTTGGTCTATGCTACTAGAAGAGCAAAGATTGCAGGTTAATAGGATACTGTGATGCTGACTTTGCTGGAGATAGAATGGAAAGAAAGAGCACTAGTGGAGGATGTCATTTCTTTGGAAATAACATGATCAACTGGTCAAGCAAAAGGCAAAACACCATTGCTTTATCAACAGCAGAAGCAGAGTATATATCAGCAGCCAATTGTTGTTCACAACTGCTTTGGGTTAAGTATCAGCTTAAGGATTTTAATATTCCTATCTCTACTATACCTGTTCTTTGTGATAATACCAGTGCAATTAATTTATCCAAAAATCCCATTCAACATTCTAGGGAAAAGCATATAGAAATCAAACATCATTTCATTAGAGACTATGTTCAGAAAAGTGTTTTTGATATTCAGTTCATTGACACAGAGCATCAATGGGCAGATATATTCATAAAACCCCTGGCTGAAGATAGATTTAAGTTCATTCACAACAACTTGAATATACATGCATTATCTTAAAATAACTGTGTCTGATGCTACTATGTTATCTGAAATTTCAGTGTGTCTGAAACAGTGACTTGTTTGAAACTTTAGGTTATCTGAAATTTTATTTATGTGTTTGAAATTTTCTCCTATCTGAAGTAACTGGCTGACGTGGCTATCTGAGACGGTTGGATTCCTTCTTTTAAAAGTTTTGTCTCTTCCACTTTGCACGTTACCCGAAGTCTGCGCAGCCGGTACAAGACATCATTGCATCATGGGTCTATAAATGCAGGAGTAAGTGTGTCGAGGAAGCCTTACACTCTCTTTCCTCAATACTCAGTTTGATCTTCTTCACTGCTCAAGCAACCTTATTCTCTCAAAGTTTCTCTGCAACTCAACAATGGCACCCAAGGAGACTGCTAGTTCTGGTGGAAATGTGGTTAGATCAAAGAGAGTGGATCTTGACGAGCTTCGCAACATTGACATGGATTTGGTTGAGGAATTTGATGCAGCTGGGTGGACTTCTTTCTTCAACCACATTAACTGTCAATGGCATGAACAAAGCGTGGTGGATTTCTGGTCCTCCGCTCGGGGAATTCCTAACTCTAAGGGAGTGTATGAAAGCATCAAAGCCTTTGTTCTAGGGGTTTCAGTTTTTTTTATCAAGGCATTCTCTCCACCATCACTGATGTTAAGGCTGAAGGTGCAACCTTCATTCCTGGGTGGGAGATGAAGAATGGTGGGCACAAGTTGTTTACGAAGATGCTGTATGGAACTGAAGAACCTGAAAGCGTGGATTCCAAGTTCTTGCTAGAGAAGGTCAGAGTTCTTCATGCTATCTTAGGGTGTGCAATAATCCCTAAGAGTGGAAGCATAAATCATGTATCAGAATTGGAAAGGTTCTGTCTGATTCACCTGCTTCAGAAGAAGAAAGTCAATCTCCCAAGCATTATCATGTTCCACATGCAGAAGAAGATTCGAGACTCTGTTGGAAATCTTCCTCACAACACTCTCATCATGAAGGTACTTATGCATTTTAAGGTACCTATTGAAAGATTATGTAACCATAAATCTCCTGTGTTTTTTGGTGAATCCAACTTGAAGAGCATGGGAATCAAGCTCACTCCATGACCTCCATCTCCTACTCTAAAGGAGAGTGTTCTTTTGGAGAAGGCCTCAAGAAGAGGAACCACTCTTGAGATTCTTGAGAAAGAGCTTCAGGGGGATATCAGAAAAGATAGGTTCAAGCCTTCCAAGTCATCCCCTCATCTGAAAAGGAAGAAGTTCCCTGTCAGGAGTTCAGCAAAGGTGTCTCTAGAAGCTATGGACTTGCACACTCAGACATCTGAACCTGTTCAGAAGGCTTTGCCAAAGCCATCTGAAATTGTGGGTCAGGGTTCTGAAGATGTAAGAACTCCGACTCCTAAGCCTACTTCTGAAACAGAAGGAAAGGCTCATGAGGAAGAGGTAGCTGAGATCGCTGATCCTGAAGCTTTGGCAGCAGCACCTCTGGCTGCATGTCCTTCTGATCTTGAGCTTATTCAGGTAGCAGCCCTTGCTACAAACTTTGGAAAATGAAAAAATGGAGAAGAAGGCTGAGCAAGAAAAGACTGATTATGCTCTTGCAGTAGCCTCTCAGCTAGCTCTTGCTGAAGATGAAAGGCTAGCTTCCATTGCTCAAGAGACCAAGAAAAGAAAAAGATCCAATGCTCAGCAGAGAAGGAGAACAAAAACTAAGTTATTTCAGCCAGCTCCTGAACCATTTGTTAGGATCACACGGAGCATTGCAAGTCAGCTGGAGGAAATGGATGAGGTTGGAAAGTACCAAAATTTTGTCAAAGCAAACTTGTTTTTCAAAAGAAAAAGAGAAGAAAAGCAAGCTGAAAAAGAAAAGGAGAGGGAACCTGAAAAAGCCAAACCTCCTCAGAAAAGGATCAGGGTAAGGTTTGACAATGTGACCCTATCACCACCTTCATCACCTGAGAAGAAAACCGAAGAAGAGAAAGAAGTAGAAGCACTTCCTCCACCTCCCTCATCACCATCTTCACCACCTTCATCACCTTCATCATCTTCAGAATCCACTCAGTCTGAAGATCCCACAGATATAAATCGGCACGGTGACAGCTCTGCAGTATGGAAAGGAAGCATGTTGCATGCTCAACTAAGGCTAGGACCCAAAAGTAGGGACTTCTTCACAGAGCCTACATTTGATCGTTATTTCGTTCCTTTCACTCAGCACCAACTTGATGCAGCTGCTGAAGTACCCCACAAAAAGTATGAGGAACCTTTCAATGATAGGGTCAGAGTCCCCAGGTTCCCCAACTTATTTGAAGAGCTGCAGTTTTTCAGAAATACACCCCCCATCTCTCTTCACCATGGCCTTATCAAGCACACTGCTGATGAAGAAAGGGCCAATTCAAGGAAGTTCAGATCAGTACTACTCAGGCCAGATAGGAAAGATCAGAAAGGGTGCAGTTCCACCTGCTCATAAGTGGGCTCCACTTAATCCCTTCTCTGGTGACTCTCTCAAGTTGTCTAATGATGAATGGTGTTTTGTTAGGCAACTGTCTACGGAAGCTGAACTCTTTGAAAGGGACTACTTGAAGTCAGTAGGCATGCGAGGCTATAGGCCACCTAGAACAATCTCCATCAGGCCAACCACAGAAATTCTGGTGCAACCTGACAGGATAGTTCCTAGGTACCCCTTGGAAGAAGGCCCTGCTGACAAGTTCAAGGAACCTAAAGCTTATCCAGTTCCTCAGAAACTTTTACTTCAACAGAATGGAAGGAGCTACCTGCTCGGATCATCAGACAAGGTGGAGGTTTAGATCACTGCTACAGGGATAGGGTATGGTTGTCCCACTGGAAGATCAGAGAGGATGCTGGATCCTCTTCTGGATCTGCAGGACCGGATGATGACTCCATCATAGGCTGTGGTGTCTCCACCAATGTGCAGTATCGGTATATCAGAGGCAGATTCCCCATGTCTGAACCTTTTAATGAGGACTGGAAGCTAATATGCCCTATCAGAACTTTCTTCTTTCCTGTGAGTCATCCAGAAGACTATGGGTTGCATCCAGGATTCAATCAGCTCAGATTCGTCTGCAGGCACATTCAGATTATTTATATGAAGTAGAACTAAATCTTAAGGAAGAGAACAAGAAGCTGAGGCATCAAGTGAAGAGCTTGGAGAAAAGAAATGCTACTCTTGTTGCTAAGCAAGATCAAATCCTTCAAGAGCAACAACACATCAGAAATGGGCAAGAAGAACTGAAGACTGCTGTCATTTCTCAGATTGACAAGGCAAAGGAAGAATTGCTCTCCCTTCTGAAAGAGGCCTTGCTAAAGAAAGATGGATAGTCTATGATGTTTAGCCATGCTTAGTGTTACCTTCATTTTGAGTATTTAATTTCTGTTATGTGAACTTCGTGTTTGGTGTTTAATTTGAACTCTTTTTGATTGATAATATATTCTGATTGTTCTCATGAATGCTGGTATCTCATTATTGTGATTATATTGCTATGATAATTTTGTTGTTCTACTCTGAAATTCCCTTTTGATTGATGACAAAAGGGGGAGTATTAAAAACTAACAAAATCTGAAGTAATTACAGGTCTCAGGAGGAATATTTGATAAGAGTTTATCCTGAGAGATCTTTATCTGAGGGGGAGATTTTTTTTTTAAGTTTACTTTATTTTTTAAAAAAACACTCCTTTCAGATTTCTTTATTTTAAACAAATTTGTCATCATTAAAAAGGGGGAGAATGTTGAGTCTCAAAAATATCATAAGGGAAATTATGATAGCTCACCTCTCAAGTTTTAATGATTAACAAATTTGGGTCAAAATATTTATCATAGATACATAAATGTGTAATAACTTATCTATGATTTCAGCAAGCCACTCTGAACTTATAAAGACTATCTAAAGTGCTTTCAAGCTGTCTAAAGTGGAAAAGCCTTCTGATGGTTCAACCTGTCTGAAGTGTTGAAGCCGTCTGAAGTGTTCAACCGTCTGAAGAGTTGAAGCCGTCTGAAGTCCGCAACCCGTCTGAAGTGTTGAAGCCGTCTGAAGTCTCATTAATGACGTGGCACTCTTTGCTGAAGTATGTGAAGACATCTCTGAAATTCTGCTGAGTCAAGCGTTCTCTGTTGCACGTACCTTTTTCATACATATTTATGGCAAGGAACACAGAGACCTTTCCTGGTATATTTGAATTTCATACACCACTGAGGAAATCCCTGCAACGCAACCTTTGCAGCAACAACAGTGGCAGCCTTACGGCAGCAGCAACCTGGTACTTGTGTCAGAAAAATTCAGAACTCTCAGAAGTATGTCTCACAACGGATTAAATAGCATTTAATGCTATCTCTAAACGGTGGTATTTCAACGGATTGAAGATTGGTTATAAATAGCGCTTCATGAAGACCATCAGAAGAGTAGATGTATATACAAGAAAGACTAAGAGATATAATGCTGCAAGTTTTTCTCCGTAAAAACACTCTGATTTCACACTCTTTGTACATCATTTGTATATCCTGAGTATACCTCAGTTTTTATTGTACATCGTCTCTGTTTAAGCTTCTAACTTGTGTAGTTTAAAAGCTTAGACATTTCTATCTTGTAAAAATTGTCTTTGAGCCTGGAGAGGCTTGTCTGTAAAAGAATACTTGGTTGTAGATCCTGAAGAGGCTTGACTGTAAAAGAATACTTGTAATCTTGGACAAGATTAAGAGAAAATCCAAGTGCTAGTTGGCATTGGTACTGGACGTAGCTCACAGTGGCAGTGAGTGAACCAGGATAAATTCCTTGGCTAAGTTTTCTATCCCTTATCTCTTGTCAATTTATTTATACTAACCAAAGGGTGTTGAAAACTGTTCTGATAATTTTAAAAGGCAAGAAATCTTTTCAAAGATCTTTTCAGAAGCCTTCTTAAGAAACTTCAGACAACCTTTTAAAAACCTGTCTGAAACTGTTGTTAACTTAACCGTTTGCGAAAAGCTTCCATAAATTATTAAGAAACACTATTCAACCCCCATTCTAGTGTTTCCCTGTGTTTCTACAGCAAGCGTACCAAAATTTCAGCAGTATAATAGTAAGTATGAGTTTGTCGTATCCACAGGGAACGGTTCACTTCGTATTTACTCATGATCAGATTATCAAGTGGAAAACGTAATTTGAGAATTTATGGTGAGGAAAGTAAATTTGCATAAAAGAAAGAGACGATTGAGAGAAGATAAAATACTTTACTTGGATTAGGATTGAACTTCGTATCATCGCACCCCTTATGCATGTGAATCCCAATATTATTTATGAATATATTTCTATAATACCTTAGCCAAACTATGTTATCCCCTGCCGGTGTCCCATATCACGAGATACTCAAAAGTAATTCATGCGTGTTCTCCCAAGCGACAAATTACCTTGGCTTGATTGCTCTATCTTTCCGTTCATTAACACTATCAATTCGCCCTATAGACCCACAGTGTCAGCTATGAAGAGATTGCCTACTTCTTCTTAAATGATCACTTTCTCCTATGACCCTATAGTAACTACTATGAGTACTTTTACCAATCAGAATTTTAGGTGTCCTATGTCTAGGCTTTCACAAACTCGCTGTTAATTTTATAGAAACATCTGTCACCTGAATCCTAAAATTAACCTATAACCCCGGCACACAGGCGGAAGCTATGCATTAAGCAAAGATAAAAATACCGATATTATAGAATAGGGATTCATAAATAAATATGAGAATTCACATACATTTGGGGATTGAATAAACTACATTCAATCCTATTGAGACGTTTAGCTACGCATGGTAGCCATTACAACCCAATGGAGAAGCTGTCACCTTGCTCCAATCCTATCTCTGCCTTTGTCGTCTCTCTAATCTCCTTCCTAAATGCTTCTTTGCTAACATCTGTAGCCCTGTCTCAAAGGGTTCTATTTATAGACTAAGGAAAGCTATCTTGAATCTGGAAGAAATCTGATTTGAAAATATATTTGAAAACATATCTAAAACTAATCCGTGCAACTACGCTTCATCTGCGCTCAACGCATCTGCAGTGTAGGAATCAGTGAGCAAATTCTGAATCTGCGCTTCACTCGAGCTAAGCGCGAGTGAAGCGTGGAACGCGTAACTGATTGCTCTGTTTCCTCTTTTAACAGCTTGATCTCTTCCTGATCTTATCCTTGTTTGCTTGGCTTTCCTTGTTTCCCTCTTTTTGATTTGATTCTGTGATTATTCTGCTCTTTGAATTTAAATTGGGAAGTTATCCGCAAAATCCTTGTTTAAATGACAGCTGATCTTATCTTTATTTGCTCTGATTTAAACTTCAAATCTGCAGATCCTCTCCTCAAATAATGCTATGTTATTTCCTCATTCAAATCTTCCCATAAATCTGCAATATTAACAGATTTTCTATTAAAATAGCAACAAATTCAAATCAAATAATCACAATTATTACAATTATAACTAAAAAGGGATTATTTTGGGGCATAAATTACTATTTTACCCTTGATAAGTGTAGTAAAAATACAATAATTTATCATATAATTTGCACTTATCAAATACCCCCCAACTTAACTTCTTGCTTGTCCTCAAGCAAGAGATCTCTTTGCAAGCAAAAATCAATTCAATCCCCCTGTACAATTCTCAAAAATAAGGACAAATTTTTCATCATCTCTTTATTGGGCAGAAGTCACTTTCCAAATATCAGAAAAAATCAGAATTAAGAGATGTTACCAAAACTCAATTAGAACAGGATACAATCAAATCAGTTAAACTTTCTCAGAAATAGCAATTAATGCAATAAATGATAAACCAAGAAATTCTCTCATGCTCACGGGTAAGTGTTTCCCTCAATTTTTCCACCATAATTGAACAGCTAGAATTTATAGTCGTTTCTAGCTTCTAAACATGCACATGGTCAATATGGATCAAAAGGTATTTTTCTTTGGTTGTAATGAGGCTGAGTTATCAAGAAATCATGGTTTTTCTGGATAAGCAAAGAACACTTAGAATAGAGAGCATCTTTTGATTTTTCTTGAACTTGGAACTTCTCTCCATTCTCCATCTCATTCTTGATTTGTTTCATTTTAGCTGGCCTCTTTCTTTATTTGAAGATGCACTCCCCCAAACTTATTCAATTCATGCACTTTTTCTTTTTGATTTTTGAGGGAGTGATCTTCTTTTTGCTTTATTGTGCCTGCTCTTTGTATTTCTTTGACTTTCAAATCACCAACCTTTTCTTCCCATTATTTCAAGTTGCACCTTGCTCTCTATCCCAAGTATGTAAGGGACAGGATATAGACATTAATTATAACTGAGGTGTATAAGAAGAAACATTAAAGCTCAAATGGGTTACCAATAAAATTGGAAAAATTTTAACAAGGGTTGGCTTTTTGGCACTGAGCAAATAATATAATGAACAAAAATTTCCTTTATCACTTCCATATTTTCCACATGCAGAATAAAATCCAAAAACTCAATCAATAACAATTGACAAGCAGCAGTGAAAAACTCTCAATTCAAGTGTTTGGGGTCTCAACTCACCGGCTTTTTGGCTAAATTCCTTGATAAAGCACTTATTTGTTTTAATTAACTACCCTGATAGGTTCTCCTATGAAGCATCCTAATCCTAACTGATTATGGAATTAATCATAAAACCCTTTCTTCTTTCCTAATCCGGTTAGTTACACTGCCTTTTGAAAAATTTTCCTTTAAATCCTAATTCCTAAAATCCTAAAAATTTTAAAAATCCTAAAAATAAAAAGAAAAACAAAGAAAATGCTGAAAATGCACTGCATAACAAAATGATGTATCAGTGGAGTATATATACAGTACATATCCAGAATATAAAAAGAGAAATAAAGAAAAATAAAACAAAATGAAAAAGAAAAAGAAAAGAAAAGCACCAAATCAAAATAAAATCAGTCCTCCTGGTCCATGTCAGCTGCTCCATCTCCAGCTGCTCCACCCTCCCCTGGAAGAATAGGCCTGTCCCCAGGCCACTGCAAATAAGCTCCAAACTGATTAGGGTGCATTCCTGGGTACGGGTCCGAGCGAGTCTGATAATGTAGATCCTGAAAATGGTCTGCTGCTCGGTGGAGACTAGACAACTAGGCCTACATATGAGTGTTCTGGGCAAGAAGCTGCTGGGCCCAGACTGGAGTCTGTATGTCTGCTACTGGTGGTGGTGGTGGTGCCTCTGGCTGCTGCTGCTCATCCTGCTCCTTATCCTCCATAGGGATGCAGTGGGCCTCTATATATCCTCTAGTCATGGGTCTCAAGATGCGTATCGAACGGACTACCTCAATACCCCTAGAATCATAGAGGGAAGTGATGAGTGATGGGAAGCCTAAACTGATCCTGGAAGTCTCATTGCGCTGCTCTACAGAAGATATAAAATCTATTATCTTTTGTGAGATGACACTAGCGATGTCAATGTCTGCGCCAGTAATGATGCTGTAGAGGAGGTGTGCTACTGGCATGATGACATCTGAAACATGACCTGTAGGGGTGATGTTGGCTAGTACAAATATTGTCCACATTCGTGTGATTGCTGTCATGTCTCGCCTAAGAATGCGAGCAGCCTCTCTATATGCATTCCTCTCGAAGGAACGACCTCGCAGGCATAGACACTCTGCGGTCTGAATATCCAGGGGATCATTGTCGTGGATCCTCACTGCTCTCATCCTCTCACGGTGCTGGCATACCCTAAGTCCTCTATCCTCGGGCCATGGGAACTGTAACAGAGCATTGATCGCATTGCGACCATAAGAAATCACCTGCCCTTGAACATAAGACTCCCGCCTAGTATGAATGTCATTGGCCTCAATAGCATTAGCATAAAATTCCCTAACAATGTTAGGGTCAAAATAATCATCTGGGCGGCTGAGGCAGACCCAGTTCCTTCTGACTATCTCTGCTCTGAAGTCCTCGTACTCATCAGGCTCCAAAGCTACCGACCTCTCCTTAATAAAGTTACAGTTCATCAGTGAACTGTAAGCTTCAAAGGCTTCAACGTTCTTGAAATGTTGAGCACCGAATTCAGGGTCCTCTTTGGGTGCTTGCCTACCTCTTTTGGCACCCTCCTTTACTCTACTGGAGGTGCCTTCTCCCTTACTAACTTTGGTGCGAGCCATCTGCAACAATTTTAAACCAAGATTATTTCTATGCAAATTATAGATTGCTCATAATTAATGAAATAAGTGGCCAATTTAATTCAAAAATCAGAGCAATCATTCAATCAAGCACTTGTGCACACAATCTTGATTTTTAAGTTACCAATATGCCAATTAATTAATTTATTAAGAGCATGCTAAAGTGATCAATTAAAGAAGTCCTAATTAATTTTAAAGAACATGGCATAACAGATTGGTAACAAAAATTAAGCTCAAAAATCATGTTATCAATAACATGCAATAAGGCACAGTTATTCATGCATGGGCATGCAAAAATATGAAACAATCTAAGCCTACATGCACCAAACAGATCAACTTGCAAAAATTCATTGAGCACTTCAAAAACTACCACCTAAGCACACCAACATATACCAATAAACATACCAAAGCAACAAACATACTAAACAAAGACTCTATTGACAAATTTCTTAATTTTAAAAAGGTCCTAAGAGCCTAAGTTTTCTACCCTAAGGTTTTGCTCAAATAAATGAAAAACTGAAAATTTTAATCGGTGCAAACTAACTAAAACTATAAAAACATACCTGGTGTAGCCTCAGAAATTGGAAGGAAGTGGAAATGAAAGTGAAAAGGTCAAAGATAAGGATGAGTTTTCAGAGAAAATGGGAGTTCAGGAGTTGAGGAAAGATTGAAATGACCTTTCCTCTTTTCAAATTTCAAATTTATGGTGCAGCGCGCGCTTGCGCTACACTCTCGCTCAGCGAGAGTGCAACGCGTACTTTATAAGAATATGAAGCGTGCCGCTGCGCTTCACCTACACTTAGCGCAGGTGAAGCGTAGAAAATAGAGAGTAATTTGATATTTCTGCGCTTTACCTTCGCTTAGCGAGAGCAAAGTGCAGAAAACATAGACTATTTTTCAAATCTGCGCTTCACCTGCGCTAGGTGAGGGCGAAGCGCAGAAAATGGAGTTAAAATTCTATTTTCTGTTTTCTACTGCTTCCTAACTCCAATTGTTTTTCATCCTTTACTTATTGAAATCAATCCAATTTCTAACAATTTCTTAATATACACAGGTATTGACTCTAAACAAAAATAAAAAACAAAATCAAAGAAAAAATTTAAAGACAAAAAAAATGTTGGGTTGCCTCCCAGGAAGCGCTTGTTTAACGTCTGATAGCTCGACGCCTGGTCACTTAGAAATTTATGGTGGCCTCAATTGGAGGATGATGGTTGACTCTGTTCCAGTTCTTCCTTTTAGTTCCCATCTTCCATGCCAATTTCTTATTTTATCATCATCACTGTCTTCCTCTGTGTCTGATGTTGATCTTTTTCTCTTTTTGTATCTGAACTCCAAAATTGATTCTGGCTGCTTAACTCTCATTCTTGGTTTCCTCAGAAATCCAGAAACCTTTTTCTCCTTTTGATCTACAATGTCTGGAGCTTCTTTCTTTCTTACCTTTGGCAATTGTGATTTGGATTCAAATTTATAGACCCCATCAGTAGGATCTATTTTTAATTTTTCTGGATTTTTCTGCAATTTGGGGATTTCTCTATCAATATGAAACACAATGCTTTCATCTTTAGAGCTTAATTGGTATTTTCCCCGATCAACATCCACTATTGCCTTGGCAGCTTTCATAAAGGGTCTTCCCAAGATTAAGGGGACATCAGTATCCTCCTCTTCTGTCTCTGCAATGTAAAAGTCAAAAAAATACACAAACTTGTCCACTTTAATTGGTAAGTCTTCAATCATCCCATATGGGCTTTGAGTGGACTTATTTGCAAGTTGTAACTTTAGGTTGGCAGGCTTGACCTTCAAATTCCCAGCTGGTTAAAATACGATAGCGGCATCAAATTGATGCTCGCTCCAAGATCTAATAAAGCATATGTAGCTGGTTGATTACCAATAGAAAGAGGTATAGTAAACTTACCTGGGTCAAGTGACTTGCCTGTGGTGTAGACCTCTTCTGGTTCTCCTTCTTCTTTTTGCAAAATCTCTTCTGGCTTCTCCTCTAATTGAACATTCTCCTTGACGATATCCTCTTTGGGCACTTGTTCTTCAAATGTGATGCTTTCTTCTACATCACTTTCTTCTGTAATGTTGCCATTAGTAGCAATCAAATTGCAGTGCTCTTTTGGATTTGTCTGAGTGTTTGCTGTAAAGTGGCCATTCTTGTGTTCTGCTATCTCTGTTGCTAGTTGGCCCACTTGATTTTCTAATGCTTTAATTGATGCTTCTGTGTTCTTCTTGAATACATCAAATCCTTGTATGAATCCATCAATCTTCTCTTCCAACCTGTTCAATCTGTCATACGTTGATGGTTGCTGCTGGTATGGTGTCTGTCTGTTCCCTCCATTCTGCTCCCATCCAGAGTTGTTTTGGTTATTCCTCCATCCTTGTGATTACTGGTTGTTATTGTTGGAGAAATTTCCTTGCCTCCCTTGGTTACCCATGAAGTTGACTTGTTCGGCTTGGTTTTCTTGGTAATAGCATTGACCATTAGGATGGTCACCTCCACAAAAGTCACTGATCAAAAGTTGGGCTTGAATAGGTTGGGATTGGACAGCTTTTAACTGTTGAGGAAGTGCTTTCAACTGTTCTATGAGTGCTTCTATCTATCTCTTGATAAGCTTGTTTTCTGCTAGAATAACATCACTATTGTTGAGTTCCAACACTCCTTTCTTCTGTATTTGAGTTGGCTGTCGTCTACACTGAGCTTACTGATCATTCTGAGCAAAGTTGTCAATGATTGAGATTACTCGCTCTGCATCCACGGATAAGATAGTTCCTCCTGCTGCAGCATCTATGAAAGATTTGGAATCAGATTTGAGTCCCTTGCAGAAAATGTTGAGTTGGGCAATGTCATCATAGCCATGATTGGAACATTTGCGCAACATAGATTTGTATCTTTCCCAAGCTTCACATAATGGTTCATCTGATCCTTGTCTGAATGTGGAGATATCTGCTTTGGCTTGTCTATGTTTCCCTGGTGGGAAAAATCTTGTCAGAAATTTTTCTTCAACCACATCCCAGTTGTTTAAACTTTGGTTTGGATGCGACTTCAACCACTCCTTAGCTTTTCCTATCAATGAAAAAGGAAACAAGTGTAAGTATACAGATTCTAAATTACCTTCCTCAAAACCCATAGTGGCTATGAATTCATAAAAGTTCGAAAGATGTGTATTTGGATCCTCATGATCCAATCCTGCGAATTGATTGGCAGTGATAAGATTGAGGTGAGCAGCCTTCAACTCCAAGGACTTCGTTGTTGTTGGTAGAACAATGCTTGAATAATGGCGAGGTCCTTGATGCATGACATATTCTCCCAAGGTTCTTCTTCTTGATTGTTGTTCTGCCATATTTTTGGGTTCTTCCTCAAATATCCTTCTTCTCCTTCTCCTGTTTCTACTTCTGCTCTTCCTTGATGTCCTTTCTATTTCTGGATCAAATTGTAACTGATTTGGGGACACCTGGCCTCTCAAAAGCATAAACAAGAAAACTTGAAACGGGTAAGTGTGGAAGAGAATTTTAAAATAAAAATTAGAAATAAAAACAAAAAGAAAATTTCCTAAAATTTCCTAAAAATAAAAATCTAATCCTAAGATAGAGTATATACAACTTGATAATTAGACCTCCCAAGTCTATACGAATTGATACACCGTTCCCCGGCAACGGCGCCAAAAATACTTGATGAGATTCTGGCAAGCGTACCAAAATTTCAGCAATATAATAGTAAGTATGAGTTTATCGTATCCACAGGGAACGGTTCGCTTCGTATTTACTCGTGATCCGATTATCAAGTGGAAAACAGTATTTGAGAATTTATGGTGAGGAAAGTAAATTTGCATAAAAGAAAGAGACGATTGAGAGAAGATAAAATACTTTACTTGGAATAGGATTGAACTTTGTATCATCGCACCTCTTATGCATGTGAATCCCAATATTATTTATGAATATATTTCTATAATACCTTAGCCAAACTATGTTATCCCCTGCCGGTGTCCCATATCGAGAGATACTCAAAAGTAATTCATGCGGGTTCTCCCAAGCGACAAATTACCCTGGCTTGATTGCTCTATCTTTCCGTTTGTTAACACTATTAATTCGAACTATAGACCCACAGTGTCAGCTATGAAGAGATTGCCTACTTCTTCTTCAATGATCACTTTCTCCTATGACCCTATAGTAACTACTATGAGTACTTTTACCAATCAGAATTTTAGGTGTCCTATGTCTAGGCTTTCCCAAACTCGTTGTTAATTTTATAGAAACATATGTCACCTGAATCCTAAAATTAACCTATAACTCTGGCACACAGGCGGAAGCTATGCATTAAGCAAAGATAAAAATATCGATATTATAGAATAGGGATTCATAAATAAATACGAGAATTCACATACATTTGGGGATTGAATCAACTACATTCAATCCTATTGAGATGTTTAGCTACGCATGGTAGCCATTACAACCCAATGGAGAAGCTGTCACCTTGCTCCAATCCTAGCTCTGCCTTTGTCGTCTCTCTAATCTCCTTCCTAAATGCTCCTTTGCTAACCTCTGTAGCCCTGTCTCAAAAGGGTTCTATTTATAGACTAAGGAAAGCTATCTTGAATCTGGAAGAAATCTGATTTGAAAATAGATCTGAAAACAGGTCTAAAACTAATCCGCACAACTGCGCTTCATCTGCGCTCAGCGCATCTGCAACGCAGGAATCAGTGAGCAAATTCTAAATCTGCGCTTCACTTGCGCTAAGCGCGAGTGAAGCGTGGAACGCGTAACTGATTGCTCTGTTTCCTCTTTTAACAGCTTGATCTCTTCCTGATCTTATCCTTGTTTGCTTGGCTTTCCTTGCTTGGCTTTCCTGAATCTGCGCTTCACTTCCGCTAAGCACGAGTGAAGCGTGGAACGCGTAACTGATTGCTCTGTTTCCT
The DNA here is from genome assembly GCA_026901365.1 of Sesbania bispinosa. Classification (NCBI taxonomy): domain Eukaryota; kingdom Viridiplantae; phylum Streptophyta; class Magnoliopsida; order Fabales; family Fabaceae; genus Sesbania; species Sesbania bispinosa. Next base: position 1,163,943 of record QLOH01000052.1, read on the forward strand.
CTTTTAACAGCTTGATCTCTTCCTGATCTTATCCTTGTTTGCTTGGCTTTCCTTGTTTCCCTCTTTTTGATTTGATTCTGTGATTATTTTGCTCTTTGAATTTAATTGGGAAGTTATCCGCAGAATCATTGTTTAAATGGCAGCTGATCTTATCTTTATTTGCTCTGATTTAAACTTCAAATCTGCATATCCTCTCCTCAAATAATGCTATCTTCTTTCCTTATTCAAATCTTCCCATAAATCTGCAATATTAACATATTTTCTATTAAAATAGCATCAAATTCAAATTCAAATCAAATAATCACAATTATTACAATTATTACTAAAAAGGGATTATTTTGGGGCATAAATTACTATTTTACCCTTGATAAGTGCAGTAAAAATACAAGAATTTATCATATAATTTGCACTTATCACCTACTTTCCATGGATACAGAAAAAAATAGCTCTAAATCATTTGATTTATTATTCAGTTACTTTTTATATTAACATAAATATGTTGTTAAAATGTAGCCCAGTACCCATAGATGCTCAATATAGTAAATGAGTTTGGAAACATTTTGAAATAGATTACTTTAAAAAGGAAATAAATAGTTTAAATACTAATTCGTTTATTTTTCGGCACGATATGTTTCTCTTAATATTTATTGTGAAAAATTAAGTTAGACTTACACAATGTAATTATATTTACCCTATTGATATTTCTTGTAATTTCGTGAAGACTAACACGTATTTTGATTTATGCTGGTGAAATGAGTTTGATATGATTTCATGAAGTCTAATTCTAATACATAAAATAAGTTTTGCTTCGAAATCATTACTGTCTACAAAAGATGTTAATACATCAAGGGCAAATAAGAAGACCATACAATCCCATAGTTGAACTAAAACAAAAAAAAAAAAGATCAAAGCAAACATTAAATATTTTGATTAAAGCCCCTAAGATAAGAAACATAGTGCTCTACACTATTCTATAATATGATTAGTACAATCCAAAATATAATATAGTAATATTTATATAGTGGATAAAGTTAAGTGGCACCAATACATCAATTCAATCCAAGTTGTTTTTTAATATCCTAGTGCTTGGAGTGATCACTTTGATTCAGTCCTCCATTGTGTCCAGAATAACACACTTTCCAGCATTGTGTGCTTTTTGGAACTCAATCTCCAGCCTTTTAGTAACTCTTCTAATGTCAGTATGAGGTGCAGTCTCAAGTGGTTTGGAGGTAGTACAGGCACGAAGGTGACTTTTGATGGTTGGACCAGGACAAACTCCAGAAGTGCCAGGGCGGGTTTCTTCCTTCACACCACGAACCAAAGGCATAAATGTTATTTCACGCGCCCCTGGACAACAAACAAATATTTTGCATGTAACTCCAAAAATAATAACACACCAGAATGTGATCAATATATAATTAAATGAATTTAGCTTCGTAAATGGTAGATCATCACCTCAGTTTGCATGGGTATTATAAAGGGTTCAGCCCTTAAAAATTAACCAATGACATCCATATCATCACATGGTCTGATAACCTTAAAAACCTCCTCACCAACGCCATCAAGGGCTACAAATTTGTGGATTTTAAAAAAAATTTGCTTCCCAATGAGACAATGGAAAACTGGAGGCAAAGTTTTAGCTAATGGATCCTACAAAAACAGTTTTCAAGTTCATTTTATATGTTGGCAGTGGATTAAATTAATGTCTAGCAGGGAAAAAACTTTAAGAATTCAAAAAAACAAAAAAGATGAATTAATCCACAAAACAATAGAGATAAGTTAATATTACTTCGATTTCATCCATGAGAGATTTGCATGACTTATTCAACAAACGTTCAGCATCGGAATCATCCAAAATAACATAGGTACTGTCACTTGAATCATAGACCTCAATCTTAAGCTGGTAACTGAAGTAAAAAAAAGATAAAGTCAACTACATGTGAACACAAATAGGATAAATTTTAAATTTTAAATTAAAGAATTGTTTGGGAACTAAAAATGGAAACAAACCGGGGAATAACAGTCACAACATTCCTACGGCATTCAGAGCAAAAATAAATTCCTTCCTTAGGAGTTACTGGATTTCGACATTTGCATTCTAGAAACCACCACCTACTATCATTCACAATTTTGATAATCTTCCCACATACAATAAAGAAGCAAGACTGCATAGCAGAAAATAGTTAAATCATACTATATATTGTAAAGAACATTTAATAGTTCAACATCGTGACAGAAGGCCATATTGTTTACGGGTCTCGTAAGATAAATAACTGGTTTCATTAAGATACCATTGGGGAACTACGAAGCTCAACAATTTTCTTTCGTGGAAGCAAGTTAAGGAAATCATCTCTAACTGATACATAAGACGTTATCCTATTCATGAATCCAATTCGCCCCTCCAGATCAATACCAAGCAAGGCAGCACTTTAAGATTAATAATATAATACAAAACAATATAAGAAAAAGGATGTATTGCTTAAGAAATAATATGAGAATAAATAGAACTAACTCAAGCTGAAAATGTGATGAGAGTCAAACCTTCTCCTAAATTCAACCACCTCTGGCAGAATAGGGTTAACACAACACCCTTGTTGCACTGAACGTGTTTTGTATGTTAGACGCCCCTAAAAATAAAATGAATTTCATATATTAATAAAATATATAAATAGTGAAGGAAAACAACCAATTTTTTAGCAGAGGTTAAAGAGAACAAACAAAAAAAATGCCTCCAACTGGACTTAGCTTAGCAAACTAAATGACTATAATAGGCCTTGCTCTACCGTGAATCTTAACATGGTTTTGAACCAAATCAACATACTCATCATAAAGGACACATTGAATCTTTCCCTTGAAAAGTATGAAAAATAATAATCCCTTAAAAATAATAGACTTGTAAATGATGCTACTTTTTAAAGTTAAAAGATTTATATGAAAAAATTTACGTGTGGTCAGTGATTTCAAGGAAGATATATCTCTTCATAACACCAAACATCATGTGATGGTTCTCAGCAGACATTGATGTTAAGACTCCAACAAAATCTGGAATTTTAAGAGGGTTTAAGATAAAAAAAAATATAATGATAATACAAAGACAACTCTCGTAAAAAGCCAGAAAGACGTTCCTCGCAAAATAAAAGTAAGAAATAGAGCGCAGAAAAATATTAGAGATGATATAGCTCACCTATCATATAATCATACTGCTCCCCTTTCTTTATTATTTCATCAGCAGTAACAGGAGAAAAGGAGTATGGCCCAGTTGAAAATGGCATGTCCAAAGCAATTCTAGTCTTTTTCAAAACAAAAAAAAGCAGCTTTTATTTATGCTGGATTGTTTTATATGGACCAACATTTGGTAGGACAGAAAAATTCAGCAGGCGATAAAACCTATCCTCCACCGAGTCAAAGCGAAAAGTATTGAGGAGAGCATTAGGAAGACAGGCTTCAATCTTCGTACCCTTGTGCATGGAAAGTAAGAAGCTTGTCATGCAAAACTATAGGTGTGAATAAAACACAAAAAAAGAAATTTTGTACAATAAAACAACTGCCTCGAATGTTAATATAAAAAATAGATTTTCTTTTTTATTACCAATACCACACAATATATCAATGTGGAATGATTATTAACAAATCATCAGAGGAAGTTTCTAATGATAATCTAGAGGGCTAATAAATGTAAAACAACCTAAATTCTAATCTATTACGCAACCTCCTTATAAGTACCAGAAGAGCAAACAAATGAAACATCAATTAATGGAAAAATTGGATGACGTGGATGTGGTGGCTCACATTAAATGACCAAGATTATAAAATATGTCACAGATTTATAAATTTGACTGTATAAACACATAAAATGACTAATTTCATCTAAGCATAACAATGATTAGGTAGGGACCCAAAATAAAATAAATTTAAACTGAGTTCTTCGAGTGAAAGTAAAGCACATCTTAAAGGAAACATTAACAAACTCTAACAATAAAATAAATTAACAGAATTTAATAACAAATACGAATACGAATGCATATAGTTTAATGTCAATACCTTAGAAATACTATCAAGTAAATGTGACAATTTATGAGGTATAAATTTCAGCAAATTTTTCATAGGTATGATTAATGTAGGATTAATAGAACGAAAATATTAAATGCATTTGATATAGAGTGATGGAAATTACACAATAGAGATGACTTCTAATACATTAAACATCTTCATTGCAAATAAAACAACTACCAGACTCTGCCACTAATAGTGTGACAAGGTACTAAAAGAAAAACAAACACAAATGTTTATTCTGAATCACGGACTGATGAGTTATTCCATAAAACATTAAGCTCAGAGGGTGGATCTCCAAAACATAGTTCAACTGAGTACATAGGTAGTAGAAACACACAATAGACGTTAAAATAATAAACATCATCAGTGTTGGATAGTACGGTAAGAACCATTTCATTCTTTCTCAATCTTAAGAACCTTCATCTTCATTTTTTTCAACACAGGACTCCCCCATCTTCCTCTTCATCAGGTGCAAACTTAGGGATTGGGACCTGAAACTGAGCACCTGAGCTTGACGAAGCCTCAAAAGTTGATTCTGATGTCACACGAGTATCAAGCAACACCTCAAAATCTTCTGATGAGGTTTCGCATGCACATTGCAAATTATCACCATCAACCGTAGTAGGAAAAGGAGGATCGAACTTCAGCTGAAGGAATTTGATAGTAAGCACATAAGTCTATAATATTTGTAATATAAAGGCTATGATCCTAAAAATTCATTAACATAAATAGATATAAATATAGAAAATTTGTAACCTTCCTAGGAGTTGCTATTCCCCATATGTCCTTGAACTTGGTGATTATTTTAGGATCATCATAGACTTTCTTGACTTTGAATGAGTCATCATAACTAAATGCATATTCAGGACCCTTTTCAACCTTGGACAACAGTGCTTTCCCAACCAAATTGATAAACTCAGGGGGGTGGACAACCGATTTGATATCCTAGTAGTTGGAAGATGAAAGATATATATTAGATATTTAACTATAGGAGCATCATCTTAATTATAGCTTCAGAAAATATAAACTATGTTATCAAAAACCAATCTGTCAAACCTTTGTCTCCACAAGCAACTCCTTACACGACTTGCCTAACAATTGAGCAACATCAGAGTCAAAGAGAACAAATACAGCAGTTTCATCCCAATGACATACCTCCACCTTCACCTTCACCTTCACCTTAAACCTGATAACCATGATATCAAAGAATAAAATATAAGAATGCGGACTCACCGTAAATGAATATATGTCTGAAATGTTAACAAAATTTGACAAAAAGGACAAAAAATTTAGAATAACAAAAGTTAAACCTTGGAGTTACTTCAACCACATGTGTGCAGCAGTTTGAGCAATAGTATAGACCTCCATCAGGGGTCACAACCTTGTGACACTTGCAAGCTCCATACCACCACTACTCCTCCTTAATAACAGAAATAATAGTGGCTAGTACAATAAATGTACCTTCTTGTGGAGTTCATGAAAAAACAAAAAATAACTTGTTTACTCTAAATGGGTGGACTATGGTATTAAAATATTGGACATATTCATATAAATTAATATGGTGAAAAATAAGTAGTTAACCTCCTTTGTCAATTGTAGCTGCTCTGGAGTCTTCCTCGGATACAATTTTGAGAAAATCATCAGCAAGTGGGATAACTGGACTACCAACTAGTAAATCACCCATAGAAAGAGTAGGATCGATTCCATTGATTGCAAGCCTAAGTTAAATCAGTTGAATTATATTTTCATCCAATACAAATCTACTCCATATCTAATAACAAACGTCATGCATTGTTGTTTATTAAAAAAAAAAAGAAAAAACTTTAGTACCAATTCCTGAAGTCATTAACTTCTTCAATATCCGCATTCCAGAGAATTCTAGAAGTGTTGTTAACGTTCTGGATTACAACACATCCTACAATAGAATGCCATTATTCAGTATTTCTATTAACTGTTTAATATTAACAAAACATAACATAATATGGATTATATCCCTCACTCTGGAATAACAACTCTTTTAACTTGAAATCCATCTCTTTAAATATGGTTTTTTAAATATGAGGAATAACCTAGACTCCTTATTCTCTTACCCTTGTAAAGTCTGACTTTTAAAAACTGGACCACTAAAACAGGAAGAGGGCTAACACCGACTGGTAGAATTCCTTGACAGTATCAACATACTCACCAAATACAGTGCACTGAAGTTTTCCCATGGAACAATTGACAAAATCATTTGCCTACCATGTCTTCAACTATTGTCATTAAAATATAGCAGTTAACTAATATATCATAAACTTGTAAAAAAAAAATTAGAATATATTGCTACTTCTCGTCAGTCAGTTCAAGCTGTATCATCCTGCCTTCCGTTATGAGTTCTTTCTCACCAGAAACAGCTGTGAGAAGTCCTACCAAGTCTGTATCAAATAAATACAAACTACTTAGAATCCACATGAGACCATGAATGTTAAAAGTAAAAAAAATAAATTGATCTCCATATATCTAAAATTAATTAGAATTGTATCTATTAACAAACATCATGAACCATTAGGTAGAACTCACTTATGAGGTAGTTGGAATCCACATTAGTTTTGGCCACATCATCTGTATTCACAAGCGAGAGTCCATTAAGAGGGATCAATTCAGACTGAGCTAGGAATACTCGGGTCTTTCCACTGAACAACAACTTATATTCATGTTTTGAGGCACGGTAATTCCCAGCACTCCTTATGACACCAAAATTCATCATGGTGTAAACCTGACCCTCCATGATAGTATTCTTGAACTTCTTCATCATAGGCTTAGGGATTGAGGCTTGTATCTTACCACCCTAGCAAGAAAAATCAATTCCAAACAAATCACACAAGATTAGTAAAGCAACAAAGTTTTAATAAAACAAAACTAAAGAGATGGTTGTTAAACATTTTTCAAATTGATCTCACCTCAACATCCATCAATACCATATCAATTGCAAAAGGTTTCAATGGGTCTAAAATAGAACACATCTCCCATAATCAAATTACCCTAACCCTAAGCCTCCAACAATCCTTAACAGGAGACACCTCCCTAATCATATCAAAGGGACCAGCCATTGCTAACACTAAATATTTGGGGACTCTAACTTCTTGATAGATATTTGAGTTTGTATCTTGCTGTGAAATCTTTGTATGGATACAGGTATTTATAAGCTTCATTTGAACCAAACCATGAGCCAGTGCGCATATGTATTGATTAGAGCCAAAATTTGATTTTCAAATTTTGAACAAAGTTTGCAAACACAACACACAGCCTGTAAAAGTTACACTAACTTACAAAATTCCCGGGATTGGAACCATCCCTGCCATTATTAGCTTTTCAAAGTCAACCCAGCAGAAAAAGGAGAAAAAGGACCGAGAAAACCAAACAAAATTTTAAAACCCACAAATTTAACAATCAAAGCTTGATTAATGAAGCTGGTGTGTGCTTAAAATTGTGTTAATGCAGCTGAACAATCGCACAAAAATAGTATTAATTGGGGGGATGGGATAAGAAACCAAACATAAATCAACTATAACAGAATTGCTAAAACATAACCTGGAAGAATTTTGCAAGATCAGTCATGTAATTGCAATAGAATTTGAGGAGGATACTATGTACACTTGATCATTAACAGCCTTCACGCTTCTCGCCATCCGTATTCCCGAGAGGTTAGATTTCTAGATTATGAAATTAGGTTGGAAGGATTAGTAATAATCCCTTGTAAACTGACACACGAAAGCGGATGAAATGCAAGCGCACGATAACAGTTCCTGATGCCAGCCCATAACATAAGGGGCGACCCACTTGTATCTGAATGTTAACAAAAAAAATGCATGTGAACAGTTTACGAATAGTGGAGAAAAAAAACCATTGGGTGTAGTATAATAGATAAGTCAACCATTTAACAAAGGTAATTAACATTAGGGATTACAATTAAGGTGTTTTTAAAGTATATAGATATAAAACAAGGGTCCTCTATGGTGAAGTAGTGTATGTGTGGTGTACCGGTATGTCAGTTTTGTTAAGGACCTCTGTTATTGCAGAAAAGTGGGGTCTTCATTTGTGAGAGCCAAATCACTCAAAATTGAATTTTCACTGCGGCCTCGTAATATTTTTACGTTCACTGCGACTGTTGATATTTTGGTGAAGGTATCACGCATCATACCCATTGGGTGGGTGCCCAAATCATGTGTTATATATAAAACCCTAATTTTTTTTTACCCAAAACAAAAAAATACCAAAAATTGAATTTTACAAATAAAAATATTCACTAAAAATGGATTTTTTATCTAAAATTCACTAAATTTAAATTTTGGACATCCCAAGTGACCCCCCCACGTATTATAGGACTCAGAATTGAATTTTATAATTTTTTCTAGTATAAAAGTGATTTTTAATTGAATTAACAACATTTTCCATTACAAAATTTACTAAAAATATTTTTTTTGTCTAAAATTCACCAAATTTAAATTGTAGGCATCCCACACAATGCCCCACGTATTATACGACCCAAAACTAAATTTTATAATTTTTTCTGGTACAAATTGATTTTTAATTGAATTAACAACATTTTCCTTAAAAAAAGCACTAAAAATACATTTTTTGTCCATAATTAACAAAATTTTAGGGCATCTCATATTATTCCTCACGTATTAGAGGACCCAAAAATGTTTTTTTTTCAAATTTTTAGGGTGTAAAAGTGATTTATAATTGAATTAACAACGTTTTTTCATTAAAAAATTACTAAAATTACATTTGTTTTGTCCAAAATTCACCAAATTTAAATTTTGGGTATCTCACACCATCCCCAAACCCCATAACCCAATAATCAAATTATCAATAATTGGATATTGAGTACTCACAATGTTCTCCAAGATAACCAATGTTAGAGTTAGGGTTTTTAACTTAACTATTGCCCAAACCATTCAACCTCAAATATGTCAAAGTTCTAATGTTTACCAATCAACTTAAGCTTCATATCAAATGTAAATCACACCAGAGAACCAAAAAATGATTCTTGCAAAATTTTTCCGGTGAAAATGTGAACTTTAATTGAATTAACAATATTTTTTCATTAAAAAGTCACTAAAATTTTAATTTTTGTTAAAAATTCACCAAATCTAGATTTTGGGCATCCCACACAATCTTCATGTATTATAGGACCCCAAAAGTGATTTTTACTAAGTTTTCTGGTGCAAAAGTGTTTTTAATTGAATTAAAAAAAATTTTCATTAATAAATTCCGTAAAAATCCATTTTTTATCCAAAATTCACCAAATTAAAATAATGGGAATCTCACATCATTATCCACGTATTATAGGACCCAAAAATATTTTTTTTCAAAATTTTCTTGTATAAAAGTGATTTTTAATTGAATTAAAAATATTTTTCAATAAAAAATTCACTATAACTATATTTTTTTTTGTCTAAAACTCACTAAACTTAAATTTTGGGCATCTCATACCATCCCCACATATTAGGAGATCCAAAAGTGATTTCTTTCATATTTGTTTAGTTCAAATATGATTTTTATTTGATGTAACAATATTTTTTTACTAAAATAACAGTTAAAATTATTTATTCTTTGTCCATAATTAACTAAATTGTGCAGTTTTTTAAAACCATGCATAAACTTCATTGCATTACAATTTAATAAATTTTAGCCATTTGGCACTACATAACTCAAATATATCATTATTGAATAAAAAATTATAATATAAATAATAATAGTAAAATTGAATATGGGTCAAATTGATTGATGCATGGCAACCAAGGTGCAATGAATAAATAAAAACTACATCAGTTTGACCAAAAAAATAAATTCGGCAAAAGAAAAATCGCATAACCTTGTGTTTGGATGGAGAATTTTAGAATTCTCAAAATTGTAATAGACAATGTTGAGTGAATTGTTAAAATGAGAGGAATTGATAATGACAATCTAAAAAGTTTGAACATAAAAAAATGTTGAAATTATCTCTCAATATTTGTCATTTGAAATTCCCCTATTTGTCATAAAAAATCCTCCTATTTATCATTTGGAGTTCTTTCTTCTATTATTTTTAACACCTAAATTCTAGTAATTTCAAATTTCTCTAAAGGTAAGTTCAAATACTTCAAATAATATGAAGGACCACATAGCAATATAACTAGCATGCTTAAAAACAAGAAATGACCTAATGAAATTTTTAAATGACCGATTCGACAAGTATCATTTATTCAATATGGACCCTAGAATATATTTTAATAATATATTTAATGGCCACAAAGCTGTGAGACACCGGTGCAGCACACATGAGGTGCTTGACATTAGACGTTTCCATAAAATAAAGGTTTTAAAATTCAGGGATGAAGAACAAAGTTGATAAAAAATACAAGGACAAAAAACATATTTTATCATTTATTTTATTCTATTGCATCTCATCCCATCCCACTCCAATAGAGGTGTTCAAGACCCGATCTGTCCCTCTGACCCGTCCCAACCCGTCCTACTCGGGCCGAGTCTGTTCCTGTTCTACAAGAAAATAGAACCAAATTGGGTCTTATTTGTTGACTCGGCATCGGGCTGAGGACGGTTCGGGTTAACCTTCGAGTTACCCGGCCCGTCCTTTATATATAAATATAATATTTAATACTTATAATTTTTTATTATGTAAAGTCTTAACCTTATTTTTTCATTTTAGATAGGTTTTTTAGTTTAAATTTCCTCTATCTACCTTTAAAAATACATTCTATACGTAAATTCATATAGTGATATAATGTTATTCTTGTTTTAGTAATGTCTCAAACTTTAAAAAATGAAAAAAAAAATATTGTATACATTAAGAGGAATTCTATTTATGCAATATATTTATTAATTATATGAACTATTTTCTTTGAAACATTGTTATATGATCGTTTGATGATTATATTTAGCTTATATATCGGGTCAACCCGGCTCTGTCTTACTCATACCCAATCTTATTTAAACCCGAACATCATTAAAGTCTATTTAGATCTATGAACGGATTCGAATCCATAGAATTAACCGAGTCAAAAATTAGGGTTGAGTTAGGTAGAAACAATAGTTGTGCCATGAACACCCTACACTCCATTCACCTCCACTAGATATCTAGACACAGCCTGAAACAAATGTATGGATTCTCTCTAGTGGTACAACTCTCCAACAGTATTAGCTAAGTAATAGTTAGGAAACAATTATCGGATTTAGCTATTGAATATTTTCGTAACTGTTAAAATTTAGATACCGAATCTGTGAGTCTGAGAAAAGGGGGTTTTGGAGGGTTGGCAGTGGAGAGAAGATTAAGAATTGGAAGGATGGGTGGCTCCCCCACAGATTGGTCATAACTCATAAGGCGTGAAATTGAAATTTTGGAAGCTCCCTTCTCAACCTCGCCAACTTCATTTCATGTAAGTAGGAAGTTGAAACTGAAGAGCATGTTTTTAGTACGATTCTGGTTCCTCTCGCCTTCTTAACAATACAAGCTTGCCATATTCTCTTAGTCCAAGACTGTGAAATTGAAATTATATACTTTTACTAGAAACTGAAATGTGCAATGTATAACTCTAAACATGGTTCTCAACAGTTAATGTGTAGCAAATAAAACCAAATTTAATATAGTAATGTTTATATTTCTTAGACACAGTTCTGTGTACTACCGAGTAAACCTTAATCTTTTATTTATCTTAATTTCTGTACATGACCATCACATAGGTGTGCAACTACCATGGGACTTAACATGCTACATACAACATAATTTCCAGAAACCCCTTTGACTGGAGAAGTATGAATTTAAGTAGAGAAAGGTTATTATACTTAGAAATGCAATAGCAAAAGATGCTGCAAAACTCCAAACAAAGGTGTCTTTGAAGTCATGATCTTGCCGATGAGAGGGTGTATGTGTATCCATCCCTGGTGGTTTTACAGCGGATGAACAATTTTGATCCAATGGAGGTCCACAGAGAAGAGGGTTACCTTCATAACTACTTGCTTCAAATGTTGCAAATTGGTTTACCCTCTCTGGTGTCCTTCCAGATAGGTTATTGTGAGCCACCAAGAAGACAGACAAGTAGTATAACCCTGTAAGTTGTGAGGGAATGTGACCACTCAACATGTTGTGTGAAAGATCTAAGCTCTCTAATTGCTTAAGGTTGGAGAATGTTTCTGGAATAGGCCCTGTGAGATGATTGTTGGACAAGTTTAATGTATGTATGCCACTTAAGTATCCCATTTGTGGAGGAATTTGGCCTGTCAATTTGTTGTGTGAGAGATCCAAACCAGACATGAAATCCAAGATACTTCCCCTGTAAGACTCATACCTGCTTTTTGACATGAAATCCACAACTTGTTCTTGGTACTCCCTAAAGTCTTGTATGTTGTATTCACTTTCAATAACTTCATTTGTGTCTGGAAAATAGGCAAACTCAGTGGATCTTGTAGTCCACGGTACAACAAATTTTCCTAATACATTGCCATACATTGAATCAAGCCTTCTGAATGCTATATTATTCAAGCAAGATGGTATCCCTCCGGAAAGATTGTTTTGAGAAAGATCCAGTATACTGATGTTCCTGAGCTGACATATATCAATAGGGATGGGACCTTCAAGTTTGTTTTCCTTTAAAAGAAGAATCCTTAAATTCAAAAGTGAACTGATCCACTTAGGAATTTGGCCTGAAAATTTGTTGTTCATCAAATCCATGGTTATCAAGAGGGGGGAATTGGCCAGAACAGTAGGTATGGGTCCACTAAATTGGTTGTTTTGCAAATGTAAGTACCTCAACCATGGCATGGTGACACACTTTGGCAGTATTCCACTTAAGTTGTTCTGAGAAATGTCTACATATACAAGTTCAGTTAACTTACAGAAGCTAGTTGGTATTGGACCATGCAAAGAATTTTGGGACAAGATGAGGAAAGTCAAATTCTGAAAACTTCCAATCCAGTTGGGTATTTCTCCATGGAGTTGGTTGTTACTTAAATCCAGCATTCTTAATTCACTGCTGTTCATGATTCCCTCTGGCATCCTTCCCATGAAGTTATTATTGGCTAGATGTAGGGATAACAACTTTGTGAAATTTGATCCAGTAGGCAAGAAGGGACCATGCAGGTTGTTGTTTGACAACCTCAAAAACCTCAAGTCATTGCTACCTTTACCAAACTCTTGTGGTATGTATCCGGACAGATTGTTGTTTGACAAATCTAGATTATTCAACTGTCTCATGTCACCTAATGAAGCTGGAAGAGTACCTTGAATTGAACTTGAGGACATGTTCAAAGATATTAGATTAGGAAAAACTAACCCAATATGTGGAGGAATCTCTTCTTGAATGGGATTAGTGGAGACATCAAAGATATCCATATTTGGGAATTTTGATGTGGCACTGAGATCAAGGGGACCAGTTAAGAAATTGTGGCTGATATTGAAGTAATCCAATTTTGTGTTATTTGCTAATAGCCACTTTGGGAACCTTCCTGCCAAGCTATTGTTGCTAATATCCAGCATTCTCAAGTCATGTTGATGATAAAGGAAAGTGGGAATTGTGTAACTTGGTTCATTTAGTTTGCAGTTTGTCACTCGAAAAATCTTCAATTGAAAGGATGGAAGAAATGGGGGGTTCTCAGTTTCAACCTTGAGATCTTGCTCTTTGCTGTTTGAAAGATCAAATACTTGAAGGTTGGAATAGTTGGCAAGCAAACTCAATGAAAATGAGCCCCTGAAGTGGTTATTAGAAAGAGAAATATAGGCAAGGGACTTGAGATTATAAATGATTGAAGAGGGAAAAGTTCCTTCAAAATCATTATCTGAAACATCAAGGAGATGGAGAGATGTCAAATTGGAGAGACACATTGGAATCTGCCCCACAAAATGGTTTATGCTGAGATCCAAGACTTCAAGATTCATCAGCTTACATAACCCTCCTGTGATATACACATGACTTTTCTTCATTAACATACCAAACAAGAATTCATACTCTAATGTGTTCGGCAAAATTAATTGAGAGTCAGTTTGGATGAACTTTTAGGTGAAAAAAACATAATGAATTAAAGAAGTCAAATGCATTTAACTTTTTCATAAGTTGAAATTAGTTTTTGTAGCTCATCTACTCCAAAAGTTCTCCAATTTCACTTCTTCATAAGTAACTAATTTCAACTTATGGAGAAGTTAAATTGATTTGACCTCTTTGATTCATATTCTTTTTATCTTGTAGAAGTCTTTCTGTAGAAGTGTATCCAAACTGGGCCTGATAAGTTAATTGATAAGTTCCTAATTTATAAGCTCCGAGCTGATAATCTAGTTTATTGAATTAGAAGTGTTTGGTAAAAGTAGCTTCTAGGCTAGTTGGTAAATGTAAAATGACATAAAAGGGTATAACTGCATAAGTTTTATTTTTTTTGGTTACAACATAAGTTTTATTATATAAATTCTATTTATGTTTTCTAGACAAAAATATATTATTATGTCATTATAATTTTAGAATTTTTAAAAAATAAGTAAATTCTTATTAAACTTTTTAGTGATAAAATATTTAATTAAAAATTAAAATAAATATTATGATATAAAAATAATTTCATAAAATAGTAAAAAGAAAATAACAATTTAATTAATTCGTAATTTTTTAAATTACTTATTATATAGGTAATAATAGATAAAAAGAAATTGAAAGGTTTTTATCACTAAAATTGAAAATATGTAATAATACGTACAAAGAAATTAAGGATAATAAGGGAAATGTATTAAAATATAAGGGATAGTGATGGAAGAAAATTAAATAAACTATAAACTAGCTGAAATAATTTGTAGTTTATAAGCTAGAAGCTCCTAAAATAAGATACTTTGAGGTACATTACTAAACACTTTTGTGTTGGTCAAACTAGCTTATTAGCTAATCAAATATGCTAGTAGCTAGTTTACTGGCTTTCCAAACACACTCTAAAACAAATTAGAGTGTACTATTACCAAATTATTGTAATTTAAAGTGAGTTTCATTGTAGCGAAAAGAGGACAATTTATGAATGAACAGTCTTTAGCTACTAAGCTCATGGAAAACTTTATAAAATTACCTTCCTTTGGTAATGAGCCATTCAGGTTATTGACGTAAAAGGACAAGCGCCTCAGAGAAGTAAGAGACTCAATCCATTCTGGAAGACTACCCGTCAAGGAATTAAAATCAAAAAACAACCTCTCTAATTTTCTTGAGGCAGCAAGATCTGTCAAGTGTCAAATGGAAATATTAAGCAAGATCTGTCAACTCATACTTGAATGTGAGTTTGACCAAAAACAAAAATACTTGAATAGTTGAATGTGAGTTACTTTTTAAACCAACGTAGGTTTATATTCACTTTTAAACTAATGGAGATATTAATTCACATTATTTTTTATTTAATTTTAAAATTATTCAAATTTAAAAAATTACTATTATTTCAAAAATTAATATTTTTTAATTAAGCAATATTATTCACATGGCTTTATTATTTATTTTCAATTATAATAAAGTAATAAATTAATATATTGAAATGTTTTTAACTATTACAATATAATTTTTTCTTTAATCTTTAGACTTTTTAAATTTTAAATTAAAAAATATATTAATAATTTACATATGACATGCTCGTTATCTTTTGAATATTTTTATTCAAGTTCTTTTCTCTTAATTTTTTTAATTATTCTAGAAGTATTAATAATATAGAAAAGTCATGTGTGCATTTCATGGATTATTAAAATACCTGTCTATAAAAGGACTACATTAATTTGGACAGAAATCCAATTTTTTCTTTTATAAAAAACTTAAATATATCATGGACAATAACGTAATATAAAATTTAGTTATCTTTAATTCTAAACTTTTCTCCCCTCCCCTTGATCATTTTCTATTCCAAACAATGCTCAAAATTGTTCATTAATATTGCTCTTGTTCCTTTATAATTTGAAGATAAATCTCTAATGAATGGCATGGCAAGAATACTCTAACGATCTTTTCAGGGAGAATTTTAGAATTCAGAATATTGTGAAATTAATTATATGTGATCATTATAAAGAGAGTTAAATATGAGAATAATTTTAAATGTTAAATGAAAGTGATATTGAATAGGAGAATAGGAGACATGAAAATTAATATAAAACTAGTTTAAATTTAATATATTTATAGAAATATTAAAATGATATTAGGTAATAAAATCATAAAAAGTATATTAGTATAAGTAATTTCATAAATATATAATTAATAAGTATAAATATATGATTCTTTTATAAATAAATTAAAATAATATAAGTGTATATAAGTTTGGTTTGGATTGACTCATTTTCGGAGGATTTAAAAACCAATCCAATAAAAAATTTTGATTTTTATAATTTTTGATTTTTTTTATTTTCGATCGATTTAATTTGTTTTTTGAATTTTTTGGATTGATTTTTACGACTTACATTAAATTGAATTGGATATAAACAACCCTATATGGAATCGGATTGACCAGGGCAATTTTATTTTATCCCTTTTCATAAAATTCAAACAATGGAATATAAAATTATTTGATTCCAACACCCTTATATGATTTTTATGTAAACTTTTTTGTTTTTTTTCTCCTTTATAAACATTAATATTTTTTTATATTCTAAAAGAAAGAAATGATTACAAAAATTGCACATAATAATATTATATGAAATTTTAATATAAAAGAATTCATTTCAGCACAATATTATGGTGAGATTTCTTATATTCTTTTAATATTTTTTTCAAAATTCTAAATTGATCTCTCAACATTGGTTCTGATAACATGTCCTTAGAATTGATGATATAATATAACCATCTAAATTGAAAAAAAAATATTTAAAAGAAAAATATTTATTGTATTTTTTTATATTTTTATTATAATAAATATTTTGTTTGGATAAAAGTTTTCTATTTTAAATATTTTTATTCTCGATTCTAATCCTAAGAATTGATGTTATCAAATTCAGAATCGTTAATTTTATTCCAAAATTTGAAGTTTATCAGTTAGATCCTAGAAGTTTCATTTGCATACCTCAGACCTATTGCTTAAATACATACTGGCTAAAATTTATGGGCTTATTCCTAAATTAATTTAAATATATTTTTTTAATTCCTGAAAATATAAAAAATTATATGCTTTTATCCTAAAAATTATTAGAGCCGATAAAATGGATATAATGAGATGGTCGGCCCGTAAAAGCCTACAAAAACTTAGGATTTGGGTATTTATTTTAGAAACCCGAATAACTCTCGGGCTTTTTAGTCCAATCTGATAAAGTCCGTAAAAACCCGCAAAATAAACGGACTACTTTTTAGCCCAATCCGATAAAGTCCGTAAAAAACCCGCAAAATAAATGGACTACCCGCAAAAATCCTGAAAAAATGTAAGGCTCAGACATCTATTGTTGAAGCCCTAATAACTCATGGGATTTTTAGTCCAGTCCGATAAAGTCCACAACCCGCATTGCGCCGGATCGGGTCAGATAGCCTGAATTAACAGCTCTACTAAAAACACTCTGGATAGGGACTAAAAGTACATTATTTTTATTAAAAACTAAAAATAATAAATAATAAATGCACTAAATCCCAAAAGTAAAAAACACAATATTTTTAAGGATTAAAAAATATATTTAACACTTAATTTAATTATCTATATTTCTTCATTTCTTTTAAACTAGTAATTTAAACAATATCTTAATTGATTTCTCAATTGAGCAATAAAATCGTTCTGTATAAGGAATCAGTATTTTCGTGTAACATGTCAATTTTTTTTTTAATTTTCTCTTATATTACTGACTTAAAAATAAAATAATTAAACATTGCAAGTATTATGTCTTTTGTTTTTGTTTTGCGTTATCCATAAAAAAACACGAAATAAATATATTTTAAACCCCAGGAGATATATATGCCTTTTATAAGAAGAAATGAAAATTTCTCATGCAAATAATAGATAGGTATTGTACCGAAGGATGGGACTTCTGTCAGCTTGTTATCTCTGAAACTTATCTTTTGCAAGTTGTTCAGCCTGATTGTGCCAAATAAACCTGTCCCAAAAAATGAAAGAATGAATTGAAGAAGCCATCCATTGGCTAAATAGAAAAAACAAACAAAAAAAACTTGCATATACATATATTTTCACGAAATGGTGGATTTATTTGTTGTATTTATTTATAAATAATTGAAGTATTTATATTATATTATTTTTTAAAAAAAAAAAGTTTTTTTTTTTTCAAAACACATATCCTCCACGAAAGCAATTCTATCCGAGCAAGAGCATTTACACCATAATGGAGCTAGCTGCAAATAGTTTTTTTCAATTCACAAGAATAGATTGGTAACAAAAAGTTATTTATTTTTTTTGAAACATCATCATCAAGACATTATTTAGAGAGAGAGATACCTGACAAATAATTTCCTGACAAGTCCAATCCTTGAAGGTCCTCAAAAGGGAAGAAATCAGATACGTTTAGGGACCATTGAAGGTTGCTGAATTCATAGGGCCTGGTATAATTGAGAAGAAGATATGTGACTCGGTTGGTGGAGTTGTTGCATATGACACTCTCCCATGTGCAGCAGTCACCAAGGGGTTGCCAAGATGGAAGAGCAGACCCATTTGGGTGATTGAAAGCAACTTTTAATTTTAGAAGTGCAACTCTCTCGGCTTCTAAGCACGCCATACTACCAATATTGCTCTCTAACTTCACCATAAGTGCCAATAACACCCACACAAATATTTTTAAAGAACATCTGAGATACATGTTTCAATTTGTGTTTTAAGTCTAGGATAAGCAATCCTTATATAGACTCACTCATGCACTTCTACTTCTACTGTTCTTTCAAAGTCACCAAGACTTTTCTTTTGCTTGACCAGGTAAGGCATCACGGAGATAGACAAGAAATAAATATACACCTTATTTTTATATATTAAAATTGTGAAAAAAATAAAAAAATATAATGAAAAATATGATACCTAATATAATAATAAAAAAATAAAAAATGTAAAAGAAGGTGTAAAAACATCAGTGTGAAAAAAATTAGCTAGACCTAATTGTGGGAAATTTGGGTAATTTACCATCATATCACGGTTCAAACTTATTGGTATTATTGTTGTATTCTTGTAAAAAAAAATTACTAGAAAAAACTGCAAAGATATTATCATGTAATTCCGATTTTTGGACACCCGAACAATAATCCACCCAGCGCACACCGCACTTTTTCTTTTTTTATTTTCCTTTTTTTTATATGTGAACAGTACACAAATTTTTTTTTTACAATTTTTTTTCAAAAAAGTGATTTTTTTTTTCTAAAAAGAATTTGTTTCTTGTTAACCAGATTAATAACCTAGTTAACTACCAACTTAAATGGTATTAACTGCATGTTTGAACAGTACTTTTTTTTAAATGTGAACAATACCTACTTTTTTTAAAAAAAAATTCCGGTTAACCAGATTAATAACATAGTTAACCACCAACTTATATGGTATTAACCACCTATTCACTTGAAAACAAAGTTAAAGGTTTATCATTTGAAGTTATCTGAACTAATATCAATATTAACCACTTGAGCAACTTATTTAACCACATAATAACTCACAGTTAACCACTTTTTGCCCCAGTTATAATTATTAACCAGATTAATAACACAGTTAACCACCAACTCATATGGTATTAACCACATGTTCACTTGAAAACCAATTATTCACCATATTAATAACACAATTAACCACCAACTTATATGGTATTAACCATTAACCAGATTAATAACACAATTAACCACCAACTTATATGGTATTAACCACATGTTCACTTAAAAACAAATTATTCACCAGATTAATAACACAGTTAACCACCAACTTATATGGTATTAACCACATATAAAGTTAAAGGTTTGTCATTTGAAGTTATTTGAACTGATATCAATATTAACCACTTGAGCAACTTATTTAACCACATAATAACTCACAGTTAACCACCTTTTGTCTCACTTATAATTATTCAAAGTGATTAAATGTTAGCCACTTGATCAACTCATTTACCCACATATTATCTCACATTTAACCATGTTTGTCTACTAACTCACACTTAACCACTTTTTTACCTCACTTGTAATTATGGTTAATGTTATATAATTTGGTGGTTATCTATGTTGTCAATATAGTTAATTGTAGATAAAATATTTTTTTAAAAAAAATCAGATTTTTTTGTTAAAAAAAATCACTGTTCATAAAAAAAAATGGCTACTGTTGACGCAGAAAAAAAAAAAGAGCTGGGTGTGCGGTGGGTGGATAAAGTTGGGTGTGGAAATTTTTTTTTCCATTATCATGAGTATCCTTCATGTTTGACATTGTCAACGATTCAATACTAACCAGTTGACACTTGTTGAACTAAACCATATACTCTAAATTTTTATATTTAATTAATATAGGATTTCTTTATTTTCTGACATTAGTGACAAATTCTCTTAATTATTTTCTTATATTTACAGTAATGATGACTTAATAACAAATTAACATATCATCATGACATGATTCTTTTAATGGTAAATTCTTAATGTTATTTTGATTTTAAGAGAGAAATATGGAAGAGAGAAATGAGAAAAAGAGAAAAGGACAAGAAATATAATAAATTTATAGGTTATTTTATATAAATAAAATATGAAAGAAAATGTAGAAAAAGAAATTAATGAAAGAAGAAAGTGATAATTATCTAAATGGACAAAAGTGTCCCTTCATCATTACTCAATTGTCCATTGAAATCCACGATGCAATTATAAATTTAACAGCTTAGAAAATAAGTGCCTTTGAAAAATAGCTTCACAACCTTTCTCCTTCCAAAATCTCCTCGATATATTTGGTTTTGTAGAAATATATTTGGCATCCATCCACTTTACTTTTCTCTCCTGTTTATCTCTTCTATAACCAATCGTGGTTTGTTCATCATTTCTCCTCTAAATATCTCTCTCCCCATTTCTTTCTCTTCTAAATAGATTTTTTAAAATCGGATCGGACCAGCCGGTTCGATCAGGAACCGGCCTGATAACCGGTCGGTTTAACCTAAAAAACTTGTGGATTTCAGAACTGGTGAGAATCGATTGAACCAGTAAAAAATCGGTGAAAATCGGTAAAAATCGGTGTCTAAAAACATGAACCGGTCTTTTTAAAAGAATTCAATTTTTTTTTATTTTTTTTAACATTTTTAACATTTTTATTTAATTTAAAATATTTTTAAGATAAATAAAGACATATATTTAAGAATTACACATAGATATCTATTATTTTATCAATTATTATTAATTTTTTTGTCTTATAAACCTTATAATATGGTTATTTATATGAATTTACAATTTTATATATTTTAATTTCTTATAATTTCGTTTTATTTTTTAATTAAAATATTATATAATATAAAAACTATATATTTGATACCGGTTCGACCACGGTAGAACCATTGAACTGTGAACCGGTGAGAACATTGCTTCTAATTACCGGTCTGTTTTTTAAAACACTGCTTCTAATTCACCTCTAACAAATAAAGTGTAAGTATTATAATGACATATTTATCATCACATAAACTAGGGCATGTTTATTTACTATTTTATTTTTAAAAATAAAAAATTGAAATTTTATTTTATAGGAAAATTTTAGAAACAATTTCAAAATCCATGACAACTTTTTTTGGGATGTTTTAATTTTTTATTTTATTTTTTCTATTGATAATATTGTAAATAAATTATTTTATTTCAAAACAATTCTTGAAGATTATTTTATAAAACGGTTTTAAAAAATAAAATAGAATTAAACGCACCCTAAAAATATTTCTTGTAGTGGGAGTATAATCTTCCTCAAAATAATGACTCCATAATGCAAACCCAAAAATTAAATTTAATTAATTTACATCCAACCATTAATGTGGCCATGCATGGAAGACTAACATTTCAACATGAACAGGACTCAACTACCAAAATTAAATTACTTTATTTTCTCACCTAATTCAACAGACAGGTCGATCTATTTATGAAGTTTATGTACCGTGATGCCATGTGGCAATAAATAAACTAAAATTTATTATAAATTTTATATTTGAGTTTAATATATATACACTGTTAGTATAAAGAAATTTCATTTATTGAATTTAATAACACATGAAGTGTCATATTCATTAAATAATGAGGCGGCACACTATTAGTTGTCTATGTAAAACTTCTTTACACTGAAATTTTTTAATATATTATTCAATCATTCATGTCACATTACTCGGACAACTTATTTGATATATATATATATATATATATATATATAAAAAGAATGAAATATGATCAATTAACACCCGAGGTAAAACTTTTACAGTAATATCAATTAATAAAATGTGAAATTAATCAAGCTATTGAAGGATAATGTTACCGGAGTAACCTCTGTTGTAAAAACACAAATAATTATTTATTTATTCAATAAACTTGATTGATATTACAAAGATGTGCATGGGTTATGTGGGGCTGTGCTTCCACCCAAAGGTGAGACACAACTTGACCAAGTAATCTTATGCTTGTGACGGTAAATGTGTTACAATTATAAAGCTAGTTGCTTTTGTGGGTGATCTTATGTCCAAAGATTGACTTTCACCTTACAAAACTGACTGTCAGTGTTTGATCATTGTGTGAGAGTACCGTTTACTAACCAACTTGCATTCCCAAAGGCATTGGGGTTGGTGAAGTGCTTGGTATCTTGGATCTATAATAAAATAATTTCTTGCATAAATATATTATATTTATGCTTAATCTCTGTTTATTATATGTGAGCATGTAATTAATTGTATCTATATATTACTGTTGATGTTGCTAATGTTGTTAACATGTATACTCAAATTAATTGTAACCACATGCTTAACAAACTTTAAGGTTTGGAAGAAAGCATTTGATATAATTCTCGGCTGCCTGGATCTTGATCTGGCACTTCGTGCTGAGAAACTCACCCCAACTCCGGAGAAGCCAGAGGAGGATAAGGTTGAAAAGTGGGAACGCTCAAACCGAATATGCTTGATGATCATTAAGTGATCTGTTCCAAAAGTTTTTTGGGGCTCTATTTCTGAGAGCTCGAGCACAAAAATGTTTCCTTGATTATGTTGAGAAGTATTTCACTAGTAATGAGAAGGCTGATGCAATCAGTTTGCTTGCCAAGCTTATCTTTATGAGATACAAAGGCAAAGGAAATATAAGGGAGTACATTATGGAAATGTCTAATCTCGTGTCAAAACTAAAAGTACTAAATTTAGAGTTATCTTATGACTTGCTTGTGCATCTAGTTTTGTCTTCCATTCTTGCACACTTTGGGCAGTTCAAGGTGGGTTATAATACTCAAACAGATTAATGGACCTTGAACAAACTCATTTTTCAATGTGTGCAAGAAGAGGAAAGGCAGCAAAAAGAGAAAACTGAAAGTGATCATTTGGCCTTGAACTCTCAGAATAGAAAGAGAAAGAATAATAAGGATGCTGCAGAAAAGACTTCTCATGAGAAGTCTCAATCCCTAGACGTATTTAAGTCTTTCAAAGCTGAAGTTGAGCTTCAACTTTGAAAGAAAATTAAGGCTGTGAAATTTGATTGTGGAGATGAATATTACGATAGATATGATGGATTAGGTGAACAACGTCCATGACCTTTTACGGTTTTCCTGCTGGAATGTGGCATCGTTCCTCAATGTACTATGCTTGGAAACCAAGCATGAATGGTGTTGCAGAACGTATAAATAGTACTCTTAAGGATATGGTGAAAAGTATGATTAGTCATTCTTCCTTGCCAGATTCATTGTGGGGAGAAACGCTCAAGACTGCAATTTACATCCTAAAAAGGTACCAAGTAAAGCATTTAACAAAACTCCTTATGAGTTATAGGGCGGTAAAAGGCCAAGCCTAAAGCACTTACACATTTGAGGTTGTCCAATCAGCCTAAAGCCTAAAGCCGGGGGACACCCTGATAGCTAGAGGAGACAAATTTAGTCTCAATCAGTGCCTTGAAAATGATCTTGAAAGAGATGAGACGTAGAAGATTCCCTATGCCTCAGCAATGTGAAGTCTAGTGTATGCTCAATGCACTCGTCTTGATATAGCATTTGTAGTGATAATTTTGGGTATATATTTAAGTAATCTCGGAATGCAACATTAGAAAAAGGTAAACCACATTATGCATTATTTGAAGAGAATGAGAGGGTACATGCTCACCTATAAAAGGTCTGAGAGATTAGAGGTCATTGGGTATTTGGACTTTGATTGGGCTGGATGTCAAGATAGCAAAAACTCCACATCAGGATATATTTTTCTGTTGGCTAGAGGAGCTGTTTCGTGGAGGTTTGCTAAGCAGACACTCATAGCTACTTCAACCATGGTTGCGGAGTTTATTTCACGCAACATGCAATTTCCATACCATTCATCCGCATTTGATCTATGTCATTAAGTATATTGGTTGCGATGATCATCAGGATTTAGTCGTACTACAGAGTGACGAAAGTCGTGGTGGTTCTCAGTTGATGTATGAGATGGACTGAATTGTTAATGGGTAGTCTAAAAGTAAATAGCGTACAATTGCGCACCTAAAGTTTTTTCTGTGATATAAATGTCTGAAGTTAATATGAAGCCCAAGTGGAAGATTCTTAGAAATTAAAAATTTATAATAATTTGTTTTGTGGGCTACATATTAAATATTAAAATATTTATATTAGCTATTTACGTCAATTGGGCTAATCGATAGTGATCTGCATTAGGTGAGCCCATTTAGACTATCATAGCCATTGATGTGGGCCCAAATGAGTGGATACCGGACTTGACCTATTTCGGCATAGTGGGAACCCTAATAGGTTGGTTAAAATAAGTGACTTTAGAGGTGTTGGTCACCAAGACACCAAATCATCCACCGCCTCCATACTCCTTCCCATCAGGATTCTAGGCACTTTAGTCCTAGTTTTGGGAATTTAAGAGATTTGGTTGAGGAAGACCACAACACCGCATTTTCTCTAATACTCTTGCTTTTTCTCATTTCCGTTCGATATTCATTTCGCAATAGAAGCATTGATGGTTCGTGATAACACTCGTGATCTACCCAAAAGGTTTCCACTACATTTCGACATAGTCTTAAGCGTAATGGATACATGTATATGTGTTACCATTAACTCTATAATCTAACACAATGGTTCTTTATTGTTAATGGAAAATTTATATGTGGCTTAAAAAATTATCCCAACAATAGGATCTTGAAAATAATATCACATGATTTAACAATTGTATTAATTGATTTTACACTCTATATTAATTTTTTTAAGTATAAAAGTTTGATACCTAATATTAATTGATATCATATACTCAAAAACTTCGAACTTTTGTGTTAGTTTGTCAACATATATACAGTTCGATATAAAAATATTTTACATTGATATAATAGATCAAGGTTTATTACTTATGTTCATAATTATTTGGTTTAAATATGATTTTAGTCCCTTGAAATATAATGTGTTTTTATTTTTGTCTATATAAATTTTTTTCTTATTTTCATCATTTTTCCACACCATACTTTTGGTCCCAACATCACCAACCATTCAGTTGATGCTAATATAACTAACAAAAGTCCACATAAACTTTGCCATGTATACCAACTCTTTATTTTATTTTAAGGCTAAAATATGTTTTTGATACCTACAAATATAACATATTTTCATCCCTAACTTTTCCAATATGTATACTTTTACTCCTTACTTATGTGGACTTCTGTTAGTCTTAAACACCAACTAAACAATAAATAACGTTATGAAAACCCGATTTTTTCCGATACTTTTTTCTTATAATGATATGGGAAATCCTAGTATGGTGAGGCCTCTTAAAAGACTTCTTTGCTCAACGGAAAGGTGATTTTGCAGGATCTATTGGTGTGGCCGGCAACATAAGATAGAGTTGATGGATATATTCAAAGTGTTTCAATTAACTCGGAGTGAAGGTTATAAGAAAACGGTGTGTCAATATGATATGATTTTGGGGATGCATTGTGACTTGTCTAGTCCATTGTCCCACACGCACATGCATATGCAGCTCTCTTTCTTAATATCAGAGAGGTAATGTTAAGAAACTAAGAGTAAAGAGGTCAAGTTTATACACTCTTTATGTCATGAAGGGAACAAGGGAGTGTTGACTTTATTGCGTTTACCACTCCTTATGAGTCTCTCTTGGCCCATTTGATCGTGAATGACTTTGGAGTTATTTTCCTAAGCTGTTAGGTTTTTTTTAGTTTAACTTTGTCTTTTTTCTTTGTTTCCCACCATTGTACCCAAAAAAATAACAATAATAATTTTTGGGTTAAATATGTTTTTAGTTCCTGAAGTTTGACCAGAATTTGGTTTTAGTCCCTAAACTTTAAAACCATTGATTTGGGTCCCTCATGTTCTGAAATCACGTAACTTTAGTCCCTCCCCTTAATACCGTTAACTTTGACGCTTACGTGACAAACAATTTTTTGTGTTAGTTTGTCCAGTCACTTTCAATGACCATGATGTGGCAATTGAATTACAACTCAGCTCATCCAGTCAGTTTTGTGGCCTTTCCTTTTCATGAAAAATGTCTAGTTAAATTTAAAAAAACCCTAAATATAATATGACTGGATGGACTGAGATGTAATTCAATTGCCACAACGTGGTCATTGTAACTGGCTGGATAAACTGACAAAAAAATTCATTTGTTAAGTTAGCGTCAAAGTTAACAGTGTTAAGGGGAGAGACAGAAGTTACGTGATTTCAGAACATGAGGGACTAAAGTTACGTGATTTCAGAACATGAAGGACCCAAATGAACGGTTTTAAAGTTTAAGGATTAAAGCCAAATTCAACTCAAACTTCAGGGACTGAAAACATATTTAACCCATAATTTTTTAAAAATAATTATGAAGTGTAATAAAAAATGAGATAAAGGGAAATGAAAAGCACCCAATTTAATTTAATCAAATCCTTAGCCTAGGCCCTAAAACAATTTAAAAAATTAAAAGGAGAGAGAGAGAGAGAATATATCAATCAAGTTAGCCTAAATACATTAAGAGGAGTGCTAGCAACACACTCTCTAACACACTCTCCCCAACACACTCTATGTGATCGGTTAAAATTCACATGGGTCCCACCAAATTTGTGGGTCCCACTCCCAATGTGGTGGGACCCATGTGACTTTTAACCAATCACATGGAGCATGTTGAGGAGAGTATGCTAAAGAGTGTGTTGCTAGCACTTTTCATACATTAATCCAACACCCAAAAGCTACTAGAGTCGATACTAAGGTAAAAATCTTTAGAGATAAACTTGTTGGAACCACATGAAACACTAGAAGGGGGTTGAATAGTGTTTAAAAACTTTACGCTAATTTTCGGAAATTCTTTTGAACAAATTGTAATTCCTATTAAACCTTTGCAGGTTCTTATGAAAAACTCTTTTGCCAAATTGTGAAAAATATCAGAG
Organism: Sesbania bispinosa; assembly: GCA_026901365.1. NCBI lineage: Eukaryota > Viridiplantae > Streptophyta > Magnoliopsida > Fabales > Fabaceae > Sesbania > Sesbania bispinosa. The sequence goes on from QLOH01000052.1 coordinate 1,191,470, forward strand.
TTAAGCGTGGGCTATAAGAAAGAGAGTTTTTCAGGGGCTTGCTGAATTTGATAATTACTAATGTGCTTTCTGAAAACACTTCAGATGATTTAATGAAAATATTTTAGAAACTTGTTTAAACTAATTTTGATAAGTAAAGACTTCAAAATAGAAAACATGAGGTTTCAAAAAATGATTTACACTAATGTATTAAACGTTTCAGTAACTTGCTGAAAACTAATTTGTTAAAGAACTTGCTGAACCCACTTCGGAAGGTTCAGTAAGTACTCTTGTTTAAAATAATTTGGTCAAGAGTGGAATTTTATTATGTTGATTGTGATTTTACTTTTCGGACTCTTTCCTAGTTAGAAATAATCAGATAATAGCGGAGAGTGAAGAGTTAAGGGTAGAGAGAATAGCTTCTGAAAAGGTTCAGACGATAAGTTTTAGTCTGAAGTTTTGATTACCTTCTGAACTAGGTTGAGACTCAAGGTAGTTTTGAAAACAAGTTTAATTCAGAAGAAAAGTTCTCACTTAAATACTTTTAGATTCCCTTTGTTAGATGAAAACTGAATTAAAATAGCTTAAGGGATAGAGAAAATTCAGACAAGAATTTATCCTGGTTCACCCACTAATCCAGTGAGCTACATCCAGTCCCAGGGCAAACCACCACTGGATTTTCCACTATCTGAACACAGATACAAGTATCCTTTTATCATCAAGCCTCTTCAGGCTCTCAACCAAGTATTCCTTTTTTAAATCAAGCCTCTCCAGGCTTAAACCGAGTATTCTTTCTTAACCAAGCCTCTCCAGGCTTAAACCGAGTATTCTTTCTTAACTAAGCCTCTCCAGGCTTAAACCGAGTATTCTTTCTTAACCAAGCCTCTCCAGGCTTAAACTGAGTATTCTTTCTTCCTCCAAGCCTCTCCAGGCTCTCAGAGTATTCTTTCTTCCTCCAAGCCTCTCCATGCTCTCTAGAGTCTTCTTTCTTCCTCCAAGCCTCTCCAGGCTCTTAGAGTATTCTTTCTTCCTCCAAGCCTCTCCAAGCTCTCAGACACTTAATAGTGTTTACAATGAAAAGTTTAAGTTTCCTAGAAACTTAAACTGAGGTTCATCTTGTACTATAGGTTAACTGAGGACTACTCAGGATACATGGAGTAAATCTAAGTACAAGGTATAACAGAGATACAAGTGTTTAATTCTAAGCTCTAATACATCTCTGTAGAATCATAAGGTTGGCTTTATAAAATCTGTATTGAGCTTGGCCAATTTCTTTTGTGGGCTTGATGACAAACCATGATGAGGAATAGAATTTAGGAATGCATGGCCGTCTCTTCTGTTTTTGGTTGACACTTTAGAGATTAATCTTGCAAGCTCGGCCAACGTCTCTCTTCTTCTTTTTTTTTATAGACTTTCTTGAGGCTATTTATATGTTCTGGAAATACAGCCGCTTGAAAATTATTGATTTTACCGTTGAGAAGAAATGATTTGGCTCATATAGCCGTTGTGAAATAGCTTCTCATTCGGTTGCTTCTTCTTAAGCAAATTAGGTGTGCAGATGACTTGGTTCTGACACACTGTAGATAAGCTCTTAATCATGAGAGATTTTCTTCATCTTCAGCAGGTTTATATTTTCTCACTTCTTTCTTCATTTGTCTTCTTCAGAGTGTACGGAGATAGGATATAAAGATCCGTTAGAAGGTTGAGCTGCTTCTGCATGGTTTATTATTTACTTGTCTGAAATGGACCATCTGAAGTATGCTTGCATCTTCTGAATGAATGATCTGAAGTATGTTTGTCTAAGACAAAGTGATGTTCTTTTGATTGACAGACTTTCATGGGTTTTAAGCTTGTCTTTATTTCTGATTACACAGATATACTTCTTCTTTCCACATTTTCTTCAGATGGTTGGTCGCGTTCAGATAGTTGCTTCAATGCTCTATTTGCTTTGTTCTTCTTTAGTAGATTTCTTCTTTCAGCGTTTCTTCTTGTTCAGATTTGCTTTGTCTTTATTCGAATTTCCTCTTTCCTGTCTTTTGCTTGCTTCTTTGGCTATCTTCATTTTCTTGTCTTCAGATGGATGCTTCATCCTGTAACCTGAAACATAATGCATAGAACAATACATTTCTCAGTAGAACCTGTCTTTATATGATCTAATATGTTAATCATAAAAACCTTAGGATAATGAGTCTTAAGACTAATTTGAATACTTAAATTAATTCTGAGACTCAACATTCTCCCCCTTTTTAATGATGACAAATTAGATATAACTTAACAAATATCAGATAGATCCAAATTAAGTATGTTTTTCAGAATAATGATTTGGGTTGGAAAACTCCCCCTAAGCTGGACAATATTATATTTCTTCCCTTATTCAATTTTTACCAAGACACTTGAATATATATCTGAAAAAATTTTCCTCTTTTCTTTTCAGTAATTTGTTTAGTTATGCTTATGTTTTATCTTCAAGAAATTTGTTTAGTTATATTTCTTCTCCCCCTTTTGTCATTATTTAAAAAGGTTTGATTGGGTAAACAGCTTTTAACAGATGACAAGATTAATGCATTGTCAATATGATCGGATTTTAAGAAGAATATCACTTCAGACCAAAGCAGTTGATTTTAAGATGCACAGAATAGAGATTACTAAAAGAAAGATCTTTATATTATTTAAAATTTTGTAAACATCTTGAAAATATATCTTAATTACATGAAAATATTTGTTTATCAACGCTAACTCTCTTGATTCCTATGATAGACTGAGGCGTAGCCTTGTCAGCAATTCCTCTTCAGTCTCAGTTGTCGTTACTTCTTCAGCCTGAAGCCTTAGAAGTGCCTCTTGAGCCTGTGTCTGTTCCACAACCGTGCATTGAGCATGCAATCTCCTTTCAACAACTGGAACAATGGAAGTGCATCATTTAACACAGTGTTTCGACCACCAGAAACAACCTTTATCATCAGGACCACATTTGAAGTGGTTCCCTTCATAAGATTGGTTATTCTGGGATCTACCGGTGGTCTTCCAGTATGCTTGTGATGCAACAAGATCTCAATGGTCCAAGCATAAAGGGGCAGGTATTCCAAAAGAAACCTTTCCCTTGCTTATCATTCCATACATCATCCATGGGAGATCGATCTTCTCTAAATCATGTTCCGTTTTCTCCCGCTTCTTCATTATCCCTCAGAGAGCATACACCCAGATCTCATCCAAAGTGAAAGAAGAACTTTGAAGTGATGAGTCTGTATTGAAGGCTCTTGAGATTTTATAGGACTTTGAGGCAAGAGATAACAGAGAGAGACACGGAGATTGAATCTTTTGGACGGTTTTACACGGAACATGAATAGGCTCATATAGCATTAATGATGACGGTTTCAGACATTGGAAAAAGTGTAACGTGCATCACTGACTTGACAAGTGAAGAGCCAACATTCATAGGGAATCGGATCATTAACGTTGATTGTAGAGATCAAACAGATTTTTAATTTCTTTTGAAAAGAGAAAGAAAAAGAATAAATATTTAAATAGAATACTTTAAATATAAATTTTGTTTTTAAGAAAGAAAAAAAATTCAGCAAGTATTCTCAAATTAACATGGTGCAATATGCTTACAGACTAATTTCACATTGGCACAAATTTTTAAGTTGTAATGTAGAACAATGTTATCGGCAGGGATACTCAGGATTTTGTAGTTGCTGAGACTCAACTATGTCTTTATGGATAGTCTTGTTACTTTCATTCTCGCATCAGCAGCATAATCTTGATCTTCATGCTTTATAGCCTTTCTGACTTCCTTTCTATCAGAAACAACAATCATCATGCCCTGTTTCTCAAGAATTGAGGTAGGCTCAGAGACTTAAGTAGCAATCTCCTCAGCATTCCTGACCCACCATTTCAGTAAGTTCGTTGTGAACCTTCTGAACAGGTTCAGAGGCTAAGAGTGATGCCACATCAGTCATTCCTTCAGATGGTGTTGCCTTCTGATGATCAGCTTTATAAGTTCCTTTTTTTAAAGACTTGTTTGCCGAAACATTCACAAACCAAAATACCTTTCAGCAGCATCTGAATTTGCTCAATTGAATTTGTTAATTATTACGGAAATATCTTAAGAATTTAGCTTTAAGTTTATCAAACAGCACTCTCTCATATACTTGTGAAAATTTACCTTTCTCTAAAGATTTTTCATTGAAAGAGACTCCCCCTGAGTTTGATATTACTTTTTGAAAAGCCATTTGATTCAAGAGTTTTGTTATTAAAGAAAATATTTTCCTTCTTTTGTCATTAGAGGGTTCAAAGTGTTTCAGTAGGTTAGTAATTTTTAGTTTTAAGTATTTTTATTAATCTGAAGAAAATATAATATAAACAGCACAGACAGAGAAACACATACTTACTTATAGGCAACGTAAGCAGAAAATATGGATTTAAAAAAATAAATCTTTTAAAAATATTAAAAGAAAATGACAAGGCTCTTTGAATGGATTAAGGACTATTAGCAGGTAGTTCATCATTAGCACTGACACTCTCCTTTTCTGCTTTAAGCTTCAGTATCTCCTTCTGAGTTTTCTTCAACCTCCTTGCTAACCGATTCACACGAGTGTGCAGAAGTTTCACATTGTATGCAGCAAACACCTTTCGAATCCTTCCATGCACACCCAGATGACCAGAAGCTCTTGTCCTTCTCTCTTTGACATGGGATGTCACAAGAGGAACTTCAGCCATTCTGTTCCCTAGGGATTATTCCCTTTCAGATAGAGTCTGGTTTGACTGAGCAAACATAACCGGAGTGAAGAAGGAATGAGGTGCTTGATCAAAAAGATTGTCCATAGGAAAGCCCTTGTGAATCAAGATTTTCATGATTAAGGTGTTGTGGGGGAAGAGATCCTTAACATCCAATTCTTCTCTGAATATCATCTAATATAGAAGAATCCATGGAAGATTGATCTTCTTCTTCAACAGCAAGTTTCCCATCATAAACCTTTCAATTTCCTTGATGAAAAAGTTATTACTTCCTTTAGGAAGGATGCAGCAGTTAAGAACAACAAGGAGAACTCTAGGAATATCCATAAGTTGGGAGTGCTTGGTGGGACCAGAGCGTCTTCTACCAAACAGTAACTGATCAAATATCAGGAAGCCTCCATGGTGTACTTCCCAATTCTGACAGAAATTTTCTCCCCTTGAAGGAACACCAATTACTTCAACAATCACTTTGCAGTTCACAAAGATGGATCTCCCCATTATAATCGTGTTGATCCCAGTGTGTTCTGGATCAGAAACAACTTTAGAGTTGTTCCAAAATTCCATAACACTTTCCTCATGCCATGCAGAGGAAATATTGTTAAAGAATGAGGTCCATCCAACAACATCAAAGTACTCAGAGATATTGAATCCTGCTTCTTCAAATTCAGAGAGACGAACCATCCTTGAAGGAGTGATTTTCTCATTAATCTTTGATTGATTTGAATCACATGAAGTAGCAGACTCAGCAACCATTTGAGCAAGGTTTTTGAACTTCGAAAGTTAAGGTACTTGAAGAGGATGAAGTTCTGCTCTGAGGATTTTCTGATTAGAGTGTAGTGTAATTCTCATGATACTCCTTCAATCCTTATAAATAGCCATGCTTGAGACATTGATGACGGTGGTTACATGAACTGAACAGTTATGGAGAGATGTACATCGTGCCACTATGAAGAGACGGTTGATAATCCATTAATTCACAAAGAGCCAGATCATAGTTTTAACAAACTGTTTAAATTTTAAAGACCTTTCAAAAAAATGATTTAACATAATTACTTGAACCAAAAAGATAATCTGATAAACAATTTTCAGCAAGTCAGCACATTTCAGACAAACATATATCAGCAAGTCCATTTCTTATACAACAGAGACTATATGCAACTTTCAGATGATTCTTATAAATATATATCACATAATTGCATATAGGCTGAGATAGGAAATATGTTACCAATGAGGGAATTTGAATTGAACGTGCTTTCCTTTTCTCATCATGCCCTTCTGAAAGATGCTTCAGCAGCTTGAATAATGAGTTTAAAAGAATATACTCTTTTCTCATTCGTTTATCCACTTTATCTCAAAGTTGCTTCAGCTTGAGGTTTCCATCTTCTGAGGATCTACTCCTTCAGAATTTGTTAGATGCTCAACCCGAAGGTGAGCTCTGATACCAATTGTTGGAACCACAGGAAAAACTAGAAAGGAGGGTTGAACAGTGTTTTAAAACTTTACGCTAATTTTCGAAAATTCTTTTGAACAAATTGTAATTCCTATTAAACCTTTGCAGATTCTTATGAAAAACTCTTTTGCCAAATTGTGAAAAATATCAGAGTTAAGCATGGGCTATAAGATAGAGAGTTTTTCAGGGACTTGCTGAATTTGATAATTACTAATGTGCTTTCTGAAATCACTTCAGATGATTTAATGAAAACATTTTAGAAACTTGTTTAAACTAATTTTGATAAGTAAAGACTTCAAAATAGAAAACATGATGTTTCAAAAAATGATTTACACTAATGTATTAAACGTTTCAGTAACTTGCTGAAAACTAATTTGTTAAAGAACTTGCTGAACCCACTTCGGAAGGTTCAGTAAGTACTCTTGTTTAAAATGATTTGGTCAAGAGTGGAGTTTTATTATGTTGATTGTGATTTTACTTTTCAGACTCATTCCTAGTTAGAAATAATTAGATAATAGCGGAGAGTGAAGAGTTAAGGGTAGAGAGAATAGCTTCTGAAAAGGTTCAGACGGTAAGTTTCAGTCTGAAGTTTTGATTACCTTCTGAACTGGGTTCAGACTCAAGGTAGTTTTGAAAACAAGTTTAATTCAGAAGAAAAGTTCTCACTTAAATACATTTAGATTCCCTTTGTTAGATGAAAACTGAATTAAAATAGCTTAAGGGATAGAGAAAATTCAGACAAGAATTTATCCTGGTTCACCCACTAATCCAGTGAGCTACATCCAGTCCCAGGGCAAACCACCACTGGATTTTCCACTATCTGAACATAGATACAAGTATCCTTTTATCATCAAGCCTCTTCAGGCTCTCAACCAAGTATTCCTTTTTTAAATCAAGCCTCTCCAGGCTTAAACCGAGTATTCTTTCTTAACCAAGCCTCTCCAGGCTTAAACCGAGTATTCTTTCTTCCTCCAAGCCTGTCTAGGCTCTCAGAGTATTCTTTCTTCCTCCAAGCCTCTCCAGGCTCTGTAGAGTATTCTTTCTTCCTCCAAGCCTCTCCAGGCTCTCAGAGTATTCTTTCTTCCTCCAAGCCTCTCCAGGCTCTCAGACACTTAATAGTGTTTATAATGAAAAGTTTAAGTTTTCTAGAAACTTAAACTGAGTTTCATCTTGTACTATAGGTTAACTGAGTACTACTCAGGATACATGGAGTAAATCTAAGTACAAGGTATAATAGAGATACAAGTGTTTAATTCTAGGCTCTAATACATCTCTGTAGAATCAGAAGGTTGGCTTTATAAAATTTGTATTGAGCTTGGCCAATTTCTTCTGTGGGCTTGATGACAAACCATGATGAGGAATAGAATTCAGGAATGCATGGCTGTCTCTTCTGTTTTTGGTTGACACTTTTTAGAGATTCATCTTCCAAGCTCGCCCAACGTCTCTCTTCTTCTTCTTTTTTTTATAGACTTTCTTGAGGCTATTTATATGTTCTGGAAATATAGCCGTTTGAAAATTGTTGATTTTACCGTTGAGAAGAAATGATTTGGCTCATATAGCTGTTTTGAAATAGCTTCTGGAACTTAAATAATTTATTAGATTACATACAAGAGAATTTAGTATTAGTAAGTAAAGAGAGGAAAATTAAGGAACTATAGGTTGAAACCCTATCACAAACCAAGTTATGCTTTAACTTAAGAGAATTTGAGAAAAATTGAGTTCTGGTAATCGATTATAAGGAGTCTGTAATCGATTACCCGAGAGCTAGTTTTTAGGTAATCGATTACCTGAGAGCTGAGTTTTTGGTAATCGATTACAGGGATTTTGTAATCGATTACCTGAGAGCCGGTTTAGTGTAATCGATTACTCACAGGTTGTAATCGATTACCTGAGAGACGAGTTTTTGGTAATCGATTACCAAGGGTTGTAATCAATTACCAGATTGCCAGAAACATTTTTTAGTGTAATTTTTACCTCTGGTAATCGATCACAGCATTACTGTAATCGACTACCAGCTGTCCAGTATATATACTCGGACATGCAAAATCTGAAATTCTATTTTTCTCTTCTTCTTCTCCACCGAACCCTAGAGAGAGAGTGAGTGAGTCAGAGAGAGAAACACCAATTGGAAGCTTAGGAAGGAGGATCAAAGCTAGGATTCACCAAAGGAACTCCCAATTCATCATTTCCTCTTGAGAATTTCAAGAAATTGGTGAGTATAACTCACACACTCTCACTTTTCTTTGAATTTGATTTTCTCCCCATTGTATGATCCCTACTCTCTTGATTCCTTTTCTAATTGTAAATTGTAGTTGGATTGTTGATAGTTGTGTAAGATTGATTAGTTTAATCGGTGATTTTCATTGAAAACCTTAGGATAGCGAAATTTACGAAAATAGCGAAATTGTCGAAATGCTCGATGTATGAACCCTACCCCTTGAATCCCTTTCTACATAGTTAAATTGAATGGAATTATGTTGATTACACTAGAATTGATTACATTATGCTTGGATCGATGGTAAAACTATTGAATTTCGAAGTTACGAAAGTTATGAAACTTGCGAAAGTCTCGAAACACTCGAAATGTTCGAAATTTTGGTTTTAACTATCGATTCATGTTTACCGGTTTCGGCCGTGAGTTAATTCAAGCCGGCCTTTGCGCTATGAGTTAAGAAAACTAAATAATTATGTGAAAATTTGACTTCGGTCCAGTAATGGGTGGGATACGTCCCCGGGAAAGACGTTTCCCGTAGTCTGAGCTCAGTTCTAACTCCAGTTTAAGTGAAAACATCATGCCTGCTAAGTAAATCAGTGAGTTGCATTTTATTGTTTTTGATTAAGTTAGTTATGTTATGAAATATGAATACATAATGATGTTGAAGGTTTATTAGTTTGAAATACATTGATTGGTATTTGTTTCTTGTACACTTAGTATGCTTAGTTATATTTCACTGAGGCATTAGTCTCACCACGCGTTTTGTGGATATAATCTAGGTGTGCAGGTACCTCCAGGAGACAATAAGTGATTTAGAGCTGGAAATGTTGGATCTAGATATTTCTCTTTTTGGAATGGTTATGCAAGTTGTATCTCCTTGCATTTTATTTAAATTTGTTCAATTTGTAGCCTTCGAGCCTGATATATATATATATTAGAGAGCTGGCATATGTAAATAGTCTTGTTGATGTTAGTTGATAATCTTTGGACCAGATGTATATATGGACTCTGATTATGAAAATAAGGTTTAAGTTATTCACATTTATATGAGCTTTGTTGGATATTTATGTAAATGTGAGGGTTGATAACCAGAATTGTATGTTTTAGTTTCGAATTTTCAGAATTTGGTTTCCAACAGACTAAGTTTTGAATTTAGAAATTAGGGCCTTACACTTCTCATTCGGTTGCATCTTTTTAAGCAAATTAGGTGTGCAGATGACTTGGTTCTGACACACTGTAGATGAGCTCTTAATCATGAGATATTTTCTTCGTCTTCAGCAGGTTTATATTTCTTCTTTCTCACTTCTTTCTTCATTTGTCTTCTTCAGAGTGTAAGGAGATAGGATATAAAGATCCGTTAGTCTACTCCTTTTGAATGTTGTGAGTTCTGCTTCTTTTTGCTTGGCTTGCTTCTTTCTTTCTTTCTTCTTCTCATTTCATTAAAAAGGAAGTCTTTAGAAATGACAACGTTAGACTTCACTTTTGTTCTTTTGTGCTTTCTGCTTTTCTTTTCACTTGAGGTACATGCCTCTGATAGCGTGTTGCAGAGAAGATACAGAAGTAGGTGTACAACAGCGCTGACCTATCTCTGACATCTATTTGCTTTTCTACAGTAGGCTTCCTCTTTTATGTTAGGTTCTGAAGCTGAGCCCGAAGGCCTTTGTTTTTCTTTGCATCAATTTAGCTTCACCACTCATGTTTGCTAAGATTCAAGTCTCTTAATAAGTTGTTCAGATTGACTCATAAATCTTTAGAGAGTTGTATGACGTGTCTGGCTTATTCTTCTTCAGAGAGTCTGAAATGCCACGTCATCACATTCAGAAAGTATGTGTTTAGCAGGTTCAACTTTAGTATACACACACTTTCAGCAGGTTGCATTACTTCAGCTTGATTTAGCTTTTCATCTTAGGGATGCTTTCAGCGAGTTCCTTCCTTCAGCGAGTTTCTTCTTCGGATGTTTGCTTCTTTCTTCTTCAGGAGCATGTAGTTTATCTTCATTTCAGCTTTCCCCAGATGTACTCTTTCTTTTCTTCTAGACTCTTTCTTTGGTTCAGTAGGTTGGTTGATTTTTGGCAAGTTCCTTTCTTCAGCATATTGCCTCTTTGTTCTTCATTCAGTATGTCTTCCTTCTTTAGCCAGTTACTTCTCTTCAAGTCTATCTTTGATTCAGAAGGTTGAGCTGCTTCTGCATGGTTTATTGTTTACTTGTCTGAAATGGATCATCTGAAGTATGCTTGCATCTTCTGAATGAATGATCTGAAGTATGTTTGTCTAAGACAAAGTGATGTTCTTTTGATTGACAGACTTTCATAGGTTTTAAGCTTGTCTTTATTTTTGATTCCACATATATACTTCTTCTTTCCACATTTTCTTCAGATGGTTGGTCGCGTTCACATAGTTGCTTCAATGCTCTTGTTGCTTTGTTCTTCTTTAGTAGATTTCTTCTTCAGCGTTTCTTCTTGTTCAGATTTGCTTTGTCTTTCTTTGGATTTCCTCTTCCTGTCTTTTGCTTGCTTCTTTGGCTATCTTCATCTTCTTGTCTTCAGATGGATGCTTCATCTTGTAACCTGAAACACAATGCACAGAACAATACCTTTCTCAGTAGAACCTGTCTTTATATGATCTAATTTGTTAATCATTAAAACCTTAGGATAATGAGTCTTAAGACTAATTTAAATACTTAAATTAATTCTGAGACTCAACAAAACTTTATTTGAAATGTTGGTTTGCAATTTTTTTGTGAAGAACCCTGGATAAGATTTCCAATCAATCTCATATTTGAAGTTTGTTTTGACCAAGGATAAAACTCCCTCTAAAAGGATTATTTGATGTCCAATTTGTTTCTCCTCTGATGTATGTATGTGTCTATTTGGGTGCGTTTCCAACATAATTATTATTTTCATCTAATTAGCTCTCTAGCATATGTAATGTAAATCTCTTTGTATTAGTAAATGTCTTAATTTGAGTGGAAGTGAAAATGCGATTTCAAAAATTGTTTTGTTGCACAACTTATATAAAGAGTTTATTGGTAAAAAGTTAATTAAAATGGATCATTCAAAGTTTCCTCAAGTAAATTAGAATAGCGATTTCATAACACATGTAGAAGGTGATTGCCTCGTGTATAGATATCTAATCAGATGGGGATTTAAATGTGACTGGTTCTACAAATAAAAATTAAAAGATTTGGGGTTTAAATTTTGGTGATTATCATAAATCCACTTTTGCCATGATAATCATTTTTCTTTCTTTATCTCTTTTTTTTTCATTTGGGACTATGGATGAAGTTGTGTTTGAAGTATTTGATGCAATTTACATGGTAGTGTTTTGGCAATGCAATTTATTTCCAAGACACATTATATGTTCAAAATGATTGTCTAGTAAAATATTGGGAATTTCATAATTGTTTATGTGCTTTTTAAATTCATTATAGCTTTTTTGGATTGAACCAAGGGTAACCCCCAACCGATAGATAGAGATTAATCCCTTTCGATGCGTAGAGATTACCGAAGTGGGCTTTGCCTCTCCCAACAAGATCTTTTCCATACACACCGCTAGGGATCGAACCCCTATCAAGATGCTTAATGGACATAGATATCTACAAACTGTGCCAAGATTTATTGATTTAAATTCATTATAGCTTGAGCATTTCTAGTTATGTAATTTCATGCCAATTCATCTTCCCTTGTCCAATACCTTATTCGCATGCTATTTTTGCGAGCTTTACTTTATTATTGTGATTTGAATATAGATAAATAATATAGCATACAAGCCTAAGAGTCTCACATTTATAAATTTAATTCATACATGTTAAAATCAAGTTAAATAAGATTGGTCAAAAGTTTAAACTTAAAAATGTAGAAGAACGTGCAATAATGCATATAAATTAATTATTAGGGACAACAAAATGAACTTGGCTCGCTAGGCCAACTTGCATAACTCACAAATTTTTGCATCAACCCGCTAATTATACGGGCCAAGAGCGGGATAGGGAAGGCTAGCCAACGAGCCTATTTTTTGTTTTTTTATAAATTTTAATTATTACTAATATAAAAATGAAAATAGTTAAGGTTTTAGTTTAAGATATTAAGACCGATTTGTGGTTGACATTATGAACTTATATTGGAGTTGTGTTGGTGATGAACTTATCTCTCTCTCTCTCTCTCTCTATATATATATATATATATATATATATTGATCAACTATGTTGTTGGATTTGCTATTTTGTAATTTATAAAGACCATTTTGAATTAATTTGGGTGGTGATATTTAGTTATCAAATTTTCTTACTTGAGTTTGCTTGAGTCTTTAGATAAAAAATGAAGCTTTATTCCCTTTCAATTTTTTAGAAGTTTTTTTCCTTTTAGAAAGCTTTTTAGAATTGTTTTTGTAATTTTATGGCGAGCCAACCCGCCAACCCCACACATATGGGGGGGCAGGTTTTACCTTCTAGCCCATTTTTCAAAAGCGAGCTAACTCATACCACTTTTTTCATGGGATTATAACGGGGTGGAACAGGGCGGGTTAGGCTACTTCGCCACCTTTATTTATTATATAACTTTGACTCATAGCCCATATTTTCAATTTGATGAAATTTGTAGCTCTGAGTTTCATAGTTTGGTTCCACACAATTTGGTTCTATAATTAATGAAATAGTATCTTTGATTCTATAGTTCAACTTACAATTTACACTTGTGATTATTATCTAGTAATTATTTCTTTATTGAACGAATTTGTTATTTAGCTTATTTTGTAACTACAAATTTGTATGATAGAGTCACTATATTGAAAGTACACTTACCTAGTCACCTTATTTGCTCGTGATTTTGGAATTAAAGGGTTTTGTATTTATGTTTTGAAGCTAAATAGTGTTATTATTTTGTTTGGGTCTATTGTTACAAAACTAGTAATTACATTTAATTGTTTGAATTGAATCTCATATGCTTAAGTTTAGGTTAATTGTTTCAACTTTGAATAATGGATTGTTATGCCTCTAGATGTAGTGAAAATGTTAATGTGCATAAAGATATTACTCAAGTTAATGAAGATGGACCAGATGATCCTAAAAAGAGTAAATAAGAGGGCTAAGAGTTTTTTCATAATTTGTTTGGAATTATTTTGATAATGTATAAATGTATGGGAAATTATGGGAACGAGAGAGCTATGCGAGGGCATATGCAAACCAATCTAACTCTAGTCCTATGAATGTTACAGGCCAATTTTGTTCTGGTCTGCAAATGATTAGACTAATGAAAATCAGGTTGACTCGTATAGCTAGCTCTAATAGTCATTGGTTGCACACACACACACATACACAAGAGAGAAAAACATATCAAGTAAAATAACTTTTTTCATGAGAGTGGGAGGGGTGAATCTTAACCGTTAGATCTCACGATAAATGCTTAACATTAAAACAATAAAAACATAAAGACACATGACTTTTTAAAATGATCATGTGACCTTTAAACTCCTTTAAATAACATTTAATCTTAACCATCAATGCATGATTAACAAACCTTTTCCCTCGTTGTGCAGAAATAACATATCCTCAAAAATCAAAATCCAAGTATATATGCCAATGATATGACCAGGCAAAACAAGAATTTGCTACCGCAACGCCAGGAGACGTGCATTGATTATTATCAACGAGCAATGCCTAGAGGTAAGTAAATGGTGAACGACTGTGAGAAACGTGCGGAGATGGTGGCATAAAATAGTGGAGATGGTGTCGTCGATGGTTTTGCGCGCATGAAAGGAAACAGAAGAAGTCCAGAAAATGGATAAAAATGAAGAATAATAGAAAATGCAGAAGTAGGAAACTGATGTTGAGTCTCAATATAAATTAAGCATTCAATCTAATTCAAGACTCTTTACCCTTGATTTTAATGTTTAACAAATTTAATTATATAAAAACAGATTCTACTGAGAAAGGTAGTTTGTTTTCGTTATTGCAGCAACTCTAAAATGAGCAAATCTTCAAGTCAAAGCAACTATCTGAAGAATTGATCAACCTGCTGAAAGTATGTGCATACCGAATTGTACCTGCTGAACACTTACTCTCTAAACTATCACTCGATGACGTGGCAATTCGAGCTTATGGAAATGAAAAACTCTCTGAAGAACTTGGATCTACTGAAGACTCTCTCAACCCTCTGATGATGTGTACCATTCTTTCTGCTGAGAAGTCTTACCTATATCGTGCAACATAGTATCTGTCCAAGTCAGAAGACTTACTGCGCAAAGACTTAAAGGTCTCTAAACGTCTTCTGCCATCATCTACAAAAAGAAGCTTTTACAGAGTTCTTTCCGCATCTTATGGAACATCGTACACATAAAAGGAACCTCTGAACCTACTGTGTGTCAGAGCAATGCTATCCCTGCACACTTACTCAAATCAAGTCAAAAGCTTTTTCACACGCTTGTCTCTCAACGTCTTTATGCTCAACGACTACTTTTCTGGATGCTATATAAAGCTCCATGATAATCCTTGTAAAAGCAGTGAGAACATCATATAGAGAAAGAAAAACGCCCAAGAGAGAAAATCAAGAAAGCATGAAAAGCTAGAGAAGCTCTCCAGAAAAGAAAAAGAGAAGAGTTTCAGCCAACAGAGTGAAAAGACCAAGTCAAGATAAAAATCTATCAAGCCAACCCTCTGAAGAAACAATTCTTGCTGAGCAAAATACAGAGAAGAACTTCAGTCTCATAGTTATACTTTTGTATCTCTGTTTTTCCTTGTACTTAGAATTTATTCTTTGTATCCTGAGTTATACTCAGTTAACCCTTTGTACAAGAGAACCTGTGTTTAAGTTTCTCAGAAACTTAAACTTATCTTTCATTGTAAACACTGTTAAGTGTCTGAGAGCCTGGAGAGGCTTGGAGGAACAAAGAATACTTGGTTGTTGAGCCTGGAGAGGCTTGTTTGTTAAATAATACTTGGGTTACACTTGGTTAAGTGTCTGAGAGCCTGGAGAGGCTTGGAGGAATAAAGAATACTTGTTTAGCCTGGAGAGGCTGTGTCCAAAGAATACTTGTTGAGCCTGGAGAGGCTAGGTGTGCAAACAATACTTGGGTGTTGAGCCTGGAGAGGCTAGGTGTGCAAATAATACTTGTAATCTTGCGGGATTAGTGGAAAATCTAGTGGTGGTTTACCCTGGGACTGGGCGTAGTTCACTGAGTTAGTGGGTGAACCAGGATAAATTTCTGTGGCTAAATTCTCTCTACCCTTAACTCTTTTACTTTCCGCTGTTATCTGTTTTATCTAACCAAGGAAGGTTTAAGAAAAGTTGTTTTATATATCCACACAGAAAAACAATCTTTTCTTCACGCAAAAATACTTCAAAATTGTTTATCTTCAACCTTCTGAGTTGCATCAGTAAGTTGCTGAACTTCCAGTTTCAGAAGGTTGCTCAAATATTTTCAATCTCAGTTTTGCTTGTTAAAAAGGTTTTCAGAAAAATTTGTAAAGATTATAAAACACTATTCAACCCCTCTTCTAGTGTTTCCTGTGGTCCTAACAATTGGTATCAGAGCTCAACTTCAGGTTGAGCATCTCACAAGTGCTGAAGGAGAAGATCCAGATGGAAACCTCAACAAGCTATGGTGTATATACCTCAGAAGGAGCATCTGTATCAAGACCACCATTCTTCAACAGAAAAGATTATTCTTTCTGGAAAGAACATATGAAGCTATTCTTGGAAAGTTATGATCTAGATCTTTGGGAGGTAGTTACTGTTGGTAACTATATTCCCATGAGAAATGGAATACCTATTTCCAAAGCTGAGTGGTCCAATGAGTAAAAATTTAAAGTTCAACTTAATGCTCAAGCCAAGCTCTACTTAATTTGTTCTCTGAGCAGATTTGAGTATGACATGGTAAAAGGACTCCACTCTGCCAAGGATATATGGGAGTGGCTAGCTTCATATGCTCTTAAAGGAGATGAAGAATATAAATTCTCAGAAGAGCAATTCATTGAAAGTATAGAAGAATCATCAGAAGAGGAGAATCAATGCTTAATGGCAAATCAATCAGAAGATGCTGATTCTAAGGTATCATCTTTAACTCTTCTTGATGAATATGATGATTTTGCTGATGGAACTAAGGAACTCTTCAGAAAGTATAAGAAGCTTTCTAGTGCTTATGCTGCTCCATGCACTAAAAATAAGGATTTTGAAAATGAAAATATTATACTCAAAGAAGAGCTTCTGAAGCAAGAGAACAATAAGCTCAAAAGTCTACTTAAAGAAAAATAGGGTCTTCAAGGACAGATCTTAGAACTTACTAAAGACTTGGCCAACTTTACTGAAGGAACTAATAATCTTGACAGATTATTGAAAACTCAGAAAAGGTTAAATGATAAAATAGGCTTAGGGTTCTCTGGGAAACCATCATCTAAGGCCTCAAGTTTTGATAAGCCTAAAAAGGAAAAGAAAAAGGTAGATGGGTGTCCTCATTGTGATAAACATAGATTATTCAAATCTGAATGCAAGCAGAATGAGGAACCTACACCTATCACTGACCCTGGTGGACCCAAGAAAGTATGGGTACCAAAATTGTCAATTATTTTTGCAGATGTTCTCAACAAAGCAAAGAAAACACCAAGCATAACTAGAGAAGAATGGATGAAAGGAGAACTGGATGGAAAGAGGGTGTACATGCTGAAGGCTCTAAGCATAACCTGCTGAAGATAATCATCATTTCATAAAGCAATGTTGAGTCTTAACCTCAAAAAGATTCCATATTTTATGGTAACATCTTTCTTATCTCAGACTCTCTGAAAATAAATGCATATATGTGTACTTTCTGAAATAACTCTGTGATGATCTTGCTGAACCTCGTATTTGCTGAAAAATTAGTTTTTGAAAATAATTATTTTATCTAAGTAATATGAAAGGTCTTTAAATCCAAACATTTTTGAAATATTTGTGGCTTGGCTCTCTGTAAATTAATGGCTCTTCAAATGTCCACTCAAAGCGGCATGATGCACGACTCTCCATGTCTGCGCAGTTTTAGTAATTGTTGTCATCAGTGCTTCTGATGTGTCTATTTATAGAGTCAGAGGGTTCATCATGAGAACTACACTTTCTCTCTGCAACCAAGAAATCCTCAGAGCATCTAAGAGAACTTTTCCTCTCTCTCCAAGAACTTCAAGCTTTTCAATTCAGAACTCTATTCCTCTTCAAATGGCTGCTAAGTCTGTTGCTTCATGCGCTCCTGCTCCAACCAAATTCAATGAGAGAATCATTCCTTCAAAGGCGGTTCGATTGACGGATTTTGAAGAAGCAGGATACAAGATCACTGAATACTTTGATGCAGTGGGCTGGACTCCATTTTTCAACAACATCTCCTCTCCATGGCATGAGGAGAGTGTTCTGGAATTCTGGAACAACTCTGAAGTTGTTTCTAAACCTGGACACACCGGGTTAAAAACCACTGTGATGGGGAGATCACTCTTCGTGGAATGAAACCTGCTGGCAGAAGTGATTGGTGTTCCGGTCAGGGGAGATAATTTCTGTCAAAACTGGAAAGTCTCTCATGGAGGCTTTTTGGTGTCTGATCAATTGTTGTTCGGTGGCAGACGCTTTAACCCCACCAAACATTCCTAACTTCTGGAAACCCCCAGAATCCTTCTTGCTATTCTCAACTGCTGCATTCTTCCAAAAGGAAGTAATAATATTTATATCAAAGAACTTGAAAGGTTTGTGGTCGCTCACTTGAAGATGAAGAAGAGGATTAGTCTTCCATGGGTCCTTCTCTACCAAATGTTGTTCAGAAGAGAGTTGGACACTGAGGACCTTTTCCCCCATAACACTTTAATCATGAAAATCCTCATTCACAAAGGCTTTCCGATGAATGGTCTCTTTGATCAAACACCTCCTCCCTTCTTCACTCCGGTTATGTTTGAGCAGTTAGACCTGTAACATCCTAAATTTTATTAAGTAAAATAAAATTAAGATTAATTAATAGAGTAGAAGAAATAAATAAATAAATAATATTAATGAAATTAAAATATTTAATGAGTAAGGGTTATCTAAAAAGAAATAATAAAAGTAATAAATAGGATAAGTGGGTAGAGGATGGCCCAAGCCCATTAAGCGTTTAAGTATTTAAATAGGGAAAGGGTACCAATTCACCCTAATCCTTATTTTTCAAATCGTCGGAGAGCGAAGAGCCAAGGAGGGGAGAAACTACATCTCAAGAGGAGATTGTTGAGTGATCGAGAATCAAGAACCAAGAACCAAGATTGTTGCAGTTTGATCTTCGCTTAAGGTATGGTGGGGAAGAGGGTGCTGCTGTATATGCATGTAGGGGTGAATGGGTAGTGAGAATAACCTTTAAAGATTAATAATTGAAATCAATATGTGAATATGTGTTGTTTTGTGATGAAAACTATGGATTGTTGATTGTTGTATGATTCTTGATGAATCTTGAGTGGATTGAATGAAAATAATGAGAACAGTGAAAAGGGGTTAAACAAGGGTTTAGAGATAAGGAACCATAATTGATTAGATGTTAAATTTATTGGAAATTATAGGAATGATTGTTGATTTTAGTGAATTTAATCGGTAAAAACGAGTTTAATTGAATTAGGAACTTGAGGAATTAAGTAGGGATTGAAGAAGAGGGTAGAGGAAAGTCATTCCCGTTTTTACACAGAGCTGCGAATGTAAAATAGCAACTGCGGATTCGTTCACCGTTGGATCGGGCTGAAATTTTAACAGCTGATTTGGAACATCTGGTTCTTCATTCTGAACGGTTGGATCGTCGATAAGAGGTCTAGGTTAGGATATATTTAGTTCGCACTAGAGAAAAGTTATTCCCGTTTTTAGATAGAGCTGCGACTGTAAAACAGTGATTGCAGATTCGTTAACCGTTGGATCGGGCTGAAATTTTAACAGCTAGTTTGGAACACCCGGTTTTTCATTCTGAACGGTTGAATCATTGATATGAAGTCTAGGTTGAGAGATATTTAGTTCGCACTGTAGCTGTAGATTTGGGGTTTTTATTGATGAAATTGAGTTGGATGTTTATTGTTTTGTGGATTGCTTGATTAATTAGATGTTTAGAGTATAATGATTGTGGATGCTTTAGGATGATGATGATTAATGATGCTTGATGATTCTATATATTTGATGTTATTTGGAATGCATATGGTTGGTTAATATGCTATGTAATTGATGTTATTGGGAATGCATATGGTTGGTTAATATGCTATGTAATTGATGTTATTTGGAATGCATATGGTTGGTTAATATGCTATGTAATTGACGTTATGTTGGAATGCATATGGCTGGTTAATATGCTATGTTATTTGGAATGCATGTGGTTGGTGAACATGCAATATAATTAATGATGATGTTACTTGAGTTGTGCGGGCCCATAGAGGGGGTACAACTTAAGAGAGATGCTTTGAGCATGTGTGATGAGACCTCGATTGTGCGGGCCCATAGAGGGGGTACAATTCGGGAAGTGAACTGGGTTGTGCGGGCCCATATAGGGGGTACAACTCAGGGGATCAAGATGGGGCGTTCGATGCACGGGCCCATAGAGGGGGTGCAACCTAGGAGTAATTGTACTGGCCCATAGAGGGGTGCAACCTAGGGTCGAATGTCATTGTGCGGACCCATAGAGGGGGTACAACCTATCAGATTGTGTGTGATGACTCCGGTAGACTATCTTGGTACTAACTAGAGTGATTGACAAGGTGCACCCATTGTGCGGAGTTCCAAGTCATGATCTTTGGGTAGATGATGAGATGAGTGTTGGTGCATGTGATATTTGGAATACTCAACGATGGAATTGAGTTATTTGATAATGTTAATGATTTTTGGTGTATGTATTAATGAGTGATATATATGATGATATTCGAGTTCTATTATGATGATGAATGGGTTTGGTGAATACATGATGGATGTATGCATGTGTTATAATTGGGAGTGATGGTATGAAATATATATGTTGATATAGATGTTTAACTATATGCCGAGTTTTGGGATGATTGTTATCTGATGGTTTATCTGATGTATTAGTGGTATGATAAATGATGATGTTGTTTATATGTGGGTGAGGATATGGTAGCCTCCTATGTGTATATATGGGTAGTATTCTTTTCCTCACCGTATTACTGTAGATATTTTACAGGTGTTGATGAGGACACGATTGGTGTCGAGTTTGATTAAAGGGAATGTGCTCTGATAGATGTGACATCAGGGTATAATTTTGGGGGTCTTTATTATGTTTCTAGTTAGGAATATTCTGATGAACTATTTTGGATGCCTTGTACGACAAGTAGGATGTTTAGTTGTTTTATGTTTTATTTTGAGATTCCGCTGCATAAGTGTTTGGATTATTTTTGAAGTTTATTTTTTATTTAATTAAAGTTGTTTTCGAACTAATGAGGTTTTGAATAAGAGCGTTTGTGAACCTTTTTACCCATCGAGGGACATCATCTTTTCTACGTTTCAATTTATCAAACATATAGGAGTATGGGTTAGAAGGGTGTCACGTTAGTTGGTATCAGAGCAGGTCGGTTCACCGGCCTTGAGTTATGAGTTTATTATGCTTCTAATGTGTTAACCTGATTGATTGAGTGATTGATTGATTGATTGCTTGAGTGAATTGTTTGTGTTAGCTTGATTGTTTGTTTGATTTCTTTACTTGTCTGCTTTACTTGGTATGTTTGCTTACCCTTTCTGTAATACAGAAAGAGTAATGGCTGGGGGTAGAAACGACCGATTGATGGTCGATGCCTTGATGGCCCTGGCTCAGGTTGTTGGCAACCTTAACCAACATCACGAGACAGATTGGCTTGCACGGTTCCAGAGGAACCATCTGCCTACTTTTCGAGGGGGTTATGACCCCGATGGAGCTGCTAACTGGATATTCGAGATCGAGAAGATCTTTAGAGCAATGGACTGCCCGATGATACAAAAGGTGACGTTAGCTGTGTTCATGCTATCAGGAGATGCTGGATTCTGGTGGCAGAGCACTTATCAGAGGATGATCGATGAGGGCACCGCGTTGAGCTGGGATAACTTCAAGAGGGTATTCCTTGAGAAGTAGTTCCCCCATGATGTTCGCAACAAGAAGCAGATCGAGTTTCTCGAGTTAAAGCAAGGAGATGGCACTGTAGCGGACTACGTGCGCATTTATCTTATGCTTCCAAGTTTAAATACCTGAATTTATTACTCTGCTTCACATGCTTGAGTTATTTGAACCCTTTTGAATAATGACAAAAGGGGGAGAGTAAATTTAACTAACAAAAACTCTCTGAAGCAAAGTGGTTTTTTTTTTCTTTTCAGAAAGCTAATTGTCTCTCAGAAGCTAAGTGTTTTTCAAAAGAAAAGTATGTTATTCAGGGGGAGTTCCACACTCCATTCATTTATCTGAAAGAGGGGGAGAACCTCAACTTTTCTTTTGAAATCTCACTTTAATTACTTCAGATATTTGTTAGTCACATCAAATTTTTCATCATTAAAAAGGGGGAGAATGTTGAGTCTCTATATAAATTAAGTATTCAATCTAATTCAAGACTCTTTACCCTTGGTTTTAATGTTTAACAAATTTGATTATATAAAAATAGATTCTACTGAGAAAGATAGTTTGTTTTTGTTATTGCAACAACTCTGAAATGAGCAAATCTTCAAGTCAAAGCAACTATCTGAAGAATTGATCAACCTGCTGAAAGTATATGCATACCGAATTTGTACCTGCTGAACACATACTCTCTGAACTATCACTCGATGACGTGACAATTCGAGCTTACGGAAATGAAAAACTCTCTGAAGAACTTGGATCTACTGAAGACTCTCTCAACCCTCTGATGATGTGTACCATTCTTTCTGCTGAGAAGTCTTACCTAAATCGTGCAACATAGTATCTGTCCAAGTCAGAAGACTTTTTGCGCAAAGACTTAAAGGTCTCTAAACGTCTTCTACCATCATCTACAAAAAGAAGCTTTTACAGAGTTCTTTCCGCATCTTATGGAACATCGTACACGTAAAAGGAACCTTTGAACATGCTGTGTGTTAGAGCAGTGCTATCTCTGCACACCTACTCTAATCAAGTCAAAAGCTTTTTCACACGCTTGTCTCTCAACGTCTTTATGCTCAACGACTACTTTTCTGGATGCTATATAAAGCTCCATGATAATCCTTGTAAAAGCGGCGAGAACATCATATAGAGAAAGAAAAACGCCCAAGAGAAAATCAAGAAAGCATGAAAAGCTAGAGAAGCTCTCCAGAAAAGAAAAAGAGAAGAGTTTCAGCCAACAGAGTGAAAAGGCCAAGTCAAGAGAAAAATCTATTAAGCCAACCCTCTGAAGAAACAATTCCTGCTGAGCAAAATACAGAGAAGAACTTCAGTCTCATAGCTATACTTTTGTATCTCTGTTTTTCCTTGTACTTAGAATTTATTCTTTGTATCCTGAGTTATACTCAGTTAACCTTTTGTACAAGAGAACCTGTGTTTAAGTTTCTCTGAAACTTAAACTTATCTTTCATTGTAAACACTGTTAAGTGTCTGAGAGCCTGGAGAGGCTTGGAGGAACAAAGAATACTTGGTTGTTGAGCCTGGAGAGACTTGTTTGTTAAATAATACTTGGGTTACACTTGGTTAAGTGTGTGAGAGCCTAGAGAGGCTTGGAGGAACAAAGAATACTTGTTTAGCCTGGAGAGACTGTGTCCAAAGAATACTTGTTGAGCTTGGAGAGGCTAGGTGTGCAAATAATACTTGTAATCTTGCGAGATTAGTGGAAAATCCAGTGGTGGTTTGCCCTGAGACTGGACGTAGCTCACTGAGTTAGTGGGTGAACCAGGATAAATTTCTGTGGCTAAATTCTCTCTACCCTTAACTCTTTTACTTTCCGCTGTTATTTGTTTTATCTAACCAAGGAAGGTTTAAGA
This sequence comes from Sesbania bispinosa, assembly GCA_026901365.1. NCBI lineage: Eukaryota > Viridiplantae > Streptophyta > Magnoliopsida > Fabales > Fabaceae > Sesbania > Sesbania bispinosa. Next base: position 1,214,745 of record QLOH01000052.1, read on the forward strand.
AAAGTTGTTTTATATATCCACACAAAAAAACAATCTTTTCTTCACGCAAAAATACTTCAAAATTGTTTATCTCCAACCTTCTGAGTTGCATAAGAAAGTTGCTTAACTTCCAGTTTCAGAAGGTTGCTCAAATATTTTCAAACTCAGTTTTGCTTGTTAAAAAGGTTTTCAGAAAAATCTGTAAAGATTATAAAATACTATTAAACCCCCTTCTAGTGTTTCTTGTGGTCCGAACAACTGACTCATGTGACTTTTTTTAATATTTTTTAAAATTTCTATTGAAATATTAAGAGCCATTAGATGTATTAATTTTAACGGTTAATATTTGGTGTAAGTTTAAACACTCACATCTAATGTCAGCGGATCCTAACTCATATGTGTGTGTGTGTGACATTTTTTTATATGATGCATATTTATAATTATATTGATTCGTTGACGTTTTATATTTATAATTGTTTAATTTTATCTACCCTTAATTTTATTTTCTATTTCATTTTCAAATGCATTGTTGTGAAAAAATAAATAAAAATGGTTTTCAAATTATTTTTTCACAAATGCATTATACTCCGATGATTTAAAAAAATAATTAAAAATAGGTTTAAATATATTTTTCATCCTTGTAAAATATACGTTTTTTCATTTTAATCCACGTAAAATTTTTCTTTAACTTTTGGTCCTTGTGAAATCAATCTTTTTCAAAATAGTCCTAGTCGTTAGTGTTGGCTAATGTCCGGATGATGAGGCTATTAGCATAATTAATGATGTTTTCAAAATTGTCCCTTTGAAATCAATCTTTTTCAAATTAGTTCTTGCAAAATTAACTACATTTTCTTGCCAAATCTCTCATTTTTAGCTTGCATTGTAGCTTCATCACATTTCTTAGTTCTACAATTTCTTCTTTCAGTGCTTTCACTTCTTGACTTCTATAACCTTCACCACTAAGATCCTCATCCTCACACCATCGAAAATAGTTACATTCCAATTCTTGCGCTTCTAAAATGGCTTCCCATGATTTGCAATTGTTTTCAATCTTAGAAGAATCACTTACTCCCTACATATACACACTATTCATTGTGAGAATGAAGAAGAGGAAGACGAATTCATCCTCAATGTCTTTTCCCTCGCTTGCCTTACTCTTAGGGGTGTTCAAGACCCGATCTGTCTCTTTGACCCGTCTTAATCTGTCCTACTCGGTCCAAGTCTGTTCATGTCCTACAGGAAAGAATAGAACCAAAACAAGTCTCATTTTATTGACCCGACATCGGGTTGAGGACGAGTTCGAGTTAACCTTCGGGTTACCCCGACCTGTTATTTATATATAAATATAATATTTATTACTTATAATTTTCTATTATGTAAAGTCATAACCTTATTTTTTTTCATTTTAGATAGGGTTTTTGAGTCTAAAGTTCTTCTATCTACCTTTAAAAATACATTCTATACGTAAAGTTATATAGTGATATAATGTTATTCTTATTTTAGTAATGTCCCAATCTTTAAAAAAGTAAAAAGTATTGCATATTTGCATACATTAAGAGGAATTCTATTGTATGCAATATATTTATTAATTGAATGAACTATTTTCTTTTAACATTGTTATATGATCATTTCATGATTATATTTAGCTTATATATCAGGTCAACCCGGTCTTGTCATACTCAGACCTGGTCTTAGTTAGACCCGTACGGACGGGTTCGGGTCCATAGAATTGGCCCGGTCAAAAATTAGGGCCGGGTTAGGGACACGCAAAACCCGTCCCATGAACACCCCTACTTACGCTATTTATGGCAGACTCACATTCATGCGGGAATGCTATAGGTGGCAATTCGGGCTACCCGACCCAGTTCGATGCGGATATCGGGCTTTATAGGGCTAGGTTTAAAAGTTCGGGAGTTATTCGAGCTTCTAAAATAAGTGTCTGAGCCCTATGTTATTGCGGGATTTTTGCGGATAGCCCGATTTTTTTGTGGGTTTTGTGGACTACCCGACCTTTTTACGTGTTTTGCGGGTAGCAGGTTTTATCATATTGGGCTAAAAATCCTGGAAGTTATTCAAGCTTCTAAAGTCAGTGCCCGAGCTCTACATTTTTACGTGCTTTTGTAGCTCGACCCCCGTCGGGCTAGATCATTTTACTGGCTCTAGGGAACAATTGCATTTTGGGAGGAGGAGGAGCTTTAAGCTTCAACAACGACATATTAAGGTTTCAGTAGGGAGACATCAAATGGTTTCATTCGGCACCTCATTATAGACATTCAGGTTATGGAAGTCAGGAAGTAGAAGTACTGAAAGAAGTTGCATATAATTAAGAAGGAAGATATTGAAGCTAAAGTGCAAGCTGAAGGATGAGAGATTTGACTGGAAAATATGGTTAATTCCGTGAGGGCTATTTGAAAATATCATTAACTATGCTAACGACCAAGTCATCCAGGCATTAACCTACATTGACAACGATGATTGTTTTGAAAAATATTGATTTAAGAGGGCCAAAAGTTAATTTTTTTTACGAGGATTAAAATGAAAAACATGTATTTTACCGGGCCAGAAAACATATTTATGCCTTAAAAGTAAATGTTTGGTACTGTTGGGATTCCTAGATATCACACATCACAGTAAAGTGTTTTGTCAAGTTTCACTTAAAGCCCTTGTGTGCTCCACCATTCGTTTGCTTCCTCATGTTGTCACTTGCTTGTTCTAGTCGTTTTGTGAGATATTTGTGTCAATTATTTATGTAAAATGAGAAGTTATGGTTCTTCTTTGTTTCATTGATTTTTGAAGGCTTACGGTATTTCATATGATTTGATATGATTTGATGTATTTTTAAAATGCTTTTTTCTTTTCAGGGAATGTGATCATTTTTATTTTTTTAAAAATGTTCTTATTTACTTATTTTTCTATTATTTCAATTTATAATTTTTCATGTTGGCATCAACTCATAACACCTAAGATAAGGGGTTAGGACTGGGGCTGTCCAGAAGCCCATTTTCTGACTGCAACCCGCCCAACTCGATTTGTAGAAAAGTTAATTGGGTGGGTTCAATCGGGTAGGCGAGTGGGAGAAATCGGGTTTACGTGGTTTTAATCGGTCTGGCTCGGGTGAGAAATAAGTGACCCATCGGAAAACCGACCCGACCGAATAATAAAAAATAATGTATCAGTTTTGGGCCAGGCCCACTGATCACTAGTCCACCAGATAGAAACCTCATAATCCTAAGTATAAATACTTCATTTCCCATTCTCATTGTTAGAGACACCGCCTCACCCCTTCTCTTTCTCTCATTCAGTCACTCATCTTTCCCACCTCCCTCTCATTATCTCTCTCTGTCCCCATTCCTTTGTCTTCGTAGACCCTGAATCTTCATTCTCGCAACAGTCAGCCCTTCGCGCTCTAGATCTGTGCTCGATTTTTCTTCTCCAGCAAACATCATTTACCCGACGCGTAATTCTTGCTCAGCATGTTCCGAGGGCAGCGATCGCGGGGCTGAGATGGTAGTGCGACGATGGTGGTCGCCGCGACGGGTTGCGCGTCCTCTCCCTCTCTCTTGTTCCATCAGATTTGCGTCATCCCCTCCATGTCTTCGCCCTTCCTCTATCACAATGTCCTCCCCCATCATTTCTGTGGCGAGCCAAAACGGTTGCACGTTCGAGGTGGTGACCCTCATCTCTCCCTTCACCCTTTTTCTTTTTCTTTTTTCTTACTCTCTGTTTCTATTTCTGTATATAGTGGGTAACAGAGACAGTGAACACATGCAATGAAAGCAGTGATGGGGGAAGAATGCAAGAGGCGAAGAGAACAATTTGGAATGAGATCAGTTTCTAATTTTTTTAAAAAGAAATTGATACTGTAATTTGTAAAGTAAATATATTTTTCTTGTATTTTTTGTTGTTGTGATAACTAATTAATTTTTTTCTTACTTTTTGTGATCTATTTCATTGTTTCTGTAATAACTTTTAGTTTTATTTTTTTATTATTGTAATTTGTAACAAACACGAATACAAAATAATAAAAAATCCTGCATTATTAACCAAATTTTTTCTGGGCCCAAAAATTTTAATCAGCCCAAAACCGAATCTAGCCACCTGGTCACACCTAAGAAATCATTCACCCGAGACCCGATCTAACCGAATTCACATGCGGTCAGAATTGGGCTGTTATACAATTTTCAGTGGTTGGGATTTATTGGGCCTGAACCCGCCGAACCCGACCGCTGGACAACCCTAGTTAGGACCATATTTGATCAATTTTAAAATTATGAGAACCTAATTGATGCAATTGAAATTATAGAGACAATGTTGATCAATTTGAAAACTATTTTGACAAAAAATATAATTAATTCTATATATAAAATAACACAATAAGATTATTTACAATAAATACGAAATAGTTATAATTCTTTTATGAATTCCATCATGGCAAGAATTTTATATCATTAAGTTGTCTTTAGATTAAATCAATATGTCCAATAAAAATAAGCCATGATTATTTTGGTAAAAGCTTCTTTTCGTAACAAGTTCCAAAATCCCATTAGATCAAGTGTGATTTGTTCTCCTTCGCTAAACTAATTTTCAAAATTTATTTGCGGGAATTTTTTTTTAATAATTACACTTTCAAATATCACTTTTAAAAGCAATTTTAATAAATTTACTTTTAGAAAATGATTTCTAAAAATATTTTATATGACATAGGAGGTGGGATATTTCTGAAGAGAAAAAATATAATAAAAGGAGGGGTGATAAAAGAAAAAAGAGTAACCAAAAGAAATGCCCCAACAGAATCCACCACGCTCATCCTCTACCTGCTCGCCCATTTCAAAATCATAACCCATAATCCGGCTCTTGCCCTTTGCACATCTCTTTTTACTTTTTGCAGCCGAAAAGATATTGTTTTAAAAAAATCCTCCATCCACTTTCAAAAATTAAATTATAAAAATTTTTAGAAATTAATTTCCATAAGTATAATTGTTGAAAATACTTCTAAAAATTAATTTCTAAAAACTAAATGATAAAAACTATTCAAAAAAATAATTTTCAAATGAAATATAATTTTTAAAATGATTTTATATAAGTAAATTAATTTTATAAAAATTTCAGTTTTTAGAGATAAAAAAATTCGTTCACTAAAAACAAACGGGTATGAGAATGGGATTTGTAGGAATAGGATTGATACTTTGATAGATAGAGATATTTTCCAAAAAACGGACGAGGTGCGGATAGTAAAAAATTATTTAAAGCAACTCCCTAAAATCCATATCCATATAACCCAAGATCTACTAACCCAATTGCTCCTGAACGCAAGGAAGAACCTAGCCACCTCACAAGAAGGAGGCCGAGGAGGAAGTTCGGGTCAAGGTTCAATTTTTGGAGAGGAAAACTGATTTTGATTTCGAAGAGTGTGTTGTTCTTTCTGTAATCTTGAAGACAAATTTCTCTTCTTTGCTCTCTATTTCTTAGACTAAAATTGGTCACTGTAGCTGCTGTACTCAGCCACTTGAAATCGGTATTCCTTAATTAATTTTTCCCCTTTTTCTTCTTTATTTTGTCTCTCTCACACGTTAAGATTAATGAAATATGATTTTTTAATGGATCATTCACACTTGTAATATTTGAGGTTTTACTTCTTGCACTGTGGTTGTTCATGCTATTGATTAGTGTTTTTTGAGTTGCATATAAGTTTGTGTGTTTTCTTTGTAGTATTGTATTTTGAATGAAAAAGTTAGGTAATGGAAGTTGGAATAGGTAAGAATAAGGCTATGATGAGATCTTCTGTCAGTGAACCATAGAACTGGACTACCACCTTGTTAGATGCTAATTGACACAATGATTGCATCAAAAGTTAAAAATAATATGTTAAATGTTGTTGGAAATTATGAAAAGGGAGAAATAATTGATTCCCCTCAACTTTAATTTTTGTTAAATTCATCTTTACTATCACTCTGAAGCTTAAGTTTTTCATCCTGCAATCTACATTTGATTCATTTGCGAAAACTTTAAATGTGGAAACCCATAAGTTACACAGACCTAACTGCCACAACTGAGTGTTGAGGAATCTATTTATAAATGTCTGAAATCTGAAGGGGTTTCTGTGCACCTTTTCCTTATATAAGAAAATTATAAAAAAGGATGCAGAACAATAATCAATGCCTATTTTTGGACATTCTAATCAGGTTTTTCTTTTAAATTTGTAGAGAAAATAATGAATCTGCATTAAGCACAAATCAAATTTAACCTGATGATGGCTAATGCTACAATAAGTTATTAGAGGATTAGGATATGTGACGTATATTTATATAAAGATTTTTACAAAGAAAGAAAAATGTAGATTCTGATGCAGGTTTCCTGTCCTGTGAAATGTACATGCAGACCAGATAATTTAGCATCAATTGTGCTATTAATTAGTTCTAAAGTTTTCATTGGAAGCAGTCAAAATGTCACGGAAGGGTTTGATGGAACAGGACCTGAGTAAGTTGGATGTGACAAAGTTGCATCCACTTTCTCCTGAAGTCATATCTCGGCAGGCTACTATTAATATTGGTAATATTTTCTCTCATGTTTCTTGGGTTCTTCATTTATTTCAAATTTGTTACAGCAATATTACTATCTCAACAAATTTCTCATTTAAAATAATTTTATTACTTTTTTTTTCCCATTTGTGGCTCTTAATCCTGATGAATAATAAATTGTATCCTGGCAGGCACCATAGGCCATGTGGCACATGGAAAGTCAACAGTTGTGAAAGCCATATCAGGTGTTCAGGTATTCGTTTGTCTTAAATTTTTCTCTACTTTTGTTGGGAGTCTAACGGTGAGGATGTTGGTGTTTAACCATATATTCTATATATGTAGTTCCTAGTATGTGGTGTTCTGGAAAGATTCTTCCTACCTATTTAAAAATAGGTGATGAACTGTTTCAAATGGAAAGAAAGTAATTACTCATAGAGTCATAGTCATAACTCATCAGATTATTCCTAACAATTTATATATTTACTCAGTCTAAGTAGCAGGTGGGTCCGTGGGTACATGAAGTTTGTGAAATATGAGTTGCCATAGAATTATGAAGTGGGTTTGTTTCAACATGTATATTTTACTTTGTCATAGATATAGTATGGTTAGGTTCATCTGATTAACTATATGATTTATGGAAGCCCTCCCCAAAGAAGTGGTTATCTTCTGCTTGTGGTTACATAGCTGGTTGACATCATTCAAATCAATTGAATTTGCTACCCTCTTTTTTTGCATCCTCAGTTTTTAAAAGGATTATTAACCATGCTGTATTGTATTCTTAGTACACTTTCCTTGAGCTTTGGATATTTAAACTCTGTGGTTTCCTATGAATATTGTGCAGACTGTGAGGTTTAAAAATGAATTGGAGCGTAACATTACAATCAAGCTTGGCTATGCAAATGCAAAAATATACAAATGTGAAGATGAACGGTGTCCAAGGCCTATGTGCTACAAGTGGGTATTTATTTTACATTTGCTATTATAATATCATGTTTTCTAAACTTTTGATGATGATATCAACATTTCTGTACAGGGCTTATGGAAGTGGGAAGGAAGATGGTCCTATGTGTGATGTACCAGGGTTTGAAAACTGCAAGATGAAATTGCTGAGACACGTTTCTTTTGTGGATTGCCCGGTAAAGTCCTGAACTGTCGTTTGTTATTCAGGGCTGTTTTATGCATAATTTCATTAGATTTTGGATATAATACATGAGGATTTACTTTCATATATCTGCCCATTCTCCTTAGAATATTCTCTCCCTCTCTCTCAATTCGTTTAGTCCCTAGAATATATGGTTACTGTAGTGAAGTGAGTGTATATGTACATATGTATGTGTGTATATATGAATTAATGAATGTATGTACTTATAAACATATATGTATATTGAGAGATTCTTAGGTGCTACATAGCAAGAGATCTCTCAATCTTTACTATTAAGGGGGTGTTTGAAAGAGCTTATTTGTGCTTATCTTATGACATAAAGCACTTACGTAAGTGTTTGGGTAAGTTTATGAAAAGAGCTTATGACATGTTCATAAGCTGTTTTCAGCTTATTGCAATAAGTTCCTCAGAGTAGCTTATGGAATAGCTTATGAAGAGTTTAAGTACACTGTCCCCTCTTCAAATTTCATCCACTTTCTTAAGAGTTTAATTTTATTCGTTAAGCGTTTATCAAGTAAGAGCTTATGTTATAAGCGCTTAATTAAACTATTTTTCCAAACAACACCTAAATGTGCACACCCTCAACTATGCAAGCCATCACAGTCTCTCACTTTAATTGCATTTTTAATGCTATAGAAGTGCTTCACATTCAATGGTACAGAATAAGAAATTTCGTGCTCTTGGAGAGCCTAAAATTTTCACATATATTTTTGCTTTAGCTCTTTTCTGTATGGTATGGAATTTTCATATTTCTATGGATATCCTTTTTATAAACCAGGTACTTACAGGTCACCACTCTATGCTAAATCATTAAATATATATTTTGCTTGCTTGCTTGCTTGCTTTTACATCTGTATGATATTTGATTTTACTTTCCCAATTTAGGGACATGATATTCTCATGGCTACAATGCTTAATGGAGCAGCAATCATGGATGGAGCTTTGCTGCTCATAGCTGCTAATGAAAGCTGCCCACAACCACAAACCTCTGAGCATTTAGCTGCTGTGGAAATTATGCGTCTACAGCACATTATAATCCTTCAGAATAAGGTAGACCTGATTCAAGAAAATGTTGCTAACAATCAGCATGAAGCAATTAAGGAGTTTATACAAGTAAGTTTTCTATGAAATGGTATCTTCTATACAAGTGAATCCCTTTTCAATAACTTTACATAATATTCTCCCTTTTTTGGTGGCTTACTAGGGAACTGTTGCTGATGATGCACCAGTAGTACCTATTTCAGCACAATTGAAGTACAACATTGATGTTGTATGTGAGTATATTGTGAAAAAGATCCCAATCCCTGAAAGGAACTTCATTTCTCCACCTAATATGATAGTAATTCGGTCGTTCGATGTCAATAAACCTGGTTTTGAGGTGGATGAAATAAAAGGAGGCGTAGCTGGTGGAAGCATTCTGAGGGTAAATCTTTTTATGGTCAATTTTCCAAATATCATGCTTGATGTGCGCTGACTTGCAGATGTTAGCATTGTTTGGAATTATGAGCCCATTTGTACCAAAAAATCACTTTTGTTTTTAAAATAATCACTTTTAGATTTTCTTAAGATGTATGAATTAGATTTAAAAAAAAAAGCAGAATTTGAAAATTATTAGATTTCTGATTATTTTGAGAAGCTACTTTGAGTACCTTTTTTTTTTTTAAAGAAAACAGAAATTATAACTACCTTTAAAATAAAAGTGCTTTTATATAATATTAACGAAACCAAAAATAGCTTTTGCTTTACATAAAAATCTCTAAAAAATGCATTTTTATACAACCTTAAAATCACCTTTTCTAAAAGCTTATACAAAGGAGCCCTATTTGACTATTTCTACCTTAACATTTGTAATGCATAGTTTTTAAAATGTTTAATCTATGATAGAATGTCAAAGTGTTTGGCAAATAATTTCAAGGGCATGCACTAACATGGATGCTGAATGAACGAGGAGCAAATGGCATTCTAATTTGTTGCATTTATTTTTAAATTTTTTGTACTTGCAGTTGTCAAAAAGTACCTTGGAAAACTCTGTATGCTATTCAATTTCCAGACCACAATAAAGCATTAAACTGTGTGATATGTTTTTGTCTAACCAAATGAATATGTTATGAATTTCCAAGTGGCTGAAGCCATGGACCCATTGATCCTGGGATCAGAATATTGACACGCTCTTTTTAAATACATCTGACAATCTGTTCTTTTCAGGGTGTTTTGAAGGTCAACCAATTCATTGAAGTTCGACCTGGAATTGTTGTTAAAGACGAGAGTGGAAACATCCGATGCACACCCATATACTCCAGAATAGTTTCATTGTATGCTGAACAAAATGAGCTTCAATTTGCTGTGCCTGGAGGCCTAATTGGTGTTGGGACAACAATGGACCCCACTTTGACACGTGCTGACAGGTTGGTAGGGCAAGTTTTAGGAGAGGTTGGATCACTGCCTGAGGTTTATATTGAACTTGAGGTACGTGAGTCATTGACTATGACTAATGGTTTATCAGCCTGTGCATGTTTCCATGAATTTGGTCTGTCAATAAACTTACCGAGTGTTGCAACTCATAAGACAAATTGGGATAAAAAAACTTATCCTTCAAATTATCTTCATTCATCACTTTTACTACAAATTCAATGTTGTGTGTTAAAACTGAAAAGTTGTCAATATGAGTCCAGTTCAGTGAGTCAACCCAGCTCATCGGTGGATTGGGTTGTGGTAAACATTGGGCTCAGATTTTCATGGGCCAAAGTGGGCTAACCTACTTAACTTGCAGGCTAAAGTGGGTTCAAGCCGGGTTGAGTCACTTTTTTATTTTTATTTTTAATTTTTGTAACTTGTTTTTATTACTTTTTTCATTTTTCTAATTTTTTTTGGCTTTTTAAATATTTTTTATTATTTTAAAAAAGTTAAATTAGGTGAGTCAACCCACTTAACCCACCAACCCATGGTGGGTCGAGCTGAGTTAGTATTTTTTCAACTCACCAAAAAAGTGAGCCAACTCAGCTCGGCTCATTTTTAACCTAATCCGTGGTGAGCCAACTCGGGTGAGTCGGGTTGGTGACTCACTTTGACACCTCTAAAAACTTGCTTGTGAAAGATGACACTCACTTCCTCTATTGTCCTGGTAAAGTTTTATTTACAGATAAATTCTGGGCATTGTCTTGCAGGTAAACTTTTTCTTGCTTCGACGGCTTCTTGGTGTCCGGACAAAAGGCTCGGAGAGACAGGGAAAGGTCTCTAAGCTGGCCAAAGGAGAGATGCTAATGTTGAACATAGGATCAATGTCAACGGGAGCCAGGGTAATTGCTGTGAAGAATGACTTGGCCAAGTTGCAACTTACTTCCCCTGTGTGCACTAGCAAGGGTGAGAAGATTGCACTAAGTCGACGTGTTGAGAAGCATTGGCGTCTTATTGGGTGGGGTCAAATCCAAGCAGGAATCACTCTTGATGTTCCTCCTGCCCCTCATCTGAGTTGAAGACAACAGATAAAGTTAAGAGACAGACTACAAGAAACACTTGTTATAAAAACGTGAGATGAATTTAGATATGTGGGAAGGGAGACAATTGTTAGGAACCATTTTTGTGAGGTGGAGAAGAAAACCTTTGGATTGTCATTTTTTTTATTTTTAATGTTTCAACATTATTGTTATTTATTTATTATCTCCATTGTTTATTCTCAGCGAGTACTTGTTTCATTCCGTTTCATAGTGACCTTATCAATAAGCATTATTGGTCCAGCATGCTATATGGGGATGAATTTCATATTATCAACAATACATCCAGGCGGATTTTATCTATAAAGTCAGAGGTTCGAATCCTAGATTTGTCATTCTTGGAAGGGTTTTATCTAACCACTATTCCGGCCGGAAAGTTAAACTCGCAACTATACTCATGGGGGATTTCTAATCAAAGACAAAAAAAAAAAAAATCCTGATCCAGGCAATGCTTGAAAATGTTAAGAGGTGAGACATGTATTATTTGTTGAGAAAATAAATTCATACAATAAAAATATACAAAAGCTCAACATTTTTTTTTTCTCTTATAACACTTTTTATTCCCTTATATGAAAAGAGATCATATCACCTATTACATCTCATATTTCTCTCACTTTCTCTTTTCTATTTATATCTTTCTATGTTGTATAATGTAGTGTTGTACAAATAATACTACTCTTCTTTGTTGGTCCTCGTTATACCAAAGCTCTTAATAGGACTTAATGGGCTATAGTTTTGGACACGTTTACTAGAAAGATATTTCTGTAGAAAATATTCCAAAGTGTGTGCATGGCCAACCTAATTTTTTGCAGTATTGTTTATTGTAATCTATGGTAAGGAGATGATTGATACATAGTTAACCAATCAAATTTTGAATGAGAATTCACTGTTTCTCCCTATCACAATCTTAAATTTAATGAGTTGGCATGACGATGGAGAATTACTAAGGATGTTCTTCGGTTAGTTTCCATTGGGCTTGAGACAAAAGTAAAATAAATAGATTAATTTAATTGATTTGATTTAGCTTTTAAAAATATTTTCAGACAATTCCAATCAAATTAATTAGGCTAGAATTGAATTGATTTGATCGAAGTGAATTTAAGTAGATAAATAAATTATGTTATTCAAAACTTTAATCTCATTTTTTTAATCTTTTTATACCATTGCAAGATAATTTCCGGTTGTTTTGTTCTTCCATGATATGGTATAATAATCAAATCAATCAAACATTAATATTATAATTAGAGACATTTAAAGTTCATTTTCTAGTCGACATATGATAGGTTAGATAATATAATCTCTCATAATCTATTTTTATTATTTTAACATATTTTAAACTTCTGATATGTTATGATTATGATCAGTGAGCATGCAAAATTGAAATAACAGGTTAGGTTAGAAAATATACCCAAAGCTTAAGTAGCTGGGATAGTTGTTTCATACCAATCTTATGATAACTTTTTCTTATTGATAAAAAATCATATGATAATGACTACGTACATCATAAAAAAAATATTCAATTTACAAGGAAAAATAAATAACATCCATAAAATGGATAATAAATACATGATGTCCAAAAGGACTTTTATTCTAACCCCAAACTAAAAAGAATACAACAGGAAGCGGCAGAGTTAAAAAAATCATGATGACAAGCACAAACAAATATATGTTGTCATATCTTCAATTAGAAGCAGATATCCAGGGCACAGCAGCAACATAGAGCAGCACAACTGCAATGAATTATAAAGGTTAAAAGTCAAGACAAATTAAGATTAATTCATAAGTGTTTATGAAAAAGCAGTAGTGATTTTGGGTGTGAACTTACCATCCCTTCCAGAAACCATCACCCCTGCTTGTGGTTTGCTCTGGAACTCTCTGTTGGGGGTACCCTTCACCTTGAGGACCATCCTTAGAAGGATAACCCATAGGTGGTGGGGCAGTGACATGTGGAGCTGGAGGATAGGCCTGACCTGATGGTGGATATGATACTGCTGCATCATAATATATATCATCTCATTAATCCCAGTTAGCTAGAAAGACTTCACAATATAATTCACAAGAGTGATTTTAGTTTAAGCTCTATTAACTTGGACATTTAATATTTAAGGGAAGGAAAAAAAATTAATGATGATTGAGCACACAAACATGGTTAATTCATCTTCATTTGTGTCAATTGAATTGGATATAAATAGAAAATTAGCAAATTAAGGAAACATTATTTTTGCTGACATATATAATGTTGAAGATATATAAGAAAAACTCACCAGGGGCTTCTTGCTTATTGTTGAAGTAACTCATGGTGATGAGATGATGAAGTTGCTTATACAATCAAAGAGTTTAAGGATAAAATGGGATGATGGAGGATATGTGATTGGAAACTATGGAAGCATAATATGTGTATATATAGGTTCATGGCAATGGTTCCTTAATGCAATAGAAAATTCAAATGATGAAATAACGTGTGGGACAACCGCGTTATATATTACCGGTCAAAAAGAAAAGACGGTGTTACATTTATTTGAGATCTCTACGCCAAGTGCTTGTGCTTGTAGCATGCCACGTAATAACAAGTCGTCCATTCCAAATTTGCAATTTCGAAACATTTGGCCTTTCTTGATTGAGTCATCATATATAATATAGTCTTTTGATGTTCCATCATCATATACAGTTATTGTGTTTTGATACACTTGATTTCCATTCTTTATTTGATTTTGTATCATGTCAATATATAATTAAATTTCTTTAAGCAACTCAAATCTTACTCTGTTACGCTTTCTAATATTTTTTTCTCATTATTGTTGGAAGTTAGCAAAGTTCACGATTACCAGACTCAGAACATGAAAGATTCAAAGTCAAGTGCTGCAGATGCTGCCAGTCTCCAATCTGTAGGTAAGGTGGGTGATATTTTAGTTTCAGTAAAATCTGCTACATGCTCTGTGGTTTGCTATATTGCTATGAGTAAAATGGATGTAAGGTTCTAATTACATTTATATAGTGGTGTGGTGTGTTTCTTCAGTTTTATGTTAAAGATGCCATTGTCAATAAGGTATGTATATCATATCATTTTTTTCTCATTCTCTGAAAGATTTGGTGTTGTTTTCTTTAGATAATCGAAACAAAATTCTTCTGTGTTCTAATTTTTAATGTATGTGTTGGCACTCACTTGGCAGCCTTTTGAAAATGTTCTTTCGAAGACATTACCTTGGGAGTAATAAATAAGAGTAATGTTCTTAAATTTTTTTTGTATAGTTTATGTTAGAATCATGTGCTTCTGTATGCATCTATAACTATTCTGCATTTCTGTACAGCTAAGCTTTAACCAAGTTGGTATTTTTTCTTGTTTCTGGATAATAATTATTTGGGAAGTCTTGCTGTTTGAAATCTTCCTGTTGGAGCATGATAATATTGTTTCTGATGATTTAAGAATTTGGTTTTGCTGTTCTGGCTAATGCTACTTTTTCTGCTCCTTTCTATTATTATTTTTCTTCTATTTTAAAGTTTTATTATTGCACATCCTTTTAGTCAGTGGCATGAAAATAGGTTGTCATTATGGTGACTAGGATAGAGGATAAGAACCAGATAAACTCTACATGACATGGCACCTTTAAGAGAATCAGGTTTTAGCTTGGTTTGGATAAGCATGACACATAGTAAAAAGAGCAAAGACCTTTTTATGTTTTTTCCCCATTAAACTAGCAAATCCGATCATCACTTTTCTAGGATTATGCAATTTAATTCTTAAGAAAAATCTAATATAGTCTCCGACTTATTGCTTTTTATGTCCCTATAATTTAACTGTGTATTTCCTGTTAATCTTTGTATGACGTATCACTATGTCATACTATTTGTCATCGGGACACAAAAATAACGTTAATGGGGTTGAGAACTTCCAATGAAGAAGATGAAGAACATAGAAACGGGAACAATAGGGAAACACACGACTATTGGAATTTAAGTATTTCAAGATATAAATTTGATGAAACCACATCATTTTTTGTGCCATAATGGATACTATAGTGACAAACAGTGTGACAGAGTGTTACTAAATGTGACACGTCGTAAAACAATTAACGAGAAACACATAGTTGGATTATAGTGACAGAAACAATAATAAGTCAGAGACTATATTAAAGTTTTTTTATTTATTTGAGACTAAACTGCATGACTCTGAAAAAGTCCCGCAACGATTTGATAGCTTTTTTTGCTAGTGAAAATATTATTGCTTTGAATCATGGAGGGGTCATATAAGAGCTAACCAAGGAAATCTGAGCGAAAATTCAAAAGTGGTTGTAATTAGGTAAACTTCACAAATCCTTTCTTTTTTTATAGGAAAAAATGTAACGCCCTCAAAATCTATTTATGTTCTAATTTAAAATTATAATACATTCATACTTTAATTAGCTGAGAAGCACTGCCACTGGTTTAGTTACTTAAACTACAAATATAGTTACCCATTAATCCATAAGTTTATTGTCTAATTCATTTTAACTCCAAGAGGTTGGTAGTAAAACATGGTCTTACATTAAGGTGAAATAAATGTATAGGCAACCCCTATGATAATGCTTAGTTCAAATTTAAAACTTTAATTGTGTGAATTTTGTAAGACTCTTACAGTAAACTGCGTTCTTATCCAAAACTTCAGCTAAAATGTCAACGGTCAAGAGAGTTAGTCACACATTCATTACTTCGGTTGTTTTTTTTTTTTTTTTAATTTTGTTTTTGATCATACATTACTTGGGTTGTTCAACACTGTTGTTGGAACAAAACCGTCCAATTATGTACCTATTCATTTAGTTGGAAATTAGAATTGGAACGGGTAATGTATTTTGTTTGTATTGACTCACTTCAGCCAGCAAAGGAAAGAACCCATCAAATTGTTGTAAGAAAAGAAAGATACAAATACAAATTTTATTGGGAGCCTAGCAATAATGACCCATGTGATTCTCTTTCCAAAGTAGTACAAAGGAAAGTATCCACAAAAATTCTTCATAGGAATGGAACTTTGCTGTCCCGGAGGCCATACAAAGATCCTTATTAGACAAGGTACAAAAATAGTTTGGTAAAGAAATTAAAAAGAAAAAACAAAGACAGAGAAAACCATGAGGCGAAGCACAAATCAATATATGCATATGTGCTTAATTATTCAATCAGAGGCAACAATCCAAGGCACAACAACAACATAATCCAGCACAACTGCAAGAGAGTAAAAAACAAAGTTAGATTCTTTGAGGAGTCAGATCAATATGGAATTGTAATAATAAAATTGGGCATGAAGTATGAAGTAGTACTCACCATCCTTTCCAGAAGCCATCACCCCTGGTAGTGGTTTCCACTGGAACACTCTGTTGTTGGGGAGCATCATCCTTTGTGGGATAACCCACTGGTGGTGGGGCTGTCACATATGCAGATGGTGTGTTGCTCTGACCCACTGCTGGATATGCAGTTACTGCAGCAGGTGGAAATATACAACACCATTTAGATTAAAACAAAAAAAATAATCATAATTTTCTTATTACAAATGAAAAATTAATTGTATCTACCAAAAAATTAAATATTCCTAGGTTTGAATATAAAACATGGATTTTTGAGCTCCCAAATATGATCAACCTATGCTAAAATCATTCATATATCTTTCAATACTTCAACGATAAAACAGATAAGTTGAAAGAACATTTTGTTTTCTTCACATGATTGAGGTCAATTTTGATGAAAGAATGAATAAATTGATTAATCATTCAATTTAAAAAATAAAAATAAAAAGACATACCTGGAGTTTGTTGTTGATTGATATTGTGACTCATGGTTATGATGGAGTTGCTCTTGATTTCTTTCGTATTATTACAAGGTAGAGACAATAGAGTGTGTTGTTGTTAACTTATAATTGGAAGCACTGAAAGATCTATTATGTATAAATAGATATTTTTTGGGGGAATAAAGAACAGCGCGTTTTAGGTGAGGGGAAAAACAAAACAAGTGAACTCTCTTCTCTCCACCCAAAACCAAAAGTCTCAGCAGCCGTAAGAGGCCCACATTTCATTTTCATCTGTTCCGTCTGCGGAACGTTATGGACACGTTATTGACTTAGTGGGATTATTTATTCTGGAAATAGTAATAGCAGAGTAATAGTAGTAATATTTATTTCTTAATACATTAAGTAAATTAGAGAAATCAGATGTTTTCTCTTCTCTTTAGTATAGGAGAATTCAGCATCTCTTGATATTACACGTGTTGTAAAAATACTTTTCTCTCATGTCTCAATTAAAGTTGACACCCATCACGCTTATCTTAAATCTTAAATTGGGGAAAAATTATTCCTTCCTAGTTCCTTCAAGCAAAAGTATTTTCTTCCTTCACGGAAGATTCCATATTTGAAATTTGATAAATTAATTATTATATAGGACTAAATATCTCTATAAATATATGTCATTTTGTTTGTAGTCCTTGAAAAGAAAAAATTGGTTTCTCATCCTTAAAAAAATTTCATTAGCCTTTTTGTCCCTACTATTAAATTTTAGCTTACGTGGCAAACGAAGTGCCACATCAGCATACCACATGTGTTATTTATATCTAACTTAAATTTGTTTTTAGTCCCTATAAATATGATTATTTTTGTTTTAGTCCTTACATTTTTTTTTGCTTTTTGTCTTAATTTCATCTCCATCCAACATCACAGTGTCCTTTTGCTTCCATTGTATTGTTACACTTGAAATTCTGGAACTTCTCGTAGGTTTAAAAAATAAATTCTTTATGTATTCAGTTATTTGAAATTTCAAAACATTTGGATTCACTGTATATAAGGGGAAAATATGTAACGATTCTTTTTTCTCTGCATTTTTTTTTCTGTCTATTGACTGATAAAATTTTCATTTGATTTACAATTACGAGCCTTTTGTTAGTAAGCACAAATCTCATTAAATTATAGGTTAATAGACATAAATCAAATGAAAATTTTTAATTTTGTTGGTCAATAAATAGAAAAAAAAAAGAATTAGTAGATAAAAAGGCCGTTACAGGTTTTTCCTTTTATAAGGACTAAAAATAAAATGACCATATTTATAGCGACTAAAAACAAATTTAAGCTGGACAGAAATAACACATGTGGCAAGCTGATGTGACACTTTGTTAACCATATCAGCTTTAAGTTAACAACATAGATTAAAAAAGCTCACGAAAAATTTTGTAGGGATGAAAAACTAAATTTTTTTTACAAGGACTAAAAATAAAATGACTCATACTTATAGGGAGTAGGGACTAAAAACATATTTAAGGCTATTATATATGTTTATGACATGCATGTTTGGTTAAAATTTTGAACCATCCAGAATCAATTCTGCAAAATTGATTTTAAATCACTTCCATCCAATGTGTTTCGTAAAGCGTGCATACTTATTTTAAGTCATTGATTCACATTAGTATAACTCATTCTTGCATATTTATTGCAATCGTCTTTGCAGTGTTTTTTCCAGACACTATGCTGAAACGTTGGGTTCAAAAGTCGCAATTTAAGTGGTCTTAAATTATTTTAAAACTATTTCTGGTCCATATTTTAAAACCACTTAAATACTCAATTTTTGACCTCCTTTTTTTGGTCCATATTATTTTTTTGACCTCATTTATAATTTTGAAAAATGCAAAAAGGTTGGACTTTACTTTCATGCATTGAACAAAAAGAGCGTCAGTAAAATTGTTTGGTCTATTATTTTGTACCAAAAAGAAAAGGGTTACTTCATTTTATTTTATATATATAGTGCACCGGATGTAGATAAGTTTAGCTTAGCCTCCCCCAGTAATGGCGTATCTTCCACAGTGCCACAGGCTTATTTATAGCCGCCAGGTCCTAGTATCAAGTACTGCAACTTGATTTGTTGGTGTATGAAATGTAACAATAGATTTGACCATCAACTGTTGTTTTCTCTAGAAGAAAGAAAACAACTGTATTAATTTTTAAACTTATAAACTAAATAATAAAAATTAAAAATTAAAATATAAAAATTGCAAAGTCTTTTTATTCAGTCTATCATAATTTTTATTATCCAACCCCATAACTTATATTACTCAGTTTATAATATTTAACATTAAGTCTATAAGTTATTTAGAAAAATTAATTTGATATTTTCTTTTTTAAATGGAGTGTCAAAGCAAACCTCATAGAAAAATTTGATTTAGGGGTAAGGATGAAAGAGCACATGATTTATTAATTAAAGAAAATTTTAACTATCATATTCATAATATGTGCAGCTTCAATTCCATGCAAAAAATGGATGTCCTCCAATTGACTTCAATTCAATAGAGCTACGATGATAAATTAATAGTTATATATATATATATATATATAGAATGTATTGGGTTAATTAGCGCATAAACCAAGAACAAGGCAATGAAGAACTCGAAAATTAAACAGCAAATTGAAGAATAAATTAAATGCAAAAATGTGGAGAGAAAAGGAATGAGGAAGAACGTCATTGTAGAGGCAATTCCTTTAGCTCATAAGTTCTAGTGTTGAAACGCCATCAATTCTTGGAGTTGGATAAGTCTATTCAATGGTATATATAGGGAACACCATCAACCCTTTTCTACTCACACTTTATATAAGTAGGAAACTTAGCAAAATACTATTTGATTCAAAATGATGATTAAAAAGTACACGTCTAGAGACCCACCCTTTATATAGGCAAGGGGCGGTCACTTAAGGAAAGAAAATGCAAGGAATTAAAATTCTATCTTAAATGGGTGTTGAAGTCTCAACCCCAAGTTCGTAAAGCCTTATACTAGGCGGGCATGCGCCTAACTCAAGTAAAAACAATGAGCAAAAATACAATTCAAGAAAATAAAAACTACCAAACCATAATACTTAGGCCATGATCATGTGGTCTTTTAGGGAAATTGAAATTAAACTAAAATAAAGAAAATTATTTATTAGGTACTATGATGCCTTGACCATCAAGTAGAAAGGTAAATGTTGATCTATGTGAGGGAATTCAACTCCTCAAAATTTAGGATATAGTCTTACATGCTCATCCATACATTCCATGTTCATGATCTATTTTCTATTAGTAGGTTAATCCTCAATTTTGAGTATTATAAATACTAGATTCAAACCCGCTCGGTGTGTGGGTTTTCGTACACATAACCTATGTAAAATAATTTTTTAAATTTCATTTTAAAATAATTTACATGTTTTTGGTGTTTTTTTTCTTAAGATTCACCCCTATAATATCAATATTAAGTTTTTAAATTTGTTATTATTATTATTATTATTGAATATCAATTTAGGGTTAGTCATTAAGTTCATAAATATAATTCTTGCAATTTAAAAAGATTCCTATGGTGGTAATTAATGTTGTAACGGTTGGCACTTGGGATACATTTGGAAGTGAAAAAGGTTCTTTTTTTTTTTCCTTTTGAAATTGGAAAAAAAAAGTTCTAAATTAATTGAAAGAAAATATATAGAATTGCAAAGTTAATGGCTTAGAAAACAAGGAATGGTGTTTGAAGACCGATGACACATAAGCTTATTTATAATATGGCAAAAATTGAAATAGGTGGCAATAACAAAGATAAGATGACGGTATCTAAGTGTGCAACTCAGATTTAATATAGTATAATAGATAAATAGATTCTTTGTACTTGACACATAACACAATCAATCAAGCATAAATCTTTTCATTTATTCTTTCAACTTTTTATTGCATTCATTTACCATTTTCTTCCCTATAAATTTAGCTTTTAAATTTAGTTGTTTATGGAATTTCCTTGTTAGACTTAATACTAATTTAGAAACTTAGTGGGCATCTTCACTGTAGAAATTTCTAAAGTATACTAGAAATTATTTGAAGTAATAGATTCCCTTTCTTAACCAATCGTTTGACAAGGGGAATCAATAAAGTTTTATTTACAGTTAGATAAAATTGATTTTAGAATCAATGACTGAAAATGAATAATGCAATATTTATGAAATATGTTAGACAGAAGTGATTTAAAATCATTTCCAACATAATTGATTCATCACTGTTTTAACTCTAAAAAACGGGGGTAACAGGGGTTTTAAAGGTTAGGAGAAACACATTTATATTTCACAGCCAACTAAATAATAATAATAATAATAATAATAATAATAATAATACATGAAGATGAAAATAGGGTGAAAATAAGAGTCAGAATAATCATAACTCCAAACTTGCTCCCCTTAAATCCGAACATGTCCCAGTTTTATGGGGACAGAGACAAAAACGATAAGAGCAAAACCCACCCCCATTTACTCACCCGTTGTCATGCTTAATTACACTCAAACTCCTACATCTTTTATTAATACTCTTTTACCAAAATATCATTACAAGTTAGAAATTAAATGTCAACACTTGATAATTATTTGGATGCTACACAAATTTAAAACGCATAAATTACAAAGCTTAAAATTGTTTTAAAAAGCCAATTGGGTTAGGATTTAGGTATTATGTTAAAAAAAACTTAAATCTAATTCTCGTCCCTACTTTTTTTTCATGATTTTTTGTTTTGGTCTCTGTGAACTTTTTCTTTATGTTTTCCGTTCCTACCTTTTTAAAACTTTTGTTATTTTAGTCCTTAAGTGTAATTGAGCTCTCTTCATTATTGACGTGATTAACGGAGCTCAATGTCAGTATGTGCCACTGTGTACAACTTAAGTCTACGTGGCAAGCATTAATCCTACTCAGCCAACCTATGTGATTTTTAAATAACATTTCTTTTTCAACCTCCCATTTCATAAAATCTCTAGTGTAACATCCCAATATTTTAAAAATAAAATAAAATAAAATAAAATGAAGAAATAATAGTATTAATAATATCTTTTATTATGAATAATGTTATTTAAATAAAAAGAGGGATGGGTGGGTTGAAGTAGGCCCAGCCCAGTTAGATAGTTAGTAAGGAGGGGTTATCTATTTCACCCTATCCTTTGTTTTCAAACGTCAGATAACGAAACCTTAGGGAGGGGAGAAACGACTCTACAAGGAGAAGGTGCCGCAGAGTAGATCATCAAGGAAGTTCTACCATTCGCTTTCGATCGTCATCTCTAAGGTACGGGGGGAAGGGGTGCTACTATATGTGTATGCTGGAGTGCTTGGGTAGTGAGGGCAACCATAAGTCCCTCTAGGAATTCTAAATTCAAAATTTGATATGTGAATCATGTGCTGTATGTTTGGAAATTTGCTTGGTTTGATGTACAATGTCATATTCTTAATGAACTGAATGATGATAGCGAGAATAGCGAAAAGGGGTTAAATAAGGATTTAGCGGTCACGACCTATAATTGATTAGAAGTAAATTTTATGGTAAATTGTAGGAAATATTGATGATTTCACCAATATTAATCGGTAAAAACGTGTCTAATTGAGTTAGGAACATCAAGATTTGAGTAGGTGATAAGTGCCAATTATATTATTTATTCTTGTATTTTTACTGCACTTATCAATGGTAAAATAGTAATTTATGCCCCAAAATAATCCCTTTTTATTAATAATTTTAATAATTGTGTTTATTTAATTTGATTTTGAATTTGATGCTATTTTAATAGAAAATCTGTTGATTTTACATATTTATGATAGAGATTTGAATGAGAAAAGAAGATAGCATTAATTGAGGATATGATCTGCAGATTTGAAGTTTAAATGAGAGCAAATAAAGATAAGATAAGCAGTCATTTAAACAAGGATTCTGCGGATAAGCTTCCCAATTTAAATTCAAAGTCAAGATAAACACAGAATCAGATCCAAAAGAGGGAAACAAGGAAAGTCAAGCAAACAAAGATAAGATCTGGAATAAATCAAGCTAAAAAAGGGAGAGAATCAAGAAAAGCTGATCGAGAAATTCGCTCCACCTGCGCTCAGCGCAGATGAAGCGTAACCATCAGGATTCCTCTCTGGATCCTGCGCTTCAGATGCACTGAGCGCAGGTGAAGCACAGGAACATGGATTTGTTTTCTAATCTGATTTCAAAACAGATTCCTTCCAGATTTCAGATAGCTTTCCTTCATCTATAAATAGGACCTTTTGCAAAGATCAAAGTAGTTTTTGGAGAGACGGCAGAACAGAGCTAGGGGTGGAGAAAGTGACAGTTTCTCCGTTGGGTTGTAATGGCTACCATGTGTAGCTGAACTCCTCGATAGGATTGAATGTAGTTGATTCAATCCCCGATTGTATGTGAATTCTCTTTATTATTTATGAATCCCTGTTTTCATAATATTGGTGTTTCTTATCTGCTCTTAATGCTTAGCTTCCGCCTTTGTGCCGGAGTTATAGGTTGGTTTTGTGGGGCGCATTCGAGAGGTGGTTCTATAAAATCAATAGCGAGTTTGGGGGAGCCTAAACATAGGAAACTTGAATTCTGATTGGTAAAAACACTTAATTTGCGACTGTGGAGACCAGGGTGAATTAATAGCA
Source organism: Sesbania bispinosa (assembly GCA_026901365.1). Lineage (NCBI taxonomy): Eukaryota > Viridiplantae > Streptophyta > Magnoliopsida > Fabales > Fabaceae > Sesbania > Sesbania bispinosa. The sequence goes on from QLOH01000052.1 coordinate 1,238,311, forward strand.
TGAACAAATAGATCTTTAATCCGGGGTAATTTATCACTGTAGAGACCAGGGTAGATTATTTCTGAGTATTTTATCACTGTGGAGAACCTGGGTAAAATAACTTTAATTTGTGTTTCAATATTATAATTGCATATTCATAAATATTATTGGGGTTCACATACGAAAGGGGTGCGATGAGACGAAGTTCAATCCTAGTCCAAGTAACTGTTTCTATCTCTCTCATTTAAGTTCAATTTTTCTTTATTATTGCAATTATCTACAACAAACAATTTATACGCTCTTACATGATAGTTGTGACCACTAATCTCTATAAATTGAGTCGTTCCCTGTGGATACGATACTCTTACTTATTATTATACTGCTGAAATTTTGGTAGGCTTGCCAGAATCTCATCAAGTATTTTTGGCGCCGTTGCCGGGGAACGGTGTATCAATTTTTAAAGACTTAGGAGGTATATTCTATCAAGTTATAAATATTTTTTTTATTTTAGGAATTTTAATTTTTAATTATTTTATTTTATTTTTTTTAGTAGGATTTCTAAAAAAAATTATTTTTTTTAAAAAATATTATTTTTAAAAAAAATAAAATAAAAATTATTATTTTTTGTTATTTTGTTCCTCTTTTCCGAGTTAACATTTGTTTGAGCTTCTTGACTATTGCTCTTGTGAGGACAGGTAACAGAAAAAGGGGCAAGGATAAGCTCAAGGAGACAATCTCAACACTCTCTGTTCAACCACCCCAGATGAAGTAAAAGCTGCATCAATCATAGCTAGTGAATGGAAAAGAAGAACATTTGGAGAATATGAATACTTTTCCAACAGACCGATTTATGGTAACTTCTCTACCTATAATAATTATTCTGACAATTTTTCGCAGGATTGGGGAAGTTACCAGAATCAAAATTTTGGGTGGCAACAAGATATTGTTTCGTCGCATAAGCAAACTCCTGCAGATGAACTCAGGGCACAGAATAAGAGTATAATGCAGCAAATAGAAGCACTCAACAAGCTACTAGATAACCTTCCTCAGCAATTGCAGGTAGTGCAGTCTCATCCTAGCCAGTCCCCACAATTAACTTATGACTTTTGTGGAGGTGACCATCCTGATGGTTACTGTTCCTATTTATGCGCTCACGAAGAGCAAGTTAATTACATGGGCAATCAAGGAAGACCAGGAAACTTCTCCAACAGCAACAACTTTGCAAACAATTCACAAGAATGGAGAAATAGCCAGAATCAGAACTTTGGGTGGCACCAAGATGATATTTCATTCCCCATGCAACCTTATTTCCAACAACAACAAAGTTACTCTTCAGGTCAACAAAGGGACTCAAAATTCTATGAGCGTCTTGATGAACTCGATCAAGATAATATACGATTTCAGAAGGAGAGAGAAGAAGCAAGAAGATATATTGACGCTTTACTGAAGCAGATAGCAGAAACAAGAGTCAACCAACAGTCAGAACAAATCTCAGCAAATGCACTACTCAACCCTGAAGAGCAGTGTGACGACATTGTTCAACAGATAAGGGAGGGAACCAATGACAATCTGACTGATGAAGAAGGGGAAGCTGAAGAAGAGGAACTTGAAAAAGCAAAAGAAAAAGAAGCTGAAAAAGAGGAAGCCGCAGAAGAGAAACCAGAAGAAACAAAAGAAGAAGAGGAAGAAGGTGAAGCAGAAGAAAAAGAAAAAGAAGAGGATGAAACTGAAAAGACTGTGCTTGAAGAAGAGAATGATTGTGAAGGGGAGGGAGAGAACAAAACATATGAGAGTGTACATGATGAAAAAGATCAAGAAAATGATAAAAAGAGTGAACATGAAGATAGTGAGTCAAAGCCCGAGAAAGGAGGGGAAGTGGTACCAAGACCAAAGACCTTGCCTTATCCAACCAGCCCTCCAAAGGAAGATCAAGAAAGGCATGGTTCAAGTGTTAAACCTTCCAAACCTCACAAAATAAAAGGCCTGCAAACACACTGACCAGAACAAGGCAAAGAGAAGAAAAGTCAAGCTAACATCACAATCAAAGCCTAAGTTCCGATTGAGGACAAAGTGGTCAGGCATATTCCATACCAAGGACCCTTGTGAAGCAAAAGGAGTAAGATTTGACAACTGTGAATTTCCCAAGCTTCAGGAGGAAAAGACCTATGCAAATCAGCAAAAGACTCCAAAGAAGAGAAAAGTCGGGCCAAAGGAGTCAGCAACATGGTCTAACTCTAGACACAAGACCAAATGGGTAGATTCCAGTCACATTCATAATTGGTCCGAGGCAAGAATATGGGTAGGGTCACTGCCCAAAGGAGTCAAAGGTACAGCACAAAGGATCACCAAAGGATTTCAGTATCACCCACCTTGAAAGAACAGGCGTGAAGCTATATGACGTTAAACGAGTGCTTCCTGGGAGGCAACCCAGAGATTTTTAAGTTTTTAATTGTTTTCAGTTTTGTTTTTTTTTTGTTTTGTTTGTTAATTAGGATTTTTCATTTTTTTTAGGATTTAGGAAATTTTCAAAATTGATTGGAATGAGTTTGTGGAAAATTAAATTTTTAAACAGTTGGAAGTAGCAGAAAACTTGACTTAAAATTACAAAATTTCATTCTGTTTTCTGCGCTGAGCCCAGGTAAAATGCACAAATGCAATTTTAGTCACCGTTAGCGCAGCGGTATGAAATTTCAAAAATCCCCTATTTTATCTTGTACCATCTCTCTACTTCCTAAGCTCTTCTTTTCACTTTTTCCACTTACAACCTCCTTTCAGTTTTGAAACTTTCAAGTTTAAGGTATGTTTAATTTAGTAATCATTTTCACCAATTGAAATCTTCATTTGCTTTGTTTTTATGATCTGAACTTTAGGAGAGCAACCTTAGGATTGTGAATGTGTATATTGTTGATTATTGCTATCTTGAATGTGATTTTGGCTGTGTGGAATATGAAGAACAAGTTTTCTATTGAAATGTTCTTTGATTTGTGAGTTATTGAGCTTGAAAGTGTTATGCTCTGTTTCTTGCAAAAATTTTGAACTTTCACTTTCCATGGATTATTTGAATGCTTGCAAAACAAATGAGTATATTCTGTTTTTAGGAAGCCATTACCAAGTGCAACTGAAATTTTGTTGTGAAGAGATTGATTCTTTTGAAAGTATTCTGAATTTTGCATGCAAATTGGTTAATGATAGGCTTCCATGTTCTTCATGAATTAATGTTTTCAATAAGGCATCATTAAAATGAATGAGTTTTCATCAACTAACTGTTCCTATTTGACTTTTCAGATGCCTAGGATCAAATACATTGCTGGCCTTTCTCGTGGCTCTAGCTCACGAAGAAAAGGTATAGGGAAGAGGGTCAGAGATGAACCCCACTATGATCCCATGAGATTCAAAAGTGCACAGGCTGCTGCAAAGTATTAAGCTTTCAGACCATATCCACAGAGGGATTTCCCACCTTTTGAAGCATTTGTACCAGACCCATACCCAGGCATGCTGCTTGATGAGTTCCGGACATTCTTGCAGTGGCCTGGGGACAGGCCTATTTATCCAGGGGAGGTGGAGCAGCAACAGCTGGAGAACGGAACGAAAACTTACAGAATACAGAGGATGAAGATTGATACTGGTGTTTTTCTTTCCTTTCTTTCTTTTATTTTCTAATTTCTTTTATTTTTATTTTTTTTAGGATTAATTATTTTTTAATCAGGATTTTTGTTTTGAATTTCATTTTTTTAGGAATTAGGAAATAGGGATTAAAGGAAATAAATTTAAAATCTCAAAGCTAGGCAGTCTAATTAACTGAATTAGGAAAGAAATAGGAATTTTATGATTGAATCCATAATCAGTTAGGATTAGGATATTATGCAGGAAAATATATCAGGATAGTCAATTAATTTCAGTAAGTGACTTTATCAAGGAAATTAGCAAAAAAGCCGGTGAGTTGTGAGAAACCAAACACTTAAATTGAGAGTTTTCACCGCTTCTTGTCAACTGCTATTGCTTGAGTTTTTGGATTTTATTCTGCACATGAAAAATATGGAAGTGATAAAGGCAAAAATTTGTGATTAAATTATTTGCTAAGTGCCAAAAAGCCAACCCTTATAAAGAAATTTTCTATTTTTTGGTAACCCATTTGAGCTTTAATGTGTTCTTCTTATGCACCCCAGCCAAAATTAATGTCTATTTCTTGTCCCTTACACACTTGGGATAGAGAGCAAAGGTGCAATTTGATAAAATGGGAGAATTGGTTGGTGACTTGAAAGTGAAGAAATACAAGGGCAGGCACAAGAAAGCAAAAGAAGGATCACCCCCTCAAAAATCAAAAAGAAAAAGTGATTAAAAGTGAATAAGTTGGGGGGAGTGAATCATCAAACAAGAAAAGAGGCCAGCTGAATGATATAAATCAAGAATGATGTGGAGAATGGAGAGAAATTCCAAGTCAAAGAAAAATTCAAAGATGCTCTCTATTCTTAGTGTTCTCTTTGCATATCCAGAAAAACCATGATTTCTTGATAGCCCAGCCTCATTACAACCAAGAAAAACCTTTTGATCCATAATCTTCCATGTGCATGTTTAGAAACCTGAAACGACTATCAATTCTAGTTGTTCAATTGCTGTGAAAAATTGAGGGAAACACTTACCCGTGAGAATGAGAAAATTCCTTAATTTATCACTTATTGTTTTGATTGCTATTTTTGAGAAAGTTTGAATGTGTTTTTATCTTATTTTGATTGAGTTATGGTAATATCACTTGATTCTGATTTTCAATCTGATATTTGGAAAGTGACAGCTGCCTAGCAAGAGGTGATAAAATTATTTCCTTATTCTTGAGAATCTTAACAGGGGGATTGAATCAATTTTTGATTGCAAAAGGTTTTCTTGCGTGACAAGCTAAGTTGGGGGGTATTTGATAAGTGCCAATTATATGATTTATTCTTTATTTTTACTGCACTTATCAAGGGTAAAATAGTAATTTATGCCTCAAAATAATCCCTTTTTATTAATAATTGTAATAATTGTGTTTATTTAATTTGAATTTGAATTTGATGCTATTTTAATAGAAAATCTGTTGATTTTGCAGATTTATGAGAGAGATTTAAATGAGAAAAGAAGATAGCATTAATTGAGGATAGGATCTACAGATTTGAAGTTTAAATGAGAGCAAATAAAGATAAGATCAACAGCCATTTAAACTAGGATTCTGCGGATAAGCTTCCCAATTTAAATTTAAAGTCAAGATAAACACAGAATCAGATCCAAGAGAGGGAAACAAGGAAAGTCAAGCAAACAAAGATAAGATCAGGAAGAGATCAAGCTAAAAAAGGGAGAGAATCAAGAAAAGTTGATCGAGAAATTCGCTCCACCTACGCTCAGCGCAGGTGAAGCGTAACCATCAGGATTCCTCTCTGGATCCTGCGCTTCAGATGCGCTGAGCGCAGGTGAAGCGCAGGAACACAAATTTGTTTTCTAATCTGATTTCAAAACAAATTCCTTCCAGATTTCAGATAGCTTTCCTTCATCTATAAATAGGACCTTTTGCAAAGATCAAAGTAGCTTTTGGAGAGACGGCAGAGCAGAGCTAGGGCTGGAGAAAGTGACAGTTTCTCCGTTGGGTTGTAATGGCTACCAAGTGTAGCTAAACTCCTCGATAGGATTGAATGTAGTTGATTCAATCCCCGATTGTATGCGAATTCTCTTTATTATTTATGAATCCTTGTTCTTATAATATTGGTGTTTCTTATCTGTTCTTAATTCTTAGCTTCCGCCTTTGTGCCGAAGTTATAGGTTGGTTTTGTGGGGCGCATTCGAGAGGTGGTTCTATAAAATCAATAGCGAGTTTGGGGGAGCCTAGACATAGGAAACTTGAATTCTGATTGATAAAAACACTTAATTTACGACTGTGGAGACCAGGGTGAATTAATAGCGTAAACAAATATATCTTTAATCCGGGGTAATTTATCATTGTGGAGACCAGGGTAAAATAACTTTAATTTGTGCTTCAATATTATAATTGCATATTCATAAATATTACTGGGGTTCACATACGAAAGGGGTGCGATGAGACGAAGTTCATTGCTAGTCCAAGTAACTGTTTCTATCTCTCTCATTTAAGTTCAATTATATCTTATTATTGCAATTATCTACAACAAACAATTTATACGCTCTTACTTGATAGTTGTGACCACTAATCTCTATAAATTGAGTCGTTCCCTGTGGATATGATACTCTTACTTACTATCATACTGCTGGAATTTTGGTACGCTTGCCAGAATCTCATCAGTAGGGGCTGAAGAAAGGGGTAAAAAAGGGTAAAAGTCGCAGGTACAGTCGTTCTCGAGTTGTCGGTAATCGATTATAGAGCTTTCTGGGCAGCGTCGTGTGAATTTAGCTGCTGGTAATCGATTACAAGGGGCTTGTAATCGATTACCAGAGTGTAAATTGGGCACCAGAGGTTTCTGGTAATCGATTACAGCCTCCAGGTAATCGATTACCAAGCCCCAAAATTGAATAACCGCTTCTGGTAATCGATTACAGCTGTCTGGTAAATGATTACCGGGCCAAAAATGAGTTTAGAATGTTATGCTTATGTGATGTTGTGATCCTTTACTTATATGATGGTAATTATATGAATCGTTTGTGGAATTGATTGATTGAATTGGATGTACAATGTGTCTTAATTGTGGCATGATATATTATTGAGTGATTATTCCATGTGAATATTCTGTATTTATAAAATTCGTGATGTGATGTGGAGTGATTAGAGTAGAGGAGATTGCATGAGAAATATGTGATATGACGTTGATGTATTGAGCATAAGCATATGATTTATGAGACGCATAAGATACATGAGTAGCCAGACGTGGCTATAAATACCCTAGCCCAAAGAGGGGGTGACGAGCAGGGTGGAGACCATGATGGGGGACATTCGATGCATGACTCCAAGAGGGAGTGTTTTACAATGTGACTCACCAAGTCCATAAGAGGTGGGTGACGGTGGGAGGGAGCGGGTGTCCTTGCACGGACCCATAGAGGGGGTGCGACCTATCGGTCAAGAGGGCATTTAATGGTAGGGCCATCATTAGTAACAACTAAGGGGATTGATGAGGTGCGCCCATTGTGCGGAGTTCCAAATCATGACCCTTAGGAAGAGGTATTGTGCATCAGCATAGAGTGAGCATACTCGTCATTTTATGATTGTGTGAGAAGTGTGAATTTATATTTGTGTGAAACTAATGTGTGGAATGTAAAGAGTGTGGGTGGAGATGAATGACGGTATGTATGGTGATGGGTGGGAATAAGGGTAGCCTTCTGTATTGCATGTATATGTATGTATTCTTTTCCTCACCGTACTCTTTCTGTGGTTTTTATAGGTGATGAAGATGGCACTCAATGTGCCGAATTTTGAAGGGACAGGGTCTCGCTCTGATATGTGTGACATCAGGGTTTAGTGTTTAGGAGCTTATTTCCTTCCATTTTAATATGTAGAGATTTAGGAAGATTATTTTTAAGGGTCTTACATGGCCAAGACATATTTTTATTATATTGATAATTTAGTTTTAAAAACCTGGATTTTACCTTTTTATGGAAATTTAGTTTGATTTGGATTAAGTAATTGTTTAAATGAGGATTGTAAACCTTTGACCTCGATGTTGACTATAAATTTTTCTTATATTTCAATTTGATGATTGTATTAGTATTTGGAGTAGAAGGGTGTCACATCTAGCCCTCAATTAGGAACCCTAACTGCCATTTTCAATTTGGAAGAATTTGCAGAGCTCCATCCATACCTGGAAGCAAGGCAGATTTTGAGTTTAGTTCAGACATTTCAGAAAAAGCAAAGATAGCAAACGTGATATTGGAAAAAAAAAAGATGGAGATTTCGCATGCCAGAACCTACCTTTCAATTGGAACATCTCAAAAACCTTCATATTTTTTGCACTCTTGGAAGTCAATGTTAGCAGCATGTCTCCACAACCACAACCATTTGTGTGAGGATGATGAAGAGGCTGAAACTGTCTTGCTTCCAGCCATATGGATTGAGCTCTGTGAACTCTTTCAAATCGGAAATGGTATATAGGGTTCCTCATTGGGTGTTAGGAATTTTATGAAATAGGAGGTTGAAAAAGTATGTTATTTAAAAGACACATTAGATTATTAGTTGAGCAGGACTCGTGTGCCATATAGACTTAAGTTGTATACACTGGTATATCTTGACATGAAGCTTTGTTAACAATGTTATCAGTAGTTAACATGGCTCAGTTACATTTAGGGACTAAAATAACAAATGTTTAAAAAGATAGGGACGATAAACAAAAAAAAAACAAAGTTCCCGGAGACCAAAAACAAAAACGTGAAAAAAATATGTAGGAACCAAAATTATATTTATTCCAAAAATATATATATCTAAAAACTGAATAAATAATAATTAACTTATATTAAATTTGACATAAAAGTGAACAAGTTATCCAAACTAATTTATATATAGTCTTAAAAAAAAATCTAATATGTATGGTGCATGTTTAGATACAAGAATGTTTCCATTAACGTTAAAAAAATTGGGTTAAACAATAGCATGTAAAAGTATCTTTTATATAAAGTAGAATTGATTTTAAAATAATTAAAAATTTAACTCTTTAGAATAATTTTAAGAGTGATATTTATAAATTTTCAAAATATATATTTATATTTACACTTTAAAAAGTGATTCCACTTTATTATTTTTTTGATTTAACCACAGGTATCCTCCACGAGAGGCAATCCTATTCAAGCCGGAAACATCCACATCATGGTGGGGCTAGCTCTCCTAGCGGGGATTTTTTCCATTCCCGAGACCTTGCTTAAGGGGAATCAAGCATGTACCACTTGAACCAATCCCTGTTGGTCACTTTATTGTTTAAATAAAATCAACTTTTAGAAACTTATTTATAAGGCAATTTTGGTCCCTCTAGTTTTGATTTTGTGCAATTTTGGTCCCTTAGATTTTTTTTTTAGCAAATTAAGTCCCCGTAATTTTAAAAGTAAGTAAATTTGGTCCCTTGTCAATTGTCTTCTACTTAAAACCCTCAAATTCTAATTTTCTATCTAAATATTTGGGAGTATATGATGAATTTGAGATATGAAATAATTTAAAATGTTCAAAAATAAAAATTAAATAGAAAATTAATAAATTTTGAAGGATTTTGTATGATATGAAATTAGGGTTTAAAGAGGACAAAAATTTGAGATTTTTCGATATTAGGTTAAATTTGATATTTTGATTGGTGAATTTTCATATTAAGAAGACTTAAAACGAATTAATCAATTAAATTTATGAAGATAATGAATAAAAAGTGAGAATTTGAGGGTTCTAGGTATAAGACAATTGAGGGAGGGACCAAATTTGCTTAATTTTAAAAGTGTGGGGACTTAATTTACTCGAAAAATACTTGAGGGACCAAAATTGCACAAAGTCCAAACTAAAGGGATCAAAAGTGCAATTAAGCCTATTTATAAAATATGATTCTCAAATACAAATCGAGTTTTTGAATTTCAACTCTCTTAAATCAAATTAAAAAAGTTTAAAATAAATAGACGCGCACATAATTTAATATAGATTATCAGATTTATTTGGGAGTAAACAAGTATGTCGATGGACACTTATTTTTTAGGGTATCATGTACTTTCCACCTAGTATTATTTTAATCCAAAATTCTAAATTTTGTTAAGTTAGTGCCAATGTGTCATGTTAAGTGACACATAGATTGCATAGTAGGACAAAAACTAATAACATTTTTCCCATTTTTAAAGTGTAAGACACTTATTTGTCTCTTTAATGTCACTTTTCTTATAGGTGACCTAGAAGATGAGGAAAATGACGTTAAAAAGACACATAAGTATCTCTAACCTTAAAAATAGGGAAAACAACGTCATTTTTTGTTCTAAGCATCCTATATGTCACTTTACACTATACACCAGCACCAATTTAACAGAAATTATGATTTTAGACTAAAGTGTTTGATGGAAAGTAAAGTCAGACACTAAAAGAAATTTTTTTACAAGTCTGGAACTAAAGTATATGGTGTCCTAAAAGTCAATGACAGATGTGCTAGAAATCTCCATTAAAGTTTTTTCACTAATAATTACTGAAAAAAAAATCGTTTTACCCAAAATTTTGTAGAAATTGCTAACAAATGGTGAGGTGGCAATGTAATATCTAACTTAATTATCACACCTGCAATTTCTATTATCATGCCCCTTTAGGTGTGCCATGTCTACCATCATTAAAAAAATGTTTGTTAAATTAATAATTCTTCTTTAGTTAAATTTAGTTCCCCCTTACTTAGCACACACTGTCACTGCTTCTCCTAAAGCATAGAAGAGGTGTACTTTTTTTTTCTTCCATGGTGGAATGAGGGAGATGCTATGAATGGTTGTATAAAGAAATGGTTTCAATTTGAAATAGCATATTAAATCAACCATATAGATGTTCTCAATGTATACGAGAATTTTTCTTATTGATAAGAAATCATATGGCAATGACTACCATAAAAAATTCAATTTACAAGGAAAAAGAATAACATCCATCAAATGGATAACATGATGTCCAAAAGGACTTTTATTCTGACCCTAAACTAGAAAGAATAATACAACAGCTGGAAGCAGCAGCGTTACAAAACCATGATGACAAGCATAAATATATGTTGTCATATCTTCAATTAGAAGCAGATATCCAGGGCACAGCAGCAACATAGAGCAGCACAACTGCAATGAATTATAAAGGTTAAAAGTCAAGACAAATTAAGATTAATTCATGAGTGTTTATGAAAAAGCAGTAGTGATTTTTGGTGTGAACTTACCATCCCTTCCAGAAACCATCACCCCTGCTTGTGGTTTGCTCTGGAACTCTCTGTTGTGGGTACCCTTGAACTTGAGGACCATCCTTGGAAGGATAACCCATTGGTGGTGGGGCAGTAACATATGGAGCTGCTGGAGGATAGGCCTGACCTGGTGGTGGATATGATACTGCTGCATCATAATATCATCTCATTAATCCCAGTTAGCTAGAAAGACTTCACAATATATATAATTCACAAGAGTGATTTTAGCTTAAGCTTTATTAACTTGGACATTTAATATTTAAGGGAAAGAAAAAAATTAAAGATTATTGAGCACACAAACATGGTTAATTCATCTTCACATGTATCAATTGAATTGGATCTAAATAGAAAATTAGCAAATTAAGGAAACATTATTTTTGCTGACATAATGTTAAAGATATATAAGAAAAACTCACCAGGGGCTTCTTGCTTATTGTTGAAGTAACTCATGGTGATGAGATGATGAAGTTGCTTATACAATCAAAGAGTTTAAGGATAAAATGGGATGATGGAGGGTATGAATTGGAAACTATGGAAGAAGAACATGTGTATATATAGGTTCGTGGCATTGAGGGCTAAGCTATGGTTCCTTAATGCAATTGAAAATTCAAATCATCAAATGACGTGTGGGACAACCGCGTTATTACCGGTCGGAAAGAAAAAGGCGGGGTTTACATTTGAGTTCTCTATGCCAAGTGCTTGTGCTTGTGGCTTGCCACGTAATACAAGTCGTCCATTCCTTACCCTTTCATTCCAAATTTGCAATTTCCACGTGTATGCTTTCTAACATTTGGCCCTTCTAGATTGACTCATCATATATTATTATTATAGTCTTTTGATGCACTTGACCCCCTTTATTTGATTTTGTTTTTGGAGCAGCTGGCGATTCATTTGTCTTCTTTTGCCAATTGCTGCGCAATTGTTTCTTTTGCCATTAGATGTTCATTGGTGATTGGTCAACTTATGTCACTGTGGGCGGAAAAATAGAAAACTTTGTCTTTGTGTCTCAGTTCAAAACTAACTAGAATATCGTCCTTTGTTAAGCGATGTGTAATACTCATGACTTGAACAAGACTCATGGCATGGCATTGGTTACGTGACTCATGTCTAGATCTATATAAAATTATTTTTGGTCTAAATTTAAAACTTCAATTATGTGAGTCTGGTACAACTCTTACAATAAAATGCATTCTTAACCAAAAACTTGAGCTAAAAGGTTTTGGGTCAAAAGAGTTACACTTACACATCCATAATTCAAGGGATGGCAAAAAAAAAATAAAAAAGAAAATCCGCACATATGTGCACTTGCGGATAAAGCCCATTGCGGATAGAGTTTGAGTGCCTAATCAAGTACCGGTTAAAGTAAATTGATTATTTTAATATATACGGTAGCATGAAAGTCTAGAAAAAATTTAGGCTTCAAATTTTAGTGCTCAAATCTTATAAAAGTGTGGGCTCGGGTATCAACTTTATTATAAGTGGAGCTGACAAAACGAGTTACCCACCTGGAGCGGAACGGGTTTATGTGAGCCAGCCCAATTAAAATCAAATTTATTAAAAAAAAATGTGGCTCATTAAAAATTAGAAATAAATACATTTTTATAAAATTAAAATAAATTAAATTATAGTTATAAAAACAATAAAAAAATTAGTTGTATTTTCAACATCAATAATTTTAATCTATATATTTTAAGCCTTTTGAATCTAAGATAATGTTATCTTCTTTCACTTATTATTCGCACAAAACTATTCCTAAATCGCTTCTGTATTCATAATCATTTTCCCTTGTCTATGTCCTTCCCCTTTAAAGTGGTTTTTTTATATAATACAGTAATATGTTTAAAAATGGGAATTTGACATATATATTCCCTTGACCTTTATAATCAAATTGCGGATTGCTCAATTGTCCCAGATTAGTGAACAACATCCCATCATCGCAGTTGTAGCATGCAAAATCAATGTGTCTGCTTGCAATATAGTTTTGGATTTAGAATCTGTATACCCCTTTTTTTTAACAAAAATTATTTTAAGAACAATCTGGGGATAAGATAAAAATTCTTTTAACGATTCTTTTTACGGGTAATTTTTTTTTGGATAAATGGAGGCTAATAAATAAAACCTAGCCAAAGAAATTACAAACTAATGACTCTAGACCGAACACTATCAATGAAATCATAATACATCAATAGAGAAGTCCCATCAAGGGGATCATTGAATAAACAAGGCTTATAAGAAGAGATGTGGCCTAAACTAGCTAGCTTATCCGCAACCGTGTTTGCCTCACACCAAACATGGTTAACTCTTGCTTGCCAATCTTTGTTAAAAAAGGAACGAATCTATTGCACAATGAAGTGGTAAGGATGGGTAACAGAGGTGTCGTGCTTGATAAGATTAACAGAAACTTGAGAATCACATTCAAAGCAAACCTTTTTCAAATCATAATTCCAGGCAATAATCATAGCCATATGGATACCCCTGATTTCAGACATCAAAACTGACTTTGAACCAAGATTCTGAGTAAAACCCACAATCCACCTGCCTTTGTGATCTCTAAGCACACCACCACAAGTTGCTTGAGCCCTAGAATTTCGAACAGAACCGTCCGAATTAAATTTGGCCCAACCTTCAGGAGGTCTTTTCCAACGAACAAGAACTTCAGTAAATCTAGCAGTAGAAGCATTTGATATAGAAGGACCCTTCTGCATATCGGAGAGAAGATTAAGAACTCGAAAAACCACATCCTCAACTTGCAGAATCACATTGGAAAAGACTAATTCATTTCTAGCCTTCCAAAGGAACCAAGTTGTTAAAGCAAATTTGACCTGCCAAGCTGAACTAAAAATAGAATCAGACATGATAATATTAGATTTAATCCAATCCACTATACCCAAAGAGTTCCTGTTACCCATATCAAAGTCAGCAATTCTATTCCAAACCAAACGGGCAAAAGCACAATCACGAAGAAGGTGCACATCGGTCTCAGATGCACTTCTACAAAAAGGGCAAAGGTCATCAGAAGAAATAGCACGATGAAACCTCTTTGCATTAGTCTTCAGACCCCCTTTAGGAACTAGGCAAATGAAGCTTTTAACTCTCTGAGGAACATTTATTTTCCAGAAAACATGATCCTGATGATCATTCATTTCAACCGGCAAATCATAGGCTGATATGGTTGAGAAGCACCCATCACTAGATGCATTCCACACCACCACATCATACAAAGTCCCTGCAGGAGGAGGGAGACCACGAATCTCCTCTTGGATAGCCAAAGGAATTAGAGAAGATACAGATTGTAAATCCCAAGTAATCCCTTGACTAGAAAAGGTCGTTACAGGAAGGCTAGAAGAACCAGTAGGAATATTACCAAGAGCTGAATCCCCTAAAATAATTTTTGAAGGAAGCCAGCAATCAAACCAAAAGGAAACAGAATTACCATTTCCAATATTCCACCGCAAACCCCTATTAAAATCAGACCATACAACAACAATCCCCCTCCATACGTTAGACATTCTAACTTTAGGACCAACAGAAGGAATGATGTTACTCCCACATTTATACTTACAACGCAGAACATTAACCCAGAGAGATTGAGAATTATTTAATAAATCCCAACAGAGTTTCATCAGCATGGCCTTGTTAAAATTGTACAAGTCTTTAAAGCCCCAACCACCCAAGTATTTGGGGAGAGTAAATTCCTCCCAAGCAACAGAGTGCCAAGCTTTTTTAAAAGGTTTATCCCCCCAGATGAAATCCCTACAATATCTTTCCAATCTTCTAACAACACTCTTGGGAAGCAAAGTTGACTGCATAGTATAAGTAGGAAGGGCAGCCAAAACTGTTTGGGCTAAAGTAATTCTATTTGGAATTTGAAGAAGGAGAAGGAGAATGAGAAGTAGAAGAAGAAATGCAGAAAAGTAAAAGATTAATTTAAAAGATAAAAGAGAAGACCTTGCATTAATTAAAATGGAGGAATCACACACTTTCAATCGCGTTTGTTAGTAGTCGCTGATGGATGGACGTGTTAGGCTTGTAGAGATTTTCAGCACATGGATTCCACCCTTCTTTACATTGTACAAACACATATTTATAGACAATATTCCCAACTACTAATCTATACAACTTTGCCACGTAGTAGACACGTGTCACTTATACATTTAAACAAACTTATTTAATAAAAAAACTATTTAAACTATTGTTAACTTTCAATAACGCTCCTTTGGTAACTTCTCATAACCACTTTGACTTCCATTCCCTTCATGTTCTTGATTCATCTTCAATCTTCAAATCTTGCACTTGAAATGTCTCATTCGGAAAATAAAACTGTTTCGATATATAGTTGAAATAATTATGGTGTTAATAGAATCTTTATATATATATATATATATTGTTCTCAAAAGTCTCCAGATGACCGAGCTCAAAGCCTAGTCGGCGCTAAACCTAGTCGTCAGGATGATGAGAATGTATCAGATGTCCTAAGTCTAGGGCGAGCTCATTTATTTATAGTCAACCATTAATGGGCCTTATCCTAGCTTAGGTGGATGACCTAGTAGGCCCAATAGGCCTACCGAGCTGACGAAGTGGGTTTGGCCTCTGTCAAGGTCGGCTCTGGCTAGAAAAATATCCCTAACGGAACATACACACACACACACACGGGTAATCCAAAGGCCCGTCAGGCTACCTGGCTTGAACTCAAAAGTGTAGTAGGCTAATTTAGTTTCGGGCTAAAAAACTTGGTGAAAATTTGGGCTTCAAATTTGAGTGCCGAAGCCCTATAAAAATGAGGGTTTGAGCTCCTGACCTGACTGCTCTAACTACTAGCTACCTTGTCGTGAGTGAACTAGCTTCTGCCCTCTACGCCACCTTAGGCCATTATTGTCTTCGTCGCACCATCGGCGACCACCCATCATGTTCGAGTCTCGATTGCTCCTATCTCTCCATGTGCAACTGTGATGCGCTTTAGGCATTCCTATATCTCTACACTCCAGCGATTGCGACACGCTTTGACCGTTCTCATCCCTTCGCGCCCCCACCATCATCGGCGCGCTCCAACCAATTCCATCACTTTGTGCCGCCGTCGTCGTCGACACACTCCTACAACTCTGACTTCTTGGAAGAAATGTTATATTGTTTTTTTTTTCTTGAAATTGCGATAGTCTATGGTAGCTACAATGTAATCTGTAAAGCTTCCTTTGCATACATGCTTCAACCACTATGTCAAAAACCGCCATTTATTGATATTAAAAAGGTCTTTTTAATGCGGTTATAACTGCGTTCTAGTGCAGGATGATAAAAAGATATTATCGCAGTTGTTTTTCGAAACTGCAGTAGTCATTTAGATTTTTTATCGTGGTCATTTTATGGAATTGTGATGAAAAAGGCCACAATATCCTAGTTATTCTGTAGTTAATTCCTAGTTGTTCTATTAAAAATCCCAACAAAAAGCACAATTTAAGGGTACTTTAGAGTCTTTAACATAATTTACGTAAAGTAGATAACAATAAAAAATAACAAGTATAAAAGAAGTATATTTAACACACATAAAAGAACAAGTATAAACTAGAATATTATAGGATAATACTCAATCAAAGAAGATCTATAATGTTGTACAGATTGGCAATCCCATGGTCTGTTGCAAACCACTTCATGCAATCTCCTTCAGGGTCAATGTTGCAAACCATTTCATGCAATCTACATGTGTTGATAATGCAGTGGTTCAAATTTTACGATATATTAAGAATGTTTTGGGTCAACGGTTGTCATATGAAGAAGGATGGTTTCTATCAGAGGAATTTCTATCAGAGGTCTATGCTTACAGTACTGTTCATTAGGGCTACAAGAGGATGGTTATTCCTGAGAAATTAAAGCTTTAGCATTATAGTATTTCAACTCTTTTAATCTAGCAACATGTGTTCTGTGAGCTCTATTGAATCAAATTCACTTTCCAATACGTAGAAAGGAAATAAAAGATTGGTCTATAATATAATTAAAGAAGATGTAGAAGAACTGAAATACTTCCATACCTCTGAAAATGCACCAATCAACTTATTCAGCAGAGTAGATTTGCCAACTGAAGGGAAACCCACAAGACCAACTCTTGAATCCTCATTTTGGTAACATCAAAACCTTCACCAGCACCTCCAGCTCCTTTTGATGTAGGTGTAAGGAGTTCCATTCGCAGCTTTTCAAGTTTAGCCTGGCACCATATGGTTACTAGTAATATCAATTCCCCAACAAAAATAGCAACAGAGAAGAGGAACTGAAAAAGTTCAAAAAAAGGGGCAAGAAGGAATAATATAATATTCTAATAATAATGCTTATGGAAAATTGATTCCACATAAAAGCAGCATAAGAAAAAACCTCTCTTGCCTTCAGTATCGCATATCAGAAGAAATTAATACCAAGGATTCACGTGGACCATAGAAACAAGAAGAAAAACAACGATAAACACTGTAAGATTCCAAACTTTGAGATTATTTATTAATACTTTAGCATTCTTTTACCCAAATGGACATACACATACTAGTATCATGTACCTGAAAATATAAAAAAACCACTATGCAAAGTAGGAATTCCTCTAACAGATGGAGAGAGAGGACAGAGTAGGCTAATTACATGGGCAGAATGTGCTATTCCAACGAATATAACATCCATTCCACTATAAATATAGAGAAGGGGATAGGAACAAATCCCTATAGTGACTATACCAATCAATGAGAATCCTTATATTTTTTTTGTGTAAACCATAGGTATCCCCTATTACAGTTAAGGCTCCTCACCCCTCCCGAAGATTATGTTTAGTGGGGATTGAACCCGGGAGCTCTTCCCACAATCTCATACTGCGTTGCCAACTGAGCCACAACTCTTTAGTTGAGAATCCTTATATTGTACAGAAACAAATCACTATGCATAAAAAAGTTGTCGTATCATCCATAGTTTAGGAGATGCTCAACAAGTTTAAACCAAAAAATCAAATCTCTTCATCTTCCAATGTTTAGATTTCAATGACAAATTCACAACCAAATGAAACTATTAGTTATTTGGTTACAACTACAAGCCATCAAACCAAAGCACCAATCCAACTCTAAACGCTTGATAAGCAATCAAACATTAACCAGGATAGAAAATGTAGTTCCGATAAGGAATATGCAATTGTAAATAGGACAAACAAAAACTCACCTGAAATGGTACTGGCCTAGTCCATGTTTGACACCCCATTTAAATTCCCCAAGGCTCTCATCATTGCAAGTGTGAACTCCAAACCCATGACACTGGCTATTAGACCATTCACCAGTATACATATCCTCACCATAAAACCTATAGATTCCAATTCCATGCCTCAAACCCTTCCTGTACTGCCCACGATACCTGCTTCCCTTTGCCCATGTCTCAACACCATCCATCATACTTGCCATCAACCCAATCACCCTCATACCTCCCACTCATGTGATAGTGATAAACCCCACTCCTTGAACACTTCCCCTTGTGGAACTCACCCTCATACACATCACCATTGCTATAAACTTGCACACAAGATCCTGAAGTTGCGCTTTTTTACTTGCTCTGCCTTGGACCCAATAGACCACAGAACGGGTTGAGGAGAATTTGAGAGCTTTGTGGGCAACGATCGAGCGAATAGAGGGTAAACGAGGGAGTGCTAGATTGAGAGAAATAAAGAGTATTGCTGAGAAAGTGATCACGGAGAGGAAATCTAAGAGACTAGGATTAGAAACGAGAAAGTAGAGAGAATGAAGGGAAAAGAACATAAAGAAACGGAAATGGGTGACAATTAGCTTCAAAGTTAGAAACTTTGAGCCAAAGGGTGTCGCCAATGAAGAAGGGTGAGGGTGTGGGTGGGTCATTATAGGCCTCTTGTGGGGTGAGGAGATTGGAGATGGTGATGATGGGTTATTGGAGAAGCGTTCATGGTGACAGAGACTTGGTGGGTGGTGAGAAGAAGGGAAAGGAAATGGTGGAACTTGGATTGAGAAATGGGTTTGGTTTGAGGAATCGGAAGAGAGGTTCGAGTTTTCTTTTCCGAAGTGAAGCTCAGATTTGTGATGATGACGCAATAACATACCAAAAAAGAAATGGCACTGCATTGTTGAGTGGCGTAAAGGTCTGTGTATTATACAAATGCAAACCTGGTTTTGTTTTTCTTCACTCTGCGGCGAGTTTTGGCATCGATTTTAATTCATAGAAAACCGGTGTTCGGAATGAGCAATGTATCTTTCTGTGTTTGTTTTGGATTGGGGCTAAATCAATAGGACCTCATCATGACCCAACGCCGCTCGCCGTAGTCGTGCATCGTCTGGTCATCGCGCCTGTCTCGTCGCTTGTGTGCAGCTCCTCCGCGTTCAAGAGGCTGCGCCATACCTCCTTCAACCTCCCTCTTCCACCATTACTAGAAGCAACCGTTGTTAGGTAACTCCTTAGTTGGTTATCAAAATAATTAGTTAGTTAGAGAGTTGATTACTTAGTTGAGTTGGAAGGCATGTTGCCTATAAATCAGAGGAAAGTTATCCGGTCATTTGAGAGAGATTTAGGGCCTTTAGGTATTGGGAGGTGCAAACCCTCAAAGTTCTACAGTGCTATTCTGTAATCAAGGGAGATTTTCCCTATTTCATTCTAATAAAGGACCAGTTTCTATCGACTGGTATCAGAGCTCCGATCTTGGAGCTATCGAAATTGTTCTTGAAGATGATTCCAAGATTTGATGGAAAAAATGCTTATTGGTGGTTGATCAATGTAGAGCAGTATTTTGATGGTAGGGGAATACCAGAGGAGGAGAAGCTATCATGGGCTTGGTTGGCTATGGAAGGTCAGGAGGAAATTCAGTGGTGGTATCACTGGAAATCAAACAAACAGGATGCAACGTGGTGGGATTTTGTGAAGGCTTTGCTTAAGAATTCCAACCAGAATTTGATCCTGATATTTGGATTCAAGAAGAGGGATCGGAATCTTGGGAGCAAGATAACATAGGGAAAAATAAAGCTTTGAAATTCAAGAACCAACTTGGCAGGGAAGAAGCAATCCACAAAGAAGTGGAACAAGTAAAAGAAACAAATATTAAGATAGTTGTGGCAGAGAAAAAAATGGAAACATAACTTAAACTTAAACTGCGGCAGGGACTAAGGGTGTTCATGTCCAATTCAATCCAATACAAACCTCAAAAATCGAACCGAAAAATCGAAAATCGAATCAAACCGAAATCTAAAAAAACGCAAACCGCAAAAACCGAAGTTTTTTATTGGATTGGATTGGTTTTCGGATCCTATGTTGAAAACCGATCCGATCCAATCCAAACCGAACTTATATGTACATATATTATTTTTTATAAAATAATCATATACTTATACTTGTACACATATATATTTATAAAAATATTTATACTAATAATTTTTTTATGATTTTATTATCTAATATCATGTTAATATTTCTATAAGTATATCAATATAAAACTAGTTTTAAATTAGTTTTTATGTATTATGTCATTTTTTTATATAATTTTATATTAATTTTAATAAATATAACTTCCAATGAGAAAATGTTTATTATTATTTCATTATTTTATTAATTTTGTCAAATATTTATTGTCACTTTAAAAAACCGAAAACCGATCCAATCCAATCCAATTTAAATTGGATCAGATTTGAAAAAATATCAAAACCGATCGAATGATTAAATGGTAAAATCGCAATGATCGGATCGGATATTTTTTTTACCTCAAAACCTATCCAAACCAAACCACGAACACCCCTAGCAGGGACAGTAGTGGAGGTGCAAGAAGCTGATGTTGCAAACAAGATTGAAGGGGAAGATAGTGATGCAGATTTGGGTGATAGAAAGACGAAGAAGGAATGCTTCAAAGAAGTCATTACTATAAGATTTGGGAACTCAGTCGTCTCGAATAAAGACCCCCACCTGAACTTCCAAATTGGGTTGCTTGTGTGATGTTTGAAACTACTCCGGCAGAACAGGTTGTCATTCTGTTGCAGAGGAATGTCCTTCGTAAGGGAACAAGATCTAAGAGTAGAAAAAAGTCAACCAAGATGGTCAATTGTTAACCAAGATGGATTCTTTGCAAGACATTTAAGCAAGGACTAGAAGCTGGTCTTGGGGAGGCTTTTAAGAGGAGTTGGCAGCATGAGGATCTAAGGGGCTTTTCATTTGACCCTGGTGGAACTTGGATTTCAACAGTTACTAGCTATTCACCTTGAGGACAAGGTGAATGTTTAGGTGGGAGTATTGTTAGGTAACCCCTTAGTTGGTTATCAGAATAATTAGTTAGTTAGAGAGTTGGTTAGTTAGTTGAGTTGGAAGGCATGTTGCTTATAAATCAGAGGAAAGGTTGAGAGGGAAAAGTATCTTGTCATTTGAGAGAGAATTAGGGCCTTTAGGCATTGGGAGGTGCAGACCCTCAAAGTTCTACAGTGCTATTCTGTAATCAAGGGAGATTTTCCCTATTTCATTCTAATAAAAGACCAATTTCTATCAATTGTCGTAGGGTATGGGTTTTGTTTGTACAATCATACCTTTGTGTGAAGAAAGAGAGGTAAGTGGAAAAAAATAAAGAAAAAAAGAAATAACATGATTCCGTAATGAAACCGCATTGACAATTAGCGATAATCTATTTATGGCCGTTTAAATTCGAAATCACGTTAATTGGTTGTGAAATTTAAAAAATTAAAAATATAATTTTAAATGAATTATTACGGTTTAAATTTGAAATCGCGATAAACCAACGTGGGTTGGTTTAAGTGGTACATGTTTGATTCCCCTTAAGCAAGGTTTCAGATTCAGAGAACTAGCCCCACCATGATGTGGATGTTCCGACTCGAATTATTTTTATTTCTCCCTTTCTTTTCAGTTTATTATTGTAACCATAGTAAATTTAACACGATAAATATCAATTTTTGACATAGTGAACATTTAATTATCTGTGCAGTCTGTGTTTCAAATGGGGAGGTTTATATGCTTTAGTAGTTATTCTTAATTTGTGAATTGTGATACTATCTGGGTATGGGTAATTAAAGGTTTTTCTTTTTTTCAATTCATTTCAGCTAGTATAAGAAGGTTGATTCAGTGGTAATGTTTAGTAAAAAGAAAAGCAATTTTGAAACTAGTAACTCTACCACTAGTGGCGTAGCTTAACCAAAAAATTGGGAGTCAAAATTTAATGTATAAATTAGTATTCTACAATGTATGAAAAATATATCTACTTTATATAATTACTATCTTTAAATATATTTATTTTTACACCAAAAAATATATTTATTTTTAATAATATATAAATATATTAAAGTATTAATTATATGTTAAATAAGATAGGATCAATTGACATAAAGTGTCAAACTTCAAGACTTGGATTATTTACCTTCATGGTGCAATTTTATTTCAAAATTACCAAAATGGTGTAAGAAAAAACTTACTAGAATAGGGTAAGTCGTATATCAAAAGTAAGACTTCTATAAGAAAATTGTACATCTAATGTGAAACTTACTATTTTAATATTTAACGCTTGAAAGTCTCACTTTCAATGTGAAACTTCTATTTTTTTTAAAGGAAAAAGATGAAAATCATATAGAGAGAATACATACATACATATATATATATATGTGTGTGTGTGTGTGTGTTTATATATGTGTGTGTATATATTTTTTTTGGTTTAAACCACAGGTATCCTCTACGGGATGACTCGAACCCAAGACCTTGCTTCAAGGAAATCAAACATGTACCAACCAACCCCCGTTGGTGTGTGTGTGTGTATCTATATATACACACACTCTAACGTACACATACCCTAGTTTTTTTTAAAATCTTCATACCCCGTACTCGTACCCGTACCCGGTACCGGTACTGTACCCGTATCTGTACAACATAGATTGTAAGTTTTTTTTAAAAGAATAGAAGTGTCATATCTAATATACGACTTCTATGTGTCACTTATCATTTTTATACGCATAATTTGTATTTTTTTATTTTGTTAGAAAGTCATATGAAATATTAAATGAGGGGTCGTGTGTTGGACTTAAGCTACAATGGAAGATACAAGTTATTCCTCAAGTCTCTCATGTATTAATTGTTTTGGTTTTGTTGTAGAAAGTAGATGCTTTATGTTTCAATTCATTTTGCAGTGTCAAACAAGTTTCAATAGATGTGGCACTTGTATTGATTGTTTTTAGTTTTAGGCAATATGTGTGTTTGATAATTCTTCCTTGATTGATTTATGATTATGCAAATTGAGTTCATGATTGAGTTTTCAAGTTTGGATAGCTTGGTAGCTAAACTACTCAACTTAGTATTGATTTGCCACTGGTTTAATCGATTACTTCAGTTGGTAATGGACCCCAAGTTGACCCAAAACTAAAAATTGCCTGAATTCATGATCAGGATCGATTTAATCGATTACCTGACGTAGGTAATCGATTACCTGCATAATCATATTAGAGTTCGTTGTTAATACGTTCTGGTTTAATCGATTACCCAAGCTAGTAATCGATTACCACAGAGTCTACATAATACTGGACGTTTTCAAAATTGTTTTTAACTGATTTTTAACAAACTTTTCAGTTTCTAACTAACCAAAAACTGATTTAATCTATGATTTTTTATATCAAAAAAAAGAGAAAAGCTAAATTTTCAAAAACAAGCATGAATCTCTTTAGAAAAACTCTCCAAGAATTCTACTCAAAAAGTCCAGAAATTCTACAGCTCCAAGAACTCTGAATCTAAGATGATTAGACAAATGGAAGAAAGCTTTTGATATTCTCATGGAGTTTATCTGCACAAATAAGGTCCTATTGTTCTAAACTCAGTTCTTTATTGATTTTTATGAATTGTGTAATCTCTTGAATAGGGTGTTCATAGAGATTTGTTTGAAATCTTGTGACAGGGTGTCATGAGTAAGGTTGATGTTCATATTATGGGATGTCATTGAAGAACATGCTCTTGTGGGGTGCAAGAGTCAAACCTTTGTTTGTTTGTTAGAAAGTCTTTCTTTAGGATTGAATGTGCATGGTGTTTGTAATCAATTCTATAGTGAAATCAGGTTTAGTGGTGTGCTAAATCTAAACTGGATGTAGGCCCCCTTTTTATGGTTGAACCCGTATAAACGAATGTGTCATCTTCTCTATCCCTACTCTATTTGGATTGAGTTTCTTGGCATATAAATTTGAATCTTGATCTGCATGGTAATTTTGAATTGTTAAGTGTAAATTGATTGTTACTGAAATATTGAACAAAATATTGAAAATTGAATCACGGAATTGAGTAATCAATCTTGGTAATCAATTACTCACTGCATCAAACTTGGTAATCAATTACCTTCTGCAACTCATTGATCCGCTGCATATTTGATTTTAAACTCTGAAAATTTATCTTTTGAAAACTCAATTTGAAAGAATCTTAAAGGCAAATTAGAAAGGGGAAAATTATTTTTGATTTGGAAAAAGGAACAAGTTTTTGTGAATCTATTCAACCCTCCTTCTAGATTCCCTCTGGGGCCAACAATTGGCATCAGAGCTGGAATCTTGAGAGTTATTCAAGATTTTAGCAAATTGTTAGCAAAAATGACAGGGAATCATTTGTCTTTTGTAAAAGGTGTTTCAATTAACAGACCACCTCTATTTTGTGGAGATAACTTTCCATTTTGGAAAGTTAGAATGAAAATTTTTATGGAGTCTGTTAGTAGAGGTATTTAGCAAGTTGTGGTAACTGATTACAAGGTTCCTACTCAAATGATAAATGATTCAATATCTGAAAAACTTTTTGAATTGTGGAATCAAGATGAAATCAAACGTGCTGAAAATGATTCTAAAGCTTTGAATATTATACATTCTGCTTTAAACATTGATGAATTTTTAAGGATTTCTGCATGCAAAACAGCCAAAGAAGCTTGGGATTTAATCTAAGTTGTTAGAAGCACAAGAAACACTAGAAGGGGGTTGAATAGTGTTTTGAACTTTTTGAATAATTTTGGAAATCTTGAAATAAATAACACATGCATTACAACACGTTATTAATAAAAACTTCAAATCAAAGTTAATAAAAACGTGCGGAAGATAAGAAAGATAAATTTAACAAACTTTCTAACAATACTTAAGAAGATTTTAAGTAAACATTCAATTAACTTAGTTTCTTGTTTCAAACAAAGTTATTTTTTGAAAATTGTTTTATTGAAATTGTTGAATTAGAATTTGATATGAAAATTACTTTTCAATCCCCTTAGAAAATATAAAGCTGAAAATAAATGAGTTTAAGGGAAAAAAGACTTAGCCAAGAATTTATCCTGGTTCACCCACCAACCCAGTGAGCTACATCCAGTCCCAGGGCAAACCACCACTGGATTTTCCACTATGTGAACTCAGATACAAGTATTCTTTTGCCACAACCTCTTCAGGCGTAAACACAAGCATTCCTTTGTTTTCAACTGCCTCTCTAGGAAACTTATGTAGTATTATTTTACAGACAAGCCTCTCCAGGGTCAATAACAAGTATTCTTTCTTCCACCAAGCCTCTCCAGGCTCTCAGACACATAAAGTGTTTACAACATACACTAAGTTTAAGTTTCTAAGAAACATAAACTCAGATTCTTCTTGTACAAAGGGATTATTGAGTCTAACTCAGGATACATGAATTGAACTCTTAGTACAAGGGTAAGACTGAGATACAAGTGTATGAATTTGGGTATAATCTCGTCTTCTAAGAGGGGTATAACATCCTCAAAGAATTGGCTAAGTAAAATATTGAATTAAGCTTCAGCCAGTTCTCTCTTGGGCTTATATGTCGCCCATTTTGGTGGACACCTTATGGATGTATCATTGAGAATTTTTGGCCGACAATTTTCTCTTGGGCTTTTATGTCTCCACCTTCAAAGTCTTTCTTGAGGCTATTTATATGTTCTGATAAAATATAGTCGTTTGAAGATTTCTTGGTTACCGTTGAGAAGAAATGATTTGGCTCAAGTAGCCGTTTATGAAATAACTTCTTAAACGGTTGCTTCTTTTTAAGCAGAATAGGTGTGCAGATAGCTTAGCTCTGACACACTATTGATGAGTTCTTTAACCTTGAGAGATTTTCTTTAAACAGGTAGATGTTTCTCTTCTTTCTCTCTGCTTCTTCTGACATTCTGCTGTTTTCTCCTTTTTCTCTCTTGACCAGATTTCCTTCAAATATTTAGACAATATTCTAGCCGTTGAACAAGTGGTCTTTGCCTTTTTGAGACTTCTCGTATTTGAGCTTTGTTCATGTATTCAGAATTGAGAGTCTTTATGTCTTTAGACAAATTGAAATATCTCATCAACTTGTTCAGAGAGTATGTGTGTTCAGAAGATTGAATTCTTTAATCTTCACATACTTTCAGATGATTCGTGAGCTTTCAGATGGTTGCATTATCTCATCTTGATTTCATCATCTTCACCATGTGCTTATCTCAGATGATTGTTTCATGCATTTCTTAATTCTTCACACTAAGGATACTTTCAGCAAATTCCTCTCTGCAAAAGTTACATCTTCTTTTCTTCAGATGATTCCAGCTCTGTTCTTCTCTGTCTCTTCTTATTCTTCTGTAATTCAAATGGATAAAGATGTTGAAGTTAATAAATTTAGTTCAAACATCTTTCTCGTCATTTTCTTGTTCAGACTTCTGATTTGTTCTGGGTAGCAGAAGGTGTAGTAGGTCTGCGCACGCAATTGATTTTTGTTGTAGGTGCAACAGGCGTTGCAGAGTTTCCTTATTTTTGCAAGACTTTTGATCGAGGCAGAAAAGCATGTCTAACTCTTGTGCTGAAATAGGTGTGGTCCATTGGGTAGTGTGTTCTTCACACTTAGCAATGTCTTCAAGAAATCATTCCTTGATTCAGACACGTTCATCCTTCAGATGTATAGAGTGCTTTAGATCTGCTTCAATTCTTCAGATGATAGTCGTTCTTCAGATGAAGTCCTTTTTACTTTTGTCTTCAAGTCTTCAGATGATATTCGTTCTTCAGATGAAGTCCTTTTTACTTTTGTCTTCAAGTCTTCAGATGATAGTCGTTCTTCAGATGAAGTCCTTTTTACTTTTGTCTTCAAGCCTTCATATGATAGTCATTCTTCTGATGAAGTCCTTTTTACTTTTGTCTTCAAGACTTCACTTCTCTTCAGATTCAGTGCTTTGCTTCGCCTTTTTTTTTGTGGATTTCTTCTTTTCAAATTCTGCATCGGTTCTTCTCTTCTGATTCTGCATTTGTTCTTCTTCTTCTTCTGATTTTGCATTTGTTCTTCTTCTTTTATACTTCAGATGAATACTTCAACCTGAAACACAATCTACAAATACCTTTCTCAGTAGAACTTGTTTATATATGATCTTATTTGTTAATTATTAAAACCAAGGATAATAAGTCTTGAATGTAATTTAAATGCTTAAATTAATTCTAAGACTCAACATAAGTGACACATGAAGGAACACCTGAAGATAGAAGAGCTAGAAAGAATACATTGATTCAGGAGTATGAAATGTTTCGGATGGCACAAGGAGAAACCATTATGGATGTGCAGAAAAGATTAACAAACATTGTCAATCATCTTAAGGGTCTTGGAAAAGTTTTTGATGAAGTGGAGCTGAATGTGAAAATCCTCATGTCTCTAAACAGAAAGTGGCAGCCAACTGTGACAGCAATTACCGAATCAAAAAATTTGGCGGTCATGACAAGTGCAGAATCATTTGGGAAATTGAGAGAGTATGAGATGGATATGATTAGGATGATGGACGAAGAACAAAAGGATAAGAAAGTCAAAGGATTAGCTTTAAAAACTAATGAGTAGTCAAGTACTGATGATAGCACTAGTAATGAAGCCTTTGAACCAGAAAATCTGAATTTGATGGTAAGGAAGTTCAGAAAATTTTTTAAGAAGAAAAATGGCAAGAGCAAGCAATTCCAAGGAAGGAAATAGTCAAAGAAAGTTGAATCCTCATCACCTAAATTCACTTGTTTTGAATGTGGCAAAACTGGTCACATAAAGGCGGATTGTCCTAGCTTAGCATGGAAGCAAGGCAATGAGGAGTCAAAATCGAAATTCAGAAACGAAAGGAAAAAGGATTACATTACATGGGAAGACAATGCCTCAACCACATCAAGTGAAAGTGAAAGTGATCATGAAGCAAATATTTGCCTTATGACAAAGACTGATTCCGAAAGTGAGGTAAGTGATTCTGACTGTTCTATAGATACCAATTATGATCAATTACAAGATGTTTTTATTGAATTGCATGAAGAAGCTAAGAAATTAAGTTTCTTCAATAATGTTTACAAAAAGAAAATCAAGTGGTTAGAAGCTAGAGTAAATGATTTACAAAAGGAAATGGATGATTTGAAAAGTTAAAATGAAAATTTGAAAAACACTTCCTCTTGTAATATAGCTTATACTTCCAATTGTGAAACTTGTATGTTGCTTGAATCAAAAATTTCTTATCTTACTAAAGCACTATCTAGTTTCACAATGGGAAGAGCTAACCTTGATGCTCTTTTAGGTAAACAAAAATGCATGGTAGATAAACTGGAATTGGTTATAATTGTGATAAGAAGCAAAAGTCTCTTAAAAATTTCTTGAATTTTGGAAAAGCTTCCAGTACACCCTTTATTACTTGCAATTATTGTTCTTATAAATGTCACACTTCTTATAATTGCATGATTAAGAAATATGGAGTTCCTAGTGGGAAATACTTATGGATTCCCAAAGGAACATGCGGTGTTACTAATCCAAATGGACCCAAATCCATTTGGGTACCAAAATAAATCATTGTTTGTTTTGTACATGTGCCTAAAGACAAGACAGTCACTATGGTACTTGGATAATGGATGCTCTAGGCACATGACAGGAGACAAAAGCAAATTTGTCTCTCTACAAGCAAGAGAAGGAGGCTATTTGACTTATGATGACAACAATAGAGGTCACATTCTTGGTATTGGAAGTATTGGTAACAATTCTTCCATTATAATTGATGATGTTGTTTTTGTTGATGATCTAAAGTTTAATTTATTGAGCATTAGTCAACTGTGTGAAAAAAAATATAAGATTTCCTTTAATCATGAATGTTGTACAATATGTGATGCATCTGAAAATATAATGTTTGTTGGTAGGAGAATGAATAACATATATGTGCTTGACATTGATCATTCCTCATCAAACATTGCATGTTTAACATCAAGAGATGATTTGTCTTGGCTTTGGCAAAGGAGAATTGCACATATTAATCTTAAACAATTGAATAGGCTTGCATCAAAGAAACTTGTTAAAGGACTACCTAACCTTAAGTTCTCTAAAGAAGGAATATGTGATGCATGTCAAAAGGGAAAGCAATCTAGAGTTCCTTTTAAATCAATAAAAATTGTTTCTCCCTCTAGACCTCTTGAACTTTTGCATATGGATCTCTTTAGTCCTTCTAGAACTATAAGCATAAGTGGTAGTGTATATGCCTTGGTAATAGTTGATGATTATTCTAGATTTACTTGGATTGCATTCTTATCTGCTAAAAACAATGCATTTAAGGCTTTCATCAAAATTGCCAAAAGAATTCAAAATGAGAAAGAGTTGAAAAATAAATCTTTGAGAAGTGATCATGGAGGAGAATTTAAGAATGATGAATTTGAAAAGTTTTGTGATCAAAATGGCATTGAACATAATTTTTCTGCTCCAAGAACTCCTCATCAAAATGGAGTTGTGGAAAGGAAAAATAGATCACTAATTGAACTAGCAAGGACAATTCTTAATGAAAATGATTTACCTAAATATTTTTGGGTTGATGCTGTAAGTATTGCTTGCTATGTTCTGAATAGAATTTTGATTCTTCATTTTCTTAAAATGACTCCATATGAGCATTTCAAGGATAAGAAACCAAATATATCTCATTTGAAAGTTTTGGATGTACGTGTTTCATATTGAATAATAACAAATATAATATTGGCAAATTTGATCCTAAAGCTGATGAAGGAGTGTTTTTAGCATATTCTGCATCAAGTAAGGCATATAGAGTCTTTAATAAGAAATCTTTGACTGTAGAAGAATCAATTTATGTTTTTTTATGAATCTAACCCCTACAAGAATGGAAACTCTCTATGTGATGAAGAAGATGCAGGTACATTAAATAAACCACATCAATTCATGATGAAGATGACATTGAAATTAAGCAAAATGAAGATCCAAAAGAAGTACAATCATTACCCAAAGAATGGAGGAAGCCTAGGGATCTCTCCTTGGACAACATTCTGTTTATGGTGATAAAAGTTAATCTCGAAAGAGTCACTTTAAAACACTTTGATTCTAAGAACAATCTGGGGACTAGATTCTGGTCTTCTTACGGGACTCTTTTTAAAAGTAGGTTTACAGTGTTCAAATTTTTAGAATTTCAAAAGATCTTGTTCCTTAAAAGTTTAAAACAAAAGGATTCAGAATTTCATCGAGCAAAACTTTGATTTAAAGTTTTGGAACTTAGAAAGAACAGGATTGCAAAGAAGTAAGAACAAAAATTAAAAGAAAGAAAGAAACTGCATTAAATGTAAATTGAAGAACAAAGTAAAAGAAAAGAAAATATAAGAAACAATATAAAAGGATTTGCATTAATGAAAAAGCGGATGGAATCACATACTCGCACTCCATGTAACCTTTTTAGTCGCTGACAGATTGGACATTTAGGTGTTTCAGAGATTAGTACAAATGATTTTCCAACCCCTATTACAGGAAAAGTTCACCTATTTATAGTTTTCCATCCTAACGACTAACTAATGTACATGTGACACATCATCAATCTACAATGTGTTAGCAGCCTGCATGGATGCCACGTCTTCTGCTAACCAGAAACTGCTTTTTACAAATGCTCCATTAAAATGTTGACATCTATCTTGATCAATATACTTCAGTAACTGCTGTTAACTGCTTTTCTTGTCCTTCTGTTTGCTCGAACGGATTCCTTCTTAATTCAGATATCTTCTAAGTCTTCATTCACCTTGTTTTCGATTTTTCTTTCTTGGAGAATCGAAAATCCCTTTCGATTTCTTGAACTATCTATTTTTCGATCTTCTTTACTTGTTGTAATTGAATGTATCTTCCCATTTTCTTGAATAATTAGTTTTTTCTGTTGGCATTTGACTCACTGAATAATTCCTGATTTCAAAACTTGACTGTGTTTCACTGTGTGCCACGTGTCAACTTCTATTTGGCTGAACCAAAGGTTACGTAGACCACCGTGCATTCAACCTCATTATGAAGGTTCTTCTAATTGGAGGAGTGAAGAGGCTCATTTATGAACCTTCATTATTTTTGCTCCTATAAATAGGAACTTCATTTGGACATTTCCTTCATCCTTTCTCATTCTTCCTCTTATCTTCTTCTAGTTCCTTCAAAATATGGAGAAGTTTATGCCTTTGGCTACTGCGTTCAACCCAATCTTAAGTGATTTCATTTTGGATAAGGTTGACGAAGTAGCCAAAGCTTTAAGCTTTTTCAACCTTTCTTTTTGAAGGTTTTCTTTTAGGTTGAACGTAATAGCCAAATATTGATTCATTCTCATAACGAATGAATTTGTTTACTCCTTCCCCACGTAGACGTCATTTACACCCCATGCACCAGGGTTATTTAATCAAGCTAACATGATGCCTCTACCCTGGTGGCGCAACCAAAACTTGTGGAGGAGAAGGAGGAATAAGAGGTCTGGAAGGCAGGAGTCAAGTACATCCTGCAGTTTAGGATAAGTTCTTTTCTAATGTTTAGAACACATAGGATAGTTTCTTTTCTAATTTGTACTTTCAATGTATTTGAACTCTATGTAATTCGAACTTGGATTATGAATAAATAAAAGAACTATCCTTTCTCTTCTGGATATTTTAAATCCTTTGACTTCGAATTTATTTTGTCTTCCTTTTTCGAGTTTAAAGAATTTTATCCTATATTAAGTTACTTTAATCAAGGACTCTTAACCATTAGAGTTCATCAATAAATTCGAATTTTGAACTTCTATTCTTTTCTGTGAACTCGAAAATATTGACTTATCTAAAACTTAGTTTATCTTTTAACATCTTTCAACAAAAACAATATTGATCATTCTGGCTTTGCAGAAGACTTAAAACTTTGTGAAATTCGAAAGACTTGAAATTCGAATATCAAAAGATGCCCCCCAAAAATATTCTCTTTCAAGAATTAACTTTTGTTTGAAGAAAGAGATATTTTTGGAACAAACATTTGGTATTCCTTGTAACAGTTATTCAAAAGAAGAGTGAAAGTCTAATTATCTTTTTAGATAACCTTTTCACCTTCTTAATTTAAATTCATATTTTTCAGTTAATTTCTAAAAGGTAACTGACACCCCAGATTTTTGGGCCATTTAGTCACGTTCCAAGAAACGTGTAATCATGATAATCTTTTCAACTTACTCTTAATCATTTTTTACTTCTTGTATAAATACCCAAGTGAAGCCTTTTCACTTTCACTTTTTACACTTCATCTTCAACCTTCATTCTTTCTTCTTTCTCTCTACGCACGACGTCCTTTTACTTCCCATTCAAGGTACAATCTTTTACTTTTTTTATTGTTATTTGTATCTTTTGAATGAATTTTCACCGTTCATATGCTTCAAAGATTCTAATTTTACTATTCGTGGTGTGATTTCAGCTCTTTGTCACCGTTCAAACATCTCCCTTTTTCTCTCAAGAACTCTCAAGCTTCCATTAATGGCTTCCGAAGCTTTAGATTCCGTTCCTCCTGCCTTAACCAAAGGTGACCTTCTTGCTCGGGATGACACAGTGTATGTCTCTAAACCTGAGCATACTGAAGAGAAAATGGCTATCTGAAAATCCCAGGTACTGATTCCCTATTCTATTAGGAAGAAATAGTATTCTTTCTTAGGTCCTTACATGTAGGGCTGGGCAGCGGTCGGATTTGGTCGGATTCGGGCCCAAAAGGTCCAATACGACCAAAACTGACCATATAATTATATGGCCCAATCTCGTCCGATTTGGGCCTCGGATAGATCGAGTTTCGGGCTTTGCGGGTTTCGGTTTTGGCGGATCAGTTATTTCGGATTTGGCCCAGAAATTGAGCCAATCTAGTTTTTTTGTCTGATTACGATTTTGAGTTGTTTTTTACAATATTTTTAAAAGCTAAAATAAGTATTGTCTTTTATTATGGTCAAACCCAAACCACCATTTGGGCCTAAATACAACATGACCCAAAATAACAAAAAAATACAATCAATCAAAATTGTGACAAAAAATTACAAAAAAAAAATTCTGAAACTTGAAACCCTAATGAACCACCATTGTTGCCTATCTCAGACAACTGCAGCCACATTGACAAAAAAAAAATTTCAAATTCGCCCTTTGTTTAGTGCCAGACCACCACCAGGCTTAAACCTTTGCTACTGGAGAAGCATGGGTTTCCTCTCAAAAATCTAGCTTTTGCCTGACAGGAATAACAAATCTTGGATCCAAACCAAAGAGGAACAAAAAGAGGACCATCAACAGAGAAGCAAAGAAAGGAAAAGTGGGAGGAGAAGATAGGGAGAGAAGTCGACCCTGTAAAATAAACAGCAGCTTGCAGGAATGATCGTCGCGGTCGCATCGTTGATCTGCCATGGTCGCGCCACCCTCCCGCGCGGCCTGTGCTCCTCGTCCCTATTGCGGCGCTGACATCGTGAAACATGCAGATCTAGAGTGGGGAAGACGACTGGGCACTGGTCGCAGGAACGGTGACGAGCGGCGCAGAAGGGGAGTAGCAGCGACGAGTTGGAGCTCGAGACCGGTGGTGTGGCAACCTCGCAGAACTCTGGCGGCTAGAGAGGGCTAAATGATGAATGGGGATGAAGGAGGAGAAAAATGGTGGGCTGATTATGCTGTGATTCTTTCAGGGAAGGGAGAGTGAAATGAGAGTGAGATTGAGGGTGAGAGGGAGGCTATACGACGCAGAGAAATGAAAGGGGAGAATGAAAATTGTGTTTTTATACCTAGGGTTGATCCGTGCAACCTGATGGCTATTGGGCCAAGCCCAAAGTCATGTTTTGTTTTATAAATTGAAATGGGTCGGTCGGGCGGGCACCGACGAAATTTCTTTCACTCACCCGCGGCCGTCCGAGCTGAACCGTCTGGACCCTGTTTTTGAAACCCGCTCACCCGCCCGCTCCCACCCAATTGCTTAATGGATTTCATGGTTTTGGCGGGTCCGGGTCGGGTGTCGGGTATTTGCCCACCCCTACTTACATGACCCCTTCCTTTCTTGATCAATACAATGATTTCTTTCCAAGTTATAAGAAAAAAAGAATTCGTGCTTTTAAGAAAATCATTCGAGTAGATCATTTATAATATATCTCTGATGTTTTTCGAGCTACTCCTCCTACTTGAAAAGATTCCTATGTCATGTGGTTGAATATGATCGAAGGTACCATGGGCCCTTTGTGGAAGCAACTGGATATTTTCGATCTTATTCAACTAAGTAAATTCGATCTGAGTATGGATCCTACTCTAATTCTTTCTTCTTTTTTGTTCTGGGAAAGATCTTCGAATTCTTTTCATTTCCCTTATGGTATGCTTACACCTACCTTGTAAGATGTTGCTGCCATAATTGGCCTTCGACCTGAAGGCCAACTTGTTCTTCCTATCATGAAGGTTCCAAAACCTCATGTTGAGCCATGTTGGGACAAATTGACTTATACCTAATTCATCCAAACCAATGCTCAATCTGGTAAAGTCACAGAAAAAGAACATGTTGCTTTTCTCATGGTTTGGCTTTCTGCTTTTGTATTCTGTTCTCGATCTCTCCAGGTTCCTAAATCCTATCTTCCTTTAGCTCAAATGTTGTCTAAAGGGATTCGAATGGATCTTAATAGATTTTTGTTGGCCAATGTTTATGTTATGCTTACTGAGGCCATTTTTAGTTTAAAAATCAAAGAACCTGTCAAAAATCTTTGTGGCCCTTTTTGGTTCCATCAGCTTTGGTTTAATGCTATCTTTGAAGAGAAATTTCGAAGTTCTGAGCCCTTAAATTTGAATCTTCCTTCTTCTATCGAATGTTATAGGTTGTCTTTTCTTACTCCTTCTTCAAAAAAGGATCCTTCGGAATCTTTCAAATCCTATTTCTCTACTTTCCTGAATATTAAGAAGCATACTCCCAACCTTGCACCTTTTTCTGCTCGAACTCGAGGACCTGAATGGTTTACTCGAAAGTTCCCTTGACACACCAGGTGCACAAGCTGAAAGCTTGGAAATTTGGAAACAGTTCCTTTCCTATGATCTTATATACTTTGGTTTCCATGCCAAGGAGAGTTTATCCTTATCAACCACAGTTGGTAGCTCGTCAATTTGGGCTAAGTCAACTTCGCCCAACACCATTTTTCAAATCTAGATCCCAAGTCTTGGTGGAATACTTAGTTAATGGCGAAGATGGCTTTAAAGAACTTCAACTTGCAAAGGCTAGAAAGCCTTGATCTATTTGCCCAGTTCCCTTCGAGCTTTCATACTATTGCACATTGTCTTTCGAGGAATGGTGGTCTAGATATTACAATATCATTCAAGTTGATGAAGCTACCTGCTTTTCAAGACTAACTAAAGACATTCCTTATGTGCAGAAATCAGCAAAGAAACCAAAAGGTACGCATGTTAAAGAAATTGAGGCTTTCGAGAAGTATTTTCACGTGTTCTATAATCCAAATAAAATATCTAGAACAATTTCTGAAGCTGCTATTTCTTTAAAAGAAAAAGTTTCTTCTAACTTGCAAAATTGCAAAGTCATTAATTCTAAAGGTAGAACTATTTTCAAAAAATATTGTTCTAGATTTCCATCTTTACTAACTGCAAAATTTGGTTTGGCTAAGAGTTTACATGGTCTGAGTGGACTAGACCTGTAAGTCTCTAAAGTCTTTATAATGATGCTAAACCTCTTTCGAAAAGAGTTACTTTGACAAAATATACTCTTGAAAACTACCCTTTCATACCTCATGTGGATTTAGAATATGTGGGAATTCTTTCTAAGAACTCCATAATCCAAGGTAAAAATACAAAATTTTTCTAAGTCTCTATCTTGTCCCATATTTATGCTTATCGTTTTTTAATCTTTTTCTTAGCTCAAGAATCCAAACTTTCTGAGGAAGCCAAAGAAGATTGGGAAAGTGAAGAGGAACAAGAAAAGAAAACCAAGAAAAGAAAGGTTGTCACATCTTCTTCTCGAAAACCTTCTGTAAGTCAGATTTCATATTTTGAAATCTTTAGAATTTATTTGAAATTCCATAACCTTAATTTTGTCTTTCATAGGCTGCTGCTTCTAAATCTCGGAAAATGGCGAAATCAAGTAAGGTCAAAAAGAATGACGAACCTTCTGATCAAAGCCCATCTACTTCTGTGGGTAAGAAGAATGAAGTAGATGATTCTGGTAAAGTCAAGAAGACAGCAGTAAAAGGCTAAAAGAAGAAACCATCCGAAGATTCTGGTGGAGAATCCCTCTCAAAGGTAGATTCGAATTCTCCTTTGAATTTGATCTTTTGTGAATTCAGGGTTCCTGTTAACAATTATCAGTTTTTACTTTCTTCTCAGGAAGCTAGCCCTGAAAAAAAAATTATACCTTCGAGAGAAAAAGATACTCCTAAGGAAAAGAAGGTACTTTCGGTGATTCCTCCAGGCAAAACCATTGGCGCTGTAAAACTTTATTATTTTTATTCGTTTACCCTTTTTTACTTTCATTATCTTTCCTAATTCGAATATGTTTTCTTTATGTAATTTCAAAGAGTTGGTCAAAGATTTAAGGATAAAGCCAATAGAAAACAAATCCCAAGTGGGGTATTGAACCAAGTAATTTTCTATACTTTTGTCTTTTAGGAAAGACACAATCTTTTGTATTTGTATCTATCTAATTTTAACTTTCTTTTTTCTTCAGATTGACATCTCTTCGAGCTCACGGACTGAGAGTGAGGCAAAAGAAGATAAAACTATCGAAAGTCCACTCCAAGCCACTTCTTCGAGGAGATCTGTCTCAAAGGAGAAGTTCATGGATGATATCGAAGAGACTAATGAAGAAAATGAAGAGAATGAAGAATAAGAAGAAGAAGAAGAAGAAGAAGTTCAATCCCCTTTCTAATCCAACTAAGGTAGATTCTCCAATACAGGAAGAACCTTCAATGCCTTCCCCTCAACTTGTCCAAAAGGAACCTGAAAAAGCATCTCTTGTCAAGGAAACTTCTACTGTCCAAACTGAATCAGAGACTCCAGAACAAGCTCCGGGTTTCTCGAAAGGATCATCTATATCTACTCTTGTATATACTCCAACAGATTTAGATGATTGCCTTAAAGGTTTAGGTGACAATCCTTTTCTGGTTCTGGAAGTTCTTTCTGGTGAAGTTTCTCTATCTTCTGCTCATTCTGAAGCAACTGTGCAAAATCCTTCGAGAAACCTATGCTAAAAAATATTCCCAATGATCCCCATTATAGAGAAGAGATACAATGTTACTTCACCCTTTTCGAAAAAGGCATGAAGAATTCTCTGAATCTCAACGCTAAGGGATCAAGCATTTCTCTGAATTGTATCAGAATGTAATCAACACTCTGGGCCAAATTGAGAAAACTACTTCGAGGTTAGGGAGTCAGAAGATGGAAAAGGCTAAACTGATGGATAAACTTCAGGATAGTAAGGTGAAAGTTTCCAAGTATGAGAAATCAATTCAACAGAATTTGGTAAAAGTTGAGGAACACTCTAAAGAAAGTCTCAAAATCGAAGAAGCTATAAAAAAGCTTCAGGAGGATGCTGCAAAGATCAAGTTAAGAAAAGATGAGCTCGAAGATACTATCTCAAGGCAAAGGTCTTCTCGAATCGAAATCCTTAATTCTGTTAAAGGTATTTCGAGGGATGCTGTTGAAATCTCGAAAGACATAAGCAATTTGGAAAAATTTGACTACAGCTTGAAGATCCAATATGAAGACCTTATGCATGACTTTACAAAGATGAAGCTTGATCCTCCTTTTTAATTCATCAATATTGGATACTTTTTTGTAATCTTTGAATATTCTGATTCGAACAAAGGTTCGAATTTATTTCTACTAAGAACACTTTATTTTTTATGCACAATTTTTATTTCTTGCACAATTGGTTTATACTCTTTCAAGTATTTCCCATTTATTGACATTATACGCAAGTCACCAACTAATTCTTGAATTGAATATGCATTATTCAAATAAACTTTTTCGATCTCGAAAGGTCCCTCCCAATTAGGTGACCACTTTTCAAACCTCTTAGACTTTTTGTCAATTGGTAAAATTAACTTCCAAACATAATCACCTATTTGAAAACCTTTTTTTTTTACCCTTCGATTGTAATAATGGGTAACTTGCTCTTTTTGTCTAATGATATTTTCAAGAGCAATTAATCTCTCTTCTTCAAGTTCATTCAGTTCATCAAACATCAAATTCCAATAATCCTGAGAAGGTAACTCAAACTGTCTTTGAACCCTTATTGATTGCAAATTAACTTCTACTGGTAATATATCATCATGACCGTATACCAATTTATAAGGAGTTGTTCGAGTAGCTTCTCTTGGAGAATTTCTATAAGCCCGTAAAACTTGATTAAGTGTTTCATGTCAATTCCTTGGACATTGTCCAATATGTCTTTTAATCAAAGCAATAATAGTTTTATTAACTGCTTCAACTTGACCATTGGCTTGTGCATAATAAGGTGTAGAAGATAATAACTTTATTCCTTTTGATTCAACAAATTTAACCATTTTTCGACCAGTGAAAACAGTTCCTTGATCTGTAGTAATAGTTTCAGGTAGCCCGAATCGAAATATAATATTCTCTTCGATAAAACGAATGATATCTTCTTGAGAAAATTCTTTTAAAGGAATTGCTTCTACCCATTTGGTAAAATAATTAACTCCAACCAAAATGAATTTATGGTTTTTAGAAGAAGCTGGATGTATCATTCAAATTAAATCCAAAGCCCATCCTCTAAAAGGCCAAGGTTTTATTATCGAATGTAATTCACTTGCTGGAACTTGTTGCACGTTTCCGTGTTTTTGATATTCCTCACAAGACTTAGCAAAATTATGGCAATCTTTGGCCATCGAAGGCCAATAAAATAACTTCCTTCTCAAAATCCATTCCATTTTTCTTCCTGCTTGATGGGCTCCACAAGATCCTTCATGTACTTCTACTAAAGCCAAATATGCTTCAGCTTCCCCAAGGCATCGAAACAGATTCCCAACAATAGCTTTTTTATAAAGCTCTTCACCTAAAATACAATAATTAAGAATCTTATACTTCGATTGTTTGTTATTAGGAAGAGAAGGATTTTGTATAAGGTTCACAATTTCTCTTCTCCAATCATCTTGATATAGGAGATTTATATTATGGATATCGAATTCTTTCATTGGAAGTCTTTCTTGAACATCACTGATTTTTCTTAGTGTTCCAATTGAAATTCTATACCCTGAAGCTATCTGAGCCAATTCATTAGCTTCACAATTCTGACCTCTTGGAATGTGTTCAATTTTAAGTTCATCAAACATTTCCAAAAATTTATTGGCTTGAATCAGATACTTAGCCAATTTTGGATCTAAACATTTATATTTTTTAGTTATCTGCTTTATAACTAATTGGGAATCTCCTCTAATATGCACATTTCTCAAATTCATAGAAATCAATACTTCGAGGCCAACAATAAGAGCTTCGTATTCCACTGCATTATTAGAATAATGATGCTTTATTTCAAACATTATTCGAGTAGGAAATACCTTAGGTGAAATAATTAAAATTCCAATTCCTGATCCATTTTTATGTTTCGATCCATCAAAATATAACCTCCAAGGTACTAGACCTACATATATTGACTCTTCGATTGGAATTGGGGGATGATCAACCAAGAAGTCAGCAACAACTTGTCCTTTCATTGCTTTCAATGGGACGAATTTTAGTGAAAACTCGGTTAATGCTAACGCCAATTTTCCAACTCTACCGTGCAATATAGGCTTTAATAACATATGTTTTATTACATCGAAATGAGAAATTACAAATACATCATGAGGTTTGACCTAGTACTTGAGTTTAGTACAAGAAAAGTACAAACACAAACATAATTTCTCTATTGCACAATACCTAGTTTCTGCATCATTAAGGACTCTACTTAAGAATAAACAACTCTTTCTACACCGTTTTCATCCTCTTAAGCCAACATACTTCCAATTGTGGCTTCTGAAGCAAAAATATATAACTACAATGGTTTTCCTGGCAATGGAGGAGTCATAATCGGAGGCATTGTCAGATATCTCTTGATTTCCTCAAAGACTTGTTGATGCTCGTTTTCCCACTTGAAATTTTCTTCTTTCTTCAATTTGAGTAAAGGGGAAAACACTTTTGTCTTTCCCGACAAATTAGAAATAAACCTTCGAAAAAAGTTTGTAATTGCTTCTTTGTAGTTGGCGGAGATGCTTCTAAAATTACTTTAGTCTTATTTTTATCAATCTTAACGCCTTTTTTATGCATGAGAAATCCCAAAAAATTACCTGCAGATACCCCAAAAGCACACTTAATAGGATTCATTTTTAAACCATGCTTTCTCATTCTCTCGAAAGCTTGTCGCAAATGATCTAAATGGAAGTCTTTTGATTCAAACTTTACCACAACATCATTTATATTGACTTGCATGAATTTTCCTATTAAATCATGAAAAATCGAATTCATAGCTCTTTGGTACGTTGCACCAGCATTTTTAAGGCCAAAGGGCATCATTACCCATTCATAAGTCCCTAATGCACAGGGACATCGAAAAGGTGTTTTCGATATATCCTCTTCAGCAATAAAGATTTGATTATACCCTGAATATCCATCTAACATACTTAAAAGTTCATTTTCTGCTGCCGAATCTATTAACATATCAGCAACCGGCATTGGATATTCATCTTTTGGGGTTGCGTTATTAAGATCTCGAAAATCAATACATACTCTTAAAGTTCCATTTTTCTTAATAATAGGTACAATATTAGAGATCCAATCTACATACCTGGCAATTCGAATAAACTTAGCTTTTAGAAGGGGCTCGATCTCTTCTTTGATCTTTGAAACAATTTCTGGAGCGAATCTTCTAGGAGCTTGTTTTACTAGTCGTTTATTTGGAAAAGTTGGAAGTTTATGCTCAACCAGCTCTGGACTCAAACCAGGCATCTCATGGTAGTCCCATGCAAAACAATCCTTATATTCTTTCAACATGTCAATTATTTTCTTCTTAAATTCACCTTCGACATTCTGACTTACAAAAGTAGGTCTTTTCTCGTCATCAGTTCCTAAGTTCACTTTTTCTAAAGGATCTTGAGCTTCCATCTTCTTGATACCTTGAGATAAAGTTCCTTTGAAACCCAAAGGGGAGTCATCATAAATACAGTCTAATCTATCAAATTCCATCCCTTGCATTTCTTGAACATATGTTTCAACTTTCTTAATCATGTTCTCAAGGTACTCCTTTCCAGAATTTTTACATCCTTCAGAAATCTCATCACCGCTTTTACTTTCTTGTTCTGATGATGTTTCCTCTTCTTCCACTACTTCCTCAATGACTATTCTTCCTTCTTGCCATTCGGCCTTAATGGCCGTTATTTTCATCATTATGTTTGATTTGTTCAATTTCGGCTTCAAAAGTCGCTTCTACCTTCTTTTCGGCCACATAGGCCAAAATTTGAGCCCAAAAGCTCGAACTTACTCTGGGTCTGACCATTCTGAAATTTTTGTGGCCTCATGTGGGCCAACATCACACTGCAAAATGAATCCAATATCTAGATTCAACCTTAAAGAGTAAGGCACTTTCGTTGGCATCAACATGTATTTATCAATTACTTCATAAGGCCTTATCTTCATCACTTTCTTTTCCATACTTCTCACATCCACAACATCTTCCTCAACATTGAAGTAATTTTATCCCCATCGACATAAATAGGCACTCCTTCTTTAGTCCACAGGCAAAGCTTTTGATGCATTGAAGATGGAACAACACCAACTCCATGAATCCATTCTCTGCCTAGCAGCAAATTGTAGTTTGCCTTTGAATCGACCACAACAAACATTGTAGGCCTCATCATGGTTTCTAGAGTCAACTCTAAACTCAAAACTCCTTCAGACTTAGATGTTTTTCCACTAAAATTAGTTATTACCATCTAGTGTGGCATCAAGTCTGCTTTAGACTTCATTAATTTCCTCATCATAATCTTTGGCATCAAATTCACTACTGCTCCTGAATCAACAAGCACTTTACCCATGCTTACACCATTGATCAAAGCTCTGATAAACAATGGTTTCATGTGTAACTGCATCTCTTCAGTAGGTCTTTCGAATACAGCAGAATCATTCTGACAAATTTGTTTGCCAATATACGAATAACATATAGGTTCATAACCTATGTTATCTTCTTCATAATCCTCATCTTCCAAGTCCTTTTCAAGTTCTTCCGCATACTCAACAGGCAAAATAGAAACTACTGCGCAGATATCATCCAGACTATCTACGAAGCTTGTTTCAAAGTTTTCTGTTAACAAATCATCTTCGTTCTCATCGAAACCTCCAGTCACTTGGAAAGATGGTTTTTTCTTCACCACTTGTGCATACGAAGGATGATTCGAATTTGCCTGAACTTGAATCACTTGTGCATTCTTTGCTTGAATTGGCTTAAGTTGTGAATTATTCTTTTCAGTCATCATGTTTTGTTTTTCCTGCTCTTCGAAAGCAGCTTTCCTCATTCTTTGTGCCCTTCTCCATTGGGTTTTTGTCATTGGTGGCCTGTTACCATAACAAGGTCGTTGCTGGAAACCTTGATAATTGTATTGAGGTTTAGGATACCCAGGACGAATCTACTTATTCGGGGGAACAGTAGAAGGTGGCACAAAAGTTCGAGGTTTCCCAGCAATATAGGAATTTGGGTATAAAGGTTGTTTTCCCTTATTCATCACATTCACTTTCTGAGGCACTTTCTCTTCTAAAATCGAACTAGATTTTGAAATCCAGCCTCCAAAAGCAGGCCCCGCCTTAACTTGTCTATTTTCATTATTTTGGCCTTTCATGGTTACTGATTGGTAGTTCCTTTTCATTTCAGAATCTTGAAATACTTTAGCTGATGATTTTTCAAGCAATGCATGGCATCTTGGACACAATTCGATTAAAGCATCCCAAACTTCTTCCTATTCAAAAATTCAATAAGTGATTCTCCACCCTTTGGAAAAACATCTCGAAATTCCTGAACATCCTCAACAACTATTTTAGTGGCTTCCTTGACAGAATTCGAATCTTCCACCTCAACCATATTAATGCTTGCAGGTTCTGCATAGTCAGCATTCACCTGGAGTGGATCAGAGTCGATTTTCATTACCATTGGTGTTTTCTCCTCAAACTTCAATCTTCCTTGCTTAATAGCTTCTTGGATAATATCCCTGAAACGAACACGGCTATTAGTCCAATGTCCATATGTATGATGATACTTACATTATTTTCGACCTCTTCTCTATTCTTGAGAAGGAATTTTATGA
Organism: Sesbania bispinosa; assembly: GCA_026901365.1. NCBI lineage: Eukaryota > Viridiplantae > Streptophyta > Magnoliopsida > Fabales > Fabaceae > Sesbania > Sesbania bispinosa. The sequence continues at coordinate 1,281,655 of QLOH01000052.1, forward strand.
TCATCACTTAGAATTATTTGCTTATCCTTAACTAATATGTCAAAGATCTGATCAGTTTTCGAGATATCAAAGCCATAAGTTTTCTTTGAAAACTTATCTTTTGATTCATTATTAGTATTACCATATGGTTTTAAAGATTGACAAACATAAGGAGGCCCTGGCTTAAGTTCTGCCACGTGAACATCATTCTCTTCCAGATCATATTCAACATCACTACCATCAGAAACTTCTAAATATGCTATCTTATCTTTTTTTAGAAATTTCTCAGGTTTCTTAAATCTTTCCTTTTCCTTCATGTTCTATTTGCCTTACTTTATCAGCCAATTGGGCCACATCCCTAAGTTGTTGATTAATTAACTTTTTATGAATCGAATAATCCAAACCACCTGCATCCATTTGAACTAATTCATATTCGGGAATCTGAGTGAAACATCTTGCTTTCATTTGTCTAACCCTGTTCAGATAGTCATCTATTGACTCATTTAATGATCTTTTAATATTGACTAAGTCCATAAGAGTAACCTTAGTTTCCCCTCTAAAGAATTGTTCATGAAAACTCCTTTCTAACTGATTCCATGTGTGGATCGAATTAGGGGAAAGGGTTGTAAACCAAGTGAAAGCATTTTTGGTTAATGAACTAGGAAAATACTTCATTTTCAATTCCTCATTATTAGCCAAAACACCCGCTTCGATTTGGTATCGAGCAATGTGTTCGACGGTTGATTCTCCTACTTCACCGGCAAACTTAGTGAATTTAGGGACTTTCCATCCCCTAGGTAATTCAGTTTGTAGAACCATTTGGGTGAAAGGAGATACCACATAGGGATGATTTGTAAATCCTACATTAAACCCATGTCTATTTAGGACTTGTTCGAAAATTCCAACAACATTTTGTTTCCCCCTAAGTTATTTGCTCTTATCCTTTCTAGGATTTCATTGGCATTTTTATTTCTATTTAAAACAACTCTAGGAGCATTTTCTTCCCTATTTTCGACTGTTATCATAGGATTTGGTACTTGATTGTTTTGATCCCCTTGATTTATTGGAGGATCATTATTAGCCACTTGTCTTACAATAGGATCTGTAGGAGCCCCAAACACATATGCAATCCTTGCCATTTGTCTAGCCAACGCATTATAATTAGTGTTAGTTGTCTGCACTAACGGATTAAATACTGTGGCAATTTGTTGTGCCAACATGTTCATCATTTCATGGTTGCTTTCATCCATTTGTTGTCTCAATGATTGCAAAGTAGAATTGGTAATGGATGAAGATGAACTTCCTACAAAAGGATTAAAAATTGGTCCACGGTTTGCAAGAGGAACAACTGTTGGACCAATTGTTGACATTGTTGGTTGGGCTATCCCAGTACTTGGGACGAAACCATAAGGTAATCCATACATTAGATTGTCATTCTGAGACATAGAAACAGTATTAGAAACAGGGATAGTAGGAACAACTTGACTTACTATTGGGTCTTTTGGCAAAGTTGTAGAGACAATCTGATCTCTATTGACACTATTATTTCCATTACCCCCTTTATTATCATTATTATTCACTGACTCATTTGTCTGGGGTCGTGGACTCCCAGAACTTGTATTCGTATCCCTATTACTGTTTCCACTTCCTACTTGCCTTGCGTTATTAACCATTTGAATAGATATTGTTCTACCACTTCTCAAACGCATGCAAGATCAATATTCAGAAAAATAATAACATACACTACTTTTGGCAATGTCGTCCCACCAGGCGTGCCAATTTCTTTGTGGTGATAAAAGTAATCTCGAAAGAGTCACTTTTAAACACTTTGATTCTAAGAACAATCTGGGGACTAGAATCTAGTCCTCTTACGGGACTCATTTTAAAAGTAGGTTTACAGTGTTCAAATTTGTAGAATTTCAAAAGATCTTGTTTCTTAAAAGTTTAAAACAAAAGGATTCAGAATTTCATCAAGCAAAACACTGATTTAAAGTTTTGGAACTTAGAAAGAATAGGATTGCAAAAAAGTAAGAACAAAAATTAAAAGAAAGAAACTGCATTAAATGTAAATTGAAGAACAAAGTAAAAGAAAAGAAAATAGAAGAAACAATATAAAAGGATTTGCATTAATGAAAAAGCGGATGGAATCACATACCAGCACTCCTTGTAACCTTTTTAGTCGCTGACAGATTGGACGTTTAGGTGTTTCAGAGATTAGTACAAATGATTTTCCAACCCCTATTGCAGGAAAAGTTCACCTATTTATAGTTTTCCATCCTAATGGCTAACTAATGTACATGTGACACATCATCAATCTACAATGTGTTGGCAGCCTGCATGGATACCACGTCTTCTGCTAACCAGAAACTGCTTTCTTTCATTTGTACTTTTACAAATGCTCTACTAAAATGTTGACATCTGTCTTGATCAATAGACTTCAGTAACTGCTGTTAACTGCTTTTCTTGTCGTTCTGTTTGCTCGAACAGATTCCTTCTTCATTCAGATATCTTCTAAGTCTTCATTCACCTTGTTTTCGATTTGTCTTTCTTGGAGAATCGAAAATCCCTTTCGATTTCTTGAACTCTCTATTTTTTGATCTTATTTACTTGTTGTAATCGAATGTATTTTCCCACTTAGTTTTTTCTGTTGGCATTTGACTCACTGAATAATTCCTTATTTCAAAGCTTGACTGTGTGCCACGTGTCAACTTCTATTTGGCTGAATCAAAGGTTACGTAGAGCACCGTCCACCGTCCATTCAACCTCATTATGAAGGTTCTTCTAATTGGACGAGTGAAGAGACTTATTTATGAACCTTCATTCTTTTTGCTCCTATAAATAGGAGCTTCATTTGGACGTTTCCTTCATCCTTTCTCATTCTTCCTTTTCTCTTCTTCTAATTCCTTCAAAATATGGAGAAGTTTATGCCTTTGGCTACTTTGTTCAACCCAATCTTAAGTGATTTCATTTTGGATAAGGTTGACGAAGTAGCCAAAGCTTTAGGCTTTTTCAACCTTCCCCACGCAGACTTCATTTCCACCCCATGCACTAGGGTTATTTAATCAAGCTAACATGATGCCTCTACCCTAGTGGCTCAATCAAAGCTTGTGGAGGAGAAGGAGGAAGAGGTCTGGAAGGCAGGAGTCAAGTACATCTTGTAGTTCAGGATAGTTTCTTTTCTAATATTTAGAACACATATGATAGTTTCTTTTCTAATATGTACTTTCAATGTATTCGAACTCTATGTAATTCGAACTTGGATTATGAATAAATAAAAGAACTAACCTTTCTCTTCTTGATATTTGAAATCCTTTGACTTCGAATTTACTCTGTCTTCCTTTTTCGAGTTTAAAGAATTTTCTCCTATATCAAGTTACTTTAATCAAGGACTCTTAACCATTCGAGTTCATCAATAAATTCGACTTTTGAACTTCTATTCTTTTTTGTAAACTCGAAAATATTGACTCATCTAAAACTTAGTTTATCTTTTAACGTCTTTTAAAAGAAACATCTTTGAACAAAAACAAGATTGATCATTCTAGCTTTGCAGAAGGCTTAAAACTTTGTGAAATTCGAATATCAACACATTCTTGGTGACATTGAAAAGGGAGGGGAGTTTGATATATCAATGATGGGTGAATAAAGCTTCTTTCTTGGACTGCAAGTTAAGCAGATGGAGAAGCGAATTTTCCTACACCAATCAAAATACACTAAATAGCTCATTAAGAAATTTGAAATGGAAAATTGCAAAAGCTCAAACATTCCTATGGGATCAAATTGCTACTTAGATGCAGATGCTCAAGGAAAATCTGTAGATGTTACCAAATATAGAGGGATGATAGGTTCACTTTTGTACTTAACTTCAAGTATACCTAACATCATGTTTAGTGTGTGTTTGTGTGCTAGGTATCAAACAGCACCAAAGGAATCACACCTGAATGTTGTCAAAAGAATTTTCAAATATCTCAAGGAAACTCTAGACGTTGGTCTTTGGTATCCTAAAGGTACAAATCCTACACTTGTTGGTTATTCTGACTCTGATTTTGCAGGTTGCAAGTTAGACATAAAAAGTACAAGTGGCACATGTCATTTGTTTGGAAATAGTCTAGTATCATGGCACAGCTGAGGCAGAATACATTGTAGCTGGAAGTTGTTGTGCTCAATCATTATGGCTCAAACAACAATTACATGACTTCGGAGTAAAGATGGGCAACATACCATTATATTGTGACAACACAAGTGCAATCAATTTGACAAAGAATCTAATCTTGCACTCAAGAACAAAGCATATTGAAATTTGTCATCACTTCATAAGAGATCATGTGGAGAAAGGAGATTGCGTTATACAATTTGTTGACACAGAATCTCAGCTAGCAGATATATTTACTAAACCATTGCCAAGAGATAGGTTCTACAAGCTAAGAAGAGAACTTGGTATACTTAGTGAGTATGATCTTAACTAATCTATAATTCTTTGTTTACTAATTTAAATTTGTGTGAAATTGTGTGTATGATTGTGCATTTCATTCATTAGAAGCATAACATCATGAAAAATTTTCATTAAAATCCATTTTTCAAGCATATTAGAAAGAGGATAATCGATTACCTGCATAAGTAATCTACTAAACCAGGAAGTTTGTGTTTCAGCAGAAACACAAACTCACTGTGTTAATCGATTACCTACATGAGTTAATCGATTACCTTGCTGGAAGGAATAATCACCTTGCATCTGTGACTGTGTTAATCAATTACCGTCTTCTTGTAATCGATTACCTGCGACTCAGAAGCGTCCCACTCACTTTCAGAGACGCCAATGATGAGATTAATTTAAACCTTCCCTCTTCACTTCAATCTCACTTCTTGAAACCCTAAGTGAAAATCCTCCTCTAAAATCCTTCACATCCTCACCAATTTCTCAATCAATCACTTCCTCTCAACTACTTCCACAATCAACAATGGTATAATCAAGCAGGAACAAGGGCAAACGCGTGAAGCACACCGCAAGTGGAAAGGAATTTCGTCCTCCCAAGCTTACTCCAGTAAGAAAGCCTGGATCCTCAAAACTCCCTGCTTAAGAATCACCACCAAGAGCATTGAACTACACTCACCCATGGTTCTCCACTGAGCAACAAGCTACTGTCTACTTCAGTTTCTTCGCAGGAAAGGAAATAATCTCTCCAAAGGTTCTTTCTTTTTCTTGGCTTTTTAGAAATGGATTTAGTTTTCAAGAAGATTTGGAGTCTCAGGGTCTTAGCAAATTTGTTCAATTGAAAGGAAAATATTACCCTGATTTAGTTAAGGTATTTTACTCAAATCTTTATTATGATGAAGAAGGTAATCTATTTTCTTAAGTAAAGAGAACAAAGATTTGGATGAATGAGTCAATTTTTAGGGATAATGGTGGAATCACTACTGATGGAATCAAAATTAACATTGATTATTTTAATAGACATGAAATTGAATACAATAAGCTTCAATTGTACAAGTATGTAATGATTGGACCCATTTATGATTTGTGAATAGTGAAAAAGTAAGGAGCCGTTTGAGGTGGTTGCGAGTCTTTAGCTTTTAGTTTTTAAAAAATTTTAGGCTTAATTACATTTTTGGTCCCCCTATTATCATCAATCCGCGATTTTGGTCCCTCTACTTTTTTTTTGCGATTTTGATCCTCATATTATTCCAAATTCGCGATTTTGGTCCCTCTAACACATAGATTTTGAAAATAGGGGACTGAGATTTTGAACTAAATCGCGAATTTGGAATAATATGGGGACCAAAATCGCGAAAAAAAAAGTAGGGGGACCAAAATCGCGGATTGATGATAATAGGGGGACCAAAAGTGCAATTAAGCCAAAATTTTAACCAAATTTTTTATAACTCAAAACTAAAAATTAAAAACTCCTTTTTGTGGTTTTCAAAAATGACTACAAAAAGTATTTTTTAGTTTTCAGTTGTAAAACTTAGTTTAAAATTTTTTAAAACAGAAAACAGAAAACTCGCAACTACTCTAAAGGGGCCTAAGGTGTTGGATTATAGATGAGATGCGCTTAATAAAAACTTATTGATATGTACTGCTGGGACCCATTTAAAATATGTGAATAGTGAGCAATGGAGTGCTTGGATAAATATGGTCTTAAATTATTTTAAAACTATTTAAGCACTCAAATTTTGACCTCCTTTTATAAATAAAAAAGTGCAAAAGGCTGGCTTTGCTTTTCATGTATTGAACAAAAAGTGCTTTAGTAAAATTGGTTGGTCTATTTTGTACCGAAAAGAAAATATAAATCGAATATATACGGTGCTTTGGATGCAGATAAGTAATAAGTTTAGGGAAATTAGACCTCCACCCAGTAATGGCGTATCTTCCCGCCAGGTATTCTTGGTATATCAGTTACCAGTACTCCAACTTGCTACTTGTTGGTGTTTGAAATGTAACAGTAGATTTGACCATCAAATTTGGTTTTCTATAGAAAAAAAAAAAAAGAGAAAACAGCTGTATTTTTTAAAAATTATAAACTAAATAATAAAAAATACAGATCATATATTAAAGTGATTAAAAAGGAAAAAATGTTAATGTCAATAGCAAGATTGCCTCATGTGAATCTGTGATGAATACCTGTGGTTCGTAACTTTTATTATCCAATCCATAACTTTTATTATTCAATTTATAATGTTTAACCTCAAATCTCTAAATTCTTTAGAAAAATTAATCTAATATTTTCTTTTTTAAAAAAAATTATTATTTTATTAATGGTTTTGTTGGGTTGAAAGAATAAAAACATGATTCTCAACCTAATTTATTTGGGTTGGTCCGTATAAAACCCACCCCAATCCGACTACCCAATCAAACCCATTTTTTTAATTGGGTTGGGTTGGATTGGTAGGGTTCGTTAGGTTACCAAACCCATGACACCCCTACAAATTGGGTCTTAGTCTTTTGTGTTAAGTGTCTGAAATTTTTGTTTATTCTTTATGTTTGAATAATTTTTTTACTTAATGCCTTTATTGTTGGTTTGTTTTTTAAATTTTAATTGTGTTTATTGTATCAAATGTGTTTTTTTACTTAATCATTCTAATTTTTTTTTTAATTTTTCGTTAGACTAATGGTTGGTTAATGTTTTATCTAAGCATTGTGATTATTATTGCTTTACATGTTACTTTACTATCTATTAAAAATTAAAAATAAAGGAGTTACAATCCAATGACTTTTTAATATTATTTTAAAAATAAAAAAAATTGTATAATTTTTTATCATTACAAAAATTTAAAATTTTTCTTATCCAATGTTATTCATGTGATTTGAATTTCTCCCAATCCTAATTTTATGACATTTTTCTTAATTTTTAAATAGGAAAAAATATGTTTTTCGTTCTTGTAGTTTCGGTCAACTTTAATCTTCGTACCTGTATTTTAAATAATGTATTTTTTTGTCCCTAAACTTTGTAAACCCCCAAATTGTGGTCTCTGCCGTTAGTGAGACCCGTTAACATGATGAGCTGGCTAACAGAAGTTACATGTCAATCTCAATAGTGAGTCACAAATAACTGACTCATCTAATTAACATTTTTTTATTAATTTTTAATTATTAAAATAACCTTAATTACTAAATTAGGGGTTTCACCTTGGCAATTTTGCCAAATAAAAAAACATAATTTAGTAATTAGGGTTATTTTAATGATTAAAAGAATTAATAAAAAAAAAGATCAATTAGATAAGTCAATTATTTGGGACCCACTATAGATGATGACATGTAACTTCTGTTACCAAGCTCATTAGAGCATCTTTATCTCAGCAACTCATCAAAGTTTCTTAAACCAATATTTTATAATTCTTCACACTTTATCATATTATTATATTATTTTAATTACTTTAAGCAGCTCATTCACTTTTTATCTCCAACCCAGCAACTCTAAAAAAAATTTTAATGGACCCCACAACCTACCCCACACTTATATATTTTACCGTTAGTTATTATAAATAATTAATATAATATTATTTTTTAAAAAAAAAACCTGCAGCAACCCGCTTTTGCGGGTGCCGCAGGTAACATCGACTTTTTTTACCTTCCCTCAAATCAAATCTCTCCATCGCTGAGATACTTTGTGCCTTCGATGCTAAACTGACAGCACCGCATCAAACAATAGCGATGGAGCTGCTCTTAGGTTAACAGATCTCATTAACGGCCAGGGACCATGGATTGAGGGTTTAGAAAGTTCTTGGAAAAAAAAGATTTGAAATACATGGACGAATACCAAAGTCGACCGAAACTATAGAGACGAAAAACATATTTTTCCCTTTTAGATATTTTAATTTAAATTTTAAAACACATAATCTTTTTTATACTTGATTATTTTAGTTATTTTAAGAGTTTAATTAGTATACACTAACAGTGTAAAAAAGTTTTACATGATCATCCAATAATGTATTGTCACGTCATCTAATAAATAAGACACCTCATATGTTATTAAAATCAGTAAATAATATGGTAGCACATAATTAGATAACAGTGTAACAGTATATATTCATTAAGTCCTTATTTTAAACATATCAACAAAATTTGAATTTTATCACACGCATTGCAAGGGTGGTTAAAATACAAGTGTCATGTTAATTGTCTTTCTCACGTTTTTTTTTCCCCATTGGTTTGCTTTCTAAATCCTTTTATTTTCTTTTATTTGTTCTTATTTTACCAAAAACATGTTTTCACTTTTTTTTTCTAAATTTTGAATCAAGGAACCCAATTTTTTAGGGAGAAATGTTAGTTGTACAACATATACAACATACAACATAGAGAGAGGAAGAGAAAAAAGAAAAAAAAAGAGAGAAATATGAGATGTGACGAAAAGAAATAGAGAAAAATATGGTATATGAGTTGTTGTATGACTTTTATTGTATGAATATGATATCTCTTTTTTATATAAAAATTTATATCCATAAAATATAAAAAGTTTAATGTGTTTATTATAAAATTAGTAAACTATGTGTTTAGTGCTCTAAATATTTCACCAACTTGTACGAACTTCCGACAATTTTTTTGTTCAAAAAATTACCTGCAATTAACTGCATCATTTAAAATGCAGCCCAATTTAAAATGTATGTACTCATATCCGCATTTTTAAAAAAAAAAAAAAAGCTTGTACCCATGTATGTATTTGTGTGTGCAATATAACTTTAATGCTCGTACGTCCCGCAGGGCCATATCTAGGAATTTCGGGTCTTTAGGTAAAAATTAAGACAGGGGCCCATGTTAATATAGACCAATAATTTTTCGTTATTTTTCTGGCTTTTTGAGCTGTAAAATTATTTATTAAGGTTTTATAATCAAGTAATTCTAACATTTCACTCTCAATAACCTATTCAATCTATCTTGTAGCACGATTGATCTTAAATATGATTTAATCAATTTTAATTTTGAAAGTCTTCTTTCAGGGGTCGCGAAAGTTACAGGTAATGTTAATAATATTCTATAAGCAATGCATGTATTTGGAAAAGAACATAATCTTTTTATATAGTTCAATCTTTTTAATGGTGTGTTAATTTTATTTCTTAGAATTTCTTTTAATAATTTTAATTCTGAAAACAAATCAAGACCATCGATATCACAATGGTCCTAAAAACTCAATCTTTTCAAGATTGATACAATATTTTTTCAATTAATCATCCCCTCAAGTTTTAAATTTATTTTTTTGGTCAAGCTTTTAAATTTATTTGAATCAAATAAAAAACAAACATGTTTTCATATTCTGAAAATTGTTCAAATCGACTCTCAATAGAATAAATAGACTGATCTAATATATACAAAAAATAATCAGTGCAAAACGAATCTTCATCAGAATGAGCTATCTTATCATTAATAGTGCCATCAAAATGTTTTTTTCCTATGAGTCTTATGTTTTTCCATTGAACTTGGGCTCTATATTCATTTCAATAATCGTACAAGTAGCCAATATATCATAGGTTCAACAATACTATTGATACAAGGAAATTCACTGTTGAGTATTGAGTAACTTTTCATTTGCAAAATATAATAAATGGGATGTGGACTTTTAAGTAAGAAAAAAGAGATATAAAGAATGTAAGATTTGGGGCCTTATAAAATATTGGGCCCTATCTCAAACATTATTAATTTTTTTTAAAAAAAATTATATCAATAATACTACTATTAAAAAAACAGGGGGTCTTATAAATTTAGGGGCTCTAGGCAATAGCCTTAATTGCCTTGTTGAATGTTCGGCCCTGACGTCCCGGTACCCGCTAGTCATCTATATGTTAATACACGTGTTCGTTACTCGCAATTTAGTTAAGTGAAAAAAGTAATAACTCATCAAAAATATATTAGTTAAGGAAAATTACAACTCAATTGAAAAATCACTCCAAAATCATCCAAATATAAGTATTAAATATTTTTTTGGATAAGCAAAATTTCATTGAATAGAGCACTAGGGGTGCTCAAACCCAATACAGAACAAAAGAATAAAAGTAATGTACAAGACACCAAAAATGAAAACCAAGGTCATAATCTTATGAAGTAAACCACCAATGAGGAAACTAATCCCCTGATAGGCAAGAAAATGTAAGGGGGATTGAACACATGTTGGATTAGATGCACACCTAAAAAGAGCTCCAAACAGTAGAACATATACCATCACCAATTACTTGAAAAAATCCATCAAAACAGCAAAGCACCGCCCAGAGATCAATCAACATTTTAATGTGACAATTAAAGAACGGCAAACAATCAGCAAGGCTCCATACCAGAGTTGATACAGACAGTAGGTGCTCCTAACCAAGAAGAGCACTGATAGTGAAAACTGTGATCCTTGCTTTGAGCCACTTCCATGAACGCAATTTTATTAGATCGAATAAATCTGAAGGAGGTAGAATATTATTTGAAAAAACAACCTCATTTCTAGCCAGCCATAAACTCCAAAGGACAGATAGCCAGATTACTGCCCACCTATACTGATCTTTATAACTATAATTAAGAAGTCCAAAGAACTACTCAAAATGCGAGAAAAGAATTATGAAATATAGAATGCAACCCACACCAATCCAAACAAAGCATCCACATGTGTAAGCATAAGAGCACTCAAAGAAAATATGTTGTGAAGTTTCCATTCCGTGTCCACACCACAAACACCCAACACCAGAAAGTTGTAAAATATTCCTCTTCACTAAGTTAAGTTTTGTAGGAATCCTATCCAACATCACCCTCCATGCAAAACAAGAAACCTTTGAAGGCACCAACTTACACCAGATAAACTTATGCATAGGTATATTTGCATAAATTGTATCATTAACAATGACATGATAAGCTGAATGAATTGAATAAAGACCTTCTGGGTCAACTTTCCAATGCCAAGAGTCCTCAGTCCTGTCATGAACCTGAATCATAGATAAATTAGCAAAAGCAAAGATAGTTGTGCCAACTCCCATTGAGTGAAGACATCGTCGTCTCTAAAAACATGGTCGTCGCTACGTGTAATTGTTTTTTTTTTTAATTTTTTATCTAGCGACAGCCTTAGTGACGGCCAAGGCCGTCGCTACAGATAATTTTTTTATAAATTAAATTTATTATTATTTATTTTATTTTAATATTTAGGGTTTATTATTTATTAATTTTAAAATTATAAAAACGATACTAAATACTATATGAACACATCGACAGAAGAAAACATATATATATATATATAAATATAATATATATACATAATTTATTCAAACGCAATACAATAAAACTATAAAAAAAACCATAATGAAAAAAAAAATCAATGGCGGTGGCGACGCTGGTTCGGCTCCTCATCATCATCCAACGCTTGGTCATCTAGGGCGACATCGTAGTTGGGGTGCGGCTGAGCCTGAGCTTTAGCTACAGCCTGAGCCTCCATCAACTGCAGCATCTGTCGTCAGAGTCGTCCTAACTCATCCTCCAGCTCTGCAGCCTTCGCTATAGCCTGGCGAGACTCTTGCCTTGCTTCATTTACTTCCTGGCGCAGTGCCTCCTCAATTGAATGTCGTGACCCGGACCCGTCAGTACTCCCGCTGGTGTGAGCCCGAGACTCCTGAGTGGGGCTTTTCACACATGGACGAATGTTGGAGGCCAAGTCCCCGGTGCCATAACAACGGCCTCGGGTCTTACGACCCGCAACATCCCTCCAGATCTCCAGCTTGGTGGAGGCATCAGTCATGGAGGTGTCCCCCATCTGTGACTCCACCTCCCTCAGGCGGTCCTTGTAATTTGTCTGTTCAGGTAAAAGTAAAATTAGTTAGTTATATATTCAATTGCATAAATATGAAATTATATAAAAAAACACTGATAAAAAACACTTACATAGATGGATCGCGCTTGGTCATCTACCCAGCCACCACCCTTTTTTACATGGGTGGCAACAAAGAACTCATCGAGCTCGACCTCCCGCCCAAGCTGTCGAGCCTACACAGAAAAATTACACAAATTAATTATTTTAACAACAAATAGAAACATAATACATAAGAGTGTTTGTTTATACATACCATATCCAACGCCACCTCATGGTTGGGCCTGCGGCCCGTGGTGTGGACTGCCCCCGCGTTTAGAAGCCCGGTTGCTCTTGTTACGAGCGAACTTCCCCTTGAATTCCGCAGTGTCCCAGTAGGCCAAAAGACCCTCCAACCTCCTCACCACACCACATGGCCCTCTTCCTAGCCTTGTTCATCATATCTCGAAGGCGACGAGTAACCCTCTGCTCGTACACCTTCTTGATTTGGGCCTCATGAGAAGGGTCCCAAGTAACTCGGCTCTGCAAAATAAAAATAGGGTAAGTTATGACAAATTGACATATCTTACGAAAAAATTTAAAGTGTATAGGGTTTATAATTACCGTGAAATCTTCCCACCACCTGTCCCATGCATCCTTCGAGGTGACCTCCCAAAGGTAGTGAGGACCCCGGAACTGCGAATGGATCGCATGACCAATGGTTGCGATACGTGGGCTGTTAGGAACCCAACTGCAAAATAAAATATTCAATATTAACAGTTAAAACAATTAAAATGTTATATTAATATCAATTCTAAAGAAGGAAAAAAGATAAACAAACTCACCCCTTGCCAAATAGTCTGATAATAGCCCGACCTTGAGTGTCTACCTCATGAGGTCGGCTTGAGCTGGCACCCTGGAACCGAGCTGACTCCCCATCAGACTCATGGTCAACATCCCCATCCATCTGATCCTGAGCGTTGTCAGCGTTTAGCTCGGGCACAGCGTCCTCCTCCACTCGAGGCATCTGAACTAATCCCGGTGTCGGGATGAACCTCATACCATCGAACTGTGGAGCAGAAGGTAGAGGGGAGGAAGATGAAGAAGACTGGATGGAGGCCGCCGGAGCCGCTGAAATAGATGGATACTCCGACATTTGATAAGAGTGAAAGGTTGACCCTCTCCTGCATCGCGCGAGCTGCCTGTGCACGTAGCTCGCCCTGAGGGGTGGACCTCCATCTACTCGGTGTGATCTTCTCTCCACCTCTACCACGCATCCTAGGCACTAATGACTATAGGCATTATATAAAAATTAAATAATTATATGAATTAAAATTACTAATTACTAATTACTAATTACTAATATACTAATAAATTAAATAATTACTAATTACTATAGACATTATATAAAAATTAAATAATTATATAAATTAAAATTACTAATATATTACTCCCTCCGGTCCTATTTATAAGACAAAGTTTGACACTTTTCAATGGTCCTATTTATAAGACAAAGTACACAAATCTAGAAGCATTTATTATTTTTTCTCATGTTTGTCCTTGTTGACCATTAAATGTTTCAAGGTGACACAATTATCATGGTAGTGACATTTAATTTTAAATAGGGGTAAACTTGTAATCTTATAGACTAATTTCTTGAAAATCAACGCATTGATTACTTTTCTTAATATGTGTGTTTTTGTCTGAATTGTCTTATAAATAGGACCGGAGGGAGTAATAAATTAAATAATTACTAATATACTAGTTACTAATTACTAATATACTAATAAAACTAGTAAAACTAATTACTAATATATAAATTAAATAATTATTAATTACTAATTACTAATATACTAATAAAACTAATAAACAAGATACCTACTAAAGCAATGTTTAAAACTACTAACCTAATTCCTATATCACATTAATAAACTAATAAAACAAATAAACTATTAATCACAAATAAATTAATTAAAACTATAAAACTTACTTGTTGTGACCCTGCTGAAGGAACGAATAGGGAATGAGCTCTAAAGTTACCTACAGGTAACTATTTCGATTTCTGATCGGTTTAAACGTTCCTAAGAAGAAGAGGAACTTTTTAAGCGGTGAGTTTTTTGAAATAACAAGACAGAGGAACAGAAACAAAGGGGTGGTCGTATGGGAGAAAAAGGGAGGAAGGAGGAAAAGGATGTTGAAAATGGAGGAAGAGGGGAGGGGGAAGAGTTTTAGACGCATACATGTTTTAACGCAGGTCGTCGCTACGTTAAAAATTAATCAGCGCGCGCCAACTTTAAATTTCATTTTTAATATAGCGACGGCCAACCGTCGCTACGACCATCGCTACATTTAATTTTAATTTTTTTTCAGAAACAAATAAAAATTTTTTATTATAACGACAGCTTGACCGTCACTAAGTATTAAATGCACTAAACAGTGCATTTATTGCTTTAGCGATGCCTTCTAGCCGTCTCTAAAATCCGTCGCTAAAATACAAATTTCTTGTAGTGCTCTTCTCTCTTTCCTCCCTCCCCCACTCTTCTCCACCCCACCCCCTTTCCTTCTCTCCTTCCCACTCCCCCTCCCCTTTCCCTTTTCTCCTTCCCAGTTTCCATTCCCACTCCTCCTCCCTCGCCCTCATCCACTTCTTTGTTTCAATTGTTTGTAACAAAATAAAAAGGGGAGTTATTGATTGTAAATGATTAAAAAAGGAATGAGATTTTGGGAGAGAAAAAAATAGAGAAAGAGGGATTGAATACCAACTACGGACGCGGTCGTCCGTAAGTCCTTTTTTTATTGGCGTTCGGACACAGTTGTCCGGGAATCAATTTCGGACAACTATATCCGTAAACCATTTTTTAAAAAATTGGCTTACAGATTGTGTGGGATTTATTCTTGATACTTGTGTCCGTAAACTAATTTTTTTTTGGAAAAAATGCTGATGGACACCATATATTAATTAACTAAAGGGCAGTTTTGGATTTCATAATTTTTCAAAAAAAGGGGGTGGAATAGTAAAAATCCAGGTGGGAAAAGCAATGACCCAATATTGAATCCATTTAATTGTATTCTTTTATTATAAAAAGTACTGGCCATGGTTGCACTGCCCCTATGCTATTACCATGGTGTTCAACTGTTCATCAACAGTTTGATTGAATGGCAAATGGGCCGAATTAAAATTTAACAACTATCTTTTTGTGCCCAAAAAAAGAAAAAACATATACATGTTTTACGGGTTGAAACATTCATTGTTTGAGCTTGGCTCATGGGTACAAAATTTTAATAAGAATGGTTGTAGTCCAATAATGACATACAGCCAAACCCATTGAAAATTCTTGGAATGCAAACCCATTGAATCATAAAGTCAGGAGAATTTATATAAAATCCTGAGCAGTGTACCTAACTGTAAGACAAGCAATGGATTCTGTCGTTTGAGGGTTAATTGTCTTCAATTGTTTTAAAGTAAACAGGGAGAATGAATAATATATAGAAAAATTAAGATTTTATTTTTCTTTAATAGCAATGCAATACAAAATGAAAAGAAAAATGTAAAAGACATATTAATATATATATAATATGATTTGATTAAACTGTGGCTTCTTGTGTAGTGCTTATGTGTGCATTAGCTTTTGGCTTTTGCTTTATGATGGGAGGATTTCCAGGCCGGCCTTTAGGCCTCCTGTTACCCTACCTTAAATTTTTTATATAAATATTAAAATTAAGGGTAAAATATATTTGTAATTTTTATAAAATTAAATAAATTTGATTTTAGTTCTCATAACTTAAAATTGATGTGTTGAGTCTCTCTCTTTTTAAAATCATATCAAATTAGTTTTTTATTATGTGTGTTTTTAATCTCCAGCATTTCGATGTATTTTTAGTCCCTAACGATAGGGATGCTAAGAACTAATTGAGGCGATTTTAAGAAAATAGAAACTCAACCACATTGGTTTTAAATTTTGAGAACCAAATCCAATTATGCTTAAATTTATAAGGATTAAAATATATTTTACCCAAAATTTAATAAAATCTTTATATCAAATATAAAAATATTATTAATTATTAATTAATAGATAATAATTAAAAATATTTTTTTGTTATAATTTATTTTAATTTAATATAAGTTTCTTTTATAAAAAAAGACTCTTATTTTTTAAAAAAATTTGTATGTCATTTACGGTCTTTTATTTATTAAAATTAGGCATACTTGCTTTAGGCCTACATATAGAGTAAATTAGCAAATTGGTCCATGACTTTTTTAGGGGCATGCAGTTTAGTCCCTATGAAATAAAAAACCCCAATATAGTCCTGCCTTCTTGCTTTTTCTTTCACTATAGTCCAACTATGTGTTTCCCATTAATTTTTTTATGATGTGTCACGTTTCGTGACACTATATCATACTATTTGGCATCGGGGCACAAAAATAACGTCATTGGAGTTGAGACCTTCCAATGAAAAGGAGGAAGAAGAGAGAAAAATGGAAAATAGGAAAGCACACAACGATTGGAGTTGAAGCATTTAAAGCTATAAATTTGACAAAACCACATCATTTTTGTGCCATAGTGGACACTATAGTGACAAACAGTGAGACAAAATATCATTAAATGTGACACGTAGTAAAAAAATTAACGGGAAACACATAGTTGGACTATAGTGAAAGAAAAAAAAAAATAAAAAGTCAATGACTATATTGGGGTCTTCTATTTCTTAGGGACTAAACTACATTACTTTAAAAAAGTCAAAGACCAATTTGCTAATTTACTCCCTATTTTCGACCCTGGGATTTCACTTACTATATAGTTATTCTATCAATCGCAAGTCGAACTTGTTATGACTTAAATTGAACTCCTTTATGTAGTATACACAAGTTCTAATCAACTTACCCACCCCACTACACTCCAATAAGTTAGTTGAAACTTTTATTTCTTCCCACATGGTTGCACTATTTTTCATTTTTTTACCAATCTCGATATCATATTTTTGTGTTATGTTGTGAGGCTTTCAAAACGATTATTAAAGAGTGGGTATTTCCAATGGAACCCCCAAAAGCTAACAAATGCAGGGAACTTCACTGTGGTAAAGGAGTGAAGAAATAGTATAGACAAAACCCCTATTCCCCCAACTTGCCACTGCCAACTCATGATCCTTGCCGGCAATTTTGGTTCCTCTAGAATAAGCACATTTTCGTGTGAGAATTTAATGTGAAATGACCTGTCGTATTGTGGGAAGGAGAAGCACATTAATGCACATGGAATTATCAAGCCAAAAAATGGTAGTACTACTAGTATTAGTACTAGTAGTAAAGGAAAATTAGACCATGTATTGGGAAATGTATTCTTCATATAGTTTGAGGGAAAGGATTTCGTCAAGTATATATAAATATTAATTCATTCCTCCCATTGACCACATCTAAGCTCCATTCCCCAAAATCTCCAACTTTCCCTTTCATTGACACATAACCATTCAATTTTGGTAGCTTTCCATTTCATGGGAATTGAATTTTGATAGTGAAGTTACATGCTGCAATGAATAGGGAAGTGATAAAGATAAAAATGGAAGATCTTGACTTAAATACATGAATAAAGTAGTGCTTACTATATGTTTGGTCTATATTTTAAATTACCAAATCATGTTTGAGACCCAAAAAAATAGTTTTTGCTGAAATGATTATTTGAAACTCCTAATTGTATTATATAATCTAAACATGTAAATGGGAGGTTTATTAAGAAGTTCCTATTATATATATGTAAAGATAGAAAAAGAATCGAGTACTCAAGCTTTATTGAAAAGGGGGTCCACAAAGACCCCACCGATGATTGCATGCAATTTCTCTGAAATTCACTTCTTCCAACCTAACGGTCAAATTTTTTGTTGGCCATAGATAGATATAAAGCTACCCTCTTTTCAAGTATCCTGAACACAAGTAAGGTATGTTTCCAATACAAGATATAATGATAGCTCAACTCATCACAGACCCATTTCAGCA
Source organism: Sesbania bispinosa (assembly GCA_026901365.1). Taxonomy (NCBI): domain Eukaryota; kingdom Viridiplantae; phylum Streptophyta; class Magnoliopsida; order Fabales; family Fabaceae; genus Sesbania; species Sesbania bispinosa. Next base: position 1,299,856 of record QLOH01000052.1, read on the forward strand.
AAACCATCCCCTTATTATAGGTTTGTCTTTGTACTACACGTTTAAAAAAATAAATTGAAATTTTTTAAGAGCTGTGTTACACATACATTAACATAGTGCTAACACTATTTTTACCACTGCGTCACAGAAGCTCAATAAAAAAAATAGAAAGAATGAATGCGGGAGTTTATGCACAGGAGTGGTGTGGTAAAAACAGTGTTAGCAGTGTTTTTATGTATGTGTAACATTACTTATTTTTTAAAGAAAAAAAAAGTGTTCTTTCAATTCCACTTTGTCATGCAAAAGATCCTCTTTCGTTAATTATTAACCTTTGTTTTTTCTTTTTTTCTCTCTCTCTCTCACGCACCGTGACTGACAGAGGGAAAGTGAGAGATTGAGGCTTGACATGTTCAAAGATTGGTTTTATATGCTTGTATTGTGGAGGCGATAAATGAGATTCCCAAACAAAGAAAACAAAGCAAGTGTGTGTGTGAGAGAGAAAGTAGGAGATTCTCATAATGCGAGAATTAGAAGGGTGTGGAGATCACATGTAGAATAACAAGAACTTTAGGTTGAATGGAGAAAAAGAGAAAAAGGATATATTAAAGAAACTATTTTCACAAGTCAAGATGCAAACCATTTTTCCCTTAAAAGAGGGGCAAGCACAAACACACATGATCCCCCTAATATCCATTCCTCCACTAAAGCAATTAATCAAACAAAATGTAGTTGTTTCATGACCCCTCTTTTTTTTTTTTCCTCTCTCCCCTAACTTTTACTTACTTTTCTCTTGTTTTTTCTTCATTCTTTTTCATATTCATTTCTTTGGTGGTTAAAATAAAGTAGGGTCAATATGGTTGGGGGTATATATGAGCAATAATGGAGCTATGGAATGAAAGAGAAATATGAAGAGAGTTGACGAGGGGAATCAAACCTAGCAGCTACTTCTCATCTACTCATCTTGCAATGACTCCTTTCTCCATCTAATTCTTCATTTCACTTTTTCAAGATTGGCAATTGTTTAAACCCTCAAATTCTTTGGCTAATTAATTGGGTTAATTTGAATGTTCTCTTTACTTTCCGTCTTATTTATTGCCTTGGGCCATACTTCAGAAAGAAAGTAAAAAAAGAAAAAAAAAACGTTATATAGTTTTGAAGTCATGGAAAAGATGGCCCCCCATATGCAATAATAATTTGCCTTTTCTCTATATCAAGATCCTGATGTAATAATTCATGTTACTTCATCATCACGTCCTATTTATTTCCATTGTTGATAATAATATAATTTACCAAAGTAATGAGCCTAGCTTTTTTATATACCCTTAATTTTTATCACTGGATCAGTTAATAAAGAGTTGTTCCAGTTTAATCAGTGGTCTTGAGTTCGAGTCTTGGGTATACAGCTGTTTAAATATTCGGAGGGAGAGCTTTATCGTCCATAGAAGTCCTACCCGATTAAACAAGATTACCTCTCGTGAATGATATATGTGGTATTGCAAAAAAAAATGGAAAAATATGCTAATGAGAGTGTCATAAGGGCATTTATTAAAAAATCAAACATAAATTTTTTTTATTAGAGTGTTTAAAATTTAATGTTATACACTCGTGGATTCTTAACTAAGGCACTGCACTCATTAGCCGTACCAAAAAATACTAGTATACCCATAATTTATAATCTGACATTAACGCCAAATTTAAAGTCACATTAAGCAATCGGAAATACCGAGGCCAATTTGCCATACATGAATATTAATGCCTTGGTTTCTCTGTCTGTACGGCTTGCCTGCCTCATGCAGCTAACTAAATTAGTACTTTATGCTAAACGTAATTATCTATTAAATTAATACATAGCCTTACCCTTGTGACTTTATGTTAAACATTTTTAATAATGTCCTGTTATTATAATGTTAAGCCTCCTCAATTGATCCGTAGGGAAGGGTGCTAATTAAAATTTGCATGTAAAACTAACAACGCAACTTGGGGAATCCTTGGTTGGCACTGCCATTAGATTTTGATTTTGCTTTGTACTACTTTTTTAATTTTTCACGGATCAATGATATTGATTTAGGAGTTAAATTTTGGCTCTCTTAGTTGGCACTTGCTTTCGAGACTCATGTATGTGTTATTTTTTGTCCCCTAAAGGCAAGATAGTATGTCCAAGATTGCTTAAAGTTAAAAACATGCAACGAAAAAAAAAAATATCTACAACAACATCGTATGGTCTTATTTTGTTCATTATGCAGTAAATTGAATATAATTGCAGCCCCTATTGTCCTTGTGCCACCAATAATAAATAATAATCATAATAATAGCATATGCAGGATCAACTTTTTTAGGAAAGCTACATCTAGTACATGCCTCGTTGTGATGATATTGTCCAAGTAATGAGAGAAACCTAAACAATTAATAAGGTGTGTTTACGTGCTAAAACTGCACCAGCATATGTGTGCTAAATTAATGACATTGCACGTCTAGAATTGAAAGCAAGATCTGTTCCAAAGTGGCCATAAAGTTTGTTGAAATCTCATATTGACATTCTAGCAAAAAAAATAATCACACGTTGAGATGAAGAGAAATGGTCAATTTAATACATTAATTTCAACAATTAAAGTCGTATGTTGATTTTTTTTATACCATTATTGATATTTATTTATTTTTGTCCTGATAACTATTGTAGTTAAAAATTGAAAAAATAAAAGGTTTAATTAGATGACGACATTTATTGTATTTATATTAAAATTAAAGGATTTAATAGATATGGATTATCAGTATAATTTTTTTTACATTATTATTTAATTATTTATTGTCACATCATTTAATGAGTTTAATAATATAAAAGATTTCATATTCATTAAATGATGTGATAAGACATCATATATTAAATGATAAGTTTAATTATTATACACTGTCAATGTAAAAAAATTACATTAATATTCAATTATGTATTGTCACATCATTTAATGAATATATATAACATCTTATGTATTCTTAAACTCATTAAATAATATGTTAATACATTATTGCATGATCGTGTAAAACTTTGTTACACTGATATGATATTGTTATTAAATTCTTGAACGTCAATGCAACACTTTTTATACTGATAATATATACTCATTAACCTCAATAATAAAATAATTCACATTGCAATTAAAAAAATTGTATTTTTAATTTTGTTAACCAATATTCTAAGGCATTTGTTAGCATGTCTCTTATCTTTCTATACATTTTGTATTCATGTACATCCATTGTGTATTTGTGTTTTTATTATTTTTTGTGTTAAATGAAAACATATATGTATTTAATATTTTAAACATATATAGAATATTTGGTACTTATTAAAATAATTTAAAAATTTATTAAGCTAATTTTTTAAGAGGTTTAAGTATTAACATGCCCATATTAGCATGAATTTTCTCCTTTTATATCCACCTTTTTTGTTATAAATTTGAGTCCTCATTTGGATAGTATTTAGGGAGATACTCACCTTTTCTATTTTCTTAAATACATAAAATTACATGTCATCTTTATATTTATTTTAATATTTTTTTAGTGTATTTTTCATTTAAATATTTTTTAATATTCTCTCAAATCTCTTTCAATTCAATCTCCTAAAAATTTGATATTTTAAAATATGTATGTTTGTAATCCTTATTCTAATCCTTATTTCTAATTCAGATTCAAATTTTTAGCATTGTCGTTTTAATTGATAATTATAACAAATAAATAATCAAATTTTAAAATTGTGAATAATATGATAATTTTAATAATGTGTTAAAATTACAACTATATAAAAGGATATGATAATTTTAAAACTATATAAAATATTATCAATAAAATAATTTTTTGGTAAAATAAAAATTTAGGGTGAGGGGATGGTGCCCCAATTCAAGGAAGGTAAAGCAAAAAACACTTATAAAGTTACTTACATTTACCCTCAAGGGGATGAGTGGAGGTTCGAACCTGTGACCTGTTAGGTAGAGGTGTTCATATCCAATCTAATCCAATCCAAACTGCAAAAACCGAACCGAAAACCGAATTAAATCAAAAATCGCAAAAAATAAATTTTTTTATTGGATTTTGGATCCGGTGTTCAAAATCGATCCAATCTAATTCAAACTCAACTTATATACACATATAATATTTTTTATTAAAAGATCATATATTTATACTTGTATACATATATATTTATGAAATTACTTATACTAATATACTTTTTCTGATTTTATTATCTAATATCATATCAATATATTTAGTTTTCATGTCACATGTTATTCTTTTTATATAGCTTTATATTTATATTAATAAATATAAGTACCAATAAAAATATTTAATATTATTTTATAATTATAACACTTTTATTTAATATTTTTCGTCTCTTTTAAAAAAAGAAAATCGATACAATCCAGTTAGATTTTGAAAAGTAATCAAAACTGATTAGATGATAAAATCATAAAACCACAATGATTGGATTAGATGGTTTTTTGTTTCAAAATCGATCTAAACCGAACCACGAATATTCCTACTGTCAGGTAGGAGACCTGCTCCACTCGACCAACCCCATTAAATAATATGGTTAAAATAATTAATTTTTATGAATTAATAATTCAAGTTTAAAATAAATATCCTTTAATATACATTTAAATTAATTCTTAATGCAAACTAATTAAATGTAATATAACATATGAAATTTAAGTTTAGAGCTAAATTACCTCAATCTCCTCTCTATTTTACATTTCTAACACAAAACCCCCTCTATTTTGAAAATTTACACAAAATCTCTTCAATTTTAAAATTATATTGCACTTAAACCCAATTTTCTGTGATACACTTAATAGAACTGTTTATCAATAGTCAACAGTTAACTTTTATATTAAATTGACTAAAATACCCTTACCAACTATGGACCTTTCTTTACTACATAAAAATTCCTTAATTTTTAAAGCTTTACACAAACTCCTTATATTTTATAAACATATTATTATTTTTGTGTTGATGAGTAAAAGAAAATGTAAAAAAAGAACATTATATAATTTTTTTTTCAAATGACATTATTTTGAATAATAAAAATCATAGTTTCAAACCAACAAAATAATTAAATTTATTTTCAAGTTTTTTACATTAAAAATTTAATTAAAAACATAGTTGCATAAATTACTAATAAAATGAACCAAAAAATTAATTTCTATAGTATTAATAGATTACAAAAAGTAAATTTCTTAAGATGGATTTTAATAAATAAAAAAAACTTCATAAGTAAATCAATTAATAAATGGGTGTCTTGGGGGTAATGTTGGGTTTTTACAAAATATTTTTTAATAAATAATAAAAAAATGCTTTAAATGGAATACTTTTAATAGATTTTGTGTTGGAATTTGGAAGTATAAAATAGAGGGGACGTTGGAGTAATTTACTCTTAAGTACATTACACAGGATAAAATAGTAGTTAAAAATAAAATATAGATTTTCACGTAATTTTAAGTAGATTTAAAAAACAAAAGGGAAGTTTGCTAAGATGAGATTAATGAGATAATGTTTTTGATACATAGATTAATGAGATAATATACTTCCTAAAACTGTTTATCTTATTTAAATTAAACAAGACATGCATACTACACACTACAAGTCTACAACATATTAGAAACGTTAGAAGTATACTCTATATCTTTCATTTTTTTTTATACAAATTCTTTAAGAAAGGTTTTGGGAGAATAACGCATAAGTTTCTATCCTTTCTTAGCGGCTAAGTTTGTTCAAATTGTTACCACAACTCAACACTGGTCCACCATTGCATATATGTCAAATCTTGCTCAACTTAGGCTATTTCCTTAGCTTGGCGAACGGTAATTAATGGAGATATATAATGAATAGCAAAATACATATCAATAAATTTTATATTTTGAAAGAAACATGGGTACTAAAATAATCCTTGTGTATACAGAAACACAGTATAATATGACAAGCAACTTTTTATGGAAAAGTGATAACATGATACACGCAACCACGGATGGAGGAGGCTACCTAAAAACCAATAATGGATTTCAATATCTATCCACAAGACATCTTCAAAATATTTTATGAATAGGTGGATATGGACAAAGTCTGAGATTCAGAGAATACACTAACATTATATCAGAGCTAGCTAGGCAATCTCGAATTAATTAGACCTTACTAGAAATTCAGATTTTGTAAGACAATTTCAATGGAAGAAAACCTACGCATTCCATAAAGTAAAAAGAAAAAAAAGGATAAAGTCCATGATAGCACATGACAAATTTGATATCTTCACAAAAGTTGAACATTAATTATTAGCAGTTAATGCACAACCTCCTCCTCCCTTTTTTCTTTTCTTTTCATATATCAAGAGATGTAATCTCAGTTTGAATTTAGAATTTTGTTGTCCAGGCTTAAATATAATTTTGTTTCTAAAATATATTAATGGAGATTTGATTTTAGTCCTGTAATATAAAATTGATGATTTTGATCTTTTAAAAATTGAAAATACATCAATTTATTTCTTATCAATAAAAATTCATAGCTAAATAGTAGTAAAACCTATATCAAAATTATACAATAAACACTAAAATGATATATTTTTAATTTTTAAAAGAATAAAACCACCACTTTAAATTATATATAGGGACTAAAACTAATTCATGACCATATTTTAGATACTAAAAAACATATTTAATTCCACAATATATCTCCATATAACCATCTCATTTATGTTCAACGCATTTTTTATATATTAACCTTATCGATTAACACCATCTAATTCCAAGTTAGTAGTACTAATTTCTTATCACAAGCTTAAATAGTAGATAATGAATGCTTCAATAGTGCGATGGAAGGTAGATGTGATGAACCATCTTTGAAGATAGAAGGTAGTACTAATTTCTTATCACAATGAAGCATAGATGTGATGAACCATCTTTGAAGATGGGCGAATGAAAGGCTTTGAAATTTCCAAGGGCTACGACTTTCCACAAGGACTTAAGTGCAGCGTAATGGGAGGGGGTATGGAGCAGAATGCAACCAAAATAAGGACACGTGGCAGAGAATTGTCCAAGGGCACAAGCAACGTTTCCCATGCCACCACCATGACTCAACAAACAATTTTTTCCTCAGTAAAAGGCAAAGGAAACTGCCAAAAATCCCCTTGCACCGGGTACACCGTACCCTTCTCCGGGTCCCACGCCCTCTTCCACGCTGGCGGGTCGCACGTGCCCACCAGCCTCACCTTGTACTGTTCCCCTACAACCCTGCCACACACGTGTTTCCCTCCACACCCAAGGGACCCACCATTATCACGTTGTTCTTCCTTCGATGACCAGACCAGAAGAAAGAAAAGATATATTAAACATAAAAAAAATTAAATAAATAAAAATAAACTTTGTTGGTTGGATTCTATCGCTGCCTATGTGGCACACTCTAGTCGGTAGGTGTTACGTGGCACCATTCCTTTTCTTTACTGTAACTATTGGTTAAAAAAATAAAAAGTGAAGGTAAAATGTAGTACTATAATAGTTACTTCTTTGGCTTGACTTACCCAATCCTTTTATATGGATGGGTTAGTATTACCGAAATGCCCCTACAAATTCGCCATATCCATGCCCTTACACTCACTCTTGGACAAAAGATCTCATTCTCACACAATAAACAAACACTATCTTTACTCTTTATTTTTTATATTTTTTGTTGGGTCTAACGTTGATTAATATTTTATTTAAAATTTAAAAATAATTAATTTATTCATTTAATATTTATGTGTGGACCGAGGGAAACCCCAAATAAACCCCACCATATAGCATTGCCACCTCTATTTGCATGCTATTTTCTTCCTTCATTCCTTCCGTTCCCTCTACTTGTATTGTATTTTCTCCCTCTCACACCAAAGTGCTATAATCCGAAACCACCAGCGAAGACTCCAAATAAGAACCACGCCATAAACAAACGCATATATCACTTCTTCTCTTCTCTTCTAAATCAACATGGCTGTTGAGGCTCGTCATCTCAACCTCTTCCCCCCTCAATACATGACCAACCGGTACTATATCTTTTCTCTTTCTATTCATCTTAATTTCTTCTTCTTATCCTCTGTTTTCTTTTCAGAATTTAACTTGTTTTTTTTTTGGGCATGGATATGCAGTGACATGATGAATCCCATTGAGGCAAACGTGAATCTCTACAACAACACCACCACCCAGATGGGGTATTCTTCAATACTGCCGTTATCAGGCACAACCACCGCCACAGCGACGGAGACTCTGCTCCCACCGGCGTACAACTCCCTTGTTGCAGATTCATTCCCTCATAAAACCGCTATGAAATCTGACAGCGGTCTCACCTACAACGTTCCTTTATCAGGAGGAAAACGTTCAAGAGAAAATTCAAATTCAATCAACAATTTCCCTTTTCCCTGTTACCCTTCCTCCACCAATAAAAGTTGCGCCTCCTCTTCTTTCTTCTCATTCCTTGGAGAAGACATTTCTCTTCAGATCCACCAGCAACAACTAGACATCAACAATCTCATTGCCCAACATGTAAGTTCAACTCAAATCCCCCTTTTCTCATCCGGGCATGCATCAAATTCTGATATTTTTCTCTCTCTTTCTATTAATTTCTTCAGATGGAGAAAGTTAGAATGGAACTAGAGGAAAAGCGAAAGAGACAATCGAGGAGATTAATAGAGGCAATTGAAGTGGGAGTAATGAAGAGGCTGAGAGCAAAGGAAGAGGAAATAGACAAGATTGGAAAACTGAACTGGGCTCTTGAAGAAAGGGTCAAATCCCTCTGCATGGAGAATCAAATATGGCGTGAATTAGCACAAACCAACGAAGCCACCGCCAACGCTTTACGCAATAACCTCGAGCAAGTTCTAGCACAACGCGCCGGAGTTGTCTGTGACGACGATGGCGCCACCGTGTCACCCGCCGGAGTGCCGGCGGTAGTGATGGACGATGCGGAGTCTTGCTGTGACAGCACAGATGAAGAAGACGATATTAACGTGGATGGGTGGCGCATGTTAACAGCGTGCGCAGGTGTGAAGGATAAGGATGTGGCAGTGGTAGGAGAAGGTGGTGTTTGTACTGGTAAAAAAATAATTAGAAGCAGTGGTGACAGTGGAAGCAGCGGTGGTGGAGGCAGATTGTGCAGGAACTGTGGCAAAGATGAATCATGTGTACTGATTTTGCCGTGCAGGCACCTCTGTTTGTGTACTGTTTGTGGGTCTTCCCTTCACACTTGTCCCATCTGTAAATCCTTCAAGACTGCCAGCGTCCATGTTAACATGTCCTAAATTTGGTACTAAAAGATAGGACCTTAAACACCCCCTTCCCCAAACCCCACCAAGAAAAAAAAAAGACAATTTTCACATAATGGAAAGTCATTTTGATCCATAATTTCTCCATTATTTTTGTCCATATGTTTTGTTTCATTTTGTTTTAGATTAGACATAGTTAGAGATGTGAACATTACGCCAATTCCAATTCCAATTGCAAATTCTATTTACTTAGCATTGTGTATTTTGGTGGTGGTGTGCTTTTTGGGTTGTTTATTTTTAGTTTAAAATGAGCAAGATGAAGAACATGGATAAGGTGGAGGAATTACGTTGGCGCATTAGAGAGAAAGGGTATATAGTTTCGGAGTTGTGGGAGGGAGGGTTAAAGGTGAAAAGGAAAATAAAGAAAGGTTGAGTTGAGGGGCTGTGGGTCCCACAGCGCATCTACCCGACAGTTCCCCCAATAGAGAAACTAGGTAACCTCGAAGAGATAGATAGATAGATAGAGGGAGTGAGCGCGTGGGGAGTGAGCGCGTGGAGTCAACGACGTGGGGGCAGAAAGTGACAGGTGTGCGGCAAAAGCTGACACGTAGGACGCGCGCAAATGTCGCTGTTGTTGAAGAGTGCCTGCAACGGCCATTTCCTCCTAAGAGTTCAGTCTTTGGACCAAAGGCCAATGCACAACCCGACACGATAACCGGTGGTTCCCAACACCCCGCCATAACAATTAATTATCAACCTAACTTAATTAACTATTTTTTAAATGAAAAATAAAAGAAGAAGATATATCCTCCAAGTTACTGAGAGGTGAAGAAAAAGTCATGGGAATCTGCCAGTGAGTGCTACGGTTATTGTGATCATTGATGAAACCGGACATGGCGTGGAGAAAACGACGGCGTTTTATTTTGCTGATTCAGTTTTTTTGAGAGAAAATTTTCGGAGGCGGTGCAGTGGATATTATCGATCGTTTTTGGGAATGAAAAAAAGGAAAGAAAAAAAGGTGGTGGTAGTTGAGTGAGGCGTGTCATACGCAATTTACTGTGTGACCCCGCTTCAGTCTCTCGTCACTGTTAAATAGGGACTGGAGCAATCAGTACCCACCCCAATTATATTCTCCCTTTATGTCTACTTCACCATGAGACGACATCTCAAAAAAGAAAAAGAAAAGAAAATAGTAAATTAATTACTAATCTTTTTTTTTAATATTTTTTGTTGGGTAAATATTAGATAAGATTAAAATAATAGATTTGTTTTTTTACTGTGAGCGATGTTGGTTGGGTACGGTTGTCCTTTGACTAATTATTGTGTGTGTACAAAAAAAGATCCTGGTGCAGTTGAGATTTCACGGCACGCGGTTAAAAATGGTAACCTTTGGTTCACTGCTATTATTACTCGTTTTGTTTGGTTTTGTTCTGTTTTTTCTGATTCCTTCTTCCGAATCAATTGGTACTACTATTATTTTGAGTATTTTCACAGCACCTTGAGAAGAGGGGAAAAATAATGAAGTGGGGTGAAGTGCATGTGAGGGGCACGTGACTGGTCAATTCTTTTTTGCTGTTTTGAGATATGGAAGTCAATGATCAGTGGTGGGGATCTTGGGGCGTGCGATTGAGAATCCGACTTTGGAAAAATATTTTTTAAAAAATAAGATACATGTCGCTATTGTTATTATTAATGGTACAGAGAGAAAGCTAATATTAATTGTCTTTAGATAAAATTAAAAAGGAGTGAGTGATGGTGGAGAGAGAATGCAAGACTCTTGACAAAAAAAGAAAAAAAAAATCAAAGCAAGACTATAGAGCGTGACAGGTATATATATTGGAGATTGCAAGTAGGTATAACTTTATAGTAATATTATTATCTGCAGCAAACCTTATGTTAAATTAATATGAAAAAATATTGGGCAAGTTATTACGTTTCAAAATTATGTAAACAACTAATTATCATATTTGTGTATATTTTTTAATTGTAAAATTTGTAAATAATTGATTATTAGAAGATATTTAAATTATTTTTTAAAGAAAGGTTTATAACAAATATTATAAAACTGTTCGATCAGTAAAAAGTTTTTCAATATGGAATAATTCATTATACTTATATTTAAAATGTAATAATTATAAGTCATGATTTTATTTTTTTATGGCATTCTTTATATACACATTTAATTCTATATACTTAATTTAAATGAAAAGATATTCTAATGATTATTTTGATATGTTAAATAAATTTTTTAGGACACCTATAAAATTATTATCATTTTTACATTTTTTTTTATTTTACAAACCGATTTTTAACTCAATTTTAAATATATTATATTAGGAGATTTAGATTCTTTAGTTTAGATTTTAAAATATATCAATTAAAAAACATATTGATGATTTTCACGTAATAATCTTTTTTTGGTTTTAGATTTCTTATTTAAATTTTAAAATATTATTATGGTTGATTTTTTCAATTATTTTAAAAATATTAATAAAATAAAAATATTATCTCGTGTTTTATACAAATAATTAAAATATTAGTTATATTTTAAAATTCAAATAATAAAAAATTAAAGGAAAAAAACTGTCATGTAAAAATAATTATTATTCTTTTTCGATTAATATATTTTAAAATTTAAATAAAAATAAAAAAAATTAGGAGAAATTTAAACTTATATATGAGTAAGAAAATTAAAGAATTAGGATAAATTCACACTTATTACCCAAAAAAAATGTGATAAGGATTAACATGAAAAAAGTTGATTGGTCCAATATTAATGTCTCACGTTTAATAATTAATATATGGTAGGGTTAATAATTTAAAACACAAATATTAGGGTTAATTTAGCAATGGAAGTTGTAGTATTTGGCAACGATTGAAGAACCACTTTTATATATTAATTAATATTTTAGATTTATAGATATCGATGGATAATGTTTTCCATTGAAAGTGTGTTTGGTATTGGGAACTCTGGTTTCTTCTCCATCATGAAAAACGACAATGACTATTCAATTGATTTTTGTATTATATATGAACAACGATTCAAGCTAGCATTTTAGATGACGAAGATGATAGATAAGACAATTCTAGAATAAGAGAGGTGAGAGTCGTGCGGCTTTGGGTGGCAAGAACATGTCAATGGTAGCAATGAGTCACTATTAACAAAAACAATTCAATTTGGCTAATAAAAAAAGCTATGAATAACTAACTATATGTGCAAAACGTGAATGTCATTTTTGGATATATAACACACCAATATATAGTTAGAGAAATTTGGGTGATTTTTTTGGACAGGCTGAATGCAAAGCTTACCTTAAAGGAATTAATTAATACTATATAATTATTTACGCGTTTGAACTTCGATGCACACATTTTAGGAGCTAAATGTGAGAGCAACAATTTTTTATTTTCACATAAACGTTTGATTGAAAGGGTTATATGCATATACAAATAGACATTAATTGTTAGCCATCGCGGAAAATTAAAAAACAGATATTTTGTTATAAACTATACTACCTTTCTTTTAGTCTTTTGTAGTTATACAATAAATAATGATAAAGGGTTAATAAAAAGAAAAGAAAATATACAAATTAATGCATGGAAATATACTATATATATACTTGTTGATGAATTCTTCGCAAGAAGAAGGAAACATTCATGAATGATAATGATATTGTCAAATGAAAGAAATTTTCTTTATATTTGTAGATTGCTAAATGCTTTAATTTTTTTTATAATTGGTAGGGATTTATAATTTATTTTAGATGTAATTCTTGGTAAAAAAGTTTCACATAATAATTTTTAATAAATATTGAATTTCATTAATTTATCCATTAAAATAAAATTTTTATACGAATAAATTAAGCCTACACAAATTCATACAATTTTAAAATTAAAAATGACAATTCATCATTCAGTTGTATTTTAATGTACAATATATTTTTTAAATATAAATAAATATTTATTATAAAATTTCGTATCTATAAATGTATCATTTATTTAAAATGTGAATATCTTTTGAATTTTTGTTAACCTTTCCAACTTGTCAAAATGTGAATTAGACTATATAAATCAATTATAGAATTATATATGTTTGAGTTGTACATCCATTATATCTATATATGATTAGAATGATGGTATTGATATACTTTATGTCCAAAAGATATTGTCAATTAGTTAAGCTATTGTAACCCAATTTTACACATATAGATTTTATTAGAATAATCATATGTAAATTGGGGGGTGAGCATATTTTAAATATTATTCCCTCTTGTCCTTTTTATAAGGCACCTATAACTGAATTACACAGACCAAGAAAAGTAGTTTAAGTGGTTAATTTTATTGGTTTCATAAAAAAATAATACAACATTCCATTTTTACCCATATTTAATATTATTAGTATATTCTCTCACTAAATAATTGAGATTAAATTCTACATTAAATATAGTACTAATTCACACTATCAATTGTATTGGAACGCACAAATGTATATGGAAAAGTGCAAAGGTTTAACTCTCTCTCTGTCACCTATGTAACAATATTTATAATACCTCGTTAATGAACAATTAGCAAAATACATGGAAGACTTTAATAAGGGTAAATCAGGAAAAAGAAATTAAATGCTTCATAGAAATTATCAAGTACCTTATAAAAAGGACCGTTAATATCTCCCAAATGATGCCTTATAAAAAGGACCGGAGGGAGTAATAGTTTAAAATCATAATGGTTTAAGCAATTTTACACATATAACTTGTTTAGTTTAGAAATAAACATACTTTAAATTAGCCTTTTTCTATTTTAATTTGTTAATCCTCTTCCAATTACATTCACTTGGGTTAACATTTTCCCCCTATATATGACATTCTTTTGCGTGCCTTTTTATTTGGCCCTTGGGTTAACAATTGCAATTGAATACTTTAGTGGTGACATAACAAAATACCAAAATCGAAGGCAACAAACCATTAGTTATTCATTAAAGTAATAGACAGAATATCAAGTCCAATATTAATAAGTGCGACTTTTCTAATGTGAAAATGTATGGACTATATTGAATCGACGTATACGCATATAATTCGAATAATTAAACCGTTAATCAAATTAAAAATATTCAAACATGCAAATTCAAAATAACACTATCAGCAATAAATTTATTTAAATACTCATATGATTTTAATCTTTTTTCCGAATAATATGTTATGAAATATTTTTAAAAGTTTCGAAACCCATCGGTTTAAAATAAATGAGTTTAATTGATGAGAAATGCTATCAACACGACTCCATTTTTGTGGTTGCGAGTTTTTAGATTTTGGTTTTTAAAATTTTTTAATAAATTTTTAATACTGAAAACCAATTTTTATTGTTTTGATTTTTGTAGTTTTTTTTTATTGTTTGTAGGATTCTAGTAAAACATGGAGAATAGTGGAGAAACACCGGTGGTGGAGGAGGGAACGTTTCTATAAGAGTGTCTTTTCGAGACAAACTTATGAATTCTCAAAGCAATTTTCCAGTCCGTAAAAAACGTGACTTGATAGCTAATAGTCAGTTTCATATCGAGTGAGAGGATGGTAATCGTCTGAAACCTAAGTGTTTCATTGATGAAATCATCTTACAGGAACTTTGGTTGCCTTGGAGGGAAGCTGTTTTTTTAAAATTATTAGGGAAGTCTGTAGGTTTCTTCACGATGAAGGAGAAACTAAAACAGGTTTGGAGAATTACAGGTGGGTTTGATATAATGGATGTGAGGAATGGGTTTTTCATGGTGAAATTTGATTTAGTTGAGGATAAAGAAAAGATCATTAGTGGGGGTCCTTAGATGATGTTCGATCACTACTTGTCCGTCAGACCATGGACGCCAGATTTTGTAGCAGTTGAAGCCACAATAGATAAGACTCTTGTGTGGATTAGATTTCCGAGTCTGGGAATGGAATACTATGATGAAAGCGTCCTTCTTGCTCTATCCTCTGCTGTTGGTACCCCGGTTAAGGTTGATATGATGACCCTGGATGCATGTCGTGGGAAGTTTGCCAGAGTGTGTGTAGAAATTAATCTGAATTGTCCGATGGTGGGTAAGATTTGGTTCCGTAATCATTGGTACAAGGTTGAATATGAAGGGCTCCATCTCCTTTGTTCAAAATGTGGTTGCTATGGTCATGTTGGTCGTAATTGCACTATTGTTCAGTCTCCAATTGTTGTTTCAGCGCCTCCACCTGTCCACATGGCGGCGGAGAAGGAGACTCCCACCCCTGCAGGCGTGGTGCAACAGCATAGCCCTAGCGCATTAATTTCTTCCGAGAAGTTAGGAGAGGAGAATCTGCATGGGGATTCGATAACGGTAGTGAAGCATAAAAAACAGCCTAAATCTCGGGCTAAGATTCCCTCTAAATCAGGCACGCATGATGATGGGAGTAAACAAGCTGGTAAAGTGACAGCTATGGGTAATAAATTTGATGCGTTGAATTTGGAGAACTCTGTTAAGGTTGGTCATACTAGTTTCTCTGTTGGCAAAGGAGGTCCAATTGATAATGGGCCATCTACGGTCAATAAGAAGCGCTTGCTTAGGAATAAAAGGCTAAGGGCCGAACCACCTATCATTCAACCTAAAATTTTTGGTGCCAAGCCCCACACCTCCTTAGATAGCACGGCCTACAAGTCTGTCCCAAGTGGGCCTGGAGAAACTTCAAAGCCGATTAATCCTATTGCTGGAAAACAAGTGATTATAGATGCTCCTCATAAGAGCCTTCCCTTTAACATCCAGACTTCTATGAATGTAGAAGTGGTGGGTCCGAACCACCTTCGTCTCTTGGATGAAGAAGACAAGCCTTCAGATCCTATTAATTCTTGCACGGCCACTCAGGTTGCGGACATGTAGGTCGGCCAGAGCTTGGTTGATCAAATTGGCGTTGTTGCTAAGTTTGATTGTGAGACGGCTTCGCATGGTGCTCCAGGTGCTGATTTGCGTGAGGATAATTCCATGCACATGGGATGATGTCAGCCTTGGTCCATTTCTCCTATCATTGTTTCCTTATGTTTGAAGACTGTAGAATGTTGAGTTGGAATATTAGGGGTGCTTTGAATGTTGCAGGAAAAAGATATACTCGCGAGATTGTGAGGAGATATCAACCTTCCTTCATTGCTCTGTTTGAGACTCACTGTTTGTTCCATAAAGTAGAGAAATTTTGGAATGGGTTGGGTTTCAAGAAGGTCCATATCATTGAAGCTATTGGTCATGGCGGTGGGATTTGGGTTCTTATTGATAAGGAGTGTCGCATTAATGTTAGTGTTCATGATGTGTGTAACCAAGCTGTAACGATTGTTCTCTCGGAAAGGAATCAAAGTTGGGTCTGTTCTTTCCTTTATGCCAGCCCCACTCCGTCATCCCGTGAAGTATTTTGGTCTCATCTTCAGCACTTACGATCCACTATTAATATGCCATGGCTCTTGATGGGGGATTTTAATGAAATTCTTCTTGCTTCAGAATGTAATGGTGGTGCCTTTATTAGAAGTCGTGCAGATAAGTTTGCTAATATGACAGATGGTTGCGGCCTTTTAGATATTGGGGTTACAGGAAACTTTTTCACTTGGTTTAGAAAGGAACATGGTGTTCAGAGAATTGCTAAGAGGCTTGATAGGGCTCTTGTGGACTGCGATTGGCGCACTGCATTTCCGGAAGCTTATCTAGAAAGTCTCTGTAGGGTATATTCAGATCATAGCCCTTTACTTCTCTATTGTGCTAAAAAGGATACATGTCAGCATGCTCGTCCCTTTAGATTTCTTGATGTGTGGTCTCGTCATAATGATTATCATCAAGTAGTCTTGAATGCTTGGAACAGTGATACGTATTCTGCTTTGGACTGTTTGGATCAAGTGCGTAAAGACTCTATTATTTTTAACAGAGATGTGTTTGGCAATATTTTCAAGCGGAAAAGGAGGTTGGAAGCGAGGTTGCGGGGTATTCAACATTCTCTTGATGTGCGGCTTACTTCTGACCTTTTACAGCTGGAGAGGGAGCTTTCCCGGGAGTATAATGAAGTTCTTCATCAAGAAGAGATTTTTTGGTTTCAAAAATCTCGTGTAAAATGGGTGAAGTTGGGGGGATAGGAATACAAAATTCTTCCACATGCAAACAGTTGTTCGTCGTAAACGAAACAAGATTCATGGGCTTTTCTTGCAAGATGGCTCTTGGTGTGAGGATCAAGATCATCTTTGTAGGGCGGCTGATGAATTTTTTCAGAATCTGTTTGGGCTTCATTCAGATGATGGTCCTTTCCCCTTACGAGATATTAATCACCCAAAATTAAGTGATGAAGGAGTCTTAGCTCTTATAGCTCATGTTTCTAGATATGAAGTTCGACGTGCCTTAATGTCAATGAAATCATACAAAGCTCCTAGTCCAGATGGTTTCCAACCTATTTTCTTCAAGCGCTATTGGCATATTGTGGGCGACTCTGTTTGTAAGTTGATTCAAGATGCTTTTTTATATGGTTATTTTAATCCAGCTCTTACAGAGACTCTTATTGTCTTAATTCCTAAGGTTGACCATCCTGTCAGACTAAAGGAATTCAGGCCAATTAGTCTTTGTAATGTGTTGTATAAAATCTTGACTAAAGTGCTGGTCAATAGATTGAGACATTTTTTGAATGACCTCATTAGTCCTCTCCAGACTAGCTTTTTGCCAGGTAGGGGTACAACTGATAATGCTATTTTAGCTCAAGAAATAGTTCATTATATGCATATATCTAAGGCGAAAAAAGGCTCAGTGGCTTTTAAAATTGATCTTGAAAAAGCATATGATAGTGTTGGTTGGAACTTTTTGGAGCACACTTTAAATGATTTTGGCTTTCCTAGTTCCACTGTCAAACTTATAATGCAGTGTGTGAGATTTGTCAGATTGACTGTTCTTTGGAATGGGTCTAAACTGGATCCTTTTTCTCCAGCTAGGGGTCTCCGTCAGGGGGATCCTATGTCACCATATTTATTTGTCTTGTGCATGGAAAAATTGTCATTATTGATTCAACATAAAGTCAATATAAATATCTGGAATCCGATCTCTATTTCTCAGGGTGGTCCTCCCTTATCTCATTTGCTTTTTGCGGATGATGTTTTCATTATTTGTAGAGCCTCTATTTCTCAGGTTCAAATTGTTGTAGATACGGTCATGGATTTTTGCAAGGCTTCTAGTCTTTGAGTTAATCTAGAAAAATCAAAGGCAATGTGCTCTTCTGGTGTTCCTCACAACGTTAGACATCAACTTGCCTCTATTTCATCTATTCGTATGGTGTCTAATCTTGGCAGATATTTGGGCTTTCCCTTAATTAAAGGCAGAGTAAAACGAGAACATTTTAATCATGTTATTGATAACATTCACTCTCGTTTAGCTTCTTGGAAAGCTTCTCTTCTGAATAGAGTTGGTAGATTATGCTTAGCTTCTTCGGTGTTATCTTCTCTGCCTGTCTATTCTATGCAGCTTATCCGGTTCCCATCTAGTGTGTGTGGTGAGATTGACCGTTTGACTAGACACTTTGTTTGGTCTAATAACAGCAATCAGACGCGCGCATGGCATCTTGTCAATTGGAATTTGGTTTCTCAACCAAAGAACTGTGGTGGCTTGGGTTTAAAGGATGCTAGCCATGTAAACTCGGCTTTATTGGGAAAATTAATCTGACGATTGATCAATGATGAGGATTGCTTTTGGGTTAAGGTCTTATGGAGTAAGTATCTCAGAGGGACTTCTGTTCTTAATGCCCCAGTCATCCCTGGCTCGTCCTGTATTTGGAGGAGTATTACAGGGACTATAAATACTTTGCGGGATGGGTTTTATTTTAAATTGGATGAAGGTGAATCATCTCTTTGGTTTGATGATTGGCTTGGTATTGGTACTCTTGCCAATTAGGTGCCCTTTGTTCACGTCTCGGATCTTCATTTTCAGCTCCACGATATTGTGAATAACCAGGGTTGGAATTTAAATCGATTGTTCACTTCTCTGCCTCAAGAAGTGAGGAATCTTATCCTTGCCAAGCTACATCGTCTTATGCATGGGGTGGAGGACAGGTGGTGTTGGAAGGGCAATAACACATGTGTTTACTCTGTTGCTTCGGCTTATAAATGGGCTTCAGGTTCCCATTCTATCATTTCTTCTACCTTTAATTGGAAGTTGATTTGGAAGCTTCAGGTTCCTGAGAAGGTTCGTTTTCTCCTTTGGTTAATTGTTCATGGGGTGTTGCCTAATAATTACCTTCGACATAGGCGTCACTTGGCTGTCTCAGCAGGTTGTCCCAGGTGTTTTGCTCTAGTTGAAGATACTTTCCACTGTTTGTGCCATTGTCCTCATGCGTGGGAAGTTTGGTCAATTCTTGGTTTTGATTCCTTTCCTCATTTTCTAATCTCTGATGTGCAGCAATGGATTTGTTTCATGCTGCAGAGTGATAGAAATATTTTATTTGCCTCTGCGTTTTGGTGGATTTGGCATTGGAGGAATTTATATGTTTTTTATCAGAAAATTCTCCCTGTTAGTTATATTGTGAGGCATATTTTTATGCTTTTTGAAGACTTGGATCGCTCCTCTATGGATCGGTATTTAATATTCCATGGCTCTTCCAGGGGTGCTAATCCTTGGCTCCTGTTACTAATTTGAGGTCCGTGACTCTCTTTGTTGATGGTGGATATTCTGTGCACAGGGGTATGTACTATGGGGGATTAATCAGAGATAAGAAGGGTGACTGGGTGGTGGGGTTTTCTGCTAAAGATGGTCCTGGCAATGCTCATTTGGCGGAGCTTGCTGCTGTTCTTCATGGGCTACAACTTGAAGTTGGCTGGAGGTCTCTAGAAGGGGGGGTTGAATAGAGACTTCTCAAATCTGTTCCTGCTATTTCACACTAAAATTGATTGTTGAGATGTGCTCTCAAGTTCGTTGACTTGGAGTCTCTATAAAGACATGATATATAAATAAATACAATTTTAGTGATGATTCTTATTTCTAGATTAATTCAGAATCTTATCTTGAATGTTGGTTCAGTTATTGCTGTTGTTACTAAGTTGTTTTAGTTAATTCAAGATAAGCTCAGTAAAGACAAGATAAGAGATAGGGGGCAGAGATCTTATCCTGGTTCACCCACTCCTTGGGCTACGTCCAGTCCTCACAACACGTGAGATTTTCCACTATTGTCAAACCCGCCAATACAAGTATTCTTACAGCCTCTTCAGGACGTCTCACTCACACTAAGCCTAGGCACTCCTATCTTAGCTGAGTCACAAGTATTCTTACAGCCTCTTCAGGATGCAAACACCTCACTCTAAGACTAGGAACCCTTCTATCTTAGATGAGACAAGTTACAATGAAAGTTTATGATGAGTCTAGCTTACAAGCATACACAGTATGAATACAGAGATGGGTAAGCTAGTTAATCTCTCTACTTTAAGATACAATGTAAGAGTGATACACAGAAGAGAGATGAGTAGAGACAGGTAATCTCAAGATGAAATAAGTCTGTTCAACAGACAGTTGAGATGTGCACTTGAGATGTCAGTTGAGATGTGATAAAATGCTTGATAATCGTACGGTAATGCAGGCAGTCTCTCTCACTTCCAACTGTTTGATCTTGTCTCTTTTATATCTCCAGTTAGAAAACTAGTCGTTATATGACCGTTTCTAGTTGTTGGAGTGCACAACAGGGAGACAGGCTTTCCAAGTAGGTGTACAACAACTTTTCAGGCTAAGTCATTGTGTCAGTGTCCTTGTGTCCTTTTTTTGACTTTATGTTGACCTCACTTGCTGTCTTCTATGCAGTCTTGCTTCTGTCCAGAGTCAGTTATAACTTTCTTGTATCTCTGATGAGATCTCGTCTATTCACGTCTGTCCATGAGACAACGTCTCAAGCTATTCTTGCATCTCAAGCTGAACTTGCATTTGTTCATGGCTTCATGCTTATGCTTGCTTGAACTATGATAGCTTCTGAACATAGGCTTGCATCTCAAGCTGTGCTTTTATCTGAATCTTTGTTGGAGTGTTTCTCCATAGACTTAGTGATGAGCTTGGTTGTATATTTTCTGTTTTAATTCAAACACACGTGCTGTATGTGTAAATTGACTTGCTTGAGCTCTAGTCTGATCCTTGAAGCACACAGCTGTAAAGCTCTTAAAGACTCTTAATAGCTTCTGATCTTGAGTTCTTGCTACCCATAACTTAGCTTGTTTAAGTGGTCTAAGGATCCTTTCTGTCTTCATATATTCCTGCAGTAACTTAGACACAGAAAGTCTCTGCCACACTTGAGCACACAGTTAGTAACACAAGATGCATCTCATATGTATATTTAAACTTAGTCAGTTTGTCATATTAAAAACTTATTGGAGATGAGCTTGTCTCAACACAGCTGGCTTGGGAGTATGGGTATACAGATGTTAGTTATATGTTTGATTGCAGCTCAACAATTGGATCTATTTTGGGAGATACAGACCTAATGCCGATATTATTATGAGGATTAGAGGTCTGCTCTCTAAGGATTGGAATGTAAGTATGGTGCATATTATTAGGGATATGAATTGTGCTGCAGACAAGCTAGCTTCCCTTGGTGCGTCTATTCCAACCGCGTGGCAGCTTTGGAGGAGTCCACCTAGTGAATTACTCCCTCTGTTAGCTGAGTTGTTTTAGTTTTGTCTTGTTTTAGTTTTTGTTTCTTTATTTCTCATTTACCAAAAAAAATCTGTTTTGAAAGCCACAAAAACAAGTTTTCAGTTTTGGTTGAATTGTAAAAATTTGATTAAAAATTTTTAAAAACTAAAAATTGAAAACTCGCAACCACCTCAAATGACCCCTAATATCATTACAAGAATGAGCTGATTTAGAAGCGGGAACCTAGCAACTGCCAAGTCATGGCTACGCCATCGCTACAACATTAAATATGCAGCCCAGTGCATTTAATACATAGTGACGGTCTAGTCGTCGCTATGTGTCGCTACACTTAAAAATTATTTAATTTTTTCTGAAAATATTAAAATTAAGCGTAGTGGCGGCCAAAGCAACGACATGGCACTGCATTTTAATTCAAATTTTGGAGCGTTCAACATAGCGACGACCATAGCGGCAGTCAGGTCGTCGCTACGTTAAATTCTGTAACGCGTAAAACCTTTCCTCCTCCCTTCTCCCTCCACACTCCTCCTTCCTCCTCCCCCTTTTCTCTCTTTTCCTCCTCTCGGCTCAAGCCTTGTTTCTCTCCCTCTCTCTATTTCATTTTCAAAATCTCTCCGATTAAACACTCCCCCTCTTTCATAGGTTCGTTTTGAACCTATCAGAATCTGAATCGGTTGCTTGTAGCTCCCTTTGCACCTCATTCCCTCTTCCTTCTCCGACGTCGCAACCAGTAAGTTTTACAGTTTTAATTTGTTTATTAGTAATCAATAGTTTATTAGTTTTATTAGCTTATTAATGTGATATAGGTATTAGTTTATTAGTTTTAAACATTGCTTTAATTAGCATGTATGTTATTTATTAGTTTTATTAGTTTACTAGTTTATTAATAATCAATAGAATTATTAGTTTTATTAGTTTATTAATGTGATATAGGTATGTTGTTGAATTTATTTAATGTGATATATTTATAGGTATGTTGTTTTATTATTTAACTTATATAATTTATGTAGATTAGAATTATTTAATTTATATAATTAGTAATTATAATTTATATATTGTATATAGTTATTTAATATAATTTATATATAGTTTATAGGTGTGTATCTCAATATTTAATTTAGACTTATTAAAATTAGGAAAAAATGCCTCGTATGCGTGGTAAAGGTGGAGAGAAGGTCCCACCTAGTAGAGGGAGGCCCATCCCTCCAGGCGAGCTGGCTGCATAGGTGGATCGCGCTCGTCGGGAGAGGACTATCTCTTCTGAGCACGCTTAGCTACGAGATCTGCCAGGTACTTCAACACCTGCGGCGGCCCACCTCCAATCTTCTTCTTCCTCCCCCAAAGATACTGCTATACCTGCTGCAACGAACCGCCGCCATTCGACGGAATAAGGTTCATCCCGAAACCAGGATATCAGGGTGCCAGCTCCAGCCAACCTCATGAGGAGCTTCCACATATGTCTGAGTAGGAGGAGGACCTTGAGCATGCTCAGGCTGAGATGGATGTACAAGCAGAGGATTGCTCGTCGCCTTCGAGATATGATGAACAAGGGTCGGGAGGGTCTTATGGCCTACTGGGCCTCAAATGAATTCAAGGGGAAGTTCGCTCGTAATAAGAGCAACCGTGCTTCTCAACGCGGGGGAGCAGTCCATACCACGAGCCACAGGCCCCACCATGAGGGGGGCGTTGAATATCATATGTATAAACAAGCACCCTTTTGTATTATTTTTGTATTTGTTATTAAAATAATTAATTTGTGTAATTATTCTGTGTAGTCTCGACAGTTGGGGCGGGAGGTAGAGCCCGATGAGTTTTTTGTGGCCACCCACATAAAAAGGGTGGTGGCTAGGTAGATGATAGAGCAAAGTCCACCTATGTAAGTCCAAGTTTGTATTTATCAGTGTTTTTTTATATAATTTCAAATATTTACAATTGAATATATAACTAACTAATTATACGTTTACCTGTACTCAACAGACAAATTACCAGGAGCGCCTGAGGGAGGTGGAGTCATAGATGGGGGACAACTCTAGCTTTGATGGCTACACCAAGCTACATATCTGGAAGGATTTTGCGAGTGGCAAGACCCGAGGCCGCTGTTATGGAATCGAGGACTTGTCAACCAACCTTCGTTCGGGTGTGATCAGCCTCACTCAGGAGTCTCGGGCTCGTACCAGCGGGAGTGATGGGTCCAGGTCACGACATTCGGCGGAGGAAGCGCTGCTCCAGGAAGTCAATGAAGCAAGGGAGTAGGCTAGCCGGGCTGAAGCGAAGGCTGCACGTTTGGAGGAGGACTTTGCACGACTCCGACAACAGATGCAGGAGTTGCTGGACGCTCAAGCTGCTCAGGCTCAGACTCACCCCCACTACGATGACTCCCTAGATGACCAGTCGTTGGGTGAGGATGAGGATCATCCCCCGGCACAACCCCAACGTCGTCGCCGCCACCATTGATTTTTTTTATTATGTTTTTTTTATACTTTTATTATATTATGTTTGAACAATCTTTGTATATTATATATATATATATATATATATTTCCCCTATTGGTGTGTTTATATAGTATTTAGTATTTTTCTTTATAATTTTAAAATTAACAAATATTAAACCCTAAACCCTAAATATTAAAATAAAATAAATAATATTAACTTTAATTTTTTTTAAAAAAATATCATTAGTGACGGCCATAGCCATCACTAGATAAAAAAAATTTAAAAAAATAACAATAATACGTAGTGACGATCATGCCTTTAGAGACGGCTGTAACGACAGCCAGGCCGTCGCTACCTAGAGACGGCCTATAATTTTGCTCATCGCTACTGCATTTATGACGAGCCTTTTAGCGACGTTCTTGAGGTCGTCGCTAAATACATTGTAGCGACGATTTTTTCACTTGTAGCGGCGGCTAAAGCCGTCGATGAAAACAAAATTTCTTGTAGTATATATTTTTTTTCAACACAATCTTTGTAATTGGTTAATAATAGAGTTAAAGATTAAGTTATGGATAGGGTTGTTATGATTTGAATTCTGTTATGAATTCGAATTATGTTATCTATTTTAAGATGAGTTTCGATCGGTTGAGTTTGTTTAAGTAGCTGAATTTTTAGATAACCTTAGTTGCTTTTATCTAGTTCATTGTAATATTATCTTTGGGCTTTCTTCTCTTTATATATATCAAAGCATGTACATGAATAATTTCAATTTCAATGAAGTTAAAAACATTCTCATAAATTATCATGGTATCAGAGTGGTACCATCCACCATGACCTGTCCTGGTTCTATTCCGCTGCTGGGTTCCAAAATTTTGGAACTTTGATTTGTTCATCTCTCTTACTCTATATTCATACCTTTCTTTTATTTCCAACCTCCCCACCGTATATTTTTGCGGCGTGCTTTTAAATCATCCACCGTGCATTTACCGGTGTCCTCTGTCTTCATCTCCTCCTTATCGTGATCTATCCAAATTTGGTCTTGTTTCGATGTTTCTGTGATTCATACTTGCTGGTCATCCTTGTTTGGCTTATTTTCTCTCTCCTCTGGTGGTTGTTTTCTCCCTCCTACCTCCTGGGTTCTAGACCCATGACTTTTCAGAACCTATAGATGTATCTTATGGCTACCTAGAGCTATCTACTTGGCCCCGTGACTTTCCTAGAGCAATCTACCTGGCCCCGTGGCTTTCCCAATGCAATCGACCTGGCCCCATGACTTTCCTAGTGAACTCTACCTGGACCCACGACTTTCACAGTGTTCTCTACCTGGTCCAGTGCTTTCCCAGTGCAATCTACTTGGCCCCGTGGCTTTCCGAGTGCAATCTACCTGGCCCCACGGCTTTCCCAGTGTACTCTACCTGGCCCCACGACTTTCCCAGTGTTCTTTATCTGGTCCCACGACTTTCCGAGTGCAATCTATCTAGGCCCACGATTTATTCAATTTTGTTAATATGGTATATTTGTAACAAGCTTAAAGCTTAGTAAGCTTTAGCTTGGGGGGGGGAGCGTTATAATATTAGAATAATATATTCAATACATTAAGAATATCCAAAACTTGTGGGGTTTTGTGACTCAGATTGAGCATCTTATCCTACAACAAAAAAATCTATATCCGATTATTTAGTGAAGCTAGGATCTGTTCCTATTTCATGGAAGGCAAAGAAACAGACCACTATCTCTCGTTCATCTAGTGAAGCTGAGTATCGAGCAATGGCGCATACATCTAATGAGATTGTTTGGTTAAAGAGATTAAGTGCATTTCAGATTCCTTGTGTTCATCCTACACCTCTGTTTTGTGACAATCAATCAACGCTTCACACAGCAGCAAATCTCGGTTTTCATGAACGGACCAAGCATATAGAGGTGGATTGTCATTTTGCTCGGGAGCACATACAAGCCGACACCATAGCTACTAGCTACATTTCTACTAAACAACAACCAACAGATCTCTTCACTAAGGCTTTAGGCCACAAACAGTTTCATGAGTTATCATCCAAGTTGGGAGTTCATAATCTTCACTCACCAACTTAAGGGGGAGTAATAGAGTTAAAGATTAAGTTATGGATAGGGTTGTTATGATTTGAATTCTGTTATGAATTCGAATTATATGTTATCTATTTTTAGATGAGTTTGGATAGGTTGAGTTTGTTTTAGTAGCTGAATTTTTAAATAACCTTAGTTAGTTTATCTAGTTCATTGTAATCTTATGTTTGGGCTTTCTTCTCTTTATATATATCAAAGCATGTACATGAATAACTTCAATTTCAATGAAGGTAAAAACATTCTCATAAATTATTAGTTAAAAATTACAAGGGTCCCATCAAATTATGAGTACTTTCAATGTGATAGGACTCATATGACTTCCAACCAATCATAAGGAGTGAGTTAAAAAGTGTATTAAAAAGAGTGTGTTGCCATCACTTTTCTTAATTGATATACGATGACAATGAAAAAAAATATACTATCATTTAATACTACCTCTGCACCTAATTATAAGAATCTTTTAATCACTTCACGAGGTTAATTTAGTTTATCACAATAAATTTGTCATGAATGTGTATCATTTTTACAGAATTAATTGTGTCATTCTCTCTTTATTAATTAATCGTTCACCTATTTCCACTAATGAGGTATTTTTATAAAAAAAAATTAATGTCAGGGACAATTTGAAAAAGTTCTTATACAAAGGATCAAGAACAACTCCCAAAAAAATTCTTATAATAAACAGCATCAAAACTAGTATATGCCATCACATTAATTAATGAATATAACATCTAATTTATGTTGTTGTAATAATGATATCGAGTTTGAAGCTTAATTGGTCATATCCATTGTATTATATAACATGCATGCATCCAATATTCATGAAATTCAACTTAAAAATTATACTTTTAATTAGTTATATGTTAATATTTGGTATCATGCATTGCAACATTACTCAGTAATTAATTGATCTTGACAGAAATAACACGGCTTTTGATTATTACCAACGCGCGCGTTTCGTTGTCTTTTATACTACGTACTTTGTTTGAAATGCAAGGACAAAGAAAGCTCCATTTTGCTAGCACATAGCGCCATTGCATCTTTAATGGAATAATATTGTTTGGGTTGCATATCTATTCTATAATTTCTATTATGTTAAATGACAAGTTGTATTGGAAAATGACACATGAAACATTTGTAGAAGTTATATTTACATTTTGTGAAAATTTGAAGCCACCTAATTTAATTAACCATTAATTTAATAACATATATCAAAATATTATTATAAGGTGGCATGATAGCCTTTTTTTTCTTGCTCGTGAGAATCGTATCGTAATAGCAAACATTTACTTTACTTTCTTAGCTTTGGTATACGTCAGAACAAACTCACACCGGCCGAAAAGTTATTTGGCTATATATTTATTTATTTAAAACAATTTAATTAATGGCAGCACATCTAGGACCTAAGTTTCAATTAACGGGGTAATGTGCATTTTGGTGAAGGGGGGAAATCGCATGAAACAGCAAAGGAATTCATGAAATTACATCATGATAAAGACTATCAACAACATCATATTTGTCATTATGTTAGTTTTTGACTTCCTATCAATGGTGCTTTTTGCAAATGAAGTTTCATACGTTGTGATTCCTTACATTATGTGTTTCAATGTTGCTATTAAAAATATTTAGAATAACCCTATTTGCAAATAACACGCACACACAAAATTAACAATATGTTAATGTAAAAGGAGCTATTTTATAGAGTGCATTAATTTAACACCGTTCGACTATCCTAGATTAGGTGTAGATTATTCTGTAAAAAAGAAAAAGTTTAGGTTACCCTCAGCCGTTAAAAGTGTGGCTCTAAACTTTTATTGTACATTACCAATATATAGGGGTAGAGTAGGAATAGGTCAGCCGACCCGCCAGGGACATGTGGCTTGGCTTGTTTATGAAATCTGGTTTGATCTGACTCATTTATTAAAACATCCCGTCTAAAGTTTTTTAAAATGTCTGTTTAGTTAAAGAGGTCAGGTTTCAGACCTATGAAAAAACATGTCAGGCTTGACTGATCGGCCTGTTTAATATAATAATATATCCTATATTAAATCAATTATATAAATAACTATATTAAAAACTAAAATATAATAATAAAAAAATATTATATTAATTATATAAAAAGCTTGTTTATAGGCCTACTGGATAGGTTTATAGGCCTATTTGTAGGTTTTATCACGAAAATAGACTTTTAAACATGTTTATAGGCCAACTAGACTTTTACATAGGTCATACCTTAAAAAAAGACATGTAACAAGTAACATACTCGGGCTCAAGCCTCCAAAAGCTTGGGGGTGACATGACCTATTTTTACCCCTAATTACCAAATATGACTTCAAAAGTTGGGGTGTTTATTAACCTGATCAACACAAAAGGAGAAAATTAAATCAAAAAAATCAAAAATTAAAATAATTGAAAACTAAAAAATAAAAAAATTTCCATTAGATAAGATTGGTTTTCAAATCCAATTCAAAATTAATCAAATTTTCTGTAAGTGACCCGAACCAAACCAAACTGATCAAGAACGAGTTGGTTCGGTTCGATTCAATCGGATCATAAATTTTATCATCCAAACACAGTTAAAGTTATTTTTCCAATTTTTTAGTAAATAATAGAAAAATTCATTTAAGAAAAAATAATCTATGATTAAACTTCATGTTTATGTTTAATTTCTCTTCTATGACAAAAACTTATGTTGATGATTCAGTTTGGGTAATAAGTTCAATGTCTTTAATCCGTTACCCGAACCAATCATTATTGGATTTGATTGGTTTGGTTTGGGTCCAACCCAATTGAGCTAAAAATCTAATTTAATCAAATTGATTCAGTTCATTTCATCAAATTTATCGGATTGAACTAAATTAATAAATACTCCTATTAAATGTTGTGTTATAAATAGGAAACGATGAATTATTATCTAAAATTCACCGAGCTAAAAATCATGAAATAAGTAAATAAATGAGACGAATTGGAAAAGTAGGTTGGGGTAAATGAAAGACATTGGAATCAGCTCCAATCCAATTATATTAGTCACATTCATCCAATGGAAAATACTACTACTTGTATAGTGCCCTCCATTGGAAAAGGAAAAGCAACTAGGTAGCATAGCTAGCACTAGCAGTGGTCACCTTGTTGCACGTTTCGTTGTGCAAGGCTAACCTTCCAAATCAATCGACCTGTCACCACCACCACCACCCTCTTACACAGTCCCACTCAATTTCAATTCCACTGTGCTTAGCTTAGATGGGCCAAAACACATTATTTATTTATTATTTACACAAAAAAGCTATAAAATGATGTTTGTTGATTTGATGCAGTTGGGGAACAGAGCAAGTCACAACCCCTTTAGGAGGACCCCACGTAGGGCAGGTACAAACGCCAAAGTTAGCATTTAGTGAGGAGTCCCTAACAAGGACAACACAAAAATAATGGCTAGATTTGATATTTTTTGAAGGATGGGATCTTTTGGGCCTCTTGTGGGCCCCCTCTCGATTAGGACCATCTGTCCCTTTGTGACCGGCAGCCCTCCAAAACACGTGAATCTGATTCCCACTCATCTCCCTATTCTTTTCAATTTAATATCATCACAATCTTCATTACATTAATTATTTTATCTTCTGGTTAATTAAATGATTTAACTAATGGTACATGTTTAATTTTTTTTAAACAAGATTTTGAATTTGAGTTTTATAAATAGAAAAAATCTCCACCAGAAAAGTTAACTTTACCAAAATATAGATGCTCCTATCTCGGACAGATTACCTCCCATGAAGAATAAGTGTGTTTAAAAAAAAAAACTATTTGTTATCATATCATTAAAGAGTAACATCTATGAATAATTTTTCAATCAAATTATTTAATGATATAATTATATATGTTAATAAATGATATTGTAAGATCATTTTATTGTTTGATAAAAATAATTAAGCTCTAACATAAATCAAGCAGTTGCCTTATCTGTTATTTTATTTATTTATTTTTTATCATCGTAATATATTCTGTACCTGCACATGCAACTGAACATTTTATCTACTTTAAAAATATGAATACGTGTATTAAAAAGAATGCTAACATTTATGGTCAAATTGATTAATATATAATCATGGTCACCTAGTGGAGTTGGACTTACCACCTGAATAATTATAAAAAACAAGAGAGAAAATAAAATAAAGAATTAGAAAGGATGTTTCTACCTAGGAATCTAGGCAAAAGTGAACATTTTACCTAATCAAGAAATGATTCGCTTTGGGTATGCTTTTATAAACTATTGTAATATGTAATTTTTTTATCTTAAAAAATATTTATTGCATTGCAGGCTTCAGAATTCAGATTTCAGACACTAGTGGACATGATCTGTGATGCTGAAATATCGTCCTTATTTCTTCTGTACTGCTTCTTTGGCCTGCATTCGATTGCAATTTAAATCATTCAATTATTTTAGTATTTATTAATAAAAGTGTCTTTTTTATTTTTAATATTTACAATTCATTGACAACCCATAGCATTGTTGAGGATAGCATTTGTTTTTCTTCTTTGAATTTGTCTGTGCCACCCACCTTTATATGGATCACACCATGCTTCCTGAAATTGACTAATTATGCTTTTTTTTTCAATTATATATTGTGGAAACATTCAATTGAGTCACTTCTCATCCTATGCTCAGACAACAATTTTTTTTGCTAATTATTTATTTATTTTGCAATGGATATAGTGACCCCCAAATGTATGATCTATAAATTTTCTATTTTCCATCAATTTGCCGTGTTGAATTTGATTGCCCATTAAGAATCTTGTTATGTTAGATATCATACTCTTGGTGGTCGTTTTTCCCCTCTCACATTTTTTTATTGGGATTTCCAACTATTGTACTTTGAAATTGAGAGGTCCTTGTCTTACTATGTCATATGCTTGTCCTCTAATTGCTTAGAAAGGGAGTACTAAAATATTATTACATTAAAATATTGCTTTTGTGCATTCATTCTGGAGCTATATGTTATTAATTTATTTTTAGGGAAGATTGTAACCGAGGCCACTGGCATTTTGCAGCCATGCACTGCCAATATTAGCCTACAAGCTACAATGTATTCACCTCAATTTTATATAAAAGATCCAAATGATTTGGTGTCCGTTTAGTTTGTAGAATTATTCTAGAAATCAATGGTTGAGATGAGTGATATATATTTTACGAAGTACGTTGGATGAAAATTTTAAAATCAATTCTGCAAAATCAGCTGTAGTAATTGAGAAACAAAAGAGTTATGAGTCACTAACATAATGAATATGATGACCACATCATTAATATTTTTTTTTCACTTTATTATTTTCAAAGGAGGAGATAATTAAGTTGAAATTACATTTTATAAATTATTATTATTATTATTATTATTATTATTATTATTGAAGAATATTGAAATGTTCTTTATTTGTTTTCAACTATTGGCACCACTAATTAGGCGTCTATTTATGGCAGTTTGAGCCATCATGGACCGCCAAATTGGAACGATGAACTTTGATCTCATTCCAAAATTGTTTTATTTTTCGAATCTTTATTAAATTGTTTATGTGGGTTACTCATTTGACAAAATTAAGCATGATTTGACCCAAGCATTATTGAACTTGAACATTTGGCTCAAGTTCAATATTTAAAGTAAGACATAGTCTAAACATAAATAAACGAGGCGAAGAACACCTAAAAATATATATTAATATAATAATGAAAGAATAGTTATAATGTATTGGAAGAATTAAAATGTAACTTGATATTGAGAAGGACGGTTGTTTTAAATCAATCAAGCACAATCCTTTTTTTTTATAGTGCATCCACATTGATGAATGTGTGTGGGACCCTTTTCATAGCGTCATCAGGTTCAATTGATTGTGATGGTGATGGTGATGGTGCAACGTAGGAATATATGATTAATTTTAAAAAGTCCAAACTATATTATGGACCTCATTGCTGATTAAAAATGGTGTCTTTGAAGATAATTAGGATTTTGTCAAACTAAGGGATTATAATTTTCAATTTCAAGTGTATTGATTGAGTTTGTCAAACTGTACATCTCATGAAGGGTGTGTTTGGTTTGAGTGGTGCATTGCACATTGGAATCCCCCAACTTTGAAATGCCTTTACGCAAATCATCAAAAAATCAACCAATCAAAGACACCCCATATCAATATATGACTGAATAATATTATAATATTATTATTACCCAAAGGAAAGGCAAACCAACAAACACTAGTCTCCCTTTTAAGACAGAGACGTGTGAATAAACTAACCCACTTTCATTGTTTTGGTCCCTTTTTTGCATAGAATCACACATCCATTTTATGTGGGGTCAAAACCTCTCTCCTTCCCACCTTCTCCATTCCAATGAGTAAATTAAATTGCCTCATTAAACATCTTTATCTATCCACTCATAGGAATAGTTAATTATCAAAGGCAGGTTCAATTCAAATCCTTAATTCGTCACGTACACACTACGCACCTGTCCTCCAATTAGGACAATGATACTTAACCCAATGGCATTTATTTATTGACTATATAATAATTTTTTTTTCCTCAAGGTGTGATCATAGGAATAGGAAACCCCTTGTAAGTATATATCTAGACTAGACCCATGCCATGTTGCTTTCTTTTATTATCTTGTTCAACAATTTGTAGACGTGTTAGACTTAGTGCAAAAGGATTAGAAATGTGTGTCACATAAGTTGTCTATATCGGTGATATATATATTCCAAAATTTTCAGTTGGGGGTTGGGTGGACCTGCTCCAAGTATTGGGATAGTATAGTACAAAGCATAGAATATGGATCTAATTAAAGAAGACATAGGGGGGGTCCATGATGCGGAACCTAACTTTCTTCCCTTGTGAAAGGGGGTACTAATGTACTATTCCATCACCATAGAATTGATTTTGTTGCTTCCTTTTGTTCTATCCTAACACATGTTTTCTTCTTTAAAGAGAAGGACCCCACTTAATTCTGCTCTCCCATATCACAAGTCACTTAAAAAAAAATGATAAATCCTAAGGTAAGATAAAAAATTGAAATGAAGCTGGCTCCCAAAGTAGCACATAACAATTGTGAATCTTAAAGTCTAAAGTTGCCACAGTGAAAGGGCATTGAGAAATCCAAAGAATGGAATTCTTGGTTTTAATCACCAATGACATTGCTATATGAGGTCGGCCTAACTTTAAAAAATTATATTTATTTATTTATTTATGAAATTAATGTGGATGGTCATACTCAATGGGCATTAACTAAAGGCTCATTCTATTTGTTTCATTTAGATTCCTTTTCTCAATAAAAATGCCAAGAAAAAGAAGCTAATTAGTTTGATAATGTAACAAACATTGTTAATTTCCTCCACCCTTTATTTTTTTTATCTCTCTAATAATTAAGATTTGTTTTTGTGATGATGCAATCCTATATTGGGAAGTGCCTTGCTGGCGTCTATATATCTTTTTCTTTCTCACATTCTTTGATTCTCGTTTTACTTTGTAAGGATAATGGGGTGATATGAATATATTTTTAAGGAAAAGGCATGGTGGGTCAAGATAAGCAATTAAGAATCCACAAACCCCTAAAAGAAAGAGGCATAAACCATTCACCTAGAAATCATATCTCACATAATGAACATTTTTCTTTATTGGGGAATTTGAATGACCTGCCATGAGTCTACTTTACAAGGATGGATTTGGTGCTATAGGTGGAGTAAGGCTAAAGATAAGGAAATTATTTATTGCAATTTTGAATAATGCACAAGACCCCCTTCCCCCTCTCCCACTATGGATGAAACATGGAAAAGAGAAACTAAAGAAACATGAGAATAAAAAAGGAGGAACATTGTTAACTATTGTTTTTCTCTAGCCTTTAGACAGATTGGTGTGTGCAAGTGTAAACATCAGCTTCCCCCACTAACATAATATCCATGTGCTAAGGCCACCTAGGCTTACTCATCCCATTAATTGACTCTTGGAGTTTGTGGTCACAAACCCAACTCCCCCATCTTGGGTAAAATGATTATGCCTTTTCTCTCTCTTATAAGTGGGGACTTTTCCTAAAAGTGTTTTAATAGTTCCTTCTTGTCTACATTAGGCACCCCTCCAAAAGCTAAATACTATAACAAACACCATGGTTGTTCTTCAGTTGAGGTATGTGGGCACTCATGATATCTAGTGTCCTTTAGATAGGATTGCCCATGTGGATTGATAGTGTGTAGTGGGATGGGATTGGATGGAGTCATTGGAGTAACCATGTCATGAAATATTTTAAGTGAATGATAACCATGTTGACATAAATATGTACTATGTAACCCTCTTTTCCACTTAAAAAAAAAAAAAACACAAATAGCAAATGAAAAGAGGAGAAAGATTTTTATCTTCTATCCCCTGCCTTTTGAAAGTCTCACATTTTGAGATTGACATCACAGAGAATCGACCAGCTATCACTTTTGGACCGAATATATTATATGAAGGGGAAAAAATATTTGGTATTATCATCAATATGGGAGTGCATTATATTGTGCTGTCCACAATTCTTGTTGTGAATGAGCAATATCAGGCCCACACTGATAATGGACCATAAATTTTTGTTGTTGGAATTGACACTCCAATTTGATAACTCTGGCAGATTCCTATTGTGGGTTTTCTACAATAACTCAAGCTTCTGTTTTTCACTTTTTCTTTTTCTGGAATAAAAAGAAGTTAAAACCATAATTAAGGCATGAGGTTTATTACACTACTTTAGTCAAACACCATCAGTTTTATCCCTTTTTCCCCAATGCTTTTAAAAGGGGGGATTATAGTGTTTCCACACAATAAATGTCTCCTAAATGTTCTTTCCACTATTAGCATGTCCAATCAATTCATGATTCAGTAATTTAGTGGAGGATCAATGGAAAGATCAAAAGTAACATCAAATGCAACATTATAGCCATCCATTCAATTCAGACTTGGATGGCTGGCAATACTATTCTCAGTGCAATAGACTAAAATGGTAACATCATGTTTCATGTTCCAGTTCTATCTTAACAATAGCATGAAAGTAGACCCTTTAATTTTGATCATGGTAATATTTGTTTTGTTCTTTTTCTTGAGTTGGCCTTAGTGGGATGCCCTACAATACAGGATAGATAACATATCACAATTATGTTATATAGTAAACTCAAGTGGTAGCATATACTCCATCTTGGAATTGTTTTGTAGCTTATTTTTTAATTTCCATCACTTTTACTTGGCCATAATTGAGGTCTAGTCTATCAACTACCCACTTGCCACTTGAAGCTTCTAATGTATATTGCACAAGCTAAAATGTTTAGTTTATTGTACTTGTGAAAAAACAAATAGGGCCATATTGAACAAAAGAAGGACAGGTGTGATTTAATGTGTTGGGCCTCATTGACACTAAGATCCACTTGAATTGCAATAACAATCTGACCTATTTGATCAAGCAATGTCCCAGTTTTAATAATATCTGACTCTTTTAGGCTTATAATGGAATAACAGATAGTGACTGCACAGCTTAGACTTGCCCCCACAGTACCTTGTCATCACAGAATGTGTTGTATGAGGTTAACACTCTCCATGTGCTTATCATTCATTGCCAGCATTTAATAATGACACATACACATTAAATTAAATCAACAAGATGCAGATAATTGTTGCACTCTCTCTCCCTAAATATGACAAGAAAAGTATATATTAAAAAAAGTCTATAAAGCCAATTTCAATTGAAAAAAGAAAAAAAAAATCTTAATTGAGATGGAAATTTCACCAACTAACTCTGTTTTAAGATAAACACAAAGATGAATAGTGGTAATATGATGTTACAATTCTTGTACATATCTAAAGATAAACCTCCTAAATAATTGCATACCATAAAATAAAATGATGAGTGACAAGAAAAATGTGTAGTAAAATACAAAGTCGGTGTTCAATTAGTGATGCACAATGACAAATCATAGGGGTTGCTGAAATAGACACCCTTGTTTGATACTAGTGTTAGCTAAAAAACGAAAACATGGATATGCATGTGAAGCAGAAAAGTGTGTGCCACAGACATAATGTACACGTCAATACAAACAGACACGAGATAACGTCGAAATGAGTGTCTTTTAGTTACAGATCCTAGTGGTATACATGCTTTCAAACTTGAAAATGACATTTTAGAATAGGGCCAATACATAATTAATGCATTTTATGTACACCTAAAAAAGGTAAAGTTTAAGACTTTATATAGTTCCATTCTTACAGTTCAATATTGAAGACAATTAACCAAAAAAATAAAAGAAACAACAACCCAATTCCTCTTTGCCTTGTCCATGAATTTTGGATTTGAGCAATTGAGAAGATAGAGGGTGATATTGGTATGGTATCAGTAAAAGCAAAAATTCTATTCTGATTGAAAAATCTGGGGCTGATATTAATTACATTATTTGAGTTTGTTTGGGGGAAAGAAAAGAATGAAAGGCCTTAAAGTGTGTTATAGGATTTTAATTGAACAACATTAGTATTGGGGGGCCACTGATATGTATGAATTCGAAAAGTCAGGGAAGAATGAAAAGAACCATTTGGGTTTATTATTAGAACATCCATCAAAGAGTGAAATGGAAGCTTGTTTTTGTCTTAATAACAGGAGTGAAAGCACCCTTCATGTGTAGTACTTGACGTTTTAATCAAAGCTCTTGCCGCTGCTAGCTGTATCCATTTCTCACCACTCAATTAGGAGATTCAGAAGTTTTAATATTCTGATTTTCACTAAAAAATATTGTTAAGAGTAAATAGTCAAATTATTTTGTAAAATTATATAGTGCCAATCAATCATATTGCTTTATGAAATAAGCAAAAGTAGGTTGGTTTAAGTGGTATATAATTGATTTTTAAGTAAATTTTATGGTTCGAGTCTCGAGTATGGAAAAAATCCCTATCAAAAAAATTAGTTCAATCATGATGTAGATGTTCCTAGCTCGAATAAAACTGTCTTCAGTGCAAGATACAAAAAAAAAATGCTTTATGGAATAAATATATCGTCTATCAAATTAATTCTTGAGATAACAATGTTATTACTTTAGGACTAATAAGATGGTAATTACTCAATTTGTAATGCTTCAAAGTTTTTATTTATTTAAAAAAAGATTAATACTTGTCGTCTAGTAAAATGATCTTAAGAGACAAATCATAGTTCCCCACTAGATTTGTTGTCTTGGACGAGATAGGTATCTATGTATGTGACAATTTGATGGAAAAGGGATTACTTGATGATGCTGTAGACTTATCAGAATTCAGAATGTAATTGATAACTTAGGCAAATACATTACCTCAATTAATTGAAGGCTATGGATTTAATTTCCAAATGTTTTAGATGCCCCACTTAACCGTGAGGTCAATTCATCTGTTATATTGGGTGTAATAACTGAGAGGGGTTCAAATAGATAATTAAAAAATATAATGATGGACAATTGATGCAGATCTAAAAATATATACTAAGTTTAAAAAATTGATAATAGGAAGGAATAAAGAAGCTCCTTTATTCTATTGAGTATCATATCATATCAGGATAATACTAAGTGGAAGAATTTGAATGACCACAAATCCACCAAAGCAGAGAACATGCAGGAGTCCCTAGTTCACAGAAAATTCATGAAAAATAGATTCGCTTGCTATAGTAGCTTATCAATCAATGTGTTACAAATAATATTCCAAGTGGAACCTCATACAGTCATATTCTGAGATCTATTAAGTTGATGTTGCTCCTTTAAGCAGTAGTCACTTTTCCAATTCACACAAAGCAAAAGAAAAGAAACCCTCCAAAAAGAAAAAAACACAAACAAAGGTCTTCATATTTGATTTGAACTAGTCACGTGCCAATGGCCTTCTTTCTCAAAGATGCTGTAATAAGAGCTTATTCACGTTATGGTATAGGATTCCTGTAACAATATATAGTTATGCAATTTGCATAAACTTAGTAGGTGAAGAAATGTTGATTATTGATATGTTAGCTTTGAGGCTGAGAGCCATCACAAAGTTTTCTTTATTGGTCAAGTTTGCTTTCTTGGTCGAATAATTAAAATGCCTTTTCCAGTCAGAGATGGTGCTCTTGAAATATTTGTTGTTCAATCAGATTCTAAGATACTTGAAAAATTATACATGTACAATCTTCATTCAGCTTTGGTGTTCATTATTTTAACTTTTATACTTCTATTTTAATGTAAATTATGAATGTCTATGCATCTGTTTGTTTTACAATTGATGACTTAAACAAAAGTCTGCATTATTGTCTATTATTTTGGGCGCATTTTAGGGATGAATAACTATATTGAATCATTATTTGACAATCTTTGGATTCATTGAGTGGACCCGTTTTAACATCATATTATGGGAGAATGTATTTAACAAATATCTTATTATCTAGAGGAACCATTATTCAGCTCAAACATTTTAAAAAATATTTATTGTCAAAGATCTTGACACAATAATCAAAAGTTTTAATATAATAATATAATTACCTGTTACAGTTTTATATTGCATAACCTCTAAGCATTCAGGTTTGACTTTGATAGAGTTAATAACATTTTTTATGCATACAGAGATATCAGATTCAGGACATGGAAACCATACCAATCTTTGGATTGTGGAAAAGAATAGTACATGTTATCTGGTGTTGGCTTGGATTCTCCACTTGAGTTTAATAGTGAAAGAAAGAAGACTAGTTTATGATCACAACATGTTATGGCTGAGGAAGTAAGCAGACCAAGAAAAGCCCTAAAAAATGAGAGAAAATGGTGCAATAATTTCACCCAATGAGCATGGAAAAGCAATTCAGGTAGCTGATAACACCAATAGGAGGAAAAGTACGTGAGCATGAAGTTGAAAGTAAGAATGCTCTTACAGCATGTTCAAGTCCGACCATTTGGACCAATAAAAACAGACAACATTAATCATGATGCCTTTACATTGTCCATCCATAAAATAACATTATTACAATAATCTCTCTCCCACCTTCAAATCACAGCAAAAAGTAAGCAACTTTTCATTTGGGGAAGAGTTGAGTGAATGCAGACCGCTAGTGCTTGAAAAAAGTTCTTTTTAATATTCCACAGATTGAGAACATGCTTCCAACCACTAGCCAGGAAAAATGACCATTGCATGTGTAAACAGATGTGATGAGATAATGCTATGTTTCTGCATGATTAAAAGTAGTTTCAGAATGTGGGTGGAGAAACAGTAGATATCTGCAACAGCAGTATCCATACAACAGTTGAAAATCTTGTTTTGCTTATACAGCTGTTAAAAAGGTAACATACTCCTGTCAAAATGGTCCTAATGGCTGGCCCATGTACCACATTTTGTATTGAGTATTCTACTTAATAATTGTACCAACAACCAAATCATATGAGGGATTGGCCTTGGTGATTAAAGAGATGTGCTCTATTTTATTTATTTATTTATCTTGGATGATGGTGTTTCATGCTTTGACTGTTCAGACCTAGGAGCCAGCTAGCCCAACACATGAGAAAACCCCTAAATGTATCAAATTGGTATGAGGAATGGATCCTACAAACTGTTCAAGGAAAGATCTAGCCTTAGCTGATACAAGCTATCTAGATTCTAGACAATACCAGTACTCCACAACCAAAAATACATAAAGAGCAATTGTTACATTGTTCTAGTGCATATAATAGGTGAATTGACAATTTATATTATTGTTATTTAATAATTTACCTTCATAATCCTTCACTTTCATTTAAAAAAATGTACTTGTGGTTCGCTAAAATTCCATTGTAAGCAACCAACCCTTCAAGCTGCAATAGTTAATGGTTAGTGGAAAACACAGCAGCAATTTTCAGTAAAAGTATGCTGATTATCTAATGAATCAAAAGCACATTAAAAAAAGAAGTTGAGAATTGAAATTTTAAATAAAATAAGGTTCCTAAACTCTTACCATACATGTTTGTATATGTACTACATCTTTAAGCTCCCTTCTCAAAGCATTGGCTCTGATAAACTTGGATGCTCCACGTACAATTGCAAACACATAGGCTCACTACTCATTGACTTGATAGGGGTTATAAGTGGAGGCTGCTGCCACTGCTTTGTGTCAGTTGGGATCCACAAGTCTGCTTCCTTGCTTGTACCTGTCTCAGGAAGGGTTCGAAAGTAAGCAGTTATCTCCCACCTGCAATCTGTTTAGAGAGGAAAGAAAAAATTATGACTGGGGTTTTCGGTCTGTACATATCACAGAATGAAATTCAGCATGTATTTGACAAATGTATCAATGAGAAAAGTATCAAACCACTTCCACTTGATTCAAAACTAGCAATCCATATGAACTGAAATTGATGATATGGGCATGCCAGTGTGCAGATGTGTCTGTGTATGTGCACACACGTGTGTTCATACATGCAAGAGAGAAAGGGACTAAAAAGAGTTAATGAGGTGGCAAACAATTTATATACATGGCATGACACTTAATGAGTTGGCATCTTATAAGACCCTTTCAACCGTTTCACACAGTTTAAGAAAAGTTAGTTAATACATTGGACTTTTAAAAAAATTATACCATTCCAAATATACCCCTACTTAAAGATTAGGGACATTAATTGTCATATGGTGGAAGACTCCAAAAGTCAATTTCCAATGGTGTAGTTGAACATATGGGTGAAACTTCATTAATTATTCACACTGATCAATATATGGGGAATTAAAGAGTTAAACATTAATGAAGGGCAAACGTGGAAAAAATGATTAATTCATCTAAAAAAACTGCAAATGATCTTATATTAAGGGACACTCAATTCTTCTAGAATGGGTCTTGTAAATAGGGATGGAGGGAGTAATATTTTACAATTAGGATTTGAATGATCTTTGAGTATTTTTTCAATTTACTTGTATGTTGTGCTATTAATCAATGCATTGTTGATTTTTCATCGTTAATGTTAGTATTATAATGCTATAACATATAACAGCATTCACATTTAACCAATTTGTAAAAAAAAAAAGCATTGTGGAGACCATATTGAAATCAACTAAAATGTGGATAATGGGTATTGATAAATCCACAACATTAGTGGATTTAAAGGGTATTCGTAGAGTGGTTGCGGTTATTTTGGATATAATGTAAAAATGTAGGTAAATGTTTAGAAATGCATGAATGTGTTGTTTCAAGTGATGATAGTAAAAATATAGTGAATATGTCTTATTTGACACTAATTAGGTTGATTTTGTAGATATTTGATCATTGGGAACCAAAATTAAAGGAATGTGTGACGTAACCCCTTAGTTGGTTATTAGAATAATTAGTTAGTTAGTCAGTCAGTTAGTTAGAGAGTGGTTAGTTGGTTTGCAATAGTTAGAAGAAATAAGGCATGTTGCCTATAAATAAGAGGAAGGGTTGTGGGAAAGGTATCTTGTCATTTGAGAGGGATTTAGGGCCTTTAGGCATGGGGAGGTGCAGACCCTCGAAGTTCTGCAGTGCTATTCTATAATAAAGGGAGATTTTCCCTATTTCATTCTAGTAAAAGATCAGTTTCTTAGTTTGGACTTGGGTGGGAGAGATCAGGCTCTCGAATTCCTGATATCAACAGTGTACTCATTCAATTTCAAGAAATAAAACTTGCAATTGATTCAGTTTCTTACAGAATGCTTTCTTGAATGTGTGTATGAGGACAAGGGAGTTGCCTATGGGGATTGGATGAATGACAGAACTGAGGAATGTTATCCGGACAATGTACATGGTGATGCTCGTGCATGCAAGTGGTATGTGTGTGAGGACGCCCAGAACATGTACGTGGGGATATTGG
Organism: Sesbania bispinosa; assembly: GCA_026901365.1. Taxonomy (NCBI): domain Eukaryota; kingdom Viridiplantae; phylum Streptophyta; class Magnoliopsida; order Fabales; family Fabaceae; genus Sesbania; species Sesbania bispinosa. The sequence continues at coordinate 1,342,046 of QLOH01000052.1, forward strand.
TGAATCAGAATCTTAAAGAAACCTTCTGCATAGTGTGCATGCAGACACCAAGAGTTGTATGTCCCCATGGTCAAAATCCTGACAACAACATAAATAGCCATTCTAATTGATTTTAACAAGCCTTTTACCCACTTTTGGGAGCGGAAACTTAGGAATAGAGTATTTTTCTTTGAATTAAAGATCCAAAAATAGTGGAAACAAGGAATTGAAGCTTCAATTATGGATTCTTTCATAGATTTCTCTTTTCCCTTGATTTCTTCATCTCTAATGGATTTCTAAATTCCTAGGGTTAGGAATTGATGAACTTCACTTTGATCTCTCTGTAATTGTTTCTTCTTTATTCAATTCAGACTTTTGAGATTTAATTGCATTGCCTACTTTTAATGCTTTCTTTGATCTAGCCAATCAATGAATGATTTTAGAGAAGTTTTTCAGTTGGAAAGTTGCAAAAATCTTTGGATCTAAAGTAGACAACATAATTGGATAATTACCTAGGAATAGGGATTAACTCCTATCTGATCTCTTAAATTTTTATTTTTAATACTAGTTTCTTTTAATTTTACCTAAGGAATAAGGGATTTTGAGTGGAACTTAGGGTTGAAACATCAAGGAATTTAGGTTTGGCTAGCATAGTGAGCCATCAATTGGATCTTGAAATCTGAATTGGATGCCATAGTTATACACAAAGTGTGAGGAGTGAAAGGATTTAAGTCCTAACCTAACCTTGCCATTGTAAAATCTTAAATTCTCAATATAGTGATTGTTTTAATGTTGTTTCAAACTAATTTCTGCATGTTTTATATTCTAAATGTCGAGGTTGATTCAACTATTGAATTTCTCCACGAATTGGTAATCGGATTCTCAATCCTTGTGGGACAATACTTTACTCATCATTGACCACTTTATATGATTTGGTACACTTGCCAATCAATCATCAGGTACAAGTATAGGTACCTAACGGGTAAGGGTATGAGTATTAAAGTTGCTACACACACATACACACACGTATGAGGACGCGTACTACAATATTCTACCCATTGTCATCGCTATGTTAATCTATCTAAATCCCCCAATATAAATAGATTAAATATAAAATAACATATTTGAATATATTTAAGTCATCAGTGGTTCCATTAAGATACTTAATAAAACGTCATGTTATGTATGTAAACTGTTGGCCACATCACTAACTTCTATTAGGATTGGATGATAGACAAACATAAGGACCTAATTTTTTAATTAAAAACTGAGGGATTTCATTGCTGGAAAAAAAAAAATTAATGGGAAACCAAAATCACACATTGGACATAATAGAGAGACTAAAAGTGTAATTAAGCCAAAGGAGAAAAGGGAAAAGATAAACAGAATTCTTTGCAACATGACTATACTCGCATTTACCAGGAGGAAGCTTCTTAGTAAGAGATTCTGAGACTGACAGCTTGATCAGGAATGATCTGAGAGAGAACTCAAACTCAACCTCTTCCACTGCTGAACCATAAGACAGGTTCATTGCAAGCTTGAAAACAAATTTCTCCAGTGGAACATTGTTGGTGCTGAAGAAAATAACAGCTACTCTATCTACCACTCCCTAGTAAATGGAAGGTAAGTGATAAACATCAGCATGCCAAAAGAAAGCAGTTGCAAGGATTGGATGTGACAGGGAGGAGTGTATTTGCACAGGATAGTGGAGGTTTAGCTAGCTATTGACTTAATTTAAATCTTCTGCAACATATCTATCTCAGAAGAATCATGAGTAATTTTTTAATGTATCCTGTTGAAGCAAACTTTGTTTGCGAGATTTTGATTTTCATTACAAAGTGTTCGAATTAAATTGTGTGTATGAGCTGCTTGCTTGATCTCCTACTTATACCTAGATTGCAATGGTGCAACGCTAATTGGGAGGTAATTAAAACTAACTTACAGCCTTAATCACTAGCTAATCAACACAATTCCATTTGACCAAGTGCTAATAATCTAAACATAAATGCTTATGTTCTAACAGAACCTCTCATTCTTCAAAAATTTTAAAGAGAAAAAAAGGCTGTATATTTTTGATGCAGTCTTATAGAAGATGGCATATGAAACCTAGTTCTAAATACTTCTGACCAAAGAAATACAAGAATTTTAATTTTAATATATCACAACCCTCAATTATTTCTTATATAAATATAAATATAAGCATATTGTCCATCAAATGAACTGTCATCAATATAAATTGCAAGTATAAACTATAAAACCAAGATTCCGAGGTGTTAAATTAAGTGTATACAATATCATAACATATAATCTATACTATAATAAGTATGTCCAATGGGTTGCCATGTGTTAATTGCTGATTATCTCTTTTCTCTCCAAAATGGTATTTCTGTGATTTTTATGTAAATCATTAGTAGTTTTTAACTGGAGCTACAGTTGTTTTGTTTCTCTGTGCTCTAGTTTCTAATAACATTGTTACAATTTCAATGGCAAAAAGAAAGGAAATGTCTTGATTCAACCACATGTCCTCATTTTGCATTCAATAATAATAGTAACATCAAGGAAATTTTATCGTAATATAACCATATAAAAGAATTGGAATAATTAGTATCTAGCAAAAGATTGTACCTTTAAAACAACAAATGACCCCCATTCTATTGTACTGCCTCAAGAATAAATTTCAACAAAGCTCTCTCTCTCTCTCTCTCTCACACACACACACACAAATGAATATGCACTAGGGTACTATAGTTAAGTTGGGGTACTGATCTTATGGTAAAATGGCCACTGCAGCTAAGAAATTACATCTTTTTCCCTTCCATAGTTGAGACTTTGTAGGTAGGCAGGGGGGGGGGGGACTGAACCCAGATTACTCGAAAGCTATTATACGTACTAACTCCTAACCCCCTAACTCTATAATGGATTTTATCCTTTGCTACAATGGAACAATATTACATTGTCATTACCAAACAACAGGCACAAGATATACCCATTTGAGTTATATTTGATTATTCAATTCCAAAGCAAGAAATCAACAACAACTCATACAAGATTGACTTTAGAGTACCAGACAAGACCAACCTTTTGTATAAAGGGAAGAAGCCCTGAAACAGTAGCATTTATGTAATATCTAAGCTGAGGATGGCAAGCCCTTTGAACCACCACGTTCATATACCTTCTCCTCTCAAAGGCACCTTTTCCACACCCAGAACTCAATTAAATTAATAAAAATCAATTCTACTGTTTGGTTGCCAAGAAGTACAAAATCAAAGGAAGAAAAAAAATGTGCATTGTGCAGCCAAAATCATTGCTTTTCTTTTTTGCAGTAACCAAACAGAAAAAAAAAGGTGAAAAAAAAGTTAATGGGTATGCAAGAATCAACCAGAAGGATAAATCCCTTTGAGGAAAACAACAGCAGTAATAGCCACTTCCAAAAATTCAACCAAAATCCGAGCCGTTTGGCCTGCAAATTTTTAACACAGAACCTTAGTACCTAGTAAGACAGAATCATAGTAAATGCAGACAATGTATACATGGATTAATCAAAATCAAAACTCTAATTATCAATTTCAAACCTTGCGGTGTTTGATTCTCTCTACGATCCATGGTATAAAACTTCCATACTCAAATTCAGTTCCTCAATACTCTCTTCAATTAAAGGAAGACACTTTTCCCCAATGTTATAAAACTTGAACCGGTTATCGATTCGGTCAAGTCACTGTGTTAATGTGTCACTGGTTGAACCGGCCTATATTAAAAAATTATAAAAAATCATTACACAAGCTATTATTTCACCTGTTCACACTCCAAATTCAAAAATATTACCATTACAAAAGTACCTAATTAAGCAAACAAAAATCAAGGTTTGCTTCAAATTTCTAACACAAGGTATAAGTCCAAAACACAATGAAACATCAAAGGTTTGCCTAATGTGCAATTCAGAAGAAACATATTAATTTCAGAGGCACTATTAATTTAGCTAATCTCACTTAGCCATTTAGGAATTGAGACAGAGGCACTATTAATTTAGCTAATCAAACTTAGCCATTTAGGAATTGAGAGACAGGTACAAACACAAAGCTATGAAATTTACCAAACTTAACCGCGGTAGAGAAGTGAGGCTTGGTGAGGGATGGTGTCTTCAGCAACACCGCCGGAGTACGACGGTGAAGGAGGCGGAGCAGAACGGCACAAACGCGGCTGCTCTGTTCGAATACGAAGGTGCGACGGCATGGACTGGCTCCGGCGAAACAGCAGCTGCAGCGCACGTCGCCGGCGGCTAAGGCAGCAGTGTGCAGCACAGATGAGAGGGAGGGACAAATGCGATGAGAGGATTTCAATTTTCTTCTTAGGGTTCACTACTCTGAAAGACTGAAACGGACAGAAGCGAACGCCAGACTGAGGAGGAGAGTTTTGTGAAATTTTTTTTTAATCAGTAAGCAAAACATCGAATTCGGATGTGGTGGTTCGGACGGTCCAGATATCAAAATATTTTTTAATATCGATTTGGCATCTTGGTATTTGAGCCATCCGATTAAAATCGTACGATCCCGATTTCATAACAGCACCGAATGCACTAATTTTGGACTGTAAATTCGAATTCGCAAAAGAACATCGTTTCATACTTTCATCAGGTTAAAATAAAATGGCTGACTCGCCGGGGTCATCTAAACCCGGCCGTATAACCGGTTCAATGTCAAATTCACCCGGTTCAACCAGGTTCACACCGGTTCTGATGCACGTCCGATACACTGAGCGGCTTGCAGCGGTTATGAAATTAACGGAAAATTACAACTTTTCCACTGACATAGTCTGAGTATTATTCGGGTCATTCCAACGGTTATTGGGTCGGGTTTAAAACCCGAAATCCGGATCCAGGAGTTTCTTTCCTTCATCTTCTTTCTTCTGTTAGCTTGACTCCTCTGTTAGTACCCATCAAAAGTTTTGATTTTTCAATGTTACGTGAGATGGCAGGTGAGATTTTCTGTTCTTTCGGAAAATGGATTTCGATGGTAAATATCGGATTTTCCTGAATGGTTTTGTAGAATTTTTATTTTAACTCCGAAATTTGAAAATTGAAGGGAAAAGCAAAGAAAAGAAAGGAGGAAGAAGAGGGAGGGCGTGCATGGTGGTTTTGGGAGACATTGGACGCAACCCTCGAATGCAATACCATGCTCTTTCACTCGCCAATCAGGTTTTTGAGTAATGAATCTTCTGTTCCAAATTTTAATTTGGAGAAAAAGTTGTAAACTTGACTGGGATTGACTCATGCTATTGTTTTTTATGTTTTGAAGTAAGATCATGCCAAAATCCATATTTAATCTCACTGCATTGTATTTGATAGCTGAGTTATACACTGGGTGTAAACAGAACAAGACACTATCTAGACTTTAGGGTTCTTTGAAATGTTTTTATTTGTACCATTGATCAATCTACTGGCTTTTCTATGTGACTTTGCAGGCTTCCCTGGAGGTAGACATTGTTGCATATGAAGGTGCCTTTACTGTTTTCGAATTGTTTATAATGAATCATTAGATTTTATTAGTATTGTATTTCATGGAGTTAATTACTAGTTTTCAAGTATTGCATGAGTAAATTTTTGTGTTCAATCATTTCTAACAGGTTCGGAGCCCCATACTGCGCTTCTTGCCAACCCATCTATTCATATTCACACTATGGTACATATATGGACTAAACTTTTCAGGACAAGTTATCCTCATACTTTACTAAAAGTTGGTGTAGTGTTGGAACATTCTCAAATTTTCAGAAGCAGTGGCCAACAGCCCGTCAAAGCTTACCAAAGATACTTCAACCCATAATGCTTTTGTTGAAGCCCTTGGTTCAATTTTAAATGTTGCTTTGGTTCCTTTGTGTAAAAATACTTTCTCCTGATATTTTTATTGTCCAGGTTAGCCTTTTATGTTTTCTTCCCCTTTTTCTTCCTTAACATTCACTAAGTAATTTTACGTTTTGCTTGATAGTTTGAATAGAGACATAATGTTTCCAAACATGTACGTGAAAAATGGATGTGACCCTTGTTTAAGAAGCATCCCGAAAGCCAAATAAACGAAAAAATCATCTTTCCAAGAAGTTTTTGTTAGGTTAGTTTGGGGCTTAGGACGACAAGAGAAATTCTATAATACCTAACTTTTCTATCTTGCATAGATGATGTTAAATATTCTACACTTTGCAGGATAATTTATTGTCTGATTTTTTGTTAGGTTAACCATTTCCAAATGACTATTGACTAGAGCTGGATGCAAGTTTGATTTTGTAGTTTTGTGCTTCATTTTTGTCATTCCTTTATTTGTGTAGAATCCTCCTTCTGTTCCAACACTGGTAGCAGTAAAATGGGCTAGCTGGTTGAGGAATTCATCATTTGTCATAGATTGGCATAATTTTGGATATACACTACTGGGACTGTCCCTAGGAAGGAATAGTCATTTTGTGTCTTTATATAAATGGTACTAGTCTATCACTTTTAAATTCTCCATTTGTTGATATGGATTTTTCTTTTTGGTCTGTCATGACTTTGCTTTTTCAAGGTTGCTGCTAATATGATTATTTTTCCTGACTCCATTTAGATTTGAGAAGCGTTATGGGAAAAAAGCTCACAGTTCAAATATATTGTTTCAGCAACACAAATTTGTTGCTTTGAACTATAAAACAATCTTATGTTTATTTCTTAATTTTATAGTGCTACGGTTTTGTATGATCAGCCTCTTGACTTCTTTCATCCAACTTCACTTGGAGGAGAGGCATAAGGTGACATGGTTGTTTAATTGTCTATGAACTGTGGTTGTTATTACATAACAAGCATTCTTAAAATTTTCCATATATAATGTGGATAGCTTATAGTTATTTTACAGATTAAATGAGGACTTTTGTCAGCCTCTAAGTGTTAGAGATTGTGTTAGTAATGGTAAGATAGGTTTTACAATCCACATATATATTGATGTTAGTTGTGGGCACATTATTTGTTAATATTCTTGCTTCTTGCAGGAACTTCATTGATGGGTAGCCATCTCCAAAATGAGACTCTGTTTACAACTGAGGTTGGTTCAAACATATATTTGAAGCCAAACCGGCCTGCACTTGTTGTAAGCAGCACGAGCTGGTAAGTTTATCCTATCATGAATTGCACCCTTTCGTTGCATTAAAAATGGTAGGTATGCATTCTTTTTTTTGACGAAGGTAGGTATGCATTCTTATTTTTGTTTCAATGTTAGAAAAGTCAACTTCCCTTAATTGTGTTCAGCCTTTTTTTTATCCTTTTAAAAGTGGCCACTTATTTTTTATTTCTGCATATTATGTAGTTAGATGGATCTTCTATGGGAAAAGAAAAGAGAAAAAGGAAAGAAATCCTCTGTTGACTCGGATAATTGTTACTCATTGTAGTGGGCTACTTTACCAGATTTGAATGATGCGTTTCTGTGACTTGTACCATTTTCAGGACTCCTGATGAAGATTTTGGCATCCTCTTGGAAGCTGCTTTAATGTATGACAGACGTGTTGCTGCAATATTACATGAAGATTATTCAATAGATGAGGAGGTCATCTGGAAAGAAATATCTTATGGAAAACAATGTTTATATCCCAGATTGTTATTCATCATTATTGGTATGATTTGTGTTTTTACTTCTGAAGTTATGGAAATTATATTGATCTTTTTAACAACGGATCTTCTTTGATAACGGCTCTTGCTCTTGTGGGTTTCAAATTCCTACACTGTAGGTAAATTCTACCCATGTATAGCTCAATTTGCTAACAGAGCCACGCCTAATGAATTTAAGAATGTTAGTGCTAAAAATACTAAAATGGTCCCTTCTAGCCATTTCTTGGCATTCAATTTTTGCATCCTTGTGATACCTAAAGATATTAGATGCAGAATGACATTACATCTTCAACTCCCTTATTTAACATGTGCTTTTTCAGTTTTTAGATTCTTTGTCTGTTAAAATTCTTGATTCATAATGTAGTCAGTGTAAATGTCTAACCTTGAGCATACTGATTTGTTGTCTTGCTGAATCTACGTAGATGCTCTTCAAGGGATTTCCTGATGAATGTGATTCTTTGAAGGTTCTCAAAAATGGCGCATTAGAAACTGGTTCTTCAGCAAGGTGGGCTACTGAATGGGAAGAGCATGCAAAGCCACTGATAACTGAGGCAAGTTCATTCTGCTTTTCTATGTAGCTTGTCATAGCCAGGTCATCTAGTCTTGTGGCAGTTGACCATTCAACATATGTGATTAACAGTTAATCCTATTCTCACCTATGTTTTCTATACTGCTTTGGCTTAGAGGGTTATTCCTGTGAATTTAAAAATAAGAACATTTGAATTTGCAGGTTATATCAAGATTTTGATTTTCTTTTGATTCATAGAAGACTTGTTTAACTGCTCTAACAACAAATTGGATTGATCTGTTGGTATGATCCAGTAGAAGGTTGACCGGCGCCATGTGCTGATTGCATACAGATTTTATGTTTGCCAATTTCCAAGTCATAATTACCTTTTACAGAATATGTATGCAGCAGGGCCTCCAACATCTGTCTATTGTTGACTTGCTGCGTATGAAGTTGTAAATAGATGTGGTTTAGGATTACATTAATTTTTTTAATATGACTTGATTCTGTGGTCCATACTTTTCAGTAAAAGTGAGATTATTATACTAAAACTTCAAGATTATTATACTGTTGTTTGGTAATTAACGAGGCGGAAGATAAGCTGCAAAATTAAGATATAAAATTATATAATATTAAAAAAAAAAGATACCTATTAGCAGTATCTAGGATAGTACTATTGAGGAACTACAATTAAAATCATTGCAACATTAAGTTTGAGACCTTATACACAAAAAGGAAAACTAGGAAAAAAGGGAAACAAAAAGGAAATTACATAAAAATGTGTTTCTAAGATAAGTTATTGACACTTCAAAGCTTGTCCTCGAACTCAGAGAGAGACGTCATTTGTTCCTTCAAGCCTTTCTTCTTTCTTATCTCAGCAACATGTGTAGCAGCAGGAGTCCCAGGTTCCAGTGGATCAGATGGCACCACATCCCAGTGATCAAATACCAACTGTGGGAAAGCCTGTCCGCCAGTTTGAGCCCTCAGTGATTCATTGAATTTAAATGACTCAACAACAGGCAAGTATGCCTTAACATTGTAAAGTGGGGTGCCAGGCCTCTGGATTTCCTCAAACACATGCCCTCTTTTCTGGTTAAGAACACTGTATATACCACCAAGAGCCTGTTCAGGTGCCTGTATTTCCACCAGATACACAGGCTCCAGAAGTCTTGGCTTTGCTGTCATCATGGCAGCATAGAAGACCCTTCTAGCAGTTGGAATGATTTGGCCCCCTCCTCTGTGAATGGCATCAGCATGAAGAACAACATCACAAATCTCAAAGCAGACCCCTCTCATGTTCTCATCAGCCATTGGACCTTCTTTTGATGCTATCTGAAAGCCAGCAACAACTGAGTCCTTGATTTCATTCAGATACTGAACACCCTTGCATGTATCTACCACCATGTTGGGTCCAGTGGTCTCAGGACCAAAACACCATATTTTCTTTGCAAGATCCTTGTCCCAACCAAACTCTTCAGACAATATTTTAGAACGATTTTTGGGGTCATCCCTTGGTCCAATCTTCCCATCATCAATGGCCTCTGCAAGTCCATCCTCCATTGGCCTTGCTTCCATGTACAGGCGGTTGTGTTTGTTAGGTGACTTGCTCATCACAGTATGGCTAGACTTCTCAAACACAGTCTCACGGAAGGAGACAATAGGATCAGATTTTGAAATCTCAGCTCCATTCATAAAATCATCCTGCAAGTCCTTCAAGCAGATTTCAAGATGCAGCTCACCAGCAGCAGCTATGATATGTTCTCCAGTCTCTGAAATTGTACACACCACCATAGGGTCTGACTTTGCTAAACGTTTAAGGCCTTCAACAAGCTTAGGAAGATCTGATGCAACCTTGCATGTGACAGCTACACTTACCACAGGTGATACAGAAAACTTCATAGCTTGAATGGGATGTGCATCAACTTCTTTCTCACTTGTTAAAGTTGCATTCTTGGTAATAAAATGATCCAAACCCACCATGGCAACTGTATTTCCACAAGGGACATCCTCCACAGTTTCCTGTTTCTTTCCCATCCAAATGACAGTTCTTTGAACACTCTTCACATACAGATCTTTCTTCTCCCCTGGGACATAATTTGGTCCCATAATTCTGACCTTCATACCAGTTGAAACCTTGCCAGAGAAGACACGACCAAAAGCATAAAACCTACCCTTATCAGATGCAGGAATCATCTTTGAGACATAAAGCATTAGAGGTCCTTCAGGATCACAATTTCTGATAGCAGAAGCATAAGGATCATCAAGGGGACCCTCATACAAATTCTCAACGCGATATTTTTGAGCCTTGGCAGGAGAGGGAAGATGAAATATCATCATCTCCAGAAGAGCACTACTTGCTGGGAGCCAGCTTTGCATAACACGCTTCATCAAAGCCTTTCCTGTCAATTCCTTCTCCTCTGACTTCAAGTTCACCCCAAGCTTTTGCAACATTGGCCACAACTTATCCTTCTGGTTATTCATGCAAAGTTCAATTATCTGCTTAATTGGTTCATAGCAGAACTGAACAAAGCCACGCTTGCAAGTAGAACTCCCAGTGTCTTTGTTGGTCCACTTTTTTGTAGCAGGGTCAAAGAAATTCTCACCCCAAAGCCTACTCATCATCTTTCCCTCATCAACTCCAAACTTGGAAGCATACATCTTGGCAAAGTTGGTCAAGGTAAAAGCCCACCCATGCAAACCAGCAGAAAAAGCAACCGTTCCCTTTTCAGGGTATACCTGAACATCACCAAGTAGAGCATCTTCATAGGTTGCCATGATGACATTTGCACTCTCAATAACCCTCTGAAATGTAAGGTATGCATCTTCAGCATCAAGATGGAGCTCAAGGAAGCACCTATCCATCTTGTTAACAGTTAAAACAGGCCTAATCCTTTCTCCAAGGGCTTGTCTCAGCACAGTTTCTGTTTGGACACACACACCCTCAACACAATCCACTACCACAAGTGCACCATCAGTGATCCTAAGGGCAGCTGTGACCTCAGATGAGAAATCCACATGCCCTGGGGAGTCAATGAGGTTTATAAGGTACTCATTCCCTTCACGTTCTCCCTTGAAATTCTTCAAATCATTATCAGACATCTCATAGTAAAGAGAGATACCAGTAGACTTGATAGTGATACCACGCTCAGCTTCATCCTGACGGGTATCTGTCATCCTAACATCTCCTGCAACCTCTTCTGCTATAATGCCAGCAGCAGCCACAAGAGAATCAGTAAGAGTTGATTTTCCTGCATTCCAGAAACCAATTAAAATTACTGTAATATTTATAAAATATCCATAAGTAACGATATAAAAAAAGAGATCAAGGGCCAGAAATTGAAAGAGAATATGAAACTTTTTTCTTTTCAAAGTTTTACACATAGGATTTAGTGCCAGTTTGTTCAAAACGTACTTTTGACCAACGAATTGTTACTTTTGTCCAAACGTAATTCTGAAAGGGTTCTCAACTAGAAAACAAACAGGCTAATGATTTGATGATCTTAAGTCAGGGTAGAGCATCTATATCTATGAAACTCATAACAAAAGATTTAATGAATATGCATTGTTAATGTAAAAGTTTTACATCCAATGATGCGTTGCAACATTGTTTATTGAATATAAAAACTCATAGGATGTCATATTCATTGAATGATGTAACAACACATCATTACATATATGTAAAACTTATTTATAATAACAGAGGACATCTATTAAACTTAATAGATATTGATCAACCACATTGTCTAGTGTCAACTATACTCCTACACAAACTGGGAAGAATGGCTTCATATCAACACAAAAGGTTGCAGCTAAAACAAACCGAGCCTAGAATATACCATGATCAATATGAGCAATAACAGACATGTTTCTAATATTGTGTTTGAGGTCCATAATCCGCCGAAGCTCATCAACTGTGAACTTCACCTGTAACATGATAGACCAGTTTATCTTAAGCAAGAATAAAATAAGAAAGAAAGAGAAGAAAAGAAAAAAGAAAAAAGAAAGACATGTCAACTCACCATCTTGACAAGTCCTTGTTTCTTACAAATAAGAGCTGGCTGTGAAAACATCAATTATGAACAAAGATTTAGTATAAAAAATTGAAACCAAAACACATTTCATAATTTTCATCACAAAAAACAAAGATACATTATAACGACCCAAAGAAAATTAATTATTTACTAAATGGGAGTCGCCACTTATTTTATTAGATTAGGGAAGATTGAAAACCCTAAAAATATCTAATAGATTCGGGAATTGTTTATGTTTAGGGAACGGTGGAGACTAAATTTCACAACACCCCGTTAAAAAAACGGTTATTCTAAATTAATTGTACAAATCAATATTTATTTTACTCTTTAAATTATTTTTAACCACCAAAAAAATAAATTTTAATAAGAAGAATACACAATAAAAATGCAAAAATAATAAATCAAAAGATGTACACTAAACGAAAGGAATATCAAACCAAACTGTTTTTACACTTTTCTAAAATTCCTTTTTAAAGAAAAACAAATAAACTAATTTTATTAAGAAAACTTAAATGTAACTATGTTCTAGGGAATTAGTTTGTAGGAGTGTTCTCGGGTCGGGTCAGGTTTGGGTTTTTTTGGAACCGACCCAAGATAAAGAGATGGGTTGGGTCGGTTCGGGTGAAACAACTAGGTTCAAACCCGACCCGACCCGAGGATACATGGGTTGGGTCGGGTTGGGCCTCTGTTTTGGGCCAGAAAAAACACCAAAAAAAAAGTTTTTTGTTTGATAAAAAAATACAGCTTCTTGGGCTAGAAAAAAACAAATTTCTTTGAAAAAAAACAGCTTCTTGGGCCAAAAAAAAGGCCTAAAACAGTTTTTTTTGCATATATGTCTCTTCTTTGACTAAAAAAAATTCCTCGGGTCGGGTTAGTAAAACCCAAACCCGTTACCCGAACAATCCACCTCCGTTTTCTTTTTTCTCGGGCCAGATCTACCTGAGAACCCGGCTAACCCGGACCCACCAAGCCGGGTCGGGTATAACCCGTCAAGTTAGTCAGGATTAGTTTGATTGACAAATAAAATAAAAGAGCTATATGTAAAAAAAAAAGGGAAATGTGATATGAAGCCAAAAGTATGGTGAATGAATCAATCACGTTAATTAAGTCAAGTAATTGTGGAAATAATTAATATTATAATCAAGTATAGTATTAAATGTGAAAATAATTTCAATGAAGATTTAAAATTTTAATCAAGGTTAGAGTCCAAAATGTGGAATTATTTTCAATAAACATATAATTAATATTAAATAAATCAATAAATAAATATTTATTATTCTGAATTTTATTCAATATATATAATGAATTTTTTTTTTGTTGAACATAATGAAAATTAATATGAATCGATAGAATAGTAAGCAATAGTCATTTGAAATTTATTCATATTAAAATTAAATCAACAAAATATGAATGTATCTTATTAGCTCAATATAATAGTTAATCGTATATTTAATATAAAAATTCAAATATTTGATTAAAAATAATTTGATTCTACGTTAATTGATTGAAATAAATATAAATTTAATTATATATAGCTCACTTTTATGTTATCATAAAGAACTTGGTCACTTATTAATTTTTTTTATTATTTTATTATTTATTTTTAAATATTTTTAAATTTAATTATTTTTATTATTTTAAAAATGATTAAAATAGGTTGTTCTTCTTTTTTTTTGTCGAAATCAAAATAGGTTGTTCACACAGACATTAACCCGAAACCAAAAAGCAATCACTTTTGTCATAGAAAAACCTTGCATAACCACAACTGTTTAAATTTTGTCACCTAGAAGAAGAGTGGCATGTTTCAGTTTTATTGAACAGAACCAGAAGCAGATGTGAACCAGCAAACTAAATCGGCAACAGAAGAAAGTAAAGAAAAAAAAAAACATTGCATAATCACTTCATCATATTTCGAGCTCTAAAAAATCACAAAAAAATCCAAAGGTCTCAGAAAGAATATCATATTCATTTACTGATGAAGATATCAAAGCTGGGAAAGAGGCAGAAAACAATGAAAAGATCACATTGAGCCCTCTGTAGCGGGCAAAGGTTGAAAAGATAAATAAAAATTGAGAATTAGTTACTAGAAAGATAGTTATTGTTTGGTATAAATATAGCCATAGGTAAAGGTAGTATTATATAACTGGGAATTAATTCTTCGCACTCCAAAAGTTGATCTTTCCTTGCTTCAATGAGATTAATTTTAAGGGGATAACAATTCTGATCAACGTATTTAAATAATTAGTAATAGAGGTTTACATTTTAAAACAATTAATTTTGGACTCTATAATCGCAATTATACTCACCGTTTCAACCGATGAAGCACACAATTTTTTATTTTATTATTGAGAAAAATTTAGGATGATGGATAATGTTTTAGTTCAAGACAGAAAAATATTCAAATTCAAAGAGCACTTCTATAAACTTATATTTACCTTACTTCAAGAACATATGATTTGTTTATATTTTACAGTATTTCACTTTTTGAGATTGATGAAACACACATCTTTCGTAATGTTACAAGATCTTTTCTTGAGGCTGGCATGATATTTTTTTGGGAAAATAATTAATTAGAATTTTAAAAAAAATGAATGCCAAGAATTATTAAAAAATTAATATTTGATTAAAGGAATAAAAAAAATTAAAATTATTAATTAAGAAAGACAATTCTAATTTTAATTAGATAGAATGACCATTTAATTTTATTTAATATACCACTACTGTCAACGATTATCACTCATCTTTTCTTTTTTATGCGTGGGGAAGGAATCTCATATTTGATCGGTTAATAAAAAACATTTTCCGGCTATCACATCATTTATTAACACTTTAAGATCATCTACACTCCAGTGTTTCTAAAAAATTTCTTAAACTAATATTTTATAATTTTTATACCTTTTCATACTAATATATTTTTTTATTATTTTTTTAACTAAAAATTTAGAGTGAAGGGATAGTATTGATAATGCCTCCGAGCTCAAAGAGCACTTACAGAAGTACTTACGTTTTATCTCACCCCAAAATGACGAGTGGGAGTTTAAACAACTCAATTAATTTTTATTTTCATCCCAATAACTTTAAAAAAAAATCTTAAATAAACCTATTAATCAATCACACCACATAATCATTACTTTTTATTTTTTAATATTAAGCATTGGTGCTAGCAGAAGTACCAATGCTAATATAAAAACCAACTTAAATTTAACTCCATCGCTGAAATTGGAAAATCAGAGGTGCTTACAATTAAAATCCTCCGCAAGCAACTAGCGATAAAGTTGCTCTACCACAGTCATGTTAGAGTGATCAAAAGTAATCATTTGTCCCTCTGAGCTTACTATCCAACTTTCAAAATTATTGTTTTACAATTCAAACTTTTGATGTTACAAATAAAGTCTTTTCGAAGTTACTGTCCATTTTCATTATAATCAATAACTTGTTTGATTTATTATTGCTTTTTAATTGTCTTTTTTTTCATTTTATAACGTGGGAATCATAAAGATTTGTCCTTCTCATTTCTTCCCCTTTTATATCAAAATTAATTGGAAAAATGAACCTATGATTCCTTATTATTTGAAATTCGTTTAAATAGAATTAATTTTTTGTAAAAGTTTTCATTTGTATTAACTTAATTAATTCTATAATCTTTGTAACCGAAACCAAAAAAGAATAAACATTGTTCAATGCACGAGGGGAAAAGGTTTAATATACTTTAAATATACTTAATTAATTGCTAGCAAACACAAACGAAGCTTTGAACAAAATTATGACTTTGTTGACAGCTATAATATGTTGGGGTAGAAGCAGGATGTTTCTTGGAGTGGTGTGCAAGAAAGTTGACTTATTCCTTCCTGGTAAATGATAAAATAAAATTCTATTAAATATATGTGTTGATAAAATTGAATACTAATATATATCTGTTGACTAAAGAATAGATGCAGGAAGCGAGGGATACTAGTTATATACAACTGATAAATATGTTTTTCGTCCCTGTCAATTTTAGTTTTTGTTCCTGTACTTTAAATTCTGTGTTTTTTGTTTTTAAACTATTTAAACCCCCAAATCGTGGTCTCTGCCCATCAATGAGATCCTTTAACTTGATAAGCTGGCTAACAAAAGTTACATGTCAGCCTCAATAGTGAGTCACAATTGACTAACTAATCATCTAATTAACTTTTTTTATTATTTTTTAATTATTAAAATAACCCAAATTACTAAATTAGGGTTTTCACCCGAGCAATTTTACCCGATAGAAAACCTAATTTCATAATTATGGTTATTTTAATAATTAAAAAAATTAATAAAAGAAGATTAATTAAATGAGTCAGCTATTTGGGGTTCACTATTGAGGCTAACATGTAACTTTTGTTACCCAGCTCATCAGGTTAACAAATCTCACTGACGATCAAAGACCATCGATTGGGGGTTTAGAAAGTTGAGAGATAAAAAATAAAGGATTTAAAGTACAGAAACGAAGACCAAAGTTGACCGAAACTATAGGGATAAAAAACATATTTTTCCATATATATATATATATATATATATATATATATATATAACCTGCTTTGCTCGGAAAACAAAATAAATTATACGTCAATTTTCTTTTTGTTTGGTGAAAACTAAAGAAACAATACAGCTTTACTTCGTTTGACGAAAAGAAAAAGGGGAAAAGATAAAATTTAAAATCCTTTTTTGTTTATGAAAAAGGTGATGTAAAATTTGACAAGTGTACCAATTAAGTAAATAAAATGATGAGCATAATTATCGTTTTTATAGGGATTGAGAATTCAACTACCAATGTTACAGTAGATTTTGTCTACTTGAACAAAATAAAAGTGTATTGATGAACATAAATAACTAATGCAGAAAAATAAACAAAAAAAAAATTGAAGTTAGATGCTTAGATCATTTCCAATGGGAGTTGCTTAACATAAAAATTATTATTTTAATGTGGGTCCCACAAGTTGAGTTGTTTAAAAAAGAGTAAGAGTTGCATTCTTACCCATTTTTAAGCAACTCATCTTGTGGGACCTACATTAAAATAATAATTTTTAAATTAAACAACCCATATCAAGCAACTCCCATCGGAGCTGCTCTTATAATGCAAGGTAATAGGCACAATATGTAAGAATCAAATATCAAACAAAAATGGTTAGGGTTGATTTCTCTCATTACTCACTTTATGTAAGTGTAAATGTCATTCAAGGCAATTATTTGTGTTCCAATTAAATATTCAATTCACATGTGTAGTCAAAACTCACTTTATGCAAGTGTAAATGCCATTCAAGACAATTATTTGTGTTCCAATTAAATATTCAATTCACATATGTAGTCAAAACTCGGTCTTTCAGTGAATTAACCATATGTTATCAACTAAGAACTCTAATTCCTTATATGAACTTGATACAGATATGCATTAATATCAAGAATCGATAAAGATCACACAAGAATCCATTCATATTCCTAGAAAATTAATTTCTTATGTTTCTTGCTTCAGAGCTGAGTTTTCCCCCAATTTTCTAATTGTGGGAGTCATTATTCTAAGTTCATACAATTGAGTAGCTAATTTAATTGAAATATTAAGAGTAGAAGGAAACAATTGAATTGAATCACAAACATTGAATTGAACTAACAAATTCACTTACATAAAGTTCAGAAAAGATCCATCAACATCTAACCTAAAGGATCTAGAAACTCATTAAAGATATGAAGAAACAAAGAAAAGAAAGAAAAATTTAGGAGAAGAATCCATAATTAAAACCTCTAAGCTCGTTTTTACAAGCTTGATCTTCAAGTTATGGAGAGAAAGAGAGAATTTTTCAGATCTAAAAATGTGAAAAAAAGGAATGATAAAATATGTTTTTGATAATTAAAAATTACTATTTATAATTGTTGTCACGTTACATGAGACATGACAATTCTCGGGTGTCCTCTGACAAGCATTCAAAGGCTTCTAGTACATTTTGCCTCGTGGTGTCCTCACATGAAGAAAACAACGTGTCCCCATATGTAAAATATTTAACATGAAATCACATTAATTTTTTTTAAAAAAAAGACTTTATATGAAAACTAGGGATGACAATCGGTACCCTATGGGTAGGGTACCACAGTGTCCGTCCCCATACCTGTATTTTAAAAAAAAACCGTATTCGCGCCCGTACCCGCGTGTACAGTAACTTTAGTGTCCATCCCCATACCCGCTGGGCATCTATATGCCTGTATCCGCACCCATTACCCGCACTTTTATTAAGTAAAAAATTAACTACTTACTAAACAATATTAATTTAAGAAAATTATATCTCAATTAAAAAAGTTACTCGAAGATCACCCAAACATAATTTTTAAATATCAGTGATACTACAATTTAATTATAAACAAATGATCTAAAGTTCAAAATTTATATTAAATATTACAATAAACTTTCACGTCACAAGATTTAATAAACTTTGATATCATGTATTAGAATTCTTCAAGATCTGTAAAAAATGATTATTAACACTAATTAGTCATATATTATAAAGTAAAAATAAAAAACACAAATAGATAGTTATAAAAGTATATTTTTAATTTGTAATATATTTTATATATTAATTTTAAAAATATGTATAAATATATTAGATATTTTAATAAAATTAATATATCCCTATATATAATTATATGTGGTGTTTTTAATTAAATAATTATATATATTAGTACGAGTATGGGGCGGGTTGGGCATCAAAGTGTCCGTACCCATGAAAAAATGCAGGCTTTTGCCCGTACCCGCACCCATACCCGATTTGCGGGTTTTTACCCTGCTCATTGCAGGTAATTTTTGCGGGTACCCATAGAGCTTGGGCACATTTGCCATCCCTAATGAAAACACAATAATACCTACATAAAATCTTATTAATATCTATATGTTACAGTAAAAATATATCACACAAAAATTAACATATTTCATAAAAATACATTAATGTCTATTTGAAACATATTAACATTTATACTACTGAGTAAAAATATAACACACTTAAAAAATATTTTATAGGGTAAAATATATTTTTAGTCAC
Organism: Sesbania bispinosa; assembly: GCA_026901365.1. Classification (NCBI taxonomy): domain Eukaryota; kingdom Viridiplantae; phylum Streptophyta; class Magnoliopsida; order Fabales; family Fabaceae; genus Sesbania; species Sesbania bispinosa. The sequence continues at coordinate 1,361,222 of QLOH01000052.1, forward strand.
TATAAAATTACCGAGTTTTAAAATATTTTTTAAAGTATGCTCCCAAAAATTTGTTTCAAAATCATCCCTACCTCTTATAAGCAAGTGTTTAGAGATTATGTGTCAGCTCTCTTTCTTAATCATCACTTCTAGCCAATTTCCACTTATCCTGTGGCATACAATTTATTAGGTCAACCCTAATTAATCTTAATAAATCTTGTTCTCGGCAAGAATATTCTGGGCTAACCTTTAAGGCAGTTACCTCGGCTTTCCTACCAAAATTGTGAACCTGCCTTCTCCTTAATTTCTCTGGGCCTTTATAGACCCTTTTTCTAACTGACCTTTTCTCCATTATCCCCGTCCTCCTTCATCCTCGTTTTCCCACTCACTCCACTAACCCCCCTCTCTCCTCTACGTTGCTTAGGAGAGGGGCAAGGCATAGTATCGTGGGCCCATAACTGAATACTGTAACCGGCCCAAAGCCTCACATAGTACACAACCCTTCAAGCCTGAGCGTGCCTAGAAGAGTACTGTGTAAGGCTTATATTAATATGATGGTTGGGTTGACGACCTTATCTGGTGTTCGGCCCAATGTCTGGGAGGTACACAGCCCTTCAAGCCTGAGCGTGCCTAGAAGAGTACTGCGTAAGGCTTATATTAATATGATGATTGGGTCGACGACCTTATCCAGTGTTCGACCCAATGTCTGGGGATGACTAGGTCGACGACCTTACCCGGTGTTCGGCCCAATGTCTGGGAGGTACACAGCCCTTCAAGCCTTTGACACGAAGGAATGTTAAGCGTTCGAAATTCTTGTGTTGTTCTAACTTTCGCCTGATGGGTGATAAGTAACGCGTGTTTCCAATTCTTACTTCCCAGTGATAACACCTGGCAGTAATGGGTCTCTGTGCGAAGTTTCCTTTTACCATTGACGCACTGAAATGATCTTTAATGGCCTTTGTTTCCCCCCCAACGTTTATGCTCAAGCATTAAAGACTACCGTTAAGGCTTTTTGAATTAAAAAACAGATAATGCTGACACGGTGTCCCTTCATATGGTGTCCCTTCGCTTGCGACTGAATGTGACTGCTCGTATCCCGAGCGGCGGTATTGTCAAGTAACGCCTCGTCATTGCGTTGCTTCAATGATAATTATTTTGAAAATCCCAACTTTCTACTCAGCATGGGAAACGACGCACCCCAACTCGCAGAATGAGAAACGACGCCTCCCTACTTCCTAAACCTTTTAAATACCTCATTCTTCACTTCAGACAATCAACTTATCAGTATTGCCTCAAATATTCGCATTGCCATCTTTCTGTAGAGGTTTCTTTCTCCTTAGTTGTCGAGCTCTTAACTTGATTCCTTCGCCCAGGTACCTCTTTGATCCCCTCTCCCGTTTCCTTCTTTTAACGCCGTAGCACACAATATCTTCCTCTAAAGAAACTCATCCTAGTAGCTTCGATACTGAACTATCTTCTGAGGACGATTCCTCTTCTAGTTCCTTTTCATCTTTGTTGGGTGATAACCCGACTTCTGATGTCAATCTAATTCCTATAGTAACGATAAATGATTCGGAGGAAACAGAGAGTGATATTGAAAACTTATCCGAAGAAGATAGAAATGTAGCTATTTTTAAAACCTATAAGACCTTCACTACCGAGGTCTACAGTTATAGCTCCGAGTATACTACCCTTCCTTCAATAGAACGATTTCGTAGGTCCATTCCTGTTTCTAGTCCGGCCTCCGAGCAACTAATAATCCTAGATCTTTGCCAAAAAGACGAACTTATTTGTTTAAGTATGCCTGACCAAAGTTCCTCGGCTCCTTTCACCTACATGTATGATACCTTTTTTCTAAAGTTACACCTTCTACTACCTTTTTCTAACTTTGAAAAACAACTTCTCCGATTTCTTAACATAGCTCCCTCCCAACTTCACCCTAATAGCTGGGCTTTTGTAAGGAGCTATCAAATACTCTGCCATTTTTATAACATGACCCTGTCTTTAGAGAAATTGTTCTGTTTTTTCCAAGTTAAGCTTCCTACTGTTGATGAGATCGGGTGGGTTTCTCTTACAAAAAATGGAAACAAAAGTTTTTCAGAATCAAAGGTTCTGGTTCGATGTCTAACCTTCTCGTAGGTGAGGATAATACACCTCATTTTTCCTTTGTTTTGGTCCTTGGAGCCAATAAGGGTTTCTGGGTTTAACTTCGACCAATTACCCTTTGACGAGAAAATAGGTGTAGCCTTTCTTCGCAACCAAGCCCCTATCAATTGTGGTTTTCTGTTGGAAAATGAAGACCTCCCAGACCGGCTACGTCAGTCACTGGGTATTTGGAACATTTCTGTGCTTCACTTTGTTATTGTTATGCTTATTTTCCTTTCACTGACTCTGTTTTTATTCTTCCTTTTTCTTTTGCAGATAAGATGCCTCCGAAGGCAGATGTTCCTCGGGTCTTGGTTAATGAGAAATCCATGAGACGTTGGCTGAAAAAGGCCGGAGGTGATCTGGGTGCTCAAAGTTCTGAAAACCAGCCGACTGTTTCTACTAATGAGGGGAGGAAAAAATAGAAGTTGGACGTCCATGGTGACGCCCAATCTAAGAAAAATGTGGCGAATGAAGAACAACCTGTGAAGGTCACCCCTACCGTTCCTCATCCTCAGGTGAGCATCAACCCTCTTACTGCTCAAAAGCAAGCTGGTGCACACGCATCTTCAGGAGCTCAAGGTCCTTCATCTTCTCTTCTTCCTCCCCTGGCCGACAAGTGGTGGACCTTATTTAACAATTTTGAAGGTCCTGAGGGCGGCGAGGTGAACTCTATATTCGACCGGAGGTTCAATGTTGAGCAAGTGGTGGCTCGGGAGTTTAATAAGAAAGAGGATAGATCCCGGGTAAACAAGGTCGGGATGCGCAAATGTAGGGAAGCACTTGATGACCTTGGGAATGCAGACTGCATTTTTTTGTTACTGTTTTGACAGTGGGCTGAACTCGGTGGAAAAGTAGTTGAAAGATCGTGCCCTGAAAATACAAGAGCTGACTGAGAAACTCAAGGATACTGAGTCATCATCCCAAACCATAGCTTCCCTTGAGAGATCTCTTCTTGATGCTAAGACTAAGTTGACTACGGCAGAGAATGAGAAGAAAGCTGCCGGTGTGAAGTATGCACAGTTAGAAGCTGAACACTCCACCGCTACTGCTGAGCGTGTTAAGTTGAAGAAAGACTTGGATGATGTTGTGGCTGAGAAGAAAAAGTTAGGCCAAGACTTATCAGAGGCCATTATGCAGAAAAAGCAGCTTGCAGAAGAGAAGACTAAGCTGGACGTCGATCTTGATGCCCTGCAGAAAGAGATTGTAATTCAACATGCTCGGGGTTTTCATAAGGCGATTGATCAGGTGAAGGTCTTAAACCCGACAGTGGATGTTGAAGGGGTTGGAGTTTTTAAGAAGATCGTGGAAGGGCAATTGGTGGATGAATCTGAAGATGACGAGGAGTAGCTTAGTACTTAAGTTTCTAATGCCTTCTGTTTGTAAAACTTGTAATTTATTTGCTCCGTAAGTTTATGTTAATGAACTTTACTTTTCTATGCTGAAGTGTGATGCTTATTTAATTCTCAAACTTCCTGAACTTAACCAAGTTGAAAACTTGGATTTTATCACTCGGCTCAAAAACAGATGCAACCAAGAACTTAATAAAGATCTTCACTATTTTCTGTTGCACTTAGTAACTTAGGAATATTTTCAATTGAAAACTTTGATTTTTGCGATTATATCAGCAAGTTTTGTATCGGCGCCTGGTGGACTTAGCAGGTAGATTAATCAACTTAGTGAAATTCTCGGGTCGATGCTTTTTGAAGTCGACCTGTTACTGGTGCTTTTTAGAATTCAGTAACTTAGTGAAATTCTTGGGTCGATGCTTTTTGAAGTCGACCTATTACTGATGCTTTTTAGCAGTCAGTAACTTAGTGAAATTCTTGGGTCGATGCTTTTTGAAGTCGACGTGTTACTGATGCTTTTTAGAAGTCAGTAACTTAGTGAAATTCTTGGGTCGATGCTTTTTGAAGTCGACCTATTACTGATGCTTTTTAGAAGTCAGTAACTTAGTGAAATTTTCCAAAATGAATTTTTGATGGCTTGGTTAAGGAGTCTTCAAAGGCAACGCTTTATCACACCAGGATATAACAACTAGAGCCTCATTAAAAACTCTCCCAAGGTAGGAGAGAAAAGAGTGCTCGTCTACTTTTATTCTGATCATTGATCCTAACTATTACAATCTATCTGACTTGAGAGCAAAGAAGTCTTCCTCTCACTAGTTGTTACATAGGAAAGCAAACTACCTTACATATAAAAGCAAACTTTTTACTTCCTACTGAAAAGCAAACTTTCTACTTCCTAAAAACCAACTCACAGCCTATTTAACTAAGTACTACAAAATGGAAAATACAATCAAAAAACACAAAAGGAAAAAGAAATTCATCCTAGTTTAACTGTAGTAGAAACATAAATTACCCGCATTCCAGGTCCTAGGTACTTCCCTTCCCTCCAAAGTCTCCAATTTATATGCTCCTTTGCCTTTTGCTGTTTTGACCTGGAAAGGCCCCTCCCAGTTGAGAGCTAACTTTCCTACAGTTCCATCCTTTAAAGCTCTCCTCATTACCAAGTCATCTTCTTGAAAACTTCTCGGAATAACCTTTGAATTGTATTTTCTGGCCGCTTTTTCTTTGGTAGCTATTTCTCTGATGTGGGCCATTTCCCTTATTTCATCTACCAGGTCCAGTTCTGCTCTTCTGCCGACTTCATTTTCCTCTTCTGCGTACGTCATGCTTCTCAAGTTTGGCTCCTCGGTTTCTACTAGAATCATTGCTTCAGTCCCGTACACTAATCGATACGAGGTTTCATGTGTAGAGGTGTGAGGAGTTGTATGATATGACCATAGGACTTGGGTAAGTGCTCGACCCATCTTCCTTTTGCTTCATCTAATCTTTTCTTCAATCCATTCAAGATGACCTTGTTCGCTGCCTCTGCTTGACCGTTGGTTTGGGGGTGTTCAACAGATGAGAAAACCAGTTGTATTCCGAGTTCCCTGCAAAAGGTTTGAACTACCCGACTAACAAATTGAATGCCATTGTCAGAAATAATCCGATTTGGAACTCCAAATCGACATATCAACTTTTGCCAATAAAATCTTTTGACCTTCTCTGTTGTTATGGCGGCTAGGGGCTCTGCCTCGATCCATTTTATGAAATAGTCAATAGCTACTAGTAGAAACTTGACCTGACCTGGAGCTTGAGGGAAAGGGCCAATGATGTCAGCTCCCCATATTGCAAAGGGCCAAGGTGCATAAATGGATCCTAAGTCGACAGGAGGGGCTCTATGAAGATCTGCATGGCGTTGGCACTTATCACATTTCTTCACGAATTGAATGCAGTCTTGCCTGATTTTCGGCCAATAGTACCCGGCTCTAAGCACCTTCAGTTCTAAAGATAACCCTCCTATGTGGCTTCCACATACTCCCTCATGGACTTCGGTCATGACTTTCCTGCTCTGCTCGGTGCTCAAACACCTAAGCAGTGGGGTTGAGAAGCCTCTTCGGAATAGAAAATTTCCGATGATTGCATACTTAGCTGACTCCTTTTGAATCTTTCTGGCTGCTTCCGAGTTCTCAGGGAGAGAACCATCGGTCAAGTAGCGAAGGATGAGGTCAATCCAAGATTCTGCTACCTGATCAATGCACCAGATTTCCTCTTGTGTTTCAACAGTGGGCTTCTGTAACGTCTCTTGAATGATTGAGTGATTGTTTCCAGGTTTCTTGGTGCTTGCCAACTTGGATAACAGATTAGCTCGGGAGTTTTGATCCCTTGGCACGTACTGCAACTCAACAGACAAAAAATTTTGTATTAACTTTTTAACTTGGGAATGGTACTTGCCTAGCTATGCATCCTTTGCCTGGAACTCGCCGTTGACTTGACCAACCACTAACTGTGAGTCACTCTTCACCTGGATGTTTGAGATGTTCATTTCCTTTGCTAAAGTTAAGCCTACTACCAGGGTTTCATACTCTGCTTGTTTGTTGCTCACCCTGAATTCAAACTTTAAGGACTGCTCTATCAACACTCCACCTGGTCCTTCTAGTATGATTCCTGCTCCACTGCCCTTCAAGTTGGATGCTCCATCCACGGATAGGACCCATGTCTACCTCTTTGAATTCACATCATTCTCCTCCTGGGCAGAAAGTTCGGCTAAAAAATCCGAAAGTACTTGCACTTTGATATGTCCCCTGGGTTGAAAAGTTATATCAAATTCTGATAATTCCACTGACCATCTGACCATCCGACCTGCTAGATCCAACTTCTGCAACACCTGCTTGATGGGCTGATCTGTCTTGATTATGATGCTAAAGCTTTGGAAATATTGGCGTAGCCTTCTGGCCGAAGTGACTACCGCCAAGGCTAGCTTTTCGATCTTTTGATACCTCTTCTCGGGACCTTGTAGTACTCTACTCACAAAGTAGACGGGTTTTCGCTCTCCATCCACTTCCTACACCAAAGTCGTGTTGACGACATCATTATTAACTAAAATGTAGAGTAATAGAGGTAAACCCGGAGTCGGTGTGATCAAGATGGGGGGTCGGGATAAGAACTTCTTTAACTCTTGAAAGGCTTCTTCACATTCTTCTGACCAAATGAACTTCTCGTTCTTCCTCAAGCATTTAAAGAAGGGCAGGGCACGTTCTCCAGATTTGGAAAGGAAACGAGATAGAGCTGCCATCCGACCAGTGAGCTGCTGTACCTCCTTTACTGTTGCTAGGCTCCTCATGTTCACAATAGCTCCGCACTTATCCGGGTTGGCTTCTATTCCCCTTTCAGTAAGCATGAAACCTAAAAACTTTCCAGACTGCACTCCGAAAGCGCATTTTTGTGGATTCAACCACATTTATCTGACGTCGATTTGACAATCATATCGTCTATGTATACTTCCAAGTTCCTGCAGATCTGTTTGGAGAATACCTTGTCCATCAACCTCTGGTACGTTGCGCCTGCATTCTTTAGTCCGAAGGGCATCACCTTGTAACAATAATTTGACTGTCCGGTCATGAAAGCGGTTCGCTCCTCGTCCAAGTGATGCATCCTGATCTGATTGTAACCCGAATAGGCGTCCATCAAAGTTAAGATTTTGTGGCCGGCTGTCCCATCCACAAGTTGGTCTATGTTGGGCAGTGGGTAAGGGTCCTTTGGGCAAGCCCTGTTGAGATCGGTGTAATCTGTGCACATGCGCCATTTCCCATTCGCCTTTTTAACCATAACTACATTGGCTAGCCACGTCGGGTAGGTGACTTCTCGAATGAAACTTGCCTCGTTCAATTTCTGAGTCTCAGCCGCTACGACCCTGCGTCTTTCCTCACCAAGCTTTCTTTGTCGTTGCGCCACCGGTTTGGCCTTTGGATCTATTGCTAGTTTGTGACAAAGAAGGCCGGGGTCGATACCTGGCATATCGGAGGCTTTCCAAGCAAAGAGGTCAACATTCCCCTTTAGAAGTTTCACCAACTCTTCCTTGAATTTGCCTTCCAGTTTAGAGCTGATCTTTGTCTTCTGCTCCACTTGTTCACCTATTTGGACTTCTTCCAGCTCTTCCGTCGGCTGAGGTCTTCTTTCAAAGAAGTCTTCATGGGGGTCGAGTTCCGCAAAAAAGACCTTGTGATTGTCTGCTGGATCCCCCTCTTCTATTTTCTCCACTGGCCAATTCCTCCTTCTTACTTTCAAACTGTCTCGGTAGCATTTCCTCGTTGCTTCCTAATCTGCTTTCACGACCCCTACTTCACCATTTCATAGTGGGTACTTCATGGTGAGATGAACTGTTGAGACTACTGCACCCAAGGTGTTCAAGGCTGATCTGCCGATGATGATGTTGTAAAAGGAAGGTGCATTGATCACCGGGTATTTGACGGGAATTGACTTTTCATTTCTTCCTTCGCCAAAATTTGTCATCAATTCTAGATAATCTCTGACCTCTACTGAGTCACCTGCAAATCCCATCAGTGATCCTGCAAAAGGCAATAAACATTCTTTGGGAAGTTGTAATTTTTCGAAAGCACTCCAGTAAAGAACATCAGCTGAACTTCCGTGGTCGATCAGGACTTTTTGAACTCGGTATTTTGCCATTAACACGTCGATGACCATCGGATCATCTTGGTGCCGTTGAATTCCCCGGAAGTCTTCATTCGTGAACGCCATCACAGGATGGTTGTTCTCTTGCTCGAGCAGGTCGGCCTGTATGGTCATCACCTGTCTGGCGTACCTCCTTCTAGCCGAGCTGGTCTCCCCACCTCCGGTGAAACCGCCAACAATTGTGGTTACAACTCCTCTGACTTCTTCTTTACCCCTGGTTTCCTTATATCGATCATCTCTGCGCCTCTTCGACCTCGAGCCTTCTTCATCCCTTCTCTGGTCCCTGTCTTCTCGCCTTTTTCTCTTCTCAATGTACCTTCCTAGATAGCCTTCCTTGATGAGCCTCTCAATTCTGTTCATTAGTGTCCAGCAATCTTCTGTGTCGTGCCCTTTTGCTCGATGGTAATCACACCATTTACTCATATCTAGTCCTTTCGGTCCCTCTGCTTGCGGTGATAACTTGATGAGGTCAGACTGGTAGACTTCTTTCAATATCCGAGCTCTGGTTGTATTGAGGGGTGTCAATGTATCCGCCCCGTAATTACTAACAGAATCTGGTCTTCGACGGTCGTCCCAACTTATTCTAGTTTGGGAACTCCTACCTCGACCGTCGTAACCCCTCTTTGCCCGTGTATGTTGTTGAAAGGCGTGCCCTTGTTCCTTGCCGGCTTTCTGAGTAATAAGTCCTTCATTGATCGAACTTTCTCTTTTCTCCGCGTTGCTCTCTTCGCCCTTGATTTAACAATCTGCCCTGTTTCTGATCTCCTGCATTGATTGTGCCAGTCTCTACGCTAAAGATTCATTGAACGGTCCTGGTTGTAGCCCCTCCTCAAATGCTGACACCAAGAGCTCGGGATTCGGGTTTATTACCAACAGAGAGGCATCATTAAAGCGTCCGAGGTAGTCTCGCAGGGACTCGTCTGCTCGCTGCCGAATACTGAAGAGCTTACCCGAAGTCATCATCCTCGACCTTCGGGCTGAGAATTGAGCCAAGAATTTCCTAAGCAGATCTGATATGCCGGATACGGAAAGAGGAGGCAAGTGTGAAAACCAGATCAGGGCGGCTCCTGACAGCGTTCCCGAAAATAATTTGCATTGTATCACATCCCCGAAGCCTCGCTTCAACATCTGTGTTCTAAAAGCCGTGACGTGCGCTTGGGGGTCGATGGTCCCATCGTAGTCTTTCAAAGGAGGCTCCCTGAAATCGGGGGGTAAGGGGTTTCCGCGATCTCCATCGAGAATGGGTGGAATTCTCCTGTATCTCCTTCCGGTATGTCTTCCTCGGCCCGTCCCTTTGCCAGAGTAGTGACCCGTGTTTGCAACGTCTGGTTTTGTTCTTGAAGGGTCTGGTTCTGTTCCTGCAACTAGTCCATCCTCCTCAAAATCCTTTGTAGTACCAGATTATCAGTTTCTGGGGTGGTCTCTGAGGCATCATCTCTGTTTCCTGCGTCAGCTCTGCCGGTATTCCGTCGTGTCACCATGATGTGTTGGAGGGAAAAATGAGTGGTCGGCGGGAAGAGTTTTACCGCCGCCCCACGGTGGGCGCCAAATGTTCTCGGCAAGAATATTCCGGGCTAACCTTTAAGGCAGTTACCTCGGCTTTCTTACCAAAATTGTGAACTTGCCTTCTCCTTAGTTTCCCTGGGCCTTTATAGACCCTTTTTCTAACTGACCTTTTCTCCATTATCCTCGTCCTCCTTCATCCTCGTTTTCCCACTCACTCCACTAACCCCCCTCTCTCCTCTATGTTGCTTGGGAGAGGGGCAAGGCACAGTATCGTGGGCCCATAACTGAATATTGTACCCGGCCCAAAGCCTCACATAGTACACAGCCCTTCAAGCCTGAGCGTGCCTAGAAGAGTCTTATATTAATATGATGGTTGGGTCGACGACCTTATCCGATGTTCGGCCCAATGTCTGGGAGGTACAAATCCTAATTAGGTAAAATCTAATATTTCCAAATTGAATTTCACCCTTTGTCGACCTAACAGAGCAATGCCCGGATGATTCTAATTCTTCTCTGACGCACAGGGGATTCTTATTCATCTTCTCCCAGCAACAACGTCCTTAGAGAGGCGCCGTCTCCAATACACAAGAGCACGACATGGCACAACCTTGTTTTCGTACGTCAAATTGGCACAGATGCGGTTGCAACCTCAGCACAAAAGGTCGTGACAAGAAGAAGGTGTCAGGGAGATCAAGGTCATGGCTGAATCGGGGCACCTTGATGGTGTAGTCTATATGAGAATTTTTGTGCAGTTTGTGTTAGGGTTTTTGTTGGGAATGGGGCTTTTGAGAGAAAGGAGAAAAGGAAGGGCTTTCCTGTATCATCACCTTGTTGTCGAGGGTGACGATAAGCACCATTTCTAATTTCACTTCACCCCCTCCTTTATTCATCATTTCTAAGTTTCTTTTCTAAAAATGATCTTAATGGAAATTGGGTTCTGATTGGTGTATATTTGTTGGGTCAATATATATTTGTGGGGAATTTTTATAGTAGCAATTGAAGGCAAAAGATGTTATCAAAAATATCCTCCACAGGCAAAATAAAAACCCGAGGCACGTTGAATCACGCTGTCCTTAAGGATTCATTCGCGGAATGCGATGATTCCCCAGGATACATCAGGTCCTTCTCATTAGAAATGAGGAAACAGAACTAGCAGGAATGAAACTCCATTAAACTCAGGGAGAAAATCAGAATAATAGCAAGACAGATATGAGAGTGGAGACTCACCAAATTAGATTAAGAGAAAAAAGCTTTTTATATTAATTAAATAGGGTTTGACCAAGTCAAACTAGTTTTATGAAAAAAGGAAAATAAAATCATTTATTTTATCCCATGACTAAGCAATGTGGGACTTCATCCTCTCAAAAGTTTTGAAATAAATAAATAATATAAAAAATCCAACAATCCCCCACATATTTTAAAAGTTAAAAATAAATGAAAAGAAAAAACTTCCTGGGTTAACGCCATGGGTAAATGCATCGAATCTGGTGTCTTTTGGTCTATGAAGCAGACCTAGATTGATAGTACTTAATGATAAGTGCCTAATGTAAGTAAAATATTGTAATGCATGTGGGCACTTATCTATTTAATTATGCTAATTTTGATAGTCAACTCACCCAATTTTAGGATATTGTGAAGTTAGATGTCTATTCCGAGATGTTATGATAATGAAGTCATTTAATCCCAATTTTGTGTGAATTTCAGGGAATAGAAGACAAGAGAAGAAGAAGTTTGAGCAAAGTCAAAAGTAAGGGAGCAAAAATTAACATGAAGGATTACCTCTGTCTCCTGCGCTCAGCTTGCGCCCCAAGCGCAGCTTGAGCGCAGGTTCAACAAATTGTGTTTGCCTCTGTCTCTTGCGCTTAGCTTGCGCTCCAAGCGCAGCTTGAGCACAGGTTTAACAAAAATTGTTGGATCCATCTGTTTCCTGCGCTCAGGCTGCACTTGGAGCGCCCATGAGCGCATGATCACTTAACCTAACTCATTAATCAGCTGCAGGGGACTTTTCTCAGCATTCAGAATAGAGAGCATTTATTTTAGAGAGAGAAGGAGAAGGACCCAAGGTGTTGGGAAGCTTCGGAAGCCATTTTATTCTCTTGTCTTTGGGTTGTAAGTGCTACTATGAGTAGCTAAGCTTTATTGTGGGATTGAATGTAATCGACTCAAACTCGGATGTATTTCGGTTTCATTTATCTATAGAAATTTCGTTTCTTTTCATTATTGGCAGTTTCGTTCTACTCTTAATGCTTGATTCTATTAGTTCAATAGTGTCTTGATTTTGATTTTTCGATTTGACTGGAAAGTGTTTCAGGAATCCGATTTGAACGAAAATGCTCGATAGGTTGAAATGCTAGGAATAGGTCTCAATGTGTCGATTGCTTTAGAACATCCTTTCTTAATGCTAGACAATCTGTTAAACATCTGAGGAATCGGTGTTTAGAAGGTTGTTCTGAGGATTTCACATTTGAGGAATCAGTGTGAATGATTTTAGCTTGTGTGCGATAGATAAATAATATCTGTTGACTAAATCTGATTCCAAGCCAAGACTGATAAGATGGATTTTATTACTGCAGGAATTTGATTTGGAGATCAAAGACAAGAAAGGTAGTGAGAATTTGGTAGCTAATCATTTGTCAAGGTTGATGAACAGTGAGGTGACAAAGAAGGAATCTGAGTTGCAAGAGGAATTCCCTGATGAAAAGCTCCTAATGATTCATGAGAGGCCATGGTTTGCTGACATGGCAAACTACAAAGTTGCTGGTGCCCTGCTTTATGATCTTAATTGGCACCAGAGGAGGAAATTTCTCAGGGATGCACAACATTATGTCTGGGATGATCCTCATTTGTTTAAGATTGGAGCTGATGGAATATTAAGAGGGTGTGTAACCATAGAGGAATCCAAAAGCATTCTTTGGCATTGTCACAGCTCCCCCTATGGTGGTCATTTCAATGGAGAGAGGACTGCTGCAAAAGTCCTCCAATCTGTCTTCTTCTGGCCAACACTGTTCAAAGACGCCCACCTTTATGTCCAACAGTGCAACAGTTGTCAAAGGATAGGAGGAATCTCAAGAAGGCATAAGATTCCCCTGAACAACATACTGGAAGTGGAGATATTTGATTGTCGGGGAATTGATTTTGTGGGACCCCTACCATCTTCATTCAGCAATGAATACATTTTGGTGGTGGTGGATTATGTGTCCAAGTGGGTTGAGGCAGTTGCAACCCCAAGAGCTGATGCCAAAACTGTTATCAAGTTCTTGAAGAAAAACATTTTCTGTAGGTTTGGCACCCCCAGAGTGTTAATCAGTGATGGTGGCTCTCATTTATGTAATGCACAACTTGAGAAATGCTTAGAGCATTACAGTGTCAAACACAAGATTGCATCTCCCTACCATCCCAAAACCAATGGCTAGACTGTGGTTTCAAATAGAGAGATCAAAATAATCCTTGAGAAGACTGTGAGCTCTTCTAGGAAAGATTGGTCAATTAAGTTGGATGATGCACTCTGGGCATACAGAACTGCTTATAAATCTCCCACAGGTCTTTCCCCATTTCAGCTGGTTTATGGGAAGGCGTGTCATCTTCCTGTTGAGCTGGAACACAAGGCGTGGTGAACCTTGAAGTTTTTGAACTTTGATCCTCAAGCAGCAGGAGAGAAAAGGAAGTTGCAGCTGCATGAACTGGAGGAAATGAGACTTAATGCTTATGAGTCTTCAAAATTGTACAAGGAGAAAGTCAAGTCCTATCATGATAAGAAGATTCTAAAAAGGAGCTTCCATCTCGGCCAATCTATGTTACTATTTAATTCCAGGTTGAGGCTTTTCCCTGGAAAGTTGAAGTCAAAGTGGTCGGGCCCCTTTACAATCAAGGAAGTAAAGCCTTATGGAGTTGTGGAGCTAGAGGATCCAATCACTAACAGGACCTGGGTGGTGAATGGACAGAGAATCAAGCCTTACTTAGGTGGTGATGATGAGAGACTCACCCAAGTTGTATCTCTGCATGAACCTTAAAGAAACAGGCGTCAAGCTGTGTGACGTTAAACAAGCGCTTTTGGGAGGCAACCCAACAAATTTTTTTAAAGTTCAATTTCAATATGTTTCAGTACAATTTTGTGCATACCTGTGAAATCTGTCAATTCTAGGTGCTTGCGCATCATTCAGTTCATCTGGAGCAAAAATTTGCATATTTGTACATTGGCAACTTGCATGAAAACTACTTTGATTTTTTAGGAGAGATTGAATTTTAAAGGCTCAATTTTTTTTGCATTGTGTGAAATCGTGTTTGCTTAGAGGATTTCATGAGTTAAGTAATTAAGGAATTGGTGTGGATTGGTTTGAGTGAGCATTAGAAAGAAAAGAGAGGGGAAATTTTTGCACAATTGGGAAGTTAACAGAAAAAAATGATCAAGTTTGCTGTCATATGTTGCCCTCAAGCTGCGCTTGGAGCGCAACTTAAGCTGAAAAAGACCTCTTTTAGTTCTGTTCCTTGTGCTTGGAGCGCAAGCTGAGCGTAGGAATGCAATTTTGAAACTGTCCTGTGCGCTTCAGCTGCGCTTAGAGCGCAAGTTGAGCGCAGGAATGAATTTTTGAAACTGTTTTGTGCGCTTCAGCTGCGCTTGGAGTGCAAGCTGAGTGCAGGTTCGCGAACAGGCTTTTAATTGACGCGCAACAGGGGTTGAGTCATTTTTACTCAAACCCCTATTTCAAGAGCTGTTGTGCGTGTTCCCTTTCTCTGCTAGGGCAAAAAGATTTCTTCTCCCATTCTTCCCTTTTCCCTCTCAAACCTCTTCCTTTCTCTTCCAATCACATTGCAAGGTAAGTTGCTCTCCTCTATTCTTGGATTCAACCTTATATTTTGCTCCTCTTCACTATTTTTCTGTTGAACCCTGGGTTAGCAAAATTGGGGTTTTTGATTGAAATCAACCTAGGAAAGTTCATTGGTGTTGGATTGTTATTATGGAGTTGACTTATTGAAATTTCATGTTGAATACATGTTGAATGAGGTTAGGAGTTGGTTTTGTGTGAACATTGTCTCTTGTGGATTGACATTTTGCTTGACAAGTGTTTGTTGAAATGCCTAAATGGAAATGAAGCTTAGATTAGAGCATGTTCTTTAATGAAAGTGTGTTATTGCCTATTGGGAATTCTGTTGTGCTTAGATTCAAACGTTGGAAATTTCATGCTTACATTGAAATTTGAAAGTTAAGTACTAAAACCAAGTTCCATTGTTGTTAAGTGTATGACTTGATGTCATATTGTTGATTGTTGATCAATGCTAAGGGTACATGGTTAATTGTTGATGGTTTGATAAATTCATGGTGTTAGTTTGAACCTACTCCCAGTTTAAGCTTGTCAAAAATGCTTTGAACCTACTCACAAATTACATGAAATTGGATTGCCTTGCATTAAATGTTATAATTGCTTAAACTGGTCTATGTTTGAATTTCAGGATAGTCCGTACTAAGATGATAGTTGGCCTCAACCCAATAAGGTACAACAAAGGAAAGAGGGCTAGATCAGACTCTTCCCCACCTGAACCATCATTTGACCAGGACAAGTTCAAAGATGCCAAAGCACAAGAAAAATATCAGTACATTAAGAATTCCAAGTTGTCATGGAGAGAAGGATTGACCTGCGCCCAGAAGAATTTGAGGAGTTCAACTCTGAGATAACACGGAGACAATGGCGAAGGGTAGAAGAACCTAATCCATTTTTTTATCCTGAAGTGGTCTGGGAATTCTATGCAAATGCCGAAATCACAGAGGGGGGACCAGTGGACAAGCGGTCCAAAGTTAGGGGGAGATGGGTTGCCTATGACCGCCACACTATCAATGAATTTCTAGGCAACCCATTCCAGCCCACTGAAGCCCTCAGGTGTCAATACAAACAGCCGATGAGGGAAATTGGCCCCTAAGAGGAGATTGTAAAGGACACACGCACTACCCAATACCTTTGTCTGCCCGTGCGCACTTTTGAGACTAATGACTATGACGAGGCAGCAAGAATCAAGAGGAAGGACTTGGGGGCCATAAGTCAGATGTAGATCGTATTTCTGTTGGCCAATGTGCGGCCTAACAATCATGTTTCTGACGTAACCATGGAGATAGCTCACCTGATTTATTGCATCCTTACTGCCTTGGATGTTGACATAGCTCGGATTATATCAGAGAAACTTCATGCTTTTATCCGCACTGCAGTGGAGCGCCACAGCGACCGGTCCAAATTTTGCCTTGGCTTCCCTGCACTTATCACTGTGTTGTGCAAGTATCAGGGGGTAGATGTGAACCCCACCTCTCCAATCCAGTCTCCTATCAATAGGAGGTATATAGAGAGGAACTGTTTTTCACTTGAGGAGTGGGCCCAACCACAGCAAAAGCAAGTCCACCAAGAACAAGTCCACCAACATCCACTTCCAGATCAAGAAGAGCAAGTCCAACAACAACAACCAGCTGTAATGCAATCTTTGATTTTAGAAGAACTTAGAAGAATGAATTCTTCTATGGCACACATGCAGGCATCTACAGATCACCTGCAGATTCAACAAAGCTGCAACCACAAAGGCATCATGCATATGCACCAAGGGCTTTATGATGGAGTACCAACTGGACAGTTTAATCCCTAGATGTCCCCTGAGCAGTTCACTGCTTTCATGTCATGGCCTGGGGACAAGCCCAATTTCCCGGCGGGGAGTGGAGTTGCTGATGCTGGAGCTAATTTTGGAGCAGCTGTTGATGCCAACATGGGAGATGAAAATGATGAGGATTTTGAGCTGGATATTGATAGAATCATATGGGGGGAGTGACATTATCCTCTATTTGAACAAAAAACAATGGTTTCACTTTTGTGTTGATGTTGTTTTATGTTGTTTCATTGTTAGTTGTTTCAAGTACTGTTTTACTTTGGTGTTTTATTTTGGTACTTTATTGCAGTAGATAGGATATACAGTTTGCAGTTACTGGTTATGCTTAATTCAGTTTAGTTTGGTTATTTTAGTTCATTTCAATTAAATTTCATAGTAACTTTGTTTGTTGTAAATATCAATTATATGTGTCAAACTTATTGGGAATTAAAAGAAAAATTTTTCTTGAGAAAAACTGGTTGAAAAGAAATCAAATTTTCTGAAAGACTGAATGAACCAAGTGAGGATAAGAAAAAGGATGCTTGTGACTGGATTCATAATCAAATAGGAATAAGAGATAAGTACATGAAAAGTGAGCAGAATGAATAATTATAACAATAGGTGATCTAATCAAGTGAATGAGCCAGAAAGCCAGTGAGTGTGTGAACCTATAAACAGATTGAGAGTTTCACTGTTAATTGTCCATTGTTATTGCTTGAGTTTCCATTTTAATTACAGCACATAAGAAGCACGAAAATGATTAAGGCATTTTTTGTTGAAATTGAAAAACTCAGTGCCAAATAGCCAACCTGTACATAATTGTATCTTTTGTTGATAGCCCATTAGAGTCTAAAATTCTTTGAATTTTGCACCTTAACCCTAACTTCAAATTTAATTCCTTCCCTTTGCACACTTAGGGATAGGGAGCATAGGTGCAATTTATTCAATTAAAAATGGGATTTGGTTGGGGGAATTGTACATATGTAGAGAAGAGTACTGAGTAATAGAATTCACTCCTTCGTATTGTATAGTATTTATAAAAAAAAGGGTGAATTACAAATGAAAAGAAAATACTTGGTATTGAGGAATTGGAAGCCAAGAGTGAAGTGGGTGAATTGAGAGTATAAGTGAAATTGTGTTTAAAATGTAGTTATGCTCTCTTTTCTAAGTTGTGCATTTGATATCCTGAAAAACCATAATTCTTGGAAACATAACCTCATTACAACCATTAAAAGACCTTAAGATCCATGTTGATTGTGTGTTTGTGTCTGAATTGGAAATGACTAGCAATTTTGATCTGCTCAATTTCAGTGAAAAATGAGAGAAATGCTCACCTGTGAGAATTAAGAGAGAACTTTCCTTGATTAGAATCAGTTCATTGTTACAATTTTCCCTTTTGAGATTTGATTGTACTTATATCCTATTTTTCTTTGAAAGTGGAAACATCACACATTCCTGCTTTTGGTTTGCTGTTTGGAACATGAAGTTGTCTGGAGAACTGAACCATGAGATTGATTTCTAAGTAACTAGTTTCAAAATTTGACAATAGAATTTTGAGTTGAGTCTCTTTACTTTGCTTGAGGACAAACAAGATTCTAAGTTGGGGGGAGTTGATAAGTGCCTAATTTAAGTAAAATCTTGTGATGTATGTGGGCACTTATCTACTAAATTATGCTAATTTTGATAGTCAACTCACCCAATTTTAGGATATTATGAAGTTAGATGTCTATTTCGAGATGTTATGATAATGAAGTCATTTAATCCTAGTTTTGTGTGAATTTCAGGGAACAGGAGACAAGAGAAGGAAGAAGTTTGAGCAAAGTCAAAAGCAAGGGAGCAGAAACATGAAGGATTACCTTTGTCTCCTGCGCTCAGTAGGGGTGGAAGTAGGCCATGCCAGGGCAGGCTTTGTAAGGCCTGAGCCTGGCCTACCTGATAATTTTACGACCTAAGTCTGGCCTATTACCTATCAAAGGCCAATTTTGTATGCCTGGCCTGGCCTATTTTAAAGTCTGGCCTGGCCTATTAGCCTATTTAAAAGCCTACTTCATGTCCAAGCCTTTAAATAGGCTAATAGGCCTATCATTTAATAGGCCAATATAGGCTTGTAGGCTAATAGGCCTACTAAATAACCAAGTAACTACGCCACTTAAAGAGGCCTTTAAATAGGCCGCGGGCTAATAGGCTTATAATTCTAAATAGGTCATTGTAACAGCCTAAAATTTATTTTCAGCAAGACAACAACACTGTTTTAAAACCTGTATATAATCAATTAATTATTGATGCTGGTCCATTTAACATAGAAAAACAACTGTGCATAATTCATAAAACCTGCTGAAATCATTTTGGAACCACCACAGTAGTAATACATTGCCTAAAGGTCTAATTCAAGCAAAAGTTCACAAATTTTCTGCATAAAATAGTTTATATATTAAGAAAATATAAAATTAAGAAAATATCACATGATCTTTAAAACAATTTATACATTAAGAATGGCTCAGTTTATGCAAGCATACTTATCACTTATCAGTGAAAAAACAGATTTGACTGCATAATTACAACAAAAAAAACATATTTGAATTGTACCATATGCTGACATTAAATATATTCCCATTGAATTTAGAAAATCATAACCTGTCAAAATCTGAAATGAATATGAAAATACCTATTGCCTTCCCCACTTTATGTAAATTGAAAAATATAATGATATACCTACCTACTGCTATCTCATTGATCTGTCTCTCTGAGTTACCCTTTCTATAACCTTTAAATAACTCATTGTTCACCTCAGAAGAACTATTACGCCATAAAGGTACACCCTGAGCACATCTTACCTCTAGATCTAGTGGTAAAACAATAACCTTGAATTAGTAATAAAAATTCTAGGATTCACATGCAAGCCTTAAGCATAGCCAACCTTACATTAAAAAAAAAACATGTATACTCTATGCAATCATATTCAAAATAATTTGTGCAATCACTGATTAGCCAGAAGGTTACTATCATTTTGAAAATTGAGTGAAATTATAAGGTCCTACAGGCTACAACAATAATTTAACCAAGAAACATAATCAATACAAGGAAGCCTCATTCATACCTTGTTGCCTGCTAGTGGTCGATGCGTTAACAGGAATGGAGAAGGTAGAGTTCTGTGTGTACTGACTACTGCAGAGAGCGATCGAGGACAAATGAGGGAACTACTGCAGAGAGTGATCGAGGACGAACGAGGGAACTACTGCAGAGAGTGAACGACTTCCATTTCGTTGATTTGCGCGCGAAAGGAGTTTTGCCGGAAGCTTCCTGTAGAAGTGGCTGTCGGCGGCTGCAAGAAAAGAGATGCAGTGTTAGGGTTCAACTGGTTCATTCTAATTTGCACTCATTTGGGAACTAAGCAAAGCACAAGTTGCACATCAATTCTTACCAGTCAATGAACGACGGTGATGGCTGGAACAGGTTAGATGGATTTGAATGGCGGCGCGACCAGTGGTGAACGGTGGATCTAAATGGTGGCGCGGCCGGTGATGAATGATGGATTTGAACGGCGGTGCGACCGGAAAGGAACGAGTGAACACGATGACTGGTGGACGGTGGTGAACGGACGCCGGACAGTGGAGAATGAAGATGAAGACAGGCACACAAAGGCAGCACAGCAGCGTGAAGAAAGAAGATGAAGAGTGATAGAAATGAGTGTAGTGATCTGATTAGGGTAACTATTAACTACTAACTGGGGTTTCTAATTTTAGAGAAAAAAATTTAATAGAATAATTAAAATAAAAAAATAATTTATTATATATATGAAATTATAAATATATAAATATTATAAAATATAATAGGCCCCTTAAACAGGCCGGCCTAACAGGCCGGCCTAACAGGCCAAATAAGCTTTTTTAAAAGCCTAAGCCTAGCCTGTTTATTTGAATAGGCTTTTATAAAAGCCTGAACCTGGCCTTTTTATTAAACAGGCCAGGCCAGGCCATAGGCCCCTGTCGGACCGCCTAGCCTACTTCCACCCCTAGCACTCAGTTTGCGTCCTAAGCGCAGCTTGAGCGCAGGTTCAACAAAATGTGTGTTTGCCTCTGTCTCCTGCGCTCAACTTGCGCTCCAAGCGCATGTTTAACAAAAATTGTTGGATCCCTCTGTTTCCTGCGCTCATGTTGCGCTTAGAGCGCCCTTGAGTGCAGGATCACTTAACCTAACTCATTAATCAGCCGCTGGGGACTTTTCTCAGCATTCAAAACAAAGAGCATTTATTTTAGAAAGAGAAGGAGAAGGACCCAAGGTGCTGGGAAGCTCCGGAAGCCATTTTCTTCTCGTCTTTGGGTTGTAAGTGCTACTATAAGTAGTTAAGCTTTATTGTGGGATTGAATGTAATCGACTCAAACTCGGATGTATTTTGGTTTCATTTATCTATATAAATTTCGTTTCTTTTCAATATTGGCAGTTTTGTTCCACTCTTAATGCTTGATTCTATTAGTTCAATAGTGTCTTGATTTTGATTTTTCGATTTGACTGGAAAGTGTTTCGGGAATCTGATTTGAACGAAAATGCTTGATAGGTTGAAATGCTAGGAATAGGTCTCAATGTGTCGATTGCTTTAGAACATCCTTTCTTAGTGCTAGACAATCTGTTAAACATCTGAGGAATCAGTTTTTAGGAGGTTGTTCTAAGGATTTCACATTTGAGGAATCAGTGTGAATGATTTTAGCTTGTGCTTCAATATTGTTTAGTCGAATACT
The DNA here is from genome assembly GCA_026901365.1 of Sesbania bispinosa. Classification (NCBI taxonomy): domain Eukaryota; kingdom Viridiplantae; phylum Streptophyta; class Magnoliopsida; order Fabales; family Fabaceae; genus Sesbania; species Sesbania bispinosa. The sequence continues at coordinate 1,382,223 of QLOH01000052.1, forward strand.
ATATGTTATTGATTTTCCATCATATAGAAAAGTGCGATAGATGAAGTTCAATCCCCAATTCTCCAACTGAATTTCCTTTATGCTTACCGCTTTCTAGATTTTGTATGCGAATCATATTTTCACCAACAAACCAACACGAACCAAACATATTCTTTTGTACATATGCTTAGTGAGTTTGATTCCTGAGAATTTAATTGAAGTTTGTTCCTCGTGGGTACGACAACCCTTACTTAAAAATCATTATACTACTGTGACTTTGGTACGCTTGCCAGGATCGCAACACTTAACATACAAGTGAATCAACGGAACATGTCCTATGAACTGAAACACTTTAGTGTATGTTAGAGATCTTACCAATCACATTACACTCCCACAATTCTCGCTGTTATCGTTGTGTTGCGCTGTAAGGCCATGTGCGCGCCTAGTTTTAACGAGTGCTCTAGAGACTTTGCCTTAGTCTCATACAAGTGGCCCCACTTGACACTCATATAGGTGATTTCATCAAGTGTATGTTGCACTTCATACACCACCCATAAGGGATATGAAATTCATTAAAAGCTTTAAGCTTATCCTCTCCAAAATGCATTCTAGCACCTCTACACCATAGGAAGGGACAAAATAATTAGTGTTAGCAGAACTAACAAATGACTTGTTTTTACCCATATGAACGTTCCTCATGGGATCTCCAATGACAAAGGTAGGGTTATCATCACCGTTAGTATCAAATTGGCTTTAGTCCTATTCCCCTCGATGTTCTACTCACTAGCCTTTTTGCCTTGTGATAAATTGGTCAAATTTATTTTTTTACCACACATTGATTAGGGATATATATGACCCCATCATCTAGTAGCTACTTTAAAAGATAATAATGTATACGTATACGTTTCAATCTTCAATTATAATTGTATTTACTCTTGCTATTTCCACATAGCAATCACAATATATAGATATGGAAGACACATGTTCCTTCCACAAATGAATATTTGCTAAGAGATTTCTTAGCCCCATAATTCTCACATTTCACCAAGTTGAGAATAGACTTGGTCACCATCATAAATGAGATTATACAGGTCTACCTGGACTACTAAGCAACAACTTCTCCATTGAGGGTAGGAATTAATTCACTTGTGAATTTAGTCTCATTTATATCTAAAATCAATGATTGTATTCTTAAATACAATGGGAAACTCACAACATACATTACCATAATTCATGGTGCTTATCAAATCTTTCTTGAGTTTTACAGATATAGCAAACAATTTTATTTTCCAATAAATTAATCAAATATAATACACTTCCAATAATTTGGGCTTACTCAAATTGGACACCAAAATATTTCTATTTTTACTTTTAAATGTTAATATCATAAGGGATAGTCAATAGATTACTTCAAAGTAGTCAAAACTTCTTAAGAAGTTCCTTAATATAATATTCTTGTGATAATAAAATATTATCACACATCCTTATGAATTTAATCCTCCAAATTACATCTTGTCTAACTCATGTCTTTAATATATATCTCTTATTAATGTTCACAACAATACTCTTTTAAGTGTACAAGCAATTATAATATTTCATAATAAATAAAACATCCCAAATCATTGTACCATGCATACATTAGAAATCAAACTAGAATGGAAATAAAGGACAAGATCATATTAAAAGACACCATGATTATACACATTACAAAATTTACTCTGTTACGGTCTAAACTTAAGGCCCAATAGCTAAAATGGCCCATGCGCAATATAATTATCATATCCATAAATATATGATATATAATTATAATATCCATGCGCAATATAATTATCATATCCATAAATATAATTATATCACATATAATTATGGTATCCTTAAATATATGATGTATAATTATAATATCCATAATTATATCACATATAATTATGGTATCCTTAAATATATGATATATAATTATAATATCCATAATTATATGACGATATCTGCTAAACTTACTCATTTTACATCTGCGCCCACTTACCATATTTATATAGGGAAAACCCCTATAAATAGAGAACATTTACAGATCATAAGGTACACAATCTCACTCAGTCAATCCCTTTGACTGTTTTACCTATCTGACTTGGGCGTCGGAGTCCCTTTGCAGGTACACCCCCGGGTTCAACTCGGATTCAAGCCTCCGCAACCCGGATTCGGATCCGACTTCTCTCCTGCTGACTTAGACCTAGGTTCGAGTTCTACCCCAGAACATTTGGCGCTAGAAAGAGGGCCTCCCCCTCTCCGGCATGACGGTCACAACCCGTCTCTAGACATCAAGACCCCATCCTCAACCAACACCCGAAGGTTGGGTGGAGGATCTCGGACCCCAAGACGAGTTCGCTGAACAAGAAGGAACATCACACCCTCAGGGTGAAACCGGTCCACACGAGGACGATCACCAATCCGACCCACGAGATGAGGTTATTCGTCATCTCGAGGCTCAACTTAAGGCACTTCAGGAACAACGCCAACAGCCCCGTTCCACGAACCTCGTCCCCACAAAGCAGTCGAAGAGTCGGCTGCAAGTCACCTAGAAGAGCATATCCGACACTTGGAGCGCAACGTAATCCCTCAACCTCGGCTCACAACCCATTCCCGGCCTCATTCAGACCGAGGTCAACAAGAGGTTCAACAGCGAGGATCCATTGTCCGCCATGCCCCATTTCGGCATCCGTTCTTTGAAAGGCTGGCCCGGGTTGAGATACCTAAATAGTTCAGAAGAACATAATCATAGACCTCTCGAGCCTTAATCAACACCCGCAGCTGATCCAACCATCAGCCAACTAAAGGAGCGCATTCGACATCTTGAGCGCACATTCCTTATAGATTTGTCTATTTCACTTTATTCATCTCTCTCACTTTATTCGTTCTTATTACTCTAACTTCGATACTCATTTTATTTTACACCAAAACCGGATGTGAAGAGCATCTCGGTTCAATAAAAATAGAAAGAAAAGTTATGCAGTTCATATTTATAAGGATGTGAAGAACATCTCGGATCATGAATAATCAGATGCGAAGAGCATCCTGGCTCACCAACACTTGAAGGTTGGATAGACGTCTTGGATTACCACGATGGCGGGTTCGATGACGTAGTCACCTCTCAACCCCACAAACCCAACCAGCCACCATTCACTAATCCGACACTCGAGATGAAATCATACGCCGAGTTGAAGCTCGGCTGAAAGAGCTAGAAGAACAGTCTAAAACCACCACCACATCTCAACCTCCACCATCGCCGAACCAGATTTGGATGATGCCAACCTTAGCAAACACGAGGAGATATCTGAGAAATGTGTACGGTACATTCACTGTTTCCATATTCATACTACAATTTGCTATTTCCATTATTTGGTTATGTCTTTGAATCTGTACCAAATGTTCCGAGGTAAACTCGGATCCGATTCAGACATTCATTTCCGAATAGGCTAACTCGGATTGAAGAAGTTGACTGGAGCTGTTAATTGGAGAAAAACCAACGATGATACTTGAATATATTTGAAGTGGTTTGATATAAATCTCCCTTATTGAAAGGAAATGACTAATAAAAATTGGTTGTCTTGGCCGATTTATTTCCTCATACGTATATGTTCTTTTGGGAGGTGATCAATAAAGTTCATCACTCGGATTCCTCTCATTTAGTCGTTAAGCCGAGACGCCGACATGGTCGGCCGAGACGCCAACATTTTCAACCGAATCACTTTAACATTTTGGAATTACCTGGCAAAAACTAGCTATCAGACACCACAGATTGATCCCCATCTCGGACATAGTTCCTTGACGGTCAGACCTCGACTTGACCGACTATATGTGGAGCCATCTTGGCTACCTTGGTTTCGGATTCTGTTCTTAGTCGGATCAGCACTAACCGGATGTGAAAAGCATCCCGACTTAACCAAAACCGGATGTGAAGAGCATCTCGATTCTTCAATAAGGATGTGAAGAACATCTGAATCACCAAAAACCGGATGTGAAGAGAATCTCGGTCTCATTCAATGCCGGATGTGAAGAGCATCTCGGCTCTGTCAGCAACCGGATGTGAAGAGCATCTCGGCCTCATTCAATACCGGATGTGAAGAGCATCTCGACCTCATTCAATGCCGAATGTGAAGAGCATCTCGGCCTCATTCAATGCCGAATGTGAAGACCATCTCGGCCTCATTCAATGCCGGATGTGAAGAGCATCTCGGCTCTATCAGCAACCAAATGTGAAGAGCATCTCGGCCTCATTCAATGCCGGATGTGAAGACCATCTCGGTCTCATTCAATGCCGGATGTGAAGAGCATCTCGGCCTCATTCAATGCCGGATGTGAAGACCATCTCGGCCTCATTCAGTGTCGGATGCGAAGAGCATCTTGAATCTTAATAAAAATCAAAAGAGCATCTCGGCTCTGTCAGCAACCGGATGTGAAAAGCATCTCAGCCTCATTCAACCCGGATGCGAAGAGCGTCTCAGATCTGTCAACAACCAGATTTGCTACGGACCAATACTACTTGGTCCTACTCGGACCAAGTTTTCAAGTCAGCACAAGTGCACAAGTCGACCCAAGTTTATAAGTCAGCCCATGTACACAAGTTAACACAAGTACATATGTCAACCCAACTCAGAAGCCCTATTGGGGCGAACCAAAATAGAAAAGTAATGTTGTCATGCAATTCATATTTATAAGGATGTGAAGAACATCTCGAATCACCCATACTGGATCTCAGATCAACAACAACCGGGTGTGAAAAACATCTCGGTTCTTCAATGAGTATGTAAAGAACATCTCGAATCACCAAAACGCTTGTGAAAAGCAACTCAGACCCGCAAAAACTAGATGTGAAGAGCATCTAGGATCAATAATAAACGAATGTGAAGAGCATCCCTGATCAACAACAAACCGGATGTGAAACACATCTCGGTTCTTCAATAAGGATATGAAGAACATTCCAACTCAGAAGCCCTATTGGGGTGATTGCATTTGTCGAAGACTCGGCATTGACTTCATCAACATCGGCCACCAAAACGGCTTTCTTCCACTTGGCCCGTGCCTTTCGATAATAAACGAATGTGAAGAGCATCCCTGATCAACAACAAATCGGATGTGAAACACATCTCAGTTCTTCAATAAGGATGTGAATTCAATAAGGATGTGAAGAACATTCCAACTCAGAAGCCCTATCGGGGCGATTGCATTTGCCGAAGACTCGGCATTGACTTCATCAACATCGGCCACCAAAACGGCTTTCTTCCACTTGGCCCGTGCCTTTCGCAAAATTTTGCTTGAGAATGTCGGCCAAGGCCGCCTTACCTACCCTGGCTGCAGAAGACTGGTTCTCCAGAGCCTCATGCTCCTCCTTCAACTTTGTCCAAGCAGTATTTGTGGCCTTAAACTTGGGACTTATAATTATACAACCCTTGTGCTGCTGAATGATGGGAGCACATCCCGACGAGGGTATAGGAGCACATCTCGGACAAATTCTACCTCTCCAAATCAAGCAAATTCACGGAAAATCGACGTGTCAGAAGACACGTTGTTTGGAAGTCGAAATTATTACAACTAAGAAAATTGACTTATGCGACATAGTTCAAAGTCGAACTCCTTTACTTCGACTTCAGCTGGGGGGCATCTGTTATGGACTGACCCAATAAGACCCAAACCTTGAAGGTCCAATACATTAGAGAAAGTCGGACCACGTCCATGGGCAAGTCGGACCATGTCCACGAGCAAGTCTGACCAAGCCCATGAGCAAGACGGACCACGTCCACGAACAAGTTAGACCACGTCCATGGGCAAGTCGGACCACATCCACAGGCGAGTCAGACCATATCCATGGGCAAGACGGCTCTGCTTCCCCACGATGGACTTCATCTAACGAATACCATGCTAGGCTCACCGGAACCCCTCTGCACTCATCTGCATCCGGTAATTATATCTTAATGGACCTTAATGGATCAGGGCCCACGGCCCAAATCTCAAGGGTAATTCATCACATTGAAGCCGGATACGAAGAGCATACCAGTCATAGACTCAATAACTTATCCGAAAACTACTTTGACACGGACAAACATCTTAACTTCGCAGTTTATTATCTTACGAATGCGAAGAGCATATCGGCTTAACAAATCCAATATTCAGACAGCGTTACAAGCGTTTTAGAACGTTAAAAGCGCAACACAATTCGAAGCGTTACAAGCGTACGAGTACGTGAAAAGCGTCGGGGGCGTCATCCTAGACACCGGGGGAGTCACCTGCAACTTCTCCAAATCCGCCTTCAACTGAGTGACCTCAGCTTCAAGGGCTTTGTTCTTGTCCTTGGCCGTCTTATAAAAACCCTTATACTTGGCCTTGCCTTTTTCTTGACGTCAAGTGCCTCTCGAGCAGTCTTCACATCCCCCAAGGCCTTGTCCCGTTCCGTGGTGCGCGCCTCTAGAGCCGCATTAGCCCGGTCATAAGCCGGCATCACATCCAATCGTAAATACCTCAGAAAAGAGGCATGCTGAAGACTCTGACGCTCCACATCATAGAGATACTCAGCCACTGGGACATTATCATGAATCGCCTTCAAGAAAGGGTTATACAAGACATGATCCATCTCGGGCATGTCCAACTCGCATGGTGAACAGGACCGGCATCGTCATTCAACACGGTATGAGTTCCCGACCCACCAACACCAGCATCACAGGTGAAATCAATGTTGACATTCGGTTCCCCCTGCTGGTTGTTGTTAACATTCTGCAAGGCCCTCAGTTGTCTCGAAGCAGCGTTGGTCATCGATGCTACAGAACCAACAAAGGAGTGACCGAAGTCATCTTGATCCATCTCGTCTCGAACGGCAGCTCTCAAGTGAGTTATAAACCCCAAAGTCGTCCCGAACGAGTAAAGTCGTCCCGGATATAACATTGAAAAATACTTGAGCTCAAAGTCAACTTCGTCAAAGTCGACCAGAGCTGGAGGGCTTCTGTTACGGTCTAAACCTAAGGCCCAATAGCCAAAATGGCCCATACGCAATATAATTATCATATTCATAAATATATGATATATAATTATAATATCCATGCGCAATATAATTATCATATCCATAAATATATGATATATGATTATCATACCCATAATTATATCACATATAATTATGGTATCCTTAAATATATGATGTATAATTATATCACATATAATTATGGTATCCTTAAATATATGATATATAATTATAATATCCATAATTATGAGATATCTGCTAACTCACTCCTTTTACATCTGCGCCCACTTACCATATTTATACAGGGAAAACCCCTATAAATAGAGAACATTTACAGATCATAAGGTACGCAATCTCACTCAGTCAATCCCTTTGACTGTTTTACCTATCTGACTTGGGCGTCGGAGTCCCTTTGCAGGTACACCCCCGGGTTCAAATCGGATTCAAGCCTCCGCAACCCGGATTCGGATCCGACTTCTCTCCTGCTGACTCAGACCTAGGTTCGAGTTCTACCCCATAACATACTCGATAATAATAAAAGCCAGTTTTATCTCCTTTTAAAATCTATAAGAATGAAGCAATTCACGAAACTATTAGATCCACAATGCAGTAAGTTGCATTATAGTATAATTCACTTCCCCAACACCCAAAGAAAATAGAATAATCGTGGAGAATCGAGCACAAAAGCTTAACATCTCAATTCATATGAACACATAAAATAAATCACTAATAAAGTGCTCCAAAGGATATCTATCCGATATGGTGTTGTCTAGAGTGGCCGAGCTAGAAAGTCGCTTACCCGTGAGAGAGTAAAAACAACCATCAGATTTAATAATAAAAAATTCAACGTTTTAGATTAAAAACGGCAACCCATATTTGTAAGATATAAGTAATTCATACAATATAAAAACATACAACAACTCATATAACATACTTTTCTCTTTATCTCTTTCCATCACATCTCACATTTTTCTTTCTTTTTTCTCTTTCTCTCTCTTTATTGCACATGTACAATTTAAATTTTTCATTTTTTACAAAGAAGGCCAAATGTAGAATAAACACACTATTAGGTAGCCTGAAGTCGGTGGGAACTGGGAAGAGATCAGAAAATGGACAAGGAATGAGGCAGAGAAGCCCCTCCAAAATGGTAGAACTTCCTAAGGAAACACCATCACAACCTTTCCCTCTTGCCTTTAAGGTCCAATGAATGCTCAATATTGGTGATGGGTTCTCATTAAACGAAAGAATGTAGCCACCAGTGTTAGGAGGGTTTAAAGGGAAAGTCCTAAGGGTCTAGCTGTCTTGGAAGGCCTCTCAAAGCTGTTAAATCCCCTAATGAGGAATTGTTCATGGTGCTGGGTTTGCGGTTTTTAATTGAAGGTGGAGTTTGTCCTTAAAGCCAAAAGACCAGTGCTCTCTCTCTTTCTCTCTCTTTGTGACATATAGACTAAATAAAAACTCCCTCCCTTTTTTCAATTTCTCTATTAATGGTTGATGCATAGATCCCCCAATATGCCAATACCTTCTTAGTCACAAAAACATCTTTTCTTAAAAATATTTCAATTGCCTGCCATAAAGACAACAAGATTAAATTAAAAAGTAGAAGAAAAAAGGGAGGAATTTTCTAATTAATTAAGAATGGTGAAAAAAAGAAAAAAGAAAAATTTTAGCCTTTTCACTCACCATCACTAGTAGCAACAAAAAGATCCAAGTCTTGAGCTTGGCCCAGATGAGAGATTGCCATGAACAACAAATTGAAAAGTGAGAAGGTGAAAATCCTCACTCCCTCATTTCCAAGTGATATATATTTTCCAAGAAAAAGAAGCGAGAAAATGTTGGAAATATTGAACGAAAAACAGGGTAGCTGAGGAAAGAAAATAATCTAAAACCATAGCAAGAATTTATATTCACAAAATCCCCTACTATTTACAACAGACCACGAAGCCATATACATCCGGGCACCTTTGTAAATTTTCTAAAATATTATCCAGTTAAGAAACGTCCTATAACCGGTAAAAAATAACTCTCTCACCATGCCAGAGACAAAGTTCTCATGCACCCTAGAAGCCCCCGATATCTATATATAATAGATATTACACAATCTTTAACACTAACAAAGGACACATATATGCCACATCACAAGGTCATATATAGTATTACTTAATCAGTATTGCTCATTGACATCTAAACATGACGTGAAAGCATATTCAGCAATGATCAAATATAATATCCTATATATATAATGTTAATGTCCATCAACAAATCGTGTTGCAAGTAACTACTACGTATTGTAATTAAGTTAGCTAAACGCAAGCATTGACCAGTAAGCTAATTATCAATGAATAATGAAAAAAATGATAAAATTGAATACCACAAGCAAGCACAAAGTCCATTAATTGTCTTCAATTTTTCTTATATATAATACATCATTGGTACCATGCATTATGGTAGGTTAATTGTATCTATTTTATCTTCCTAAAAATACCAAATAGTTTACATCTGAGTTCCAAGCAATATATATTTCCTCAAACATTTTTCATATATCCGGATTTTGTTTTTTTATCATTATCAAATTATTAGAAAAACCGATGCAGCAGAAAATTTCAGCAAGTGTTGGTCATTTAAAACTCAAGTGCATGAAGACATCTTCCACCCCTTCTAGGGCCTACTCATGTTGCGGCACTCTCTTGAACAAAATCATGGCAAATCATGTAGGAGCATTGCACTGATACGTAATCATGGGACTCTCTCCATGACTTAACCAATTCTCAGTCCACACCTTTACTTGGTGCTCTTTATCATGTCTTGAGGGAATTCTTCAAAAGCGTCATTCCCATTTCGGAATCAACCATTAAATACCAAAATCCTTGAGCTTAAGATGACACCAAAACAAGGATTTTACTTCAAATTATTTCACCTATGAATTACAATTTATGTACCACAGCAAGGAAGTAGAATAAAAATAAGTTCTTCACATTCTTTGCAACTCAGATTTAGAAAACAAAACAACTCATAATCTTTGTGTTGCCATTATACAATTAGGGAGAAAATGTAGCATCAAGGTCACTTAGAAATTTCCGGAACAAAGAAGAATTCAATCATCACAGTAAAATTTTTCATTGAGCATAAATAAATAGTTACTGGAAAAACTTGCACACACAGAACTCAATAATTTCCAGAATTTCTACCACAATTTTTTTAAAAAAAAAAAACTCAATTTATGCATTCAATTTGATGAACTAATACCCCACATATGGAAAATGAAATTACATATGGAAAATCAAATCACATATGCTCTGCTTGTATGTTTTGAATTGTTGTGCAGTTTTTGCATTGGGGAGGATTGCTTATGCAATAATTGGTTTTTGAAGGATTTTCTTTAACAAATCAATTTTTGATATTGTAAGTTGTCTAAAGTTCTGCTTGTGAGTGGATTACGATTTGGAGTCCAATTGAGGGTGTCTATTTATTTCAAATAATTAAAATTGTACTTTTTTTTAACTATGTTTGATTTTGGATTTAGGGGTATGTAGATGATAAAGAGAGCATTAGTGAAGTTGAATGAGGCAATATCTGAGTTCATTAAAAGGGAATATGAGGATTTGTCTTTGGCCCATGTAAGGATTCTTGATATTCATCTCAGGAAACTTTACCTCAATAGGGAACTTGTTTGTTCAGAGAATGGGAGGTACGTGCTGGTTGATTGTGATGAGACGGATGATAATGATGATGATTGTCTGGGAGGTGCAGTTACTGAAGAACATAGTGAGGCAGAAAAGTCCAAGGGGAAGATGGCTCAAGCACCAACTCATACTTGAGATTGATTTTCTATTACATCTTCCTCTCAAAAATTGCTACTGCACACTTGAAATTAAACTGGAACTTTGGTCTATTTTTATGTCATACTTAAACTGTCCAAATATGTTATTCAGTTTTATGTTTGATACTAACAACTGGAACCATTATGATGGTACTTACTTAACTATTTTTGCCATTGAGTATTGCATGTGTCGGCAAATTAAATCCAGCATGTGAAGCTCATGTTGGACGGTGTTGGGAAGTAAAATTAAATTTGGTTACAAACACTAATCATATAGCACTAGTTTGGAGTTTAGCTTTTGGTTTGTTTTATTTCTTGCATTATAAAAGCTTTGGTTGCCGTGAGTGTATGTATGGAGCAAAATTGAGATTACAATTCATTAAAGAATCTCTCTTTCTCTCTTTTATTTAAGCTTCCGTTGTGTATAAAATTTATTCCTCTATGTCCCACTGATATCAAATTGGTATCAGAGCTTGAGAGTCTGGTGGTGTGGGTGTAAAAAAAATCAAGAGTGTGTGAGGAACAAGAGTGTTCTCACTTTTTTTTTTTTTGAGTCAGTGTGTGAGAGAGATATGACAAACTATAATATTGTCGGGTCTGGTCCCAAATTAGATGGGAAACTAGATTATAATTATTGGGCACTATTAATGGCTACCCATTTGAAAGCTCACAATATTTGGAGCTATGTTGAACCGGGTATGCAAGAAGGAGCCGACGATGTTGCTCGACGGCATGATCAACTGACTTTGACACAAATCCATCAAGGAGTAGATTACTCAATTTTTGGTAAAATAGCAAATGCCAAAACTGCTAAAGAAGCGTGGGACATCTTGAAGCTGTCATATAAAGGAGTGGAGAAAGCCCAGAAATCCAAGTTACAATCCATGCGTAGAGAATATGAAAGGTATGAAATGTCCAGTTCAGAAACAATTGAACAATATTTTTCACATGTTATTGATCTTGTGAATAAGATGAGGGTGTATGGAGAAGATATTCCTGACAGTAAAGTGGTGGAGAAAATATTGCGGACCATGCCAATGAAGTTTGATCATGTGGTGACTACAATAATTGAGTCCCACGACACAGATAGCATGACGGTAGCAGAGTTGCAAGGAAGCATTGAAAGCCATGTGAGCATAATCCTGGAGAAGACGGAAAAAGTACATGAAGAAGCCTTAAAAAGTCAGGTGAATCTCAACAACGTTGTTGAATCCAGTCAAAACAAAGAAGGTAGAAGTCGTGACAATTTCAATAATGGAGGAAGAGGACATTATAGAGGCAGAGGTCGTGGAAATTTCACAGGAAGAGGACGTGGCAATTTCAACCAAGGAAGAGGAGGAAACAACTATGGATACTCCAACCGTGGAAGAGGAAGAGGTAACAATTACCAAGAAAGAGCAAATTGTAATTGTTATCATTGTGGGAAGTTCGGACACAAAGTTGCAGATTGCAGATACAAACAACAGGCAAACATAGCAGAAAACCAGTATCAGGATGTTGGTGAGAATTCTAATCCACAAAGTTTATTTTTGGCAAGCGGTAATTTTTCTGAAGGTAAAAACATCTGGTATTTAGATACTGGGTGTAGTAACCATATGTGTGGAAAAAAGGAGATATTTTCTTCTTTAGATGAAACAGTGACTTCTACTGTAAAATTTGGCAACAACACCAATATTCCAATTCTGGGAAAAGGTCAAGTTGGTCTTAGATTGAAGGATGGATCCCAAAACTTCATCTCTGATGTTTTCTATGCTCCTGGACTTCATCATAATCTATTAAGTATGGGACAACTATCAATTACAACATGGGTACTGCACGTTGATTGACAAGAACGGGAGATTTATTGCCAAGGTAAGAATGACTCCTAACTGCCTATTCCCTTTGAAGTTTCAACATGAAAGATTTCCTTGTTTGGTTTCTATAATACCAAATGATGATTGGTTGTGGCATATACGTTTTGGTCATTTTCATTTCTCTGGATTAAATTATCTGTCAAAGAAAGAATATGTGTCTGGTTTGCCTGTTGTAAATATTCCCAATAGTGTGTGTGAGACTTGCAAATTGGGAAAGAAGCACAGAGAATCATTTCCTACAGGAAAGTCTTGGAGAGTAAGGAAGCCACTGGAGATTGTTCACTCAGACTTGTGCACAGTTGAAATTCCATCACATAGTGGTAGTAAGTATTTTATTACCTTTATTGATGATTTCAGCAGAAAGGCTTGGGTATATTTTTTGAAGCAGAAATCAGAAGCTTGTGATGCCTTTAAGTCATTTAAGGCATTTGTGGAGAAACAAAGTGGCTGCAAGATTAAAGCATTGAGAACGGACAGAGGTCAAGAATACCTCGTTTGTGCAGATTTCTTTGAGCAACAGGGAATTCATCATCAACTGACAACCAGGTACACTCCCCAACAGAATGGAGTTGCCGAAAGGAAGAACAGGACAATCATGGACATGGTGAGGTGCATGTTGAAAGCAAAACAAATGCCTAGAGAATTCTGGGCAGAAGCTGTTGCTACTACTGTTTATATCTTGAACAGGTGTCCAACAAAGAGTGTTCGTGACAAAACACCAGAAGAAGCCTGGAGTGGAAGGAGACCCTCTATCCGGCACCTCAGAGTTTTTGGGTGTATAGCATATGCCCATGTACCAGATCAATTAAGGAAGAAACTTGATGATAAAGGAGAAAAATGTGTGTTTACTGGCTACTGCACAAATTCAAAGGCATACAGACTTTACAATCCAGAGACAAAGAAGGTGATAATTAGTCGAGATGTGACATTTGATGAAGAAGGAATGTAGGACTGGTCTCCAAAAGTCCAAAAGCAGCCGATGGTAATTCCAGGTGGTTGTGAAGAAGAGAATGGACATCAAGATTCAGCAACTGATGAGCCAGAAACATCAAGCAGGCCACAAAGGCAACGAAGACTACCAGCCAGATTGGAGGATTATATTGTGGGTAATGATAATGATCCGTCTGATAAAGAAATTATCAACTTTGCATTATTTTCAGATTGTGAGCCAGTGACTTTCGAAGAAGCTGCAAATGATCAGAATTGGAGAAAAGCCATGGATGCTGAGATCCATGCAATTGAGAAGAATGAAACATGGGAGCTGACAGACTTGCCAGTAGAGAAGAAGCCAATTGGTGTGAAATGGGTGTACAAAACAAAGTACAAACCCAATGGCGAAATTGATCGTTTTAAAGCAAGGTTGGTGGAAAAATTATACAAGCAGAAGCCAGGTATTGATTATTTTGAGGTATTTGCTCCTGTTGCGAGATTAGATACAATTCATATGATTATATCTATCTCAGCTCAAAATAATTGGAAAATACATCAAATGGATGTTAAATTCGCCTTCCTAAATGGAACCTTGGAAGAAGAGGTGTATGTTGAACAACCTGCAGGATATGTGATTGAAGGAAAAGAAGATAAGGTCTACAGATTGAAGAAAGCATTGTATGGCTTGAAGCAGGAACCCAGAGCGTGGTACAAAAAGATTGATTCCTATTTTGTACAACATGGATTTCAGAGATGCCCATTTGAGCACACTTTATATATTAAAGTTGTTGATCCAGATGATATTTTTATTGTGTGCCTTTATGTTGATGATCTAATCTTTACTGGAAATAATCCAAAGATGATTGCAGAATTCAGGGAGGCTATGATTAAATGCTTTGAAATGACAGATTTAGGCCTAATGACGTATTTTCTCGGCATTGAGGTCAATCAGCAAGATGCTGGAATTTTCATATCTCAGAAGAAATATGCTGGAGATATTTTGAAAAAATTCAAGATGGAGAATTCAAAGCCGATTTCCACTCCAGTTGAAGAAAAGTTGAAGTTAACAAGAGAAACTGATGGCAAGAAGATAGATCCAACCTATTACAAAAGCTTGATAGGAAGTCTGAGATATTTGACTGCAACTAGGCCAGACATTGTTTTTAGAGTTGGATTGCTTAGCAGATTTATGGAAGAACCACGTATTTGTCATTTGCAATGAGCCAAAAGAATTCTGAGATACATCAAAGGTACTCTGACTGATGGAATTTTTTATGCCAATAATACTACTGTGAATCTTGTTGGATATACAGATAGTGATTGGGCAGGAGATATAGAAACAAGAAAAAGCACGCCAGGGTACGCATTTCATCTGGGTACTGGCGCAGTATCCTGGTCCTCAAAGAAACAACCAATTGTTGCACTCTCAACAGTCGAAGCTGAGTATATAGCTACAGCCAGTTGTGCTACACAGGCAGTATGGCTGAGAAGACTTCTAGAAGTGATACATCAGAAGCAGGATACTCCCACAGGGATATTTTGTGATAACAAGTATGCCATTGCACTTTGTAAATATCCAGTTTTTCATGGACGGTCCAAGCACATAGATATTCGATTTCACAAGATTCGAGAATTAGTAGCTGAGAAAGAAGTGGTGATCGAGTATTGTCCAACTGAAGAACAAGTTGCAGATATTTTTACAAAGCCACTGAAAGCTGAGTTGTTTTACAAGTTGAGGAAAATGCTTGGAATGATACATGCTTGATTTGAGGGAGGCAATGTCGGCAAATTAAATCCAGCATGTGAAGCTCATGTTGGACGGTGTTGGGAAGTAAAATTAAATTTGGTTATAAACACTAATCATATAGCACTAGTTTGGAGTTTAGCTTTTGGTTTGTTTTATTTCTTGCATTATAAAAGCTTTGGTTGTCGTGAGTGTATGTGTGGAGCAAAATTGAGATTACAATTCATTAAAGAATCTCTCTGTCTCTCTTTTATTTAAGCTTCTGTTGTGTATAAAATTTATTCCTCTATGTCCCACTGATATCAGCACGACTCATTTATTTCCCTAATGGTTTCAGACATCCAAAACAATGAGGAAGTATGATCACAGTTTTATTTGTTCTTCGACCTGTGATGCCATTTTGTTGCTGTGATTTGTAATTCAATGTGCACTGCAAGTCAAATTTTGTCAGGTGAAGGTCTCTGATTTGTTTTTCATGTTGCTGCCTTCACTTGAGGATATTCCTTCTAAAATAGGATCCCTACAGTTACTGCAGGGTCGTGTAAGAGAGAGACAGAGACAATATATGGGTGGGGTCCACCAGTGTTGTGGGGCCCACACATACATTATTTCTCTCTCCCTTACAGGACCCTGCAGTAACTGCAGGGGATCCTGATCAGGTATGCTTACTTTAGAAAAAAGATATTTATTTACTATCTTTGAGATATTAGTTCACGTTAAAATTAGAAAATAGTTTACTTATTGATAAGTAAATTAAATTTTAAACAACTCCTTTTTTATGGTCTCAAATATTTTCATTTTCTTAATTTCTTTTTACCCTCTTCATGATTTAGAGCCAAATATTAGTTCACCACTAAATGTGATAGGCAAACAACTGTTGCAAAGGAATGGAGTATTAGTGCAACAAGTATTGCAGATGGAAGGTTTGTTCTCCCTCTTTATTTTATGTATCTTATATTTGAGTTTTTAAAATTCAAGTTTATGCATTTCTGAGTTCTGTTGGTATTTATGTCTAATCTGTTGTGCAGGTTGTTTTCAAATGTGTATCAAAATTTATCCGAAAGTATTTTTTAATTATATTATTTTGCTTACTTGTTTTGAAGTTCTTCTCTCAAGATTAAGCTTCATGATTTCATCAATAACTCATAATTCAAAAGACACAGATTTCAATTTCTCTGTTAGCTCACTTGAGATGCACAAGATAGCTAGATTCCCTTCAAAAACTGTTGGCATGGAACGGTCTTTTGCTATTTTGGCATTGTAAATCTGTAACTATGAACAAAATTAATATTGCATGGGACTTTTGGGACTCTATTTAATACATGAGATTTTTAGGATGCTGAATATTTATATTATTTGCTTTGGATTGTTCTGTTTAGACAATGTTGTTTCAATGCACTGTAAGTTATTTTGTACTTTTTAATATTTTTGTGTATAAATATCTTGCAGGTGGCTATTGTAACTATGACAATTGATGTCGAGTTAGGTGAAGCAACATGTTATTTAGATGGTGGATTTGATGGCTACCAGACTGGAATACCATTGTGTGTAAGTTAGGTGAAGCAACATGTTTAAGGTTTCATTTTGTGTTGTCTTTATTGTTGAAGCCTCTGTCTAGTAAATAAATTTTAATCATGTCTTTACATTTTTTAATCATGTATATACATTAATCATTAATCATGTCTTTACATTTTTTAAATATGAAATCTTGTTTAAATAACTAAAATAATTAAAATCTTGTTTGTGATCTTTTGTTCCAATACTTGTTCCATTTCTTCTATCTTCCTGAGTGAGTAGTGAAACTGAGGTACATGGAAATGCTTCTGACTTTTGCAAATCCTGCACTTGCTAGTTCAATGTTGAAACGTTTTAGTTCCTGGGTTTGTTTATGTCTCTGCCCTTCGTCATATCTGAAGGAAAACAAGTGGAGATGATGCAGTTAGTGATCTGTGGTTGCAAGAAGAAATTTTAATATGGTTATGATAAATCATTGTGGGGACGAGTTAGCTGGGGTTTCACTTGGTGCAAGATGATTAGTATACTTAGTTATATTCATAAATAATTATAGAACAAAAGCTTAAGTAATGTTATTTTAAACTTGAAGATGATTTGCAATTTTGATGCCTTACAATCATACTTTTGCTGATGCAGAAAGGAAGCTGCTAAACTTGGCAATCAGATGTATCAAGCAAATCATACATGGCTAAAATTAGTTGGTAGGCAATTGAGGAAAACATTACTTGATGGAATTTTAGAAGTTTCTCACTGGTGTCCTGCATGGATGGACACTGGTCCAGTTTCTCAATTAAAAGATAAGGAAAATGAAGATGATGTAGATAAGGATGATTCTTTATCTGGGTTATTCCTTGGACAAAGTGGTGAAAATAATGAAGGTGATGGACAAGTAAACACTAAAGAAGAAAATCAATTTGAGGATCAAGAAGAGCTCAAGGGTGGGGATACATGACATCAAGTTAATGTGTTGCTTCCAACTGTTGCTTTTTGGATTCAGTTTTGGGTGAGAGAAGCAGAAAGCCATTTATCTCTGGTGCACATACTCATAGACTGTATTTAACTTATGTAGTATTGGCGAACTCAGCTCCATTTTTGTACCTGATGAGAGAAGTAATTTATTACCTGTTTTATTTATTGACTGTGGAGAACTAAGATATGGCATTTATTTATTCTAGTACCATTTCTTTCCTGCATGTATGTGGCAACTAGGAACAATGTTTGTAACTAGACACTTGCATTCCATGTTTCCACTCTCATCCATATTATACTATAGCTATTGTTTTTTCTTGCTTGGGATTTGACACATCAATCTGTAAAATTGGTTTCACTGCTACAAGCACTTGGCAACCCGGAGGCAAAGGAGATACAATGTGTAGGAGAGTTTAATAATATTCTTATATTTTTTTTGGTTTAGTTTAACCACAGGTATCCTCCACATCCTCCACGGGAGGCAATCCTGTTTGAGCCAGGAACATCCACATCATGGTGGGGCTAGCTCTCCCAGCGGGGATTTTTTCCATCCACAAGACTCGAACTCGAGACCTTACTTAAAGGAAATCAAGTATGTAACACTTGAACCAACCAACCCGTTGGTTAATAATATTCTTATATGAATGATTATCATATTTATTGTTTATTACTAGAACGGTTACTGTTTCTTACTACTAGAACAAAATTTGGATACAGGTCAGTTATTTTAAGTGATCTCATTTTAAAACAGTTTTTAAAATCGTTGGAGTGTAAATTAATTTAGCCATTAAAATGAAAAATTAAATAGAAGCACAAACATATATAAAGATGAGTTTGGTGCAAATTCTGAATGTGTATCGTAATTATAAAGATGAGTTCTATTTTACCAAGAAAAAAAAAGGAAAGAGTTTTATGATAGCAGCCTTTATAGCATCACTTGCCAAAATAAAACTAAATGTAAGAGCAACTAATAGAGCAATAATAGTCAAGATGTTAATAGATATTCCACCCAAAAGAGCCTTATCAACAAAGTCCAAATTTCTCGTGCTACCTTCTTGCTTGTTAACGGAATCTGAGGTAAGTTCACTGTCTACCCTTTTGTGCAGATGCTTCCGTTTCCTCAATATCCATCCAATATCCTTTTGGCACATCACCAATCGACATCAATTAAAAGTCAAATTGGGTCCAAAACTCTCCACCTACAAAATACAAGACCAAAAACAGTGATATGGACTAAAAGGAGTAAAAATGCCAAACTACCTTAAATTAATATGCAATTTATGCACACATCAAATCCCCCTAAGCTTAGATCTTTGCTTATCCTCAAGTAAAATCCCAGCTCAAGATGCAAGAATGAAAGTCAAGGGTAAGTAAATTAGAAGAACCCAAATAAAACATTGATTAGCATCCCAAATATAATTGAAAATCAGAGTTGGTCAAAAAATTATCCAATTAGAGGCTAAAACATCTTGAGGTCGAGTTCTCTACCAAATAAGGGATACTCATCTCTCATACTCTCAAAATGTTTAAGGGTATAGTCAATTCACTCAATATTTCACAAGAAAATATATTACTATAGACCTGACAGTAAACCAAATCTCCACAACAGAAAAATTTTGAATGCATGCTAAAGTCTAAAGGACTTTTCAAGGTTGTAACGAGCCGAGGGAATCAATATATAGGTATGGAAAAGAAAAAGAAGAAGTATCCAAAGGGCTTACAAGATTTATCACTAATAAACTCTCTTTAGAAAATAAACAAAGCAACAAAGAGTAAAAAACCAAGCAAAAATATAATCATATATTATCAGCTTTATCTTTTCTCCTTTCTTTTTCTCCCCATATTTTCTCTTGAAATTCCCTTCTTTTTTTTGGTTTTTTATCAGAGAGACAGAGAAGAATTAATCATTCAACACAATGAATATTCTTGGCTAAGATTCTTTACCTAAGTTTCTCCATTTACATCCTACAGGTACCATGAAAATTTCAAAATTTTGAATAAATGGGTACCAAGAAAATCAAAATTACATTAGGCTCAAAATTGGACAACTAAGGGTAAATATTCTTTTCTTTTCTTTTTTTTTTTTACCAGAATTCTGAGGTCGTAAGAAATCAAAAATCCTAAAACACCTTTTTCATCCTCAAACATGCCAACAATGACAAGTTATCTCAAAATGGTTACCGGTCAGGTTCTAAAATATGCAATCATGTGAAACACTCATAAGAAAGAAAGGGGTTAAAAATTCATTTAATGTAGAGAACCCCTATTCAAGTCCAAATCTCACATATATAAGCTATATTTAATAGAGAACTGAGATCAGGATATTTGATTCCTAATTGTTGATACTCTAATGACCACTCTTATGTTATTTGCTAATCATGGGAATTGGAATTGGGTTCCTAAGATATCATTATCAAAGATTCCTACGAAAATGCATGGAATGCAACCCCTCCCCCAAGCTTAAAATGTACATTGTCCGCAATGGAAAGAGGGAAAAGAAAAGAAACTTACAAGATCACTGTGGAGGTGGAAAGTGGCCCTGAGAAATGTGCCAATGGTACATGGCCTGTAGCATGGCCCTATACTCAATATCCCATTGATGGTGGGCTTGGATCATGTCCTGAAGTCGTTGTTGACGAAGCTCAATATTCTGAAGTTGTTCACGCTGCTCATCTATAAAAGCTTGAAATTACAGGCATTGTTGTTCTTGGGCAACTTCAATTCGAGAAATAAAATCAAAGAGCTGAGAGAGTGGTCCACCAAAAAGCCCTGCAGAAAAGGAAGATGGGCTCGGTGCATCCTCTGCTAAGTCCTCATGTGACCTTGATGGTTGCCCTGCATCATTAAGAAGCCAACTATTCCTGTCACGCACAGTAGTGAGTGTAGGATCGGGTAAGGGACGGGGGACTTTAACCCCCTTGATTAGCAAGCAATAGGTATCCTTAATTTTTGTAATCATTTGCATTTTAATGCAGGCTTCAATATCAATGAATGAGTTACCTAAAACTTGCTTGTCATGGGATAAATCAATATTGAGGGCATGGGATAGTGGGGTGATAAAACCCCCTATGACTATGTCACCTGTCACTGCTTTACCGACTCTACTAAACTGGCGGGCCAAATGAGAACCAGTATCAACATGAAAAGCATTAACCATAGCCCAAAGGAGAAATAGCTTAGTTTACCTAACGTTGCCCAAACTCTCCCCCCGCCCAAATACAGAGTGAGCCATGACCCTATGAATATACTTGAAACATGGATTTTGTATATGGGAAGCTTTGGCAGAAGAGGGGGTATAAGAACTACTTCCAGTTAATAGATACCAAAAATCACCTTCATTGAAATCATTGGGGATTTTACGTTTACCCCCTGAAGGAAGACCATAAATAGAATTAAAATTAACCAAATCAAGATCATGATCTCCATTATCCAAACGAAAAGTAATTCGTCCCTCATAACAACCCTCTCCATACAGTACATTAGCTTCAATAGAGCTTAGAAATTCTAGGGTGAGTTTTTCATAAGTGGGAAACCTAATGGTCAAAAACTTGTTCCAGCCCACCCTATCAGTCAACCATCTGACCTCATCTAATAGTCCTAGAGTTGTCAAGGCAGGTTCATCCAAATATTTAGTAGGAACTATTTTCTGTATAACCAAATTATCATATCTATCCTTCTGCATTTGATCGTTAAAAACAATACCATGAGTTTTGGGGGAATAATTTCAGGTACCTTTTGGAGCCTGCTGTGTACGCTTGGAGCTAAACGTTCCCCCTACCTTCTGCTTTTTGGAAGACATTCTTGCAATGAAAAACACAACCAGAGCACAAAAAGTTTCCACAGCAAAACAAAAGAAAAAAATTAATAGAGAGGAAAAACACCCAAGGAGTATGAGAATGTGGTAGTGGGTGTGGTGGAAACTAAGGAATAGAGAATATGGGAGAAAGGTTGAAGATGAAAGGTGGGTGATGACTAGGATGGTGGGGATGGGCAGTTGGTGGTGAGTCCAGGGATGGATCTAGAGGGGGCCAAGTGGGGGCTTTGCCCCCCCCCCCCTCCTCATCCTCAACAAGTAATATACTATACATTTCACTCACAAAAAATTTACATGTTTTATTTTTTTAGTTATTTCTTATGTTTAAATTGTGTTTTTTATTGATGTTTTTTATATTTATATGAACCCGGCCCCCCTTAAAACTCTTTCTGGATCCGTCACTGGTGGTGACTATGGTGGATAAGGGTTAGGGATTTTGGAGATTGGGATGGTGATACGAACCGGAAGCGTAAAGATAGGAACGTCTTGAAGATCAATTAACGGTAAATAACTGTAAATAACTGTAAGGAGCTTGACACAATCCAAGACCTGCTGGAAGCACCAAAGCTATCAAAGAAGATAGGAACTTGACACAATCCGTGACCTGCCGGAAGCACCAAAGTTATCAAATATAAGCAACTAGACCCTAACCAAGACCTGCTGGTAGAACCTAAGTTATCAAGTAGTTCTTTAATCCAATAACAAAGGATAAGCTCTCACAATGAGAAAACTCAAATTTTATTGATAAAATAACTGTCTACAAACTGATTCTCAATGCTAATATATAGCAAAGGAATTTCCTAAAATAAACTATCTAAAAGATACAATCCTAAATTAAATAGATTTAATTCTAGATAAGATAAAATATAATCCTAAAAGATGTAAATATAATCCTAAGAGATCATGATATAGATTCCTAACAGATCTTATCCTAAATAAATCAGTTATGATCTGATTAGATACACTTTCCCGAAATAGGATCTCCTAATATTCGGATAACAGACATAACCGATTGTCAGATCGGATAACACTCTTGTACTTCAATCCGAGCTAAGTTAAACCACTTCTTTGGTTCTTCTTCTGCTTGGTGGTCTACTTTCCTTTGGACTTCAGTGATCAATAGTTGCAAAGCTCTCTTTAACCGCTCAGATCTGGCTCCGGTCTTTGGATCTTCAATCCCTTGCAATACATCTGAAGCATCTTGGTTGAGGTCGGATTGGATCGTGTCATTCCCCCCTTCTTTGAAAAGATTCGTCCTCGAATTTGATTCATCACCTACATCAAATAAGGATAAATTAGTTACATTGAATGTTGCACTAACATTACCATATTCACTTGGAAGATCTATCTTGTATGCATTGTCATTGATCCTCTCTAGAACTTGGAATGGACCATCTCCTCTTGGTTGAAGTTTGTTCTTCCTTTGAGCTGGAAACCTCTCTTTCCTCATGTGAATCCAAACCCAGTCGCCCAGTTCAAATATTACCTTCCTCCTCCCTTTATTGGCTTGTTTTGAATACTGCTCATTTTTCCTTTCAATATTAGCTCGGACCTTTGCATGTAACTCCCTAACATAACTTGCTTTCCTTTTACCATCTAGGCTGAAAAATTCAGAAATAGGTAATGGCAAAATATCCAAAGGAGTTAGTGGATTAAAACCATATACAACCTCAAAGGGTGAAAAAGTAGTATAGTGTACCGTCTGATTATATGCAAACTCAACATGTGGCAAACATTTTTCTCATTACTTTAGATTCTTACCAATGATAGAACGTAATAAGGTTGAAAGCGTTCTATTTACTGCTTCAGTTTGTCCATCCGTTTGAGGATGTGCAACAGTAGAAAATAGAAGCTTTGTTCCCAATTTATTCCATAAAGTCCTCCAAAAATGACTTAGGAATTTAACGTCCCTATCACTCACAATTGTCCTTGGTAAACCATGCAATCGGACAACTTCTTTAAAGAATAGGTCAGCAATTTGTGTTGCATTATTTGTCTTTGAACACGCAATAAAGTGTGCCATTTTACTAAACTGATCAACAACAACAAAAATACTATCCTTACCACTTTGAGTTTTTGGCAAACCGATCACAAAGTCCATGGAAATATCTGTCCAAGGCTGCTCAGGAATAGTCAAAGGTGTATAAAACCCATGTGGATTTATTTTTGACTTAGCTTGCTTACATGTTATGCACCTTTCACACTCAGCTCAGATGTCCTTCTTCATGCTCGGCCAGAAAAAGTGCTCGGCCAGGATGTCCAGTGTCTTCTGCACTCCAAAGTGTCCCATCAAACCGCCTCCATGGGTCTCCTTAATCAACAATTCTCTTAAAGAACTGACTAGTACACATAGTTGGTTCCTCTTGAACAAAAATCCTTCATACCTATAAAATTTCTCACAAGATCGGTTAGAACAAGAATCCCAAATTTGTTTAAAATCAGGATCACTTTCATACAGACCTTTAATTTGTTCAAAACCTAACAATTTTGCTTGTAAAGAAGTAAGTAAAACATACCTCCTTGACAAAGCATCAGCAACTATATTGTCCTTACCATTTTTATACCTTATTACATATGGAAACATCTCAATAAATTCCAACCACTTTGCATGTCTTTTTTGAAGCTTCCCTTGAGATTTTAAAAACTTTAGACTTTGATGGTCAGAATGTATAACAAACTCTCTTGGCCACAAATAATGTTGCCAAGTTTGTAATGTCCTTACCAAGGCATACAATTCCTTGTCATATGTTGGATAATTCAATTCTGCCCCATTAAGCTTTTCACTAAAGTATGCAATCGGTTGGGATTCCTGCATTAAAACAGCCCCTATACCAACACCAGAAGCATCACATTCAATCTCAAAAGCTTTATCAAAATTAGGTAAAACAAGTAAGGGTGCATTTGTTAATTTTTCTTTTAAAGTGTTAAAAGCTTTTTCATGTGCATCTGACCATTTAAACACAATATTTTTCTTAACAAGTTCATTTAAAGGCGCAGCAATAGTGCTAAAGTCTTTCACAAACCGCCTATAGAAACTTGCTAACCCATGAAAACTTCTCACTTCACTAGCACTCTTTGGGGTCGGACACTCTCTAATAGCCTTAACCTTTTCCTCATCTACACTTACCCCCTTTGAACTTATCACAAAACCTAAGAATACAACAGAATCAAGGCAAAAGGTACATTTCTTTAAATTAGCATATAATTTATTTTCCTTTAATACCTTAAAAACAGCATGTAAGTGTTCAACATGTGCATTATAAGATTTGTTGTAAACCAAAATGTCATCAAAGTAAACTACCACAAACTTTCCTATGAAAGAGCGTAATACATGGTTCATTAACCTCATAAAAGTATTGGGTTCATTAGTTAAGTCGAAGGGCATCACTAACCACTCACACAAACCATACTTTGTTTTAAAAATCAGTTTTCCACTCATCACCCTCTTTCATTCGAATTTGATAGTAACCACTTTTCAAATCAATTTTAGAGAACAAACATGCCCCATGTAACTCATCAAGCATGTCGTCCAACCTAGGAATTGGATAACGATACTTTACCGTAATCTTGTTAATGGCTCGGCAATCAGTGCATATACGCCAAGAACCATCTTTCTTTGGTACTAATATTACCGGTACAGCACATGGACTAAGGCTCTCCCTTACATACCCTTTTTCCATTAGCTCATTGACTTGTTTTTGGATCTCCTTGGTCTCATCCGAGTTGGTTTTGTATGCTGGTCGATTTGGTAGGGCACAACCGGGTACAAGGTCAATCTGGTGTTCTATACCTCTTGAAGGTGGTAATCCTTGAGGTAGCTCATCCGGAAAGACTTCTCCAAACTCCTTCAACAAATTTTGAATTTCAGAAGGTAAAAAATTGTTAGAATTATCAGAGAAGTATATGTCTTTAAAAACAAGAATCAATAATTGCCCTTTATCTAACAATATACTTTCAACTTCCCTTTTTCTTGCGAAAGCGTTCACTTTGCTTCTACCCGGGCTCGGTTGTAACGTCGACCAGACATCCAATCTTGAAGTCGGATTCGAACCCATGCCCACTTCTCTCTTCTTCTCTTTTCTTGCTTTTTCTTGAACAGAAAATTGTTCTTCCAACTCCTTGCTCTCCCTAGCAATTCTTATTTGATCTGCATATGCTTTAGAAGGTTGAAGAGGGGTTAGCACAAAGGTTTTATTATTTAATTTAAAACTATACCTATTGTGATACCCATCATGAGTTACTTGCCTATCAAATTGCCATGGTCGACCAAGTAGAATGTGTCCAGCATGCATAGGTGCAACATCACACAAGACTTTGTCTTCATATTTTCCAATGGAAAATGAAAGCAAAACTTGTTTTGTTACCCTTATGTCCCCACAATCATATAGCCACTGTAGTCTATAAGGATTAGGATGTTTTATGGTAGGTAATTTTAATTTCTCAACCATTAAAATACTAGCAACATTGGTACAACTACCATTATCAATTAAAAGACTGCAAACCTTATCACTTACGCGGCACCTTGTATGGAATATGTGCTCACGTTGCTCCTCAACTCCCCCCATCTTTGGTTGTGCATTCAACACCCTCCTGGTGACTAATGCATTACCGTGGTCTGGCTCGGTGTATTCCACATCACTGCAATCCTCCAGCTCGGTCATTTCATCATCGTCTTCTTCACTTGCACTTTCCACTTCACCATTGTCACGCATGAGT
The DNA here is from genome assembly GCA_026901365.1 of Sesbania bispinosa. NCBI lineage: Eukaryota > Viridiplantae > Streptophyta > Magnoliopsida > Fabales > Fabaceae > Sesbania > Sesbania bispinosa. The sequence goes on from QLOH01000052.1 coordinate 1,408,563, forward strand.
ATGAAGCTCTTGTTCGGACAATTAGAAGCAATATGTCCAAGACCTTGACACCTGAAACATTTAATTTCACGTGCTTTAGAAGATGAATTGAATTCAGACTTACCTTTACTGGCTGAGTTCGGTTGTCCCATCTTTGCCTCTTCTTTTGGCCGAGTTGTCGGTTTGTTGGTAGCCCAGGATTTCCAAGAGGTACTAGGAGTTCCTGGAAATCTTACAACTCTGGATTTTAGTTGTCTCTCTACTTGGATTGCTTTGTGTAATAAATCCTCCATCTCCACATAATGATGGAGTTCCACTACATTTGAAATTTCTTTCTTTAACCCTCCAATGAATCTAGCCATTGTTGCTTCTCGATCTTCTTGCACATTGGCTCTCATCATGGCTATTTCCATCTCCTTGTAATAATCATCTACACTCATAGAACCTCAACGTAGGTCCTGCAATTTTCTGTACAAGTCTATGTGATAATGACTTGGTACAAATCTCCTTCTCATCACGGCCTTCATCTCCTCCCAAGATTGAATCGGTCTTTCTCCACACCTTCGCCTGCTCAACACATATTGATCCCACCATATACTTGCATAATCAGTGAATTCTACCACAACTAATTTTACCTTTTTCTCCTCAGAATGATTGTGGCAATCAAAAACATGCTCCACCTTTCTTTCCCACTCCAAATATAACTCAGGATCATTCTTCCCTTGGAAAGAAGGAATACTCATCTTGATGTTTCCAAGATGAGTATCCTTGTTGCTTTCTCTTCTAAAACTACTTCCCTTGTCCTCTTCTTCCTCTTCCTCTTCTTCAGTGCGGTTAGGAGACGTTCTACTCCTTCTCCTTGGAAACCGATCTTCCATCTCATTCATTCTTGCACTCATTCTCATAAATTCACTTTGTAGTGTCTTGAGGAACGATTTGAGGTCTATTTCTCCAGCATCCTCCTCACGTTGGTTTACTGTACTCATGATTAAAAGAAATTTGGCTGTAAATCAAATAATGTTAGTGATAAAAATAAGAATCCTCACAACACTCTCTTACGTGTTTTCACTCAAAAGTTTTGATTCTCTTGTGTATCACTCTAATTTTTGGCTTTTTCTCACTATATTGTACTCACCACTCTTGCCTTTTTCCACTCAAATTATCCTTACAAGCTCTTGAAATTAGGAACTTTTGGGATAGATTCTACTAACAAGTAATAGAGAAGGTGTTGATGATAACTTGACAGCTTTTAGTGACAAAACACTAGCTCGGAAAGTAATCAAGATGTGTAGTCGGTTACAACTCTTCAATTCAGATGGATTCGTCACCTCGGATGAAATCTTCTGCTTGGAATAAATATTGTGCACAACAGAACTGAATTTGCTGTTGAGAAAATTTAATACTGCACCTTTTTTTTTACTATTTGCACATTTCTCTTTTTATTTTTTGACTACTGCAGATCTCCCTTTTTTTTGTATTGTCTGCACCTCTTTTTTTTAACTAATGCAGTTTATTTTAATAAGATAAAGACTAAAATATAAGGATAGATGTTACCAATTGATCTCAAGAGCCGAAGCTCTGGTACCAAATGATACGAACCAGAAGCGTAAAGATAGGAACGTCTTGAAGATCAATTAACGGTAAATAACTGTAAATAACTGTAAGGAGCTTGACACAATCCAAGACCTGCTGGAAGCACCAAAGCTATCAAAGAAGATAGGAACTTGACACAATCCGTGACCTGCCGGAAGCACCAAAGTTATCAAATATAAGCAACTAGACCCTAACCAAGACCTGCTGGTAGAACCTAAGTTATCAAGTAGTTCTTTAATCCAATAACAAAGGATAAGCTCTCACAATGAGAAAACTCAAATTTTATTGATAAAATAACTGTCTACAAACTGATTCTCAATGCTAATATATAGCAAAGGAATTTCCTAAAATAAACTATCTAAAAGATACAATCCTAAATTAAATAGATTTAATTCTAGATAAGATAAAATATAATCCTAAAAGATGTAAATATAATCCTAAGAGATCATGATATTGATTCCTAACAGATCTTATCCTAAATAAATCAGTTATGATCTGATTAGATACACTTTCCCGAAATAGGCTCTCCTAAGATTCGGATAACAGACATAACTGATTGTCAGATCAGATAACACTCTTGTACTTCAATCCGAGCTAAGTTAAACCACTTCTTTTGTTCTTCTTCTGCTTGGTGGTCTACTTTCCTTTGGACTTTAGTGATCAAGAGTTGCAAAGCTCTCTTTAACCGCTCAGATCTGGCTCCGGTCATTGGATCTTCAATCCCTTGCAATGCATCTGAGGCATCTTGGTTGAGGTCGGATGGGATCGTGTCAGATGGTGGGTGAGGATGAAGTTAATGGGTTGCAGGTTAGGGATGGTTATGGTGGAAAATATGGGAGGTCTGATGTGGGTATTGTGATTTTGGGTATTAGAGATGGTGATTTTGGGATGAAGGTGGGTGGTTATGGAGGTAGGGTTTATGGTGGGGCGAGGGTTAGAGATGGGAGAGAAAAAAGAAGAGGAACGAATGGGGAATAAGATGCGCTGCAGTTTAAAACTCTCACCAGGTACGCTACACAGCCGTGCCAGGAAACACGGGCAGGCCGTGTAGCTTGCTGCCTCTTTTATTTCGCAGTGCTTCGTGAACACGACGATGCTTAGTGAAAAATTTTTCACCAGCAAACACTTGCTTAGTGAACACGACCGTGCTACAGAACACGAGCAGGTCATGTTTCTTCTTGGAATCAATTTTTGCAAACACTAGCTTCATGAAAATGCACAACACGTCCAGGCCGTGTTCCTTCCTGGAATCTCTTTTTTACGAATACGGTCGTGTAGCCTAAGGTCGTGTTCCTTCCTAGAAAAATACTTTTCAACAGCAAACATTTGCTTCGTGAACATGGACGTGCTACAGAACACCGCAGGTCGTGTTTTTTCCTAGAAATTTTTTTATAATATTTTTTATACGTCGTGGGGGAATAAATCTTTACATAATAGATTATTAATATTTAAATATCAATTTAGTATATAAATTAAAAGAGATAAATCTAATTCACTTTGGGATGAAAAAAATTATATAAAATATATTATTATTCAAATTTAAGTTATGGGCTAAATGCTTATATAGTGCAATGGAATAATTTTTTTTCATGAGAGCACATTAATATCAACATAAAAAGGCTACATATATGGAATGCTAATAATTTAAGAATAAAAATACTACACATGAATGAGCATTCTCCTTGAAAACAAGTGTACTCGACTTATAATAATTTAGATGAGTTCTTATGTTTTAGAAGCAAGATACATATCAACAAATAATGTTGAAAAAAGAAATATTTATCTCAAAACTATCATTAACTTCATTTGATAGAAGGACAACTTCCAATATAAATTAATTATTTTTTTTTCATTGTTTCAATTGCAATGTTAATAAATAAAAATTAGAAGCGCTCACACATATAGACATTTACCTTTGACAACCAATTTTTTCTCTAGGTGAAATTAAATCAGGTATTGATAATTCTTCTGTGGAGGGATCATGAGTTAAAACTGAAAGTTAGAAATTTCAAATATGTTGTTGACAAACATTAATTTATGCAATTGTACCAGACTCATAATAACTCTTTCAAATAAAATAATTCATTCAAAATTCAATCTAGCCAAATTTTTTATCGTTATTTCCTTTGCAAATGACAATCAATAAAAATCAAACATTATAATTTTTAAATATGTGGACATTTATTTATGATAACCAACTTTTCCTTGTGACAAGTTATACTTTACCTCTGGAAGTGGTGTAAATATTTTAATGTGATAATAAAAGTTAAGTCTCAAGCATTACTTGGGATGTTGTTTATACAGAAATGTTTCAAAATTAAAACTAAGATACTTGTTTTTAAAATTTTCTTTACACTTACAGTTATCATGTATTTATTTACATTAATTCTTGTCATATTTTTACACTCATTTTTATTATGTTTTACTTTTCAATCATGCTAATATTTTTTTTATTCTTTTAACATCATTAAACAAGTTTACTTTTTATCTTATTTATTTACACATTTTGTAACCAAATACCATGAATATCTATGACACATTTAACAAACTTCATTACATTTTCTTTGTAGTTATTTATTTTATAATTTATAATAAACACGTAAAAAAATAAGGTGTCAAAATATGGGATTCTAATATGTCGGGGCCTCCGCAAGGGAAAAAAATGTTATTTCGTGAGTGCTTGAACTTTCGACACGAGATGATGATTAAATTTTATTTTTCAACTAGTGGGTTTTGAAATAGGAAAGATAATTAGAGATTGCGCTACTTTTGTATGAAAGCATGTGCTAGTTTGAATGTGATTACTGATGAAGCTAAAGAGCAAGTTCATCATCTCATTTGCTTAGACAAAATCCGACAAGGGTTAACCAATCAAATTTCAGTACTTGCACCTCTTTTAACATTCCTGAGCAACAATAAAAACTTGAGAATTAATCAAAGAAAAAACGATCAATCACATTGACCTCACTTCTCAGGCAATCACTGTAAAAAGCTTGGTCATTAGTTTGGTCATTAGCCAAACATTTCATAAGGGTTCTGTTTGGCATTGTTCCACCCTATTTAATCATTCTCAATAGGAAGGGTTCTGTTTGGCATTGTTCCACCCTATTTAATCATTCTCAATAGGACCATCTCATCAAAGGCAACACACAATTTTTGAAAAAGATTATCTTTCAAGCAAAATTAGCACAAATAGTTTAACCAACATCGATGCAAATCCGATGGACCAAAAATACATCGATATAAAGACTAATAATAATACGCAGTACAACAATTCACTGACAAAACCACAAACAAAACTCAAGATACTGAACTTTAAAACTACGGTAACAATGTCTTTACCATGAGAAACTCGGCTAAATTCATAATATAAGTAGTTTAAATAATTTAAAGCTTGTCTTCATACTCAGAGAGTGGAGTCATCTGCTCCTTCAAACCCTTCCTCTTGCGAATGTTGGCAACAAGATCAGAAGCTTGTGATCCAGCCTCCAATGGGTCTGAGGACATCATATCCCAGTGATCAAAGACACACTGGGGGAAAGCCTGCCCAGATGTTGCAGCCCTCAATGTGCTGGAGAATCCAAAGGACTCAATGACAGGGAGGTATGCTTTGATGTTGTAGAGTGGGGTACCAGGCCTCTGCATTTCCTCAAAGACATGTCCACGTTTCTGGTTAAGAACACTATAGATACCACCAAGAGCTTGCTCAGGAGCCTGGATTTCAACCAGGTAAACAGGCTCAAGAAGCCTGGGTTTGGCAGTCAACTGTGAAGCATAGAAGACTCTCCTAGCAGTAGGAATGATCTGACCACCACCTCTGTGGATAGCATCAGCATGCAGGACAACATCACATACTTCAAAGCAGATAGCTCTCATGTTTTCTTCAGCCAAAGCACCTTCTTTTGATGCCCACTGGAAACCAGCAACTACAGAATCCTTGATTTCATTCAAGTATTGAACTCCCTTACACATATCAACCACCATGTTGGGTCCAGTGGTCTCAGGTCCAAAACACCAGATTTTCTTAGCAAGGTCCTTATCCCAACCATACTCTTCAGACAAGATTTTAGAACGAATTTTAGGGTCATCCCTTGGTCCAATCTTTCCATCATCAATGGCCTCTGCAAGCCCATCCTCCATTGGTCTTGCTTCCATGTACAAACGGTTGTGCTTGTTGGGTGATTTGCTCATCACAGTGCGGCATGATCTCTCTAGAACAGTCTCTCGAAATGACACAACTGGGTCAGACTTGATAATTTCAGCCCCACCCATGAAATCTTCCTGCAAATCCTTCAAACATATCTCTAGATGAAGCTCACCTGCACCAGCAACAATGTGTTCTCCAGACTCCTCAATAGTACAAACAACCATAGGATCTGACTTGGCCAACCGTTTGAGACCTTCAACAAGCTTAGGAAGATCTGAAGCAACCTTACACTGAACAGCAACACGAACAACAGGTGAGACAGAAAATTTCATAGCACGAATTGGATGAGCATCAACTTCCTTCTCATTTGTCAATGTAGCATTCTTGGTGATAAACTGATCCAAACCAACCATAGCAACTGTGTTACCACAAGGAACATCCTCAACAGTTTCCTGTCTCTTCCCCATCCAAATGACAGTTCTTTGAACACTTTTCACATACAGATCTTTTTTCTCCCCAGGTACATAATTTGGTCCCATAATTCTCACCTTCAAACCAGTTGATACCTTACCAGAGAAGACACGACCAAAAGCAAAAAACCTACCCTTGTCAGATGCAGGAATCATCTTTGAGACATAAAGCATCAAAGGTCCCTCAGGATCACAGGCTCTAATAGCAGCAGCATATTGATCATCAAGGGGACCCTCATACAAATTCTCAACACGATACTTCTGAGCCGTTGATGGAGAGGGAAGATGAAAGATCATCATTTCCAAGAGTGCACTACTTGCTGGGAGCCAGGTCTGCATAACACGTTTCATCAATGCTTTACCCATCAGGTCCTTCTCTTCAGATTTCATGGTAACTCCTAGCTTTTGGAGCATAGGCCACAGCTTATCCTTCTGATCATTCATACATGTGTTAATAATCTGCTTGATAGGCTCATAACAGAACTGAACAAACCCACGCTTGCAAGAAGGAGAACCAGTATTCTTGCTGGTCCACTTTTTTGTGGCTGGATCAAAGAAGTTCTCACCCCAGAGCCTTTCCATCATCTTTGCCTCATCAACTCCAAACTTTGAGGCATACATTTTTGCAAAGTTTGTCAGAGTAAAAGCCCAGCCATGCAAACCAGCAGAGAAAGCAACTGTTCCTTTCTCTGGATAGACCTGACAATCACCAAGTAATGGATCTTCGTATGTCGCCATGATCACATTGGCATTCTCAATAACCCGTTGGAATGTTTGGTAGGCCTCCTCTCCATCCACCTGCAACTCAAGGAAGCATCTGTCCATCTTATTAACAGTCAGGACTGGCCTAATTCTTTCTCCCAAGGCCTGTCGCAGCACAGTTTCAGTTTGGACACAGACACCTTCAATACAATCCACCACCACTAGTGCTCCATCAGTAATGCGAAGGGCAGCAGTAACCTCAGATGAGAAGTCAACGTGCCCAGGGGAGTCAATGAGATTTATCAGATACTCATTCCCATTGCGGTCTCCCTTATAACTCTTGAGAGCTTCATCAGACATTTCATAGTAGAGTGAGATACCCGTTGACTTAATTGTGATACCACGCTCAGCTTCATCTGCACGGGTATCAGTCATACGGACATCACCTGCTACTTCTTGTGCAATAATACCAGCAGCAGCTACAAGAGAATCAGTGAGAGTTGACTTTCCTGCAATCATTATCAAAGAATATATTGTTATTCTGAGAAGCATATTATATTAATTAATATAATATGACAAAATATCATAATGCAATCTGATAAACAGTTAAGCAGTTGTATGAGAAAATAACGTATATAAAACATCCAAAAGAGTATTAAGAAACTGAAACAAATATCAAAGACAGGAACAACTTCAGAAGTTAAAATTAAAATTTCTCATCAAACAAAAACCAAAGAGGACAATGGTATCTTTTTTTGAAACATAGGGTAAGAGAAAAACATCACAAAAGTCACGAAAGTGCATCATTGAAAATTTGCAGCCATTAAATATAAAGAACCATCTGTTAAACCACATACCATGATCAACATGAGCAATGACAGACATATTACGAATGTTGTGCTTGAAGTCCATAATGCGACGTAGCTCTTCAGCTGTAAACTTCACCTGCAAATATGGACACAAATCTCAATTCAGTTTAGGGATATGCAATCACATCAAACTCAAAAGTGTATAAACAAGCAAAAAATACATGAAGTAATGTTCAGTGACTTACCATTTTGACTAGTCTTTTTTGTCCACAAAAAAGATGGATCTGTTAGAGCTGGAACATCAGAACATTGAGTTTAGCTAAATATGAGTTTTGAGGTCACTCCATCAACAATAAATACAATACAAAAATCAGGATGTTTCAATATGAGACTACAGCGAACAACCATATTAAAAAGGCTAATAAATTTCCAGGCTAACGATACTCAAATTGATTAGAACATATAAATTTGTTTGTTACATTTGGAAAGCTTGTTTCACATATGTTTACACAAATTTATAAAGGACTGTACCATTGTAATTGTTAAAAATATTTCAAGAAAGCAGACTATATTATCACTTTAAAACAAACAAGTGGCCGTCAACAACAAGCACAAAATAATAACACTTGTCGAAAGTGAAAATATCTCTATATTCAAGTGTGTATTTTCAGCCAAGATCCATTACTTACAAATAGGACAAAGATTAGACCAATCAAAGAGCTTTTAAAAAATAAACAAAACTAACAATATGTGTTCAGATTACCTTATCTCGCGTAAAAACAAATCATTATCAAACTCTCACTAAATAACTTTCGAAAAGAAAAAGAACCGATTGTTCAAATAAAAAAAAATCCAAAAGCATACCAATAACAAGCAAATCAACAGAAAGATATCGAATAAAAAAGGAGTAGTAGAACCTAAAACACATAAAAAGTACCCAAACGGAATCAAAGTATTCAGTTAAAGCACAGATCTGAAGAAAATAAAATCGAAAACATGAAAGAAAAGATAAGAAACAGGTACCGATCTGTTTAGGAAGAGAGAAAAGAAGGGAAAACAAGTGAGAAATCAAGTGCAGAGAGGAAAATTTCTAGGAAAGACGAACCTGAAGGAGCGAAACAGAGAGAGAGGCGGCGAAGGGAATGGGTGGTGGCTTGTTCTCTAAAGTGGGTATTATAAAGCGGTGAGTGAGAGAGAGGAGTGAAGTAATCTTGAGGTTTATGTCGACCGAGCGATGCAAAATGTAATCCCTAATGTCTGGGCCTTGGGTTTTGTGTTTTTACCTGAGTTGGGCCTGGTTCTCTGTAACTTCTACACATCACGCCCAATACACTTTTTTCTTTTCATTTTTCTGGTATGAATATGTGAGAATTATTGTTTTATTACAGGGAGAGATAAATGATAATTTATCACAAATATTATGAGTTTTGTTTGTCTGAAAGTTATTTTTATTTTATAAAAACTTGCTTTTCAAAATTTCTATTAAATTTTTGTTTAAGTTTTTTGAAAAAATAGAATTTGGAAATTCAGATTTCAAATTAATTGAAGACATTGAGTAGATTTTTAAAAATTAAAATTATATTTTAAAATAAAAAAATATAATTGTAACAAAACTAAAAATAATCACTTTATATAAAATCTCTAGAAAATAAATCATCTTTTACATAATTTTAAAATTATTTTTAAATAAAAGTTTAAACAAATGAATCATATATTCATAGATATAGATATTACTATAGGTGATTCTTTTTTATATTTATTTTTAAGTTTTTATATAAAAATTAACAAATTTATTAAATTAATTTTATTATAAATAAAATAACTTCATTTATTTTCTTTTCTTTGAAATATTTAAAATATTATTTATTAATCCTTTTCTTACAATAAGGATTAGTATAATTAATATCTCACGATACTAATATTGTATTTCAGAATACTTTAAAGTGGATTGGATTAGGGCCGAAAATGAGCTGAGCTATTCATGAATTATTTGAGCTCGATTTGTTAAATGCTTGACCAAGCTCATTTGTTTAATTAAACAAACAAGCTCAAGCTTAAAGTTGGGCTCGATTATTTAAATGAGCCAAGTCCAAGCATTATAAGTTTGACATTAAGAGCTCGTGAATAACTCACTTATTATATATATAATAATTAATTAATATAAATAATTAAAGTAAAATAAAATTAATGAAAATTAGAAAAAGAAAACATACAGTTATAAGTTTATTTTTAAAATAAATAATAAAGTAATAAAGTAAAATAATTACTCTATATATACGAAAATAAGTATTGAAATATTTCTTATGTTAGTTAAGAAATTATGTATTGAATTTCAAAAAATATAATATTTTAAAATTTTTTAACTATATATATCGTATATTAAAAGTATATTTTGATTTTTATATTATCATTTAATAATAAAATATTTATTAAATACTAAATTCATAAACTTTAAAAATGATATAAAGAAAATTTTCATAAGAGCAAAAACAATGAAGTTATAAATGAGTTAAACAAGTCAAACCCAAGCTTTATTTTTCTTTAACAAGACAAACTCAAGCTTTAAGTTTGGCTCGTTTAAATAAATGAGCCAAGCTTCAGGTACTCGGCTTGGCTCGGCTCATTTACAGCCATAAATTGGATGATATTTTAGGATTGTTTTTAATATCTTAATAGTATATAGTATATTAAGCCGCGTAATACTCGGATGAAAATCTATTTTTATGTAATTAAAATTAAAATTATAATAAATTAATATCTTTACAATTAAAAAAATAGAATTTAAATAAATTTAGATAATTGTTTAAGTTATATCTATATATAATATATACCTATATATAAAGGGAATTCCCTTTTTTTTTGTTTTCACTTTTTCCAGACAATAATACCCTTGATTCACGCCCCATTCCGATATACTAAATTCTGATTTTTAAATGATAACTTTTTTAATATTAGTCTTTATTTTTTTCAATTCAAATTCAAATCTTGATTGATTATATTTTTTCCTATTCTAATTTTAATCCCTGTTTTTTAATTTAAATTTAAAATATTATCATTATCGTTAAGTCGTGAATTTTTAAAGTAATTTTGAAAAGTGTAGATTAATAATTCAAATTCAAATCATTCTTTAAATTTGGAGGATATATTGAATTCTAGTTTTTTTTAATGATAATTTTTTTAATATCAATCCTTATTTTTACAATTCAAATTCAATTCCTGATTGATTCAATTTTTTTTCTATTCTAATTTTAATCCCTACTTCTTAATTTAAATTTAAAATATTATCCTTATTTAAAATATTATCCTTATTTAAAGAAGGATTTGAATTTGAATTATTAATCTATACTTTTCAAAATTACTTTAAAAATTCACGACTTAAATGATAAGGATAATGTTTTAAATTTAAATTGAGAAATAGGGATTAAAATTAGAATAAGAAAAAATATAATCAATCAGGATTTGAATTTGAATTGTAAAAATAAGGATTCGTGTTAAAAAAAGTTATCATTAAAAAAAACAGAATTTAGTATATAATCCAAATTTAAAGAAAGATTTTAATTTGAATTATTAATCTATACTAATATATAAAGGCGATGCCTCTTTTTGGTCTTGGAATTCATTCACTATTTGGTGTGATTAATTTAGTTTAATTTAAAATATTGAATATAATTTTAATTTATTTATACAAATAAATTATATGAGGTATTTGAAAATATAAATAAACAAATTTTACGTCTTTTCCAAAAAAATGCAGATAGACAGGTACGGCAGTGCCTGTCTTTCCGCTAGTAATAATAATATCATCGATTTTTTAATTGTGTAATGTTGCACGAGATAATATATTAAAAATAAAAAATTATTAAAAAAATGTAACATTTCATATTACCAATGTATTAGATGTTATGATAAATGTAATTTTTAATAAAATCTTTCAAATTTTAATTTATTAACCCATGTAATAATATTGCATGGGTAACAACCATAATAATAATATGATATTTTGAAAATAATAATAATAATAATAATAATAATATGATATGATATCATGATTGTTATTACCAGAGGCTATCAGTGTCAGAGTCAAATTCCAAATTCGGAATTTTGAAACGCGATCAACGCCCATTGAATTCGTGGATTCCATTCCTCATTCTTCTTCTTCTACCTCCTTTCACTCTCACATAATATATATATACCGGTGCGCTTGGATGACGGTTGGTCAGTTGAGTATGGGAGGCAGTGCTTTGTGTATAAATGAATGGTAGGTAGCCCTAACCTTTATTCTTGGCCAAAGGGTTGGAGGGCCGTTAACGGACTTGTTGGTTGAATTTGTTCATGATTTTTTGGGTTTAGGTAGGGGAAGGTGTGTGATGAGCAGCGACGAAGTTTGGTGATTTTTCGACTTTAATTGTAATTTCCGTAAATTATATTGTATGTAATGGTGATAAATCAGTAATCATTAATTAGAGTCCTGGAAAATTATGGAAAAATAGGGTTAGGTGCCTCTTTGGTTGGATGATACATGGGTAAGAGTTCTGGTGCATTTGGATGACGGCGGGTAGGGAAGGTAAATGGCCCTGACCGGTATTTTTGGGTGATAGTTTTGGAGGGTCGTTAACGGAATTGTTGGTTGAATTTGTTCATGATTTTTTGGGTTTAGATAGGGGAAGGTGCATGATGAGCAGCGACGAAGTTTGGTGATTTTTTTATTTTAATTGTAATTTCTGTGAATTATATTGTATTTAATGGTGATAATTCGGTAGTAATTAATTGGAGTCCCGGAAAAATAGGGTTGGGGACTTCTTTGGTTGCATGATACATGGGTAAGAGTTCTGTTGCGTTTGGATGACGACGACGGGTAGGGAAGGTAGGTGGCCTTGACTGGTAGTTTCAGGTGATAGTTTTAGAGGGCCGTTAACGGACTTGTTGGTTGAATTTGTTCATGATTTTTCGGGTTTAGGTTGGAGAAGGTGTATGATGAACAGCGGCGAAGTTTTGTGAATGTTTTATTTTAATTGTCATTTCCGTGAATTATATTGTATTTAGGGTGCATCTAAGGTGCACAAACATGAAATTTGTGCAGTTATACACAAATGAATTTGACCAGGAATAGTAGGTTTTGACGGTAAGATGAAATTTTTGTTTGAAATTTATTAATATTATGAAAGTTCCCTAAACCAAGTCTCTCTCCCTAGACTTCATTGTGATTGTGTCTTCAACCTTATTTCACCTGTAAAACAAACTCGCGATTTTCCTTTGCTCATCCATTAATAAATTTGCTCGCAATTGTTCTCTTGATCACCTACACATTCACCAATGATTTGAATCAGATAAAGCCACTGAATAATATGTCCCGTTATTGGGCATTTTTACTCAAATTACAAAATCTTATATTAGATCAAATTGGGTAACAGAACAAATGGAGAACAGGGAGAGCCAACTCTTGTATTGATTATCATCAACTTGACCTTTACATCCAGGAAACACTAAAATGAGGAAAACTGCAGGATGTATATGGACTCAATATTTTTTCGCCTTTTCTCTTTTAGCATTTTTTTCTTTTAAAAAGATCCACACTAGAACTCTTCGCATCTTTTCTCATTGTTAAAGACTATCGCATCTTTCATTATTAATTTTTTTAATAAATGATAATTTCTTCACTTTGCACAATCATTATTGCCAAAACAACACATAAACTACATAAAAACAGTCATATAAGCATTCAAAAACAGGGCAAAGAATTCAGAAAACATTCAATCGCAATAAAAGCAAACAAACAACAATGTGTCACACTGCAACGTTACAAAGGCCGAAGGTTCCCAAATGAATCTGCATTCCATCAAAACCCATCTTAGAAAAATTGAGAAGGTATTTATAAAGCAACCTACAACTTGTTACAAAAAATTAATCTTGTCCATTGATTATAATATTATTATATCTAATGGCTCTGATTCATTTGTGTACAAGTGCACAAGTAAATTCCTTATGTACCTTAGACAACTCCTTGTATTTAATGGTGATAAATTGGTAGTAATTAATTGGAGTCAAGGAAAATTATGGACAAATAGGGTTAGGTGCTTCATTGGTTGGATGATACATGAGTAAGAGTTCCGGTGCGTTTGGATGACGGCAGGTTGGGAAGGTAGGTGGCCCTGACTGGTATTTTTGAGTGATAGTTTTGGAGGGCCGTTAACGGACTTGTTGGTTGAATTTGTTCATATTTTTTGGGTTTAGGTAGGGGAAGGTGTGTGATGAGCAGTGGCGAGTTTGGTGACTCTTCGACTTTAATTGTAATTTTCGTGAATTATATTGTATTTAATGGTGATAAATCAGTAGTAATTAATTGGAGTCCCGGTAAATTATTGAAAAATAGGGTTAGGGACGTCTTTGGTTGCATGATACATAAGTAAGAGTTTCGGTGTGTTTGGATGACAGTTGATCGGTTGAGTATAGGAGGCAGTGCATTGTGTATGAATGGATGGTAGGTAGCCCTAACCTTTATTCTTGGCTAGAGGGTTGGAGGGCCGTTAATGGACATGTTAGTTGAATTTGTTCATGATTTTTTGGGTTTAGGTAGGGGAAGGTGCGTGATGAGCAGCGGCGAAGTTTATTGATTTTTCGACTTTAATTGTAATTTCCGTGAATTATACTGTGTTTAATGGTGATAAATCAGTAGTAATTAATTGGAGTCCCGGAAAATTATCGAAAAATAGGGCTGGGTGCCTCTTTGGTTGGATGATACATGGGTAAGAGTTCTAGTGCGTTTGGATGACGAAGAGTAGGGAAGGTAGGTGGCTCTGACTGGTATTTTCGGGTGATAGTTTTGGAGGGTCGTTAATGGACTTGTTGGTTGAATTTGTTTATAATTTTTTGGGTTTAGGTAGGGGAAGGTGTGTAATGAGCAGCGACGAAGTTTAGTGATTTTTCGACTTTATTTGTAATTTCTGTAAATTATATTGTATTTAGTGGTGATAAATCAGTAGTAATTAATTGGAGTCCCGGATCATTATGGAAAAATAGGGTTAGGTGCCTCTTTGGTTGGATGATACATGGGTAAGAGTTCCGGTGGGTTTGGATGACGACGAATAGGGAAGGTAGGTTACCCTGACTGGTATTTCTGTTGATAGTGTTGGAGGGCCGTTAACGGACTTGTTGGTTGAATTTGTTCATGATTTTTTAGGTTTAGGTAGGGGAAGGTGTGTGATGAGCAACGACGAAGTTAGGTGATTTTTCAACTTTAATTGTAATTTTCGTGAATTATATTGTATTTAATGGTGATAAATCCATAGTAATTAATTGGAGTCCTGGAAAATTATGGAAAAATAGGTTTGGGACCTCTTTGGTTTCATGATACATGGGTAATAGCCCTGGCCTTTATTTGTAACTAATCGTGTACCCATGCCATGCATGGGGCATGTTTATCGTATTAGACATAAAATAATTACCTCATCCGTCCCTTATTATAAGACCCTCTCAACCATTTCACATAGTTTAAGAAAAGTTGGTTAATGTATTGGTCTTTTAAAAAAAATTATAGCATTCCAAATATGCCCCTATTTAAAAGTCACTATATTTTAGAGACATTAATTGTCATATGGTGGAAGACTCCAAAAGCCACTTTCCAATGGTGTAGTTGAACATGTTGGTAAAACTTCAATAATTATTCACATTCATCAATATATGGGGAATTAAAAAGAGTTGAATATTAAAGAAGGGCAAACATGGAAAAAAAATAATTAATTTGTCTAAAAATCTGCAAAGGGTATTATATTAAGGGACACTCAATTCTTCTAGAAGAGGTCTTATAAATAGGGAAGAAGGGAGTATTTGACAAAAAAATATACAATAAATTTTGAATAAATAGAATTCATAATATATGAAACTTAAAATTTACATATTAACGTGAATGATTATTTTTTTCTATTCATCTTTTATTTTTATTCCTGCCTCAAATTTTCATTTGCACAATATATCCTAACAAACTCAAGTTACTTCCCTTTTTCCTTTATTCCACCCCAAAATGTAAACTTTTTTTTTATATTGTCTGTGTATATCCGTTAAATCCTATTTTAAATTATATTTATAAAAGAAGTTAAAAACTATAGTAACTTTTAAAATTATTTTAATTTATTGATTACATAATATTTTTTAAAAAAAAGATTATCTAAACATTCTAAAAGTTTCAAAAGTACATTTTTAAAAAATGAACTATTACTCTTTTTTGTAGTTTGTCAGAGAATTTTTTATATATTACATATTTAATGGGATAACTAACTCTTTCTGAAGGTATCAACTATCTGTCCTATAATTGCTCTCCCTAACCCATTTATCTAACTGAAAATATGTTTCACCACCATTTTCAATCATACTCTCTACCAACTTTTTTTCCAGGGAAATCATATTTAAATTTTTTGCACATATCCATGAAATTGACCAATTTTTTGCACATATCCTCTCATACAAAACGATTTTTTCTCCAAAGAGATTCACTTATGATTAATATTCTCCATTCTCATTTATCAAATAGTGTTAAATTAAATGATTACATCTTTTATTCTTATCACACTCTTATATCTTACAGTCTTTTATATCTTTTTATTTATTTGAAATATTTTATTTTATTTGATTTATTATCTGATCTATAATAAAAAAATTCATACAATATAATATATAATCTGTTATCATTGATGCTTATGGAATGACCCCTTAGTGAGACTTTTTTATTGCTTATGGAATGCCTCTAGTACATACATGATGTAAAAAAAAACATAAATGACCTTATAGAGTATTCTTTCAGGTGCTCCAAGAATGCCTCTTGTATAAGATAAAACCTTGAGATTATTAGAATTGCTTTCAGACATAACGTTTATTTTTTTACTTTAAGGCTTAAATTCAAATAGACCGAACTATAATATTTCCTTCTAAACACCAATAATTTTCTTTTGAACTTATATATGCCCAAATTTGGCAATACAATTGAATAGAACTAAAATTTTATGGGTTATAGGCATTCCTCAGATCATCAACAACTTAAAAACTTTGCTAGCTAGTTTTACTCATAACCAAATCAAATTTTAATTTTCCTATCAAGTGAAATTTTGCAAAACAACTAAGTTGTTGCAACACATACAAAGATAAGTCACCAATTAAAGAAATTTTGCAACATTTTTAATCTTTCATTTATCATTATCATTAATAAAATAAAAACAACTCAAAAATCAAATGAAGATGGTCATAACCAATCACAATTTAATTTTTTTCAAATATCTAGTTGGGACTTTGACATTTGCAAAGTATGAAAACTAAAAAACGTTGTTCTTGATCCTAGGTCACAAAAACCCTTTAAACAAAAATACGAAACCCACATAAGAACACTAATTAAATAATTATAATTACTAATAACGTAATTATAAAATATTTTTTAATATTATTTAAAATTTCATGGTATATTTTATATCTTATAAACAATTTTTAATATATTTAAACTATTAAAATAACTTTTTAATATTGCTTTTTGATATTTTAATATAATAATTTACTATAATTATTAAAACAAAAGTTGTACATTTTTTAAGTGTTTCAGCATTTTCAAATTTCATATTATATTTTTAAATTTTTAAATGATTTTGTAAATTATTTTAATATATTATAAATTTTTTATTATATTTTTATTTATGTCATAAACTTTTCTTAATATTGATTGTTAAAATGGGCTTTAATATTGATGTTTGATATAATAAAGGTAACTATAATTAAATAATTAATACAATTAATGTTATTATAATTATTAAATAATTTTTAAGTGTTTGAGCATGTTTCAAATTTCATTTTATTTTTTATTTTTTTACAATAAAGTTTTCCTTTTTGAAATCATTTTATTATGTTTTATATTTCGTATTATGTTTTTATTTATGTTATAAACCTTTCCTGTTTAATATTTAAATTGTTAAAATGAGCTTTAAGTAATATTTATTTTTTATATAAAAATAACTATAATTAAATAATTATTATAAGTGCTATCAACATAATTATAAATTAGTTTTTAAAGTGTTTGAGAATGTTTTAAATTTCTTATTATTTTTTATTTTTTAAAAATCATTAGACATGATTTAAATTATTATTATTATTTATATGTGTTATTATCATAATTTTTTATTTTTAGTGATATTTATTTTAATATAATTACTATAGTTAATTAATGGTGATGTGTTAAATTAATCATTTAAAATGTCAAAGATACTTTCTATTTTTAGAAGTTTTGCTTAAAGTAATTTACTATTGTACCCTCACTTTAGATTTCATTGTCCATTTTCACTACCTTACTTTTATATATATAAAGATAAAGATAAAGATTTCCGTGAACTATATTTTATTTAATGGTGATAAATCAATAGTAATTTTTTATGTAAATATTTTAGTATAATTATTTTGTATTTAGGATTTAATTTGACATGACTCTATATTAAAAGATAATTATTTTGAATTTAATTATTAATTTATAAAAATCAATTGTTTAAATCATATTATTGCGGTTGAGTTCCAAATCTTGAACGTTGATGGTTGGATGATGGACTTAGGCAGAGTATATGGTTAATGAACGTTGATGACTGAAGCTACGAACGATAAGGCAACGTTGGTAACTCTATGATCAGAAGTGATTCATTGGTAGGGATTTGTAAAGGCTTATTTGGAGACATGTAACGCCCTAATTTCTAAACTTAGAAATAATGTCCGTTGGAGACATTATCCCTGAAGTTCTTGAAATCATTACGTTAAAGTTTCGATATCGTCACACATTCGCTTAAACTTTCCAACGATTAGCTTAAACAATTTCAATACAACATCAATTTCATGAATAATAGTAAATCTTACTTAAACTTTAGGGAAGAATCCACACTTGAAGAAGTGTGGTTCAATGAACTCATACCGGAAATCCGACAGAGTCTCCCCTAAGAACCGGACTATTACCAGAATTCAGCTTAACATGAAAATCAGCAAAACCAGTACATCTCAATATTTAAACCTATCATAACATTAAAACTAGGCCTCAGTGGCCAAATAAAGAATAATTAAATTTATACAAGATACAACAATAGACCTAAATGAGTAATCAAATAACAGCAACAAATACATTAAGAAATAATCCTATTAATGAATCTTCCAACCGAAGTAAGATCCAGCTCTATCCTCACCATAACTGCCTCAACATCACCAAAGGCACCTGCACAACTAGAGTAAATCCCCGCAACGTGGGGGTGAGATAATAATCTCAGCGAGTATAATTAAACATGCATAAAGTGTGGGGGAAGATCAACCTAACTAACTAATATGTAGCCAAATATCATACTCATATTCATATCAATTAAAGATAATTAACATAACATATTCATGAACTTAATACTCAAATCATTAAAATGCAATAATAATGCAACTCACTGCTGTGCCCAGCAGGCATGAACTTATTACTGAAACTGGAGTTAGACCTGAGCTCAGACTACGGGAAACGTCTTTCCCGGGGACGTATCCCACCCAATACTGGACCGAAGTCAATATCTTTACATAATCAATCAATTTCTTAACTCACAGCACAAGGCCGACTTAATTAACTCACGGTCGAAACCGGTAAACATGAATTGATAACCCAAAACTAGAATTTCGAGTATTTCGAGTGTTTCGAAAACTTTCGTAACTTCCGTAACTTCGAAATCCAAGGGATTTATAATCAATTCTTAGCATGAATTATTCAATTCCAGCATAAACTTCATCAATTCAATCATATTAACTAATTAGAAAGGGAATCGAAGAGGTAGGGTTCATACATTAAGCATTCCGTAATCTCGCTACTTTCGTAAATCTCGCTACCCTAAGGTTTTCAACGAAACAACCAACCAAACTACTCAAATTCATGCATACATTACTAATCTAACCACAATTATCATATAAAAGAGGGATTAAAGAGTAGGGTTCATACATTGGGGAGAAATCAAACTCAAAGAGAAAAGTGGGTGTGTGAGTTATACTCACCAATCCTTGGGAATCAAGAGTAGGATGGAAGATTGAAGTGTTTCACTTGATGATTCTAGCTCCGAATCCCTTCCCAAGCTCCCAAATCATCTTTCTCTCACTAGGTCCACACACACTCTCTCTCTCTAAAATGCGTGAAGGAAAGAAGAAGAAAATAGCTAAATTCAGATTTTGCATGTCCAAGTATTTATACTGGACAGTAATCGATTACAGCATTACTGTAATCGATTACCAGAGGTAGAAATTACACCAGACAACGTTTCTGGGAATCTGGTAATCGATTACAACCCTCGGTAATCGATTACCAAAAACTCAGCCCTCAGGTAATCGATTACAACCTGTGAGTAATCGATTAGCTAAAACTAGCTCTCGGGTAATCAATTACAGGCTCCCTGTAATCGATTACCAGAACCCAAAACTCTTCATATAAACCTGAAAAATAGAATTCTAAGTTAATTTCCATAATCCCCATTCAACCTCTAATTACCAACACAATAATCTTATTCTAAATCCCTAAATTCACTTAAGTTAAAGCTTAAAACTTGGTTTTATACGTGAGTTTTTAACCCATAGCTCCTCAAATTACCTTAATTGCTCAACTTATATTCTCTTAATTATTAATACATAACCCTCTTATTTTCAACCTAATAAGTTATTAAAGTTCCTAATTTGCGGGATGTTACATTCTACCCCCCTTTTAGCAATTTTGACCTCAAAATTGTTTAAGAAAGCAGAGATTAAAGACTACCTCAACTAAAATTTCTGGAAGTCGTTCCCATAAGCCCGGTGAAATACATTCCAGAATCTAGAAATGAACCTAAGGTCCCTATCTGATATGATGTTAGAGGGAATGCCATAGAATCTGACAATCTCCCTAACATACAAATCTGCTAATTTGCTAAGGGAAAAGGTATTCCTACTGGTAGGAGGTGAGCTGACTTGGCTAGTCAGTCCTCATTCACACAGATGGCATCAAAACCATCTTGGACTCGAGGCAAACCTATCACAATGTCCCTAACCATACTCTCCCACTTCCACTCAGAGATTTCTAATGGTAAAAGGGTTCTTAATGGTTTAGGTGTTCTATATTGACCTGCTAACACACTAAACACTTAAAAACATAATATACTATATCTCTCTTCAATTCCTGATACATCTTGGTAGAGCCAGGATGTACAGAAAACTTACCTCTATTAGCTTCCTCTAACACCTGCTGCCTGAGGCTACCCCCTTAGGGACACAGACTCTTCCTTGAAAGAGAATCATTCCATCTTCTGATTCGGAAAACCCTAACTGTTGTCTTCTCTCTTGAAGGCTTGAGTCCAAACTCTGAGTCTCCCTGATTAGGGCTCTCAGCTCACTAATGATCTCAATTCTATGAGGTCTGACATTATGCTCTCCAACTGTTACACCTAAACTTAGGTTCCTGAACTCCTCTAACAAACTCATTTTATGTATCTTCACGAAAGACACATGGAGAGATTCTCTATTCTATTTGGTATACTTGATTGGTTTGGTTAAACAACATCCTTGATAAAATCTAATCATAGAAAAGATTTCACACAACAACTAAGTAAGGATCCTAATTCCATACCCAAACCCATCAACTACCGGCTGGTTCCAAGTCTTATGTTCTTAATGATCTAGCTAGTTTTGGGAAAATTCCAAGTGATTAACATATTTATATTATACGTTCTACTATATTACTAACAATAAGTCATGCTCACAATATTACTCAATCCCCCGAATCACTACGTTTGTGTTGGCGAAATAGTCCAACACTCACGTCATGTTTGAGGAATTAAGTTCACACAGTCACACAAGTAACATCAAACTAAAGTGTGACAGATGGTACACACTATTCTAAGAAAGCATTGAAAATTCTAACAACAAACTCACGCCATGAACTTAGTTAAAATACCTACGGTCATAGCATGATCGCGGTAAACTCACTAATTTCCTAACTTCCCTTAATGGGATCTTTCCCTATTTCTATCTCACTTTACCAGTTAGGCTCGTACTTAGCTTGGCTCTAAGTTTCTACTGAAAAGGAAGGCGGCTTAGAGTTTTATCCACACCCTGGTTATCCTAGGGGTAAGGAATTCTAAATGTCTTGGCGTTCTAACCTGATGCGCGATCCCACAAACCTTCAATTTGCTCCTGACCCTCTGGGTTGAGTCTAACTACCCATTCTTAATTCTAATTTTCAGGCTAGATATAATTTAGGCGTGCTAGTGTACCAAGTTCCCTTTATGACTTCCTATGTCCTTTCTATAAGGTTGCCCCCCTTTAAGGCTTTAGGCCCTCCCTAACATCCTTCAGGGTTCTAAATCTTGATTTCTCCACTAAAGGTGTCAAACTTACATTCAAATTTCTAACTAATTTATGCTCCCCCCCCTTCCTAAGCTCCCGGGTTATTTTCATTATAAGGTGATATAGAATTTCCTATTTCTGTTTGGAATACTGGCATAAAGGTTCCACACTACTTCATAAGGGTTGTTATGCGTTTTCCAGGTGAGTGATGACCTAGGTAAGTATGGTTACAACTACAACATTAAACATGTATGATTTGGGTTTATGGTATATCCCTCATGGTACTTCACAATTAAGGTTAGGTAATTGGGTGGCTGGAAGACATTTGTAGTTACTTGATAATTCCTTGACTAATTCTAGTGTTGTCTATTAATCTACTTGTTCTACTCAATTCCCATTAGGGCCTTGATCGAGGTCGTACCCAATCAAATAATATGAATTAAAATGTAGTGAGGGTTGGATAACCCAAAGTCGTCTCTCAAGGAATTCAATAACAATTCAGAATATCACATTTCAGACCAAAAATTTAGAATAGAACTTTAGATTGAACTTAAGACAAATTACTTAAGACGGTCTTAAGACAGAACTTCAGACAGTCTTAAAACTTCAAACAGTCTTAAGACTTCAAACAGTCTTAAGACTTCAGACGGTCTTAAGACAGGGATTGTCTTTACAGTGCAGAATTTTAGAACGCAACAGAAAGAGGGGGTTTTTGGTTGTTTGTTTAGAAACAGAGTTTCGCAAGTAAAGAAGAAGGAATAAAACGATGTAAGAAAACAGATTGATTCTCTTGTTCATTCACAATTGGATCCTTCATCGGTTAAAAATACATCGAACTCAATTTCCAGAATAAATTCGAATTAACTGAACAAGCGTCAATTAATTCAACAATAATCTCACTCAAGAACTAAGCGAACTTGCTAAACCAGACTAAGCGTACTGGTGACCAGACTAAGTATACTGGTATGAGATTTCTAATCCTTTACCTCCTGAATTAAGCAAACAGTTGGTTGTTTAGAATGAAGCAAACTAAACCAGAATTCTTAGTGAAGAACAGAATTGAATCATCAACAAGCGTTCAAATACAACTCAAGATTCAAAACCAGAATTCTAAAGGAGAAGATGAAATTGAATTTACTGCAGAAATTGAGATACGAATTTGAAGAGAAATAAACCTTAGAATCCAATGTAAAATCACTCAAGAATCAATCCTCAGAAGTTTAGCAATCCATAAGAGGAAGAACAGCAAAAATGAAAGAAACCGAAGAAGAAGAAGAAAACCTAGAAAAACAGAGAGAAGGGAGAGGAAACGTCTCCTTCCTTAAATCCGTCAAAATGAAAAGGCGAAAAGTATGACGTGAAAGGTGTGTCCCAAGGTCTCCCTAACAGAATTGCAACAGCCCCTATTTATACTAATCCCTAAACCACAAGATTAATCTAATGGCAGAGGTAAAATGGGCCTAGGCTAACAGGTTTCAGGCCCAAAAGACTAAAACTGCTTCAACAACTACTTAAGAAGCTTGCTGTTCCCGTTCAGCTTCAGACAGCTTCTGAATGTCAACTTCAAATTGAAAACTGCACCTCGCCGCTTGGTGGAATATAGTCATATGACCTATCAAATTAAAGCCCAGGAAGTTAGCTTTCCAATGCCACTAGAATCACTCAAATCGGACACCTATAGCTCCCAATAGCATCAAAACAAGACGGGTAGGTCAGTAGGCTTAAAAATCCGAATTTAAACAACATTTCTAGTTAAAGCCCAACTAAGTCCAATTTGGTAAATCCCAATTATAACAATGAATTTGATTACAATTATACTCTAAGAAAGCTGCAATTGAAGGTGCAAAGTATGTGTGAAATTATGCTCATCAAATACCCCCACACTTACTCTTTTGCACTTCGGGCAAAACACCATATGACCAAAAATTAACAAAAGATCAAGATGCAGATACAGATGGCATAATTATTAAGAGATCCAAGGAATGCATAGGAGTAGGCAAAATACAACATCCAAGGAATCATGGAGTCAAGAAATACATGAATGGAATTCCCAATAATTTAGCAAACAATAAGGTAGATCAAATCAAAGGGGTGAATCAAGAATGATAGAATCCTCACAAGACAAACTCTCTAACTCTCAAATGTTTAGGCTTGTGTATACACTCAAAGCACTCATGCATGCAAAAACTACCATAGGCTTGGCAAGACTCTAATATCCACAACAATTGAAGCACAAGCAAGCAAAGATCAAGAGGACTTCAAATAGGATGAAATGGGGCCAAGGTAAAGGTAGGGAAAATGAAGGATAAGAAGCTATAAACCAAAGAGAATAGAGGAGCAATGGAGAATAAACTCATGAATGCAAGTAGCATACATCTCAAGATTACAATTAAACTCCTCTTTTTCACCTTTTGACCCAATTTTTTTTATTTATTTCAAGCACACTTTATTTCTTTGCTTTTTTTATATACTTTTCTTTTGAGCTTTTCTTTTCTTTTTTTTTCTGTTTTTTTTTTTTAATTTTCCATCATTCCTTTTCCAATTTTGTTAAACTAGCCAAGGTCACAATATGATATCCACTTGAGGAGATAGGATAAGAAATTTAAGTACACCCTTACACTTATTCAAGAACCTATTCCCAAAATAATTCCAAAGCTCCTTTATCCTCTAAGGCAAGGACAATCATGGTTTTTCACTTTCAAGGCTTGTAATGAGCTTTAATAACAAGAAATGGAATCCATAGGCTCAAATGGAATCCATAGGCTAATATGGCTAGTAGCTCAATTATCAACAAAAATGCCTCAATCATCTCAATTCATGCAAGTGAACAAAGTTGCAAATTAAAGAGTCAAGCCAAGTTCTAGAGCACAAACAAACATGAGTGAAATCACACAAAAAAAAGAGAGAATGACATAGAATGATCCATCCATCAATAAGACTCAAAATCTCACCAAGGACAACTCCATCACAAAAGATTCAACCCAATAATTATCAAAACCAACTTATTCACCAAATTACAAGGAATTCAATCAATATAAATCAAGAAACCAATTTTCCAAGAGTGATGAAAATGCAAACTACCAACACAAATCCTAAAAATCCAATGAAAAACATGCCAAATGTATTTTTCTACTGTCAAAAATTTGTTTTTGCTGTAAAAATAAATTCTGCTGTCAAGGAAAAACGTACTGTCTGAAATTCTGCTGTAAACAGCAGCAGAAAAACGTAATAACAGCATACAGTAACAGTAAACAGCAATTTCAGATAGGCTACAGTAAATTTCAGACAACAGTAGCTACGGAATAGCTACGCAACAGCAAACAGTTTCAGCAAACAGCAAATTTCAGCAAGTAGTTTCAGCAGACAGTAAACAGTAAATTTTCAGCAAACAGCATACTGTCTGATTTTTTTTAATCCTAAAAATTGCTAACACAAATCAATTAAATCCTAACCACAAACTAATTCCTAAAATCAATTCTAAAGTTCTAAAACTACAATTCTCCTCCCCCACACTTAAATCACACATTGTCCTCAATGTAAAAATAATGAAATTGGAGAACAAGAGACATAATATAATGAAAAAGTGGGGAAAGAGACTCCCTCATCAAGGTGGAAATATTTGCACTTGAGGGAATTGGGGAAGCTACAAGCTAAGCTCCTCAACCGTCTCATCAACCAAAGTGGGGCTCTCATGAAACAACTTGAGACGGTGGCCATTGACCTTGAAGGTTTTGTTGGTGGACTCACTTTTCAGCTCTACAACCCCATAAGGATAAACATGAGTAACAAGAAAAGGTCCAACCCAACGAGAGCGAAGCTTACCAGGCATGAGCTTAAGTCTAGAATTGAACAACAAAACCTTTTGGCCTACAACAAACTCTTTTCTAGCAATAGGTTGATCATGAAATTTCTCAGTCTTCTCCTTGTAGAACTTAGAGTTCTCATAGGCCTCCAGGCGAATCTCATCAAGCTCCTGCAATTGAAGTTTCCTTTGTTCTCCTGCCTGGTCACAATCTAAATTGCAAGCTCGTACTGCCCAATATGCCCGATGCTCTATCTCCACAGGTAAATGGCATGCCTTACCAAAAACAACTCTGAAGGGAGACATCCCAAGAGGTGCTTTGTAGGCAGTCCTATGAGCCTAAAGAGCATCATTAAGGCGGCGGCTCCAATCTTTCCTGTTAGGCTGCACCATCTTCTCCAGAATCCTCTTGATCTCTCTATTGGAGATCTCAGCCTGTCCATTAGTCTGGGGGTGGTATGGTGTAGAAACTCTATGCACCACCCCATACTTCTTCAGCAAAGCCTCCATGGACCGGTTACAAAAGTGGGTCCCCTGATCACTAACAATGGCTCGAGGCACTCCAAACCTGCAAAAGATGTGAGACCTGACAAAATCCACAACAACTCGAGCATCATTAGTCCTTGTGGCTATAGCCTCCACCCACTTGGAGACATAGTCCACAGAAAGCAATATATATATAAAACCAAAAGAAACAGGAAATGGACCCATAAAATCAATACCCCATACATCAAAGATCTCACAAAACAGCATAGGCTGTTGGGGCATCTGCTGCCTGCTAGAAATGGCTGCTCCTGCTCTCTGACATTGCTCACATGTAGAAGAGACTCTCCAGGCGTCTCGGAAAATAGTAGGCCAATAAAATCCACAATCCAACACCTTCCGTCCTGTCCTCTGAGGTCCAAGATGGCCTCCAACAGGTGAGGCATGACAGAACTGAAGTACAGATTGGATCTCATGATCTGGAATACACCTATGAATCACCTGGTCACTGCAAAAACGCCATAAATAAGGGTCATCCCACACATAATACTTGGCATCGCGCTTAAGTCTATCTCGTTGAGCCCTAGATTCCAAGGGTGGAAAAATAGATGCAACAAGATAATTTACAATATCAGCAAACCAAGGGGTAAGGGGAGGGGGATGGGAATCATGTAAAACCAATAGCTGCTCATCCGGGAAGTCATCCCGAATAGGAAATGCATCCTCTACCCTCTCAATACGACTCAAATGGTCTGCTACTAAATTATGTGCACCACTCCTATCCTGGATATCCAAGTCAAACTCATGGAGTAGTAGCATCCACCTAATTAACCTGGGTTTGGAATCTGTCTTTTTCAAAAGAAACTTCAAAGCAGCATGATCAGTAAAAACAACTACCCTAGAGCCAAGCAAATAAGATCTGAACTTATCCAATGCAAAAACAATTGCTAACAGCTCTTTCTCAGTGGTAGTGTAATTTACCTGTGCTGCATCCAAAGTCCTAGATGCATAATATATCACATGAGACAGCTTACCAACCCTCTGTGAAAAAACAGCTCCCAATGCATAGTTTGATGCATCACACATCAACTCGAATGGAAGTGTCCAATCTGGTGGCTGAATAATGGGGGGTGGTGGTGAGAACTCTCCTGAGGCGATCAAATGCCTCTCTGCACTGCTCTCCAAAATCAAATATCACATCCTTCTGAAGCAAGTTGGACAATGGAAGAGCTATCATGCTGAAGTTCTGAATAAACCTGCGATAGAAACCTGCATGTCCAAGAAAAGATCGAACCTCTTGCACGCAAGAGGGGTAAGGCAAGTGTGAGATAACATCTAATTTTGCAGGATCTGCCTCAATGCCCTTCCTAGAGATAATGTGGCCTAAGACTGTACCATGCTATACCATAAAATGACACTTTTCATAATTCAGAACAAGGTTAGTCTCCATGCACCTATCAAGCACTCTAGTCAAGCTATCCAAACATGCATCAAATGAGGAGCCATATACACTAAAATCATCCATGAAAACCTCTATGCAATGCTCAAGTAAATAAGCAAATATACTCATCATGCATCTCTGGAAAGTACCAGGAGCATTGCATAGACCAAAAGGCATCATCCTATAAGCAAAGGTACCAAAAGGACAGGTAAATGTGGTCTTATGCTGGTCCTCTGGTGCAATACAAATATGAAAATAACCAGAGAAACCATCTAAGAAACAGTAATGTGATTTACCTGCCAGGCGCTCCAACATCTGATCAATGAAAGGAAGTGGGGAGTGATCCTTCCTGGTCGCCTGGTTGAGCCTCCTGTAGTCGATGCAGACCTCTCCAGCTGTTTTGCACCCTAGTAGGAATCAACTCATCCTTCTCATTCTTCACAACTGTAATCCCAGATTTCTTCGGTACCACCTGTACCGGGCTCACCCAAGTGCTATCTGATATGGGATATATGATACCGGCCTGTAGCAACTTGGTGACCTCCTTTTTACCACGTCAAGAATCTGGGGATTCAGCCTTCTTTGAGGCTGTCTCACAGGTTTAAGCCCATCCTCCAACAAGATACGGTGCATACACATGGAGGGGCTAATACCCGGAATATCTGCCAAGGTCCAGCCAAGAGCTCTCTTGCGCTCCCTAATAACATGCAATAATTGTTGCTCCTGATCATCTGAAAGAGCAGTGGAGATAATCACTGGAAGCTTCTGCTCATCCTCCAAATATGCATACTTGAGGTGAGAAGGAAGTGGCTTCAGCTCCAGTGATGGGGGCTGGACAATAGAAGGTAACAACCTGGTACTAGTGGAAATCTCTGCAACTTGTAAATCAATCAAGTCAGATGTATCTGTAATTGCTGTAATCAAGCCACTGCATTCTGACTCAATTGACTCAACTGGTGCATCAATACCAGAACCTGTAGGACAATCAGAACAATCAACATAATCAACAGTATCAACAGATATGAACTCATCTATCTCAGCACACGTATTACACACAGATGAATCAGAACATAAATCACAAGTGTAGACATCACTGAAATCATAAAAGTCCGGAAAGTCCAAATGTCCTACAAACTCAGACAAACTATCATCTACAAGTTCAGCAAGCATATCAATATGGAATACAGAATGATCCTCAACAGGATGCCTCGTGGCATCTAAAATATTAAACTGAACCACACTGTCTCCAAACTCCATGGTAAGTGTGCCTGCATGAACATCAATCTTAGTCCGAGCTGTCTTCAGGAAGGGGCTTGCCCAAGATGATGGGGGCTGCACCAGTGAGTGAATCTCCTCCCTCCATATCCAATATGTAAAAAGTCAGCAGGGAAGATGAGGTCATTCACTCGAACCAGCACATCCTCAATAAGGCCTGCAGGGTGGGCAGTGCTCCTGTTGCCAACTGAATGACAACACCTGTAGCCTGCAAAGGACCAAGGGACAATGAGGTGAAAATAGATAAGGGCATAACATTAATAGATGCTCCTAAGTCAAGCATAGCATTATCAAATTTGTTACTGCCTATAACACAAGGAATAGAAAATGTCCCCGGATCTTTGCATTTTTCAGGAATAGTAGTCACTGGTCTCTCAATGAGTGCAGAGACATTCCTTCCCATACTGATCCTCTCGTTGCCCTTCAGCCGCTTCCTATGAGTGCACAAATCCTTTAGAAACTTGGCATATCTTGGAATTTGCTTTATGGCCTCAAGTAGGGGTATATTGACCTCCACTTTTCTGAAAGTTTCCAAGATTTCCTTGTCAGCCTCTTCCATTTTTTTACTCTTCTGCACAACTCTCTGAGGGAATGGAAGAGGAATAGAAGGCTGTACATTGCTTGAAGAACTGGGGCTGTCCAAAGGACTAGGACAAGCTCTCTCATGTATGAGGCTGTCTGAAGTTGGTACCTGCTGAAACAGTACTGTCTGAAGCTATAATAATCTCATTTTCTTGCTCAGACTGTTGCCTTTCAGACACTTGCAGACTCTTACCTGATCTCAAGGTGATTGCACTAACATTCTGCTGAGGGTTGACAACTGTCTGAGCAGGAAGGTTGTCTGAACCCTGGGACTGCAGCTTATTAATAGTGGTAGCCATCTGACCAATCTGATTTTCCAGGCTTTGAATAGTTGCTTCGGTCCTTTGCTGGAAATGCAGATTGTTGACTGCCATTTGCCTCATTAATTCTTCCAAGGAAGGCTCACTCTTGGAAGGTGTAGCAACTGGCGGTGGAGGTTGCTGCTGCTGCTGCAAGTGTGGAGGTTGGTAGGGTCTACTAGGACCAGCAACATGTGACTGATAGGGTACATAAGACTGTTGTGGTGGCTGCTGCTGCTGAGAAGAATTCCCCCATCTCAAATTTGGATGATTCCTCCAACCTGGATTATACCTGTTGGAAAGAAAGATCCTGATTATATTGTTGCTGCTGAGGGGGTCTGCCAGAAACCGTATATAGTTGCTGCATAAGCCTGAGGAGGAACAAGAACAGCATCATCTCCTTCAGACTCATGTAAGGTGGGGGCAGCATCAGTGGGATGATCAGCAGAAGTACAAATCCCACATAGCTTAGCAACCTTCTGAGACAGAAATGACAACCGCCATCTGCTTGACCAAGGAAGCCAAATCATCAAGCTTGCTTTCCAACTTCCTATGATCAACAACATAAGTGGTCTCCATCTCATGAACTCCTCTAGTCAAGGCCACTGAATGCTTCTGGTACCAAACTGCTGGTTATTAGAAAGCCATGTTCTCAATTTAACTGCCTTGCTGCAATTGGAGTTTTATCTACAAGAGCTCCTCCACTGGCTACATCCATCATCTGTCCTGTCCATGTTTATCAGGCCCTCATAGAAATACTGGATGAGTAGTTGCTCATATATCTGATGATGTGGACAGCTAGCACAAAGCCTCTTAAATCTCTCCCAGCTACTCATATAAAACTTCTCTATCCATCTGCCTATAACCACAGATCCCTTCCTAATTGAAGTTCACTCTGGATGCTGGGAAAATTTTTTCCAGAAACAACCTCTTCAAATTATCCCAGCTAGTAATGGATCCAGGTGGAAGGTAGTACAACCAGTCTTTTGCTGTATCTTGCAGGGAGAATGGAAATTGCCTTCAGCTTAATATGATCCTCAGGAACTCCAGGTGGTCTCATAGTGGTGCAAAAAATATGAAATTCCTTGAGGTGCTTATGTGGATCCCTCACCTGCAAGACCATGGAACTTGGGCAACAAATGAATCCAGACTTAAGCTCACAAGGCACATCTATATCAGGATATTGAATGCATAAAGTCTGAATATTAACATCAGGTGCTGCAGCTCTCTCAAAGTTCTCTCAACCATGGTATCATAATTAAGATCAGACTCAAGGAAAGAGAAGAAGAAAAACACAGAAAAACAGACCCACTATCACTAACACTAACAGCAGAATAGACACTATCAGACAACTCACTATCACTAACAGAATTATGCACAAATGGAATCCTAGACTCTCTAGCTAACCTATGATATGTCTTATCAATTTCTGGATCAAATGAATGTAGGATACCTGGGGTTTGCCCTAGTCATACACCAAATGCACACACAAATGCACAAAATGAAGCATACAACAGCATGTCAGCATATAAAGGCAGCCTATATCAAATGAGTAGAAATCCAATGAAATGGATATATGGAAAACACTATATTAACATAGGAAAACAACCACAAAAAAATTTCAGAACAAAATTCAAAGCCTAAGTACCAAAACTACCTAAGGTAAGAAAGGAAAAAACACACCAATAAAAAACTTAAAAATTCAAGAAAAAATAGAAAACGACCTTTTTTCTACCCCAAAAGCATACAAAATATGTGGAAATTCTGACACACTCCTAGCTCAAGTTATGTCCAATTGAAGTCAAACAGGTCCAAAATAAGCTAGTGGCAAAGTGTAGTCTCACAATCTGAAGTTATCTAACAAGCAACTGGGGTATCTAAAATTCATTATTAACCTAAGAAATGTGGACACAAAATTGGGACAAAACTTCAGCCTCTAACTATTTTAAACAAAAGTCAGATTCAATTGCAAAGTCAACAGTAGAAAAGTCAACAGCAAGTTCAACAACTTATGCAATTCAATCTGAAACAACCAAATCAAATCTAACATTATCTAAACAATACCTAAACTTCATACAATGACATAACAAACTAAAACAATGACTCAAAAACAACACACAACTCAAAACAGAACTATTCAGCAGGTACAA
The DNA here is from genome assembly GCA_026901365.1 of Sesbania bispinosa. Classification (NCBI taxonomy): domain Eukaryota; kingdom Viridiplantae; phylum Streptophyta; class Magnoliopsida; order Fabales; family Fabaceae; genus Sesbania; species Sesbania bispinosa. The sequence goes on from QLOH01000052.1 coordinate 1,440,629, forward strand.
AGTTCAGCAGCAAAAATGGTAAATGAGCAAGATTATGTGTATAACCAGAATCTGAGTTATGAAAATTCACTACAATCTGCACAAACCAAATGTTAGCTGAACAAAACACAGTATAAAAATGACTCTAACTTGACAGACGCAAAACAGCAAACTACACAAAACAGAATTGAAAAACTCAGAAAACAGAAGTTCAGAAGGTCTGAAAACCTGTCTGAAACTGAAAACTGTAATTGAATTGAATTCCCCGGCAACGGTGCAAATTGATCGAGGTCGTACCCAATCAAATAATATGAATTAAAATGTAGTGAGGGTTGGATAACCCAAAGTCGTCTCTCAAGGAATTCAATAACAATTCAGAATATCATATTTCAAACCAAAAATTTAGAACAGAACTTCAGATTGAACTTAAGACAAATTACTTAAGACAGTCTTAAGACAGAACTTCAGACAGTCTTAAAACTTCAGACAGTCTAAGACTTCAGACGGTCTTAAGACAGGGATTGTCTTTACAGTGCAGAATTTCAGAACGCAACAGAAAGAGGGGGTTTTTGGTTGTTTGTTTAGAAACAGAGTTTCGCAAGTAAAGAAGAAGGAATAACTAACGATGTAAGAAAACAGATTGATTCTCTTGTTCATTCACAATTGGATCCTCATCGGTGGTTAAAATACATCGAACTCAATTTCCAGAACTAAATTCGAATTAACCGAACAAGCGTCAATTAATTCAACAATAATCTCACTCAAGAAACTAAGCAAACTGCTAAACCAGACTAAGCGTATTGGTGACCAGGACTAAGCGTACTGGTATGAAATTTCTAATCCTTTACCTCCTGAATTAAGCAAACAGTTGGTTGTTTAGAATGAAGCAAACTAAACCAGAATTCTTAGTGAAGAACAAAATTGAATCATCAACAAGCGTTCAAATACCACTCAGAGATTCAAAACCAGAATTCTAAAGGAGAAGATGAAATTGAATTTACTGCAGAAATTGAGATACGAATTTGAAGAGAAATAACCTCAAATATCCAATGTAAATCACTCAAGAATCATTCCTCAGAAGTTTAGCAATCCATAAGAGGAAGAACAACAAAAATGAAAGAAACCGAAGAAGAGAAGCACAAGCTAGAAAAAACAGAGAGAAGGGAGAGAAAGAGTCTCCTTCCTTCAATCCGTCAAAATGAAAAGGCGAAAAGTATGACGTGAAAGGTGTGTCCCAAGGTCTCCCTAACAGAATTGCAACAACCCCTATTTATACTAATCCCTAAACCACAAGATTAATCTAATGGCATAGGTAAAATGGGCCTAGGCTAACAGGTTTCAGGCCCAAAAGACTAAAACTAACTCTCTCCAACTACTTAGCAAGTAGAGCTTGTTGTTCCCGCTCAGCTTCAGACAGCTTCTGAATGTCAACTTCAAATTGAAAAATTCACCTCGTCACTCAGTGGAATAGTCATATGACCTATCAAATTAAAGCCCAGGAAGTTAGCTTTCCAATGCCACTGAATCACTCAAGTCGGACCCTCTAGCTCCAATCATCAAACACAAGACGGGTAGGTCAGTAGGCTTAAAAATCCGAATTTAAACAACATTTCTAGTTAAAGCCCACTAAGTACAATTTGGTAATCCAATTATAACAATGAATTTGATTACAATTACTCTAAGAAAGCTCTGCAATTGAAGGTGCAAAGTATGTGTGAAATTATGCTCATCAGGCACTCAACCATAACTTTCTCCTTCCTTTCTAATCAATTATAGATGTCTAAAATATTTCCGCTACTACTTATTATTTCTAACTAAGGTGTTTGATTCACTTACTATCTACCTAACAATTCCTCAGGTGATCCCTAGTTCTTTTCTACAAGGCTAACCCTAAATATAACTTAAATAAAAACTTCTTTTTCTTATTTAGGATTCATAGTATTACACTACACTACCTTATGCAATTTGTATAGAACTCTTAACTCCTCTTGACTAAGATCCCTCTCCCTCTCAAAAAGAGTTGTGACTAAGGTTCTGTCCATGGTACTAAAGTTTTTAACTGTGTGACTATGGATGGTATACCTACGGAGTTGATTTATAGAGAAACATCTGGTTTTGTTCTCACTACCCTGACCATGGACCCTTACCTTACTCTTTTCCCTGAGTACTTCTCCAAGTTCTTGCGGTTGAAACCGATATAGTTAAACTGAAGGTATGGATGAAGTGTTCTTATTTGATAATTTCTAGATTTTTAGGGTTATAAGACATTACTTCATAATATCATTAAGTATTTCTAAAGGTGAAAAGGAGAGTGAAGGTATGGTTCTTTCAAGACAACTTACTTAATCGGTGGAATATAAGGATATACTAATTGTAACTCCTGAGAATATGATAATAGAGCTGTAAGACTCTGGATCTAGGGTCACTAAGTGTTCTCTAAATATGAGATGAAAATGTGAGGAAATGGTATTCGTCATGACTACCTACCCGTCTGGTAGAGTCTAAAGATCTGTTCATGTAATCCATGGACAAGGCAAAGAGTAAGGTGGCTGAAAGAATTCTCACTCGCCTGACAGTTTCCTAACTACCCTCAAGGTGGCCTAGGAAATACACATGTTCCTACATTGGCTCAAAAGAAACCTCAATTTCCTAACCCTTCTAAGTTTAGGTCCAATGTCTATATGTCCCTGCTAAGTTTGCTGACTTTAGGTAAGGTCTTAAGCCTACTTAAGTTAAAGTCCTCTATATACTTTCCCACTGGTTTGGAATCCTTTGGGTGCCTCTGCGACCACTGGTTTATTCTAAGTAGAGTTTCTATCTTAACTTGGACTACAGTCTCGCATTCCTTCTAACGTGACCTCCCAAAAGTTTGTCTCAAAGAAGCTTTAACTATGTGAATTACTACCTAACAAGTACACACACATTCTAATAGAATATGACATAAAATCACTCATACAAATCAATGTCACAAAGAGATAGCAATCACACAATACATTCAGATTATACAATCAAAACTACTTTATAAGTCAAACAACAACCAACCTCTAGAAATAACGAATCAAACTTAACTAATTGCCTTAAGAGTGCCTAATGCTTACTAGGGTTTCAGGGTCACATCCTCTAAAGCACCTAAGGTAAGGGTTCCATTTTCAAAATTAACCTAAGTTACTCTCTTTCTAATACAAGAATGGGTGGCTTTAACTTTGTTAAGGAAGTATCCTAACTTCCGGACCAAAGCATCCTACTCATATAACTGATCATAATCTCCATATACAATACACACCATAGGAGTGATCAGTCCCTATAATGAGTACATGTACTAGAAGATTATGATAAGTCACGGGCAACTAACCTAGCCACAGTCCAATTGGATTGAACTGCTCTGATACCAAAATGTAACGCCCTAATTTCTAAACTTAGAAATAATGTCCGTTGGAGACACTATCCCTGAAGTTCTTGAAATCATTACGTTAAAGTTTCGATATCGTCACACATTCGCTTAAACTTTCCAACGATTAACTTAAGCAATTTCAATACAACATCAATTTCATGATAATAGTAAATCTTACTTAAACTTTAGGGAAGAATCCACATTTGAAGAAGTGTGTGGTTCAATGAACTCATACCAGAAATCCGACAGAGTCTCCCCTAAGAACCGGACTATTACCAGAATTCAGCTTAACCTGAAAATCAGCAAAACCAGTACATCTCAATATTTAAACCTATCAACATTAAAACTAGGCCTCAGTGGCCATATAAAGAATAATTACATTTATACAAGATACAAAAATAGACCTAAATGAGTAATCAAATAACAGTAACAAATACATAAGAAATAATCCTATTAATGAATCTTCCAACCGAAGTAAGATCCAGCTCTATCCTCACCATAACTGCCTCAACATCACCAAAGGCACCTGCATAACTAGAGTAAATCCCCGCAACGTGGGGTGAGATAATAATCTCAGCGAGTATAACTAAACATGCATAAAGTGTGGGGGAAGATCAACCTAACTAACTAATATGTAGCCAAATATCATACTCATATTCATATCAATTAAAGATAATTAACATAACATATTCATGAACTTAATACTCAAATCATTAAAATGCAATAATAATGCAACTCACTGCTGTGCCCAACAGGCATGAACTTATTACTGAAACTGGAGTTAGACCTGAGCTCAGACTACGGGAAACGTCTTTCCCGTGGACGTATCCCACCCAATACTGGACCGAAGTCAATATCTTTACATAATCAATCAATTTCTTAACTCACAGCACAAGGCCGACTTAATTAACTCACGGTCGAAACCGGTAAACATGAATTGATAACCCAAAACTAGAATTTCGAGTATTTCGAGTGTTTCGAAAACTTTCGTAACTTTCGTAACTTCGAAATCCAAGGGATTTATAATCAATTCTTAGCATGAATTATTCAATTCCAGCATAAACTTCATCAATTCAATCATATTAACTAATTAGAAAGGGAATCGAAGAGGTAGGGTTCATACATTAAGCATTTCGTAATCTCGCTACTTTCGTAAATCTCGCTACCCTAAGGTTTTCAACGAAACAACCAACCAAACTACTCAAATTCATGCATACATTACTAATCTAACCACAATTATCATATAAAAGAGGGATTAAAGAGTAGGGTTCATACATTGGGGAGAAATCAAACTCAAAGAGAAAAGTGGGTGTGTGAGTTATACTCACCAATCCTTGGGAATCAAGAGTAGGATGGAAGATTGAAGTGTTTCACTTGATGATTCTAGCTCCGAATCCCTTCCCAAGCTCCCAAATCAGCTTTCTCTCACTAGGTCCACACACACACTCTCTCTCTAAAATGCGTGAAGGAAGAAGAAGAAAATAGCTAAATTCAGATTTTGCATGTCCAAGTATTTATACTGGACAGCTGGTAATCGATTACATAATGCTGTAATCGATTACCAGAGGTAGAAATTACACCAGACAACATTTCTGGGAATCTGGTAATCGATTACAACCCTTGGTAATCGATTACCAAAAACTCAGCCCTCAGGTAATCGATTACCTAAAACTAGCTCTCGGGTAATCGATTACAGGCTCCTGTAATCGATTACCAGAACCCAAAACTCTTCATATAAACCTGAAAATAGAATTCTAAGTTAATTTCCATAATCCCCATTCAACCTCTAATTACCAACACAATAATCTTATTCTAAATCCCTAAATTCACTTAAGTTAAAGCTTAAAACTTGGTTTTATACCTGAGTTTTTAACCCATAGCTCCTCAAATTACCTTAATTCCTCAACTTATATTCTCTTAATTATTAATACATAACCCTCTTATTTTCAACCTAATAAGTTAAAGTTCCTAATTTGCGGGATGTTACAATAGCTCATACGACACTTTACTTGAAGCTGAAGGTGCATTTGCATCGCAACACAGGGGCAATTGTTAAGCAAACCAAGCTTTACGTGCTAAGCATGAATGAGAACTATTCAATGACATGACCATGGGTGTGGAAGGCTTTAACGATGGTATGCATATTTATTTTGTAATGATATGATTCATTTCTTTGTAACTCACCCATGGGGTTGTTTAATATGAATAGAATCGTATCTTTTTGTCAGATATTGGTGAATATGTTGAAGATTATGAATCAGTGGGGATAGTAAGAAAAGTTAACATTCAAGAGTTGTTGCGTGATGAGTGTATAGGCTTGAGGATTGCAAAACCAAGCTACACTCTCCTGGACAAGAAGTCTGAAAATGATAAAGTGTTTTATCGTTATTATGCATCCATACCCAATAAAATGATCGGGATGCCTCCTATATCAAAAGACAGGTATGTAAGAATAGAAGAGGAGGTGCGTAATGACATGGCGGTGATGCTCTTCAAAGAATTCTATCATTCTCTGGGATGAGAGTTGTGGAGTATAATCAACGCAATGTAGAATTATTAGAATGTCAAATTAATAAGTTACTTGCTAAGAATTTAGAGTTAAAAATTGAGAATGTGACATTAGTGGAAGAGTTGAAAGTGCTAAGTAAGAAGATCAAGTCTGAGTAGGGGTCTTATTGTCCTTGGTAGTTTTCAATGTTCTGTTGTATTCGTAGTATAACGTTAGAGTAGTTTGATGCCTATATATTTTTATCATTTAACATCCTTTGATAGTGGTGTGCTTTGTACTTCATCCAAATTTATTATATAATCATGTCCTATTTGATAACTTTTCCTTATCGCAATTTATTAAAATATTATAATTAATGGAAATGCATCATGAAAATGTTGGTACAAAGATAGGGACGATGCATGAAGGTTAAGCCTAATGAAAATATTATATAATGAAAGTAAATGGAAGTGGGTGTTGGAACTCGTTTCGTGATGTGGATGGTACAAAACTTGGAAGAGTTGACCATTAATGTCATCAAAGGGTCCTAATGAGAAAAACACATATTTGCTTTATGTGACTAACACTTACACAAAAGAAGGTAGTGGTTTTTTCTAAAGGAAACAAAATCACTTTATACTATTATATTGCAAATTATGATTTTAAGAATATTTATATATTTTTTTGTTCATTTGAAACGTTAGGGTTTTCCTATAAATGTCGCTTCGTGGTCCCAGACTAGGTAGAGCTTTGCTTTGTTGTTCTTAAAGTCTTGTCTTTTTTCCAGTGATAGTGTGAAGTTGAGCAAGAAACCATTATGAGAGAGAATTCGTCAGATGTTAACGTGGTCCATGAACCAGGGCTCAAAATAAATGAGTTAGCAACCAACCACATTAATATTGTGATTTTTTAAAATAATGGTCACACTATGCTCTTATTTATTTCTATCGTGTTGTTTTAGGATGTTTGTGCTATCGTTCCCACACTACTAATTATGACATTGATGAGCATACCAAAAATGAAAATCAGGTGTCTTAATGAGTATGGCATATGTTAAATGCATTTGTCTTCGTTATGGTAACAAAATATCGTTGAGTTGTTCAATATTGATCACTTTCAGATGCATTCAAGGGGGTCAATTGATGTTGATGTTAATGTAGTAGATTTAGTGAAGCTGATTGAAGAAATCTCTTCTAATGTGAAGGTTGTACTCAACATTTTTATTAATGAATAATCCTACAAATGTATAATAAGAACTTTATTATTGAAGACTTAATGGAATATTTTCTTTGTCATAGACTTTGATGACGAGGCAAGAAGACATGGCTACCAATGTGAAGGTTAAGTTGTGCCATATTTTTATATTTTGTAAGAAATAGATTTGATAGTGTCTTGTAAAATTCTCCTTATGGCCTCCTATTACAGAATTTGATGACGAGGAAAGATGACATGGACTTGGTGTTGAACCTTATTTTGAAAAAAATCATTTTTCTAGAAAGTGTACTGGTTGGGAGCAAGAGGTGCAAAAGAATTAGGAATGCCTAAGTCTGTGCCTACAATGATGCGCTCAACCGTAGATAATGAAGAGCCTGAGGTCGAACAAAACGTGGAGTGGGAGCACATTAAGGGGAAGTTCAGACTGTTCATAAAGAACCATTTATTACTGATGATGATGAACTTGCTTACTTGGAAACGTCTCTGATGATGAAGGGTATTATCATGCTATGGGTGAAAAGAAAAACAATGCAAAAAATACCTCATGTACTTAAAAGGAAGGAGGGCAAAACACTAAGGTGTCAAGCTTTTGAAGACAGAAAGGGATTTGTACTACAAAATTGGGGAGAGGAATGATTTGCAAAAGGTTTAAGAAGTTTAAAAGGGGCGTCTCATCTAGTGCCCGCCAAAATCTGAAGTGGCTGTCATTGATGAAAAAATGAATTGAAAGGAAGGAAGCTCTTATTCACTCCAGTGACAAACAAAAAATTTAAAATAACTAACGTGGAGTCCCCAAAAAAATTGATACCAAGGAAGAGAGGTACCCCACCAAAGTGCCAGTTGAAAGGCAAGGAAGCACTCACTCAACCCACTGGGACTACTACTGCCAAACCAAATGTATTCTGACTTGGAATGTAAATATATATAAACCCATAAATGTTTTTCTTTGGCACTAACACATTTACATTGTTATCGTAGTACATTAAAACAAAATTCTTGCCATCAGTGGATATGAAGCTTAGCCCAAATGATGTGCACCTGTCACTTTACGTGTTTCAAGTTGGTGGAGAACCAAAGTATCACCTTACACACAAACATATGTACACATTAATGATTAAAATATTCCATAACTATCGTTTTTATGCCAGCGAGACTCTGATAAAGATGGGGCCAACCATAGAACAAGAAAGGACATAGACACATTTTGCCCTGACAAAGGGTATCTGCGGAGGTATTTTGCCAACAAAGATTTCATGACCTCTATATAACATAAAGGACATTGACCCATTCTTATTTTCAATAGATTATTAATCTGGTAGCCATGAAGATGACATATGACCAACACACATGTCCATTGAAAAAATATGGTGCCTACCACCATTTGTGGTGAGTGTCCTCCCCAAATTTATGAGTTCATTTATTAAACTATAATATAATTAGAACCCAACAGTGTTACTTGATTTTAAATTCTACAATGACAGTGGATGTTCGAAAAAGGCTGGGTTTCATGGAAACCTACGCTGCTTGGATGCCTCCATTTGCTGATCTGAAATATGTGATGCATCTTAACATAACTCAACATTCACTTTGATATTTAATTACCTTTTTTTAATTAATGAGAAATTTGGTGCAGATATATGTCCCTTTTGAGGGCATGGCAACGGGGCGGGTTTTGCTCTCCCCGTCCCGCCTCCGTAAAGTCGGGACGGGTTCGGGTTCAAGTTCGAATTTAAAGAGAACGGGTATAAATTATAAAACCCAACCACATCCCTCGGTCCTCCTGTCGGATTCGAGGAAACCCGCAGGGATTTCACCTTCTTTATTTTTCACTATTTTTTATAACTTAAATATAGTTTTTAATAAGTTATAGATATATAATATATTCTATTTCAAATAACACGTAATTATAGACATTGATAATCCTAAAAAATAAGAAACTTAAGAACTTTATTATATTTTAAGAAAAATATATAAGTTTCCCTTATTATTTAACTACTATATTAAATTATTTAATTATTCTATCGGGGCGGGATCAGGTTCGGGGGCGGGGCGGGGCGGGTTCTTACACCCCAAACCCACCCCTATCCCCGTTAAAGGGGGCGGGTTCGGGGTCGGGTTTTACTTAAACCCGGTCAAAACGAGTTTTCCTCAGCAAAATCGGGGCGGGGGCGGGTCAGTACTCGCGGGTTCGGTTTTTGTTTGTCATGCCTACTTTTGAGGAAGTCACTAGCGCTTGGTTTTTAATGGTCATATCATTGGAAGAGAAAATTATCTATCACTTGGATTCCTTTTCGGAACCTAAAATTGCTCATGGTATGCGTCATAGGATGTCCAACGTGGTAAGAAAACAAGCTTCTTAATTCTATTCACGCTAACAATTTTTTATTGGTTAATGTTATATTAAAACCTTTACAGTGTGGGGTATTGCTCCAAATCCTGCAATCCATGACATTCCCACCGAGTTTAAGAAAAAGATTACAGATTTGGACAAATGGGATGTGATGGAGCCCACTGGACAACCTTATTGTCCATATGGGTTAGTGTCATGTTTTTTCATTAGTGAAAAAATTATCCAACAAATATTTAATCTTATTTTTTAATCTTAAATAGGGAAAACTCTGTTGTATGGCTTCTTGACTGGATGCATATGAGTGACGCATTCACACCTAACATCTCACCAGACATGGATGCACCATGTGTTAGAATGAGGATTGCCATCGACCATATACGAGGTGAGCACAATGAGTGTTGGGGCGAAATACATGCAAATTAGAAGCATTTTGGCGATGCAAGAGGTTTGCATACATGCCATGATGTTGCAAATGCACATAGTGCATTCTTGATAGACCAAGGAAAATTACAACATGTGTGTGAAAACAAACTTTTTTGGTGTGTGGACCACTAACCATTCGTTGCTTAGCTTGTGTCTTTGTATTAGGCGATGTCTCAATCTAGTTTTTTTTTGTTTCATGCATGGTAGTGGTCCCTATTTTGTATTTGACTATTTATGAGATTTGAATGAAATTTACGCTTCATTGATTGCAGTGCAAAGGGAAGGACTTCCTAAATTTGTTAGCCATATAGAACTACAGTAAACTCCTAATGTAATATAGAAAAAGTGAATACTAATAAATATGTGCAAGCTGAGATTCAACATACGCTTGAATTACACATATATGACACTAAAATCCTAGCTCCTTCATAAAATAAGCAAGTAGTATTATCCATGTGCAAGCTAAAAACCATTTCACCTTTTTTGCTTGCTCTGTATATGATTCAACCTTCGCTTAAAGAGGCGCCATTGCTCTCTCATAAACAACCAACTCATTCCTCAAAGTAGTGACTTCTGATTCCAAACTATTTTTTTCTTCAGTAAGCTATTAATAATTTCATTTACCTTTCATTTGTGGGGAGGGGGGTCAAACCATGTAAAGTAATCACAATGGTTGAAGAGCAGTTGAAATTTCCACACCCCAAGAAACGACGTCCTGGGTTCTGCCCCGTCCAAGATTTGCATCATGACAAAAACACCGCACCTACAGTAGGCATTCCACTGCTGCACACTGGATCTATTACTGCTAGCAGTAGTGTTAGAAGTTGAGCTATCCATGAGCTAAGGGGTACACCTTCAGCGAACTATACTCACTCTCTTAAATATTCGTTCATGCTAGCACTAGTAGTTAGGTGTGTGACGTTAATGTTACATTAAATGTTAGCGCGTCCAGCAAGTACCAGACGAAACAAAGAAATCGGCTTCTTAGGTTTTTTTTGGTAAAAAAAATTGTTTCCTTATCCCTACAACACACATGTCCAACTGATTGGGCCCAAACAATAAAGAATACCAAAATTAAACAGCCAAGTCAAACTAAAAATGTTCAATATCATTTTGTTTAGGCCCAAACAATCCATACTCAAACATATAATATGGGAAGCTAAAATTCACGGCTTGGCCCATTATAATAAAAAGGTGGTCCTTCCTACAAACATCAACATAAAATGGGAAGCTAAAATTGATAAATAGCCCACAACCAACATTAAAATAATAACGCGAGATGAAACAACAAACACCTTACTGCCAACATTGTCTACTTGAAAAAAAAAACAAGTACTCTATTAACATCATTAAACAACCATACACACTACACCAACATTTTACTGGTAGTCAAATCCAACCATGGTCATGCAGATTGCCCTACCTATCTCCAAAAGTCCATTGCAAATAAGAAAATCACATTTTAATTTACAGTCAAACCCAACCATGGTATATAAAAAAATGACATCAAATACTTTCAAGTTAAAGATACATCCATTGTCCTCATCCTCATCTCCACTACCAAAATAGACGTCCATCTTCGTCAACATAGAAGGTCGCCCTTATTCAACCTCCCTTTGATGACTTGGCCCCGCATGGTGGGGGCATGTGACCTTATTGTACCCTGGTAGCTTGCACACTGAACACTGTTGTTTCCTTCTAACTCTCAAACCCGTAGTCGAACTAATTTCACCACTTCCTTTTGTTTGCAGCATGTGAAGGGTCTCAAACAATGAACCCCATCATTATTAGAAGACATACCTGCACCCTGATGACTTGCTTCCTTGTCCCTGCTTTCAGAAAGGTCACGTAAAAGACGTTCTCTCAATATTGAAACGTTCAATACTATTAGCTTTCACATCATAACATCTCAATATATCTCATCAAGGCCGCCCTTCTAGCATCTTTACTTAGTTCCAACATTGGTTACCATCAACACTATCTAGTCCATCCTTTGCACCCTTACTCCATCTTTTAAGAACCAAAGTATCTGGTAGCTCATCAAAACCTAAATGACCAACAAAGCAATAATATGCTCATAAGGTAACCCACATGATTCCATTTTCAAGCATCCACATTTAAAGTTGTTATTAGAAGGATAATATGACACACGACATTCCACAACACCAGCTTGATGGCTACACACTCTCAATATATAGTGCATCTTACTACATCTAACTTCTAACAACAAAAACATTGATGCCCTAATAAGCACACGACAAAATAAAAAAAATACTCTCCTTGTTAAGTGGTTTGCCTGCTAAACTTTCAAAAAAAGGATATTCTGTCTGAATTACTGGATCCCCATAAATAAATGTGTATCATCTTCCTTTTCTTTGAAACACATATAAGTCAGGCAACGCTGGAAATACTATAGGAAGTCAGTCAAATTATCCTTGCATTCACAAACTTACCTAACTCTGAGTGCAATCCTCACACTTAGAGGTTGTCCTAAACCTCCAAAGAATTTGCCCCAAAGATAGTTGTAGCCCACATAGTTTCGTCTCTCATACAAGCCTATCACCCATGAATCTCCTTCCACACCACAACGTGAAACCAACTCATGTCATTTCTTCCGAAAGTACCAACATCAAAATATCCAAGCATACAATGCTCAAAATACTTGGTGAATGCAACATTACCAATATACATGTTGCATTTCTCATCAAATGCCACACATACAAATGATGGTGAGCATTGGGAAAACCCTTTCAATTGCATTCTTATCGCAATATACATATAACCATCTGTTATTACAAAATTGGGTTTTTCCCCTTCATTAATTTTGAAAATTGCTCCAAGCCCAAAAATAGGGTCCTCGATCTCATTAGCATAACAACAACAACAAAGCAATGGACCGATTGGGTGGTTACACCAGAAAATACTACAAGCCAGCATCATATACTTGTTCTTCCCATAGGTTGCATCAAACGCCATAACATCACCAAATATCTGATAATCCTGTTGACTGATTCCATCACTCCAAAATAAATGTTGCATCCTACCCTCCTCATCAACAATAATATATTCATAATACGTCTTAACTGCCCATCAATCTAAACTCACCAAGGTATTCAATCACACATTTGGTACAGAACATAGCTTTCATCTTTGCTTATTAATCTTGTTATAAATATCTTTCTTTCTAAATCCAATCTTCTCAAACCTCCCCCTAGTTCGCTAAAGCATTAAATATATGCGGTGGCCTAATACCAACCTTCATCATATGTTCATTGACAAATGTCACTATCAGCCATCCTTCTATATGCTGGGAGCAGTCTGCAGTGCACCTCCCCCCAATCGTTCATGATTATGCTCATCATATCAAACAAATACATACCATCGGGTAGTCTTCTTATCTATATGAATGAAATCTGCAAGACATCGATATCTAGTGTCAGCTCAGGTTCTCATACTATTCTTCCATTTTTAAACCCCTATCCTCACGAGCACCAGCTCTAGAGCACATAAACTCTTCTGATACTCCTCCAATGTCTTCTTATTTTTCAAGGCTCTACCCTTCGAAACTAAACTCCATTAGCTTAGCATAATCAACATAGAAGGCATTGCTACATCAATGTTAGCAAAATAACTCACTTATCATGAGGACTGACATTGAAAGATCACCCATCTTACGTATATCATCCGACTATATTGCAATTTTTCCTCGCCAAGCACATTGCCAGCAGTTTGAGAAAAAATTTCAAATTTTCAATAACCACTGTCACCAGATTGCACCACCTAGTCATCTTCAACAAAGAAACCAACCCCATAAGAAGATCTTATCGGCACAATCAGCCATGCGTTCGTGTTGACTTTCACCATAAATATTAAACCAATCCTCCAACCAAAAAAGACACCTCCACCACCTCATCATCATGAAGAAGTGAGCCTCTCATTCATGTTCTGTACGGGACAAGGACCATCGAGCACTCGAACTCAAATCTTCCATTCCCTAAACAAACCTAATCACTTTAATAATTATTAAGGACAGATACATCCTAGACATTCAATTGAATAACTCTTACCATGGACATGGATACATCCTCAATGAAAAATGCGCAAATGGATCCAACCTAGACACAAAGGACCTAAACAATTGCCTACTATATTTGTAAACTCAAATACCTCACCTGCAACAAAATTCATACCAAATGCATCAACAATCTAATCCACTAGACAACACATTAACGGGTCTCAGACATACTCAAAGTTAATCTAATAAAATCATGTAACTCACCCATAATAAAATCATACCAAAGCATCATAATTATGCGACCAAACAACACATATTAAGGGGTTTTCTCGGATCCTAAGAAGCAGATCTAATGTTTGATGACTCGGAAATTTAATCTAATAAAATCACAAAACAAAATCACAAGAAACAAAAGCACACTGAAATTTGGAACATACCTCGAAGGAGTTCGGTGATTGCAACCTTAAGGAATCCAACACGAACGACAACCCACTACGCCCAAAAGCTTAACTTAGTACATAGTAACATATTAGGGATAATAAAACCACCGTCGCGGATACTTTGCGCAGATCGAACCACTCGCCTTTATCAACAACACATATATCATATTTCTTGTGGTCCTACAACCCCTTTCAGTAGCCCTCCAATGGTGGAAATACTTGACGCAATGGGGCGTCTAATACAGGAGTACAGCAGGTGGGAAAGTCTGTTAAACCGTTATAACAGACTCCGTAATTCACGGCGCTACGCGTGTAACGCCCGCGTTTTACCGTTTTTGCCGTTTTTGCCGTTTTGAGTGTTTTATTGGATTTTGAGTGATTAAAATTATTTTTAATCATCAAAATTCATATTTTTAGATTCAGAATTTAATTTCCTATTTTTAGGAATTTTTTTGGAATTTTTGTGAAAAATGACCTTTTTGCCCCTCCTGTCCCTTGAACCGGGCCCGAATACTCTTGATCCGGGCCAGAAAAATTTGCACAACTCTTCCTTTCCTCCTTCTAGAAACCGTGCATGTGTGGTGTGTTGCATGGGAGACACTTGTCTCTTCCTTCCTTCCTTCCAAAACAAGTGTCTAGCTTAGGAAAATTTTGGTATTAAACATTAAAACATTCATTCATTTTCCTTTCCTAACATGCAAGGTCTCCATTTCATTCTCTCATTTTCTCTCTTTCTCTTCTTCTTGAAGCCGTGAACTCTCTCTCTTTTCTCTCAAATCCTCCATTTTTCTCCAAACACTTTCAAGCCTAAGGTTCCATCTTTGAACCCTAAGCTTAAACACTAAGCCTTCTAGCCTTGCAAAGCTCTTGTTGGTGACTCAAAGGAGGGATTTTTGGGCTATTTTGTGAGCTGTTTCTGCACCTCATTCTTGAGGAAATTTCATAGGTAAAGGGGGGGAGAACTTGAACTCTAGTAGGCTTTGTAACTAGAGTCAAGGATTTACCCTTGAATCCTTGCTTTTCTAACCTTGTTTTTACTTGAAAAATCATCTTTTTGGAACTTCTTTTGAATGTATACTTTCGGATCTCTTGAGCTGGGTGTTGATTGATGTTGCATGTTTGTTTTGATGCTTGAAATGTGTTTAATTGATGGATTTGGATGCATGCAAGCCAAGCTAAAATTTTTGCAAAATTTCTCCCTTTTTCCTTGATGCTCTCGGCCAAGAGAGTGGAAATGGGGCTGCATGTATTCTAAAATTGTTTTGATGATTGTAATGTGTTTAGATGATGATTTGATGAACATGCATGTGGTTGGATGGATTTACAAAATTGTTTTGATGATTGATCCTTGAAAAATAGTGTTTGAGCTTGAAAATGGAGTTATGAACTTTAATATGTATGTGGATGATTTTGAGTGGATTAGTATGATATTTGGCATTTAGATTGTTTGTTGATGAATGTGTGAAGTTTTGGTGAAGATTGATGTTGTGAAAAATTTGAAGTTTTGGATGAACATTCAAGGTTGTTCTTGATGTTCATGAGTGTTTGATGAAACTCATCAAGAATGTCCTTTTGATCCTAAAAATATCAAAAGGATGTTTAAAACATGTTTTTGGGCTAAATTGGCCCAAAAGGACTAAATAATAAATTTGTAACAAAAAGGACTAAATTGCAAATAAGATAAGTTTTTAAATTAAGTAATTAAATTCGGATTTTTATTTTAACTAAAAAAAAATCTATTTAAAAGTCACATTTTTTTTATTATGAATAAAAATGGGCTCTCATGGGTCCAATAACCTTTAGGCTTTTGTTTAGTCCCAAAGCCTTCAAAAAGAAAGTCAAAACTCAATTTAAAAGACAACTAAAATAATTCATGGGCTTAGGCTTAGATTAGGGTTGAACTTCAACACTAATCTAAGTTGTGAAAATTAAACTTAGGATTAATTAGTAGACTTAACTAATTTAATCACCTAAGTTGATTAGCCTAAATTACTTAAGTTAATTAATAATTAATTAAGTCTAAAGATAATTAATATTAATATAAGTGTTAATTAAGTAATTAATCTCTAACGACGGTTAAAAACTAATTAATTAAGGAAGGGATGCTTTCACAAATATCTAAAATGGAATTAGAATGAGATTAGTTGTTGATGACTAAGTTTCTTATTAAAAACTCTTTCAAAAAAAAAAAATATTCCCGTATTTTCTAAGCATATATTTAAAAACGAGAGTCATTGGTTACGTTCGTAATGTGATACTCTTAGCGGTATAACTAAGGGTATCGCAACGCGCTCGTTCGAGAGTGGATTCACGCGCCATGAGGAACGTCGGTCCTGTGTAAAGGGCTACCAACGTGTGACATCGTAATTGGCATGCCGGTTATACTTAAAAGCTTATCCAAAATGAATATATGATTGCTTTGCATCGGATTGTTCAGCTGGTATGTCTCGAGCCTCGTTATCTCGGATATAATTCTGATCATGTCGGATGTGGCTTTATTGATGGCCAAAGATCGTGAAGTTTGTCGGATGATGTCGGGTTAGGGGTGCGTGGTAATACCCCAGAACAGTTGCCCCCCAAGTCGGTCAGTCTGCGGGGAAGTGATCGACTTTGCTTATCCAGCATCAGTGAAAGAGTCCAGGTTGACTCAGGCAAACACTTCGAAATCAAAACTTTTCCTGCGTGGATTCCGTGGTTGCTTACGGGGTCGCAACGGTTGAGTTTTCTGAGTAACGGCTACAATTTTTGAAATAATTATTTTCTCCAAACCGCTGCTACACGTGTCAAGACCCCGTGATTTGGGCTTATGGGCCTCGTTAGCTGTTTCGATCATGACCGTTGATTCAAAATATATAAAATCGGACAGTTGGGAACAGTTTCTACTTTCCCTTTTCTTCTTCTGCAGAAGCTCCAACCCTGATTTCAGTCACCCGTGCCCCCATTGCTTCCTTGGTTGCTGCGGGCTCGTCTACTTCGCCTCCCCTACGAGTTCTCAGTTGCCGTTTTTTCTGTTCTCTGTGTTTCATGCTGTGCCTCGAGCCTGTGCATGAACTTTGGCGTTCCTACTCATCAACCACATTATAAACTCAATACCATCATCGAGTATAACACATTATCATATGCACCTAAACTTATAACCAACATATATAACTCAATACCATCATCGAGTATAACACATTATCATATGCACCAAAACTTATCACCTCACCTACCCAAAGATCATGACTTGGAACTCCGCACAATGGGTGCACCTCGTCAATCACTCTAGTTAGTACCAAGATAGGCTACCGGTGTCACCACACACAATCCGATAGGTTGTACCCCCTCTATGGGCCCGCAAAAGGACATTCGACCCTAGGTTGCACCCTCTATGGGCCAGTACAAATCACCCCCTAGGTTGCACCCCCCTATGGGTCCGTGCATCAACGCCCCATCTTGATCCCCTGAGTTGTACCCCCTCTATGGGCCAGCACAACTCAGTTCACCTCCTGAATTTTACCCCCTCTATGGGCCCGCACAATTCAGGTCTCATCACATATGCTCAAGGCATCTCTCCTAAGTTGTACCCCCTCTATGGGCCCGCACAACTTAGGTAACATCATCATCCAAAGGTGATATACACCATCATCATTATCCTCATCATTATGCATTATCATGCTCATCATTAAACACCAATATCATAAAGTGATATACACTTATCATCATTACATCCTCATCAATAATTACTTTGCATATTATGCATACCAAAACATCATCAATATTCATTATCATCATCAGTCTCATTGCATATTATGCACACAAAACATCATCAATCACATGGCATATTCACCAATCACCATGCACACCCAATCATCATCAATCACATTGCATATTTACCAATCATTATGCACACCAAATCATCATCAACATCATTAATCGTCAACACCATAATCATAATAAAGCATTATCAAACAACATCAATCATCATCAAGCACTTAGGATCTCAAAATCCACTCTGGTAATCGATTACCTGCAAAAGAGGTCTCTGGTAATCGATTACAACCACCTTGTAATTGATTACCTGCAACCAAACATTCTGATAATCAATTACAGCATCCCTGTAATCGATTACCTGCAAACAAACTCTCTGGTAATCGATTACCACAATCCTGTAATCGATTACCAGCGAACAAACAACACTTCTGGGTTGCCCAGAACACTCTGGTAATCGATTACCACTCCTGGTAATCGATTACCCGCGACACAGATTTCACGATTTCTAACACTTCTACCTCACTCTATTCAACCTCTATTCGATCCTTTTCGATCAAACACCATTCATAATCATTAATATTCATCAAACTCATCAAAATCATCAATCTTTAACAGTTTTACATGGTTTTCCCATCAAAACCCCAAATCATTAAACCCTCATCAACCCCTATTCACTATTCTCTTTATTCTCATTCAATCCAATCAAGATTTACAAAGATTCACAAATTAATCATCAATCAACATGTTTTCATCATACAATACTCAATATATATATATATCAATTTTGAATTTAGAGTCTTAAAGGGTCTTATGGTTGCCCTCACTACCCAAGCACCCCTACATGCATATACAAGCAGCACCCTCTCCCCCACCGTACCTTGAAGTGAAGATCAAACAGCAAGGAAGACTCTTTCTTGATTCTTGATGATCACTCTGCAGCAACCTCCTCTTGAGACTTGGTTTCTCCCCTCCTTAGCGTTTCGCTCTTTGACGATTTGACGAATAAGGATTAGGGTGAACTGATAACCCCTCCTTACTAAAATGCCTATATGGGCTTGGCCCACTCTCAACCCCTTATCATCTTTAAATTTGAACTAGCTTTATGGATAAAACTACTCATAATATTAATTCTATTATTATTTATTTATTTCTTCTACTTTATTAATTTAATTTAATTTTACTTAATAAAATTTAGGATGTTACAACTCCCCCTCCTAAAAGAAATTTCGACCTCGAATTTTACCTGAAGCGAATAACTCTGGATAAGACTCCTACATCTTATCTTCAAGTTCCCAAGTAGCACTCTCGGGTGTTGGTCCTCCCCAGATTACCTTAACTAATGGAATTTATTTACCTCGAAGTTGTTTCACCCTCCGATCCTTAACTCTCACCGGCATGGTTTCCACCGTCAGGTTTTCCTTAACTTCAAGATGATCTGACTCGATCACATGCGAAGGATCGTGAATGTATTTCCGGAGTTGAGAAACATGGAAAACATTATGAAGATTGGACAAGTTTGGAGGTAAAGCAATTTGGTAGGCAACATTGCTGACTCTTTTAAGGATTTGGTAAGGACCAATGAATCGAGGTGTAAGCTTTCTAGACTTTAATGCCCTACCAACCCCAGTCCACGGAGTGACTTTCAGGAATACATGGTCCCCTTCTTTGAATTCTAACTCCTTCCTCCTCTTATCAGCATAGCTCTTCTGCCTACCTGAGTTGTTCTCATCCTCTCCTGTATTATCCTAATCTTATCAGTGGTTTGCTGCACTATCTCCCTCCTAATGCAAGGCTCTCTCCTGGCTCACCCCAACACAAAAGTGTTCTACACCTCCTACCATACAATGCCTCATAAGGCGCCATACCTGTGCTAGAGTGAAAACTATTATTGTAAGTAAACTCTATCAAAGGTAAGAAGCTATCCCAACTACCCCCCTTGGTCTAACACGCAAGCTCTAAGCAAATCCTCTAAGGATTGAATGGTTCTCTCGGTCTGACCATCAGTTTGAAGGTGATAAGCTGAACTAAGCCAAAGTTGGGTCCCCAAGGCCTGCTGCAAACTCTCCAAAATCTAGAGGTAAACTTGGGATCTCTATCAGAAACTATGCTAGATGGTATGCCATGCAACCTCACAATCTCACTGATGTAAATCTGAGCTAGTTTCTCTAAGGAGTACTTAATATTAATGGGAAGAAAATGCACACTCTTAGTTAACCTATCCACAATGACCCAAATGGAGTCATGCCCCCTCATAGTCTTAGGCAAAGCAACTACAAAGTCCATGGAAATACTATCCCACTTCCACTCAGGTATACTTAAGGGTTGAAGCAATCCTGAAGGCTTTTGATGTTCTACCTTAGACTTTTGGCACACTAAGCAAGCACTCACAAACTCCTCTATGTCCCTCTTCATTCTAGGCCACCAGAACACTTTCTTCAAATCTTGATACATCTTAGTCGATCCTGGATGGAAACTAAGCTTACTCCTATGCCCTTCTTCTAGCACTAAACGCTTAATAGTAGGTTCACTAGGCACACACACTCTGTCTCCAAATCTCACTACCCCATCGGTACCTATTACAAACTCTCCACCATTACCTCCTTCTATGGCCTCTCTTCTACTTATAAAAAATGGATCCTCTAATTGGGCCTTGCTAATATCTTTTAACAGATCATTACTTACTTTGGTCATACCTAACCTCACACTAACCGAAGTAACTTCACAAGCTAAACTCAAATCCCTAAATGAGTTAAAAGATCCATCTCCTTAATCATCAGGGAACTAACATGGATAGATTTCTTACTTAAAACATCAGCCACTACATTAGCCTTACCAGGATGGTAACTTAACTCAAAATCATAATCCTTAAGAAACTCTAACCATCTCCTCTGCCTCATGTTCAGCTCTTTCTGGTCAAACAAGTATCTAAGGCTCTTATGGTCATTGAGAACCTCAAACCTGGATCCATACAAAAAATGCCTCCATATCTTCAACACAAACACTACGGCCGCTAGCTCTAGGTCATGGGTAGGGTAGTTTCTCTCATGGATTTTCAATTGCCTAGAAGCATAGGCTACTACTTTGCCCTCTTGCATCAACACCCCACCTAAACCCATCTTAGAGGCATCACAGTATACTACAAAGGATTTGCTAAGGTCAGGCAACACTAACACTGGTGCACTAGTCAACTTCTCCTTAAGAGTTTGGAAACTAGACTCACACTTACTATTCCACACAAAGGCGACTCCCTTCTTAGTCAACTCAGTCAAAGGCAAAGCTAACTTAGAAAACCCTTCTATGAATCTCCTATAGTACCCAGCCAACCCAAGGAAACTTCTAATTTCACTTACTGACTTAGGAGCCTCCCACTTAAGCACAGTTTCTACCTTAGAAGGATCTACGCCTATACCTCCTTTAGAAATCTCATGGCCTAAGAAACTTACTTCTTCTACACTGTACCCTCACTGACACCTCCAAACTTGGAGCCTCCCGTTGCACGAGAATACGGTTTGCCCTTGTTAGTTGATTGGAACTTGTTCTGATTCCTCATAGGCCCTCCACTCTTGTAATGTGCCGCTCTAGCCCTGCTGTCTTCATCATAAATTCTGCATTTGTTCACCAGCTCGTGAAAACGCGTCATCCCTTGGTAGTTGAACACTCGCTTGATCTCCGGACGAAGACCGCTGAGAAACTTTACACACTTGGACTCTTCATTGGCAGCTCCTTCATATGTAGGGCAGAATCATACTAGCGCTTCAAACTTGGATACGTAATCTGCCACAGTGCCATTCCCTTGCTTTAACTCAAGGAACTCGATCTGTTTCTTGTTACGAACGTCATAAGGAAAGTACTTCTCGAAGAACGCCCTCTTGAAGTTATTCCAGCTCAACGCGGTGCCCTCATCGATCATCCTCTGATAAGTGCTCTGCCACCAGAACCCGGCGTCCCCTGATAACGAACGCAACCAACGTAACCTTTTACACCAACGATAGTCCATCGTTCTAAAAATCTTCTCGATCTCGAAGATCCAGTCAGCAGCACCATCGGGATCATAACCCCCATGAAAAGTAGGTGGATGGTTCCTCTGGAACCGAGCAAGCCAATCCACCTCATGATGTTGGTTCAGGTTGCCAACAGCCTATGCCATAGCCATTAAGGCTTCAGCAATCACACAATCATTCCTACCTCTTCTAGCCATCACTTTTCTTGATTCACAGAAAAGTAGGGGAGTCAAACAAACAATCCAATCAAGACAACACAATTCAATCAATCAATCAATCATCACAATATATAATTTAATAATCATATCATCATTCACACATAAAATCTTATTTAAAATTTTCTTTCTTAAAACATTTTCGCAAAGATTTTCTTCTAGCAATGTTATTGACAAAATACTCTCCTCAAGTTGTTACCTCTTCTCTTATCATGTTCAAATCATTAGGGTGGCCAGTCCCAATCACTTGAAGCAAGATAATCAAAGACTTACCAACCTTGCAGAACACTGAAAATCTAGAAAAAATCAATAATGCACCTTACTCAATCTACATCACAATTTAGCACCACAGAAGCACAACAAAAACATAACTCAAGGTCGATGAACCGACCAATCAAACAACAATTAAGCCGAAGCAACACAATTCACTCAAGCAATCAATCAGATTAACACCTCAGAAGCATAGTAAACTCATAACTCAAGGTCAGTGAACCGACCTGCTCTGATACCAACTAATGTGACACCCTTCTACCCCATACTCTTATACGTTTAATAAATTGAAGTGTAAAAAAAGTAACGTCCAACAATGGGTAAAAGGTTCACATAACTCTCTTATTAAAAACCTCATTAGTTCGAAAACAACTTAATTAAAATAAACGAAACTCAAATGTATTAAAATACTCATGCAGCGGAATCTCCAAAAATATAAAAGTAACTAAACATCTACTTGTTGTGCAAGGAATCCAAAACAGTTTACAAAAACCTTCCTAACTAGAAACATAAAGAAAGAATCCCCAAAATTATGCCCTGATGTCACATATACCAGAGCACACTCCCTTGAATCAAAACTCGACACCAGTCGTGTCATCATCAATACCTGTAAAAATATCCACAGTATAACGGTGAGGAAAAGAATACCACTCAACATACACATAGGAGGCTACCCTATCCTCACCCACATATAAACAACATCATCATCAATCATACCACATACCCAAACATCAATAATCCATCAGATAATAATCACCTATAAATCAACATATAACTATTCACCTATATCATCATATAAGTCTCATACCATCATTCACCAATGGAATCACATCTCTATTTTCACACATGATACTCAATCATCATTAATACTCATAACATCATTATTTACTCAGTTTCATCATTAAATATATCACATATATACATCCATCATGCATACATCAAACTCATCATCATCATATTATAACTCAATTCATCATTAAGTATAGATCATCATCACATGCCACAAAAACTCATCAACCACATTATATAACAATACCATCATCGAGTATAACACATTATCATATGCACCAAAACTTATCACCAACATTATATAACTCAATACCATCATCGAGTATAACACATTATCATATGCACCAAAACTTATCACCTCACCTATCCAAAGATCATGACTTGGAACTTCGCACAATGGTGCACCTCGTCAATCACTCTAGTTAGTACCAAGATAGTCTACCGTGTCACCACACACAATCCGATAGGTTGTACCCCCTCTATGGGCCCGCACAACGACATTCGACCCTAGGTTGCACCCCCTCTATGGGCCCGTGCATCGAACGCCCCATCTTGATCCCCCGAGTTGTACCCCCTCTATGGGCCCGCACAACTCAGTTCACCTCCCGAATTGTACCCCCTCTATGGGCCCGCACAACTCAGTTCACCCCCGAATGTACCCCCTTTATGGGCCCGCACAATTCAGGTCTCATAACATATGCTCAAGGCATCTCTCCTAAGTTGTACCCCCTCTATGGGCCCGCACAACTTAGGTAACATCATCATCCAAAGGTGATATACACCATCATCATATCCTCATCATTATGCATTATCATGCTCATCATTAAACACCAATATCATAAAGTGATATAATTTATCATCATTACATCCTCATTAATAATTACTTTGCATATTCACACCAAAACATCATCAATATTCATTATCATCATCAGTCTCATTGCATATTATGCAAACCAAAACATCATCATCACATGGCATATTCACCAATCATCATGCACACACCAATCATCATCAATCACATTGCATATTCATCGATCATTATGCACACCAAATCATCTTCAACATCATTAATCGTCAACGCCATAATCATAATAAAGCATTATCAAACAACATCATCATCATCATCAAGCACTTAGGATCTCAAAATCCACTCTGGTAATCGATTACCAACCTCTAGTAATCGATTACCTGCAAACAAGGTCTTTGGTAATCGATTACAACCACCTTGTAA
This sequence comes from Sesbania bispinosa, assembly GCA_026901365.1. NCBI lineage: Eukaryota > Viridiplantae > Streptophyta > Magnoliopsida > Fabales > Fabaceae > Sesbania > Sesbania bispinosa. Next base: position 1,465,189 of record QLOH01000052.1, read on the forward strand.
TCGATTACCTGCAACCAAACATTCTGATAATCGATTACAACATCCCTGTAATCGATTACCTGCAAACAAACTCTCTGGTAATCGATTACCACAATCCTATAACCGATTACCAGCGAACAAACAATACTTCTGGGTTACCCAGAACACACTGGTAATCGATTACCAACTCCTGGTAATCGATTACCCGCGACGCAGATCGCAGATTTTCACGATTTCTAACACTTCTACCTCACTCTATTCAACCTCTATTCGATCATTTTCGATCAAACACACATTCATAATCATTAATATTCATCAACTCATCAAAATCATCAATCTTTAACAGTTTTACATGGTTTTCCCACAAAACCCCAAATCATTAAACCCTCATAACCCCTCTTCACTATTCCTTTATTCACATTCAATCCATCAAGATTCACAAAGATTCACAGAATTAATCATCAATCAACATGTTTTCATCATCAATACTCAATATATATATATATATCTCAATTTCGAATTTAGAGTTTAAGGGTCTTATGGTTGCCCTCACTACCCAAGCACCCCTACATGCATATACAAGCAGCACCCTCTCCCCCACTGTACCTTGAGTGAAGATCGAACAGCAAGGAAACTCTTTCTTGATTCTTGATGATCACTTTGGCAGCAACCTCCTCTTGAGACTTGGTTTCCTCCCCCCTTAAGCGTTTTGCTCTCTGAAGATTTGACGAATAAGGATTAGGGTGAACTGATAACCCCTTCTTACTAAAATGCCTATATGGGCTTGGCCCACTCTCAACCCCTTATCCTTTTTTTAAATTGAACTAAGCTTTATGGATAAAACTACTCTATATTTTTAAATTCTATTATTATTTATTTATTTCTACTTTATTAATTTAATTTAATTTAATTTTACTTAATAAAATTTAGGATGTACAAAGGTGACAGCGAAACTGGAGTCAATGAACTACTGATGCAGAAGGCGGTATCTGACGTGAAGGTGTTGACCAAAGAACGGGACCAGCTGCAGCAAGTAACTCTGACCTCTCGAAGCAATTCGAGACCCTTTCCACGCAAAGAAGGAGGCCGAGAACTTGGCGAAGACGGCTACCGAGGAGTCAAAGCGGCTACTGAGGCGGCCAAGCTTGCTCTCTCTGAAGTGACCACCTTACAGTAGAGGGTGAAGTAGCTGGAGTTGGAGGTCGAGAAGGAAAAGGCCGAGAATATGACTATGGAAAAGATGTGGATCAACGCTTCCACGGTATATTTTTAAGCTGCCATAAAACATATGAAGTTCATGAATCCCGGAATAGTGCTGAACACCCGGGGAATGTCCACACTTTGCACAATTGAAGATGGGAATAGTATGGACGCGTGGCAGCTGTGGATCCAACTGGCAACGTGGAATGTGAACCCCAGGGATGAAGTTCTTCCCTCTACTCCGGCCCTGCATGATGATGACGGTTGATGAGGAGGAAAAGGCGGATGCTCTGAATGTTGGTGAGGTGGCCAACGAGGTTAATAAAACTGCAGAGGTCTCTGATCCACAAGGTGTTCCGATTCCTATGGCGGACCAATGAGAAGGGTCGAAATGCCGGTTGCGCTTGTACCTTTTCAGTTCTTTTCTTTTACTTCAGACTTACCATTTACAACTTTGCTATTCCCAGTATCCATCAAACACCTGATTTCCTTTGAACTACGTTTAAAAGATTCATACCTTTCGTTGTTATTTAATTTGGTTGTTGTGTGGTGTGCCCTGCCGGGGCTTCATCAATTTTCATTTCAAAGTTGATAATCTGCGATTATTGTGTGGAAGTACTAGTGTCTCCATTTGTTTTATCGCCTTTAGATGTTTCGGGATCGTTGATCTGAGTTTGTCGAGGGTCTGTGCTCGAGATGGTCGAGGGACTACGCCCGAGATGGTCGAGGGACTTCGCCCGAAATGTTCAAGGGACAAGCCCGAGATGGTTGAGGGACTACGCCCGAAATGCTCAAGGGACAAGCCCGAGATGGTCGAGGGACTACGCCCGAATGCTCAAGGGACAAGCCCGAGATGGTCGCCGTTATGAACAAAGTAATTCAATATTAATCCATTTTGTATTTTCATTTACCGGGATTAGATATCTTAGAGCGCATTACATCCTCAATTTGCTCTGTGAAAATTGTAACACATTACATCTAGGAAATTAGCTAAAATACCTGCGGAGTTTATCCGCATTCCAAGTCCGTGGTATGACTTCTCCGGGAAGCGTTTCAAGTCGGTAAGCTCCTGTTCCGGTCTTGTCTATTACCCGATAGGGTCCTTCCCAATTTTCGGCTAACTTTCCCTGTGCCGCGTTTTTATTTCCGACATCGGCTCTCCTCAACACGAGATCCCCGACATCGAACACTCGTGGTACCACTGCTTTATCATGGCGTTGCGCTGACTGTAGTTTAATGGTGGCTTCACAGATCGAGGCTCTTTCGCAGATTTCCTCAATTAGGTCCAACTCTTCTCGTATCCTGCCGTTATTAAATCCCGGATCATAAGCGCACAGCCTGAAGCTCTGTTCTCTGACTTCAACTGGAATCACTGCATCAACGCCATATGCCAAACGAAAAAGGAGTCTCCCCCGTGGTTGAATGTGTTGTAGTGTGGTATGCCCCAAAGGACATTTGGAAGCTGTTCCACCCAGAGGCCCTTCACCGTATCAAGACGCTTTTTCAAGCCCTTGAGTATTACTTTATTAGCGGTTTCAGCTTGGCCGTTTGTTTGAGGAGTGTTCCACCAATGAGAATCTGTGGTTGATATGAAATCCGACATAAGTTCCCGGAATCCTTTGTCGGTGAATTGGGTTCCGTTATCAGTCACCACGGTGTGAGGAATGTTGAATCTACAAATGACAAGTCGATAGATGAACTTGGAAAGGTTTCTTGGTCGTGATCTTTGCCAATGACTGGGCTTCAATCCACTTTGTGAAGTAGTCTAAGGCGACAGCGAGGTACTTAAGTTGGCCGGGGGCTATAGGGAACAGACTGAGAATGTCAACCCCCCCCACCACGAGAAAGGCCATGGGGCCGAGATGGACCACAAGGCTTCGGCTGGAGCCCCGATGTATGTCGGCGTGTCTTTGGCAGGATGGCATTTCTTTACATACTTGACACAATCTGCTTCCATCGTCGGCCAATAATAGCCCGCTCTAAGTATTTTCTGAGCTAGTGAATGCCCACCGGCAATGGTGGCCGCAGATGCCTTCATGGACTTCTGCCATGACATAATCAATGAGGTCACCCGTGATGCATTTCAGCAATGGCTGTGCCAGCCCTCTCTTGTAAAGGATTCCATTGACTAAACAGTATCGAGCTGCCCATCTCTGGATCCGTCGTGCGCTTTCGGGATCTTGAGGTAATGAACTGTCTTCCAAGTACTTCAGTATCCCGGTTGTACCAACACTCCTCGGAATCTAGTGACATGACCACAGGGTGGAGTCGGATTACTTCCTGAATCACAGATTTATTATTCTCGGACGATCTCGGTACTTGCGAATTTGGATTAAAATGTCGGGTTATAGAGTTTCTCTCCCTCGGAATATGATTAATTTCAATCTGAGAGAAGCTGCCACATAAATCTTTGACCTTTCGAGATATTTTAAATAGTAGAGGATCCCTGACCTGATAATTGCCTTTCACTTGGGAAACAACTAACTGGGAATCGTTGTTGACCCTCTCCCGGGATGCTCCAACCTCGGACTGCCATCCGTTAATCCGACAATCACAGCTTCATACTCGGCTTGTGATTGTTGGATGTCAGAAAGGAAAAGCTCAATGAATGCTCCAGAATAACACCTTGTGGGCTTTCTAACAATATGTCGACGCCACTTCCTTTCGGATTTGATGATCCGTCAACGTGTAGTTCCCACCAATCGTCGGAAATCGTGGGACGCCGGTGTGAGTTCTGTGATGAAATCGGAAAGAGCCTGAGCTTTAATTGCTTGTTGTGGTTTATACGTAATCCCAACTCCAACAGTTCCACTGCCCACGATACCATCCTCCCGGCTAGATTCGACCGATGTAGGACTTGTATGATTGGTTGATTTGTTCGAACAACAATCTGGTGAGACCTGAAAATACTGGCGAAGGCAGCGGGCGACGATTACCAGGGACAATGCAATTTTCTCTACTTTGGGATACCGGAGCTCTGGACCTTGTAGGGCTTTGCTGACGAAGAACACGGGGAGCTGGGTGCCATCAACCTCTCGTATTAAACTGCATATCAATTGCCTCATCCGCCACTGACAAGTATAAAAACAATGTTTCCCCACACAAGGGTCTTTTCAAGACTAGAGGGGATGCCAAGATAGTCTTGATCTGTTGAAAGGATTCCTCACATTCCTCGTCCCAAATAAATGATTTTCCTTCTTGAGAAGGCGAAAAAAAGGGAAGTGCCCGAGATGTTGATCTTGCAATGAACCTGGTCAAGGCGGCGAGCCTTCCTGTTAACTGCTGAACTTCTTTCACCGAGATGGGACTCTTCATCTCCAGCACAAGCCAACATTTATCCGGGTTGGCTTCGACACCCCTTTTCGTGAGCATGAAGCCGAGGAATTTTCCAGCTCGAACACTGAAGTACATTTCTTTGGATTGAGGGGCATGTTATATCGTCTGAGTTGCTTGAAAATTTCGCCGAGGTCATGAACATGGACCGCGTCCGAGGTGCTTTTCGCAATCATGTCATCGACGTAGACCTCGATGGTCTTTCCGATTGATCCCAAAATACTTTATTCATCATCCTTTAATAAGTGGTCCCGGCGTTCTTCAGCACCGAACAACATCATACGACATCATACACATGTGGTGGGGAAATCGACCACCAGAAAACGCACCTTGGTGGTTTTAGAGAGTGGCGGTTGACCAAAGGTGACCAAGAGCTCCACGAAGCCATCCGGCTGAACTTTATCCCCAGTGAAGCCAATCAAATCGGCGCCCTTGTAAGGAAGCAAATCTGACCCCAGGAATATGTAGAAGACGGAAGGTTTTGAGGAACATGACGTCTGCAGAGCTTCCTTGGTCTATGAATACCCTGTGAACCTCGTGATTTGCTATGAATGCAGTGATGAGAAGGGGGTCGTTGTGGCCCGGGATGACTGGGCCGTTAATCATCCTCTGAAAAGGTCAGTGGAGGGAGTCTCCGTCTTTGACCGCCGTGCCCCGACCGTAATGAAGATGATGCCGACATAACCTCCTTTAAGTGCCTCTTCTTCACATTTCCAGACTCTCCTCCCCCGTCAAATCCACCGGCGATGACATAGATGACAGGGTGCTTGGGCAATGCTGGTTCTTCTCTGGGCGGTGACCTCTGTCGCGACGAGGAGGGTTGCTCCCTACGATCTCTCCGGGAGTTCGAAGGCGGAGTGCGATCCACCGTGGGTCTCCTTGAGCTGGACCTCTCACGCCGAGGTGATCTTGTTCTTGATCTACTTCGCTCATGTCGGTTGGACTCATGTCGACTTTCCTCGCGCCTATAGTCATCCTTCCAGGTTTCAGCCTCTGGGCACCGGAATGAACCTCCAGGGTCCTTTTTTAAACCTGTCCAGCTTACCACGCCGGATCAATTCTTCAATCACATCTTTTAAATTGAGGCATTGGTCCGTTTCATGCCCCTAAGACTTGTGGAACCTGCAGTACTTGGATTTATCCGTCATGGGCCCTGGTTTCTGGGGCCTCGATCTGTGCATCCCGGCTTCATACATCTCAACATTTAATATTTCATTCAAAATCTTTCCCCGCGGTGTGTTCAACTGGGTGTAAGAATTGTATCGCCCCAAGCTTCTTTGTCTTCTTTATTCCCTTGCCGGCTACTCTTGTCATTCTTCTGACCTTGAGTTTCTGTGCCTGGCCGGGGTTGGTGTCCTCACCTTGAGGGCAAGCTCCTCGTCCTCGGGGCTTATATATTCTTCAGCTCAGCTCAAGAGCTCCTCCATACTAGATGGTTTTCTTTTGGACAAGTCAATCTAGAATGGAGAGTGTGGAATGAGGCCGTCTTTGGCCAACATGAGCTGTACCCCGGGCTGTGTAGTCCCTGTACCAGTAGGCCTCTCTGGTTAAAGCGGCTGATGTAGTCTCGAAGTGACTCTGAAGCTTCCTGCCCTATTTGCTTCAATGATGCCTCTGTCTTTGGCTGAACTTTACTGGTAGTGAAGCTGGTGATGAACTTCTCCCTCAAGTCGACCCAAGTGTTGATAGACCTCGAAGGAAGCATCTAGAACCACCTTTAGGGCGGTTTTTTTTAGCGAAAGCGGGAATACTCTGCACATGTATTGGACCAGACGCGTTCCTGATTGGACATGGCAGACTCGTAAATATCCAAATGTTCCAGTGGATCCCCCATTCCGTCATAGAGCTCCGGGATTGGGACCTTCTCGAACCTCTTGTCTATTGAAAGAGCATAATCCTCTCCGGAAACGGCATGACAACTTGAATCACTTTGTCATCTGGTATTTGGCGAGATTCACCCAGTGCCGGCGTTGCCCGGTTGCCGCGGACGAGAATTAGAGTGCACAGATTGTACTGATGGTTGTGGAGAATGTGGGTACCGGTCGAGAGGATGGCAGACGCTTGATCACGTTGCAGTGAAACATGATGCTCCGGCTGTGACAACACCCCGGTTGGGCGGCGAGGAGAAGGACGGCGTTCAGAGCCTGCTTCTTCGCGCGCTAGACGGCGGTGAAGGTTCTCCATCTGACGTTCCGTTTCTACTTTCTCAAGCCGACAAGCGTATTCAATGTTATAAACTAGGACCAGTGACTGACTCGGTCAAGGTACTGAGTTAATGAGTCAATGGTCATACCAGTGAGTCACTGGTCGGACCGGTTAAACGGGTAAATATAAAAATCTATAAATTTTATATTGATAATTAAATTGATTAAAATTACTAATTCATATTTATTAATAATTAATTATTTTTAAACTTTTATATAATATTTAAATTAAACAATGTCAAAGAAAAAATGATGAAGAGGATAAACCTTTTTAAAAATTTTTTTATTATGTTTTGAGAAATATAAAATATAAGTATTAAAAATTAGATAGAGGTATTATTACTATTATGATTATAATTTGTAAAAAAACAAAAAAAATTATTGTCGGGTTGAACATTTGTTGCCATCCGAAAGTTACTATACATAAACTAAATCACGCTACATATTACTAAAGTAGTCAAGTGGCGCAGGTAGTTCGCGTTTTGTTGTTTTGATGTAGGTTAGTGGTATCATGTTCGACACTCGGGTATAGAGGTGGAAAACCTGACCTAACTCATAATTCTTAAGCCTGGCCCTCCGAAAAAGTCCGGCCTAGTTTGTAAGCCCGTTTCGAAGCCTGTTTTATAACAAGGCGCCTATAAGCCTATGCAGGCCAGCAGGCCTTTTAAGTAGGCTTTTTATATAATTAATTTAATATATTCTAACTTTTACTATATTATAATTTTTTTAATTATATTTATAGTTATTTATATAATTAATTTAATATATTATATATTATTATATTAAACAGGCCGGCCTGTTAAGCCTAATAGGCTTTTTCATAGGCCTGAAGCCTGGCCTATTTAACTAAACAGGCCTTTTAAGAAGCCTTAGCCTGACCTTTTTAATAAACGAGTCAGGCCAGGCCAGGCCATAAACAGGCCAGGCCGCAGGCCCCTGACAGGCCGACTAGCCTATTCCCACCCCTACTTGGGCAGGTGCATTTTTTCAGATTTTCCTCGCGTCTCGTCAATCAACATCAACTCGCGCGACCTGTCAATCAACGCACATCAACCCAAGTGTGACCGGTTTTCCCGGTTTGAAGCCCGATTCAATGACGTAAGCACCAGTTTGATAGCATTCCCGATCTAATAACTTGACCGGACCGGTCATAGGTCCGGTTTCCGGTCCGACCGGCCGGTCCAGTCCGGTTTTCTTAACAGTGAGCATATTGCTCCAGCATTTCGCCTTGACGGCGGATGAATTCCAATAACTCTCCACGCGATGGCTGATCCTGTGGAGATGACGGCGAGCCGAGGCTCCTAGGTGGTGGTGGAGCGGTGGCGCGAGGACGAACTGTGGCTGGATGCGGGGGAGGAATGCTTGCAGTGGCTGAAACGACTCCTGTCGTTGCGGAAAAGAGAGCTGGTGCGGTGCCAGAGGCCATGAGTGGAGTGGTTCCTTCGCCTCTGGCGGCTGAGAAGAACTGCTTCTTGTTCCCCACCATTGCTAAGATTGGACGAAAGTCTTCCAAGAAGGTTGCAAGAGAGACTCGAGAACTCAAGAGAAAGGCCAGAAAGATCCAAGAACGAGAGTCTTGTCAAAGTTTTCGTTCCCCACAGACGGCGCCAATGATCTTCCTGTAACTTCGAGCTTGATCTTCAACGATGACTCAACAACAGCGAACGGTGGAGCTGGGACGGAGAAGGGTGGAGTACCAGCAAGGACTCCTACGCTCAAGTCAGTGAGTATTCGAGCAGAGTAACAATATCTCAGTGTAAAATGTACCTGACAAATGATGTGAACCGAGATTTTATAATAGAATTTAGGCGGGAAAGTCTGTTAAACAGTTATAACAGACTCCGTAATTCCCGGCGCTACGCGCTCGTTCGAGAGTGGATTCACGCTCCATGAGGAACACCCGTGTGTAAGGGGCTACCGACGTGTGACATCGTAATTGGCATGCCGGTTATACTTAAAAGCTTATCCAAAATGAATATATAATTGCTTTGCATCGGATTGTTCAGCTGGTATGTCTCGAGCCTCGTTATCTCGGATATAATTCTGATCATGTCGGATGTGGCTTTATTGATGGCCAAAGATCATGGAGTATGTCGGATTAGGGGTGCGTGGTAACACCCCAGAACAAGTTCCAAAGATGAAAACATAATTAAAAGAAAGAATGGTTTGGCGTTAATTTAGAGTTATCTTTTAGTTTGTAGAATTGGCTCACGTGTTAATTTGTAAAACGGGAGGGGCAAGTTTCCTGTTAGCTTCCTAGAAGATAAGTAATACATGACATAATAGTGTCAATTAATGTTTCCCCTTTTAATTTGAATAGCTAGATTTAGTACGAGGTGTATCAGCAGTTAATTAGTATAAGCTGAGAAAGACCCTTATTTCAAAGTCGGAGGAATCTTATATTTACTGGTTTATATCAATTTCATAGCACATGAAACACGTTTTGGTGTGAGTATAAATAGAGTGACCGTTTGATCAGACACAAGAAACCACACCTCTCTGTCACAGTGATGAGAAGTGGCACGGGGTCTGAGAGGGTTGGAAGCAGGTTACAGGTAGCCAGAGAAGAAAATCGCGAACCTCAAGCGGACATAAACAAGAATGACTAACTTGCAAAATATTACAATTTTTCTACAATGGGTAACCGGTGGTTCATCTGAGCCGTTTATTATTATAATAATAAATCTAACGGTGAAAACTTACTATGTACCCATACATGACCCATAAGGTATTGCACCCGTAGTCAGAACCATAAAGGTGTCATTTCATTTATAAAAAATAGTTTTTAAAAATAGTTTTCAAAACTAAAAAATAAACTAAATCAACAGGATTTTCCAAAAACATCTAAAAGTAGTTTCAAAATTTTAAATTTTAAAAACTAAAAACAGTCACACCTTTTTAGTATTTTATTTTTCAAAACAAAAAATCATTTTTAAAAATTGTAAACAAACAAGCTCGCTTGGAACTTGACAGGGTAAGTCTAAGGTACAATGGCTTACCAAACCTTTTACGGTACATGGGTCGAAGTACCTGCTGTAGCAGGTTGCTCATAATAACACTAAAATTGAAAATTTGCGAAATAGTCCCTTATTTTTGGGAATGTTTTTTTTTACGTCAAAGCTAGAGAGATGAATTAAGCAAGTAGTGACTGGGGAAAATCCAGAGCTACCTGAAGAGAAATGCAATCAGGTTCTTCTTCCACCCAAATTAGATTAGGATGGTTACATGCAAACTTAGCCAAAATATGAGGTGCATTATTACCAGCTCTAGGGACATGAAGAAAAACAATAGAATGAAATCTACTCTAAATAAAGAACAATCAGAAGCTATCATATCAAAAGTGGAAGTGTCTAACAAATTACTATTAATTGTGGAAATCATCTCTTGACAATCTAATTTTGCCTCTATGTCTTGGAATCCCATTTCTAAGTAACCCTGCTCTCAGACCCAAAGCTTCGGCCAGTCTAGAATCCGGACCGCATGTCAATATCCATGTGGCAGCACCTAGGACAACCCCTTCATAATCACGAACTATTACTCTAGCGCCCCACCTATTGCCATCAATTTTGGCAATATCAGTATAGTGGTCCCGGCATTAAAACCTTAGGGGTAGTAGTCCGTTGGTCAGCTAGATAAGTTAGGATGTGGTCCCGTCACATAAAACACTAATATAAGGATTAAATGTCTTGATTATAAAACACTATGATTTAAGTTAAAAATAAGAGTAAAGAAAACTAGTAATTAAAACCAGAGAGACCTCTTCCCTTTTGGGGAAAAGGCTCTGATACCAGTATTGAAAGCGGAAGAAATATACTTGAAATAACTTACAAGCTTCAGAATTGAGATTGAGAAAGTTGGAGAACCGGAACTATAGAACTCAAAAACTTGAAAACGAAATGCTGAAGATGCATTGCTTAAAGAAAGGATGTAAATACAGGGATTTGTTGTCTGAATTCGCTCTGCCTTCAGGAGGAAAAGATCCTTCCTTATATAGGCAAGAGAGTCTTCTACAAATTACATTGTTGTCCTAGAAAAGTAAAATAATGGAAGGGCAAAACAGGAAAGCCTAAAAAGTAATACAATAATTTAAAGTTACAAATTATTCTGATTCTTTTGCTAGTGCTTACACGTGCCTTTTATTCTTGCCGACATTTTGTCTGCTGCCGACACTTCTGATTGGTTCTTTTAATCAAACATATCTCCATTGCGTAAATATGGATTTGACTGAGACGTGCTCTCATCTGATTCTTCTTGAACCGTAGGATCTGGTATTTGCTTTCACCAACTTTAATCTTTCTTCAACTCTTCCTGTGAAGTAGCGGATGCAAGTTCTGCCATAATTTTTTGCTTTTCTGCTAAAAATATTGCTTCTTTTGCAGCTTCCTTTACTTCTGGGGATTTTGCTTCTTTGTGGAATTTTAACCACTCATTGATTTTTTGTTTACTTAACAGCTCCAGGTTGAACTTCTTCCACCATTTTATTTTAATTTGTCTGCTAGCACCTTTAAATCAGTATTATCATATTTCAAAGCATAAACATAATCCCAACTCAAGATCCATGCAATACCTTGAGTGGCTATGAAAGAGATAAATCTATAACCCTGTACAAATGTTGAATTCTCTTTAAAATATTGATAAACTTCTTCCGCTTGTGGAGGAAAGAAGGATTGGTAATGGTCCATAATCTATAAACCAACTCATAAACCATTTTGGAAACTTAATGATATTCCTCTTTTAAACCAAATAAACCAAGAATGGCCGTCTGGACTTAAATAGAGAACCATTTCTCCAAGCTTCCATATAATCATAATAATTATATTGCTGAGGATTGAAGATTCTTGAAAAGACTTATACTTATACAGAGGTTGATTCCAGTCTGATGGAGCCAAAATCTGTAAAATCTTAATTTTTGAAAACTGAATATTTCCTTTATCATCTTTATTATGAGTAATCTCTATTGAGTCTGTGTCGACAAGGATGAATTCATAAAAGGTTCTAGTTTTAGAAGGGTGATGAGGGAGGTAATGGAAATTTGGAGGGAATAATGAGGAGGCTAATTGCTTTGGAGAGTGATTGTTCCAGGCTTTTCTAGGGGTATTATTTCTAAAACATCATTCTTTTTCAATGTAATGATCATCTTCTTTTTGTTGAGGGATAAAGTCTTTTGGTCCGATAAGAGTATTGTGATAAGACAGAGGAGTAAATTTATTGGAGAGGTTAACTAATGGACTATTGAACACACTGGGAGGTAAAGGAGTATGATTATTGAGGACATGTTGGACGTATGGAGTCTTTTCTAAATCTTGGAGTCATAGTAGGAGTAACTGGTGATGGAAATAATACATTTTTACCTTTAACTGGTGTTGAAGGCGTTGCCTTATTCGTAATAGGAGAGGAGACTTTAGGGGATCCCAGTGGGGGACCGTATTGATCTTTTTCTGTGGGTTTGCTCATTTTGTTCCCTGTAGACAATTCTCTTGTTAAAAAATCAGGTAAAAGTTGTTTTTCCCTTTGATATGTTCAATATCAAAATCAAAACAAGATAGTAAAGATTGCCATCGAGCAAAAATATGTTTTGAAACTAAATTTTTAACATCCTTTTGTATGACACTAGGAGCCGCTTTACAATCAGTTCGTATTAAAAACTTTTTGCTAAATAGATCATCTTGAAATTTTTGAACACATAAAACTATTGAAAGAATCTCTTGTTTAATTGTAGAATACTTTTGCTGTGAAGAATTCCAAACTCCCGAATGATATCTTACCTATCTGTTCTTTTCCTAGACTCTTTTGTTTTAAGATTCCCCCATAACCTATATCTGATGCATCAGTTTCAACTATTAAATATGCATTGGGATCAGGTATACCTAGACATGGGAGTTTCTTAACTATTGACTTTCTTTTTATTATAGTTTGCGTTAGATTCTCATCCCAATTTGGAGGGTTCTTCTTTAATCTATTATACAAAGGGGCACAATAACTCTATATTAGGGATAAAATCTGCAACATAATTGACACCATCCTAAAAATCTTTATAATTGGGTTTTTATCTTTAATTTCATTTGGAAATTTTTCTGCAAATTCTAATGACCTTTGGATTGGGGTTATAGTTTCTTGAATATTTCAAACCTAAAAATCTTATTTTTGTTTGAAATATCTTAATCTTCTTAGCAGATACTACTAATCCATTATCTTTTATAATTTGTATAAATTTGTTTAAGTGTTCTATATGTTGATTTATATTTTTTTGAGAAAATTAATACATCATCTAAATAGACTATTGAAAATTCATGTGGGGATAAAATATATCATTCATTATGTTTTGAAATTCACTGGGAGCATTTTTAAGTCCCTGTGGCATAACATTCCATTCATAATGCCCAAAAGGAACTACAAAAGCAGTTTTGTATTTATCTTCTTCTTTAACAGATATTTGATAATAACCAGACTTCATATCAAATTTTGAAAATATCTTTGCATCTTTTAATCTTTTAATAAGATCATTTTTATTAGGTAGGGGTATCTTATCCACTTTAATACTTTATTAAGAGGTTTATAATTAATTACTATCTTGGTGCTCCTCTCTCTTGCTCAGACGCATTCATTACATAGAATCCTGAACAACTCCAGAGAGACTTTGATTTTCTAATTAATCCTTATCTAGATATTCTTGTATTTCCTTTTTACAATATTCTAAGTAGGTGGCATTCATTTGAATAGGTCTTGCTTTTGTTGGAATATCCTTTTCATTAAATCCTTCTATATAAGGTAATGCTATTTCATATTTCTTTCTATGCCAAAAGCTATGGGATTTGTTTCACAAATTCTTTTTCTATTTTTTCTTGGAAATTTTTTATAATTTTTTGAATATTATCACTATTAATTTGTTCTTCTATTCTTTTGTATTGAATTTCTTTATTTAATAAATTTATCTGTTTAGTCTTTCTTTTTATTAAATTTATTTGGCTAACTGAGGATTCCTTTAATAAATTTAATTCTCTGGACCTTGGAGGTCTAATAAATTCAAAGCATATAGTTTTTCCTAAGGCCGTTGTTTCAATCCTTTTTCAGTTACTGAGAATGGGTATATTAATGTTAAGAATGGGGTCCCTAATATTAAGGGAGAGTTCATGTTTTTAACTAGTACAAAGGAAGTATTATAACAAATTTCTTTTTTACATATTTTAGCATTAGAAAGTTTATATTGAATTTGCATACTAGTGCCATTAGCGCTAGTAACTCCTTCTTTAGTCTTTTCATAATATTTAGTTGGTATTAATCCTTCTTGTATACAATTTACGTCAGCACCCGAATCTATTAGAGCGGTCATTTTAAATATCTCTCCTTTTATAATTAATGTTACATTACAATTCCATTTATGAGTAGTTATTATAGACAATAAATTTAGATAGCTATCACTTGGTCCTTCTTCATCAGTTTTTTCTTCTTTAGTGATTTCTTTCTTAGTTTGTTGTTGTAATATATTTCTTCCTTCTAATTCTAGTAATCTATATTCTAAGGAAATATCATTTTGTTTTAGTTCTTGTATTTCTTGTTTTAATATTCTTATTTCTTCCTGCATATCTTTTATAGTTATTTGATTGTTATTATTTTTAAATCTATCATATATTTCTTTCATATTTACAGCTTTTACTTCTCTTGATCTTTCTTCCTTAATTATTAAATTATTTAATTGTTGTAGGAATTCATCTTTTAGTGGTGAATCGTCTAATTTATCTATTATTGATATTAATGTTGAAGTTTGGTCTTTGTTAACATATTAATAGTTTTACAATTACTACAAGTACATAGTTCAGGTCCTAAGCAATTTTCATTGTTATCTGAACTTTCTTCTATTTCTGAGGAAGATTCTGAAGTAATTTCTAAATGATATATTGATTTTTCACTATCAGATCCTTCTTCTACTTCTGAGAAATTTTCTGATTCTGAGTTAAGTAAAATATTCATGAGACCTTGTTTTAACTCTTCATCTATTTTTAATTCATTAATTTTTGTTCAACTCTACATTTATTTGCGTAATGTCCTATTCTTCCACATTTCCAACAGGTATTATTTTTCTTATAAGTCTTTTTGTTACTTGCTTGCTTTTTAGCTTTATGATTCTTTTGATTTTTATAATAGTCTTGTTTGGTAGATTTTTTATAATTTTGCCTATAATTCTTTCTTTTATGAGAGGTTTGATTATAACCTTTATTTTTTTCTTTTTAGCTGAGCACTAGGGGCTTTAATAACTTCTACACCATATTGTTGGCAAAAAGTTCCTAATTCTCTTTTATTAGTCATATTTTCTTTTCTCATTTTATTTTGTAATTTAAAATCTGTACAAACTTGTATTCCGGTTTCTACTATAATATTATGAATTTGACCATATGTTAGCATATTATACATAACAGGCTTACCAAAATGTTTTTCTAAATTTAGTTTTTACCTTCTCTGAAAATAATTTAGGGAGTCCAGCTATAAATCTTTCTTTCCAAAATCCTGCAAATCCATCTTCTCTCATAGTTATTTTAGATAAAAATGTATCTTTATACCACCTATAATCTGACATTGTTGGACAATATAAATTAGCTAATTGGCTGGCAGCCCTTTCTTTAAATATATTTGGATCTCCTACAAAGTTTTGAATTATTGAATATATTAGCGTAGCGACTACATCTTCTTCATTGTTTTCTGTTTTTATACTATTTAATATTGCATTTCTATCTTCATCATTACACAAATTATCCCACCATCCTTTTAACTGTCCAGTAAATCCATGAATTATTGCTAAAGCCGCCCTCTTGTCTGTACTACCTTTAGATTATAGGCTGTTGCTGCCATAGACATTTGGCAGGTTAGATCCAATATCGCTTGTTCACTTAACCGTCTAGATTCCATTCACATATATCCCCCCAGAAAAAGAGTTTTGGACAAACTCTCCTCTTTCTTCAAATTGGACATCAGCTGGGGAAGGCCTTGGATAATAGTTTCTTAATTTGGGAAAATTTCTTAATTTATTAACAGATAATTCTGGGTCTTTATCTATTGTATTTATTGTAAATTTTCTAGATTTAATTTTCTAATCTTTCTCTTATTTCTTCTACTTTAATATCAGTTTTACTTTCAAATTTTATGGCTTCTAATTCCTTTTGAGGAACATTAAATAATTTATAAATAGGCTTAACAGGAGACTTCACTATTGAACTAGTACTAGGGACATCTTTATTTTGTAGTGTTTCTATCCTAGTTAAGTGTTTAGATACTACTTCTAGCATAAGATTTGAGTAATTCAATTGAGAATGTAATTTCTTAATATCCCTTTTTTCTACAGGCTTCTCTTCATTACTAATGTCTTTATAAGGACTGGCTTCAATTTCTAAATCTTTTGTTACTTGTAAATTTATCCCTTGATTAGGAGGGTATTCTGATTCAATTACTTGATTAGTTATAGTTTTCCAAGTATTGGTGGTTTTATTTAAAGGATACAAATTTTTTAATTCATTTTCTAACGTTTCTCCACTATAATTTTTAAACCAATCAAAGAAATAAATATTTATTTTATTTTCTTCCATATAATTATAATATTTTTTCTCTAAATAATGTTACTTGTTCTTTATTGTATGTTGAAAATACCAATTTCTTAAGTCTTTATTATATTCAGCATTAAAATCCTCTCTAATCCAATTTTTATCTATCTCAAAAGGTAATTCTCTAGATAATACATTTAATATTTGGGATGCAGTAGGTGAGTATTGGGGGTGATTCAGATTTGGTCGTCTCTTGATATAGTGGTTTTGATATCTTGGGAATGGAGTTATCTAATCCCCTTAAATCTATATTAATAGTAGATCCATCTACTGAATGCCTAGAGGAGGTGGGTTTTAATGTTTGAGGTTCACGAATTTTTAAAGATGTTGACCTATTCATTCTTAGTCTAATATTAGAACCTTCTTGAATTATTTCTCTAATTTGAGTATTATAAATATTGGGTTCAGAGACCACGTCTTCTAAAATCCATTCTTCTGGAATTTTATTCATTATTTCTTTATGACTTAGCTTTTTAGGAATTTGTACTGATGATTTTCTTAAGTTAGCTTCTACTAATATTGTTTCATCTTTTGGGGAAGACCTTAAAGCTTTATAATTATAATCTATTTTTGTTATTTTATAATAAATTCTGTAAATTATTTGTATAAGTCCTAATGCCTCGTCTATTATTTCTTCAGGAATTTTAACATATAATTTAATAGCATTACTTGTCTTATCATTTCTTATATCCATCGAAAAATTAGGATAACAATTAAGAAGGCAGGACCATCATGTAAATTACTTTCTAATATAGCTATCACTGAATCATTAAAGTTTTTAAGTCTTATATCTCTTAATATCATTAAGATGGGACTATTAATTCCTAATCTGTAGTTGGGCTTTGCTGCTACTTGTATTAATCCTAGATGAAGAAATTATATCCTTGTCTTATATGTTCATTTAATATTGATTGTTCTAGAATATTAATAACTTTATTATTTCTTGTTCCTGGATAACTATATTCTAATACATGAATTTCATCTTGAGAAGTAGACCACATGCTATGTTGCTTATAAACTTCACATTTTTTAACTATAGGTATTGACCAATTATGTAATGAGTTTTCTATTTCAGCTATTTGTAATTCTTTATCTTTATTATTGTTTTGAAAGGAAGATTCAGCTTGAGGGGTCCTAATTACTATTTCTTTATTCTTATTTTTTATCCTCAAACCACTCAATGTTCTTAATTATCCAGCCATTTTATCCTTTCTTAGTGTTTTATGTGACGGGACCACATCCTAACTTATCTAGCTGACCAACGGACTTACTACCCCTAAGGTTTTAATGCCGGGACCACTAGATCTAGATGCTGACCAACGCCTAAACACCTCTCAGTGCTACACTCAACACTAATATAAGGATTAAATGTCTTGATTATAAAACACTATGATTTAAGTTAAAAAATAAAGAGTAAAGAAAACTAGTAATTAAACCAGACCTATTGCCATCAATTTTGGCAATATCAGTATTGAGCTTGTAGAAACCATCAGGGGGTCTCCATTTGATATCCCGAGGGGGGGGGGGGGGGGATGTAGGCAATGATACATCTCGTGAGATCTCATGAGCACACAGAAAATGATGGAAGGAGTTTTTTGCATACATTATAGCTAAAGGGAGACTGATTGTTGATGTTAGAAGGCAGTGTTACAGGGGATAAATTCCAGAATTCTTTTACCACGGGCAGTGAAGGAAAGCATGGTCCACCGATTCTTCCTGTCCTAAGCATCGCGGACAAAAGGAATCAATCTGCATACCACGTCTAAGAAGCTGAGCACGGACAGGAACACACCTTTTCTTTAATCTCCATAAAAGATGTTTGTGCTTCGGAACAGTGTGCAATTGCCACAATTTCCTCCACAACAATTGGTCCTCAGCAGAAACTCCATTGTAAAAAGCCACATCTCCATTCAGATGGTTGTGCACAAAATGATAACCCAAACGCACAGAGCCCATTCTTCGTCCCTTTCCAACACAAAGAGTCAGTCCGGATTGATCTTGGCAGGGGAATAGCTAAAATTTGCTCCACCTCAAATTGCTATGAACATGTCATTAATTAAATCTGCCTTCCAGGTTTTGGATTCTTGGTCTATTAATGAACTGACTTTGAGGTCTGCTGCATAACCCATATTTGGAGACCATATATGATGATCAGGTTGGTGAGGTAACTAGCCATCCTTCCAAACATTAATATTTTCTCCGGTGTCGGCCAATGGTCCAACATGACCCACTATTAATAACCCTAGGGTAGTAGATTTGGGATTTTGTACTGGTTAATTGGTTGACTGTATTCTTGAGCATTCATGGGCCTTTGGCCATCATTGAACATGTGTTAAGGGTTCTTGGACCATCGCAGAGCCTTCAGGCTATCATAGAGCTTTCGGGCTATCACAGGGTCTCCGGACCATCACAGGCCTCCGGGTAAGTAATTTGTAATAATAACGGGTAACCACATCAAACTCATGGCCAAGAGGGAGATGAGGTCTCCAACCTAAAGTGAATCATGCATGAATATTCACTGTTAATAAGCTTTAATCATAGGTGGCATTGGACGACGATCCTTGGTCACATGGCCGAACGCTTAATCACAGCCACAGTTAGTGAAAGACCCCGGGTGGTCGGGTTACAACCCCTCACAGTCATGTTTTTCTTGCCTTCGTGTATTTATGTTTATATTGGTATTCCGGATGAAATTGTGAATTGTTGAGGTGTGTTGCATATCATTTGCCTGAATTCCCACACTGCATGCTTTTTCACACTTACTGGGACATTAGTCTCACCCCACGATGTGGGATTTATATTCAGATGTGCAGGATAAACGCCTAGCTGCTTGATGGAGATTTTAATTTGGGAGCTTGAAGTGGGGCCTTTAGTCCCTAACTTTTCCTTTTTGGATTCTAGATCATTTTGTATAGGCATTGACTATTATTGTTTTAATGGGATATGGATATACATGTGGGGCCCTCAGGGATGATTGATATTTTGAGGACGTATGTATTTCTATATCCTGTTATGCCTACGATTGGATGTATGATTATGAGCCTATATGGCAAACTTGAATGTAATATATTTATGATTGATTTCCGCTTAAGTAAGCGTTGGAATTACCTAAGCAATGTGTGGTTTGTATGTCGATATCATTAATGCGCGAAATAATTTCACGAATTCGGGATTAGTGCTCCCAATAAGCATTATTTCCGAATTTAGAAATTAGAACGTTACAGGAAAACTATATAATGAACTAAAATGGTGTATTTTTAATTTTTAGGGACCAAAACCTCCAATTTTGAATTGTAGGGACCTAAAGGCAAATTAAATTTGATTATATTTTAGGAACTAAAAACATATTTAACCCTTGATTTAATTTCAATTTGGATATGTCACATAAATTTCAATATAAATATTGTTTGAACTTCCAATTTAGTTAGTAATATATAAATTTAATTATATCAAGATTTTTAATGATATTTTAAAAAATTTATTGAATTGGAGGGATTTGATTGATATGCCTCAAACAATATATTGTATACCAATAACGGTTGGTTCAAGTGGTACATGTTTGATTCTTCTTAAGCAAGGTCTTGGGTTTGGGTCTTGTGGATGAAAAAATCCACACTGGGAGAGTCAGCCCCACCTTGATGTGGGCGTTCCGACTTGAGCAGAATTGATTCCTGTGAAGGATACCTGTAGTTTACATAAAATATATACAAAATAATTGGTATAAATTTTAAATTTAAACCTGTATTTATTTTTTAAAAAAAATCTTATAAAAATCATATGGGAAAGTTTGAACTATAAAATATTGAGAATAACACAATTTTTAATTATTTTATCAATTTCCTTTCTAGATTGTGAATTGCAGAGCAAAAAACTATGCAATAAAAACAAATATGAAAATAAGTATTGAAATATTTCCTATATTATTGAAGAAGTTACGTATTGGATTTCAAAAATATAATATTTTAAAATTTTTTAACTACACATACTATATATTAAGAATATATTTTATTTTTTAGATTATCATTTAATATCAAAATATTTATTGAATACTAAATTCTTAAACTTTAAAAATGATTTAAGTAAAATTTTCATACAAACAAAACAATGAAGTTATAAATGGGCTAAACAAGCCAAACTCAAACTTTGTTTTTCTTTAATCCCAAGGGGTTGGTCGAGTAGAGCAAGACAGAGTCTCGTATCTGACACGTCACAGGTTTGAACCCCCACTCGTCTCCTTTTTCTGAGAAGTAAATGTAAGTACCTCTGTAGGTGCTCTTTGAACCCGAAGGCCTTGTCTTAGATTGAGGCACCATCCCCACCCTAAATTTCTTGTCACAAAAAAAAACTTTCTTTTTCTTTAACAAGGCAAATTCAAACATATTTAAATAAATGAGCCAAATTTGAGCTGCACATTTTTCTCATAAGTGAGTTTCACCAGTTTATAGCACTAGTTATGATGTTACATAAATTTTTTCACACATAAATATAATTAATTAAAAAACTTTATAGTACTTTAATTAGTTCTTTGTGCCAGTTTAATAAATAACCCCTCATATGCAATTTATTGAATAAGTGCATCACCTATATTATTAGTGAACGATGAGAACTATGATCTTCTTTCCAAGGCATGATTTCTTGAAAAACAATAAAAAATAATTAGCAATATTTACTTATAAAAAACGAAATATTCATTTAAGCCAATACTTTCTATTTTCTAGTTCTAAAAATTAAATATTCTTTGTTTTTCCGATGTTTCTTCTGTCAGTTCTGTGTTTGTATTTGAAATCGAAATTATGTATTAGATGGCCTTACATACATAAGGACGACTTTTGAGCAAATTATATAACTTTTGATTACTGGCTCATAATCACCATTCATTACTTTTATATTGTTAGATTGGTAAACCTATTGTATCGTACATGGTATGACTACCCATTGTACAATAGCCGTTGCCGAACTTGACATCCCAAACTCATTGTGAAGAATAAAGAGCGTGTATAAAAGAGAATAAGAAAAATCAAATAAGAGCGAGTTCTTTACCCCAAGTATATATATATATACAAAATTGGTCTATAAAAACAAAGTTTCATTTACATTTGATTAAACTGGTGAGAAATGCTAGAATATGTGAATGGAAATCCTGAAATGATCTTTTGGCCTATAAAGATAACATTCAGGAACGTTACATTGATAATTTTCCCAACTATGAACACATAATTAGGCAACAGATTTCTAAATTTGTTACAAAGACAGAGAAATAAGTACTTCCAATGAACAGAAGCTACTTGGATTTCTTAGAGTTCTTAGACTTCTTTACATGTTTAGAGGTTAGAAACTGAGCATCATCCTTAATGAAACTCCACCATAGGAAGGTCAAAGGAACAGTCATGGCATGCCAAAGAGCATGTGCATCTAAAAGTCCTTGATATGGAGGGAATCATATATTTCTAGGAGCATTGCAAGACCACCAGCAAGAACAACAAACCAGACCTTCCAACATGAGGGATGGTGACTAACACTAGCCCAAACTGCCCAAATAGTAAGTTGTGCTACAGCCATCACTACACAAACTATCATATTCCATCCTGTCAAGTTAGAATAAGAATGTCATTATAAAATCAAATATAAATGGTAAGAATAAGATAAGTCATGAAGAAATAGTAAAGAAAAAAAACACATTAAAATTACATCTCTCTCACATAACATACAAATTGACACATTAAGATTCAAAAGGAAATATAGCTTCCCCAATTCAAAGTTCAAACCAAACCCCATCTATCCACTTCTCAATAGCAAGTCTCATTATGGCCAGAAAATATTCAATTAAACACACTAAAGGAAGGGGTTGGAAGAAATTCTACAAGTAAAGAATCTTGTCAATTGCAATGGAAGCAGAAGCCACAGAAGTGAAGCAAACAGTTCAAAGGGAACTTTTATCAGAGAGGGAAGTAAAGAAAACAAGGGCTCTTCATGTAATTCTTGGCCTAAAAAGTATAAAAATACTTGTCACATGACATACCATAGTCAAGGTTATAGATGTTGAGGTACAATACATGGGTGGTCACAAAAGATATCAAGGGAGCAAAAATCATGACTCTGGTAGCCTCATTCCTTATATTGCAGCTTCTTAATATGGCTAAAATGAGGGAGTATCCAAGGAGAGCCACTGCAGATGAGTAGTCTAGCTTCTCTGTTAACTCAAAATCTCTGCATTGGAAAAATTCAAGAAACATATTACTATGGAGAATAAGACAAGTTGTTTCTTTTCCTTCTAGGGTGGAACTATAGGGGAGAGACATTGTTTAAAGAACAAAAGGAGTATAATCATAAGTTAGACAATGTGACAACACCTATGGAAGAACAAAGAAGTTTCACTTTTTTTCAACTAACAACATTATACAATATGATTGGACCTTATCTAAAATCAATATAAAATACTGAAAATATCAGCACAATGAACCACTTACCGACTATGGAAAATAGCACTCCAAAACCATGAATTGAGTGATAAGAATCCATAGACATGCCACAAACGAGAAAATTCATAACACACCTTCTTGCCTACTTTCAGAGGAAGTTTCTTGTACAGAAGATTGAAAAAGGAAACCCAACCATGATAATGAATTACAAGATTGAGGGCAGAGAAAGCCACAGAAGCTGGCTCCTGAATAAATGGATGACATGTTAAAAAACACTTTGATGTCATTGGACACCAATTCAGAAATAAATGAGCATAAAGTGTATGTCTTCTTTAGTAACAAACCTGTATCCATAGATACGCTTGAAGGGCCATTTACCATGATATTTCACTCGACTTTCATTAAGTAACTCTCTTTCTTCTCTCTATCAATCATGCAGTAGTATCTACAGTCACTTGGCAATCCAACTTTTTCCATTGTACATAAAGTGCTTCTAGCTTGTCCCATGGATGATCAATGGGGACCTTGTCTGAAGAAAATTTACAATTTTGAAAGCATCTTTTCCCAACACATCCAGTTTCATTACATTGTCTTACACAACTCCTGATACAAATCAAAACAAGAATAAGAAGCAAATGCATTGCTCATGATTTTTTCTACATAAATTCAAAATGCGTTTTAAATTAGAATTGACATTTGACATTTGACATTTGA
Source organism: Sesbania bispinosa (assembly GCA_026901365.1). NCBI lineage: Eukaryota > Viridiplantae > Streptophyta > Magnoliopsida > Fabales > Fabaceae > Sesbania > Sesbania bispinosa. The sequence goes on from QLOH01000052.1 coordinate 1,488,628, forward strand.
CATAGACAACTTTCAAAGGAAGAGTAGAGAAAAATTGGAGCTAAGTACCTATAACGTGGATCAGCATCACCAGCACTTGCATTTAATACCACAGCAGACGATGAAAGCACCAAAAAGAAAGCAATAGCATAACGATCTAACATCTGATTTGAAACTCAAAGGTTACAACTAGATCAACAAAAAAATGCAAATCCTGCCAAAGTAGTACAAGTACATTTTCTGATCAAGAACCATGCTATAAAAGCACAATAAAAAACCATGATGTTTAAATAATTTGCTTTCATGTTAGAACAATAACTAATTCCCCTCATGCCAGCCCTCAAGAAAAATAGAAGTAAAAACATTGTTCACCAATAATGATATAGAGATATATGCTTCAATCATGAAAAGAAAACTAAATTCTTATTCTTATCATGGATGGTAATGGAAGAATAACCCACAAGTCCATACATTTAATTTGGCCATACAATAGAGTGGTATTGCTTATAAAGTAACATGTTGTGTTTGAAATAGCTTCAATTTCTCCCCCAAAATCCAACTATTAATACCAACATTTCTTATTGTTCTCTTAAAATAAATAAATAAAAAAAATTCAATAAATGGAAATTTTGAATGCCTTGATAAAGCAACTAATTGGCAATGATTGTATCCAACATTACACATAATTCTCATAAACAATCGAAAAGAGAATTCAGATACTATAGTAATTCAATATCCCAATTGAGCTATCCTTTTAGCAACATGGATTTCCCATTTTCTATGTAAAAATATTATTTTTTGTTTCTTTTTCCTCCAAATTTAATTTGAAAAAAAAAATCAGATGGAAGAAGGGAGAGAGAAACGAAAAAAAATGCAGGGAGAGAGAAAGATAGGGAGGAAAGCATTTTACCTTTGTGGAGTTGAGAATTGGATGCAGAGGAGAAAGGTTCCATTTTAACATGAACCAATTAAGTTATGTGAATTGTGAAATGATATGAGCCATCCATGATGTTCAAAAACAAAACAATGATGGTTAAACTCCATCAAATATATGTCACCGTTTTTCTTTTTCTTCTTCCACAAATGTTTGTAGTGAAATTTCTCCTTCTCCTTTTCTTGTTCCACAAATGCTTTCCTCTTACAGCCATAGATGTCTTCTTCCAATATAAGGGTAATTCTATAAAAGAACTTTATACAATTTTTTTAACTTCAACAACTTAATATGGTGAATAAGAACTTTGGTGCATTATTAATTATTATTGTTATTATCATCATTATTATTATCTTGAACTTTTAATTAGTTTTGTTTATAAACATTTGTATTCACGTAATAAGTACATTTTATTAATTATTTTGACTTATAATATTTTTTTTTTCAAATTAATATAATAAAATTCATGTTTAATTCACAACGGGAAGAGCAACCCACTTATAGTGATGATGAATTCTCTAAACATGCAATTATGATATATAGACACATTAATAATATTAACATTCATTTGACACTCCTTATTTTTTCATCTCTCCTTTCGTGTCATATCATATCACCCATCACATTTATCATTTTTCTTTCTTTCTTTTCTATTTCCGTATGGATGTATAGACCACTAAAGTACATGGACCATTTTCTTTCTCTAAAGTACATACTCGATCTTATTTTTGAGATGAACAAGTTTTAATAAAATGAAAAAAAAAACATTTTTATGAAATTTAATGATTTTTTATACTGTAGCATGTGTACTTTCTTATTTTTATGAGAATAATATATCTCACAATAAGAAGCTATAATATATAAATTGTTTAACAATTAACATTTTAACATCTATGAATTTGAATATCACACTTTAACATATCAATCTCATCGTTTTCTTATCCATCCTAAGTGAAAAGAATAACTTCTAAATTTGGTTTATATCTTAAACTTCAAGAATGTCAATACCTTCAAATGATCTCGTTCATCTCCACCAAATCCCACATTTTACTCCATTCCTTATCATAATTAACTCTTACTCTATTTTGAAAGATCAAATATTTATATGTATAAAAGTTAAATTTTTATCTTCCAAATTAAAAAGTGAAAACCTATGTTTTTTATTTTTTTGCTAAATGACAATCTTTTTTTATATAATAAGAACATAAATGTACTCAATTCATATTGAATTAGTACCCCGCCTATATTTAATGAACACCCAACTTTTTATCAAACAAATAATTTTGGTATATACCAATGTATACCCGATGTGTATGGACATGACACCTATATGGAGTACTCATACTTCATATCACCTACTATTGTGACTCTTGAAGCTCTAAGAAAAGTTTAACTAGTAAGATTGACCAATGAAATACTCAATTGATATGTCACTATTTTTTTCAACACGTCACTATTTTTTTCAACACGTGTGTGTTTGGTTTTGCGTTGAAATTGACCAATCTCAAATTTGGATTCTCTAACGCAATTATTTCTAACGTTGGAAACATGAATTTATCACGTTTCAACGCTAAACCAAACATGTTCTTAGTTAACTAAAATAGTGAAACATCAATCCATGGCACTATGAAGACTAGTCTCCCAGACTCCTTAACTAGCCCTTTGCACCTTTCTTGGCTCCCACAATCCTACTAGTCTAGGTTTTGAAAATGTTGATGATACTTTATGGGTCATTGTGGCCCAATATTTTACAACTTTTTTTTTTGTAAGACTCCAGGTATTATTTACGGGAAGTAAACCTGCTCGAGTTGAGTAGGATTTTTATAGGCGACAAAACTATCTCTCTGAGTATTTAATGTAGTTGTATACTTAAGCTCAAATCCGAGATCACTAGTTAAACTGGAACAACCCTTATTAGTTAATTTATGCCCGCTCAATGGTTAATATTTTACAACTTTTGATAAAATACTAAAGATTCAATTTTATTTTCATAAATTTATTAACACAGCTGTTACAAAACAATCTGAAAGGAAAAGAGACAAAATATGCTTCCTTCCATTGTTTGCTTCATATATGACATTGAGAGAAAAGAAAGAATCTGGTGGGAGACTGGGAGCCATGAAGGAAAAGCTTCCTCTCAAAATTGGGAAGAAAAATGCTACAATTATTTGTTTAAGTCAAATTTAATATAAATATCCATATAAAAATAAAGAAGTGCATCAAAAGGAGCATTAGAGAGAAAATACAGACCAATAAACAGTGGTCACACTCACACCTATCAAAAGTCATATGTAATTAGAAAAATATCTCACTTTTCCTTTCTTTCCTTTCATTTTCTTTTAAACTAAACAACTACAATAATAATCTCACTTTCTTCTCTTTTTCTTTCATTTCTCTTTCTTTCCTTCCACTTTCTTTCCTCGTACATTCTTTCTCAATCTAACAAAAATGTAAGAATAAACAAGTCATCCAACACATGCGACAATAATTTATTTGAATATTTGTAAAAAATAATAAGTTGAGTGACAGGGCAATCTCTTGAAAGATGGATATGGCTTCATTTTGCTCTGGCTCTGGAGATCGAAATCTTGTATAAGAATTCCTCTGTGAGAAAGCATACTTGAATAATTATCTCTTCTTTTCTGTTCAACAAACCTTGCCAAAAAAGTTAGCTGTGATTCATTATCTAACTCCCTTGAAGCATCCAATATGAGTGTCTTGGATGAAAAATGAGTGATTTGGATGGTACAAGTGATTTGGAAAGAAACTAATTTAGGGTGTGTTACAACGTGATGTTGTGAAGGGTATAATATTGATCCATTAGATGAGTTGGAGAAAAAATCAAATATAAACATTATTCGTAAATAGTCTTGTTTAAATGAACAAAATATTCTTTTGTTGAAAGTGATAAAGAAACTTGTAATTTGACCTTCGCTCAGTTTGTTTTAATTATAAAATTTATGTCATGTCTATTATGTTATTTCTTCCAATATTTTGCAAAATTGACAATTCTTATGGTAGTAGACAGTTTGAACCTCCATTTTCTATCAGCATGTTTTGCATCTGAACAAGTTTCAACAAAAGGACAAGAATCAAGCTATATATCTTCTACCAGTTTCCAAAGTGCTTCTATTTTATAAGTGACCATTATCCTGGTATAACGGGGACTGTATCATTAATATTAAATTTCATATTCCCTTCGTTATTTGCAATAATTTGTAACAGCTTGTGCTAAAATGTCATTTTTTTTATTTGTTTCTTCTGTATTTTATCTTATTTTTTATTGGCCGAAAAGAGGGAGAATTATCAAGTAATAATGCACACTTGCAACACTTTAAAATTTTGGTAGATTTTTATCAACGACCGTGTGTATTTGGTTTAGCGTTGAAACTAGCCAAACTTAAGTTTGGATTACCCAACACAACTATTTCTAATGTTAAAAACGTGAGTGTACCACGTTTCAATGGTAAACCAAACATGCTATTATAGAACTGTACCCTGCAGCCTAGTCCTGCTACTTCACCAACTGCCCCTGACATAGAAGTGGTAAATACATTGGCAGATTGAAAAATCCCCACTATATTATCTCATTTATGTTGGCTGCAACAGTTATAACTTACATTCTCAACTTAGCAAAGTCAAACAATAAATTCCAACCCCAGAAGTATAAAATGTACTGTGATTCTGGTTGCAATCATCTTACGAAATTGTCATAACATAACAATTTAATACAACACAGATATCTAATTCTCAACCCCATTGGTCTCATGATAGCTCAACTATCCTTGGACGCTTTCTGGAATGACGATTTCCCTTTTGTTTTTCATGAAAATGATCTTTACCAGAAATAGAATTTCGAACAGGAGACAAAGGCTTTTTGCCACCATCACATTCATCATCATTACTTTCAATATCATCATCGCCAGCGTCACCATTAGCACTACTTTCTTCTGAATCATTTTCACTAACATCACCAGCCAATGAAATCACAGGCTGACAACTGGAAATGGCTAATTCAGCAGCAGCCACTGCCTCAGGTGTATGAAGATCAGCGACACCAAGCATCAAATCCTGCATGAAAATGAAACAAAAAGTAAATAATTTAATCTATTATTAGTCACTGATAAAAATATACAGGTAGGTAGAAGGGATTGTTGATATAGAAAGAGAGATACAACATTGCCTGACCATTTCTATAACTTCGGATTCATTTCCAGTTAGCTCTTCGATATCATAATTCTCAGGATGGTCCTACATTTTTTTTGAACTAAAGCTATAAGAAAATAGATGAGAAAAGGTGTAAAGGAAGAAAACGGTTTCAAAGTAGTAAAATTATGGCTTTGATTAGGAATTGTTTTAACCTTTGCATCAAGTTCCAACCGTTTATTTGCTTCTGACATCACTCCTAGGAAGTTTTTAACCTTCCCTAAAACTGCATCAATAAACAAAATTTTATAAACCATTGTACTTCATTTTTTAAACTTCATCTTCACAGGGTTCTGCAATATTTAAACTACTTTATCGCTTATAGCTATAATATAACTAGGTAGTCTGGTAGTGTAATATACCTCAATTCAACAGTGAAAATCTAAGGGAAAAGGCAACATAATCTGTTTCTGTCTGTTAAACTTTTCTTGAAATAGCTGTACATGCATGGGAACCGGCAGAGAAAACCACATACATAAATAGTTGTAAAATAGTAACAAAAATACATGGGAACAGGCAGAGAAAACCCAACCAAGATCATCATCATGCACAGACAAAGAAAATAGAGATTTTGTAGTCAAGGATTTGAGTTTGTATTGGATCACCAATATGATGTAAGATCCTGAATTTTGATTTCCCTGCTTAAGCTTTTTCACTAGCATGAATAGCCTCTAACATACAACCTATCTGTTGGCATGCAAGACAAGATGCAGAAAAGCACTTCAGTACCACATGAATGAAACCAAGACTCCAAGAGTAAGGTAAGTTGAAGACCGTATAGAACTCAAAGAGACCCTTTTTGGCAACTCCAGTGGCAGAGTAGAACGGTTCAGATTGAGATCCTAGGCAGCAGTGGCTAATACTATGACCTAACATTGGTCCCTTGCACTAGAAGAGGCATAATTGGATGGCAAGTTGCATCATGGACATGGGTACAGGTATTGATATAGGGTATAACAAAATTTCTGAAAAGTAGAGTACATGTACAACATGATAGATCATATAGAAATATAAAGATAATAAAATATAAACAACAAAGTAATTTAATCAGAAGATAAATACAATTTTTATACTGTTCTAACTCAAGTAAGCAGAAAGATCCAAGACACGTGCTTTGAAGGGATCAAAGTTGTAGTTTGTTTGATTTAGTAACAAACCAAACAACCTGGCAACAAAATTTGATGTTTTCCATAGGCTAACTTCACTAACTTGAACGTGGAGTGATGAGTGAGTATTGGGTGTGTACCTTGTATATCCAGTAAGTATCATCATAGGAACAGTAACTATTTAGGAATACCCATGCATCATAGGTTTCATATCCTAAGCATCACTAACACTTGAAAAGGCATATCATAGCTCAATAATGAGATTTGAGTCATAAAGGTGAACATTAACCTAAGAAGCAATCCAGACTCCAGAGTAGTCATCATCCAGAAAATGTGAACTTCTTGGCAATTAATTCCCTCATACATTGCATGTCAAAGTTGTTAATTAAGAAATCATTTCAAACGATAAACACCGATAGTTACATCACAAATGTCAAAGTTTTTGTTAACTATAAAATCATTTCAAACAATTCTAAACGCTGAAACCCCCCACCCCAAAAAAATATGAATTAGACATCAGAACTGAAGTACTGAACATGAATAAGTAAATACAACAACAATATTAACAGTTAAGCATTTTAATTTTTTTTATCAAAATAGAACTGGATTATTAGCACATGTCCTACATCTCTAATTAGGAAAATCCAGTATTGGTAAGCCATAGAAACAGGTAAAGATAAAAACTTGGGATGAAATTGGAACTCTACGTTGGCTTGAGGGAACTGGGGCAGTCATGGGTGTGCCAGCAGGGGGAAGTCTCTTAGTTTGGGTGTTTGATTCTCTTTTATTATCACAAACAAGAAGAGTGGATTCTGCACAGACAAAAGCAACTTTATGATTAGAGAGCCAAAAAAAAGAAAAAAAGGAAAGAAAACATATTCTGATGGAAAAAGATAGAGACCTAAGGATGAAAGAGGCATGCCCTTGCGCTCCAACTGAAGAAGTTCTTTGCTCCTCTCTGCCATATCTCGCTCTCAGTTATCTACACCACTGTGCTTCTTAGAGCCTGTGATGGTCAAAATCACAATTCACAAAGAGTGTTTAAGGAAGGGAATGCAAATGTCGCACTAGGAACTAGCAAAGAAGTACGCATGTTTAGGGAAAAAGAGTTCATAAAACAAAAATAGAAGATCTGCCATAAAAATGTGGTTTTCATGGATGTTTGGGATAAATTTTTATTTGGATTGTGATGGATGGATCAAAACCAACCTATTAATTCATTTATAATCGGTTAAAAATATATTAAAAAATCAAATCCATTTATGACCCATTTAATAAAAACCATCTAACAAATCCATCAATAAATTTTTATGGATTGTGATGGATGGATCAAACCAACCTATTAATTCATTTATAATAGGTTAAAAATATATTAAAAAAAATCAAATCCATTTATAACCCATTTAATAAAAACCATCTAACAAGTCCATCAATAAATTTTTATGGATGAATATCCAATTCATCCATAAAATTATTTTTCTTTATAATATTTTACATCTTTTTAAAAATATTCTCTCTCTACATTTTTTTCTCTCACTAAATTCTTTTCTTTCTCTACAATTTTCTCTCTAAAAATTTCACTCTCTAAAACCCCCTCTCTATAAAAAAACTCACTAATTTTTCTCTCTCAAAATTCTCTCTTTCACACTAAAATTTCTTGTAGTCTTGTACCATGACAAATAATTTCTTCCCCAATCAAAGATACCATCCACCACGTCAAGCCTTAAACTAAATTTGGTCCATTGTCTAATTTCAAATCATTTGATGAATGCATTGCATATGAATGTTATCACTTACCAATTCAATATTTTCCAAAACAATCAATAAATTATGCTCTTTAATGCTTACAAATTCAAAGCCATCTGATCAAAATTGCTTTCATTAACCGACACCTTAAAACTATATATAAATACTTGCACTTCAAAATATACAACACGCATTAATATCTCTGTCTCAGAACAGAGATTGAACTAATTACTTGTTGCTGAATTACCAGATACCAATTCCTTTTCTAGTTAAATTAGATCTGCAAGTTCATGTTTATAGAAGAGATTGGTGGTTAAAGCTGACAACTGATCCTCTAACACCATTATAACCATCTGTTAACAAAAAGAAAAATCTCTTCTGATTATGAAAGATGAATTTCTAATGGATACAAAACTATGAATCATCTAACCAAATTTAAATAACAAAAAGTCATGATGACAAAATATAAAGAAAACTACTATAATCACAGAAAAATGACACTACTATGATTACTTCAAATCAATCTATCCAGGGTGTTGAGACCCTTGTTTCTGCAGCAGGAACTTTTGAAGCAGTGGTATTCTTCAACTTTGGAAATTCGCAACACAAATACTTTGCTATATGGAACAAAAGCATATCACCAAGCGAAACTGGTTATCATGAATGTATTGACGCACCGATAGGACAGTAAAAAGTTTTGTAAAAGAAAACTAATCTATTATCATGAAATGGTCAAAATAAAACGGGCATGTCAATGAATATTGAACCTGATGATAAGTCAGGAGAACATGGAAATATACTAGCACAAATAAAACACTGTAAAAGAAAAAGATAGCAAGGATGTACCTCTAGCTGTTCATGAAGATGCCTTTGAGCATCTAATTTCAGGTGAAGTGCCTCTCTAATTTGCAAGCCGCTGCAAATCAAAAGTAGTGTACATTTAGTATAATTATAGGATAACAGCATCTGAGGTCAAAATATGAAATAAACCAAGCAACTTAATGGAATTATGGAAGTACTAGAATTATATGAATACAATAGTAGTTAAGTCAAAAGAAATAGCATCGCATTGAGTCTTTGACACCAAGATGATACGCATCCTCTGTATGATTTTTTTGTCAGATTTCCCTCAAACAGTTTAATTAGGACATTAAAGATTTTGAATAACTGAGGAGAAGAATAAACCAGAAGAGAACAATTAGTCATATCCTAAAGAGAAAATTTGGTGCGTTCTGTGAAAGTGGGGACCTATCATACAATATTTTTTAATTGTCATCCAAAATCTTCAAGGAGTGCATAGCAGCCAAGTTAACACCCACATGATATAAAAATTCAAGAAGAACTCTTACTACTTGAAGGAAAAAGTCCAAAATCCCCATAACTCTAGAGAAATAAAAATCTCAAAGTTGTACAAGATGAGTTGATATGGAGATATGAGACAACTAAAATATAATCAAAGTCATGATCTATGGTAGCTCCTAAAAAACACAGGATAAGATAATTCGTGGGAGAGATAAGTCAAAATCCAACTCAAGGCATGAAATATTGATAACGATGTACAGAAACAAAATATAGAGAACAATGCTATTTTAGTCCCCAACTGATAGTTTATTCTCAGTTAATTTACTCCCAACTCTAATGCCATCTTGCATAGCTACACCGAATATGTCTTTTTCAATTGAAAGCCGCATCAATATCTTTAGCATAAGCATTAAGCAAAAACTAAATATCCGGAAGCATCTTCAACTGTGCCTTGGTTTAATCCAACCATTAAGTAACATCTTAAAATCCCTTAGGACATGTATTAGTTGTCCTTTCCTTGAGCTGTAAACAAAAATGTCAGCAACACGTTCAATTTGTGTCCAGGGGATAATTTATTCAACTGTTTAAGCATGACAACCTTACACCTCTGAATAAACACTTTTTTTGGTTTATTTATCCACATAAAAACTTTTGTTCCTTGTAGGCCTTTACATTTCCAGGGAAGCTTTTATACCTTTGTAACAAGACAAATTGACAAATATATATAGGTAACTAGCAAGAGCAAGTAGCAACATAACTAACTCATAAGCACCGCAAAATGTCAAGAAGTGTGGGGGTCTTACGAGGAACTATGGAATCTACTAAAACATGTTGATTAAAATACAAGAAAGGCAATGACAATGAAAAAGGAAAAGCAGAGAAGTACTGGTGAAGGAGAGATATGGATCAGACAAAGGCGCTGAGAAGCTGAGAGGAGCCGCGAGAGAGTGTCAACTATCAAACAGGTGACTAGTCCCCGGCGGCGATAGTCGTGACGTCCGGCAGAGCGGGTGGGAGGCAATGTGCGGTGGTGATTGGTGAACGGACTCGAGACAGGGTGAGGTCAAAACTGAACGCGATTCGTGTCGTGAACCCGACCTAGCTTAGGTTAGGTTACGGGTTTGATATTTTGAGAACTTAAATTGAATAGTGAGATATTCACACACTTCATTTTTTCTTTTGATATATTGAACGAATAAAATAATATTAATAAATAAATTGTATATTAAAATTTAAAATAGTAAACAATCGTTTAACACAGAGTTAAACATAATATAAAATTAAAGTTGAATATAAGATATATTATATATCTATCTCTTTTATTTATTATAATTGTAAAATAATAATTAGAAATTGTTTGTGTTGAAATTTAAAAGCTATACTTTTATTTGATGAAATTACTGAAAACCCTGAAATTTAAACTTTTTCTCCAACATTATTTTCAAATATAACTCTTCCATTGAAAACATATGTGTTTATCTGTGTGATTATAAGTCATGCGTCATTTTTTCATAATTTAAAAAATAAATTTATATTTCTCAATAACAAAATAGAAACACTTCTTTCATTTTAATGTTATTGTTTGGAAATTTGAATAACTTATTGTACTAAGAATTTTAAAAATATAAACATCATAAAGCCTATCAAATTATTCATATATAACACATTGACTTTTAAAATGAATTAAAATATTCACAAAAGATGTTATATTTAAAAAAGGCAACAATTAATTAAATAACTAAATATTCATTAACATCATATTTTTAGAAGATTTATATATATATATATATATATATATATAACATTTTAGATTTAAAACATAACTAACTTCGTATGAACGTTAATAATTATAAAACTTATCTTTTAACTTCTCCTCCCATTTTCAATCATTCCCTCCACAAACTCTCCTATCATAGAACTATTATTTCAATTTTTCTTAAGTCATATTCTCCCTAATATCTTTTTTTCTATCCTGATACAGCTACTCATATTTAACTAAAAGTTGTAGGCATTTAAGGTAAATTAAAAGACATTTTTTTTCCAAAACGAAAAAAAAATTGAATCAAATAAATGATTATGATAATTTGGCTATAATTTAGCAAAACTTGTAGCTTCTTCTTTTGGATAAATTTAATATTTAAAATGTAAAAAAAAACTTTAATATTTTATATTAACTATAACTAAATAATTACTATAATACTGTAATTGTAAAATATTTTTTTAAGTAATTTAATTTTAAATTTTATATTATATTTATTTGTATTCTTTTTATATATTTCACAAAATATGCTAAAATGATTTTTAATAAGGGATTTAAAATATTTATTTATTTTTAAAAATGGAATATATAATTATTTTTTAGGTATTAATATTTGTAATTTTTTAAATAAATTAAATAATTTAATTAAGTAAAATAAATATTAGTAAAAGTTATAGGCTTTTCAGGTAAATTCTTATGAGCGTTTATAACCATAGAACCTATCTTTTAACCTTTCCTCCCATTTCCAATCATTCCCTCCATTAACTCTCCTATCATGGAGCTTTAATTTTAATTTTTCTTAAGTCTTATTCCCTCTAATATTTTTTTTTTCGATCCCGACATCACTTCCCATATTTAACTAAAAACATTTTAAATCAAAGAGGTTCACATTTATTAACATTTTTCATTATCATTTGTTAAAAAATGCTTAATTTTAATAATTTCATATTATTTATTTTTATCATTGCTCCCACTTTTTAATTTATGCATTTTATCGCAATTAATTTAAATCACTTTTAATTATTTTTCAAATATGAATATTTGTAATTTCTCAAATATATTAAATTATTTAATTAAGTAAAATAAATATTAGTAAAAGTTATAGGCTTTTGAGGTAAATTCTTATGAACATTAATAATCATAGAACATATTTTTTTAATTCCTCACATTTTCAATCATTCCCTCAATCAACTCTCGTATCATTGAACTCTTATTTCAAATTTTCTTAAGTCTTATTCCCTCTAATATCCTCTTTTCTATCCCGACGCCACTTTCCATATCTTTATCTTTATCTTTATATATATAAAAGTAAGGTAATGAAATGATCCTTTGAAATCTAAAAGAAGGATAAAATGGTAAATTTATTTCAATAAAACTTCTAAAAATAGTAAGTCACTTTTATATACTAAATTGTTAACATCATTAATTAGTTATAGGAAAAAAAACACTATTACTAACTTATAAAAATAATCATAATAATAAAAATATATCCTCTAATTTACCTCAAAGTCTATAACTTTTACTAATTTTTGTTTTACTTAATTAAATAATTTATTTTATCCGAGAAATTACAAATACTAATACCTGAAAAATAATTAAAAGCAACTTAAATTAATTGTGATAAATGAATAAATCAAAAAGTAGGGGAAATGATAAAAATAAATAATACGCAATTATTAAATTAAATACTTTTTAACAAATGAAAATGAAAAATGTTAGTCTCATATGAGTCTCTTTGATGTAAAATACTTCCTTTTTTATGTTTGGTTACCAATTGGACCAATAGCAGATAAAATTGATTTTATCAATATCCATGATACTTAATTACAAGTTAAAGATGTTTGCAATGAAAATGGTTGGAATCTGTCATCTCTCTTGACTTCTCTACCAAAAGAAATCTGTCATATGATTCAAAATATAAGGCCTAGATTGTCCCCTGGTTTACCTGATGTAATCTGCTGGGAGAGTGCTACAAATGGATATCAGTGGGTTTGGAATCAACAATTTCAGATTGATAATCAGAAAAATTGGTCATGGATTTGGAATTTAAATTGCAGTGAATCGGTTAGATTTTTTATATGGCTAGCTGCAAATGACAGCATTCCTACTAAGGGTCTATTACATCGCAGAAATATTACCAACTCACCAGTTTGCCTACTTTATGGGTTTGAAATTGAAACTGATATTTACTATAAAAGCATTTTATATCAAAGAAATTCATATGTGATTAATACTTTTCATTTTTATTTGTTAAAAAGTGTTTAATTTAATAATTGCGTATTATTTATTTTTATCATTTCCCTTACTTTTTGATTTATTTATTTTATCGCAATTAATTTAAGCTACTTTTAATTATTTTTTAGGTATTAGTATTTGTAATTTCTCGGATAAAATAAATTATTTAATTAAGTAAAACAAAGATTAGTAAAAGTTATAGGCTTTGAGGTAAATTAGAGGATATATTTTTATTATTATGATTATTTTTATAAGTTAGTAATAGTGTTTTTTTTCCTATAACTAATTAATGATGTTAACAATTTAATATATAAAGTGACTTACTATTTTTAGAAGTTTTATTGAAATAAATTTACCATTTTATCCTTTTTTTAGATTTTAAATGATCATTTCACTACCTTACTTTTATATTATAAAGATAAAGATAAAGATAAAGATAAAGATAAAGATAATTTTAAGTTTTTTTTTTCTCATTTTTTATTACTCATAGAGTGAATTTTTTTTTCTATCAATCTTTAATAGTAATTTTCTCAATCTTCTTATTGAGTTTTAAAATATTAATAAATGTTAATTAAGCCCAAATGTAAAAAGTGGCGGAAGAGGCAAAAGCTGAGCCAGTTTGGGAGGTGAAGACGTAGGGGGTAAGACGAAGGTTATGAGGAAGGAGAATTTTAAGGAAGAGGAGATTAATAAAATAAAATATAAAAAAGACTTCAAGAGCATTATAAAAATCATCAATATAATAATATTAAATTTAAAATATCTAATTTTTAAATTTTAAAAATATTAATTTATTATAAATTTAATTATATAAAATATATATTTATTGAGTATTACCTGGGTTAACATATACTAGTTATAAACAAAAATAATCTAATGAACCCAAAACCACCTCCATCCGGGTAAATTTGAGTTTGAATAATTTTATATATTTGATTTTATTTAAATATGGCTTTCAAGTGACATGATTTATGTTTAATTTTTTAAAAATAAGTTGGTAATAAGTTGTAATATAAATTTTTTGACTTAACGTTAAAAGTTATACTTTATTATATTAGCTACGGTTGGCCTAATGTAATGGAATCTAAAGTAAATTTTTTGACTTAAGGTTAAAAGTTATACTTTATTATATTAGCTACGGTTGGCCTAATGTAATGGAATCTAAAGTAAATTTTTATATGGCACCTCTTAAATTAATAAATATAATGAATTAAAATACTATAATTTAATCTTTTTTAATTTTAGAAATACAAAATTACTTATTAATAGGCTAATATTTTATGGGCCTAATTACTAACTTATAATTAATAGGATAAAGAACTATTTCTATGAAATAATATTTTTTATTGAAAAATATTTATGAATCACTTCTAAGTAATGTTTATGAAAGAGACAATGTCATAATAGATAAATAACCTATTTTAAAATTAATTATTACTAATCAAATAATGTTTTGGGGCCTAATTATTATCTTTTAGTTTTAGTTTCTAAAATAATAACAATAGTGATTTAGAAAACAATTAAGGGCCTAAAGTGGTGCCTTACCCAACTTTAGATTTAGAGTATCCAAACATGTTTGGACAAATTTCAAACCAAATTTATATCTTTAAACATGATTTTGGGTTAAACTAGGGCAAGATCTAAGGTACATGGGGTTAAGAGTGCCATGTACCCGTACAAAGGGTTTTTATATACATTAAATTTAATAAAAAATGAAGTGGTTGAGATTATACATGAAGGGAAAAAAAAAGGAAATTTTGTAGATTACTCCTACTTGCTTCCATGATTCCGCAGCGCCACCACCATCATCATGATTCCAAACTCACAACTTCTCATCTTATCATGTACCACCACCTCGTCACCATGACAGAATATAGCCACAGTCTCTCTCACTTGGCCCCGTTCCTCACGTATGCAAGCTTGCCTCATCCCTTCTACCAAGCTCTCGACCTTTCCCCCTCTCCTCCACGGTCACCTCACCATCCACCTTAGGCATACAATAACACCTCATCCCCCTTCAAGTTGTTAGTTACGCAGTGAGATAGAAACGCTCCAGTTGATTCATGCTGCAACAATAACACTCACGGGGCCCACAATGACACCACCATCCCCAAATCTCTTGTTCCCTCCATAAACCATTATGACAGATACATTTGGGTCGTATCGGGTAAACCGACGGTGTCAGTATCTCCATGTAGAAGGGGTTCTCCCTATAAATCGACGAAGACAACAAATTGGTCCAGCTATAAACTCTCAAATTAACTTGGCATTCAGAAGGAAAAAAATCAATAGTCTCTAATAGGACCAATAGGACACAGTGATGACCATGGTTGCACGACGGCCTCATTGTTTCCCCGTTTGTTGTCCTTCCACGGCCGCCATTGATGGGTCGTGACCAGAGAAGATTGTAGCCCCACATGGGTTTGGTAATGCAAGTAGGAAGAAGATTGGAGGATAGTGTGTTCACTGTAGTTGGACGATAGTCTTGTGGGCTGGCCGGAGGTGACACCTCACGGTTGCCGGCATCGACGATGTTGCCGAAGAAGAAGCGGCTGCAAGGGCGGTCCCTTTTTAGATATTCATGGCATTACAAGGATTTCAAAATAATTTTTCCAAACATCCTTTACCCGTTTGTACACTTGTGTAATGGGTAATTCTACCCCTTGTACCATACAATGCCTATTTAGCCATTGTACCTTAGACACACTCATTCAACTAGTGCTCTTCCAAACGTGTTGTAAATGGGACAAATTATAATGGGTTAGTGTGTCATGTCACTCAACCTAACTTGCTAATTTTTTTGCAGGCTAAACTCATTGGATTCAACTTGTTTTTCTCACTTGTAAGTCGTCATTTTTTTTTGTTACAATAAGAAACTAAAGAAGGACTATGTCCTGACAAACGAGAACCCTGCTCTGTCAACTACAAGCCAGCTGCTAAGAGCATGAGAGGGGAATCTAAGAACATAAAGCTTTTCTAAAGAGGCAACACCTTGTATGACTAAAGCATCAACACAAAAATTCTCTTCCCTTAGAGTATGATGCAGATTGATACTCCAATCTCTAGAAAGAAAATCTTGAATTGTTTTAATAATAGAACCATATTGATGAAAGTTAGCATGAAGATTAGAAATTAAATTAATAATTTCTAAGCAATCTAACCAACAAACTACAGACTTATAACCTTCATTCCAAACCAATTGAAGACAATACAACAAAGCTAATAATTCTGCCAAAATATTGTCACAATGGCTAATGTGACCATAAAAACTACATAACCAATTACCATGACTATCTCTAATAAGACCTCCAAGTCCACCAAACCCAAGATTTTGAATTACACTGCCATCAACATTTAGGGCTATTTCATTATGCTTTGGAGGGATCCAACAAACCAATCTAGGAACTCTGATTTTTTTTTTTTAATAGAAGTTATGGAGATGAGCCCAATCTTCATGTCTTCTAGCAATCAGTTGCAAGGAAGCTTGAGTAGGAGTCACTGAAGAGGTAAACACTGAGTTATTCCTTACCAACCATGCTTACCACAAAGCAGAAAGAAACCATTGCCAGCTATAGCACCAAAATTTTTAATCCAATCAATTGGATTAATTTCACCAAGGAATCCTTAAAGAGAGGACAAATCAAGATTTTTTTATTAAAAGTGGTAAGTCGTAATTGAAAGTGGAATGATAATTCAATTTTTTTTATTATTTGTCTATTTCCAAAAAGTATCAAATATTTTGATTTAATAATCTACTGATCTAATGGATTTTTTTATTTCACGTAATCTAATGGGTTTAAAAATATTAGAAATGAATCACTATCCATCCATAAAATAAAAACGGTCCAATTTGATCCAATCCATTAAATTTTTTTGTAATGGGTGTTTGGATTAGATTCAACTTGGATGGATTGAGCGGAAGATGGATAAACGAATTGTTTTACCACCCCTAATTCTTATGCCATGTAAAATCTATTTGTCTATATATATATATATATATATATATATATATATATATATATATGGAGCATATCAGGTGAGAGGAGTATTTATTGTGAGGGGTGAGAGGGTTAAAATATAATCATTAGATTAAAATGGATTAAATTAATTAATTAAAATCATTATGTACGTTGTGTCCTGTTTCCACTATTGCACCATTTTGTACTGTTTCCAAACGTCGTGCCATGATTCCAACTGCACAACATCACGTTATTTATTTGATTTCACAACAAAAAGTAATGATTGGTTTCCAACTTGAATTCACCTTTCTTCTATTTCAATTCAAATCACTCTTTGCTTTCATGAGACAATAAAGACAGTACCATGGGCGATGAGAGCAGTGGTTGCTCAACAAGGGGACCCTTCTTCACCTTCTTAATAAAAGTAATGTAAGCAAGGTAAAGGTACTCATAAATGAGATTTTTTTTCAAGTATATCCTAGTTGTGAATCGAATTGGGCTTCATATACTCGTGATCAATCAACTGTGAAGACCCATAAATGAATAGTATAAAGTGTAATCATCAAGCCCTGTAAGCACCCATCGGACACAATATCTTTTTCACCTCATAGTTACGGTTCGGTAGTGTATTACCTTCTTGAAGCATGTCTATTAACAACTCAAGAAATTCAATGAAACCTTTATCGCTCCACCCATTTATGGCCTTCAAATTAAACAATTTTAACATCTCTGATAGCCGTGTGAAATTAGTGCACCCAGGATACAATGGCTTGTCCGCATCACTATGCAAATTATCATACACATGTGCTCGTTGAAAAGATTCTTGCCCAATATCACGATTTGGGACACACTTGGCATGTCTAATAATTCACCATGCCATATCCATCTTGAATAGTTCTTGCAGAACCCATCACAAATAACATGCTCTTTTATTTCCTCAACTTTTAACAGCCTCTCATTCAAACAAGTTACACAAGGACAATAAAACTTCCCATTATTATCTGGAAGATTTCTTTTAGCAAATTCAAGAAACTCTTCAACTCCATTTTCATACTCATCACTTGTGCGTCTTGTATTTATCCAACTACGATCCATAATTACGTATTATAAACACGCGCACATTAATAAACATATTTCTTCTTAAACTTTTACTTCCATATTCTGACGCATCCTCACAAAAGAACTTTAGGGCATGGCCTTATCTCATTTAAGAAGAAACTTTTTTTTCGATTTCTTAATAGTTCATTCTTATATCTCATATGTCACACTTGACGAAATTTCGACAGCATTTCCTTTTGGTCTCCAAGTACACAATTCAAACGTGGTAATATCAACCACAGTCAAGTATGCACCTAGAGAACAAAAGGGAAATGGACCAACCTGAAATTTCATTAAGTATAACACATCAGATATAAGAATGAACTATTAAGCAATTGAAAAAAAAAATTCTTCCAAACTGTCCCACTTGGACAATTTAAGATCCAATACAATGAATGGTACCTTGGAAAGGTACACACACTCATTAACATTGAATCTCAAACGGGAAACCAATGTTTCACTCAAGTAGACCTTAAATAAAAACAACAAGTTTAAACTTATGAGGTAATTTCACACAACAAAGGAAAGAAGTGTAGAACACCAACTTAAAGCAACAATAATGAGCACCTAGCAACATATTATGAGAAACAACACACACAACTGAAAAAAAAAAAGAGATAAATTTGTATTATAAAAATACACAATTAATCGTTGATACTTAAGTATATCATACAAGTCAACAAAACTCAAGTTTCAAAATAAAAGTTTTTATAGCACATACCTCTTGTTATGTTTCTCCCTCTTGCTAATTCCCGGCACTGTGATAAATCAACAACCAAACAGAAAAAAAAATGGATCCTACAAAGAAAAAACATAATTATAAGGAAAAGCTATTTACAAATTGCCTTTGTTTGGGCAAAAGGAAAAAAAAACAAAGAAAATCGAAAACAAATAAGAGTTACAATTAATATAAAATTTTGATACTTGCAGTAATTTGTGAAAGTTCCTAAAAGTAACTTTATATTAAATTTAATTTAAAAGGATATTAAAAGGGTACCAAAGATACACCTAAAACCATTTAGAGCAACTCATTGACATGAACCATTTACAAGAGGCATTCCCAAAAGCCAAGTATATTTTATTATTATAAATATTTTTTTTTATTTTACGTAAAAGTTTAAAATAGCATTTAATATTTATTTTTAATTAATTAAAATGATTTAATATAGTGTAACAAAATAACCAGGCTTATTCCTTATATTCTTTTAATTATTTGACGGTGAGCTTCTAATCAATAGCCAATTTTAGAAGGATGATAAATAAAAATCATACACATTAATCATCCCTCAAATTTAACCTTTTAATAAATTTTCTATGCTTAATTAACAAGTCATAAGCATATTATGCCAATTCAGGTTCATATTGGGCTTAATTACATTTTTCAGCATTACACTATTTTCCTATTTCAAGCATAACTTGAGTTCTAGACATCTAAAAATTATGTACTTATTATTGTAGGAAAGATAAAAGAAAGCCCTACAACTTTGATGGAGAACCCAAAAGCTAAACCGGATGGCTAGTGGGTCAAAATGGGCTTGGAAGACGAAATAGTCAGCATTACATGAAAACTTGCCCAGCACTCAATGATTGGGCCATAAATTGGGCTAGAAAATTCCTTTTGGGCTCAACCCAACGACATTTGAAAGCTAAGATTCAGGGCTTGATTTTATCCGAAGACAACATTCTTGGATTTTGCCAGATTGAGGATGATATGCTCAGTGCAAGTGGGAGACAAGTTGGTGAATGATAGCTAGAGTAGGTGAATAATTCAAAGTAATGGATAAATGCATTAGGTAATTGATCAATAAGTCCATTTGTGGACAAAACATGCTTAGTCATGACTGAGTGATCATGTTTGGAATGGCATCTTTTCCCCTCCTATAAATAGGAGGGCTTGCTAAGGAGAAAAACATCCAAGTTGTAGTAGAAATTACTAAGAGTTTCATTTACTTTTGTTCATCTTTTTGTAAAGTCTTTATGGAAGGCTAAGTTTTTATTCAATTCAAGGAGTCGAGCTTATTTTCATCTTGGTTTTGAGGTTTGATCTTCATTTACATGCTCATTGAATTACATCTACCTTGCTTTTCTACTCCACTTGCTTCAATTTCATATTTCTTTTATCAAAACTTGATTGGTTAACATATTTTGGTTATGAAATTTGTTATTGATGTATGTTGTACTCTTGATTGGTTAATCATCACACAACGATTAAAAAGCATAGAGTAAGCAATTAAATTGAAGGTGTTCATTTAATTATTTACTTCAATTGGGTTCTGATTATAAAATTGATTTGAATCTAACATAAGATTTTATGGTTATTTAATTTTGTTAATCTTAATCAATTGAATTCTGGAAATTATTTCAGTAGTGAATACGGGATCATTGTAGGGGTTCCACATGATTCTAAGTTGATAGATTTAATCTCTTGAATGCATGTTATTAATAACCAATGATTTACCATGAAAATAGCCTCTGAATTCATTGGATTGATATTGTCTTGAATTGATTCAACCTTTGCTTTTAACTTGATCTTTGTTTTCTTCAGTTTATTCCAATCAATCAAACCCCCACAAAGAAGGATTAATTTGAGTGGATCTTCAGGGTTCGACCCGGTTTATACCATTATACTACAAGTAGTTTGCATATCGAAGAATTATAATTATTATTTTGTGCAGGTTCGACAACTGTCAAAGACCATATTGTTTTTCTTCTCTTATAAAACAATAAGAAGAAAAAGAAATATAAAGCAACTATGCGATATAATTCATTATTTGTTTTTAGTTGTTTTAAACTTTTATTATGAAAAAGGATAGTGCGGTTCTGTTGTTGTGATCAGTAACATGATCCTATTATTTTTTTATAGGCAGAGAAAAATAATTCAAACAAAATAAAAAAAGTTATAAAGTTGGATAAAGAATAAACTAATAGATCACCCAACACAATACAAATCCAAAAAGAAAATAGTGTGTCCCTGACAATATGAAACTAAGAGAAAAAAACATCACCACCGCCACCGAATATAATAAAGCCACCAAACAAAACCAAAAAGTGAAAAATCCAATTGCAATCTTAAACTGATAGGCACGAACCTGACCTTCCTATTGATAAAGAAATTAGCCATATAATGAAAACAGAAACCAGAAACTATCATGCTTGATTTAAAAGTGCTTTAACCACACAATGAAGCAGGAGAAGCATGGACTGATAATTTTTGTATGCACAAATAGAAGACAACTACAAACTAGCAAAACCAATATCCATAACAGTACCAGACACATAAAAATAAGTCGTTTATAACATCAAAACAACAAATATAACAAGCAAATATAAATAAATACCAGACCCACAGGGGAAAAAAAACCAACAGAACCATAGTCCTAACAGCAGGGAAAATAATACCAACAGACCCACAACAACTAACAACCAACAAATACAACCAACAGATGCCAAAAAAAGACCAGCCAAGATTATTCTTCAGTTTGTGGATTTATATAAGGGCCAATTTCTATCCTTATCTTATGATCTAATTACAAGGGTAGAAATTTCACACACTAAAGTTGGTCAACATTTTGGGACCCAATGTAGATAAAATAATATTAGGTAAGTATATTTGTAGATGAGGGGCTCATTAATTTTCTAATAACTTCACCAACACTAGAAATCTATCTCAACTTTACTTAAATTAGAATAGAATCTGCAGGTTCCAGATGATAAGGACCTCTTTTATTTTTCCAATACCTCATTATTTTCTATTACAATTGAGAAAACACTAAAATCATATACAAATTAAAGAGTCTGAACACTTTAAAGATACTAAAAAACACTTATAAGGGCCCTACTCACTACACTTAATTGAGGAATATGGAATGGGTAATGGAAAAGGGAACAAATCCCTCAACATATACAAAATGGCCAATGTCAATGTTAATGCCAGCCTTCTTTCCCAGGTCGAAAAGAGTCCCCATTACCCATGTATATCATCATCATAATCAAATTGAACCCACAAATTCAAATTCTAAGCTACAATAGAAGAAAAATTGGCCTTTTCATATTTTTCTTGTCAAGACTAGATTGCCATGAGCCTACAAGGTACATATATATAGTCTTAATGGCATAACAAGGCAAACGGTGAATAAATAGAAACATGGAAGTGATATAGGGTAAGGATACTACCAATCGCATGCAAGTAAATTCATATGAGTTCAAAAAAGAAAGGTTGGTTAGTGAAACATCATGTTAGACAAACTCAAAACGAGTTTGAGAATTTTACACTAAAAATTAAGGTCTAAAACAATTACAATTAACAATAACATATTTTATATATATATATATATATATCTCAAAGCAGAAGCATATATATAATCAGTTTCATTCATCAACAACAAAGAATACACCTGAAACCAACATATCTAACTAATAGAAGTTGCTTCTGTTCATTTTCAAAGTCAAATAAAGGTACATATCATCATGTCCCCTCCCCTTCAGAATACACAAATATCGCACAAGTCCATTTAAAGATAGAAACTCCTACACGTTATAGTAATCCATACAAAAACTCTTGAGCATAGGGTCCTAAATTTGGAAAGTGAGATCCAACAATTAAACAAACCCATCATCTTCACCAATTGCAAATCCCACCAACTATTCCAAATTTCCATTGTCAAAAAACCCATAGGAAGGAAGCAAATAAGATCCATATCTATATCATACTATCAAAGAATAAGTTGTACACTGAAGGAAACATGAACATTTAACCAAGAAGTTAACAAAAATATGCTTGATCAAATTGCATTAACTAAAAGGCCATGGGTTCTTTTTTAACTGGAGAGCGGAGGTAGAACTACATATACATACACAAAAAAAAATTTCGCCTTCACTACTATTTATAATTTCTAAAACAAGCCCTCCGCCTTGAACTTTATTTTTCAAATAACAAGAAAGAAAAAGCTCCATTCAAAGGAACCCAACTGCCTTTACCAAAATAGAACATTCAAAGCTCAAAATAAATATAGAAGAGAAAATGGTTACTTTAAGACAGAGGATCGTAAACTATATAGAAGAGAAAGAAAAAAAGGTAAATGAGAGGTGTTTTTTGCCATGACCAAAGTAAAATGAAGGTTCTCGATTTTTCTTGTTCCTCTTAAGTGTTTTCTACAATCTCTACTGCTTCTTATTCGTATAGCCTATTGCTATCTTAGAATGATGAGTTCTACACTAACATAGTTGAAGTGAAAGACATTGAGACACAAACATTAAACGAAACGTAGAGATATAGAGACGAAGGGTTACCTGGTGAGATGAAGAGGTGCGAACACGAAGCAGACGACGATAATGAGGAGATGAAGAGGGTCATAGACTTGACGTAGACGGGAAGGAGATGAAGAGGTAGAGCACGCAAGGAAGGAGCGATAAGGTAAAACACATAAAGACAAAATAATTTGGGCCCTAATTTCAACCTATTCCAACTTTCTATATCTGTTGTCTTCACAACCCGGTATAGAATGACCAAAGTTATTATTTTTTCTTTTTTTCTTCCATAAATTTCTATATGTGTTATTAATGAAACCAATATAAATAAATATCCTCATTTATTTTTTTTTCTTAATTTTTAACTTTCTATATCAGCTCTTTTTCATAACCGATATAAAAAATATTTTCTATATCGGTTGGAAATATACCCAATATAACCAATGTTCTCTTAATTACAAAATTGCTACACCCTCTCATTTTATATCAGGTTACTTAAAAACCGTTATAACTTATTGTTATAGAATTCATACTTCCCACTAGTGCCCTCATTTTGTGAGTAAAGTCCCCAATGACCCCTATTCCTCTATTCCCCCTTCTTTTGACTTGTGTTTCAGTTGATGGAATGTGTTTTCCATAGCTATGTATATATGTATGGTTGTAAATGTTTGAAAGCATGAGTTAGGGTTTACCTATGTTATAATTAGGGATTTGTTTATACCCATGTTCATGTCACATGTACTTAAGATTCAAGTCATATTGGTCATGTGAATGATGATTGCATTTAGGCTTCAGCCCCCACTTATTATAAAAAGAAATTTGGGTTTCGGACCCCAATTATCATAAAAAGAATTTGGGTTTTGACCCCCAGTATTTCAGGAACAATGAAATTGGGCTTCGACCCCTAGTAACGGTGAGTAAAAGTCCCTAAGTGAGATGTTCCTTATAGTCTAAGCTCAGGCCTAGCCCCAATAAAGTGATAAGACCCCTTCTGCTGGGTTAAAAGCAGGTCATTTGCAGTTGTACATCATTATGAATTAGTGATGAAGCTAATTTATGAATGATATTGTATAATAGTTGTTGCATAGCATCTGTCTGTCTTCCTACACTTCATGCATTAGTTACGCTCACTGACACACTAGTCTCACCACATGTTTGTGGATTATATTTTAGATGCCCAGGATCCTCCTCAGGATGGTCGATGAGAGAGCTGGAGCTAATTATTATAGTTGTCTCTTGCATTGCACAGGAGTTGTATTTATTTAGAGGATATTATTGTACATGTGTAACTCTTGGTGGACATTTCTATTTTGTTAAGAACACATGTATTGTAATATCCAAATTATGCTTATGTATACGTTGTACTGCTTAAGCAAATCAATTGTATGTTTATCGATATTGTTAATGTCACGAAAAATAATTCCCTAAATTTGGGACTTATGCTTCCAACGGGCATAAATCCTAAGTTTTCGGAATTAGGACGTTACTCCTGAAACTGGACAAGTCTCACAATGGTTTGGGCAAGCACCATCAACCTTTCCCAACTCACAAAGTGGAGGAAACAAGCTAAAGATTTCATAGAAAATCCAAGGTAAAAAAGTACAAGAATGATGCCCCTCCTATTTATAGGAGAAATGGGTGGCCAAGGTGACGGGAAAGGGAAGGGAAAATTCAAATAATTATAAACTATCCTAATTAGGTTTTGAATACACAACCCAAGCCTCCTAAAACCTAAAGTAGGTGCTAATACATGAAAAAGAAATACAAATCAAATAAATCTAGAAACTATCAAATTAAGGTTCTAGGTAGGGATGACAAAAAAACTCGTACTCATGGATACCCACAGATATACCTGTAATGGGTACCCACATATTTATTAAATGGGTAGGGATGAATATTATACTACCCATCTCGTGAGTACTTGCAAACTCATTAAAATATATTTTCTATTAATTATGATTTTTTATTATTTTATGATGAGATAAATATTATTTTTTATTATTTTATAATGATATTTTAATATATTAATATGTAATGATATATATAATGTTACTTTATATTATACAATATTAATATAATATGATATTATAATATAAGATTAAATATGTTTTAGTCCCTGAAATATAGTTGAGATTTTGTTTTAGTCCCTATAATTTAAAACTGGTGATTTTGGTCCTTCAAAAATAAAAAATACACCATTTTAGTCCTTATTGCATAGTTTTTCTACAGATTTTGCTACAGATTAGCTACAAATTTTTATCTATAAGGTCTAAATTGATGTATTTTTAATTTTTGAAGAACCAAAATCACCAATTTTAAATTACAACGACTAAAACCAAATATTGACTATATTTCAGGGACTAAAAACATATTTAACCCTATAATATATTATATGACATTTTCTTTCTTTCTTTATATAAATTTTATTTTTTAAATACTAATGGATATCCATGAATACCCGCTACCCGCATGGGTACCTGTTAATTTTAGATGATATGGATACATGTTTGTGTACTACACGCCCCCGTCCAGCCCCGTTCACATCCCTAATTCTAAGGCCATAACCCAACACTAAGATATCCTAGTCTAAGATAGTGTATAGGGTCACATGCACTTCAATGAGGTCACTAGTGTCCTTCCTAAGGTCAATGTCATTAAAAACATAGGATACTAGTTTGGAAAACCTTCTTGATTTTCTTGGCCCTTCCTTTGGTCATAGGCCCACTCAAGCCTTCCTACGCCCCTTGTCCTAGTGATGTAGGTGTGTCCTTAGCCTTTATTCTATCACCATGTCAAGAGAACCCAGAGTTAGTGGAGGGAGTGATTCTTTTTCACTTAGAACTGTGACAATAAATTTCCTGAATGCAAAGTCTCACATAACATTTGGAGAGACTTCTTAAAGATAAGGTGATGAGTTTCATAAGAGACGTGATAGGCTTGAAAGGGAAGATCTATCCATGGTTTTAATTCTTTTGGTGATGAGGATGAATATGAAACACGAAGAGAAAGAGAGAAGAGAGAATAAGAGGCGTGGAGTTAGGAGGAGACGTGAGAGAAAAAGGAGAGAAAATGAGAGAGGAGAAGCTTGGAGGTATGAAAATTAAAATTCTATTTTTTTAAGAAATGAATGATATGGAGGCTTACTTGCAGTGAGAGATGAAAATCGACCAAATCTTCTCATTCCACAACTATAATGAGGAGAATAAGGTGAAAGTGGCTACACTTGAATTTTCATATTATACTTTGATATTGTGGGATCAAGTACAAAAGAATAGAAGAAGAAAGATGAGTAACCTATTGGTACTAGGGAAGAATGAAGACATTGATGAGGAGGTGATTTGTGCCATCATACTACCATAGGGAATCACATAACAAGCTAACTCAAGGGGGAAATAGTGTTGATGAGTACTTCAAAGAGATGGAAGTGACTATGATAAGAGCCAATGTTATGGAGGAAAGGAAAGCTGCAAAGGCACAATTCCTTCATGTGCTAAGCTGTGACATAAGTGACAACATGAAACTCTTGTTGGTGTATGCCCTAGAGGCCAATGATATATTATATTGACCCCTTTTAGCATATATGTCATGTTAATTATAAAAGATATTTTTTATTATATTAATTAATTAATTAATATGATAAAGTCTCTAGAATGACTTGTTTGTGGCTGTAAGGTATCAAGTTTGACTTGATAATGAGATTCTATAGGCTACTTCAGAACGTAATTCTTAAATTATCCATACTCAAGTATTATTGTGAATAAGGACAACAATAATACGTCAAGATCAAGACCCGTTTGTGAGTAGATTGATGACTATGTCTCATTGGTCATGGATATGTGATATCAAATCTTTCACATGGGTACATATTAAAGGGTTTTTATGGTGTACTAGACCGATCCACCACAGGATTGTAACACGGATTATTGTGTATGTTATTAGTGATTCTCAAAGTGACAATAGTGTATGTGGTCCTTTAACCTGATGTCGCTACGATTCCCAACATGAGGAGTCATAAGCATTGGTGCCATAAAAAATTATACTTAACCTGATGACTATAAAGGTGGTTACCGAGTATGCTACATATCACATGGAGAGATAAGAGTGATTATAAGGGATTTGTCCCTCCCATATAATGGGAGTTATATCTTGGGATGCTTGATTGAGTGGAACTACAAAGTGCATGGTCATGCTCAAATAATATCAATATGGGATATTGATATTATTTGTTATAAGTCTACTCGAGAAACCGAGATTGAACTATACAAGGATGACACGTTCCATGCCTTGTGTTGAATCTAGATATATGGACAAAGGGATTATACATACTATTGAGTCTCAAAGTCAATATTCAAATTGGATTCAAGACTCACAAATCCTAAGTTTTAATGGACAAAAAATTTGATTTAAAAAGGGATTATTTATTATGAACAGTATCACTTGAAGGTATTTTGCTTTACTGTTTCAGCAAACTCTATGAAGAAGAAGTCTCAAGGTGAACCTACTGATGTGAGGAAACCTTCTGAAGAGCCAAGACTTGCTGACCTGTTTCTACCTTCTAAAGTGTTACAAAGTCATAAAAGAACTGTTGAAGACCTCATTTTAGCTGTTGACTAAAGCCTGGTAGCTGCTTGCTCAAGTTATCACACATCCTTAAACGTATGAAGCAAGTTTGATTCATTTGAGGAATTATTTCAAAGTTCGTTTGTGCTGTCAAAGTCATATTACCTTAAACGGAACCTGCTGTTCGTGTCAGGGCAATGTTGCAGACTGCAACTCCTGCATATCTCAAAAGTCAGAAGCTATCAGAAGATTGTTTCATAACGTCTCAAATAGCATTTAATGCTATCTCATAATGGTAGATGAAGCTCTCTTCAACGGATTCATTTCAAAACTCTATATATAGCTTCATGGAAGACTTTGAAAGTGGTGAACCCCTGGCGAAGCCTTGGTAAAGCCCAAATGAGAGTCGGCCAAACTTTACATGAAAATTTATCAAGCCTACACTCTGCAGAAATTTCTCTAAATTTCCTTGTACTTAGATTTTATCCTTTGTATCCTTAGTTATAATCAGTTAATTCTTTGTATAAGAAATCTTGTGTTTAAGTTTCTCAGAAACTTAAACTCATTATCATTGTAAACACTGTTAAGTGTCTGAGAGCTTGGAGAGGCTTGGAGGAACAAAGAGTACCTGGTTTAGCCTGAAGAGGCTGTGTCCAAAGAATACTTGTTTTAGCCTGAAGAGGTTGTGTCCAAAGAATACTTGTGTTTAGCCTGAAGAGGCTGGGTTCAAACAATACTTGTAATCTTGCGGGATTAGTGGAAAATCCAGTGGTGTGTTTGCCCTGGGACTGGACGTAGCTCACTGAGTTTGTGGGTGAACCAGGATAAAATTTTGTGGCTAAGTTTTCTCAACCCTTATCTCTTTACATTCAGTTTTTATCTAACCAAGGAGGGTTTTGAAAAGTGCATTTATAAATCCACGCAGAAATAAATCTCTTTAACGCGAAAATATTTCAAAATCAAGTTTACACAACCTGCTGAGTCATATCAGCAAGTTGTTGAAATACCCAATTTCGGAAAGTTGCTCTTATCTCTTTACAATCAGTTTGCTTGTTTTAAAGGTTTTCAAAAAATCTGTAAAGAATTATAAAACACTATTCAACCCCCCTTCTAGTGTTTCCTGTGGTTCTAACAGTTGGTATCAGAGCTCAACCTCGGGTTGAGCATCTAACAAGTGCTGAGGAAGAAGATCCAGATGGAAACATCAACAAGCTATGATGTCTATATTTCTGAAGAGAACATATGAAGCTGATCATCTGAAGCAACAAAGGGATCTTTGGAAACAATGTTGAGCCTCAACAAATACGTATCATCTATCCAAATCCATAAGTATCTCTACTGGTAACATCGTTTCATTTACCGCTTTAATATCTATGACTATCTGAATATGTGTGAAAATTTATATGCGTATATATTTTTCTGAGATGCATGAACCTTCTGATTTGTGTGTGTCTGCTGAAATTTCTACCTGCTGAAACACGTACTTTCTAAAATTGGCACTTTATGACGTGGCACTCTTGGACGGTTGGTTTTTCACCTACTCTCTGAATCTACACGTCTCCCCAAGTCTGCGCAGCCAGTTTCTATCATCATCAGTGCTACCTGAGCCTATAAATACATCAGCAGAAGCTAGTCCAAGTTACAATCTCTTTGCTCTCTCCTGTTGCCTAATCTCTCTGCATCCTTTGAGCTTCCAGGAAACCTAATTTCTCAAGTTTCTCTCTGCTACTCAAATGGCCTCCAAAAAGAATGTGGGTGCTGCCTCAAAAGCTGGTGGAAGGATCGTTCCATCCAGATGCGTGAACTTTAAGAACCTTGCTGAGAATGGGTTCGACCTCTCTGACCATTTCAAGTGCGCCGGCTGGATGCCATTCTTCGATGTTATTGACTGTGGCTGGCATGAAGCCAGTATGTATGAATTCTAGAGAATAGTCAGAGAAGTTGATGCTAATAGAAAGGTGGATCTGAAAGCTACTGTACTGGGGCATGAGATTACTGTGAATAGTGCTATTTTGGAAGAAGTCTTGGGAGTGAAGGCTGAAGGAGCTATGTACTTACCTGACTGGGAAGCCAAGAATGGTGGAGTTGGGAAGTTCAAAAAATGTTGTACGGAGATGTAGATCCCTCAAATCCTAGGGGGACTACTATGATGAACCTTCCTAGGGTTTTATTTGCTGTGTTGGGATGCTCCATCATTCCCAAAGGAGGTGGGAAAGATCATGTTTCTGAGTTGGAAAGGTTCTGTGTTATTCACCTTCTCCAGAAAAAGAAGATAATTTTGCCATGGGTCGTTCTCTATGGAATGTCTAGAAGGGCAAGAGATTCTGCAGCAAATCTTCCCCACAATAACTTGATCATGAAGATTTTGATGCATCACAAGGTATAGGTGGAACATCTGTTTGATCATAAACGCCCTAGTTTCTTCAATGCTACAACTCTAAAGCAAATGGGTCTCCTGAAGAAATCCGCTATTGAGCCAAGTTAAAAGGCTCAAGCTGCTGTCTCTCAGAAGGGGAGATGCTGGAAATCCTTGAAGAAGAACTACAGGGTGATGTACACAAAGAGGAATTTAAACCTGCTACGGTTACTCCTAAGAAGAAAAAGAAAATGATAAAGAGGCAAAGAACAAAGAAAATTCTCTCTCCTGCTGATCTGGAAAGGGTGAGAGAAGTAAAGGCTTTGTATCAAAGGGCTACTTCATCTGAGAATGTAGCTAAAGCAACCACTCAACAGGAACCTGAACCTGTTCAGAAACTTCAAAATGAACTTTCTAAAATTGTGGGTCAGGCTTCTGAAGAACATGCTAAGCCTACCTTTACTTCAAAGGGACAGGCTCAGATGGATAGGTCTAAGGGTGGAAGTTCATCTTAACCACTGATAATTAAACCTCTTTCTACTCTGCACCCAGACCCAAAAAACCAGAAGGTAGTACAAACTGTTGCTGCCATTGAAGAAGATGAAGAAAGAAAAAGAAAGGAGCAAGAAGAAAATGATCGAGCCTTAGCTGAAGCTGCTCAGAAGGCCATGCTGGAAGATGAGGAGTTTGAAAGAAGGGCTGAAAGCAAAAGGAAGAGACCTTCCAAAGCAACTAGAGCCAAGAAGAAGAGGTTGCTTTCTTCAGTTCAAGAAACTGATCCTGCTCCTACTTCTATGATCACAAGGAGCAGATCTGTCTCAAAAGATGATGCTAAGATTGTCCAAGATGCTCTCAAGCAAGATAGATCAAAATCTATTTGGACTTGAAGAGAGAAAGAATTGTGAAAAGAAAGGTAAAGGATCCCTTGCCTTTTGTTCTGCCTGATTGGACTAAGTTGTATCAAAGAAAGCTTCAAGAGGCTGCCATGAAGTCTATACCTGTTGAGGAACCTTACAAGAAGATCAAGGTTCGTTTTGACAACCTTGATAAGGAGGACTTGGAAGATGTGGAGGATCTAATCATTGTTCCCATTAAGATGGTAGAGCCTTCTACCACTGCAAAAGAAATAAACCAATCTGTTGTTGATGAGGTTGAAGAGGTTACACCACCTGGTGAACCTGCTGAGAAGAATAAAGCAGATGAGGTTGCACCTACTGACCACAACAAAGGTGAAACTACTGAGACTGATGTTGCTCCTTGTTCTAAAAATAAAGATACCCATGCAGTCACCAACCTAGAAGAACCTGTTGTTGTCTTTACTGAAGAATCAAGTGTTGACAAGGTTGTTGCAGCTGCTGTAAGGGAAGAGGTTGTAGAACCTGTTGGTAACCCCATGGAGATGGAACCAGTTGCTGATGAGATAATCACATTCTTGCCGATCTCACAAGAACTATTTTTGATGAGAGTGATGAAGAACCTGAAAATCCTCTTGCCATGATCTTACATGAAGGACATATTCTCTCTAAAGCCATTGATTGGCATTCCAAAGGAAGATATGTGCTGAAGGAGAAAGGTGTCTTTATTTTTTATGGCAACTTGTCTTTAAGGGAAAAGATGTGGAAGCCAAAGACAAGGGATATTTCCAGAAAACCTACTTTTGATCATGCTGCTCCCATTCTAAGCTTTGTTGGTATTTTGAAGGTTGCTGAATTCCCTCATAATTATTATCTGAATGACCGATATCAAAGTAGGAGGTTACCCAGGTTTCCTAACTTGTACGAGGAGCTTCTTGTATTAAAAAATCACTTGCCACCCAAGCCTCCTATGCAAGTATGTCTTCATGTGGACTCAGTTGAAGCTGATAGGATGAGGAGAATGGTAAGAAGCTCAGGGGGGAGGGTCTGATCAGCTCGAAAAGATCAGACAAGGAATACAACCTCCCAGGCATTACTGGAAGAAAGTAGATGTGAATTCAGCTGATGCAGCATCAATACCTGCTGAAGACTGGATCCTTATCAGGAAGCTGAGCTTTATTGTAAATATGTTGCTGAGAAAGTTGGCTACAGAGGATTCAAGCCTCCCCCTCCAATCACCATGAAACCATCTACCAAGGTCTACTGGAAACCAGACAAGATTGTACCTAGACTACCCTTTGCAAAAGGTCCTGAAGACAAAGGGAAGCAACCAAAGTTTTATACTACTTATCTGGATCAGCCTGTACCTCTCAACAAAGAAGAATGGGAAAGACTCCCTGAAGTCCTTGAAGCCTATGGGGGTTTTGACCACACTTATAGAGACAGGATCTGGGAATCCTACTGGGCCGAGAGAGAAAGAAAGGGCCTTTCTTTGGGACCAGATATGATTTTGTTGATTGCATGACCTTGAGCTCCCTTTCTATCCTAGAATTCAAGACTTGGTTCCCTGGGAATTTTCCCAGCTGTGATCATCTGCTAAAGGAGTACATTGAACAAGATTGGGCCATTGTGCCATATTCTCGAACTGTCTACATCTGTTTGGTGGCCAATCCTGACGACTATGGTTTCCCTGCTGGTTTTGTGGAGATTATATTTCAATGGAAGCATGTCCATATAATTTTCAAAGAAGCTGATGTTGCTGATATACTTACCATGAAGGAAGAAGATATCGGAAGACTCAAAAGAAGGAACAATAGACTGCGGAATATGATAAGGCAATTGAATGTTGTTTCTCTTCGCACTCAAAGTTTAGAAATTAAGCCGAAGCTCAAAAGGACCAACAATTTTTAATTTTTCCAAAAATCAGAAAGTCTATGTGTTCACAGCATATCCTGCTGAAGACCTCGTTTTAGCTGTTGACTAAAGGTTGGCAGCTGCCTGCTCAAGTTATCACACATCCTTAAATGTTTGAAGCAAGTTTGATTCATTTGAGGAATTATTTCAAAGTTCGTTTGTGTTGTCAAAGTCATATTACCTTAAACAGAACCTGTTGTTCGTGTCAGGGTAGTGTTGCAGACTGCAACTCCTGCATATCTCAAAAGTTTTGAAGCTATCAGAAGATTGTTTCATAACGTCTCAAATAGCATTTAATGCTATCTCACAATGGTAGATGAAGCTTTCTTCAATGGATTCATTTCAAAACTCTATATATAGCTTCATGGAAGACTTTGAAGGTGGGGAACCCCTGGTGAAGCCCTGGTAAAGCCCAAATGAGAGTTGGCCAAACTTTACATGAAAATTTATCAAGCCAACACTCTGCAGAAATTTCTCTAAATTTCCTTGTACTTAGATTTTATCCTTTGTATCCTGGGTTATACTCAGTTAATTCTTTGTACAAGAAATCATGTGTTTAAGTTTCTCAGAAACTTAAACTCATTATCATTGTAAACATTGTTAAGTGTCTGAGAGCCTGGAGAGGCTTAGAGGAACAAAGAATACTTGGTTTAGCCTGAAGAGGCTGTGTCCAAAGAATACTTGGTTTAGCCTGAAGAGGCTGTATCCAAAGAATACTTGTGTTTAGCATGAAGAGGCTGGGTTCAAACAATACTTGTAATCTTGCGGGATTAGTGAAAAATCCAGTGGTGTGTTTGCCCTGGGACTGGACGTAGCTCACTGAGTTTGTAGGTGAACCAGGATAAATTTTTGTGGCTAAGTTTTCTCAACCCTTATCTCTTTACATTCAGTTTTTATCTAACCAAGGAGGGTTTTGAAAAGTGCATTTATAAATCCACGCAGAAATAAATCTCTTTAACGCGAAAATATTTCAAAATCAAGTTTACACAACCTGCTGAGTCATATCAGCAAGTTGTTGAAATACCCAGTTTCAGAAAGTTACTTTTATCTCTTTACAACCAGTTTGCTTGTTTTAAAGGTTTTCAGAAAATTTGTAAAAAAATTATAAAACACTATTCAACCCCCCTTCTAGTGTTTCCTGTGGTTCTAACACATACATGGTAACATGGGTCGCAAACTGGTTATATGTCAAATCACATTAACATTCATGTTATTTGTATAGTAGTGTTTGCTAGATATCATTCGTTGCTTGTAATATTAAAATAATATTTTAATGTTATTACCAACATAATGGGGAACCTACAAAATCACACACTTAGAATGGGTTGTCTTGGACACTAAAGTCATTAGATGATTTTAATTGGGCTTTTAATTATATTAGACCATCTCCAATGGTGGACTGCTTCATAGTTGCTTATATGAATATTATATATTATTTCTGTGGGTCCTACATGTACACATCATCTCTTAAGCAACTCTTACAATTTAAGCAACTCTACGCTCCAACAGAGCAACTCAACAAGAACTCCAGGATGGACTTCACAAGCTACCCCACCTTTATTATTTTAATATTTTAATTCAACTTAAAATATTATTTAATTTTCTAAATAAAATTTAAACCTAAATAATTATAGATTAATTTTCTTACAAAAATATTTTAAGGTAATTAAATAAAATATAAATTTTTAAATAAATTTTAACGATAATTGTTTAAATACTATTATAATTATTAATACTATATATTAATAATTATCAAATTGTGCCGTTGAAATAGTCTGTGCCATTGCAATCTCCTTCAATCTCCACCATCCATCAAATTTTATGATGCTTCAATCACCACCATTCATCAATTTTCCATATTTTTATTTTTTTTCCATTAGGAAAATTAACCCTAAACCCAAATCACCCGTCCCATTTCTCCCAAATCAATTTCCTTCTCCACCATTTTCTCTGTTCTCTCTCTTCTTCTACACACCGAACGACGCCTCTTCCTCTTCCTCCATCACGACGCCTCTTCCTCTTCCTCTCTTCTCGGCGACAGCAGTTCCTGTTCGGCGAGAGCAGTTCTTCTTCCTCTCCGCTTCACCGGTTCCTCTTCTCTTCTCACCAGTTCGTCTTCTCTTCTTACCGGCGATAGCAGAAAGGCGCGTCTTTCATCGGTTCCTCTTCTCTTCTCACTGGTTCCTTTTCTCTGTACAGGGATATCATGCAGATCGGAGGGAGATCGGAGGGAATCATGCAGATCGAAGGCTCCTCTTCTAGGATATCGATTTTCTGTAATTTTTTTTATTTCTGCAGTTTTTTTTTTAATTTTCTGCAGATTTGTTTCTGGAAATTTAGTTTTTATTTTGTAAATTTGATTCTCTTCTGGAAATTTGGTTATGTAAATTTTGTAAATTAGATTCTGTTCTAGGAATTTTGTTCTGTTTCTGGAAATTTGGTTCTATAAATTTGATTATGTTATAACTGTTTTCCTCTTCATCCCGCCATTTTCAGTTTACCCCATTATTTTTAATCCAGATTATTCTTAAGATCCGGATTTCCCGGCTGCTTGGGGAAGCATTTCTCTCTCTCCAATTGCTAAGCAAGCACTCCACGTAGACTTGCTCCAATGGGACTGAAATGCTTAGTTGCAAGAACTGTGTAAGAACCCACCGTTGGAGATGCTCTTAAAGGTTCATGTGATATGAATCTCATTTAGTAAGACTAAATGGGCCAACCCATTAGTTTAGGCCTACACATGGGTAGGTATCACTAAAGCCTAATGCTTATTATGAGGTTTAGTCACTGAAATATATATAATGTATGGGTGCTAGCTAATAAGAACTTACCTTAATACTTAATGAGCATATTTTTATTCACACTTTACACTTTTAATCTAAGCTTTATTGGACTGTAATTGTGATTAATTCCACTGTTTTGATTGGAATATACCTAATAGGGTTTTAATTGCAATTGTTGCTTAATTTCGGATTTTAAGCCTATTGACCTATCTGCATTGTGTTACTGATATCTTGAGTTGTAGATGTATATTGAGGTGATTCCAGTGGCTTTGGAAAGCTAAGATTCGGGGCTTCATTTTGATATGTTGCATGATGATATTTCACTAAAGGGACAAGGTGCAGTTCCCTTATGAAGTTTGTGTTCTGAAGCTGATGCGAGAAACAACATAGTTTTTAGGTTGTTTTAGTGTATTGGGCTTGATACTTGTTGATCAAGGCCCTATTGTTATTTTGATCAGATAAATCTTGTGGTTTAGGAGAGTTGTATATATAGTGGCAATTACAATTCTATTTGAAAGCTTTTTCTCATTTTACAGATTTAAGTTTTGGAGACTCTAAGTCTCTCTTTGTTTTCTTTCTACGTTCTTCTTCTTCTTCTTCTTCTTCTTCTTCTTCTTCTTCTTCTTCTTCTTCTTCTTCTTCTTCCTCCTCCTCCTCCTCCTCCTCTGTATTTTCATATTTTGTTCTTCCTCCATGGAAGGCTAAACATTTGAGGATTGATTCTTAAGTGATTTCACATTGGATCTTAACGTTTACTTTAATTCAATTTCGTATTTCAATTTCTCCAACAGGTTCCGTTTCCTCTTCTTCTTTAGAATTCTAGGTTTTGAATCTTGAATTGGATTTGAACTCTTGTTGATAATCCAACTCTGTTCCTCATCTTGAATTCTGGTTTAGTTTACTTATTCCTAAATAACCTACTGCTTGCTTAATTCAGAGGGTAAAGGATTAGATATCCCATACCAGTCCGCTTAGTTCTGGAAAGTTCGCTTAGTTCTTGAATAAGATAATGGAGAATTAATTGATGCTTTATTGGTTAATTCGAACTCAATGGAGAACTGATATCAATACATTCACTGATGAGAGATCCATTTGTGAATGAACGAGAGAATCAATCTATTTTCTTATACTATTTTACTCTTATATTACAACTTACAAATTACTGATTCTAAACAACAACCAAAATCCACATGTTTTTGTTACTTTCTGATAATTTGCATTCTTAAGACAATATTTGAAATGTGCAACCTGAAGTTGGTATCTGAAATAGGGTTCTGAAGTTATTGGTCTGAAGTACACATTTTGAAGTTACGTCTGAAGTAGGTGATTTGAAGTCACTTGTCTGAAGACTTGTTTAAAGACCCTGTCTGAAGTTACCGTGCTAAAGATCTATAAGAGATTATTGTGTCTTAAGACTGGTCTGAAGTTCTGCGTTCTAAAATTCTGGTCTGAAATCTGATAATCTGAATTGCCATTGAATTCCTTTGAGAGACGACTTTAGGGTTTAGGGTTTAAGTTGAATTATCATAAGGTGATTATTGGTTCCTTTCAGAATCTTAATAACTTATTTAATTAGACAAACTCACACTTTCGTTGTAATTAAATCACCTCAAACCCATTAAGTTTTATGGTAGTTTAGTGAGCCCTCAAGGGATCAAATTTACTTTCGTGATTTAGAGTCCCAGGTTAAATTTTAGAGTTTCCAATATTAAGGTTCACCTTTCAGTTCTTCCCTTAATATCTAAAATCATATGAATAAGATGCCTAACAAATTTACAATAATTAAGATTATCTAAAACTTAATCAAAACAAGAATAACGTTAATAAAAAGTAAGAAATCAAAATATAATTGTCAATCCTACATTGGGCTACTCCCAATTCCTAGAATAAGAAATCTACTCGACCATATTTAAATCAAAACCAATAAATCTCAATCCAAACATGTTAATTCAACAGGACTACAAAAGATATAGTATTAAAAGAAAGAATTCAATCTCGGATCTCTGAAACTCGTTATCTTGTTGAATATAGTAGAAATCCTATGCCTTACTCCCAAAGGTCCTGAACTCTTGCTCTTGATCCTCGCCGAATAAGGCTACTTCTTGATTAAATTTAAACACACCCTCCTTTTATTTAATTCTTCAAGATTTAATAATCAAAGTCCCTCCACCTACAAGATAAAAGATATAAAGCAATCATTTGAAATAAAAGGAATAAATATGTATGCTTTAAATAATTAATATGCATAATTATGAACACTTAAATTGCTAACTTACCTAAAAATAGTAAGCCATTTATACACACATCAGTGGATACCGTTTTGACCGGGTTTGAGAAAAACCTGACCCCGAATTAATTTTGACATGGGCTGGGGGGGGTTTGGAGGTGCAAGTACCCGTCCGGATCTCGCTCTTGAACCTTCCTCAATATAATAATAAAATAATTGTAATTATAATAGAAGTTAAAAGTAGTTAAATAATAAAGGCAAGTTTACATATTTTCCTTAAAATATGATATAATTCTTAAGTTTCTTATTTTTTTAATATTCTCAATGTCTATTTTTATATATTATTTGAATTAGGATAAGGGAAGGGGATGAGTGGAAAACAACTTTTAAGACTAAGTATGGATTATATGAATGGTTTGTAATACCTTTTGATCTGAGAAATGCACCTAGCACTTTCATGAGGCTTATGAACCATGTTTTTAAAGGAATTTCTTAGGAAATTTGTTGTTGTGTATTTGATGGCATATTGATCTATAGTAAGAGTCTTGTTGAGCATACTGAGCATCTTAGGGCCATATTGAATGTACTTAGGAAGGAAAAGTTGTATGCCAATTTGGATAAATGTTCATTTTGCACAAACCATTATGTGTTTCTTGGCTTTGTTGTAAATTCTAAATATGTGTATATTGGTGAAGAAAAGGTCAAAGCCATTACAAATTGGCTATTAACACCTAAAATTGTGAGTGAGGTGAAGAGTTTTCATGGTTTAGCTAGTTTCTATAGGATACTTGTGAGAGACTTTAGTACATTAACTGCTCCCCTAAATGGGATTGTTAAAAAGCATTTGGATTTAAGTGGGGAGAGGAATAAGAGAATACATTTAATGCACTTAAGGATAGGTTTACTCATGCACTTGTACTTAGGGTTTAAGTGGTGACAAGTTTGATCAAATCAAGCCAATATATAGAAGTCATGGAGCCCAAGTTGATCTACTTGATTCAGCTTAAAGAAAATATAACTTAGGGTCTATTAATTAAGTTTTGGGTTTGTTTGCCTAGATTTTTAATTTTCTTTATATTTTGGGCCTTATTGGCTTTTAAGTGTTATTTTAATTGTCTTAATTAGGGGCCTTTCTTTTTGCACCCCTTTTGCTTTTCACACCCCTTGTATTTTTAAAACCTTTCTTTAAAAAAAAAATCCTCCATCTCTTCTCGGAAATTAATTTCCAGAAGCTAAATGATAAAATTTGTTTCCAGAAAAAATACACTCCGAAATTTAATTTCCGGAAATTAATTTTCGAAAGTGCTTTCTTTATAAGGTTTCAGTTTTTATAGACGAAAATATTTCATCTCTAAAAACTGAAACTTGATTAGAGACGAAATTTATTAAATACTAAAAACTTCTTCTTTAATTTCAGAAATTATTAGTGGTGGAAAAAACTGAAATTTTAAAAAAATCAAATAAAAGAGTAAATTTTCTTTGTCCGTCTCTGACAAGTTTAAAGACGGATTTAGAGATGACATTTTTTCCATCTCTAAAAACTAAAAACCTTATAGAAAAAAATTCACTTCTAGAAATAAATTTCCGGAAGAGAACGAAAAGGAAGGTGGAGTGGAATGGCCGTGGGGTTAGGGGAGGTGGAGGTGGTGGTGGGATGGGGGTAGTTTGGGAAAAATATTTTCCAAAAAGGGGGAGGGTGTGAATAGGAAAAAGACATGTATTTGGTTGAACTATTATGAGCCCATTAGGTCTTTAGTGCATATTTCTTTTATAATGTGCTACTTACTCATGAAATAGTTAGTTTTGAATTTGTAATAGAATCAAGGATTTCCCCTTTGAGAGAGATTTGTGTCTCTTTAGGGTTCTTGAGTGAACCATTAGCTTTTATCTTCCATACTTTTGTGGTGATCTTAATTCACTAAACTTATCAATTCTCTTGAAGATTGTGATGTCTCTGTTCATACTCTTTATTTAATCCATCCTTTTTGCTTTTTATTTTATTTGATTTTATTCTTGTATCTAAATCTATGTTAAATGTTGTTTTGTGCGTTTTCAACTCTATAAAGAACCGTTTTAGGATTCATAGCAATGTGAAACTCATCAATCGTGATGTTGTCATCGAGTAGCATCAGTTGAGCGAGTCTCACGAGTGGAGTTTCTGGACATTGAGCAAGTCTAGGAGGCTTGCTCCATTTTGAAAGCCTAAGATTGGTTGAAGTGTCAATAATCCTATTTATTTTAAGGTGAAAAATGGTCATCAAAATTTAAAGGTATATAACATTCTATCTTACTTGAATTTCAATTGTCTGACTTGAGATTGATGCTTTAGTAACTATTGCAGCAAATGTTACTACGTTAGATTTGAACACCAAATTGTTGTTCAAATGGGATGAACCAAGGCAGAAGGAACCAATGGTTGAGTGAAAGAGGAAGGGCTAAAAATGGGAAAAAATAGATTTCATAAAGGAGGTGAGTGGGACTTAGTAGAATACCCTCATTGTTACATACGATGAATATTATTTAGGAATTATTATTAGCATAATGAAATTTGTTTAACATGATAATTAGTATATTTTTTTGTGTTTGTCTTTTTTATTTTTTCACCATGTGTAACGACCCAAAAAAATAATGAATTTAAAAATAATGGAGTCACCCACCAATTTTATTAAGGAAAAATTGGAAAAAACCTTTTAAGATATGATCTATGAAAACAAAGTGAACTCGGGAGTCTATTTATGCATAGGGAAGGGTGGAAACTTAATCCCACTATACCCCTAATACATCCATTCAAAGAATGATTACCTTTAGTTAATTGTGTAAATTAATTATAAATTTTAAAATGTTTATTTTACCCCCAAAACTAATAAGATTAAATTGACTTAAAAGATTAAAAGAACATGATTATTTACAAAGAAAATGATATTATGAAGAAAAATAATTTTGAGAAAAGAATTTTGACCTGGCGAAAAATGATGTAGCTCCTACGTATCCCCCGGTGCAATGGAGAACTCAAATGGAGAACTCAAAGTACGTAGTTCTGATAAAAGAATGATTGGATTGATTGATTTACATTTTTGAAAGAATATTTTGATAGAGAAAATGATTTAAATTTAAAAAGAAGATAATTTTGATTATGAAAACAGATTGAAATAAAAATGATTTTGATTGTAAAAGATTATTTTGAATTTTAAAATGAAGAAAAATGATTTTGATTGTAGAGAAGATTTCATGATGATTTCTAACTTTGAGGTTACCAAGCTCTCACGGCTAAGGTATCCTATTATGATGGAAAATAAAATTTGAAAAATATTTATTTACAGAAGAACGTATTTGAAAAATATTTATTTACAGAAGACGTATGGTATATATTAGAATTATCAAACCGTCATGGTTCATGTATCCTAATAATTTACACCAGATTAAAGTTGATTTAGAATTTTATTTATTTACAAAAGATGTGTAAATATTATGAGATTAACAAATCGTCACGGTTTAGGTATCCTAATAATTTACACATGATTAAAAATTACTTTATGAATTTATTTATTTACAAAAGATGTGTAAATATTTTAAGAATACTAAACTGTCACAATTCAGGTATCCTAATAATTTACACATGATTAGAAAAAATATATAAATATTTTAAGATTACTAAACCATCACCATTCAGGTATCCTAAAAATTTACATAGATGAATTAATTTTCTTGAAAGAAAAAAAAAAGAGAAAAGGAATAGACAATTTAAATGATAAAGGAATTTAAATTAACAATTAAGAGATACAAAAGTGATAGATTAATTTAAAAGAAGTGAAAGCGTATAAAGAGGCTAATGTTTCACCGATTTGAATCTAAAATAATCAATCAAACTTGAACAAAGTTTCAAATAGAAAGAGACAATAATAAAAACAAAGCAAAGCATATGATAGTACAAGCACTAACAAAATAATGAAATTAAAAACAAATGAAAGGATAGGACATGCAGAGGTATGAAGTACGATGCAACAGCTAATAACCAAAGGGCATTTAACAAATGGAAGGATAAAAGAAAAGAAAAGCGTTAAGCAAAAACAGGGGTTCACGGCACCGTTGCTGCTCGGTTGTCACAATGGTGGCTGTCTAAGGGCCGTGGAGAAAGCACGACCGTGCACCATGGTGGTTGGGCGGTTCAAACGGTTGATGCTGGCAATGAAATGAAGAAGGCGAAGACGGTGGGTTGAGTTAGAGGGCTTGGATTAGATGAAGCAGAAGTGGGTGTGAGAGTGATTGAGGGAGACACTTGTGTTGTGGAAGAGACTGGGTATAAGGATGGTTTCGGAGTTGTTCGGTAATGGGTGGTGGTGCAGGATGGTGATAAGGCAGGTGGTTGGTGCGGCAAGAACAGTCGATGGGAGAGGATGGATCGGTGGTGCAAGGTGGCTATGTGAGAGAGGAAAATTGGGTCTTGGTTGGATGAGCTCCTCTGGATGAAGATGGAATCCCCCCCTCCTGAAGGAAGAAAAATGAGGGGCTTTAACAGTAGAGAAATGTCTCTTTCACAGCCGAATAGTGCAGGGCCTTGTCACCCTCATTCTCCTTTTACGTGATTTTTCTTCTCAGCTTTGTCTTCTTCCATTCTCAATGTCTGCACTTTGCCCTTTTTATTACGGATTGGACGAGGTAGCAGCTGCCCTATGCCTGCACTTAATTTTCTGTCTTTTTATCTTTTTATATGTGAAAATAAAACCATAATAAAATAATACTTATTATCAAATGAAACAGAGAATTAAAGAATTAAAATGATATGATAAATATGGTATTTATATGGCTTTTTGACCGTACAGGGGCGAATTAAAAGATTAATTACCACAATAATGTGGTCCAAAAAATATTTGCATTGTCTGGGGTGAAGAATGACAGGTGGAAAGGGTTGGCACAAGGCGCAAGGGGTAAAGCGCCATACGTGAGGGATTTTCTTGGAGACGCTTAAGGTTGAAGCGTTTCACGAAAGGGATGACTATATGCAACCCATTATCTGGACACAAGGCGCTAGAGGGTTTAGCTCCGCCATGTAGAAGCGCCGGAGGTGATGGCGCCTTACATGTGGCGTCTTTATGCCAACCGCTTCCACCTTTTCAATCACTCCGTTCATCACGGCCGCGAATATATTCGTTGAAGCGAATTCAGCGAATATATTCGCGAGAATATATTCGTTGCAATTGAGTGTTGGTGCCATATTAATGATTCAATTGAGTGTATAAATACCTGGTGCCATATATGAGAATTCATCAGCTAGCAACATTACTCTCTCTGTGCCCATATTACAATTCTTAGTCGTTTGTGTTGGTTTAATTTGATAAGTTGTTTTAAATTGTGTTTGTATTTTGATTTTTAAAAATGAGTCAAATTATTACTTTTGTTTATTGGAATGGTAGAAAATATGAAGGTGTTCAGGGTATAATGTTTGAAGGTGAAAAGAGGTCTATTCAGATAAAACGTGGAATCAGTTTTGATTTGTTGAAAAGGAAGATTTTTAAAAATTAAATCTTTCATCTAATCAAATTATTTCTAGTTTGACGTGTAGATTTTTAGTATCACAAAATCCAACCAAATATACAGGTCTTCAAATATGTGACGATGAAGATGTGGAATGTATGGTCCACGCTTTTGAGCAGCAATCGTTGATGACAGTGCTTGAATTATATGCAGACATTGACAATGTTGGCAGTTCATCATTACCTGTACAACATTTTCATTTGGATACTCAACTTTCATTGGGGATTGAAGATCAATGCATATATCAATCTGGAGGTGTAACGGTCGAGGAGGATGTCAACAATGCGGAACCTGAAGGTGAACAAAATGAAGTTTTTTTTTTAACATGGATATGAACATGGGGTGCGAGGATAGTGATGATTTGAATGAGGAAGCCGAAGTCCCTGAGGGGGATTCACCTGATACAGATGTAGAGGGAGACTTTGATGCAAATACTGATCATGTCATGCCCCCGACATTTACAGTGAATTCACCAGATTCAGTGTCTTATCGTGAACACAATGAACGTCAAGAAGGTAAATAGTTACTAATATGATAATTTTGGTAGTTCTTTTGCCATAGTTACTGAATGCAATCTTTTATATGTATAGGTGCAACAGAAGATCCTTATTGGAATTTAACCCCTCATTATAAGTTTGTAAATTGGGAGCACCCTGATGAAGAGATACAGTTTGGTGGGTTGGAACTTCTTGGATCTTGGCGATTAGGAGATGAATTGTATGTTGGATTACAATTTGATAGCAAACAGGCTGTCCAGATGGCTGTGAAGCACTA
The DNA here is from genome assembly GCA_026901365.1 of Sesbania bispinosa. Taxonomy (NCBI): domain Eukaryota; kingdom Viridiplantae; phylum Streptophyta; class Magnoliopsida; order Fabales; family Fabaceae; genus Sesbania; species Sesbania bispinosa. The sequence goes on from QLOH01000052.1 coordinate 1,533,196, forward strand.
CTCAATGAAGATACACTAGACCTTTGTTGTGGTGGAGTCTAAGCCAACTTATTTGACCTTGAAGTGTCCAAACTATTCACAAGGTTGTCCGTGGCGGATGAGAGCAATGATAGGTAATAACTCAAATAAATGGGTCATCTCTAAATGGGGTGGTCGACATATATGTATGAATGCAATGCTATCTCAAGATCACAGAAAGTTGGATTCTAACTTTGTGGCCTCCTGCATCTACGGTATGATGTTTTCATTTGATACAATTTAGTTGGATAGTCAATTTTTTTATACTAATTCTGAATATATGGCCTAATGTAGGAATGGTCGGCATAGATCCATCAGTCCCCATTGCAATGATACAAGAAAGGATTAATGGGCAATTTGGTTATTCCATCTCTTATAGAAAGGCTTGGAAAGCTAAACAAAAAGCTATAGTGAGGGTGTATGGAGACTGGGACCAGTCATATGCAGCATTGCCTCAATGGTTGGAGAAGATGTTGTTGTATTCCCCTGGATCAAGTTATAAAATTGAGACAAAGGAATTTGTCTTTGACAATCAAGGGGACCCTCGGTTCCGTACTTTTCATTGAGTATTCTGGACATTCAAACAATGTTCTGATGCATTCAATCACTGCAAGCCTGTTATACAGATTGATGGGACATTCTTGTACGGGAAATACCGAGGTATGCTATTAATAGCTACAACTCAAGATGGAAATACTTGTGTTTTGCCAATTGCATTTGCTATTGTTGAAGGGGAGACACTAGAGGCTTGGTCGTGGTTTCTGGGTAATATACGTGAACATGTCACCCAAAAGGAAGGTATATGCCTCATATCTGATCGACATGCAAGCATTAAATCAGCTGTCGGAAGGTCCCCTGCATGGCAATCTCCAAGAGCTTATCATGTTTATTGCATTCGCCATATTGCCAGTAATTTCAACCACAAATTTAAAAATACAAAATTGAAAGCAGACTTACTGAAACTAGGTAAAAAAGCCTTTCATATTTTTAGGTGAGTTATTGTTTTTGTATTACATGTATAACCGGATTCATTGTTAATGCAGGGTATACACCGTGTGTTCATCATTTTGAAAGGAACCTTAACAAGTTTCGTGAGATTAGTCCCGAAATCCAAAGGTGGATTGATGGAATTTCAAAAGAAAAATGGAGTTTGGCACATGATTATGGGGGACGCAGATATGGACACATGACAACAAACTTGTCAGAGGTAGTGAACAAGATACTGAAAGGTGCTAGGAATTTGCCAATAACAGCATTGGTGAAGTGTACATATGCAAGACTTGTTGAGTATTTTGTTCAACCGGGAGGGGAAGCAAGGTCTGAGTTGGCTTCTGGGCGGAAATACTGTAAAAAGTTCATGGTGTTGTTCAGTAAAAATCAAGAGGATGCTTGTTCTCACAGAGTTCGTCGATACGACACCCAGTCGACCAAGTTCGAGGTTGAGGAAGCATTCAATCCTGTTACACAACAGGGTGGTCATATATGGGAAGTAATCTTAAATCAATGTTATTGTGAGTGTGGAGTATTCCAAGCCTTTAGATTCCTGTGCTCACATGCGATTGCCGCATGTTCTGCTGTTAGCATTGATTTTTATCAATATGTTGATCCGGTATACTCCATTCACAACATTGTTGAAGCTTACTCTGGACAATGGTGGCCGATAGGAAATGAAGACAACATGCCAGTCTACGATGGTCCTCGTATTATTCCTGATGAGTCAACCATGCATGGTAAAGGTCGACCCAAGTCTACACGCATAAGGAATGAAATGGACTAGAGGGAGTCTCAAAGTTCATAGAGATGTAGCCATTGCCAGCAGTCTGGTCACACTCGTCGAGTTTGCCCCCGTTACTTAGAAGAGCATCAAGACCAACTACCTACGTGACGATCTATTTCTTATATTTGATGTTGTATTAAAAGTCATGTTGTAATAAAAGTCACATTGTATTAAAAGTATTATGTTAAATTAAATGAAAACCGTAATTTCTTGTATTATAACTGTAAGTTCACTAAAATGAAAATCGTTAAGATTAACACAACACTAAAATAAATATATTACAATGGTTTTTACATCGTGGTACATTGCGAAAATAAATTTAATTATTTGGAGACCAAGGGGAGAGGACACAATGGCGACGTCTATTCCTAGCATCACGAGGTGGATTTCTTCTAGGCTCCTGGTATTCCCCTTCCGTTACATCATGAGATGGACTTTCTTCTTCAACAAAAGCTTCATTCAGATTAAAACCAAGGCCAAGTGGTTCTGGCTGCCTAGAAGAGGAGGCTCCATATGTTAACCCTCCTGATGCTGGAGACATGAGTGGAGCATGTTGCCAGGGATGAATCCACCCACCGGGAGCTGTCGGAGTGTCAGCCGTAAAATTATACATCGGATGGGTACAATCTACTAGTGGTGATGGCACATAACAATCCCCCGTAGGAAAGGGAGGTGGGTCCATTGTGTCTGGTGTGGGAATGTTGCTGGTAGTTGGCTGAGATGCATAATAATAAGTTGAAACTGGATCAAATGGTTGTATTGGAGGCACATAATACATTCCGGGTTCAGGTTCTGGTGGTTGTGGCATTGTTAGTTGTTCATGACCAACTCTACGCCGACGTCGATGTAGTCCTTGACCTTCGATCCGTCCAACAGGAATGTCATCTGATACGTGTGCTTCAGGTGCAGGTTGAAAAGGGGAGGGAGCTGACATTGCCGGCACACTGATCCGATCTATTTGTTTGCAAATCTACATACAATGACGGATCTCGGATCTCATGTTCTCAAATGAGAAGCAACTTTGTCCTTCACTTGTCACTGTGAAATACATTCGTTCGAAGCTATCCTCCTATACATGCAAAGCAAAAGAATAAATTCAAAATTCATAAAATTAAAAAATAACAAATTGTATATAAATAAAAACACCTACAAATATTCTTACCATGTTACCAGTCTTTGTGGCTGCTTGACTGATCCAACGTCTGGTGTGTTTCTTATACCAGACCATATACTCAGAATTAGATGATATAGCCCCTTCCATCGGTGCATTGGTCCAAATATAATTCCATCTGTCATCCCATTGTTGAACATATATGGCATGTTTCAAACGCCAATTTTGTTCACTCTTCCCTTTTAGTGTTACATCGTGTAACTTATCTGGTTGGGAGGGAGGTCGAGGAATATGTTGTTGCATGCCAAACTGACGCATGCATCAGTCAGGTTGATGCCACTCAATAATGTGGAAGCATATAAGTGGTACCACGGCTGTCCATATCTGATGTCCTTCTAAACAGTATTGTGGAAGTTGACCCATTATTTCTTGAGTGATGGTACCCCGCACAATCTACAAGGACAGAAAATGAGTTAGTTATGTGTTACATATATGTTTGTAGAGAGTAGGGAAAAAATACTAACATCTGTTAACTCCATCTTATCGAAAATGAGTCTATAGTCACTAACTGACTTGTGGTGAACAATGTATGTCTGACCACCACTCCACCTGCTCAATACCATAAATACAAAACACATATCACATACTTATAAATCATATATTTAAACAGAAAAAGTAATTATTTGTTAAAGTATTGTGTACCGTGCACCGAGCGGCAAATCATCTTGCTCCATATCAGGGGCTTGAGGTGCAATGCAAGGGAAACGTGACCAAGCCCAGAGCTGTACCAGTACACAGGCCCCATAATGTTGGTCAAGCCACTTCATTCTAAGTCGACCACCGTTCAGCTCCTCCTCTGGCGGGGCTACCCCCAACAGCTCATGTACCGGGGGCTGCTAGTTACCGAATGTTACACCGGTAACCACTTCACCATCCACTTTGAGGCCCATTTGTATGGCAACATCCTGTAGACTAATGATGCACTCGCCTGATGGCATGTGAAAAGTATGAGTCTCGAGTCTCCAACGTTCTACCAGAGCCTATATTAATGTATGCTCAACTTGAAAAAAATCAAGTTGAGCCACACCATAAAACCTGGACTGCCTTAGGAGAGGTATAATTTGAGGAGGAATTACTTCAGCACGCATATGTCGGTCGCCCGCTCGCCTCACATGTAGTATTCTATCATCCTCACCGTTCCAAATGCACTAAAAACGTGGACATCTTGCAGACGCAATAATGATTTATCTTTTAGACCAGGATGAATAACTCTTTCACACGCTATTGTGATAAAAAAAATGATTCAGAATACAAAAAGGATGCTTGACAGAATACTCACTCAATCACTCAAAACTCAGCAACTAAAAACACCCAACACACACACATATATAAAAACACCCACGTAGTGTGTATGAAACATCACCATTTTTGGTAAAAAATGTGCGTGAGCAGATTCTCCAAGAATCTCACACCTGCTGTTTCCCAAGGCACTCAGGCGTGCTGTTTCCAGTCACACTCACGCGAGCATCAGTGCTCATTGTTGGGTCTTGTCAGCGCGTGGGAGACACTGAAGGCGCCTGACAGTCAAGCGCTACAAACAAAACGCATGAGGCGCCTGACAGTCAAGCGTTTCCAGTCACACTCACGCAAAAATCGCACGCGTGCTGTTTTCCAAGGCACTCAGGCGTGCTGTTTCCAGTCACACTCACGCGAGCATCAGTGCTCATTGTTGGGTCATGTCAGCGCGTGGGAGACAGTGAAGGCGCCTGACAGTCAAGCGCTTCAAACAAAACGCATGAGGCGCCGAAGGCTTTAGCGCCTCCCTTCCACGCGTCCCACTTCCATTGCCTGCTTAACGCATGCCTCTGATGAGAGACTGCCCCTACCCTGCACCCCTCTCCTGAACTCGATTCCCCCTACACCTGAATGATTCCCTCTAACCCTGAAGGATTCCCTTAACCCCTGCACCCCTACCCTTTTACATATTCCCCTAACCTCTGCTCCCAAGCCTGCAACGTCCCTCACGTCCCACTTTGCGTTATTTTTTTTCTTTTTCAGAACGTGATGCGCTTTAACCTTCAACGCTTCATCAGAAGAGAAGCGCAATAGGCCCAAGCGCCTTAGCCCCATGTTGTCCCTATCACCCCAAACAAGGTAAATAGTTTTCTGTTAACATTATTTCAGTAATTTTATTTTTTTTCATCCCAATTAGGTCAAAAAGCCTATTTATATACTAAGAAATAGCTAAAAATGCAAGAAATTAAGATTCAAGATTTTATTATTTTTATCATTTTTTCAAATATCCGAACAAAATTGGGTGTTCACACCATGAAAGTATCTTGCTTATGTTCTTGCTTTTTGAAATGTGTAATTCTCAAGGTTGTTAAGTCCACTCCAACGATTCATTCTAGGAGAGAGTTACGTGATTTTTGTAAAGACAACTCTTTAATGAACATGTGATGTCTAAAAGGAAGAGGAGATGGACTATTCTCACATTTTCAGTTTGATCTTAACTAAACTAAACATACCTCGTCCCAACAAAGTATATCGCAACCCAACAAAACACTCATCCCACACCTTGGCAACTAAGATACCTTAAGCTACCAAGTTGGGAGACAACTGTTTCAGACCTGGTCGAGCACATCCTCATCCTGACTAGGATCTAGGACCCAGGCATGAACACCCCCATATCCCATGGTGTCCAACCGACATGCAGTATCCAGATTCACAGGCCATTCAACCATGCCACATTTATCACAACATTACAAACCCGACTAGGTGGCCATTACCTTGGCTAGCTACTGGGCCCCACTGCATTTAATGCACTCCCCACTTGACTAAGATGAGCGGCATGGCATGACCAAAGACACAAGCAACCTGATTAGGTTATTATTATATGAGATTACAAAATATTATGATTTGATGTGACAAGCTTAATCATCTCTAATCACCTTAAGTTGCACGCAATATCAGCTATATTAACCAGATGGCCCCTATATATAGCTCCATTCTAAAAAAATCAAGGTAACTCATCTATCTTTGTATACTACCCTCTTATGCTCTCACTAACTAGGGCATTAGAAGTGTTTCTTGCAGTACCCTCACATACTCTGCCACTAGAGATACTTCCAACATCCCCAATTCATCTTGTCACCGTGTCAATCTCAATCCATTATCTCGTACCACCACAGGTGCATCTCGGCCATGATCACCATTTAAAATTACGTATTAAAGATTTTAATATTAAGATAAATAGGAAAACAACAATGATGAATGTGGTTTTCTAAGCTTGTATGACGTGGGTTCCTTGACTAATTGTTCATCACCCTTACATATTCATATATGACCCATGTAATCATTCTCCTTGTAAATAACAACTTGCATTAGTTTATCGATTTATACTCTTTCTATATAATTTCCATTGATTATCATTATACATTTTTTATGTAGCTTATCCAACTCGATGCAGATAAGCATGTATTGTTAGGTCTCTTTAAAAAAAACAAAATAACATTATCCAAGCACAACCCACGACAAAGTAAAATGTAGCTTTATATTTTTTTATGGTAAAAACTTAAGTATTGAGGCAAATTATAACTAGTGCGTGAAGTTTTAATTTCTTTTTTGTTTTTTAGAAAAAATCTTTTCTGAGTTAAGTATTAAAGGTAAAAGATAATAAAACAAACTCGAGTGAAGTTACAAAGTTAAAGAGTTACAAGTATTTTGTTAATTATTGTTTAAGTAAAACTAAAAAGGGATCCAGTCTTACATCCTTGAAAAAATTATAAAAGCATAGATATCGATAAATAATTTATATAAGATTGTATTAATATAAATTATAACAATATAAATATATATTGTATATGAAGAGTTTATATAAAAAAAATAATATTTAAATCATAAGAATAAATGTTTGATGTATTCTTTTCAATTAATTATTTTAAAATTAATGAAAGGTACACCCCGTGCATGGGTGACCATACTAGCAAACGTAAGTGTTTGATTTGGCGTTCAAACCGACTAAATTCAAGTTTGGATTCTTCAATACAATTATTTCTAGCATTGGAAAAGTGAATTTATTACGTTTTAACACTAAACCAAACATGCTAAACTTAAATAATTTTTATTGAACTTCAGATTGTATCAAATGACAGATTCAAAGTATGGAGAACAGAATACTAGCAGATATCATAGGTCGAAGAATATCAATCGCATAATTTTTCAGTGCAGGCCTTAAATCATCACCAAAGGTCTATGGACCAATTATTCTTATGGAATCAACTTGTCTACTTTTTCCTGGTTAAATCTACACCTTGAATCACAACTTAAACAAACTTTTATCTTTATGGTTTGCGTATTATAAATTTTTATGGGTTACACATTCATTATAAAGTGCAACCCATAAAATGTTGAAAAATATATTAAAAAACATAATAAAACTCAAAACAAATGTAAAAAAAGCATTAACATATATGTAAGACTTTGTAGGAGAAACCATGATTGCAACCTTAATAACTTGTTTATAATATGATATAGGTCTTTAATATGATAATAATGACAAAAATGAAAGTTACTAAAATAACAACTAACAACCTGCTTCCTTGTGCATTAGCGGATGCAAAAATCGATTTTAGTAGAAGCAAAAATAAGTTATTGTTTGATTACCAGTTGTCAACCGTGCAGAGTCAATTCCACATAATTAATTTTAAATCAATTTCATCCAATGTAATTCATACATAAAACGTACATCATTTATTTTCAACTAATGATTCTAGAATCAATTCTACTTAACTGTAAACCAAACGAGCATTAAATTACTACCCATTAACATGTCTCGAGATCTACAATAACTCAGTTAACAAATGGAGTAAAGACAAAACAAACAAATGCCAAAACATTTACTAGCAAAAAAGCTCAAAAGGCATATGATTAAAAGATAAAGAAATCGAGATGTTTGGTTTGCATTTTCATTTACTGTTTTCATGTTTCTTGTTTTCAGAAATTTCTGAATTTTTGCTATTTTCAGCATTTCCAGTTTTTCCTTTGTAAAATTTCAGAAAACACGAAACAGGAATTGAAAATATAAACCAAGCAGACTTTAGAGGATTGAAAAACAAGGCTATAGATATTGGTTCCTCCATAAGTAATGATATAGATAAATATTAAAATTGAGACAGATGGCTTACACATCAGAAATCAATATCTTGAATTCTTGATCATTGATTAATATCATTAATTTATGTTCATGTCATGCGGAGGAGAATTGAAATGATAATGAATGAAAATGAGTGAAAATATAAATTGAGTGTTATGAAAAAAAGAAGTTGTAAAAACACTTGACTAAAATGCAAGAATGTTAAGAGTTTGCTTACATAATAGTAATCTAGAGATTTAAAAAGTTGAAAAAGAAAACTTTAGAGCTTAGACTTTAACTTACATATATTATAATAGACAGATAAATGTATATCACCTTGTAGCTAGAACAAGAACCGGTTACGGATCATCTGCAGCCGTGTAGTAGCCTTACAGCAAAATTAGCTGCCGTTAGGAGTGGCTGCAGAGCAACAGAAGATCCTTTCACAACAAGAACCAAAACCCAAATGCACAGAGATGTGAACATATGAACAACCAATAGAATTCGACCAAAAAACAAAAACCAAGGCCTAAAATAGACAATATTATTGAATTGTTTAAGTAGTTAGAAGCAACAAAAAACCACACAATAATCACATAATCAAAACCTGAATCACTAATATAATCTCATTCTTGGGGTCCAAACCATTAGTTAAACGGTGTAATCAAGTCCACTTAATTTTCTATTTCAAAAATATTTTTCGACACGTTTGTCAAATATAGTATTATTACTTTCAAGGAAGCTATTTTTCTCTACTTGTTCTGCGCTGAAGGTTCCAGGATAGGTTTGACCCTCTTAGGCTACTCACTACAAACAGAAGAAACATGGGGGTTTCAGTTACCATTACAGATGAAATTGCAGGCACTGTCATGCTCGACTCTGATAGGCTGTGTGAACTCAAAGCATTTGAAGCTACGAAAGCTGGTGTTAAAGGCCTTGTTGATGAAGGGATTGCAAAGATCCCAAGCTTATTTCATCATCCACCTGATATGTTTGTGGAGGCCTCAAAGTCAGGCAATGCAGAAGATACAATTCCTGTTATAGACCTTGCAAATGTTGTTAAAGATCCAAGTACACGCCAGGAAATTGTCAGCAGAATAAGGGAAGCATCAGAGACATGGGGTTTCTTTCAGGTGGTCAATCATGGTAGCCCTGTGACTATTCTAGAGGACATGAAAGATGGGGTGCGCGGGTTCTTTGAACAAGACACTGAGGTGAAAAAAGAGCTATATTCCCGTGATCCAATGAGGCTATTCTCATACAACAGCAATTTTGATCTATATAGTTCACCAGCACTCAATTGGAGGGATACTTTTATGTGTTACTTGGCTCCTAAGACTCCAAAACCAGAAGACTTGCCAGCAGTATGCAGGTAAGTTCATGTTTGTATACTGCCTCAAATTTTAGGCCACTGTGATCAAGGTATATTTAACTTCAGAAGTTTACTTTTGTATGGACGTTAATATGCATAAAATCTACAAAGAATCATCTGTTGTTCCTGGATAAGATTCTCAGAATCTCCCAGTAGCATAATCGGCTATAAATTGTGCCTCGACATGTGTACATGAAGAAATTTAAATCAAGAACATAATATGAAGTTAGATAAACAATTATACAAGCCAAGACAAGTTAAATTTAACATTCTATTTCTATAATAGGGCATTTAATTGCTTGTTGACTGCATCTTGTAGGGATAAACTTCTGGAATATGGGACAAACATAATGAAACTGGGAATTGCACTCTCAGAATTACTATCAGAGGCTCTTGGGCTGCATTCAGTCCATTTAAAAGACATGGGTTGTACTGAGGGGCTTATTTCACTTTGCCATTACTATCCTCCCTGCCCTGAACCAAAATTAACTATGGGAACCACCAAACATTCTGATAGTTGTTTCTTCACAGTGCTTCTGCAGGACCTTCTAGGTGGCCTCCAGGCTCTTTACCAGGACAGGTGGATTGATATACCCCCTGTACCAGGGGCTCTAGTGGTTAATATTGGTGATCTTCTGCAGGCAAGTTCTTTGTTGCTATTCGGCTTATGTAGATTTTCTACTATAGAAATTGTGGATGTTTATTGCATCTACAACATTCCACAAACTAATACACAAGGTTTTTAAAACCGAATCAGTAATTAAACTGGTGCAAATTGATCATAATTCATTAGTTAAATCATAGTTCCTGGTCAGACCGGTCCAGTTTTCATAAGTCATAACTCATAACATAACTGATACACTTTACCATGGTTATATATATCAAAGTAGCTAGTCTATGTGATGTTGGTGCTCTTGGTGCTTAATATTTATCATTGCCCTTACCCAAAACAATGTTTTATTTGCAATAATATTTTAACCCGGTAAAGACCAAAAGCTGTGAACGAATTTTCTACTTCAAAAGTTTTCATGGTATGTGAATTGAACTAAAATGAATGTAGCTAATTATTATTACTTTTATGAAACTACAGCTTGTAACAAATGACAGATTCAAGAGCGTCAAACACAGAGCACTGGCAAATATAATAGGCCCAAGAATATCAGTTGCATGCTTTTTCAGTACAGGTCTTAAATCATCACCAAAGATCTATGGACCTATAAAAGAATTATTATCAGAAGACAACCCTCCCAAGTACAGAGAAACCACACTTGCAGATTACTTCACCTACTACAATGCAAAAGGCCTTGATGGGACCTCTGCTCTTCAATATTTCAAGCTTTGAGTTGGATAATGTGGATTGAGGTGGTTTCTTTAACATGATAAATAAACAAAGTAGATAACTTGGAAATAATAATATTGATCAAATTCCATGTGATTATGGATCTTATTGTTGGACTGGAAATTTGTAGTATTGCCTGTGTCTTGCAGCTGAGATATTACTAAGCACATACCTATTTCTGAGGTTTGCTGGGTTTTGGTTTTAAAACATTGTGTGGGGTGAAACTAGAATCTTTGCTTGTGTTGATTATATTGTCATGTGGAGCTACACCTAATGAAATTATGCTTTAACACCAATACTTGCCAACACTCTCCAATTACACAAATTCTGAGGGAGAGGAAGTGCAGTAAAACATTAAAGAAGGAAGTCATAGGCACTTGCTTCTGAAAGGCATAATATTACTATAAAAAGGTAGTTGGCATTTCCAAGAGGTGATCGAACAGAACCATAACCAGAAGCAATTTTCGAGACGTGAAAGCCCAAGGAAACCCCAATTCCAGACAACACATTACAAAAAAAAATGAAGAAGAAATCATTCAATTGAGAGATAATGCAGTGAGTTAGTGGTCATTGAAACACCCCAAACCCCAAATCAGACACCAATGAAAGGAACAAAATGTGAAATTCCAACAAAAAGTGAATTGGGGCAATGGGAATCAAAAGCAAAAAAGGAAAATAACATACCTTCTCTTTTTTTTTTTGAAATAAGGATACTAGCATTAACAAAGAGAAAGTTCTGAAGCCACAACTAAAGCAATACAAGGCGGGACTTCAGTCCACCAAGTATGATCCAAATAAACTGAAGCTTGACTAGATAGTAAATGGGCTACTTTATTACCTTCCCTATGAGTAAATGAAATAGAGAGAAGAAAATTGAGACATAATGAAATAGCAATCTGCAACAATATGGGAGATAGCAGGACAAGGCCGTGAACCAATTAAAGCTAGCTGAAGAGACTGGCAATCTGTTTCCACAGCAAGATTTTCAATATCCCAATAGAGAGCTTGTTGGAGTGCCCAACGTATAGCTGTAGCTTCCGCCAGAAGAGGATCCATTCTACAATTTAAATAGGTAGTTGCAGCTACTTGTACTTCACCTTCACTGTTCCGAACCACCAAAGCAAAGCCCATACCTGATTCTCCCGACCACCCAACATCTACATTTAGTTTAAGAGCATTTGAGATTGGTGGGTTCCACCTAATAGAATGACGTCTAGGAGTAGCATTGGACAATTGTCTTTGATTATGATCCTGCCAATAAAAAAGAAACGTGTTTGCTATGTTGACAATGCCGTGAACTTCCATGTTTTTCGATTGGTAAAGGAGTTGTTTACGTGCCTTCCAAATGCTCCACAACGTAACTGCAGCATGTTGGACCACTTCCAAATCCCTACTAACCACAAGATGCTTCCACCAATCCTGCACCGTAATGTTTGGGTCAAGGAAAGTAAATTGTAATTTACTCACAAACCATACTGCACGGGCTTTAGGACATTATAGAAAGAGATGATCCACAGATTCCAGGATATTAGAGTCACATGATGGGAAAGACTTATTAGTCACAATCCCCCTCCTTTTTAGATTAGCTTGGCATGGCAAAGCATTATGTAACAGACGGTAAAGAAAGTGTTTGACTTTTCCCGGGACCTTTAACTTCCAAAGTGAAGACCAGTTTTGATCAGGGGCACAGTAGCTAGCTTCTGGGGTAGCATGTACATCACAGAGAGTAAAATAAGCACTTCGAATAGTGAAACTCCCATCTTTTGAATGACGCCAAATTAAAGTATCCTTCCCGTTAGACCATGAAATGGGAGTATTTGCAATGGTAGTAGCCTCCATTGGATGGAAAATGGAATTAATTAAGTATATATTCCACTTTCTGATGTCAGGTAAAATAAGGCTATCCACTGTTGCATCAGCTGGGAGTATATGAGGATCAGAAAGAACTTTGCCCGAGTGAGGTCCAGGTAACCAATTATCCTTCCAGATCTTTATTTGAGAGCCATCCCCCACAACCCACTTTGTGTCATCCTTTATAGTCTCTACCACCCCATAAATACTCCGCCAGGAATAACTCGGTTGGTAACCTAGCTTAGCATTCAAAAGTGATTGCCTTGGAAAATATCTTGATTTATAAATTTTATACAATAAGGTATTTTCATTTGTGGCCAACCTCCACACTTGCTTAGCTAACAATGCCTTATTAAAATTGCTTAGATTACGGAAGCCCAATCCACCTCTGTTCTTTGGTTTACATAGATGTCTCCATGCCATCCAGTGAATTTTACGCTCTGAATTTTTTTGCCCCCACAAAAAATTAGCCATCATTGACTCCATCCGAGCACAAACTGAATCTGGGATTTTAAAACAGCTCATAATATAAGACGGGATAGCTTGAGCAACAGATTTCAACAAGACTTCTTTACCAGCTCTAGATAAAAACTTTTCTTTCCAGCCTTTTACTTTCTTCCAAACACGTTCCTGGACAAAAGAGAAAATTTCTTTCTTAGATCTACCTACCACCGTTGGTAGTCCAAGATATCTGTCATGAACACTCACTATCTTTACCCCCATCCTCTGCTGGATCATCTGTTGACAATTAACTGGCACATTTCGACTGAAAGATAGTTCAGTTTTATCGAAATTAACTCTTTGTCCCGAGGGTGCTTCATAAGTATTAATGACTTTTAGAACAATATCAACCTCCTCCAAACTTGCTCTTGAAAATAACAGGCTGTCATCTGCGAAAAAGAGATGTGAAATCTGTGGAGCATTGCGGGCTACTCTAACACCATGAATATTATTTTTATGGGTCTGTTGTGACATCAGTCCTGAAAATAATTCTGCACACAGGATAAACAAATAAGGTGAAAGGGGATCACCTTGTCGGAGCCCTCTTTGAGGAGAAAAAGGCTTTCCTGGGTTACCATTAACAATAATAGAATAGGAAACTGTGGTAACACATCGCATAATCAGATTAGATAGGATATCAGGAAAATTCATGACTTGCAGAACCTTGTTTAAAAAACTCCATTCAACTCTATCATAAGCTTTAGACATATCTAACTTCAAAGCCATATACCCCTTCTTCCCCTTTCTTTTCTTTTTCATATAATGAAAAACTTCAAAACCCACCAAGGCGTTATCAGTTATGAGGCGTCCCGGAATAAAAGCACTTTGATTCTCAGACACAACACCATTAAGAAAAGGTTTAAGCCTATTTGCTATACATTTTATGGTAATTTTCATGACAACATTACATAGGCTTATAGGCCTTAAATCTTTTGGGCTCTTTGGGTTTTTTATTTTTGGTACCAAACAGATAAAAGTATTATTAATACCTGCTGGATCTGCATCTTCATTGAGAATACCAAGCACCTGATTGCAAACATCATTACCCACAAGATCCCAAAATTCTTGATAGAACAGAGCAGGAAAACCGTCCGGGCCAGGAGACTTTAAGGGGTGCATCTGAAATAAAGCTTCCTTTACGTCTTCCACCGAAAACTGCCTGGAGAGAATATCATGTGCCTTATTACTCACTCGGCCTTCAATGGAATCCCAAATATCAACAGAAAAATCTGGAAAAGAGGAAGAGAAAATATCCTCAAAATACCTCTGTAATTCTTCTGTAACTCTCTTTCCTCCAAACACCCAGTTACCTTCCTGATTTTGTATTTTAGAAATTCTATTTCTCCTTTTCCGAAATGAAGCTTTTGAGTGAAAAATTTTCGTATTTTTGTCCCCTTCTTTCAACCATATTGCCCTCGAACATTGCATCCAATATGTTTCTTCCTGAGCTAGAAGAAACTCGTATTCTGAAAGAAGCTCTTTTCTTTTCTGATCATTTTCATTGGTAGGGGCCCACGTTTCAGACTCTTTTAACTTTTTCTCCAGCTTTACCAGATTACTACCATGAGTTCCCACATCCTTTTCCAACAAAGACAGTGCTTCCCTGGTAGAGTTCAGCTTTTCAGTACAATTTGCACCGGGTCTCATCCAGGAATTTTTAATACAAGAAGTGAATCGTCTGTCATCTAGCCAGTTTTTTTCAAATCTAAAAATACGCTTCTTCTTTGTGACAAGCTCCTCATGGCATGGGCCCATATAATTTTAAAAGGGGCATGATCTGAATGGAATTTACCAAGATGAGTAACCAAACAATTTTGAAACTCCTCAAAGAAAGCCTCGGTTGCTACACATCTGTCCAGTCGCTGTTCAATAAGTGCTTGTCCTCTTTTACGATTTGACCACGTAAATGGGTAGCCATCATAACCAAGATCACGAAGCCCACAAGCATTGAGGCAAGAGTTAAACGTGTGGCACCCTTGCAATGACACGTCCCTACCTCCTCTTTTTTCTACAGGGGAGCAAATTAAATTCAAGTCTCCAAATAATACCCACCTCTCTCCCGCTTCATTGGCCAACTGTGTTAAGAGTTGCAAGGTGCGCTCTTTGTTATGCTCTTCCGGAAAGCCATAACAGCCTGATATAATATAAGAAGGCACGTCCTAACCGGCACTCTCCATTGAGATGTGATTGTTGGACATAGACAATAAGTCCAGGAAAATATCATCTCTCCACATCATTGCTAATCCTCCCGCACGACCTCTGTCACTCCTAGTACAGTCCACAGCCACCATATTAGTATAACCCAATCTCCTCTATACAAACTCCATCTCCAACACAAGTCGCTTGGTTTCCATAAGGAAAACCACCTTGGGATCTTCTCTCCGAATTAGACACTGGAGAGTACGCACTGCACGGGGGTTCCCAAGCCCCCTGCAGTTCCAGCTTAAAGCGATCATGGTTGCTGGCAGTGTTGGTCATCTGCCAACACCGCCGGAGGATCACAGTCCATTCTATTTTTCTTCAGCAAAACATCATCACTATCTCCATGAAGAGTCTCTTTTCTTTTCTCTATGGAAGAAGGTGTACTACTGCATTCCTTCTCTACCCGTTCTTCTACTAATGGCTTATCACGTGCACGTCTCTTCCATCTTCTACCCACTACATCTCCCGCATGACTTGAAGAAACCAATTTTGTCCCCTCATCATTTTCCTTATCTCGCCCTTCTACCGATGCAAATGGAGCAGCTTCATCACTTAGGGGAGTAGGTGATAACTCTACCTTCTCCATGATCTTTTGTATAACCTCCACTTCTGCATTATCAATATGAGAACTACCCGCTTTAGTCTCCCCTTCCTTCTCAACAATTAGATCAACAGGTTGCGTAATCCCAGTAGGGTTCGAATCCTCAAAGAGCTTCTTTGGGGGAACAATGTGAGATGGTTGAGTGGCCGGCTTCGTCATCAGACTTGGACGGATAGGGGATGCCCTCATCCACTGACCATAGGGTAAATTCTCCATATCCTCCTCCTCAAGATCCCTTTCAATATCTGGGCAGGTTTTGATCACATGGCCCGGTCTCGCACAGACATAACAAAAGTTTGGCAACTTGTCATATTTAAAAAATACCTTCACCTTCTTCTGGTTCGGGAGTTGCACTATCATACCTCTTTTAAACGGCTTCTTGAGATCAATCTTCACTCTCACACGTAGGAAGCGACCCCATCTGGACTCATTAGATTTATCCCAATCAAGAAAATTACCTATGCTTGCACCAATGCTCCTTGCCACAGATTCAGACCTACACCCCATAGGTAACTCATATATTCTGACCCAGAAAGCACACGCAGAAAGGTCTACGTCTGAGGGTGAAACATCTGGCATCAAAGACTCCATAACTAAGACATGTTTATCAAATGTCCATGGACATCCATTCAGAATCAATTCTTTATCCCTGTTTGAGAAGACACGGATAGAGAACAGATTCTTATCTAAATCCAGGATTTCTAGACCATGACGTATCTTCCAGAGATTGATCATTGTGCTCTTGAAAGCCCTCACGTTAAAGGAATCCGTTGTCCATAATTTGCAAACAATAATCTGAGCCGCACGTGAATGATCGGACGAATCTTCATCATCTGGAATAGCGAGTTGCACCACGTTTTCCTCCTCTTCCTCTGTAAGGTTGATATGCTTCCAAGAATCCATAACCAGCATGACCAAAAGACCACTCAGGGCACGAGATCCAATACGAGATTGGACAAAAACTATCACCTATAGCCGTCACAGAGAAACCCTAGCAGAGAAAGGGAAACCCTAGGAGACATATGAGATAGACAAGGAAAATAACATACCTTCTCATTCGTACAAATGAGAGGGAAAACACTCTCCCAATGTGAATTTTGCTCGATGCGGCAATTTCTTTTCAAGAAACTTTTAACACACAGAATCCAAAAACCACGACCCAACCAAAGAGCGCAAAAAGATTAATCATTGGATGAATTGATTCAAAGTTTCAAACAAAACCCACCTAAGCGTGCTATACTACCTATGCGGACTGTGCATGGATAATTTTAATATAATTTTTAATCATTATTATTAAAATATGTATCTTAAAATATACAATTTTAATAATAAATCAATATATTAAAATATGAAATATATAATGTATTTAAAATAATTAATTTAAATTTGATATGAAAATATTATAATATAATTAGTTTGAATTATGTGTGTAATTTGAATTTAATATATACATATCAAGAGATAATTGGTTGGAATTATATATTTATCCTGAATGTATACTATTACACGATTAATGTTTTGAATATAAATTAATCATTTAAAATAATCACTTATCCTATCCATACTATTTAATCTGTATTTTTTTCATATAACTTTAAAAATATCATATAAGGTTAATAATTTAAATTTTGAGATACTAATAAACTATTAGATTATTCAAAATTTTAAATTTAATTATTTATTATTATAATTATAAATTGAAGATTATATATTATTAAATGATAAAGATGAGAATTTGAATTTGAATTAAAAAATAAAATAGCAAAAAAATAAGTTAGGTATTAGAATAATAAAAATTTAAATTTCAAAATATTAATTTATTAATAAGAATATTAAAAAAATCTCTACATAAAAGTTGTATGAAAGACACTTTCAAAGAAAATAGTGCAAAAATAAAAAAAGTGATAAATAACTTTCTAGTTAAGAAAATAGAAAAAAAAATGAATGAGGTCTCACAGTATATATATAATATTTTGACACAAAATATGAAATTAATAAACCTACATAATAGACTCAAAGTAGTTGTAGCTTGGCAAGGCTAGGGTGACCCAACTGAGCATGGATGAGAAGGGGAGAATCCACCACCGAGCCAGCATGAGTAGAAGTACGAAGCTGATAAAGGCCATGAGACTCACATCCGGCACCAATCATCCGTCCTGAACTCCGGTCCTGTAAGAAAACAGAGTCTTTAGTAAAAGAAATGACACAATCAAGAGAACGAGTGAGACGACTAATGGATAGTAAGTTAAATGGAGACCCAGGGACATAAAGGACATTATCAATGGAGAGAGAAGGAAGAGGGTGGACACTACCAACACCATGGGATGGGGCCTGGGAGCCATTAGCCAAAGTCACAGACGGTAAGTAACCAGAAGTGGAAAGGGTAGAGAAAAGGGATTTATTACCAGTAATATGATCGGTGGCACCAGAATCAAGAACCCAAGGGCCAAGAGAGGTGGAGTGAGTGAGACCAGCAAAGGAATTACCCGTGTGCGCAACAGAAGCAGTGGAACCGGAGGCCTGACGATCCTCATACCATTTAAGAAAGTCGTTGAAGATAGCCGGCGGTACTGGATGATCAGAGGAAGTGGCATCAACATCAGAAGGCACAGAGGGAGCAACCTGGGCAACATTAGCAGATCGAGGAGGGCGACCATGCAATGCAAAACACATGTCAATAGTGTGGCCCAATTTGTGGCAATGATCACACCTGTAACGACCCTTGCCTGGTTTGCGAGAGCGGCTACGGTCATCACGCTGGGATACTAAGGCAGAAGAGTCAACAGGGGTGACAGAAGAAGGTATGTCAATAGATGACTTGGGCGGCACACGCAACAATGTTGACCAAGTGGAGGTCAAAGTGGGCACAATCGGAGATCCCAAAATCTGATCACGGACCAAAGAATACTCGTCTGGGAGCCCATACAATGCCATCAACATAAAGAAAGTTTGGCGTTGCTCCAGTTCTTGGGCAGGAGTGGAAGCGGGGGGCAAGAGTTCATTGAAGTCATGTAAAAGACCATGAACTTTGCCCAAGTACTCAACCATGGATCCATCAAGACGTCTAGGGACAATGGTACTCAAGAGATTGTGGCAAACACCATAGAGGCTTTGAGTATCATTGGTGTAAAGCACCCTTGCCTGCTCCCAAACCCCAGCACATGTCTCATGGGCTCGAAATATCTGCTTCAGGGTAGGATGAATAGTCGACTTAAGAACACTGCAAATCTGAGCATCAACTTTGGACCAGCGGGGGCGATCTTTTTCGTCAATGGAATCAGCCTTCTGAGTAAGATGATCAAGATAATCCTGTCCCTTTAGCCAGAGCCTGATATCAGAGGCCCAGGTATCATAGTTACTGCCATCTAACTTGTCAATAGAGAGTGGGACATTGATATAGTTAGTAAAGATAGGAGTATCAGACTTAGTAGCAGCAGGAGTAGCCATCGGTCAACTGTAGGAGAGAGAAACAGCCACAGGAGAGAGAAAAACGTCCAAAAGAGGAAGAACCCGCAAGGACCAGACCTAAAACTCACAAACAAAGACCAGATCGGGATAGAGGACATCGAGGCGAGTCTGTCGGCGGCGAGGGCGGCCGGAACGGCGGCCGAACGCGCCTCCACGCGCGGCTGACGACGGCTGGCGGAGGAGAAACACGCCGGTGAAGAAACGGCGCGTGAGAGCGCGTCTCTGCATCGATGGGAACGATTCTAGCGGCGTTGGACTTGGATTGATGGCGCGAGTCCGACGGTGGTGGCTCCGGTTTGATTCACGGCCGGAGGTGGCGGCAGGCGACGGCGGCAGCGGCGGAAAAGAGAGAAAAAGTGCTGGAAAAGTAACACGACAACGCGGGCAGACTGGAAACCGGAATGAGACACGGTTTCCGGAAAAAAATTTGACACCAATGGACAGTGGGTCCACTGGGAAGGCACAGACTAGGGTTATCTCTTGTTAGGCTCTAGATACCATCTTAGATTTTGGACTTGGGCCTAACTCAACCCCAAAAGCTAGCTTTTGGGGTTGAGTTAGGCCCAGGTCCAAAATCTAAGATGGTATCAGAGCCTATCCTAGATCCGTTGTTATTGGGCCCCAACCCCTTGATGTGTCCACGCTCCAGATGTCCAGCCCTAGGCGTGAGGGAGTGTGTTGGAAAGTCCCACATTGACTAGTGATAAGGTCATTTAATAGTATATAAGCCTTGGGCAGTCCTCACCCTACAAGCTAGCTTTTGGGGTTGAGTTAGGCCTGGTCTAAAATTTAATATCATGCAACGCACACAAAATATATTTATTTTTATATAAGAGAAGGGATCAAGTTATACCAATATTATAATATGTTTGGTTTTTCCTGAAACCATGTTTGAAACGTTGCCCGTATCCACATTTCAAATGTGGTTTTTGGGTAAACCAAGCACACACTTAGTTACATTATGAATTACACAGTTAAATAATTTTTCAATTAATAATTGAATTTCAAAATTCACCTTTCAATTGAAAGTTATTATCATATAGATCATATTTATAAAAATCCAAAAATATTTAATAGGTATTGAAATCAGGGTCGACCCAAGTATGAGGCTAAGGCGGGGTAAAGCCCTACTACTACTGCTACTACTGCTACTACTGCTACTACTGCTACTACTGCTACTACTGCTACTACTACTACTACTACTACTACTACTACTGCTACTACTAGGAATTTATAATTTTAATTTATAATCATGATAGTGGTGGTTTTGGAACAATTGGGAATTTATGTTACTACTACTATTATTGTTGTTGTTTGATACCAATAATGATTTGTATTTACTACAACACTTCTTTTATATATTAATTAAAATTATGAAACTTAGAATTAAGTTATTTTCATCTATTTCAATAAAATTATTATTTTATATTGTGATTCATTAGTAACAAATAAACTTTTGGCCTTTTGATCAGAAAAGAGTAAGGATGGATCTTGAAAAGAAGTCTTTACTTAGGAAGCATAGAGAAATGACCATTGAGGAAGAGAACAACGTCAACAACGATAGCTCATGGTGAGTCGATGGCAGTGACGAAAAGGGACAGGAGGCGGTGAAAGACAACGCAAGGGTGAGGAGGAACGTTAGGACATAAAAGAGAAATGAAAACTGATGAGTGAAAAGTGTGACATGCTCTCTGTTTCTCGCGTTTTGCTTTGAGTTGTCCCACCCTCGGTTCGGGTCCGGTATGATAGTTTTAGTAATATGGATCACATGATCTGAACTAATTAGTGATTAAGATCGTTTTTTTTTTCTAAATTGAAATCGATATGATCTGTTACCCAACTCAACTCGCATTGTTTTGTCTGGATTGGGTCAGGTCGGCCGAGTTCACGGGTCGACCCGAACCCTATTTATAATCATGGCAAGAATGGTTTAAAATAATTTTGTATTTTAATTATTTATATATTTATTAGAGCAAGTTTTAAAGTCAAGCCAATTTATCATTAATAAGTTTAAAGTGATTTTTTTATGAATCACATGTATTCTTCACTGGAGGCAATTTTTGCAACCGGGATCGCGACAAGGGTGGCGAGCCGAAATCAGAAAGATTATAAAATTATAGGTGCAATGGAGTCGCCACCACCACCAAAATTAATTTGAATAGGCAAAATTTTGGGAAAATCTTTTTAAGAAGAAAATGATTTCTAGAACCATATTTGAAATCAGGAGTCAATTATGCGTAATAATTGTATTAGCACCCTACAACATTCGTCTTAAGTGGGTCTCCTCTAATTAATTGTTCATATTTAATTAACTTTGAAAACATTTATTTTACCCCATTTTATGAAAATAGACAAGGAAATTAAATTTATGAGTTATTTTTAATTTTTTATATTTTTAGCATGGATGAGAGAATTTGTTTAAAGAAATGATTAATTTTTTTATTTTTAAAAGAGGGAAAAATTTTAAAAAATTATTTTGGTTTGACAGGTCCATTCCCTGCTTTTACGTATCTCCCGCTATAATGAAAAAAAAATAAAGCCACGTAGTTCTAAATTTTTATTTTTAAAATATTTTATTTATAAGATTTTTTTAACATTGTATAGGACTAAAAATAACAAGGTATATAAAAAGTCCTTACAAACATATATAATTTTGAAGATAACATGTTGGACAGTTGACATCATAAACGAGTTTATTGGTCAATTTTAATTTTGAAAGATCTTGTTTTATTTATAAAAAAGAACTGGTATATTATTTATAATGAAAATCGTATTGCATAGGACTTAAGATAACTTGACATACAACAAATCCTTGTAAGTATTTTATAGTGATTGAAGCTAATGAATCGTAGAATCAACCTTATATTTTATTATGAAAAACTACACTTGGGTTAAAAGTAAACGATTATGTATATCCGCTTTATTTTATAATTTATACGACTTAAAATAATACGCTATATAATAAGCCCTTTTTATGAATATGCCGCATTTAAAGGGAATTAATTTATACAATCAATAAATTATAAATTATTACATGAAATTATAGTTATTGTTCAGTGAAGTGATGAAATATTTTATTTACAAAATTTTAACCAGATATATGTAAGAAAAATGTAACCAATTAAGGCCTCCCTTGGCCCAAATTCTTTCCTCACGACCCAAACTCCTTCATAGGCCTACCTGACTACCTTATTCATGGGAGATGATTTTTACACTCTTCAATTTAATCCTACACACCCCATCCCACTTTTTTAAATTTTTTATCCCAAAATTACACATTTCTCTTTTCATTCTCCTTCTCTTCCCGCAACCCCACCTTCCTCTTTCCTCCTTCCTCCATTCCAACTTCCGGTAGTGTATTTTTCTCAAACGATGGGGTTCGTCATTGGAACGTGTGTAACATCTCAAATTTTATAAATAAAATAAAAGAAAAAATAATAGTATTAGTAATATTAATATTTTTATGAATAATAATAATTAAATTAAAAAGGGGATGGGTGAGTTGGAGTAGGCTCAGTCCAATTAGATGTTTATATAAGGGAAGAGTTACATATTTCACCACATTAGTTTTAAAACATCAAATAACCAAATCCTAGGGGAGGAGAGAAGCAACTCCACAAGGAGAAGGTGTTGCAGAGTATATCAGTAAGAGGGAGCCACCATTCGCTTTTGGATTTTCATCACGGGGGTAAAGGGTGTTGCTTATGCGTGTATGTTGGGGTGCTTGGGTAGTGAGGGCAACCATAAGACCCTCTAAGACTTTTAAATTCGAATTTGTTATGTGCATCATGTGTTGTATAATGAAAATCTGTTTGCTTTGATGTTTAAACGTGATAATCTTGATGAATTGGGTGATGGTAGCGAGAATAGCGAAAAGGGATAAATAAAGGTTGATTGATGAGGAACCATAATGGATTAGATGTGTTAATTTGTAGTAAAAACTTATGTTTTCATTGAATTTGTTCGGTAAAAACGTGTCGAATTGAAGTATTAACAATGAGGATTGATTAGGGGTTGAAGAAAATGGTTTAAAAGGGGTAAAAATCGCAAGAACGGCGTTCTCGAGTCGCCGGTGATCGATTACATCAGTACGTAATCGATTACAGGGTTTTCTGGGCAGCGTTGAGTGAGTTTGGGTTGATGGTAATCGATTACAAGGGGTATGTAATCGATTACCAGAGAGTTGAGTTGTTGGTAATCGATTACAGCTGTGTGGTAATCGATTACCAGGTTTTGACAGCTTTCTCGCCTGGAAAAGAATGTGTCGGTTAAGGGTGCAAATGAGCTCGGAATACTATCATATAGCATATCAAACTGAAGCCCCGGATCTTAACTTTCTAATAGAAGTGGAATTATCTTAATTGGACACCTAAAACTCTAGATATTTCCAAATTAGTGCACCAAGGTCATTAAGCTTAAAACTTGAAGATTCCAAAATTGAGTAACGGTCTCTAGTAATCGATTACAGCTGTGTGGTAATCGATTACCAGGCCAAAAATGAGTATGAGAGTGTTGTTTAAGTGGTGTTGTGATCCTTTAATTATTTGTTGATAATTATGTGAATTATTTGTGGAATTGATAGATTAATTAGATGTTTAGAGTGTATTGATTGTGGTATGAGTATGATGATATGAATATCCCATGTGATGTTAGATGTTTATAATATTGTGATGTATGATGATGATGTATTGAGCATATGAGGTGTGATATGATGATGATGATGTATTGAGCATATGAGGTGTGATATGTATGATAATGGTGTATTGAGCATATGAGGTGTGATATGTACGATGATGATGCATTGAGCATATGAGGTGTGGTAACTGAGATGCACGGGCCCATAGAGGGGGCACAACTCAGGAAGTGAACTGCACGGGCCCATAGAGGGGGTGCAGAGACCATGATAGGGGACATTCTATGCACGAGCCCAAGAGAGGGGCGTTGTGCAACCTATCGGCCAAGAGAGGGCATTTAACGGTAGGGCCATCATTGCGGGGCGGATGTCTCTGCACGAGCCTAAGAGAGGGGTGTTGTGCAACCTCGGTAGGGCCATAATTGGTAACAACTAAGAGGATTGATGAGGTGCGCCCATTGTGCGGAGTTCCGAATCATGATTCTTAGGATGAGTTTTGGTGTGCATGATCATAGAGTGAACCTACATTATAATTTATGATGGAATTGAAATGTGAAATGATGATATAAGTATTATTTGTTGAGTGTAGAGAATGTGTTTTCTTGATGATTTGCAAAGTGTGTCTTATAAACTTGTGATGAGATAATATATATCGATAATAAGAGTGTGAGATAATATGATTGATGATGATTATGACTATGTGTGGGTGAGGATAGGGTAGCCTTCTGCGTGCATGTATGAGTTGTGTTCTTTTCCTCACCGTGCTTTCTGTGGTTAATTTACAGGTGATGAAGATGGCACGTCAGGTTCCGAGTATTGAAATGAAGGGGTGTCGCTCTGATACTTGTGACATCAGGGCTTTGTAATAGGGGTTTTATTTTTATGATTTTAAGAGGAGATTATGAAAACTATTTTAAGTGCCTTACATGGCCAAGATGGATATTTTAATGTTGACATTTGAGATTTGATGTTTTAATTACTTTGAAAACCATTGACTTTAATTTTTATCTAAATTGAGTTGACATTGAAACAAATAATGTTTTAATGAGAGAATGTGAACCTTTTTACCCGATGTGGTTTGTAACTTTTCCTAAATCTTTCTATTTGATGAATGTATAAGAGATTGGAGTAGAAGGGTGTCACAGCGTGCGGCTGTGACCACTTGCCGTCAATCCACTCCGGTCTAACACCATATAGAATACAACAACCAAATTGAAAGGGAGAGATCATAGACATTAACCAGAAAGAGACGAAGAGAGTGAGATTGGGAGGAGCAAAGAAAAATTAAAATTGAAATAGGAGAACAGAGAGAGAAGCCCAACCGGAGAACCATCCAAGGGTTCACTGGTGCCCCGCGCGCTCCGCTACGGCTGTTCTGTTCAATTGTGTGCACTTCCCCTGTCAATCCACACTGCCTCACTATCGCGCGCAACACGTAGATCCTCATTCCCTTTCCCTTGTGTGTGCATGTACAACATCCACCAGTAAGCTTTGTGCTAACCTCACAACCGCCCTACCATCACCCTTCTCGCTGACGTGCTTCAATCCATCCCCTATCTTAAAATAGGAGGAGGCACTAGTGATATTTGTAGTAGTAGAAATTCTAGTTATATTGAAGCACTGGAGAAATAGAGTTGTGGTACGAAAGATTTTAAGATAAGGAGGTGGGACAATTATTTACACGACTGTGTATCAAGCTGGAATAGAGGAAGGATGAAGGGGAAGCTGAACGACTAGTGTAAAAAAGTGAAAAAGAAGAGAAAGAGGAGAATAGGTTTGTGTGAAGAGAATGGGTAATTTTGGAACAAAAGAATTAAAAAAAAGTGGGATTAAGTGTGTAGGATTAAATTGAGGTGTATAAAAATCACCTCCCCTCATTCATTGCCTTTTTTTTTTAAAAAAAAGGAAGATAAATAAAACATGAGTGAAAAAAATTAAAAAAAAAAAGAGAGGAGAGGAGTTCACGGTCAACAATAGCAAATGGAAAAGGAGAGTGGTTATAGAGAGGATGCGGCGACCATGGTTGATGGCCACATACTTGGGCTGTGTGACGTTAAAACCATGGGGAAGAAGACAAGGGCGCTATTCCGGCGCTGATTGGTGGCTGGCGCGGTGGATCTCCACAAACAAAACACGATCGCCATAGCAGTGTGATAGCGTGCGGTGGAGGTTTCTTAACAATCATTGCTCGCGAGGGCGGTGGATCGTTGACGGCGTACACGTGACTTCTCTTGGTCGCGACCTATTCTGCACATCCGAAGCTTGATGTAGCTTCTACCATGGAAAGCAGGTTATGGATCTGACATGAGAAAAAGGTGGTAGTGCAGTGGTTAAGCGAGGCGAGATAGCAGAGGAGAAAGAAAGGGAAAGGCCACTGTCAAAGGTGGCGACTGGGGCGCAATGAAAGCGTCCTGAGTTAGTATGCAGTTGTTTGGCCGGGAAAGAGGGATGAAGGAATGAGTAGTGGCGTGCTGGTGGTTAGCGGTGAAGGGATGGTGGCTGTGACAACGGCACATATAGTGGTGGTTATTGGGGAGGGATTGCTGGTGGCAGTAGTTTGGAGTCGGTAAAAGGGGTGCTGTGATGATTTCACTGGCTTCTTTATTTATCTTTCTTATATCCTTTACATTTTCCATTCTTAATTGTTGATTTTGTTTATCTTATTTGGTGGCTATTACAAGCTAGATGTCTGGTGGCTATGGTTGATGGTGGGTTGTAGAGGTTTAAGGAAGATTATGGCGGTGATGGGCGACGATGGGTTGCAGCTGTGCTAAGAGGAGGAGATCGTGTAGGGGATGATCCTCCCCTTTTCTTAATTTATTTTTATTTGTTTATTGGTCTTTGTATTTTTCCTTTTGTCCATTTTCTCTTGTCATTTATATTTGTTTTTGTATTTGGAAGCTTGTATAAGTAGGATAGAGACTCTATTCACTTTTGATTCTTTTTAATATTTATATGTGATTTTGAACAGAAACAACAACTAACTGACAAGGAAAACACTCAGGAATTTTATGATGAATATGCTCAATGCAACTTTAGTTCTTACTGAGATTAAAAGACATTAAAAAATTTTATGATGTACGTGCTTAATGTAACTTTAGCTCTTACTGAGAATAAAAAAGACAGGGACAAACTCAATTTCAATTTGCATTATTTCATTCATATTGTATCCAACTCATCACTTATAAGGATAAATGGCAATTGAAATAAAGAGGTTTAGGTTATGAGCTTACAGTAAAGGATGCTTTTCTAGTTTAAGGCCTTTTCTTTTTCTTCACTCTTATTCCACCGAGAGATGACTGAATTATAACTTTCCTTCTGGCTTTTCTTTGTAAGCCCTCTTTCTGGTGGGTTAAGAGTCTAATGTAGAACCCCCATTCTTTTTACTTCCTCTAAATTCTCTCCCTTTCTGTGTGTATTGTCTTATACTAGCTCTTAGTCTCTCAAGATTTTCACTCAAATATTCTCTTGTTTCAGTCCCTTGTCTCTGAATTCTCCCCCTTTTAGATTTTCATCTCGATTTATATAGACCTTGAGTAATCATTTTGTGCCATCGATCTGAATCCCCATACTTCATTATTTAAGCTCTCCCCACTCTTTCTCCCATACTTTATCATCCACCTACTATCATAATGTTCTGATGACGCCCATAACTTGTTCAACTATTTTGATGACAACCATAACTAGTTCAGTTGATGGCTAGAACTTGTTCCCCGCTTTCCTCTCATATTTTATTTGGTCTTTTATTTTTTATTTAAATGGAATCTGCAACATTAAAATGATAATCTTAATTTTTCTTTATTTGTATTTTTAATTGATGAATTAATTAAATTAATTAACTTACTGATTAAAATTAACCAATCAATTAATTATTTAATTAATTTATCAATCTTGAATTTTTATTGAAAATGTGAAAGAAATAAAATAATCGATTAACTAATTAGTCACTAGTTAACATATTAATTCATTCATTTTACTTTTTAATTTTTTATGTTTATTGGGTTCAAACATAATATAACAAATTTATTCTGGAAAGCCCATGGACAAAATTAGGTGTTCACAGCTACCCCTCTTTACTTATCTTTATACTAGAGAATATGAAAAACCGTTTTTCATATTCTCGTTGTAAACATTAAGTAAAGATTAAAAAAAACATCAATTTTTCCCGATAGCATATGGAAAAATATAGATGAAAAGGTATGGGATATAGTTCATGCTTTATCAACCAAAGTAAAGGTACAAGACAGACCCTCGTTTGAACAAGAAATGAAAAAATGCAGGACCGACTCCCAACTTTAATGGGAAATGAAAGGTGCGGGACCGACTCTCGGCTTTAACAGGATATGAAAGCGGGACTAGGGGCCTGTTTGGTTTGCATTTTCATTTCCTGTTTCATTTTTTGTTTTCTGAAATTTTACAAAGGAAAAATTGGAAATGCTGGAAACAAAAATTTTTTGTTTCCAACATTTTCAGTTTTTCCTTTGTAAAATTTCAGTAAACAGGAAACAGAATGAAAACAGGAAATGAAAATGCAAACCAAACAGGCCCTAAAACCCCGCTTTAACGGGATATGAAATGTGCGGGACCGAATCCCTACTTCAATAGGAATTGAAAAGGTGCGAGACCGACTCCCAACTTTAACAACAGGAATTCAACAAGAATTGAAAAGGTGTGAGACAGATTCCCGACTTTAACAGGATATGAAATGTGCAGGACCGAATCCCGACTTCAATAAGAATTGAAAAGGTGCTAGACCGACTCCCAGCTTTAACAACAACAAAGGTGCAGTACTGACTTCGGGATTTAACAGGAAATGAAAGGTGCAGAACCGACTCCCGACTGTAACAGGAAATGAAAGGTGCATGGCTGACTCCCAACTTCAACGAAAAATGAAAAGGTGCGGGATCGACTCCCGGCTTGAACAAGAAATGAAAGGTGCGGGAAAGACTCTCGACTTCAATAGGAATTGAAAAGGTGCGGAACTGACTCCTGGCTTCAATAGGAAATGACAGATGCGGCACCGAATCCCGACTTCAATAGGAAGTGAAAAGGTGGGGGATCGACTCCCGACTTTAATAGGAAATGAAAAGCGCAAGACTGACTCCCAACTTTAGTAGGAAATGAAAGGTGCGGGACTGACTCCTAACTTTAAAAGGAAATGAAAAGGTGTGAGACCGACTCCTGACTTTAACAAGAAATGAAAGGTGCGAGGCCGACTTCTGACTTTAACAGGAAATGAAAAGGTGCGGTGTCGACTCCCGACTTTATCAGGAAATGAAAGGTGCGAGACCGACTCCCGAATTCAACAGGAATTGAAAAGGTGCGAAATGGACTCCCAACTTTAACAGGATATGAAAGGTGCGGGACCGACTCCCGACTTCAACAAGAAATGAAAGGTGCGAGACCGACTCTCGACTTCAACAGGAATTGAAAAGGTGTAGGACAGACTCCCAGCTTTAACAAGATATGAAAAAGTGCGGGACCGACTCCCGACTTTAATAAGAAATGAAAAGGTGCGGGACCGGCTCCCAACTCAACAACAATAAAGGGTTAGATGTCATGAATGTAATGCCAATGTGATATACATTATGAAGATTGGAGATGAAAATGTGATGTAAGATGCAATGAATGTGATGCAACAAGATAAGATCATTCATTCTTCCCATTTCAAACCCTTCATCCCTATATTTTCCACCATGTAGAATTCACGGGTGAACTGGAACAATAGTGAGCATTTTTTATTTTAGTTTACTCTGTCCTCCAAACATATAACTGGAATATCTCTTGGGGTTAGTGGTTGTGTTTGAAGCTTATTCTCTTGTCCGTTCCTCAAGAACTAATTACGCTTCCAATGACCTTTTAAAACCATTGATGTAATTTGTAATGCTTTTAAGAATTACCACATGTCTCATATTTTAGTATATTCCATCGCAAAATGCATATTGAATTAACAACAAAAGGTAGATAGAAATGAAATGGTTGTATTACGAGAAAGAAAATTTAAATGTACAAAACATTATACGAAAGGATGAAGGGAAATTTGTCAAAAAGAAACTAGAGGGCAATGGTCTTTATTTTCAAATGATTTCTTCTAGAATGAACAATGCTAGCCCCTCATGTCTATGATTTGAATGGTCATCATGTAAACTTTCATGATATTTGAATAATCAAATAGGATCTTAGAATTCATAGTTTTCACACAAAAGATTATAGAAACACTAACCTTGATCCATGATAAGATTGATGCCTTTGAAAATTACACCCTCTTATACAAAATGATATAATCCTAAACTCTTAAGCTACACGTGAATGAGGAGAGGGTGGTTTTAAATTCAGGCTGCTAGCCTCAAGATCAGGTCCTAAATTAAACACTTCAATATTGAAGTCTATTATTGATTGTGATCTTTTCTTAAGTTAGTTATTTATTCATCTTACATCTCATGTATAATTATAAATGTAACTTCAGTCAATCAATAAACTACTTCCATTTTTCTCCAATCAAGCTCTCTAACTTCAGTCACAAACACATGAGTTGGAGGCAGGGACAGTTTCCAGTTATGACAGAAAAGGTGAACTCAAGGCATTTGATGATTCAGAGGCTTGTGTCCAAGGACTCATAGAAAATGGTGTTGCAAAAGTTCCATTTATGTTCTATTGTGGACAGTTTAATCTCACTGATGGCTCAGCTGGTGAATCAAATTCAAAGATCAACATCCCCATAACCTCATACGCATCCTTGGTGATCCTGTCTTGCAAGATGTTGTGGGGGAAAGTTCCACATGCATATGAAAACTGTGGCTTCTTTTTCATGTCACATGTCTTGGGATCCCAAAGCACGCCTTAAAAACCGGCATATGAAGTTAAGCTTTGGCCAACATGTACAAACAAAACAAGATAATATATATATATAGTTGATACATTACACTTCAAATAAGAAAAGCAGGACTTGATGAATCAGTTTATATAGAGTTAAGTGAAAGTTCTTAACATTGTTGGGCTCTGGGGTTGATCCACAGTATAAATTAAATATAGCAGCAGGCACCAAAGTAGATCTGTTAGAGCTAGATCTACTACCAGAGTAGCACAATGATCAGAAGATATGTAAAGGGTAGAAAAAAGTGACACCAAATATTTACGTGGAAAACCCTCTAATACCGAGGGAAAAACCACGGGACAAACTCCGAAAAATATTCCACTATATTTAAGGATAATTACAATATCCTTTCCACACTCTCCCACACAAGAGATACAAATATAGTGTTTCCCAGTGAGACCCACTCCTATTCAAATACTACAATTTGTAGTACCAAGGAGTACTAGAGATGATGCCCAAAAATATACCCGGTGTAATTTTCCCACACACTCACTTTTGGGATTTACTCACACTCTCTATTTTTTTCTCTCTCACTGCTCTTGCTGCTTTTCAGCTTGGATTGCATTACACTTTGCTGAGAAGCTCTATTTATAGAGTTCTCTACCACATGAACATCTCCCGTGTACTGAACAAATTGCTGCCGTTCCACTATTCATATTGCTGCTAGTACGTTTTTCTTCAACTCTTTCATTTGGCCTGTCATTCAACAAGCTTTTGGATAAGCCACCACACAATTGTGTGGCTTCACATTTGCACTCCCTTTTATTTTGTCCTTATGCTAATGTCTGGACACTACAATTCTCTCCCTCCAGCCATTGGGAAAAAAAATTAATCTTGGAGATTTCATATGTGATTCATGCTGATCAATTCGACACAAAGTTGAAGCTTTTCGCGAGATACAACTTTCGTCATAATATCAACAGGATTCTTGTCAGTGTGAATCTTTTCCAGTTTGAACTGTTGTTCTTCAACTGCTTGACGTAACCAGTGGTATCTCACGTCAATGTGCTTTGTACAAGAGTGGTACATGGCATTCTTGCTTAAATCCAATGCGCTTTGACTATCACAGTAGATAATGGACCATTCCTGCTTTATTCCTAATTGCTCAAGGAATCTCATCAACCAAAGCATTTCTTTTCCTGCTTCGGTCATAGCAACATATTCTGCTTCAGTAGTCGATAGGGCAACACACTTCTGCAATTTAGACTGCCATGAGACAGCTCCCCCTGCAAAAGTAAAAACGTATCCAGAGGTAGATTTCCTGCCATCTAGATCACCCGCCATATCTGCATCTGCATATCCTTCTAGAATAGTTTCTGGTCCTCCAAAGCACAAGCACATTCTAGAGGTACCTTTCAAATATCTCAAGATCCACTTTACTGTTTCCCAATGATCTTTTCCAGGATTAGAAAGAAACCTGCTAACAACTCCAACCGCATGAGCAATATCCGGCCTAGTGCAAACCATTGCATACATCAAACTCCCGACAGCTGAGGAGTACGGTATAGTGACCATAGCTTCCTTTTCTTCCTGACTAGTAGGAAAAGTCCTCCTGCTGAGTTTGAAGTGATTGGCCAACGGTGTGCTAACTGGCTTAGCATCCTTCATGTTGAATCTTTCTAGAATCCGATTCACATACCGTTCTTGTGACAACCACAACCTTTTAGCTTTTCGATCTCGAAAAATTTGCATGCCCAAAATTTGTTTTGCAGGGCCTAGATTTTTCATATCAAAGGATTTTGACAACTCCTTTTTTAAATCATCAATCATCTTCATATCTTGTCCCACTATCAACATATCATCTACATATAGCAGAAGGATGATGAATTTGTTACCTGGAAATGTTTTGACATATACACAATGATCTGCATCAGTCTTGGTATATCCATGACTCATCATAAATGAGTCAAATTTCTTGTACCATTGTCTTGGAGCTTGCTTCAGTCCATAGAAGCTCTTTTTCAGTCTACAAACCATGTGCTCCTTTCCAGCCTTCTCAAATCCTTCTGGTTGTACCATGTAGATTTCTTCCTCCAAATCTCCACGGAGAAATGCAGTCTTCACATCTAGTTGTTCAAGCTCTAGATTCAAGCTAGCCACCAATCCGAGTATAACTCGAATAGAACTCATTTTCACAACTGGAGAGAAGATTTCATCAAAATCTATACCTCGCTTTTGTCCAAAGCCTTTTACAACCAAACGAGCTTTATACCTGACCAGCTTATTACCATCTTTCTTAAGCTTGAACACCCACTTATTCTTCAAGGCTCTTCTGCCTTCAGGAAGTTTCACAAGCTCATAAGTATCATTCTTCTGCAAGGAATCTATCTCTTCTTGCATGGCTTTCATCCAATGGACTTTATCCTTATGAGTTTGAACTTCTTCAAAACTTTCTGGCTCCCCCTCATCAGTAAGGAGGATGTACTCAGAATTGGGGTACCTGTTGGATGGACGACGCTCTCATTCTGATCGTCTGAGTTGTGGTACAGGGGTCTGCTCCCCCTGCTCAAAACCTTCTCCATCTCCAACATCATCTGCAGCTGGCTCTTCATCCACCCCATATTCATTAAACCCTCCCCCTTCTGTGGCATTTTCTCTAGGAGGAGGCACTGGTGTAAGATCAACATAACTACCAGATTCTTTGGTTTTCTCTAGAGTTGTAGAATCAGACATAGTCTCTTGCTCATGGAACACTACGTCTCTACTTCTAACAATCTTCTTCTTTTCCGGATCCCATAACTTGTAGCCAAATTCCTCATCTCCATAGCCCAGAAAAATACAAGGAATGGCTCTATCATCAAGTTTTTGTCTCTGTTCCTTACTTACGTGAGCAAAAGCTTTGCATCCAAACACCTTCAAATGAGAGTAAGTAATATCATGTCCGGACCATACTCTCTCAGGGATATCAAAGCCCAAAGGAACAGACGGAGATCTGTTAATCAGGTAGCATGCAGTTTGAACAGCTTCACCCCAGAATGGCTTAGGCAGATTAGCCATTCTCAGCATACATCTAACTTTCTCCATAATGGTTCTGTTAATTCTTTCGGCCACACCATTATGTTGTGGGGTGCCAGGAGCCGTCTTCTCATGTCTGATGCCATGTTCAGAACAATAATTCTTAAATTCATGGGAAGTATACTCACCCCCATTGTCACTGCGAAGACACTTCAAAAGTTTTCCCGTTTCTCTCTCCACCATGGCATGAAACTTTTTGAAGTATTGAAAAACCTGGTCCTTCGTTCTTAGGAAATACACCCACACCTTTCGTGAAGCATCATCAATAAATGTCACAAAATATCTGCTACCACCAAGAGTCTCCACCTCCATGGGACCACATACATCAGAGTAAACCATATCCAAATATTCTCTTTCAGTTTTGAAGTTTTACTGAAAGACACTCTATGATGCTTGCCAAATAGACAATAGTCACAAGGATTCAATTTTGTACCTTTGGCAAATGGAATAAAGGACTTCTTTGCCAAAATCTGCAATCCTTTTTCACTTATATGAGCCAACCTTTTATGCCACAAATTTGGCGAAGCATCATCCTCGACTGCATTCAACCCATCTTTGATCAGCTTGACTTGAGTTTTATATAGTGTTGAATACACTGTGCCTCTAGCAACCAACAAAGATCCTTTGGTAAGCTTCCAGTTGCCATTACCAAAGTTGTTGTAATAACCAGCTAGATCCAGAGCATGCACAGAAATTAAATTCAGACGCAAATCTGGCACATGTCGCACATCCTTTAGTGTTAGTGTCCAACCAGTATTGGTTTGAATGAACACATCGCCAACTCCCACAATGTTTGCATTGCTGCTATTTCCCATCTTTACTTTGCCAAAGTCTCCTGCTTTGTACGTAGTAAAGAGTTCCTTGTTAGAAGTGGCATGGTAAGATGCTGCTGAGTCAACGACCCATTCAACACATGAATCTGCAACATGACACTCTTCTTCTTCAACAAAGAGCAACACCACTTCCCCATCAATTACAGGAGTTGTGGTATTTTCATCTGCACCTGGTCTCTGATTCCTCCGATTCTTCCAAGCTTTACAATTCCTTTTGAAATGTCCTTCTTCACCGCAGTGATAACACTTAAATTTCCTTCTAGACTGAGATTGTGACCTGTCTTTGGATTTATTGTATCGTCCTCTACTCTTGCTTCTCCCCCTGTTCTCCGTGACAAGGGCTTGAGAACTGCTTTCTCCAAACTCATTCCTTCTTATTTCTTCATTGAACATACTATCTTTGACTTGAGACAAAGTCAGTTCTCCGTTTGGAGCAGAGTTACTTAACGACACCACCAAAGTTTCCCAGCTTTCCGGCAAAGAACTCAAAAGTAACAAAGCTTGCAATTCTTCTTCCAAAACCAGCTTCATGGAAGCCAATTGGTTGACCAAGTTTTGGAAGTCATTCAAGTGTTCTGCAACTGATCTTCCGTCTAGGTATTTTAAATTCACCAACTTTCTAATAACGAAAGCTTTCTTCTGTGTAGTCTTTCTTTGATACATCTTTTCGATATTTCTCCACAGAGTCTGGGCATTTGTTGTCTCTGTGGTCACATGGTGGTATACACTAAGATCCACCCACTGCCTGATTAGACTAATAGTCTTCTGGTGAGACTTTTTCCAATCTTCTGTTGTCACATTGTCCGGCTTTGCATCCCCTTTTTCCACAGGATCATACATATCCTTGTAAAAAAGAATATCCTCCATTTTTGACTTCCAAATGGAGTAGTTTGTGGAATTGAGCTTGATCATGGTACCCATATTCTCCTCCATTTAATTTATACAGCACAAAACCCAGAGCTCAACTTGGAGCTCTGATACCACTTGTTGGGCTCTGGGGTTGATCCACAGTATAAATTAAATATAGCAGCAGGCACCAAAGTAGATCTGTTAGAGCTAGATCTACTACCAGAGTAGCACAATGATCAGAAGATATGTAAAGGGTAGAAAAAAGTGACACCAAATATTTACGTGGAAAACCCTCTAATACCGAGGGAAAAACCACGGGACAAACTCCGAAAAATATTCCACTATATTTAAGGATAATTACAATATCCTTTCCACACTCTCCCACACAAGAGATACAAATATAGTGTTTCCCAGTGAGACCCACTCCTATTCAAATACTACAATTTGTAGTACCAAGGAGTACTAGAGATGATACCCAAAAATATACCCGGTGTAATTTTCCCACACACTCACTTTTGGGATTTACTCACACTCTCTATTTTTCCCTTTCTCACTGCTCTTGCTGCTTTTCAGCTTGGATTGCATTACACTTTGCTGAGAAGCTCTATTTATAGAGTTCTCTACCACATGAACATCTCCCGTGTACTGCACAAATTGCTGTTGTTCCACTATTCATATTGCTGCTAGCACGTTTTTCTTCAACTCTTTCATTTGGCCTGTCGTTCAACAAGCTTTTGGATAAGCCACCACACAATTGTGTGGCTTCACATTTGCACTCCCTTTTATTTTGTCCTTATGCTAATGGCTGGACAGTACAAACATTAACAAACACACAACTCAATCTGCATTCTCATTCTCCATGGCTTCCATTAGTGGCTACAAAGCAAGTGACCTGTTCCAAGCTCAAGCTCACTTGTACAGAGTCATGTATAGCTTCTTGAATCCCATGTGCATTAAGTGGGCCATTGACCTTGGCATACCAGATATAATCCACAACCATGGCCAAGCCATTACTCTTTCTGAGCTGGTTTCAACTCTTCAGGTTCCACAAGCAAAAGCTACTTGCATCCAGCGCCTCATGCGATTATTGGTACACAATGACATCTTTGCAATCCTCAAAATAGATGACAACATAGAAGGGAAAGAAGCATATGCTCTTACTCCAACATCACAACTCCTTGTCAAAGGCAATGATCATTGCTTATCTTCAATGGTTCAGTTTTTAAATGACCCAACTCTGGTTGGTTTATACCATCAATTGGGGAAGTGGACTTTTGGGGAGGAGCTCACAATTGTTGAGACTGCATTAGGCCTAGGAAGTTATTGGGATTTTATTAATCAAAATCCCACTCACTTGAAGATTTTCAATGAGGCTATGGAAAGTGATTCTCACTTGATAAGGTTGGCACTGAGAGATTGTAAATCAGTTTTTGAGGGACTGGATTCCTTGGTTGATGTTGGTGGGGGAACTGGAAATACAGGTAAGATTATTTGTGAGGCATTTCCTAAATTAAAATACATAGTCTTGGACCTTCCACAGGTTGTTGCAGGCTTAACAGGAAGCAACAATTTGAGTTTTGTTGGTGGGAACATGTTTAAGTCTATCCCTCATGCTGATGCAGTTTTACTTAAGGTATGCCAAAATTAAGAATTATGATCGCTTGCTTTCTCTTGAATTAAATCTTAAACCTGTATAGATATTTCTTAATTCTAACAAAGAAATTCAGATATAGGTTCATTTCTTAGTGAAGTAAGTCATCAGCAGAAGTTATTGACAGTGTTTCTGATGCTCCATTTATTGTTATTTTTGCAGTTGATGTTACACAATTGGAGCGACAATGATTGTATAAAGATACTAAAAAATTGCAAAGAAGCTATTTCAGGAAAAGGCAAAGGAGGAAAACTGATCATCATAGATATAGTGATAAATGAAAAGCAAGATGAGCATGAAATGACAGAACTAAAGCTTTTGCTTGATGTAGTTATGATGACCAGTGTCAATGGAAAAGAGAGAGATGAAAAAGATTGGAAGCGACTTTTCATGAAAGCGGGCCTTGAGCACTATAAAATATTTTGCACATTTGGGACATGGTCTCTTATTGAGCTTTATCCTTAAGTCTTGTTGTAATTCATTAAACAGTTGTACTTTTATTTCTCCTCCAATATAAATAAGCCACTTGGACTTAAATTGAGTGGTACATATAGGTGGCCAGTGGAATTGGAAACAATGCTGCTAAGATTGTTTTCAAGACAATTCTCAAGTTAAAGTGCATATAGTGTTTTACTACCTTCCACAGTTGTAGCAGATGACTTTCAAGTAAATTGAAATTCATTTATCAAGCTATTGCAATTTACTAAAGGTGTATGAAAGAAAATGGTTGTTGAATTACATGACTTCCTTTCTCTAAACTTACTGCAAATACAAAATTATCCTTTTTTATGTTCCTTTCAATTAAGTATTTTAACTAGGGTCCTTCAAGAGCGTTTTTCTTTTCTTTTAACCTGAAAAAATATTTCTCCAACTCTACTTGTGCTGCAAATTCTAACTATTGTAGTTTAAATTTTATAAGTTAATCTTTGTATAGCAAGTTAAGATACTTCTTATACAACCATTGTCTGGGGTGTCACTGGAAGCTAATAGTAATGCTCAACTTTTCTAGTGAGGATAAAAAGGATAAACATCAGATCTGTAACAAAAAAGCAACTTGGTGCTATGAAGATCCTATCACAGTGGGGTCTAGGGAAGGGTTGGATCCATTGTATATCTATTGTAAGGGTTGGCTCTAAATGCCATAAGTTAATATTTGTCACTAGAAGCTAATGCTTAATTTTTTTTGTAAGGATAAAAAAGATGTACATGCATTAGACCTCTACTGGGAAGCAAATTTATATAAGGGAGTGGTTACTCCTTTTAATTACATGAATTTACGTTTGTGTATCTTGAACTGCCCATGAAATAGTAATATCTGATGGGAATTTATTTTTTCTTTTCTTTTTTTTTTGCCTGCCTTGTCACGTTTTGTCACTCATTAGTAAAGGAAGTCATTATTGTATAGTGTTAAAGGTCTCATACTTCAGCGCAGCACTTTGATTTTTCATATCCATTAGTTCTTTTAATTCTAGCAAGTCCTAGCTAGTCTGCAAAATTTGGGTAAATCGTGGCAAAATAACATCATTTTAAAGGAGAACAAATGGAACGTAATTGATCAAGTTCTGATGCTGATCAAACAAAATGACCATCAGAAAGAAAAATGCATTTTTGTCGCTTTCCATGTGCCTACTTACCAAGGTTTAGAGTAACCAAATTATATAAATGATATTTAAGTCTATTATTGATTGTGATGGACTGATGGTCTTATCTCTAGGTAGATTGTCATGCTTTTACTAAGCACAAACAAGAAATGCTTCTTAATTAATTGCTTTATTTAATCCAAGTTTTCACAATAACTTATTTGTCTTATATGTAGAGCATACAAGGAAAGGAAAAAAGGATAACTTAGTTTATTCATCTAATCACCTTGTATGGAAAATTGAACCAAAGACTTTACATTAGCCTCTCTTCATTCCATCTACTCCTTGATCCTCTCTGTTTTGAACCCTTCATTGTCCCTAAATCTAAATATGGTGGTCACAAACACAGATGAGTTGGAGGCAGGAACAGTTTCCAGCTATGACAGAAAAAGTGAACTCAAGGCATTTGATGATTCAAAGGCTGGTGTCCAAGGACTAATAGAAAATGGTGTCACAAAAGTTCCACATATGTTCTATTGTGAACAGTCTAATCTCAATGATGGCTCAGCCACTGAATCAAATTCAGAGTTCAGCATCCCCATAATTGACCTCACAGGCATTCATGACGATCCTATTTTGAGAGATGATGTTGTGAAAAAAGTTCAATATGCTTGTGAGAACTGGGGCTTCTTTCAGGTAATAAATCATGGAATTCCAATACCTGTTTTGGATGAAATGATCAGAGGAACTTGCAGATTTCACCAACAAGATGTCAAAGTCAGGAAAGAGTACTACACCCGGGATCCCAACAGGAAAGTTGTTTATGTTTCCAATTATAATTTGTATCATGACCCTGCTGCTAATTGGAGGGACACACTTGGTTGTTCCATTGCACCTCATCCACCAAAAGCAGAAGAATTGCCAGCAGTTTGCAGGTTTTTGATTAATACTACTTTTAGCATTAGCCCTTGGATTGGACTTGCTGGAACTAGAACTTCAATAACAATGTACTAGTTTCTTAATCTTAATGACATCTATATTCTGTTACAGAAATTTTTTGTTATGGGAAACACATTACACAGCAAATCTCTGTTGCTCCTTTATTGTAGTCTGTAGAAAATCTTCATTAGATTAGATGTGATGTCTTTATTTCCATTTCTTTTTACAAAAAAAATCACTTTCAGTTAGTCTTACAGACCCTCTATACTGTTAACTTCAATATTCTTGATGAGTTGATAATATACCTGCAGAGATATTGTGATTGAATACTCAGAGAAAGTAATGGGGTTTGCTTCAACATTGTTTGAGTTACTATCAGAGGCTTTAGGCCTAAACAGTTCTCACCTTAAAGAAATGGGTTGTGGAGAAGGGTTTCTTCTTCTATGTCACTATTATCCACCATGCCCTGAGCCTGAATTAACAATAGGCAATAGCAATCACACAGACAATGACTTCATAACTATACTTTTGCAAGATCAGATAGGTGGTCTTCAAGTTCTTCATGACAAGAAATGGATTGATGTAACTCCCATCCATGGAGCTCTTGTAGTAAACATTGGGGATCTTTTGC
Source organism: Sesbania bispinosa (assembly GCA_026901365.1). Classification (NCBI taxonomy): domain Eukaryota; kingdom Viridiplantae; phylum Streptophyta; class Magnoliopsida; order Fabales; family Fabaceae; genus Sesbania; species Sesbania bispinosa. The sequence goes on from QLOH01000052.1 coordinate 1,573,575, forward strand.
AGGTAAGATCATCATCATGCATAAAAATAGCATTTTTATGTAACAACATAAACAATTTTTTTAGCTAAGCATAGTGTAATTTTTGGACATGGTCTAAAAATGTAGCAAATGTTATGCATGTGAAATAAGAATTGGATTGTGATTATTATCAGTTTCACTGTAATTTGTGCAGCTTCTTTCTAATGACAAGTTCATTAGTGTTCAACACAGAGTTGTAGCAAAGCATATAGGTCCAAGGATTTCAGTTGCATGTTTGTTTAGAACAGATGATGAGTCAATAGTCTATGGTCCAATCAAGGAACTGTTATCTGAAGAATGTCCACCAGTATACAGAGACGTTTCTTCAAAAGAGTACACAGCACATTATTATGCAAAGGGCGTTGGAACTTCCACATTATCACGCTTCAAGTTGTGATTATGAACAATCTGGATGAAACTTTGAATGGAAAACCAACCTTCTCTCTTTAGTTTTTAATATATATAATAATATGCATCTTAGTTCTATTCTATCTACACAGGTTATCAATATGAAAAAGCAATTGAATAGTCTTCAAGATATAATTAAATTGAATAAATTTCTTTTGAAAATATAAATACTGTTGTTCTCCTTATTTTATGTTTGGTTTTGCTTTGGTTATTGTATAAGTTCTAATGCCGAATTGACAGCAACATCTTGATTGCACCTCACCTGTTTGATAAAAGGCTATAAAGGATAAGCTTGTGTTTCTGTTATGCTTTTGTTCTTGATGATATACAAACTGACTTGAATGTGAATCTCTGTTTCTCTTTTATTATATGTTCATTCATCATAGTGTCATACAATAGATTAACCACAGAACTTTGAACATTTGTTCATGAGACTAACATTCTAATGCTATGTTGAAATTAAAATTCTTGTGCAATAGATTTATGCAGCCAAAATTCCTTTTCCCTTTTGCAATTTTGATTAAAGGTGGATGCCCCTGCAATAAGATAATGTACTTTTTTTTTTAATAATCATCTATATCTCTAACATTTTTTTTTGGAGTAAACTAGCAAATTGGTCCCCTACTTTATTAGGGTCATGCAGTTTAGTCCCTAAGAAATATAAAACTCCAATATAGTCCCCGACTTCTTGTTTTTTCTTTCACTATTGTCCAACTGTGTGTTTCACGTTAATTTTTTTTTGCGACATGTCACGTTTAGTGACACTTTGTCTCATTGTTTGTCATTTTAGTGTCCATTATGACACAAAAATGATGTGGTTTTGTCAAATTTATAGCTTGAAAGGCTTCAACTCCAACCGTTACGTACTTCCCTATTTTCCCTTTTTCTTTCTTCTCCCCTTTTTTCATTGGAAGATCTCAACTCCAATAACGTTATTTTTGTACCCCGATGGCAAATAGTGAGACACAGTGTCACGAAACGTGATATATCATAAATAAATTAACGTGAAACACAAAGTTGGACTATAGTGAAAGAAAAAACAAAAAGTCAGGGACTATATTGGGGTTTTTTATTTCTTAAGGATTAAACTGCATGACCCTAAAAAAGTCCGGGACTAATTTGCTAGTTTACTTTTTTTTTGTTAGGCAAAGTGTAATATATTAAAAGAGAGTACAAAAGATATCTCTCTAACTTATTCTTTGTGGGTTCTTAGTATGATAAGAAGTGGTGTATTAATTGCTAATGAAACCCTTGTTGGATGATGCTGAGAGTGTGTTTGGTAAGCCATTTCAGCGAGCTGAAAGCTAAAATTAGGAGCTGAAATCATTTCAGTTGTGTTCGATAAAGTAGTTTCTTTGGGTAGCTACTAGCTTTTCTTGTAAAACTACTTGATGTAGCTTTTTTAAAAAAGCTTCCATTTTCAGCTGAAAATTTATTAAAAGTTTATCACTCAGCCACCTTCACTCATCATTATTTAATAACTAATGATGTCCTTGTATGTCATTTTACCATTTTCAGCTAATTTTATCAGATACATTCAATCAAATCAACTAGCTTTTCAGCTAATTTTACTAATCACACTCAGACTCTTGTTCCGCGAGTGCATTATCACTTCCAATCCGTTTGAGAATAGGAAGAGCAGAATGGCTTTATTTAATTTATACTGCCTTTGAATCATGGAGGTGTGTAACTGTAAATTTGAAGATTTGGTATAAAAAGTATGTTGATTGATGGAGCTGTGTGTGGATTTGTATTATTCCATTTGTTTGGATGCTTCAACTCTGTTGTATAGTAGGTATCAACTACTAATCATTGAGATGAGATGAGGACTTGTATTCTTTTATGAATATTTATATATGTATTCTAAATGTATCATATATATATATATATTCTAAATGTATCATATCCACTAAATTAAACACACTCTTAGAAGTAGTGAAGAACCTTAGCTGTGACTACTACATAGGGTAATATGGGATAATTATGTTAACACAAAAAAAATACCTATGATTAACAAAAACAAATAAATGTATTATATCCTATATTTTTCAAGAATAGCCGTAACGCTATAAGTATAGTATTAGATTAGATGCTTGTATCATCAACCTTAAGGGCTTCTTCTGTACGTTTGGAAATTTTATAGCAAAAATTGAATGCTCCAGTTACCATCTGAGAGTTATAACTTTGCTTTCTCTTCACTTCCTTTCATTCTGCGGTCTCTTAGCTCTTTAGGCTTTTTTACCAAATCAATGATGTTTTTCACTCTCTTCTGTTGGTGCGTCTTCCACCTTGTGGTCCCTCCCAGCTACACAGTTCTAGATTGTGCTCCCAACTCTAGCACTGAGGTTTTTATTACTCCCTTCTCGTTGTCTTATGCTATAATATCATAATTTCTATTAAGAACTGCTCAAAGAACTGAAATGTCATCTAACAGAAAATTTCCCACAGAAATTTATATACTGATCATCTGTGTTATTGAATACTGCAATGTCATAATGTGTTGCTTCTTGACTTTTCTGTCCTTGACAAGTACAGTTTTTTTTTTCAACTTGCTTGAAATATGTGTTTTTTGGTAAACACTCTTTAGCTATGAGACTCATTGTCCATACGGCAATTCATATAATATATTTTTTTTGTCTTTCCCTCTTTATCATAACACCTATCACATTTCAAATTTCTATTTTTTATTTCTATATCTCTCATGGTTGGAAGCAATTGTTGCACAACATCGATGTACAAATATAGTTTCTCTTAAATTTAATTTTTAAAGAAAAGGCCACTTTTCATGAATGTTGTTACGGACGCCCAAAACCAACTGATCCAGCCTCCCAGAACAAGTTGGCCCGACTACTTACTCAAGTCGGTCCGAACAGCCTAAGTCGGCTCCCATCTAGACGAATGCTAGATGTGGAGCACCAAAGTAACACTTGCACCTCACCCCACAAGATAATATCTTATGGATCATAGCCCAAGGCCCAAATCCCTAGATATTCTCCTATAAATATTATAGACGTCACGCATGAATTACACATTTATTGCTATTATCTCGGACCTTCACTGACTTGGGTATCGAAGTGTCTTCGCAGGTACTTTCCCCCGACGTTATGATTTTTAACTTGGAATGGAAATAGTCATATGTGTAGAGAAAAGGGGTAGTGAGGACAACCCGAACGATAAACACTCGGGGTAGTGAGGACCTCTGGGTCCACCCAATCATACGGTCAGCCCATCTCGGTATGAAATAATCAACATTGAGATCCTCATCCATGGGTGTACCTGCAGAGGCCGTGTAACAGCTACCCGAGTCAAAATCACTACTATCTTCTTACCCATAGTTCAGAAATAAGTCATCCACCTCGGCCATGATAGACCTCTTATTTTCTTGATTTCCCACATAATTTGAGCCAACTTGAAAACTAAAGACCGACTACTAGATGGCCATGACGGAGGGGGTCCAGGAAGTATTTCCATAGATTCCTCACTATCACTCATCTCTCTAATCAAAACCATGAAAAATGTGAAAAGGGAAAGAGAAGCACGTGCCTGAATCTCAGTTTAATTATAGGGAAAGATGAGCAAGTCGGAATCGTCCCGAGTTGATCACCGGAGTAGAAAGATTTACGCTGGAGAAGAAAAGAGTCACCAAAGAAGCTGAGAAAGAAAATTGGCAAAGTAACAAATGAAGGTCTCCCCCTCCCTCTATTTATACAAACGGCGTAAAGCTCATGAGTCAGTCAGGCCCAAAAGTCGAATCGTCATGACCATTGCAAAGTGGCAGAGGAAACGTCATCTCAGAATACCAAAGGTCACCTTAAAGAGGTGAATGGACGTGACCTTTCAGTATCCCGACTATTCACTCATGAAGTCGGATTAGTGGACCAAGCTCAAAGTCGAGCTATCCCATTCAACTCCAGCTGGGGGCATCTGTTACGGACTGGGCCTAATAAAAGCCCAAAATCAATTGATTCAGCCTCCCAGAACAAGTCGGCCCGACTACTTACTCAAGTCAGCCCGGACAGCCTAAGTCGGCTCCTATCTAGATGGTTGCTAGATGTGGAGCACCAAAGTAACACTTGCACCTCACCCCACATGATAATATCTTATGGATTAGGGCTCAAGGCCCAAATCCCAAGATATTCCCATATAAATACTGTAGACGCCAAATGTCAGATATGCATGAATTACACATTTATTGATATCATCTCGGATCTTCACTGACTTAGGCGTCGGAGTGTCTTCGCAGGTACTTCCCCCGCCGTTGTGATTCGATTTTCCAAATCCACTGAAGCTAATACCCGAGCCCGATTTCCGTACTCGAACAAATGTTATGAAACATTTATACAAAAAATTGCAAAACATGTTGATGCAAGGAACAACAATATTGAGAGTCTAAGAAAATACACAGACTGCCATGTAGACTTTTCTAACCAATTTTGCATTCTCATTCAGACTGACATGTTCATTGCCACCTGACCTGAATCTCCCACTTCCTCTTCTATTTTGTCTTCCAGCTCAACGGGACTCGTAACAATTGGGCATCCATTACAACAGGTTTATTGCCAACAAAACCAGGCACCAGCTTCGTGAAATCCAAACCAATACCTCTGTAGTTTTCTATTGCAATTTCATAGAATTAGAGTTTACTCTTATCCTATGATATGTAAATGTTAAGTTTTCAACGTTGAAAAGTGCTAGCAACATACTCTCTAACACACTTTTTCCAATACACTTCTTGTGATTGGTTAAAATTCACATGGGTCTCACCACATTGGTAGTGGGACCCACATAATTTGGTAGGACCCATGTGAATTTTAACAAATCACATGAAGTGTGTTGGAAAGATTGTGTTATAGAGTGTGTTGCTAACACTTCTCTTTCACCATTACTAGTGCGTGAACCCGTGGTACAAAAATAATGAGTTTTAATTTTTTAATAATTTAATATATTTATTTCAATAAACAAATATTATATAATGTAATAAATTAATCTATATTTTTTCTTTGCTTCAATTATCAAAAAAAAATATAATCAATATTTATGTATTAACATATATATTTACAATAGACTTTATTTGAGAAAAAATTGATACCTCATATTATAAATAATATTTAACTGTATTAGAACTATATAATTGCTTATACTATAAGAAATATTATAAAATAAACTTATAAAATAAGAAAATGAATAAATAATAAATCAAGTTGTAAATACAATATGTTTTTGAACTCTTGAAAAAAATAAAGAAAAATATTATAAGTTGAAGATATAAAACAAAAGTCAATTGAATATTTTTTTTATTGAAAAGAGAAATTAAGGAAACATATATGGAATGTATAAGAAAAAAAATGATATATATATATATATAAATGTATTGTTAACTGAATCACTAATTATTATTAAAGACATCACATTTAAATTGTACGAATGTGTTTTTGCTACATAAAAACATTATTCACAACATTATAACAAAAGATGAATAATTTATGTATGATAGCAATATAGATTTTATAGTTGATTCAAGTGTGATACCATTAGTGTTTCATTTAGCATAACTCCATATTATTGTTTATAGAGTGTGTTGCTAACACTTCTCTTTCACCATTACTAGTGCGTGAACCCGTGGTACAAAAATAATGAGTTTTAATTTTTTAATAATTTAATATATTTATTTCAATAAACAAATATTATATAATGTAATAAATTAATCAATATTTTTTCTTTGCTTCAATTATCAAAAAAAATATAATCAATATTTATGTATTAACATATATATTTACAATAGACTTTATTTGAGAAAAAATTGATACCTCATATTATAAATAATATTTAACTGTATTAGAACTATATAATTGCTTATACTATAAGAAATATTATAAAATAAACTTATAAAATAAGAAAATGAATAAATAATAAATAAAGTTGTAAATACAATATGTTCTTGAACTCTTGAAAAAAAAAAGAAAAATATTATAAGTTGAAGATACCATTAGTGTTTCTAAGACACCTTATTGTATTAGATGCAAACAATTTTATTGTGTTTGTGCTTTAATATCAAATGTTCGACTATTACGTTCACGACATATAGAATGTTAAAGGAGATGAAACAACATGTATAAAAAGCTATCAGTTAAAGATAATAAATTCCTAAAAATATATATCACAACTACACATATTTACATGCGAATTAATTATACTTTAAATAACCCACTACAATGTGACTTTTTTTTTTACTAAAAAAGTAAAAGATTTGCAATTCTCAATATTAACTAAGTTAATTTTCTAAAGACTTATACATTATAATTGTGTCTAAATAATTTACCAATTTTTAATTTCTTTGTCATAATGCTTAATAATCATCATCATACTCTAATAATGTTATAACATTTTTTCACATACATGATATATATACAATTCTTATTTTGAGTTTATTTATGTAAACTATTGAAATTGGGTTCTTTGATTTCTTTTTTATTTAAAATATTTGAGTAGGATGATGGATATATGTAATCATAATTTACAAATAAAAATAAGGAAATAATATGGTGCGTAGAATATTTTATATAATTAACAGTATTTTTGGTAGAAAATTAATAAAAGTAACTATTTTTCATTCACAATTTATTTACTTCCCAATTCTATAAATGAAAAGAAATATTTGTTAAAATCACATTGTTGCTTGAATACACAAAAAATATAAAAAATACTCCCTGTTTAAAATAAATAGTGAAATGCAGATAATTTGAATTCAACCGATGAATTTTTAAATATATTATTATATTTAAATAAATAATTATATTTTAAAAAAATGTTATTATATGGAGGTATGCCTTCATCGATTTAATAGATCAAATTTGCATAAGAAAATATATCATTAAAATATAGATAAATTAAAACATTAAAATATAATAAATTATAACAGTAAGATATACATAAAAAATTAAAATAAAATAAAAGATACAAAACATATTTTAAATATATCATTTTTATCTCATATATATAAAAAAATAAAAATTTTGTTTATAAACTACAATTAAAAAGTATTGAAATATATATTTTTTATCTCATATATCAAAATTTGTGTATGAGTAAAGAAATATTTAAAAATAAATTTTTAATAAATTTTTATTATTTTTAATTAATATTAAATATCATCTAAGATTTAATATAAAAAATAAAGATGTATTTGTCTAATATAATTGTTTCTTTTGTATAAATCTTAATCAATAAAAGTTTTATTTATTAAGGAAAATGTATAATAAAAAATATCTTTAACTAAAGCATATGGATCAAAATAAATTAAATAAAAATTTTCAAAAGAAATCATCTTTACTTATATATATATATATATTAGAAATAGAACTACTTCTAATATATATAAATTTTTGTAACATTATTTTATGTAAATAAGTAATTATGAAGCTAATTTTTTTATTAATGAAATAAGTTTTTTATTAATTTATTTTATTATATTTATTTGTATTTTTACTCCAACAATATAAATATAAATAAATTTTTATGTAAATATCTTAATTGTATTAAAGTAAATATATTAATATATTAATATATTTAAATATTTTAAATAAAATATATCTTATCTTTCTAAATTTTTAAAAATATATTAATTGATTTAATATTTTATTTATTAATTACATAAAAGTAGAATCGATAATGTGAAGGTATAAATTGTTAGAAAATGAAAAAAATGTATAAAAGCACTAAAAGGAATAATAAAAGATGAAATCCCACTCAAATTGGAATAGTTACTATAATGATGAATATGAAAAGCCCCAACATTAAGGGATGCAAAATTCTATGGAAGTGAAATAATAATCTCAACAAAGGAAGTCAAAAAGGTGTCTTTGAAAAAATTAAAGACTTAATTACACTTTTGGCCCCTCAAGTTTAGTGTTGGAACGATTTTGGTCCCTCAATTTTTAATTGCTCAAATTTAGTCTTTCTATTTTTTAATTGTGACAAATGGAGTCCCATCATTAAGTGATCATCCAATTGCTAATAGAAACTAATGACATGACTTGTGTCTGACTTGAATTAATGGAATTATTATGTGGCCTAAAATTTAAAATTATTTAAAAGAGACCTTGAACAAATATTTATATTTTTCCTTATCCCTTTTATTTCGGGTATCCCTCTTTCCCTTTTGAAGGTTAGGGTTGTAGTCACAATTGCTCATCAGAAAATGTGTCAAAATACTCACATTTTCTGTTTAAATACTAATATTGCACTGAAAATCAATATTCATTAAAAACAAAAGATATAAAAATGGCAGCATAATGAAAAAAAAAATGATTGAAAAGCAACATAATGAAACACACATAAGATTATCTAAATGTTTCAATTGTATTAAAATAAATATATTAATATATTTAAATATTTCAAATAAAATATATCTTATCTTTTCAATTTTTTAAAATATATTAATTCATTTAATGTTTTTATTTATTAATTACATAAAAGAAAAAATGAAAAAAAAAAACCAATAATGTGAAGGTATAAATTGTTAGCAAATGAAAAAAATTAAAATGTGTAAAAGCACTTAAAGGAATAATAAAAGATGAAACCTCGGTCAAATTGAAATAGTTACTATAACGAAACGCCACTAAACTGCAAAATTTTAGGGACGTGAAATAATCATTTCAACAATGGAAGTTGAAAATGTGTCTTTGAAAAACAATCACTATTATTAAAAAATACATTAATATAATTTATGTCAATATGTATTTAATAAAAATTAAAAAAATTTTAAAATAAAATATTTTAAGTAAAATATATGACATTTTTACCCTTAATTTAGTATATATAAAGATTTTTAAAGATAAACCAAACTGGTCTATATTATATATATTTGTTGATACTGTCTTTGTAAGTTATCTCTTTTATAAAGTAAGTTATCTCTTTTATACAATCCTATTAATATATATTATATCGTAATCCATCATCCAATGTTGCCTATTGCTTTTTTAATGTGTATATATATATTTTGGGTACATTTGAACCTATAAGGTGGCGAAAGTAACGTTTTTCCTTTGTTATATAATTAGTTTTTTTTTCATTTTTTTTGGAATATGAAACTAATTTTAGCTTAAAATATTGGAATTATCCCTTTCCACAAACGATTTCATTTCATAGATGTTTGAAAGCCTAATGTTACTGAATTCTTTCAATTATTATGCTGAAACATACTGAACTAGCCCTTATAAATAGGAATCCAAAAACTCAAGGTATCCCTTGAATAAAAGCAATTAGTGGATTGTGAGCTTGTGACTGTGACACTTATTTAAATCCCCGAATTGTTGTGACAATACAACTAGGTGTTACATCACCTAGGTATGTTCTAGGCCTTTCAAGGAATCAAAATCTTTTCGTTACGGAGAAAAAGAATTTTATTATAATTAACAATCGTATTTAAAATTGCAAAACACCCAAACCAGTGGCTACCTACCCAGGTTAAACATGCATAAGAATAAACTATCGAATTCGTCTATTGACACATAAATTATTGAAAATATAGAAATCTCAACTAGATTCTTAAGAATTATAAACCTTGTCCGTGCTATTTAGGAGCCAAAGTACAATTTTTACATAATAAAAGATTAATATAGCCACAATCGATTTTCTTAAAAACAAATTGGAAATTAATATAATTATCTTTTCATAGTTGCCGCAATTTCCATGCCAAAATTCGGGGACCACGATCTGCTCTCTATGCATGCTTTACAAATGTACATTTTTGTATCTTTGTTTATGTCCTTTTATACAAGGAACAAACTTTACAAAGTATGATTGGATGATTGGATTTGTAAAAGAAATATAATAAAATGAGATAAAAGAAAGCAAAGAAAAATAAAATAGAAAGAAATACAATTATTATTTTAATATTTAAATATTTTCATGATATAACCAATAAAAAGACTTGTTTTATTTAACATATCAAATTAAAAAAATAAACACTAAATGAAGTTAAATATATTTTATTATATTTTTATATAATTAAAATTAAATTTATAATAAATTAATATCTTTAAATTGAAAAAAGTAAAAGTTAGAAAATTTTTATATATTTATCAATTTTAAATTATAATAATAGATTCTCTTTTATTATTGAGTTTTAATTTACATTATTATTTGATAATAAATTTTAGTTAAATAAATTAAAATCATAACAATAAAATAAATAAATTTAGAATAGAAATTCATGCGATAAGTTTTTTATTTTTAATAAATTTTAAAATTAAGAATTGATATTTATTAGCATTTAAAAATTTAAATTGGAAGAAAAAAGAGAGAATGTTAACTTTAAGAATTGAGATGAAAAATCTCACTCTTATGAGTTGTGTGTGAAATTCAATATGAAATGAGAGAAGAAGAAATGTTAAAAGTTTGAGAATTGAAAGGGAGAATATGATGAATGAGTGCATAACTTTATAAAGTGAGATCTTAAATTTATAAGATAGAATGTGTTTGTTAACGTATTTAGCTAGAAGAAATTGAAATTCATAGTTGAAATCATTTTATCAGTATTTGATAGTATAATTTTTTCTAAGAAGATACTTGAGGTAATTTTTTTAAAAAGTTCATTTTTTTTATTACTAGTTGAAAATTTTTACATTGTTATTGCTCAATAACTTTCACTAATCATTCATCATTATTTATCATTTTAATATCATTATCTACCATTTTACAAATTTAAATTAATATTATTAAATACTTTCGATGAAATCATCCAATTTATTGATTGTATCTGTCTTTTATCTTTCAATAAGTTTTTCAACTTTCATTAGTATTTTTGCCAAATACACTAGTAGAGAGTTGATATTATAAAAACAAACAAAATATTCTGAAAAAAGAAAAGCAAAATCCTCGTCACCATCCTCATTGTTATTATTAATTAATGTTTTTCTTTCTTTTTACTTCCTCTTTCTCTCTTTCTTATGTGAGATGAGTGTGCTGCTACTACTGTGATAGTGCAAGCAACATTGAATCAATTAACCAATCATGTCTATATAAAAGACCAACAACACGCCCCATAAACACACTGAGGACTTAGACCAATCTCTCCAGTGATCGAGTATTTGGTGTTAGCAATGGCGGTGATTCATGGCAATTGGGTCAAGGTCTGCTCTCTCTTCCCTCCCTTCTATACTTTCTCTTTTCCTCTTTTCTTGAATTCTATCTCTTTCATAGTCACTGTTGAATTTCACTCATTTTAGGTATTTGGTTAATAATTAATAAATCAATCCTATTTGAAGAGAAGCCCTATTTGTTGTACCCTTCTGTCCATCCATCCATGCAATTGCAATCTTTTTCTCCAAGCACAAGCTTTTACAATCATGTGTTTGATGTAACTTCTTGTTAAAAAATGAATCAGATGTTTGGAGAATAATGATTTCCTTAACATCTATAATGCAAAAGATTCCAGAAGAAATTATTCTTAAAGGACGGAGAAGTTGATGAAATGAAAAATTGGGGGTTTAGGGCTCCCCTGTGCTTTCCTCTGCCGATTGCCCTCTGACTCTGAGGCTAGCAATAGGATAAGGATTTCATGGGTTATAGCCTATAGGATAAATTGTTAAGGACTTAGATTTAAATCATCTGTTACTGAACCATTTTAATTTTATAATAGGAGATTATAACATTGAAGAAAAAAACTTTAGTTATTATTTTCGTTAATTCCTTAAAAGTTAAAACTACAAATAATAGTTATATTAATTTTAATTATTAAACACATTGTTTAAAAAATAAAGATTTAAAATGGATTCTTAAGAATTCAGATAAATTTTTTGTATTTTCAAAGAATAATATGTTTCTGGTCAAATTTGTTAAAACGGAATTTTGGGATTTACATTTGGAATCTTGTTATCAGCTTGATCAAAGAGGAACCGTGCAAGGAGCAAGAAGTTCACATGCTATTGCCGTAGTAGGACAGAAAGTGTATGCATTCGGTGGTGAATTTGTGCCACGTGTCCCCGTTGATAACAAGGTACACGTGTTCGACCTGGATGCTTTGACATGGTCTGTGGCCGAAGCATCAGGGAATATCCCACCACCACGTGTCGGTGTCACAATGGCTGCTGTTGGTGAAACCATCTATGTCTTCGGTGGAAGGGACGCTGAGCACAAAGAACTCAACGAACTCTATTCTTTTGATACCAAAACCATTGACTGGGCATTGATTTCAAGTGGAGATATTGGGCCTCCTAACCGGAGCTACCACTCCATGACCGCTGATGACCGACACGTGTACGTCTTTGGTGGTTGTGGGGTCGACGGAAGGCTCAATGATTTATGGGCCTTTGATGTTGTTGACAATAAGTGGCTAGAATTTCCTTCTCCAGGTGAAAATTTAAAAGGGAGAGGTGGGCCGGGCCTGGCAGTGGCCCAAGGAAAAATATGGGTTGTGTACGGTTTCGCTGGACAGGAAATGGATGATGTTCATTGCTTTGACCTGGCAAACAAAACCTGGGCCCAAGTTGAAACGAGTGGGCAGAAACCAACGGCCCGTAGTGTGTTTTCCTCTGTTGGTAATGGGAAACACATAATTGTATATGGAGGGGAAATAGACCCTAGTGACCAAGGACACCTTGGTGCTGGCCAATTTTCCGGTGAGGTTTATGCATTAGACACTGAGACACTAGCATGGTTGAGGCTGGACGATAAGGTGGAATCCGGTAGCCACCCTGGGCCTCGTGGGTGGTGCGCATTCGCCGGTGCTCGCCGAGATGACCGTGAGGGGTTGCTGGTGTATGGTGGCAACTCTCCTAGTAACGATAGGCTTGATGACATTTTCTTCCTTGCTCTTTCTCAGAGTTAATTGGTGAATAAGTAGCAATTATTATAACATAATTGCATAGTGTGTGATGGATTCTTAGTATATATATGGTCGTGATAAGAGGGTGATGGAATGTGAACTTGGGAATCTTTTGTACTGGCATGTTTAGTTTGTGAATGTACTTGTGTGCTGGAATAAATTAGCAACAAGTGTGTGTGACAATTTTTATAAGGATGATTTGGTGGCTTGTATGAAATCTCAGTCAATTTTTTTTTTTTTTTTTATCCTTCCATGTAGATTTCCCAAATCGAATTGGAAGGGTAATTCTCTCCCGTAGTTCTTTTTGTGCATTAATAGTGTTTGGAAAAGGAAGAATTTAATTCGGAATTTTGATGCATATGATTGGATTATGTAATATAAAAACTATTATCAATCTATCAATTTCTCTTTTACTAAAACATTATTTGATTATTCAATTCAAATATATTTTCTTATTTTCGCCATTTCTATTCTTATATAATCTTTTGTAATATTTTTCAATATATTTATTTCAAAGGATATAGAAGAAAACTCTAACACTTAAAATCACTTTAATTATTTTTTTTCTGGGAAAAATATGTTTTTCGTCCTTATAGTTTCGGTCAACTTTGGTCTTTGTTCCTGTACTTTAAATCCTTTGTTTTTTGTCCCTGAACTTTCTAAACCTCCAATCCATGGTCCTTGACTGTTAGTGAGATCTGTTAACCTGATGAGCTGGGTAACAAAAGTTACATGTTAGCCTCAATAGTGGGCCCTAAATAGCTGACTCATCTAATTAATCTTTTTTATTAATTTTTTAATTATTAAAATAGCCATAATTATAAAATTCGGTTTTTATAGGGTAAAATTACTCAGGTGAAAACCCTAATTTAGTAATTAGGGTTATTTTAATAATTAAAAATTAATAAAAAGTTAATTAGATGATCAGTCAGTTATTTAAGACTCACTATTAAGGCTAACATGTAACTTTCGTTAGTCAGCTCATCAGGTTAACAGATCTCATTGATTGACAGACACCACGGTTTGAGGGTTTAGAAAGTTTAGGGACAAAAAAATACAAGATTTAAAGTACATGGACGAAGACTAAAGTTAACCGAAACTATAGGGACGAAAAACATATTTCTCCCTTTATTTTTTCCGAAAAACATAATAACTTCATGTGGAAAAGTGGTATTCAAATTTCTGAGTAATAGTGATATTGAGGTATCAATGTGAGTGTCATGTATTTGGCGAGTGGCTTATTTATGATATATCTCTTCCTATTTCAGTTTTTCTTTGAGGTTTGAGCAATGAGTATTTATTATTGAAATTACTTCCTGATCTTCTGAGAACCTGAGGGTGACTGGTAGCGTGGAGGACAGATTCAACGATGTTGACGGTGGCGATCCACGGCGGGGCAGGGTGTACCTGCAAGGGCTCCGACGCTCAACGTAAGATATCAGTTCAACAGAGTGACGATAGGTATGAACAGAATACGTACCTGAGATGTATTAATCCGGGGTATATATAGAGTAAATATGGCGGGAAAAGTCGTTATGACCGTAACGGTCTTCCGTGGTCGTCGTGGTCACGCGCTCTCAGGAGCGTGTCGATACGCGCGGGGCGTCATAGCTATGTCGAGATGTCGGGGTCTAGGAAGTGATGTCGGATAACGTGCCATTGTATCGCAATACATATAAAGTCATCGTGGTGTTAACGTCGACCTGGTGACGACGGGTCTCCTGGTTAGCTAGGTAATGTCATTATGTCGACGTGGGTAGGCGGAGGGTCATGTCTGGTAGTACCTCAGAACAGTTGCCCCCCAAGTCGATCATTCCGTGCGAGGATGGTCGAGTTATTAGTCCGACTCATGGTGAACATCCGTGATGTGGCCTTATATGGGTTCCCGCCGTCATGGTCATCTCGGGTTTCGGGGTGTCTTTTAGTATTACCAAAAAGTAACTATTATTTTGAATTAAGGTCGCGTCTCTTCCTTTTCCTGCCACGTCTCTTAATTCGACGGTAATGGGCCCGTGGGCCTTCCCAGCTGGTACAATCTGAACCGTTCGTTGAAATTTATATATAGAATGCGAGGGAACCGTCTCCCACTTTTCCCTTTTCTTCTCCATCGTGCCATACTCCCGGTGACTCTCCGTTGTTCCGTTCCTCTGCTTAGAGCCCCTTTTTCCCGTACAAACCTTC
Organism: Sesbania bispinosa; assembly: GCA_026901365.1. Lineage (NCBI taxonomy): Eukaryota > Viridiplantae > Streptophyta > Magnoliopsida > Fabales > Fabaceae > Sesbania > Sesbania bispinosa. The sequence goes on from QLOH01000052.1 coordinate 1,589,008, forward strand.
GCAAGCTTCCAGCTTTTCTCCACCTAGGGCACGGGTGCAGTGTATGAACTTTGGTGTTGCGGATTTTTACGAAGAGTTCAAGAGGGTTTCTGCCGAGGTGCATAAAGGTATCGTCTTTTCCTTTTAACTTGTTCTTTTTATAATGGTACTCACGAAGGCTGGGGCCAAAACACTTGCTGTCGAACGAAGACGGTGGTGTATTGTGGTGAATGAGGAGGTTGAGGATCCATCCATCTCAGATTTAGTTCCGAGGCGTACGAGTGGTCCCAAGCCGGATGACCTTTGGCTGTTGCAGCAAGAGACAGTGCGTAAGACTGCTCATATTTTAAGGAAATGGGGTTATCCCGAGGTGTTTCTTGCCAGGTCCTCCGGGATGGACCTCAGTCTCCCCGGGGTGGAACCTCCATCTCACTCTACTGATTTTGTTGGCGGACTTTTGGGCAGGTCCGAGATGGGTAGGTGGAAAGTGCATACCTCGCCGGCTTCTAACTATCCAGTGCCGAAGGGCTTGGAAGACATGAATTGGGTTGACACGGAGGCTTTGGGGACATCCAGTATTTACGCGACGAGCGTCGACTTGAGGCAAGCATTTCGTGACGTCGAATGGGTGGAACCGGGCAAGGAGAAAGAATGGGCTCTGAGGTGCCCCAAGGAGGACAACAGAATCTGCAACCAGGGGGATTTGGATGAGAATTTCTTCATCCCTATGTATAAAACCGTATTTGCCGACCTCAGGGTTTGGATGCCGTTAATGTGGTTCGAGCTCGAGGTATTGGGGCATCTGGAGGTGGCCCCATCGCAGCTACACCCCAATGGATGGGGTTTCACAAGGAGCTTTGAGATCCTGTGCCATGCACTCGGCCTAGAGCTTAGCAGTGTCGTCTTCTTCTATTTCTTTCGGCCCTTGGCGGTGAAGGAGTCGTCGGATAGATACTCTTGGCTGCCCCTTCGGGCTGGATCCGGGGGAAAAATCTTTGAAGCTTATTTTGAATCATATCGCAACTTTAAAGAAAAGTTTGTCTTCGTGATTCCCAAAGGCGCGGGAAGAGAATCTGTGTATCATGAGGACGGAAGGTTGATCATTAACCCCTACTGGAATACCAGTTTTTATGAGAGGGACTCGAGCGCTTACACTGTCGACTTCAAATCTTTGTCGAAGGGGGAGCAGAAGACGGCAAATGCCATTGTTAAGTTTGTTGAAAAACATGGTACCCTAGATTGCAAGTCCGTGATAAAAAACGGCGAGTTGGCGACTAGAGATCTCCTCGGTAAATATCCGTCTAGAATAGTCGTCATTACTTATTTCAACTAACCCCTGTGCTGATGGCGTTTGTTTCTTTATTTTTGCAGTTGAGATGGCATCCTGCCAACAGGAGAAGCTAGCAGAGAGGAAGGCGAAGAAGGCCCTCCGGGATTCTCAGAAGAGGAGTGAGGCCCCTGAGTTTGAGATTGATGCGGCCGACCAAAATTCTAAACGGATCAAGGTAACAATTCCCCGTCCACCCCCTCGGCACAAACAACTTGACAATCAGTCAAAGGGCTCATCCTCGGCTTCGCTGATTGGTGATAAGGGTAAGAAGACCCTGACTTTTGGTGTCGGGCTGCCTGCTTCCGATATGAGCGTTGAGGAGGTAAATAAGCATTTGGAGGCGCAAGGCCGCGCGATGTTCGAGGGTAAGTCCGCAGAGGAGATTGATCAGATCCTCGGGGCTGCCTCTGAATGGGGAATGAAGTTCGCAATGATGTCGAGGTACTTTATGGGGGCATCTCAGGATCTTGCCGCCTTCGTTCCCATGAAGAAGGATCTGGATTAGATGACGGCCAAGCCGGAGGCCGACGAGGTGGAGATGCAGAAAGCCCTTTCTGCCGTTAAGTCCTTAACAAAGGAGAGGGACAAGTTGATGACGACCAATGCCGACCTGACGAAGCAGGTGGAGACCTTGACCTCGGCCAGGGAGACTGCTGAGCTGGTTGCGTCGACTTCCCAATCGCTCCTCCAAAAAACTGAAGAATCCCGGGAGGCCCTTGAGGGCGAGGTAGTGGAGTTGAAGGCGAAACTCGAGGAGATTGAAACCCTTTGGGAAGATGCTGCTGGTATGTACTTCTACCTCGCCATCAAACAAATGAAGTTCCTGAATCCCGGGGTCGAGCTGAATACCAAGGGAATGTCGACGATGTGCTCGGTTGAGGATGGGAAATGGTATGATGTTTTCCCTACGGGGAAGGTGGAGAGCACCCCTGGGGATGAAGAGCCCAAGTCCTCACCGTTGCACGATGAAGAAGATCCGGCTGCAAATGCCGAGAGAGGACCTGATGGTGCGCTGACCTCGACTGTTGCCGGTGAACCAGGCGAGGTGTCTGCCTCAGAAAAGGTGGATCTGAATCCCTAGGGCGACGTTGGTCCGCAAGAGTGAAGGGCCGGAATGTCGGCTTATGTTTGTATTGATTTTTTATTGCACTTTTTTACTATTTGAACCAGATGGTCCGTAAACAAATTGCCTTCTATTATATACTCTTATTTCAGATTGGTTCAACCCCTAAGTTTCCTTTGCGTTTTCTTTAAATCTTTCGCGGTGCGCCTTGTGCACTCCTCACTCGTAGTGCGTTCGGGATTGTACCCGACTCAAATAACGCTTTCGGGGCTGTGCCCGACTCGAATCTCGTTCGGGGTTATAGCCGACTCGAATGATGTCTTCGGGGTTGAACCCGACTCGCATGACGTTTTCGGGGCTGTGCCCGACTTGAATCCCGTTCGGGGTTGTACCCGACTCGAATGACGTCTTCAGGGTTGTACCCGATTCGCATGGCTCTTTTAGGGCTATGCCCGAATTGAATCCCGTTCGGGGTTGTACCCGACTCGAAGAATGAATAATATGATGAAATAAGCTCTTTTATTGCTGCAGAACAATATTACATGGTGGTAAATTTACAATTTTATGAATCAACTAAAGTACCTGCGGAGTTTATCCGCGTTCCAGGTCCGAGGTATGGGTTCTCCGGGTAGCGTTTCAAGACGATAGGCCCCGGTTCCCGTGCTGGCCGTGACTCGGTATGGCCCTTCCCAGTTTTCTGCCAGCTTTCCTTCGGTGGCATTCTTGTTGCCGACGTCTGCTCTTCGCATACCAAATCGCCGACATTGAAGGTTCGTGGAACGACTGTTTTGTCATGTCGTCTAGCTGATCGCGACTTGATTGCCGCTTCACGGATCGAGGCCCTTTCCCGGACTTCCTCGATCAAATCTAACTCCGCCCGAAGCCTCTGGTCGTTAGTTTGTAGGTCTTACATTTGGAGCCTGAGGCTTTGCTCGCCGACTTCTACCGGAATGACCGCGTCGACTCCATAGGCTAAACGAAACGGTGTTTCTCCGGTCGTGGAGTGGGGAGTGGTGTGATAAGCCCATAGGACATTGGGTAATTGGTCCGCCCAGAGCCCTTTGGTGGTGTCGAGGCGTTTCTTGAGCCCTTTAAGGATCACCTTGTTGGCGGCTTCGGCTTGGCCATTGGTCTGAGGGTGTTCTACAGAGGAGAACCTGTGATTAATGTGGAAGTCCGACATAAGATCTCGGAACCCCTTGTCGGTGAACTGTGTGCTGTTGTCTGCACCACGGTGTTCGGGATCCCAAACCTACAGATCACGAATCGGTAGATAAACTTTGAGAGGTTTTTCCCAGTGATCTTTGCGAGTGGTAAGGCCTCGATCCACTTGGTAAAGTAGTCGACTGCTACTGCGAGATACTTTAACTGTCCCGGAGCCTGGGCGAATGGCCCCAAAATGTCTACGCCCCACCAAAAGAATGGGCAAGGGTTAGAATAGATGTCAACGTCTCGGCGGGAGCCCGGTGGATGTCGGCATGTTTCTGACATTGCGGGCACTTCTTGACATACTCCATCGAGTCTGCCTCCATGGTGGGGCAATAATAGCCTGCGCGCAGGATCTTCCGGGATAGGGAATGGCCCCAGGGGTGGTGTCCACATACGCCCTCATGTACTTCCGCCATGACATAGTCGAGCGTATCACCCGAGATGCATTTCATCAATGGTTGTGCCAGGCCTTGCCTATAGAGGCATCCGTCGATTATGTAATACCGTGCTGCCTGCCTTTGTACACGGCGTGCTTGGTCGGGGTCGCTGGAGAGTGTCTCGTTTCCCAGGTAGTTCTGGATGTCGGTGTACCAACATCTGTCTGTGTTGATGGTTAGCATCATGGTAGGTGTAGGCACGACTTCTTGGATGACGGACCTATTGTTCCCGGATGACCTTGTGCTGGCCAGTTTGGAAAGGATAACGGCCCTGGCATTTCGTTCCCTAGGAATGTGATGGATCTCGACTTGCGAGAAGCTGGGAATGATGCGCCTTACCACCTCAAGATATTTGAGGAGCAGTGGGTCCTTGACCTGATAGTCGCCATTTACCTGAGATACCACAAGCTGGGAGTCGCTGTAAACCTTGATCCGGGATGCTCCTATTTCGGATGCCATGCGGAGGCCGACAATTACTGCCTCATATTCTGCCTGATTGTTCGAAGTGGTGAATGAGAAGCTCAGGGAGTGTTCTAACACGACCCCTTGTGGGCTCTCCAGAAGGATGCCGGAGCCACTGCCTTTGGGGTTTGATGAACCATCGACATGCAGTTCCCACCATTCGTCCGAGATGGGGTGTGCCGGGGTCAGTTCAGCGACGAAGTCTGATAACGCCTGAACCTTGATTGCCTGTCGCGGCTCGTAGGTCACCCGAATTCTGAGAGCTCCACTGCCCATGACACCATTCTGCCGGCTAGACCAGGTCGGTGGAGCACCTGTCGGATTGGTTGATTGGTTCGCACCAAAATCTGATGTGCTTGAAAGTGTTGTCGTAGTCGTCGCGCTGTAACAACAAGGCTTAGGGCGATTTTCTCGACCTTCGGGTATCGGAGCTCGGGGCCTTGCAACGCCTTACTCACAAAGAAAACTGGATGCTGTACCCCTTCGGGCTCGCGGACCAGGACGGAGGCTATTGCTTCGTCCGCGACAGAGAGGTAAAGATACAGAATTTCCCCGGAATTGGGTTTGGACAAGATGGGGGGAGATGCCAATATGCCCTTTATATGTTGAAACGCATCTTCACAGTCTTGATTCCATTCGAAAAGTTTTCCTTTTTTCAGAAGTTGGAAGAACGAGAGTGCTCGAGATGCGGACCTCGAGATGAACCTCGTCAGGGCGGCCATTCTTCTAGTTAGCTGTTGAACCTCTTTTACAGTGGTTGGGCTCTTCATTTCGAGGACAGCTCGACATTTGTCGGGGTTGGCCTCTACTCCTCGTTTTGTTAACATAAAACCCAGGAATTTACCGGCTCAGACCCCGAAAGTGCACTTCTTCGGGTTCAGGCGCATATTGTACTTTCGAAGTTAATCAAAGATCTCGCCAAGGTCGCGGAGATGGTCACCATCAGTGGTGCTTTTTGCGATCATGTCATCAATGTATACTTCCACGATCTTCCCAATCTGATCGCGGAAGACGGTATTCATCATTCGCTGATAGGTGGCACCAGCGTTCTTTAGGCCGAAAGGCATCATTCGATAACAATAGTTCGCTTGGTCGCTCATGAACGCCGTTTTTTCCTGGTCGGGGGGATACATTGGAATTTGATTGTAGCCGGAGTAAGCGTCCATAAACGATAAAGGGCGATAACCAGAAGATTGGTCGACCAAACGGTCGATGTTAGGCAGCGGATACAAATCTTTGGGACAAGCTTTATTCAAATTGGTGTAATCTACACACATACGCCATTTGCCATTGGGTTTCCTTACAAGTACTACATTAGAAAGCCAAGTAGTATATTTAACTTCCCTAATAAAGTCGGCGTCCAGCAGCTCGAAGACCTGTTGCGTGGCTACTTCAGCTCTGTCAGTCGACATCTTGCGACGTCTTTGTTCTACGGGCTTGATTCTGGGATCTACCGAAAGCGGTGGCAAATGAAGTCGGGGTCAAGGCCTGGCATGTCGGCAGCTGTCCATGCGAACAAATCTGAATTCCGGCGTATGAGAGTGCAGAGTGCCTCTTCATCTTGGGGTGTCATGCCGGAACCCACCATAACGACTTGCTCCGGGGAGGATCCGATTTGCAGGGGTTTTGAGTCGCTCTCTAAGATCGGTCGCGTTTCGGTGAAGTCCTCTCGAACGTCGAGGTCAGCTAACATTACCCCGGCCGCAGTTGAGTTGTCATCAGCCTTTTCTGAGATTACGACACCTTTATCTGGCCTGGTGATCTTCAAAGACTCCTTGTAACATGATCTCGCCATAACCTGGTCACCACGAAGACTGATGACGTCGCCCGCGTCACTCCAAAACTTCATGACCAGATGATTTATGGAGATTATTGCCCCTATGCCGTTTAATGTCGGCATGCCGAGGATGGCATTGTAGGTTGTGGGGCATTCCACCACGAGAAACCGGACCTTTTCTGTCTTGGAGAGAGGAGGCTAGCCGAAGGTGACGAGGAGTTCTACATAACCGTTAGGGCGAATCTTATCCCCCGTAAAACCAATCAGGTCGGCACCCTTGTATGGAAGGAGGTCGGATTCAGGGATCTGAAGGAGGCGAAACGTCTTGAGGAACAGAACATCAGCGGAGCTTCCCTGATCAATGAAGATTCTCCTGACCTCATGGTTAGCCATGAACACCGTAATGAGGAGCGGGTCGTCATGCCCCGGGATCACGGGGCCGTAGTCCTCGTCAGAAAACGTGAGTGGTGGTAGCTTCCTTTTGTGGCCGATATGTCCCCCTCAGGATGAGGATGATGAGGCTGACAACACCTCCTTCATATGCTTCTTGTGGGAGTTATTTGACTCTCCTCCGCCGGCGAAACCTCCTGCAATGATGTAAATCACGGGTTTCTTGGGAGATTGAGACTCAGGTTGTGGTGATCGCTGCCTGGAGGAAGAAGGTTGTCCTCGACGATCTTTACGTGCTGAGGAAGGAGGGGAACGATCACGTGATGGCCTGCGAGATGTTGATCTTCCGCGCCGAGGTGACCGTCTCCGTGACCTGCTACGTTCACATCGACTAGACTCTCGTCGGGGTTCGTCGTTCTGGTAACTCCTTTTACAGTCTCCTGTTTGTTGGGATGTGCCTGACTGTTCCCTTTTGAACCTGTCGAGCTTCCCACGTCGGATCAACTCTTCGATGGCGTCCTTCAGGCTTAAGCAATGGTCGGTGTCATGACCCTAGGATTTGTGGTATCGGCAGTACTTGGACTTGTCAGTGTCTGGGCCAGCCTTTATGGGTCACGGTCTTCTCATGCCGGCCTCAAAAAGCTCGACGTTCATGATCTCGTTGAGAATTTTCCCACGCGGCAGGTTGAGCGGAGTGTAGGATGTGTAGCGCCCCAAGGACTCTTTGTCTCCTTTGTCTTGTCGAGATCCTTTTCCTTTTGCTCCGGGGTCCTTCTGTGTCTGCCCGGCGTTGGTATCCTTTGCTTTGAGTGCGAGCTCTTCATCTTCTAGGCTTATGTACTCCTCGGCCCACTAGAGCAACTCCTCCATGTTGTTTGGTTTCTTTTTGGACAAGTCGATCCATAAAGGGGAATGAGATATTAGGCCGTCCTTGGCCAACATGAGTTGCACTCCGAGCTGCAATCCCTGGACCAGAAGGGCTTCTTTGGTGAACCTGCTCATGTAATCACGTAAGGATTCCGAGGTTCCTTGTCGAATCTGCTTCAGCGAAGCTTCTGTTTTCGGCTGGACTTTGCTGGTGGTGAAGCTGGTAATGAATTTGCTTCGCAAGTCGGCCCATGTGTTAATAGAGCGAGGTGGCAAAGACTGGAACCACCTTAGGGTCGTTTTCTTGAGGGAAAGTGGAAATACCCTGCACATTATGGGTCCTGAGGTGTTTCGAATGGACATCGCTGACTCGTAGATGTCGAGGTGTTCAAGGGGGTCTCCCATTTCGTCGTAGAGCTCCGGTACTGGGACCTTCTCAAATCGTTTGTCCACGGGAAAGAGCATAATTCGCTCTGAAAACGGCAATACCATTTGTATTACCTCGTTGTTTGTCGCGTTGCGGGACTCTTCTTCCGCTCGGTGAGTTTTCTGCTTGGGACGAGTGTTTGAGTGCACGGATTGAGCCGAGGCTTGGGGTGATGACGGCGCGCGGCGGTTTGAAGGTGGTGGTTGATTTTGTTGAGGAGAGGCATGGCCTTCGTTGTTCTGCTGGCCGCCCATGACGCGGCGCTGTTCTTGGAGGCATTCGTCAAGGATCCGTCGGTGCATAGCCTTTGCGTGGTGATCAGTTTCCAAAACTTCAAGGCGGCGCAAATATTCCCCAGAAGCCCCTCTTGGCGGCGGATGACTTCCAGGAGATGGTCACGCGTTGTGGCTCTTGCGGAGATGTTGGTGAGGCTGTCCCAGCATGTGGCGTCTGGGCGGCCGTCCTGGGACGAGTGGTTCCCGGGTGTGGGGTTCCCGCGGTGGCGGAGACGACCCCAGTTGTAGCAGATGCGAGTGCAGGGCCCGTTTCTGAGGTTACCCCAGGTGCAGAATTGTTAATTGGGACGACATGGACGAAGGATGTGCTTCTGGTTCCTACCATGACCGGTTCTTCTGCAAGCGTCAAAGATGCGACTTTCCGGTTTCTGAAGATCCAAGAACAGGAATCTTGTTCAAGATTTTGCTCCCCACAGACGGCGCCAATGATTTTCTAAGAACCTGAGGGTGACTGGTAGCGTGGAGGACAGATTCAACGATGTTGATGGTGGCGATCCACGGCGGGGCAGGGTGTACTTGCAGGGACTCTGACGCTCAACGTAAGATATCGGTTCAACAGAGTGACGGTAGGTATGAACAGAATGCGTACCTGAGATGTATTAATCTGGGGTATATATAGAGTAAATATGGCGGGAAAAGCCGTTATGACCGTAATGGTCTTCCGTGGTCGTCGTGGTCACGCGCTCTCAGGAGCGTGTCAATACTTGCGGGGCGTCATAGCTATGTCGAGATGTCGGGGTCTAGGAAGTGATGTCGGATAACGTGTCATCGTATCGCAATACATATAAAGTCATCGTGGTGTTAATGTCGACATGGTGACGACGGGTCTCCTAGTTAGCTAGGTAATGTCATTATGTCGACGTGGGTAGGCGGAGGGTCATGTCTGGTAGTACCCCATAACACTTCCTAATCTAGAGAATTTAGAGATGAGAAAAAAATATTAAATGTTTCCTTTATCTTATAATAGAACCATTAAAATATTTTTAATATTATCTTATAAATAAGATGGGAGAAAACATATTTAATAATTTTTTTTTTAAAAAAATGGGGACTTATGTAAACAAGGACTTGTTTCAGATAAAATTAGGATATCAATGTATTGACTGTATTTGTCAATCGTATCAATGTGTCATCTTATGACAATGCCAAGCAATTTTTAAGAAAAAAAGAAGATGGCAAGCCTTTTTAATAAAATAACTCCCACAACTTTATTGAAAAATCAAATGAAGTAATATTATTAACATTAAAGATAATCTGATAGAATAAATTATTGAAAGATAATAAAATGAATAGTAAAAAACAATATAATAGTTATGGGATTATTATTATTATTATTATTATTATTATTATTATTATTATTATTATTATTATTATTATTATTATTATTATTATTATTATTATTATTATACGTTAATTCTTTCAAAAAGAATTATCAAATCAAATTATACTTTTTTTTAACATTCCAAATATATATTTTATTTAGGGTAAAATGTCTTTTTAGTCCCTGCAAATAGACTGAGTTTTATTTTTAGTACTCATAAATGTTTTTTTTACGTCCTCACAAATGTAATTTTTTTAAATAGTCATTGCCTTTAAATTTTTTATTAACTTTATTTGTTCTTCTTCTTCTCATCCTCCTCCTCATCTACTCCTCCTCTCTCTTATTCTTCTCATCCTCCTCCTCCCGCTTTTTCTCCTTTTTCTCCTCCCCTCCTCCTTTTATATCATACTTTTTTTAAAATTAATAATTTTTTACATAGATATATAGTTAGAGGAACTAAATAAGACATTCTCATTCTCATATAATAGAGATCTACTGGATTTAAGGATGAGAAAAAAATGTTTCCTTTGTCTTATAATAGAATCATTAAAATACTTTTAATAGTATAAATAGAATGGGAGAGAATATATTTAATAATTTTTTTAAAAAATGGGAATCATGTAAACAAGGATTTGTTTCACGATAAAATTAGGATATCAATGTATTGACTGATGACTGTATTACTATTTATCAATTGTATCAATGTGTCATCTTATGACAATGCCAAACAATTAAACATCTTTTTTTAAGAAAAAAGAAGATGGCAAGACTTTTTGATAAAATAACTCCCAACTTTATTGAAAAATCAAATAAAGTAATATTATTAACATTAAACATAATCTGATGGAATAAATTATTGAAAGATAATAAAATGAATAATGAAAAATAATATATATGGGATTGTATAAGTTATAATAATAATAATAATAATAATAATAATAATAATAATAATAATAATAATAGACCCTTTACGTTAATTCTTTCAAAAAGAATTATCAAATCAAATCATACTTTTTGTAACATTCCAAATATATATTTCATTTATAAATCCAATCAAATTTTTAACCCATTTGATCCCAAACATACTCTAGTTTTTTTTATATTTTATTTTATTATATTAGCTAGATTGTAAAATATTTCCACTAAGGAGAAAGTGGAAGTGCTTCTTATCTAGTCGCTTTATTGAATCCAAATGTTTAATAATTTATTTGTCATATATGCAGAGCATACGGGGAAACAAACAAGGATACCTGTAGTAGTATAACATTCTTCCCTCTTGTTTCTATCTACTCCTCTTCAATCCCTTTGTTTTCAACCCTTCATAGTTTCTTTCATTAAAGAGTTGATGCATAAAGATAACCTCTAAATATGGTGGTCACAAGCACAGATGAGTTGGAGGCAGTAACTGTTTCCAATTATGACAGGAAAAGTGAACTCAAGGCATTTGATGATTCAAAGACTGGTGTCCAAGGACTAATAGAAAATGGTGTCACAAAAGTTCAACATATGTTCTATTGTGAACAGTCCAATCTCAGTGATGGCTTGACCAGTGAATCAAATTCCAAGTTGAGTATCCCCACAATAGACCTCACGGGCATACATGGTGATCCTATTTTGCGAGATGAAGTTGTGGGAAAAATTCGATATGCTTGTGAGAAGTGGGGCATCTTTCAGATTATAAATCATGGAATTCCAAATCATGTTTTGGATGATATGATTAAAGGAACTTGCAGGTTTCACCAACAAGATGCAAAGGTGAGGAAGGAGTACTACACCCGTGATCTCAGCAGGAAAGTTGTTTATCTTTCAAATTTTACTCTTTACCAAGACCAATCTGCTGATTGGAGAGATACACTTGCATGTTTCTGGGCACCTCATCCACCCAAAACTGAAGAACTGCCAGCAGTTTGTAGGTTTGTGATAATACTACTTCTAACATTAGCCCTTCCACATGATGGAACTTGAATGGATGACTAATTTTCTAATTGATGATGATATCTATACTGCAATTTGGGTTATGTAGAATACAGTAAGTGTTCGTTTCAGTAAATTTTAGAAATTAATGGTTGAGATGAGTGATGCATCATTTATGAGGCTGTGAAACCATAATTTTGCACTATTGAATGCCAAACCAAACCGAGGCTAAATCTATTACTCCCTCCGTATAAGGCACATTTTAGAAGTTTTGTGTTCCTTTTTATAATTTATTAACTTTAACCACTTTTATTGGTTTGTATGATTCGGTTAAGTGTATCTTATAAAAAGTAACTGGTACTATTTTTCTCCTTAATCCTCATGTCCTTGCCTTGGTAGGTGTTTTGCTGTTTTTCCTAGGTAATGATTTAGATGTAATATGACTTCCCTGTTCTTGATGAGTTGATAATATTACTTGCAGTGATATTTTGATTGAATACTCGAAGGAAGTAATGGCACTTGGTTCTGCTTTGTTTGAGTTATTGTCAGAGGCTCTTGGCCTTACTCCCTTTCACCTTAAAGAAATGGGTTGTGCTGAAGGGGTGTTTCATCTATGTCACTATTACCCACCATGCCCTGAGCCAGAGTTAACTATAGGCACTACCAAGCACTCAGATGCTGGCTTCATTACAATACTCTTACAAGACCAAATGGGTGGCCTTCAAGTTCTTCATGACAATCAATGGATTGATGTACCTCCTTTGCATGGAGCTCTTGTAGTGAACATTGGGGATCTTCTGCAGGTGGGTTCATCATGCATAAAAACAACAATTTCCTTCAACTTCATAAATAGTTTTATTTAGCTAAGCACATAGTTCACTATGGTGGAATATATAGTAAATTAAGATAATTTTTGTGTATGTGTATGTTAGTCTGGAATGGTAAATCCATTACATAGCTTGTGTTGGAATTATTGGGTTTAGATAGGAGCAAAAGAGTGAAAATCAATACTCAAAACAATGCTTTATTAGATTGATATGATGCATATTGATCTCAATTAGATACCCTTCCACCCCACTACATCACTGCTCCAGCAAAACTTTTTCTTTCCTGTTATATACCCCTTTTCTCTTTCTTTAGTTCAGTGATTGATCCATCCTACTTTTTAATTTATGTTGTTGTGCTTCAGTAGGTCCTGACTATTCTGTATGTGTAACATGCAAAAATATTGGCTTGAAGATAAATTATACTTACCTGTTATCATAGTTTTATTAATTATTGAATGTGCAAGCCAAAAATAAATTCTTGAATAGTTTGTTAATGCTCTCAATAGTTAATTCACTTATTTTATAGATATATGTAAATGTAAAAGTTCAAAATTTCTTGCAGTTGAAACAAAGATGGGGCAAGCCCAAATTCTTTTTCTTTGAAGAAGTTTATTTTGAAATCTTAGAGCTGATGAGGAGCTAGAGTCCCCACTGGGCTTGTTTCTCTTCTTTGTGCAGAATGTCTAAAAATATAGCAAAGGTTATATATATGTCAAATAAGAATTGATTATGATCATTTTCAGTGTTTCTTTGTGCAGCTTGTGACTAATGACAAGTTCTTTAGTGTTCAGCACAGAGTTTTAGCAAAGCATATAGGCCCAAGAATTTCAGTTGCATCCATTTTTAGATCACATAATCATTCACCCGATATTACATCAAAAGTCATTGCTCCAATCAAGGAACTTTTATCTGAAGAAAGTCCACCAATATACAGAGAAACTTCTTTATCAGAGTACTTGGCATATCGTTTTGCAAATGCCCTTGGAGCTTCAACACTATTACCCTTCAAGTTGTGAGTTATGAATAATTGGATGCAATCTTAATATTTTTGAAATGGGATGTGGTCTATCTTATTCTAGGGAATTTTGGGATGTGGATTGAAGAATTTAAAACCAAGCTACATTGTGTTGTGTGTTGTTTTCTTTGAAAAATGTATCCCTTTGGAATGCTAAAAATAATTATGATCTTGGTGTTTGAAATTGTAGTAGTCGCCACAAATACGAAAATATCAAAATATAAAACTTGAGAGAAGCTTTTATAGCATGCACTTAAGTAGTCTTCAAGATATAAATTAAATAAAAAAAAATACTTGTAGGTAAGGGAGATTGTACAGTGGAAGATTATGTATTCAAAATTAATCTGTTGAGAGCTGCCAATGCTGCCTACTGGCTTGCTGCATTGTCTTTCCATTGATTTCCACACCTTTGACCACTGAATCAAATCCACCCAAACAGGGGAAGATGTTGCTTAAGAAGGATAAACAAAATTACTAAATGAATTTCTGTAAATATGTAACTATTTCCTACCTATCCATCCAACCATATTTTAAATATATCATACATGTCAGAAAAGGTAAAGAGAAGGAGTACTTATATTTTTAATACTATAATTAAATTATAATTTTTTTTAATTGATTTATAGTGTGTTTAGTTTATTCCAAAATCACGTTACAAACGTGGATTCGGTCAACACTACTCTCGTTATCATTGGCACGGATCCACATTTATAACTTAGTTTTGGAGTAAATCAAACACCATATTATTCTTTTGAATTGAAATGGAGAAATATATGTAAATTCAGTTACTTTGAAAATTGTAAAATATTTGTTGCAAGAATGTAAGAAGATGGGTTAAGCTTCATCTCGAAATGCATTATAATAGTATGTAACTGAGTTCAGAAGAATTGAAATGAAATCAATTTCATTAGGCTAAAATATGTTATTGGTCCCCCAAAATATCCCGATTTTCCTGTTTGGTCCTCCAATTTTTTTTTTCTCAAGTGGTCCCCCAATTTTTTTTTCATTTCCATTTGGTCCCTCTGTTAGTGCACCGTTTGTTATATCCGTTAAATGCTTGCGTGACAGCTTAGCTGGACAAAATAATCATACATGACATGCATATGTGTCTTCTTATGTGTCCTACATGATAAAATAAGCCTATAGGTGGTGAATCAACGCCTTTTTGTGAGTCACATTGATGAACTCTATAATTGTTTTTTTCATGAAAGGTGGTGATATAAGTCATGTAGGACAGATAAGATGACACATATGCATGCCATGTATGCTTATTTTGTCCACCTAAGCTGCCATGCAAGCATTTAACGGTGATAATAAACGGTGCACTAACAGAGGGACCAAATAGGAATGAAAAAAAATTTTGGGGGGACCACTTGGGAAAAAAAAATTTGGGGACCAAATGAAAAAATCGGGATATTTTGGGGGGTCAAAAACATAATTTAACCATTTCATTATATATAGTACCTCGTGACCTCATGCACAATTCATTTTAATCTATTATTTTAAAATCAATTCTATACAACTATAAATTAAACAAACAAAATCATCCTATTTATAGAGAGAAAAAAGAATACCAAGTTAAAATGCAATATATTAATAGAAAGCAACTTAGTAGTGTCATATGTTGAGATTAATTAGTGGTTGAGCCTGAACAAATTATGTAAAGTTTAAAGTCTTTTATGTTAATATTGAGAAGCTAGAATCAAATTAAAGTCAAGTCAGGAGAAAAGTACATTATAATCAAATCTTTAAGTAGTAATAGTATGTTTTGTTTACCCAAAAATTACGTTTCAAATGTGAATCCACACTAACGCTACTCTATGTTCTCCTAAATCCACGTTTAAATCGTAGTTTTGGGGTAAATCAAACACACATTAAGTCAGGGGATTCCATATTTATTAATTAGGAAATTGACAAGTTTCTAGACAGTTTAGCAGGTACAGTGTGAATATAACCGCATTAACATGTACCTCGTTGGGTTTACCATCAGAGACTCTGGCCTTAATCCTTTTCACCTAAAGAGACAGTCTTGATGGACATATTCTTTTGTAACCCTTAATGACCCCCTTTTAGGAATCAATTCAGTTTTGGTAGTTAAGTAGTTGTAACAATAACTGTTTACTGTTTTAGAAAGAGTAAACTAGTACCTAGGTCCCTGACTTTTGGCCCGTCATGCACATAGGTCCCCAACTTTACAAAATTGATCCCGTAGTCCCTGACTTTTAACTCCGTCTTGCAGTTTAGTCTGAATGTCATTTTTTTGTTAAATCCTGCTTACGTGTAACGTTAAACTGCTGACTGGGATGCCTTGCTGGCTTAAACATTGTCTTTTTTTGTTTTTTATTAGTATTTGGGTCAATAATCCCTAACGGTAGTCTCATCTCCTCCTTCTTCCTTGTAAGACTTTCTTCTTCATTTCTCTTTTCTCCACCATTGTAAAGCTTGCTTCCTCCTGCGTTGTGATTCCTTCAACTTGTTTCTCTTTTATCTGCATTTGTAAACTATGAACAACGAAGGATCCAAATCATCTCACGGATTTCAGAGGCATCCTGGGGAAAGGAAATGTGTGTGTAATCTCAGAGCAGTGATTAGGGTTTCAAAAAAGAAAAGAACCCAGGAAGGTTATTCTATGGATGCCCTAAACTCAAGGTAGAGTTTCATTTGTGATATTAATTTGATTGTAAGCCCTTTCCCTTTTGGTGTGTGGTTGATGCTGCAGTAAGGCTTAATGTGCTGATTATTATGTATGGTTTTGGGTTTTTTGGTAGGAGTTTGGTGGAAAAGCTAGTCTTTGTTATTTTGGGATTTTAGGTCATTTGTGGTAGAAAGAAGTTTCATCTATGTAATGGAAGGTTATCCTTAGTTGAAATGAAACTGTCTTATTTTATTAATGCACTCTATATTATATGCAAGTGGCCATAATCTGTGCATAGCATTGTTATAACAGAACCCAAACATAATTATAAAGATCAGTACCAACATACAATAACTTATGTAGATAAGTACCAATAACATAAGATGTCTTAATAGTAATCTAAGCAAGATGCAGTAAGCATCTATAATTGTTCTAAACTTGTGAAAGTATCAGCAGCACTATGTGAAGTACAGTAAACCAGAATTACAATCAGCTGCACATGACATCCAAAATAAATTTAAGCCCCAAATTACATTCAAAAAAAGTTCCTGACATCAAAATAAAGGAGCTGACAACCTAGACCCTAAGAAATATGAAATTGCTTTTAAGATTTCATGTTGTTGAAGCCTGAAGTTGGCATAAACTGAAGTGTATTTGAGGAACCATCATTGGGATTTGCTGGTGCAGTTGGGGATGGGCTTTTCTTTCCTCTGCCTGTGGAACCTTTGCCTCTAACTGGCAGCTTGGCCTGACCACATTGCTAGCATTTGTTTGGCTTTGGTTGATGGGTGGGGGCTTTGAGTTGGAAAGGTCAATCTCTTCTGGTAGGGGAGTTTCATTAACAACAACATCAGCAGCAGACCCATTTCCTTGGTCTATTACATTAGAAGGCCCACTTTGATCAGCATTTTGATGGTTTTTTTTGTTGGGCTTGTAACTCCTCCATTTTCTATTTTTTTTTGTAATTGGACAACCCCTTTTGTTATGCTTCTTTCCACCACAAATTGTGCAGGTAAAATCAGGTAACTTTCTCTTAAGTTTAGAACCTGAGGCTTTCTCATTCTCTCCATCCTTTCTTCTCTGTTTCTTGGGTCTCCCTGGAGCCCTCTTCTTTGGTGGTGGTTGATCTATTTTTTTCCCAATATTGTTCTCCTTGCAAAGGGCTGACATGGTGAGCATAGGTTGCATTAATGGATGCCATTGTCAACCACCCATGGCAGTAATCCTCTGGTTTTTCTCCCTTGTCTGCCAATACTGCAATGGTATACATGCAGGGCATTCCTAAGAAAATGTAATCAAAATCAAACTTTAGTGGGACAACAATGCACTTCATATAATTATGAAAATTAGACATAATGAAAATGTACTTGTGAGTTGCCAAAATCTGTATGTGCAAGTGTGAGTGCCCAAATTAACAACAACTTTAGTGGTCCAACATTGCACTTCATATTTATGTATATCATCATCACCTACTTATTTATTATTAAGAAATCATGGAATGTCAATTTAGCATATGAATAAAATAAAAAATGTAGTAATAACAGAATCAAAGATGTAATACCTGCCCAAATTGGAGCCCATCCATTGCTTTCCCTTTTCTCCCTTTCAAGCCTGCTTTGTTGGACAGGTGTCAGCTGACCATTGTGTTTCTCCAACTTCAATTTGTTTGCTAAGATGGTTGTCATAATGTAGACCCTGATCTCCTCAAGCATGGTGATGATTGGTTTAGTCCTTGCAGCAACTATCTTTGAGTTGAACACTTCACAATTGTTATTACATATGTTGTCCACCTTTGGCCACTCATTAAAGTGAGACTTAGTCCATGATTCTTTTGGCCATTTGTTCAAATACTCCCAAGCCTTCTCATTAATCCTCTTCAGTTGTTGCATTTTTTCATTGAATTGGCTCACAGTGGTGGACCTTGCACACTCCCACAACAATGTTCTCAATCTCTTATCTCTCCATTGTTTTCTAAAATTTTTCCACAGGTGCCACACACAAAACCTGTGTTGGGCCCCTGGAATTACCTCTTGCAAAGCTGGAATGAGGCCCTGCAGTTAAAATGAGGGTAACAGAAAAAAGTCATGCAATTAGGTCCTCAACTTTATTACAAATAATGCAATTAGGTCCCTAACTTTTGTATAAATAATACAATTTGGTCCTTAAGTTTATCTTAAAGCATGTAATTAAGTCCCTAAATTTATTATAAGTCAAGCAATTTACCTTCTGCATATCAGAAATGAAGTTCCACTTGTGCTGACTGATATCACCTAGATCATCTTGTAGTAGCTTCAGAAACCACATCCAGTTGTCCTTGTTTTCATTGTCAACTACTGCATATGCAATAGGCCATATGTGGTTATTTGCATCTTGGCCTACTACAGACAATAACTGCCCCCCATAATATCCCTTCAGAAAAGCACCATCTATGAAAGATATAAACTCTATGAAAGATTTGAGGGCCCTCCTCTTGTGGAATGGTGTCCATCTTTACAGTCGAACCCGAATTGAACTTCAACAATTCAGTACAGTAGTCCCACATCTTGGCAAATTGAGCTTTCTCACTGCCTTCTATAATTTCTCTAGCTCTGGCTGTAGATCTATATATCAAACTGTCTTCAAGTTGGACTCCATATTTTTTCTTGAAGAATTCATATATTTCTCCTTGTTTTATGTTGAGGGACTGTCTAAGCTTCTTCACTAGTTTGCCAACAACCCAAGGCTGTTGAGCTTGTGAGTTTTTAAAGACCCTGCAGCAAGTGTGATCAGCATTGAATGTCTTCACCTGGAAACAATTCCTAGCATTGTTGTATGAACAATAAATCTCCCAAGCACAACTGTTAACATTGCATTTAGCCCTTGCCCTAGTCTTGTCATTCTTCACCCACTTGAACACTCTCCCAAACTTGATATTATAATCCTTAACTGCTTGTTTGAACAAGTCTAGAGTATTAAACTCCATTCCAACTCTAATCTCACATACCCAAAGGTTGCATTCCTATTGAATTGTGGAAAAGCTTCCTGGTCACCACCCTCATCATCACTATTCACAGGAGTCTCCAACTCCTCAGAATGTGATGAGGACATGACCCATGACAAGGCACTTGAAGGAATTGGGGAACCAATGACAAGGGCAAGGGCAAAAAAGGCAAAAGAAGCTTTGCAGCTAATAGTGGCATCCCTACAAACTAAGGGCGTAGACTTTAAAGAGAAAATTCCCAAAATTAATATTTGTCTTAAGCATGAAGGAGATGGTGACATGGAATTAAATAAAATTTAGTTACCATCAATTACAAACTCCAATTGAAGGCAAAGCATGAGGGAGAAGGGGGCGGCCAATAGGTGGGCGGCCAAGGGAGTTGTGGCTGGTTGGTTTTTGTTTATTTTATTATTTTCAATAAACATTGTGGTTGTTACAAATGTATCATCAAGTGGCTAGTTGTTACAAAGAAGGAATTGAAAGGAATTGAAGCTGCAACGGTTACAAGGAGACAAAGCATTAATGGCACGGGGGTTACAAATTGAAGCACTTGTTGGAGGTTTCTTTTAGGCTATCAAATGAGGCCAACCAATGCATCATTTGGCTGATTCCTTAGCTGAATGTGGGCGGCCAAACATGTGCAATAAAAGGGCTGAATTATGATCATAAAAAGGAGGCCAACATGTGATGAAATTGAAGAATCAAGACCATTCATTGGGGGCAGCCAACATGTGTTAAAGCTTGATCAATTTCATTTAATTTGTAACATATTTTGGCTGAATTATTTAGTCACATGGGGTGGCCATCAAAGGGATTCAATAGCTGAATTATTATTCCTTAATTGAAAGAAAGATGACTAGCCACATAGGAGAAAAGGGGCGGCAACGTAGTCTAGTTTTTAGGCTATAGTTTTAATTATTTTTATTTTGTTATTTCATGAATTTCTAGTAACTACAAGCTGATTGTAATAGGTCATTGCATGGTGTGCATGAGTCTATTTAAGGGACATGCAAGGCATACAAGAGGTGAAGAATGTTTATGCAGAAAAATTTATCTTACTTTGAGAGTGTTTCTCTGAGTTTCTTGCTAGTCAAGAGTTGAGATTTATCAAAGGTTCCTTACCTTTGTGTGTGTAATCTCAAGGACTTATCTTTCAAGTCTTGAAAGTGTGACGCCCACCTATCTTTGTTTTACGTTTTTCTTCCTCTTTCTTAAACAAGAATTCTATTCTCTTGCATGGAAACTTGGTTGTATGAGATTTACAATTCAAAGTTTAAAAGGCTGAGTCAAAGTTCTTGCTTAGAAAAGTTGTTATCTTCTTTTTATATTATCAATTTCAAAAGAAAGAAAATCAAAGAAAATAGAAAAAGAAAAGAAAAGTATTAAAAAAGAGAAGAATATTTGATATCAAGAAAAAGTGCTATTTCAGTCAGAAATTTCTAAGGTCCTTGCAAATTAAATTAGAACCTTAAGGTTCACATCAGAATGCCATCCACCATCATCTCCTGTTTCAACCCCTGTAGTACCATAACTACTCCTATGCCCCATATGATCCTCCTCCACCTCCCAATCAGAGTCCCCTTCTTCAATTATCACTGCCCTTTTTCCTCTGGTACCTTTCCCTTTGTCACCCTCAGTTGCAGTCTCCTTTGCTTCCCCCTTTCCTTTCTTTTTCTGTTTTCCCTTTCCATCACCTTTGGCACTCTCAGTTGCAGTCTCCTTACCCTTACCTTTGGCACTCTCAGTTGCAGTCTCCTTACCCTTTCATTTGGCACTCCCTTGAACTTCAGTTGGAGTTGAACCTAGGTTCCTGTCCATGTCAGTGTGTTGGGCCTCAGTGTGTTGGGCCCCAGTCCCTTTTGAACAACTCTTCACATTTGGACCCTCCTTAGCAGGGCTTTTGAACCGCAACACTCTTTTTGGGTCTCCTCTTGTTGGACTTTCTCCTCGGTCTTGGCCCATATTTGGTACACTCTTCTTCTAGAATGGACCTCTCTTTACTGGACTCTTCAACCTGGGACCTTCATTTTGTGATTTACCTATTACACCAGTAACCCAAACAATGAGCAACTTAACATTTTGTACATCAAAGATAAAGAAAAAAAATGCTCCTCACCACTAGCCTCCATAACTAGTACAACCTTGTCTCCCTTTTGTACTCCATCACTGCTGCAACCTTGATCCACCTTATTGCCATTTGTTTTCACAGAAAAATAATTCAATATTCCCATCACATGTTTATAAAATTAAATCAAAATCAGTGTTTATTACTAACCATCTTTTAACCCAGAAGCATCAACATGTTCCTTTCCTGCAAAATCACAAGCATCAACAGACTCCTTCCCTGCATTGTCACCTCCGACATCACCCTCATTCCCTTCAAATCCACATACCTCATCACTCTTCTTCCCTACATTTTCACCTCCCAGATCACCCTCATTCCTTGCAGATCCACCTCCCTCATCACCCTTCTTCCCTGCAGACTCACCTCCCTGATCACCCTCAACATTAACAGAATTAATGATTTCCTTTAGTATGGTTGTAATGTCCACAACCTCAGGTTCCTGCACTGGATGCTCAAAATATATGTGAAGCTCACTCCCATGCCTTAGACCTACCTCCACAGCCTCTAGTAAGTCAGAATCTTCCTTCAATATCCTCAACCCATCCCTAAACCTTTTAGAAGGATCTAACCACCACACATTACTCACACTATTGTACCCTAACTCCTTACTGAAGTTCCTAAAGCTAAAGACATCCAACATGTCTGAATCACACTCAGGCCATATATCTACATGTCCTAATTTATATCTTACCCTTCCCTCTATTCCTTCATCTTCAAAGCTCCCTCCATGGTGTATGTGGATATCTAATCTCTGTAGATAAACAATTTCAGATCATAATTAACACCACGTCATATAATATATATTATTTTATTACTATAAATGATAAATAATTTATCTTACTACACGTGATATTTTATACAAGAAGTATTGTATTTTAATCAAACTTTACACATAGCAACTGGGACCACCTGACATTAGGTACCACTATCACCCTTGAAAAGATTTAACAGATTATTCACTGCATATTACACTGGCTATTACACAACACAGAAAACATTCCCTTAACAATGACCCTACCCTAAACTTCACCGATTTCTTACTCACCGTTAAATTCAAAAACCCCAAAGCAGACATCAAAAACCCTAACCATACACAATCGCTCTTCAGCAATGGTGGGAACCAACCCACACACAACAAAAACAGAGGAAACACAAGGGAAAGAGAACCCTAAAAATCAAAACAAACCCTAACCCTTAAGAAATACTAAGCAATAGAAACGTTTACCTTTGAATCCATTGCAGTAATCTACCCAATCCACTACGAACAGCGAAAACCCTTCAAAGGCACTGGAAGTTGCAGAAGACTTGGAAGACAAGGAGACGGAGAAAGACGCGGGAGAACAAAGAAGTTTTTTCAGAATGAAAAACTGTAAATGTGAGTTGGCAACCCAGTCAGCAGTTTAACGTTACACGTAAGCAGGATTTAACAGAAAATTGACGTTCGGACTAAACTACAAGACGGAGTTAAAAGTCAGGGACTATAGGATCAATTTTGTAAAGCTAGGGAACTAAGTGCACGACGGGCCAAAAGTCAGGGACCTAAGTTCTAGTTTACTCGTTTTAGAAATCTATTCAGTTTGTTTGTTATGACTTACTCAGTGTGGGATTTGGGTTTTTTATATATAATCCCAATGTATGTAATCATTTCTGAAATAATACAAAACTTTGACACATTTCTATTTTCTATCCAAATCATAGAGTGAGTCTTATTCAATTCTAATAGTGGTATCTCAGAGCTTGTCGATCAAGACCTGTGCAGAAAAAATTCAGTGGAGCGATGGGTTCCAATGGAAATTTCCCTGCAACCTTGGCAGTGTTGGATGGCAAGAATTATGATCATTGGTGCATTAAGATGGGGGGGGATCTTTGCCTTTCAAGATGTACATAATATTGTTAAAAAAGGTGTTCAATATTTGGAAAGAGGAGTAACAGAGGCTCAGAAAACAACACACATAGAGGCCAAAAAGAAATATAGTAGGGCTCTCTTTATCATCCAGCAGTGTGTAGACACTGCCAATTTTGATAAGATTGCAAGTGCCACAAGTGGAAAGGAAGCTTGGGATCTGCTTGAGAAATGTTATGCTGGAGCTGCCAAGTTGAAGAAGGTTAAACTTCAGACTATGAGTATTTTGCTTGAATACAAACCTTGACAAACCAGATCAAAATTAATGGTGGGAAGGTCACTAACACCATGATTATGGAGAAAATTCTGATAACACTTACACTCAAATTTGATCATATAGTTGTTGTTGTGGAGGAATCCAAAGAAATAGAGTCTTTAAAGGTAGAGGATCTATAGTGCACCTTGGAGGCTCGTGAACAAAGGTTACTTGAAAGAAATGTGGAGAAATATGTGGAACAAGCCTTGCAGGCTCAAGCTTGGAAGACAGGAGATTACAAGAAAGGAAATTTTCTTGAGAAAGGAAAATTCAGGAAAGGTAAAGAAGAATGGAGAAACCAGAAAAATTTCTTTATAGGAAATTCTTCTGGATCAAAACAACATAGAAAATTTTCCAAGAAAGGTGATGACAAGCCTAATTTTGGAAAAAAGAAAGCTGATAGGAGTAAGGTGCAATGTTGGACATGTCAGAAAACTGGACATTTTGCTAATGAATGTTGGTACATCACTAGTGGCTCCTCCAAACAAGTTAATGAGGAACATGTTGCAGAAGAAGATAACTCAGATGAACAAGTTCTCTTGATGGTTAGAACTGATCCGGAGATTAGCAAAGACAATGTGTAGTACTTGGATATAGGCTGTTCAAATCATATGATTGGGCATAGAGAGTGGTTTGTGAATTTGGATGACACTGTTAAGAATAAGGTGAAGTTTGTTGATGACAGTATTGTGCAGGCTGAAGGCATAGGACGGATTCTTATGTGCAGAAAAGATGGCAAGGAGTCTTATATTTCTAATGCACTTTATGTGCCTAATATGAAAAGTAATTTGCTTAGCTTGGGGCTACTTCTTGAAAAGGGGTATAAAATGAAGATGGAAGAAAAAGTGTTATCTGTATTTGATAGAAATGAAAGGCTAATCTTGAAGGCTCCTTTATCTAATAATAGGACCTTCAAGGTTGGTATCCAGATTGGTAATCATAATTGTTTTGTCTCTATTATGGATGGTGACAATTGGATTTGGCACCACATATTTGGGCACATGAACTTTAAAGGCTTAGATCTTTTGAGTAGTAAGAAATTAGTGTCTGGAATGCCTTCAATTAAAATACCAAAAGAATTGTGTGAACAATGTTTAGCCAACAAGCAATCTAGGAACACATTTGCCTTCTATGATCCTAATAGGAATAGCAAATCACTTGAATTGATCTACTCTGATGTGTGTGGACCCCTTCAAGAAGTCTCAACTGGTGGGAATAGATATTTTGTTATTTTCACTGATGATTTTATCAGGAAGACGTGAGTGTATCTCATTAGTAGAAAAGATGAAGTGTTTGATGTTTTCAAGAAATTTAAGTCCTTGGCAGAAAAACAAAGTAGGAATTTATTGGAGAAGCTGAGAACTGATGATGGAGGAGAGTATACCTCATTTCAGTTTCAAAATTTTGTGAAGAAAATGGAGTTATTCATGAAGTAGTGGCTCTATACACCCACAACACAATGGGACTGCAGAAATGAGGAATAGAACTATTCTAGACATGAAAAGAAGCATACTCAAAGCCAAGTCTCTGCCAAAAAGCTTTTGGGGTGAAGTTGTTTGTACTGCAGCCTATATTTTAAACAGATGCCCAACCAAAACATTGAAAGACAAGACTCCTGAAGAAGCCTGGAGTGGACACAGACCAGATATGAGCCATTTCAGAATTTTTCGCTCAATCTATTACAACTATGTTCTAAATGTGAAAAGGAAGAAACTGGATGATAAGAGTGAAGTATTGATTTTGGTGGGCTATCACTCTACAGGTGCTTACAAAATGTATAATCCTATCATTCAAAAGATTGTTCTGAGCAGAAATGTTAAAATAGATTAATCAAAATGTTGGGATTAGAATGAATCAAACACTGAAAGAGATAACAAGATGCAGATGGAATCAAATGTTGAGAATGACAACTCAGAAGGAGATGCTCAATCTAAAAGACCTCATAGAAACAGGAGAACCCCACTCATGCTTAATGATTATGAAATTAGTCATGATTCTGAAGTAACTATAGAAGGTGATCTAGTGCATTTCTCTTTAATTGTTGAAGTTGAGCCTGTGTCATTTGAACACGCCATACAAGAGCCTGATTGGTTGGATGCCATGAAGGAGGAATTGAATTCAATTGAACAGAATCACACATGGGAGTTAGTTGATTTGCCAACAAACAAAAGACCAGTTGAAGTAACTGGAGAGATTGCTAAACATAAAGTCGGATTAGTGGCAAAGGGGTTCCAATAGAAACCTAGAAGAGATTATGATGAAGTGTTTGCTCCTATTGCAAGGCTTGAAACCATTTGATTAGTTGTGGGAATTTCTAGTATGAATAATTGGTCATTGTACCAAATGGATGTCAAGTTTGCCTTTTATAATGGACCTTTGGATGAGGAAGTTTATGTCACCCAAGGACCTAGCTTTGAAGTAAGAGGGAATGAAATAAAGGTATATAGGCTGAGAAAGGCATTGTATGGATTAAAATAGGCACCTAGAGCCTAGAATAAAAGGATTGACAGTTTCTTGGTAAATCAAGGATTTGTGAAATGCAAAGCAGAATATGGTGTATATATGTTAAAAGAGTTTATAGCTGCTGATTTGATCATTGTGTGTCTCTATGTAGATGACCTACTTGTACCAGGAAGTTGTAATGATACTATCTCTTTTTTCAAAGCTACAATGAAAAGGGAGTTTGAGATGTCATACCTCGGAGAGCTATCCTACTTTCTAGGACTAGAATTTGTTAAAACCATCCTGGGTATTTCATGCATCAAAGGACGTACTTGACTGATATGCTGAAGAAATTTAAAATGTCTCAATGAAATTATGCATCAACTCCAGCTGCCTTGGGAGTAAAACTTGAAAGTGAAGGGAATGATTCCTTAGTGGATGCCACTTTATACAGAAGAATAGTTGGTCCATTGAGGTATGTATATAACAACAAACCATATCTAGCTTACAGTGTTGGAATTATCAGTAGGTTTATGAACTAACCTAGAACCTCTCACTTACTTGCAGCAAAGAGGATCCTTCGATATGTGAAAGGGACATTGAATTTTGGATTGCTATTCCCTAATAAATACGATGTAATAGAATCTGATTTAATTGGCTACACAGATTCAGATTGGAGTGGTAGTTGTGATAGAAAGAGTACCTCTGGTTATGTGTTTTCGCTATGTAGAATGTAACATCCCAAATTTTATAAATAAAATAAAAGAAATAAATAATAATATTAGTAATATTAATATTTTTATGAATAATAATAATTAAATTAAAAAGGGGATGGGTGAGTTGGAGTAGGCTCAGCCCAATTAGATGTTTCACCCCATTAGTTTTAAAACATTAGATAACCAAACCCTAGGGGAGGACAGAAGCAACTCCACAAGGAGAATGTGTTGCAGAGTAGATCAGTAAAAGGGAGCCACCATTCGCTTTTGGATTTTCATCTCTAAGGTACGGGGGGAAAGGGTGTTGCTTATGCGTGTATGTTGGGGTGCTTGGGTAGTGAGGGCAACCATAAGACCCTCTAAGACTTTTAAATTCAAATTTTTTATGTGCATCATGTGTTGTATGATGAAAATCTGTTTGCTTTGATGTTTAAACGTGATAATCTTGATGAATTTTGATGAATTGAGTGATGGTAGCGGGAATAGCGAAAAGGGATAAATAAGGGTTGATTGATGAGGAATCATAATGGATTAGATGTGTTAATTTGTAGTAAAAACTGATGTTTTCATTGAATTTGTTCAGTAAAAATGTGTAGGATTGAAGTATTAAAAATGATGATTGATTAGGGGTTGAAGAAAAGGGTTTAAAAGGGGTAAAAATCGCAAGAACAGCGTTCTCGAGTCGCTGGTAATCGATTACAACAGTCCGTAATCGATTACAGGGTTTTCTGGGCAGCATTGAGTGAGTTTGGGTTGCTGGTAATTGATTACAGCTGTGTGGTAATCGATTACCAGGTTTTGACAACTTTCTCTCCTGGAAAAGAATGTGTCGGTTAAGGGTGAAAATGAGCTCGGAATACTATCATATAGCATATCAAACTGAAGCCTCGGATCTTAACTTTTTAATAGAAGTGGAATTATCTTAATTGGATACCTAAAACTCTAGATATGTCCAAATTAGTGCACCAAGGTCATTAAGCTTAAAACTTGAAGATTCCAAAATTGAGTAACGGTCTCTGGTAATCGATTACAGCTGTGTGGTAATCGATTACTAGGACAAAAATGAGTATGAGAGTGTTGTTTAAGTGGTGTTGTGATCCTTTAATTATTTGTTGATAATTATGTGATTTATTTGTGGAATTGATAGATTAATTTGATGTTTAGAGTGTATTGATTGTGGTATGAGTATGATGATATGAATATCCCATGTGATGTTAGATGTTTATAATATTGTGATGTATGATGATGATGTAATGAGCATATGAGGTATGAGATGTATGATGATGATGCATTGAGCATATGAGGTGTGATATGTATGATGATGATGCATTGAGCATATGAGGTGTGATATGTATGATGATGATGCATTGAGCATATGAGGTGTGGTAACTGAGATGCACGGGCCTATAGAGGGGGTGCAACTCAGGAAGTGAACTGCACGGGCCCATAGAGGGGGTGCAGAGACCATGATGGGGGACATTCTATGCACGAGCCCAAGAGAGGGGTGTTGTGCAACCTATGGGCCAAGAGAGGGCATTTAACGGTAGGGCCATCATTGAGGGGTGGATGTCTCTGCACGAGCCCAAGAGAGGGGTGTTGTGCAACCTATCGTCCAAGAGAGAGCGTTAACGGTAGGGCCATCATTGGTAACAATTAAGAGGATTGATGAGGTGCGCCCATTGTGCGGAGTTCCGAATCATTATTCTTGGGATGAGTTTTGGTGTGCATGACCATAGAGTGAACCTACATTGTATTTTATGATGGAATTGAAATGTGATATGATGATATGAGTATTATATGTTGAGTGTAGAGAATGTGTTTTTCTTGATGATTAGTGAAGTGTGACTTATAATCTTGTGATGAGATATTATAGTGATAATAAGAGTGTAAGATGTTATGATTGATGATGATTATGACTATGTGTGGGTGAGGATAGGGTAGCCTTCTGTGTGCATGTATGAGTTGGTATTCTTTTCCTCACCGTGTTTTCTGTGGTTAATTTTACAGGAGATGATGATGGCACGTCAGGTGCCGAGTATTGATTGAAGGGGTGTCGCTCTGATATTTGTTACATCAGGGCTTAGTAATAGGGGTTTTATTTTTATGATTTTAAGAGGAGATTATGAAAAATGTTTTAAGTTCATTACATGGCCAAGATGGATATTTTAATGTTGACATTTGAGATTTTTTATGTTTTAATTACTTTGAAAACCATTGACTTTAATTTTTATCTAAATTGAGTTGACATTGAAACAAATGATGTTTTAATGAGAGAATGTGAACCTTTTTACCCGATGTGGTCAACCAAATGTATCTCTAGAGCAATCTGGGGATGAGATACTA
The DNA here is from genome assembly GCA_026901365.1 of Sesbania bispinosa. Classification (NCBI taxonomy): domain Eukaryota; kingdom Viridiplantae; phylum Streptophyta; class Magnoliopsida; order Fabales; family Fabaceae; genus Sesbania; species Sesbania bispinosa. Next base: position 1,617,722 of record QLOH01000052.1, read on the forward strand.
ATCCTCTTATCGGGTCCTTTTCTAGCGTGGTTATTACGTTCGTTAGGCAAAAGAAGTGAAATGCTAGAAGAGGAAGAAGGATAGCTTGCTAAAAAATAGATTAAAATCATACAAGGTACATTACATAAGTAAACTGAAACAATAAATTGCATAAAACGTAAAAGAAATACAAGAAATGAAAATGGTGATCTGCAGTCCCTACTTGCTCGCTGCAAAGGTTGCCTTTGTCACTTGGATGGACGCTGTAGCTTCTGGATATTTGAGTGTTCAATTTACGAACCTTTGCCTCTTCGTTTTCATCCTATTTATAGGCTTCCTTTGAAACTACTGAAGTAACGACTTGTAACCGTCTATGGGTCTTCTCCTCAGACACTCCCACGCTCCGTGATCTTCGGATGAAAGTAGAAAACCACCCATAACTGCCTTCTGACGGGGATAAGTGGACTGATAGAGCTTGCTTTGAGTCATGCTTATGAATAATTGTTTGAGGCTCCAAGGCTTCACCCTGATGTTGGGTACTCGAGCCATCCCTAGGAGAGTATTAGACTTCGAACTGCAAGCTTTCGAACTGACCTTGAGCGCTTCGAGATGCCTCTTTATACCGCACATACTTTGAATCATCAGCTTTGGGTTAGAAATTAGCCCTGAACTTGGAACGGTACGAGATGTTGTCTGATCGAGCAAATCCCTTTCGAGGACGATACCATATAGGCCTAACAAGTGGAAGGTTACACATAATATTATAAATGATGTGGTAAAAATAGATTTATATGGTAAAAATATAGATGGCAACTTGAAAGATCTCAACTCAACTTTAATAGATTATATATAGATAGTTAAGTTTGTTGGTTTTTATTGTCTCTTGCTGTGCTAATTTTTTGGGGTTTGTTGATGAGGAGCGGTGTTGTTGGTCGTTGATTTTGTATAATTATATTTGGTCAAAAGCTTATACCATTGGAAGAACTTTCGAAAGGGAATTCAGTTATAACTTTGTCTAAAGCAGCCGGAATTGAAATATATATAAAAGAGAATCAAGCTTATTATTTCAACCAATCACTCATTGTTGTGCAAATATATATTTGAAATCTATACCCATTCTTTGTCTTACAAATTTATACCAGAGTGGAAGAAAAGAATATTCACTATTAAATTTTATTATCAATAATCAAGATTAAAATATAAAAAGCCAAGGGTGATCTCTTCAAAGAAGTATTGCTATTTGATCATTTTCATTATCACATATTTGCAAATGATAAAATTACTAGATAAAAAATACATAATGAAAAGTAAAAAAAAAAAAAAATGTTACCATACTACATTGACAGATGCATGATGTAATGTTACATACGGGCAAAGTCTTGAATTTTTAGGAAAAAATTCCAAGTTTAAACTCCAAAAAGGTGAAGATCATTTTATATAAGTTGGCTAATGAGAGGGAAGAAGTTAAAGCAGTTCTGAATTATTCCGTGGTTTACCATTATTAGTCTTAGTGGATTAATTTAACAGTAATGGAATTATTTTAAAGTAAATTAATTTAACCGTTGAATCATATATATTATATTATCTTCATGATCATACATATTAAATTTTAAATAATTTAGATATTCATAAATATGTTATCTAGCATCGAACTTTTACTTATATTTTTAAAATATATTACGCGTTAAAATAAAGTGGTGTGATGAAGTATTACTTAGTTTTTGATTTTTCTGAAATTTTATAAACTTTATCACTACTCCATAATATTTTTCAATTTAACGGTTAGATTGATCAATTTCACATTGTACAAAAAATTATTAATTGGTGTAAATCTTGAAATTTAACACATAACTATATTATGTTTAGATTTAGATTTTAGTCATGGATGACTTTCAAATCGAGCTGGGGATTTTTTATTTAACAGAGATTGGTATTTTTGTCCTCTAAATCGTAAGCAATTATGTTAATATTAGATCATGACTGAGTTTTGCTTATGGCCTTTATTCAATTTTTTTTGATAAAAAAAACTGGTGAAGAGACCAATTTCAGAATGAGTAGAACTTATGAAAATATCTAATGATCTTGCAATAGAATAAAAGATCATTTTAATTTAAATAAATTTAATTTTACAAAACTTAACTTTGGTTTTAAAATTAAATATGATTTTAATAATATTAACTCTAAATAAGAGTATGGAAAATTTTCGTTAAAAATGGTATTTATTATTCTTTTCTATTTCTAATATATAAATATTTTTTTTAGTGAAAACTTTTCATTTTGAGGTTGATATTATCAAAATCATTTTTTTTCACTGATATTTTGAATTTAGAACCCCATCACCTTATGCAAATTGCCAAAACCATTTAATCAAATATTTCGTCCCCAGAAGTTTAAGAAATTTATAGTATGTTTTGGTTTCAAAAAACATTTTTATTTTCTGTTTTTAATAATAAATTAAAATATCACAGTATTTTATTTTATTTCTTCATTTTTGGATATTTATATAAAAATAAAATAAAAAATAATATAATATTATATAAATTGTTAATAAATATTAAAATAAAAAAATTGTTAATAAATCGATCACATAACGAGAGGAGCTTAGCTATAAGTTTCCCCCATTCAATTATTATTTACTATTATTTTGAGATTTAAAATTGATTTAGAGAAAACGATAAAACTGAATTCAATACATCAATTGGATAAAAGCTTCTCAACAAACGAAAGCTAGGTCAGATAAATTGATTATGATTAATTGACTTAAGTATGATAAATTGACTATATTATCCTACTTTGTCAGAATGATACCTCTGATTTCTACTAATGATTCTGTATATATATAAAAACAACTAGTTGATTTAATTTCCATATTTATTTCTACCTTTCAAAATGCACAATGTTGTCACATCTAGAGTCTAGACTTACAAAAGACCATGTTTACTTTCCGGAAAAAATTAGGACAAAGAATAAAATATAAAATAATTAGGCTCATAAATCAAACAGTACTATCGGCGGCCTTAAACAATGTTTAGTGTAGAAATTATTATATAACATTATAACTACACATACACTCACGTGTTGAGTGAGCTGATAAAATTAATTTAGATATTATTTAATCATAAAATATTTTTTAAAACTATATATAATAATTATTATAGTTTTTGTTAATACATAATGAGTTTTGTGAAGTTAATTTAACTAACAATATAAAAAAAGTGGGTTTGAGTTTGTCGAGATTAATAAGAAAGATGAATTTGATTTATTTTAATTAAAAGAATAAGAAAGGATGAAGGAATTGACTATATATTTAAATAATTATCATACTTAAGTTAATTAGTTACAAAATTAATTATGATTAAAGGAAAAACCAATTAGTTAGAGATAAAAAAAACTCAGGTATATGATGATTTAATATATAAGTAAATCTTAATTCATTTTATCCTAATTAATTAATGATATTAACCCAAAAAAACCCCTTTAATTTACTTAATTCAAATTTTGTTTTTTAATAACTTTTTTTTATTCTTGTACTTCCTCTATCCCATTTTACTTGTCTTTTTAAAAAAATTATTTTGATCAATTTTACTTGTTATTCTACCATTTCAAGAAATACTTAATATTTCTTTACCCAATATATCATTTTCTAATAAATGAAACACAATTTAATTAATAAATAATAAAGGATCTAATAGGAAGTTTCTTAACATATAATTAATTGTATTTGTCATACCCCTAGTTACTACTAAGAACTCCACATGTTTAATCATGCAAAAAACGTACAATGATTATGAATCGGTAAAAATGCGGAATATTTTTTTCTTTATTAGGGAAATGATAAATACCTTGCGTAAAACTTTCCTTTGTCCTATTTCAATTCTAATTTCATTTTAAGGTATACTTAAATTCTTTTCTTATTAACCATATTTTCATTAAAAAGCAGAATTATCAATCAACTTGCGGAAATATAAAATCATACACCATATAGATGAAACCACCACCATAATTATCATGAAAAGTAAATTGTTATAAGTATATCACCAAATCAAAATACCAAAAATGATAAACAGAACTAGTTCCCACGAGTACTAGCAATGCAATAAATGAAAATGACCCCAAACAAAATACAAAATGGAGGTTTCTAAATTAGAGTTGCGACACTAACCTTACTCAATGAACCCATAGTTGACTATTCGTCACTAGCAGAACGGGAAAAATTGTGCACATAATCCAAGTCCTCCTCTGGATCTTCCACTTCAGACAAACTATTGACCACCATGCCAGTTGAAGTACAAGGGATGGGAAAGCCTGGAGGCACATAAACCAATGATAAGGATGCTCGTAGTCCGAGGCACATGATGCTTGGGAAGACACAATCAACGTTGCATGTAGGCAACAGAAAATAGTGAGTCGAAGTAAATCCAGTGCCTAGTGGCGTTTAGAACTCGAGTGTAAAGGTAACTATTAGCATCAACGACAATCTCTAGCGAGTCATAGCTATGTACAGCCTCCCCAAGTAGGCACAGCGGCGTGGCACATCAATTATGTTCCATCCCCCTCCTTGCTGAATCAGAGTTGCACCCTCACTCTCCAAGTTGAATCCATGCGTCTGGTCAATTCAGGATACGAAACGTAGAATACAAACGACACAAATAGAACAAACACAAGGAGAGTGAGGACACTTTACATGAACTCACTAATATGGGATTAATGACTAAAGTGACAGACCAAACAGAAGTCAAACAATCCAACACAACACTATACATATAGTACACATATCACAGAATCACATAAGTACATGTATGCAATGCATGTAACTAACTCATAGTCTCATGTATCATAACATCTCATGCAATGCAAACGACCCAAGGAAATCACCAACATAGTACACACATCAGCTGTAAACTACGGAAGCGATTAGAAGTTAAAGTCCGCACTAGTCCGAGTACTTGAGCCACCTGCTCAAGATATTTTGATTGATCAAATATCAATAAACTCTTTTCGGACAATATCCACTGATCTTGAAATCTTGAGAGTGTCAAAGTAATCAAGTTGTGCCCTAAGAGACCTGATGTGTAACGTCCTAATTCCTAGAATTAGGAAATTATGCCTGTTGGAAGCATTAGTCCCGAATTAAGGGAATTATTTTTCGCAACATTAACGATATCAATAACATAGATACAGACATGCTTAACTAAATCTAACGTTTAATTAAACATGACCTGTGGGTTCTCACATATAATCATATCAAGGATTATACATTACATGTGCCTCAACAAGCGGAAGCATAAGAACTACACATGTACTGAAAATCCTTCCAAGATAATATACGTATACATTCATCCAATATAATACAATAAAATAGAGGCCCCAAGGCTAACAATAACTCCTAAGCTGCAGCTGTGCCATGATCCTCACGACTTGCCTGTGAATCTAAAATGTAAACCCACAAAGGGGTGAGACTAATGCCTCAGTGAGCAAAGCAGTGCATACATACATGACATACAACTAGTAAGCATAACATGATAAGGATGACATGTGATAGCAATTTAAATCTAATAATCATTGATGTCTATACATGGAAGTTGTCATGATGCATTAATGACATAATGCAATGTTGGACTCCAACGACCATGATATCTTGAAGATAAGTTTGACATGATAACTTGAAAATCATTTTAACATGAACTGCTGACCCAGCAGCAGGGGTCTTTTCACTTAACATGTAGCTAGACCTGAGCTCAAACTACAAGGGGTATCCCCCTTGGGGGTATTACGTCACTGTCATTACCTGAAAGTTGAAGCCACATTTTAAAACAATTAACATGATGGTCTTAGAAGGCGTCACTATGATCGATACTCCAACCCAGTCCCCGACCCTTAGCTCTTGTCTAAGACTGGATTGGAGTATGAACCACTTAAGCTTTCCCACCCCCCTAAGGTGAATTAGTCTCCAAAGAGAACCTCCCTTGACCGGACCCAAGACCTTCTGGGACTCGGCCTTGGATCCACATGAACTTGATCTTGAATTATATTAACATGATGGTCCAAGACCCGTGGTGGCCGAAGCCTAACATGATTCTCTTTTCTCATGAGTTACTTGAATACTTGAATACATGAATAGTTTTCTTTTAACTTGAACATGATGCATGAAAACATGTTTACTTCATAATGAACATGAATGGGGACATGAGCATGAGTGTGAACATGAGCAATTTGATCAAGGAATCATAATCTAGGCTTCTAAACATGCATTGAAATCTCTTAACAATATCATCAGCACAATCCATTACATTAAATCCCCTAACCTAGGGTTTTCCATCAATGAGTTTCAATCATTTTCAACATATTACATACATCCATCATAATCATAATACCCAATAAGAAAAAGAAAAAGCTCCCAATTTCAAACCCTATGTGGGGGTCTAACCTCAATCTCTTTCAAATATCCAAAACAATTAAAATCAATCGGTAAAATATCATAAATAAGCACATACACCCTAAAGAAAGGGAGAGGGAGAAGTGGGTTCATGGGGGATTTCGTACAAGAGAAAAGTGAAGTGTGTGAGCTCTACTCACCTCAAGGAAGCCTCAAGAGAAGAGGAAAGAAGTTGGAGAAAGTTGGGGGTGGAGATCCATGGCTCCCTCTCCTTCCTCCTAGCTCCATGGCCACTCTTCCTAACTAGAAACTCTCTCCCTCTCTCTAGAACCTCTCTGCCTCTCTCAAGAAAATAAAAGAATGAGAAGAAAAAATGAGGAAACCCGAGCCCTAAATCGCGTTTTAAGCTTGTAAGTGTATTCTCGCTCAAGCGAGGGGTTCTCGCTTGGGCAAGAGGAATTGGGATTTTTTAGCTTTCGCATTCTCGCTCAAGCGAGAATACTCCAGAGAGTATCCCCCTTTCCGGAAGATTCTCGCTTGGGCGAGATCATTCTCGCCTAGGCGAAATTCTTCCAGAGAACACTCTAAACTCTCCTCTGATTCTCGCTTGAGCGAGACCATTCTCACTCAAGCGAAAGCTGCAGAAACTAAAATCCTAATTTTGCTACTAAACTCGCTCAAGCAAGTCCATCCTCGCTTGAGCGAGAATCTTAATACTTAAATTCTTAATTTTAACTCCTCTTTAATTCTAACTCCAACCTCTCCCATCTATTCTTAGTCCCTTTCGCCATAACCATCTCCTAACTTAGTTCTTCTTCTAAATTTCCCTTAACTCTTATGAACTCTTACTAAACCTCATATCCTTTCTCGTAATGCATTCCCACACCCTCAAGTTATGACACCCTTCTACCCCATACTCTTATATATTAAAGAAGTTGCAGTTTAGAAAATGGAAAGACCCACGTTAGGTAAAAAGGTTCACAGTCACTCTTATAATAAATCTCATAGTTTGAAAACGACTTTATTAAATGAACTAAAACTCCAAATATAAATCAATTATAAACAGCGGAAATCTCCATAGGAATAAAAACAATTAATAATCTCCTGCCATACAAGGCATCCAGAAGTTCATAAAAATACTCCTAATCTAGGACATGGTAAAACCCCCAAGCACACCCTGATGTCACATCTATCAGAGCATACCCTTTTATTCATAATCGACACCAGTTGTGTCCTCATCAACACCTGTAAAATATATCCACAGAATACGGTGAGGAAAAGGAATACTACCCATACATACACATAGAGAATACCCATCCTCACCCACAACATCATTACATCATGCCGTCAATACATTAAATCACCAATGAATAACATTCATCTAAAACTCAACATATAATCAATCATCTATATCAACATATACATGTCATGCCATCATTCCTATTCACAACACATAAACATATCCTTTATACATTCATCAAGCTCATCATCATCATAATCTCATTCATATATCATCATATAGCTCTCATACCATCATTCACCCAAGTAATCATATATTCTATGCTCACACATAATACTCATCATCATCAATATTCATAACATCATTTCATCATGAAATATCACACATCAATACTCCTCTCATCGTCTACCCAAAGATCATGACTTGGAACTCCACACAATGTGCGCACCTCGTCAATCACTCTAGTTAGTACCAAGGTGGTCTACCGGTGTTACCACACACTATCCGATAGGTTGTACCCCCTCTATGGGCCCGCACAACGACATTCGACCCTAGGTTGCACCCCCTCTATGGGCCCGTGATCGAACGCCCCATCTTGATCCCTTGAGTTGTACCCCCTCTATGGGCCCGCACAATTCAGGTCTCATCACATATGCTCAAGGCATCTCTCCTAAGTTGTACCCCCTCTATGGGCCCGCACAACTTAGATAATATCATCATCAAAAGGTGACATACACCATCATCATAAATCATCATTATCATGCATTAACATGCTCATCATCAAACATCATCATTATAAAGTGATATACACTTATCATCATCATCATTCACCAATATACTTATCATCAAACATCATCATAATAAAGTGATATACACTTATCATCATCATCATCATACACCAATATGCTCATCATCAAACATCATTATAATAAAGTGATATACACTTATCATCATTCACATCATCATCATAAGTGACATGCACTATCATCAATAACATCATCATCATAAGTGACATGCACTATCATCAATAACATCATCATCATAAGTGATACACACTATCATCATTTACATCATCAGCATAGTCATCATAAACAACATCAAATATCGTCAATCATCATCATTATACATCATCACACTCATCATCAAATATCATCATAATACATCATCACACTCATCATCAAATATCATCATTATTCATCATCATAAGCATCGCAATCCTCATCAAACATCATTAATCATCAGCACAAAACTCATTATAAAGTACTCTCAAGCAACATCAATCATCATCAAACAGTTAGGATCTCAAAATCCACTCTGGTAATCGATTACCAAACTTCTGTAATCGATTACCCGCAAACAAGGTCTCTGGTAATCGATTACAACCACTTTGTAATCGATTACCTGCAAGCAAGCTCTCTGGTAATCGATTACCAAACTTCTGTAATCGATTACCTGCGAGCAAACAGCCCTCCTGGTTGCCCAGAACCCTCTGGTAATCGATTACCACTCCTGGTAATCGATTACCCGCGACGCAGATCGCAGTTCTTGCGATCTCCACCAATTCCAAACCTCTCTATTCAATCTCTAATCAATCATTTTCATCAAAACATCATTTATATACGTTTATATTCATCAAACCCCACCAAAGTATCCATCTTTAACAGTTTTACAATGTTTTCCCATCAAAACCCCAATTCATCAAACCCTTATTAATCCCCTTTTTCTCTATTCATATTATTTTATTCATTCCATCAAAATTAATCAAGAATCATACAATCAATCATCAATCTACAATTTTCATCATCCATACTCAATATATCAATTATTAATATGAATTTAAATCTTAGGTTACTACCCAAACGTCCCCCACATGCATATACAGGCAATACCCTCTCCCCCACCGTACCTTAAGTGAAGCTTGATCACAGCAAGGAAGTCTTTTCTTGAATTCTTGGCGTTCACTCCACAGCAGCTCTCTCTTGAGACTCCGTTTCTCCCCTCCTTAGCATTTCGCTTACTGACGAATGATACCAATAAGGATTAGGGTGCTCTGTTAACCCTCCTTACATAAATACTAATTGGGCTTGGGCCCACTCTCACCCCCTTATTCTATTTTCAATTAAAATTACCTTTACGAAACAAAACTAATAATAATGACACTCCTATTATTTATTTCCCATTAAATTAATTATTTTCTTAATTAATCTCTTTAATTTAATTAATATTTATCCTAATAAAATTTAGGATGTTACACAAGTTCTCAATCCAATCCTTACTCTCCTCTAGATTCTTTTTTAGGTCAAATTTTCGGGATGTTACATTTCTACCCCCGTTAAATAAATTTTGTCCTCAAATTTTTAGGTTATCATGTTTTACCTCCACTCCTGGTCATACTTCCCTTCTTATATGTGTTGGTGCACTATGAATCTCTCTAATCAACTCTTGATCATAATCACTTCATTCCCCTAAGGTGGCTATAGGAAACTAAGGGTCAATTGGGTTCCTAGCCTTACCTCTTCATCCTTTAACTACCGGTCAAGTCTTAGGTTCCACTATCCCTTTAATCTCGCTCTAAATCTAATTGTGATAATTTCATTACCTCACTATGTCTCTTTCATTTCCCTGTAAGGCTTGACAACTTGAACGTCCTTACTACTTGACAAGCCAAAGGTGCTCCATCAATGGTTTTCACTCAGACCAAGGTTGTGATGGGCTGAGAGGACGTGCAGGGTAGTCCCCTCTCACCCATCTTAAGGCATAGAATAGTATCCCATGCTGCCCCCAAAAGGTTGCCACATGAAATGATCCCCTAAAACTATGGTTCCAAGTTTCTGACTTGATTCTTAATTTGTCCACTATACCTGGGGGTTACCCAGAACTTCACAATTGATGGGGACATTAATTCTAGAGATTCTCGACTTCACCTGAAAATTGTATTATTCTATAACCTGGCCTTAATCTACAGGTTTCTAATTGATTTCTAATTCACCATATGGTTTCCCTGAAACTAATGCTAATGACACACTCACATGCAATCAATTAATTCTCGAATCATAAAACTTACACAGGAAAGGTAATCCGGCACTTGAGATGCATTCAAGGGACACATATCCCCATAAACACACATGCACAATCAATGACTCGAAAGACAAGGAAACACAACAAGCAGAATTAAGGGAACACTAATGATCTGAACATGAAACATCTCTACTGCTAATACAAGTGCAATCCCTAAAGATTATGGGGTGACCCTAGTGTTCCCTACATTGTTCTCTACCATATCCTCCTAAGTTTCTTGTTCGGGTCCTCAACACAGGCTACCCCCTTAATTATCAAGGCTCCCCTGGCTTAATTCTAGGAGTCAACCCAAATCCTGAAGGCCCAAGGCTCTAATTTCCTCCTCAGGGTGTCCCACTCAAGATCATAAAACTTAAATCTACACCCTCCAACATACCTAACTACCTCTAACCCGAAGTAAGTCAGGGTGCTGCGACTCAACTGTTACCATTCCCCACCTAAGTGCTGGTCATAGGTGAGAATGAGGTTTTCTTGATTCTAGGGGTTTCTCAACTAAGGTTATTGACTAACATATTCCCATCTCTTGCTTCACTTACAATGCACTTCACTTATGTGAAGCTGAGCCTGCCGTTACACGACCTCTAGGGTTTCTAAGCAACCCAAATACTACTGAGCTTAATCTGGGGAAATAATGGACAGTCTAAGATAGATTTCATCTTGGTTTTTGGACTAAGGGACCATCAAAGCAATCAGTCAGGTGAGAGGGATACCTTAAATAACTGATATCACTACTTCGAGATTAACTTGTACATAGAGAGACCAACACCAATTGCTAAAATGTTCAAATTGATTAATAGAGGTGCCAAAGTAAACCTTTGTAACATTCCTTACAAAACCACGAAGGATTACCCGTAACTATTATGGGTAGGGACCAAATGTATAAGGATAGGAACTTATGATCTAAGCATGGATTCTAGGAGGGCTTCTCTAATTCTTGAACAGTAGAGACAAGGAACCTTGTTCCCTAAGTGCTAATAGCTAAGTAGACATAGAATCGAGAATAACCGACCATGATAACAACCTTCCAAGTACATTCCATCATCCTAGTTTCCAGATTCACTCACTATCCTCATATTACTGCATTACTCCCTAACCCAGTAGGATTGACTATGAGGTCATCGTCAAACAACACTACCTAATCAAAACCAAAAATGAATAACATTATTACATACATTGAGTTGAACCACAAGGAAAGTTTTGGGGTAGACAGGGTGGATATTGAGTTATGGTTACTAATCTTAGATCTTCTCTATTTGCTCATTGTCGTCTGAATCCTATCATGTTCCTTAATAATTCAAAAATCATGATCTCGATTCATCAAATGTAGTCTCCATCCTTCAATCTCTATGCAAGTCCCTTTATGACTCCTGATTCGCCTTATCCACAAATCTTAAAACTTTTAGCATAGGTACTTTTAAAATTCAAAATCAAAGACTCTAAACCAATAACAATCTTTCAACGAGTTCCACACATTTCCTTTACCATCTACCTAAACACGAAATTCCCAGTCCGTCCAATCCTAATTTACAGGATCATTCAATTTATACATAAGAGATTCACAATCAATCACATACATACATTATATTCATGTTACTAAATCATCCAAAGAAAATCAATTTCCAAACTCAAGGTCACACGACATTAGGATTACTTATCATGTGTTTCACTCATGTAGGTTCTTCTAAATGAGACTTATGTTTGCTAGACTCTAGCTATGACAGTCTGTAATGTGCCCTAGGTAAGTGTCTGGTCCTAGGGAATAAACCTATGAACTCTTTTCTCCCTATCAGGGGTAGGCACTAACCTTGTTACAGATACATCCTAAATCCCTGACAAGGCAACTCTATTCAAGTCACTAACCACAATCCTGCATACAATGCACACAGTATAGGGGTGATCAGTCCCCATAAGATGTAAAGGTACTATAGGATTATAGGAAGTCACTGGCAACTAACCTAACCACAGTCCAATAGGATTGAACTGCTCTGATACCAAAATGTAACGTCCTAATTCCTAGAATTAGGAAATTATGCCTGTTGGAAGCATAAGTCCCAAATTAAGGGAATTATTTTTCGCAACATTAACGATATCAATAACATAGATACAGACATGCTTAACTAAATCCAACGTTTAATTAAACATGACCTATGGGTTCTTACATATAATCATATCAAGGATTATACATTACATGTGCCTCAACAAGCGGAAGCATAAGAACTACACATGTACTGAAAATCCTTCCAAGATAATATACGTATACATTTATCCAATATAATACAATAAAATAGAGGCCCCAAGGCCAACAATAACTCCCAAGCTGCAGTTGTGCCATGATCCTCATGACTTGTCTGTGAATCTAAAATGTAAACCCACAAAGGGGTGAGACTAATGCCTCAGTAAGCAAAGCAGTGCATACATACATGACATACAACTAGTAAGCATAACATGATAAGGATGACATGTGATAGCAATTTAAATCTAATAATCATTGATGTCTATACATGGAAATTGTCATGATGCATTAATGACATGATGCAATTGGACTCCAACGACCATGATATCTTGAAGATAAGTTTGACATGATAACTTGAAAATCATTTTAACATGAACTGCTAACCCAGGAGCAGGGGTCTTTTCACTTAACATGTAGCTAGACCTGAGCTTAGACTACAAGGGGTATCCCTCTTGGAGGCATTAAGTCGTCGCCATTACCTGAAAGTCGAAGCCACATTTTAAAACAATTAACATGATGATCTTAGAAGGCGTCACTATGATCGATACTCCAACCCAGTCCCCGACCCTTAGCTCTTGTCTAAGACTGGATTGGAGTATGAACCACTTAAAGCTTTCCCACCCCCCTAAGGTGAATTAGTCTCCAAAGAGAACCTCCCTTGACCGGACCCAAGACCTTCTGGGACTCGGCCTTGGATCCACATGAACTTGATCTTGAATTATATTAACATGATGGTCCAAGACCCGTGGTGGCCGAAGCCTAACATGATTCTCTTTTCTCATGAGTTACTTGAATACTTGAATACATGAATAGTTTTCTTTGAACTTGAACATGCTGCATGAAAACATGTTTACTTCATAATGAACATGAATGGGGACATGAGCATGAGTGTGAACATGAGCAATTTGATCAAGGAATCATAATCTAGGCTTCTAATCATGCATTGATTCTCTTAACAATATCATCAGCACAATCCATTACATTAAATCCCCTAACCTAGGGTTTTCCATCAATGAGTTTCAATCATTTTCAACATATTACATACATCCATCATAATCATAATACCCAATAAGAAAAAGAAAAAGCTCCCAATTTCAAACCCTATGTGGGGGTCTAACCTCAATCTCTTTCAAATATTCAAAACAATTAAAATCAATCGGTGAAATATCATAAATAAGCACATACACCCTAAAGAAAGGGAGAGGGAGAAGTGGGTTCATGGGGGATTTTGTACAAGAGTAAAGTGAAGTGTGTGAGCTCTACTCACCTCAGGGAAGGCTCAAGAGAAGTGGAAGGAAGTTGGAGAAAGTTGGGGGTGGAGATCCATGGCTCCCTCTCCTTCCACCTAGCTCCATGGCCACTCTTCCTCACTAGAAACTCTCTCCCTCTCTCTAGAACCTCTCTGCCCCTTTCTCTAGAAAAGAAAAGAATGAAAATAAAAAAATGAGGAAACCCGAGCCCTAAATCGCGTTTTAAGCTTGTAAGTGTATTCTCGCTCAAGCGAGGGGTTCTCGCTTTGGTGAGAGGAATTGGGATTTTTTAGCTTTCGCATTCTCGCTCAAGCGAGAAGCTTCTCGCTTGAGCGAGAATGCTCTAGAGAGTATCCCCCTCTCTGGAAGATTCTTGCTTGGGCGAGATCATTCTCACCTAGGCGAAATTCTTCCAGAGAGTACTCCAAACTCTCCCCTTATTCTCGCTTGAGCGAGACCATTCTCGCTCAAGTGAAAGCTGCAGAAACTAAAATCCTAATTTTGCTGCTAAACTCGCTCAAGCAAGTCCATCCTTGCTTGAGCGAGAATCTTAATACTTAAATTCTTAATTTTAACTCCTCTTTAATTCTAACTCCAACCTCTCCCATTCATTCTTAGTCCCTTTCACCATAACCATCTCCTAACTTAGTTCTTCTTCTAAATTTCCCTTTACTCTCATGAACTCTTACTAAACCTCATATCCTTTCTCGTAATGCATTCCCACACCCTCAAGTTCTCAATCCAATCCTTACTCTCCTCTAGATTTTTTTAGGTCAAATTTTTGGGATGTTACACGGTGATAGGTACGTAGTGAGCCAATGTCATATGGTACCCCTCATAACTCAACCGCCCCTAAGACTGGCATCCTTTGTAAGACGCGGTGCCCAGTCCCGACCAATTTTTTATCATACCAAAGATGACTTGCCATAACCTCTTAAGGGACACCACCTTTAGCCATCACTGTGCATAATGATGCATGTCAAATACTTATTCATCACAACAACACGTACACTCATGTCCCACTAGTAGAGTCACCCCGAATATTTTCACACAACCACCCATCATGCTACAACAATAGATTCGGTAACTATTTTCATCAAGGAAACCACACCCCAACTTGGGTCAATCCACACTCCCTCTCCAAGCTTCTCAAGTCTTATGTACTTAGAGTGTGTTCATTGTAAGCTTTTAGGGCAAGTTGTATTCATTTGTATTCTCAATTTTGATAAATGATTAAACTTGTATCTTATAGCTTACTAAGATTTACATATATGTCTTATGAATTTCTTCTTATGTCATATCATGTGTGAGTCTTAATATCTTATGCTTCGTAAGATCCATCTGTTTAAAGCATCATTGTCACTAAACTTTCTAAACCCCCCAAACCGCAGTCCCTGTCGTTAGTGAGATCTGTTATAACTTGATGAGCTGGCTAACAGAAGTTACATGTCAGCCTCAATAGTGAGTCCCAAATAGCTTACTCATCTAATTAACTTTTTTTATTAATTTTTAATTATTAAAATAACCTTAATTACTAAATTAGGGTTTTCACCTCAGCAATTTTACCCGATAAAAAACCTAATTCAGTAATTAGGGTCATTTTAATAATTAAAAATTAATTAAAAAGGTTAACTAGATAAACTATTTGGGGCCCACTATTGAGGCTGACATGCAACTTCTGTTAGCCAGCTCATCAGGTTAACAAATATCACTAACGACAGGGACCACAGTTTGAGTGTTTAAAAAGCTTAGGAACAAAAAAACACAGTATTTAAAGCATAGGGACGAAGATTAAAGTTGACCAAAACTATAGGGACGAAAAACATATTTTTCCCAATAATTAATTAAGTATTAGCTATACTTCTTTGAGTGTTATCTCTCCTTAAATAAACTTAATCATTCTTAATTAAGCTTTCTTATAATTAATTAAAATTTAATAAACCTTAATCAATTAAGTAAGATTGGGTTTAACCTTTAATTAAGTCTTATTTAAGGTTAATCAACCTTAATTAAATTCTTAATTAAACCTTAATCACTTCTTAATTAACTTCCTTATTTCATGATTAAATCTTAATTAAACTTAATTAGTATTAATCATGATTACTTAAGTATTAATAATAAATAATACTTAATTATTCACTAATCATTATTATTTAAAGTAATTAAGATTAATCATAATTAATTACCCTAAGTGATTATGCTAATGAGCTTTTTAATTATGATGATGATCTTAATTATTAATGGATTGAAATGAGTTTAGGGCTTAATCATAAGACTAGGCCCAATATGCCTTCTTGAAATAATTATTTTAGTTTACATTTATTTATGATATTTTATGAGTGAAAAGATCCAAAATAGTGGTAAGTGTTATGTGACCCATGTGGGCCCTTTTTCTTAATGTTTTCACCATGGAAACTTAGTAAAAATATGAGTTTTAATTAGCTCATTAAAGTTATCAGAACTTTACTATTTTATTTTATCTTTTTACTTTAACTTTTTTCACTTTTAATCTTTTAACATAAACCTTTTACCATGGGCCTCTTAAAAGACCAAAAACACAAACACTTCATGCATCTAAATATTTTGGATCAAAACACAACTAATCAAGAACATGTTGAGTTTCATGAAGAACACTCATGAATTTCTCATATAAATTCAAACAATTTCTAAAAATTATAAAACTCATGTATGATCATCTACATGCACACAACACTCATAATATCATGTCAAATTACCAACACATATATTTATTTTACATAAAGCATGTATCTTCATAAAATATTCAATACCTTTTCAAGAAGAAACATAAAATCCTAATTTCATAAACACATTTTTAATTTTAAAAGACAGTACATACATAACACAATCATCATAAAAAAATGAACCATACTCATATATATATATATATTTATATTCATGCTTCAAAAATTTAAAAAAAAATCAATTAAAAGAGGGCCAAGGATCACCCCCCCTCTAGTCACCAATCCTTACTAGAGTTCAGGGATTCTCCTCTCTTTACCAAAAATCAACTCAAGCTTTCAAAACATAGTGGTGATCTTCAACCTCCACCAAACTTCACTTTGAACCCCAATATGGACTCCTCTTGATCTCCCAAAGACACTTTTCCAGAGGTGTATGGTGAAATGTTTTTCGATTGAAAGCTAAAAAATGAAACTTTCAAAGAAGAGTAAGAAGCAAAAATGGAGAAGAAGAATGCTAAAATTCGGGTAGTTTAAGGGAGGGAGGAGAAGAAAAAGTTGAATTTAAATGTTTTTACTTTTGTTTTTTGACCAATTAAACATGGTTAGGGAGTTTAAAGATTAAAATAAATTTAAGTGTAGGAGGCAACCTTAATTAAAGATTAAGGTCTTAGATTAAGTAAAATTTAGAGAATTAGGTTAAAGGGCATTTTAGTATTTTGTAGTAAGGGTAAAATGGTAGTTTCATAATAAAAATTCTATAAACATAGAAAAATAATTTTTAACCCTAATTAAACCATAAATAATGATTAAAACTTATTCAATTATCTAATTGATGGCAAGCTGCTTCCAGGAATACTAGGATTTGTGCAATTTGGGCCAGCAAAGGGGCACAAGACCGAATCAAGGAGAGTTGACTCTCTTACTTGGTCAACATTGACCATACCACTCATGAGTCAAAGCTTCTTATTAAATATAATTTTAATTCCCTAAAATAGAAGACCAATTAGCCATGGCCTCTAAACAATAGTTTGATAGGATTTTCCTTTTATTTTATTTTAATTGTAATTTTTTCTCATACATAGCATGATATAAGCGCTACTTTATTTTAGGAGGTTTTTATTCCTTTCTATTTTTCCTCAAAGTGGTTGCCCCCTTTTCCTATAAAAGGGAAGGCTCATTCATCTTGTAAGATTAATCAATTTCATTAGTCAAAGCTTTATGCTTATTCTCTTCTCTTGTGAGTTGAGAAGACTTGGTGGTTCTTGCTTAAACCATAGTGGTTCTTATCTTGCTCCATGAGCCGGTGGAGAATTTTCACTCAAGACTTATTTGCTAAAGGGGTTGTCTTCACCAGTGGCGTCTTTTCCATCATCTAATCTCTTCCATTTTTCCATTTCTTCACTTCAAAATTATGCACCTATTTTCCTCTTTTATGCACATATTTTCCTCATTCTCATGAAGATTTAATGGTGTTTCCTATCCAATTCTAGATCCATAATCTTCCTACTATCAATTGGTCATCAAATTAGCTTTGTTGAATTGGACAGTTTTTGGAGCTTGGGCTGCACTTTGGGCACGATGTTCATGGTTGATTTTGGTGCAGTTTTTGCACCAATTTGTGTGTAATTATTCTCCAAATTTCTTTGTAATTTTCAGACTTGAACTGTTCTTGGGTCCGATGTTCCTTTATGTTGCTATCATCTTGTTTGATCTGCTTGAAATTTGTTTGTTTAGTGGGGTTGTTGGTGCGCGCAAATCCACCCCATAGGTGTTTGTAAAAATATTTCTTAGTGTTTTCATGTGTGTTCTGACTTGTTCTTGAGATAACTCCCTGTTTGTTCTTTTTCTTTTAGTGGATTGTGGTAAGTGGGAGCATTATTGCTTCCATTTTTCAAAGATCATTCACCTACATTCTTCCCCAATCCACTTTAATTCCTGTCATGTAATTCAGCTCATTTACATTAGTTCTTTAATTTCTCAGTTCATAGATCCCCACCCTTTTAATTTCTACTCATCTCCTCTACTTTTCTGCCATTTAATTTTAGTTATCCTCATCCTTTTATTTTCAGTTCATCCCCTCTACATTTCTGCTCTTTATTTCGCGCATTTTTCCTCAATTTTTTGTCACTTTATGCGCATTTTTCTGGCTATGTCTTGTTCAATTTTTTGCTTCTGATCTGTTTGTCTGTCTGTAATTCTGATTGCAAATTTCAATCCAACGGTAGCAAATCCTTAGGAAATGTGTGGTTGATCGCTCAAAACGAATAATTATAGGTTGGGCAATGCTTGGTAATTTAGTAGAAATTTCATCATGTTCATGGTGAAATTTCCACTCCTGACTCAAGATTGATCCATAAATTTCACCAAGCGTGTTTGATTGTTATTTGACCACTTGATTTAAAATTAAAAGGAAATGTTGTGCTTTTGGTAGAATTTTGATTCAAGTTGCCACAAAATTTTCAAACCGATTAATTTTAGAAATTTTGCAACTAAGCTCAATTTAAGCAAATTCGAAAAACTCATTTTAGTCCAATTTTTAGGGGAGATACAAGCAAATTTTCTTTTAGAATAGGGACTTATTTGTAATTTTTGTAACATGTAAGTTGGGGCAAAAGACAAATTAGAAAAATACAAAAGAAAAAAAAGTCAGATAGAAAAGAAAAAGAAAAAAAAAGTCAAAGTTCTCTATTAATTCTTACTCTTTAACCATCATTGCCAATACATGCAAATATTTTCTACTAAGCACATCAGCCATGCATCACATTGGCATTTCCTAGATGATACTGCAAACTAAGATCATAATCCTTCAATAATTCCATGCATCACCTCTACCTCATATTCAACTCCTTCTGGTCGAACAAATACTTCAAACTTTTATGGTTGCTAAAGACCTCAAATTTATCACCATAAAGATGATGTCGATAAATCTTCACACAAAAACTATGGTTGCTAACTCTTAATAGTGCATTGGATAATTCTCTTCATACAACCTTAACTGCTGAGAGGCATAAGCCACTACCTTCCTTTTCTGCATCAACACACAACCTAAACCTTGCTTTGAAGCATCAAATTAAGTACACTTCAAAACCTTCCTTTAGATCAGGAAACACTAACATTGTTGCAGAAGTCAGCCTTTCTTTCAATTCCTGAAAACTAGTGTCGCACTTCTGGCTCCACATGAATAGTTGATCCTTCCTAGTCAAGCGGGTTAAAGGCATTGCTAACCTAGAAAAACTCTCAATAAACCTCTAATAATATCCGGCTAACCCCAAGAAACTTCTCACTTCTGTTACAGACCTTGGTCTTTCCCATGTAACACAACATCCACTTTTGCTGGATCTACACAAAATCCTCCTTTTAATTGAGATCACATGTCCTAGGAATTTTACTTCCTTCAACTAGAATTCACACTTAGATAACTTAACATACAATTGCTTCTCCTTCAACGTCTGTAATACTATCCTAAGATGCTCAACATTCTCTTCCCTACATATAGAATATATGAGAAAGCCTTCTATGAAGACAACAATAAAATTATCAAAATAAGGGTGGGAAATTTGATTCATGTAATCCATGAAATCTGCGGTGCATTAGTTACACCCAACGACATCACTTAATACTCGTAATATCCACAGTGTGTCTTAAAAGCAGTCTTTGGAACATCCCCAAACTTAACATGTATTTGTAACCTTACTTAAGGTCAATCTTAGAGAATACAATTGCTACTCTTAATTGATCCATTAAGTCATCTATCCTAGGCAAAGGATACTTTTCCTTTATTGTTACCTTATTCAGCTGACAATAATCTACACACAACCTCATGCCATTGTCCTTCTTCTTAACTAACAGCATAGGAGCTCCCCATGGAGACATACTAGGTCTAACAAACTGCTTTTCTAACAGTTCCTCTAATTGTTTCTTCAACTCAACTAGTTCTAACGGAGACATCCTATACAGAGCTACCGAAATAGGTTCGGTTCCAGGTACTAGATTTATGGTAAATTCTAACTCATGCTCATGTGGTAAACCATGAATATCTTCTACAAACACCTCAGGAAACTTGCTCACCATAGGTAATTCGTTGATATCGGACTCTCGCTCTACTTCCACAGAAGACAACATCATGTAAATATGAGCTCCTTTTTTCAAAGAAGCATTCACTTGGTTGGCAGATATAAGTCTCGAACTTACAAAATCAAGAGAAGAAAAAGAAGAATCGAACATAATTTTATTATAGAAATTTAACTGGACTCGGTTGGCAAATAACTAGTCCATTCCCAACACAATATCAAGTTGAGAAGGAGACAACAAAATCAAATCAATAGAGAAAGTCCTGCAATCAATGATAATTGAACAGTTTAAATAGGCTAAAGAAGTAATCACAGGTTCAATAGGAGTAGAAACAATCAAATCAAAAGGAAAAGAAGTCAATTTGGAGATAACAATTTCTGGAGATCTCTCGAGGATAATTTATTTACAATTAAATGGAGTATGAGCTTTGTTTTCCTTATGCATTTATTTTTTTCATCAAATGATGTATTATTGCATCATTTATTGAGTTTAATAAGACATAAATTGTTATATTAATTAAATGTTATGATAACATATCATTAGCTATTAGTGTAAGATTTTTTTTGCATCAATAGTGTATATACAAATTAAACCACCTTTTGTTATTATTTTAAAGTTTGATTTATACATTTATAAGAAATCAATGAAAATTAATTTTAAATCTTCTAGAAAATTAACGTTTTTGAAAAAATTGATAAGATAGGCAATTAATATACAAAGGCACTAGTTTTATAATTACATTATTATTAATTTTTATTTGTAGAATATATATAAAGAGAAATATTTTTTTGAAACTCCAAATTTAGAGTGTAATAGGTGTTATGAGAAGAGAGACAAAGAAAAAGAAGAAAGAAAAGAGAGAAAGTAAAAAAATGATAAATGATGGGATAGAAAAGAAAAAGAGATAAAGAAAAATGAGATATGAAATAAAATGTAAGAAAATAGTTTGAGGTGAAATTTATGGTACACAAGTAACAAAAACTTGTACCGGTACATGAAGCATGATTACCATTGATTTATATTTTTAAAAGATGAAGGGTTCAGATCAAGTACTTATAACCAGTTGTGCTGGTAAATTGTGCTTTACATTTTAGTCCCTATGAATAGTTATATGCTATTACATTTTAGTTCATGTGTACCAACTTCTTGTACCTTTGGTTCTTGGTCGACCTGTCACATCAATCTTCTTGCAGCTCTTGTCCCTAATTTGTTTCTTCTTGACCCTTTACAATTCCTTTCTTAAATTAATGTTAATTTATATAACTAATTTTATATTAATGTTATAAAAATATTATTACTGCATTTATTAGAGATTAAATTAAATTACTTTATGTTGATCAAATTAATTTTCTGCAATATTAACACTATAATTTATCTTTGTAAAATAAAAATTATAATATTTATTCTTGATTTTGGTTAAGCTTGTTGAGAATGTGTGAGAATTCAGCTCATTTACTATGTTGATGGTGTGAGTAGCAATAGTGCAAGGCCCATAAGTTGTTAGTGGCCCAATGTAGAATCTGTTACAAGTTTTTCTGTTAAAAACCTGATTGTAATTGTTTTAGTAGAATAACAGAAATAACAGACTGAAAATTCATCTCTTCCACTTGAATAATTCTTCTCTCTATTCCCTCTTCCAACAATCTCTTCTAACAGTGGTATCAGACGCTCCGGCGATCAGGGGCGGCGACAATGGAGACTGGAAATGGTAATCTTCTTGGCAACCTTCCAATGCTCGACAGCAAGAATCTTGATGGGTATGAACGGTGGTGTGTGAAGATGCGCACAATCTTCGGCTTCCAAGAGGTCTTGGATGTGGTTGTTAATGGTGTTCCGGTGCTGGACGATACGGCCACGGATGCGCAGAAGGCGTTGCATCGTGAAGTGAAGCGCAAGGATTGTAAGGCATTGTTCTATATTCATCAATGTGTAGATGAAGCTAATTTTGAGAAAATAGCGAGTGCCTCCTCCGCAAAGGAGGCGTGGGGAGTTCTTTAATCCAGCTATGCCGGTGTGGCGAAACTGAAGAATGTTCGTTTGCAAGCGCTTCGTCGTCAATATTAGTTGCTGCAACAAGAGGATCAAGAAACCATTGCTGCATATTTCAATCGGATTCTCTCCATCACTAACTTGATGAAGTTGTGTGGGGAGGAATTGAAGTCTAAAACAATAATTGAAAAGGTGTTGCGTACTCTGAATCCAAGATTTGATATGGTTGCAATCTTGGTGGAAGAATCACATGATCTTGATTCCATGAAATTAGAGGAGCTTTAGGAAACCTTAGAAGCATATGAACAACGGCTGAAAGAACGTGACACAGTTAAAAGCTCTTCAGAACAAGCATTGTTAGCTCAATTATCAAAGAAAACTGAGACCAATCGTGGAAGAGGCAAATTGCGAGGTCGTGGTCGAGGCAATCATGGTGGTCTCAGTTCTGGAAGAGGGCACCCTGGCAATATGCACAAGAATAACAAAGAAGGAAGTTCTAAACGTGGAGGTCATAGTTTTTGGAAAGGGGGAAGTAATAATTGGCGAGGTGGAAACACAAAGTCGCGTGGAGGCAGTAGTAGTAGTTGGAAAGGGGGAGATGGCAATACCAATGCTCGTGACAAAATCCACATTCAATGTTATAATTGTGAGAAATATGGCCATTATGCTTCAGATTGCTGGTTTAAAAATTCCAGTGGCAGACATGAGGAAGCCAATGTTGAAAAGGAGAAGACACTTCTGATGATGAAGTTCTGTTAATGGCAACTACCATTTGTGACACAGATAATCAAACAAATTTGTGGTATCTAGACACTGGTTGCTCTAATCATATGTCCTGCAGAAGAGATTGGTTTGTGGAATTTGATCACCAGACACAGAGCAAAATCAGATTTGCAGACAATAGCACCATCAAGTCAAAAGGAAAGGGGAAGATACAGATTCAATGTAAAAATGGTAAATCTGCTTTTATCTCTAATGTCTTGTTTGTGCCTGATATGAAATATAATTTGCTCAGTTTAGGACAATTGTTGGAGAAGAATTTTGTGATCAGAATGCAAGATAGATGCATGAAAATATATGATGAAAGAGGTGGTTTGATAATAAAGGCTCCCTTAAATGCTAATAGAACCTTCAAAATAGACATCAATGTAAAGGAGAGTATGTGTTTCAAAGCTGCAGTGGCAAATGAGAATTGGCTTTGGCATTATAGAATGGGGCACTTAAATTGGAATAGTTTGTGTCAATTAGCAAGCAAGAAGATGGTTGTTGGCTTACCTTCTATTAGTAGTGCAACACAAGTGTGTGAGAGTTGTCTAGCAGGAAAGCAATTGTGAGAAATATGGCCATTATGCTTCAGATTGCTGGTTTAAAAATTCCAGTGGCAGACATGAGGAAGCCAATGTTGAAAAGGAGAAGACACTTCTGATGATGAAGTTCTGTTAATGGCAACTACCATTTGTGACACAGATAATCAAACAAATTTGTGGTATCTAGACACTGGTTGCTCTAATCATATGTCCTGCAGAAGAGATTGGTTTGTGGAATTTGATCACCAGACACAGAGCAAAATCAGATTTGCAGACAATAGCACCATCAAGTCAAAAGGAAAGGGGAAGATACAGATTCAATGTAAAAATGGTAAATCTGCTTTTATCTCTGATGTCTTGTTTGTGCCTGATATGAAATATAATTTGCTCAGTTTAGGACAATTGTTGGAGAAGAATTTTGTGATCAGAATGCAAGATAGATGCATGAAAATATATGATGAAAGAGGTGGTTTGATAATAAAGGCTCCCTTAAATGCTAATAGAACCTTCAAAATAGACATCAATGTAAAGGAGAGTATGTGTTTTAAAGCTGCAGTGGCAAATGAGAATTGGCTTTGGCATTATAGAATGGGGCACTTAAATTGGAATAGTTTGTGTCAATTAGCAAGCAAGAAGATGGTTGTTGGCTTACCTTCTATTAGTAGTGCAACACAAGTGTGTGAGAGTTGTCTAGCAGGAAAGCAGACTAGGAACTCATTCAAGTCCTGGCTGCCAACTAGGAGTTCAAGGAGCATGGAGGTAATACACACTGATGTGTGTGGCCCTTTTGAAGTCAATTCACTTGGAGGCAGTAGCTATTTTGTGTCCTTCATTGATGATTACAGCAAGAAAATATGGATTTATCTGCTGAGGAGGAAGGCTGAAGTGTTTGATACATTCAAGAAATTTAGAGTTATGGCAGAAAAAACAAAGTGGCAATACATTGAAGGTTCTTAGATCTGATGGGGGAAGTGAGTACACTAGCAGAGAATTCAAGCAATTCTGTGAGCAAGAAGGTATCATTCATGAGGTGATTGCCCCCTATACACCACAACATAATGGTATTGCAGAAAGAAGAAACAGGACAGTGTTAAATATGGCAAGAGCAATGTTGAAAACCATGAATCTCCCTCATTCCTACTGGGGAGCAGCTGTAACAACAGCTGCTTATATTCTAAACTTGTGTCCTACCAAAAGGTTGAAATCAGTCACTCCTGAAGAAGCTTGGTCAGGGAGAAAACCTTCAGTAAAACACTTGAGAGTGTTTGGCTTTATGTGCTATAAACATGTACCAGAATAGAAAAGAAAGAAGCTGGATGATAGAAGTCAAAAACTGATTCTGGTTGGATATGATTCAACTGGTGCCTACAAACTTTATGATCCTATTGAGCATAAGGTGATCATTAGCAGGGATGTGTTGATAGTTGAAACTGAAGCTTGGAGCTGGACTGATACAAGTAGTAGTGAGACAAAGAAGGTGTTGTATCCACTATTAAGATCGGATGATGGAGATGCAGAAGCAGAATTGGACATTGATGATCAAGAAACAGATTTGCAGCAAACAACTGAAATTCTCAATGCAGACAACAACAGCAGAGCAAGACCAGTGAGAAATAAGAAGATGTCAAGCAAGTTGAGTGATTATCAAGTAATTCCTGATGATCAGATTGATGATGATGGTGATCTTGTTCATTTAGCTTTTTTTGGAGAAAGTGAACCTATGAGCTATCAGGATGCTATGAAGGATCCTAAATGGTTGGAAGCAATGAAGGAAGAATTGAATGCAATTGAGAAGAATGGCACCTGGGAACTTACTGATCTACCTAAGAAAAAGAAGAAAATTTCAGTAAAGTGGGTGTACAAATTGAAGAGAAGACCTGATGGTTCAGTAGTGAAGCACAAGGCAAGGCTTGTAGCCAGGGGATTTTTTCAACAAGAAGGAGTTGATTACAGTGAAGTTTTTTCTCCAGTAGCCAGAATGGAGACAATTAGATCTGTTGTAGTAGTTGCTAGCTTAAAAGGATGGGTTTTGCATCAAATGGATGTAAAGTCATCTTTTCTGAATGGTCCTTTAAGTGAGGAAGTCTATGTGGCACAACCTCCTGGATTCGAGATAGAAGGAAATAAAGAGAAGGTTTTCAAGCTGAAAAAGGCCCTTTATGGCCTCAAGCAAGCACCAAGGGCTTGGAATAGAAGGATTGATGGGTTTCTGTTACAGCTTGGCTTTAGAAGATGCAATGTAGAACATGGTGTCTACTCAAAGATCTCAAATGGAGAGCTACTTATTGTATGTTTATATGTAGATGATCTCCTAATTGCAGGGAGCAGTAAAGCTGATATTGAAAAATTCAAAGAGCAGATGAAGAAGGAATTTAAGTTAACAGATATTGGAGAATTATCATACTTTCTTGGTATGGAGTTTACTTCAACAGAAAAGGGAATTCTAGTTCACCAGAAAAAATATGCAGAAGAGGTTTTAAAAAGGTTCAAGATGCAAGATTGTAATCCAGTAGTTACTCCCTGTGAAACAAATCTGAAGTTAGATAAATGTGAAAAGGAACCAGCAGTAGATGCAACATTGTTTAAGCAAATGGTGGGAAGCCTAAGATATTTGTGCTCAAGCAGACCAGACATTACATACAGTGTTGGGCTGATCAGTAGGTTCATGGAGGATCCTAGGGCCTCTCATCTTGCAGCAGCAAAGAGGATTCTTAGGTACATAAAAGGCACAATTGATTTTGGAATTCTGCTACCTAAAGAATTGGAACAGAAGAAGGAATTGATAAAAGGATATTCTGATTCAGACTGGGCAGGTGATCTAACTGACAGAAAAAGCACTTCCGGATATGTCTTTATGATAGGAGAAGCACCAGTGTCATGGTGCTCTAAGAAGCAACCAGTGGTAGCATTATCTTCCTGTGAAGCCGAGTACATTGCTGGAGCCTATGCTGCTTGCCAAGCACTATGGTTGAAGACATTGCTAGAAGAAATGCAGATGAAGACTGAGAAGACAGTAACCTTGAAGATAGATAACAAGTCAGCTATTAGTTTAGCTAAAAATCCAGTTGCACATGGAAGAAGCAAACATATAGAGACACAGTTTCATTTTTTGAGGGATCAAGTCAACAAAGACAAGCTAATTTTGAAGCATTGCAGAACACAAGAGCAGTTAGCAGATATTTTAACCAAACCCTTGAAGATTCAAAGTTTTTTAGAATTAAGAAAGTCTTTGAATGTAATATCATATGCTGAATTCAGGGGGTGTGTTGAGAATGTGTGAGAATTCAACTCATTTACTATGTTGATGGTGTGAGTAGCAATAGTGCAAGGCCCATAAGTTGTTAGTGGCCCAATGTAGAATTTGTTACAGGTTTTTCTGTTAAAAACCTGATTGTAATTGTTTTAGTAGAATAACAGAAATAATAGACTGAAAATTCATCTCTTCCACTTGAATAATTCTTCTCTCTATTCCCTCTTCCAACAATCTCTTCTAACAAAGTTATGGTCTCCGTATATATTTTTAAGACCAGTTTAGATAAATTTCTCTAGAAAAATTTATGGAAAAAGAAAATAGAATGAATTAAGAAGGTGAAATGAATTCATCAACTTCTCTCAAAAGTGGAACTTTTTTGTGTTAACCAAAGGTATCCCTTATTACCGGAGACAATCCTATTTGAGGCTTATTCACAGTTAAGACTCTTCATCCCTCCCTAAGAGTGTGTTTAGTGAGGATCGAACTCAGGAGCTCTTTCCACCTCAAAAGTTGAAATTAGTTACTTATGCAAAAGTTAAATGGGAGTGCTTTTAAAATAGTTAAGTTGCAAATATTAATTTCAACTTATGGGATGAGTAGAATTCATTTAACCTTCTTGATTCATTTTATTTTTTTCTCCCATAATCCTTTTAGAAAAGTTTATCCAAACTTACCGATGGTATTTTTACCTATTGTGTCTTCTAAATTTAAATGATTAAATAAATAATTTTAATTCACTATTTAATTAAATGAAATTTTGTTTTAATTTTTCTAAAAGTAGTCAAGTTTATGCAATTAATATGATGTATAATAAGATATTTTTTTAATCATCAAGTTTTGTATTTTTTTATGAGGAATATATTTATGGGGATTGGAATGGTTTTCAATTTTGTGTTATTATTATGTGAAACATATAATAAATATTAAAAAAAATTTAAAATCTCAAATGTCTCATCTGATAAATTAATTATTATAAACCTATGATTAAACATTTATTTTAAACTAAAAAAAACACACAAGATTACAAATAATATTTTTATATAATAATTACTTTTTTATTTGTGTTATGTGTTTATTTTGTGATTTTATTAAAGATATGTTTTTTACATATTTTTATTGGAACTTGTATTTATTAATTTAAATATAAAACTATATATAAAAGGAGAATATGATAAACGAGAAATGAAAACTAATTTAAAATTAGTTTAAATTCATATACTTATAGAAATATTAAAATGATATTTGGTACGCTGAGTAATATAACCATAAAAATATATTAATATAGGTAATTTCATAAATATATAACCATAAATTATAGTCATGTTAGTTTTAAAATATCACCACATGGGTCAACCAATTTGAGGTGCTAATAAATAATATAGACAAAATACACACACATACAAATGTTATTTGTACAACATGTTGTATGCACAACAAATTGAGAGATAGAGAGAAAATAGAGGAATGTAAAATGTGATAGATGATGTGATGTCTGATATAATAGGGAGAAATAAAGAGAAAAAGTATGTTGTATGAGTTGTTGCATAAATTATATGAGTCAGGATCCGTCGATACTAGGTTTCAAACTTTAAGAGTTTCAGCACTTAATAACTTTTTGTAAAATGTGAATTTGACCAATCCAACCGTTGAATTGAAAGTTCTTATAAAGTAGATCAAACTTATAAAATTTCATAAAAATTGTAAACTAATTGATACTCCATCAAACTAATTTATTTTAACGTAATAATATGTTTTTAAAATATAAATAAAAATCCACCATTAGATAACTTACCTACGATTGTCCAAATTATCTGAAATTTGACATACATGATCATGAAGGTAATATAATGTGATTCAATGATTAAATTGGTCAAATTCACATTTTACAAAAAGTTATTTAGTGGTGTAACTCTTAAAGTTTAATACTTGGTGTTAACGGATCCTCGCTCATTATTTTAACTAGTATAATACGTACTCGTGTGTTGCACGGGACATGATATATTGAATTAAAAAAATAATATTAATTAATAAATTTTATATTAAAATATAAAAAAGTAAACAATTGTTGAATATAGAGTTCAACAAAATACAAAATTAGAGTTAAATATAAGACAAATTATATATATATATATATATAAAAGTCTTATATTTATTATAATTGTAAATAAAATGACAATTAGAAATTGTTTGCATTGAAATTTAAAAATAATACTTTTATTTGATGAAATTAATGAAAACCTTGAAATTAAAACTTTTTCTCCAACATTGTTTTTCAATATAACTCTTCCTTTAAAAACATACATGTTCATCTGAGTGATTATAAGTCATGCGCCATTTTGCACAATCTAAAAGACAAATTTATACTTCTAAATAATATGATAGAAATACTGCTTTAATTTAAATATCCATTAATATCATATATATATATATATATATATATATAGTCCAAATCCGTTGACACCAGTTGTCAAACTTTAACAGTTACACTACTTAATAACTTTTTATAAAATGAGAATTTGACCAATCCAACCGTTGAATCACATTATATTAACTTCATGATCATGTATATCAAATTTCAGCTAATTTGGACATTCGTATGTATGATATCTAATAGTGAACTTTTACTTATATTTTAAAAACATATTATACGTTGAAATAAATTAGTTTGATGAAGTATCAATTAGTTTTCGATTTTTATGAAATTTTATAAACTTGATCTACTTTATAAGAACTTTCAATTCAACGGTTGGATTGGTCAAATTCTCATTTTACAAAAAGTTATTAAGTGGTGTAACTCTTAAAGTTTGACACCTGATGTTAACGGATCCTAACTCATATATATATATATATATATATATATATATAACATTTTACATTTTGAAAAATAACTAACTTCTTATGAACGTTAAACATAAAACCTATCTTTTATTGCCCCCACTTTTTGATTTATGCATTTTTTTCAATTAATTTAAGCCACTTTTGATTTCAGGTATTAATATTTGTAATTTCTCAAATAAATTAAATTATTTAATTAAGTAAAACAAAGATTAGTAAAAGTTATAGGCTTTTGAGGTAAACTCTTATGAACATTAATAAGCATAGAACCTATCTTTTAATTTCTCTTCCCATTTCCAATCACCCCTCCATCAACTCTCATGGAACTCTTATTTCAATTTTTCTGAAGTCTTATTCCCTCTAATATCTTTTTTCTATCCCGACTTCACTTCCCATATTTAACATTTTACATCGTAGAGATTCACATGTGACTGACATTTTTCATTTTCATTTGTTTTAAAAATTCTTAATTTAATAATTGGTATTATTTATTTTTATCATTGTCCCTATTTATTGATTTATACATTTTATCTCAATTAATTTAAGTCACTTTTAATCATTTTTCAGATATTAGTATTTTTAATTTCTTAAATAAATTAAAATATTTAATTAAGTAAAACAAAGATTAGTAAAAGTTATAGGCGTTGAGGTAAATTTTAGGATATATCCTTGTTATTATTATTATGATTATTTTTATAAGTTAGTAATAGTGTTTTTTTTTCTATTAACATAATTAATGATGATTATTAATGCTAAAAATTTAATATATAAAAAGTAACTTACTAATTTTAGAAGTTTTATTGATATGAATTTAATATTTTATCCTCCTTTTAGATATCAAAGGATGATTTCACTATCTTACTTTTATATATATAAAGATAAAGATAAAGATATATATTGATTTTTGAAAAAAAATGTAATTATGTAATAATTATGGGTTACTAGATATAATAAAATTTTAAATAGAATATGTAATAATGCATTAATATAAGAAATACTTATTTTAATGTATATTTATTTATTTACATATGTTTAAAAAAAATTATGTGTATATAATAATATGTCACTAAAATTAATTTTTTAATGTATATAAAAAACACATTGTGTTGATTTCTATTTTAATGAGAATAATGTAAAATTTTAATAATACTATATTTTATTATTTTTGAAAATAGTCACCGATGTATAATATATATAATTATATATTAATAATAGTGTAAAATTATATTAATTTTTAAATTATATATATTTAAAATTAAGAAACCACCTATGTAGATATAGAGCAAGCAGGCGCGTCCTTTGCCTTCACCAAGTATGCGCGTGAGAAATTCTTCACCATGTAGGGCTTTTCTTACAAAATATATTAGTCAAAGGTTTTATTTGTAATTCTATTTTCAAGTCATAATGACCTCCACGTGGTAGTCATTTTCCCTTTGCACCAGTACATAAGTTTTAAACTTGTGTACCGTAAAAAGCACCAATAGTTTGAAAGTGCAAGGATTCTTTCTAGTTGTGTAGTCTCTCTAGCAACCTAAAGCTAAGCTTTAGCTACAGATTTAATTATCAAGTGATTCCGTAGCTAATTCTCAGCTCATGTTTGCGGGAGAGGCTAGAAAGGTAAGAGAGAATCCAGATCCAATGTGAAATGATTAGAAATTGATATATAAATTGATGAATTTTTTTTTTCTTTCTAGAAAAACCGAGATTTCTAAATGAGTTGAATATCGCAGGGCTACTCATTATAATCAACTGTTTTGTACAATATTTCAAATGAATTAAAATTTAGCATTAATTAAAGGAAGATCCAAATATTGTACTTGCTAAAGTATTGATTAATGGTAAACATAAGATAGAAAGTGATTATTATTATTATTTTTTCCTAAAGCATCCCATTACCTAACAATCGGACCAACACAGGTATAAGGTAACAGAAAATGGCAGATTCTGGATCAAATAAATATCCTATCCATATTTTATTGGTTACTAAAAGTGAATACAAAATTTTATTTTTTATTAAATGGTTCTTATAAATTTAAGTTTGATTTATGGAAAAATATATGGATTTGCAATACAACCTATATAACTATGCTAGTTAATTATGCTAGTTAGTTTCGTTAAGGATATATCAGTTTAAAGTTGAAAGGAAAATTTTTACATTACATAGTACTATCAATTTGGATTTTTATTTTTTTTAACCAATATTTCATGGAAGCATCTACAAACTAGTTTAATATCAATCATTAATAAAATGAATGTTAAAACTGATGGTCAACAATTTATATTACTACTCCATTTCATTCCTTTTATATAAGACACACACTTAACCAAATTACACTACTAGAAAAGTTAAAAATAAAGACGGAAATTAGAGACGGAAATTTTTCTGTCTCTAACAGAGACGGATCTAGAGACGGATTATACCTCATTGAGACGGAACAACTGTTCAAGTTCATAGAGACGGAATTTTCCGTCTCAATGGTATTCCGTCTCTACATTTGTCTCTAAATACTTTAAACCATTTTAGAGACGGCATTTAGAGACGGAAATAATCCGTGTCTGATTATTTCCGTCTCCAGTTCCGTCTCTAAATTATAAAATCATAATTTCAATGGTTAGAGACGGAATGTAGACTTTTTTATTCATCAATTCCGTCTCTAGTTTCGTCTCTAACTTTGAATTGAGAAATACTATAATTTTTATATTAGAGGCGAAGTAATTCCGTCTCTAATTCAATTTTTAATTTTAAAATAAAATTATTCAAATTTAAAATCTCTTGAAAATATTTTATTGTTTATAATATGTTTTATTTCAAAATATGACTTATTATTACTATGCAATAAAATGATAAAATGAATATATGTATTTATGAGAAATTGAAAACAATATATTAAAGTATAAACTGTAATGCATATACATGTGTGTGGAACAAATTTAAAGTAGGGTTGCTACCAAAAAAAAATTAAAGGAGGGTGGAAAAAAACCCTAGAATCAGAGCCTCTCTCTCTCTCTCTCACTCTCACCCTCACGCATCCACGGCCGCTGACGGCACAGACAGCACCGCTGCCATCGCAATCGCATCCAGCCATGAGCCATCCCCACCAGGCAGGAGGCAGCAACACCGCACAGGCAGCGCCGCACAACTTCGTTCTCGCGCACGCATCGTCTACTCGGTCTCAGGCGCAGAACTCCGTTCTCGCAGCCGTGTAGCTCCGTTCTCGCACAGCTTCGTTCTCGTGCACAGCTCCATTCTCGCGTTGTCTTATCAGTCTCAGGTTACATTTTTCTTATCAGTCTCAGGTTACATTTACAGAGTATACAATGGGTTTCATCTGGATCTAGTATTGACATGGATGAGCTAACATAAATTATTGTGCTATTATGCTATTTTGCGTCTTCTCAAAGCTGATTTTTTTGGTCTGGGAATTTAAAAACTATAAGACCTGAATTCGATTTTGATATTGTTTGTAGAGTGAAAGGAAATAGTGTGATCATGCTCTGTATACCTGAAAATGAAGGCAAAAAAGTCTTGAGTGTAATCGTGTGCACAAGTAGGTATTAGAGGCCTTTTTATGGAGTGTTATAGATGTGTGATTGTTCTGTTTTTAAATGTTCTTGCTTGTCATTATGCTTTATTTGTATCGCACAGGATTCATTTAGCTAATGCAGGTAGTAAAGAGACAGGTGTGGTGTGGGTGTAGAGATGTCTTTGTGTGTGCTTGTTTCAATTGGATAAATGAAAGTAATTACTTTACTTTTGTGAAATGTTGGATGATAAATAGAGTACACTTGGTTTCACTCCACACTGCAAATTTTGGCCATTTCAATAGTGCATCCAATTGACATTTCATTTTCTCTACAAAAATGAATAAATAAAATAGTAACTTTACTTATTCTAGTTGAAAAAGAACATGGAATACAAATAGAAAAAAAATAGAGAAAGGCAATTTTGTTTCATGTACAGGGACATTTTTCAAAGACTAATTAAAAAGGATTAGCATGATGTTCACCTTTTACCTCTAGTAGTTTTCACGGCCTTGTCTCTGTATTTGTTGCAGTCCATTTAATTAAACCATTTAAAAAAGGAAATTAGATGTATCTTAAAGAATTGAAAGGAAAATAAAATAAGTTTAAAACTTAAAACACTGATCAGCTATTCAAATGATAAGATCACACACCAAGTGATGTGGAAGCTATGATGGGACTTGCTCTCTGGGTTTGCTCAATGCCGATGCACCCACCTCCTTCTTGTCCTTCCCCTGCCTCCTCTCTATAGCCCTTTTGGACTTTTGCAATTAACCACCTTATTTTGATTATTTCCAGAGGTAATCATGTTATTGAATATTTGAACTTTAATTATTTTCATCTTAATTTAATTCAATTAGAAGAACTGTTATTGTTGACTATTAATGGGTTGGTGTGGGATTGGTGTTGGGTGCTGCACTGTGTGTTGGTTTGATATAATATATATGGTTATTTGTAGATGTTTCTCTTTTCATGAGTGCAAAGAACAGAGGAATGTAATATATATGGTTATTCCAGAATTTGAGTGCAGAGAACAGGGGAATGTAAATTAAAATAGGTATATGATCAAATAGATAGCAACATGGAGTTGTCATGGAAGTGATGGGCCAATATATGTTTTTGGCCAATCTGCCTTAGTATCTTAATTTGGTTTAAGTGCATTTCATTGGGTAGAAAATTTAGAATGTAAATTACTATATGTGGTGATGCAGTTGAGGAAGGATTGGCTTTCCTCTCTGTCTTACTTTGCATTTGATACATATACTCAGGAATATTATATCAAAACAACTTAATTCCACCAGAGTCTCCCCCATTGGCTTTGATTAACAAGAGGTTTAGAACCAAAAAAACTCTCCCCATATATACCATATCCTCTTAGGTATTCAAACTAATTTGGCTAAAAATATTTGAGTTATAATCTTATCAAATGGTCATTCTTATATTTTATTTTTAAAGTGCACAGTTTTTACTTTTTTTCTTTTTGGTTAAGTTATAATGTCATATCAAACATAGTATATTATCAAAATTTCATGTGACATTATACAGTCAACTATAATTCTTTTATATTAAAAAATCAAATGCGTGATCAAATAACAAAACCATCCTTTTGTTTGGTCATTATAATACTATTAATGCCAATTAATAATTGACTCCAGCTTTAGGCATTGGGGCCCTGTACCTGTCTTAGAGTCGTTTCTTAGCAATTTCACTAAAACCAAAAGCCAAATATATCTATTTTAAAAGTAGATTTACCTAATTAGAGAAAGCTTTTAGCGTGAAATTAGTAATACCTCCCTATTATCCAAGCTTTTAGCCTGATTTGATGTGTTTTGTAATTTATGTTTGGATTAATGTGTTTTGTAAACTTTATATTTGGTGTGTTTTAGAATTTATGTTTGGATTAATGTGTTTTGTAAAACTTTATGTTTGGTGTGTTTTGGAATTTAATGAGTAGTATGATCGTGAGTTTATTGATGTCCTCTGGTGTCGAATATATGTTTGAATTAGTAGTATTACTAAAAAATGTATACAGGATATTTGAAATGATAAAAAAAATTCAATGATAGAGACGGATTTTAGAGACAGAATTCTAAAAATAATTCCACCGGGTTAGAGACGGAAAATAAGTCTGTCGCTAGTTAGAGACGAAATTTGAAAACTTAGAGACGGAACACGCCTTCCAAATTAGCGACGGAAAATCCATTCTGTCTCTGATTAGAGACGGACTATTCCGTCTCTGTAGAGACGGAATCACTAAATATTTATAATTCTCTTAGAGACGGATTTGTTATTTCTTCGAGACGGAACATTTCCGTCTCTAACTAGAGACGGATATAAAAAATCCGTCTCTAACAAATTTGCGACGCCCGAATCAGCCACAACCCGGATTCCGTCTCTGATTCCGTCTCTAACCCTGTTAGAGACGGAAAAAGCTCCTTTTAGAGACGGATTTTTTCCGTCTCTATTTTTTATTTTTCTGGTAGTGTTACACATACCAATAAAAGTGGTTAAAGTTAGATAATTTTATTTAGGTTTTAAAAATAATTTAACTTTCTAGTTTTACCCTAATTTAATATCATTAACAAACTCCACTATCATTTGAGAAGACTTTAAAGTTAATAAGGACAAATAAAAAAATAATAATAAATATTTCCTTAAAATTGTAAGTTGATTTATAAAAAGAAACACAAAAAAATCTAAATTATATGTGTCTTGTAAAAAACGACGGGAGTATATTTTTACATTATGCACTAAATGAACCATGACAAACCCTTCCAAAACATATCCTTAAACTGAAAATTTAAAATAAAGACTAAAAACATCTTTAAATCGCTTTCATTTTCTAATTTTCAAAATTGATAGTTTTGAAAATAGTTAGTAAAAAAACTATCATCCAAGAGGATATATAAATTCTAATATCATGTATAAGATTTTAGTATATAACCCAACCTAAAAGTTGCACGCGGATCATGAATATTTAATTAATATGGAAGGATTAATGAGAATGGAAGCATCTGCAAAGTCATATCATGTCAATATAAGTCTGGTAAAAGTTACATGTTCAACAATATCAATAATCTCTTATAGAAACACACGATCATAAAATGACACATTCCAATCTAGCAAATTCCTAACTACTCAACTCAACTAAAACTATATATTGTTATTTTACAAGCTAATTAAGCAGCAAAGTTGACAACTGATCCAAGCTCATCCCAGTTATCAAATGTGAAGAAGTCATTGGCAACCGGATTATTAATCCAAATGTTTGAAGATGGCACATTTAGTTGAGGTTGTTGTGACCCCTGAGAACTAAACTCACCTACATGAAACTGCTGATGATGATTATTCCTTTGATGTTCACTGCTTGATGTGACAGCAGGTTTCTGCTCATTCTCATAACAACCAAAATTGATATATGTTTCTTGATTATTACTACTGTTACTGCTCTTTTCATGATGATGACGCTTACCACCTAATTGTCTCAAATCTGGCACGTTCTTTCTTTGTGGCACATTTCTTTTGAAAATTCTACACAATGTCCAAATTTCCTGCACATTATTATAAATACAAATTAAATCAATTAATTTAATTTAATTACCATACATATCATGAGAATTAATGAGAAGTAATTATTCAATTCTTACAGCTTCATGAGCAGTATCTAGATAATTCTTGTTGTTGGGAAGGTTTGTTTTGGTTTCAGTATTGGAAGGA
Source organism: Sesbania bispinosa (assembly GCA_026901365.1). Classification (NCBI taxonomy): domain Eukaryota; kingdom Viridiplantae; phylum Streptophyta; class Magnoliopsida; order Fabales; family Fabaceae; genus Sesbania; species Sesbania bispinosa. The sequence goes on from QLOH01000052.1 coordinate 1,655,274, forward strand.
AGGCGAAACTCATGCATCATCCAATCAGTTTTGGTGCCTTTGCCTGCACTGCCACGGTAGTAAACAAGTGTTTTCTTGAGTCCAACACAGTCATTGCCTTCTCCTCCATGTGAATACACTGGCTTGTCTATCCCTGTTGCTTTCCAGAACCCTGACCCTGTGACTCTGTTTGGCCTTATGCTGTTCCTATACTTTCTTCCTCTTTTGCAAAAGAAGTACCCTTCTTTCTCTCCTCCAGTTACACTCGCTTCTGCATATATACACACACAAAACGGTTGCACCAGTGTAACTAATTAAATTTAGTTCCGGATAATGAAAAAGAAAAATAAAAATAAAAAGTTGCACTTTAATTGGTTAGAATATTTCAAGTGTAATTGTAATTCATAGAAAAATTTGCACATTACTCACAAACAAACATATATATGACATATTTTATATGAGTTTAATAACAATATACTAATAGTTTAAACAAGTTTTATCCATATATTGAATCATATTTCATCATAATATTAGAGAGACATGAAAAAAATGATAATATTTCGGTCTTGGCGGTAAATTTTCAAGAGACATAATTGTGAGTTTAACCTTAAGATCAGTGCTGATGCTAGAAAATGATGATATGATAGATGATAAAATATAATTGAATATATTTCGAAAACATATTTACAATTTCAAGGATCATGTGATAGAACCATATAATAAGTACAATTTAAAACCTTGGTCTGCATAAGGCACTATATATGTTTAGCTATTTTTAGTTCTTCTTGTGCATGTGTGTATTGGTTTGAGAGGAAAGTATCAAACAGTTGATAAGCTGAACCAACTGTGACTGTGACCTTGAGTGACATGTTATATATGTAGGATATTCCCATACAAACATAGAGCCACCATGCAAGTGCGATTCCAATTATTAACCCAAAATTCATCAAAGTTAATTTAATTACAGTGAAGCCTAATATATGTGTATGAATCTTAATTAATCAAACTGTGTTTGTGCATGTAACTGTATGTGTAATTATGGTTATCAATTTTCGTTTGTTTTATGAAAACCCTAATCTTACTTCATCTATCGATGTTAATTTCACAAGATTTTTTAAGTTTAAGAGAAATATATATACGAATCAAGAAATTAATTAAAAAAAAAAAGTTGATTGGAGAGAGAGACATACTTGGAAGATCCCAAGGATCATATTTGTAGATATCAATCTGTTTGATGAGCTCAATACTGATGGGTTTCTTTTCAAGCTTCCTTCTAAGGTAGAAACTAACAAGTTCTTCATCTGTTGGATGGAACCGAAATCCTGGAAGTGGAACTTCATCTTCCACATACTCTCCATCCTTGTTGAAATCTTCGTTAACACCCATCTTATCTTCTGATCTCACTGTGTTTGTGTTGTTTTTCCTTTGCTTTTTCTTTGTCTAAAGAAAAATGATATAGAGAAGAAAAAAGTCTTGGAGCAATTTCAATAAAGTGGAGAACCTTCTTTCCATTATTATAGTGTGAAGAGAGTCGAAGGATAGGGATGAAAAATGTTTGTGCTGATTGGTCAAGTCATGAGGTTTGACTTGTGCCATCCCGTCATATTTTTTGTGATGGACTTGCTCTATAATTGTTTAATTCAAAGTTACCATTTAGGACTTGAGTATATATTAATAATAAAATAATAATCAATATATAGAAAAGGTGGAATTATTCCGTTCAAAAATATTCAAATACTTTTCTCCTCTATGTTTAGAAGCTACTACTAATACTAATAATTGCCCTCATTCATGGGGTTCAAGTTCAACACCATAAATGACATGGACCTGTTATCTCACATTCATTTTGGTTTTGTAATAGTATAATAATGTGACCAGTCAACGTTCAACTCATAAAATGATGGACAACAACAAAAACATATTAATTAATTTCCTTTTATAATCCATCCTCTGCAACAAAAATTTATTTTGCGAGAGTCGTGCATATGCATGTAAGTGCTTAGCATATGATTTTTTGAAGAAGTTTATAGGCATATTAATTAACGTTCAACTCATGTAATTATTCCTAAATTCAGAAGTTATAATTTAGTTAATATCTCTACGAATTAAATATTAGTTTAATTGTATTTTTGGTTACTTCCCCCTATTTTTATTTTGTTTTTACCATTTTGGTCTTCATCATGAAGTTCTAATTCTAAATTTGTGGTCTTTTTTACACATGCTTGAAGTTTTAGAGGTATATGGGGAGCAAAATTTTGAATGCTATTTAGGATTAGAAATTCTAGGGGACCAAAATCGCGATAAGAAAAATAGGTAGACTAAAATTGTGGACGGGTGGTAATAAGAAAAGTACAATTAACTTGAATATTCAACTTTCTTTTTTCCAAAAAATAAAAATTGTGTGGTGATTATTCAAAGTAGCAGGAACTGCCATTGGATAAATATTTGTTTGGTGGGGACACGGCCAAAAAAGGTTTTTTACAACGGTTCCGTACTACTTTTTACAACGGGTAGAATCACCGAATAACTCAGTTAAGTAAAAAGTATTTACAGTGGTTATTAAGATGAACCGATATAAAATCTAGCATTTTTACAGCGGTTAATTCTATTATCCGGTGTAAAATGTGTCAAATTTTACAGCGGTTCACACCAAATACCTGTTATAAGTAAGCTAGTGGGATCTTAACTAAAATCGGTGTAAATAAGTCGCTGTAAAATCTTAAATATGGCATATGGGATCAAGTTACTCTAGGAGTAACTCTTGATAAGTTACTCTACTTAGTAACTTATAATAGAATATGAATTTCACAAATTTAACCGTTGAATAATGTAATATTAATAGAATGCTTATGCATACTAAATTTTAGATAAATTAGACATTTGTAGCTATGTGATTACATTTATTTATATTTTGAAAAGTATATTATACGTTAAATTGAAATTATTTGATGAAGTATCAAGTTATTTTTAAATTTTATGAAACTTTGTAGACTTTATCTACTTGATGAAAACTTTCAATTCAACGGTTGGATTAATAAAAATTAACAATCATAAAAGACTTATTAAGCGGAGTAACTTTATCAAGAGTTACTCCTTGAGTAAGTTGATCACTACCCATATTTACTTACTTCCCTTAATAATCAGATTTGAGTGTTATATATGAAAAGAAAATTCATTGAAAACCAAAAAATAAAGCATAAGCCAGATAAGACCGTTGGCAAATAAAAAGTTGAAATTAATTGCAAATGTTGATATAATTCTATACACAGCTAATGAATATTTCAATAGCGTTGGACTTTCAAAAGTCTCATAGCAATGCCAAACTCGGAACGTTGAAAATTCATTTGAAAATTCATTTGTCTCTCTGTGAATATACATATATATTTTCAACTCATGTGGCAAGGGATATATGACCCCAGAAGTTCTTAACTTTCATGGGACCAGTTTATTGTTGCACCACAACCTCTGTTAATAGACATTGATTCTGTCACACCAATATTCATTCATCTAAATAAATAAGGAATTATATTAACATGCATTCACATCGATCGGGACCATTTTGGAACTGCATTTACAATCATCATCGTTATTGGATCCTCTATGCGTAGTTGACTTTCAACTGTGGATCTTGATAATTCAAATTGGATGTTTTACCAAATTATATAAACATAAATTCAATTTTTTTGGCCCAATCATAAATTCAATTTGAAAGTATCAAAGTTGTCCGATTGTAAACTGCGTATCTGCATAGGATCAATATGACAATACCCAAAGACGGATGGAATTAGTTATTGTCTAAATTATAGGATGTTAAATTATTAAAGTTGCAAACTTAAAAGTTTGAAATTCCAATGTACAATTTCACATTCCAAAACACAAAATATCAAAGCAACAACGTGTTGATGTATACTGTGTTCGATTTACTATAAAACTATATTAACGCAGGCAAACACTACTCTCAATAAATTGGCCCGTGTTGGCCGGATCCAACGTTGGCCCGCATATATTCACGTTTGAAATATGATTTTAGGTAAATCAAACACACACGTACATTTACATCCTTACAAACGGTGTGATAATATGTATCCCTTTGGTCCTATTTATAATAAGACAACATTTGAAAAATTTTTGTGGTCTCATTTATAAAACAAAAGACACATGCAAATTTAGAAGCATTAAATATTTTTTCTCATATTTTTTCTTGATGATCATTAAATGTTTTAAATTGACATAATTACCATGATAGTGAACCAAAAAGTTATGGCTAAGTCCCGAATAGCATTACCCTTGGTACGTAATAAGAGATACCTATGGTAAAAACCAAAAAAATTATCATGGTAGTTGAGTTTAATTTTAAATACATGTAACTTTGTAATGTTATAGAGTAATTTTTTAAAAATCAATATATTAATTATTTTTTTTAATATATGTGATTTAGTCTGAAATATTTTATAAATAGGATGGGAGGAAACGTGAATGTGGGTGTTTTTTTCTCTTAAGCCAAAACTGATCTACCTCGTTTAAGTTTCATTATCAGTGTAGGCTAGTTAGGATTAACAAAAAGCAAATTCTTGCAGTTCCTATATGGCAGTAATATTTTCTCTAAGATCCATAAAATAACATACAAAATGTTCTGTTTTGCTTCGTTTGAACAATTTTGAATTAATTGACGTTAATATTTTTCCCTGACAATAAAAATATAATCAAGGATTTATGTTTTCTTTTGTTTTGGTAGCCAACTATTAAGGGTTTGTTTAGTGTATAGTTGAGTAGAATTGATTTTAAAAATCAATTATTGAGATGAATGATACACATTTTACGAAACACGTTGGACAGAAGTGATTTAAAATTAATTTTACAAAACCATGATTTTAAGTTTTTTAACTCCAAACCAAATAGGCTATAAAATATCCTCGATCGTAAAAATTGCTTTGAAAAACACATTCAAATTTGTTGCGATTAGGAGTCCTTTTAAAAAAAACAAAAAACTCATCTGTATATTCCTAACGAGATAATGTTTGGCTGCTATATTACGCTATTTTTATTAGTGTAGTATTATATATACAACATTATAACATACAACTTAGGGAGAAAAAGAAATAAAAAAAAGAGTAAAGAGAGAAATGTAGGATGTGATAAATGATATCATGAAAAGAGATAAAAAAAATATTTTGTATGAGTTACTATATGTTTTATTGTTGTACGAATTTATATATCATAAATTTTTATAAACTGCAAGTTTGCCTTTATAATGTTGGGTAATTATCGAAACTTTTAGTTTTCCTTTGATGTGTTAGTTTTTGGGTCTTTTGTAGTATGGGTTAAAGTACCACTTGTATTCCCTTTTTAATATAATTTTTCTTATAAAAAAAATCTAGCTCAAGGATAATTTAATTTTGAAAATTGGATTGTTGGACAAATTAACACTTTCATAATACAGAGCCACCCATATAACTTGTGAAGCAAAGGTCAGATCAAACAAAATATGATCTTACATGGCGCCTGTTTTATATGCATAACAACATGATTTTGACTTTAGCCATACTCTTTGAATTTTTTTCTCGACTTTGATAAAGTCAGAGGATGAAGCTGGCACTGTTGGATATTGCGCTCGCCTGACTCATCAAATTTTAACTTTCTAGAAAAAATATAAAACTTTTAAAAATATATGGACAGGTGAGGCAATTATGTGCTTACGTAAGTATAGCTTAAGCTTATACAGCAAAAATGTCTTCTTGCTAGTGGAATACATGGCCAGTTCGGACATGCGACAAAAAGCAGAGTAAAATATGTTTTCGTTTCACATAAAATAAATGAGAAACTTTTTAATTTTGTTCTTATATTTTTTTTAAAACAATTAAAATTTAAAAAATATCTTTATTGATAACATGATAAATTAAGAAATTATCATATATTAATATAGAATAATGTCTATGCGACAATATTTTAATCTATCACATCACCGATAAGAATTTTTTTTCAAAAGTTTAGATTTTAAAATAATATAAATTAATGAAAATAAAAATATAAATAAAGTTAAATATTTTTTTAGTTCTTAAATATATAATGAAAAATTTGTACAAAATTTTCCGGTGTTAAGGTGATTTTTTAATGAATTAATAACATTATTTCATTAAAAAAATCACAAATTTCATTTTTTATCCAAAACTCACGAAATTTAAATTTTGAGCATCCCACAATATCCCCCACACCACACGACACCGAGGAATTAAATAAAAAAATAGATATTGAGTGCTTACATTGTTCTCTAAGGTAGTCAATGTTAGGGTTAGAGTTTCTAACTTTACTATTGGCGAAACTACCCTACCTTAAACATGTCAATCATCCAATGTTCACCAACGCACTAAATTTTCATATCCAATGTAAGGCACACACCAGAGAAACCAAAAATGATTTTTGTAAAATTTTCCAGTGTAAAGGTGATTTTTAATTGAATAAACAACATTATTTCATTAAAAAATCACTAAAATTTCATTTTTTGTCCAAAATTCACCAAATTTAAATTTTAGGCATGTCACACCAACCCCACATATTATAGGACAAAAACTGAACTTTTACATAGGTTTTTGCTACAAAAGTGATTTTAAATTTAATTAGCAACATTTTTCATTAATAAATTTTCTAAAAATTTATATTTTATCAAAAATTCATTAAATTAAAATTTTGGGCATCTCACATCATTAACCACACATTATAGGACCCAAAAATGAGTTTTGCAAAATTTTCTAGTATTAAGGTGATTATTAATTGAATTAACAGTAGTTTTCATTAAAAATTTCACTATACTTACATTTTTTGTCCAAAAATTCACCAAACTTAATTTTTGAGCATCCCACACCATTCTCACAAATTAGGAGAGCCAAAAATGATTTATTCATATTTTTTTTTGGTTCAAATGTGATTTTTATTTCATGTAACAATTTTCTTTTACTAAAATAAAACTTCAAATATCTTTTTTGTCCACAAGGAACTAAATTGTGTTTTTTTTAAATCATGCACAAACTTTATTGCATTGCAATTTAATAAATTTTAGCCATTTGGTTTTACATAACTCAAACTTATCATTATTCCATTAAAATTAAAATATAAATACTTAAACGATGTATGAAAACCAATGTTCAATCACTAATACGTTAATGACCCAATAAAAATTGTATTAGTTTGACAAAAAATTTGACAAAATAAATTGCATCAGTCTAAGAAAAAATTGACAAAAATGGATAAAATTGACAAAATAAATGGTATTAGTTTGACCAAAAAATACCATCTGTTTGACAAAACAAAAGGTAGACAAAAAAAGGACCAAAAGAAAATCTAAAAAAAGGCATCATTTTCACAAAAAAAAAAAATAAAAAATGACAAAAAAATCCACAAAAAATGGCATCATTTCAATAAGAAAAATGACATGAGTTCAAATAATTCAAATAATATGATGGGTCACATATATAGAAATATTACTTACATTTTTAAAAATATGTAATGATCTAATGAAAATTATTAAATGACCAGTTCAGCAGGTATCATGTATTCAATATGGGCCTTTGATTATTTTAATAAGAGTAACTAGCAAATCAATCCCTGACTTTTTTAGGGTCATGCAATTTAATCCCTAAGAAATGGAAAACCCCAATATAGTCCATGACTTTTTACTTTTTCTTTTACTATAATCCAACTGTGTGTTTCCCGTTAATTTTTTTTACGATATGTCACGTTTAGTGACACTCTGCCGTACTATTTGTCACTAAAGTGTCCATCGTGACATAAAAATGATGTGGTTTTGTCAAATTTATAGCTTGAAGGCTTCAACTCCAACGGTCGTATGCTTCCATGTTCCCCGCTTTTCTCTCTTCTCCCCCTTTTCATTGGAAGGTCTCAACCCCAATGACGTTATTTTTATGCCAAAATGTGTGACACGTCGTAAAAAACTTAACGGGAAACACACAGTTGGACTATAGTGAAAAAAAATTAAAAAGTCAGGGACTATATTGGGGTTTTCTATTTCTTAGGGACTAAACTGCATGACCCTAAAAAAGTCAAGAACTGATTTACTAGTTTACTCATTTTAATAATATATCTAATGGCTGCAAAAGTGAGACACCGGTACAATACTCACGAGATACCTGAAGTTTCCTAAAATTGGTAGAACGTTTCTTTTGGATTTTTTCACATCTGTACAGAAGATATTTTGAAATAATATTTTTTCGTAAAAATTTGGTGAGTTTTTAATATTCACTAAAAATTTTTAGAATAAATTCGTAAAAAATATTATGTGGATATTTTTTCAAGAAAAGTTTTCAAGAAAAATTGGTAAAAATGAGGATTAAAAACATATAGATTTTAAAAATAAAAGGACAAAACAAAAGTCAAAAATAGAAATTAAAACTCAATTTTACTATATGTTTAGGATTTAACTCAAAATATTTTGATTATATACTTATTTTATAAAATGAACGAAAATATGTTTTACTCAAAAATAATTCAAAAGAAACAAAACAAAGATAATATATAAATTATATAATTAATGCATGATAATCTAACATCATGCATGTTCGCTGTCGTGTCCTATATACAATAATCTTGAACAAACTTTCATGAAAGTAAAAAAAAAAAATTAAAAAGAAGAAAAACAACGACAACAACAAATCTTTATCAAATCTTGGCGAATGATATGCGTTGCTAAGTCAACAAGCATTATAAAGTCGGGTCAAGTGCTTCATTCCTTTCACTTTCAAGTTCAGTAACCTAGTCAGAGACTCCGGCTACCTGTATCTTTCGAAAATTGTTTTATGCATTTATTTTTCTTTATGATTAAATAATTAGTTCAGAGTTATGCTAATGAGTGTCTTAATTTAGACCATCTCTAATGGGACGAGAAATGGTTAGAAATTTCTTAATTTTAAGAACTCTGGAAAGCATTAATATTGCACCTGTTGGAGTAGAATGACGTGGTGAGGAAGAGTGCTTAATTTTAAAAAGTAGGATACTTGTGGAAATGACTATCCTTTGGAGAGAGTTCTTAACAATAAAAAAATTACAATCAGTTGAGAAAAAATAAATCTTCAGCCATAAATTATAAATAAATTAATAAAAATTTACTAATTAATAAAAAATCTTCAATTACAACCAGGTTGATTATAAAAAGTTACAACCAAAAAAATAAAAAAACTATAATCGTTTGAAATAAAAGAAGAAAAAGGAGATTTTTTTTTGCAATTGCAAAAAAAAAGTTAAAAATTAATGAAATTATAAAAATTAATATTTAAACCTTTAATTATTGTATGTATTTCTGTTTTAAACTTAGAAAATGTAATAGTATTTTAAGTTAAACCAACATATTAAAATAAGGGTAAAACATGTTTTTAGTCTCTGAAATATAGTCAATATTTGATTTTAGTCCAAACAATTTAAAACATATGGTTTTGGTCCTACAAAATTTGAAAATACATCAATTTAGTCCTTATTGTATAGTTTTGCTACAGATTTTACTATGAATTAACTACAAATTTTTTCGATAAGCACTAAATTGGCGTGTTTTTAATTTTTGAAGGACCAAAAAATCAATTTTAAATTACATGGACTAAAACCAAATATCAACTATATTTCAGGGACTAAAAAGATATTTAACCATTAAAATAATAAAGGTGGGGTACGTAGCTTGTGGGGTCCATTTTGGAGTTCTTGTAGAGTTGTTCTGTTGGAGTGTAGAGTTGCTTAAATTGTAAAAGTTGCTTAAAAAGTAAAAAAAAAATTATGTGTACAAGTAAGACCCACATAAAAATTAATAAAATAAATTTTACACAACTTGGGAAGAATTTCCCATTGGAAATGATCTTAGGGAACTAGTTAAAGATTCATATATAGAAGATTTTTAATGAAAGTCACGACATTGCTACATACTCCAATAAAAGCTTTCTATTTTTTTGTTACTTAACAAGTGTTATTAGGACACTCATTAGCATTTCTCATTAGTTCAAGTCATAATATCTTGTTTAGCTCCACGTAATGAATCAAATTTATTCACCTCTTAATTTTTAATTTATGTCAAAGTGTTTGGTTTGTGTACTCCCCCAAAAATTTTTTTGGTGAAAGTGTACTCCCCCAACATAGAGATCATTCGAATAACCGGAATAGGCCTATATATGGGCCTCGGTATACATGGGAGAGTCGTGATCCTAAAGCGATGGTTGACTGAGATGTGTTTATCAGGGTATGCACATGTGTTGGGTTGTGGGTATTTTTGGACCCGACCCAATTAGAAAAAAGATCAGTTGGGTTGGGTTAGTTTTCATTGCTTTTGAATTGATATTCGACTCGAACCAACTCAATTATGTTCGGGTTGGGTCGTCGGGTTCATATAAAAAGAAAGAGATTAAAATAAATAGAAAAATGAAAAGAAACACAAAAATCATATGTAGTTTGGTCGGGTTAGGTCAGGGCCAATGGGAAAAATTTAGATATTTTAGTATTTTCATCATTTTTATTATTTTTTATTTTTTTATATTAATGGTCGAGTTGGGTTAGGTTGCAAATGTGGAAACCTGGTACCCAACCCGAATTAATCGGGTCCCACTCCATCAAACCCGATTCAACTCAATGATCCGATCTGACTCGTCATTTTTACCTTGGGTTGGGTTTGGTTGATTGGGTCTACCCAACTCATGTGCAACTCTAGTGTTTATGGCCCACTTAGTGAGGCATTACTGATAGTGGAGGGTGGTTTTGGTAGAGGGATGAAAGAGAAGGAATGTGGAAAAGAGCCCTATAAGCCAAAGTGACCGAATGAGATAGACAATTCATCACCCAAACTAGACTCTGAGACGAAGGATTATCCCCATTGGATATTAGCGTTTCTGATAGTCAAACATATGTTTAAGAACATTTGGCGCCCACCATCGCCCGATGGTAAAACTCTTCATCTCGACCATAAGATTCTGAAATATGGTAACAACGACTCAAAGGAATGGGGGGTGATAAGATTTAGGTTATCAATCTAATAGTATTTCGGACCTTTCCTAGTGAACTTTAACATACAAACTACAATTCAACATGAGAGAATGAATTAACGCGAAATTAAAGATGAAACAAAGAATGAATTAAGAAACAGAAACAAAACGTGAAATTAAAACAACGAACCAGAAACAAATTAAGAACAAAATAGAATTAAAAATCATAAGAAACAGAAAATGTGGAAGAAGGCAGATGGGGAGAATTTCAAAGAATTCATAAGACACATACCTCTTATATATCTTTTCCATATCCATTGTTTTTTTCCATATGGTGAAAATGGATATATGGAAGATATTGAATTTCGTCCTAATGATGACTCATCTCAAAGTGGTAAAAGGAGGCGAGTATCACTTCGAGAATATATTTCTTTCAAAATTCAAGAGAGATTGGTTGAAGAGACAATTATTATAAAGAGTATGAGACTCTTTCAACAATTTGTTGTTGACTTCTATTCAATGATTGAGTCACAACGATTGTCATATGTTTGACGTAACCATAATGTAACTAGGCAAGATTTTTCTCTCTGGTATTGAGGAAGCCGTTGATAAATGTAACGTCCTAATTTCTCAACTCTAGAATGGTGTCCGTTGGAAACACCATTCTTGAATTTCTGAAATTATTTCGCTACTTTATCGATATCGTCACGCCATTCAAACAATTGCTTAGGCAATCCAACGTTTGCTTAAGCCCTCACACAGTTCAGACATCATTATACTCATTATAAAACTTTAATTAAAACTTAGGGAGTGAACCTACACTTGGAGTGTCATGGTCCACAAAACCCATGCCGGAAATCCGGTAGAGTTTCCCCTAAAAATTGGATATTTCCCAGCTTTCCACCTTAACTTGGAATCTAGAAGAAACCAGCCAATACAACATATATATATATATACTTGCATTTATGTTCAGAATATTACATGGTAGTTCCTCAAATTACTATACACCTCTTTCCATAATAATCTTAACTTACAAACACAAGCCCTGCGATAAAACTCCCTAAACCCATATAAGGAAAAATAATCAAAGAATTCCACCAACAGCCAGGAGGATTGGGCCTTCACAAGACCCAACCTGTAGCTACCACTCCCAATCAAGCCTCCGAAGGACCTCCTGCACATCTGAACATAAATCCCCATAACGTGGGGTGAGACTACGTCCCAGTGAGTGAGGTAATTGTGTGTGCGATGTGGGGAAGCAAAACACATGATATACTGCACTATAGCATAACTCAAACAATTCAGAAAGAGCATTCATAATGACAATCACAAAACATGTAATGCTAATCATTCCCTAGCAATCATATGTGCAGTAATGGTCATGCAGAGTAATAAGCATGCCAATACAACTAACATCAAATCTATCTATCGTACTTATTCTGAAGTGTTTCGTTATTCCCCAACACCCAAGGGTTCTTTTCACTTATAACTTTTGCCTGGAATTGAGCTCAAAACCGTACAAGGAACGTCTCCCTTGTGGCCACTTAACCTCCTGTCTTAATTAGCAAACAAATTTACATTTTCATTCTTAAGTAATTTGGGCACAAGACCCCCTCTTTGGACCGAAGTCCCCTCTTTGGACCGAAGTCACCTTTTTGTGTTTTCATTATCCATTCTCATATGTGTACATATATATATTTCCATCACGCATCAATAATATTCACAGTCAATTGTATTACCTTAATTTCTTTACATAAAGGGAAAAGATAGATAGGGCTTATGACATCCATTTCTTTCCCTCAAACCCTAACCATCTCAACCCTACATGCTCCTTAAATTATGAAATGAGAGTAATTTTGACTACATAGAAGTATAAATTCCCACTATCATGCATTTGAGCCTTTTCCCCAAAATTCCCCAATTATCCTAATCTAGGTTTTGAACATATAATGGTAATACATCAAGCAATTCAAGCATTCAAACAAACCAAGCATATACCTATTGGTTCCAAGCATAACAATTAATAAAGGGAAGGGATAGAAGAGGTGGGATCATGCAAGGGATACACATACTCAAACATTAAGTGAATGGAAACCCCACTCACCTCTTGGGCTGTCCAAACCCTAGGAGAACACAAGGGATGGTCGGGAGGAAGAAGAACTTGAAGTGGAGGACCTTGAAGTGGTGAGGAAGCTCCTCCTTCTTCTCCATCTTCCAAGCCCTAGAACCCCCTCTCTCTAAGTCTCGCTCTCTCTCTCTAGGGTCGAAGGGGAAAATGAAAAATGAAAGAAGAACTCAGTTTTTGATGTTTTAAAGTAACAGACGCGTCCCTGTGCTCAGGCTGCGCTCAGCGCAGCTGGAGCGCAGGTTTCCTCAATTCCCCTCTGTTTTCTGCGCTTCAATTGCGCTCAACGCAGCTTGGAGCGCAGGAAACAGATTGGAATTCCTTTGTGCCTTGACAGCTTTCTCGCCTGAGCAAGAATGCATCTGTTTGACATGCAAACGAGCCCGAAATACTATCATATAACATATCAAACTGAAGCCCCGAATCTTAACTTTCTAATCCAAGTGGAATCAGCTAAATTGGACACCTACAACTCTAGATATTTTCAATTTAGTGCACTAAGGTCATTAGGCTTAAAACCCGAAATTAAGTAACAACCTTGGTTTTTGCCCCCTTTTGACTCCAATACAAATATCTCCTTCTCAAACCTAATTCCTCTCCTCCAAAACCTTCTTCTAACTTATTTCTTCCCATACAAACCCTTTCCTATTCTAATTCTTGATAAATAAATTCCCTTAACCACAAAGCTTATTCTTCCACACTTAATGGTCAAGATCTAGGGTATTGCTCTTCTCCCTAACTCTTCCTCATGACACTCCCTTCCGACTAAACTCTTCTTTACCTGACCTCAATTTCTCACTCTTAAACCATTGTACTTTTCTCTAATACAGGGTGCGGTTTCTCCTAAATTCGACCTACAATTTGATTAGCTTAACTCTTGGTCCCTCTTCTAAACTTCTTGTTAAAACACGTGGTTCCTAATGGATTCCCTTAATTTCTTGTATGACACTCTCATAACCTCCGAATTCTCATCCTACTTTTAAATTCCCTCTCCAGGCTAGGTTCACCACCTAAGGTTTCTCTTGTATCTTCTAGGCCTAAATTTTCGGGATGTTACAATCAAGGTGACACGAGGCCCTCTTCAGTTGGTGGAAGGATTGTGTTGCCATCATCATTTATTGGTGGTAGGCGATACATGTTTAATAATTGTAAAGATGCTATGGCTATTTGCAAGCGTTTTGGATATCCAGATTTGTTTCTGACGGTAACATGCAATCCAAAATGGCCTGAGCTTTAGCGATGTTTGGCAAATAAAGGTCTAAATCCTTATGATCAACCAGATCTTACATGTCACATGTTTAAAATCAAATTGGAGTAGTTAATGGTTGATTTTAAAAGGGGAGAAATCTTTGTGAAGGTTATTGCAGGTAATTTTCATTTCGTACCTAACATTTTCATAATGTTTTTAATGTTCAATAATAAAATTTGTATTTCTTATAGGAATGTACACAATAGAATTTCATAAAAGAGGTTTACCACATGCACACATTTTATTGTGTTTGGATTCATCTGATAAGTTAGCATCACCTAATATGATTGATTCAATTATTTGTGTTGAGTTGCTTGATCCAATTAAGTTTCCAAAGTTATTTGAAGTTGTTTCATCTTATATGCTACATGGACCATGTGGTGTTTCTCATAGAAATGCACCTTGCATGAAAAATGAGAGATGGTCAAAGTACTTTCCAAAGTCATTTTTTGATGAGACTCAGTTTGAGAATGATGGTTTCCAAGTTTATCCTAGAAGGAACCATGGTATCACAACAACTAGAAAAAGGTGTTCAATTGGACAATAGGTTTGTTGTGCATATAATCCCAAGTTATTAATGAAGTACAAAGCTCATATTAATTTAGAGTTTTGCAACAAGTCTAACTCTATCAAGTATTTGTTCAAGCATATAAATAAAGGAGTTGATAAAGTTACTGTTTCTATTGGTTCTAAGTTAAATGGCAATGGTACAACTGATGAGATCGATGAAATCAAAGAATATTATGATTGTCGATATCTTTCACCTTGTGAGTGCATGTGGCATATATATCTGTGTGTGTGTGCGTGTGTGTTTGATATTCATCATAGATGGCCATCGGTGCATAAGCTCTCATTTTATTTGCCTCATCAACAAGTTGTTGTATTTTGAGATTATGATCGAATTGATAATGTACTTGCTCGGAACTCAGAGAAGAAAACTATGTTTTTATCATGGATGGATGCTAATGGTAAATACCCTGAGGCAAAGAATCTGACATATGGCCAATTTCCATATGCTTTTGTGTATGATCAAGACAAAAGAGCATGGAGTCCAAGACAGAGAGGCTTTTATATTGGGAGAATGAATTACATTTCTCCAGGGTCTGGGGAATTGTACTATCTAAGGTTGTTATTAAATGTCCAGCGTGGTTGTACAAGTTATGATGAAATATGGACTGTTAATAATGTTTTGTGTAATACATTTCAAGATGCTTGCAATGCTCTGGGTTTGCTCTATGATGATAAAGAATTTGTTGATGGTATTTCCGAAGCTTCCACAATAATGTCTGGACATTCATTGAGAAGATTATTTGTCACATTATTGATATCAAGTACCATGTCAAGGCCAATCTTAGTATAGGAGCAAACATGAAGAGTTTTGTCAGATGATATTCTTTATCAAAAGCGAAAGCAATTAAATAGTCAAAGTAAGTTTAATTTTCAATTATGATCATATATTTGTATTTTTCATATGGAAGGTTAACCTTTCTTTTAGGTTTAATAATTCCAGATGATGATCTTAAAAGGCTTTGTTTGGTGGAAATTGAAAAGATGATGCTTTTGAATGGGAAGTCGTTGAAAGATTTTCAGGGTATGCCATATCCTAAAGAAGTTGATGTTTATCAATTTGGTAACATTTTACTTTTTAATGAGTTGAATTATGATATTGAGCAAATGAAGAGCAAATATGAAGAATGTGTAGTTTTGTTGAATCGGGATTAAAGAATTGTTTATGAAGAAGTTAATAATGCAATTTCCAATGATAAAGGTGGTTTATTCTTCGTTTATGGTTATGGTGGTACTGGGAAAACATTTTTGTGGAAGACATTATCTTACAAATTGCGATCAGAACGCAAAATTGTTTTGAATGTTACATCAAGTGGCATTGCTTCTCTTTTATTGCCTGGTGATAGAACAACACACTCTCATTTTGCAATCCCTTTGTCATTAAATGAAGATTCATGTTGTAGTATCAAATAAGGGAGTCCTAAGGTTGAATTGCTACAATATACTACCTTAATCATTTGGGATGAGTCTCTTATGGTTAGAAAATGGACATTTGAAGCATTGGATCGAACAATGCGTGACATCATGAGGTTTATAGTAACAGATAGTATGGATAAACCATTTGGAGGAAATGTTGTTGTTCTTGGTGGTGATTTTAGGAAAATATTACCTGTTATACCAAGATCAAGTCGTGTTGAAATTGTGATGGCGATTATAAATTCATCCAGGTTGTGGAAATATTGCAAAGTTCTCAGGTTGTCAGAAAATATGAGGTTACAAGGGTTCCCAAGTCATGTAGACCATAATGAGACTAAACAATTTGCTGAGTGGATTCTTGCCTTAGGTGATGGAGATTTAGGGACTTATGGTAATGGTGAGACTGATATTGAAATACCATAAGATATATTGATGATTTCTACAGGTGATCTAATTGGGGACATAGTTTCCTTTGTATACCTAAATTGGCTCTCAAATGTTGGAAATATTGATTTCTTCCAGGATAAAACTATTCTTGCTCCTACATTTGATATTGTGCAGTCAATTAATGAATATGTAATGACACTATTTCCTGGAGAAGAAAAAGTTTATTTGAGCTCTGACTCAATATGGAAGATTGATGAGGAAATTGGTATTGAAGTTGATTGGTTGACTACTGAATTTTTAAATGATATTAGATGATATGGACTTCATGATCATAAGTTAGTGTTAAAAAAAGGAGTTCATGTCATGCTAATGAGAAATCTTGATGTTTCTGTTGAACTTTTCAATGGTACTAGGTTAATTGTTGATGACTTGGGTTCAAATGTGAGTGGAGTAACTTTTATTAGTGGAACACATTTGGGTACAAAGGTTTTCATCCCTTGAATGAATTTAATTCCATATGATAATCTCACTCCATTGATATTTCAGCGAAAACAATTTCCATTAGCTCTTTGTTTTGCCATGACTATTAATAAAAGTCAAGGTCAGACATTGTCACATTTGGTGTGTATTTACCCAAACTCTTTTTCTCTCATGGCCAACTATATGTTGCTGTATCTAGGGTTAAGACTAGACAAGGACTAAAAATCCTTATATGTGATGACAATCTTAAGTGTTGTAGTGTGACAAAAAATATAGTGTACAAAGAAATATTTCAAAAAAATATGAATGATAGTGTATGTAATATGTTGCATTTGCAATATTTGATATTATATATTTTGTTGTTTGAAGATAATGTTTGTTATATTTATTTTTCATGTATGTAACTATCTTTAACAAGTATAACTTTTACTATGCAAGAGGTCATAATAAGGTACCTTTTGGTAGTCAAAGTCATCCATATATTATACATAATATATAACTATATCATATGTTTTTCAATGTCAATATAGCTATTCAACGAATATAACATCTATTTAAACATTATAATCTGTGCATCGCACGGGTTGGACACTAGTTAAGAACAAAATTGAATTAAAATCAAAAGAAACAGAAAATGTGGAAGAAGGCAGAAATGAAATTGACGCCATAATTCAATTGGGTTTGAATGGATAAGTTGCCCAAGGTTAGACGTCATAATCCAATTGGAGTTTTAATTGATAAGTCTTAGACGCAACAATTCAATTGGGAGTTGAATTGTTGAGTCATTTGATTGCCACGCTCTTCAAGGAAGAATGATAAGATCAATTAAGTGGTTCACTCAAGAACACTCAAGAACATCACTCACAAGTTTGTTTAAACTTCACTATATTCAAAGTTGTCCAACTAAGTTCCTACAATAGCTATTTATACTAGCTAGTGAGACATGAAAGCCACCAATTGGCTATGCGCTGCATTAAGCCCAAATGCACTAAATAAAGTCACAAAAAACACAAGTAATTCAATCTAGATTTATTCCATCTACAATAATCTCTTAGACTACAATCTCCTGCAGCTAGCCGACTGGCAGGATACTAGTTGGATACCGGCCGAGTAAAGGAATACTTGGCTAGCTAATCTGGTTGGCCGGATAAGATGATATGTGGCGGATGAGAATCAGGATCACATTAGGGAATGACGGTCAAGAGTGAGACTTTCGCGCAGGAGAATCATGGGGTGGACAACCAAATGCTACAACAGATCCTCACCAATATAGAATGCCCCCACCACTAAAATTAGGCATTACAACACCAAGTAGATACTTTGACTCAGGGGCGAAATGAAGATGTTGATTTGCAGGAGACTTTATAACGTCTTAATTCCGTAAATCTAAAACTAATGCCCGTTGGAAACATATTCCTAAATTTACCGAATTATTGTTCGTGACATTACCGATATCGTCATACAACACGGCCAATGCTTAATGTAATCCCAACATTTACATAAGCTCAAATCATAGTTTATACATTATTAATTACAATCCAAATGCCAACAGGGGCTCATAATACATAAATAAGGAAATCTGGTCAAAGCTAACATATAATGACACATATACATCAATATTCTCAAGTTAAAACTAAATGATAAGGGCAAGTGGGTTGGCCCACTTGTGAGCTCCAAAGCTCGCTGATCAAGCATCTGACTGAGAACCCTGCATATCTAATATAAAAACCACAAACGTATAGTGAGACTGAATTCCCAATGAGTGTGATTATTCATACAGTGTGGGTTTTCAGGAAAATATAACGCAACAACCAATCACTCACTCAATCATATCATAAATTCATCCAGGATTAGCAATCATGTGCAAGGGTTAGTCCTTAAGTGTTTAACCCAACACCCATGGGTCTTTTCATTTATCCTTTTAAGAACTAAGTGCTTAGAACCTAAAACCAGAAACATCTTTCTAGCAGACATAAGACCTCCTCATATTTTATTAGAAATCAAGGATGCATTGCTTTTATCTTTTCTTTTCCCTCTTTGGGCCGAAGAGCCCTCAAATTCATTTTTCATGTGTGTATGAATTTCGTGACATGAGTAAAATCATCATGCATGTGAGAAACCTCATTTCCTCTTGGTCAAAGCCCCACAAAATTCTTCTTTTCATTAATAGGGTTTGAAATTTGTGATACATGATACAAAATGTATGAACATGATTTTATATGCTATTAAGCAATTTCGTGATAGTTAAAACCTCATTATAAATCACTCATACAAACAAACCCTAACCTCCAAAACCTATGGTTAGAACAATTATCAAGTCATACATTGCATACACCATACATAAACCCCATGACAACTTCAAAACACCAATAAACAAGCAAAATAAGAAGAGGAAAGGAGAATAAGGTTCATTTGGGAGTTTCACACGAAATGGAAGTGAGTCGGTGAACCACACTCACCTCTAGAGTAGTCAAGAATGAGCTTGATGGGATGAGATGACCTTCTTCTTCCTCCTCCTTCTATCTTGGGTGAGCTTCCCCTCTTATCCTCTTCTCTTTTCCTATGCTAAGACACGTAAAAGAGTGAAAAAATGTGTTTGGAATGGGCTTGAATGCCCTAGGGACGGGTTTTTAAAGAAACAACCCCAAGCATAACACAACTGCCAGATTTTATATGAAGCAGAACGAGAGAAAAAAAGATGTTGGACTGATTCGTCCTTTTCATGACACAGAACACATTTCAAATCTTGATTGTGGAAGAGAATACCTATTTTGTGCAAATTTGTTTTTGATTGAACTCTGTCGAGAAGCACTTTCCAAGCTAGAGCTATAGTTTTTTAGGGAGATTTGGAGCTCCAAAGTTGTTTGAACACCTGATTATCATTATTGCCTTCACTTTTTTGTAGTAACTGGCAAGCTTATTTCACTGAATAGGAGCCTTGTATTTTCAATTTCATCTATCTTCATGATCCTGTGAAAAGGAAACTCTTGCAATAATATTCAGAAATATTTCAACCTGTTTTTCCTCCCAAACTCGCAGCTTCCTTCTCCACCTTAGATTCCAAATCCAGTTCCCATCCCACCAAAATCCTAACTCCTCAATCCTAGCTTCCTTATTTTCAGCAAAATAGTATAATCTTCTAAATTTATTTTTCAAGATTCCATCATTCACCCAATAACCTTCCCAAAAATTATTTTTTCCCATTCCCCACAACTCTAACGGTACCATTCGTAAACCAATATGTTTTGTCATGAATATAATCCTCCAATCCTTTTAAGTCTCACCACCAAATAGAAGTTGCCCTGTTATTATTTGTCCTACAGATTACATCCCCAAACACCCCCTCACTCCATATTTTGACACAAGAACTTTGCACCAAAAGGAATCACGATGTGTTTTAATCCTCCATTTCCACCTGCCTAGCAAAGCAATATTAAGTATTTTGAGATCTTTGATGCCTAACCCTCCCTTATTTTAGGTTAACAGACCAAAATTCTATTTTACCCAAGGTATATTTTTTCATTCTCACTTCCACCCCAAAGAAAAACCCCTTTGTGATTTTGTGAGCCTTTTAATACCTTATAGAAAGACAAGAGATAAACAGTCAAACTTGACATAACAACATTAGTGAGAATTATTCGACCACCGAAGGAAATGTGTTTAGAACACCAAGTAGATAATTTTTGTTACAGCCTTTCCAATATCCGATGATGGTTTTATCAAATGTTGTATAACTATTTAATTTTTCCATTTGAGTATACAACTATAATTTCTAAATTTCTCAATTCATTGAATATTAAGAGTTTTGGAAGAAAAAGAGCAAATGATAAATTTTTTTATTTTAAATAGAAGAATTATATAATATTTATAAAAAATAAAAGATTAGAACATTAAATTTACATTAATCTATTTTTATTTTTTTAATTTTAAAAATTAAAGAATATTAATTAAAAATAAAAAATTATTCCTCATTATTTTTTCTTTTCTAAACTCTTAATTATAACACATCTATGTAAAGCCCGCATGTACAAGTGAAGTGATGTGCCTATGTGACTATTAACATTTTAGTTGTTGCATACTTACATTGCAATTATCGAACAATAGTGACTAACATCATATACAAACTAATTTGTAAGCCCAAATAGTAATGATATAACCACAGTTGCAATTTAACTTCTAATTACAAGAGAAGATTTCAACCAATAGGGAAAATTGTATCGAAGGAGAACACTTCATTCACACTTTTAAACTCATCCATTTTTACTAGAATTAAAGAAAACTCATGGTAGTGTATGGTGGATGTACAAAACCGAACAAAATAAAATGGAACATAATAAAACAAAATATAACAAGATAAATAATATCTTGTGTGTTGTGTTTGGTAGCTATAGAACATAACAAAATTATATGTGTTCCGTGTTCCATTACATATGTATTCTTATTCTATTTAGTATTTAATTGAATCAACATATGGTGTTAGACAATGGTTGGCGGTGGTGGGGGTCTTGAATTGTAGCGGTAATGAATGATGGAGGGTGTCCAATAGCAGTGGAGGGACTTGAGGGATCTGGGTAGTGATGGTGGCAGCGATGGTAGGAGTTTGATTGGTGATGGTGGGTGTCAAACAATGGTAGAAACATTGGATGGTGCTAGGTGGAAACGACAGCGATTGAAAGTCTACCCAACAAGGACGATTAAAGGTGTTAAGTGGCGGTGTAAGGTGAAAGGCGGCAATAGTGGTGGTAGAAAGGTGTCAAGTGGCAGTGGAGGATTACAATTTTGGAAGCAAGGTCAGGAGAGAGAGAGAGTGATAATTTTTTCAATAAAAAAATATATTGAGATGTATTGTTTTGTTCTCTTTAGCTTCCACCCCTTTTCAAGGAATCAAAATATTCCACTTTTTTAGTGATATGCACTATTTTATTCTAATTTTAAAATACACCAAACATATAACATAATCTATATATCTCGTTCTATTCTGTTCAGACTTATTTATCAAACACTACTTAAGAGAATCAAACCTCAAGGATCACTCAAGTTTTCCCAATCAAAGAGTCAAGCATATTTTTCACATTCATGACCCTAAAATTTTTTAAAACATAGGAAAATAAAAAATTCCTATCCCATTTTGAGAAGAAAAAAGTTCGGTATAACAATTGTCAAGTGGATGGCAAGGAAGTAATTACATCTTAAAAGAATAGTCTTGTCGCGTGGTAGCGTACCCTTCCCCTAGAGTCGGCAAAATGAATAGCCAAATCGGGCCAGCCCGCTCGAACCCGCAATTTTGTAGGGCATGGGCACTAAAATTAGAGGCCCATTTTTTTGGCGAGCTTTTTAGCTCGGAAGAAATCAACCCGAATTGAATTCGGGTTCGGGTCAGGTAGCCCGATCGGGCTAAAGGGAGGCCCCTATATATTAAAAAAAAAAACAAAAAAGGGGTGAGTCACACCAGGGTCACGTGAGTGAACCCGCTGCCACAGATTTTCTAAATTGAAAATGTAAACAAACCAAACCTTAATACTGTCTCTATTAAAGTGTTTCTCTGTCACCACTCACAGTCCCGTGGCCGCACTCACATTCAACAGCTACTAGCAAGCATTCGATACAAGATACGTCGTTCGTCACAGCCCCCAGGCACTGTCGCGCGGCCGCACAACTTTCAAGCTTCATTCTTAGGCGGGCGTTCACCGTCTATCATCATCGTATTTAGGCAGAGCTGCGGCCACACAATGTCGCTCTTCTCGTTCTCAGGCAGCGTCGCCCTTCTCGTTCTTAGGCAACGTCGCGGCCACACAATGTCGTTCGTGGTTTCGTCCCTCCAGTGGTCGCACGTCTATTGTCCTCCTCCTCCTCCGAGAAGATATGCAGTACACTATATGTTAGTTCTACTGTCTCTGTTTAGCTAAATTTTATCTTTAAGTGGTAGTCTGTTGTGGTCCTGCATTAGTTTCCGACACTGTCTAGCAATTGTGTTGAGTATTATTTCTTGCTTTTGGTGTATTAATAAATATTCTAATTAAAATAAAAACACAAATTAAGACAAGGAAGAGAAAAACAAAACCAAAAGTTAAAAGGAAGAGATTTAGTCTAAACAAACTTGATCCTTGAGAGAATAACCGGTCACTTTGTGAATGAAAATGAATGTATTTTTAGAGGTTTTTTAGAGTTCAAAAGAGAGTTACACATTTCTACAATATTCGATCCCTAATAAATTCATTTTCAAATATCAAGGACTAAACTGCCTGATGTTAAAAAAAATAAGGGACTAATTTACGATTTTTCTGGGTTACACGTGTCACTTAACGTGACAACTTAGCAACTTAGCTCTCCATTAACAGAAAATGTGACGTTAGACTAAACTGATGAACGGTGAATAATGTTAGGGACTAATATGGTCATTTTTAAATGTTAGGGACTAAAGCCCGACGCATAAAAAGTCAGGGATCAATTTATGGGTTTACTCTTCTTTTTTTCCTTATCATATTAACATTTTTATTTGTTTCTCTTTATTTATTTTTTTCTTTCTATCTCTCTCTTTTCTACACAACCACAAAAATGGGATGTGAAAATAATATTTCCCTAAATTTTACAAACACTTTGAATATTATTTTAGAATTTTATTTAAATTTTATATTAATATTGATAAAAATATCAAATAATTATACAAAAAATAGTATTTTACTTAATTTCCAATATAACTTATACTAATTTTTTTATTCAATATTTTTTTTAGAGTTGTGTTTTTTTCACATTAATCTTTCTTTTATTTCTTTTTACACCTCTTTTTTCTTTCAATTTGTTTCTTCCTTTTCTATCACATCAATTATCTTATCTTTCATATCTGTTTTCATTTCTTTTTTTTTCTTTCTATCTCTCTCTTCCCTACACCTCCTACATCCTAAAAATTGGATGTCAAAATATTATTTTCCTTATTTTTATATATTGTTGTATTGAAAAACCCCCTCCTACACACATTTCTCTTATGGTAGCAAGTATATAAAGACACAGTTTTATGTTCTAAAAATTTGAATGGATAGACCCATTTGCAGTTGTGTAAGGATCCTCTCTGCCTCTCAGCAGATTTTAGCTACGGAATAACTATAGATTAACTATGAATTTTGATTTCCTAGTTATTCTGTAGCTAAATGTTGTTGGAGAGGCGGGAGAGAATCTGGATCCTTTGCAGTTCAACCGATCCTTCGGTCAACATATCAACCCTTCCAGATTTTAGTACCGACTACCGAGAGACTAGGCATAGAAACAGCATTTCATGGCGGTGATGATGAGCTTGAAGAAAAGTGAGGGCATCGTATTTAGTTTTCATCTCCAAAAATTTGGTCCCTAGCCTAATAATGACATCGTGTTAAGTTTTCATCTTAAAAAATGTCATTGTACATAATTTGATCTATAACTTACTCATTTTTTAACCCTTTCATCAATTGCTATTCCTAAAGTGTGACATATTTGGTAAAAATATAAATAAATAATGTGAGTAAATTACATTTGCCTATTATATAAATTAATAAATAGGATATAATTTTCAGAGACCAACTTGTGCAGCATCTATTCTATTTGAGTAAAATTTGTCATATAAGACTAATTATTCCATATTAAGCGTGGAATTGAGAGAAGAATGTAAACTAAATTTTATTTATTGGTACTTGGTAGATAGCCTAATATACAGAGACAAATGGAAGAATAAATTAAAAGTAAGCAAATTGATATATTTGGAGACTGAATTGCACGCACATAAACAGTGCCATTTTCACGGACCAAGTTACATATATTTATTAATTACTTTAATAATAATAGAACTTTTCGCATAATACTGCAAATCATTTAGAACATTCCTTAAGATTTTGCTGGTTCTAAGTAAAAACTCATTATTATTGTTTTTAATATTAATAAATCTAAACACTACTGGTGTCACAGCTATATTCTGTTCAAGATTTAGCAACTTTGACTATTCGCAGTCCAAAAGGTAAGGTCTAAGATTAGAGAGAGACGACCAAAATAAGTATAGTAGTAGGTGAGGAAGATGAAGAGGTCAGGGTTCTCGGTCAAATTGGATGGTTGAAATTAGTCTCGGAATAATTAACCTTCCCTTTCTTTTTTTTTTTTTGGTCAAAACCTTCCCTTTCTTAATAGTGGACTATTCTTGTGCGGCGTTATTATCATTATTTGATTTTAATTAATCATATATAATTGTGTGGTGCGATGAGTGCAAAGGTGAGATTCTTATTATATATAATCATTTAATTTATCTGTTTAAGCCTTTAAGATTTATAATTTTGAAAGTTTTATATTGATTAAGTGTTTTATATGTTAATTTTTTTATTACCTTCATTCCTCTAATAGAAAAATAAAATAATTAAATTTGAATTGGCTATTAAATATTTCCTTCAGTAAGACTCGATCCCTTTAAGGATTTAACCCAAACATAAAAGATATTGTTTCTCATTTGTTTAAACTTTTTTTTTTAAAAAAAATTATTCTCAGATTGTGTAAAAGAATAATTTATTTTTATCAAGATTTTTATGAAAATCACAAATATTACTTTTTAACATTCTCTCTTTTATTTTATTTGATTATTATAAGAAGCACAAAAAATAACTTTTGTTTATAATTATAATTATAATTAGGGGTGTTCAAGTCCAATCCAATCCAATTGGAACTGCAAAAAATGATCTAAAAAATTGAAAATTGAAAAAATCGCAAACCATAAAAATCGAAATTTTTTATTGGATTGGATTGAATTTCGGATCTGCCTGGGAGAACCAATCCAATCCAAATCGATCCAAACTTTTCTAAACATTTTGATATATTATCATTATTGATATTATTTTTTGTGTTGCTGTAAAAAAATTATTATTGTACAACTATATTTAATTAATAACATTCAATCATAGGATTGGAAGTCATTAACTGATTTGTATGTTATAGGACATGATAAGATAATTGCATGTTTTTATCATATTGAGTTTACTATAAGCCAATATTGTTATATAGGCAATGGAATTGAGATCCACCCTCATATGTAATTAAGTATTTAAAGTTATAGCTTATTTATTCAAGGAACATTAACAATTTGGCAAAGCATAACTTTTTGACTTTAAATTTGTAAATGATTAGCGATTTCATAAACTAATAATGATGTCATAATTTCGCTTTCATAACTTCATTTTTTAATTTATTTGAGAAACCAAAATCCAATCCAATCCAATCCGATTAAAATTGGATTGGATTGGATTAAATTTTGAAAAAAATCAAAAACTGATTGGATGATTAAATGAGAAAACCAAAATTATTGAATTGGATGATTTTTCCCTCAAAATCGATCCAATCCAATCCGCGAACACCCCTAATTATAATTATAACATCGCTTTTTTTAGATTTAAATCGTTTCTAGAATTTGAAACAAATACATTAATTAAATAGTATATTAAAAGTGATTATTTCTAAAAATAAACTCGATCTTAATTTATGAATGTTAAAAAGATTCTTACAACTTTTATGGTTATCCTTATTTAAAGTCAAACTGTATTATAATACATTTAGATATATCTAAATCACATTATAAACGTGAATCCAATCAACAGTGTGTAGTACTGAATATTTATAACGTGATTTTTAATAAAATCAAACATACTATTAATTTTTCACATCTACTAAAATTTGAAAACTAAATTAAAGATTTAATAATTATGAAAAATGAGGATGAAAATAATAATAATAAAAAACTACTTTTAAAACATTGTAAAACATCCTATAAAAACCCCAAAAGAAATTCTAGGGAACATGTGCGAATATGAGAAATTGGTCAAAATTACATTCTGATCAGAGTATCTAGAATTTCTCGAAGCTGAGGGTGGGACTTTGGATCTCCATGTCATGACTATGTCCTAATCCTATACGACTATACAACAAAATGAGCCTTTTATTGATAAAAAGAAAATATATATGGTCACTTCATTGTGGACTTTTTTTGCCACATACCGAGAAATCGGTGCCAAAATCCAAAACTTTGTCAGCGTAGAGTTTAATTTTGTCAACTTGCAACAAAGAAGGCCAAGCACCTGTTTGCTTAATGGACCTCATTCTTAGTCTTCGGTCCAAATTAAAACAGATTAAGTAAAAAAAGCAAAAAAAAAGTTGACTTTTAAAATTTACTAGTGTGTAATGGTGGGTGGGTGACTGGGTGGCGACAATATAACTTGAAGCATCGCGTGGGTAGGGTACCATTAAGGCAGTGTTATACACCATTAGATTTATGAATGAAATAATTAACTGTGAAGATCATTAACCGGTTACTTGAAAAACTTGAAAGGGTAAATATTATGAAATTGCCATGTGTTGATGAATAAATTATAAAAATTTCCAGTAGAATTAAATTTTATAATTGATTATTGGTTTTTGTTCATTGTCCTATTTTGAGTTGTTATGAAAGTTTTTGTAAGGAATCCTTTTTTCATTAAATTGACTAAATGATATCCTCCATTGTTTGTTTGTGCAAGATATTAAATCACAGGGTTCAACAATTACAACTACCAACCAATTGATTTATCAATTGCCTACAAATAAATAACTAGTATAGTCAAATCCTTGTACAACCACAATAGAGTCAATTTCCAATGAAATTAGAGTGTTTGATAAAATTAGCTGAAAAACTAGCTTATTGGCATCCGTCCAAAAAAGTCTTGGAGATTTTAGGTAAAGGGAATTGGAAAACAGTCATGGAGACTAATTTTATTTGAGGAAAAATTAGAAAAACCTGAAAGATAAGGTTTGCGTAAACCGAACAAAGTTCAAGAGTCGGTTATGCACATGGAAAGGTGGATATTGAACACCACAATACACCAGATACATCCACTTAGAAAAAGTGGTTACCTTAGTTTTGATTGTGCAAATTATTTATTTACCCCAAAATTAGAAAATTGTTTACAATTTATTTACAAGGAAGATTTAAAAGTGGCTATTTACAATGGTTAAATTATGAAAATTATTAATTTTACTTGACAGGGTTGGTCCCTACTCCTATGTATCCCCCGATGCAATGGGGAACTCAAAAGTCACACAGTTCTTCTAAAATATATTTGATTGGTTAATGGATTTAAGTTGATTTTATTTAAAAAAAAATCAGGTTTGAACGCACATGGTAAAAGAGAGAAGACTGAGCAATACGTTTACCCTTAGGTAGCGTCTGGTAGAAGAACAGAACGAGACAAAATAGAACGGAACAGAACTGAACAAAATGCAACGAGACAAAAAATGGTTTGTGTTGTGTTTGGTAACTACAAAACAAAACAGGATGATATGTGTTCAATTATATATATATCCTTACCCTATTTATTATTTAAGTAAATATTGAAAAATTTAATATGGGGTGTTGGAAGATGGTAGTAGGGGGTGTAGGGCGGCGGTGGCTGTGGCAGTGGCAGTGATGACGGCGACGACGGTGACAGCGGCGGTGGTGGCAACGACAATTGTGGTGTAGAGTGTCAAGCGACAATGGTGGTGATAAAATGTGTTGTTAGGTGGTAGTGGTGGGGTGACAGAGATGGTGGTGGTGGTGATGGTGATGGTGATGGCAATTGTAGTGGCGGCGACAACAATGGTCGTGGCGGCAACGACGATAGTGGTGGTGTAGGGTGTCGAGCGACAATGGTGGTGGTAAAATTAATGTGTTAGATGGTGGCGACGACAACAAAGGTGGTGGTTGCGGCAATGGCGATGGCGGTGGCGACGACGACATCAATCATTGAAAATAAGTGTGCATAATTATTATTATTTGATCAATTTTTTATTTCTGTTTGAAATTAAAATTAGAAAAGGAAATGAATTACAAAATATTTACTGGATAATTTTTACAAAAGAAGATATTAAATTAAACCAACAAAATATTTTTTTAGATTAGATATTTAAACATTTTTAAAGATGATATTTACTTACAAGACAAATATTTATAAGATCACAATTTTTAAACAAATAATATATTTATAAAAAATTATATGAATTTTAAATCAAACATTTATAAGAAATGAGATGAAATTGAATCACATAAATATTTACAATGTCATAGTTAACACATAAAAATTATAATATTATATATTCAAACAAATATTAAATTTAAATCACATATATATATTTAGAATGATGTAGTTAGTGTAAACAATTATTTTTACATTCAAAAAATATTTTTAATTACAAAATAAAACTAAATAATTTAAACAATTGTCACATGAGTCAACAAATATTCACAAAAAGAAATACATAATGGTAGGTCAAAAATGTATAAAAAGAATTGAGTTATGAAATGACACAAAAAGTTACAATATTTGTGCAATATAAATTGAAATAATGAAATCAACATTATTCATCATTACATCAATTCAAAATGAAATATATTTTTTGGATTTATTAATTATTTGAACATTTTCTAGAGTTAAAGTTAGTAATATTAACAATTTTTTATGAAATCTTGATTAAATAAGGTAAAATTTAGATTTACTCAAGTACAAAAAATATTTACAAAAACACCATTTTTTGAATTTTTTTCTGTAAAAGATTCTATTAAATGTTCACAATAATATTTTTAAAACAAATAACAATTTAAAATGACATATAACCTTTTTTTACTTTTTTCAGATAAAAAAAATATGAGATTCACACACACACACCGATTATATTTAAGAATGTATAATAAAATAAAATTTGCCTAAAAGACATCATTGGCCAAAACAAACAAAAAAAGGAGATACAAATATACGTAAAAATGATAGAGGCCTCAAGGTATATCATTGGCTTGAACAAACGAAAAGATACACCAATAAAATAAACTCAAAATACAATTGCACACAAAATGTTGGCCTCAGCTAAATATCATATACCATCAACACATAAAAACATTACCAAAAAGATAGAACATTAAGATATTAAAACTTTTTTATTTTTTCATTATTTATTATTATTATTAGTATTATTATTATTATTATTTTATCACTTATTTTTGTTAGTTATTTTATGTAATTCTCCTTATCAAAAAAGAAATAGCAAGACACAATTCATCCTAACCAAAAAAATGGGTCAATTATGACCAACCCAACAAAAACCCATTTAGCTAAAAAATGAGACCCATAAAGCAAAACAATAAAAAAGTCACTAAATTTAAAACATCACGCAACAGGGACATGGGTTGTAATCTGGGTTGGCAGAGACCAGAGAATCACACACTGTAGTGTGGTTGCAAGGTTGTGAGGGTGGCGGAAACGTGAGCGGTGGTTCTGCTATAGATAATGGCTGTGAAATACATAGTTTGTAGCTGTTCGAGGGTTAATTCTAGTTGGCTAGATCGGGTGAGACAGAGGCTGAACGGTGTGAGGTTTTGGTTGGGTAAGTGTGACACAGTGGTGCGCGGTTTAGGTTGTTAGGATTTGGCAGGCGGTGTTGGTTCAAGGAATCGATAGTGGTTCGAGTACAGTGCGGTGTTGGCCGCAACTGGGTGAGGGAGTTCAACGGTGGGGTATGGCAGATCTGATAGATTGGATAAGGATGCTCTGGGATAACAGGAGACAGTCGTGGTTGAGAACTGGTACGGTGGAGGGGCTTGACAGTCAGTGGGAACAGTGGTTTAGTAGTGATGAGAAGGCAAAACGGTGTAGTGGTGTTGGTAGAGGGACTCCTTGTGTTTGATGTGGTAAAATGAGGTTTGTAACATCCCAAAATTTGAAACCTAGAAAGTATAATGGAAGTCATAGGATAAGAACTCCATCATGAGAGGGGAATTAGAAGTTGAGAGAGAATTTATGAGTTTTAAGGGGAATTTAGGAGGGAAAATCAAGCATTAAGCCCTAGAGGAGAAGCGTGGAGAGGAGAGGAAAAGCTTGGAAATGAGGAATCAAGGAAGAAGGAGGCCAAGGGAGCTTCTCTCATCACCTCTACATCTCCATTTCCTATTCTTTGAGGTGAGTGTGGTTTACCCACTCACTCCATTTTGTATGTTCCCCTTGAATGCTCCCCTCCCTATCTTCTTATTCTATCTTGCATGTGTTTTCTTTGATTATTGTGGTGGTTGTTGAATGTTTGAATGGATTGGATGTTAGGGTTTGATGAAAAATGAACATGATTTATTATGCCCATGCCTATTACCATTGTCCGTATGATAGAACCCTTGAGGAATGTGCATGAGTTAAATTTACTCTTACATCATGAACTTATTGCATATAATTGTATGAAGGGAAAGTTTATAGGTCTTCGAACCAGAGGGAAATTTATGGATCTTCAGACTAAGAGGAAATTGGGTCTTTGACCTAAGAGGAATTATGTAAGAACAAGACAAATACTTGACTGCTAAATTAAGACAAGGGGTTAAAATGTCGCAAGGAAGACGTTCCTTGTATAGATACTGAGCTTAGTTTTGGTTAGAGGATTAAGTGATAAGACCCCAGTGGTGTTGGGAAAACATCGAGTGGTTGTTTGTTAATTTAATTGTCTTGATGTGTATGGATGTTATGTGATTCTTCCGTTGTGCATTTACATTTGCGTGAATCCTTACACTGCTTGCATGATCACACTCACTGAGACTTTATTCTCACCACACGTTGTGGCTTATTTTAGATGTACAGGACGCTCTATCAGAAGTGAAGTCGGATAGCTTGGAGGCTCACAGTGGGTTAGTCCACTAATTTGCTTGTGCCGCCCTTAGGGAGACTTTTGAAGTATATGTGTAGTCATAGGTCGAATTTTGTATGGATTTGTAGTATTGTATTTTAAGCCATTAAGTGGTATTTAAACTACAATTCTTAAGTTATGTATGTAAGTTTTCGCTTATGTACATGTTGGATTACCTAAGCAATTAATATGTTTGATTCTATGTCGATATCGATAATTGCGTGAAATAATTTCATAGATTTTGGGAATAGTTCCTCCAACGGGCATTATTCTCGAATCCAGAAATTAGGACGTTACAAGATTGAAGATGATTATTGAGGTGAAATGGTGTAGCTAGAGAAACGACTACGGGTGGGTGGTTTCAATAGCAGTCCCTAATTATCCCATGAGGAGGAAAGAGAATGAATTTATAGGGAGAAAATCATTGATATATTTTTCAAAAAGGATTAAAGATGTTGGTGTTGGTGTTACCACTTGCCTCCAGTGGGAACTAGAGTTGCCCATAATAACATATATACAACCGCTTTTAAATAAGAACAACACAGGATGAAGGATAACATACATGACAACCATATTGGAGGTATTGAGATATTTAGAGGTTAGTGAGATGAATGGTGAATTAGAAACGAAATGACATCCCTCTTTTGCATTCTCTCTTTTGGCTATATATGGATGCTGCCAATCTCCTTATTTGACAAATTATCATTCAGTTATTTTTAGAAAATATCTTAGCACCCAAAAAATCATGTCATAATTTCTTCACAACTTTCCTCAAGTTGGAATTATCTTGTTATCTATCCCAAATTGTACCATTATTATTAATTTTTTATTTTGTTTCTTATTTATTTTTTTCTTCTTTTCTCATTTTTTTATTTCTTTTTGTTTCTCATGTTTAGAAAAATTTATTAATAAACTAATTAATCAATTTATTAATTTTCATATTTTATGTAAAAAATCTAATTCATATTATTTTTTGATAAGCTTTTTTAAGTTCTGAGAATGCAAAGAGAATTGGTTAAAAATTAACATGAATACACCCTTGAAGAAATCTCGGATAAAATTGGGTGCTAACATAGTCAAAAGCTGAAAAGCTAGCTGAAAGCTGAAAGACTAGCTGAAAAGCTGGTTGATTTGATCGAAGGTGTTTAGTAAAACTAGCTGAAAATGGTATAATGACATACAATAACATCATTAGTTATTAAATAATCATGAGTGTGGGTGGTAGAGGGATAAACTTGTAATAAATTTTTAGCTAGTAGTTGAAAAAGAGCTTTTGAAAAAAGCCACTTCAAGTAGCTTTTCGAGAAAAGGTAGTAGCTACCCAAAAAAGCTACCTTACAAAACACAATTGAAATGGTTTCAGCTACTAATTTCAGCTTTCAGTTAGCTGAAATGGCTTACCAAACACACTCTTAAGCTACAAGGACCTTGTGATGTAGAACGAAATTGTAACATCCCAAAATTAGAGCCTAGAAAGTACAAGAGAAGCTTTAGATTGTGAATCCAACCAAGAGAGGAAGGTTAGGAGTAAGACAAAAATTTAGAGATTAGAGTATGAATTAAGACAAGAATTAGACAACATATTAAGAGCCATGAGTATTAGTAGAATTCGGAAGAGTTTTGGACGAGGAAACTGAGTTAGGAAAAGGATTTACGGATATGAACCGGGAATGAGTCCGAGGGAATTGAGTTAGGATCAAAGAAGAGTTAAAGCTAAGAAATTGAGTCTTAGGATTCTTGCTCAAGCGAGAATGGGCTCGCTTGAGCGAGTTTAGCAGCAAAGAATTAGGAATTTGGTTTCTGCAAAATTCACTTGGGCGAGAATGGTCTCGCCTAAGCGAGAAACAGGGGTCTTTGGGGGTGTTCTCTGGACAATTTTCTCTTGGGCGAGAATGGGCTCGCCCAAGCGAGAATCTTTCAGAGAGGGGATTACTCTCTAGGGCATTCTCTCTCAAGCGAGGGGATTCTTGCTTGAGTGACGACGCGAAATCAAGTTTTTCCCCGCACTCTCACCTAGGCGAGAAGGACTCTCCTGAGCGAGACCACGCATCCCAAACTTTAAAACTTAAGTTAGGGTTCCTCTTTCCTCATTTTCTTCCCCGTTCCTTTTACATCTTAAAGAGAGAGAGATTCTAGAGAGAATGGACTCTTGGAGCCAAGTAGGAGGAGGAGAAGCTGTAACATCCCAGAAACTGGAACCTAGGAAACATAAGAGAAGCCTTAGGTGGTGAACCTAGCCAAGAAAGGGAAGTTAGAAATAGGATGAGGATTCGAAGGTTAAGTGTGATTTCAGACAAGAAATTAGGGAAATCCATTTGGAACCATGTGTTTTAAAAGAGCTTAAAGGAGGGGCCAAAAGTTAAGGAAAAGAGCAACACCCTAGATCTTAGCCATTAAGTGTGGAAGAATAAACTTCGTGGTCAAGGGAATTGATTTATCAAGAATTAGAGTGGGGAATAGTTGGATGAGAAAAACTAAGTTAGAAGAAGGTTTTGGAGGAGAGGAATTAGGTTTGAGAAGGAGAGGATTGAATTGGAAATCAAAGAGGGGAAAAAACCAATGTAGTTGCTTGATTTCGGGTTTTAAGCCTAATGACCTTGGTGCACTAAATTGAAAATATCTAGAGTTAAGGGTTTCCAATTGAGTTGATTCCACTTGGATTAGAAAGCTAAGATCTGGGGCTTCAGTTTGATATGCTATGCGATAGGGTTTCCGATCTAATTTGCACCTCCAAACAGGCGTATTCTCGTGCGAGAATGCTGTCGCTTAAGCGAGAATATCAGCAGAAACAGGGAGAATTTTCTGATTTTCTTGCCCAAGTGAGGATGCTCTCGCTGGAGCGAGAATGTGTGACCAGAAAGCTATAAAAAGGCTCGCCCAAGTGAGAAATCCTCGCTTGAGCGAGAGAACACGGATCCAGCTTTATAAAAACGCGTTCTTAGGGTTTTTTCTCACTTTCTACCGGTTCTTCTTCATTTTAGAAAGAGAGGGAGAGACTTCTAGAGAGAGGAACTCCAAGGAAGCTTGAAGGAAGGATATCTAAGCCAAGGATATCCAACCCCAACCTTCACCAACTTCATTCCTTTTCTCTTTGAGCTTCCTTTGAGGTGAGTGAAGCTCACACACTTTCACTTCATCTAATGTATGCTTCTAGCATGACCCCTATCCTCCTATTCCTCTTCCTTTTGGTTTGTGAATGTTGATTTATGGTTGAATTAGAAGATTCACATGATTTAAGTTGATTATTGGTGGTATGTGAAAACCCTAGGTTAGAGGAATTTGGGGATTTAGGATTTTATGGATACAATGTTATTGGGGGATTTCTGTTACAAGTGATTCTTGGATTTTCATGATGATTTTGTTGTAGATAGATGTATATGCACATGATATGCCTTGTAAAGAAGAATATGTTTAGATATAGAACGATTCATGAATTATGTGTAGTATGTATTTGTGTGCATTGCATCAAGGCCTCTGGCTAATTAACCGAAAAATGAGTTTTTGGCTTCGACCCTAGAAAATGGCTTCGGCCCCAGATCACCTTAATTAATACAAGCTTGGACTTCGGTCCTCAGAGTAATAATTGGACTTCGGTCCCCAGAGTAAAACTTGGACTTCGGTCCCCAGAGTAATGGTGGGTTACGTCCCCAAGGAAGACGTTCCTTGTAGTCTGAGCTCAGGTCTAGCCCCAGAGATAGAGATAAGACCCCGTCTGCCGGGTAATGCAGATCATGAATTCATGCATAGCACATTTACTTGAGATTATGGCATTAGACATGTGATATGCTTGTGCTTAGTTAACTTGAGATAGATGAAGAGTTCATATGCGTTAGATTGATATATGTTAAGATTGGATTAACTATGATTTACTGAATGATATATTGCATGCCATATGCCTGTCTCCCCACACTACTTGTTGCATGCTTTGCTCACTGAGGCCGTAGTCTCACCCCACGTTTTGGGGAAATATTTTAGTCTGTGCAGGGAACTTCCAGCTAATGTTCAGGGAAAGATGAAGCTCTTGGAGTGGACTCACCCAATCCCAGTGATTAAGAGGAGTTTTAGTTGTTTATCAGGTGTATTGATAGTTTATTGATGTAACTATATAGGGGGTTATTGAAGAATCAATTATAGTGGCTAATTAGATGGTGTATGACATAGAAGTGTATAGTTTGGCCATGGAGGCCTATTTGTTATTGAGATGGATTAGTGATTATGTTATTATGAATTGTACTGGTTGTTTTGCTGGTTTTCAGGTTAAGTTGAAAATTGGGAAATATCCAGTTCTTAGGGGAAACTCTGCCGGAATTCCGGTAGGAGTTTTATGAACCATAACACCCCAAAGTGTAGGTTTGTTCCCTGGGTTTGATTAAGGTTTTGTATTGAACCCTATGATGTATGAATTTTGTGGAAGCTTAAGCAAACGTCAGATTGCTTAAGCAATTGTCTGATTTGCTTGACGATATCGAAAATGACGCGAAATAATTTCAGAAATTCGGAATAGTGTTTCCAACGGACATTATTCTTGAATTAAGAAATTAGGACGTTACAGAAGCCAAGGATCTTCACCGCCAATCTTCCCCAACGTCTTTCCTCTTCTCTCTTAGCTCCTTTGAGGTGAGTATAGCCCACACACTCACTCTCATTCTTGCTTGAACCCTAGATGACCCCTTTGCTGGTGTTCCCTTTCTTTGGTTGCTTGTGAATGCTTGATTTATGATGATGATATTTGCTCTATTTGATATGTTTGAGAATATGATATTAGGGGGGAATCTTGGGAGTTCAAACCCTTAGGGTTTGCTCATTGGGAAGCAAATAGGGGTTTTCTAACTAATGTTACATGAATGTAAGACCTAGAGGATGGAAAATATGTTTATAGCTGTTGAATGTTTTATGAAAAGCTCTAACTATGTATTGAGGGAGTATGCGCCAAAGTTCAATTGAGGGCATATGCGCCAAGGTCCTATACACTCGAGGGCACGTGTGCCAGAGTTGAGTACTCGGGTTTCCATGACCCGGTCAAGAAAGAATATGTATGGTAAAAAGATAACGGTATATAAGATCTAGTCTTTGGTAGTATTATTGATAAATATATGTATATTGTGACTTGCTGCATTTCATATGTCTTCTTACTCCCACACTGCATGTTCTGGTTATGCTCACTGAGACCCTAGTCTCACCACACGTTTCTTGGTTACATTTTAGATGCGAAGTTTCATTCCCAGATGGACCAGTGAGCTGAGGGAGCTCGGAGGACTTCATGTTTCGTTTATGTCTTTCTTTTAGTAAGGGATGTATTTAATTTCCATCGTAAATTTGTATTTAATACGCAATTATGTATTTTAATGATTACTTTGTAGCTAGGAGTAGCCTTAATATACATACTAAGTTTATGTTTCATATGGTGTTTAAGTTGAGTTGGAATACTTAAGCATTTTATGGTGATGTATGTAATGATATTTAAAATAGCGCGAAATAATTTCAGAAATTCGGGAATTTTACCTCCAATGGGCATTATTCTTGAATTTAGAAATTAGGACGTTATAGAAATTGCCATAATCTGAAGGTCCGAAGAGGCATGGAGGAGGAGCCATGCACCGATGGATCGCTAGTTAGGGAATCTAGGTCGACGGGCATACCAACGGTGAGAACTGCTTGGAGGTCCATTGGAAACATGAACCCAAACTCTGCCTCAGCACGTGAGAACTCCGTATTAGAGAGACTCGGTTTCACTTCTATACCTAAGCTGTGGAGTTGGGTTATGACATTCTCTACCATTGAAGAAAATGGAATGCCACCGTCACATACAGGGAGGGATGTCGCTGCTGCTGCTCGATCTGACAGCCGCCGTAGACTGGCTATTTTAGTTGGGTTTAGACCGGTCATCCTCCTCTTACACACTTTCATCTGAACTAACTCATCCTACTATAGAGCTTTAACACATTCAATGGGGTCACAGATCAAACCCTCCGTGAAGTGCCATATGTTCTTCTCCATTCACAAAACTCTAAAATGAAACACGAGCTAAAGGCCCATGTGAAGTCAGTAAGATATGGCTCTGACATTCATCAAACACATAGACCCTAGAACTTTCTTCTCCCATCCAATAAAGTAACAGGTCAAATAAAATAGAAGAGAACAATTTTCACTTGAGGATCAACTTACTCCAAAAGTAACTTTTGACAAAGTTACTCCACTTATAACTTTCTATAGAATGTGAATTTAACAAATTTAACTTTTGAATGAAATGATATTAATATGATATTTATTTATATCAAATTTTAGATAAATTGGATACTCATAGGTATGTAATTTCAGAGTAGATATTTTCTTATATTTTAATTAAAAATTATATTGTACGTTAAACTGAAGTGATTTGATGAAGCATTAAATGATTATAAAATTTTATAGGCTTGATCTACTTGATGAAAACTATCAATATAATAGTGATAAAATTCAATATTTATAAAAAAATTATTAAGCAAAATAACTTTTCCAAAAGTAACTTCTAGAGTAAATTTATCCATACCCATATATATGTGATAGCACCTCCTTTCCCGGATCTAGAAGTGGAGCCAATGAACACAAAATCAAAGTTAGAACCGATTAAAAGTAACCAAAAAGGTGCAGCAAGGCTGCGGCGTTAAGTACCCAAAAAAGAGAGAAATTAAAAGAGAAAATGGAGAAGGAAAGGAATGGTGTGAACGCCACTGGTGCAGGCAACCCCCACAGTAGATAAGTTCAGGTGCTAGACTCCACTGATTCAGGAGAATCAGATAAGTCTCTGGTTGGTTTTAGCAAGAACCACCAAGCCTTCTCTACTCACAAGTTGAGGAGAAAATTTGGCATAATGCCTTTACGTCAAATTCAAAGTTAAAATACAAGGTGGGTGGTCTCCTATTTATAGGAAAATGAGGTGGCTAGGTTGTGGGAAGGAAAATACAAGATGAGTGAAAAACTATCCTAATTGGGTATTGAACCCATAACCTCCTACCCACTTAGCTAAGCTAACTCTTAGCCAATAAAGCCATCTAAATTAGCGCCCACTAGCCTAAGTAGGATTAGGAAATTTACAATTAAACTAAATACAATTAAAATCCTAATTAAGCAACAAGTAATCCTATTTATTTATTTAATCCTTCCTAATTAAGATGAAGTCTTCTTGTTGACTTGGCCAAGGGTGGTCAAGGTTGATCATGAAGTTGACCAAAGGTAGAGTTGACCATGGCTTGGTTTAGCTCTAAGCGCCCAGAACAGGCCCAAGTTGGAGTGCAACTTAGAGTCTTTGTTGCTAGTTTAGATCTCCATTGGCAGTTTCCATCATTCCCTCCCCCTTAGAAAGGATTTGGCCTCAAATTTGAAATTTCAAAAAGGAGCCATAAGAAAAGTGAACTGGGTTGAAGAAGGAGATGGATGACAAAATAACAAGTAAGAAGATACTTTCCTTAGCCTTTAGAGAGTACAACTAGAGGTCCACAAGCAGAACATCTTCCTTGAGTCCAGGCAACAAAAAAAGACCCATGAGTATTATTCCCAAGCATCCAAAGTGAAGGCTCATAAAAAAAATACTTGGGAATCATAAAGATTAGCAACTTAAAAAGCATAAGGAATGAATAGATGATGAGGGTAAGAAAACTCCCTTGTTGAAACTAACTCATCCTTGCCCACTTTAGCCACTAAGAGATTGGATCCCGGGTCAAAGACCAATCTCCTAAAGCCATGCCATGTAGGTTGAAACGCCCTAATTTTCTAATTCAGGATTTAGCTCGTTGGAAACCAAACCCCGAATTTCGGAAATTAACCGTGTCATTTTGAATATCGTAAACATTCACAACTTGTTAAGGAACCAACGATAACTTAAACAATTTGTGAAACTCAAACTATATACATATATATATACACACACATATATATATTTGACATGCCTTGAAGGCTACAAAATTAACACTTCAAAATAAAAGTTAGCCTATATATATATATAAAACTATACAATTCAACAAAACTAAAAGCTAAAAACTCCAGCTCAAAACATGCTCCTGCTCTCAACTCAAGGATCAGTGCAAGACGGTACCTGCACACCTAGATTGTATCCACGAAACGTGTGGTGAGACAATTATCTCAGTGAAGTACAACTATGCAATGCAGTGTGGGAACAATGAATAAATGATATGCAATAGTAATAACATAAACTCATACATAATAATCAACTCAATTAAATGCAACTTATGATGCAACTCACTGCTGTGCCTAGCAGGCATGATCTTATCACTTAAACTGGAGTTATAACTGAGCTCAGACTACGGAGAACGTCTCCTCCAGGGATGAATCCCACCCATTACTGGACCGAAGTCAAGTTTTGACAAAATTACTTATTTTAACTCACAGCCGGAGCCGACTTATATTAACTCACGGTCGAAACCGACTTAAATTAACTCAATGCTAATAATCTCAACGAATTAACAACTAATAATAATCATATAGCAAGAACATTAAATTTCTTAAGTTTCGTAACCTAAGGTTCCACATAATCAATAGATAATTGATAGCCGGATAGTTGTAGGATCTAGAATTGAGCAAAACCAACCGATTAGAATCAAAATATAGTGAATAAATTGCGAAAATAAGGTGCAAGGCAGCAGCTTATTTTGCGCAAGAAAGTGATAGAAAATGAGAGAAAATGAAAGAAAAAGTGGAGAGGAAGAAATGGGAAGGACGCCACTGAAGCAAGAGTCCACTTGCATCAGATAAGTCCAATGCCAGACGCCACTAATTCAGGAGAATTAGATAAGTCTCAGTATGGTTTGAGTAACAACCACCAAGCCTCACTCAACTCACAAGGAGGAGAAAATTTGGCATAATGCCTTTACTCAAAATTCAATGTGTGTTACAAAAGGAGAGGACTCCTATTTATAGGAAAAGAGGGGGAGAGGGGCGGATTTTTAGGGGCATCAAAAAGAAAGAAAATAAAAGGTGAGGGAAAACACTCCTAAGTGGGTTTTGAACCCATGACCCCCAAGGTTTATGGCTAAGCTAAGTCTTAAGCCAATAAACCTCTCAAAATGGCGCCCACTCATGTAGGAAAATACAAGATGAGTCAAATTTCTATCCTATGTGGGAATAAAACCCATGACCTCCTAAGCCTTATAGCAAGGCAACCTACTAACCAATAAACCCACTAAAAATAGCGCCCAAGTAGGAGGAATTAAAAGAAAATTATAATTAATAAAAAGAAAATATAAGAGAGTCCTAATTAAGGGTGGTCCATAGGACAAGGGTCCTATCCAGGGTCAAGGTGTCCTTCTGTAGGGTAGTGACCTTTATTTTGTAGGGTAGTGACCCTTTATTTGTAGGACACTAATTTCTCCAACTCTTCCTTGCTTGAAGCTCAGGCTTGAAGTTGGTGCATATCCTCCAATGTAGGTCTTGCAGGTCCAAGCTTCTAGCAGTGTGCCATCAATAATTCTTCCTAATTCTCCCAATACATGTAATCCTTAACAATTAACATTTTAAGCATAAAGAAAGGGGAATTAAGAGAATTGGGATCATGCTCAAGGTTTACAACTATAGAAAGTGGAAGTGTGAGAGTTGTACTCACCTATACTCGACAATCAAAGGAAGGAGAACGGATTAAGGTGCATCACTTGATGATTCCTTGCACCAAAACCCCTCTTCGAGCTTCAATTCAAGCTTCCTCTCTCTAAGACTTAGAGTCTCTCTCTAAACTAAAAGAAGAAGAGGAAAGAAAATTGAATTCTGATTCTATATTAAGGGTTTAGTGCCTATAAATGAATTCTCGCTCAAGCGAGATATTCTCGCTTGGGCGAGCGTGTCGGTTGCATGCTTTTCCTTCACATTCTTGCTCAAGCGAAACTGTCTCGCTCAAGCGAGAATGATCCAGTAAAGACCCCCTCTCTGGACGATTCTAGCTCAAGTGAGCCCTTCTCGCTTAAGCGAAAATTGTCCAGAGAGCCTCCCAAAAGTTCCCCTGTATTTCGCTTAAGTGAGCTGGCTCGCTCAAGCGAGATATGCAGAAAACTCAAACTTACCCATTTTTGTTGCATAATTCGCTCAAGCGAGATTCTAGCTTGAGCCAGAATACTGAAATTTCCAAATCATTTTTACCCTTTACTCATTACCATTCTTAAAAGTCAATATTCTATTTTCTAATTAGTCTTAATTATCGGGATGTTACAATTCTACCCCTCTTGGAACAATTTTGTCCCAAAAATTGTCGAAAGACAAGGGAAAAGACTTTTACCATAACTGAATAGTTCCAGAAATTGGGCACGGATGTCATCTTCCTTCTCCCAAGTTGCCTCTTCAGGTGATTGACCCTTCCAAAACACCTTCACCAAAGGAATTGTCTTGTTCCTCAAGGTCTTGACACTTCTGTCTATAATCTATGCGGGCTTAGAGGGAATGGTGAGATCTTCTCTTAACTATAACGATTCAGAGTTGATGACATGTGAAGGATCATGGACATATTTCTCAACTGAGATACATGAAAAACATCATGTATCCGGGACAAATGAGGTGGTAGGGCTATCCTGTAAGCCAGAGGGCCAACCCTCTGCAGGATCTGAAATGGGCCAATGAATCTAGGATTGAGCTTTTTGGTCTTTATGGCTTGTCCTATTCCTGTGACAGGAGTTACTTTTAAAAACACATGGTCTTCTTCCTCAAACTCTAATTCCTTTCTTCTCTTATCAGCATAACTCTTCTGCCGGCTTTGGGCAGTTGCAAGCTTTTCCCTAATGACCCTAATCTTTTCTGTGGTTTCCTGTACTAACTCCGGACCTAACAGGGTTCTCTCACCCACCTCATACCAACACGAGGGAGATATGCACTTCCTACCATATAGAACCTCATAGGGTGCCATGCCTATACTACTGTGAAAACTGTTATTGTAGGCAAATTCAATGAGAGGTAGGTATCTATCCCATTTACCTAACTCCTCTAACACACAAGCTCTAAGAATATCCTTTAAGGTCTGGATGGTCCTTTCAGACTGGCCATCAGTCTGAGGGTGGTAAGCGGTACTAAACCTGAGTTTAGTCCCGAAAGCCTGATGAAGTGCTTTCCAAAACCTAGAGGTGAACCTAGGGAACCTATCTGATATGATGCTAGAGGGAATGCCATGGAGCTTAACAATCTCCTTGACATACAGGTTTGCTAACTTACTTAG
The DNA here is from genome assembly GCA_026901365.1 of Sesbania bispinosa. Classification (NCBI taxonomy): domain Eukaryota; kingdom Viridiplantae; phylum Streptophyta; class Magnoliopsida; order Fabales; family Fabaceae; genus Sesbania; species Sesbania bispinosa. Next base: position 1,698,293 of record QLOH01000052.1, read on the forward strand.
GGAATAGGTACTCTTAATTGGTAGGAAATGGGCGGACTTAGTCAATCGATCCACAATAACCCAGATGGCATCAAACCCGGCTTGGACTCGAGGTAATCCTACCACAAAGTCCATAGCTATACTCTCCCACTTCCACTCAGGGATTTCTAAAGGCATTAGGGTTCCTGATGGTTTCTGATGTTTTATCTTAACATGTTGGCACACTAAGCACCTAGAAACATAGTCTGCTATCTCCCTTTTCATGCCATCCCACCAAAACATCCCCTCCAAGTCCTGATACATCTTGGTAGTGCCAGGATGTATGGAAAACTTGCCCCTGTGGGCCTCCTCTAGAATCTGCTGCCTAAGACTACCCCCCTTAGGGACACAGACTCTTCCTTGGAAGAGAATTATCCCATCATCCGACTCAGAAAACCCTAACTGCTCTTTCCTAGATTGGAGGTCTGAGTCAGAACTCTGAGCCTCTCTAATTAAAGTTCTAAGCTCACTAGTGATCTCTATCCTACACAATCTGAAACTATGCTCTCCAAATGCAACATTAAGGCTCAGGTTTCTAAATTCCTCTAATAGACTCATCTCATGTACCATCATCGAGGATACATGGAGAGACTTCCTACTGAGGGTGTCAGCCACTACATTGGCCTTGCCAGGGTGGTACTTCATTTCAAAATCATAATCCTTGAGAAAATCCATCCACCTCCTCTGCCTCATATTGAGTTCTTTCTAATCAAAGAGATATTTCAAACTCTTATGATCACTAAAGACCTCAAATCTCACACCAAACAGGTAATGCCTCCAAATTTTGAGGGAAAAAACCACAAGCCGCTAATTCTAAATGGTGAGTAGGATAAGTTTCCTCATGAGGCCTCAACTGCCTAGATGCATAAGCTACCACTCTCCCTTCCTGCATCAAAACACACCCTAAACCCTTCCCGAGGCATCATTGTATACCTCAAAGGTCTTAGACAAATCCGGTAACGCCAGTACCGTGGCGGTGGTCAACCTCTCTTTGAGCTCCAAGAAGCTCCGCTCACACTTCTCGTCCCACACAAAAGCTTGACCCTTCCGAGTCATCTTGTGAGAGGCAAGGCTAGCTGGGAGAATCCTTTAATGAATCTCCTGTAGTAGCTGACCATCCTAGGAAACTTCTAATCTCCGTAATGGTTTTAGGCCTTTCCCATTCAAGGACGGCTTCTACCTTGCTAGGATCAACAGATACACCCTCACTGGTAATTACATGCCCTAGAAAAATGGAACCCTATCCATAAAAAAACTCACACTTCTCTGGGTTGGCAAACAACTTCTTTTCTCTCAAAATCTCCAATACAACCCTAAGGTGTCGCTCATGCTCCTCTAACCTGCGGGAGTAGATCAGAATATCGTCAATGAAGACAATGACAAACTGATCCAGATAGGTCCGAAAATCCGATTCATGTAGTCCATGAAACACAGCAGGAGCATTGGTTACACACAAATGGCATCACCAAATACTCGTAGTTGCCCATACCTAGTCCAAAAGGTTGTCTTAGGTACATCCTCACCCCTAATCTTGATCTGCTGGTAACCAGACCTCAAATCTATCTTAGAGAAAATCGAAGCTCCCCTAAGTTGATCTAAAAGGTCATCTATTCTGGCTAAGGGATACTTATTCTTGATGGTAACCTTATTCAACTACCTATAATCCACACATAGTCTCACACTTCCATTCTTTTTCCTCACTAGGAGTACTGGAGCCCCCCAAGGTGACACACTAGGCCTAATGAACCCTTTAGCTATAAGGTCTTCTAACTGAGTCTTAAGTTCACTAAGCTCTAATGGGGACATCCTATAAGGCGCCTTGGAAATGGGTCCGGTGCCCGGTACCAAGTCTATGGTAAACTCTATTTTTCAATCCGGAGGTAACGTGGTCACCTTACTATGGAAACATCTTGAAACTCCCGGACCGTGGCTATGCTGGTCAAATCTATCCTGGACTTTAGAGTTAAGGAAAGTAACAAAATAAGACATTTACTCCCGTCACTAAGGCATTCGGACACTTGGGTGATGCTGTACAAAAGTACCGATGGTTTCTCCCTCAGAAGAGGAGGAAGTGGAAAAACAACTTTCTTATTAAAGCAATCAGTATGACCTGATTTGAAGATAGGCCAGTTCATACCAAGAATAATATCTATGCCCCTCAATGGCAAACAAATTAGGTCCAACCTCGACGGACCTCCCTTGTATAACAATAGGGCACTGATAACATATAAGGGAAGTTGAAATAGCCTCCTTGGCGGGTGTTTGTAACACTGAGAAGATAAGGTAAAGGAACAACATGCAAATTCAATTGCTTCACACAATAATTAGAATGAAAGAATGGTTGCTCCTGAATCAAACAATTCAACTAAGGTCTTATCTCCTAAGGTGCATATACCTTCGCATCAGATTATCTGCAGAAAGCTGCCACTTCCCCGCGGAGGGTGAAGACTCTTCCAGTGGGTTTGGGGTTTTGGTAGATCCTTCCTCTTTGGACACTCATTCCTCATATGACCAGGGTTGCTTGCAGAAATAGCAAACGTTCTTTCCCATCAGACACTCTCCAGAATGTTCCTTACCGCACTTAGGACAAGTGGGTGCCCCTTGGCGTTGAACCGGCCGAGTGGCCAAGGCTGGAGTGCCTGGCCACTTAGGCCTTGGGCCCTTGCTCTGGTTGGTTGTCTCCATCTTTCTCTTACCCTTATTATCTACTAGCGGTGTTGATTGTGTGTGGTGATAAATACAAATTATACACATTAATCATCCCTCAAATTTAACCTTTTAATGCATTTTTTTATGCTTAATTAACAAGTCATAAGCATATTATGCCATTCAGGTTCATATTGGGCTCAATTACATTTTTTCAGCATTAAACTGTTTTCGTATTTCAAGCATAACTTGAGTTCTAGACATCTAAAAATTATGTTCTTTACATTGTAGGAAAGATAAAAGAGAGCCCTAAAACTTTGATGAAGAACCCAAAAGCTAAATCGGATGGCTAGTGAGTCGAAATGGGCTTGGAAGACCGAATAGTCAGCATCATATGAAAACCTGACCAACACTCAATGATTGGGCCATAACTTGGGCTAGAAAACTCCTTTTGGGCTCAACCCAGCGGCATTTGAAAGCTAAGATCCAGAGCTTGATTTCATATGAAGACAACTCTCTTGGATTCTGCCAGATTGAGGATGATATGCTCGGTGCAAGTGGGAGACAAGTAGGTGAATGATAGCTAGAGTAGGTGAATAATTCAAAGTAATGGACAAATGCATTAGGTAATTGATCAATAAGTCCATTTGTGGACAAAACATGCTTAGTCATTGCTGAGTGATCATGTTTGGAATGGCATCTTTTCCCCTCCTATAAATAGGAGGGCTTGCTAGGGAGAAGAGCATCCAAGTTGTAGTAGAAATTACTAAGAGTTTCATTTACTTTTGTTCATCTTTTTGTAAAGTCTTCATGGAAGGCTAAAGTTTTTATTCAATTCAAGGAGTCAAGCTTATTTTAATCTTGGTTTTGAGGTTTGATCTTCATTTACATGCTGATTGAATTACATCTACCATGCTTTTCTACTCCACTTGCTTCAATTCCATATTTCTTTTATCAAAGCTTGATTGGTTAACATGTTTTGGTTATGAAATTTGTTATTGATGTATGTTGTACTCTTGATTGGTTAATCATCATACAATGATTGAAAAGCATATAGTAAGCAATTAAATTGAAGGTGTTCATTTAATTATTTACTTCAATTTGGTTCCGTTTATAAAATTGATTTGGATCTAACATAAGATTTTATGGTTATTTGATCTTGTTAATCTTAATCAATTGAATTCTGGGAATTATTTCAGTAGTGAATCCGGGATCATTGTAGGGGTTCCACATGATTCTAAGTTGATAGATTTAATCTCTTGAATGCATGTTATTAATAACCAATGATTTACCATCAAAATAGCCTCTGAATTCCTTGGATTGATATTGTCTTGAATTGATTCAACCTTTGCTTTTAACTTGATCTTTTATTTTCTTCAGTTTATTCAAATCAATCAAACACCCCCCTAAAGAAGGATTAATTTGAGTGGATCTTCAGGGTTCGACCCGGTTTATACCATTCTACTACAAGTAGTTTGCAGATCGGAGAATTATAAGTATAATTTTGTGCAGGTTCGACAACTGTCAAAAGCATGATCGATGCAGCAAGTGGTGGTGCATTAATGAACAAAAGCATCCATGAAGCAAGAAGCCTTATCTCTACCATGGCTTCCAACACCCAACAATTTGGGACCAGAATCACGCCAACTCGGGCAGTGAACGAAATTCAAGTGTCACAGGAAGAACAACAAAGGCTGCAGAATAGACTTGATGAGCTAACATCCTTAGTGAGACAAGTGGCAGTAGCTCAGCAACAACCTTCTCAAACACAACAACTACTTTTGCAAGCACCGGAAAAGGTATGTGGTATCTGTAATTGCTCATCTCATCCAACTGATGTTTGCCCTACCATTCAAGCAGGTGAATCTGTTGCTGTAACTGGAGCTTTCCATGGGAGATCACAACAACAACAACGTTATGATCCTTACTCAAATACATATAATCCTGGATGGAGAGATCATCCCAATTTGAGATGGGGTAACAATACAAGACCACAACCCAACAACAGTTTCAGCATAATGCAGGTACTAGTAGACCATCTTACCAGCAACCTGTGAGACATCAAATGCATCAACAAAATGTTGCAGCTCAGCTCACAACCTAACTCTGAACCTTCACTAGAAGATCTTGTGAAGCAAATGGCTGCAACAAATCTGCAATTCCAGCAAAGGACGGAGGCTACCATTCAGAATTTAGAAATTCAAATTGGACAACTTGCCTCTTCACTAAATGAGATGCAATCTAAAGGTTCCGATAAGTTGCCTGCTCAACCAGTGGTGAACCCCAATGTCAATGCAATTTCCCTTCGATCTGGAAGGGTGATGGATGAGTCAAACATACAGAAAGCTGCTAAAAAACCAAGACTTCATTCAAACAATGCACCAGATGATACAAAAGTACAACCATTGGATCACGCAGAAGGAGCAAAGCCATCAGATGATGATGCATCTTTTCGAAATTCTGAGAAAAGTATGCAGCAGAATGTACCACTACCATTTCCTCAAAGAGCTGCAAAATCCAGGAAGGTAGACGAGATGGAGAAAGAGATCTTGGAAACCTTTAGGAAAGTGGAAGTCAATATTCCACTTCTGGAGGCAATCAAGCAAATTCCAAGATATGCTAAGTTTCTCAAAGACTTGTGCACACACAAAAGAAGGCTGAAGGGAGATGAAAAGATTAGTATGGGGCAAAACGTTTCAGCCATCATTCAACAAATGCCCACAAAGTGCAAAGATCCAGGGACGTTTACTATCCCTTGCATAATTGGCAATTGTAAATTTGAAAATGCTTTGTTAGATTTAGGTGCTTCAATTAATGTTATGCCTATGTCTATCTTTAACTCTCTTGCCATTGGACCTTTGCAGAAGTACAGGTGTTGTCATCCAACTAGCTAATAGGAGTAATGCATACCCTGCTGGACTTATTGAGGATGTCCTTGTTAAAGTTAATGATTTGATTTTCCCTGCAGATTTCTACATTTAGATATGGAGGGAGAGTCTAAATCCAATAAGGCTCCGATTATTCTAGGGAGACCATTCCTTAAGACAGCTAGAACAAAGATTGATGTCCATGCAGGAACTCTTTCCATGGAGTTTGGAGATGATATTGTCAGATTTAATATATTTGATGCTATGAAGCATCCCATGGAGGAGCACTCTGTTTTTCATATTGAGTTACTAGATGATCTGGTTGATGATACCTATTCTGAGAGGTTTAATGAAGATTTCCCTTCTTTTGCTGATGTACATGATGTTTACACCTGTAACAATTGGTGTAGATTCTATATTATGTCCTGTTTGTGATGAGATTGATACTTACTTGCAGGAGGATTTTCATGATACAGGTGTACCTGGTGATTCAACAGAGCTAGAAGGTAATGATTTGATGAATTGGATGTTGTTGAGTTACAGGTTACAGATGCAATTCCATCCACCAGGACACTTCCCTCAATTGAGCAAACCACCTACATTGGAGATCAAACAACTCCCAAAGCATTTGAAATATGTTTATTTAGAGGACAATGAAAAGTTACCTGTGATTATTCAACAAGTCTTCAGGCTGAGCAAGAAGAAAGGTTGTTACAAGTCTTAAGGAAGCATAAAAGGGCAATTGGATGGACCTTAGCTGACATTCCTGGTATTAGCCCTTCTATGTGCATGCATAGGATCTTACTTGAAGATGGAGCTAAACCAATAAGGCAGCCACAAAGACGTCAAATCCTCTAATTTGGATGTCGTGAAGAAGGAGGTGACCAAGCTTTTACAAGCCGGCATCATTTATCCTATATCTGACAGTCATTGGGTAAGTCCAGTCCAAGTGGTCCCGAAGAAGTCTGGCCTCACAGTAGTGAAGAATGATAAGAATGAGCTTATTCCTACCAGAGTGCAAAACAGTTTGGAGAGTTTGTATTGATTATAGGAAACTTAACCAAGCAAACTAGAAAGGATCATTTCCCTTTGCCTTTTATTGATCAAATGCTTGAGCGTTTAGCTGGGAAAATCTCATTACTGTTTTCTTGATGGCTTTTCAGGTTATTTCCAGATTCACATTGCACCAGAGGGACCAGGAAAAGACACATTCACCTGCCCTTTTGGAACTTTTGCCTATAGGAGGATGCCATTCGGCCTATGCAATGCCCCTGGTACCTTCCAGCGGTGCTATGGTCAGTATCTTTGCTGACTTCCTTGAAAAGTGCATGGAGGTGTTCATTGACGATTTCACTGTGCATGGTTCTTCGTTTGAAACCTGTTTAGATAGTTTAGATAAGGTTTTACATAGATGCATTGAAACTAACCTTGTTCTTAAATTTTGAGAAATGTCACTTATGGTTGACCAGGGTATAGTGTTAGGACATGTAATTTCAAAGAAGGGTATAGAAGTGGATCCTGCCAAGATTGATGTAATTTCTAGTTTACCTTACCCATCTTGCATTCGCGAGATTAGATCATTTCTTGGTCATGCAGGTTTCTACAGACGCTTCATCAAAGACTTCAGCAAGATAGCCCTTCCACTTTCTAACCTTGCTACAAAAAGATGTTGATTTTAACTTTGATGACAGGTGCAAGGAGGCTTTTGATCAACTCAAGAAATCATTGACCACAACTCCAATTATCAAGCCACCAAATTGGACACTCCCTTTTGAGATCATGTGTGATGCATCCAATTATGCTGTGGGAGCTGTCCTTGCACAAAGAGTTGGAAAATTTCCTCATGTCATATATTATGCTTCTAGAACTTTAGATGCTGCACAAGCTAACTATACTACCACTGAGAAAGAATTATTAGCAATTGTTTTTGCACTTGATAAATTCAGATCATATTTGCTTAATTCTAAAGTGGTTGTTTTTACTGACCATGCAGCATTAAAGTTCCTATTGAAGAAGCCAGATGCAAAACCAAGGTTAATTAGATGGATGTTGCTACTTCAAGAGTTTGATTTGGAGATTAGGGACAAGAGCGGTGCAGAAAACATGGTAGCTGATCATTTAAGCAGAATTGAGAGAGCACCTGACTCTCCTCCCTATTCATGATTCTTTTCCTGATGAACAGCTTTTGGAACTGCGTGACACCACCCCCTGGTTTGCTGATTTAGTTAATTACTTGGTTGCATCTGTTTTGCCTGCACATGCATCTAGGGCACAAATAGATAAACTTAAAAGCAATTCTAAATATTATGTATGGGAAGATCCCTACCTGTGGAAATTTTGCAGCGATCAAGTCATTAGGCGTTGTGTGCCAGATCATGAGTTTAATTCCATTCTAGATTTTTGTCATACATTTGCATGTGGTGGGCACTTTGGACCTCAACGTACTGCTAGAAAGGTTTTGGACTCTGGTTTGTATTGGCCTACCTTGTTTCGTGATGCTTACAGGTATTGTAAGAATTGTGAACAATGCCAAAGAATGGGCAACATATCACGTAGAAATGAGATGCCCTCAACAACCATTGTTGTTTGGTGAGGTGTTTGATGTTTGGGGCATTGACTTCAGTGGGACCTTTCCCTAACTCTTTTGGTTTCAATTTTATTTTACTGGCTGTGGATTATGTTTCTAAATGGGTAGAAGCAAAAGCACTCGCACTGATGACTCTCATGTTGTGATTGACTTGTCAGGTCTAACATTTTTAGCAGGTTTGGAATTCCAAGAGCAATCATCAGTGATCAAGGATCTCATTTCTGCAATAGGAACATGGCATCCTTGTTGAAGAAATATGGGGTGGTGCACAAGATGTCTACACCATATCATCCTCAAACAAATGGTCAAGCTGAAGTATCCAACAGGGAACTCAAACAAATTCTGGAGGAAAACAGTCCAACCGAATAGGAAAGACTGGAGCAAAAGGCTTGATGATGCTTTATGGGCCTACAGAAAAGCTTATAAAACTCCTATAGGGATGTCCCCCTTACCGGATAGTCTTTGGCAAAACATGCCATCTACCGGTAGAGATTGAGCACAAAGCATATTGGGCTATTAAGCAATGCAATTTGAACTTGGATAAAGTTGGAATACATAGAAAGCTTCAATTGCAAGAACTTGAAGAAATTCGGTTAGAAGCATATGAGAATTCCAGAATTTACAAGGAAAAGACTAAAGCATTCCATGACAAGATGATAACAAGAAAAGAGTCATTGTTGGACAAAAAGTGCTCTTATATAATTCTCGTCTTAAGCTGATGCCTGGTAAGTTACGTTCTAGATGGTTAGGCCCATTTGTGGTTACTAATGTTTTTCCTTATGGTGCAGTAGAGATCACAGATGAGACAACCAACAAGATCTCAAGGTAAATGGACATCGGCTTAAGCCCTTCTATGAGGGTTTTCAAGAGCATACGGTGGAAGAGGTGCACCTGCACAATGCCACCTACTTGGCTTGACTTAAAGTAGAAATTTCTCTTCCCAATATTTTTTTTTTCTATTTTTTTCTTCAGTTATTGTTGTTAATTATATGTGTTTTTCATTTTGTTGATTATGTGTGGAGAGTTTTCTAGAGTTTTCATTATTTTTATCTTATTATTATTGTGTTTGCTGTGCAATGCTTCGATTTGTTCTCCTTAACTATTATATATACAGAACAATCCACCCTTGCACTGAATAAACTTTGCTAGAGAGAAAGAATGGGAGGAAACCCTCGCCAAGCTCAGAGTTTGGTTCCCCTACTCTCCCTCAAGACGATCTCAGGAAAAATTTACAGATGTAGACTTGAAAGGCTAAGAGTACTGATGCGCTTAGGCCTTCCTGAGGATGTACGTTGGATCATCGAAGCCAAGGTATGCTTAGCAGGTGAATTTCAAGATTCATTTGCTAGACATTTTTCAGGAATGGGTAGGAGTTCTTTTTCTAAAAAAGAAGAGCAAAAAGAATGCAAGTTTGTTATAAGTGTGCAAGATGGAATTGTAACTCGAGATGTAAGAATGTCGGAATGACTTCTATAAATCGAGAAGATAAAATTAATTCATTAAGGATGGACTGAGTAAGGAGTCTTTGGATAACATTAGCCAGGCTCTTGAGACGCATCCTAGTGGACAGGTTCAAATGGTTCTTCTTGATTTAGCTGAATTATCCGAAGGGAGAAGGAACAATATAGTCTTGGGAATCTGACTCTAAAAGACCCTGTTTGCCAGTTTATAAGAAAATTGGATGGGAAGCAACTCCCTGACTCATAGAAGGCGTTCAAGCCGTTACTGGACGTAAAACCAGAGGAAGATGTGAGCCCAAAATCACAACTACTGTTCATATGCATGCTGCATCTTTGAATTCTTTTCAGTTGTATCTTTTTGACTTTATAATTCACGCCTGTCTTTAATTTGTTTTGAGTTTTCTTTTCAGCTGATTCTTTTTGACTTTATAATTCATGCGTATCTTTGTTTATCCTTACTTGTCTTTTCATCGATTAACACCTAATCAAAAAAAAAAAATAAAAAGAAAAAAAAAAATTGACAATTTGATCTTTGTACCGGTTATTTTATCTTTATAAATTCCCACTATCACAAATGATTGGTACAACAGAATGTCTTCCTTTAAAGAAACTGCAGGACCATCTACACGCAGATTCCACAGTATCTGTGTCTTTGGTGGAACCAATCTCGGAAAAGGATGAAGCATTTCGACATGCAGCTTATGACCTTGGTAAAGCATTAGCTGCTAGAAAGATCAATGTTGTGTATGGAGGGGGAGTACAAGGCCTGAAGGGTTGTACAGCAGGAACTGCAATCACAAGAGGGAGCCAAGGTTTTGGGTGTTGCTCTAATGGATGGTAATAACAAGAAGACCGCAAACTTACCCTAGGCACCGTACTGAGGGTTTTCAACAATTGCAGGAACGTATGGCACAAATGCTATACAAATCTGATGCATTTATTGCATTACCTGGTGGTCTGGAACCTTAGAAGATATCTTCACTGTTGTGTCTTGGGCAATTCTAACTTCCACCAAAAGCCATTAGGGTTCTTAAATGTTAATGGTTTTATAATGGATTGTTAAGTTTTCTGGAACAGGCTATGCATCAAGGATTCATACCGCAAGGACTGCAAAAGAATCATGGCATGCTCTTCAAATGCTAACGAACTTCTTGAACAAATGCAAAACCTTTCACTTGGACCTTATGCATCAGGAAAGCAGTGTGGACAAGAATAACAAAGATGATGGAAGGAAGGAATATCCTGATACCACTCTTACGGTTGTACTTTCCTTCCTCTTAAAGTTGTGCTTGTATAGTTTTTTCATTTAAAAATAAAATCACCAGTCTATAAAGACATTAGGGACAATGTCTTGATTAGGTTGGGGGGAGGGAAAAGATGTCCGTTTTTTTTTAAAAAAAACAATTAATAGGATGGCAGAGTAAGGAGTTATGTTTTAACTCTTGATACGCATCCTGTTAGTTTAAAAAAAAAAAGAATTTGTGTTTTTGTTTTAAGCTTTCCAGTAAATTTAAAAAGTGTAAAACAAAACATAGAAAAAAAAGGTGATTTTAAGATTTTTATAACATGATTGAATTCATTCCTAACATCTTGAAATTAATTGGTTTGGCAACAGAGATTTGAATTGAATGGATCAATTTTGATAGTTATTAGCCGTGAGGATTTGAGCCTTGTTGACAAATTAAACTTTCTTTCTTGTGTGATTTTTCACCCATGGAATTTGTTACTTCAGAACTTGCTTTGATTCGTTTTGAAACTACTCTTGCACATGCATGCATGAACAAAATGATTGAGGCAAATTTTTCTTTCACTTGAATAAATTACCCAGTTAAATAGCCAACCTTACATTATTTCCTTTGAATCACCCTTTTTAAGCCTTATTTGTTGGTCTCTCGTTCCATACTTAAGTATAAAACAAACTTTTACCTAACCTTATGGAATAGAAGAGTATTGGATTTATCATAAGAATGGATTCTTGAACAAGTGTGGGGAATGTTAATTATGTGGGTTGCTACATACTTAGTGCTTCATTGTTATGAGAAAAAAAAAAAACTAAAAAAAAAGAAAAAAAAGAAAAAAAAAGAGATATGCAAAAGAATGAAGAATCCAAATGATTTGAATGATGTACTTAAACTTCAATGTTTGATTTCATATGTATCTATCACACTTGTTACTTTGGATTCGTTCTCCAAACCTCTTTCACTCTCTTTGGTTTACTTGTCATATTTGTTTGTACCTCTATATAATTGTCACTCCATTAGTACCCTAATAAAGACCTCTTAATTTGTGGATGTATGTGTAATTTGCAGTGGATAAGTAGAAGATAAGAAAGCTTATGATAGTGCAATTTTCATGGGTCGAATTTGAGAGAAACACAGACCTTTTAACCACTTGAGAGATTGAGAGTACTTCCTGCGAGGTTCTATCAATTTGAATCCACTATTTTCAATTGAAGTCGCCTTTCCTATTTTTGAGATGCAATAAAGATAAGAATTCATGAATGTTATGATGTCTTGTAATCACCTCTAGCTCATGTTTCTTTACATTTCATAAATTTCATTGGAAAGCACCACTTTGAGTCAATAATTCATGCTTGTTTCCAATTTTGCCCGGGACGTGCAAAAAATAAGTGTGGGGGAATTTGATAAATACAAATTATACACATTAATCATCCCTCAAATTTAACCTTTTAATGCATTTTTTTTATGCTTAATTAACAAGTCATAAGCATATTATGCCAATTCAGGTTCATATTGGGCTCAATTACATTTTTTCAGCATTTAAACTGTTTTCGTATTTCAAGCATAACTTGAGTTCTAGACATCTAAAAATTATGTTCTTTACATTGTAGGAAAGATAAAAGAGAGCCCTAAAACTTTGATGAAGAACCCAAAGCTAAATCGGATGGCTAGTGAGTCGAAATGGGCTTGGAAGACCGAATAGTCAGCATCATATGAAAACCTGACCAACACTCAATGATTGGGCCATAACTTGGGCTAGAAAACTCCTTTGGGCTCAACCCAGCGGCATTTGAAAGCTAAGATCCAGAGCTTGATTTCATATGAAGACAACTCTCTTGGATTCTGCCAGATTGAGGATGATATGCTCGGTGCAAGTGGGAGACAAGTAGGTGAATGATAGCTAGAGTAGGTGAATAATTCAAAGTAATGGACAAATGCATTAGGTAATTGATCACTAAGTCCATTTGTGGACAAAACATGCTAGTCATTGCTGAGTGATCATGTTTGGAATGGCATCTTTTCCCCTCCTATAAATAGGAGGGCTTGCTAGGGAGAAGAGCATCCAAGTTGTAGTAGAAATTACTAAGAGTTTCATTTACTTTTGTTCATCTTTTTGTAAAGTCTTCATGGAAGGCTAAGTTTTTTATTCAATTCAAGGAGTCAAGCTTATTTTAATCTTGGTTTTGAGGTTTGATCTTCATTACATGCTGATTGAATTACATCTACCATGCTTTTCTACTCCACTTGCTTCAATTCCATATTTCTTTATCAAAGCTTTGATTGGTTAACATGTTTTGGTTATGAAATTTGTTATTGATGTATGTTGTACTCTTGATTGGTTAATCATCATACAATGATTGAAAAGCATATAGTAAGCAATTAAATTGAAGGTGTTCATTTAATTATTTACTTCAATTTGGTTCCGTTTATAAAATTGATTTGGATCTAACATAAGATTTTATGGTTATTTGATCTTGTTAATCTTAATCAATTGAATTCTGGAATTATTTCAGTAGTGAATCCGGGATCATTGTAGGGGTTCCACATGATTCTAAGTTGATAGATTTAATCTCTTGAATGCATGTTATTAATAACCAATGATTTACCATCAAAATAGCCTCTGAATTCCTTGGATTGATATTGTCTTGAATTGATTCAACCTTTGCTTTTAACTTGATCTTTTATTTTCTTCAGTTTATTCAAATCAATCAAACACCCCCCTTAAAGAAGGATTAATTTGAGTGGATCTTCAGGGTTCGACCCGGTTTTATACCCTTCTACTACAAGTAGTTTGCAGATCGGAGAATTATAAGTATTAATTTTGTGCAGGTTCGACAACTGTCATGGGCTCCTTAAGATTCTTCTCTACAATGTAGCACTTGTTTGACCAGGGTGGGGAAATCCCTGATCTCAATTGTCCCGACCCGATCCAGTAACTCCGGGTCGCAAGCCTCCTTCAAATTGTGTGCATCTCCACTCTTCATCAGCAACCGTTTGCAGGTACCCTGGAATACTTGGCTAGTTCCTCAAACTTAGCAACCATACTGGCCCACCATCAGACTCCCTTGTTTTTAATTGAAGAGAAACTCAGATTCCTTCTGTCTTCGGACAGTTTCGGAAAGTACTTTTCCAAAAACAGATTTGAAAGGCACCCCAGGTGATTAGGGACTCCGCCACTGCAGCTGGAACATAGCAGTCTTCCATCAGTCTCTTAGCTTCTCCCCTCAACATGTAAACTGCAAATCCAACCTTGGAATCATCAGCACACTTCTATCACATCAAATATTCGGTTGAGTCACGTAGCCAGTTCACCGTCACATCCGGATCATAAACCCCGTTGAACTGAAGGGATTATGCTTCCGGAATTCAGCTAACCCTTGAACAAACGGATCCACCATAGGAAGGGGTGGTGTTCAGTTGTCCTTCGGGTCAAACTCCTGAAGTATTGTAGCATTGGCAGCAGCTGCTCCCTAGCCGCCCTCAGCTTGAACCCGGTTAGAAGTCACCCTGCTCTCCCATCATCTGAGTAAGTTCCTGAAGAACAGCAACTACAGGATCCGAAGGTGAATCCCGAGAGAAGAAGGATTAACCCTTGGACGACTTCTCTTGCCGCCTGCCATAATCCTCTACACATTATTAAGCAAACATCGCGGTGGTGATCAGTCTCTCAATTCACATAATAATGTATAAAGTATAATGACAAGCCACAAGAATACTCTAATGCCACGGTCCAATTGGATTGAACTGTTCTAATACCAAAATGTAACGCCCTAATTTTCTAATTCAGGATTTAGTCTGTTGGAAACCAAACCCCAAATTTCGGAAATTAACCGTGCCATTTTGAATATCGAAAACATTCACAACTTGTTAAGGAACCAACGATAACTTAAACAATTTGTGAAACTCAAACTATATACATATATATATATATATCTGACATGCCTTGAAGGCTACAAATTAACACTTCATAATAAAAGTTAGCCTATACATATATATATATACAATTATATAATTCAACAAAACTAAAAGCTAAAAACTCCGGCTCGAAACATGTTCCTACTCTCAACTCAAGGATCGGTGCAAGGCCCGGGGTACCTGCACACCTAGATTGTATCCACGAAACGTGTGGTGAGACAATTGTCTCAGTGAAGTACAACTATGCAATGCAGTGCAGAAACAATGAATAAATGGTATGCAATAGTAATAACATAAGATTAATAATAAGATTAATACTATTATTTATTTATTTCTTCTATTCTATTAATTTAATTTAATTTAATTTAATTTTAATTAATAAATTCAGGATGTTACAACTCTCCCCTCCTAAAAGAAATTCGTCCTCGAATTTTACCTGAAGCGAATAACTCTGGATAGGACTCTTTCATCTTCTCTTCAAGTTCCCAAGTAGCACTCTCGGGTGTAGGTCCTCCCGAGATTACCTTAACTAAAGGAATTTCTTTTAACTCGAAGTTGTTTCACCCTCCGATCCTCAACTCTCACCGGCATGGTTTCCACCGTCAGGTTTTCCTTAAACTCAAGATGATCCGACTCGATCACATGCGAAGAATCATGAATGTATTTCCGAAGTTGAGAAACATGGAAAACATTATGAAGGTTTGACAAGTGTGGAGGTAAAGCAATCTGATAGGCAACATTGCCGACTCTTTTGAGAATTTGGTAAGGACCAATGAATCGAGGCGTAAGCTTTCTAGACTTTAATGCCCTACCAACCCCAGTCCACGGAGTGACTTTCAGGAATACATGATCTCCTTCTTCGAATTATATCTCCTTCCTCCTCTTATCAACGTAGCTCTTCTGCCTACTCTGAGCTGTCCTCATCCTCTCCAGGATTATTCTAACCTTATTAGTGGTTTGCTGTACTAACTCTGGTCCTATTGCAAGACTCTCTCCCGACTCACACCAACACAAGGGTGTTCTACACCTCCTACCATACAATGCCTCATAAGGCGCCATACCTATGCTAGAGTGGAAACTATTATTATAAGTAAACTCTATCAAAGGTAAGAAGCTATCCCAACTACCCCCTTGGTCTAACACACAAGCTCTAAGAAAATCCTCTAAGGATTGAATGGTTCTCTCAGTCTGACCATCTGTTTGAGGATGATAAGCTGAACTAAGCCTAAGTTGGGTCCCCAAGTCCTGCTGCAAACTCTCCCAAAATCTAGAGGTAAACCTGGGATCTCTATCTGAAACTACACTAGATGGTATGCCATGCAACCTCACAATCTCACTGATGTAAAGCTGAGCTAGTTTCTCTAAGGAGTACTTAATGTTAATGGGAAGGAAATGTGCACTCTTAGTTAACCTATCCACAATAACCCAATAGAGTCATGCCCCCTTACAGTCTTAGGCAACGCAACTACAAAGTCCATGGAAATACTATCCCACTTCCACTCAGGTATACTTAAGGGTTAAAGTAATCCTGAAGGCTTTTGATGTTCTACCTTAGACTTTTGGCACACTAAACAAGCACTCACAAAATCTTCTATGTCCCTCTTCATCCTAGGCCACCAAAACACTTTCTTCAAGTCTTGATACATCTTAGTCGATCCTGGATGAAAACTAAGCTTACTTCTATGACCCTCTTCAAGCACTAAACGCTTAATGGTAGGTTCACTAGGCACACACACTCGGTCTCCAAACCTCACTACCCCATCAGTACCTAGAATAAACTCTCCACCATTGCCCCCTTCTATAGCCTCTCGCCTAATCACCAAAAACGGATCCTCCAATTGAGCTTTGCTAATATCCTTCAACAGATCATTGCTTACTTTAATCATCCCTAACCTCACACTATCAGAAGTCACCTCACAAGCTAAACTCAAATCCCTAAACTGAGTCAAAAGATCCATCTCCTTAATCATCAGGGAACTAACATGAATGGATTTCCTACTTAAAGCATCATCCACTACATTATCCTTACCGGGATGGTAACTCAACTCGAAATCATAGTCCTTAAGAAATTCTAACCACCTCCTCTGCCTCATGTTCAACTCCTTCTAATCAAACAAATATCTAAGGCTCTTATGGTCACTAAAAACCTCAAATTTGGAACCATACAAATAATGCCTCCACATCTTTACTACAAATACTACAGCCGCTAACTCTAGATCATGGGTAGGGTAGTTTCTCTCATGGATTTTCAATTTCCTAGAAGCGTAGGCTACTACTTTACCCTTTTGCATTAATACCCCACCTAAACCCATCTTAGAGGCATCGCAGTACACTACAAAGGTTTTGCTAAGATCAGGCAACACTAAAACTGGTGCACTAGTCAACTTTTCCTTAAGAGTTTGGAAACTAGATTCACACTTACTATTCCACACAAAAGCAACTCCCTTCCTAGTCAACTCAGTCAAAGGTTAAAGCTAACTTAGAGAACCCCTCTATGAATCTTCTATAGTACCCAGCCAATCCAAGGAAACTTCTAATTTCACTCACTGATTTAGGAGCCTCCCACTTAAGCACAACCTCTACCTTCGAAGGATCGACACCTATACCTCCTTTAGAAATTACATGACCTAAGAAACTTACCTCTTCTAACCAGAACTCACACTTGGACATCTTAGCATATAGTTGTTTATCCTTAATAATCTGAAGCACTACCTTTAAATGTTCCTCATGCTCTTCCTTAGTTTTGGAATAAATTAGTATATCATCTATGAAAACAACTACGAATTTATCCAAATAAGGGTTGAAAAATCTTGTTCATGTAATCCATAAAAATTGCAGGAGCATTAGTCACATCAAAAGGCATCACCAGGTACTCATAGTTCCCATACCTCATTCTAAAAGCAGTCTTAGGTATATCCTCCTTCTTAACTCTAATCTGATGATAGCCCGACCTAAGATCGATCTTGCTAAAAACACATGCCCCCACTAACTGATCCATCAAGTCATCTATCCTAGGCAAAGGATATCTATTCTTAATGGTTACCTTATTCAATTGACGGTAATTTGTACATAACCTCATTCTACCATCCTTCTTCTTAACAAACAAAACAGGCACTCCCCTGGTTGACACACTAGGCCTCATAAACTTCTTCTCTAACAAGTCTTCTAATTGTTTCTTAAGCTCTGCTAATTCTATGGGTGACATCCTATAAGGTGCAGTTGAAATTGGTCCCGTACCCGGTACTAAGTCTATAAAAACTCTATCTCTCTCAGGTGGTAGACTAGACACATTATCAGCAAACACCTCAGGATACTCATACACTACAGGTATCTGACTAGCATCAGCACTACTCTCAGATTTCAAAGAAGCTAAAAGCATGTAAACCTGGGCATCTTCCCTCAAAGACGCCTTTACCTGATTGGCAGTCATGAAGTCCTTATTCTTACTCTCAACAGGGTGACCAAACACAACAGTTTTATCAGCACAGTTTAAAAGGACATGATTGGAAGATAACCAGTCCATACCAAGAATGATATCTAGTTGACTTA
Organism: Sesbania bispinosa; assembly: GCA_026901365.1. Lineage (NCBI taxonomy): Eukaryota > Viridiplantae > Streptophyta > Magnoliopsida > Fabales > Fabaceae > Sesbania > Sesbania bispinosa. Next base: position 1,716,576 of record QLOH01000052.1, read on the forward strand.
GAGGCAAACAAATCAAATCAACTAGGAATTCTCTATTATTAATAAGAATAGAACAATTTAGGCACACATCAGAAGTAGAAACTGACCCACTAGCTGGCGTTTCCACACTCAATACAAAAAGGCAAAGAAGAAACAGACAATTTTAACTTAGACACGCAAGCATGTGATATGAAAGAGTGAGTCGCACCAGAATAAAATAATACAACTAAAGGATTACTCGCAATGAAACCAGTACCTTGGATCAAATCTTCGGATTTGAGCAGCTTCAGTACCACTCAAGGCAAAGACTCTCCCAGTAGTTTGAGGTTTACTGGCACTCCCGCTAGCACGTCCACTTGCTGTTGCAGTTACTTGCTTCTTCTTTTAAGGACAATCGCGAGAGATGTGTCCCTTCTCTTTGAAGATGTAGCAGGTGATCTCTGAATCTTCACATTAGTTCGATTTATGTCCTTCCTTTCCGCATTTGAAACAAATAATAGGAGTGTTAGCACCCACGCTTCCACCCTTGGACGCTTGACTAGCTGCCGGAACGTAGCTCTTCTTCTGTACTGTACCCTCACTGACACCTCGAATCATGGAGCCTCCAGTTGCACGAGAATACGGTTTGCCCTTGTTAGACGCTTGGAACTTGTTCTGACTTCACAAAGGCCCACCACTCTTGTAATGCGCCGCTCTAGCCCTGCTGTCTTCATCATAGATTCAACACTTGTTCACCAGCTCGTGAAAGCGCGTCATCCCTTGGTAGTTGAACACTTGCTTGATCTCCGGACGAAGACCGCTGAGAAACTTTACACACTTTGACTCTTCATTAGCAGCTCCTTCATAGCTTCAAACTTGGACATGTAGTCTGCCACGGTGCCATCCCCTTGCTTTAGCTCAAGAAACTCGATCTGCTTCTTGTTGTGAACATCATGAGGAAAGTACTTCTCAAGGAATACCCTGTTGAAGTTATCCCAGCTCAATGCGGTGCCCTCATCGATCATCCTCTGATAAGTGCTCTGCCACCAGAATCCAACATCTCCGGACAACATGAACGCAACTAACGTCACCTTTTGTATCATCGGGCAGTCCATCGCTCTAAAGATCTTCTTGATCACGAATATCCAGTCAGCAGTTCCATCGGGGTCATAACCCCCACGAAAAGTTGGTGGATGGTTCCTCTGGAACCGTGCAAGCCAATTCATCTCGTGATGTTGGTTTAGGTTGTCAACAGCCTGTGCCATCGCCATTAAGGCATCGACCATCGCTCGGTCATTCCTACCCCCAACCATTACTCTTTCTGGAGTAAAGAAAGAATAAACAAACATACTAGGTGAATCAGAAGAGTAAAGAAATCAAACAAACAATTAAGCCAAAGCAATACAATTCACTCAATCAATCAATCAGATTAACACCGCAAAAGCATAGTAAACACATAACTCAAGGCCGGTGAACCGACCTGCTCAGATACCAACTAATGTGACACCCTTCTACCCCATACTCTTATACAATTAATAATTCGAGATATAGAAAGAACAATGTCCCACAATGGGTAAAAAGGTTCACATTTCTCATCGTAATAAACGTCATTTATTTCATAAGTAAACTCATAGAAGGTAAAATAGAAGTCAAATGTTTCAAAATCTTTTAAGAAGCAGAATCAACATTAAAATAACCTACTGGCCATGTAAGGCACTTAAACAGTTTACAAAATCCTTTCCTAGAAATAGAAAACATAAAATAAAAACCCCAAACAGTATACCCTGATGTCACAAATATCAGAGCGACTCTCCCTTCAATCAATACTCGACACCAGTCGTGTCATCATCATAACCTGTAAAATTAACCACAGTGTAACGGTGAGGAAAAGAATACTACTCATACATACACATAGGAGGCTACCCTATCCTCACCCACATACAATCGGCATTATCATCAAGTAATCACATACTCATTTCATCTTACATCTTTATTATCAAACATCTTATCTCATTCTAAATACAAGAATCACACTTTATAAGTCATCAATCTCATTCTCAATATATATTAGTCATCTCAACAATAAATCTCATACATCATAATGTAATTCAACATCACCATCACATTCAACGCATAATCAACAATTATTATGCATACCATAACATCATCAATATCATCTTAACCATCATAATCATCATTCTCATCACAATCATTATAATCATCATAAATCATCACAATCATCACCCTAAGGATCATGACTTAGAACTCCGCACAATGGGCGTTCCTCATCAATCTCCCTAGTTGTCACCAATGATTGATCCCATCATGGTCTCTGCACCCCCTCTAGGCTTGTGCAAACTCAAGTACAACACCTCCCTGAGCTACACTCGCCTCTCACTAGGCTTGTGCATCTCAAGTACAATCACCTCCCCGAGTACACTCGCCTCTCACTAGGCTTGTGCCTCTCGAGTACAATCACCTCCCCGAGTACAGTCTACCCCTCACTGGGCATTGTGCACCTCGAGTACAACATCATATATGCTTCAAACATCATCAACATCATAAGATCAATTACATCATCATCATCATCATCATCATTATTATCATCATAACGTCATCATAAACATCCTCATCATAATTCGTCATAACACCATTATTCATCATCATCATAAAATATCATAAGCATCATCACCATACATCGCAATAGTATAACCATCTATCATTAAGGATATGTCTTATCATCATACTCATACCACAATCAATACCCTTTAAACTTTCCACTTAATATCATCAATTCCACAAAATAACATTTATATTAAATACATATCAATCTCAATTTCATGTGTTAAGGAAAACCATCCTCACTCCGAAAGGAATTCATCAAAATCACATCAAAAACAGAATCTGCGAGCTGCGCTCCAACCTGCGCTACAGCGCAACCTGCAGCGCAGATTCCAGAGAGTTCCCGCTTCAACCTGCGCTGTAGCGCAAGTTGTAGCGCAAGTACGTAGAACGCGTCTGTTCTACGTTTTACCCTTTTTTCTCCCCTTCTTCAATCCCTACTCAATCCTCATCGTTTATACTTCAATCATATTCGTTTATATCGATTAAACTCATAAAAAACAACAATCTTAACACAGATTATACAGTTACCCATCAAAACCCCAAATCATTAAACCCATAATTACCCCTTTTCATTATTTTCAATAACCTCTTCGATTTCACCCAAGAATTCATCAAGATCCATCAAATCAATCATCAATCACAGTTTTCATCATCCTACTCATTATAAACATATATAACGACTTTAAAGTCTTAAATTACTACCCAAGCACCCCCCACATGCACATACAAGCAGCACCCTCTCCCCCACTGTACCTTGAGGTGAAGGTCGAACCGCAACAATTTTAATTCTCAATGATTATTTTGCAGCAACCCCTTCTTGAGACGTCGTTTCTCCCCTCCTTAGCGTTTTGCTCTCTGAAGATTTACGAATAAGGATTAGGGTGAACTGATAACCCCTCCTTATAAAAACGTCTATATGGGCTTGGCCCACTCTCAACCCTTTATCCTTTTTTTTTTTAAATTTGAAAAGCTTTATCTTAATTAAAACTAATAATAAGATTAATACTATTATTTATTTATTTCTTCTATTCTATTAATTTAATTTAATTTAATTTAATTTTAATTAATAAAATAAAGGATGTTACAAAAAGAAGAAGAAGAAAGAAGTTGTATTCTGATTCTAAATTAAGGGTTTAGTGCCTATAAGTGAATTGTCGCTCAAGCGAGATATTCTCGCTTGGGCGAGCGTGTCGGTTGCATGCTTTTCCTTCACATTCTCGCTCAAGCGAGAATGATCCAGAAAAGACCACCCCTCTCTGGACGATTCTCGCTCAAGCAAGCTCTTCTCGCTTAAGTGAAAATTGTCCAAAGAGCCTCCCAAAAGTTCCCCTGTATCTTGCTTAAGCGGGCTGGCTCGCTCAAGCGAGATATGCAGAAAACTCAAACTTACCCATTTTTGTTGCATAATTCGCTCAAGCGAGATTCTAGCTTGAGCGAGAATACTGAAACTTCCAAACTTAGTTTTTATTCTAAATCTTTCTTCTTAAATCATTTTTACCCTTTACTCATTACCATTCTTAAAAGTCAATTTCCTATTCTCTTAATTAGTCTTAATTATCGGGATGTTACATAGGTAGAACAATAAACTGTACACTAGGGAGGAATAAGAGACTTCCCTTGCACAAGTTCTTAGTACACTACAATTTAGAATCATAAAAAATCCTACAATGTGTTGACAAATGAAAGCACAATTGAAACTATGCGGCATATATGTCTTAAATTTTCTTATTATATGCTTACCATGCCCATAGATAATATTATATGCACGTTGTTTATGATAATCATATTGCATATGATCATGCCATGAAGTATTCATGCAAGTTTGTTCAAGAGGCATATCTATACTAATTCATTCACTCAAGTAAGATGACACCTTTTTGCATATTATCATATGTGTTCATGTAAGGTGAAACATCACAAGAATCACATTGAGCAAGCATACTGTGAGGCATATCATCATGTGATTTAGATGTCAGACAAATATTTTTACATGTGATAGCCATATCTAAATTGTTATCCTTTTCTTTTACTAGTTCAAGAGTATAATACATATCTTTATATGAAATAATCATTTTAGGTCCAGAATGTGTATGCATATTATATAAACAAACCAAATGTACATACAAATTCAATCCAACTTTGTTATCATTCCTATCATGCAATTCAAAGTGATCAAAGGAATTGACTAAACATGTATTTCTAGTAAGCTTTATGGCACTCTTAAACTTAGTTGGTTTATTAAAACATGTAACAGGTTTCAAATCACTATTAAAATATTCTAGTTTTAACATGCTTGTAATGCTTTGAGGCATATAATCATGCATAGAGTAGAACATGTCATGCATAAAGAAAGGTAATTTAGGAAACTCCCTTTCAACAACTTGAATTGTACTCTTTGCAACATTATATGTATTTTCCATCAACCTATTCAATTTTAAAGTAGAAGAGTTAGCATTTAAATGATCATAAGAAAAGTTTGCCTTTTCAACACACTTTTTCTCTTCTTGCACTCTTAGTATTTCTTTCTTTTCTTTTTCTAATTCCTTTTCTACTTGTTTAGAATTTTCTTCTTTCTCCTTTTCTATTAACCTCTTAAGTTCGGTTTGGTATTCCCTAACTTCACTTGAGGCCATAGGCATGAGGACAAATTTCTTTTCTAGGTGGCAGAACTTATAGGTATTTGCGAACCCATCATTCTTTACCCTTCTCTCATATTGCCAAGGTCTACCTAATGGGATGTGTGAGGCTTATAAGGGTATAATGTAACGTCCTAATTTCTTAACTCAAGAATAATGTCCGTTGGAAACACTATTCCCGAATTTCTGAAAATTATTTCGCGCCATTTCAGATATCGTCTGACAACTCACAAGATTGCTTAGGCAATCCAACGTTTGCTTAAGCTTTCAAAAAATTCATATGTTATTACAATCAATACAATTTAGAACAACACCATATCGTTCTAACTACAACTAAGCCTCCATGGCCAACCTAAGGTCTCTACTATAATACAACAATAATCCTTAAATTACATCTAATGATCTCCTAAGAATCTCTTCGACACTGGGTGTGGATGGGTCCACTCCAAAAGCTCCACTTCCTCTCCGAACAGATAGATGGGAAGTCTTGCACAACTAGAATATATCCCCGCAACGTGGGGTGAGACTACAGTCTCATGAGCAAAGGATACAACAAGCAGTGTAGGAGGAGCAAGCACATGAGATGCAACACACCATTCAACAAATCATGCATATCATACATAAACTGTTCTAATCACCTTACATCATACTATCATATCATACCTTGATTGAAATAACATATAGATGCAACCCAACAAAGATATGCCATTCATGACTTGCATTGCCCGACAGAACGAGGTCTTTTCACAGATTCTAAGGTTAGACCTGAGCTCAGACTACAAGGAACGTCTTCCTTGGGGACATATCCCACCACTTATTCTGAACCAAAGTCATTATTTTGGACCGAAGTCAAGGTTTAATGCATGAATATCTGGGCCGAAGCCAAAACTCTGGGCCGAAGCTAATATTCTGGGTCAAAGCCAATATTCTGGGCCGAAGCCAAAATTCTTAATCTGGGTCGAAGCCGAAATTTTGGGTCGAAGCCATATTCATTTGTGTTATTCTTGATCAAAGTCAAGCTTGATTAATTAGTGTTTGATGGTCATAGGCCAAATTCATTTTCTAGTTGAAAATACGTTTGCATAATCTCAACTGAAATTGGAAAAATGCCAGGAACAACCAACAAGAAATATTCTCAATCAACCACACCTCATGTATACTCAATAACCTACAAAATCATCATAGAACTTCAAGAATCAATAGCAAAAACACCAAATAAAAATTGTTCCCACACAATCCCAGAATCCCCAAAATCCTCTAACCTAGTGTTTCACATTCAAACTCATAAACAGCTCATACCATACATATTATCTAATCCATCAATGAATCAACAACAACATACCAGAAGGAAGAGGAAAAGGAGAATAGGGGTCATAAGAGAAGCATACACATGATAAAGTGGAATTGTGTGAGCTTTACTCACCTCAAAGGAAGCTCAAAGAGAAGAGGAATGAAGTTGGTGAAGGTTGGGGGTGGATATCCTTGGCTTTTCCTCGTTTCTCCTAGCTCCAAGGTCACTTTCTCTCACTAGGAACTCCCTCTCTCTCTCTCTCGAGGCGAAGAAGGAAGAAGAAAAGAATGAGCCCTAATTGTGTTTTAAAGACGGGGACGCGTGGTCTCGCTCAAGCAAGCCCTTCTCGCTTGAGCGGGAGCGCAGAGAAAATTCTGAATTCGTATTCTCGCTCAAGCGAGAAGCCTCTCGCTAGCGAGAACGCTCCAGAGAGCATCTCCTCTCTCTGGATGAATTTCTCTTGAGCGAGATCTTCCTCGCTCAGGCGAAATTCCTCCAGAGAGCACTCCTCTTAATGAATTTCGCTTGAGCGAGGCCCTTCTCTCTCAAGCGAAATTCTTCCAGAGAGCACTCCCTAACTCCCCTGTTTCTCACTTGAGCGAGAGCCTTCTTGCTAAAGCAAGAAAACCAAAACTCAAACTATCTAATTTTACTGATATGCTCGATCAAGCGAGCCCTTCTCACTTGAGTGAGAACATCAGCAACCAAAGTCCTGATTTCTCACTCTTAAGCCTTTCCCTTATCATTTTCTTACTCTTTTCTTAATCCTTCCCTTAATGGTTATTGTCTTACTAACCTCCTATGTGCAATTGGTTTTAATTATTAGGATGTTATACTTTCTCTAAATTTTGTTTACAATTGTTTGACTTAATACTTGGTCCCTCTTTCCAAAATCTCCTAAAACTCAAGACTCTTAACATGTTCGTCTAATTCTTGTCTATATATGTATTCTAATCCCCAAATTATCCCTTCTACTCCTAACCTTCCTCTCTTGGCCGAATTCACAGCCTAAGGCTTCCACTATACTTCTAGCCCCTAATTTTTGGGATGTTACATATAACATCAAAGGTCATTTCATCTTTATAGTTCCCAATGTTGAACCTTAAGCTCACTTACCTATCCACCTTAAATTCTTCCTCATCACTCACCCATTGAAGTGTATAAGGTTTTGGGTGTGGGGTAGTTGGTAAGTTTAGCTTGTTAACTAACCTAAGGCTAGCTAGGTTGCTACTACTACCACCATCAATGTTCACAAAGCATACCTTATCTTCAATATGGCACCTAATGTAGAATATGTTCTCTCTTTGACTCTCTTTTTCCCCTAAGGGTGTTTCTAAGGTTTTCCTAAGCATCATTGTTACCCCTTCCCCTTCCCTCCTTCCTTCCATACTCCTAAATTTTATTTTAAGTGAAAGCTTTTTAAGGCCCTTTCCACTCACTAAGTGTTTACACTCAAAGGAATGTAATCACTCGTGTTTGTCACTCTTTTTTGACTTTTTCTAAAATGAACCACTCTTGCCTCTTCAACTCAGGTAAGGTTGGTTTGATCTTGCAAAGACTAACAACGAGGCTCACTCTTAACCCTACCCAAATTGAAGAGCACGAGCACAAAAATTTATCTAAGGGAAAGCTAGAAGTTGTCTAAGACAAAACTAGAATAGAAAGACAAGCAAGAAAGGATTATACAAAAGAATGGATGGGAAACAAGACAAAACAAACACACAAAGAAATTGCAAAGAGAATTATTTTTGGTTAAGTTTTTGAAGAAGTTGCCAAAACAGTTGTTTTTGTGAAAAAAACAGTTTACAACTCAAAAAACTGTATACAAGGAAATGAGAAAGGAAAATTACAACAAATTGACAATTGTATTGTTGGGCTATCTTTTTACTGTTTTTATTTTTATTTTTCTGTATTTTTGAATTTTTTTTTACTTTTTGGGTGTCTTTTGACTTTTTCTCTTTTTGTTGACTTTTGCACCCTTTTTGCTTTTTGCACCTCTTTTTGTATTTTTGGTTATGTATTTTTTTTTTATTTCTTTATGCTTCCTTTGTTTTTCTTTGCCTATTGCTCCAACAGAAAATTACAGAAATTTGTACAAAACTACAAAAAACTAGAAATCTACCTAAAATAAATTTTGCAAGATTTTTGCTTAAAAATTGGACCAAAACGGTTCCAAAAAACTGAATGGATTATTTGTTTTTCTAAAAACTGTTTTTCAAAATGGTATGGCGACTTGATTCAAAATTTGATAAAAAAAATTTCTTAGCAGTTCCTTATTGATTACACAATCACAAAACGTTGTTTCTTACGTGCTGGATTCAGTTTTAAGATTGGAATTAATTTTTGAAGGAAATTCAACAATTGTAATTGTTGAACTTCTTCCAAACTTATGAGCCAAAAACCAGTCTATTGGTGAGTGTTTTGCGTAATCAAATAGGGAATTCCTAAGTTCGGAATAGCAATCAATTCAAATTTACAATCAGAATGCCAAGAAGACAAACATAATAAGAGCATAATATGAACAAAACAGTGCCAAAAGAAAGCGCAAAAATGGCAAAAATAAGAGGAAAAATTGCGCAAAATTAAAGAGCAAGAATGTAAAGGGGAAAACTGAAATTAAAAGGATGGGGAGGACTGAAAATAAATGGCAGAAAGTAGAGGGGATGGTAGAAATTAAAAGGATGGAAGAAGCTGAAATTAAATGGTAAAAAATTAAAAACGGAATAGTAAAGAGATGATCATGATGAACAAGATATGAGGACGAACAATTAAGAAGGTGGATCGGGGAGAAAATGTAGGTGAACGATCTTTCGAAAATGAAGACAACAATGCCTCCACTTACCACAATCCACCACAAACAACAGTTATTTCAAGCAAGCAGTTTAAGAATAATTATAAACACTTATGGAAATTGAACAAGCATATCATCAAACACCTAGAGGGGTACATAAACCGCCCCATACAACCCCATATACTAGCTCAATTCAAGCAAGAAGACAGGCAATCAAGAGCTATAGTGCAGCAGAAGAGCACCTCGGGCTCAGAACAGTCCACAAGTCCAACAATTACACATAAATTGAGCTTGAATACAAGGAAAAGGTAAGGAAAAACAATGAAAATTATGCACTTATATGATGCAAAACCCGCGAACAAAAGTGGTGCAAATCCCCCCATTGATGTAAAAAAAACCCGTACCCGTGGATACCCGTGGATATACCCGCAATGGGTACCCGCATATTTATATAATGGGTGGGGACAGATATTATACTACCCGCCCCGCGGGTACCCGCATACTCATTAAAACATATTGTTTTATTAAATATATTTGAATATTAGGATTTTTTATCATTTTGTGATGAGATATAATTTATTTTATATTATTTTTTTATGATATTCTTAATATATTAACACGTGATGGTATTATATAATGATTATTTATATATAGTATGATATTATAATATATTATATAACATTTCCTCTTTTTTTTTATAAAATTTAAATTCTTAAACATTAATGGATACCCGTGAATACCCGCGGATACACGTTACCCGCATGAGTACCCGTTAATTTTAGTGGGTATGTATACGGGTATTCACTACCCGCCCTCACCCTACCCATTGACATCCCTAATCTTCTTGTTGACTTGGTCAATGGTGGTCAAGGTTGATCATGAGGTTGACCATGGCTTGGTTTAGCTCCTAGCGCCCAGAACAGGCCCAAGTTGGAGTGCAACTTAGAATCTCTGTTGCCAGTTTAGAGATCCATTGACAGTTGCCATCATTAGGTAGGGGTTAAATTATTCCATGAATAACTGTTTTAAGTTACTTTCAATCGCAACTCTCCATTTTTTTTTTAAATCCAATGGGTTTAGTTAATTAGCAATTAGATTCACATCTCGTCGTTTCAAATTTCCTTCCAAAACCTAAAAGCAACACTAGTGGGCCTATGGCAAAACACATCCAACTCCAGAGTTTGAGTGGCATTTGAAAATGCTAATTAAATGGGACAATGATTCAAAAACAAGCTAACAGTTCATTTTTATTGGGGCCACAATCCAACAAATAATCAAGTAATATATCTTTTTAACTCACTTATTCATACGGTACGAGTATCTGCCATTCTCATTATCATTATATTATATCTACAAATATATTAGATCAAATGTTGTATGCTGACCAATAATCCACCTAAGAATATCATATATTGCACTTGTTTAAAGAAATTAATTTGGATGAAAATGTCCACCTCTTTTTTATTTTTTGAGGAAAAAGAGATAAAAAAAGGCGTAATTGAAGAAGTACCAAATGAAGGGGAGGAGGTAGTGGTGACAATGAATAGGGGAAGTGGCCATGGACAACAACCACAATGGGAACAACGCTGGGAACATCATGTGAGGGTATATAAAATAACTAATTACAATAACCCTAATTAACTCTAACCATTGGATTGAAAGAAAATGGAGAGTTGGGAATGATAAGGTCTTAGGCAACGACAAAACAAATAGTGGCTTAAAGTTGAAAAATGGTGGTCTAAAGCTAAGGCAACGACTTGACCATAGTTTCTAAAATTGGAAGGAAACAAGAAAACGAATTAGCACATAAACCATAAGAGCAAACACGAAATTCAAATAGTAGAAATGAGAATGAAAAGCAAAAATGGTTAGGAGGAAGAAGATGAAAGATGCCATAGTGTGAGGCAACCCTCAAATTGATAAGTATTGATGAAGAAACGACACAAGCTCTTGGAGCTTGATAAGTTCCACTATAGTTTAAGCAAGCACTATCAACTCTTGTCAAATCACAAAGAGGAGGAACAAAGAAGAAGCTTCTTACTAAAATATGTCGTAAAGAGTTACACGAGTGAGGCCCTCCCTATTTATAGGAGAAGGGGGCGGTCAAAAGGATAGGAAAAATAAAGGGAATAAAATCTATCCTATGAGTGACAAGACGGCGTAAAAATTTGAGTTTTTGCTAATACTTGTCAAAGTTACTTGATATGAAAAAAAGAAATATTTTTTTTAAAATAATACATTTATAAAGATAAATAGTAAGAGATATTTTAAATTGTTTCTTGACATAAGAATAAGATATATGTCGATAGCTAGTATAAAGGTATATATCTATTTGTAATTGTTGTAATTTGAAAAGACATGCAATATATATATATATATATGGGCCAATTTTTGGGTAGACCCTTCAATGTTTGGGTCTACCGTAGACAACATTTTTGTACTGTGACAAATTCTTTAGTTGTCTTCGTTAATCGAAAAATTGAATTCCAAATGTTGTCCTGAAGTGTTATTCTTTTCATTTATGGACCTCTCCTTTCGTAGCGCTCCTTTTCCCCCATTTTTTTCCTCTAAAACCTTAAAATCGCTTCATCTCTTTGTTGTGACTTTTGGAAGTGTGATTGTAAGTTGTTCGCGTGGAATATTGTTCATGGCCATCGCAATAGTGGAGGCCATATTTTCACCTAGCAGTTGTCCGACCACATTGGGACTTTGTAGATTGGAGAAGTCGTATCACACTATTTGTTACTTGATTTACCCATCGAAGGTACCTTTTTTTAGTATTGATCTATATTCTCCTTTTGTTTTATGGTGCTAAGAGTCAATCGTTTTATCTAATGTTTGCTCCCGATCTGTACCCATTTCATCAATTTTGTAGGTCGATGTTTTATTTTTGTTTTTTTTATTGATGAATGTTGACGCATCTAGGATACTCTATTATTTTCTCTATATGTAGTCTTACTTGCATATTTATTTTTTCTTATATTTGTTACATGGTTGTAATTTTGTTCAAAGTTGGATATTTTTTTTCTTTTAATTGGTAGTTTGAATTGTCATAATTAGAGGCGTGGTGTTGAATCATTAGATCTATAATGGTTGTTTGTGCTTTGGTTTAGTGTCCTTAAAATTGTATCAATAATATTTATTTCATCCATTTTTATTTTAACTTGCAATTTTATTCTAATATGAGTTTGGATTGTAGCATAGTTGGTAATACAATGTGCTCACAATTTGAGGTCACTTTGGACACTAAGATTGTTTACTGTTTATGTTATTTGTCATGTACTCTACATTATTCATAATTAAGTTGATTTTTTGTCAATTGTTTTTTTGTTATCATTTAATAATATTTTATGGCGGAAGCAAATGATCATGAAAATATGATGAGTGGTGCAAAGGAAGGCATACTTGAAAGCAATGATTGCACAAGTAACAATGAAGAAGACACAATTGAGACATCTAAAGATGATGGTTTAATTTGTTAGTGATGGTGAAGGAATATGCATTGACGGTGAAAAAGACTGCATTGACCTTGACCCTAACATGATTAGGGATGACATTGGGTAGGGTCTGGGTAGGGTACTATAGTACTCGCCCTCATACCCGCGTTTTTAAAAAATACACATACCCGGACCTATATCTATGTGAGTAGTGATTCTAATATCTGCACCCTTACCCGCTGGGTAATTAAGTACTCGTACCCGTACCCATTACTCGCACTTTTGTTAACTATAAAAATAATAATTCATTAGAAAATGAAAATTAATTAAAAATAACTCTAGCACAAATGAAAAATAATCCATAAATCATCCAAGTTTAACTATAAAACAACTCTGGTACGTGGAAGTGGATGAGAGATGAGAACCATGTGAGTGGAAATGGAAATCGGTTCAAGTTTTGCGTTTTTAGTGTTTAGGAATACAAAATTATAACATTTAAATTAATTAAATTAGTAATATTTATTAATGTTTTTTTGTGACTATAATATATATTAACATTAATTTATATATATATATACATATTATATAAGTGCGAGTATGAGTAGGGTGGAGTACCATAGTACTCGTACCCGCACTGGTACCCATTAAAAAGTGCGGGTAATTACCTAGACCCGGACACAAACCCATTTGGTGGGTAATTACCCTACCCATTACGGGTAATTTTTTCGGGTACCTATTGGGTCTAGGTTCAAATGTTCAATTGTCATCCTTAAACATGATTAATGATGAAGTTATTGTCAAATTTAAATTTACCAATACGGATGTTGCTTTTGAGTTTTATAAATGGTTTTCTAAAAGGACAAGTTTCTCTGCTAGAAAAGGCAAGGTCCGAAAATATAAAAAGAGAGAAGTAGTGGAGAACACATTTTTTTTCCCAAAGAAGGGAAATGTCAGAGGAGGGAAAGCGTGAGGGGAGTTAGGGAACCAAAGTCAGAGACAAGATGTGGATGCCTTGCTAAAATGACTATTCAGGTTGACAAATTCACTGGTTGTTGAAATGTCACCAAGTTCTTTAATGATCATAATCATGCATTATTAGGTGCTAAGTACACAAAGTTGTTTCCAGCCCATAGGAAAATGACAGATGCCAACCTTATGTAGATGAACAGTATACGGAAGGCTGGTATAACCATTCCCCAGATATATATAGCTCATTTGCTACTTAGTCTGGTGGTTTTGAAAATGTTGGATTTAATAAGAGGGACATGTATAATATAATAGTGAAGCAAAGGCAATTTCATTCTTCTAATGCTCAAAGTGTGATTCAATACCTTCGCTCATTGTCTAATCTTGATGAAGCCTTGCTTTGGAGTCACACCGTTGATGAGGAAGGTAGGCTTCGTCACTTGTTTTGGTGTGATGGAGATAGTCAGTTGGACTACAGAATCTTTGGTGATGTGCTTGCGCTTGATGCAACATACCAAAAGAACAAATATCATTTCCTTTTGGTGATTTTTTCTGGTGTTAACCATCACAACCAGTCAACAATATTTGCTACTGCTTTGATTGTTGATGAAATAGAAGACACATATGTGTGGTTACTTTAGAACTTATTGGAAGCTATGCAGTCTTGCAACAGTCATTACTGACAGTGATGTCTACATGAAAAATTCCATAAGGCGGGTTTTTCCTAGTACAGTTCACAGATTGTGTGCTTGACATCTCTTACGTAATGCTACTAGCAATGTGAAAAAGCCGAAGATGATATCGGTGTTCGAGAAATGTATGTTGGGAGATTATGAATTGCACCAGTTTCATAGCAAGTGGGATGACATGATCAGAGAATGATGCAAACATATAGGGGTGTCTGAACATTAAATAAAGTTTGAGGCAACTATTATTGATTCAACATGAAGGAAACACTTGGACAACCCAATTTACATGTTCAAGATGCACACTTGGGCTAATTAGTGGGTTATTAATACTTGGATGATTAAATATTAGATGAAGTCTAGTTTTTTCATTTTTATTTATATTTTCATCTATATTTTTGGGATGAATTTTCTAGTGACCTTTTGTATTTCCCAAGTCAAATTAATGCTTTGTTGTAGTTCTCTAAGTGACTATAATTACTAGTGGGTCATTTTCCTTAGTTCTTACTTTATTTTAGGAATTAATGTATCATGTTTGGATTATAAGAGAATTCTTGGGTTAAAGAAATATATAAGAAAAGGAGAATGTGGGCAACGACTTACTTGAGGGGCAATTTCTTTGACAGATTTAGGAAAACCTTTAGATGTGAGGGTATGCATTCTCATCTTAGGAAGTTTGTCAACTCTAGGCATGGCTTGACTGATTTTTTGGAGAACTATCACCGATGTGTTTTAACTTTTCGATACACGGAGCTGGAGTCTGACTTTACGTCGATCAATGGTGAAGTGGTTTTGAAAAACAACATTCAATCTTTGGAGAGGTTTGCTTGTAGGATGTTCACAAGGGAGGTGTTCTTCTTATTTCGACCTGCACTCTTAAGGGGAAGCACAATTCGGGAAAAGAATATTACACAATTGATGATATAAACCATGTACACTGTAAGTATGGAAGGTCTGCAAATGAGTGGCATGTTTCTATTTTGCCTCATCCATTCCAGATAAAATGCTCATGTAAGCTGATGAAGTCGTTTGGTTTGCCTTGTGAGCATATTGTTGGTGTGCTTGTTCATATGAGCATTGGGTAGATGCTTCAATGTCTTGTCTAGGAGAGGTGGACAATGTCATTAAAGAAAATATACGTTTATTCAATGGTGGAGAAGGTTTTCTAACAGACTCTGTATACATGGCGAGATGTGGTGCATTGGATTGGTTATGTAAGATGATGGCTAGATCTGCTACAACGTTTACTTTTAAATTCAATGCCACTCAAGACTTGTTTACTCGCCATTTACAATGATTGGATGAAACAGATGAAGGGAATGAGGGAGGAAATGAAATACCCCAAAGTTATGAAATTTTTAAGGATCCCATTAGAGTTGTTCTAAAGGTTGCGGTGTTAGTTCATCATGCCAACCCAGGAAGTTAAGGAAGCGACAAAGGTGCAAGGTTTGTGGAGAGCTGGGCCATAACTGAACAACATGTGCAATTAGGGTGATGTCTCAACAAGAATCCTCTATGTTTATTGTAAGTTTTTTTACCTCATTGGTGACTTATTGCCTCTGAGTATAGGTTGGAAGCAAATACCTTGATTAGCATTGATATCTCTCTGCATCTAACAATTAATTTCTTATTTTGCAATCAGGATCTTGTCACTGATGAGGGGTTGAATGATCGGAAGAACAATGTTGAAGTATGTAGAGAATTAACAGGTATAATTTCACTGGTTAATGCTCAAGTCATTTAGATTAATAGTTTACTATTTGGATGAAGGTACATTGTTGTTGATATTTTCATTTATCATTAACAGGTGACTAGTGGGCCAATATTGTGTCTAATAGGTTGATGATCCTTACCGCGACATGCATGGACCTCTTTTACTGAAGCTGCATTTTTTGTTATGCTAATTAAAGTAGTTTTTTATGCATTTTATGTTGTGCTAAATTACTTCTCGAAGCTGCATTTGGTACATATTGATGTTATGCTAAAGTACTTGTTTATGCACTTGATTTGTATTTGCAAATATTTTTATCATGTTAATGTCGTTTGCTAAATGTTGAAGACATAACGTAAATTCATTTATATAGCCTTTGATTAAGAAAAATCGTATTTGTAGTTGGAGGATATGATCAAGGTTATCATGATGTCATTGTCAATGACTCCAAGGACCATTGTAATTGAATCCACGGATATATTTGTTAACTGGGCTAAACAACATGTTCAAGATAATGGTATACTTTGTCTCTTCTTTGATTGGGTTCCATTGGACCATTTAGGTAGTCCCCTTATAACTAGTATTTCCCAATTTTCAACATCAGTTACGCCATCGAGGAAGTTCTCTGGAAAAGCTTAGATGCTAATATTTGAGTCAAACATTCACACTGAATGCAAGTAACAAAAAAAGTGAAAATAATGTTTTTATCGTTAAACACTTATCAATTAGATTATCATAAATCAAATGGTTAAATTACCACTTTCTTGACGGTCATCCTTTTATAGGATTCCATAATTAAAACTGTGTCCAAGTGATAGATAATTTTTTTCTCTATTAAGACTGTGATTTTGGTCCCTCTAAATTTTTTTTCATGATTTTTGTTTATCTAAAATATTTAACTCTAATTGGTGGTTCCTCTTACATATAAAGACTTGATCCATTTTAATAATAAATATTAAATATAAATTAAATCTGTAATATCTTTTATTTAAGTTATAAATGTCCTACATTTATGTTATATAATTTATCAATAATAATATCTGTATCCATTAATTTTTATATAGAAATCACTTACATAATAAAGGGGCTAAATTTTTCTAATAAATATTAAATAAAATTTGGATTATAAAATTTAAATGTACCATACTCTTTTTATCAAACGTTTTTTATTTTTATTACATATATATTAAAATATTTTATTTTTTAAATAGTATATAGCGTAAAAAAGGGGAGGGACTGGTCAAGGTCAATCCTTTCTATCATATCAATAATTATATCTTTCACTTATCTTTCCTTCATTTTTATTATTCTTCCTACACCTATTTTTTAAGTGTAAAAATATATTTTTCCACTTTTTGGTTACACAGCTCCATGACTTGGATAAATTTTTAAGCACGATAAACTTTCGCTAGTCTTATTTGGTTGTATCTGGTGTTTGTTTTCGATGGATTTAATATTAACCTTTGTGCAGCTGTGTTTGATCTGCAATATTGTTGATTCTTTATCTCAAGATGAGGATCACAACAGTTTACAGAAAAGGGACTACCAGGCAATTAATAATATAGAGCCTTGGATTTATTATTATTTGATACTAAAGTCTTCATTTATGTAACATGGAATGAAAAGGGAGACACACATTTCTTCTTAGTACTTAATCTTCATAATTAGTTAGGCAGAGTTGATCCTTGCAAAATCAAGAGACTTCTTCCCAACATGAGCATTCCCAAAGAAGTTGTTCATGTAATCCTTCCACACAACTTCTCTATAATGGGCCAACCCATCTTTCTTCACCACCTCTGCCAATGGCCCAATCCTCTCTGTAGCTGTAGGCATAGTGAACACTGGGACTGATACTCTTGATTGGCTGCTTGTTGTCCTTACTCTGTGTTCTGCGCTCTTATACTTCCCATTGCTCAGTATCTTACATTAACACACACAACACAGGGTTATCTGATAGTTACTATTAAATGAAGTATATATATTATGGGAACTTAGACTGCAGCCTATTAAATGAAGGCTTATCATAAGTTAAAGTATTGAAATTTGAATAATTACTTGCTCATTAAAAAAAATTGGTATTTAATTGTAATTTCAATCTAAAAAATTTGAGTTATTTACTTAAATCTCAGATTTCAAGATATCAAACCTGTAAAGTATCACCAACATTGATGACTAGAGCTCCAGGGATTGGTGGAATTTCCAGCCATTCTCCCTTTCCAGCATCATTGTCTTCTTCCAATTTGACATATAAGCCACCAATGCCATCTTGGAGTAGCACTGTGATGGTTCCCATGTCTGAGTGGCGCCCTACACCTATTGTTAGCTCTGGATTTGGGCATGCTGGGTAGTAGTTCATGTTAACCATCTTCATACCAAGAAGACCCTCAATTTTAGAGTCATCTACTTCAACTCCAAGCTCACCTATCAAGATTTCCACAATGTCTCTTACCATCTTGGATGATAACTTCAAATACTCAAGTGCAACTTCCCTGAAAATATAGAAAGAAATAATTTAGAGTTTAGACCCATGAATCCATCAAGTTACTCTGAATTTTTTAAGGGGCTTAATGTAAAAGAGTTGAAGGTCATATCATACTTGCAATGATTAGGCCAATATTGAAGAGCATCTTCATCATTGCTATACACCATACTGATATAATCTTTCCATTCCAAGGCCTTCTCTTTTTCAGGAGCAAAGCTAGTCCCATATTTTATAATTGGGCTTGGGCTCACCCCTTTACAGTAAACAGCTTTTTTCTCTGGGGGCAAACTGAAGAATGAGTGTGCTGCATCTTTGAGTGATTCCAATAACTCCACAGGCACACCATGGTTCACTACTTGAAAGAAGCCAAGAGTCTCAGCTGCTCTAACAATCTCATCCACCACTTTGTCATGCTCAGGCCCTTTCAGTTTTGACAAGTCAATTGGTGGCACATCACATTGCTTTGAGTCAAGCTTGTCAATTCGTTCCTGTGGGGGTTGTATGTACCTCTCTGGCACCTCTGATAAACCTGAGTCCACCAAACCTTTCACACCATTTCCATCTCTGACAACAAAGTCATACAATGAATTTGAAGAGTTCAAACTTGGAGCCATGGCTAAGTGATGTTTGTTTATGGCTTGTGATTGTGTTGGATACAGTGCAAATTGCTGTGTTCCAATGCCAAAGGCATAGTCCCTATATATAATGGAGCATGGATTGAAATCATCATTCTCTTTTTATTTTGTCTTTTTCTTTAAACAGTTTTTATTCCCTCGCTGCTTAAAACTAATATAATTAATTCTCTCCCTGAGTTAACATTTTTTTCTGAGGACAGCTATTACTGTTACAGTGCAACTAGTGAGTCAAGAAAAAGTGAAAAACTCAACAACTCAACTAGGCAAGATGCAGGGCTTCAAAGAAGTAAACATATAAAAAGGCAACCATTAGGCTAAGGTGCGTTTTATATAATTAATAAGCATCTTACATGTATAAACACTATTTAAATATTGAAATCAACGTAATGGGATTAGGAATATAGGATTTTGCAAATTGGAGATAAGCATGAACAATGACACTTCAGTAGGTGATTTATTCTGTAGGAATTTTTCCCCCTTTAAATCTAATTAGTTTATAGGAATGAAATCATTACATACAGTTACACTGAATAAAGTCAAATGTTTAAATATGATTTAATAAATTCGCAAGCATGTAGAATGGCTTTTTCCCGGTTGGAATTTGGTCACAGCCTTGCTGACTGTTAAGAACACTTGCAAAAGATTTACTAAGGACATAAAACTTTGAATTACTATTATTACATTAATCAGCTGAATGAGGATTGTTTCGGATAAAAGTTTGTATGATTAAGAACTAAACTCTATAATACAATTAGTGCCGACCGATTGTTTATTGAGTTCTAGGGGAGTTCAAATCCAATCCAATTCAATTGGAACCGCAACAACCGATCCAAAAACCCGCAAACCAAAAAAAATCGCAAACCGAAAAAATCGCAAACCGCAAAAAACCGAAAATTTTAATTGGATTGGATTTCGGATCTGCCTATGAGAACCAATCCAATCCAAACCGATCCAAAGTTTTATGAACATATTGATATATTATCATTATTGATATTATTTTTCTGTGATGATGTAAAAAATTTATTATTGTGTAACTATTTTTAACAAATAACATTCAATAATGAGATTGGAAGCTATCAAATAATTTGTATGTTATAGAATAAGATAAATAATTGCATGTTTTTATCATAATTTTGCTTTCATAACTTCATTTTTTAGTTTATTTGAGAAACCGAAATCCAATCTAATCCAAACCGATTAAAATTGGATTGGATTTGGAAAAAAATCAAAACCGATTGGATGATTAAATAAGAAAACCGAAATTATTGGATTGAATGATTTTTCCCTCAAAATCAATCCAATCCAATCCGCGAACACCCCTAGAGGCCTAAGGCGATTTATTTATTTTTTTGTATGACGGCTTTTTAAATTAATAAAAAATTTATTAAAATTATTATATTTTTATTTAATTTTCTCTTTCAAAATTTTTTAACCGTATATTAAATTATTGTAATTGTTACCAAAAAATTATTGTAATTAATTTTATTTAATATTTTTTCAAAAAAATAATTAAAGTTAATCTATTTAATCTTTCCTTGGTCGTTGTTTATTTTCAATAAAATTTTATTAATTTTAATTTTAAAATTTTTTCATTAAAGAACATTGACTGAAATTATTATTAGTTTTATCCTATAAACAATATATGCTTGAAAATAAATAAAATCTTCTTACCTCCAAACTAAATTGCAACTTTTCATAAAAGGTTGGAGTGAGAGAGCCGAAGAGAAAAATTGTGAGAGTAGAAAAAATTCACGAAAAAATGGAATTAAAATGATAAGTAATGGGAAAGATATAGGTTCAGAATCAATTAATTTTATTATTATTTATTTAATATAAAGTTATAATTATCAAAAGAATGAAATTTATTAACTTATTATGGGATGAATAAAATAGGGATTTTTTGAAAATATTAAGTTATTTATAATAAATTAATATTATTTATCAGATAATTATTAGTTATTTTTTGAAATTTTTTTATAAAAATTATTATTAATAAATAAACTTTTTTGTGGAAAGTTTTTTTTTTTGGTCAACAACATTTGGAGGAAAGTCTAAAGGGCCAACCTCACCCACTTTGAGGTTGGGCCTCTGAGTGTGCACGTAAATATCTTATTGTATCATCCCTCTCATGGCTTTTATAGATGGCTAAATAACTACGTAGTGTGTGTGTTTTGTTCACCAAACAAAAGAGTGTGTTTAATTTTTATCAAAATAACATTTCATGGATGGATTCTGATCAAGGTTTGAAACGTGAATCCAATGTAAATCAAATACACTATAGACATATTGATTTAGCATTGGAACGTGATAACCTCATATTTTTAAGGCTACAAATAGTTGTACTTAGAGATTCAAACTTAAACTTTACTCCTTTTAACATCAAATCAAATATACACGATATTCTCTTTCAACAGTATTTTTTTCCATACTTTTGATTTAAAGTATTTAAATAAAATTATAGATAAAAATCACTTTTTTAATAATTTCTATCCAAACAAAAATTATGTCACTTTAAACTCATTTTTATTAAAAATTAATTCTACAAAATTAAATTGATCCGTAATTAATTTTACAAATATTATTTCAAACAAAATCAAATACCAATCTATTAATAACTTTCATATGAATGTCTCCTTATCTTTTAGATGTTTTATTTAAACTTTAAAATATATAATCTTTTATCCGTCATCTTTTTAATCTTGCTAAAAGTATCAACAAAATACGAATGTTATTCAATGCATTGTATGAGTGGCTAAAATACTAATATTTTTAAACACACTAATTTTTTATTAATATCAGTACTTTTAACATCAAGTTTATCAAAAGCTAAGTCAAACAAATAAAAATATTTCCTTTCTTTAAATTGCTATAGGATCGAGTAAATTTAAAACAAATTAAACTTAAATTAACTCCTAAACATCCATGACCTGAACAAGAAAAATTCCATGTCATACATCACAACTAATTAATCATTTGATTAAGAATTTTTTATGCTATATAAAAATAATAAAGTATAATGATAGACCGAGCATATAAACTCGACTACAAGGTGATAGACCATGCATTTAACACATCAAGCTACTGCTACATGGCTTTCTAAGCTTACAGTTTTGGGAATTGTGTATTATACCAAGCTGGTTCATCACCTTGCCGTCAAGTTTGGAGACCAACCAAATACTCTAGAAGTAGAATGGGTATGGACCCATGGAAAGAGACTAGATAGATTCCCCCAAACATCAAGAATCTCGGTTCATAACCATCAAATGTGTGCTCACAGCCGATTCAACACACATGGGGACAAGTAAAAGTGAATATTGAGGATAATTGACATTTACAGACTCCAACCAAACGACGGGCTTCTTTCTAGAAACTGGTCCCTTTAGTCGTCTTATGATACTCGACCTCATAAGGAAGCATTGCTCGTGGTTGTTGAAGTTAGGGACAGAGTAGTCTACCTGTGTAAGCCGAGATGTTTTTCTTTAGATTGTAGGGGAGTTCATAACTCGATCTATCCATTTGACCTGTCCCAACTTGATCTTTTTCGGGTCAAGTCTGTTATTGTCATGCGAGATAAAATAAGGATTTCATTAGGTCTCATTTTATGACCTGACATCAAGTTGAGGGCATCTTCGGGTCAACCTTTGGGTTATTCGACCCGTCATTTTTTATATAAATATAATATTTATTACTGAGAATTTTTCATTAGTTAAACACCTAACTTCATTTTTTCCTTTTATATAGATTTTTTGAGTTTAAATTTCCTTTATCTATCTTAAAAAATATATTCTATACGTACAATTATATAGCGATACATTATTACTCTGGTTTTAGTAGTGTCACAAACTTTAAAGAAAGTAAATAAAATACTGCATGTGTATTAAGAGGATTTCGATTATATGCAATAAATTTATTAATTGTATGGAGTACCATTGTTATATGGCTATTTCATAATTACTATTTCATAATTTTATTTAGCTTATATATAAGGCCAACCTAGTCTTGTCCTAGTTAGACCCAGCTTTAGGTAGACTCGTACATCATCAGGTTAGACCTGTACATAACTTTTATTAATTTTTTTATATAAAAATAAGAAATTTATAAAAATAAATGGCATCCCAATTAAAGAGCGACAACCAACTTGAACATCACTGATCACTCTGGAATAAATGAATGTTGGATGGCCACTACAGAGATAGTAGCCCAATGAGTATTTCCAATGAATGACCACTTTATTTGCTATCAATCTTTATCTTAGATTACCATGAGCTAGAAGGATGGAAAAAGTAAAAAAATAAAGCAAGGGGAAATAAGATACCTGAAAAATTAAAGAAAATGACTAAATGAAGAAACAGAAAACGCTAGGTCATGATGCTGGTTTGCTTATGTGATGAATTGGATACTTATCAAGACAAGTCATATAGAAGCATGTCACATTGTAGCATTCCAAAAATTAGGACTTTAGGAAGTATAGTAAAGTCATAAGTTAAGAGCTCTGGTAAGATAGAAGGTTGGGAATTGAATAAAAGTTGAGAGTTACATGGGAGTTTTAGGGGAAGATCAAGTATTATATCTCAACTTTCAATCATAAATGAACTTAGAAGGAATCAAGCTAGGATGTCAGAAATGAAATTCATAGAAGTGATGAAACAAGGGAAAATTTGAAATACCATCTTCATAAGTGAAATTATAATAAGAATAGGGTTTTATAAAAGGAATTAGTTAAATACTATCCCTTTTTCACTCAAGCGAGAAACGACTTGCTTGAGCAAGTGGGAATGGAAATTTGGTAATTCCATTCTGTGAGATTTTCGCTTAAGTAAGAGCATTTTCGCTTGAGCGAAAATATCATACGTAGTGGGGTAAAACTTTTTTGATCTTTTCACTTGAGTGAGAGAACTCTCGCTCAAGCGAAAATGAGCCAGAGAGTTAGGGTTGATTCTGTCTGATTTTCGCTCAAGCGTGAAATTCTCGCTTAAGTGAGAATGCGATAGTAAGCATACTGCTTGATTCTCGCTCAAGCGAAAATGTTTCGCTTGAGCAAGAATGTGCGAATCAATTTTTAAAATAGAATTTGAGGACCGTTTGACCCATTCTAAAAACACCCCTCCCTCAACCCCTTTGTGCCCTAAGAGAGAAGAGTGAAGAGAAGGAGAAAGGAGATCTTGGGAGTGAGTAGTCAAGAAGAAGACGAAGGAAGCCTATCTTATCCCCTCAAGATCTCCATTTTCTACACTAGAGGTGAGTGTGATCCATCCACTCACTTTCATGTCGTGTGAACGCCCTAAATGACCCCCATTCTTGAATCCCTTTCTCTTTTGCTTTTGTTTTACTTGATTTATGAGTTTACATATTTGCCCTAGTGTTGTGTGTGGAGTAAACTTGTGTGCCTTGACAAAATGCTCTTGCCTAAGATTTTGATATGTGGGAATTTGTAACAAGTGTATTATTATTCTTTAATCTTCATGATTGAGTGTAGTATGTTTATCTAAGTTCTTACATGCATCATGATATCACACATATTACGAATTTCATGTACTTATGAAAAATGAATTTCATGGGTCTTCGGACCAAGGAGGAAAGAGGAAAGGAAAAGTAAAGATAAAACCAATGTTTCCTTGATTTCTAATAAGACAAAGATTAGGTCTATGTGGCCTGCAAGGGAGACGTTTCTTGTTTTAGGTTCTGAGTGCTCATATCTTAAGAGGCACAATGAAAAGACCACGGGTGCTGGGTTAAACACCAACTGCACTCATGTACTTGATTGTCTAGTTGTTATATGTTTAAATTGTGAATGAAAATATTCATATTTATTTATGCATTCCATTTGTATGACCACCTACACTGCTTGCGTGATTGCACTCACTAAGACTTTAGTCTCACCACACGTTTTGTGGACTCATTTAGATATGCAAGATGCCTAGCTGGAGGATGGACGAGAGAACTCAGTTGTCTAGGACTAGGCCTTTCCCCTCACTCCTGTTTATTAGTAGGGAATTTTGTTGATTAGATGAATTTGTGTATACTTAACTAAATTAGTTGGATATGTATTTTGAGTCGTTAATTGCACATATACGTACTTAGATTGTTATTTTGTATGCAAAGCTTAAGTAAGCGTTGGATTACCTAATCCTTTTATGTGTTGTATGTCTATGATATCAGTAATGTCGTGAAAAATAATTATGTAAATTTGGGAATGTGTTTCCAATGAGCACCATTCCTTAGTTTCCGGAATTAGGACGTTACACAAATCAGCTTCTATTAATAATGTTTCTATCAGTGAGTAACTTAGGGATTAACTATGTGACCATTTTAATCTTTCAAGGACTTAACTGGTGACTAAAATATTTGAGGGACTAACTTGACCCATTTAAACTTTCAAGAACCTAACCGGTGTACTGAAATCTTTGAGGGACTAACAGTGACTAATAGAGGGACTAACGTGGTGACCATTATAAACTTTTAGGGACTTAACTAGTGACTAAAATCTTTGAGGGACCTAATTAGCGACACATGTATCTTTCAAGGAACTAGTTAAGAGTTTATTCTATTTTTTGTGATGAGATATGTAACATCCCGGAAATTGGAACCTAGAAAATGTAGGAGATCCCTCGGGTTGTGAACCCAGCCAAGAGAAGGGAAGTTAGGAGTGGGACGAGAATATGGAGGTTAAGTATGGTTTCAGACAGAGATTAGATAAATAAGACAAATTGTCTTGAGCTTTAAGGAGTCTTGGAAGTACAACCAAGCGTAAGGTAAGATAACTGTGGGTGGAACTTAAAATAAATCACCCTATGGGTTAAAGAAGAATATACTGCTATTAGGGATTGAGGAAAGTTGAGTTAGGAGAAGGTGTTGAGGGAAAGAACTAGGTATTAGTGGGAGGGGATGAGTTGGGTTTATAGAGGAGTAAAAATTAAGGGATTGAATCTTAGGATTCTCGCTCAAACGAGAATAGGCTCACTTGAGCAAGTTATGCAGCACAAATGTAAGATTTCGTTTTTGCATATATCTCGCTTGGGCGAGAATGTTCTTGCTTAAGCGAGAAGCAGAGGAGGAAAAATGTGCTCTCTAGACAATTTTCGCTTGAGCGAGAAGGAACTCGCTCAAGCGAGAATCATCCAGAGAGGGGATGCTCTCTAGAGCATTCTCGCTCAAGCGAGAAGGCTCTCGCTTGAGCGAGAACGTGTTGCCAGCGAGGATTAGTTCTGCTCGCTCAAGCGAGAAACTCTCGCTTGAGCGAGGACACTCAGATCTAGTTTTCAAAAATAGATCCCCGCGAGGGTCTCTCCCTCATTCTTTTCCTTATTTCCTATTTCTAGAGAGAGGAACTAAAGAGAGAAAGGGGGATTGGAGTAGAGGAGCACGGATTGGAGTCTCAAATTTCTAGAGGAGCCTTGGATCAACATCCTTCACCACTCAATCATCGTATTTCTCCATCTCTTGAGGTGAGTGTGGTTCACCAACTCGTTTTCTTGATGAATGAATCCCTTTGTATGCTCCATATTCTCTCTTCCCTTGCTTGCATTGAGGATAGTGGATGATTAGAGAAATCTAGGGTTGTTGATTTGTTGTATGCCTCTCTTTCTCAAACCCTAGGTTAGGGGATTTGGGGTTTTGAGAAATTGAGGACTGGCAATGTTGTTCATTCATGTATATGCTCATGTTCATGTTTGCCCTCATGTTCATGTGATTACGGATGATTGCTCATGCTTCTAACCCTAGTCATGCTTCATAATAAATGTTTTGGGTCTTAGGACCTCATGCAAATGTTTTTGGGTCTCATGACCTCATGAAAAAGGATTTGAGTCTTAGGACCTCACGTTTGAAAGGAAGAACACACCCAATGAATTCCCGGGTGATACTGGTAATGGGTCGCGAGTCAAGGCTGGGGCGTTACACAATTTTGGTCCTTGGACTCATGTTCTCGAGACTTTGTCTCCGGTCCTTGGACTCATGTTACAAGAGAGGTAATCTCATTTGCTCCACGGCCAAGGAGTTAAATGGGGTTCCTCAACTAAAAATGGATTTCATGTTGCCTGCTAATAAAACTTAATCAGGGTGGCCCTTGACGACGGTCCTTGGCCACATGGCCTAGCGCTCAAGCATGTTAAGTGAAAAGAACCCGTGGGTATTTGGGTTATAACACTTCACACTAACTCTGCATTGGTTGTTTTTCATGTATGACTTATGATCATCACTCTGATTATAATGTGCATTATTTGACTCCTTGTAGCTTATGATGTACGTACCATGATGCATCTATGTATATCTTGTTGCATATGTTATTGCTTGCTTATCCCCACACTGTACACACTGTATCACACTCACTGGAACGTAGTCTCATCCCACGATATGGGAAATTACATTCAGTTGTGTAGGAAGGATTGATTAGCATTGGTGAAGAGTGGAGATCTTTTGGTGGATCCTTCTGCCCCTCAGCTGCCAGTTGTCCTCTAGGATACTTTTAGAGATGATTAAATTATGTAATGTTGTAATAGATTAGAATTTGTATCTAGGATTGGATTATTTTTTAGAGCCACTGAGTGGCATGTGTTGGTATGAATTATGTTGAGTAATTGATGTATTTAGCTTAAGCAAGTGTTGGATTTGCCTAAGCAATTATGCGATTGTATGACGATATTAAAAATGGAGCGAAATAATTTCAAAAATTCGGGAATAGTGTTTCCAACGGACATTACTTCCGAGTTTAGAAATTAGGACATTGCAAGATAGGTAAATTCTAATATGGCTTGGTATTGGTGAGCAATCATAAAAAGATGTTTTTTTTTGGCATTTTTATAAAATCTTTATTTTGACTATTTTCATCTTTTGAGTGGATGAATATGCATTCATTTATATCATATAAGTCGGAACAAATTTTTTAGTACTCAATACTCCTGTTTCTTTAATAACTCTTGTTTTGATGATTTTTTTTCTGTTTTTTATTAAAAAAAAATAGAAAATAACTAACCATTTATAATTAGATATTTATATTTAAATGAAAGATATATGTACTCTTACCTCACTAAAAAAAACTTCTCAACCGAAAGTGTGAGAGAAGCTAAACTTATTTATAATTTAATTTTCATTTTCCATTCTTTAATTTCAGTTATTAATTATGAAAATATCATTTGATTTTCATTTTGTTTATCATTTTCTTATTTTATTATATTTTATATACTTTTTTAAAAAATAAAATAAAATAAAGAAAAGTACTATTTTACAATTAAGATGAAGTACAGAAAAAGAAATGAAAACTAGGCTGCTAAACAAGGTGGCTTCTATGGTTCACCTCCCTCATGGGTGGTGTACTAATCACCCTCATTTTTTACTTGTTATATAGGTTTTAGGCTTATTTACATTTTTTATCCCCTAATTTCTTTTTGGAAAATTTAGTCCTCCTGCTTTTATAATTAGGCAAATCTAATCCTTCAATCAATTCTCCGTCAATTTGCTAACGGGAGATTTAGAGATGACTTTCTTTTTCAGACTTGCACAAAGTATTTTTTATCAACTAGTATTAAAAAGTTAAAAACTCACACGGGTAGGATGCAAGTTTTCAAATTTTTAGTGAAAGAAAATACTGACAGACTGAAAAAAAAAAAAACAGAGAAAGCACAGAAGCAACAATGAATATGTTAACGTATGAATTATCAAAAAGTGAAAAATTCTTTGATTGGTAGAAAGGATGGGGAGGCCAAGCCTTAGTTGGAAGAAAATAGTAGAAAAATAGTTGGAATAGCTTTGAATGGAAATGACTTACTAGTTTTTTGGTTGATTATAAATGTTGAGTACATGGCCTATTTATAGGCTTGAATATCACCATTCATGTTTTATTAAGAGAATTCTAGAAATATCTATTCTAAAGTACTTCTCTATCTATATGTAATTGTCTATATAATTCTAGAATTTGTACCATCTAGTAGTTACTATTCACCTATGTATTTTTCTATAATAATCTAGCTTATTCTAGAAGTTTGTATCACAATTTAATAGGATTAAATAGAGAGAGTTTCGGGGAGAGGAGCTGTTGAGCTATCAAAAATCAAAATAACATGCATACAAAAAAAAGCTGAAAATAAGAGAGAAGTAGTTGATCAATATAGAGAGAAAGAGAAGGAAAGAGACGATATAAAACACGTGATTGAATGCTTTGAGATATCAAAGGAATTCCAAGTCAAATGTGAGACTTGATTGAGTCACCCTCATCAAACCATACAGACCCAACAACCATCCATCACCCTTCACAATTCCTTTCATCCCACATCCAGAAAACTAATTAGCAACCCATCAACCCTAAAAAACCCCTCTCCCTTTGCTTTTTGAGTCACCACCCGGTTCCCTTACAACCACAAAATAAAGAACCAGTGAATAAAACTTGAATTAGCATCAACTCACAACAAAATATCTTCAAAAGAGAGAAAATTAGAGTTTTGGTCACACCCCTAGCCACCCATGGGGTTAGCCGTAATGCACAGAATCCACACCCCTGCATCCCAAAAATACCCCATGGTTTTGCCTCCAACAAGCAACCATAAAAAACACCTTTGGCCCCAAAAAATTAATTCAGGAAACAAAAGAGAAAGGGAGAGTCAAAGAGCGAGAAAAAGTACGCTCTCTATCACGGTGCTGCTCCATCGTTTCGCTCACACCACTACCGTGTCCCTTCACCGCCACGAACTGCAGCTATCACAGCCGTCATCCCGCCTTCTCCATCAAGTCTCCTCTCCCTCCCTATCTCTCTCTCTCTCACTCACTCACTCTTTTCTTGTTACTGATTTATTCATGCTTTCTTTCC
Source organism: Sesbania bispinosa (assembly GCA_026901365.1). Lineage (NCBI taxonomy): Eukaryota > Viridiplantae > Streptophyta > Magnoliopsida > Fabales > Fabaceae > Sesbania > Sesbania bispinosa. The sequence continues at coordinate 1,746,592 of QLOH01000052.1, forward strand.
ATTAGGGTTCCTTTGCGTACAGTGGGTTTGGCTCAAGGAATTAAAGATTCAGGGGAGGGTTTTTTATCAGAATTGTCACGGTCAATTGTGTATTTGGGTGGGGGGGGGGTATTTTTTAAATCCTCTGAATCTTTAGCAAATTAACGGATCGAGACTTGACCGGAAGACTAAATTTGCCAAAAAAAAATTAGGGGACTAAAATTGTGAAATTAAAATAATAAAAGACTAAAAATGCAAATAAGCCCATGTTTTATAACCTGCTCTGAAATTAATTGGACTAGATATAATAACTTTTAAAATTTGTAAGCAAAGACTTGCAATTACAAAAATAAATTATAAAAATAAAAAATTATATATTTATTTATGATTTTCACTTGTTCATTACTTTTATATTAATATGATTTTACACTTATTTTTTACACTTCATTTCACACATTTTTTATATTTCTCTTCTTTTCTCATTAGTTTAATTATCCATCTTTTATTTTCTCCCACTTCATTTCTTTTTCTTTTTCTATTTAACTATCTAACACTTCATTATTGTCTTTAACGTTAATTGAATTTTATTCATTTATAAACTTTTGTATAATTTTAATTATTAATTTAAAGTATTATTATTATTATTAAAACATTGTCTATACCGCCTTAAAAAACTTTATTAGATATTGGAACTCTAGGACAACTACCTCTTAATATATTCCCTTTTCCCAATTGATCCATAATATATTCCCTTTTCCCAATTGATCCATCCTTTTGGCGGTGTGATACTATAATATTATTTACATTAAAATATCATCATTGGTGCATTAAAATACTGTCATATTATTTGCAGTCTAAGCATTGAAAAACTGCAAAAGGTTGACAACGAGGGAAAAAAAATTCTCTGTCACATTAACAGTACCACTCATCAATCAATCGATCTTTAATATAGCCATTGTATCAATCTTATCCAATACTCCACCGCTGTCAAATTATTACAAGAGATAAAAGCAAAATCGTGCCTTAACATAAACTTAGTTTCACTTTGTCAATGAACTCCCTGAAACGTTTTTGTTATATATCTTCGTTCAAACAAACATACCTGCATATTACATAAAAATGAGAAGGGCGCTAATTAAATATTATAGTTTACATATATGAGCATCCACAATAGGAGCTGTGAAAGCAACTGAGCCAATGAAGCAACGGTGCTTAATAGGATCCAACCATTATAAGCAACTGAAATTGCTTTAGGAAGCAACAATTAAATGGTTTAAAAATAATAATAAAAAATGATAGGATGATAGGTTGGGATCTATTTAAAGCAATTAAAGAGAATTGCTCTGAGATAAAGTGTTTAGAGGTGCTTGTATTGGGAAGAGTAAAAATGAGTGATGTGACAAGTGCGTCCAATTGAAAGCACCCAAAAAGAATTACTCCATTGTAGATGCTTTAAGCCAGCAATTAATAAACCAAGGAGAGACTTTATTGCAAATTCTGTATTATTATTTTAGAAGTCCTAAGTCCTAACCATTCATTATCATTTAACAAAATCTAACGGTGGATGAAAGGGGTGGTACCGTCAGCCACCCGGGAGTGGTACCGTAGACAAAGCCGCTAAAAAATCATTCAGAAATTTGGTTGATTCCCTATAGTTGGAAATGTCTATTTCATCCTTATTTAGTCAACCAAAATAGACTATAGTTGACAGCTATATTATAGCTACCGTTATTTGCGTCCCTGTCTACGTGTTATTGCTGAGGGAGATGCATAGTCTATAGATATTAGATAGCTTGTCACAAAAAAAAAAGATATTAGATAGCTAACTTATTAGTTATTAGCAACAAATTTAGCGCATACCTATAAAAGTGTAAAAGCTATTAATTTCTATTCCTCGTCCTAGTCTTTGTTGTTCTATCTTATATGGACAGACTTTACCGCATATTTTTTTCTCACAACAAGTCACATCAAAAGAGTTTCAGTGAACTTGATCTTTTCTGTAAAAGCTTTCGGTAGACAAGCACATGGGAACTAATCAGTATTTACCATACAGACAAGCTTGCAATGGGACACAAGACGACAAGTGATTATGGTCACCTAACTAATCAGTACTTAATCTTCATAATTAGTTAGGCAGAGTCGATCTTTGCAAAATCAAGAGACTTCTTCCCAGCATGAGCATTCCCAAAGAAGTTGTTCATGTAATCCTGCCACACAACTTCTTTATAATGGGCCAACCCATCTTTCTTCACCACCTCTGCCAATGGCCCAATCCTCTCTGTAGCTGTAGGCATAGTGAACACTGGGACTGATACCCTTGATTGGCTGCTTGTTGTCCTTACTCGGTGTTCTTCACTCTTATACTTCCCATTGCTCAGTATCTTACATTAACATACACAACACAGGGTTATCAGATAGTTACTATTAAATGAAGTATATATATTATAGGAACTTAGACTGCAGCCTATTAAATGAAGACTTATCATAAGTTAAAGTATTGAATTTTGAATAATTACTTGCTCATTAAAAAAATTTGGGATTTAATTGTAATTTCAATCTAAAAAATTTGAGTTATTTACTTAAATCTCAGATTTCAAGATATCAAACCTGTAAAGTATCACCAACATTGATGACTAGAGCTCCAGGGATTGGTGGAATTTCTAGCCACTCTTCTTTTCCAGAATCATTTTCTTCTTCCACTCTGACATATAAGCCACCAACTCCATCTTGGAGTAGCACTGTGATGGTTCCCATGTCTGAGTGGCGCCCTGCGCCCACTGTTAGCTCTGGATTTGGGCATGCTGGGTAGTAGTTCATGTTAACCTTCTTTACACAAAGAAGACCCTCAATTTTTGAGTCATCTACTTCAACTTCAAGCTTACTTATCAAGATTTCCGTGATGTCTCTAACTATCTTCGATGATAACTTCAAATACTCAAGTGCAGCTTCAATGAAGATATAAAATGAAATAATTTAGACCCATAAATGCTATACGTTGCAGAAATACTGCTTACTATGATTCGGTATGTTTGTCAAGTATAACAATAAAATTGCTTGGCTCAATGTAGTGGAGAGAGTAGAATGTTATTACTTGCACTGATCAGGCCAATATTGAAGAGCATCTTCATCACTGCTATACCCCATACTGATATAGTCTTTCCATTCCAAGACCTTCTCTTTGTCAGGAGCAAAGCTAGTCCCATATTTTATAATTGGGCTTGGGCTCACCCCTTTACAGTAAACAGCTTTTTTTTCTGGGGGCAAACTGAAGAATGAGTGTGCTGCATCCTTAACTGATTCCAATAACTCCAAAGGCACACCATGGTTCACTACCTGAAAGAAGCCAAGAGTCTCAGCTGCTCTAACAATCTCATCCACCACTTTGTCATGCTCAGGCCCTTTCAGTTTTGACAAGTCAATTGGTGGCACATCACATTGCTTTGAGTCAAGCTTGTTGATTCGTTCCTGTGGGGGTTGAATGTACCTCTCTGGCACCTCTGATAGACCTGAGTCCACCAAACCTTTCACACCATTGCCATCTCTGACAACAAAGTCATATGAATTTGAAGAGTTCAAACTTGTAGCCATGGCTAAGTGATGTTTTTTATGGCTTGTGTTTGTGTTGGATACAGTGCAAATTGCTGTGATCCAATGCCAAAGGCATTAGTCCCTATATATTATGGAGGATGGATTGAAATCATCAATCTCATTTTATTTTGTCTTTTTCGGTAAATAGTTTTTTCCCTCTCTGCTTAAAACTAAATAATTCATTCTCTCCCTCAGTTCGTTAACATTTTTTTGCTGAGTACAGTGGGTGATTTATTCTAAAGAATTTTTTTCCCTTTAAAGTTAATTAGTTGATAGGAATGAAATCATTACAAAGTACAAATACTTAATAAAGTCAATATATATGATTTAATAATTTTGCGAGTATGTAGAATGCCTTTTCCCTGGTTGGAACAGCGTCACAGCCTTGCTAATCGTTAACAACGCTTAACAAAAGAATTACTAAGGACACATAAAAATTTCAAATTGAAATAATGTTATATTATAATAATAAGCTGAATGAGGAGTGTTTCTAATCAAAATTTGTATTATTAAGGGTTTGTTTACCCAACTCTTTTTACTTATGAGTTATCTTAAAGTTAAAGTAAAAATATAAATTTTAAAAAATAAAGTAAAAGTTATTTAGTGATTTTAATTTTTTTAACTTAAGAATTAGTTTTAAGTTAAAAGCTATTTGATAAAACATTTCATGAAAAATTTTATATTTTCTTTAAAATTGACATAAAAAGTATTTAATTATAAATTTTAAATATTTTTAATTAATAAATTAATTAAAAATCTAACAATATAATTAAATATTATATATATATATATATCATATTCAACATTGAAATATATATAGCTGAAAATTTGATACAAAATTTATACTTAACCCTAGTGGAAAAAAGAGTTTTTACATCGGTTATTTTAGACATTCTACATCGGTTATGCAGGGATGTAGATACGGCGATGTTGTATGTAGCGGCTTTTTACATCGGTTATTCAGCCGATGTTAAAGATATATTTTACATCGGCTTCTAAAGAATCGATGTAGAAAATACCACTTTCTAGATGGGGCCCAACCAACAACCGATGTGATACATGTCACCTTCTACATCGGTTATGACCATAACCGATGTAGAATAGTTTACGTTATAAAAAGTAATTTTTCTTTTAGGTACGATTCGTTTCTGCAATATCCCCCTGTTTTTTTACTATCAAATCTAAAAGCAGAAACCAGCCAGAACATTAAAGGCAAACTATCACAACTTCTAACTTCAAACAACATAAACTCTAATCTCCCTTACATCTTCTAACTTAAAATAAAAACATCTAAAGCTCTTTAAGCACATCTTACATGAAAACACTTGGAAACATAAACTACAGGGTAAAATATATTTTTGGTCCCTTTAAAATTAGCGTGTTTTACTTTTAGTCCCTATAATTTTTTTTTTAGTAATTCGTCCTCCTAAAATATTTTTTTGCAATTAGTCCCTCCCCTCAATTAGCGTATGTGAGTTGCTGATATGACATATTTTCTCTCTCCTACGTGTTCATCATTGTGTTTCTGGCGGTTAAAGACCGCTAGAAAATTACCCCTGTGACCATTTCCCGTTCTCCCTCACTCCCCTCCTCGTAAACCACCATTCCCTCACCACCCCTGTAATCGTTTCAACCAAGATGACCGGTGAAACTTTCTTTTCAAGTAAGCTAGCTTCCACACTCCCTCCCTCCTTATTTGGGTTATTTCAACATTCCAGTTTTCTTTTCTTTGTACTTTGTTTTGTCATGAAGATTGCTATTTATTGAATTAGAAATAAGTCGATCTAATTAATACATGGCTTACTATCTAAGAAATAAGTCGATCTAATTAGAAATTAGTACCTCTTCAGGAAATAGGATTGGCTTTATTTGTTCCTCTGCGGTTTCTTTTCCGAATGCGTTGAGCTTGTAACAGCGTTCAATAGTCAGGTCGTTCAATGTTGGACATCTTAATTCATGAGCTTGTGGATAGAAACTCTTAAGTTTTGGTAGTTGTGAAAATTTGATGGTGGTGAGTTTTGGAAACGAAAAAGATGGATGAGGAATTATTATGTAGGGGTAGGCAACAATTTCCCTCAATTCAAAGCAATCCGATACCAAAAGGTATTGAGGATTGTCAAGACGATTGGCTGCAGAAGCTGGAAATATATTTTCTAAGCTGACACAACCATGAACTTGTATCTTTTGCAGATTGTTCAAGTTAAGAATCCCATCCCGTCTCCATACATTCTTCAATTTTGGTAGTGCTTCTAGAAGTTGAAACGATTACAGGGGTGGTGGGGGAATGGTGGTTTACGGGGAGGGGAGTGAGGGAGAATGGGAAACAGTTACAGGGGTAATTTTCTGGCGGTCTTGAACCGCCAGAAACACAATGATGAACACGTATCACAGGGGTAATGTGCCATATCAGCGCCGGGCACACGCCAATTGAGGGGATGGACTAATTACAAAAAAAAATTGGGAGGACAAATTACTAAAAAAAAAATTTATAGGAACTAAAAACAAAACTCGCTAATTTTACAGGGACTAAAAACATATTTTACCCCAAACTATATATATGAGATTGATAACTAAAGGAAAACTTAAACATGTCATGTCTTAGAAACTTCAAGTAGGTAAGTTGCCCAACGTCTTCGAACATCATCAATTTCTTCTCGAACATCATCAATTTCTTCTCTGGCGAATGGATCCGTGGCGGTGAATATCTGGAAGTTGAAATTAAATAAAAAATATTAGCTCATCATCTTATAAGAGAATTAATCTAACTTTTGGAAAATTCAATTACCTCCTCCCATGAATCAACAATGCTCGCCGAGACAATGTTAAACATATGTTTCATGACATAATATCCACACTCCCAGTTCCCAATTTGTCTTGGTGACTACAAATAAATACATAAAAAAGAATATAATGAAGTGAAGTTTTTATAATAAATACTTTAATCTGGATTGCATCTTGGGTTCTAAATTACTTACAAGAGGGGAAATCCATGTAGCCTGTTTTCTACTCATCGGGCGCTTATCCTCTAACACATGGCATGCATCCATAGCCCTATGATAAAAGATATCCATAGAATGTATGCTATAAATTATAGAGTAATAATACATATCACAAATAAAATGTCTTACAAATAAAAGCTTACAAGTCAACTAGGTTCTTGAATTTATTTCTCAGTTTAAACCCCAATGAGCACAGGAAAACAAGATTCTGCCTTGGACAAATTATCATCAATTGCCAATGTTCCCTGTAAAATTAGGTAAAAATTAGTTTAAGTCACACATAATTTAAATCAATTGCAAACTTTTACTTACGAATGTAAGTAAGGAGCTAGGTAACACTCCTTTCAGACTCCACATATTCTACTTTGAATATAGGACTGAATATCCTCGGGCTTGTTCCCCATACTATGAATGTGAAGGGGATCAATGAATTCATACTTATCAATGGTCCCCTTTTAGGTGCAAATGTGATGAGCTGTTCTCCAAAGGATAGCTCATCCTGTCTGATATGCTCATTGATGACATCCAATTGTTTTGTTGTGAAAGCTTCAGAGTTGGGGCCAGAACGTGAAGGTGCTTCAAAGTACTGTCGTATGCCCACACCTCTTCCAGCAGCACGGACACGACCTGGATGCTCCGGTCGCCCAATGGCAGTAGTCAGGATATCATCTTGTCCAACGGGCACAAAGCTTCCTTGGGTGCTTTGTTCAACCAGATCATCCTACATCACATAAATCACATTAATATTAAGAATGTGTGTTAGGTTACAATTACACAAATTTCAATATTTACTTACAATTTTCTCGGCAACAACATGAGTTTCCTCAGTTGTATACTCCCCTGATTTCTTTTGTCGTCCTCTCTTCCATTTTTCATGGCGTGATGGTGGAGATGGGGGAGAAACAACTACAGATGGGTCTGAGATGCTTCCTGATGATGTTTTAACTTTCCTTGATTAATCTTTTCTTCAAGCAACTCATAGCCTCCACGAGATAATATATGGGGGTGGTGATTCTTTGCTTGAATCTCTTGCCCTTTTTTTCTTTTCTCCTATAACAAATAAATAATCATCAAAATCAATACATAATTAAATTTGATTTCCATGTAAAAAAGTGTAAGTCCAACTTACCTGAAATGAGGGTCCAGTCGGCTCTCCACAAATCTCTGCCATGTCTCCTCATCTAGGAATTGATACTCCACACATGGAGATTTATCACTTAGTGGCCCAAAAATGTATTTACTGGTGAGATGTGTCTTAAATGCCCTCCAACGTTCCCCCGCAAATGAAATCCATTTCCTCTTTAAGAAGTCAGTATTTGGAGGGTTGCAAGATGAATCGTCCATATTCCTGTGTAGACAATGAAATAAAGGTTGTGATAAAGTAACAAACATTATAAAAATATATGATGAATAACAAACATTTTTTAAAATAAACATCATTAATCAATATAAATAAAAATCACATTTCAAATATAGTTGTGAAATAAGATAAATAACTAACTTTTTGTACTTATGTAGGAATGTTCTCCCATATCCCTTCATTGTGATCTTCCCGTGTGGCATGTACATCGTCCACTTCATTTTCGTCATTGGAAGTAAGTGTGTTATATGACAAAGAAGTAGACTCAGAAATATCAACAGTACAATCTTGAATGTCATCACTTCCAAACATGCTTTTTCCTTGGAGAACCACTGACCACCTTTTGTTAGAGGGATCATTGACATAAAACACTTGTTTTGCCTGGCATGCCATAATGAAAGGCTCATCCTTATAACCTACCTTGTTAAGATCCACCAATGTAAATCCTAATTCATCAGTTTGTACACCACTATTACTATCAACCCACTTACATTTGAAAAAAGGCACTCTAAATTTTGTGTAGACGACCTCCCAAATCTCTTCAATGACTCCAAAGTAAGATATGGATGCCATAATTGGGTTTTTATCTTTTGAACTAGAGAAGTGCATGGACTCGGCTACAACCATAACCCCACTGTTTTGCACAGTACTCCTGTCATCTTGAGACTTTGTATAGAATGAAAACTTATTGATATCGTATCCACTCAACAAATGACATCAAAGTTAGGCCCATGTGCTAGCCATTTTAATGTATCAGAAGCAGTGTCATCATTCACAACTTGTTCTTTAAACCAGGGTAAGAAGGTCTTGTTGTGCTCATTTAACAACCATTTTTCATTCATTCGAGGGTTCTTTTCCTTAATAATGCTTTTGTGAGTATATAAGTAAGGTTAAACCATATCAGTGTTATTCAAGATATACAAATGTGCTTGAAACACTTTCTCCCAACCCATGCTCTTAACAGTTATGTCTCGTGTTCCCTTACCTTCACATCTCCCCTCATGACGAGACTTAGGTAGTCGTATAGCTTCTGCTTCTGACAAGTACTCTAAACAAAACTCAATAGCTTCTTCTGCAATATATCTTTCAACAATAGATGCTTCAGGACGGTGTGGATTCTTCACATACCCTTTCAAGATTTTCATGTATCGCTCAACTGGATACATCCACCATAAATAAACAGGGCCACACAACCTAGTCTCCCTCACTAGATGAACAATTAAGTGAACCATGAAATCAAAAAATGGAGGGAAGTACATCTCCAATTGGCACAATATAATGGCAACATCATTTTCTAACTCATCCAATTTAAAGGGGTCAATGACTTTGCTACATATAGCTTTGAAGAAAAAGCACAACCTAGTCATGGCATGTCTAACATTTTTAGGTAAAATGTCACGCATAGCCACTGGTAGTAGTTATTGCATCAAAACATGGCAATCATGAGACTTTAAGCCAATTAGTTTGAGATGTTTCATTGAGACAAGGCTTTTAACATTTGAAGAATAACCCTGTGGCACTTTGACACCATGTAGACACTCACACAAACTTTTTCTCTCTTGTTTAGACAATGTATGACATGCTGGGGGCAAATATGTTCGCTTGCCTTCTGGACATGGAGCTAACTTCTCTCGTATACCCATCGCAACAAAATCTAGTCGAGAGTTCACACCATCCTTTGTCTTTCCCGGTATGTTAAGAAGCGTACCGATAACACTGTCGCACACATTTTTCTCTACATGCATCGCATTAATACTATGTCTTACATCAAGACTGCACCGGTATAGAAGATCAAAGAAGATTGACCTCTTCTTCCATATGTTTTTCTCAGTAGCACGCTTTTGGGTCTTTCCAAAGATAACATTAATGCCATTCACCCGTTGATAAACTTCCTCTCCAGTTAAGGCCTTTGGAGTAATTTTATTCTCCTGGAATCCATTAAAAGCTTTTCTTAACCTACGATATGGGTGATTATGTCTGAGAAATCTCCGATGACCAAGGTAAACTGTCTTCCTACCATGAGGCAGTTGATGGTAGCATGTGCCTTCTTCACATATAGGGCAAGCTTTATGCCCCTTAACACTATACCCGCACAAGTTTCCATACGCTGGAAAGTCATTTATGGTACAAAATAACATGGCATGCATCTTGAAATATTCATTGCAATACCCATCAAACACATCCACACCTTTCTCCCACAACATTCTCAAGTCTTCAACAAAAGGACTTAGATAAACATCTATGTCATTTCCTGGCTGTTTTGGGCCTGATATCATCATAGACAACATAATGTATTTGCGCTTCATGCACAACCAAGGAGGGAGGTTGTAAATTACTAAGAGAACAGGCCATGAACTATGATTACTACTTAAGTTACCATAAGGATTCATTCCATCTGTAGCAAACCCAAGCCTAAGGTTTCTTGGCTCATTGCCGAACTCTGGAAACAAGCAATCAAGTCTCTTCCATTGCAAAGAATCGGCCGAATGTCGAATCATGCCATCACATTTCCTCCCATCTGCATGCCATCTAATGTTCTTTGCATCATTTACATTAGCAAACAATCGCTTGAACCGTGGAATTATTGGAAGGTACCATAACACTTTCGCAGGAGGCCTCTTTGTGCTCACATCACAACTAGATTCACCATCCTTTACTTTATAGCGTGATACCCCACATATAGGGCACTTGTGCAACCCTTAATACTTTTTCCTATACAAAATGCAATCATTAGGGCAAGCATGTATCTTCTTATACTCCATACCCATCGGACACAATATTTTCTTTGCTTCATAGTTACGATTTGGTAGTGTATTACCTTCTGGAAGCATGTCTTTCAACAACTCAAGCAATTCGGTTAAACTTTTATCACTCCACCCATTTCTCACCTTCAAATTCACCAATCTTAACATCGTTGACAACCGTGAAATTAGTGCACCCCGGATATAAAGGCTTGTTCGCATCACTGCACAAATTCTCATACACATGTGCTCGTTGAAATGACTCTTGTCCAATATCAGGATCATGTCTTCTAGTTGATCATCCATATCTACATCAACTTCCTCTCTCTGGGATGCACTTGGCATGTCTAACAGTTCCCCATGCCATGTCCATCTTGTATAACTCTTGCAAAAATCGTCACAAAGAACATGTTCTCTTATTTCCTCAACTTTTAACCGTTTCTCATTCAAACAATTTACACATGGACAATAAAACTTTCCATTACTATTAGGCACATTTCTTTTAGCAAATTCCAAAAACTCTTCCACTCCATTCTCATACTCATCACTTGTGCGTAAAGCATATATCCAAGTACGATCCATAACTACATATTGTAATTTATAAACCCACATTATTAAACATGCAAGAATTGAGACTACCACTTCCATGTTCAAACACACATTTCTCACAAATTTGGTATGGCCCTATCCCATTCGAGAAGAAAATTTTCCTTTGATTACTTAATAGTTCATTCTTATATCTTATGTGTTATACTTGACGAAATTATTAAGTAATTTTCCTTTAGCAAATAACATTCAATAATGGGATTGGAAGCTATTAAGTAATTTGTATGTTATAGAATAAGATAAGATAATTGCATATTTTTATCATAATTTTGCTTTCATAACTTCATTTTTTAGTTTATTTGAGAAACCGAAATCTAATCCAATCCAAATCGATTAAAATTGGATTGGATTGGATTGGATTTGGAAAAAAATCAAAACTGATTGGATGATTAAATAAGAAAACCGAAATTATTGGATTGGATGATTTTTCTCTCAAAATCAATCCAATCCGCAAACACCCCTAACATTCACAACCGTTCAACCATCACTCCTAATTTATATAAACACACATACACACTACGCAAAATTATATGAACCAACTATATGGCCAACTTAGCATAGAACGAGATTATTGTCTACTAAAATTATTACATTTATTTATTATATTCTATTCTAACTTACAGTATTAACTTAAATAGAATTTTGAAACGAGACTTTAATTTTAACAAATTGATTTTTCTTCACATACAATTCACAAAGTTTATCTCACTTTCGATCTTTAGATTTCTATTATGTGATATTACAAATTATTTTTTATTCCTATTATCTTCTATTTTATAATTTCTTATACTATTATTTTCACATCATAAATAGACACATTCTTTTCATAGTTTGTATTTTATTTGATAGTTTTTCACTTCCCACTTAAGGGTCAAGACATCAAGACTCTTATTTAATAATTTTCTTACTTGAGTTATTTTTAATTTTCCTAAATAGGCCACATGTTCATGGCCTCAAGCCTATTATTTGATAATTTGTATTTTATTTGAGTTGTATTTTCCTCTTTACTAGTTTTCCTTTAATGAGGCGCCTAGTTTAAGACTTAGAATAACTTGGGGTTGAGGGTTCAACACCCACTTAGAATAGGATTAATTTTCCTTACCTTTTTCCACCCATGACCACTCCTTTAGGCTATAAATAGGAGGGGTCTCCTTGTATACGAGTTTTAATGCTCATTTTATGAAAGCTTAGCTTTCTTTACCGCCTCTTGTGTGAGTTGAGAATACTTGGTGGTTCTTGCTTAAACCATGGTGAATCTTATCCTGCTCCATGAGCTGGTGGCGGTTCTGCACCTAAGACTTATCTGCTGAAGGGGTTGCCTTCACTAGTGGCGTCTTCTCCACTTCTAATTAATCCTCCTCCACTTTCATTTTCCTTCTTCTTTGTTCTTTAAATTCGAATTCTATAACAGCTGCCCTTGTTTTGGTTCCAATATAGATCCGTACCCGTACTGCTATCAATTGGTAATCAGAAAACTTGAGGTGTAGTAGGTGCAGATTTTTTTTCACTTTTTCACTTGTAATCCATCTCTTTTCATTGTAATTTCGGACTCTAAACTGTTCTCCCGACCCAAGGTTCCTTGTTGTTGCTATCAGTACTTGTCTTCTTGCTTGAATTTGCTTAATTCTTGCTAGAATGAGGTTATTGGTATGCGCATCCACGCCTTAGGTGTTCGATAATTTACCTCTTACACTTGTTCGTAACTTGTTTTTGTGAGTTTCTTGAATTTCTACTTCTTTCTTTTGGTGGATTGTGGTAAGTGGAGACATTGTTGTCTTTATTTTCCAAAGATCGTTCACCTACATTCTTCCCCAATCCACTTTACTTGTTTGTTCATCCCCTCTTTAATTTAGTCATTTACATTTCTGTCATTTAATTTCAGTTCATCCCTATCCTTCTACTTTCAGCTCATCCCTTTAAATTTTGCCATTTAAATTTTGTCAATTCCCCATGCTTTTAGTTTCTACTTATCCCCTATATTTTTCTACCATTTACTTTCAGTTCATCCCCATTTATTTTTCAGCCTTTAATTTTGCGCATTTATCTTCCTATTTTGTGTTAATTTTTGTGTTGTGTTGTTCAATTCTAATCTTGTTCTGTCTATCTATTTGTTTGTTAATCCGATTGCAAATTTGAATCCGGCGCTAGCAAATCCCTAGGAAACGTGTGGTTGATCGTTCACAACGCTTAAGTTTAGAATGGGTTATTCTTGAGGATCTTGAGGGAGTTCATCATGTTCATGATGAAGTTCTTCATTTGAATCAATTTTAATCTGTAAAGTATAACGTAAACACGTTTGTATGCTGTATGACCACTTGTTAAGGATTGAATTGAAAGGATGATGTTGTTCTCATGATATATTTTTTATTCAAGTTGCCATAAAATTTTTATAAGCCAATTTAGATTTTGGATCCAAGCTTTGTTAAACGAATGTTCTTCAATTTTTTATCCATTTTTAAGAAGAGATACACTCATTTTTTTTGTTTAGAATAGGGACTATATTACAATTTCTGTAATTTGCATGTTGGGGCAAAATAAAATATTAGAAAATTTAAAAGAAAGAAAGTTAGAGGAAAAGTCAACAAAGTCAAAAGAGAAAAAGTCACAAGTCAAAACAAGGTGCAAAAAGAAAATATATGTGTGGTGAAAAAGAAATCCTCTACAGTTAAAAAAATTGAGTAAGAAGAAGCCCAACTACTTTTCCCCTTTCTACTGCAATTTAATTTATTTGTATTCCTCTTTCAATTGTAATTGTTCTTTTAACAAAAATTGGCAACTTAGGTAAATTTACCACTTGAATCAAAGATATCTCATCCATTCTCTTTGCAATCATTACGTGTCTTCTTGTTTGTCTTGTTTGCTTTCTATTCTTGTTTAGCTTTCTTTCATACCACCTTTGTTTGTCTTACTCTATTCTCAGTTATGTCTTTCTCGTTTTCCTTTTTGGCAATCCTAGAGAGTCTTAAGTATTGTTCGTTCTAGCTCATTCGTGCTTGGGTAGGGTAAAAAAACTTTGGTTTTCGTAAGATCTAATCAAACTTTAACCAAGTAGAAGAGGCAAGAGTGAACATTATAGAAAAAACCCTAAAAAGAGAGACATACACGAGTGAAGTGTAAACACTTAGTTGAGTGAAAATGTCTTCAAATTTTGAACACTTAAAAATCAATTTAGGATTTCATATAGATTGTGGAGAAATGAGCTAGATGAAGATTGAAAGGAACTTAGAAAGGAAAAGAAAGTGAGAAGACACTCTTCTCATGATAAAATCGATGAAGGATAAATGAGAGAAAGAGAAATATGAATATCTTTTTGAGGATAGTAAGAAGAAAGAGAGGAGTTATAGTAACTCTAATCATGGTAGTAGGAGGGATGAAGAAAGGAAATTTAGAAGATATGATGAAGAAAGGAAGATTAGAAAGTATGAAGAAGATAGAGAAGTTAGGAGAAATTGTGAAAAGATTGAATTTAGAAGAAAAGATTATTATGAGGAAACTTATGAAAAAGAGAAAAGGAGAAGAAGAGAAAATAGGAAAGGTATAACAAAAAATATTATAAGGAGGATTCTTTTGAAGATTGATGGGAAAGAAGGTTGGAAGAATTTTCTAAGAATATTAAAAATGAATTTTCAAGAATCTTAAATGTGATAGAAGAGAAATAAAAATTAGAACTTAAGAGAGAAAAGGAAGAGAAATTTAAGGAAGAAAAAGAAATTGAAAGAGTACAAAAAGAGAAAGAGTGCGTGAAAAATAAAAACAAAGAAGATTTGGGAAAGCAACTTATCTTATTTTATGATCATTTGAATGTTATCCCTTTATCTGAAAACTTGAAAAGGTTAAGGGAAACTAAGCTTAGAAGAGAAAAGGAGACAACTCAAGTCTTTAAAGGAGAGTCTTCTAAATTGACCTTTTTAATGCCTGAAAATTCTTTCTTTTTGAATGAGTGTATGTCACAAAGTGTTTCATGTCACATGAAATATTGAAGCTTAGTAATACTTTGAAACCTATTGAAGTTGTTAGTTTAATCAAACCCTTTGGAAATGTTAAATTGCATCAAAATACTAAAGCATGCATGAAACATTAGTTTGTATATATGACTTGCATAAACAATATGTTTTTATCTCCTTACCACAAGTTGACATGTATTGTGTTCTTCAAATTGTAAGGGAAAAGGAAAACTCCGATTGGGCTTAGGCTATCACATGTAAAAACACTTGCATGACATTTGCATCACATGATGATATGGCTCATGATATGCTTACATTTTATGATTCCTTAAATGTCTTATCTTGCATGCAAAACTATGAATCATACTTGAGTAAGGGTGTATACATGTCTGTTTTAACTTGTAAAAATAATTCGTGACATGGACATATGCAATATGACAACCATACTCAAAATGTGTATGTTATATTCTATAGGTATGTTGGGATGTTGTTGAAATAGAATAGAACATATATGCCACATAGCTATAATTGTGCATTCATTTGGAAGCTTACTGTGGAATATTTTGATGAATTGAAAATTTTTTGGTACTTTTATAGAATTCAATTCGTAAGCCTTTTGTATGACCGCCCGATTCTTTTACTTGTAAGGGAAGGCTTCAAAAGATTAGTCTTTGACCCGAGATCAAATCTCTTAGATTCTACAAAATGCATAAACAAGATGGTTCAAACTTCAAAGAGGGAGTCTCCTAACCCTTATCTCAATTACCACTTGTTCATATCTTATGCTTTTATGTAATTGGTCTTTATGATTCCCAAGTTCTTCTTCTATGATTTGTTGATTTCCTATGCTTGGGAACCATACTTATGGTTTCTTACTTTTGCCTTAGACCGTGGAGAGCTTGCTAAGGAGGGGCAACGTGGGCTCTAAGATTCTAAGGGAAGTAACTTCTTAACCTCTAATCCATTGTCATCCATCCCATCTTTCTATTTCCCAACTATTCACCTCTTTCTATATTGGATTG
The DNA here is from genome assembly GCA_026901365.1 of Sesbania bispinosa. Lineage (NCBI taxonomy): Eukaryota > Viridiplantae > Streptophyta > Magnoliopsida > Fabales > Fabaceae > Sesbania > Sesbania bispinosa. Next base: position 1,762,831 of record QLOH01000052.1, read on the forward strand.
TTTAGGCCCTTATCCTTCAGATTTGAGGTCAAATCCTTTTCAAGGGGAGGGAATGATGTCAACTACTTTGAAGAAGAGAATGGAGCTGAGATAGCTGGGTTCTTTGATGGTTGCTGTTGGTTGATGTTGTGGTTTCCTCTTGTGGTTCTTTGATTGTTGTTGTTGGTTGATGTTGTTGTTTGTTGCTATATTTGCTTGATATTTGCTGATGGTGTCTATGTTTTGGGCTAGTTAGTTATCCTTGGCTATTTTGTTTTACTAACTATTTCTACTAGTCATGTCTTTTAGGTGGTGATTATTTATTCCGTTCTTTCATAGAGTAAGAGAATATTGTATTAGGGTGTAGTATCCCTCATACTCCCTTCAATATATCTTTTAGCTTATAAAAAAAAGACTATGTTAGGAGTGATAAAATTATTCTATTCTAGCACAGAGTATGAAAATATTGCATTAGGGTGTAGTATCTATGGGTGTTCATATTCATTCTAATCCAATGCTAACCATAAAAAACGAACCGAAAAACTGAATCAAATTGAAAATTGATAAACCGAAAATGCTATAATAGATATTTTTTTATTGGATCAAATTGGTTTTCGGATCCTATGTTGAAAACCGACCCAATCCAATCTAAACCGAACTTATGCGCACATATATTATTTTACTTATAAATTAACAAAAGGAAAAGTTAATTGATGAAATTTAGAAAGGAGACATAGACACTGGGGCAATTCAAAATTGAAAGAAAAGGAAAAAAATAAAGAAGAAAAGAAAGATAACATAAATTTTGAATCCTACATCTAGAGTGAGCAAGAGTTTGATTTGTCAAAGCGTTCCTTGATTTGCAATTAGCTCAGGTAATCTCAAAAGTGTTGAATATGCTGGTTATCAATAAAAGTCTCTGACATATTTTTATGTTCGGCGAGGAAGGTACTGCCTATTCTGTCACTAGTTTTCTAAATAGCGAGGAGGTTCTCCCAATTGCACATTTATTTCTCTCTTTGGCGAGGAGGTTCCATCAGTTGCATATTTACTTTTGGTGAGGAAAAGTTAAGAAATGAGGCATAGACACAGGGGCAATTCAGATTTGAAAGCAAAGAAAGAAAATAGAAGAAAAAAGATAATATAGATTTTGAGTCCTACATCTAGAGTGAGCAAGAGTTTGATTGGTCAAAATGTTGCTTGATTTGCAATTAGCTCAAGTAATCTCACAAGTGGCGAATATGCAGGTTATCAATAAAGAGTCTCTAACATATTTTTCTATTTGGCGAGGAAGGTTCCGCCAATTCTATCATTGGTTTTCTAAATAACGAGGAGGTTTTGCCAATTGCACATTTATTTCTCTCTATTGCTGGAGGTTCCGTTAGTTGCATATTTATTTTCAGCGAGAAGGTTAGGCCGGTTGCATATTAAATTTTAGCGAGGAGATTCTGCCAGTTGCATATTTACTTTTCTGTTTGGCGAGGAGGTTCCTTCGGTTAAATACTTATTTTTCTAGTGTGACGAGGAGGTTACGCCAATTGCATATTTATTTTATTTTTGGTGAGGAGGTTCCGCCAATTGAATCATTAATTTTCTGTTCGGCGAGGAGGTCTCACTGATTGTATCATTAATTTTTTATTTGGCGAGGAGGTTCCGTCGATTGCATGTTTAATTTTGATGTTTCGCGAGGAGGTTCTACCGCATTCTTTCTTTAACTTTTCCATTTGTTAATTTTATAAGTAAAATAATATATGTGCACATAAGTTCGGTTTGGATTTGGTCAGTTTTTAACATAGAATCCAAAAAACTAATCCGATTCAATAAAAAAATTGATTTTTGTGGTATTCGATTTTTTAGTTTTCGGTTTTTCAGTTCGATTTTTATGGTTTGCATTGGATTAGAATTAATATAAACACCCATAGATACTACACCCTAATACAATATTTTCATATACTATGTGCCAGAACAGAACAATTGAATCATTCCCAACACAGTCTTTTTTATAAGCTACAAGATAAATTGAAGGGAGTATGAGTGATACTACACCCTAATGCAATATTCTCTTACTCTATGCAAGAACAAAAAAAAGAACAAAATAAATAATCACCACCCAAAAGATATGATGAGTAGAAACAGTTAGTAAAACAAACTAGACAAGGATAATTAACCAGCCCAAAACATAGACACATTGGCAAATATCAAGTAGATATAACAACAAACCACAACATCAACCAGTAGCAACCATCAAAGAACCACAAGAGGAAACTGCAACCAGAGAACAACAACCGACATAGCCAGCAAACAATATATAGCAAACAGCGACTCATAACAGCAAATAGCAAACAGCCACAGTAGTGAGGCAGCCAACAGCACCTAACAACCAGCAACCAGAACAGCACAATGGAACAATAACCAGTAGAATCAGAGTCTCCACCAGCAATCAACATTGAAACAACAGTGCACAAGTTAACAGTACATAACATATAAATGTGTACCAAAAATCCTCTTTTTGAGCGGTGTTGGTGTTTGAAACCAAACACATTAGGAATGTTTAATATGGTGTTATGGTTGCTTCATATTTTCCTAACACTAGTAAGGAAAATTTTGAACAATAATTGAGAGATTAATGGTTTTGTAATCAGAAAGATGAAGATAGGTGGAAAATAATCTCGTTGTCAATTATTTAGTCTATTTGGTTGGTTCGAAATCAAGTAGAAAATTAAATAGGATTAAATTGTTTTGATATATATATCATGGAGTTAATTAATTACAATTATATCTTAGTTGTGACGCAATTTTGTAGTAATTAATTTGTTTGAATAGTTGTTAATATTTCGGGACTTGATTTATAGGGGACACTGCATATTCCAAAAATTCAAAAAATCAAGGGGATTTGTATTGGGGTTTTATTGTTCACTATATAGAGAAATAGTCAAATTTGGAATCTTTAGCAATGTGAGAAAGTGTCATTGCAAATTATTCTAAAAATTGTATATAGGTATTTCTGATTAAAAAAATTGGATTGTCAGTATCAATTTTAATGTGGTCTCTTTAATTAGTCAATCTTTTGGCGATAACTATCATGGCCAATTAAATCTAAATGACTATGACAAGAATATTTTTAGCTAATCACAAAAATGAAATCACTTTAAAGGTAAAATTCCTAGCTTTAAAGCAATCACCTATTAGAACATGTTTGAAGAATTTAGTCAGAAAGTCTTCCAAGGTCACAAACTCATGTGGTGGGGATTTTTTTAATAAGCAAAAAAATAATTCTCTCTCACACACACGTTTTTAATAAGACAAGATAACATACACACAAAGATATATCAAATCATGATACCATTCAGTTAAGATATAAACAAGGAGTAAATCTGAATTTGGTAATATGTTATTTTTTTCTTTATTTGTTCTCAAATTAAACTAATTAAATAAGTAGTCATTTAATTTTTTTATATCTGTCATATTGGGATAATTTTATCTATTTAAATATTATTTTATTTATCAATTTTATGTTAATATTCTACATTAAATTTTATATATACAAGATGATATTACATATTTAATTTATATATTAAAATTTTATTTGACTCCTTCAAATTTTGTGTTATGTTATTGAGTTGGATGATTAATATAATGGATATTTAAAAGTTTAAAAATTACTCATACAATTAGTTTTATTTAGGGATTAATTAAAAGAGAAATGACAACTAAGGGGTAAAATTAAGGGATTGTCATGTTGTCATGAAATAGGTGTATAGAAATGCGACGTTTAATCATTGTTCTCAACCACCGCAAACTTGTCTTTGTGGTTTAACAATAGAAATTTTTCAATAGTATCATTATTCATTTAGGAAATTTTAAAAAGGTATAGATTTAAAGATAATTAATTCGGTAAAATATTAGGCACGCTTTTAGCATTTTAAGTTGAGTAATATTATATCCACTTATTCATCCTCTTACTTATTATAAATCCTCCTACTTGTTCTTTCTATAAGTCTCCCTAATTACTAAATGAAGTAAGTATTACATTTTTTATGTCTTCGAATCTTTCATTTAATATACTTTAATTGGTATATAAGATAATTATTAGGAGTATAAGTAGGAGGATATAACATTGTTGTAAGAAGAAAGTTAAATAACACATTAAAACCAGAGAAAGATACTTGATTTTGTGAAAAAAAAAAGGTACACATGGTTTTCTTTTAAGATAACTAGCATTTGGTAGATATATCAGGACATGATAGAACAGGGGAAAACTTTCAAGCTCATAATGCACTTATAGAGGACTTACATTTACCTTGCCCCAAGAAGAGAGTGAGAGTTCGAATATGCAACTTATTAGATGTGAGACTCTGTTTTGATTCACTTGACCAACCCTTGGGGTTCATGTTTGATGTATTTTAAAATGGAATAAAATAAAAGATATCTTAAAAAAGTGGTATAATTTAGTTTCTTGAAAAATGGGTGGAATCAAAGAGAACAAAATACAACCTCTTGTCATTAAGTTTTTATTGACAAAACTACCACTTTTTTATCCTAATAACCTTTCTCCCAAAATTGTAATTCCCTCCATTAGTTCTACTTGCCACTTGACACCCTCTACCATCACCATTGCCAAGTTTCACCTTGGAACGATGTTATTGTCATTGTTGCCAACACCACTTCTTGACACCCTTAATTGTCACCAGTGGCTACACCCTTAATCGTTGTCATCATTGCCAGGAACCATTCATTTCCATCACACCAATGCTTGACATCCTTTACTACCAGATGACACCCCCTCCTCCTCCACAACCATCACTAACTGACTCCCTTAATCATTGTCATTGCAATTGAGCACCCTTCATCATTGTTTATTTCTCACACTTTTTATTTTTCTTTTTAATTTCTATAATTCTTTATTTTAGTTCATAATGTCATAAACCTATTTTTTTTCTTTGTAAATGCTTATTGTTTTCAAGATAGACAACCAATATGTCAAGTCATAATAGGAGTATGCTTTCCAAGATAAAGATTTCGTTATCTTTCTATTTAAATTTCACTTTTTTAAATATTTTTTATTTTCTTATTGTTTTATAGCTTTTATGTAGAATAAATATGTCAAATATAATTGGTGAATGCTAGCATGAAGTACCCAAGTGGGTGTTTCACAACTACGACACCAAAAAGCAGGTAAATTATTAACTGGTTAAAGTTAGAAGGGATTATTTGCATTTTAAACCCTAATTTTTTTAAAATACGAAAGAAGACCCAAATCCGTCTTTTATTCATCGTCTTTGTTCATGGGAATCTGGTTGTAACCAGAGTATGCGTCCGTGAACGATGGTGAGTTGTCCACCAATTGATCAATATTTGGCAATGGGAAAGGATCCTTGGGGCAGGCCTTGTTCAAGTCAGTGTAACCGACGCGCATGCGCCACTTCCCATTTGATTTTTTCACCAAGACCACATTAGATAGCCAGGTCACATATTTCCATTCACGAATGGAGCCAACCTTGAGGAGTTCTTCTACTTGCAAATGGGCTGCTTCTTGTCGCTCATGGCCTATCTTCCTTTTCTTTTGGGTCACAGGTTTGACACTCGGGTTAATGGATAATCTATGGCAGCAGAAATTAGGGTCAATACCTAGCATATCAGCTGATGTCGAGGCAAACAAGTCTGCGTTGGCTGGCAGTAATTTCATCAGTCTTTTCTTTATGTCAGGCTGCATGTTCGTCCCGATCTTGGTGGTTTTTTTCCGTGGCATTGCCAATCTAAAGAGATTTGGTCCTCCCCACTGGTTCAATCTGGTCTCGTTGCTTTTCGTGTATGTCAGCTCGGAGGTCGAGGTCTACCATACAAACCTCACCCCTCCTAGTTCTCTTCCTAGTGTTAGGCTGAGCAACCTGTTGGAGTGTAGCATTGTAGCACTTCCTGGCCTCTTTTCTGTCCCCCACAACGGAAATAACCCGACCATCACGGCTGGCGAATTTCTGAAGTTGGCTGGATGTCTCTAGAAGGGGGGTTGAATAGAGACTTTAAAATTTTGTTCCTGAAAAAGACAAACTCAATTTCAATATGAGACGTGGTCTCAAGTCTGATGACTTGGAGTCTCAAGTAGGTTAGATAAGATGTTGTCTTAGTAATATTTTTGTAACAACGTGAGGATACTTCTTTAGTTATTAAAACTAGATTAACCCTTTAGAGAATTCAATATATATATATATATTATCAAACAGATGTGAGATGTTAGTTGTGCAGAATATAAGAGATAAGGGAGAGATAGATGCACACAGATCTTATCCTGGTTCACCCATACCTTGGGCTATGTCCAGTCCTCACAACCTGTGAGATTTCCACTATTGACAATCACAGTCAATTACAAGTATTCTTACAGCCTCTTCAGTCTCTCACACCAAGCTTAGGCACTCATATCTTGGCTGAGCCACAAGTATTCTTACAGCCTCTTCAGGACGCTCACACTCACCCTGAGACTAGGCTCTATCCTATCTCAGTTGAGACTGGTTACGGTGATTGATAAGATATTGATGGGTCTAGCTTACAGCATACAAGGTGTGGATAAACAGTGAGCTTAGCTAGAGGTATTCTCTTCTAAAAAGATAAGAAAATAAGAACTGAGAAGAGAAAAGAACTGAGACTACAAAGTGTTCTCAAGTTGAGATCAGATCTTAAGATGAGATAGACTTGAGATGTAAACTTGAGATGTAGGATGAGATGCAGAGATGTTCAATATACATCGTAGTCTCTCACTTATCTTCATTGTTGACTTTAGCATTTATTTCAAATGAAAATTAGCCATTTATGAACGTTTTCTAGCCGTTGAGAGTTGTTGCAAGTAAGAGAAGGTCTCCTGCCAAAAGGGTACAGTGCCACTGTTTTGTGTCAGCATGCAGTGTACATGCTTTGACTCATGTTGACTTTGTATCTTGCTTTCTCAAGCTGAGTCTAAATTTCAACCCTTGGCAGCTATTGCATCTGCCTTTCATTATTATTCTTAGTCTAATCTCTCGCCTGATCTTTGGGCTTGCATCTCAAGTTGATTTGAAGTCTCTTCATTGTTCATCATCTTCTAATCTGATCTTCTTCTTGATTTTGAAGTTAAGACTGAGTCTCATCTCTTTGCATCTGATTATTTGATTTGAGCTTCTTGAGCATGTGTCTCAAGCTGAGTCTTGGTCTGAGTCCTTATTTGATCATGAGATAGCATATGAACTTGTCTTTGCATCTGTGCTTGAGTCTGAGCCTGATCTTGAGCCAACATCTCAAGCTGACTTTGGATCTCTTCTTTGCTCAGTACTTAAGTCTTTTGTCGTGGCATTTTTTAATCTGACTTCTTGTGCTTTATATCCTCAAAGATGATCTTTGAGCTTCATTTTCCAATAAATATTTGCAAAAATATAGTCCAGAAATTCTGCCATACACTTGAGCACACAGTTAGTAAATAATAAGATGCATCTCAGACTTGCTTTTGTGATCATCTAAACTTACTGGTTTGACTCCATTAAAAACCATAGGAGTGAGTTTGTCTCAACAATCTCCCCCTTTTTTATGATGGCAAACCAAGAAGTTTAAGTTTAGGATGATTCAGTTTTAAGTCTTAATGACTTTAGCTCCCCCTGAATATTACCATTTGTTCTGATGAGATGATCTTATTCAATTTTAAGAGCTGAGCTCCCCCTGAGTCTAAGACTCTTGTTACTGATTTTTAATTTATACATTTTAAGCGCTCAAATCAAGAAAGCTAATACTAAAAAAAACTGCAATGCAATCAAAGCAAGATTTCATTAATCATCAGGAGAATTACATCAAGATCACATGAATGACAGTTTTTAGCAAAGATGCCATTGCATAATTTTTAGCAAAGATGCTACTGCATCTTATCACACAAGCAGACAGATGCTATTACATCTTAACTTTCCTAAACTATGCATCTAAACATACTACTGAGACTCTTATTAGGTTGAAACAACCTAACCAAACTCTCCCCCTTTTGCCATTATCAAAAGGTAAAACTAGCCAGGCTAGGTAGAGGGTGAAGAGGATGAGTCAAAAGTAGAAGCAGATGGCCTTTGCACAATTTGAGGAAATTCAGGGAGAGGAGGCAGATTAGAAATATGAAGGTTCCTATTCTTGTGAAACTCATTGGAAGTGTGCAGAGCTTGAAGAATTGTGTCAAGCCCATTGAGAATTGTCTCTTGCCTCTTATTTTGCTGTTTAAGCCTTTTGAGAATCTTTTTCTGGTTTTGCTCAGTTTTGGTACTAAGATTCTGCTGTTGTTGCTGTTGTTCTACTTGAAGTTGATTGAGGAATGTATTGATTGAGTCTGAGAGATGAGTAGGAATGGAGGTTTCAGATGTTGGAGCTTGTGATGGTGCAGGTGGAGGAGCAGATTAGTCATACTTGGGTGGAGGTGAACAAAAGAGTGAATCAACAAACAATTTCCCCGGTGCCGGTAAGGAGGTTAGGAAGGAATGAGATGGTTCTTGCTGCACAGGTGTCTTCTGTTGAGAGACGGGTGCTTCCTCAGTCTCAACAACATCAGGTTGTTGCTCTTGCATAACCTCTGGAGTGGAGGTAGTAGTTTCTTTGTCTAGGCTGGCAAGAGCTTCATCTGCAACTTTTGTGATGGGTGAAGGTGAAGTTTGAGTTGTCATTTCACGAGGAGATGGAGGTGGGGTCTGATGAGGTGAAGGAGGATGAGATTGAGTCTGAAGTACTGGTTCTTCCATCTCAGGAGCTTGTTCATTTCCAGCAGGTTCTTCAGTGGTTAGTGGTTGAGGATCAGGTTGAGTGAGAGCAGATGAGACGAGTTCAGACCTTGTATTCTTTTTCTTTTTCTTCCTTGTCTCAGTCTCAGTTGAGACGGCAGGTTGAGACTTTCTTTTCTTTTCTTCTCTAGGGGTCTCATATCTTGCTTGAGATCCCCCAACAGTCTCTTTCACAACCTTTTTCTTCTTCTTTTTCTGAGTTTCAGACATCTTGGAGGAAGGAGATGCTTGCACAGTAGGAGGTATAGGAGCAAGATTATCAATAGGAAAAGTAGGAGGTGGAATAGACTTACCATCCAAATTAAGAGACTTGAGATTTGACTTGCCAATATACCCTGGCTTCTCCTTCGTCTCGTCACATCCACTAAGATTAACTTTGAAGTGCTTCATGATTCTTGTTGTAAGCATTCCAAAGGGGAGAGACGCAGAAACCTTGGGGTTGTTGAATGCGTGCTCCATGTGTTTGAGAATGATGAAAGGCAGATTTAAAGCAATTCCATGCTTCAGATGGTACATGACCATATGTTCAGTGGAGTAGACCTTGTTAAAAGTTCCAGCACGAGGCATGATACACTTTGCAACCAAATGAAAGAGAAAATTTCCAAAGGGATTGAGAGATGAGGCAGCGTTGGTGATGTTGGGATCTTTGAATAGAGAGGTGCCAACACTAGCAGCAGGAATGCCTAGTTGGGTCAATCATTATTCTTCGCCACAGAGTCTGTTCCCAGCAACTGGGGCTTCAATCATTGCTCCTAGAGACTCCTCTGTTAATTCAATGTGGACGCCCCTGATGTTAGCCATAACATGAGATAGCCCTTGAGAGGCACCTTTGGCAATGGAGAAAGCTGCATAGAAGGCACGAGTCATTTTGGGATAGACTGGCTCTATCATGCTCAGATAGTCTTCCCAACCTTGCTTTCTAAGGTAAGGACCAATGTCCCAGTTTTCTTCACTTAGTTCCTTGAATGAGACGACCCTTCCTATTAGCACTTTCAAACAGATCTGACTGAAATGATAGTTTTTTTCCTTCAGTTGCCTTCTCTTTTCCTTTTCTTGAGGGCTCTGGCTTAGTGAGATCTATGTGAACTGGTGATTTTGGAGATTTTTGACCAGATGTTTGAACGACATTGGAGGCAATCCTCTGGGACTTAGGTCTACGAGGGAGAGGAGTACTCTTCTTGGATGAGGTGGATTTTGAAGCTGGTGAAGGTTGGGTTTGAGTAGCCTCCGATTCTGTACTTGGTTGTGGTGAAGGGGAACGACTTAGACGTTCCTGACTTGAGTGAAGGCTACCCATAGGGTCAGATGAGTTTGACGAAGACATGCTTAGATGTGGTGAGGAGGAAGAAGATGATATATCAGAGTAAGGGAGCTTGAGAGTAGTTACTTTGATGCGCATTGAGGAAGATGAAGTTGAGATGAGGTCTTGCCTTTTATAGAATCAGAGAATTTAAGATGAAAGAGAGAGTGGTGGTTTGGTGGGCAGTTAATAAATGGTTGTAAGTGGTTGGGCTCTCCTTTGTATACATAACGGCTAGTGGAGCGCGTGTGTTGAGGAGATTACCGTTTCTAACTAACCGTTAGCAGATGGTTGAGAGACATTCTCAAGTAACGTCTCTTTGATGTTTGAGATTTTCCAATAAGCTGCACTCTCTCATAATGTTTTAGACGTTATGAGAGACGGTCTATTACAACGTCTCTTACTGAGAGACATTCTACATAAAATTTAGTTTCAAAGCTCATCTAATCTATGGATAGAATGCAAATATAACTTTGACAATTTTAATCAAAGGCACACATATTTAATAATTTTAGGTTTTCAACAAATCTTTCTTCCACTAAAGGTTTAGTAAAAATATCAGCCAATTGATTATTAGTATCAACAAAAATTATCTCAATATTTCCCTTTTGAACATGATCTCTTATAAAGTGGTGCTTAATATCTATGTGCTTAGATCTTGAGTGATGGATAGGATTCTTTGCAAGATTAATAGCACTGGTGTTATCACAATAAATTGGGACTTTAGAGTACCTTAGTGCATAATCCAGCATTTGAGACTTGATCCATAAAATCTGTGTACAACATGCTACAGCTGAGACGTATTCAGCTTCAGTAGTAGATAAGGCTATTGTGTTTTGCTTCTTGCAAGACCATGAGACAAGGCACTTTCCTAGGAACTGGCAAGTTCCACTTGTGCTTTTCATGTCTATCTTGTCTCCAGCAAATCCAGCATCACTATAGCCTACAAGATCAAATTTGGATCCTTTCTCATACCAAAGACCAAGATTAGTTGTTCCAATTAAATATCTAAAAATTCTTTTGACAGCTGTGAGATGAGATTCCTTGGGATCAGATTGGTATCTGGCACATATTCCTATTGCATATTGAATATCAGGTCTACTAGCAGTTAGGTACATGAGAGACCCTATCATACCTCTATACAGCTTGTCTGAGATGGTCTTACCTGTCTCATCTTTATCAATTTGAGTTGATGGATGCATGGGAGTTTTCATAGGCTTGGCATCATTCATCTTGAATTTTACCAATAATTCTTTTGCATATTTTTCTTGGCAAATGAATATTCCATCAAATTCTTGTTTGATCTGCAAGCCTAGGAAGAATCTCAGCTCACCCATCAGACTCATCTCAAACTCTCCCTGCATGAGACTTGAGAATTCTTGACAAAGAGATTCATTAGTAGATCCAAAAATAATATCATCTACATAAATTTGAACAATGAGTAAGTCATTTTGATACTCCCTTTTGAACAATGTCGTATCAATCTTTCCTCTGGAAAATCCATTTTCAATTAGGAATGAGCTCAGTTTGTCATACCAAGCTCTTGGAGCTTGCTTGAGACCATACAAGGATTTCTTGAGTCTGAGCACATATTCTGGATGGTGTGGATCTTCAAACCCAGGGGGCTGTCTCACATAGACTTCCTCTTCAATGGCTCCATTCAAGAATGCACTCTTCACATCCATTTGATACAACTTGAAGTCTTTGTGAGCTGCAAAGGCTAAAAGGATTCTGATGGCCTCAAGTCTGGCCACTGGAGCAAAGGTCTCATCATAGTCTATTCCTTCTTGCTGGTTGTATCCCTGTGCTACCAGTCTTGCTTTGTTCCTCATGGCCTTGCCTTTTTCATTGAGTTTGTTCCTGAAGACCCATCTGGTCCCAAATATAGATTGATGAGATGGTGGAGGGACCAAATCCCAGACTTGGCTTTTGTCAAACTGGTTGAGCTCTTCTTCCATTGCTTTAATCCAAGACTCATCATTGAGAGCTTCATGGATATCTTTTGGCTCTACTTCAGATAGGAGAGAGCCATCATATTATCAACACTCCTGAATGATGATTTGGTTCTCACTCTATCTGAGGTCTCTCCAATGATTTGCTCTCTTGGATGAGATCTCACCAGTCTCCGGCTTCTGGGTAGCTCAAATGCATGCTCATTCTGGATCTCAAGTATCCCTTGTCTCGTTTCCCTAGTCTCTGTCTATTCTTCAATCTTATCTTGAGCTTGATAACTGTTGTGCATCTCAGGCTGGATACTTCTTTGAGACCCTGTCTGAGCTGTTCTCCAGGTCTCAGTCTATGCCTCTCTTCTTGGTTCAGATTGAGGAGATCTCATGTGCTTCTGTTCTAGTGTGGATCTTTCCTCAGCTTCTTGAATTGAGATCCTTAATTCTCCCATCATTTCCTCAATCTCTTCATCTACTTTCTTCTGTGAATTGTCCTGCATCTCATTGAACACTACATGCACAAATTCTTCAGTAGTCTTTGTTCTCAAGTTATAAACCCTATAGGCTTTGGAAGTAAGGGAATACCCAGGGAAAATTCCTTTATCAGACTTTGAATCAAATTTTCCCAACTGATCTTTTGTGTTTAGGATGTAACAGTCACATCCAAACACATGAAAGTAAGAGATTGAAGGTTTTCTTCCCTTCCATAATTCATATGGAGTTTTGCTCAAGATTTTTCTTATAGTGACTCTATTTATAATATAGCAAGAAGTGTTTACAGCTTCTGCCCAAAAATATTTTTCAATACCAGAATCACATAATAAAGTTCTTGCCATCTCTTGAAGAGCCCTATTCTTTCTCTCAACTACACTATTCTGTTGGGGTGTTCTTGGACCTGAGAAGTTATGAGTAATGTCATTTTTATGAAAGAAACTCTTGAACTTGGCATTCTCAAATTCACCTCCATGGTCACTTCTCACAGCACCAATCCCATACCCTTTCTCAGATTGGATCTTTTTACAAAATATTTTGAAAGATTCATAAGACTCATCCTTCTGAGATAGGAATAGAACCCAGGTATATCTTGAATAATCATCCACAATTACAAAACCATATTTTTTACCACTAAGACTTGTAGTTTTGGTTGGTCCAAACAAATCAATGTGGAGGATCTCAAGATGTCTGGTGGTGGTGACATGAGACTTAGGTTTGAAACTTGATTTGCTGTGCTTGCTTTTTATGCAAGACTCACATATCATATCTTTGTCAAATTTAATTTTTGGTAATCCTTTGACAAGAGATTGATTTGCAAGTTAACTGATGGTTCTCATGTTAATATGTCCAACCCTCTTGTGCCACAACCACTTTTCATGATCATGAGACATGAGATATGTGAGATCAGATAGGCTCTCAAGTGAGACCGAGTATAGATTTTTGTTTCTTTTTCCGTAGAAAATGATTTTTCCAGTCTTTGAGTCTATGATCTTACAGAAAGTGGGTTGAAAATTAACATGATAATCATTATCACACATTTGACTAATACTCAGTAAATTATGTTTCAGACCCTCAACAAAATAGACATTTTCAATTTGAGCTGAGTTTGTCTTACCAATTTTACCTATGCCCTTAATTTGGGCCTTGCTGTTGTCTCCAAATGAGACAACCCCTGAAGATTTCTCTTCAAGTGACAGGAACTTGCTTTTGTCCCCTGTCATGTGTCTTGAACATCCACTGTCCAGCACCCACATCCTTTTCGAACTTGTCATTGTCAGGCACATCTCTTCATCTGAAGTATCTCCATTAGCCATGAGACACAGATTTGGTGATTCATCATCTTGACTCTCATCTTCTTCTGTGTCATCCCATGTGGCCATCATTGATTTCTTCTTTGGGCTTTTCTTTGTTTCCTTTCTGAGTTGGGGACAATCAGATTTAATGTGCCCAGGCGTCCTACTCTCATAGCAAATGAATTGCCCTTTCTTTTCAGCCTTGATTTCTCCTCTTCTTGATGGAAATTTTCTTCTTCCATTTCCTCTGGCTCTCCACATACGTCTGATCTTTCTTGAGATGTAAGTTAGCTCATCATCAATCTCAGCCTCATCATCATCTTCATAATCTTCTTCACTATTTGTGTCATAACATGAGTTAAGTGAGGTCTGTTGAGATGAGCTTACCTTTTTACCTTTGGAGTTGCTGGAGGAGGCTTTCAGAGCTATTGTTTCTGGACGTCTGATGAGGTCTTCTTCCATCAGCTCTTGCTCATGGACCTTTAGTGATCCAGGAAGCTTATCCAGTCTGAGAGTGCTGAGATCCTTAGCCTCTTGGATTGCGGTGACCTTAGGTCTCCAAGGTTTGGGTAGACTTCTCAGGATCTTTCTCACCATATCTTGATTTGAATAAGTCCTTCCCAGAGACTTGAGATCATTGGTGATGACTGTGAACCATCTCACCATGTCTTCTGTGCCTTCATCTTCATTCATCTTGAAGAGCTCATACTGTCTGACCAGTATGTTGATCTTAGCTTCCTTGACTTGGTTGGTTCCTTCATGCTCAACCTCTAGTGCATCCCATATCTCCTTTGGTGATGCACATCCTGCCACTTTGTCATACTCACTACGACTTAGTGCACATGTGAGCAGGTATTTGGCTCTTGAGTTTAGAACATATCTTGCCTTCTCAGCATCTATCCACGTTTCCCTGGGCTTGGCTGATCTTAGCCCCAATTCATCAGTGATGTAAGGCATGTATGGTCCCGTCTCAATGATTTCCCATAAGTCAGCATGTTGAGATTCAATGAACAATCTCATCCGGTCTTTCCAGTAGTAGTAATCAGTTCCATGAAAGGTGGGTGGGCTGTTGGTGGATGCTCCTTCAGGAATGAACAGACTTGTGTTTGGTCCAACCATGGATCTTTTCCCTCTTCACACGTAGGTGTGCTCAACCCCAAAGAGGTCGAGCTCTGATACCAACTGAGGTTGGCTGGATGTCTCTAGAAGGTGGGTTGAATAGAGACTTTAAAATTCTGTTCCTGAAAAAGACACACTCAATTTCAATCTGAGACGTGGTCTCAAGTCAGATGACTTGGAGTCTCAAGTATGTTAGATAAGATGTTGTCTTAGTAATATTTTTGTAACAACGTGAGGATACTTCTTTAGTTATTAAAATTAGATTTACCCTTTAGAGAATTCAATATATATATTATCAAACAGATGTGAGATGTTAGTTGTGCATAATATAAGCAATAAGGGAGAGAAAGATGCACACAGATCTTATCCTGGTTCACCCACACCTTGGGCTACATCCAGTCCTCACAACCTGTGAGATTTTCACTACTGAAAATCACAGTCAATTATAAGTATTCTTACAGCCTCTTCAGGACGTCTCTCACACCAAGCCTAGGCACTCATATCTTGGTTGAGCCACAAGTATTCTTACAGCCTCTTCAGGACGCTCACACTCACCCTGAGACTAGGCTCTATCCTATCTCAGATGAGACTGGTTACGATGATTGATAAGATATTTATGGGTCTAGCTTATAGCATACAAGGTATCAATTAACAGTGAGCTTAGCTAGAGGTATTCTCTTCTACAAAGATAAGAAAATAAGAACTGAGAAGAGAAAAGAACTGAGACTACAAAGTGTTCTCAAGTTGAGATCAGATCTTAAGATGAGATAGACTTGAGATGTAGGATGAGATGCAGAGATGTTCAATATACAGCGTAGTCTCTCACTTGTCTTCACTGTTGACTTCAACATTTATTTCAAATGAAAACTAGCCGTTTATGACCATTTTCTAGTCGTTGAGAGCTGTTGCAAGTGAGAGAAGGTCTCTTGCCAAAAGGGTACTGTGCCACTGTTTTGTGTCAGCATGCAGTGTACATGCTTTGACTCATGTTGACTTTTTATCTTGCTTTCTCAAACTGAGTTTGAATCTCAACCCTTGGCAGCTCTTGCATCTGTCTTTCATTATTATTCTTAGTCTGATCTCTCGTCTGATCTTTGGGCTTGCATCTCAAGCTGATCTGAAGTCTCTTCATTGTTCATCATCTTTTAATCTGATCTTCTTCTTGATTTTGAAGTTAAGATTGAGTCTCATCTCTTTGCATATGATTATTTGATTTGAGCTTCTTGAGCATGTGTCTCCAGCTGAGTCTTGGTCTGAGTCCTTATTTGATCATGAGATGGCATCTGAACTTGTCTTTGCATCTGTGCTTAAGTCTGAGTCTGATCTTGAGCCAACATCTCAAGCTGACTTTGGATCACTTCTTTGCTCAATACTTAAGTCTTTTGTCTTGGCATCTCGGGGTCAGGGCCGATACAACACACACCAACTACACAGCCAAGTCTGGGATCAAAGCTCACTCCTTGTAAAATCGACCAAGGAAGACTCTCAGTGATTCGTCTATGTTTTGCTTCACTTTGACTAAGGTAAATTGGTCTTGGGGAAGCTCAGTGGAGATGGTGAAATGCCCCATGAAAGCGAATTAGAGATCTTCCCAGCTGTCAAGAGATCTGGGGAGAGTTTTGAACCAGGCAAGGGCTTCCCCCTTGAGAGTGCGTGGGAAAGATCTGCAAATCACGGCTTCAGGGGCTCCTATGAAGAGCATTTCATTATAAAAGGCATCAATATGCTTGACAAGATCTATCACTCCACTAAAGGGTTCAATGGGCAAGGCATTATGAAAGGGTTTTGGTATCTCGGCTTTGTCAAGTCAGTCCGAGAAAGGATGTCTGAAAGGGACGGGCAGGCCCAGTGGGGGTTTGTTTTCAGGTTGGGTAACTTCTTGATGGATCTAAGTGTGGTAGCTTGTGTTTCGATGAGATTTGGTTGTGGGTTGTGGTTGTTGGCTAACACTGCATTCCAATTATCTTATTCGCTCTTCTAACTGGGCGACAGCGGGATCAACTTGGGGTTGAGGGATGGGGGTGGTCTTGGAGCTCTTCCCTCGAGTTGACGAATAATCTCGTCCCGTGGGTCGGGATTATGAGGAGCAATTTGGTTATCCTGAGGTGCAGGGCGTGAGGTCACTACTTCCTCAAAGCCTTCATCGTTGTAGTTGAGATCCTCAACCCATCCCTTCAGGGTTGGTTGCGGCCTAGCTATTCTTAGTTGAAATTGAGTGTTGACTGTCATGGTATCAGAAAAGGGGAGGCTCTCCTTCTAGCGCCAAATGTTCGATTATGGAACTCGGGCTCGGGTTCTCAGATCTCGGACTCGGGTATCTGCTCCGGTGGATCTGGAAAATTGGGTCACAACGGCAGGGGGAGTACCTGCGAAGACACTCT
The DNA here is from genome assembly GCA_026901365.1 of Sesbania bispinosa. NCBI lineage: Eukaryota > Viridiplantae > Streptophyta > Magnoliopsida > Fabales > Fabaceae > Sesbania > Sesbania bispinosa. The sequence continues at coordinate 1,780,114 of QLOH01000052.1, forward strand.
GACGCCCAAGTCAGTGAAGGTTCGAGATGATAGCAATAAGATGTGTAATTAATGTGAACCTGACATATGACGTCTATAATATTTATAGGGGGATATCTTGGGATTTGGGCCTTTGGCTCTGATCCATAAGATATTATCCTGTGGGATGAGGTTTAGGTGGCACTGTGGTGCTCCATATCTAGCAGCCATTAAGATTGGAGCTGACTTGTGTTGTCCGGGCCGACTTGAGCAAGTAGTCGGGGCGACTTGTTCTGAGGGATTGGATCAGTTGGTTTTGGGCCTTTATTAGGCCCAGTTCGTAACGGGTCTATCATGATTCATGGGTAGTGATTTAGTAACGAGTCATTTTAACATCGACCATAGAATTTATGTCAATCAAACCCTAAATCGACCACAAAATTTATGTCAATCAAACCCCAAACCGTGAGTACCGACCTGTCCCTGCACCGACTTTAACGGAAAAACTGTTTTGACCGGGTTTAAGTAAAACCGACCCCGAACCCGTTCCCCTTTAAAGGGGGCGGGTTTAGGGTGCAAGAACCTGTCCCGCTCATGCCCACGCCTCAGCCCACACCCTAAAACCCGCCCGATATAATCATTAAATAATTTTAATTATACTAATAGTTTAAAAATAAAGATAATCTTATATGTTTTCCTTGAAATATAATATAGTTCTTAAGTTTTTTAATTTTTTAGGATTATTAATGTCTATATTTACATATTATTTGAATTAGAATACATTAGATATATATGACTTATTTAAAAATATGTATTTAAGTTATAATAAAGAAAAAATAAAAAAAAAATAGATAAGGCGAAATCCTTGCGGGTTTCCGCGAATCTGACGAGGACCCGGGAGGATGGGGTTGGAATCCCACACAGGCGTGGCTATAAGTTTAACCATCTGTCAGGGGTGGTGGTTAGGTAAAGCCCTTCCAAAAGTGAGACTCCAGGATTAGAACCGGACCCGGGAGGATGAGGTTGGAATCCCCCACAGGCGTGGCTATAAGTTTAACCATCTGTCAGGGGTGGTGGTTAGGTAAAGCCCTTCCAAAAGTGAGACTCCAGGATTAGAACCGCTGACCTTGCAGGTAAAGTTCATTTTGATCACGGTCCACTTCCACTACGACCGATTTGGTAAAGATAACTATAATATTTTAATATATACTTGTCATAATTATTTTGATTTTTCCATCTACTTTGGTTTTTGTTCAAATGGGTTTAGTGTACCGAAATCTGAGTTCCGGAGTTCCGGATGTTGTTAATGAGACTGTTACAAAAGATTGTGTGTGTGTTTTGTGCATACCATTAGCCAAGTATAGTTGAACCAATAAATTTGGTTTCTGGTCTAAAGAATGCCTGTAAGGTGTTTGATGAAATGGTCAAGCCTATTTCAGTCTATGAAGGTATTGGTAATATAAAATTCAAGCACGGTACATCTTTGTCTATGAGCTATTGGTGTTGATGGAAGCATCCATTTTATGTTTGCTTAGAAATGAAGTTTTGTTTGTGGTAATGATGGCATACTAGGAAATTAAGCAAGTTGTATAGCCAATTTTTAAAGTTAGTAGGAGTGTTGGGCATGATAGGACCTACTATGGTTGCTAATCATTGTTTAAGATTTTTCTGGTTTAAAATTGTTCTGGAGATATTTTAGATCTCGGCTCATGCAACCGGGATGATATCTATACTATTACAATTTGGAAGATTTTTATTCACTATTCATTTAACCTCTCTATTTTTTGGTCAAGATGTGGGTCATTGGTTTTTCATTTTGGGCCCATTTGTTTTAATTATCTATACTATATCATTTATTTTTTTTATTTTATTCGTTAATATTTTCATTTATTATATCACTCATCTATTATATTTATCTATTTAATCTATATTAAAATTCCAATTTATCTCACTTTTAATTTTCTATTTTTTTATATTATATTAATATATTTTCTCTCATTATTTGATCCCATTAATCTTTTTCATTATAAATGTGATTTTGTTATAAATCACACGTATCGTTCACGGGAGACCTTCTTGCTCATACTATTTTCTTTTTTTTTCTTTTTAATCACACTTTAATTTTTTTGTTATTATATTAAAATAGTTTCTCTCATTATTTATTCATATCTATTCTCATTTTTGTAAAGTAATTTTTTTATAAACCACATGAAGCAGTCCAACTCCTGTCTTTTTTTCTTTTTCTTTTTTAATCATATTTTAATTTTAATATTTTATAATTATTATATTGAAACAAGTTTTCTCATTATCCATTTATGTTTATCTATTTCATTACATAAAAACTCACATAAAGAAATACGATATGAGTTTATTTACATCAATTTTAATGTATTTTTTCAATATATTATTTATCTCTTTATTTTATTCATTAATGTTTCACTTATTATCTCACTTATCTATACTATTACAATTTGGAAGATTTTTATTCACTATTCATTCAATCTCTCAATTTTTTTTTGTTTCAGTTTGGGCCTTTCACTGTTTCTTATGGGTCGTGTGAAAAGTTTATAATACTTATGGTTTATCAAAAGTTTATCGGATACAATTTTTTATTGTTATTATATATTAAAACATTTCTTCTCATTATCCGTTCATATTGATTTATTTCATTATAAAAGTGATATTTTGATAAACTGTGAGTATCCACTATCCTCCATGTGAAGCAGTTTTCCTCATACATTTTTTTCTTTTTTATAACACTTTAATTTTTATTATTATTATTATTATTATTATTATTATCTTAAAATAATTTCTATCATTATTTATTCCTATTTATCTGTTTCGTTACATGAAAACTCACATTAAGCAATACAATAAATATATTGATTTACATTAAATTTAACATGATATTTTAGTATATCATTTATGTCTTTATTTTATTCATTAATATTTTCATTTATTATCTCACTTATTTATTATATTTATCTATTTATTCTATATTAAAATTGTTCATCCATAACATGTGTTATGCACTTGCATTTATTTATTTTTAGTTGCAATACAGTAAAATGATATTTTTACGAACCATACAACTATCTTCCATGTGAGGCAATCATTCTCCAGTCGTTTTCTTCCATTTTTTTTTAATTTTTTATCACTTTTTCCTTTTCTTTTTTTATTATATTAAATTAATTATCTCTCTATTTTGTTCATTAATGTTTTCATTTATTATCTCTCTTATTTATTCTATATATTCTATATTAATTTTTTTTCGCTCAGTACATATGTCACATCTATACTATTACAATTGGCTAGATTTTTTGTCACTATTCATTGGGGGTTAATTTTTTTAATTCCTATAAGTAGTAAAATTTAGAGTTCTAAATCTAGCATGGACTATAAGATACATAGATAGTAGGTAGATAAATATGGAAAGTTTAGGGAGGAGAAAAATAGAAATAAAAAATAATAAAGAGAAAGAATGTGAAAATATGTGATATGAAATTAAGAGAAAAATGAAAAGAAAATTAAGGTGTTAAAGGAAGTGTAAAACAAAAAAAATGTAAAAAAACATATTATTCTTTTTTAAAAGTATTAAAACTTTGATAGTTAACTTTTGGGTGTTGAAAGTAGAAAAAAGAAAGAGATAAAAAGAAACAAATCAAGAGAGGGTGTGAAATAAATGACAATTGATGTGATAAGAAAGAAAGAGAGATAAAAAGAAAAAATTAGGCATGAAAAAATCTTATATATTTTAAAATTAAACTATTAAATACATAAATACATTACATGTTGAAATCGAAAATATACAAAAATAATAGGAATAAGGGCAAAACTAGAAAGTTAAACTATTTTTTAAAACTCAAATAAAATAATTAACTAGCTATAATTACTTTTATTGGTCTTTGTGATTCAATATAGTGTGCCTTATAAAAAGGAACGAAGAGAACATATTATATTTGTTTACATTTAAATGTATATAAACTAGGTTTTCATTTTTTCCAAAAAATAAAATAAGAAATGTTGAACACATTTGGGGACACCTCGATTGAAATTAATTTTATTTGATCATTTCACTCCATTAAAGTTTCAACGAAGATAATTTTCATTTTTCTTTGTTTTGTTGTGATCATTAATAAGAGTCAAAGCTAGACATTGTCACACGTTGGTGTTTATTTACCAAAAACCGTTTTCTCTCATAGTCAATTATATGTTGCTATATCTAGGATGAAGTCTCGACAAGGACTCAGGATTCTTATATGTGATTATATTTTTAAACGTTATAATTTGACAAAAAATATAGTGTATAAAGGGATATTTAAAAAAATATAAATAATATGATATTTTATATTTATAATTATTAATGTTTGAGATTTGTTATTTCAAATAAACTTTCTATGTTTTAATTTTTTTTAATTCTTTTCATATAAATAAGTATAAATTTTAATATGAAAAAAATCACAAATTATTATCATTTTCTATAGTTTGCATATTTATATTAATTAAATTAAATATATTATAATATTCAATATAAATAATCTATTTGAATAATAATACCCATGCATTGCATGGGTGGGACACTAGTTATAGAATCACACTGCAAGCCGGCATCTTCATAGCGCGTGTACATTGATCTCACTTAAGCGCGTCATTACACTGACTGAAAGCGGTTACAACTAACTAACAGTTTTTCCCGCCACATTTCCTCTATAAATACACTGCGGGAGACCATTTTGAGGTATGCATTTCTCTATATTTCATACACTCTGATCAGAATCCTTACTGACTTGAGCGTCGGAGTCCCTGCAGGTACACCCTGCCCCGCAGCGGGTACGCCGCACTCCGCCGTGGATTACAAGAGGATTCTACCTCTTCAACCGGAGAACATCGTGGAGAATTTCTAGACGAACATTGGCGCCGTCTATGGGAAGCGATGAGTTCTATTCATCCTCTCTTTTTCAATTCTATTCGGGTAATTCTCCTCCGAAGAGCATGGTAGCTCGTTGCGGCGCCGCCGCTGCCACTTCTTCTCCGGTGGACAACCACGTTGGCCACTCCAGTGTGAAAGCATCCTGCCGCTGATTGCTCTTCGACACTTTCGTCGCTTCCTCTGTCTCAACCGGCTCCGCCATTCCCGGTCCAGGTAATCTTGAATTTGATTATACATACTTCTTGTGTTATATACTGCTCTGATTTCCTGATTTCTGTAAGAAACAATCAACAAAAATCAAGAATCAAGAAGGAGATAGGGAAACTAGATAAATCAAGAAGCACTGCTACAACGCTCTTGTGTTTTGCGGTGCAAAGTACTTGGTGCGGACTACATATTTCTATGCAGGGGTCAACGGCCCGGAACACCCTCCGCCGCCGGTGTTTGACCAGATTGTCTATGGGACCTTGTGGAGCGTGGTACACATGCACGGGAAATTATGTGAATGGTATCTCTACCTTCTATGAAGGGTCTTTCTTGGCTCAGGGGAGGTTCACGAGCTTCAGTATCGGCTCCATCAATTACATGGATTCTGACTCATTTTCGAACAGTTTTTCACTAATAATCCGTGTCAAAGCCTCGATGGTATTTGCAGCAGTGGTAATTGGAAAATTTGCAGCAACGGTAACTCATGAAAATCACAAAGGTCACTCTGTTTTCGAGCCACGGGTGACATTCTCGGGTTTAATAGCGTGGGGCCATTAATTCCCCCAAATCAGACAATTCTAATAACGTGTAATAAAAATCCGAGATCGTGAAGTCTGGAAGGATTCTAGTGATTAAATTCTGAGATGAAACCCAGCATGCTTCCTTGATTTCGACCTCCTCTTCGGTGAAGGTACCTCCGGCATCTTGTCCGAAGAATTGTCGGAATGCTCCTCCGACATCGATTCATCGCGGTAATTGCTAGCTCAAGTCCGACACAATTTCTTTCCCGGATTCAACACACATGGATCGGTTCTTGATGGGAGTTTTTGAACCTGTGAAGCACGATGTACGTTTCCTCAAGGCAGAGAAGGAGAGAGTTATCCACGCTTCTTGGTATCTTTCCTCTTCAAGAGCTCGACCTAAACGATAACGTTCAGAGAGGTGTGCTCGTGGCTATCCATATCGGTATATATATTCAGTGACAGGATTGCTTTTGTCCATTTGGACACGGTGTAGAGAGCATGAGGGAAGACACTCCTTGGACGGGGGGTTTGCTTTTGTCATGTCTGTTCGGTATGTTGGTGGCCCCTGCAGGTTACTCCGTTATGGCTATGTCAACTTCCTTCTACCCAAGATGTAGCTCATGCAATCGAGTTGAAGAATTAAATATCCGACTATAATTCCGTCAAGGTTCATCCAAGATCATCATTCCGAGATTGCTAGGACATCATTCCGAGGTCATCATCCTAATGCGGTGGTTATTCAAATTAAGGGGATATCGTGTCCAAGTGCGGCACCTTCCGTAAATATGATACACCATCCATGCTCACTTTTAGCACAATGAGGGGTGTAGTAGTAACAGTAATCTTCTTCTTTGTGGACACAGTTAGCTTTTTCACAGCCTGATGACGTGTTATTTTCATCGTTCAATCCCCTGTTGGTTAGGTTTGGAGCCTTCTCCAATGATCCATGGATGTCAAATCCTTTAGTAAACCTCTAAAGGCTTATCTTGCTATTTTCACCAACTATGTAAACATTGCTACTATCCACCGACAAGCCAGATATCAACAACTCCGACCACCTCTACTTCTGAGGCCAAAAAAGGTTTTTTTTTATATTAACGTTTATAGAGCTTTCTCGGGAGCCAAACATGCTGCTAGAGTCATGATCCCAACAAAGAAGGGGATTATTCTGTTTATCTCAAATGTTGGACCTCAGAACAGTTGAAATTGATTACCACATTATTTTACAAAATAATGTTGAATTCCGGGATTATTACCACAACATTCCGAGATGCCCCCCAGGTGTTGGCCTTCCTTGATATGCCATCTCAGGTGTTGATCATAACTGACGTGATTTTTGGACTTAACACAACTGACGTATCATCATTGGATCCTTTAATTGGGAGCAACCTAGTCCCCGCCATCTCGAATGCATGATGCCACAACATTTCGTGATTGTATGGTGAGAAAATCACATATCCTCAATTCCGAGTTGGTCTTATATTCCGAGATGGGTGGAAAATGCATACCGGGGTATTAATTCTGTCGTCACAAGGTGGACCTTTGTTATTTTATATATGCTTTTAAGGTTTAAATGTCATCTTTTCTTCTTGCACGGGTCCGAGCTACCACCCGATTCCGAGATGATAATTGAATTAAGTCTGACTTTTGCCCGAGATAATTTGTTCGATCAAGGAATTATTTAACGTAAGTTGGAAATACATTCCAATACTACCTTTCAAGGAATTAAATTCCGAGGACAATTTGTATTTTCCGTATTATACCCTTCCGTGGTATTATGCCTTTCTGAGGATAACACCTTTCCGAGGATAATTTCTACATGTCGTATTATGCTTTTCCATGGTATTCCAAGGATAATTTCATTGAACTATTGCACTATAAGCTTGGTCACTTCGTAATCATCAAGATGAACGTATTTCTCTTGCTGTCAACATTCAGCCATAGTCTGACAAGGCACATCCTCTTCATTGTCAAGCCGAATCTTTGAAAATTTCAGGATATCCTCGGGCTTCAGACCCAACACGGAAAGCCTCTTGACCTGCTGATCGGTGTTTGAGATGATTAATGTCGTGGTGGTTGAATGGATTATCTACGACCATTGTGAGCAGGTTAAGGGATATCCTCTCTTCTCCGAGATGATAGTGTCTCGTCCGAGATCATTTGACTTCCGGGATACTATGAAAGTCCCAGTCACTGGTCGGGTTCAATTTTCTAGCGCCTCCAGGATTAGAGCAACTCCATCGGAGCCGACACCTTGAAGACAAGGAGCACCGAGCTCTCCCTTCTCCCTGAATCCGACGGCCAAGTGCGCGTCAAGTTCCCGAAATTCGCCAGATATCACGCCTCTATTCCTCGCTGTCCATGCCAGAAACGTCGGCCTCGTCAGAAAGTTACTGAGTGTGGGAACTGATATTTGGGCTCCATAACAAACTCAGAAAATACTATTGGTCAATCTGCAAGTTCAATTTCTGAGACAAACAATCATTTGGCTCGCGCCAGTACAAGCCCCACTCACCTCAACTTTGATCACATATATACGGGCTATATGTGATTCGTACACTCTCTTTGAACATTTTTAATCTATACATGCATCATTGCATGGACTTTGATCTATTTCGCAACAAAAGGTTTGTCTGCGGGTACATTTCTGATTTTTGATGTATATATGGCCGACTTTGATCAATCCGTGTTATGCTTGATTGACGGCGTCGAAGGCATTAATCAAGTGACGGTGCCGAAGGCTCCCGGTGTGGGGGAAACTTAGTAATAAATGATTCTGTTATATCCTTCAACACGTCGAATTTAATTTGGTTATGAGTACGGTGCCATGCCTCCCCGATTGGGGTCCTCTGATTCCTCTATTGGAGATATTTGATTATATGAAGGGCGTGATCAATCTCTATCACATAGAAAACAGTGAATCCTTTTAATTACCTTCTTCATGGCTATCCGAATATGACACCTCGGAACTATAACGTGCTCATATTATATATTTCTTGGATCATTTACTGATTGTTTATATTGCTCAAACCTGCTCGGACAGCACGCTTCGACTACTAATCTTGCCTTTTATATCCAGCTCAGATTTATAATTTATTCAGATCGAGCTCTCGGATGGTTTACATGTTTAACATCATAAGGTCTTTACAACTCGGAGGAATTACCTGTTGGAATCCTCATCACGGACTATTTTCCTTCGTCCTCGGATTTTCTAAGACCTCGACATCTCGGACGTAGTTCCTCGAGCTTCTCGGGCGCAGTCCCTTGAGCTTTTCGGGCGTAGTTCCTCGACCATATTGGGCGTAGTCCCTTGAGTTTTTCAGGCGTAGTCCCTCGACTATCCCAGGCTTGTTCTTTGAGCATTTTGGGTGTAGTCCCTCGACTATCTCGGGCTTGTCCCTTGAGCATTTCGGGCGTAGTATCTCGACTATCTCGGATGGTTTACATGTCTAACATCATAAGGTCTTTACACCTCGAAGGAATTACCTGTTGGAATCCTCATCACGGACTATTTCCTTCGTCCTCAAATTTTCTAAGACCTCGACATCTCGGACATAGTTCCTTGAGCTTTTCGGGCGTAGTCCCTCGACCATCTCGAGCGTAGTCCCTTGAGATTTTCGGGCGTAGTCCCTCGACTATCTCGGGCTTGACTCTTGAGCATTTCGGGCGTAGTCCCTCGACTATCTCGGGCATAGTCCCTCAAGCTTTTCGGACTTAGTCCCTCGACTATCTCGGGCATAGTCCCTCGAGCTTTTCGGACTTAGTCCCTCGACCATCTCGGGCTTGTCCGTTGAGTTTTTCGGGCGCAGTCCCTCGACCATCTCAGGCGTAGTCCCTTGAGTTTTTTGGGCTTAGTCCCTCGACCATCTCGGGCTAGTCCCTTGAGTTTTTCGGGCTTAGTCCCTCGACCATCTCGGGCTTGTCCCTTGAGCTTTTCGGGCGTAGTCCCTCGATCATCTCGGGCGTAGTCCCTTGAGTTTTTCGAGCGCAGTCCCTTGACCATCTCGGGCTTAGTCCCTTGAGTTTTTCGGGCTTAGTCCCTCGACCATCTCGGGCCTAGTCCCTTGAGCATTTCGGGCGTAGTCCCTCGACTATTATCAGGCACAGTCCCTTGATTATTATATCGGTCCCAATCCCTTGACTATCATCATATTTGTTTCCCGATTTACTTCGGATTATGCTCCTCGTCTCCGACTCAGCCCTGCGATGCCCCGGATATCTATGTCGGACTTAGCTCCGTGACACCCCGAATTATCATCTCGGACCCAGTTCCATGAGATCACAGATTGGTTGTCATCATCTCGGACTCAGTTCCTTGAAAGGTACCTCAATATGTGCGCCCCAAACAAAATTGACTTCATCGGTTAACAGCATGCACCGTCTTAATACCAGCTTGGGGGCATCCCTTTTGGCTTATTAGGTGTCGACATCATTCTTGAACTTGACGAATATAAAGTCGTTATGAAAACTATCTGGGTTTGGTCCCATGCTTACGCCGACATCAACCATCTTTGCCAAGACGGAAATTATCTGGACTGGCTATACATGGCACATGTTATTTACGCTTAACTAATGCTACCGACTTCGATGAAGTTCACAACTTCGATTAAGGGACTCCGATCGACTACTGTATGTATTAAGCCGGTTGAATGACCCAGACTATTTCAAGTCGGATACTTTATATCAAAGCACCCAACTTGGGGGGCATCTGTTCTGGAGATATTTTAGATCTCGGCTCATGCAACCGGGATGATATTACAGAATCACACTGCAAGACGACATCTTCATAGCGCGTGTACATTGATCTCACTTAAGCGCATCATTACATGACTGAAAGCGGTTACAACTAACTAACATTTTTTCCCGCCACATTTCCTCTATAAATACACTACGGGAGACCATTTTGAGGTATGCATTTCTCTATATTTCATACACTCTGATCAGAATCCTTACTGACTTGAGCGTCGGAGTCCCTGCAGGTACACCCTGCCACGCCGCGGGTACGCTGCACTCCGCAGTGGATTACAAGAGGATTCTACCTCTTTAACCAGAGAACACCGTGGAGAATTTCCAAACGAACAAAAATACTATAACATATATATGTGAAAAGACTTATGATATGGCTATGAAAATAGATGTAAAACCTGCTTCATAATTGGATAAAAGTTATTGAGAAAATATGGGAATTAACACGTGATATTCCCTTTTTGGATATTGCAGAAAGCATTTGGTCTCCCTCTCAGTTCAATTGAAGTTTATGCTAAAAACATCTCCCATGGTTAAGGTGTTATTGTGGACTCTGTTATCAGGAAAAATTCACTGCTGGTTAAGGTGTTATCTCTATCTGGTTAAGGTAATTTTTTTCCTTCTATGATAGTATTCTAATTGACAATATTGCTGAATTTTGTGGTGCATAGAAAAGAAAACACTTCAAGAGGGAAATGCTTGTGGCAAAATTGAGATCAAGTGGTTTGGAAGCTTGGAAGATTTTAGATAGTCCTCACAAGGCTTAACCCCTTGCTTAGCTGATGCCATGGGTACTAAGTTCATTAGGCATTAGTTAGTTCTATGTTTTTTCTTTTGTTTGTTTTTCTTCTTTACAACCTTTCTTCCTTTGCATCTAATTCTATGTTTTTTATTTTGTTTGTTTTCCTTCTTTACAACCTTTCTTCCTTTGCATCTAAATTTAGCTAAGTGCAAAAATATTTTGTATTTTTATGAAAGATAATGGTCAGTTCATTTTTGTTTTCCAATATTTTGATTTGAATGACAATATGTAGATATATCTAACCTCCATACTTCTCTAACGAATACAAATATGATGGCATAGCAACTGAAGCGAGTGAACCCTCATTTTAATCCCCGGAAAATTTGAGGTTGATCATATTAGTCCCTAAAAATTGAAAATTACATTTTTGTCCCTAAAAGATGAAAAAGTCCTTCAATTCAACCCTTTTCAGTAGGGATGGTAATTGAGCCTAAACCCTATGAGTACGCGCAATGGGTAGAGTAAAAACTCGCAAAACGGACATGGACGCGGGTACGAATAATAGCCCGTATTTTTTCATGGGGACGAACGCGGGTACGGGCATTATAATGTCCATCTCGCTTTATACCCGCACTCATATATATATGAGCAGGGTTCAACTTACATCGGTGTAAGTTACACTAAGTATTACATCATTAACAACTACAAATCCAATATATATATGAGCAGGGTTCAACTTACACCGGTGTAAGTTACACTAAGTATTACATCGTTAATAACTACAAACTGAATATATATATATATTAAATGGGTGGGGATCAACTTACTCCAGGAGTAACTCTGGTAAAGTTTTTTTTTTTTACGGTAACTCTGGTAAAGTTACTTCGCTTAATTCTTTGTAAAATATGAATTTAACAAATATAATCGTTGAATAATGTGACATTAATATGATGATTATGCACACCAAATTTTAGATCAATTGGACATTCATAGGTATGTGATCTTAGAGTTTGTATTTACTTATATTTTAAAAAGTATATTGTACGTTAAACTAAAATGATTTGATGAAACATCAAATAATTTTTAAATTTTATGAAATTTTGTATGCTTGATCTACTTAATGAAAACTTTTAATATAATGGTTGGATTGATGAAATTCAATGTTTACAAAGAGTTATTAAGCGGAGTAACTTTGCCAAGAGTTACTCCTGAAGTAAGTTGATCCCCACCCATATTAAATTATGTAATAAATAGTACTATATATAATTATATATTAATTTATTAAAATATCTAATACATTTATACATGTTTTTAAAATTGATAATATATTACAGATTAAAAATATATTTTTAAAACTACCTATTTGTGTTTTTTTTACTTTATAATATATGATTAATTAGTGTTAATAATCATTTTTTACTGATCTTGGATAATGGTATTATATGATATCCAAGTTTATAAAATAGCGTGATGTGAAAGTATATTGTAATATTTAATAAAAATTTTGAATATTAGATAATGTGTTGTGATTTAGAATATTAATGTATTATGTTTGGATTTAATTAAATTGTTATGTCATTGATATTTAATAATTATGTTTGAATGATTTTGGAGTAATTTTTCAATTGAATTATAATTTTATTTAATTAATATTTTTTAGTGAGTTATTAATTTTTCACTTACTAAATTGCGGGTAACAGACACGAGTATGAACATACAGGTGCCCAGCGGGTACGATACGTGCATTAAAGTTGTTGCCAACACGAGTAAGGACTTTTTTTAAAAATGCGGGTTTAGGAACTAGCACTATAATACCTTATTGAGAGGGTACCCGTTGTCCTCCTCACTATAATACCTTACTTTTCTTGCATCTGTGCTAAGATCTCATTCTTCTACGTCTGACCTTGAGACGACGTCTCAAGCTGTTCTTGCATCTCAAGCTGAACTTGCATCTGTTCATAGCTTGCATCTCAAGCTGTGCTTGAGTCTCTTTTTAGTTCTAAGGCTTTTTGCATTTTAGCTGGGTCCTCATTTAATCATGAGATGACATCTGAACATACAAATCTTGTATCTCATGTTGTGTTGATTTTTGAAGTGTTTCTCATAGTCTTAGCCATAAGCTTTGGTTGCACCACATCTGTTCTGATTCAAACACACATGCTGTATGTGTAAATTGACTTGCTCGAGTTCTAGTATGATCTTTGAAGCACACAACTGTTGTAGAGCTCTTTATAGCTTCTGTTCTTGTGCCACTGCTACTTATGTTATAACTGATCTTAGTGGTCCAAAGATCCTTTCTGTCTTCATGTATTCCTGCAGTAACTTAAATACAGAAAGTCTCTGCCACACTTGAACACACAGTTAGTGACACAAGATGCATCTCATCTGGATATTTAAACTTACTCAGTTTGTCATATTAAAAACTTCTTTAGGGTGAGCTTGTCTCAACAATTAGGCCTTGTAAGAACATGTTCCATTGTTTCAAGCTGGTAAATATTATTGTCAAATGCAGAGCGTGGCCCTGAGCGAATGCAGCCAAAGTATTTGAGTAAGGCAGGATCACAGTCCGGAAAAACCTCTCTTTCCAGCAAAAGTAATAGAGAATGAAATTCAGCAGATATATACTACAATGATTGTGGCCAGCTTCATCGGAATGCATCTCGGAATAAAATTCAGTAGACATATAAGACAATGATAAAAGGTACCGCAAGAGCTCATATATCCAGTATTTGTGTTGAGGAAAAGAAGAAGAGGAGCAACGACAACAACGGAGGCCGAAAGTAGTTTGCGATTTGCAATTGCACGTGAGTGCGTGCATCTGTTTCGCAGGTGGCGCGGGAAGGTCGTGAGTGAAAATGCCTTACAGAACCACTTATCTTTTTCCCGTGAGGAGAAAATAATATCGAGCATACTACCATATATGACCATGTGAGCTCGGCCCGATTCGATTTATTGGATGAATACATGAATTGGCATCATGGGATAAGTTGAATAATATCAAATAATATCCGAGTTAATTCCTCGCGTAGGTGGTCGTAAATCCGAGATGTAGCAGAAGACCTCGTAAATCCGAGATGCTCAAATAGTCGCAAGCCATACTTATATAATCGGAAATTATATAATAACCACCATCACTAGCGTTAATTCGGGTTGGCCAAATGATCTTGCTAATATGATGATATTCCGGACCAGGTTGCAGCCAATTAGTTCGTTTGATTCGGAATTCAATGAAGCTGTCAAACTCGGAATGATTCAATGACCTGGACGTGGCACTAGAAGAAGGGACTGTGCCATCTCGGAATTTTTTTAAAAAATATGATTCTGGATTGTGTCAGCCAGTGAAGCAGCGAGCGTCATCGTTTCGATTAATTATCTTTTCTTCATTTGAGTGCCAAAACAGCAAAGCGACTGTGACGTCACCAATCATTTCGAATACACTCAAAAACAAGTCTGAACTCTCAGTTCTGAAGTTCCGAAAATTCAGTCCTACATGGATTCTTCCATTCCCATTCGCTTCCAAAAATTCTCCATTGTTAGGCCACTCTCCACTTTTCAATTCTCATGTACATTCCCTAATTTGGTTTTGATTTTCTTGATGAGGAAAGAGGAGGAGGTTGTGTTCCTAGCAAGAAGAGGGTACCAGAGGTCAACGGAGATGCTTCGCCCGAAGCTTCCGGAGGATCTACGGAAGCGGACCAGGAGAACGCTCACACTGACGGAACCGATGCGCCAATCCCAAAAAACGGTGCCGTCATCGGTGCAGGCTGCAATCTGAACAATAACAACACGCGATCAGAATTTCATTGCGGCATTTCATCAATGTATAATCTCGGATTCGTTAACGGTCAATAATGGAAGATGACCCTGCACCTTCGAAGCCGTTATAGGGGAATCTTGATTAATTCCGCTCCACGTCGCTTTTTCAATATCAGTGAATGTTGTTCATGAGCAGCATGAAGTGACATAATATGCTTCGAGACTCGTTTGTCTAGCAGTATGAAATTTAAATCAAAATGAGACAGGAGAGCAGCACTCATTTACTGATCCGGAACTTGGCCGACGTTATATGCCAGAGCCCCAGATGATCGGTCCACGTGTTACACCGACTAAAGAACTGTCAACCACCAACTAGCCGAGGTTCGATGTTAATCACCCTCAGACCCTATTTCCCATAGGGGGACAGACATAGGCCACCTACCATGTTTCATCGCATTTAATGCGCCCCACACCATTCCCGATAAAGCAGATAGGCTCTGACACAAGCAACCGGGAATTATGGCCGAAACAGAGGATTACGGCGGAGGCGTGCCTGCTTCGCCTGCCACATCCCATCCTACCATACCGTGAGACGGCTATATAAGGGAGGTCACCCCCCATATGTAAGGTAAGATACAATACACACATACAATCCTCTCTACTCTCCTCCCACTAACTTGAGCGTTGGAGTGCCTTCGCAGGTACCCTCGCCGCGCGTTGCCGCACTGGAGTCACCACTGGAACACCCTCGTACAACCCATAAGTACCTCGGACCACCCACTGTGATCTCGGCCACGATCATTTGGCGCCGTCTATGGGAAATTCTGTAAAGAAAGCCCCACCTTCTTTACCCCTTTGCTGAGACCAGGACCTGCATGACACGGAGGAGATTGGAGATGGAACAAGGAGACAGCACCCAGCAGCCATTGCCCGTCGGAGCCGCCATGGTGGAGAAACCAAAAGGCAAGACAGACCCCCGTCAAGCCTTGAGAACCACCCCCCAGGAGGCACCCCCGTCTGTACACACGACTGAATCCTTATCAGCAGAGTACCACCTGAAACCCCCCAGGAGCATCACCAGGAGAAGGAGATCCTCCACCAAGGCCAAGAAACGGGAGGAAACCACCTCCAGCAGCGGAGAGGAGGTAACCCCTCCTCCACATAAAAGAAAGAAGAAAAGCGGTACTGTGAGGGAATTAGAAAAAAGGATCAGGTACCTTGAGTTGCTACTCCCGGCAGCCCCATGGAGGAGATCCCACCGGAAGGAAAAAAGCAGGAGGAGCACAACCTCCAGAAAGACGTACCACACCAGAGACCTACCGTCCAAAGAGTCTAGCTTCGCCTCAACCGAAGGGTCCTCCTCCGACGAGGTATCTTCGTCAGAATACCACACCGAGCGGATGAGCTGCACGCATGGGAAGAGCCGCCGTAGGACCCCCTCCGCTCGAGCGGAAACCCGCGACACTTCGGGTAAGGGCGAGCGGGAAGGAACGCCGAAGCCAGAAACCGGAGGTGCTACTCCCATCATAAAAGATCAAGAAACCCCTGCTGGGGCACAGGCCGCCACGACCGCGACACAGATAACCCCTGTGGTCACCCCGGTCACAGCGCAAACAACCCCAGTGCTCGCCACGCAGACTGCGATAGCCCCCACCACGGTAGTTACCCCGGCCACACCAGTAGCCGCCACTCCCGGAGTCCCAAATCTTATTACGCTACATCGGCCCTTCACGCTCCCTTTCACGGCAAGGCTCGCTCAGGTCGAGATACCGGATCGATTCCTTAGACCCTTTAGTACCATCAGCCTCTAAACAGGGGAGACAGACCCCGGTCGGCATCTTGACCGCTTCTTTAACGAAATGCTATTCCTCGGAGCCCAAGAGGACGTCATGTGTCGCAGTTTCTCCCGTACGCTGGACGAAGAAGCCCTAACTTGGTTCCACACACTCCCGCAGAACTCGGTCGACAAATGGGACGATCTCGCAGCGGCCTTCGCTAAAAGATTCAGCATGGCCAATCAGATTCCCCGAGATTCCCATACCCTCGCCAAGGTTAGGCAAGGGGAGACCGAGACCCTCCGAGATGTTTTGTCCCGATTCTACAAAGAGGTGGCCCTCACCCCTAACGTCGCGGACGAGGTCCAGCTGCACTGTGCGGTGGAAGCGCTACGTAAGGGGACGCCCCTAGACATCTCACTCAGAAGGATCCGGGTTAACAACATGACAACCTTCAGAGAACGCGCAGCCCGGTTCATAAATGAGGAGTTACACCTTGAAGGAACCAGTAAAGCACCGGTTGCGAAGGAAACCCCTACACAAGAGAAGGAGGAAAAAAGCAGGAAAGAAAGAAGGGAAGAAGAGAAGAAGTTCAGGGGAAGGTTTGAGGGAAGCTATACCCCCCTCAACAGTACCTCCCGAGGTCAAAAGGCCATCACCCATCAAGTCATCCCAAGGAGACAAGAACCGATATTGTGCCGTCCACAAAGGCCATGGGCACGATACAGATGACTGTTACCAACTCAAGGATGCCATCGAACAGCTAATCCGAGACGGGAGTCTTGGTAGATATGTAAAGAGGGATAAGCCCGAGTTGGGAAGCCACAGTCGGCATCACCGACGGCGGGACCATCATTCCCCCCCGAAGTCAGAAAGAAGACGACACTGATCTCGCTCACCAAGACAAAGGAGTTCAGCAAACAAGAAGCCCAGGGACCCATCCCCAAGAAAGGGCCAAGGTGACCAACCAAGGATTACCATCAACATGATAGCAGGGGGATTCGGAGGAGGAGGCTCCTCCTCTAACTCACGAAAAAGGGCCCTGAAAGAAGTTTTGAGTGTTGGCAGCGAGCAGCAGAGGTCACATCGGCGGGCAAGTCCTCCCCCAACCCCGGCCATAACCTTTGATAACAATGACTTTGTTGATACCATTCCCGGGCATGATGACCCAATGGTAATAACAGCGGTAATAGAAAATGCTGAAGTAAAACGAGTGCTGATCGACCAAGGCAGCTCGGCCGACATTATCTACGAAAATTGCTTCGATCAGATGGGCGTCAACCGGAGCGACCTCCTGCCATATGACAGCGACCTTGTCAGCTTTTCAGGAGATAGGATCCAACCTCTCGGCTACATGGAAGCCCTGGTCACCCTAGCAGGGCAAGAAGGAAGCAAAACAGTGAAGACCAAGTTCCTTGTAGTCCCATGCAAAAGCTCATATAATGCAATCATGGGGAGGCCCAATCTAAATGCCATTGGAGCCGTGGTATCCACCCTTCACCTGGCAATGAAGTTCCTAACAAAAGAAGGAAGAGTGGCCACAGTAAGAGGAGACCAACAGGTAGCAAGAAGCTGCTACAACCTAAGCTTGAAGAAGAATCCACCACCAATAGTACGAACCTCGGCACTTCGCACCAAACACAACGTCTCCCTAATCGACCTAGATCCGAGGGTAGACGCCGGAGAAGAGGGCCGAAGACAAGAACGGATCACCCCACTGGAGAAACCTTCCCGGTGAACGTCGACAGAAACGAAGGGCAGGATACGAAGGTTGGAACCCACCTCCCACCAGAGTTTAAGGGCAGGATGGAGAAACTTCTAATGGACAACGCAGACTTGTTCTCTTGGACGAAGACCGACATGCCTGGAATTGATCCTGACTTTTGCTGCCACAAGCTATCCGTCGATCCTCGGTTGAAGCCAGTAGCATAGAAAAAGAGAAAGATGGGCCCAGAAAGACAACATGCGATCAAGGAACAGACAGCCGAGCTGTTGAAAGCAGGATTTATCAGAGAAATCTGATATGCAACGTGGCTAGCCAACGTCGTCTTGGTCAAGAAATCCAGTGGAAAATGGAGAATGTGCGTCGACTACACTGACCTCAACAAGGCATGCCCAAAGGACCCCTTTCCTTTGCCAAACATTGACAGGTTAGTCGACAACTCTTCTGGATATCGTTTCCTTTCATTCATGGATGCCTACTCCGGTTATAACCAAATACCCATGTATGCTGAGGACGAGGAAAAAACCGCCTTCGTCACGGATGGAGGCATCTTCTGTTATACAATGATGTCGTTCGGTTTGAAAAACGCCGGAGCAACATATCAAAGGATGATGACAGAAGTATTTGAAGGGCTGATAGGAGAGGTCATGGAAGTGTACGTGGACGACATCATCTTGAAAACGCCTGAAGGAGGAGACCCGGTGACCGACCTTGAGAAGGTTTTTTGCCGACTGAGGAAGCACAACATGAGATTGAACCCTCTCAAATGCACATTTGGGGTACCGACCAGTCATTTCCTCGGCTACATGTTGACAAGCAGAGGGATAGAAGCCAACCCAGAGAAATGCAAGGTAATCCTGGAGATGAAAAGCCTGTCCTCCATCAAGGAGGTGCAACAGCTGACCGGAAGAATCGCGACCCTAACCCGCTTTCTTGCACGGTCAGCCCATAAATCTCTCCCCCTGTACCAGCTTTTGCGGAAGGGACGAAAGTTCGAATGGTGCAAAGAATGTGAGGAAGCTTTTCAAAGCTTCAAGGACTCACTAAGCAAACCACCAATTTTGGTAAAGCCAAACCCCGGGGAAAGGTTATACCTATACCTCTCGGTGGGAGAAGATGTGATCAGCTCCGTGCTAGTTAAAGAGGAAGAGGGAAGTCAGAGCCCGGTGTATTTCACAAGCAAGTCCTTGCAAGGCCCGGAAAAGAGGTACCAAAAGTTAGAAAAGGCAGCCTTCGCCATCATCTCAGCCGCCAGACGCCTAAGGCCCTACTTCCAGGCTCACCCTATCACCGTCAGGACCGATCTCCCAATTAGATCTGTTATGCACAAACCCGACCTGGCTGGACGTATGATAACTTGGGCGGTCGAGCTCTCGGAACACGGCATATCATATGAACCACGTTCGGCCATCAAGGCACAGGTTTTAGCCGACTTCGTTCTTGAGATGACAGAGCCTTATCAAGATAGATCAACAATCGCCTGGACCATATATGTGGATGGATCATCGAACACTAAGGGATCAGGAGCAGGTGTAGTGTTGGAGGATAGCACCGGGGTTACCATTGAGCAGTCATTGAAATTCGAGTTCAAAACGTCGAACAACCAGGCAGAATACGAGGCTTGCTTAGCAGGATTGACCTTGGCAAAAGACCTCGGTGCAAAAACGGTGACTCTGTGCAGTGACTCTCAACTCATGGTTTCTCAAGTCACAGGCGAATACCAAGCCAGGGAGCCAATATTGCAGCAATACCTGAACAAGGTAAAGGAGATCTCAGCCAAGTTCAAAAAAAAGTTGACTTCGTGCATGTTCCAAGGGAGCAGAACGTTAAGGCCGACGTACTTTCGCGATTGGCTAGCACCAAGAAGCCAGGAAATAACAGATCAGTGATCCAGGAAACACTGATACAACCAAGCATCAATGAGAAAGGGCAAGTCATGGATATCGACCAGAATCAATGTTGGATGACCCCGATAGTGACTTACTTACAAAATGGATCGTTACCAGAAGGACGGAAGGAAGCAAAGAAGGTAGAACGGAACTCGGCTTGGTACACATTGGTCGACGGCAGGCTATATAAGAAAGGATTCTCCTGCCCGATGCTCAAATGCTTGTCCCCGGTAGAGGCTTCATATGTCTTGGCGGAGATCCATGAGGGAAGTTGTGGCCAACACCTCGGCGGACGAGCGCTAGCGAAGAAGACTCTCAGAGCCGGTTACTACTGGCCCACAATGGAGAAAGATGCAGCCGACCATGTACAAAAATGTGACCCCTGTCAGCGACATGCCGACTTTCATAATGCCCCGGCAGAAGAAATGTCGTCCACCTCGATCCCATGGCCCTTCTTCAGGTGGGGAATGGATATCCTCGGACCTTTTCCCCCAGCCCCAGGACAAGTGAAATTTCTAATAGTTGCAATCGACCACTTCACCAAATGGATCGAAGCCGAGGCCCTGACAACCATCACCTCGGCCAGGATACAGAGGTTCTTCTACAGAAACATCATCAGCCGATATGGCATCCTTAAGGCCATCGTCACGGATAACGGCACCCGGTTTGCAGATAAAGGCTTCAGAGAGTTAGAGGGTTTGCAAATCAAGCAACACTTCACGTCGGTTGAACATCCTCAGACGAACAGGCAAGCTGAGGCCGCAAACCGAGTTATCCTACGAGGACTGAAAAGAAGACTAGATGAAGCCAAAGGAAAATGGGCAGAACAACTGGATCACGTTCTTTGGGCATATCGAACAACACCACACTCATCAACAGGGGAGACACCTTTCCAACTAACCTATGGGTCCGAGGCCGTCATTCCAGTCGAGATAGGAGAACCCAGCTGGAGAACCAGTACAAGCGATGAAGGCAATAACGACAACCTTATCCGAGAAGAGCTTGATTTGCTTGAGGAACGTCGAGCGATCGCCTATGTCCGAGAAGAAGCCACCATGCTAAGGGTCGCGACTAGATACAACAAGAAGGTGGTAGGAAGGAAGTTTGAAGTGGGGGACCTCGTCTTACGGAGGGCCGACATAGGAGGAAGGAATGCGCAGCTAGGAAAGTTGGCACCCAACTGGGAAGGGCCATACCGCATTGTCACTTCGACTGGAAAAGGAGCATATCGTCTGGAAACCCTCGAAGGAGACGACATTCCCCGACACTGGAACGTCCACAACTTAAGAATGTATTTCGGTTAAATGAAAAGCTTCAACAAGCCGACCATTGTAAACTTATCTGTTTATCAATACAATGAAATTGGTCGAGCGACGGCTATACAACAACCCAAAAAGTAAACCACGACTTGAAAACCGAGGTCTTCTATATTTTACTTGAACGTTTAGAATAACGTCAAAACCACACATAAACGCAAAATCAGAAAAATTCGGCCAAGCACATAAAAGAAACACGACACCTCGAAACACATTACCTAACGATCGGATTAAAACAACGACACTCGAAAGAGATTGAACTCAAAAACTCAAGAAGAAAGTATACATGTGACGCTAAGATACTTGAAAAACAATTGAAATGATACGAAATGTCATTACATAAACGGCCGAAGCCAAACATCAAAAGCTGTAATTGAAGAAAAAGAAATTAAGCATCAGTCCTCGTCTGAGCATCATTGGCCGACTGGAATTCTCCCGTTGGGACCTCGACCTTGCCACCCTTTCCATCGTCCTTAACAATGACACCATCAATCACCTCGTACTCGTACGAAAGGTTGCGAAGGTCGAGGTTATATGCCGGATTACGCACTTTGACTTGCTCAATAGCTACGTCAAAAGCCTTCTCCACATAACTCAGTGTATCAGCAACCGACTGACGCTCCCCATCCACTGCTGCCTCCAATTTCTTCTTAAGTTCCAGGACCTCAGCATCATGCTCCTCTTTCTGTTTCTTCAACTCATCCTTAAGCTTCTGCTCAGCATCGACCAAACTCTTGCCGAGATCAGTCACCTTCTTCTCTAGATCTTGCTTCTCCTTCCCAACGGTTCCCAGTTGAACCGTTAAAGCCTCTTTCTCGGTCTTCAACTTGGCACATTCCTCAGTGGCCACTGTGGATGCTTTCAAAGCCTTATCATAGAGCTCCTTGGCTCGTTTGGAAGTAGGGACCATATCCTTCTCAATGAATTTCAGAAAGCTAATCTGCTGAAGGTATGTCACCTGGGCATCTCGGACGCATTGCTCGATGTTGAATTCCCCTTTCAAAAACTTGGCGCGAATCTCCTCAGTATAAAACTGAGAGTTCACAGCAGGGACGTCTGGATTAAAAGAAGGCTAAAAAATAGAATCCTTCGTCAGTACCGGCACCATGGTTGAGGAACACCCGCCGGCATCAGGACCCTTGGTGGAATCCCCAGCTTCACCCTTCCCCTTCTTCTTCCTCTAATCATCTTCAGACTGACCACGCACACCCCGGGCTGAGGATCCGAGGTTTGGGTAAGATCCACGGTCGCCTGCGGCGGAACCGAGTTTTCATTGTTGGGGATCGACGAGGCTGATTCCTCAGCACTTTTCCTCTTCTTCTTGAGTTGAGCTTTCTTCGGGTCATCAAGGCCATGAGCCTTGGCCTTTTTCAAAAGGTCACAGATTTTCATCTGATCTTCCTCTGCAAAAAAAAAAAATATAAAACAAAATGTATCAGAACCCACAAACAATCAGAACATGAGTTAAAAAAACACACTAAAACTACCTAAAGCTACGGTGGGCTGATTAGCCGAGGTGTCTATCAGTAACCGAGATGAATAACAGTGACCACCTCGCCCCTTCATAGCTTCCTGCAAAAGTTTAAAACTAGCCTGCTCCGACTCTGTAAGACGCTCAAACTTTGCAGAATAAGTCTTGGGCGCCCAGTCATAGTGACGGTTGTCCCAGTAAATGCTGATGTTCGGCTCTTGCTCGTCCCAAGAGTTTCTCCAGAATGGAAGGACGCCCTCCTTAGGCACTATATTGAAAAAAATCCTTTTTGACTGAGACCCCGGATGACTTCGCCGACTCCACATACAAACCCAAGACGCCTCACCCATTATGGCTGCGAAAACTCACCCAAGCCCTCTCTCCTACTCTCCTCGGACACACATAAAAAAATGTGGAAGAATAATGGCACGGTCGGCGTAATAGCTAAGAGCTGACACAAAATCTCAAATGACTTCACAAAGGCCCACGCATTCGGATGAAGTTGGGTCGGCACCACTTGAAGATGCCTCAGAACGAACTTTTCAAAGTCGGTGAAGGGTACCCTGATCTTCAACCAATGAACCATGAAGGCATATAAATGCAGGAACCCGACAGACGTTTCGTCGCAATGACATACTCTATCCGAAGGGGAGGGCGGAACAACCGTGTACAACCCATCATGATCTGGACGGAATATAGAAAGACATGCCCGAAGCGTGGCCTCGGTTTCCCCATAGTCCCCAGCACCTCAGAATCGACCCAAGCATATCGGTCCTGAACCCTTATATCTCAGCTACTCACCTCTGCTCCACTAGTACTTGCAGCATCCATATAGCAATACCTATTACCTACGGACGAAGAGCCTGAGTTAGAGACTTCGGCACCCTCATCAATCGAATCTAAGTCGGTTTCTGAAGAGGATACGCAAAGTTCTCTCACAAAGGCCAACCTTTCAGTCGAAGAGAGTCTGCGAACCTCCTCCCGAGCCGATGCCGTCGCATTCTCGTAACGACGGATCATAGCCAGGATAGTGAGGGTAGGACGGATCAGACGACTGGACGTCATTTCCTTCCTTGGCCTCGACGTCGGCCAAGATGGAGGAGGCACGGGTAGCACCTCCAGATAGTCACTACCCTCCCCCCCCCCACTATCCCCTTCCTCGCGGGGAATCATCACAAACCAGAAACCGTAAAACGAAAGGGAATGGTGGAGAGAGGGAGTAATACCTGAAGTTCGCAGCGGCGGAGTGTCCGGAACGTGACGGTTGACGGCGTCGAAGACAAACAGGAACAGTGCAAGCTCCTCTCAGGTGAGACAATGACCACCCAAAATACACCAGCAAACAGCTCTGATGATAAGGAAACCCGTAATCGGAACAGAAATGGGTAGATGATAACAGAATCTTCGAGTGGGTTGATGATGGAAGTTGGACAAGGGAAGAAGAAGGGTAGGAGAAGTTCTTCATTATGATGAGGAGGGCAGAAATGAAGAAGTGGAGGGAACGGTTAATTCCCTCAACCTAAAAAGGTTTAAAAAGAAGGACAAAGAAGTCTTTTCACCTGAGAAACCAAAAAGCCTTGACCAAACGTTGGGGGCACTCCTGACTTTTCAAACAGGGACAGGAAGGGTAAAGGACGTCTTCCTAAGGGCACAACAGGAACTTCACAGCTCCAAGCCGGGGTATAAAAGGAAAACGACAAGAGACGTGCGCAGCGCACGATCCAACAATTACGAACATTGAATGGGTGTGCGTCTCGAGGAGGATCACCCAAACAGCGAACACCACGTGTCACGTCTCCGCCAAACGGTCAGGAAAAAGGAACTGCAAGCAATAGGACGACCACATTTGAAGGGACACGCGACAAGACACAACAAAAACGACAGACCCAGATCTCGCATCTCGACAGGAACTTCGTCACGAAGATGGCATCATGACGGACTAAGAGGGCCGAGGTACGTCAGTATACTACCGCAATCGAACTTCCATCGCCGACGATGGACCGTCAGCCCACCATCGCGCTTTTGGGGGCATTGATCCGAACGGCCTAAGTGCGCCGATGCACGCCAATGCACCATCACATCTAACTTCCATCGCCGACGGTGAGCCGCTAGCTCACCATCGGCGTTGGGGAGCAACTGATCCGGACCTCAGCCGACGTTATATGCCACATCCCCAGATGATCGGTCCACGTGTTACACCGACTAAAGAACTGTCAACCACCAACTAGCCGAGGTTCGATGTTAATCACCCTCAGACCCTATTTCCCCTAGGGGGATAGACATAGGCCACCTACCATGTCTCATCGCATTTAATGCGCCCCACGTCATCCCCGATAAAGCAGATAGGCTCTGACACACGCAACCGGGAATTATGGCCGAAACAAAGGATTACGGCGGAGGCGTGCCTGCTCCGCCTGCCACATCCCATCCTACAATACCGTGAGACGGCTATATAAGGGAGGTCACCCCCCATACGTAAGGTAAGATACAATACATACATACAATCCTCTCTACTCTCCTCCCACTAACTTGAGCGTTGGAGTGCCTTCGCAGGTACCCCGCCGCGCGCTGCCGCACTGGAGTCACCACTGGAACACCCTTGTACAGCCCATAAGTACCTCAGACCACCCCTCTGTGATCTCGGCCACGATCAGATCCCGTTCCAACAAATGGAACATTATACTTCCCCAGCAATTCCTGAATGGCACCACCTTCACCAAATTGACCATGCATAAGTGTATACCATCCCCTGTTATATATGCTATTGCCATCCAATGAGCGTCTCGGCCAATGAGCATCTCGGCCAATGTGCATCTTGGCCAGTTAGACAGCATCTCAGCCACTTAAACAGTACTCGGAATTTCCATGGGCATCTCGGACCTTGAGATAGTCGTATTAAATCGATGGAAATTTCACATGCTATATTTCACAAGGATGCATACGTAGTCGGTTATGTTATCCGTGATCAGGGCATTTCGGGATGCTGAACCACGGCCTTAGGGAGGTTTTCATCTCGGAATTAAAAACATTCTTGGAATTTCATCACGGTAATGCTAAACGGACTTTGATAAACTTTTCTCCGAAAATTAGTTCTTCAAGATTCATATATACATATAGGTTCGGATTAGTGCCATTTCGAACTAGGTCACCATCTCGGAATCATCTCGTAATTTTTTTAAAATTGTACCTGTAGTATAATAAATTGTGCAATTGTCTCCAGGCATATCTTAGAGTAACCAGTCTCGAAATCTAGTTGTTATGGTCCAGTCAGAATCTCAGAATTTCTTGGGCAGTGGATTGATCACCACCAAGGAGGAAGCAGCGAAAGCGTAAGCAGAGGCATCGCCATAGGTGTCACCAGCCCGCAACAAGTGAAAGAAAACAAAAGAAAATAGCAGAAGATATTCCATATGCTAGATACAACAGAGAAATATATAATTGAATTCAATATTACCCGGAAAGGGATGACGGAGCCGGTGGAAGCGTGGTTGTTCGCCGGAGAAGCTTCCAAGATCTTATAGGAGAATTCTTGGAGGAGAATTTTACTAACCGAACTGAAACAGAAAAGTTGAACGGTGTGTTCGTTCTCGCAGAGATGATCTTGAAAATTCTTGATCGAATTTTCTTGAAGAAGATAGGGACGCCAAAAAGAAGTGTTTCTCGTTCCCCACAGACGGCGCCAATGTTCGTCTGGAAATTCTCCACGGCCTTCATTTGTTGAAGGTGTTGAATCCTCTCGTAATCCACAGCGGAGTGCGGCGTACCCACGGCGGGGCAGGGTGTACCTGCAGGGACTTCGACGCTCAAGTCAGTAAAGATTCTGATTAGAGTGTATGTAATATAGAGAAAATGTGTACCTCAAATGGGTCTCTCATAGTGTATTTATAGGTGAAATATGGCGGGAAATTCGGTTAGTTAGGTGTAACCGCTTTCAGCCAGTGTAATGACGCGCTTAAGTGAGATGGGTGTGCACGTGCCGTGTAGATGCCGGTTCGAGTTAGCCGAGGTACATTTACCTCCAGAACATATATATATATATATATATATATATATAATTGGGTAAAATAAGTTTTTAGTCCTTATAAAATATCTGATTTTTTATTTTCGTCCCTAGAAAAATTTTCTTTTTTATTTCATCCTTATAAAATTTTTAAGCAAGTTTTTTGTCTTTGGTATTTATTCTACTATCAATTATGGATGTGTCGAACGTCTATAATAGTGACCAATACTTGAAAAGTATCTTGACACATTATATAAGAGTATTGACTTCCTTAAACTCATTCAGAAAGTCAAACTTCATGCCCAACATGAAATGGAATTCTTTGTACATTTCCTTCTTCCTATATATCACAGACAATGTTTGAATGAGTTTAAAGATGCTAGCAATGTTGTATAATGTGTCAGGGTGCTGCACATAAGATTACTGACTATGATGGACATTTGACACATTCGTAATTAATTGAAGAATCAACAGGGACTAAAAAAAACTTAAATATTTATAAGTATGAAATTAAAAAGAAAAATTTTCCAGGGACGAAAATCAAAACTCGGGTATTTTGTAGGGACTAAAAAGTTATTTTACCCTATATAATTTTATTGTATATAGTTTTGTATTTTTATTATAAAATATATATAAATTTTGTAATTTTACAAATGCTTAAATATCTTTTTCATTCCTCCAATTTGATCGAGTTTTGGTTTTCATCCCCCCAATTTTTTTCCCAAATCATCCTCACAAATTAAGAAATGCCTAAAAGACATCCATGTCGTTCACTTCCGTTTAACAATGTTAACGGAGATATCACGTGTCAATGTGATGTGTCACTGCCCATTTTTCATTTTTATTAATTGAAATTCCCCTGTTCTTATCCCTATTAACCCCCAGTGTTTGCAATCCCTAATTCCAAAATGGTTGGTTTTCTTCTCCATAGTTCTAGTTCTCCAAAGCTTCGTAGTTTTCATGTGTGGCCATAAGCAACAATTAATGTTGAAAGATCGTAGATATGGGCAAGAGAAGAAACATTCAACTATGAAATCACCATCTTCTTCTTCTCACTCGCGGCGCGTGGTATGCAAGTGTGGGGAAGAGGTGTTACTTTTAACGCCAAGCACCTTGACAAACCCAAGGAAGACGTTTTGAAGGTGCCCTAGTTGGAACGTAAGTGATTATTCTTCTTGTTAAGATTTTCCTTCATTTGGTGTTATTCTTATTCTTCATCATTCATTTTTTTTTGTTAACCTTCACCTTCAATTGGCTATGTTTTAGCAGAGTGGTCAAGGTTGCAACTTTTGTAACATATATCCCGGAAATTAGGATATAGAAAATATCGTTGAAGCCTTAGGATGTAAATCCTACCAAAAGAAGGGAGTCAGAAGTAGAACGAGGAGTTAGGGGTTTGAGGGTAGATTAAGAGAAGAGATAGGGAATTGTTGAGAGTTTACGAGTTTTAAGGTAAATCAAGAAGGAAACTAGGTAGTAAGTCCAACTCAAATGTAGGCTTAACATTGTGGGTATCACACCCTAAGGTTGAAAGACGAATAAGTTAACAAGGTGAGGAAAAAGGCTGAGGTGTTGAAACGAGGGAATTAGATTGAGAGGAAAAGTGTTAGATTAAAGGAGAAAGGTATTTCTGTAGAAAGGAACTAAGAGTGAAAAATGGGAATTCTGGATTCTGATATTCTTGCTCAAGTGAGAAGGTCTCGCTTGAGCGAGCATATCAGTAAAAAGAGGAAAATTTGTGTTTTGTCATGTTCGCTCAAGCGATAAGGTCTCGCTTGAGCGATCATATCAGTAAAAAGGGGGAAGTTTGTGCTCTGTCATTCTTGCTCAAGTGAGAAGGTCTCGCTTGAGCGAGGGACAAGGTTGTTTTGGAAGGCTCTCTGTGATGGAATTGCACTCAAGCGCAATTCAATCCAGAATAAGGGGTTTACTCCCTGACTTGCTCTCGCTCAAGCGAGAAGGCTCTCGCTTGAGCGAGACAAATTCAGAGAGGATGGGTAACTTTTCCTGCGCAATTGTGCTCAAGCGAGAAGGCTCTCGCTTGAGCGAGAATACAAATCCTGCAACGCATTAATCCGCTCGCTCAAGCGAGGAAATCCTCGCTTGACCGAGAACACGCAAAACAACTTTTTTATGCGCATTTCAGTTAGGGTTTTGGCCATTATTTCTCATCCCTTCGTTTAGAGAGAGAGTTCTAGAGAGAGAGGAAAAAAGAAGGAAGAACAAGAAGCTTGGTTTAAGGTCCCCATACCATTCTAGGAGCTTGGATCATCACCTTCAACCCTAATCTTCTCTATTTCTTGCTTTGAGGTGAGTGTGGTTCACCCACTCACTTTCATTTTTGTATGAGATCCGATGAATGCCCCGTATTCTTACTCCCCTTGCTTATGTTTCTTGATTATGGTTGATTAGAGGTGAATCTAGGGTTGATGGTTGGATTGATTGTGTTAATTGCTTATGTTGCTCTTGCCCTAGGTTTGAAGATTAAGGTTTTGCTTGAAGGTGCTTATGTTACTTATGTTAAGGTCTTGCCCTAGGATTGAACTACTCTAATACCATAATGTAAAGTCCTAATTCTGGAAACCTAGGAATAGTGCCCTAGATATACAGGACATTCATTTGGACTAGAATAACTAGGTTCATTTGTATATGAATAATGATATTAATTGAATTAGCTGCTTCAGTTGAATTGTAGCCATTTAATGGCAATTAATGTATAGTTGTATATTTGGAAAGTTTTGCGTAAGTAAACTTTGGTTACCTAAGCTTTGTATTTGTTATATGTTTGCGATATCGGTAATGTCGCGAAAATAATATCAGTAATTTAGGAAGGTGCTTCCAATGGGCACTATTCCTAGGTTTCCAGAATTAGGACGTTACATTATGGTATCAGAGTAGTTCAATCGAATTGGACTGTGGTAGGAGTATGTCTAGAATAGAATTATTTGTGACTAGTCATTATCCTATGGAGCTTTGCATACAGTATAGGGGCTGATCACCCCCATATTGTGTGTATTGTGTATAGGATTATGGCGCATGGCAAATAGACCCTGACTCAAATAGGAAAACCTGGAGTAGTGAGTTTAGGAGAAGTTCCCTAGGAGAGTTACTACCTTACAACCTGATAGGGAAAAACAAGTTACCTTAGAGTCTACCCGAGATTCCCCTATGGGATAACACCCTTAGGACTTGGCGGGTGCAAAACCCCCATTAAGAGAAATGATAAGACAATAATGATGGTTGTAAAGGTTGGAATTTGAAGGTTTAAGATTAATATTTCCTTTAATTGAGTTGTGTTTTGAGTTGGTTATTGATTACAATTGAGTTGGTTTAAAGGTTGGAATCTTGCATGCTTGAACTCATGAGACCTTTTACCATCAATATTCTGGACCATAGGATATAGACCTTGGAAGATGAGACCCAATTGGATATGTCTTTACTTAATTTTGGAACCTTTGATTTTGGACTTAAAATTTACCTATGCTTGGAGTTGGAGGATTAGTCATTGTTATGAACCATAACCCATATGGCTTCAACTTAGTAACAAGTCTAATCTACTCTAAAACTTCTCTTATTGGTTCGACTACTTATATACATACATGCTATTAATTTGGTTTTTTAGTTGTTTGCATATCTAGATGGCTAAAAGTAAATTCAAATCGTCCTCACGAATTAAGAAATGGCTAAAAGACATCCATGCCGTTTACTTTCGTTTAACAAGGCCAACGGAGATACCATCCGAAGGCTGCACACCGAGAGTGGTCCCCACCCAACTAGCACAATTGAAGTGCGCATTGGAAGTCTTGAACATTTGTAGTTAAGCCATGAGTACAATGAGGAAAGGAGGTCACCCCAAAGAGGAGAGAGAGCAAAAATAGGGATAGATCTACTTGGAGAACATAGCAATACCATGTCTATAATCTCAGGATATCATAAATGCCAAGCTAGAGTACCTTTAGGATTCTCAAAATTCTCCCTAGTGAGCCTTAGTCCCTGAAGATTGAACTCCCCAAGGAGAGTCCTTAGCCAAGCTGGTTTGGGTAGCTGCCTGCTTTGTACTGCCAAGTCTCTTTACCACAGAAACAAATGTGTCGGGTCCCCGGTGACTTGGGTTGTAGTTATGAGTATGAATATAGGACCTTTAATGCCTTATAGAGTTGGATAAGGTACCTACCTTCAGGTATAGTCTTCCCTCACTGTCAGCCGCCTAGGTACCCTATGTATAGCCACTTATAGTGCACCTTCCAATTAGTAATGAAGAATTTTTTGGAGTGGGGGTCAGAAGGGTAATAGGAACCGTTTGGGACTAGGATAGATTTAAGGGAATCTATATGAAATTAGGATGATTAGAAGAGAGTGGAATATAATACCTAGTGAGCAGTAGAACACCACGTGTTTGGTAAAGTTAAAGCACTAATTTTGTACGGTTAAATCTTAACTAAGTAGCTTTTGCTAATGTGCTGGTATGGGTCCCCAAACGGCACTAGCTAGCATCTAAGTGCCTGAAATCCCCATATTGTATGCATGACCACATTCACTAGGACGTAAGTCTCACCACACGTTTGTGGATTCATTTTAGATATGCAGGATGTCAAGCTGGAGTATGGAAGGGAAGACTTGATGTCTCAGAATGGATATTTTCCCCTAGGAGTTATTTGGACTAGAATAACTAGGTTCATTTGTATATGAACAATGATATTAATTGAATTAGCTGCTTCAGTTGAATTATAATCATTTAATGGCAATTACTGTATAGCTGTATATTTGGAAAGTTCTACTTAAGTAAACGTTGGTTACCTAAGCTTTGTATGTGTTGCATGTTTACGATATCGGTAATGTCGCGAAAATAATATAAGTAATTTAGGAAGATGCTTGCAACGGGCACTATTCCTAGGTTTCCGAAATTAGGACGTTACAGAAAGTGCAATGTAGTTATGTCACATGGGTGAAACGTTTTCTAAGAAAAAATAATTTCCTAATTTCAATTATTTAAAATTTTGGTAATTCAGGAATTTCAATTAAGAAAAAAAATGAAAAATGGGTAGTGACACATCACACTAACTCGTGGTATCTCTGTTAGCCTTGTTAAACGGAAGTGAACGGCAGGGATGTCTTTTAGCCATTTCTTAATTCGTGGGGATGATTTGAAAATAAAAAATTTGGAGTGATGAAAAACAAAACTCGGTTAAATTGGAGAGATGAAAAATATATTTAAGCCTTTTACAAATTTTATAATGAAATTATATATGTGTGTGTTATATAATAATTATATATATCGTATAAATATAGTTTTATTATATAATTTTATTATAAAATATATTTAATTTTTATCATTTTATTAATTTTATAATGAAATTATAGATATAGATATAAATATATCCTATAGAAAAAAGTTACAGGAATCCAAATTCAAACCGTAAACTCAATTCCCGTAGTAATTTGAAATTGTTGCCTCAAATTCCTGAACATAATTTTTTTAAAATTTGTGTATCAAAAATTCAATTTAAAAAAAATTGTATAAAAAATTCAATTTCTTGAACACAACTTTGAATTTTGTTTTGAAAATTCAATTTCTGATACACAATTTTATAAATGTGCGCAATTTTAAAAAAACTATGTATTCGGTGGCCATAGAAGAAGTGTTAAGGATGTTTTCAGACCCCGAGATATAGTCGAAATTTGGTTTTAGTCCATATAATTCAAAATTGATGGATTTGATCCCTCAAAAATTGAAAATACTCATTTTCATTCCTTATTCGATAAAATTTCATAGTTAATCCATAGCAAAAGTTTTAGCAAAATTGTCAAAATTTGTATTTTTAATTTTTGAATGACCAAAATCACCCGTTTCAAATTATAGAAACTAAAACCAAATTTTAACTATATTTCAGGGATTAAAAACATATTTAACCCATAAAATAATACGTTCATGAGTGAAAAAATCCATGGGGCGAATGGATGTGTGGTGGG
This sequence comes from Sesbania bispinosa, assembly GCA_026901365.1. Lineage (NCBI taxonomy): Eukaryota > Viridiplantae > Streptophyta > Magnoliopsida > Fabales > Fabaceae > Sesbania > Sesbania bispinosa. The sequence continues at coordinate 1,813,121 of QLOH01000052.1, forward strand.
GACATGTTGAGAGGACAAGCGATAAGGGTGCTATGCGAGGAAGGGGAAAAGTGAAGAAAGAAGGAGATAGAAAAATGAGGGGAGAGGAAAGGGTAATTTAGAAAAACCAAAACATAAAAAGAGGGGTAGCGTGAATAGTCAAAGAGGATGGTGTGAATAGCAACACCATTACAAAGGTAATTGGTTTTCCATATATATATATAGCTTTACAGGGTCGTTGCTTTTCTCATCCCTTTTTTTATTCTCACCCTCCTTTTATTTTTTAAAATTTTCTTCCATTACTTCCCTCAACCATTCCCTTTCCCCTTCACCACCCTTACCCTCACCCACAGCCACACCACCATCCGGTCAACCCTCATCCACCGCAACCCCTCTCCCTTCCCATCTTCTCCCACCCCATGTATGAAACCCATTTTTGGTAAAACAAATGGTTTCCAGACATGTGTGTTTATAAACCAATTTTCATTTGGTTTACGGACAACTATGTCCGGAAGCCATTTTTTTCAAAAAATATAGCTTATGGACAAGTGTGTCTGTGTCCGGAAGCCATCTATTAACACATGTTCATAAGCTAAACTAAAAAATTGGCTTCCGGACACATATTCCATGTTCGTAATTCAAAAATTTTGGGTAAAAATGACTTCATGACTCACGTGTTCGTAAGCCATTTTTGCAAAAAAAAAAAAATGGCTTCCAAGTGTGTGGTTATGCATGGCAACGAAGCAGGTTGGGGGCAGGTTTTGCTCTCCCCGTCCTCGCCTCCGTAAAAGTTAGGGCAGGTTTGGGTTTAAAGATAGCGGATATGAAATTATGAAACCCAACCCCGTCGACAAGGAAACCCGCGATGATTTCACCTTCTCTTTCTTTCATTTTCTTCTCTATTTTTTATAACTTGTATACATGTTTTTAAACAAGTCATATATATCTAATATATTCTAATTCAAATAATATGTAAATGTAGACATTAATAATCCCAAAAAATAAGAAACATATGAACTATATTATATTCTAAAGAAAATATATAAGTATACATTTATTATTTAACTATTAGTATAATTAAAATTATTTAATTAATATATCGGGGTGGATTCGGGGGCAGGGGCGGGGGCGAGGTTGGTTTTTACTTAAACCCGGTCAAAGCGGGTTTTCCAAGTCAAAGTCGAGGCAGGACAGGTTGGTACTCGTGGGTTCGGGTTTAATTGTCATGCCTACGTGGTGGGAGAAAAGAAGGAGGAGGAGGGGTTGCGTTAGGTAGGGGTGCCATGACTGTGGGTAGGGATGGGGTGGTGGGAAAGTGATGGCGTCTGCCTAGAAGTCATGGACAACCTGCTGAGATCATGGATGCAAGTTAAGGGAATTAAGGGCATGAGGTTTAGGACCATGTCCTACAACCTATGACTAAGTTAACTTTCTCCTCAAAGTCATTATTTGACCATTCCTCTTATGGGTCATGCACTCCAAACAATTATTTGATAATTTCCCTACTTGGGTTATTTTAATTTTCCTAAATAGGCCACATGTTCATGGCCTCAAATTTATTATTTAATAGTTTGTATTTTATTTGAGTTGTATTTTCCCTCCTTACTTTTCCATTAGTGGGGCACCTAGTTTAAGGCTTAGGATAGCTTGGGGTTGAGGGTTCAACACCCACTTAGGATAGAATTAATTTTCCTTGTCTTTTTCCACTCATGACCACCCCTTTAGGCTATAAATAGGAGGGGTCCCCATGTGTACGTTTTTTTAATCTTCATTCTATATTAGAGAGCTTATGCTTCATTTTTCCCTTGTGAGGTTGAGAGGCTTAATGGTTCTTGCTTAAACCATTGCGATTCTTATCCGGTTCCACGAGCTGATGGCGAATCTACACTGCTGGTTTATCTGTTGAAGGGGTTGCCTTCCTTTGTGGCGCCTACACCATCCCTTTTCTCTTCCACTTTTTTTTTTCATTTTCCTTCACTTTTCTTTCATTTTACTACATGATAATGCTTGCTGTCCATCCCATATATTGCGCATAAAATCACTTTTAACCGGTTATTTTTGCTCAATTCTAGATCAATAACCTTCCTGCTATATATCAATTGGTCATTAGAGCTTTGTTGAATAGAGCACTTTTGGGGCTGTTTTGGTGGAGTTTTGGGTGCTTCATAGTTGCTGGTTTGGTGCAGAATTTTTCCCAAAATCTTGTGTAATCATTCATCTATTTCATATGTAATTCAGATTTTGGACTATTCCTGAGCCCGAGGTGCCTTTCTACTGCCTGCAGCACTTGTTTGCCTTGATTGTTTGTGTGAATTTCTTGCTAGATGGATATATTTTTGTGCCGCTAATCCCACCCCTTAGGTGTTTGATGAAATGCCTATTCCATTTTTGCTCATAAATGTTCTTGAGTGAAATTGAATTCTAACTGCTTGTTTGTGGTGAATTGTGGTAAGTGGGAGCACTATTGCTTCCATTTTCCAAAAATCGTTCACCTACATTTTCTCTCATCCTTTTACATTCTTGTTTATCTTGCCCATATAATTGTTCACCCATATTCATCTCTTTACTATTCCGCTTTTAATTTTCAGTCATTTACATTCCGCCATTTAAATTTCCCTTCTCTCATCCTTTTAATTTCTGTCATCCCCTCTACTTTCTACCATTTACATTCTACCGTTTACTTTCAGTTCTCCCCTTTACATTCTTGCTCTTTAATTTTGCGCATTTTTTCTTCCTTATTTTACCTATTTTTGCGCATTTTTTTGGGCTTGTCTTATTCAATTTTCTGCTCTTGTTTTGTCTGTTATTATTGAAATCTGATTGCAAATTTGGATTGACCGCTAGCATCACCTTAGGAAACGCTTGTTTGATTACGCAAAACGCATAATTGTAGGCTAGGTTTATAGCTCTAAAAATAGGCAAAATTCACCAAATTTAATTGTTGAATTTTGACTGTTTTTCTCAGTTTTGAACCATAAAATCAATCCAGCTCGCTTGAATTGTTGTATACCAAATTTTTGTGTAATCCAAGGGAAATGCTAAGCAATTTTTATTTTGATTCAAGTTGCTATTCCGTTTTGCAAATCAAGTTTTAGAAAACAAACAATTCTTTTCAGTTTTTGGTACCGTTTTGGTCCGTTTTTAGGCTGAATTCTTGCAGATTTTTATTTTAGATAGGTTTCAATTACTTGTAATTTTGTATAAATTTCTGTAATTTTCTGTTGGGGCAAAAGACAAAGAAAAAGAAAAAGAAGAGAAAATTTTCAGAAAAAATATATTAGCCAAAAATACAAAAAGAGGTGCAAAAAGCAAAAAAAGGTGCAAAAAGCAAAAAAAGGTGCAAAAGTCAAAGGAATAGAGGAAAGGTCAAAAAAGAAACAAAATAAAAAAAATATAGAAAATAGAAAAAGGAAAAAAACAATAAAGAAAAAAAAGCCCAACAATACAATTTCCAAATTACTGTAATTTTCTTTCATTTCCTTGTATCAGTTCATTTTTTGAGTTTTAATCTGCTGTTTTTCCAAAAACAACTATTTTGGCAACTCTTCTTTGAATCAAAACTTAAATAAAAAACAATTCTCTTTGCAATTTCTTTGTGTTTTGTTTGCCTTGTTTGACTCTCTACTCTTGTGTATAAGCTTTCTTCTAGCTAGCTTTTTCTTGTTTTTCGAATTCTATTCTAAGTTTTGTCTTTAGAGTTTTCCATTTTAGGAAATCCTAGATAACCATAGTGTTGTTCTTTCTCAATCTCTTCAAGCTTGGGTAGGGAAATAACTTTGGTCTTTGTAAGAACTAAAATCAATCCTAACCGAGTAGAAGAGGCTAGAGTGAACACATTATAGAAAAAGCCTAAAGAAGAGTGACAAACACGAGTGGATGCATTCTTTAAGTGTAAACACTTAGTGAGTGGAGAGGTCCTTAAAAGCTTTCAAATCAATTTAGGATGTCATATATACTGTGGGGAAGGGAGCTAGATGAAGATAGGAGGGAGCTAAGGAAAGAAAAGGAAGTGAGAAGACACTCTTCTCATGATAAAATTGATGAGATGAGAGAAAGGAGAGAAATAAATAAATATCATTTTGAAGATGATAAGAAGGAAAATAGTTATGATAACTCTAACCATGAAAGGAGAATGTATGAGGAAGAAAAAAAGTTTAGAAGATAAGATAAAGAAAGGAAGATTAGAAAGTATGAAGAAGAGAGAAAAATTAGGAGAAATTATGAAAAGAGTGAAATTAGAAGAAAAGATTATTTTGAGGAAGCTTATGAAAAAGAGGAAAGGAGAAGAAGGGAAAATAGGAAAAGTACAAAATATTGTAAGGAAGATTCTTTTGAACATAGATTGGAAAGAAGGTTAGAAGAATTTTCTAAGAAAATTAAAAATGAATTTTCAAAGATCTTAAATGAGACCAAAGAAAAATTAGAACTTAAAAGAGAAAAGGTAGAAATTGAGGAAAATGAATTAAGAGTGCAAGAAGAAAAATAATGTTTAACTTGTAATCATTTGAATGCTAACTCTTCTGGTGGAAACTTGAATAGATTGAAGGCAAGAATGCTTAGTGTTGCAAAGAGCACAACTCAAGTTAGGAGTTTCCTAAATTACCTTTCTCTATGCATGACATGTTCTACTCTATGCATGATTATACGCCTCAAAGCATTACAAGCATGTTAAAACTAGAAAATTTTAATAGTGCTTTGAAACCTATTGCATGTTTTAGAGAATCAACTAAGTTTATGAGTGCCATAAAGCTTACTAGAGATACATGTTTAGTCAATTCCTTTGGTCAATTGAGATTGCATGATAGGAATGATAAAGTTGGATTGAATATGCATGTACCTTTGGTTTGTATATATAATGTGCATACACATTCTGAACCTAAAATGATTTCATATAAAGATGTGTATTATACTCTTGAACTAGTAAAAGAAAAGAATAAAATTTTGGATAAAGCTGTCACATGTAGGAAAACTTGTTTGATATCTACATCACATGTTGATATGCCTCATATTATGCTTGCTCAATGTGATTCTTTTAATGTTTCACCTTACATTCATACATATGATAATATGCAAAAGGTGTCATCTTACTTGAGTAAGTGCAATAGTATAGATATGCCTCTTGAAATCACTTGCATGAATACTTCATGGCATGATCATATGCAATATGCTTATCATAATCATGAAAAACATGCATATAATATTATCTTTGGGCATGATAAACATATAATGAGCAAATTTAAGACATATATGCAACATAGTTTCAAATGTGCATTTATCTGGGAACATAGTATGGAATATTTTGATGATTGCACACCTTTGACACTTTCTTGGCACTTTCGTGACAATTTATTCATATATCTTCTTTATGACCACCTTATTCTTTTGCTTGCATGGGAATGCTTCAAGAGGATAGTCTTTGACCCGGGGTCTAACACCTTGATCTCTAAGAAGTGCAAGGGTTTAAGGGCTAACCCTTCACAACACCGAGGACACCTTGCTAAGGAAAAACATCTTGAACTCCTTGACATTAAGGGAAGTAACTTCTTATTTCCTAAGCAAGTATCATCCAATCTTTCTTCCTACTTCTCATCTACTCACATCTTCCTATTTTGGTTTATTTTAGGCTCTTATCTTTTCGATTTGAGGTCAAATCCTTTTCAAGGGGGAGGGAATGATGGTGTCTGCCTAGAAGTCATGGACAACCTGCTGAGATCATGGATGCAAGTTAAGGGAATTAAGGGCATGAGGTTTAGAACCATGTCCTACAACCTATGACTAATTTGACTTATGGGTCATGCACTCCAAACAATTATTTGATAATTTCCCTACTTGGGTTATTTTTAATTTTCCTAAATAGGCCACATGTTCATGGCCTCAAGTCTATTGTTTGATAGTTTGTATTTTATTTGAGTTGTATTTTTCCTCCTTACTTTTCCATTAGTGAGGCACCTAGTTTAAGGCTTAGGATAGCATGGGGTTGAGGGTTCAACACCCACTTAGGATAGAATTAATTTTTCTTGCCTTTTTCCACTAATGACCACCCCTTTAGGCTATAAATAGGAGGAGTCCCCATGTGTACGTTTTTTCAATCTTCATTCTATATTAGAGAGCTTATGCTACATTTCTCCCTTGTGAGGTTGAGAGGCTTGATGGTTCTTGCTTAAACCATTGTGATTCTTATCCAGTTCCACGAGCTGGTGGCGAATCTACACTGTTGGCTTATATGTTGAAGTGGTTTCCTTCCTCAGTGGCGCCTACACCATCCCTTTTCTCTTCCACTTTTCTTTCATTTTCCTTCATTTTCTTTCATTTTACTACATGATAATGCTTGCTGTCCAGCCCATATATTGCGCATAAAATCACTTCTAAGCGGTTGTTTTTGCTCAATTCTAGATCCCTAACTTTCCTGCTATCAGGAAGGGGAATGGTAGTTTGGGAAGGAATTTTTAAAAAAACAAAATGCGGTGGGAATGGCATAAAAGGAGGATGGGAAAAGTAAACATCCTCAAGAAGATGGAAAGAGAGGACCCATTTGGAAATCTTAGAGACCAAAAAAAAAAGGTCCAGCTCAATGGAAAGGGAAAACTGAAATCGTGCTTTGACATGTAATGATTAAGAATGATACATTAAGTGACAAAAATAAGTAACAAAAAAAAAACTATGTGATTAAAACTGGAGCGGACCCGTCATCTCAATAGTTTGATCAGATTCATTTTATAAAAAATAGTTTGGTTTAAGAAAGGGTTAGAATTAGTCAAAAATCTATAAAAAAAAGCGTTGTCAGAAAACCAATTAAAATGATATTTGCTGCTGGAGAGGCCGCTTAGCTAGAGACAATCCTTACACGAAAAAAAAGCAAGCTTTCCTTCATTCTTCACTTCACGGAGAGAGAGAGAAAAACAAGGATAAGAATGGGAAAAAAAATTATTCGGGTGCGTGTTTTCTCACCATAAGACGCAAGAAAAAAATTCTGATGGCCTGATCTATTGTGTTTTCTTTCTTGCCTATTTTCTAGTCTCAACCAAATCGTGGAAAAGGAAGTTTTCTATCTGTTTTCTCATCTTCCACTATCTTTCCACTAGTTTTCTTTTCATCCAAACAATGTGTAATGTTAAGGTATTTTCCTTTGCAAAAGTTGTGTTATGTTGCAGTAATAACGACACTGCTCATCTAGTATCTACCTATGAAGCACAAACACATACACGCGACACAACTTTGGCATGGACACACCAATATCGGAGATGTTTAAAATCTAGAATAGTGGGACATGACATATATACACACACGTACATAAAAAGGGAGAGAGCTATTAATTGAGAGCATCAAAGCTATTAATTAATCTCAACCATTTGTGTGTAATTATGTGATTAACATTCTTTCTTTTTAGAGACTCACTTGATATGTCTCCTAATTATATAAATGTGTGGGCCCGTATGATAAACTTGGAAAGGAGTCATTCCAGATGAATTTTGCTAAAACATTTTCTAAATATATTTCAAATTTAAACTATTTTATTATTTTATTTAAATTTTAAGTTAACGTTTTTAAAATTATTTCAAAGGAAAATATAAGTTTATTATATGATCATGTGTTCTTCAAGTGTCGGACCATGAACATAAAACAATCGAGGAAAAATCCATGTCATTGAATATGACTTGAGATCCGTACAAATTGATTTTGAAGGTTCCCAATGATTAACCAAACAGACACTAAGTATTCTGAAATTGTCTTAATATTGTTGATTTAGTGTCCAAATGGACAAAGCATCACAGACATAGGGCACAATTACAAGTGGATGTTGCTATTCACACCACTTTATTTTTTAATTTTATGATTTTTCTAAATTACCCTTCCCTCTCCCATTTTTTATTTGGAAAATTTTATGGTACCCTCCAGTGAGAGAGGATTTTGGTACCTTCTTTGATTATTTAATTAATTTCTCTCAACTTTTTTAAATAGTCTTAGTATTTTTACCCTTACAGGACAATATTTAACTATTAGAATTTGTATTTTTAATTTTTTAAAAGACTTTTTGACCCCCTATAACCATTATCATATATTTTTTATTGTATTTCCCTATATTTTCACATTCTCATTTGTAATACATATGTGTCTCGTTTAAAATCTATTTTATGTCTTTGAAATAATTTAAGACAGAGTAAACGACTTGTTCCTATGTAGTTTAGGCCTATATGCCTCCATTCAATAAAATAAATAACAAGAAGGTATCAAAACCCTCTCTGACTGGAGGGTACCAAATTGCGACCCAAAAATTTTTCCTTCTTCCCCTTCACCTCTCTTTCCCCTTCCCCTTCCTCGCGCATCATCCCTTCACCTCTCTCCCCTTCCCTCTCCACCAATCCTCACCACACGTCTATTCCCCCCTTTAGATTTTTCACCCATGACCATGTGTGTTTTTTTATTGTGGCAAACAAAAATTCAATTTTTAGTATTGTTTTTTTTTCTGGTACACAATTTTCTACTGGAAATTGAATTTTTTTAACTCAATTTAAATTATGTTACGGAAATTAAATTTCTAGTACATAATTTCAAAATTATGTACCGAAAAAAATACTATGGACTGGAAATTTCCGGTGGTAAAAGTTTAAAATTGCTATGGTAATTGAGTTTTCGGTTCAAATTTGATTCCTGGAACTTTTTTTATATAACACACATATATAATTTTATTATAAATTTTAGAAAATTATAAAACTATATATAATAAAATTATACTTATATTATAAATATATATATATATAAAATAAAATTAGTATAATATTAAAGTAACATATATTATAAAATATATGTTATATTAAAATCAATAGGTTATATAAAATCAATCTATGTTAAAACACATTTTATAATATATAAATTATTATATAACATAATATATATATCTATACTATACAATTAAATATAAAATAACTAAGTATAATATTTAAATAAAAATATATTATAAAATATATGTTATATTAAAATCAATATGTTAAACATATAATTTATAATATATATATATATATATAAATTATAATATAACATAATTATATAAATAATTTTATTATAAAGTAATAAATTTAATTATAAAATTATATAAAAATTAATATGTTATATAATAATTTTATATATATATATATATATTATGATTTTATTATATTTTTTTTATAAGCAAAATTTCATTTAAGGAGCACTAGGATGTTCAAATCCAGAAGATGCAACTCCTAAACAGTAAACACCAAAGCCCTTACAAAAAAAGCCTACATAAAACCTCTACCAACCAATAGGAAATAAAATAATTAAAACAAGAGAATGGTGGCTAATGCACCACCATCCCCTAAAATACAAACCAAAGCCTAAAGAAATGAATTAGCCACCCACAGGGACTCTCGGTCAAAGCAATAAGGAGGATATCCATATCAATAGTTAACTTTAACATTCCAGACACATTTAGTAAGCAGCTGGAAATCATAAACAGTAATATACAAACCTCATAACAGTAGAAGAGTAAGCACCAAAACCCACATAACAACAGCATCCAAATTTTCTGCACTATCCAAAAATTCAGCGCCCAACAGCAATAAATGAGGACCAGTAAAGGCACTACCAAACAATAGACTTGACCACCACTTTTCCAAGCATCAATTAGCAGCAACAATATCAATTTAAAGGAACAACAACCAACTCCAGAAGGATCCTGAATTGATTCATGCCCCAGCAATAGAAGAAAGGTTCAGACACGCCCCCGGGTCTGCACACCACAAAGCAAACGGGTACTTGAACATAGGGTTCTTAGCTCTTAACCATCTCCAGGACCTAAGTTTGATTAATTCCACAATGTCAGCATAAGACAACCATTTGTTGGAAAAAATGACTTCATTTCTGGCTAACCAGATTGACCATATCACCACCATCCATACCAAAGACCACTACACCCTATTTTTGGCACTGTATGTTGGTAACCCCACAAAGTGTATGAAATTCTCAAGGCAGATATTATGTAGGGCAGAATAATAACCACACCATTCGAAACACTGCATCCAAACACTAAAAGAAAATGTACACTCAAAGAATAGATGAAAAGTTGTTTCAATTGTTTGGTCAGACCACACACAACCCCCTACAGATTCTTGAATCACATTCCTTTTAATTAAATTTTGCTTAGAAGGAATTCTATCTAACAAAGCTTTCCAAACAAAACCAGAAACTTTGGCCGGTACTAATTTAGACCACAAGAAATTAAGCATTGGGGAAAACTGCAAGGATATCCTCATTTACAATGACTTTGTAGGCTGATTTAACAGTAAAACAACCTTCTGAATCCGCAATCCACTGCCAGGAATCTGATTGAACTTCAGACAACACCACCTGTTGTAACTCACATTTAAGCTGCTCCAACTGATCCTCCTCCCACTGAAAAAGATTTTACGCCAATGCCAATTCCATATTAGACTATTACCATGTGTGTAGTAGCCATATTAGCTACGGGCGAGATATCTTTATTACAAGCAATCAAGAACAGTCTAGCATAACGAACACACAAAGCCTGACCACCACATCACACATCCCTCCAAAAGAAAGTATCACATCCATTCCCCACTACCTTGACACACCTACTCAAGAACCAATCTATAGTGATATTACTACAAGTATCTATGGACCACAGATCCAACCACCATTTAGAACCCTACAAGTATCTATGATTTTATTATATATAGTTTTGTAAAAGTATTATAAAATTTATATAAATTTTATGATTTTACAAATTTTATATTAAAATTATATATATGTTATAAATTAAATATATAGTTTTATTATATATAATTTTATGATAAAATATATTGAAATTTTATAATAAAATCATATATATAAGCTGTAGAAAAAAGTTTCAGGAATCCAAATTATTGCCTCAATTTTTAGTACACAGTTTTTCCAACATTGTGTTTTAGAAATTCAATATTTAAAAACTTTTATATTAAATATTGTGTTTCTAAAATTTAATTTCCAATATAGAATTTTTTAATCGTGTACAATTTTGAAAAAATTATCTATGGAAAATTTCAGTGTCATAGAATAAAAAAACACATGTTCATGGGGTGCTTAGCGAGTAGGGGTGTTCATGAGACGTGTTTTGCTTGTCCTTAACCCGGCCCTAATAGGATGGGTTGGGACGGGTCAAAGGGGCAAACCGGGTCTTGAACACCTCTATTAGCGATGAAGGGGAAGGGGAAGGGGAAAGGGAAAGGGAAAGGAGGAAGAGAAAGAAAAAAAAATGGGGATAAAAAAGGGTAATTTAGGAAAATTATAAAATAAAAAAGAGGGGTAGTGTAAATAGTAAAATAAGGTGGTGTAAATAGAAACACCCTTACAAAGGCTGTAAATAGAAACACCCTCCCAATATATAACTAAAAATGTGGACCCAATTTTAAAATCTGAGAGACTGAAAAAGAGGTCCAGCTCAATGGAAAAGGAGAAACTTTTTTTTTGGTCAAGGAAAAGGAGAAATTTAAATCAGACTTTAACATGTTAGTATTAAAAATGATTGATTAAGTGAAAAAAAATGACCAAAAAATAAAAATAAACTATATTATTAAAATCGGAGCAGACAAGTCATTTTAACTGTTTTGATTGGGAATTAGTCTAGTGTTTGATTTATTTAACCAAAAGAATATATTGATTTTAGAATAAGTGAGAAAATTGGTAAAAAAGGATAAAGAACTGGTGTCAAAAAATCAATTTGGAATGATCTTTTTTAAAAATTATTTTTATTTATTTAATTTTTTATTTAATCTAAAATAATTTTTAGATAAAAAAATATAAATATCAAAAGATAAAGTATTACATATAACTATCTATTATTTAGTCAATTATTATTGACTAAATAGATCACTCACCAAAAAAGATCACCTTACTAAAAAAACTTATTAATTTTTTTATCTCATAAAACATAAATAAGTTCCTTTATATAACCATGTAATTTTATATATTTTTATTTTCTATAATTTTATATTATTTTATTATTTATAAATATCATATAATATTAAAAATATATATGTAATTATTATTGACCCAATCATGTTTTAATTAGGGTTGAACGAGTGAACTGTAAATCATTATCTTTATCGAATTAATTTTAAAAACATTAAAAACGAGGTTTGCGTCCAAAAGGAAACAAGTGACATGAAAAAGGCATTATTTTCTTTAAATACAACTAATTTGAGACTGCGTTTTCGTCAGAAAAGACTGCTCTATTTGCAAATTTCTTAATTTATTTTATCCATGCAATGGTTAAGAATATATGTATTGTAATTCAAAAAGCCAAAGGAAATTCTATGCTTTTTTCTTTCCCTTACGTTTACTACTTGTAAACATGTATTTTGTATTTTTTTTTTTAGCCATAGGCATCCCATGCTAGTAGGAGAAATTCTATCCAGGGCTTTAATCACAATTAAGGCTCTTTACCCCTCTCTAAGAATGTGTTTAGTGAAGACCGAATCCCCACAATCTCAATATGCGTTAACAACTGAGCCACAACGTATTCTTTAACTTAATTAACTAAAGCAAAGAGTTATATATCTATAATATTAATGAAAATAACAGGATGAATTATATGACAACAATTAATTTTATGCACATATTTAATGTCGTGATTAAAATAAATTAAATTGCTCTTGTGTCGTACGTTGATTAATATCTAATCTTCCTAAAACTACTCACGGTGGTCGGAGAAGGTCTCCACAGCGTCCAAGCGGCGGCGTACGACAGTGGTGTACCTGCAGGGACTCTGACGCTCAAGTCAGTGGGAGATTCAACAGAGTTTCCGTACTCAAAATGAATGCATACCTGAATAGGGGATCTCTACAACATATTTATAGACTTAAGTTTGGCGGGAAAGTTTGTTAGGCGGTTGTAACTAAAGTTGGCTGAATGTCTCTATAAGGCTGGTTGAATAGAGACTCTTTTTTAAAAAAAATGTTCCTGAAGTTTGCACACTGAAATTGAAAGTTGAGACGCGATCTCAAGTCCGCTGACTTGGGGTCTCAGTTAAGACAGGTTATAAACAGTTTCAATTTCAGTTGATTTAATTATATTCTAGTGGTCTTGAAATCTCAAATCAGATTCAGTTATGTTTTAAAGCAATTACTTAGTTGTTTCCAGATTTGAGATGAGATATGTATAAAGTAAGATGAAGAGATAAGGAAGAGAGATGGCACAGGGAACTTATCCTGGTTCACCCACACCTTGGGCTACGTCCAGTCCTCACAACACGTGAGATTTCCACTATTGACAAACCCGTCAATACAAGTATTCTTACAGCCTCTTCAGGACGTCTCTCACACCAAGCCTAGGCACTCCCTATCTTGGCTGAGCCATAAGTATTCTTACAGCCTCTTCAGGACGCACACAACTCACTCTAAGACTAGGCACACTTCTATCTTAGATGAGACAAGTTACAAGAATTTGTAGTTGTGATGAATCTAGCTTACCAACATACAGTGTATGGATAGGCAGTAGGCTTAGCTAGAAATACTCTCTTCTAAAAGAAATGATAATATTACAATCAGAGAAGAGAGATGGATAAAGACTAATAGGAATCTCACGTTGAGATTAGGTCTGAGAGTATAAACAGGTTGAGACGTGCACTTGAGAGGTTACTCGAGATGTGATGAGATGCAGTTGATGTTCAATAATCAGCGTAGTCTCTCACCCTTTCTACTGTAGCCTTCAACCTTTTATATCAAAGAGTATTTGGCCGTTTATGATCGTTGGAGAGCCGTTAGACATGAGTCAGCCCATGCTTCCTGGATGTGACAAGTTGCTTTCCAAGTACATATGTTACTGTTGACAGATGCACAGTGTACTAGTCTTTACTTTATTCTGACTTGATAGCTTGACTTTTTAGACTGTACTTGAGCCTTTTCATAGGATCTGACTCTTTCTTTCTGCATGGCACTTAACTCTTCTTATCTGAACCTGAGACAACATCTGACCTTGAGATGGCGTCTGATCATGAGACAACGTCTCAAGCTGCTCTTGCATCTGATCTATTCTTGGGCTGATCTCTTCCTTATTTCTAATTTCAAGTTTCATGATTCTTGTTTGACATTCTTAACATAGTTCATACTGTACTGATAGACTTGTCTCTTTTCCTTGAGATAGTCTCATGGCCTTGCATCTGTTCTTGAGACGAGTCTCAAGCTGTTGCTGAATCTGTATTTCATCTGATGCTTTAGGCTCTTCATTTCTTCCTTGTTTCTTTCACATGGTGCTTCTCTTTATAATGTTAAGATCTGCAATATAAATTCTAACAATGTTCTGCCACAAACTTGAGCAAACAGTTAGTAACAATAGAGGAGGCATATCATATATTTTAAACTTTAGTGGTTTGACATATTAAAAACTTTCTTGGAGGTGAGTTTGTCTCAACAATCTCCCCCTTTTTTGATGATGGAAAACCATAGAGTTTAAAAGAAATTTTAGATTTTTATGTGCAGAAACCAACTCCCCCTGATATTTTTATTTTTAAAGAGATGAGCTCCCCCTGAGTTAGGGATCCAATCTTTTAAGAGATCTTTCCATATCATAGTCAGTTAAAAGGAACTGATGTGAACAGAGAGTCATTTCATTAATTTGAAAAGAGGAGAGTACATCATTGCATATAAAACAAAGTTACAGATGCCACTGCATCTCATCAAAACAGAGAAAAGATGTTATTACATCTTTAACTACTCAGCACCACTAAGCTACAAGGTTAAATAAAATATCAAACTAAGACTCTCATCAGATACAATATAACTAAGACTCTCATTAGATACAATATCTAACCAACTCTCCCCCTTTTGCCATTATCAAAAGGTACTAGGAACACCTAGGAGGAAGGAGAAGAGGATGAGTCATAGTCGGGTCCAGTGGGGCGCAACACAACTTGTGGAATGTCAGGCAGAGGAGGCAGATTGGAAAGATGAAGGTTCATTGGATGCACGCATTGCTTGAAGGACAATGTCAAATCCAGCAAGAATGGCCTCTTGTCTCTTCTTGTGATGCTTAAGCTTCTTCAAGATCTTCTTCTGATTTTGTTCAATTCTGGTGTTGAGATCTTGTTGATACTGTTGCTGCTCTTGCTGAAGCTGGTTAAGAAAGGTGTTGATGGATGGTGAGATGTGAGTAGGAATGGAGGGCTCAAAAGATGGGGCTTGTTTTGGTTGTGTTGTTTGAGGAGCAGATTGATCATACTTAGGTTGAGGAGAATCAAACTGCACAGTATCCACAAAGAATTTCCCAGGAGTAGGGAAAGAGGTTTGATGAGAATAAAATGGCTCATGTCTTTGAGGAATCTTCTGAGTGGCAGGAGCATCAATAATAGGCATCTCAGCAGTAGGAAATGCACCAGTGGGGATCTCATTAGTGAAGAATTCATTAGCAGGGATCTCATCAGAGGTTACTTGAGCAGTCTGCATCTCATCATGTGTGGGAGAAGGATTTTCCTTTTCCAAGCTCACCAGAGTCTCAACAATAATTTTGGTGGCAGGTGAAGCTTCAACTTGAGTGGTGGCTTGTGCTGTGGAAAGGAGCATAGTATGAGGTGGAGGAGATGAGGGTTGAGGCTCAGGAATAGGTTCCTGCATAGTAGGTGCAGGTTCTTCTATGTGAGGTGCCTCAGAGGTGAGAGGTTGAGGTTCTGATTGGGTGAGGGAAGATGAGACGTGCTCAGAAGTGATCTTCTTTTTCTTCTTCTTTTTGGTCTCTGTCTCTGTTGAGATGGACTGATGAGATTTCCTTTTCCTGTCTTCTTTTGTGATCTCAGCATCTGCTTGAGACCCTTCTGTGTTGTCTTTTGCAACTTTCTTCTTCTTATGATTATCAGACATCTTGGATGAAGGAGATGCTTGTGCGGCAACAGGAATGGTAGGAGGATTGTCAAGAGGAAAGGTAGGAGCAGGAATGACCTTACCATCTAGGCCAAGAGACTTCAGATTTACTTTTCCTATATATCCAGGTCTCTCAGCAGACACTTCACACCCACTAAGTGTTTCATAATTCTGGTCACTAGCATGCCAAAAGGAAGTGAAGCAGTGATCTTTGCATTGTGAAATGCATGTTCCATATGTCTTAGAATGAGAAAGGGTAGGTTGAGAGGGATACCATGTTTCAGATGATACATTACCATCATATCCTGATTATAAACCTTGTTGAAGGTTCCTGCCCTGGGCAAGATACACTTGGCAACGAGATGAAAGAGGAATTTACCAAAAGATTGAGGGAAGAGGCTGAATCAGAGATGACTCCTTCCTAGAACAGAGAGGTTCCCACATTTGCTGCAGGAATTCCAACTTGATTCCACCATTGTTCTTCATTGTAGAGCCTATTTCCTCCTACAGGAGCTTGGATAATGCCTCCAAGAGTCTCTTCAGTTAATTCCATATGGACTCCCTTGAGGCTTGTGATAACATGAGGCAAGCCCTGAGATGAGCCCTTGGCTCTGTAGCACCCAACATAAAATGCTCTGGTCATCATAGGAAAGACTTGCTCTATCATTGACAAATAGTCTTCCCAGCCTTGCTTCCTTAGATAAGGACTAATGTCCCAATTTCCATCTGGTCATCCCAGCCTTGATAGAAATATTGTTGATTTTTGCATAATATTGCAAAGATTTGATTCGAAGGAAAGATAACATTAAATAAGGGAGATATCTGCAAGATTTGAGCTTGATTGAAGACATTTAATAAAGATTTGAAGAAGATTTGAGGCAATCAATGAGGAGATCACTGCCAATCAAACAAGGATTCTGCAAACAACCTTCCCAAATAAATCAAAGATGCTCAATAAATGCAAGGATTTCATCAAGAAAAAGGGAAACAAGGAAAGACAAATCAACCAAAACCAGTCTCGGGGAGAGATCAAGTTAAAAAGAGAAAGATTGAAGCTGCAGGATGCATTCTACGCTTCAACCTGCATTGTAGCACAGGATGAAGCGCAACTCTCTGGATCTTGCACTGCAACCTGCGCTGTAACGCAGGGTGAAGCGCAAGTTACGAAGATTCTTGCCCTGTTGCCGTTTTTAGCAGTGTTTTTAAAATCGGACCGGTCATTGAACCGGTGAGGGTACTGGTTTAAGGTTCATTGGTTTAACCGTAATTAAACCGTGGTCGAACCAGTTTTAATTAAATATATATTTTTTTAATATTTTATAAAAATTAAATAAAAAATTAACATTAATATAAGTATAAAAAAATTAAATGAACATTTAAGATAAAAGTAAAAATATTATTATGCATATATTAAATAAAAGAGTAATAAAGTATTAATAGAAACTAAATTGAAAAATAAATAAACTAATATAAATAATATAAACGGATAAATAAATATTATATTATAAATATATAAGTAATGGGTAAACGAAGCAAAGAATACACGTCGTTGTCTTTTCTAGTTTCCTAGACAGAAAAGCTGATTTAGATATATAATAAATAAGGCATACTTATTATCAAAAGACAAATGTGGTTTAGTTGTTGACATCTCCTCATGCTTTGTATCTCCTGTGACCCGTCTTCGAATCTCACAAGCTATATTTTTAACAATTTTCAACAATACATCAGACTAGTGGAAATCGGACGGTTCAAGCCAGTTTTCCCGGTTCTATGATATCATGCCCGGTTCTAAGGCATGTCCGGTTTAGTGGACTCTCCGGACCGGTCAGGGGTCTGGTTCCCGGTTAGACCGGTCCGACCGGCCGATCCGGTCCGGTTCTAAGAACAGAGGTTTTTAGATAGATTTCTCCCCAATTTCCTTTGTCTTTCCTTAGCCTATAAATAGGACCTCATTGCACCAGATCAAGGTGTGCACGATTATTGTAATTCATTCATATTTCAGTGATAATGCACCAGAGCTAATTTTAGAGTAGGAGAGGAGGAGCGCTTCACAAGGATTGAAGATGGTGACAACATCTTCGGTGGTTTGTATGGCTACCTTGTGTAGTTAACTCTCCATTAGGATTGGATGTAATTGATTCAATCCCCAAGTGTATTAAACTCTATTTTATTATTTCATGAGCTCTCTCTATAATATTGGTAATCTTATTATGTGCTTAATTCCTAACTTCCGCGCTTGCGCCAGAGTTATAGGCTAGTTTCGACTAGGAGTGAGGATGAGGGAGCGGATTCTGAAGAAACTCATTCTCTGTGCGACACCCTTAGTTTTACCACTAAGAATATCACATTATGACACGTGACCGTCGAACTTACTATTTTTAGAAATGTCAAAATACGGAATTTTTTTAAAAGGTTTTAGTCGTCATCAACCTATCACATCTCTGATTTCATTTTAGGTATTTATAAAACATTCTTTCCTTAATAGTGAAACTAATTTCCGAAACGCCGAATATAGTTACCACAATAAGTAAACATACATCATAAGTAAGACTGCAGAATTACCACATGGAAATAAACCATACATAAAGTCATACATGCATAAGCAGTGTACTCCCTGAGCCATACAAAGGTACCCACAAAACAGGAGTTCTAGTAGTAAACTGAAATACATAAGATCTCAAACAAAATACAGAAAAGAGGTTACTAGACCAGAGTTGTACTACTAAACTCAAATAACACTAAACTACTCCTCGCTGGAAGGATCCTCCTCCTCTGGATCCTCCTCCGGGTCCTCTTCCGGATCCTCCTCCGGGTCCTCTTTTGGATCCTCCTCCGGGTCCTCCTCCTCCTCTGAAGTGTCATCGATCACGATCAGTTTCATCTCGTCAGAGAGATCTCACGCATCAGTACGCCTAGACTGAGAAGGTGATGCCTCGGAAGTGGGGGAGTATCTAGGGGAGTCTGGCTCAACCATAGTTGCCATCCGCGACGACTGAGATGACGTCGAAGAAGCGGGATGACGACGAGAGCGACGGAAGGTAGTGTAACGTACAAGTCCTGGTGGTGTAGCGAACTCAAGGGTCACTGGAACTGTAAAATCTATCTCTGGAACCAAAGGGAGGCTAGGGTGAGGGATAATGAGATGGACCTCCCCCGTAAACACGCATCGGATAGGAATGTCGGTCACCCGCCAGTGGCCCCGCGGCATCCATCGCAGTTGAACCTTCATGGTCGTCATGCTAAATATCTCCAATGCCGACTATCGACGTAGCGAAGGAACACAATAGCAGAAAATAACAGAAGCAGAAAGGAAGGGTGAGAACATCGCATGAACTCACAGCATGTAGGATACAGTAAACTAGAGTATACACACACAGGATATCCACACAATTCTATCAACAATGAATACAATTTATATCATCATGATGCATATAGACTAATGCATGAGGGCCCAGGGAAACATCACCATCCGCATTGCACACAGCAACTGCCCGACCATATATGCACAACGTATCAGGAGTTAGAGTTTGTACTAGCGCGGTACTTATATTTTTCTTTTGGCCAATTTTATCCGACTTCCAGACAATCTCAACTGACCCTGAAAACTTGAGAGCGACAGGATAGTCAAGCTTGATCCCCTACGTACTCGACAGTAGGGTGCGAGCCTACGTCACCTGAGCCGTTTTGGAACCTGACTATCCTTAGGGCTGGCATCCCCCTCGAGGACCCGCTGGCGTTCTTTGCAAAACCCAGTGCACCCGTCCCTACCAGTTTCACACTATACCGAGTGTCACTGCCATATAGGTCGCAAGGTTTTCAACCTTAAACATCAACAATGCTTTATGATGCATGTCACACAACAATGCCTACAACATTCACATCCTTATAGGCAAAGCCCATCGAATCATTCAACGTCACCACTTACCCGTGGCACAACCCGATTCAATGTCTTTCCTTCAAGGAAAACCAGACAATGCTTTCTCAGCATACACAGTCTTTACAGGCAAAGCCCATCGAATCATTCAACGTCACCACTCACCCGTGGTACGACTCGATTCAATGTCTTCCCTTTAAGGAAAACCAAACCCTGTCCTTGGGTTGAAACCGCACTCTCTCACTAAGCTTCTCAAGTCTTATGTAGAAAGAGTGTGTTGGTTATAATCTTTTAAGGTAATTTGTATTAATGTTCTTCTTTAAATCAATATTCGTTTCCACTTGAACCCTATAATTTACTAAAACTTATGATTGTGTCTTATGGATAGTATTACTTGCCCTAATTCATCTTGTACGACTAATTAAGATTAGGTTTATTCTTTAATTATAATTAGTCTTCATCAACTGAACTATAATTAATCTTAATCCTTACTTAAGGTCCTAATTAATCCCTAATTATCCCTTAACCTCTTCCTTAATCTTGGATTAAACTTTTAATTATACTCGATTAAGGTTAATCATAATTAATTAGTTCTTAATCGTCATTAAGGCTTAATTACCTAATTAATATCTCATTAGTAATTAGTGATTAAGATTAAGGTTAATCTTCATTAAGGTTAATTAATTTTAGCCTTAATTAATTATTCTTTACTTAATTAACTTAAGTAGATTAGATTAATTAACTTAGATAATTAAATTAGCTAAGCCCACTAATTAATTTCTAAGTTTTAATTTTAAGAACTTGGATTAGAGTTGAAGTCCAACTCTAACCTAAGCCCAATTTCATAAATTATTTTTGGTTGACTTTTAATGAGTCTTTGACTCTCCTTTTTGGAGGTTTTGGGCTTGAACCAAAGGCCCAAAGGTTAGATGACTCATAAAAATTCATTTTTACTCATGACAAATCAAAATATTGACTTTTGGGTTGACTTTTACTTGGGTTAAGTTTGAAATCCGAATTTAGCTCTTTTATTATTTTAAAAGTTTTTTTTCATTATTTGCACTTTAACCCTTTTGTTTGTAAAATTTGCTCCTTAGTCCTTTTGGACCACCAAAGCCCAAAAACATGTTTTCCAACACTACTTGATCTTTTCAAGATCAAAAAGTATTCTTGATGAGTCTCATCAAGAACAAACTCAAGAGCATCAAGAACACCTTGAATGTTCATCAAAACTCCAATTTTCCAACAACATCCAAACTTTACCAAAATTCAACACAATCATCAACAAGCATTATAAGAAACAAATATCATGCTAATTCATCCAAAATCATCCATACACATATTCAAGTTCATAACATTGTTTCTAAGCCCATAAACCTCATTTTTCAAGAATCAATCATCCAAACAATTTCATAATTTCAACAACTTCATGCATGTTCATAAATTCATCATGTAAACATATTCCAAGCATCAAAATAATTTTAAAACACATGTAGCCCAAATTTCTCCTCAAAGTCGAATGCTTTTAGGGAGAAAAGAGAAATTTTTTTCCAAAATTGGTTTCCTTGGCTTGCATGCATCAACAACCACAATTCAAAAACTTTTCAAGCATCAAAATAAATTTGGAAATACACATACAGCCCAGCTCAAAAGATCCGAAACATTTCACCCAAAAATAGGTTCCAAGAAGTGATTTTTCAAAGGGAAAAAGATGATCAAAGACAAGGATTAAGGGAAATCCTTGAATCTAGTCACCAATCCTACTAGAGTTCAAGTTCTCCCCCCCTTTACCTAAGGAATTTCCTCAAAATAAGGTGCAGCAAAAACCCTTGAAACAGCTCCCAAAATAGCCCCAAAAATCCTTCCTTTGGTCACCAACAAGAGTTTTGCAAGGCTAGAAGGCAAAGTGTTTAAGCTTAGGTTCAAAAATGGAACCTTGACTTTGAATGTGTTGGAAGAAAAAAAATGGAGATTGAGAGAAAATGGAGAGGGAGTTCACGGCTTCTTCTTGGAGAAAAGGAGAAATGAGAGAAAGAAATGGAGACCTTGCATGTTAGGAAAGGAAAATGAATAAATGTTTTAATGTTTAATACCATAATTTTCCTAAGCTAGACACTTGTCTTGGAAGGAAGGAAAAGAAAGACAAGTGTCTCTCATGCACCATGCCTACACATGCACGGCTTGCATGAGAAGCCAAGGGGAGGTTTTTGCAATTTTTTCTGGCCCAGATCAAGAGTATTCAGGCCCGGTTCAAGAGACAGTAGGGGCAAAAAGGTCATTTTTCACAGAAAAATCCAAAAAATTCCCAAAAATTCTAGAAAAATAGGAAATTCATTCCTAAACTCAAAAATATAAATTTTGATGATTAAAAATATTTTTAATCACTCAAAATTCAATAAAACACTCAATACGGCAAAACGGTAAAAACGCGGGTGTTACACTCTGAGTGAATAAGAGGACTCGGTAGCCAGTGAACCAAAACATGGGCGTTGCTAGTGATTGATGGGTAGTGTGAGTACTCTAATGAAGGGCACCTATAGGATAGGCATGGTTATTAAATTACCGATAGCAAAGGTTAGTTGATTATCAATCCAGGAAGCGAAACGTGGATGTATTCTAATGAGTGATGGGTAGTGACAGTACTCTAGCGAAGGTGCGTCCAGAGTAGTAGGCGTCGTTTATCAACTAATTCTTTTACAAACGGAATAAAAAAAAGCAAATTAAGTCGAGGGTAAGTCTGTCGCCTGGGAGAGCCCACATGGATTACCTTTGAGTGTGTGAGGCCGCTAGTAACTCGGGATCTTAGCAATTTAGTTTGTCTACAGTATTATAGAGTAAACCTAAAATAATAGATAATTTTTACATGCACGAAGGGTGTGATGATATGAAGTCCAGTCCTAATCCAAGTAATGTGTCTCTAACTCTTCCTTTCTAATTCAATTGATTATTTATTTGTTATTTACAATTTACGCAACAATACTCTCAAAACCGTTATTTTCCTTGATAAATAGACCACGAATTTACATGAATTGACCGTTCCCTGTGGATACGATACTTTTCTTACTATTATACTACTGGATTTTTTGTTCGCTTGCCAGAAACCCATCAAATTTTTTGGTGCCGTTGCCGGGGAACGGTTTCCAATTCGTGTAAACCTTGGCGGTCTAGTTATCAAGAATATCTATCTTAGGATTTTTCTTATTTTTATCTATCTTAGGATTTCTTTTTGTTATTTTAGGAAATTTATTGTTTTTCTATTATTATTAAAGTTTTTCTTCCACACTTACCTTTTTCAAGGTTTCTTGTTTATGTTTTTGAGAGGCCAGGTGTCCCCCAATCAATTACAATTCGACCCGGAAATCGAGAGGACATCTCGGAGGAACAGAGGCAGAAACAAGAGAAGGAGACAAGGGAGAAGTCGAGAAGAAAACAAAAATATTTTATTATTTTATTATTTTTATTCTTTTCTTTTATTTTAGGATTTTGAAAAAAAATTATTATTTTTTGTTATTTTGTTCTTCTCATCTGAGCTAACATTTGTTTGAGCTTCTTGATTAATTCTCTTGAGAAGACAGGTAACAGAAAAAGGGGCAAGGATAAGCTTAAGGAGACAACTTCAACACTCTCTGAATGGCTGAATGGCTTATGAAAGGCAAAATCAACCAAGAAGAACCCTTGGAGATTATGCTAGGCATCAAGAACCAAGATACTCCTCTCATGCATAGATTCAAGGTAACTTCTCTAATTACAACAATTATTCTAACAATTTTTCATAGGATTGGGGAAGTTACCAGAATCAGAATTTTGGATGGCACCAAGACGATGTTTCACTCCGCATGCAACCTTCTTTTCAACAGCAGCAAAGTTACTCAAAATATGATGAGTTTTTGGAAGAACTCGATCGATACAATATACAATTTTAGAAGGAGAGAGAAGAAGCAAGAAGAAAAAATGATGCTTTGATAGCGCAGCTAGCAGAACAAAGGGAATTAAGACTTCAAAAAGAAAGAGAAGAAGCAAGACGAAACACTGACGCTTTGTTAAAGCAGATGGCGGAACAAAAGGAGTTAAGACTTTAGAAGGAAAGAGAAGAAGCAAAAAGAAACACTGACACCTTGCTGGAGCAATCAACAAAAACAGAAGTCAACCTAGAGTCAGAACAAATCTCTGCAAGTCATTCAGATAGTGACGATTTTATTGAAGACAAGTGGGATGAATTTATACAATTTAAGTTGTATTGTGAAAGAGAAGGACTAACCATTGACCTCGCACTAAATGAGATAGAAAAGATGATCAAGCAATCAGCAAATGCACTACCCAACCCTGAAGAACAGTGTGACGACATTGTTTAGCTGATAGGGGAGGAAACCAATGGCAATCTGGCTGATGAAGAAGATGAAATTGAAGATGCACAAGAAAGAGTATCAGAAGAAGTTGATGAAGAAAAGGAAGAAAAAGAAGGTGCAACAGAAGAAGAAGAAGAAGAAGAAAAAGGAGAGGAGGAAACAGAACAGATGGTGCTTAAAAAGGAGATTGACTGTGAAAGGAAGGAAGAGAAAAAGAGTGAACAGGGAGATGGAGAATCAAAGCCCGAGGAAGGAAGGGAAGTGGTATATAGATCAAAGACCTTGCCTTATCAAACCAGTCCTCTAAAGGAAGATCAAGAAATGCATGGTACAAGTGATAAACCTTCCAGACCTCACAAAAGAAAGGCCTGCGATCACACTGACCAAGATAAGGCAAAGAGAAGAAAAGTCAAGCTAGAATCAAATTCAGAGCCTAGAGCCAGATTGAAGATCAAGTGGTTAGGTGTGTTCCATATCAAAGACCCCCCTGAAGCAAAGAAATTGAGAGCAATCAGTTGTAAATCAGCAAAGCTTCACAGTACAGGTTTTCCAAGGCAAGATTATGGGGAGGTTTATGGGCCAAAGAAAGGAAGGGTGCAACACAGAAGCTCACCAAAATATTTCAGTTTCGGCCACCTTGAGAGAGCAGGCGTCGAGCTAGAAGACGTTAAACAAGTGCTTCCTGGGAGGCAACCCAGAGATTTTTAAAGTTTTTAATTAATTTCAGTTTTGTTTTGTTTTCTTGTTTGTTAATTAGGATTTTTCTATTCAGGAAATTTTCAAAATTGATTGGAATAAGTTTGTGGATTTTTAAGTAATAGGAATTAGCAGAAAACATGACTGAAAATTGCAAAATTACATTCTGTTTTCTGCGCTTCAACCTGCGCTGTAGCGCAAGTAAAGTGCAGAAATGCAATTTTAGTCACTGTATTCTACGCTTCACTTGCGTTGTAGCGCAGGGTGAAGTGCAGGACATGAAATTTTAAAAAATCTTCTATTTTCTCATGTACTGTTTCTCTACTTCCTAAGCTCTTCTTTCCACTCTTTCCACTCACAAACTTCCATCAATTTTGAAACTTTCAGTTTTGTTTTCTTTAATTTTTACCAATTGAAATCTTCATTTACTCTATTTTTATGATTTACACTTTAGGATAGCAACCTTAGGAATGTGTATACTATTGATTATTGCTGTCTTGAATGTGATTTTGGTTGTGTGGAACATGAAGAACAATTTGCTGAATTAAAATGCTCTTTGTTTTGTGAGTTATTAAATTTGAAAGTGTCATGCTCTATTTCTTTCAAAAATCTTGAACTTTCACTTTCCATGGATTGATTGAATTCTTGCAAAATAAATGAGTATGATTTGTTTTTAGGAAGTCATTACCAAGTGCACTGAACTTTTGTTGTGAAAATATTAATTCTTTGAATTGGTTAATGGTAGGCTTCCATGTTCTTCATGAATTGCACAGACTGCTGCAAAGTATAAAGATCAGTTGACCTCAAACCAATCAGGAGTACTAGACCCATACCCAAGCATGTTGCTTGAAGAGTTACGGATATTCTTGCAGTGGCCTGGGGACAGGCCTATTCATCCAGAGGGAGGTGGAGCAGCAGCAGGACAAGGACTTACAGGATACAAAGGATGAAGGTTGATACTGGTGTTTTCTTTCTTTTAGTTTTTCTTTTATTTTCTATTATTTTATAGAATTTTTTCTAATTAATTAGGATTTTTGTTTTGTATTTCATTTTTTTAAATGTTTAGAATTTTTAAAATTTTTAGGACCTTAGGAAATTAGGATTTAAGGTAACTTTTTCAAAATTCTCTGTAATTAAGTAGTTTAACTAACCAAACTAGGAAAGATGATAGGATTTTGTGATTAATTCCATAATCAGTTAGGATCGGGATGTTTCTCAGGAGAGCCTATCAGGATAGTTAATTAAAACCAGTAAGTGCTTGTTTGGAAGGTATGGAAGTGACAAAGGCATATTTTGTGATTATAATATTTTGCTCAGTGCCAAATAGCCAACCTTGATTAAATTTTTCCAATTTTTGATAGCCCATTTGAGCCTTAATATTTCTTTTGAATGCACCCCAACCATGATTAATGATCATACCATGTCCCTTCACACTTGGGATAGAGAGCAAGGTGCACCACAATAAAATGGGACAAGAGGTTGGTGAATTAAAAGGTCAAAGAGATTTAAAGAGCAAGCACAAGAAATCACAAAGAAGGATACTCCCCCACAAATAAATTCTCTATGTTATTGTTTACTAAAAAAAAATCTGCACAAAAGTGTGGAATTGAATAAGTTGGAGGGAGTACTTCTTCAAACAAAGAGGCCAAGCTGGAAAAAAAAGGTGACAATTCAAGAATGACCAGGTGAATGGAGAGAAGTCCCAAGCACAATCACAAGATGCTCTCTATTCAAAGTCTTCTTTGCATATCTAGAAAAAC
This sequence comes from Sesbania bispinosa, assembly GCA_026901365.1. Lineage (NCBI taxonomy): Eukaryota > Viridiplantae > Streptophyta > Magnoliopsida > Fabales > Fabaceae > Sesbania > Sesbania bispinosa. The sequence continues at coordinate 1,839,639 of QLOH01000052.1, forward strand.
CATGATTTCTTGATAGCCCAGCCTCATTACAACCAAAGAAAAGACCTTTTGATCCATGTTAACTGCTTGCAGGTTCAGATATTGGAAACGACTATCAATTCTAGTTGTTCAACGGCGGTGAAAAAGATTTAGGGAAACACTTACCCGTGAGAATGAGAGATTTCCTTGGTTTATCAATTATTGCTATTTGTGAGAAGTTTGACTGATGTTTGTGTTCTATTCTGATTGAGGATTGGTAACATCTCTTAATCCTGATTTTTTCTTATGTTTGGAAGGTGACTGTTGCTTAACAAGGAGATGATGAAAAGTTCCTTGAATTTGTTTTTGATTTTAGTTATTCAGGGGATAGAATTGATTTTTTGATTGAAAAGAGGTCTCTTGCTTGAGGACAAGCAAGAAGTTAAGTTGGGGGTATTTTGATAAGTGAAAATCATACGACAAATTAGAGCACTTTTTAGTTCACTTATCAAGGATAAAATGGTATTTTTGCCCCAGTTTAATCCCTTTTTATTTAATATCAGATAAATTGTATTTATTAATCTTGGATTTGAATTTGATGCTATTTTGATAGAAATATTGCTGATTTTTGCAGAATATTGCAAAGATTTGATTTGAAGGAAAGATAGCATTAAATGAGGGAGATATCTGCAAGATTTGAGTTTGATTGAAGACATTTAATAAATATTTGAAGAAGATTTGAGGCAATCAATGACGAGATCACTGCCAATCAAACAAGGATTCTGCAGACAACCTTCCCAAATAAATCAAAGATGCTCAACAAATGCAAGGATTTCATCAAGAAAAAGGGAAACAAGGAAAGACAAATCAACCAAAACCAGTCTCGGGGAGAGATCAAGTTAAAAAGAGAAAGATTGAAGTTGCAGGACGCATTCTGCGCTTCAACCTGCGCTGTAGCGCACGATGAAGCGCAGCTCTCTGGATCTTGCGCTGCAACCTGCGCTGTAGCGCAGGGTGAAGCGCAAGTTACGAAGATTCTTGCCCTGTTGCCATTTTTAGATAGATTTCTCCCCAATTTCCTTTGTCTTTCCTTAGCCTATAAATAGGACCTCATTGCACCAGATCAAGGTGTGCACGATTATTATAATTCATTCATATTTCAGTGATAATGCACCAGAGCTAATTTTAGAGTAGGAGAGGAGGAGCACTTCACAAGGATTGAAGATGGTGACAGCATCTTCGGTGGTTTGTATGGCTACCTTGTGTAGTTAACTCTCCATTAGCATTGGATGTAATTGATTCTATCCCCAAGTGTATGTAAACTCTATTTTATTATTTCATGAGCTCTCTGTCTATAATATTGGTAATCTTATTATGTGCTTAATTCCTAACTTCCGCGCTTGCGCCGGAGTTATAAGCTAGTTTCGACTAGGATTGAGGATGGGAGAGCGGATTCTGAAGAAACTCATTCTTTGAGTGAATAAGAGGACTCGGTAGCCAGTGAACTGAAACATGGGCGTTGCTAGTGATTGATGGGTAGTGTGAGTACTCTAATGAAGGGCGTCTACAGGATAGGCATGATTATTAAATTACCAATAGCAAAGGTTAGTTGATTATCAATCCAGGAAGCGAAACGTGGATGTATTCTAATGAGTGATGGGTAGTGACAATGCTCTAGCGAAGGTGCGTCCAGAGTAGTAGGCCTCGTTTATCAACTAATTCTTTTACAAATGGAATAAAAGAAAGCAAATTAAGTCGAGGGTAAGTCTATCGCCTGGGAGAGCCCACATGGATTACCTTTGAGTGTGTGAGGCCGATGGTAACTCGGGGTCTTAGCAATTTAGTTTATCTACAGTATTATAGAGTAAACCTAAAATAATAGATAGTTTTTACATGCACGAAGGGTGTGATGATATGAAGTCCAGTCCTAATCCAAGTAATGTGTCTCTAACTCTTCCTTTCTAATTCAATTGATTATTTATTTGTTATTTACAATTTACGCAACAATACTCTCAAAACCGTTATTTCCCTTGATAAATAGACCACGAATTTACGTGAATTGATCGTTCCCTGTGGATACGATACTTTTCTTACTATTATACTACTGGATTTTTGGTTCACTTGCCAGAAACCCATCATGCTCAACCCCAAAGAGGTCGAGCTCTGATACCTACTGAAGTTGGTTGAATGTCTCTAGAAGGGGGGTTGAATAGAGACTCTTTTTAAAAAAAAATGTTCCTGAAGTTTGAACACTGAAATTGAAAGTCGAGACGCGATCTCAAGTCCACTGACTTGGGGTCTCAGTTATGACAGGTTATAAACAGTTTCAATTTCAGTTGATTTAATTATATTCTAGTGGTCTTGAAATCTCAAATCAGATTCAGTTATGTTTCAAGGCAATTACTTAGTTGTTTCCAGATTTGAGATGAGATATGTATAAAGTAAGATGAAGATATAAGGAAGAGAGATGGCACAGGGAACTTATCCTAGTTCACCCACACCTTGGGCTACGTCCAGTCCTCACAACACGTGAGATTTCCACTATTGACAAACCCGTCAATACAAGTATTCTTACAGCTTCTTCAGGACGTCTCTCACACCAAGCCTAGGCACTCCCTATCTTGGCTGAGCCACAAGTATTCTTACAGCCTCTTCAGGACGCACACAACTCACTCTAAGACTAGGCACACTCCTATCTTAGATGAGACAGGTTACAAGAATTTGTAGTTGTGATGAATCTAGCTTACCAACATACAGTGTATGGATAGGCAGTAGGCTTAGCTAGAAATACTCTCTTCTAAAAGAAATGAAAATATTATAATCAGAGAAGAGAGATGGATAGAGACTAATAGGAATCTCAAGTTGAGATTAGGTCTGAGTATAAACAGGTTGAGACGTGCACTTGAGAGGTTACTCGAGATGTGATGAGATGCAGTTGATGTTCAATAATTAGCATAGTCTCTCACCCTTTCTACTGTAGCCTTCAGCCTTTTATATCAAAGAGTATTTGGCCGTTTATGACCGTTGGAGAGCCGTTAGACATGAGTCAGCCCATGCTTCCTGGATGTGACAAGTTGCTTTCCAAGTACATATGTTACTGTTGACAGTTGCACAGTGTACTAGTCTTTACTTTATTCTGACTTGATAGCTAGACTTTTTAGACTGTACTTGAGCCTTTTCACATGATCTGACTCTTTCTTTCTGCATGGCACTTAACTCTTCTTATCTGAACCTGAGACAGCATATGACCTTGAGATGGCGTCTGATCATGAGACAACGTCTCAAGCTGCTCTTGCATCTGATCTTTTCTTGGGCTGATCTCTTCCTTATTTCTAATTTCAAGTTTCATGATTCTTGTTTGACATTCTTAACATAGTTCATACTGTATTGATAGACTTGTCTCTTTTCCTTGAGATAGTCTCATGGCCTTGCATCTGTTCTTGAGACAAGTCTCAAGCTGTTGCTGAATCTATATTTCATCTGATGCTTTAGGCTCTTCATTTCTTCCTTGTTTCTTTCATATGGTGCTTCTCTTTATAATGTTAAGATCTGCAATATAAATTCTAAAAATGTTCTGCCACAAACTTGAGCAAACAGTTAGTAACAACAGAGGAGGCATATCATATATTTTAAACTTTAGTGGTTTGACATATTAAAAACTTTCTTGGAGGTGAGTTTGTCTCAACAGTAACGGCCTAGGAGAGTAGTCCCACACGCGAGGGTCAGTTATGGACATGCGTCGAAGTTTACCGAGAACTGAAGGATTTTCCGTGGTGTACCTCAGTGAGACTCGCTGACAATCTGATGGCATTAGTTGAAAAGAATGTCTCATAGTCGCACTTGCCGAATAGGTGGTAGGAACCGTTATGATCGTCTTAATGTGAGAAATAAAGGGTCGGGGTTATACTTGGCCCATAACAGCTGCCCCCCAAGTCTGGTGCTTTGAGGGAAAGAAGCTGACTTCAGTGTTACGGGAATGTACGTTGCCGACATGTGTTTTCTAACCATAATGATTCTCCGACTTCAATAGTCAGTGTCGCTTCGTATCCTGATTGATTCATTTGATGATTGAATTTTTACGTAGTGGGCTACGTGTCAGGATCCTGTTCCAGTGGGCCTTTGGGCCTAAATAGTCGGCTTAATCCCAGTCATTGCTTGCAAATTTGAATTTTATTTAAAAGAAAACGACAGTCGCAATTTTTTGCTTTTTCCGTTACCTGTTTCTTCTTCTTCCTTGCGTTCGAGCTTTTGTGTGGTTTCTTCCTTCTTGTTCCTGTGGCAGATTGTGCTCCATTGTATGTCGTTCGAGCCCTCAGGCCTCCACGAGTATTTGCAAAACTTTTGCGACTCCTTCTTCAAAGGTATTCCTTGCTGTTACGCCTTTTCTTTCCAATTTTTTATCTTTAGTTTTCTAGAGATTTTTTAATGGCTAGGGGTAGGTCCATCGCAACTGGTGGTGGTAGGGTTGTTGTGACTGAGGAAATGGAGGATCCCACCGTAGGAAATCTGGTTTCGCGACGTAAACACTGCTCTGAGAATTCTCCAGGCTCCATTGCTAACCCTTTAGTTAGAAGTCGGGACACAACTTCTCGACGAGACTTGGAGGAATTAGGAACCCCTCAAGAGATTAGGGTTATTAGGAAAGCATTATCAATTAGCATGGGTCGAGAGGTACCTCAAAAAGAGGCTACTAGGTTTGTCGGGGTTGTTCACATGTATTCTCACTCAGTGTCTTCGGATTCTGAGTCTAACAAAGAGTTGTTGGGACTTTTGGACAGGTTCGGGATGGGAAAGTGGAAAACTCATAATTCCCCAATATCCGATTTTTCGATTTCTCCAAATTCAGTCGGGCTTCAATGGGTTGATGTTGAGGCACTTGGAACACCGTGTTGGTATAGCTCAGAGGAGGAGTTGAAGTTGGCTTTTCATCATGTAGAGACTATACAGGAGAAAACATGAGGAGGAATGGGAGATGGAGCTCCCCAGAGAAAACAACCGAATATGTAGTCAGGGCAATTATACCAACAACTTGTTCATTCCTATGTATAAGGCATTATTTTAGGATTTAGGGTCCTGACGACTGAGCTCTTCTCCGAGTTGGGATTAGGCCTAGCCGTCAGAGTGATGAGAAAGTATCAGATACCTAGGTCAAGAGAAGGTCCCCTTCTTATAAATTGTCAATCATGGGCCTCTCCTAGGTGGCCCAATAGGCTCACCTAGGTAGCGTTGCCCTAGAGGTCCTAACTTATTGAGGTCGTCCCCGAGGTGGGACACCCTAACGGAGCACAGCCCCCCGAGCTCAAGCCTAGCTTGTCTAAGGCGAAGAGCTCGAAGGGTTCCTAATTTATTGAGGTCGTCCCCAAAGTGGGACACCCTAACGGAACACAGCCCCCCGAGTTCAAGCCTAGCTTTCCTAAGGCAAAGAGCTCGAAGAGGTCCTAACTTATTGAGGTCGTCCCCGAAGTGGGACACCCTAACGGAACAAACGTTCATAACAAGATCTATAAAAGCATACTTATTGTTTTAGCTGAAAGATTTTCAACTTGAAAGATATCATAAAAATCCACCTCATAAATATTTGTAAGCACCTTCTTATTCTTATTAAGATAAGTTAGAAAATACCTCGCAGATTTCTTAACTCTTACTGAGCAATATGATGCCTTTCCTTTACTTTGACTAATAACTTTTCTCGTAGACTTCATCGTAAGGCCGAGTTCATCTCGGTCCACACCAATCTACTTGCTTCATATTTTTCATAGCCGAGGTATCCTCGGTCCTCACCAATCTACTCAGTGGATTTTGCATATAGTGTTTTTGTTTAAACATGACTTTCTCATAGATGGATTCAAGTACTTTATCAAGTTGTAATCCACCTTGCCGAATTGCTAATTCTAACTAATAAGTGTGATATACCTTGAGCCATGTTGGATGGGTATGTGCTGATTTTCGATACGTTTCCCTATTTTTGCAGCAACTTCATCATTGATTCATTACTCGAAACCAAGTATTCATTGCTGAGTTCTCTTGCCGAGTTCTCTCGGTCTTCGCCGATTCGATCGGTGGTTCAAATCATATGTTGAGTTCTCTCGGTCTTCGCCAAATCAGTTGGTGGTTTTATGTTCATTGCCGAGTTCTCTCGGTCTCCGCCGATTTGATTGGTGGCTTCTTATCATATGTCGAGTTCTCTCGGTCTCCGCCAATTCAATTGGTGGTTTTATGTTCATTGCCGAGTTCTCTCAGTCTCCTCCGATTTGATCGGTGGTTCAAATCATATGCCGAGTTCTCTTGGTCTCCGCCAATTCAATTGGTGGTTTATGCCAAGTTCTCTTGCTCTCCACCGATTCGATCGGTGGTTCAAATCATATGTCGAGTTCTCTCGGTCTCCGCCAATTCAATTGGTGGTTTATGCCAAGTTCTCTTGGTCTCCGCCGATTTGATCAGTGGTTCAAATCATATACCCTGTTCTCTCGGTCTCCGCCAATTCAATTGGTGGTTTATGCCAAGTTCTCTTGGTCTCCGCCGATTCCATCGGTGGTTCAAATTATATGTCGAGTTCTCTCGGTCTCCGCCAGTTCAATTGGTGGTTTATGCCAAGTTCTCTTGGTCTCTGCCGATTCAATCGGTGGTTCAAATCATATGCCGAGTTCTCTCGGTCTCCGCCAATTCAATTGGTGGTTTATGCCAAGTTCTCTTGGTCTCCGCCGATTCGATCGGTGGTTCAAATCATATGTCGAGTTCTCTCGGTCTTCGACAATTCAATTGGTGGTTTATGCCAAGTTCTCTTGGTCTCCGCCGATTCGATCGGTGGTTCAAATCATATGCCGAGTTCTCTCGGTCTCCGCCGATTCAATCGGTGGTTCAAATCATATGTCGAGTTCTCTCAGTCTCCGCCGATTTGATCGGTGGCTTCTTATCATATGTCGAGTTCTCTCGGTCTACACCAATTTAATTGGTGGCTTCACTGTTCAACGGAGTTCATCTTGCTCGGGAAATCCTTCATTCCTCGACCGAGTTTGAGTTTGGGATTCATTTCATTTTCCATCGATTTTATCAGTGGCTTCACGTTCTTTCATATTCCAGTTTTCCATAGAAACTTGACGTAAGACGAGATTCTTCGTTAGTCCTCCACCACATCACAACATATCGGTTGAGAGAGTAATTTGCAAACAAAAAGAATCTATATTAGTAATTAAGATTAAAATTATAATTAATGTTGTCATATTAACGTTTATGCTCCCTAATATGGTAATTAAAGAAATCATATAAAATAACATTATTTGACCAATACATGATCACTAATGATAATAAAAATAGGAAAACTATTTGATTTGATTGAAATTTATTGCGTATTAAATTTAATGGAAATATTAAATCTGATAATACTAAAATAGAATATTTCTTGCATATATAGTATATAAATTAATTATACAAGATTGATAAGTTGAATTTATACATATAATTTATTTAAATTAATTGCAATGATTGAGATAATTAAGGCTAAATAAATGTGTAATGAGAATTAAAATCATTTTGTTTAAGGCAATTAATCACTATTTATGACGTCATTATTATTTTAAAATAGTTTCCAATATTGTTTTACCTTATCAATCTTAAAAGTAAAGAAAATAATATATTAATTATGGAAAAAAATAATAAAATCCTTCCATCAAGTGAATCACTAATACCCAATCTACGGTAACAAAAGGATAATATTTTCTACTTATTCTTATTTTTATCTTTTTAAATCAATGTTTTCCTAATGCATTGAGTGCCAAATTCTCATTATTGAACTCACACTTGAAAAACTGAGCAGCACCAATTCTTAATCAAAGACAGCAACATGAAATAACGATCATGATGGTAATTAAATAACGACATGTGTGACAATGGGAAGGAAATTGAAAAACTTTGCACATATATGTTTCAGGATCACATTTATATGTAACAGAATAACAGAATTAGAATATTGCAGACCTAAACAATAAAGTTTAAGTTTCTCATTACTAAAATCAGTTCCACTCTCTCTCTCTCTGCATATTGCAAATTAATGTGGCAAATCTTGATGAATCACAAGAAAAAAAATTAATTTGATGTTGAAATGAGAAATGATAGTATCGCATAAATGTGTGACGCTAGCATACTGAAATTTTGTGGGAGAATTTAAGTGCGAATTTATTGGATAGCAGATCTATGCTGATTAATTTGGCGTTTATCTCTGCTATTTTAACACTGTAGCAAGATTATTATCAACATTTCTGGAGAAGAAAAACTTACATACATCTTGAAAAGGGAAAATGCTGATCAGTGTCTTTATTAGTGTCAATATTGTTAACAAATTAAAATTAGAAAATTTATGATAATGATACTGTATAATATTTAATATTATGAATTACAATCTTGATTTACAATAAAAATTTATTATATAAGGATTCTTTACCTAATATCCTTTCCCAAATTAATCTTGATAGAAATACTTGGGTTGGAATATATATTAACATTTCAAATAATTAATCACGTTAATAAATTTTAATTAAAGTATTTTTACCATTTTTTAACTATTATTCACCATAGATAAACCATTCGTAAAAATATTTTTTTTTTAAAGAAACACAATTTCAATCCATATTAGCATGAAACAGTCCTCCGAGCTCCATTATATCTTTCGGAGACATAATTAAAAGCAAATTTAAGGGGGAAGGAGCTAGGAACAAAACACTGTCACCTTATTGCACTGTACTGCAAAATTCTTTCGTTGTTGGAGCGAAAACGTGAAATATTACGATGTTGTGTGGTATCATTTGGACAATCTGCAAGCGAGCAAGCCCTGCTGGTGTCGGTAGAAGATAGTACAATGGCATCATCACCACCGTCCACCTGTATGAGGCATCATCACCACCGTCCACCTGTACGTGCCTGATTGAAGGATGGTTAAGTGCCGCATGCCATGCCTCCGACGGAAAAAATAGAGTGTGAAGATGGGAAATGTTCGATTCTGTGTTAAGTCCCGGTAGGAGAAAACGATCTCATCATTCTTGTGATCAGGGAGACGTTTTACCGTCGCCCCACGGTGGGCGCCAATCTGTTCTCAAAATCCCCGACGACTGAGCTCTTCTCCGAGTTGAGATTAGGCCTAGCCGTCAGAGTGATGAGAAAGTATCAGATACCTAGGTCAAGAGAAGGTCCCCTTCTTATAAATTGTCAATTATGGACCTCTCCTAGGTGGCCCAATAGGCTCACCTAGGTAGCGTTGCCCTAGAGGTCCTAACTTATTGAGGTCGTCCCCGAGGTGGGACACCCTAACGGAACAGAACACCAAAGATGTTGATCTGACTATGGCAAGATCCAGCTCGGGTCCAGAACTTTCAGGAAGCCATGCAAATAAAGGAAAGGCACTGGACACTAAAGATCTTCCTCGGCCGCCGATAGATATGTCTGAGGAGGATCTCCACCGGCTTCTTCACGACCAGGGTGATAGGCTATTCAAAAGCAAGACACCGAAGGATATGAAAGACTATCTAGAGAAGCTGACCCACTAGTGTCTTGGGGGGCCATGATGGCCACTTTCTTTAAATATGTGGTGGATGAATTGCATGTTCTTCTCGACATCAAGAAGAACTTCGAAGATGTATCGACCAAACTGCTCAGTGATAAGGCTAAGATTTCGGACGCCTTAAATAAAGTAAAATTGATGACAAAAGAATGTGATCAGCTAAGTGCCGAGAACATACTTCTACAGCAAAAATTAGCAACAGAAAAAGCCGAGAGGATAAATGCCGAAGCTGAGGCTACGAAGGCGGCTGAAACAGCTAAGAAGGCACTTGATGATCTAAAACTTGAGAGGTTAGATCGACAAGTCAAGGAGCCCGAGCTGCAGAAAGAGATTGAAAGGATAGAGGGTCTCTGGGAGGATTCTGCCGAGATCTATTTTCACACTGCTATCCGTCAAATTAAATTTCTCAATCCCGACATTGAGCTTCATACTCGGGGCATGTTTACCTTATGTCAGGTGGAGGACGAAAAATGGTTCAATGTGACTCCTACTGGAATGATTGCTAGTTCCCCCGAGGATGATGAGCTAATTAGGCCTGAAGTCACGACCAAGGAAGTGGAAAGCGACAAGGTGGACATCCCTGCTGACGAAGAGCTGCAAGGTAAGGACCTGCAGACTGCATCCGAGGCTGATCCCGGCGTATGAAGGGTTGAAATGTCGGTTAACTTGTAAATTTGTTTATTTTCTCCTTTGTAAGACATTTTCTATAGCCGTGTTTTGACCACAGACATAATTTATCCCTATTATCTTACAGGTTGGCTTTATTTCCAAAGTATCAACGTCGTATGCTCATCGGGGAACCTAACATTAGCCGATGTAGGTTCCGTGGCGCTTGTTGAGGATTTAGGAGGCATGTCAGGGCATTTCCTCTTTTCCACGGTGGCTAGCTGGGATTGAGATTTAGCCGTGATCTGTCGAGGAACCTAGAAGTCACGAATTCGGTGTATAATAATTTGAGGAAATAAGTCTGAAGTGCAAGAATTCAAGGAATTAAATCCGAACTGATATTGATCAAGGAACTCCGTCCGATACACTTATTTATTTGGTAACTCAAAGGATAAACCCGAGATGACTTACAACTCATAGAACAATGGTAAAGTGAAGACGAGATAGTCTAAATCAATACAATTTCGAATTACTGATTCTAACTGGAATACCTGCGAAGTTTATCCGCATTCTAGGTCCGAGGAAGCTGAATTCCGGGGAGAGTCTCCAAGCTATAGGCTCCTGAGCCGGTTTTTTGACGTTACCCGATGTGGACCTTCCCAGTTCTCTGCCAGCTTTCCCTGAGATGCATTCTTGTTCCCTACGTTGACTCTACGCAGGACTAAGTCACCGACATCAAAGGTCCGGGATATCACCTTCTAGTTATAGTGTCAGGCCGACTGATGTTTCATGGCTGCTTCTTGGATAGCTGCCGTTTCTCAGATTTCTTCAATGAGATCGAGTTCCTCTCTTAACTTGGTGTCGTTGAGGTTGGGTTCGTACCTTTTACTCTTAAACTCGGCTCTCCGATTTCCACTGGAATGACGACATCAACCCCATATGCCAGTCTAAACGGCGTCTGCCCAGTTATGGAATGCTGAGTTGTATGATATGCCCATAAGACGTTTAAGAGTTGATCCTCCCATAGGCCCTTCGTCGTGTCTAATCTCTTTTTGAGCCCTTTCAAAATAACTTTATTGGCTGCTTCTGCCTGGCCGTTGGTTTGCGGATGCTCAACAGAGGAAAAGTTGTGTTTGATATAGAAATCTGACAATAGTTGCCGGAAACCTTTGTCTGTAAATTGAGTCCCATTGTCAGTGACCACGGTGTTTGGAATCCCAAAATGGCATATTACGAACTGGTAAATGAATTTTCCTAAATTCTTCGTGTTGATTTTAGCTAACGGTTAGGCTTCAATCCACTTTGTGAAATAGTCGACGTCTACTACAAAGAATTTCAGCTGTCCGGGAGCAGTAGGAAAGGGTCCAAGGATGTCTACTCCTCATATAGAGAAGGGCCACAGGGCCAAGATAGTTTTGAGTTCTTCTGGGGGTGCCCGGTGTATGTCGGCATGTTTTTGGCATGAAGGACATTTCTTGACTTAGTTGACACAATTTTCATCCATCGTGGGCCAATAGTACCCGGCCCGCAGTATCTTCCGAGATAATGACTTTCCCCCGGAGTGGTGTCCACATACTCCCCTCTTGGACTTCGGCGATTATGTATTCTGTTTTTTCCGTCGAGATGCATTTCAGAAGGGGTGAACCAGACCTCTTCTGTACAAAGTTCCACTAAGAAGGCAGTAGCAAGCGGTTTGTCGTTGGATTCGACGAGCCATCTTTGAGTTATCGAGGAGGATTCCGGAGTCTAAATAAGTGTAATATCCCAATTTTTATAAATAAAAGAAAAGGAAGACATAATAGTATTATTATTTTTAATAATATTAATTAATTAAATAAGAGGAATAAATAACAGTGTTAACATTATTAGTAGTTTTATTAATAAAGCTACTTCATTTAAAAAAAAAGATAAGGGGGTTGAGAGTGGGCCCAAGCCCAATTAGGCATTCTAGTAAGGAGGGGTTATCTGTTCACCCTAATCCTTATTCTGTAAAAACGTCAGAGAGCGAAACGCCAAGGAGGGGAGAAACAACGTCTCAAGGAGATATTGCTGGAGCTTGATCATCAAGAACAAAGAAAGAGCCTTCCCTGCTGATTGATCGATCTTCAATAAGGTATGGTGGGGGAGAGGGTGCTGCTTATATATGCATGTGGGGGATGCTTGGGTAGTAGCCTAAGAGTATAATTGTATTGATGTATGTATAAATGTGAATGAATGATATAAACTGTTGATCTATGATTGATTGGATGTATATTAATGATTTATTGGGTGAGATTAAAGATGATATTGAGAATGATGAAAAAGGGATGATTAGGGATTTGAGGATTGGGGGTTTGATGAATTGGTTGTATAATCTGTAAAAGATTGTTGTTTTGTTGAGTTTCAGATGATGTTAATGATTATGAATGATGTTTAATCGAAAGGGATTGATTAGAGATTGATTGGAAGGGTTTAGAGATGTTAGAAATCGTGAAATTTGCGATCTGCATCGCGGGTAATCGATTACCAGGAGTGGTAATCGATTACCAGAGGGTTCTGGGCAACCAGGAGGGCTGTTTGCTCGCAGGTAATCAATTACAGAGATGCTGTAATCGATTATCAGAGAGTTTGTGTTTAGGTAATCGATTACAGAAGTTTGGTAATCGATTACCAGAGTGTTTGGTTGCAGGTAATCGATTACAAGGTGGTTGTAATCGATTACCAGAGACCTTGTTTGCAGGTAATCGATTACTAGAGGTTGGTAATCGATTACCAGAGTGGATTTTGAGATCCTAAGTGCTTGATGATGATTGATGTTGTATTATAATGCTTTATTATGATTATGGTGTTGATGATTAATGATGTTGATGATGATTTGGTGTGCATATTGATTGGTGAATATGCCATGTAATTGATGTTATTTGGAATGCATATGGTTGGTCAATATGCTATGTAATTGATGTTATTTGGAATGCATCTGGTTGGTTAATATGCTATGTAATTGATGTTATTTGGAATGCATATGGTTGGTTAATATGCTATGTAATTGATGTTATTTGGAATGCATGTGGTTGGTGAACATGCTATGTAATTGATGTTATTTGGAATGCATGTGGTTGGTGAACATGCGATGTAATAAATGATGATGTTACTTGAGTTGTGCGGGCCCATAGAGGGGGTACAACTTAAGAGAGATTCCTTGAGCATGTGTGATGAGACCTGACTTGTGCGGGCCCATAGAGGGGGTACAATTCGAGAGGTGAACTGGGTTGTGCGTGCCCATAGAGCGGGTACAACTCAGGGGATCAAGATGGGGCGTTCGATGCACGGGCCCATGGAGGGGATGCAACCTAGGAGTGATTGTACTTGAGATACACAAGCCCAGTGAGGGGTGGGGTGTAGCTCAGGGAAGTGATTGTACTTGAGATACACAAGCCCAGTGAGGGGTGGGGTGTAGCTCAGGGAGGTGATTGTACTTGAGATACACAAGCCCAGTGAGGGGTGGGGTGTAGCTCAGGGAGGTGATTGTACTTGAGATACACAAGCCCAGTGAGGGGTGGGGGTGTAGCTCAGGGAGGTGATTGTACTTGAGATACACAAGCCCAGTGAGGGGTGGGGTGTAGCTCAGGGAGGTGATTGTACTTGAAATACACAAGCCAGTGAGGGGTGGGGTGTAGCTCGGGGAGGTGAATGTAGTACCTGAGTCTAACTCGGGGAGGGGATTATGGTACCTGAGTGTAACTCAGGGATGTGAGTATTGATTATGTAATTGAATATGGTACCTGAGGTGTACAAGCCTAGATGGGTGAAGTACAACCCAGGGAGGTGCATGATGGTGATGATGATATGATGATTATGATGAAATGATGATATTGATGATTGTGATGAGTATGATGATAATGATAACGATGAGTATGATGATATGATGATAATGACAATGATGAGTATGATGATATGATGATAATGATAATGATGAGTATGATGATAATGACAATGATGAGTATGATGATATGATGATAATGATAATAATGATGATTATGATGATATTGATGGTTATGATGAGTATGATGATGATTGATGATAATGATGATTTGGATGATAATATGATTATGATGATTATGGTGATATTGATGTTGTTGGTGTATATGATGATGATGACTATGTTTTATATTTGTTAATAGAATGAGTTATATGATGATATTGTTTACATGAGGGTGAGGATAGGGTAGTCTCCTATGTGTATGTATGAGTAGTATTCTTTTCCTCACCGTTATACTGTGGATATTTTTACAGGTATTCATGATGACACGACTGGTGTCGAGTTTTGAGTAAAGGGAGTATTGCTCTGGTACATGTGACATCAGGGCATATTATTGAGGGTTCTTTTCTTTATGTTTCTAGTTAGGAAGGATCTCGTAAACACTTTGAAATGCCTTAAATGGCGAGTAGGATATTTTAATTATTGATAATTTGGAGATTTCGTTGCTTGTGTATTTTGAAAACCTTTGAGTTCTACTTTTATTTTAATTAAGTTGTTTTACAATGATTGAGGTTTTAAATGAAGAGATAAGTGAACCTTTTTACCCTTTGAGGGATACTGCTTTTGAAAAATATTTCAACTTATTAATTGTATAAGAGCTGGGGTAGAAGGGTGTCACAATAAGCCTGTATCTCTGAAAACCAGCAGTCGGTTGCATTTATCTCTAGGAGAATAGTTAGATTAGGGACAACTTCCTGGATCACGGATCTGTTGTTCCTGGAGGATCTTGTACTTGCTAATTTCGATAGTATATCCGCCCTCGAATTCTTCTCCCTGGGAATGTGATTTATTTCGACCTCGGAAAATCTGCGGATCAATTCTTGTACCTTTTCCAAATATTTTTGCAACAAAGGTTCCTTTACCTGGTAGTCTCCTCGGACTTGAGAAACAACTAACTGAGAGTCACTGTTGACACATATCCGGTGGGCACCTACCTCAGCAGCCATTTTGAGGCCGGCAATCAGAGCTTTATATTCTGCCTGGTTGTTAGAAGTCGGAAAGGAAAAGCTTAGAGAATCTTAGATGACAATACCTTTGTCGCTTTCGAGCAAGATCCTTGCTCCATTTCCTTTTCAGTTGGAGGATCCATCTACGTTGACCTCCCAGAATTCGTCATGTGTGTCCGATATTGGTGTGAGCTCGACAATGATGTATGCTAAGGCTTGAGCCTTAGTTGTCTGTCGAGGTTTGTATGCAATGCCGAATTTCAACAATTCGACCGCCCACGAGACCATCTTGTCGGCTGAGTCAGGCGGTGTAATATCTTTCGGATAGGCTGATCCGTTTTGACTATTATCTAATGAGCTTGGAAGTATTGTTGGAGTCTCCTTGCCGCTATCACTAAGGTAAGGGAAATTTTCTCGACCTTTGGATACCTCAACTCCGGTCCCTGAAGGGCTTTGTTTATGAAGAACACCGTTAACCAAGTCTTGTCCACTTCTCTGACCAACACGGCGCTAACAACTTCGTCGGTCATAGATATATATATATATATATATGATTTCCCCTAACAAAGGCCAAGTTAGTACTGGCGGGGAGGCGAGGACTTCTTTAATCTGCTGAAATGCTTTCTCATATTCGTCATCCTAACAAAAAGATTTTCCCTTCTTTAGAAGTCGGAAGAAGGGTAGTGCCCGTGAGGCCGATTTGGCTATAAATCTGGTCAGTGCAACAAGTCGTCCAGTAAGTTGTACTTCCTTTACCGAGGTGGGGCTTTTCATTTCTAAAACTGCTCGACACTTGTCGCGATTTTCCTCCACGCCGCGTTCCGTTAACATAAATCCGAGAAACTTCCCGGCCCTGACGCCGAACGTGCACTTCTTTCGATTGAGACGCATGTTGAAAAGTCTAAGCTGATTAAAGATATTGGATAAGTTTGTTATGTGTTCTGCATCGAGCTTGCTCTTCACGATCATATCGTCTATGTATACCTCGATATGCTTCCCGATCTATTCCCGGAATACCTTGTTCATCATCCACTGATAGGTTGCCCCGACGTTTTTAAGCCTGAACGGCATTATGCGATAACAGTAGTTAGCGCCTTCCATCATGAAGGCGGTCTTCTCCTGGTCGGGGGGATACCTCTGAATATGGTTTATCCCGAATATGCGTCCATGAAAGATAGAAGTCGAAACCCAGATGATTGATCGACCAAACGGTCGATGTTAGGCAAGGGGTAGGAATCCTTAGGACATGCTTTATTTAAGTTGGCAAAATCAATACACATGCGCCATTTTCCTGACAACTTTTTTACAAGTACATCATTAGATAGCCAAGTGGCGTATTTCACCTCCCTAATAAAACCCGCATCCTCTAACTCTGCCACTTGCTGCTGAGTTGCCTTTGTAATTTCCGTTGATATTTTTCTCTGCCTTTATGCAATGGGTTTGACCCTTGGATCTATGGAGATACGGTGGGAAATGACATTGGGATCCAATCCGGGTATGCCGAATGTCGTCCACGCAAAGAGATCGGTGTTCTAACGAATGAGGGAGCAAAGAGCGACGTCATCCTCAAGAGAAAGATTATTGCCGACGTTCACAACCATCTCGGGACTGGGGCCAATCTGCAGCAGCAGCCGTAATTCTCCCTCAGGAATAGGACGCGTTCCCTCAAAGTCTTCTCTTACGTCTAGGTCTGTGAGCATTACCCCGGAAGCCGTTGGTGGCCTTTCTTCCTTACACGCAGGAACCTTCGACTTCGAAACCTTCAAGGATTCCTTGTAGCAAGTCCTCGCTGCCACTTGGTCCCCCCTAAGAGAAATAATTTCCCCTTTGTCACTCCAAAACTTCATCATGAGGTGGCATGAGGAGATTACCGCCCTAATTGCATTCAGTGTTGGCCTTCCTAAGATGGCGTTGTACGTCGTCGGGCAGTCGACCACCAGAAAATGAACCTTGGTGGTTTTTGAACTCGGAGGCTATCCAAAGGTTACTAATAGCTCCATATATCCTTCAAGACGGACCTTGTCCCCAGTAAATCCAATCAAGTACCCCCCCAGTATAGGGCAACAAATCGGAGGGGGGAATGTGTAAAAGATAAAATGTCTTAAAGAACATTACATCAGTCGAACTCCCTTGGTCAACAAATACCCTTCGTACCTCGTGATTGGCCACAAAAACCGAGACCAGGAGGGGTTCATCATGTCTAGGAACAATAGGACCATAATCGTCATCGGAAAAACTGAGAGGGTGGAGCTTTCAAATTTGAGGTTGCTGCGGTTGATGCATGGAAGAAGATGCTGACAAGATCTCCTTCAGGTTCCTTTTCTTCGCATTACCGCTTTCACCGCCCCCGACAAAACCTCCTGCAATAACGTAAATGACTAAGTGGCCGGATGGGGGACGCTCGCCATCAGCCACTGGGAATTGTTGGTGAGAGGTCGACGACGGATCCCGGTGATCTTGCCGAGAATTTCTTGTGGGTGTCCGCTCAACAGAAGGACGACGGGATCTCGATCTGTCTCTTCTCGGACTTCTAGTTCTAAAACGGTTGCGAGTATCTTCTCGGCGGTCATCATCTCTACGAAAATCCCCTAAAGGGCAACTTGAGATGTTCTCTCCGCTTTCGACCTTCTTAAATCTATCCAGCGTCGCACGACGGATAAACTCCTCAATCGCATCCTTCACCTGGATGCATCTGTCGGTGTCATGACCAGGGGACTTATGAAACCGGAAATACTTGGACCTATCAGTGGTGGAAGTGGGTTTTATGGGCTTGGGCCTTCTCATTCCGGCTTCGTACATCTCAACATTGAGGATCTCATTCAAGATTCTGTTTCGGGATGTGTTCAACGGTGGATAAGAATTATATCGGCCCAGTAGACCCTTGTCTCCTTTGTCTTCTTGCCGACTACCCTTATCATTTTTTTGGGAGTTCTGCTTGACTGCTTGTGCGGGATTTGCGTCCTTAACCTTGAGTGTCAATTCCTCATCTTCCAGGCTAATGTACTCTTCCACCCTCCTCGGGAATTCCTCCATAGTAGCCGGCTTTCTCTTGGACAGGTCTATCCAGAATGGAGAGTTGGGAATGAGGTCATCCTTTGCCAACATAAACTGTACCCCCAGGTTGTATTCCTTGAACCAACAGGGCTTCCTTGGTAAAACGACTGATATAATCTCGGAGAGACTCCGAAGTTCCTTGGCGGACTTGCTTCAAAGAAGCCTCTGTCTTCAGTTGTACCTTGCTCGTAGTGAAACTAGTAATGAATTTGGCCTTCAGGTCGGCCCACATGTCAATAGACCTTGGTGGTAGAGTATGGAACCAACACAAAGTCGTTTTCTTCAAAGAAAGCGGAAACACTCCGCACATAATTGGGCCTGAAGCATTCTAGATGGACATTGATGATTCATATATATTTGGATGTTCCAGTGGGTCGCCCATTCCATCATAAAGCTCGGGCACTGGAACCTTCTCGAAACGTTTGTCGACGGGAAATAGCATGATTTGCTCCAAAAAGGGCATCACCACCTGGATGATTTCGTCGTCATGAATGTGGGATTCTCAGCTCAGCCCTTAGGTGAACGGATGCGACGGTGCGAGTGAGATTACGCTGACTGGACGAAAGGCTGAGGAGAAGGTTGTCTTTCACGACGCGGTGATGGTTCTCTTCGAGGAGGAGACTGCTCCACTTCCCTTTCTGTCGAAGCGTGTGGATGAGATCGCTGGGTATGGCGGTTGGTGTCTTTTGATCTGCCCACCTGCGTGGACATGTGACGGTGTTCAACCTCTAGACGAGATAGCCGCTGGGAGTAGTCAACCAGCAACGCATCCTGACGGCGGATGAACTCCAAAAGCTCCTGACACGTTGGTTGTCCAGGTGGCGTGACTGGTGTTTCATTGTTCTTCGGTCGTGGTGGGCAAGGGGGAGAACCTCCAGCTACGGCTGATACCCCGACGTCGGGTCCCCAGTGGCAGCAGCTCCAGAAACATATGAAAACACTCCGGGCATGGTGCCAGACGTAACGAATGGAGGGGAGTTGATGACACCACGGCCAATCCCAGTTCTGAATGAAGAATTGTTGTTCCGAGTGCCAACCATTTTGCAGAAAGAAGATCAAGAAGATAACAAAGATCGAAATGGAGATGTGCAATGATCTGTCTAAAAATTATTCTCACAGACGGCGCCAATGATCTTCCTAAAACTGCTCACGGTGGTCGGAGAAGGTCTTCACAGTGTCCAAGCGGTGGCGTACGGCGGTGGTGTACCTGCAGGGACTTCGACGCTCAAGTCAGTGGGAGATTCAACAGAGTTTCTGTACTCAAAATGAATGCATACCTAAATAGGGGATCTCTGCAGCATATTTATAGACTTAAGTATGGCGAGAAAGTTTGATAGGCGATTGTAACGACTTAGGAGAGTAGTCCCACATGCGAGGGTAAGTTACGAATACGCGTCGAAGTCTACTGAGAACTAAAGGATATTCGAGGATCCGATATGGTCCGAGGATTGGTAGATGTCCGGGAAGGATTTCTGTGGTGTACCTCGGTGAGACTTGCTGACGATCCGATAGCATTAGTTGAAAAGAATGTCTCCTAGTCGTACTTGTCGAATAGGTGGTAGGAACCATTATGATCTTCTTAATGTCGGAAATAAAGGGCCAGGGTTATACTCGACCCATAACAATATCGAATAACGTGGCCACGTACGACAATTGACATTTTTTATGAAACAATTTTTATTTGGAATAATTTTTAAAAATTTTATTATTGGTTGATGTAACATTTGATTAGAATACCATATCTTTAACCCCTTAGGGTTGGTCGAGTGGAGCAAGACAGAGTTTTGTATCTGACATGTCGCAGGTTCGAACCCCCACTCGTCCCCTTAGGGTGAGATAAAATGTAAGTACATCTGTAAGTGCTCAAAGAGCCCAGAGGTTTTCCCTGCCTTGGACTGGGGCACCATCTCTCACCCTAAATTTTTATTACCAAAAAAAAATACCATATCTTTTGCCCACTCAACTCTTATACCCGCAATTGGCACATGGAATGGAAGTGTAGTATAAATAGGTAATTTTTGCCATTTAGCAAGTTTTTTCTGCATAAATTAAAACATCGCTACTGTTTCTTGTCTGGACCGTAATTTTTTTTTTTTTTGAGGTGACAAAGTGAAATGCTGAGAATTAATGATGCGCAACGTATCCCATAATAAAATAGAAGCTGTAGCTTTATCATTTGCAAGCTACTTTTATCCTTTCTATCTTTTGTTTTGCGTTGTGTTATCCGTTAAATCATCGCACAATTGTGTCAAAAAGGCGAAAAGAAATATTTAAAAAAAAAAAAGAAAAATAGACCACTAACACCGAGATGTAGGAATGGCAATTTTGTACTGCAAGTGGGGATACCTGCGGGGACTGCCCCATATGGGCCTTGAGGATGGAGAATTTTCCCCGTGGGGATGGGGACGGGGATTAAAATCCCCCCGAGCCAGATTTGGGGATGGGGACAGGGATTATGCTCCCCGGCCCACCACATATATATATAATTTTTTTATTTATATGATATATATATATAATATCCTATAATATAATATGTATAATTTTTATTTTATATTATCCTAATTTTAAATTTAAAAAATTAAATTTCTAATTATTTTATATTATTTTTACTAATTTTAGTCTTTATGTTATATTTTTTTATTTACTTTTATATTATAGGGTGCCCGTAGGAATGCGGGGAATGGGGATGGAAGAGAAAATTACGCCGAGGTGAGGATCGGGGACTGAGACGGGAAAAAATGGGGAGGCGAGAACGGGGAGCGAGGAGGTATCCCCGCCCCACGGGTGTGCCATCCCTACCAAGCTGTCCAAGCATGCTGCTCTGCATCCTACTCCCACCTCATCTTTTCGTAATCATGTATTCAAGTGCTACGTAAATTAGCATTGCTTATACTCATGGATATACGTGCATTTAAAATGATTTTATGGTATAATTATTAAAGAAAATTATTTTTTTTAGAAATTAATTCTTTTAATTTTTATGAAAATCATTAAAACTATTTCGTTTTCTAAATCCAATTATATAAAAATTCAATTTTTTTTTAAATTAAAAAATATGATTTTGCAAATAATAGAAACAAATTAAACGGTTAAATAGTGGAAAATTACACAATTTTCTCTCTAAAGTTGAATTATATATTATATATACATGGGTTGGATAGACCCGATCAACTCGATCAACTCAACCCGATCCTAGGCAAAAATAATAGATATCATTAAGTTGAATCAAATTTGATGAAGTAAAACTCAATTGATTCAAGTTGCATACCTGATTTTTGTTATTCCAATCCGAACAACTTGACCCAACCTTATCATGTATATATAAAAAATAAAAATTAATTTAAATTATAAAAAATATTAAAATATCTAAATTTTTCAATTTAATCCGATCCAACTACATGTATTTTGTATTTCTTTCTATTTTCTTTTTCTTTTTCATATTCATATTCATTTTAGATCTTTACACATTTTCATTTTTTATATCTTATTTACTTTTATTTTCTAGTTTTGAGTCTTTGACCTAACAAAATTGAAGCAGTAATTGATATTAAAAAAAATTATATAGATTGTTAATGTAAAAGTATTTCATCCCATTAAGCAAGGTCTCGGGTTCGAGTCTTGTGGATGGAAAAAATCCCCGCGGGGAGAGTTAGCCCCACAATGAGGTGGATGTTCTCGGCTCGAACAGGATTGCCTCCCGTGGAGAATACATGTGGTTAAACCAAAAAATTATCCAATGATATGTTATCATTGAAATAGAAATAAAATATTTTTTATATATTGTTGAATAACAATATTGTTTTATATATTGCCAATCCATATATACTTTTTGTATGGAAAATTATATATCCGTACTCAAAATATTGAGTGTGGAAAGTATAGTGAAGATGGAGATAAGTATAAAATGAAATGAAGGGAGAAAAAATGAGAAATGTGATATTGAATATATGACAAAAAAAAACGAAAAATAAAAAGAAAAAGTAAGTGTAAAAATGGATGTATAAGGATGAGTGTGAAAAATTTTTACATTATTGAATGCTACCATCACTTGCGTCTTTCTGCGTGTTATAAATAATATGATATGTTATCATATTTTTTATTGAGTTTAATTCAATAAATAATGTAATAATGTATTATATATTAAATATCAGTATAAATTTTTTTTCCTTTTCTCACATTTGCAATGTATATATATAAACTTTTTACATTAAATTGATCATGCTATAGCTACATCACTTATTGTGTCTGTCTGCGTGCAATTACAGAGAGAGTCAGAGAGATGCTATAGATATATATAGCTATAACTTATTAGTTAGGTAGCAACAAAATGTAAGGACTAAAAGTTATTTATATTGTTTGTCCCGGTCGTTATATTGATGGACACACTTTAATTTAGTGCATATCCTTTTCTCACATCAGAAGCCCCAATTGTGTAAAGCATCAAAGAGTCAGTGAACTTGATCTTTTAAGTGTTTTGTGTAAAAGCTTTCGGTGGACAAGGACATGGTGGGAACTGATCACAGTATTTAGCTTGCAATTAATGGGATGTGATTATGGTCTTTTTTATTTGTTCCCCTATAATTCACCTATCATTCTACACTTGGACTCATCCCGGGTCTATATTCTCAAATTAATTTGTTGGTCGTTTTATTTTACTAATTAAATTAAAGAACCATATATATATATATATAAAAGTTGCAATGCAAGAATAATACGTACCAAACTGAGAAACATTAATTGTTTATACATCCATATTATTTATAATATTTTTTCCAATAAAGAAAGAGATAAAAAATATATAATAAATGAATCATGTAACAAAGAGAGAAGAAAAGAGATGGATGTGTTGTATAAATGTTATACGAATAATACAACTCTAGCAAACCCCTTTTGTGAGCATAATTCCCACGTTTTAAGAATCCTTATATCGGTTTCGTGTATGTTAATTTGATTTACATCGAGTAAAATTAATTATTGAATAAGTGGTAGAAAATGAGTGATGCACACTTTATAAAATACGTTGGACGGAAGTGATTTAAAATTAATTATGTAGAATTGATTCTGCATTGTGCCAAATTACAAACCAAACAAACACTTCATTTTTTTAAATTTAACTTTTCCATATTTTTTACAATATATTATTGATCTTCATAATTATAGGTTGCCAATGAATTTTAATTTAACTACTCCATAATGCCATAATCTTTCTCTTTATGTAGTACAAGATTTTTCATAATTTAAATTAAAGAAAATCATAAAAAAAAATCAAAATTGACAATAGTGATCGATAAGGATTTATGGTAGTGAGTTTTTTGGTTTTTGAATAAAAAATTAAAATAAAACGTGCAAATTATGACATAGATTTTAGTTTTTAAACCGCCCCATGCATTTCTGATCCATCAACACCATTAATTGTTTTCTGGTATATATATATCCTTTTACTATCATTAGGAATCCTCCACCACTTATTTCCACTACACCAAAAAAAAAAAAAAATCCTCCACCACCGCTATTTTTAAATGCTAACACCCTTCATTACCACTTGTATTCTCAACCACCACTGCAGCTACTGCCATTTGTCACAACCACCGACGCTATTACTTAACCCTCTATCATTCAGATCGCTGAATTCTCCAATACCATCTGTCTAGGGGTGTATGTAGCCAGGATTTTATTATTTGGTCCGAAATAAAATAATAATGCCTCCTTTTTGACATTTGGAAAATTTTGCTAGATCCTATTCATAAGTCTCTTATAAAATTTTAAAAGCATTTGTTATTTTTTCTATTCTTACCTTTCATAATTATTAAATCTTTATACTTTGTATGTTTTGGTTAATGTAGATACTTTAATAGAGTTTGACTTAAAATATGGATAAACTTAAAAATTACAAGAATTTCTTAAAAATCAATATATTAAAATATTTCCTTAATATAAGTGTCTAGGTTAAATGAGTCCTATAAATAAGACCAGAGGGAATATTATAAATTATAATAAAATATTAGATAATTTAAATAAGAAAATATTTTTAAATTAAATAAAAGAATTCATTTTAGATTTTTTTATCTCTTTATGACCTAATCCATAAAATAATTGAAATCCCAATAAAGGAAATATATATGTTTTAATTTTGTTTAATTTTATCACCTAATCTTTGAAAGACAAACTCAAATAAAATCAAAGAAAAATCCTTTTTATTATTTTTTTTTTCAAATTTGTTTCTTATCTAGCTAGTAATTCTAAAAAATAAAATTTAAATCAAATAAAGGCTAAAATATGTTTCTGGTCCCCCAAAATATCTCAATTTTTTCATTTGGTCACCCCAATTTTTTTTCCAAGTGGTCCCCCAAAAATTATAATACATTTCCATTTGGTCCCTCTGTTAGCGCACCATTTATTATCTCCGTTAAATGTTTGCGTGGCAGCTTAGGTGGACAAAATAAGCATACATGGCATGCATATGTGTCTTCTTATGTGTCCTACATGACAAAATAAGCCTATAGGTGGTTAATCAACGTCTTTTTGTGATTCACATTGATGAACTCTATAATTGTTTTTTCATGAAAGGTGGTGATATAAGTCATGTAGGACACATAAAATGACACATATGCATATCATGTATGCTTATTTTGTCCACCTAAGCTACCACGCAACCATTTAACGGAGATAATAAACGGTGCACTAACAGAAGGATCAAATGGGAATTAATGTATTATAATTTTTGGGGGACCACTTGGGAAAAAATTTTTGAGGGACCAAATGGGAAAATCGGGATATTTTGGGGAACCAAAAACATAATTTAACCTTAAATAAAATATTTTTTTAATATTATATCTAGTCACATAACCATATTTTCTCTCATCTTTCTTATTCTCTTTACTTCTCTTATGCTTCTCCCTTGGTCCTTTTATTTTTTATAAACTTATATTCCTCGCAAAGTCTTACCTTTAATTCTGAAGGTTACCTCATTATTTCTAAATAAGAAAAAATAATTAATATAAAAATAATATAAAAAAGAAAATAAAAAAAACTTAAACTAATTCTTTAAAAAAATACAAATAAGTAGTGAAAGAATTATAAACAAGTTACAAAATCTACAAATATACTTGGAGGGGCCAAATTAATAATTAATTAAACATTTTATGTAGGATCCATATAATTAACAAAAAATGAATACATTTTGGGGGAGGGGGTGTAGCCCCTGCCCTGGCTACCCACTACATCTGACACCCTCTACCATTGCCACCACTGGACACTTTCCATTTCCATTGTTACTCTACTATTGTTTGACAACTTCCACCACCGCTAGATGTTTCATCGCCACTTAACATCCTTTACCATCACTACTGCTACACTCGACATCCTCTTTCTCTACCACTTCCACTCGACACTCTTCACCACCACCACCACCACTCAACATCTTAATTATGTCGTCATCGTTACTCAGCACCCTTCATTACCTACGCCACCTCCTGACATCGTACCACATTGGGTCAACCCTCCACTCACTATTGCTTGACACTCTACCATCGTCATTGTAGCTTGACACTAAGGATGACAAATGGTACCCTCTAGAAAAGGTATTATAGTGTATGTCCCCATATTCGCATTTTTCTAAAAGAAAGCACAAACTTGCACCTATTACCCGCGTGGATAGCAACTTTATGTACATTCTCATACTCATTGTCCATATACTCGTGCCTGCTAACCACACCTTACTTAAGTGAAAAATTAGTAACATAGTAAAAAAATATTAATTTAAGAAAACTATAACTTAATTGAAAAATTACTCCAAAATCATACAAATATAATTATTAAATGTCACTAACATAACAATTTAATTAAAATCAAAATACAATATGTTAAGGTTGTAAAACACAATACATAATCGATGTTCAAATTTTTTTAGTAAATATTATAATATACTTCCAAATCAAACTATTGTATAAACTTGGATATCATGTGCTAGTATTTTTTGGTATAACATGTATTAGTTTTAAAAATATATATAATAAAGTTAATAAATATATATGGTATTATTTATTATTACTTATTAATATACATATGCATATGTTTATGTGTGTGTATGGGACGGGTTGGGTACTATAATATCCGTACGCAGTGGCGGATCTTCAATAAAAAGTTTGGGGGTGCCAATATATATATATATAATTAGGGGGGCAACTTTGTGTGAGTCACACAAACTGTTACATTATTGATAACTTTTAATTGAATGTGAATTTTATTGTTCCAACCGTTGACTTATAACTATTCATCATTGTGATTATTTTGAATTAATGTAAAATTTTATAGATATAATCTATATGGCAATAACTTTCAAACTGACGATGGATTTTGAAATATAATTATCTGGAAAAAAACAATTCAATGGTGTAACACTTGGTGTAACTCACATTGGTGTAAGTTGAACCGGCCTCTTATATATATTCTTTTGGTGCAAGACCTAATGTATCCTCCAAGGGAAGCAATCCAGTTGTTTGAGCTGGGTAGGACCTCTATGGGCGGCAAGGCTTTCCCTTTAAGTATTAACACAACTGCATATCAAGGGCTCGAACTCGAGACTACTCATTTAAGTTGAACCCTCACACACACACACACAATGAGTGCCCTTTTGTTAAAGAATTCATATATAGAAGATTTTTATCGGAAATTATGGTTTTATATAATTGGATTTGGAGCATTAAATACTACATAATTTCATAAAATTTGATTCTATAACCAGTGTTCTTGAGGCATTCGTTAGCATTTTCGATGTGTGTGTGTGTTCCTTTATTAATTATATGAATATATGTGTCTATATAATTTTCTTTTTATAAAAAGTTGAGGGTTTTGGCTCCAACCAAGCTCCGCCACTGCTTATACCCGAGTTTTTACCCTTTTCATTGTGTGTAATTTTTAGGGGTGGCCATCTCAAGCTCGAGCCCAATTATCATTTCTACCTAACACCCTCTACATTTTCACCCGACGCCTTTCTACCGCTATTGCCTAACAACATCAATCGTTGCCCCCATTATCCTCCGTCACTATTACTGCATGCTCGACATCCTATACGACATTGGTGGTGATGATAGAGGCTCACTAATGGGAGAGGGTATCTAGCAGATATTCAACGTATATAGATACATCATTTCTCGCTTATTTTAACTAGAAACAAATTAGCTTATTAAGGGTTAAAATTTTACCTAGAAAGTGCAGTCAAAGTAATAATGACTCGGTTGGTAACACGGGCAGAAATTATAGAAAGTATTTCTTGATTTGATTCTCACTAGTTAAACACACTCTCATAAAGGGGTTGAGAAATCTTAACAGTAAATAAGTCTTGAACATATTACCCCTGATAATAGGGGATATTTGTTGTTAAAAAAAAAAGTCCCCATCAGAATTCATTGTCATCACAGTTGGTTATGAAGGATGAAGCATGCAGCATAATCTATGTCTATGATGTTACTGCATTACCTTTGCTTCCAATAGGGATAAGTTAATTCATACGCGCTAAACATTTCTAATAAACATCATACTGATTAAGCTTGGATTTTTCGATAGAAATAAAGATTGGAAAATTGAACTTTAGTCACTTTAGGCTTAATCTGGTGATTAGAGGAGACTCTTGTGAATAACAATTCAAGGAAATAATATATGATTATACGCGTTCTGTTCTCCCCATAGTTATGTTATATATGAAACTATTAATTAGCTGTCACTATCATTCTTATTATATAGAGGGTGTGCATGTTGTGCTTGAATTGGAATAGGATAACTCCCGTTACTTTCTAAATTCATTCCTAAACAAAATAGAAAGAAAAAAAAAGTAACTGACACTTGTTAGAAACAGGAGTATAAGTTTTTTTTTCCTATTATATTATTAATTTATGGAAAAAATATGTTTTCCGTCCCTATAGTTTCAGTCAACTTTGGTCTTCGTCACTGTACTTTAAATCATATGTTTTTTGTCCCTGAACTTTCTAAACCCCCAATCCGTGGTCCCTGACTGTTAATGAGATCTTGATGAGTTGGCTAACAAAAGTTACTTGGTAACCTCAATAGTGGACCCCAAATAGTTTATTCATCTAATTAATCCTTTTTTATTAATTTTTTAATTATTAAAATAACTCTAATTACTAAATTAGGTTTTTAATCGGGTAAATTGTTGAGGTAAAAACCCTAATTTAGTAATTAGGGTTATTTTAATAATTAAAAATTAATAAAAAATGTTAATTAGATTAGTTAGTTACTTGAGACTTACTATTGGGACTGACATGTAACTTTTATTAGCCAACTCATATGGTAATTAACAGGTCTCACTAACGACATGGACCACGGTTTGGGGGTTTTAGAAAGTTTAGAGATAAAAAATATATGATTTATAATACAGAGACGAAGACTAAAGTTGACCAAAACTATAGGGATAAAAAACATATTTTTCCCTTAATTTATTATTAATTAAACCATACGAACTACGTACTAACTAAAGTATAATTAGTCAAATGACTTAGGAAGAACCTTGAAGGTGTATAGAGTTTTTTAGTTAATAATTAATTTATCCAATTTTTGAAAAAAAAAAGTTTAACACTCTCATGATATACTTTTAGTGTGTTTGATGTATATTAAAGGAGAACACAGGTGAAATAGCATGGGACAAAAAATTGAATTACATGACAACTTTTTATTTTATATGTTATTTGGTGATGATCGATGGACAACACAAGCAATTTTGAGTTGTATATTAGTCTCACTACAAGATATTTGTAATTTAGTGACAACCTTGTTGAGACGGCTCATCAGTCGTCGCTCATAGCGACAGCCAAGTCGTCGCTAACGCGTCACAACAATATTAAATGTACTGTTCAGTGCAATTAACACTTAATGACGAGCCAAGTCGTCGCTACACTTAAAATTTTTTTTAAATTTTTTTTGAAAAATTAAAAAATAGTGTAGCGACGGCCTTAGCGACTGTATTTGTCGTCACTACGTTAAAAATAAATTTTAAATTTGACGTGCGCTGATGAATTTTAAACGTAGTGACGGTCAGGCCGTCGCTACGTTAAATGTTGTCGCGCAAAAACCCTTCCCCCTCCCCTCTTCCTCCATTTTCACCCTCCTCCTCCTCCTCCTCCTCCTTCCTCTCTTTTTCTCCCCTACGACCACCCCTTTGTTTCTATTCCTCTCTCTTTTTATTCTAAAAAACTCACTGATTAAAAAGTTCCCCTCCTTCATAGGTTCGTTTTAAACCGATCAGAAATCAAAATAGTTGCCTGTAGGTAATTTTACAGCTCCTTCTATCTTCATTCCTCCGGCGTTGCAACTTATAAGTTTTATAGTTTTAATTAATTTATTTGTTAATAATAGTTTATTTGTTTTATTAGTTTATTAATGTGATATGTAACACCCACAATTTCCCCTACCAGTATATATATATATGATAAAGAAAGTTTAAAAATAAAATTGTGAGGTATTTACGAGCTATTGGTAAACAATAAAAATTTATATTTTTGGAACTATCCAACCATAATTTTAAATAATTTTTCTAAAGAGGAGTTTGGGAGAAGGACATAAATACCCTTAGTAATTGTACAGTTAAAGAAAATATAAAACTAATTATGAAAGTATCTAAAACTTAATGGGATCTATATTTTTAATCAAAATGGTCTTATTATAATTAATAATGAATTGTAGAAATTAATTTAGAATTTTTCTGGCACTTTTGGGCAAAAGGACCAAAATGCCCCTGGTTAGCAGTGTAACCCTAACCAACATATGAAAATCCGTAGATTAATATGGACAATATACTTTGGACTTTAAAAGTGGATTAAAAATGATATTTATAACTTTATAGAATTTTGTGTGTAACACCATAATTTTTCTATCTGCTTACACTTGTTAAAAATTGACTGTTGTGTGCGAAAACTGGGAAAATTGGAAAATAAGAGAGTTTAAGTGAAAAGTGAGTTCTAATCACATTTTTAGGCTTAAAATTGGTTAGAACAATTATAGGAATTTTTCTATAATTTTTGGGAATTTTTGGTACAAAATTACCTTTCTACCCCTACTATTTTTGAAAAAGGACCAAAATGCCCTTGATTTAAATCAGAAAATTCTGCAACATTTCAGCAAGTTCCCTCACATAAACTCTCTCAAAACTGTGAACCATGTGGAGAGTCACCTTAACTTGTTTTACACACTTTCTAAAGTCAAAAGTAAGTAAAAGTCTTACCTTGTCATGAAACACCTTACACTTGTCCATTACCTTCTTACTTACATGCAAAACCATTTTTCACTCTTCATTCTTCTCCCAAAAACCGTGAGCTCTCTTCTTCCTCTCCTCTCCATCTTCTTCATTTTTCACTTTGTTAAAGGTTCCATTTTTGAACCTTTAACTCAAAAATCTTAGCCTACATTCTTTAGAAAAAAATTTGGGAGATCAAGAGGAACCTAAAGAGGGGAAAATCTTTGAAGTTGGTGGAGTTTCTCAAAGTTCATCCTCCATTGACAAAGCTTGGATTTCCTTAGGTAAGGGAGAGGAGAACCTTGAACTCTAGTAGGATTGGTGGCTAGAGTAAAAGGATGACCCTTGATCCTTCTCCCCTCTCCCTTTTTCTTTCTTTGAAAATGAGTGTTGGAACCTATTTCCTCAAGGAAATGGTTCGGCCAAGCTTGCTAAAGTATGGTTGCATGTTGTTAAAATTTGTTTGATGGTTGAAATGTGTTGGCATGAACATTAAGAGTGCATGCAAGCTATTATTTTGATGTTGGAATTTTATCTTTTCTTGTCAACATGGTTCGACCATGATCATTTAAGGGTGTTGGAATGTTTCTAAAATTTATTTGATGAGTGGAACATGTTAATATGATGATTCTAGGTACATGCAAAGTGTTACTTGAATTTAATTAACTTGTTTGCTTGATTGATTCATGAAAATGATACTTTTTGGCTATGTGTAAAAATATGAACTTTTCTATGAAGATTAATATGTTTGCATGAAATAACATGAAATTATGGGTTTGGAGTGATTATAGAACATCATACTTGAGTTTTGTAATTTTTGAGAATTTATTGAATTTTGATGAAATTCATGGTGTTCTTGATGTTCTTCATTGTGTTCTTGAAAAAGATTGTGTTTGATCTTGAAAAGTGGATGAATTGGGAGTTGATGTGTTTATGGGCCTTAGTAGCCCAATAAGTTAAAAGAGACTTAAAAACTTAAGGTAACAAGTAAAAGTAAAAATGACAACTTCCATAGTGAATTAATAATTCAAATTCGGGTAAAAAAAAAATAAACTCATGATAAAGTCACCATAAAACTTATGTTACTTGGTAGAAACTCGATAAAATGGACCCTTATGGGTTACCTAACCATTGGGACTCTAGTTTAGGCCCAATACCTTCAAAAAGATTCATAAAACTCACGTTAAGGCCAAACAAAAAAAAATAGTGAATAGACATTGGGTTTGGATTAGTGTTGGGCTTCAATTCTAATCCTACCCATAAAGATCAAGGCTCAAATTTAAGTTTAGTAAGCCCACTAACCCAATTCACTTAGGTTGATCAATCAAGAAAGAATTAATTAAGATTAACTCTAATTAACCCTAATGAGGATTAACCCTAATCTTAATCATTAATCATTAATGAGGTGTTAATAATATGATTAAGACTTAATGATCATTAAGGACTAATTAATTATGATTAACCTTAATTAAATACTAATTAAAAGTATAATCCGTGATTAGAAAAGAGATTAAGGGATGATTAAGAGTTAATTAGGATGTTAAATAAAGATTAAGACTTGATTAAGAAGGATTAGCCTTAATCATAGCCTAATTAAGGAAGATTAACCATAATTAAGGATTAAACCTAACCCTAAGTGATTAATTAAGAGTTGTTAAATACCTTAAGCTTTCATAAAGGGGAAGATAGACTCAATTAGGATAAGGTAATGCATAAGGAAGAATCTTTTAGACTCAACCCTAATCATATACACAAGATGTGTAGTACTATTCATAAGACACGACCATGAGCCTTAGTAAGCTATAGGGCTTAAGTGGAAGTGATCAGTAGTCTTAAAGATGAATAAGTACAACTTACCATAAAAGCTTATAACAAACACACTCTTCTTGCATAAGACTTGAGAAGCCTAGTGAGAGAGTGCAGATTAACCCGAGATGGGGTTTGATTCTCCTTGTGAAGGAAAGACATCGAATCGGTGTCGTGCCGCGGGGAGTGGTTACGAGGAAGGATTCAATGGACTTTTCCTGTAAGGACTATATGTGCTGAGAAAGCATTGTTTGGTTTTTCCTTGCGAAGGAAAGACATTGAATCGGTGACGTTCCGTGGGGAGTGGTTACGTGGAAAGATTCAATGGGCTTTGCCAGTAAGGATTGCGTATGCTGAGAAGCATTGAATATATGACATGCATCATAAAGCATTGATGATATCTAAGGTTGAGAACCTTACGACCTAATATGACAGTGACACGTTGGTACGTGTGAAACTGGTGGGAAGGGTGCACTGGGTTTTGCAAAGAACTCCAGCGGGTCCTGAAATGGGATGCCAGCCCTGAGGATAGTTGAGTTCCAAACGGAATATCAGGAGACATAGGCTAGCTCCCTACTGTCAAGTTCATGGAGATCAAACTTAACTATTCTTGTCGCTCTCAAGGTTTCGAGGTCAGTTGAGATTGTCTGGAAGGTTCACAAAAGAAAATTCGGCCAAAAGAAAATATATGAGCAAGGCTCTTAGTACCGATGCTAGTACAGACTCTAACTCCTGATACGTTGTACATATAGGTCGTGCAGTTGCTGTGTGCACTGTGGTGGTGATTTCCTTGGGCCCTCATGCATTGCATGGTACATGGTAGTTGTTTGAAATCCTTGGTGAATGACGTGGTTGTTTGCATTACATGAGCATATCGCATCATTTTATGATGTTGTGACCTTCTATGTGAATGATTGGTTTTATTGTTGTATGAATTGTGTGAATTCTCGTATCTGTTTACTTTAGTCATCACATCCTGCGTTAAGTGAATTCATGTAAAGTGTTCTCACCCCCTTGTCTTTCTTTTTCGTTGTCCGTCATTCTTTTGGTACCTAAAAGGGCATGGACTCTAGAAGAATGCACGTTATGCTGAAGATAGGCGTGGTGTGCAGGTCGAGCCGGATCTTGTTGAGTCAAATGGTAGTGTTAGGGGTATACATGAACAGCGGTACCCTGTATAGATAGGGTGTAGTCAAATAGAAGGTTCACTTCTTCTGTAATGTATCATGACTAAAACCCCAATTTAAATGTATATTACTTTTGTTGTAATTTGGAATAGTAGTGAAATGATATCTGTTGTATTAATATGTTTCTTCTAGTTCCATCCGAATTATAATTTATTAATAAGTTAAAAAAATCACCAATTTCCCTCACTTCCTAAAGGAGCAATTAGCAAAATCTCAACCGAGTTAGTCGAGTAATACCCGTCACGAGATGAAGCTGTTACATGATATAGGTATTAGGTTATTAGTTTTAAATATTGTTTTAGTAGGCATCTTGTTATAAGTTTTATTAGTATATTAGTAATTAGTAATTAGTAATTATTAGTATATTAGTAATTAGTAATTATTTTTATTAGTAATTAGTAATTAATTTTTATTATTTATTAATTTATTAGTAATTATTAGTAATTAGTAATTAGTTTTATCAGTATATTAGTAAATAATAATTATTAGTATATTAGTAATTAGTTTTATTAGTAATTAGTAAGTAGTAATTATTAGTAATTAGTAATTAATTAATTTATTTATTTGTAAATAATAGTTTACTATTTTTATTAGTATATTAGTAATTAGTAATTAGTTTTATTTGTATATTAGTAATTTGTAAATAGTAATTATTTAATTTATATAATTAGTAATTTTAATTTTAATTTATATAATTATTTAATTTATATAATGTATATACTTTATAGGAAAAAATTAATGCCTAGGAAGCGTGGTAGAGGTGGAGAGAATATCTCATCGAGTAGAGGGAGGTCTATCCCTCCGGGCGAGCTACGAGCACAGGCAGTTTGCGCGATGCGGGAGAGGACCAACCTCTCTCACTATGATCAGATGTCGGAGCATCCATCTACTTCAGCGGCTTCGGCGGCCGCCATCCAGTCTTCTTATTCTTCCTCCCCTCCACCTTCTGCTCCAGAGTTCAATGGAATGAGGTTCATCCCGACACCGGGATTAGTTCAGATGTCTCCAATGGAGGAAGACGTTGTGCCCGAGCTGGACGCTGAGGACGCTCACGATCAGATAAATGGGGACGCTGACCATGAGTCTGATGGGGAGCCAGCTCGGTTCCAAGGTGCCAGCTCAAGCCAACCTCATGAGGTAGACACTCAAGGTTGGGTTATTATCTGACCATTTGTCAAGGGGTGAGTTTGTTTATTTTTTCCTTCTTTAGAATTGATATTAATATAACATCTTTAATTGTTTTAACTATAAAAATTGAATATTTTATTATCTGACCATTGGTCATGCGATACTTTCTCAGTTCCGGGGTCCCTACTACCCCTGGGAGGTCACCCCGAAAGATGTAAGGGACAGGTGGTGGGAGGTAATTATAAACCCTAAATACTTTAATTTTTTTTTCTTAAGTTATGCAATTTGTCATAACTTACCCTATTTTTATTTTGCAGATCCGAGTTACTTGAGACGCTTCTCATGAGGCCCAAATCAAGAAGGTGTACAAGCATAGGGTAGCTCGTCGCCTTCGAGATATGATGAACAAGGCTCAGAAGGCTGGGAAGAGGCCCACGTGGTGTGGTGAGTAGGCCTGGGAGGGTCTTTTGGCCTACTGAGACTCTGAGGAATTTAAGGGAAAGTCCGCTCGTAACAAGAGCAACCTGGTTTCTCAACGCGGGGAGCAGTCCACACCACGGGCCACAGGGCCCACCATGAGGTGGCGTTGGATATGGTATGTATAAACAAATATTGTTCTGTATTATGTTTCTATTTGTTGTTAAAATAATTAGTGTAATTTTTCTGTGTAGGCTCGATAGCTTCGGCGGGAGGTACAACCCGACGAGTTCTTCGTTGGCACCCCAAAAATAGTCTCTTTCAAGAAATCAATCTTTTATTTGCAGAAAGAGATATTTTTGGAACAACCTTTGGTATTCCTATAACAATTATTCAAAGAAGAAGAGAGAAAAATTTGAATATCTTTTTAGATAAACTCTTCAATTTCCCATTTAAATTTAAATTTCAGTTACTTTTATCAAAATAACTGATTATCCCACGTCTCTAGGCTATTTAACTCATGTTCCAAGAAACGTGCAATCATGATTACTTTTTAACTCCCCTCTAATCATGACAATGTTACTCTTTATATAAATCCCGAGTGAAACCTTTCATTTTCACTTTTCACTTCATCTTCTACCTCAAAGAACCTCTCAACTTCTCTTTTTCTCGGCGTTCCCTTCCTATTCAAGGTAAGATTTTTCATCTCATTGATCATTCTTTTTTGCTTTTAACTTGATTTTCACTGATTAATTGTTTCAAAGGTTCTAATTTTACTTCTCTTGGCAATTTTCCAGCTCTTTGTCACCGCTATCTCATTTTCTTCTCTCTCAAGAAGCTTAAAAACTCCATTAATGGCTTCCGAAGCTCTCAACTCTGTTCCTCTTGCCATTACTAAGGGTGACTTTCTTGCTTGGGACGATATGGTTTATGTCCCAGAACCAGAAAATGCAGAAGAAAAAATAGCTATCTGGAATTCCCAGGTACTCATTCCATACTCCATTAAGAAAAAACACTTTGCTTTCTTAGGTCCTTATTCTCCCGTGTCTTCCCTTTCTTCATATGATGAATTCTTCCCTAGTTATAAAGAAGAAAAAATTGATGCCTTCAAGTCTAAGATTCGATTTGATCATCTCAAAAACATTTCTAATATTTTTCGAGCAACTCCACCTTCTCGAAAAGATTCCTATATCATGTGGTTAAATAGGATTGAAGGCACCATGGGTTCCTTGTGGAAGCAATTGGGTATCTTTGATCTTATTCAACTTAGTAAATATGATCTTAGTCTTGACCATACTCTCATTCTTTCCTCCTTTCTTTTCTGGGAAAGAACCACTAATTCTTTTCATTTTCCTTATGGCATGCTCACTCCCACTTTGTTCGATATTGCTGCCATAACTGGCCTTCAACCTGAAGGCCAACTTATTCTTCCTTTCATGAAGGTTCCTGAACCTCATGTTGAGCCTTGTTGGGATAAGTTAACTTATACCCATTTCATCCAACTCAATGCCAAATCTGGTAAAGTCACTGAGAAAGAGCATGTTGCCTTTCTCATGGTTTGGCTTTCAGCTTATGTTTTCTGTTCTCGATCCAACCAAGTTCCAAAATCTTATCTTCCCCTTGCTCAGATGTTGGCCAAGGGTATTCGAATGGATTTAAGTAGATGTCTTTTGGACAATGTCTATGACATGCTGTCTGAGGCCATTTTTGCTCTAAAAATAAAAGAACCAGTTCGAAATCTTTGTGGCCCTTTTTGGTTTCTTCAACTTTGGCTAAATGCCATTTTCGAAGACAAATTCGAAAGCTCTGAACCCTCAAACTCGAACCTTCCTTCTTCTATTGAAGGTTTCAGACTCTCTTTCCTTACTCCTTCTTCTAAAAAGAATCATTTGGAGTCATTCAAAGCTTACTTCTCTTCCTTCCTAAAAATCACAAAACATACTCCTCAACTTGCACCTTTCTCTTCGAGAACTCGAGGACCTGAGTGGTTTACTCGAAAATTCCCTTGTGACACTCCGGGTGCACAATCTGAAAGTTCAGAAATTTGGAAGCAGTTCTTATCTTATGATCTCATATACTGTGGCTTCCAATTGAAAGATTTCAAAGTCTTCCAGTACCAACCTCAATTGGTAGCTCGTCAATTTGGGCTAAGCCAATTTCGACTAACACCTTTCTATATTTCCAAATCCCAAATCCTGATAGAAGACATGGTGAATGGCGAAGAGGGCTTCAATGACTTAGAAAATAAAAAGGGTGAAAAACCTTTGTCTTTATGCCCGTTCCTTTCAAGCTTTCCTATTACTGCACATTGTCTTTCGAGGAATGGTGGTCACATTATTATAATGCTATTCAAGTTGATGATGCCACCTACTTTATAAGACTAACAAAAGACATTACTTATACGCAGAAATCAACAAGGAAACCAAAAGGAACGCATGTCAAAGAAATTGAAGCTTTCGAGAAATATTTTCACGTGTTCTATAATCCTGATAAAATTTCTAGAACTATTTCTGAAGTAGCTCTTTCTTTAAAAGAAAAAATTTCTTCAAACAAACAAAATTTCAAGATCATAAATCCCAAA
The DNA here is from genome assembly GCA_026901365.1 of Sesbania bispinosa. Taxonomy (NCBI): domain Eukaryota; kingdom Viridiplantae; phylum Streptophyta; class Magnoliopsida; order Fabales; family Fabaceae; genus Sesbania; species Sesbania bispinosa. The sequence continues at coordinate 1,877,135 of QLOH01000052.1, forward strand.
GGTAAAACTGTTTTCAAAAAATATTGTCCTAAATTTCCATCTTTACCAACTGCAAGATTTGGTTTGGCAAAGAGTTTACATGGTCTTGAATGGACTAGACCTGTAACTCTCGAACTTCTTTTTAATGATACCAAACCTCTTTCGAAAAGAGTTACTCTAACAAAGTACACTTTGGAAAATTATCCTTTTATACCCCACGTGGATATAGAACATGTGAAAATTCTTGCTAAGGACTTCATGGTCCAAGGTAAGAATATATTATTTCCTTATCTTTATCTTTTATCACGAATTCCCATTTAATATTCATATTTCTCTTTTAGCTCAAGAAATCAAACTCCCAGAAGAAGCTAATGAGGATTGGGAAAGTGAAGAAGAGGAAGAAAAAGAAAAGAAGTCTAAGAAAAGAAAGACTCCAGCATCTTCTCAAAAACCTTCTGTAAGTTAGGTTCCAAATTTCGAAATGATTAAAGTTTCACTTCGAAATTACATGATATTAATCATGTCCTTTGCTGCTTCTAAATCTCGAAAGAAGACCACGTCAAGTAAGGTCGAAAAGAATGACGAACCTTCTGACAAGAGTCCTTCTGCTTCTATGGGCAAGAAGAATGAAGCAGATGATTCAAGTACTTCAAAGAAGAAAGCAGTGAAAGGTCAAAAGAAAATTCAATCATCTGAATCCAATGAAGAATCTCTCTCGAAGGTAAACTCAAATTTTCTTTTGAATTCAAAATTTTATGAATTTCAAATTTTTACTAATACTTATTTTCTTACTTCACAGGAAATTACTCCTGAAAAACAAATTATACCTTCGAGAGCAAAAAAATGTACTAAAAGAGAAGAAGGCTCCAAAAGAGAAGAAAATTCTTTCTGTAATTCCACCGGGGAAAACCATTGGAGCTGTAAGATTTCATTTCTCAGTTTTATGCTTTTCTTTTTAGCTTTAATTTCTTCTTCTAATTCGAAGTACATTGCCTTCATGTAAACTCAGATAGTTGGCCAAAGATTTAAAGTTAAGGCCCATAAAAACTCAATCCCAAGTGGAATTGTGGAACAAGTAATTTTTACTCTCTTTTCTTTTGTAGAAGCAAAATACTTCTTGTTCATGTTGTTTGTCTAACTTTAAAATTCCTTTGTTTTCAGATAAACATCTCTTCTAGCTCTCAAACTGAAAGTGTGATTCGGGAAGAAAAGACTATTGAAAGTCCACTTCAGGCTACTTCTTCGAAGAAATTACTTTCGAAAGATCAAGCCATGGAAAATATTAAAGAAAGTAACGAAGAAAAAGAAGAGAAGGAAGAAGAAGAAGTACAATCCCCTTCTGATCCAAATAAAGAAGATTCTCTTATGGAAGAAGATAATCCTATGCCTTCTGCTCAACCTACTCCTCAAGAAGAAAAGAAAACTCCTATGAAAGGGACTTTAAATGTCCAATCAGAATCAGAGACTCCAGAAAAAGTCCCAAGTTTTTCGACGGATTCATCTAGGTCTACTCCTGTATACACTCCTATAGACTCAGATGATTGCCTCAAAAGTTTGGATGAAAATCCATTTCTGACTTTCGATGTCCTTTCTGGGGAAGTTTCTCTATCATCAGCCCATTCTGAAGCAACTGTACAGAATACTTTGAACGAATCAGATTCAATAGAAGCAGTTCTTCAAAACTTCAAGAAGTTAGTTTTCGAGAAACCCATGTTGAAAATGATCCCTAAGGATCTTCATTACAAAGAAGAGATTCAATGTTATTTGACTCTTTTCGAAAAGAGACAAAAAGAATTTTCTGAATCTCAACAGGAATGGATCAAAGGTTTCTCAAAATTATATCAGAATGCCCTCAACACTCTTGATCAAATTGAGGAGACTACTTCGAGGTTAAGCATTCAAAAAGGTGAAAAGGTCGAGCTGATGGATAAGGTTCAGGATAGCAAAGGCAAAGTTCAGAAATACGAGCAATCCATCAAGCAAAATTTATCTAAGGTTGAGGATCTCGATAAAGAGAATCTTCGAATTGAGGCAGCAATTCAAAAACTTCAAGAGGATGCCATCAGAGTGAAGTCACAGCAAAGAGAGCTGGAAGCCACCATTTCGAGGCAGAGGTCTTCTCGAACTGAAATTCTCAATTCTATTAAAGGAATTTCGAGAAGTGCTTTAGATGTTTCGAAAGATATTAGTAATTTGGAAAAATCTGACTACAGCCTGAAAATCCAATATGAAGACCTAATGCATGACTTCACAAAGATGAAGAATGATTCTCCTTTTTAATTGCTTCTGCCTCTCTCTTTTTTTTTTAATTTTTTCTTTGAGCATGAGCTCTAATTCAATTGTCCTCTAAACAATTTATTTTTCTTTATGCACAATTCTGAGTTCTTGCAAATTTGGCTTATATTCCTTTAAGTATTTCCCGTTTATTGACATTATGCGTAAATCACCAAGCAATTCTCGAATTGAATACGCATTGTTCGAAAAAAACCTTTTCAATCTCGAAAGGCCCCTCCCAATTAGGTGACCACTTACCAAATCTCTTAGATTTTTTATCAATTGGTAGAATTAACTTCCAAACATAATCACCTAATTGAAAACCTTTTTTCTTAACCCTTCGATTATAACAACGAGAAATTTGCTCTTTTGGTCTAATGATATTTTCGATAGCAAGTAACCTTTCTTCATCAAGTTCAATTAATTCATCAAACATCAAATTCCAATAATCTTGAGAAGGTAACTCGAATTGCCTTTGAACCCTTATTGATTGCAAGTTTATTTCCACTGGTAATATAGCATCGTGACCATATACCAATTTATAAGGAGTTGTTCGAGTAGCTTCTCTTCAAGAATTTCTATAAGCTCAAAGAACTTGATTTAATGTTTCATGCCAATTTCTTGGACGTTGTCCAATATGTCTTTTAATTAAAGCAATAATAGTTTTATTAACTGCTTCAACTTGTCCATTGGCTTGTGCATAATAAGGTGTAGAGGAAAGTAACTTTATTCCTTTCGATGCAGTAAATCTAACCATTTTTCGACCAGTAAACACTGTTCCTTGATCTGTAGTAATGGTTTCTAGTAAGCCAAATCGAAATATGATATTTTCTTCGATAAAACGAATGATATCTTCCTGAGAAACTTCTCTTAAAGGAATTTCTTCTACCCATTTGGTAAAATAATCAACTCCAACCAAAAAAAAATTTATGGTTCTTCGAAGAAGCCGGATGTATCATTCCAATTAAATCCAAAGCCCATCCTCTAAAAGGCCAAAGTTTTATTATCGAATGTAGCTCACTTACTGTAACTTGTTGCACATTTCCATGCTTTTGACATTCCTCGCAAGACTTAGCAAAATTATGATAATCTTTGGTCATCGAAGGCCAATAAAATAGTTTTCTTTTTAAAATCCATTCCATTTTCTTTCCTGCTTGATGGGCTCCACATGCTCCTTCATGCACTTCGACTAAAGCCAAGTATGCTTCAGTTTCTCCCAAACATCTAAATAAATTCCCATCAACAGCTTTTTTATAAAGTTCTTCACCTAAAATACAATAATTTAGAACTTTATATTTCAAGTTTCTGTTATTAGAAAGGGAAGGATTTTGTATAAGGTTCACAATTTCTTTTCTCCAATCATTTTGATCTAAAAGATTTATATTGTGAATCTCGAATTCTTTCATTGGAAGTCTTTTCTGAATATCACTGATCTTTCTCAGTGTTCCAATCGAAATTCTGTATCCAGAAGCTATCTGAGCCAATTCATTAGCTTCAAAATTCTGACCTCTTGGAATGTGTTCAATCTTAACTTCATCAAACATTTCCAGAAGTTTATTGGCTTGAATCAGGTACTTAGCCAATTTTGGATCTAAGCATTTATACTCTTTAGTTATCTGTTTGATAACTAACTGGGAATCTCCTCTAATATGTATATTTCTTGAATTCATAGAAATTAATATTTCGAGACCAGCAATAAGAGCCTCATACTCTACTACATTATTGGAACAATGATGTTTTATTTCAAACATCATTCGAGTAGGAAATCCTTTAGGTGAAATTATTAAAATTCCAATCCCTGATCCATTCTTATGTTTGGATCCATCAAAAAATAACTTCCAAGGATCTAAGCCTATATATGTTGATTCTTCAATTGGAATTGGGGGATGATCAACCAAGAAATCTGCAATTACTTGTCCTTTCATCGATTTCAATGGGACAAATTTTAACGAAAACTCAGTTCCAACTCTACGGTGCAATATAGGCTTCAACAACATATGTTTTATTACATCGAAATGAGATATTACAAATACATCATGAGATTTAACATAGTACTTGAGTTTAGTACAAGAAAAGTACAAACACAAACATAATTTTTCTATTGCACAATATCTAGTTTCTGCATCATTGAGGACTCTACTTAAATAATAAACAGCTCTCTCTACCCCATTTTCGTCCTCTTGAGCCAACATACTTCCTATAGTGGCTTCTGAAGCAGAAATATACAATTTCAATGGTTTTCCTGGAAAAGGAGGAGTCATAATCGGAGGAGTTATCAAATATCTCTTGATTTTCTCAAAGACTTGTTGATGTTCGCTTTCCCACTTGAAACTTTCTTCTTTCTTTAACTTCAGTAAAGGGGAAAACACTTTCGTCTTTCCTGATAAATTCGAAATAAATCTTCGAAGAAAATTTACTTTTCCCAGAAAAGACTGCAACTGTTTCTTTGTAGAAGGCGGAGATGCTTCTAGAATCGCCTTAGTCTTATTCTTATCAATCTCAACACTTTTTTTGTGAACTAGGAATCCTAGAAAATTACCTGCAGATACCCCGAAAGCACATTTCATAGGATTCATTTTTAAACCATGCTTTCTCATTCTTTTGAAAGCTTGTCTTAAATGATCTAAATGGAAGTCTTTTGATTCTGACTTAATCACAACATCATCTATATAGAATTGCATAAATTTCCCTATTAAATCATGAAAAATAGAATTCATGCCCCTTTTGTACTTTGCACCATCATTTTTAAGGCCAAAGGGCATCATTACCCATTCATAAGTTCCTATTGCACCAGGACATCGAAAAGCTGTTTTAAGAAATATCCTCTTCAGCAATAAAAATTTGATTATATCCAGAATATCCATCTAACATACCCTTAAAGATCCATTTTTCTTAAAAACTGGTACAATATTCGAAATCCAATCAACATACCTGACAGTTCGAATGAACTTAGCTTTTAGAAGACGCTCAATTTCTTCTTTTATCTTCGAAACTATTTCTGGAGCAAATCTTCTAGGAGCTTGTTTCACCGGTCGCTTTTCTGGAAAAGTAGGAAGTTTATGTTCGACCAAGTCTCGATTCAAACCAGGAATTTCATGGTAATCCCATGCAAAACAATCTTTGTATTCTTTCAACAAGTCAATTATTTTCTTCTTGAATTCTTCTTCAAGATTCTGACTTACAAAAGTGGGTCTTTTTTCGTCATCAGTTCCTAAATTCACTTCTTCTAAAGGATCTTGAGCTTCCATTTTCTTAATATCTTGAGATAGAGTTCCTTCAAAACCCAAAGGGGAATCATCATAAATACAATCTGACTTTCCAAAATCAACCCCTTGAGTTTCCTGAACATAAGTTTCAACTTTCTGAATCATTTTCTCAAGATAGTCCTTTTCAGAATTCTCACTTCCTTCAGAAATCTTTTTAAAATTTTCATTTTTTAAGTCTGATGACATTTCTTCTTCTGTTATTTCCTCAATAATTATTCTTCCTTCTTGCCATTCGGCCTGAGTGGCTGTTATTTCATCATTACATTTAATTTGTTCAGATTCGGCTTCGAAAGCCGCTTCTACCTTCTTTTTGTCCATGTTGGCCGAAATTCGAGCCCAAAAGCTCGAATCTATTCTGGATTTGACCATTCAGAAATTTCTGTGGCCTCAAATGGGCCAACATCATACTGTAACATGAAGCCGCAATCAGGATTCAACCTTAAAGAGTAAGGTACTTTTGTAGGCACCAACATATACTTATCAATCAAATTTCATAAGGTCTTGTCTTCATAACCTTCTTTTCAGTACTGCTCACATCAATGACATCCTCTTAGACTTTGAAATAATTTTTGTTCCCATCAACATAAATGGGTACACCTTCTTTAGTCCACATACAAAGCCTCTGATGCATTGAAGATGGAACAACACCTACTCCATGAATCCATTCTCTTCCAAGCAAAAGATTATAGTTTGCTTTCGAATCAACCACGACAAACATAATGGGTCTCATAATAGTTCCCACTGTTAGTTACAAACATAACACTCCTTCAGATTTCGAAGTCTTTTCACTGAAATCTGTAATGATCATTTGATGAGGCATTAAATCAAACTTAGTCTTCATCAACTTCTTCATCATAAACTTCGACATCAAATTCACTGTCGCTCCAGAATCCACAAGTACCTTTCCTATACTTACATCTTCGACCAAAGCCCTAATAAACAAAGGCTTCCTGTGAGGTTGCATATCTTCTGTAGGCCTTTCGAAAGCTGCAGAAGTATTCTGACAAATTTGTTTACCAATGTAAGTATAACAAATAGGGTCCTCACGTATATCATCTTCTTCATAGTCTTCATCCCCTAAGTCCTTTTCAAGTTCTTCTGCATATTCAGCAGGTAAAACAGAAACAATTGCGCAAATGTCATCCAGACCATCTGCGAAACCTGTTTCAAAATTCTCAGTCAACAAATCATCTTCGTTTTCGTTAAAACCCTCAGTCACTTGGAAAGAAGGTTTCTTCTTTACAACTTGTGCATATGAAGGATGATTTGAGTTCGCCTGAACCTGAATAACTTGAGCATTCTTTGCTTGAACAGGCTTGGGTTGTGCATTACTTCTTTCAACCACCATGTTTCTTTTCTCTTGTTCCTCGAAAGCAGCCTTTCTCATTCTTTGTGCTCTCCTCCATTGAGTTTTCGTCATTTGTGGCCTATTTCCATAATAAAGCCTCTGTTGAAACCTTTGAGAATTGTACTGAGGCTTTGTATATCTAGGACGAACCCATTTGTTTGGAGGAACTAATGATGATGGCACAAAAGTTCGAGGCTTTCCATTAACATGGAAATTTGGGTGCGTAGGTTGCTTTCCTTTATTAAACTTATTCATCTTTTGAGGCATCTTTTCTTTCGAAATGGACTCTGATTTCGAGATCCATCCACCATAAGAAGGATTAACCTTTCTTTGCTTGTTTTCATTCTTTTGGCTTTTTACAGCCACTTCCTGATAATGCTTCTTCATCCTAGAATCACGAAATGCCTTCGCAGCAGATCTATCAAATACTGCATGACATTGTGGACATAAGTCAGTTGAAGCATCTTCATATTTCTTCCTATTTAGAAACTCAAGTAAAGATTCTCCCCCTTTTGGGAAAATGTCTTGAAATTCCTGAACTTCCTCTGGAGCCATTTCGATGGCTTCCTCAACAGAATTTGAGTCTTCCACTTCAACCATGTTCACACTTGCAGGCTCTGCATAGTTAGCATTCACTTGAAGTGGGTCAGAATCAATCTTCATTGCCATTGGAGTTTTTTCTTCGAATTTCAATCTTCCTTGTTTAATAGCTTATTGGATAATATCCCTAAAACGAACACAACTATTAGTCCAATGTCCAAAGGTATGATGATATTTACAATACTTTCGATCTCTTCTCTGTTCCTGAGAAGGAATCTTATGATCATCACTTAAAATTATTTGTTTGTCTTTTACTAATATATCAAAAATTTGGTCAGCTTTCGAAATATCAAAACCAAAATTTTTCTTAGGAAATCTATCTTTTGTATCATTATTAACATTTCCATTTGGTTTCAAAGATTGACAAACATAAGGAAGTCCTGGCTTAAGTTCTGCCACGAGAACATCATTATCTTCTAAGTCATATTCGAAATCACTGTCATCAGAAACTTCTAAATATGCTATTTTATCTTTTCTGAAAACCTTCTCAGGTTTCCTGAATCTTTCTTTTTCTTTTTTAAGATGTTCGATTTGCCTTACTTTATCAGCCAATTGGGCCATATCTCTAAAGTGTTGATTAATCAATTTCTTTCGAATTGAATAATTCAAACCTCCTGCAGCCATTTGGACTAACTCATATTCGGGAATTTGAGTAAAGCATCTTGCTTTCATTTTCCTAAATCTATTCAAATAATCATCTATTGATTCATTTGATGATCTTTTAATATTAACTAAATCCACTAGAGTAACTTTAGTTTCTCCTCTAAAGAATTGTTCATGAAAACTCCTTTCTAATTGATTCCATGAATGAATCGAATTTGGGGAAAGAGTTGTAAACCAAGTAAAGGCATTCTTGGTTAAGGAACTAGGAAAATACTTAATTTTCAATTCCTCATTATTGGCCAAATCATCTGCTTCGATTTGGTATCGAGCAATGTGTTCGACAGTAGATTCTCCCACTTCACCAGAAAACTTAGTAAATTTAGGGACTTTCCATCCCCTAGGTAACTCAGTTTGTAAAACCATTTGGGTAAAAGGAGATACTACATAGGGATGATTTGCAAATCCTATATTAAACCCATGTCTGTTTAGGACTTGTTCGAAAATTCCAACAACATTTTGTTGCCCCCCTAAGTTATTTGCTCTTATCCTTTCTAGAATTACATCAGCATTCTGATTTCTGTTCGGAATAACTCTAGGAGCATTTTCTTCCCTATTTTCAACTGGAACAATAGGGTTTGGTATTTGATTATTTTGATCCCCTTGATTTACTTGAGGATTACAATTAGCCACTTGCCTTACAATAGGGTCTGCAGGTGCCCCAAACACATATGCAATCCTTTCCATTTGCCTAGCCAACAAATTATAGTTAGTATTTGTTGTTTGTACGAGAGGATTAAACACTGTGGCCATTTGTTGAGTCAACATATTCATCATTTCATGATTATTTTCATCCATTTGCTGTCTCAAAGATTGTAAAGTAGAGTTTGTAATGGATGAAGAAGAACTCCCCACAAAAGGATTAAAAATAGTCCCACGGTTTTCAAAAGGAACCGTTGTTGGACCAACTGTTGACATTGTTGGTGGTGCCATACCAGAACTTGGGACGAAACCAAAAGGTAATCCATAAGGAGGATTTCCATTCTGAGATGCAGAAACATTACTAGAAATAGGGATAGTAGACATAACTTGACTTATACCCATATTTTTAGGTAAAGTCGTAGAGGCCATTTAGTCTCTATTAACACTACTATTTCCATTAACCCCATTATCATTATTATTCATAGATTCATTTGCTTGGGGTGGTGGAATTCTAGAATTGGTAGTATCCCCACTATTGTTTCCATTTCCTGTTTGCCTTGCATTATTAGCCATTTGAACATATATTGTTCTACCACTTCTCAAACGCATGCAAGATCAGTTTTCAGAAAATCATAACACACACTACTTTTGGCAATTGTGTCCCACCGAGCGTGCCAATTTGTTTGTGGTGATAAAATCTAATCTCGAAAAATTACTTTATCACTTTGATTCTAAGAACAATCTGGGGATTAGAATCAGATCCTCGTACGGGACTCGTTTTAAAAAGTAGATTTATGGTGTTTCTGATTTATAGAAGTAGTAAGAAAAAACTTGATTTTTCGAGAAACTTTCAAAGGACTTGACTTTTCTAGAAATTACAATGATTTTTCCAGAATTTGACTTCTAGAAATAAAAGAACTAAAGTTAATTGATTCAGAATTTTATCAAAGAACTTATCTTTCAAAAAGCTTAGAACTACTTGATTCAGAATTCTATCAAATAAAGTTCTAAATTGGACTCTTGAAAATCAAAGTTTCAAAGAAATAGAAAACATAGAATTTGAAAGAAAGAAAGAAAAAGTACGTGAAATGTAAATTGCAGAATGTAAATTGCATAAAGTAAATCGCGGAAAATAGATTGCAGAAAGTAAATGAATTGTAAGAACAATTTGCTTGAATTGAAATGTGGATGGGTTCATCACATACTATTACTCCTTGTAACCTGTTTGTCGCAGTGAGATCGGACGTATAAGGTGTTTCAGAGTTTGAGAATAATGATTTGCCAACCTCTATTACATAAAAAGTTCACCTATTTATAGATTTCTATTCCTAACGGCTAACTAATATACAATTGGCACATCATCTAGCCCTATGTGTTGGCAGCGTGCATGCTTGCCACATTTTCTGCTAACCAGAAAACTACCTTTCTTTTTGAACTTTTTCAAATGCTTTCACTGGAATGTTGACATCTGTCCTTGATCAACCAACTTTTGTAACTTCCAGTAACTTTTTTCTTCTATCTTCTGTTTCCTCGAAAAGTGACTTTCAGATTCAGAAATCTCCTAAGTCTTTATGCATCTTGTTTTCGAGTTTATGCTTTCTGCAAACTCGAAATCTTGCTTTTCGATTTCTAGAAATCTTCTTTCTAAAATTCTGACTTCTTGTACTCGAATTCTACTCCCAGAACCTCGAAATTATCTTTTGAGTTTCGAAATGTTCTATCTTTGAAACTTAACCTTTATTGAAACTTGAACCCATTAAGTCTTTTCTTGATTTCGAGATCTGATTGCATTCCCTTGTATTCCACGTATCAAACTCTTTACTGGCTGAATCAAAAGTCATAAAGACCACCATCCACCATCCATCCAACTTCATTAATGAGAATTCTTCTCATTAAACATTTGTAAAGGTGCATTTATGAATCTTAATTTTTCTAACCCCTATAAATAGAGGTTCTATTTGGATTCATTTTTCAATATTCTAAACTTTCTTCTCCCTTCTTCCAAATTCTTCATAGAATATGAAGAAGTATATTCCTTTGGCTATTGCGTATAACCTAGTCTGGAATGACTTCAATTTTGATAAGGTTAACGCAATAGCCAAAGCTATAGGTTTTTTCAATCTTTCTCTTTGAAGGATTTTTCTTAGGTTAAACGTAACAGCCAAATACTAATTTATTTACAAATGAATGAATTTCTTTGTTAGTTACCCAAGTACCAAGGTGGTTTAACAGATTGGAATAGAAATTCTTTTTTGCCTTGGTTCTATAAAAGCTTGTGGAGGAGGAAGAAGAGAAAGAGGTCTGGAAGACATGAGTCAAGTACTCATTCAGCTTAGGATAGTTTCCTTTCTAATGTATTGAGTACATAGGATAGTTTCCTTTCTAAGTGTATTTCCAATGTATTCGAACTTGTGTAATTCGAATTTGAATTATGAACACCAAAACTATCATTTACTTTTCTGAATACTAGAAATACCATATTTCTCGAATTCACCTTTATCTTCTTTTCGAATTTCTGAAGTTCTTCTACGTATTGACTTCAACCAAGAACTTTCTAAGTTGTCAAACTTATTGTCAAACTCGAAAAGTCAGTTTTTTTTAGTATTTTCTGTAAATTCGAAAAGTACAAAGAACTTACAACTTATGGAATTCGAAATATCAGAAATTCGAATCCCAACAAAAGTATATAAATAAAACATTAATAATATGATGAGTTAGAGATATCAAAACTGAAAAGTAAAAGACTTTCGAAAGGAATAAGATAATGTACTTACAACACCAATGGTTCGGGGTATTGGAACAACTTTGACAAGTTGTTGGGTTGGAGTACTTCTTCTCTTTTCTTTTGGAGTTTCCTCTTTTCTCGAAGGCTCTTTTTGTTTTTCAGGGGTGCTTCCTGTTGTGAAAGTAAAAATTTGTAAATATTAACTGGAACCCTGAATTCACAAAAGACTAAATTCAAAGGAGAATTTGAGCTTACCTTCGAGAGGGATTCTCCATCAGAGTCTGTTGTTTTTTTCTTCTCTTCATCCTCTACTACTTCTTCAATATTTTGAACTGAATCATCTACCAGGTCTTTCTTGCCTTCAGAGGTAGATGGGCTTCGATTGGAAGGTTTGTCATTCTTTTCGACCTTACCAGTCTTTGCCTTCTTCTTGGGTTTCGAAGAAGTAGCCTATACCAAAATTAAAAAGTTATATGATTGCATGAGCAAAATAAGCAAGTTATTAATTTAAATAACTTACAGTAGGATTTTGAGAAGTGGAAACAACTTTCCTTTTCTTAGTCTTCTTCTCTTTTTCTTCATTATTTTCCTAATTCTCCTTAGTTTCTCTAGACTGCTTCGAGCTTTTGGCTACTGAGAGAGTATCTTTAAAAACATTAGATGTAGTTTTCGATTTAGAGAAGTAAAAACTTATGAATATTTTCTTACCACGAACAATGGAGTTCTCATATCGAATTCTCATGTGTTGTAAATCCACATGGGGTTCAAAAGGATAGTTATCAAGGAAATATTTTGTTAAAGTATCTCTTTTCAAAAGAGGTTTTGTATCATTAAAAAGTGTTTCGAGTGATACAAGCCTAGTCCATTCAAGGCCTTATAAACTCTTAGCCAAACCAAACCTTGCAGTAGGCAAAGGTGGAAATTGAGGGCAATATTTTTCAAAATTGGTTGTGCCTTTGGGATTGATAATTTTACAATTTTGCCTATTTTAAATTTTTTTTTAAAAGAAAGTGTAGCCTCATAAACAGTTCTAGAAATCTTATCAGGATTATAGAACACGTGAAAATATTTCTCGAAAGCTTCAATCTCTTTAACATGCATACCATTGGGTTTCTTCTTCAATTTCTGCACATAATCAATATCCTTCGTTAGACTGGAGAAGAATTTATCTGCATCAACTTGAATAGACTTGTAGTATCTAGACCACCATCCCTCGAAGGCTAATGTGCAGTAATAAGACGACTCGAAGGAAATAGGAGAAATAGACAAAGGCCTTTTAGCCTTTGCTTCTTGGAGTTCTTGAAACCCATCTTCACCATTCATCAAGTCTTCAAGTAAGACTTGAGCTTTAGATTTAAAGAAAGGTGTTGGTCGAAGCTGGCTCATCCCAAATTGATGAGAGACAAGCTGTGGTCGATAAGCATAGACTCGAAAATCTTTCATATGGAGGCCATAGTATAGAAGGTCATATAAAGGAATTGCTTCCATATTTCGATATTTCAACTTATGCACCAGGAGTGTCATAAGGAAACTTTCAAGTAACCACTTAGGTCCTCGAGATCTTGTGGAGAAAGGAGCAAGATTTGGAGAATGACTCTTGATGTTTAGAAAAGAGGAAAGGTAAGACTTGAAAGATTGAAAAGGTCTTTTTTGGGGGAAGAAGTGAGGAAGGTTAATCTAAAACCTTCAATAGAAGTAGATAGCTTCGAATTCTTAGATTCAGAACTCTGAAATTTTCCTTCAAAAATGGCATTTAGCCACAATTGTAAGAACCAAAATGGGCCACACAGGTTCTTCATAGGTTCTCTGATCTTTAAAGCAAATATGGTTTTAGTAAGCATGTCATAAACACTGGCTAAGAGAAACCTGTTAAGGTCCAATCTAATCCCTCTAGCTAATAGTTGAGCTAAAGGAAGATAAGACTTAGGGACTTGAAGAGACTTGGAACAAAAAACATAGGCAGAAAGCCAAACCAAAAGAAAAGCCACATGTTCTTTTTCAGTGACTTTCCCGGATTGAGCATTGGTTTGTATAAACTGAAAATAAGTAAGTTTGTCCCAGTTCGGATCGACATGAGGTTTTGGGACTTTCAAATTCAGAAGAATTAATTGGCCTTCAGGTCAAAGGCCAGTAATGGCAGCAACATCGAAGAGAGTTGGAGTAAGCATGCCATAAGGAAGATGGAAGGTGTTTGTGGTTCTTTCCCAAAATAAGAAAGGGGTGAGAAGAACAACAGGATCAATACTCAGATCGAATTTACTGAGTTGAATAAGATCGAAAATGCCAAGTTGTTTCCAGAGTTGGCCCATGGAAGTTTCGATCCTATTCAACCACATGACATAAGAATCCTTTTTGGTAGGAGGAGTAGATCGAAAAATATTGGGAATGTTATCTAAATAGTCTACTCGAATGGGTTCTTGAAAGCTAGGATACTCTCTTCTTTGTAACTTGGAAAGAAATCAAGATACCTATCAAGAATCACTGAGGATCTGTATGGACCCATGAATGAAAAATTGCTTATCTCTAATGGAGAAGGGGATTAGTACCTGGGATTTCCAGATAGCTATTTTTTCCTCAACATTATCAGGCTCAGGAACGTAGACAGTCTCGTCCCTAGTTAAAAGGTCCCCTTTGACAACAACAAGAGGAGCAATAGCTTCTTAGCTCTCTAACGCCATTAATGGAGTTTCAAAGAAAAGCTTTTGGAAAAGAAGTAGCAATGAACGAGCAAGAAGAGTCTGAAACCATACAAGAAAGGGTGAAATTAATTTTCTTTTCCCAAAATTAATGGTGCAATGGTGATCAAAGGTGAGAAAAAAGAATAAAAAGAAAGAAAAAATCAAACCTTGATCAAAGAGAAACACCGTGAGCAATACGGAGAGAGAGCAAGGGAGTCTTGAGGTTGAAGATGAAGTTTTAAAGGTGAAAATGTAAAGTAAAAGAATTTTGGGTATTTATAGGATAAGTTGAAATGCTTATGATAAGCAAGCTCAAGAACCAAAAGTAATCATGATTACATGTTCTTGGAATGTGGGAAAGTAACCCATAATCTTGGATTGACAGTTACTTTTTAAATTTTATGTAACTGAATGCGCAATTTAAAAATTAAATAAGAAGTTGAAAGGTTTATTCTATTTTTTATAAAATATATTTCCCCCCCTTCTTTTTAAATTATTATTATTTAGAAAACCAATGGTCTTTTCTAAAAATATCTCTTTCTTCAAAAGAAGATAAGTTGAAAGTTTTTCTCGAAAGAAGATATTTTTTGGGGCCATATGTTGGTATCGAATTTCAGAAAACCTTCGAATTTCATAAGGAAAAAGTCTTTATATGATTCGAAAAGTTAAGATTGGTTGATATCTTTGACCAAGGTATTGATAGGTTGAGAGCAGAAATATTACTAAGCTTTGATGAAACCAATGTCTTCGAGTTTGAGGAACAAAGAGAAAATTCAAGTGACTTATTGGTTAATAGTCAAATTAACTTAGTAAGATTAAAAGCTTATTTGGTTTCGAGAGAAACATATACATTAAAATATAAGCTTGAAATCGAAATACTCCTGACAAAGAGAAAAGATAAGGATGGGTCTTTTATTCATATGCAAAGATAATTCGAATTACATAAAGTTCGAATGGAATACATAGAAAAATGTAGAAATACATATAGTAAAAGACTATCCTAAATCTTCAGAAAATAAGACTCTTGTCTTCCTGTTATTCATTGTCCCGCCTCTTCTTCATCCATTTCCACAAGCTTTGATTGAACCACTAGGGGAGGGGCTTTGTGCAAGTAAAAATTAAAATCCCTGTGGATAAAAAAAGGAGTAAGAAAGATGGAGTGAAGACAAAATAAGTAAATATTTGGCTACAACGTTCAACCCAAAGGAAAATCCTTAAAAAAGATTGAAAAAGCTTATAGCTTTGGCTACCTCGTCGACCTTAGAATTAACCAAAGAAGAATTGACACGTGTCAGACCGTAATGATAACTGGTCAATGAAGAGTTTTGTGACTTTCGAGTAAGTTGAAGTATGTGGAAAAGGCACAATCGAAAGATACATTCGATTTCATGGGTTATAAGAATTGAAAAACAAATCAATTGGATCGAAAGCAGATCAACTAAAAGACTTAGAAGATATTTTTGAGGAGGAAAAGTTCGTTCGAGAAAAGTCAAGGCTTTAAGAGGCAGTTAGCAGCAGTTATTAGTAGTTTATTGTTCAAGACAAATGTCAAAATTCTAGTGGAGCCTCGCAAAAGTTCAAAAAGAATGAATTGGTTTATGTCTGTTAGAAGACGTGTCAGCCATGCGTTGTGCCAACACATATGAAGATTGCTGATGTGTCTTATGTATATTAGTTAGCCGTTAGGATTAAAAATCTATAAATAGGCAAACTTATTATGTAATAAGGGTTGGATTCATTTGTATTGAAACTCTCTTAACACCAAACGTCCATTCTGTAAGTGACTAACTGGTTACAAAGAGAAGAACAAGTATGTGATTCCATCCACATTTCAATTAATGCAATTACTTTTTTGCACAATTTTATGGTTTTCTTTTGTTTAATCTTCATTTTAGGCCTTTTAGTTTTGTTATTCGTTAAATTTTTACTTTTCTTTGTTGAATGTTATTTCAATTTTATTGGTTCTTTCCTTTCTTCTTCTCTGCAAATTACCATTGATTTTCTCACTAGATAAAATATCAAGTGAGGTTTGTTACAATTCTGAAAATCAATACACCTTAAGTTTTCAAAAGATCAAACATTATAAATCTACTTCTAGTCCCTTTAGATGACTAGATTCTAAGTCCCAGATTGCTCTTAGAACCAAAAGGTTGAAATTGATCTTATTTTTTTAGATCTTTTTTTACCACACAAACACGTACGCGACATACGATGGCTGGAGCACGCTGCAGACGTTGCGCGTTGGAGCTGCGGCCAGAGCGCGCAATTGTGCCTTATCTGAGCGTGCGCAGCGATGGCCTCCACAATGAAGGGGATCGAATCAGGTAGTCTAAAGGCGGAGGCGCGAGCTTGCTGGTGGTGGAACTGACCGGATAGAAACAGAGGTGGTCGCGTGTGAGACGGAAGCTGTAGGGGGTGCTCTCCCACGGTGGAGATAGGCGTTGCGCGCGGGCGACTGTGAGATACACAATGGACGGCGGAGCCGTACGGACATGAGAAGTGGAAAGAAGATGTTCTAAAACTCAAATAATTTTCCAAGATTCTTTTGTCCAACTTATCTTTAGTTTTCAATTTCATGCTCAGATTGGTTATATTCCTAGAGTCTGGTTATATTCCTAGAACCTAGAACATCTCGAAACCAAATTATTATAATATTGAGTTATTCTTTAGTGCATAAATAATTAATTCTTATGATTATTATTATTCTTTTGTTTAGAAAATTCCACTTGTGATGTAGAAATGGTTTATGCATCAACAAAGAAAGCAGAAAGAGAACTTAAGTGAAAGTAAGTGTTAATTTGCTTTCAAATGGATAGGTACATGACATTTAGCTGATTAGGCTTTGCTTTCTAATTTGTTGTTTGGAGTGGACATTATCATCATCCTGAGTATCTTGGCTGAATATTAAATGCACAATGTTGTAGTGTACTTTCATGCACATCTCAGTCTCTTCAAGTTTGCAACTAATATATTGTGAAAATGTTCATCTTATTGATTAATTATGTGCAAGGTTTTGTGGAATTCTTTCTTTTTCTTCTTTTTACCGTTATCTTTTTTTTCCAAAAAAAAATGGGTAAAATATGTTTTTGGTTCCTGTAAAATTAGCGAGTATTGTTTTTGGTCCATATAATTTTTTTTATTAAAAGTGTCCTCCTAAATTTTTTTTTGCATTTAGTCCCTTCCCTCCAAAAACGTGTGTCTCTGCTGATTTGGCCCATTCTCTCTCTTAGTTGTACATCTTATGTGGCTTAAACATAATATTACATTTATAATTGAATTAAAATAACAATTAATTTTAGTAATCCCATCCCATTATTAACAAACCCAAATTCCACTTCTGTCTTGTTCTCTCCCAGATCCACCACCACCAGCACCCTAACAGTGAGTCCCACCTACCAGCAAAACAAAACCTTTTTCCCCCAAACCATGAACAGGGAGCCACACCTTAGTGACCAGCAATACAAAACCATTTCCCCCTAAACCAATACTAAAATTTAATTTTAGTAACAAACCCTAATATCATTTTCACTATCACAACAAAAGCAAATAAAAGCAAACAGAAAGGAGTTCGACCCCAACAGAGCTACTGGCGGCCATGGAGTCCAAACCCAGCATCGTCAATGGCGCTTCCTATCAGTCCCTCCCATTCTGGATCGTGCCTCTCCTCTGCACTACCACCTCCAACCAGTCTCCACTATCCCCAATAATGTTGTGTGGATGCCCCTTGTGACGGGCTCTCAAGAAGGAGGTCGCAGTGTCTTCGGCGTCGCTTGTGATGGGTTCGTGAATGGTGAATGGTTGGGTTGGCAAAGTCTCGCAGCGACACATGGAGGAGGAGGACGCAGTGGCACAGATTGCAGTTTCCGGTGCAGCAGGGGTGAAGAGGTGGAGCTCGCGGCGGGCACAGGCAGAGGTGGGAGGCGCGATTCTGGTTTTTGCAGACCATGATCGGAGTGACGAAAGACAGAGTTATGGTGATGGAAATGTCGACTCACAATGCCCAATGCCATTAACAGAGATTGTTGGAAGATGATGCTTTGATGAGGGAGAATGAGGGTGCACTTGTTGGCAGACCAAGTACGTTAATGGGTTTTGTAGACGTTTAAGAAGTATGATGGTTAAGATGGTTTAAGACTGCAAGTGAATTGAATGGTGATGGTTTAGGGGGAAAATGGTTTTGTATTGCTGGTCACTGAGGTGTGCCTCCCTGTTCATGGTTTGGGGGAAAATGGTTTTATTTTGCTAGTAGGTGGGACTCACTGTTAGGGTGCTGGTGGTGGTGGATCTGGGAGAACAAGACAGAAGTGGAATTTGGGTTTGTTAATAATGGATGGGATTACTAAAATTAATTTTTATTTTAATTAATTAGAAGTGTAATATTATGTTTAAGCCACATAAGATGTACAACTAAGAGAGAGATTGAGCCAAATCAGGCAGAAACACACATTTTTGGAGGGAAGGGACTAAATGCAAAAAAAAAAAAATTGGGGAGGACACTTTTAATAAAAAAAAAATTATAGGGACGAAAATTTAATATTAGGCACATAGGATTAATATTAGGCACAACTTGGAGAGAGAATATGCCAAATCAACAAGGGACGAACGCTTTTGGAATGAAGGGACTAAATGCAAAAAAAATTTGGGAGGACACTTTTAATAAAAAAATTTTATAGGGACCAAAAGCAAAACTCACTAATTTACAGGGACCAAAAGTATATTTTACCCAAAAAAAATTATCTGGCGTTTCAGAGCAAAATATGGAATTGCAAGAGATGTGTTGTGATTAATGGAATTGGGCTAGCAAAAATCCTTATGGCTATGGATCTCAGGATTCCACCAAGCAACGTTGATAGTTATTAAATATACGAAAGCCTTTTTTTAACGATTTTGAGGTTACAAAGTACTTGTGTCATTATGATTTCTAGTTACAGGTAAATAAGTAGTGGTTACAAAGTACTTGCAACAATGGTGAGGTTGGCTGGGGGCGCGAAGAAGCTGCTTAAGGACGCAACCAGAAGAGGAGATTTAGCATTACAGGGGCAACAAGTTTCTTCCTTTCTCCTTTTTACTTACTGTACAAAATAAGGGTCTGTTGCTATTTGATTGAGTAAAAGTTAGCTCCAAAAGAATGGAATATGGAGATTGAGAATGAGGGAGAAAGTGATTAGGTTATGTTTTATTATTTATTTATTCTTTGCCTAATTTTCTTGTTTGATTCAATCCTTGGCTTGCTTTTCACTCTTAATGAGGAGGATAAGGGAAATTACAAAATTAATGCTATTACATTAATCCTAATTAAATGGAGTCTTGCATGTTGACTTGGGTCCAAAGGTCAAAGGTCAAAGGTTGACCATGAGTGACCAGTTGACCCATGCCTGGCTCAGCTCCAAGCACTCCTAGCAGGCCCAAGCTTGCTACCAGCTCACCAGCTCCCAACTGTCAGCCCAGAAGTCCACTGATAGATGCCATCACTTACACCATTTATGTGGCCACGGGGGCTGAGGTTGGTCCTTATGTTGAGAAGGATGATTAAGTTTAGGGTTGAAATGTAATGATTTTTAATATTTCGTACTTTAACTTTCTATAGACCTTGTACTTCTAAATAATTTTTTTTTATTCGAGACTGACTTTATAATGTTCGATATTGCATCCCCAACGTTTTGGACTTTTAAGTATGCCTCTTTTTTAATTTTGCGCTTTTAACATTTTTACACACTTGTAACGCTTTGTGCTTTTAACGTTTTGATACGCTTGTAACGCTAAGTTGATTTGATTAGTCTAAGATGCTCTTCACATTTGACTTAAATTAGGTTAGACCGAGATGCTTTCACATTCGGCTTGAATTAGGTTGGACTGAGATGCTCTTCATATCCGGTTAATTAATTTTGGTTGGTCGAGATGCTCTTCGTATCCGACATTATCTTCGTTTTTCCTTCGAGATGCTCTTCATATCTGGTTTAATGTTTTGTGAGATAGAATAACACTTAATAAATTTTTGAGGGAAATGAAAATAAGAATTTTATTCATGTTCTTTAGGAGTAGTACAACCTCAGGTTACAAATATTCCAGAATCCGGGGTATTGCTTTCCTGCCTAAGGTTTCTAGCTTATAAGCTCCCTTCCTCGTGCTGTAGGGTCCTTCCCACTTTTACGAGTTTTCCTTGTGATGCTTTTTTTTCCACCAATGTCAGCTCCTCTAAGTACAAGATCACCAACTTCGAATTTCCTTTTAGAACTGTGGTTGCATGTCTTAGGGTCAAGCGTTCTTTTAGCATAGCATCTCGGATATGGGCCACAGCCCGGGTTTCATCCAGAAATCCAATTCTTCCCGGATTGCTTTTTCCATTACTCTCCTCCCTCGTTGAAGCTCGTAACTCTCCAAGTAGGCTCCCCAATCTCAACTGGGATCGTGGCTTCAGTTCCATAAGTGAGTCGAAAAGGGGTTTCTTTAGTAGAAGAGTGGGGATGTGGTCCGGTATGGCCCATGGAACGTGGTCAAGTTGCCTTATCCCAGTTTCCTTTTGCCTCTTCTAAATGGCGTTTTAGAGCCTTGAGGATCACCTTGTTCACTACCTCTGCCTGACCATTGGTCTGAGGATGTTCCACCAAGCTGAAGCGTGTTTGATATGCAAGTCGGCCAAGAGGTTCTAGAAGCCTTTGTCAGTGAACTGGGTTCCATTATATGTGATAACAATCTTTGAGATGCCAATCGTGCTACAATGTTCTTATAAAAGAATTTCTGAATCTTGGCCGACGTGATGGTTGCAAGGGGTTCAGCCTTTATCCACTTAGTGAAGTAATCCACAACTACTACTAAAAACTTGACTTGTCCTGGAGCTAGTGGTAATGGGCCCAGAATGTCAATTCCCCACTGATGAAAAGGCCATGGGACCGACATGGTGGAGAGTTCAGTGGATGGTGCAGGGCGTCATGTTTTTGGCAGGCGCACAACGCTTAACATAGTCCATGGCCTGTTGAAGGAAAGTCGGCCAGTAATAACCAACCCTGAGTGCTTTTCTAGCCAGGGATTTGCCCCTTGATGTCCCCCACAACTTCCTTCATGCAACTCGACTAGGATGTAATCCTTCTGTTCTTTGGTAATGCATTTGAGTAATGGGGAGGAGAAGCCTTTCTTGTATAGCTGATCGTTAATAACCGTGAACCGAGATGCCATCTCTCTGATCCGTCTAACTTCCTTTCGCTCCTTGGACAATTCTCCTTTTAATATGTACTTTTGATGGGGGATAATCCACGAATTAATCGATTCGATGGCAAAGACCGAGGTCTCTGAAATTCTTGGACTGGAGATGACCTCCTGCAAAACCGATTTATTGTTCCCTATTTTCTTAGTGCTAGCCAGACCAGGAAGGATGTCGGCCCTTGTGTTCTCGGTTCAAGGACGTGTTGGAAGATGATTTCTAAGAAGGCATCTTAGGCTTGTTTCACCTTTTCCATATACCTCTGGAGTTGTGGCTCTTTAGCTTGGTATTTCCCTTTGATCTGGGAAACTAGAAGCTGAGAGTCGTTGCACAAGGTAACCCTTTCGTCCCCACCTCCTTTTCCATTAATAGACCTGCAATACAAACCTCATACTCGGCCTAACTGTTTGAAGTTTGAAATTTGAACTTCAACGATTTCTCTATGCATAATCCTCCAGGTCCTTCCAGTATTATCCCGGCTCCAGCTCCTTTCTTATTGGAGGATCCGTCAACAAAAATGGTCCATTCTTTTGCAGCATTTTCCTCTGCAAGTCGGACAGAAACTGACTTTTAATGGCAATCTGACTTTCGAAGTCTAGGTCAAATTCTGATAATTCTATGGTCCACGCAGTCATTCTGTAACGCCCTAATTTCTAAACTTAGAAATAATGCCCGTTGGAGACACTATCCCTGAATTTCTTGAAATCATTTCGTTAAATTTCCGATATCATCATACATTCGCTTAAACTCCCCAACGATTAGCTTAAGCAATTACATTACAAACATCAAAATCCCTAAATAAATATAAATCTTACTTAAACTTAGGGAAGAATCCACACTTGGAGGAGTGTGATTCAATGAACTCATACCGGAAATCCGCAGAGTCTCCCCTAAAAACTGGACATCACCAATTCTCAAGATCAACCTGAAACTCAGTAAAAATAAATACAGTTCAATAACATAAATACATAACATCATAATTAAGCCTCAGTCGTCAATCCGGAAACAATTATACATATACAAAATACATCAATTATCAATTACAACAGGAACTACTTCTAATAACTAAAACTTCCAACTCAAATACGACTCAGCTCCACAAATTCTCTTTCCTGCTTTAACAGCACCTAGGGTTTCCTGCACAACTAAAGAATATCCCCGAAACGTGGGGTGAGACTACAGTCTCAGCAAGTACAACTAAACAAAAAAAGTGGTGGGAAATCAAACAACATTTATCAAACATCACATGTGACATATTCACAAACTAAATACATAAAACATATTTACCAATAGTTAACAACAGACTAAAAGCAATATGTAACTTAATTAATATGAACTGATGAATGATGCAAATTATGATGCTCATGATGCCTCACTGCTGTGCCCAACAGACATGATCTTATCATTTTCTGGAGTTAGACCTGAGCTCAGACTATGGGAACCGGCTTTCCCGGGGACGAATCCCACCCATATTGGATCGAAGTCGTGTTTTACTTAATTATTTAGTTTTTAACTCACGACGCAAAGGCCGGCTTGAATTACTCACGGTCGAAACCGGCTGATTATCTCATGGTCGAAACCGACTTAAAATGTTATAATTCTATATATTCTCCATGAGAACTCAATTATCAAATACTTATACTTCATACTCATAAAACTATGTTTAGAGATACCATTTCCTTAACAACTCAAATAGCTAATTTACACAAATACACCAACATAATTTCAATAGAATTCCTATATTCATGCTCCTAAATCATACAATTGCAACAATGTGGATACAAAACCCTAAATCCTAAGAGGTTTCCATAACCTAAATCATACAAGAACCTTTGGTAACTACCAAGTATTCAAATTTACAAAATAAGAAGGGGATTTAAGAATAAGGACCATGCTAGGGCATTCAACCATATAATGTGAAAGTGAGTGAGTTGCACATACCTAAAAGGTACACAAAGAGGAGAAATTGAAGTAGAGGAGAAGCTTGAAGTGAAGATCCCGGTCCCTTTCCAAGCCTTCAAGCTCCAAAACACCTTTATCTAGCAAGAACCCTCCTCCCTCTCTCTGAAAAGCTCTCACCCCTCTTTAAAGCTAAGAAGAAGGAGAAGAAGAAATGAAGAAATCGGGAGCTAAAAGAAGGGTTTCGAGCCTATAAGTGAATTCTCGCTCAAGCAAGATATTCTCGCTTGGGCGAGCATGTCGGTTGTATGCTTTTTCTTCACATTCTCGCTCAAACGAACTGTCTCGCTCAAGCGAGAATGATCCAGAAAAAGCCCTCTCTCTGGACAATTCTCATTTAAGCGAGTTGGCTTGCTCAAGCGAGAATTGCAGAAACTCAATTTCTTCCCTTTTTGCTTGCATAATTCGCTCAAGCGAGATATTCTCGCTTGAGCGAGAATACGCTTGTTTAAAGGTGCAACATAGATCAAAACCCTATCACATCACCTTAATTGGACACCTATAACTCTAGATATTCTTGAATTAGTGAGAAAATTTCATAGGGCTTAAAACTCAAAGGTGAGCAACAACCTTGGTTGAAGCCCAATTGGGCACACTCCACATGAACCATGATGTATCTCACCAATTGACTTCAACAAGGCTAAGACTAAGGGTCCTAATTATTCCTGAGGTTGTGCTCCTCCTAAACTCTCACCTACTCCGACATTCCTAGTTTCCTTTGCCAAAACACATTTCTAACTTAATTACTCTCTTAAATATACCCTTAATGCCCATAGATTCTCATTATCCTCATAATGTTACTCAAAATCCTTATTCTTTCCTCAACTTCTCACTCCCGTTTTAATTTAACTTTAGTTGGACTTAGGTCCTATTTTTCCGGGATGTTACACTTCTAACCCCCTAAAAAGGAATTTTGTCCCCGAAATTCGCTCCGGTTATCTTTCAACACCAATTCACCTCCTATCTCCTAATTCCTCGGAATACATGTTCTGAAACTCATACCTCTTCCCCAAGTCCATAGTGTAGTTTCTCTAATAGGTTCTTACCCTTTTTACTCTATTCTAGTATACTCTACTGATCTGGTTAGACAACTCACTTGGTAGGATCTAAGGATAGTGAAAGAGTTCACGCAAAAAACTAAGTAAGAATTCTAATTTAATACCCAAACTCATCAACCACCAGTTGGTTTTAAATCTTATGTCCCTTAATGGTCTAGCTAGGTTTAGGAAAGTTCCAAGTGATTTACAGGTTTATATTCTAAGTTCTACTATATTAATAACAATAAATCAAGCACACATAATTACTTAACCCCCAATCACTAAGTTTGTGTTGGCAAAATAATCCAACACTCACGTCATGCTTGAGGAATTAAGTTCTCATAATCACACAGGTAAACACCACACCGAAGTGAGATGAAAGTCACTCATTCTTCTAAGGAAACATTGAAATTCTAACAACACTCATGCTATAAACGTAGGTGAAATACCTACCGGTACGACATGAACACGGTAAACTCCCCTACTCTCCTATCTTCCCGTATTGGGATCTTTCTCTACCCGCCCTACCGGTCAGGGCTTGTACTTAGTTTGGTTCTAAGTTTTTACTTAAAATGGAAAGTGACTTAATATCATCCACACTCTGGTCCTCTTATAAGTAAGGTTTCTAAATGCTTTAGAGTTCTAACCTAGTGAGTGAGCCTAACAACCTCTTAATCCTTCCTAACACTCTGGCCAGGCCTAACTATACACAGTCAAATCTAACTTCCAGGTTGGGTACAACTTAGTTGTGCTCAAGTACTGAGTGCCTTCTTTGGCTTCACACGCCCTGCCTATAAGGCTACCCCCCTTAAGGCTTCAGGCTCTTCCTAATATTTCTCAGTATTTAAAATCTTGATTTCTCTCTTGGAGATACCAAGCCTACATCCAGATGCTTAAACTAATTTGTTTTTCCCCCTCATATTTTCCCGGGTTATTTCTATTATGGTGTGAAATGGAATTCCCTATTTCTGTTTGGAATGTGAACATATGTAAACATGGTCACAATTACACATATAAGTATATGATGTAATGTTCTAGTATTTCCCTCATGGAATTCATGGGATGAGACTAAGTATTTGGGTGGCTGGGAAAACATCTATATCTGCTTGGTAATTCTTGGATAACTTTAAGGTGACCTGGGTAATCCTTTGGTTCTATTCATTTCTCAACAGGACATCAAATTCTACTCCCTTCCCTTTCTAATTAGTTCAAAGTATCTAGATTACTCCTAATGTTTCGTCATTTTTAACTAAGGTATTTGATTCACTTACTATATGCCCTAATGAACGCTTCTGGCGATTACTAATTCTTTCTACAAAATCATTTCTAGTGTGGCTTAATTGGGAAAATCTCATTCTCATTTAAGTTGTAGGCATTACACTGCTATCTTATAACATTTACACTACAACTCCCAAACTCCTTGACTCGGGTTCTTCTCCCTTAAGAGGGTTGTAACTAAGGTATCTCTCCCTTAACATTAATAGGTTCACTAAGATGTTTTGGATGATGTTCTAATTAGGTTGGCTTTCCGAGGAAAAAATTGGTTCATACTTACTATCCTGACTAAAGGCCTTTACCTCATTCTTCTCCAGAGTACTTCTCCGAGTCCTCAAGGTTAAAACAGGGTATGATTAGACTGAAGGTATGAATAAAGTGTTCACATTGGAAAATTTCTAGATTCTCAGGGTTATAAAGCATTCTTCCTAACATCACTAAGTATTTTCTAAAGGTGAAAAAAGAGATTGAAGGTATGGTTTTCTCGTGACAACTTACTCACTTGGTAGGGTGCAAAGATGTTACTAATTGTAACTCCTGGTAGGGTGATAATATTAGATAACTGAAATCTCACTACCTTTACTAGGGACCTCTACCTTATTCATCTCCTAAACATGCCCCAACTCCTTGTGGGTTACCAATTGATGTGTAGTCCTAAGGTATATGTATAGTGTCTTCACCTAAGGGTTTCTAGGATGTCAGGGTCACAAGACAACTGCCTCTAGGGCCACTAGGTGTTCTCTAAATGTGAGATGAAAGGGGTGAGGAGATGGTAGTCGCCATGACTACCTACCCGTTTGGTAGGGCCTAAGGATCCTGTCCATGTAATCCATGGATATGGCAAAAAGTTGGGTGGCTGAAAGAATCATCACTCGCCTGACAGTCTCCTGACTACCCTCAAGGTGGCATAGGGAATACTCCCTTTTTTTATCCTGTTCTAAAGAAACCTCAATTTCCTAACCCTTCTAAGTTTAGGTCTAAATGTCTATATGTCCCTGCTAAGTTTGCTGACTTTAGGTAGGGTCTTAAGCCTACTTAAATTATAATCCTCTATACACTTTCCCAATGGTTGGAATCCTCCTGGGTGCCTCTGCGACCTCTGGTTTACCCTAAGTAAAGTTTCTACCTTAACTTGGACTACAGTCCCACATTCCCTCCTAACGTGACCTTACAAGTGTCTGCATCAGAGGAAAATTCAACTAAACGGATTTCTTACCTAATAAATACACACACACACACACTTGAACCTAATATGCCATAATTTATTTATGCAACCAAAGTCAAAAACAGTTATTAAATCACATAAAACATTCAAATCAAACATTACACAATTAGGACTGCATCATAAATCAACAACACCATCCTCCAAAATAATGAATCAATCTTAACTAACTACCTCAAGAGTGCCTAATGCTCACTAGGGCTCCAGGGTCACATTTTATAAGGCTTCTAAGGTGAGGATACTGTTCTTAGGAATAAACCTAGGTTACTTTCCTTCTAATAAAAGATGGGTGGCTCTAACCTTGTTAAGGAAGTATTCTAACTCCTTGACCAAGGTAACCTACTCACATAACTAACCATAATCTCCGTGTAGAATGCACACACTATAGGAGTGATCAGTCCCTATAATGAGTGCGTGTACTGCAAGATCATAATATGTTATGGGCAATTAACCTAACCACAGTCAAAAGGATTGAACTGCTCTGATACCAAAATGTAACGCCCTAATTTCTAAACTCAAAAATAATGCCCGTTGGAGACAATATCCCTGAATTTCTTGAAATCATTTCGTTAAATTCCGATATCATCATACATTTGCTTAAACTCCCCACGATTAGCTTAAGCAATTACATTACAAACATCAAAATCCCTAAATAAGTATAAATCTTACTTAAACTTAGGGAAGAATCCACACTTGGAGGAGTGTGATTCACTGAACTCATACCGGAAATCCGGTAGAGTCTCCCCTAAAAACTGGACATCACCAATTCTCAAGATCAACCTGAAACTCAGTAAAAACCAATACAGTTCAATAACATAAATACCATAATATCAGAATTAAGCCTCAGTGGCCAATTCGGAAACAATTATACATATACAAAATACATCAATTATCAATTACAACAGGAACTACTTCTAATAACTAAAACTTCCAACTCAAATACGACTCAGCTCCACAAATCCTCTTTCCTGCTTTAACAGCACCTAGGGTTTCCTACACAACTAAAGAATATCCCCGAAACGTGGGGTGAGACTACAGTCTCAGCAAGTACAACTAAATAAATAAAGTGTGGGAAATCAAACAACATTTATCAAACATCACATGTGACATATTCACAGAACTAAATACATAAAACATATTTACCAATAGTTAACAACAGACTAAAAGCAATATGTAACTTAATTAATATGAACTGATGAATGATGCAAATTATGATGCTCATGGTGCACTCATTGCTGTGCCCAGTAGGCATGATCTTATCACTTTCTGGAGTTAGACCTGAGCTCAGACTACGCGAACCGGCTTTCCCGGGGACGAATCTCACCCATACTGGACCGAAGTCGTGTTTACTTAATTATTTTAGTTTTTAACTCACGGCACAAAGGCCGACTTGAATTACTCACGGTCGAAACCGGCTGATTATCTCACGGTCAAAACCGGATTAAAATTTTATAATGCTAAATATGCTCCACGAGAACTCAATTATCAAATACTTATACTTCATACTCATAAAACTATGTTTAGAGATACCATTTCCTTAACAACTCAAATAGCCAATTTACACAAAAACACCCAACATAATTTCAATAGAATTCCTATATTCATGCTCCTAAATCATACAATTGCAACAATGTGGATACAAAACCCTAAATCCTAAGAGGTTTCCCTAACCTAAATCATATAAGAACCTTTGGTAACTACCAAGTATTCAAATTTACAAAATAAGAAGGGGATTTAAGAATAAGGACCATGCTAGGGCATTCAACCATATAATGTGAAAGTGGGTGAGTTGCGCTTACCTAAAAGGTACACAAGAGGAGAAATTGAAGTAGAGGAGAAGCTTGAAGTGAAGATCCCGGTCCCTTTTCCAAGCCTTCAAGCTCCAAAACACCTCTATCTTAGCAAGAACCCTCCTCCCTCTCTCTAAAAAGCTTTGACCTCTCTCTAAAGCTAAGAAGAAGGAGAAGAAGAAGTGAAGAAATCGGGAACTAAAAGAAGGGTTTCGAGCCTATAAGTGAATTCTCACTCAAGCGAGATATTCTCGCTTAGGCGAGCATGTCGGTTGTATGCTTTTTCTTCACATTCTCGCTCAAGCGAACTGTCTCGCTCAAGCGAGAATGATCCAGAAAAAGTCCTCTCTCTGGAAAATTCTCGCTCAAGCGAGTTGGCTCGCTCAAGCGAGAATTGCAGAAACTCAATTTCTTCCCTTTTTGCTGCATAATTCGCTCAAGCGAGATATTCTCTTTTGAGCGAGAATACGCTTGTTTGAAGGTGAAAAATAGATCAGAACCCTATCATATAACCTATCAAACTGAAGCCCCAGATCTTATCTTTCTACCCTAAGTGAAATCACCTTAATTGGACACCTGTAACTCTAGATATTCTTGAATGAGTGAGCAAATGTCATAGGGCTTAAAACTCAAAGGTGAGCAACAACCTTGGTTGAAGCCCAATGGGGCACACTCCACATGAACCATGATGTATCTCACCAATTGACTTCAAGAAGGCTAAGACTAAGGGTCCTAATTATTCCTGAGCTTGTGCCCCTCTTAACTTTCACCTACTCCGACATTCCTAGTTTCCTTTGCCAAAACACATTTTTAACTTAATTACTCTCTTAAATATACCTTTAATGCCCATAGATTCTCATTATCCTCATAATCTTACTCAAAATTCTTCCTCTTTCCTCAACTTCTCACTCCCTTTTTAATTTACCTTTAGTTGGTCTTAGGTCCTATTTTTCCGGGATGTTACACATTCGCCCTGATAAATATGGTTTATGCAAAGCCATTCTGATTGGAAGGTCGAGTCGGACCATGATTCTGTGAGATTGGAAGTAGTGCCTCAGTCTTCTTGTTGTGATCAAGATTGCCAAAGCAACCTTCTCCAATTTCGGGTAACACAACTCTGGGCCTTGCAGTGCTTTAGTGATGAAATAAATAGGTCGTTGACTCTTTCCTTCCTCCCTGACCAGGACAGACGCCACTACCTGGGCGGTGACCGAGATTTATAGGAACAATTGCACTTCTAGGGCCGGCTTTGCCAAAATGGGGGGATTTTCCAGGGAAGCTTTTAAAGTATGGAAGGCTTATTAACAATCAAGAGTCCACTCAAATGACTTTCCCTTACAGAGAAGTTGGAAAAGGGAAGGGACTTGAGAGCCGAGTTTGGGATAAAGCGGCTCAAAGAAATATTCTTCAGACTCAGAAAGGATCTGGTTATCAGAGCATGAAGGAAGTCTTCTCCTCATTGTCCTTGTTCATGGGAATCTGGTTGTAACCAGAGTACACGTCCATGAAGGAAAGCCACCGGTATCCTGATGAGTTGTCCACCAAATGGTCAATATTTGGCAAAGGGAAAGGATCTTTGGGGCATGCCTTGTTCAAGTCGGTGTAATCTACGCATATGTGCCATTTTCCCCTGGATTTCATGACCAAGACTACATTGGAAAGCCAGGTCATATATTTGCACTCACGTATGAACCCTGCCTTGAGGAGTTCTTCCACCTGAAGATGAGTCGCTTCTTGTCTCTCAGGGTCTATCTTTCTTTTATTTTTGGATACATGTTTGACACCTGAGTTATTGGATAACTTGTGACAACAAATTTTAGGATCAATACCTTGCATGTCTGCTGATGTCCACACGAAAAGATCTGTATTGGCTAGCAGCAAACTCTGCAGCCCTTTTTACATTTCGGGAGGCATGTCAGTGCCAATCATGGTGGTTTTCTCTAGGGTGTCACCAATCTGCAGAGGCTTGGTTTCTCCTACTGGTTCAATCCGATCTCGTTGCTTTTATTCACCTTTGTTCGAGGGTCGAGACCTACCAAACAAACCTCACCCCTCCCCTTCTTTATTCTGTCAGTGTTGGGTTGTGTAACCCATTGGAGTGTGGCATTGTAGCATTTCTTGGCTTCCTTTCTATATCCCGCAATAGAAATGACTCGACCACCTCGATTGGGGAATTTCATCACTAGGTGCTTCCTGGAAATCACCGCTCCAAGGGCGTTCAAAGAAGGTCGGCCGAGTATGGCGTTGTAAAGGCTGGGGCAGTCCACCACCAATAATTTTACAGTAACAACCTAATTGTCGACTTGGGAACCAACGCGAAGGTTTGATTAGAGGTAACCTTTAGGTTGTATTCTTTCACCTGTGTAACCCACCAGATCGCCTTTATAAGGCAATAAAGAGTCAGGGGGAAGAAGTAACTGCACATAATTTATGTAGAAAAGGATATTGGTCGAGTTGCCTTAGTCAACAAAGATGCACCTGACATCACCATCCCCAATCAATGCTCGAATGACAAAGGGGTCATCATTCTCTTCTATCTCGTCTGAGAAGTCGCTATCAGAGAAGGAGATGATCGTATTGGTAACACGGTTGAGCCTAGGATTGACTTTAGATCTCTCTACTGCATATACTTCCCTCAAATGCCTTTTCCTAGAGTTGTTGGATAAACCCCCGCCTGCAAAACCTCTTAAAATCATGTTGATCCTGACCCTTGGAGTCACGGCTTGAGATTCTCGGTTACTAGGGCCGGGGTTTGAAGCTTCCTTTTTGCCTTCCCCTCTAGGTGGAGTGTTTGATTTTCTTCTTTTTGCTACTCCATCACCCCCAGGGCTTGGGGATCTACTCCTATTGTCCTGACGCTTGTATCCCCTCTGATTGCGTCCTCTCCTAACATATTTCGCTAACCTTCCATCTCTTATCAGCTCTTCATGAGGTCTCTAAGCAGGATGCACTCATCAATGGTGTGACCATACCCTTCGTGAAACACATAATACTTTGTCTTGTCTTTCTGTGTTGTGACTTTGAGGGGTAAAGGCTTTCTGGCATTGGCCAACTCGATGTGCATGACTTATTTCAAAATTTTGCTAGGGGAGGCGTTAAGTGGCTCATAATTATTATAACGCCCTTTTGAGCCGGGGTGAATCTTGGTGTCTGTTGTGCATGTCTTTATGACGATGCTTATCACGATTGAAAGAATCTCGATCTTGTCTCTGGGATGAATGTCTTGACGCCCCGACAAGGTGGATCTCTCTCCCTACGAACTTATAAGATCTCTGCCTGAATTGTTCCATCGTGCGGACTGGATCTTTAGATAGAGATACGACTAGGGGTGATCCCTGGCTCAGAGTCGATACAACGCACACCAGTTGCATATTTTCTGCCAAATCTGGAATCAAGGCTCATTCTTTGTAAAAACGACCAAGGAAAACCCTTAATGGTTCATCTTTGTTCTGTTTCACTTTGGCCAAAGTGAACTGGTCTCAGGGGAGTTCAGTGGAGATGGTGAAGCGTCCCATGAAAGTGGATTAGAGATCTTCTTAACGATCAATGGATCAGGGTGGGAGAGTTTTGAAGCAGGCAAGTGCTTCTCCTTTGAGGATTTGAGGGAAAGACCAGCAGATAACGGCCTTAGGGTCTCCTATGAACAACGTCTCATTAAAAAATGCATCAATGTGTTTTACAGGGTCTGTTACTCCACTAAAGGGTTCAATGGGTAAAGCGTTGCGAAAAGGTTTTGGAATCTCGACTCTAGCAAGTCAGTCCGAGAAGGGGTGTCTGAAGGGGACTGGCAGACCCAATGGGGGTCTGTTTTCAGGTTGAGTGACTTCTTGGTGGATCTGAGTGTGGTAGTTTGTGTTTGGATAAGATTTGGTGGTAGGTTGTGGATGTTGGGTAACGCTGCGTTCCAGTTGTCTGATTCAGTGTTGGGGCTCTTTCTTCAAGTTCTCTAAGACGAACCTCCAACTGACGAATGATCTCATCCTGAGGGTCCGGGTTTTGCGGAGCAACTTGGTTATCTTGGGGAGCAGGATGTGAAGTTCCCACTTCTTCGAAACCCTCATCATTGTAATTGAAGTCTTCAACCCAACCCTCTGGGGTTGGTTGTGGACTAGCCCTTCTAAGTTGAAAGCAGGTGCTGACTGTCATGATAATATCAGAAAAGGGGTAGGCCCTCCTTCTAACGCCAAACGTTCGTGTATGAATCTTGGACTCGGGTCCTGGATCTCGAACTCTGGTTTGGGTGCTAGTAAATCTCGGAAGTCGGTTCACGTCGGTAGGGGTGTACCTGCGAAGACACTCCGACGCCCAAGTTAGTGAAGATTCGAGTTGATAGCAGTAAATATGTAATTAATGCGTACCTCACATCTGAAGTCTATAGTATTTATAGGGAATATCTTGGGATTTGGGCCTTGGGCCATGATCCATAACATATTATCCTATGGGATGAGGTGCAGGTAGTGCGTTGGTGCTCCACGTCTAGCAGTCGTCTGGATGGGAGCCGATTTGATTTATGCAGGCCGACTTGAGTGAGAGGTCCGACCGAGTTTCTCTCAGGGGTCGGACCCATTGGTTTTTAGGCCTTTTAGGCACAGCCCGTAACAAAAATAAATTTCCTATAAATTTTAATATAAAATTTTTAATTTAACATATTTTTTTACTTTTAATCAAACATACTTTTAGCAAAGGAATGTGATATTTTCACAATTAGATTTTTTACACTTCCCTTAACACCTCACTTTTCTTTTATTTCTCTTTCTTTTTTATCACATCAATTATCATATCTTTTATTTTTTTCGCTTTTCATTTCTTTTTTTTCTTCTTATTCCTTTTTTCTCTACACTCCAACATCCCAAAATTGGGGTGTGAAAATATATTTTCCCTTTAGGAAACTTATAGCTTGTTTACTTTTTATTTGATGCTGAAATAATCGATTTTATTTTAAGCATAAAAAATCACTTTCACTTAATGTGTATAAAGATATTGTAACGTCCTAATTTCTAAATCCGAGAATTAAGCCCGTTGGAAGCAAAATTCCCGAATTGCTGAAATTACTTCGCGCCATTTAGATATCGCACACACAAACATCATATAGCGCTTAAGCTTTCAATGATTACGTAAACAATATATGAATACATCAACTAAATTCAAAGAAAGCCATCAAGACCCACATGGTAATACAATACATAATCACCGCTTGGGATACCCCCACACATGTGCCCTAAACAAAATAGAGAGGGTCCGAAGGCTGCACATGTATAGTTATATCCCCTAAAAGAATAAATATACAACATGTATCCCAAATAAATGCACAATCATAAACAGGGCCTAACAACTAAATGCACAACATCTTGGGCCCAAGAATCAAAATATAAACACAATAGCTCCATGCTCACTGACCAATGCAGGGAGGAACCTGTAGGGTCTAAAACAAACCACATAACGTGTGGCGAGACAGATGTCTCAGTGAATATAACTATGCATCACGCAGTGTGGGTAAGTAGACAAATGGAATGTAACAAAATATGCATATTAAACAAGACATAATATCTCAACTGAACATAAACATGACATGCATGGCCTGCATTACCCGACAGACAGGGTCTTATCACTATCTGGGGCTAAACCTGAGCTCAAACTACAAGGAAAATCTTCCTTGGGTACTAATCACTGCCATTAACTGAGGAACGAAGCCTGAGTTTTAACTGGGGACCGAAGTACAATTAACTGGACACCGAAGTCCAATTAACTGGGGACCGAAGTTCAATCTTGATTAATTAAGGTAAACTGGGGACAAAGCCATTTTTACTAAAGCTGAAGCTAATTTTTTATTATTATTATTAGTTGGGGCTGAAGCCATGATGCAGAACTCACCCACGATATATAACACATGATTCATGCAAGGATTATCATTAAACATAGTCATTAAAGGAACCCTAACTTGGGAAGAACCCTAGATCAAGGTTCTAGTTCCATATAATGGTACAAGGACACATATATAGAGAATATACAATCAAGAATCCAAACACAAGTCAAAAGAAGGGGAAATAAAAGAATAAGGGTCTTAAAGGAAGATTCATACGAAATGAGTGGAGGTGTTTGAGTTATACTCACCTCAAGGGGAACTCAAAGAGAAGGGGAAGGAGTTGAGGGGGTTGGGGTGTGAAATCCTTGGCTTCTTCTTCTTCTTGTTGGATCTAAGTGGCTCTTCCTCTCTCTAGAAATCTCCCTCTAGAAGTGAAGAAATGGAAAAAAATGTGTAAAATTGAGCCCTAAAAGTCTTTTTAAAGAATCCTTTCTGCGCGCTCTCTGTTAGGCGTGCTCGAGCGAGGTTGAGAGAGAACCACTTTCTCGCTCAAGAAAGACTGAGCGAGATTTTCACTCTAGAAAGCTCCATTCTAACTTTGTTTTCTCACTCAGTCTCGCTCAAGCGAGCCTGTGTGAGAAAACCAGAATAAAATTCTCCCATTTCTGCTGACATCCTTGCTCAGGCGCGCTCATTCTCCCAAGTCGCCTTGTCTAGTGTCTGACTCTCCTAGATCACCTTCACCAAGGGGATTGTCTTATTCCTCAGGGTTTTGACACTCTGGTTGATAATTCGTGTAGGTCTAGTGGGGATTGTGAGATCTTCCCTTAATTGTACCAATTCAGAGCTTATGATGTGTGTAGGTCTAGTGGGGACTGTGAAATCTTCCAAAACCTCGAGGTGATTCTAGGATCTCTATCTGACACCATGCTAGAGGGGATGCCATGGAGTTTAATAACCTCCTTGTCATAGAGGTCTGCTAGTCTGCTCAGGGAATAGGTGGCCCTACAAAATCCATGGCTATGCTCTCCCACTTCCACTTCGAGATCTCTAATGGCATAAGGGTTCTTGATGGTTTCTATTGTTCTATCTTAACCTGTTGACAAACTAAACACCTAAAAACGAACTTTGCTATCTCGCCCTTCATACCATCCCACCAAAACATCTTCCTCAAGTCTTGATACATCTTAGTGGTGCCAAGATGTATCGAGAACTTGCCCCTGTGGGACTCCTCTAGAATTTGCTGCCTCAGACTACCCCCCCCTTATGGACGCAGACTCTCCCTTGGAAGAGAATCATCCCATCACCCGATTCAGAGAAACCTGGCTGCCCTCTCCTAGCTTAGAGGTCTGGGTCCGACCCCTCTGCCTCCTTAATCAGAGCTCTAAGCTCATTGGTGACCTCTAGCCTATAGAGCCTCAAGCTACCCTCTCTGACCTCAACATTCAGACTTAGGTTTCTAAACTCTTCCAACAACCCCATTTCATGTACCATCATGGATGAAACATGCAGGGACTTCCTACTCAGGGCCTCGATCACTACATTGGCCTTGCCTGGGTGGTATCTCAGCTCAAAATCATAGTCCTTCAAAAACTCCATCCCCCTCCTCTGCCTCATGTTGAGTTCTTTCTGATAAAAAAGGTATTTTAAGCTCTTATGATCACTAAAGACCTCAAACCTCACACCATACAGGTAATGCCTCCAAATCTTGAGGGCAAATACCACAATCACTAACTCCAAGTCATGGGTAGGGTAGTTTTCCTCATGGGGTCTCAACTGCCTATAGGCATAGGCCACTACTCTCTTCTCTTACATCAGCAAACATCCTAGCTCCTTACTAGAGGCACCACTATAGACCTCGAAGGTCTTGGACATGTCCGATAACACTAGTACCGAGGTGGTAGTCAACCTCTCTTTGAGCTCTAAGAAGCTCCGCTCACACTTCTCATCCCACACAAAGGCTTGACCCTTACGGGTCAATCTAGTGAGGGGCAAGACTAGCTGGGAGAATCCCTTCATGAATCTTTGATAGTAGCTGTCCGATCCTAGGAAACTCCTAATCTCTGTTATGGTCTTAGCTCTTTCCCATTCAAGGATGACTTCATCTTGCTAGGGTCAGCTGACACACCCTCCCTGGAAATAACGTGACCTAAGAAATGGACCTTATCCATCCAAAAATCACACTTCTCTGGGTTGGCAAACAACCTCTTCTCTCTCAAATTCCCTAGGAAAACCCTAAGGTTTCGCTCATGCTCCTCTAAGATCTGGGAGTAGATCAGGATGTCATCGATGAACACGACAACAATATGATCGAGCAAGGGCCAGAAAATCCGCTTCAAGTAGTCCATGAACACGGCTGGAGCACATAACCAAGTACTCGTAGTGCCCGTATCTGGTCCTAAAGGCATTCTTGTGCATGTCCTTCTAATCTTGATCTGGTGGTATCCAAATCTCAAATCTATCTTTTAGAGAAGACCGAAGCCCTCTAAGTTGGAAAACCTTTAACAAGCAGCACTTTCTCAAAGAGATTTTTATAACTTGTTGAAACTAGGAGTTTTATACTTGCTAAAGCAACTTCAACAGGTTCAATAAAACAGTTTAGAAAACTTGTTTTTAGCTTAGTGTTATAAAACAATGATCACAAAACCCTCCTAGTTAGTATAAATTGAATTTAAATGAGTTTAGGGATGAGAGAACTTAGTTAAAGATTTATACTGGTTCACCCACCACCACTGTGAGCTACATCCAGTCCCAAAGCCAACCAGCTAAGGATTTCCACTATCTGATCAGATATACAAGTATTCTTTTCTGTCAAGCCTCTTCAGGCTCTACTATAACAAGTATTGTTTCTCTACCAAGTCACTCCAGGCTCTACAACAAGTATTGTTTAAACAACAAGCCTCTCCAGGCTCAACAGAAAACTATTTAAGAAGAAAGATATCCTAAGCTTGAAACTACACAAGTTTAAAGCCTAAATTGGGTAAGATGTACAATCTACTGAGTTAAACTCAGAATATGAAATTTGAGTACAAATGAAACAGATTGAAAATATCTCAGAGAAAATTTAGCAGCACTTCAGCAAGTTGACGTTCGTTCACTATATCTTCTTTGCATGAAGTTTGTTATTTATAGAGAGAGAGACCTTGAGATTCGTTAGACTTCTCTTTAGTCCCGTTGTGAAATAGCTTTTTCTCCTGTTGAGACACAAGCTTCTGATAACTTACTACAACAGACAAAGCAGAGGTAGGTATGCAGCAACACTGATTCTACTTTTCTGACACAGTGTACCTTCACAACAGAGACTTCCTTTTTGGTGAATAGGAATTAGAAATATACCAAAAAGTTCCTGATATGCCTTGCCAGAAAGAATGAAATGCAGACAGCTAGCAGAAAGACTTGAGTCTTCAAAGGTTCTTTAGAGAGTCTCACTCCAAAGATGTTATGCTTTTGAGAAGTACGACGTCTCAAGACTTCAGCAAGTTCACTTGCTTCAGCAGGTTCCTCTCCTTCAGAAGGTTGCACCACTTTAGAATAGGGGTGTTCGCGGTTCGGTTTGGATCGGTTTTGAGGCGAAAAACATTCGATCCGATCATTGCGGTTTTATCATTTCATCATCCGATCAGTTTTGATATTTTTTCAAATCTGATCCAACCCAATCCAATTTAAATTGGATTGGATTGGATAGGTTTTCGGTTTTTTAAAGCGAAAATTAATATTTGATAAAATAATAAAGTAATAGTAAACATTTTCTTATTGAAACTTATATTTATTAAAATTAATATAAATTATATAAAAGAATGACATGAGACGTGAAAACTAATCTAAAACTAGATTATTGATATATTTATAGAAATATTAACATGATATTAGATAATAAAATCATAAAAAATAAATTAGTATAAGTATTCTTATAAATATATGTATACAAGTATAAATATATGATTATTTTATAAGTAATAATATATGTATATATAAGTTTGGATTTGATTGGTTTTCAACAAAGGATCCGAAAACCAATCCAATCCAATTAAAAAATTCGGTTTTTGCAATTTGCGGTTTGCGGTTTTTTGGATTTCGGTTTGATTCAGTTTTTGGTTTTTCGGATTGGTTTTTGCGGTTTGCATTGGATTGGATTGGATACGAACACCCCTACTTCAGAAGGTTGTATAACTTTAGAGAGTTACTCTTTCAAAGGGTTGCTGAAACACAGAAAATACCTTTAAGAGAATCTGTTCTTCCTTTCAAGATACTTTAACCAAA
Source organism: Sesbania bispinosa (assembly GCA_026901365.1). Lineage (NCBI taxonomy): Eukaryota > Viridiplantae > Streptophyta > Magnoliopsida > Fabales > Fabaceae > Sesbania > Sesbania bispinosa. The sequence goes on from QLOH01000052.1 coordinate 1,915,851, forward strand.
TTTGTTATCCATTAAAACTTAGGATTGTGAGACTTAAAACATTATTAATTACTCAATAATATTTTTCAGACTCAACATATTACCGGTACCAAGTCAATGGTAAACTCAATCTCTCGGTCCGGAGGTAAGGTGGTTACCTCACTAGGGAAAACATCTTGAGACTCCCTAATCGTGGCTACGTTATTCAAATCAATACTGGCACCTAGAGTTGAGGAAAGCAATGAAATAAAATAACTACTCCCATCAACCAAGCATTCAGACACTTGGGTGATACTGGACAAAAGTACAGGTGACCTTTCCCTTGGAAGAGGAGGGAGGACGGGAAAAACAACCTCTTTATTAAAACAATCAAGCATGACTTGGTTTTGAGATAACCAGTTCATGCCAAGGATTACATCTATGCCCCTCAACGAAAAACAAATCAAGTCAACCTCAAAGGCCCTCCCTTGTATCACAATGGGGCATTTAGAGCATACAAGGGAAGTTGTGAAAGTTGGAAGTGCCTCTAACCAAACATATATAACTAAATATACAAGGCATTTAGAGCATCCAACTTAGTTTTATTTTAATAAAATATAACCAAACATATATATTTTTTAATAAATTTCCTTTTGGTACAAGTTGGATGTGCCTCTAACCAATTCAAACTTAAATCCAAACACCAGTGACTTAGTAGGTAACGCAGACTGAGATTATGGGGTTCGATCTCCACTAAACACACTCCTACGAAGGGGTGGAGAATATTAATTGTGACTAAACACGAACATATGATTGTCCCCGGTAATATGAATACATGTGGTTAACACAAAAAAATAAACAAAAAAACTCAAATCCAAACATATGCTGATAAACTAAATGAAGTAACTTACCTTGTATTTAGATAGATTAATTCTAAATTATTAGATTTTGTGTTGGAATAGTAAAAAAGAATTTTAAATGATAAGTAGGAGTGATTTTTATGATAATTAAATAAAAACAAATTTCAAATAACTTATATGGAGAGAAAATTTCAATATTTCTCTGTTATATTTAATTTATTTAATTTTCATTATTTATAATTTTTCTCATATTTAAATTTTTTTAATTATCACTCATAATTAATTTCACAATTTTAAAAATTCTAAAATTCTCCACATTGATTATTTTTCTTTAGAAGTTATCTTCATATTTGATATCCACATTCTATAGTATTTTATGCACCCTATTTTTATCAAATAATGAAGACGAATCAGTTTTGTTGCATATTCCACATTCTATAAGATTTTTTGCATCATATTTTTATCAAATAATGAAGACCAAATGTTTGTGTATGATTCCGAATCTATAATATCTAATTCACGGTAGGTTGCGGGTACATCTTTCACTATTCATGGTGAATTTCCTTTTTTTTCAATTTTTTTTCAACATGCATATAGTCCATGCTGGATGAGCTGTTGAAATGCTGGAAATATGTCAGTCCAGGAATTACTCATAGGCCATTCAAATTTTGAGATTCAAAACTTGGAGCCAAGGACAATTTTGGAATTTTAGTTTGCATTTTCTGCCTATAAATAACAAGGGGTGTTATGGGTTCAGTGTCCATGTTTCTCATACACAAAATGACTTCATTGACAGAAGAAAAATTGAATCCAGTAAAGAAACAAAAAATTTGAAAAGATGAGTGGAAGGAACTAAGGAAACACATATAGAGAGTACTCCATCTTTATCATCAACACATAGTTTTCATCCAGTTCATACATACAGTCCCAATCAATAATACACAATCCTTCACACAAATTACAATCCCATATTTTCAGTCCCAATGAATAAATAATACACAGTCCTTCACACAAATTACAACCCCAATATTCAGAAATGAAGGAGAAAATAAAATCATGGAAGGAAAAAGAAAGGGGACAACAACCTGCATCCCTCAAATCACCACCATATCTCCATCCTATAGTTCCTACAACCATAACAAAAATCAAAAGAGAGTGTTGAAAATCAGGGAACCAAACAGGGATAAGATAAAAAAAATAGAGTGAGATTCCCCCACCTCCGCGCGGCCAGCGGCCTTACCGCATCGCCGCTGTTGTGTCCTCCTCTCCCTCGCGGCTCACAGTACCCCCTGTTACCGACTCCATCGTGTGCATCGCTATTGCAGCCGCGAAACGCGTCCAACCTCACTCCCCCGTCGCGGCGCCTCGCCGCCAATCTGCATCACCATCGCTGAGCCCTTCGCGGGCGTGTTGCGGCCATGCTAGTTGCGCCTCCGTGACCTTTGTCGGCATTCATCACAGATCCACTGCGGCCATTGTCAAGCGTAGCCAACGCGCTCTGCTTCCGCTGTCACACCACCGTCGTGTAAGCCCCATCCTCGTCCCCAGCCTTGTCACCGTATTGCGGCAACCAAAACCGCCCGCCGCCGTCGTGTGCGTCTAGCCATCACCTCCGCAAGCGTTCAGAGCATGCATGCAAAACAAGCAATAAACCAAAAGATTAAAACAGAATGGGTCAAAGAGGGAGAGAACTAAGAGGGTTAAAGCATTTAGTATTTAAAAATAGAAAAAAGTGAAGGTGGGTCTGTGGATGTGAGGGAGAGACAGTCATAGTGAGAGCAGTTGGGGTTTGTTGAAGGAGATGGGAGGATGAGCGGCTAGGTTTTCTTAGGTCATACAAGTAGTATTAGTGATACAAAGTGAGAATGGGGTTTGGGCTGCTTGGATGCCTACGGCCTAGATTAATGAAGTCATCATTCTACACAAACTAACATTTTGTGAAATAGCAGTGTCTGTGTGCTTTCGTTAAACAATAATAAAATTGTCTTCTGTCCTTAATATACTTGCGTCATTGCATCAATTTGAACATGAAAATTGTTCGTGTATGAATTTCGAATCTGGATCCGAGACGGAAACTCAAATGTTGATCAAGGGATTGATGTCGAACACGGATCTGGTCACGGAAAGAATCTCGAACCTCGGGTATCACCGGCGGTGGGGGGTACCTGCAAAGGCACTCCGACGTGCAAGTTAGTGTGGGTCTGAGATAGGGTAATAAATGTGTAATTAATGCGTACCTGACAACCTTACGTCTACAGTATTTATAGGAGAATATTTAGGGATTTAGGTCGTGGGCCATGATCCATAAGACTATATTCCGTGAGGAAAGGTGCAGGGAGTGTTGTGGTGCTCCTCATGCGGTAACCGTAGGATTAGAGCCGGTATGCTAGAACACGGCCGACATGCATGCCGTTCCGGGTCGACATGCTCCAAATGGATTGGACCTTACGAATATTGGGCCTTTTGGGCCAGTACGTAACAGATGTCCCCCAGCTGAAGTCGAAGTTGGAAAGGTTCGTCTTCAAGCTTTTCTCTTAGTAATTCGACTTGGTGTAATCTCGAACCGGGATACTGAAGAGTTGCATGTACTTTTTGTCAGTGACATTTCAAATTCTTGCTGACGTTTCGTCTAACAGGTTGTAACAGTCGCGACGGTTCGTCTTCTGGGCCAATTTAGCTTTTTGGGCCTTAACGGTCCAAGTATAAATAGGAGATGTGCCTTCTCCCTTTCTTTATTCTGCAAACTTACTATCTCTCAGATTCTCTGATTCTCTGTTGATTTCTGGAACAAGAACTAGGATTCATTTTACTAACTCAAAGCGGTTCTGACTTCTGCTTCTTTTTCTTGTGATCCTAAACAAGATACAGGTACACTTTCCCAATATCCGACTCTTTTCTTTTCATGGTTTTAATTAGAGAGATGAGCGATAGTGAGGATTCTGTGGAAGTACTCCCTGGACCCCCCCCCACGACGTGGCCGTCACATAATCGGTCTTTAGTTATGTTTCTTGCTCAAGATTATGTGGGAGGTCAAGTAAATAAGAATTCTCTCATAGTCGAGGTAGATAACTTGTTTTTGAACTCTGGCTCAGAAGATAGTAGCGATTCTGACACCGGTAGCTGCTACACCGCTTCTACATGTGTAGAAATGGCAGAGGACCCTAATGTGGGTTACTTCATACCGAGGTGAGCTGACCGATATGATTGGGTAGATCTCGTGGTGCTTACCACCCCGAGCGTATACCGGCCGGGGTGTCCGGAAATGGCTCAGGAGCGGCTCTTCGAGCTGCCATTTTTTGCAAATCCAGAGTTGGAGAAAAAAATATCATATAGTCATTCCGCCTCTAGGAAGTCGGGTCTGTCACTTGAGTGAGACAAACAAATCATTCCTTTATACTTATGATTATTTTCATTCCAAGCTGAAGATAACCCTCTCATTCACCGAGTTTGAGGAAAGGGTTTTCATGTACTTGAATTGCGCCCCTTCGCAGCTGCACCCTAATACCTAGGCATTCATATGCTGCTTTCAGCTAATCATGTTTGAGTTCAGGTTTACTCCTTCCATCAGATTTTTTTTCACTATTTCCAAGTTCTCAGAAAGCATTGTAAAGACAACAAAGATGAGACCCTTAAGAGTTGGGTCAGTGTTAGGGGTTTCGTTGGCAGGAAATTGATCACCCCCTTCGCCGAGTCAGCTAAGAGGGGAAAAGTCCCTTTCAAATAAGAGTTTTTTCAGATTCAGGCTATTGATGGAGTAAAGCCATTCTGGGAAGAACAGTCGGATTCGCAACCGAGGTTCCACATTTATTAGTGTAGCCGACATTATGATAAATCTTCGGCTGATTATGAGGTCCTAAAAAGTACGCTCTCGGAGCGGGAAAAGGCCGTGAAGAATCTATTAGATGAGTCGGTCAAAGAGTGAGACAATGGCCAAGAACACAGTTGATGACGAGGGGGTCGAGGTCGATATGGATTTCACCCTTAACACTGATGGTGCAAGTGGCTCTGCCCAGACTACTCAACAAGCCACCTTAGGGAGTGTTCCAGGGGGAGAGGATCCTGGACATTAAGCCGATGTCAATCCGGATGCTAACCCGAAGAGAAAGAGGAACACGGGCAGAGGCGATCAACCTCAAAAGAAAAAGAAGAAGTCCAACCGAGGTCAAGATCAGGAGCGTCTTTACAGTCTCTATGATTCGGATTGTGACTTGGATTTTCCTGAGCTGGATCAGTTTTTGTATAACGATTTCCTGAAGCTGGTCCATGAGAAGGTGGATCTTCCAGAGATTCTTCTTGATCAAGAGCGGCAAAATATGCAACAAGCTCCCTTTCTCTGGTACTTGTGTCGTGATGTCATCCCTTCGGTCAATACTACCAACTCTGATTTGGAAAAGATGACTGCTGAGTGTGATAAGGCCGTAGAGGATTTGGAGAAAGTTAACTCGACTTTGGAGGATGCGAATAAGGATAAAACCAAGTATCAGTGGTTGTATAGCAACTACAAGACTAAGTTCAAAACTGTTGATGTTGCTTTAATTAAGCTGAAGAAAGAACACGAGGCTTTGAAGAACAAGCCTTCTTTAGCCGGTATGGGAAGGGAGGTTGTGGCCGACATTGTGAGGCAGAACCTGCAAAAGGCCCAAGCTAAGTGGGAAAAAAAAGTTAGAATTGGTTGTTGAGGCCGAGAAGGTCAGTTTGGAGACTTTCGCCAATGCCCTTGCGTAGCTTCAGCTTATCAATCCCGGTTTGGTTGTTGAGTGGGCTTCAGCCGATTACGAAGTCTTTGGGGGTCAGATTTGCAATATAGACCTTGAGAGGAAAATGTATGTAGTTGTGGCAACTGGGATTGATGTCGGTCCCTATGTTGAGAAAGATGATTAAATCGTGGGCAGTAGTTTTTAGTTTCCTGAATTTGTTTTTCTAAGTTTCTAATGATATTTTAGCTTCGTGGTGGGCCTTCATATACTTTTGTAGGTGTATGGTTTTATCCATTTTAAGTACTTTTGAGGATTTGAGTCGACTTCGATCAAACCTTTTTTCTTTAACTTGCACGTTTTATGTAGTCGACTTTTTATTTCATTCGTCAAATGGTTCAGAATGCTCTTCGCATCCGAAATTAATCGAGCCAGGATGTTCTTCACATCTGGAGGACTTTGAGGCCTAGATACTCTTCATATCTGGAGGACTTTTAGGCCGAGATGCTCTTCGCATCTTGAGACTTCTAAGGCTGGGATGCGCTTCGCACCGGGTCTCGTTATTCGATATTTGAGATGCTCTTCGCATCTAATTTTGTAAAGAGTCCAGGATTCTCTTCATATCCGGATTTAAGTAAAGTTTGTGACGACCAGTATGCTCTTCGCATCCGGATTTATCTGGGACCAGGATACTCTTCGCATTCGGCTTTAGTATTAAAAGTGTTAAGAAGGTTAAGATGCTCTTCAAATCTAATTTACGTACTTCGTGAAAAGATAACAAATAGTTCAAATCATGGAAGGGAAACTGGTATTTCATTAATATTCTTCCTGATTAATACAGCCTCAAATTACAAACATTCCAGAATCTAGGAATAGCCTCAAATTACAAACTTTCCAGAATCTAGGAATGGGTTTTCTGCCTAAAGTTTCCAACTTGTAAGCCCTTTTCCCCATTGTCTCAACTATACAGTATGGTCCTTCCCAGTTCTGTGCTAATTTTCCCTGGGCCGAGTTTTTTCCACCAACGTCGGCTTTTTTGAGCACTAGGTCACCGACTTGGAAATCTCTTTTTAGAACCTTGGTGGCGTGGTGAAGTGCCAGCCGTTCTTTCAACATTACATCTCGGATATGTGCGACGGCTCGAGTTTCATCAAGGAAATCAAGTTCTTCTCGGATTGCTTTCCCATTACCTTCTTCATTGAAGTTGGTTACCCTCCATGTCGGCTCCCCTATTTCCACAGGAATCATAGCCTCAGTCCCATAGGTGAGCCTGAAAGGCGTTTCTTCGGTGGAGAAGTGTGGGGTGGTCCGGTATGCCCACAACACATGATCCAATTGTTCAGTCCATTTCCCCTTTTGCTTCCTCTAGACGTTGCCTCAAAGCCATTAATATGACTTTTTTTTCTGCCTCGGCTTGCCCGTTAGTTTGGGGATGCTCAACTGACGTAAAGCGTTGTTTGATTCTCAGACCAGCTAGGATGTTTTGGAAACCCTTATCAGTGAACTGGGTTCCATTGTCAGTAATTACTATCTTGGTGATTCCAAATCTTGAGATAATGTTCTTGTAGAAGAACTTCTGAATCTTAGTCGAGATGATGGTTGCTAAAGGTTCAGCTTCTATCCACTTGGTGAAGTAGTCTACTGCTACGACCAAAAATTTAACTTGCCCGGGGCTGGTGGGAAAGGGCCCATTATGTTTATTCCCCACTGGTGAAAGGGCCAAGGGACCGACATAGTAGACAAATCGGTGGAAAGGGCGTGATGCAGGATGTCGTGCTTTTGGCAGGGGTCGCATCGCTTGACATAATCCAAAGCCTGCTAAAGAAGTGTGGGCCAATAGTACCTGTTCGCAATGCCTTTCTAGGTTCTAGCCAAAGACCTGCCTCCTTGGTGTCCTCCACAGCTCCCCTCGTGCAACTCAGCTAGGATGTATTCTTTCTGCTCGCCAGAAATGCACTTAAGTAGGGGTGAGGAGAAACCTCTCTTAAAAAGTTGATCATTGATGACGGTGAACCGAGATGCTATCTGTCTAATCCTTCTGGCTTCTTTGGGTTCTTTGGGCAATTCTCCTCGTAAGAAGTAACTCTTGATGGGAGTGATCCATGAGTTTGGTGATTCAATGGCCAGGACCAGAGTATTGGAGATAGTCAGATTTGAGATGACTTCTTGCAGAACCGATTTATTATTCCCTATCATCTTCGTGCTGGCCAGCCGAGAGAGCATGTCAACTCTAGTATTGTCGGTCCGGGGAACGTGTTGGAAAGTTACTTATGAGAAATTATCTATCACCTGGCGCACATTTTCCAGGTATCTCTGAAGTTGCAGTTTCTTTGCTTGGTATTCGCCTTTGACTTGGGATACCAAAAGTTGTGAGTCACTACACAGGGTAACCCTTTTTGCTCCTACTTCTTTGGCCATTAGCAACTCGGCTAAGCAAGCCTCATACTCTGCCTGGTTATTTGTAGTTTGGAATTCAAACTTGAGGGATTTTTCAATACAAACCTCTCCTGGCCCTTCCAACACTATACCAGCTCCAGCCCCCTTTTTGTTGGAAGATCCATCAACATAGATGATCCAATCTTTTGGGTTCTCCTCTTCTGTTGTTGGGGTAAGCTCGGCCAAAAAATCAGATAGGAACTGACTTTTATAGCTGTGCGAATTTCAAACTCCATATCGAATTCTGACAGTTCAATAGCCCAAGTCGTCATCCTTCTGACAGGTCCAACTTGTGAAGCACCATCCTGATAGGGAGGTCGGTTCTGATTCTGATTTTGTGGGATTGAAAGTAGTGTCTCAGTCTTCTGGCCGTGATTAGGATAGCACGAGCAGCCTTTTCTAACTTTTGATACCGAAGCTCAGGGCCTTGTAATGCCTTGCTAACAAAGTAAATAGGCTACCGATTCTTTCCTTCTTCTTTGATGAGGATCAAGGCCACTACCTAATATGTGACCGAGATATAAAGGAACAAAGGTTCTGCAGGGGGCAGGCTTTGCCAAAATTAGTGGGATGGCCAGGGCTTGCTTGAGTGCCTGGAAAGCTTTCTCACAATCTGGGGTCCGCTCGAAAATTTTTCCTTTGCGAAGGAGCTAGAAGAAGGGAATAGATTTTAGAGCCGAGTTCAGGATAATCGACTTAGGGCCGTGATGCGTCCATTGAGCTGTTGGATTTCTTTGACTGTTTTCGGGCTCTTCATCTCTAGCACTGCTTTGCACTTCTCGGTATTTGCCTCAATTCCTTTGCTGGTTAGCAGGAAACCCAAAAAATGCCCTGACGGGACCCCGAATGTGCATTTGGTCGGGTTCAACCTCATATTATGCTTTCTGAGCATGTTGAATATTTCCTCCAAATCGGTCACATGATCGCCATACTTTGGAATTTTTACTATGATGTCGTCAATGTACACCTCCACCGACTTACCCATGATGTTCCCACAAACTTTCGTCATCATATGCTGGTAGGTTGTGCCAGCGTTCTTTAAACCGAAGGGCATCATGGTATAACAGTAAATGCCTTTGTCTATGATGAAGGTCTTCTTCTGTTCATCATCTTTGTTCATGGGGATATGATTATAGCCAGAGTAAGCGTCCATGAATGAAAGCCATTGGTACCTTGAAGAATTATCCACTAGTTGGTCAATGTTGGGGAGTGGGAAAGGATCCTTTGGACAAGCCTTGTTCAGATTTGTGTAGTCAACTCACATATGCCACTTCCCATTAGATTTTTTCACCAGGATGACTTTGGAAAGCCAAGTGACGTACCTGCACTGCTGTGTGAAGACAGCTTTAAGCAACTCCTCAACTTGAACCCGGGCTGCTTCTTGTCTTTCAGGGCCTATCTTCCTTTTCTTCTGGGACACAGGTTTGACATCCGGGTTAATTGATCTTATGGCAGCAAAAGTTAGGATCTATACCTGGCATGTCGGATGACGTCCATGCAAAAAGGTCTGCGTTGGCCATCAATAGTGACTTCAATCTTTTTTCCATTTTGGGAACCATGTCGGTCCCTATTTTAGTAGTTTTCTCGCTACTATCGCCGATTTGTAGAAGCCAGGTCTTTCCAATAGGTTGATGCGATCTCGTTGTTTCTCCTAAATCTCGGTTCGAGGGTCGAGATCTACAAGACATACTTCACCTCGGCCTGATGTTTTTCTTTCAGCGTTTGGCAATACCGTACGTTAGAGTGTGGCATTGTAACACTTCCTTGCCTCCTTTCTGTCACCTGGAACTGGAATGACCCGTCCATCTCGGCCTGGGAATTTCATCATCAAGTGTTTGGTGGAGATTATAGCCCCTAACGCATTCAGTGAAGGTCGTCCAAGGATTGCGTTGTAAAGTCTGAGGCAGTCTACTGCGAGGAATTTCGCATTGACAACTTTATTGTCGATTTCGGAGCCGACTCGGAGGGTTGTTTGAAGATATCCCTTGGGTTGTATTCTTTCCCCAGTGAATCCAACTAGATCTCCATCATAAGGCAACAGGGACTCAGGTGGCAGCAATAGTTGTTCATAAGTTTTGTGGAATATGATGTCGGCTGAGTTGCCTTGATGCACAAAGATGCGGTCGACATCACCACCTCCGATCAATGCCCTTATGACAAAAGGGTTGTCATGCGCTTCTATACCATCAGGGAAATCTTCATCATAAAAAGAAATGATCGGGTTGGTAACTCGGCTTGGTCTGGAAGTCTCCTCTGATCTTTCTACTGCATAAACTTCTCTTAGATGTCTCTTTCTAGAGTTGTTGGAGAGTCCCCCACTTGCGAAACCTCCAGAAATCATATAAATTCTCACTCTTGGTGTGACGATATGAGAATCTCGGTTGCTGGGACCGGGATTTGTGGTTTCTTTTTTATTCTCATCTCTTGGCGGAGATTTGGATTTTCTTCACTTCGTCCCTCCATCTCCCTCTGGGATTGGGGATCTCTTCCTGTTATCAAGGAAGGTTGTGAAAAGTGATATTATAATTTGCGCAACAAAATAACTTTGTCCTTCACGTAAAACTATTTCAAAACTCTTTTTACTGAACCTGCTGAATCACATCAGCAAGTTGCTGAAAGCTCCAATTTCGGAAGATTGCTCAAATCATCTGATAAACACTTTGCTTGTTCAAAAGGTTTTCTTAAAATCTGTAAATAATTATAAAACACTATTCAACCCCCCTTCTAGTGTTTCCTGTGGTCCCAACATAGGGTTCAACTATTGATAACTATTAACAACTGATCTTAAATCTAGGCAATTCAATTAAGCAGCTAAGGAATTAGTGTTTAAGGGATTGTTCTAAGGATTTCATATTTGAGGGATCTTTATGAATGGATTTTATTTGGGCTTCAATATTTATAATTATAAATTACTAAATTCCATTGATTTCCAAAATACAAGAGGGGTGCGATAGACGAAGTTCAATCCTAGTTCTCTTTATTATTATTATTCAATCTTCTACAAATTTTTCTTGATCTCACAAGTTATTTGTTTTATTTTATTTTATTTTATTGCCACAATTATTAAAACAAAATTACAAAAATTTACCTCACTCAATTAGATTGGCTACTAAGAATTTACTTTGTACCGTTCCTCGTGGGTACGATAACCCCTTTTCTTACTATTACACTGCTAGGAAATTGGTACGCTTGTCAAGATCTCAACAACGGGGGATGGCCCTAGGTTTCTTTGTTCGAGGTCCCTAAGGCGTGCCTCCAATTGACAAATGATCTCATCCCGGGGGCAGCAGGTTGTGGGGGGAACTTCTTTTGCTAACTCGGAGCGATATGAGGTTGGGGTTGTCTGGTTTCTTTGTGTCACAGGGTGCGAAGCTCCAATTTCCTCAAAGGCATCATCATTTTGACCAAGATCATCAACCCAACCATCCGGGGTTGGTTCTGGCCTAGCCCTTCTTGATTGTAAACGGGTGCTGACTGTCATAGTGTCGCGGAACAAGGGAAGGCCCTCCTTCTAGCGCCAGATGTTCGTGTACGAATGTCGAATCTAGATCCGAGACGGAAACTCGAATGTGGATCAAGGGATTGATGTCGAACACGGATCTGGTCACGAAATGAATCTTGAACCTCGGGTGTCACCGGTGGTGGGGGGTACCTGCAAAGGCACTCCGACGCTCAAGTCAGTGTGGGTCCGAGGTAGGGTAATAAATGTGTAATTAATGCGTACCTGACAACTTGATGTCTATAGTAGTTATAGGAGAATATTTAGGGATTTTGGCCGTGGGCCATGATCCATAAGACTATATTCCGTTAGGCAAGGTGCAGGGGGTGTTGCGGTGCTCCTCATGCGGTAACCGTAGGATTAGAGCCGATATGCTAGAACACAGCCGACATGCATGTCGGTCAGGGTTGACGTGCTCCAAATGGATTGGACCTTACGAATATTGGGCCTTTTGGCCCAGTATGTAACAAGAATCAATTTGAGCTGAAAAGGTATATTTCTGAAACTTGAATTATAATTGGGATTCCTTTTAAGAAGTAAACAGAATCGTTTCTTTATTCACATTAATTATTCATTTTGTACAAGAACACATAAGCAATTTCTGGACATTAATTATAATATAATGGATTAAGATTTCATTTTGCAGTCACAATTAATTTGGCCAAAATTTTTAAATAAGAAAGGAATGATTGTAATATATATATATATATATGAGGAGGGTTCAAATTACACCGGTGTAAGTTACACCAAGTATTACACCGCTAATAACTACAAATCGAATATGTTTTTTAGTAATCCAACCGCTGAATTGTGTTTATTCATCATCATGATTATATGTGTCAAATTTCGTAAATTTCTTACACTCATAACTTGATAATCAAATGGTTGGATTTTTCATATATTTCAAATGTATATATAGCGTTAATCTTGAGACATCTCAATGACATATCAAATAATTTCGGATTAATGTAAAATTTTATTTGTATAATCTATATGATAGTAACTTTCAATCCAACGGTGGATTATGTAATACAATGATCTGTTAAAAAATTATCCAGCGGTGTAACACTTGATGTAACTTACACCGGTGTAATTTGAACCCTCCTCTCTCTCTCTCTCTCTCTCTCTCTATATATATATATATATATCTTCAAAGAATATATCTTATATATGACAATGGAGACAAGAGAATGACTATATCTTATAATGATGGAGAGAATGACAGTAATATTTAAAACTTAATTTAATTCAATTCAAAGTAAACGATGAAAACGATTTCATTTAATCATTCAATATAAACAACTTGGGTCGCTAAATTGATCAATCTCACCAAATCTAAATTGATGAGTTCCACCGGGGTCTCTAGAACTACCAAGGAGCTTCTGTCTCAAATCTCTCATATGAGTATTACTACCAATTTGGGTCGCTACCTGGGATTTTCCTTGCCTAATAGAAGACTGCAACGTGGGGATTTTCTGCACCTCATTGAGAAAACTAATCGGCGTATGGCTGATTGGAAATTGAAGCTATTGAATAGATCTGGTAAACTTTGTTTAATTAAGTCTGTTAAATCTTCTTTACCTGTGTACTCTATGCAGGTCAGCTGGCTACCGAGAAGCATTTGCTCTGATCTAGAAAAATCCATGAGAAGGTTCCTTTGGGCTGGTCATGATAAGGATCGTTTTCATGCCTTGGTTGGATGGAATTGGGTGACGACCGATAAAAATTCTGGAGGTCTTGGTCTGAGAGATTTACGCCTCATGAATACTGCTCTCCTGGGGAAATTGATCTGGTCCATGTTATATGATAAGGATAAGCCTTGGGTTCAAGTTTTTTCCAGTAAATATCTTAAGGGTGATTCGGTGTTAAATGCAAAAGCCTCTCCTTCTTGCTCCTCTGCTTGGCATGGTATCATTCTGGATCTTAAGGAATTACAAGCAGGTTTTGATCCTAAGATTAATGATGGTTTCTCTTCCTTTTGGTATGAGGACTGGACGGGCCATGGCAAGCTTTGTAATGCAGTTGATTATGTGCATATTAGTGATACTGATCTACGTGTGTTTGATGTTTTCTCACCAGATGTTTGGGATTTTAGACATCTTTTTACTCCTTTACCTCCGGAGTTCTCCCATATTTTTGCTGATATTCCAGGTCCGACTCTCTTGAATAGCCCAGATTGTTTTATTTGGGCTCCTTCTCCCTCTGGTGTTTACTCTACATGGTCTGCTTACGCTTGGCTTAGGGAATCTCCTGCTCCTCATGATGATTCAACCCCTTGGAAGAAATTCTGGAAGTGTAAGCTGTCGGAGAAGATCAAGTTTTTGTTGTGGTTAATTCTTCACAAGGCTCTCCCTACTAATGCCTTCAGAGCTCACTGCCATCTTAGTGATTCTCCTAGTTGTCCCAGGTGTTCGAACAACATGGAATCCATTCTACACTGCATCCGTGATTGTCCACATTCTAGAGAAATTTGGTTGAGAATGGGTCTCTGTCATCTCAGCAATTTTTTCTCCCTAGACACTGTATCTTGGATTTTCCAGCAGCTAGATGTTGAGGATATGGAACTTCGGTTGCTTTCTATTTGGTGGGTTTGGCGATGGAGGAACAATATGATCTTGGATTCATCTCGTTGGAAAATTAATTTTGTCGTTCGGAATATTTTCCTTGATGCTTTGAGTCTAAAATTGGTTGTTTCCACTGATAGCATTCTGGTTCCTCCTGATCCTATGGTTTCTTCTTGTGTGCGTCTGTCTGTTGATGGCAGTTGGTTCCCTCAGCATTCTCGCCTGGGTTTTGGCGGCCTTCTCCGTGATTCCCAGGGGCGTTGGCTTGCTGGTTTTTCTGGTGGTCGTTCAAATGGGGACCCCTGTTTAACTGAGATCTTGGCTGTTTGGAGAGGTCTTCTTGTTGCTTGGGACATGGGATTTAGAGTCATTCGTTGTGAGATCGACTCCCTGGATGTTGTGAACTCCCTCATCCTTAGGCATGTAGCTCATTTGCATACTCATGCTTCATGTTTGAATGATATTTTCTCTTTGGTGGATAGAAGTTGGTCTGTTTCTTTCCTTTATGTGGACAGAGACTCCAATTCTTGCGCGGATGCTCTAGCCAAGATGGGTGCTTGTTCCAATTCTGATTATGAGTATTGGTTGAATCCTCCTTCTCCAATGCTCAAGTGGCTGCTCAAGGACTCTACTGTTTAGTTTTGCTTTTTCTTATTTTTCTGTTTCTTTATTTCCACTACACCAAAAAAAAAATTAATATAAACAACTAAATGTTTATATATATATATATATATATATTTAATTGAAATTATAACATTGAAATGACGTAAAATTTAAATTAATGAATTTGGAAATCTAATCAAAATCATGTTTATAATAAATTCACATAAATATAAATAATAATAATTTAATTGATAAAACATTAAAATTAATTACAGTTTTAGAATATACTATGCAATATATTTAAGACAAAACAAAATAATGGAAATTAAAGACAGTAGACAAAATTTAAATTTGAGAGAATCCATTCAAGCAATTATATTTGATAAAATCAAATTGTACAGATGTATCATAACGTGTGATGCTCCTTCATATTATATTAGGCATTTATATTTTTTCAAATTTTTAAATGTGAAATAACAATTTTGAAATAGTTAATTAATTTGGATGAATTTATGTTTTTATTTTGGTGGAATCAATGAGAGATAACATGGATTCTAAAAATTGAATTTGGTGATTTTTTTTAAATAAGATGTAATTTTAGTGAATTTATTAACTAATAATGTAAAAAAAAATTACTTAGTATGTGTTAGGTTTAATTGAGAGAGCAAAAAAGTGAGTTTCACTCTTGAAAACGACATCTCAAAATTATGTATAAAGAGTTGATTCATTAAAAATTACACATATTTACTAAAAAGAAAATTACAATACATGATTATGTGAAGATGCAAGATTCCATTTTTTTAATATTGTGAATAAGAATTCGTATTGCCATTCTACTAATGTAATTTTAAATTATGTTATTGGTATTGGAGATTATATTTAATATGTAATATATTTAATAATATATAGCATTATTTAATTATTTTGCAAGCACTTACTGGATATTTATGATTAGTATATATTTACTATTGTCATTAAATAATTTTATAATTTCAAATAGATGCACGTTTGATACAATTTATACATAATGGTTAATATAATTAATATAACGAATACTATTTAATTTAGGTGTGGAATTAAATCTTTTTGTTTGTTAAATTTCTTCAAAATGTTAACATCAGTTTGTACAATCCAAAAAGAAACCACACATTCAATTACTTACAGCAATTATCAAACCATAATAGTCACTAATTAATAGTCCATTTAGTTGTGCGTTAAGTAAATCAAAACTATGGTTTTATGAAATTTATTCTAGAATGGTAAAAGTCAAAGTTTGACACCCGGGGTATTAATCTATAATTATTTACATTTAAATTTTATTTAAAAAATCTAAAGTATTTAAATAATAAAGATGGGGTAACTTGTACGATCCATTCTGGAGTTTTTATAAAATTGCTCTGTTAGAGTGTCAAATTACTTAAAAAGTAAAAAAAAAATTATATATATGTACAAACAAGACTCACATAAATAATATTAAATAATAATTTAAACAACTTTCTTTTTTTATAAACTTTGTATCATTTAATTTGGGTGGGTTAACACTAGTTCCTTTTAACGGACTATAGTAGAATACTTGTCAAATCTCCCTTAGGACTACCGACGCTATTGGCACCTTATCCTACCGACCACGTTGTCACCAAACTACACGCTTGATAGCTTCCAACACACACACGTACAATTAAATTAATCAATTATAATAATTCAACTACATTTTGTTCTCTTAATTTGTTATATGATGTTAAAAAAAATTTATCCATATAGTTTTGATCAATTTTAATCTTTGTCTTTGTACTTTAAATTATTTATTTTGTCTTTGAACTTTGTAAACCCCAAATTCGTGGTCCTGACCGTTAATGAGATCAATTAATTAACCTGATCAGCTGGCTAACAAAAGTTATATGTTAACCTCAATAATGAACCCCAAATAGCTAACTCATTTAAATAATCTTGTTTATTAATTTTTTAATTATTAAAATAACCCTAATTACTACATTAGGTTTTTTTATCGGGTAAAATTATTTAGTCGAAAACCCTAATTTAGTAATTAGGGTTATTTTAATAATTAAAAATTAATAAAAAAAAATGTTAATTAGATGAGTCAGTTATTTGTGACTCACATTGAGGTTGACATGTATCTATTGTTAACCAACTCATCAGCTAATTAACATATCTCATTAATGGCCAGAGACCACAAATTGAGGGTTTAGAAAGTTCAAAGACAAAAAAAATATAGAATTTGAAATACAGGGACGAAAGACAAAAATTGACTATAACTATAGAGACTAAAGACATATTTTTCCTAAATTATTATTATGAGTGTTAGCTAAAGTGGCATTGACAAATACTTTTTTTAATTTTTATCGTGGAATTAATGTTTAGATTATTTCAAACTAGCCACCAGGGATCAGGAGGAGGGCGCACAGAGGTTGCGCTCCTCTCCATTAACTGGAAATGTTCAGTTGGAGAGAGATAGACCATACACATGTGTGGGCCCCACATGTGTGTAGGGCCCACATATGTATATGAGTCTAATTCTCTCCAACTGAATATTTCCAGTACTGGAAAGAGTTTTAACCTGATGCCGCATAGAGCGCAAGAAAAACTGCGTTTGACATGTAATTATTAATATATATATATATATATAATTTAATCAACCCTTTAAAGGTTGGTAATGGTTATCTTTACAATTCACTACAAATAATATTGAGTATCAATCTATTATATCTCTCTTCACATCTTATTTCTTTTAATATCTATCTTTCTTTCACATTATTATATCAATTATCACATTTTATTTTACATTTTTTTTAATTTTTATTTCTCTTTTTCCTACACCTCACACACCCTAAATTTGGGTTATAAGATTGGTTTCCAAGAATCTTTAATTTTGTAAGGGCACATGATTGGCCCTGAAATTAGTAAAAATTACAGAATTAGTGCCAATATGGTGTAAATACTCTGAACCATATTACTTAGGGGTGTTCACGGATTGGATTGAATTGGTTTTGAGGGAAATATCATCCAATCCAATAGTTTCGGTTTTCTTATTTAATCATCCGATCGGTTTTTATTTTTTTCCAAATCCAATCCACTCCAATCAAATCCAATTTTAATTGGTTTGGATTGGATTGGATTTCGGTTTCTCAAATAAACTAAAAAATGAAGTTATGAAAGCAAAATTATGATAAAAACATGCAATTATCTTATCTTATTCTATAACATACAAATTACTTAATAGCTTCCAATCCCATTATTGAATGTTATTTGTTAAATATAGTTGCACAATAATAAATTTTTTACATCATCATAGAAAAATAATATCAATAATGATAATATATCAATATGTTCATAAAACTTTGGATCGGTTTGGATTGGATTAGTTCTCATAGGCAGATCCGAAATCCAATCCAATCCAATCCAATTAAAAATTTTGATTTTTTGCGGTTTGCGATTTTTTCGGTTTGCGGTTATTTTGGTTTGCGGTTTTTTGGATCGGTTGTTACGGTTCCAATTGGATTGAATTGAATTGGATTTTAACACCCTAATATTACTTACCTCCAAAAGCAAGTTCATATCATTGCATCAGTACTAGGCATACATATCTTTGCTGTCGTCAAACTATTCCTCCCATTGGTGATTAGTGCATGTCTTTATGCATTGCAATTTTGATTCACTTCTCTCTCATTTATTTCATATTACTTGGAACTAGACCTAGTTTATTTTCTCTCGTGTAAATCCCTGCAGTCTCTGCTTAAAAAGCTCGTGTCAAGATACGGGTCATTATTAGAAAAATCTAAAGCACATAAAATGCAGACATGTGTAGATATTAGACCCAACAATGTCGCTTTAGGATCAAGCTAAGCAATAAAAAAGGAAGACAAATTATCATTAGAAAAAAAAAATTGCAGGCTCTTGTAGATACCCATCTTAATCCCTTGTTAGGAAAGGTAAAAGAAACGGGCATAAAATATATTAAAAATATATAAAAATGGAAGGCATGATCGATCATCCCTCTTAAATATTCGTGTGGTTATATTAAGATTTTTAGATGGTCATCATCGTTTGTTTTCTTCTATATATAAAATTAGTTAATATTAATTCCGATCAGTCATTGTCATGGGTAATTATATACACCAGGACCCTACTTGTCAACCACTTACACTATATCTATGGTATGTGCAAGTAATATCTATGTTGGTCTTCAGATGTTGATTCGGTGCATGTACTTTGCTTATTCTTATACATTTTTGTTTTCTCCTATATATCACGGCCCTACGTGTCTTCAACACATATTTTTCAATAAGCAAAATTTATAACTACAACCCATGTTCCTATAATTTATGATATAGTCAAAGAGAGTGTGAAAAAGAGAAAGGTTCCATGAAAAAGAGTTTAGAGAGAAACAGAAAATGAAGGAAAAATGATTCTCATTACCTTCCGAGATTTATAGAAAGGTATTTATATACAAAAGAAGTAAAGGAAAGTGCGGGAAGAAAAACTAACAACTAACAGCTATCTCTAACAAAAAGCTAACTGGTCTACCTGAACCTAACTATCATCTAACAGCTATTAACAGAAAGCTAAAATCTAACTGCTATTAACAAAGGCTATTCTAATATAGTTTAGCTCTTTATGTTAAAATATACATCAGCTAACACCCCCCCCCCTCAAGCTGAAATGTATGTCAAGCATTCCAAGCTTGGAAACAAGAGCTTCAAAAGGTCCAGGACTGAGAGGCTTAGTGAGGATATCAGCTAGTTGATGAGCACTAGAGATGGGAAGCAAGTGAATGAGTCCTTGTTATAACTTTTATCGGACAATGTAGCAGTCGAGTTCAATATGCTTGGTTCTTTCATGAAAGAACGGATTTGAAGCAATATGGAGAGCAGATTGATTATCACAATATAAGGAAATATGAGTGGAATGGTGGAGACCAAGATCATGAAGAAGAAAAGAGAGCCATTGAGCTTCACAAGTACATTAAGTTAGAGCTCTATATTCTGCCTCAGTAGAAGATTTGGACACTGGCTAGTTTCTTACTTTTCCAAGAAATGAGTGTAGGGCCTAAGAAAAATGAGAAACCTGTGACAGATCTCCTTGTGTCCGGGCATGAAGCCCAATCTGAGTCACTATACCCCTTGAGTTGAAGATCTGAAGAAGAAGGAAAGAAAAGACCTTGTCCAGGAGCTCCCTTCATATACTTTAAAATTCTCAATGCTTCTTGGTAATGAATGTCAGTGGGTTTATCCATGAATTGACTCAAATGTGCAACAACAAAGCTAATATAAACTTGAGTGTTGGTTAAATAAATGAGCCTGCTTAGTAATCTTCTATACACTATTGGATCAGGAAGAGGAGTGCCTAAATCTTTGTGAAGCTTGGATGATTGATCCATGGGAGATCTACATGGTTTGACAGCAAGTAAACCAACATCTTCAATGAGATCTAAGGCATACTTCCTTTGATACAAAGAAATTCCTGAAGAGGTTCTAGCTACTTCCAGACCTAAGAAGTACTTCAATCTACCTAGGTCCTTGATAGTAAATTTCTGGTCCAGCAAGTGCTTCATAGAAGAGATTTCTGACTCATCATTGCCTTATAAAAGTAAATCATCAACATAGATTAGGATGGCAGTGAAAGAATCACCAAAATTTTTTATAAACAAATTGTAGTCAGCCTTGGATTGATGATAGCCAAAGGCAAATAAAACAGAAGTGAGTTTGGCATTCCATTGCCTGATGACTTGTTTGAGACCATAAAGGGACTTGACCAGTTTGCAAACAAAATGAGATTGATGGGGTGGAAGGACAAGGCTAGGAGGGGGAGCATATATACTTCCTCATATAAATCTCCATGCAAAAAGACTGTATTGACATCTAATTGATGAAGATGCCGATTCTTTGCAGCTGTCACAGCCAATAAAGTTCTCACTGTAGTCATTTTTACAATTAGGCTAAAAGTCTCCAAGTAATCCAAACCTTCTGTTTGGGTGTAACCCTTGGCAACAAGTCGAGCTTTATGTCTCTCAATAATTCCATCTAAATTGAATTTGAGTTTAAAAACCCATTTACAACCTACAGTTTGCTTTCATTCTGGTAGAGGAGTAAGAGTCCAAGTGTGATTCTTCTCAAGTGCAGCAAGTTTTGCATGAATAGCACCTTTCCAACAGGTATCTTGAATAGCTTCATGGTAGGTTTGAGGTTCTAAAATGGAGGAAATGGATAAGGAAAAAGCTTTATGAGAGAGTGACAGATTGGTGTATGATATAGAATTATGGATAAAATATACAGGTTAAGAGGTTGGGATAATGGTTTTTATGGTCAAAAGGGTGTGATAATAATTAGCAAGCTAAGAAGGAAGTTTCTTAATGCGATTGGACTTTCTAACAGCAGGAGGAGATGAAGGTGTAGACTGAGGTGGATCAGTTTGGATGGGATGAGGATGAAGTGTAATAGACTGAGGTGATTCAAGTTGGATAGGTAATGGTAAAGATGAATATGTGGATAAGGGATCTTGTGGTTGAGGTAGGGGTAGAGGGTGAGGCTTAACAATAGTTGTGGACTGTATAGGTAAGAAAGGGAAAATGTTTTCAAAAAATTCTACATGCCTGCTGATAAAAGTTTCTCTGATGTGTAAATCATACAAAATATAACCCTTCACAAGAAGTTTAAGGCCAAGAAACACACATCTCCTGCTTCTAAAATCAAATTTCTTTCTGTTGCCTTGAAGAGTGTGGCATAAGCCAAATAGCCAAATACTTTAATTCCACCAATATTAGGGAGAGCATGATATAAGACTGTTGAGATCTTGGCAAGCGTACCAAAATCCATCAGTATAATAGTAAGTAAAAGGGTTTTGTCGTATCCACATGGAACGGTTCAATTGTAAATCCTAGTGGTCACACTTATCAAGTGAGAGAAGATGGTTGTTGTTTGTGTAGATTGCAATAGTAAATAAAAAACAGTAAACTGAGATAGGTTGAGCAATTACTAGAACTAGGATTGAATTTCATCTATCGCACCCCTCTTGCATTTGAAACCCAATAATATTTATGAATATGCAATTATAATATCGAAGCACAAATAAATATTATTTCATAAAAGGTTCCCACAGATATGAAATACTCAGAAACAATTCATCCTGGATCCCACAGT
This sequence comes from Sesbania bispinosa, assembly GCA_026901365.1. Classification (NCBI taxonomy): domain Eukaryota; kingdom Viridiplantae; phylum Streptophyta; class Magnoliopsida; order Fabales; family Fabaceae; genus Sesbania; species Sesbania bispinosa. Next base: position 1,937,619 of record QLOH01000052.1, read on the forward strand.
GACAAATTGCCCCGGTTGAAGAACAGTTGTAAAAGCTATCAAGTCATCTTGGTTCCCACAGTGACAACTTGAGTGTTTTCACCAATCAGATTCAAGATCCTTGTTCCTAGGCTCCCAAGAACTCGCATCTTGAATTATAAAACCACTTTCCAGTGCGCCCCATAAAAATCAAACCATAACTCCGGCACAAAGGCGGAAGCTAAGCATTAAGAACGGAATAAAAACACCAATATTATAAAAACAGGTATTCATAAATAACAAAGAGAATTCAAATACAATTGGGGATTGAATCGACTACATTCAATCCTATGGGAGAGTTTAGCTACTCATGGTAGCCATTACAAACCAATAGAGAGACTGTCACACTTTTCTCTAGATCTAGATCTGCTCCGCCGTCCCTTTTGATCTATGCAAAAGGTTCTTTAAACAGAAGTTGGAAAGCTATCTGAAATCTGGAAGGAATCTTGTTGGAATTCTTATTGGAAATCTGTTTTCGTATTCCTGCGCTCCAACCTGCGCTCAGCGCAGATGAAGCGCAGGAAATATAATGGTATTTTAATTCTTGCGCTCTACTTTCGCTCAGCGCAAGTGGAGTGCAGCTCACCGTTTCTGCTTTCCTGGTTTTCTCTTTATCAGCTTGATCTCTTCCTGATCTTATCTTTGTCTGCTACGCTTTCCTTATTTCCCTCTCTTTAGCTTGATCTTGTATTGATTCTATCTTCAATTTGATTTGAATTTGAATTGAGAATTTTATCTGCAGAATCTTTATCCAAATAACTGTTGATTTTATCTTGATCTGCTTCCATTTAGAATCTTATCTGCAGATTCTTTCTTCAAATAAATGCTATCTTGCTTCTTCATTTAAAACTTTCCTCTTTATCTGCAAATCAACGGATTTCTTATCAAAACAGCATCAAATTCAAATTTAAATCAAATAATCACAAAATCTGGATTTATTACTAAAAAGAGGTAATTTGGGGGATAAATCTAACATTTTGCCCTTGATAAGTGCTGAAAACATAAGAATTTATCATAAATTTAGCACTTATCAAATTCCCCCCAACTTAGCTTCTTGCTTGTCCTCAAGCAAGAAAACCTTTTGCAATCAAATGAATTCAAATCCCCATTCATGATTCTCAAAAATAAGGAAATAATTTCTCCACCTCTTGCTAGACAACTGTCACTTACCAAATATCAGATTGAAAATCAGAATTAAGTAATGTTTCCAAAACTCAATCAGAACAGGATAAAAACACATTCAAACTTTTTCAAAAGTAGTAACCAAAACAATAAGTGATAAATCAAGGAATTCTCTCATGCTCACGGGTAAGTGTTTCCCTCAATTTTTTTCACAACAGTTGAACAACTAAAATTGATAGTTGTTTCTGGTTAATAAATGTGCACAAGGTAAATCACGGATCAAAAAGGTCTTTCTTGGTTGTAATGGGGCTGGGCTATCAAGAACTCATGGTTTTTCTGGATATGCAAAGAAACACTAGAATAGAGAGCATTTTTGAATTTTTTTTTCTTGAACTTTCTATCAATTCTCCATTTCATTCTTGATTTGCATCATTCAGTTGGCCTCTTTTTCTTTGTTTGGTGATTCACTCACCCCTTTTTTATTCACTTTTTTTTGTTTTTCTTTTTCATTCTTGAGGGAGTGACTCACTTTGCTTTCTTATGTCTGCTATTTGCTTTTCTTCAAGTAATTCACTTTCAAGTAACCAACTAATTCTCCCATATTATCAAACTGCACCTTTTCTCTCTATCCCAAGTGTGTAAGGGACAAGATATAGACATTATTTCGGCTGAGGTGCATAAGAAAAGAAACATTAAAGCTCAGATGGGTTACAAAAAATTGGAAAGAAAATTTTATGGGTTTGCTTTTTGACACTAAGTAAATAATTTATAATAAAAAATGTGCCTTTATCACTTCCGTATTTTTCATGTGCAGAATAAAATCCAAAAACTCAAGCAATAGTAGTTGACAAGCAGCGGTGAAAACTCCCATATCAAGTGTTTGGTCTCACAGCTCACCGGCTTTTTGGCTAATTTCCTTCATGAAGTCACTTATTGAAATTAATTAACTACCCTGGTATATTTTCCTGCATAATATCCTAATCCTAACTGATTATGGATTCAATCACAAAATTCCTATTTCTTTCCTAATTCAGTTAGTTAGACTGCCTAGCTTTGAGATTTTAAATTTATTTTCTTTAATCCTTATTTCCTAAAAACCTAAAAAAATCCTAAATTACTAAAATAATTAACTAAATCCTAATGCAACAATAAACATACTGGAATCCATACTGCATAGGAATAATAAGTTAGTAATATCAGATACAATATAGATCCAATGAAAGAAAAAGAAAGAAAAAAAATGAAAAATGAAAGGAAAAAGAAAAGAAAACACCAAAATCAATCCTCATCATCCTCCATATCATCATGATCCTTAGCATTAGCTCCATCAGTAGTTGCTCCTCCCTCTCCTGGTACAATAGGCCTGTCCCCAGGCCACTGCAAATAATCTCTGAACTGAGCAGGTAACATGCCTGGGTAGGGATCTAGTCGAGTCAGATAATGGTACTCTTGAAGATGAATTGTTGCTCTGTGAAGAGCAGAGTTCCGAGAGATGATGTGCTGAGCCCAAAATGGGATGTGTGTGTCTGTTGGTGGTGGTTGTTGTTGCTATGGTGGTGGTGGCTGCTCTGGTGCTGGTGGCTCCTCCTCCTCCTCCTCATCAGGGATGCAGTTAGCCTCAATGTACCCCTTAGTCATAGGGGTCTTGATATGCTCAGTGGGGAACACCTCAACCCCCTGGAAGTGGCATAGAGTGGTGATGAGAGAAGGGAATCCTAGGCTGATCCGAGACTGTGCACTCCGTCGCCCAACAAAGGATGTCGTCATGAATATCTTATGAGATATCACCTTGGCAATGTCAACGTCCTGCCCAGCCAGGATGCAATAGATGAGATATGCTACTGGCATGATGATATCTGAAACGTGGTTGGTGGGCTGGATGTTAGCCAACACCAAAACTGTCCACATACGGGCAATGGCCTGCATGTCATTCCTGTAGATCCTGGCAGCCTGCCTGTAGGCGTTTCTCTCAAAGGTGCACCCCCTTAAACATAGACACTCAACAGTCCTAGTGTCTAAGGGATCATTGTCATTGATGCCTACTTCATTTACCAGTGCATGGTACTGGCAGGGCATCATCTACTCATCATCAAGTCTAGGTCCTTCCAGAAAAGTGTTGATCGCGTCACGATCATAAGAAACCTATCGGCCTCTCACATAGGACCGTCTATGTACATCAATGTCGTGGTCTCCAATGGCGTTGGCATAAAACTCTCTGACAATCTCTGGGTCAAAGTATCGGTCTAGCTCTGCAACGTGCTTCCAATGCCGCCTAATAATCTCATTCAAGAAGTCATCAAACTTGCCAGGCTATAGAGCAATTGGCCTCTCCTTGATGAAGTTATAGTTCATCAGTGAACCGTATGCCTCAAAAGCTTGGGGGCTCTTGAACTTAAGAGCGTCAAATTCAGGCACATCCCGAGCTCTCTTGGCATCTTTGGCCTCCCTAGAGGTTCCAGTAGTGTTGGTCACCTTTGTGCGAGCCATCTGCAAGGTAAACAGAACCAAGATTATTCCAAGGCAACTAAAGAATATCAACTCATGATCAGTGTATTAAGCCATGCATGCTTATTTTCATGAAAATCACACACATGGTGGCCATCTTAATTCAAAAATCAGAGTAATCATCCAGCAAGCACTGTTGCACGCAAATTCTTGATTATCATATTACCCAATACCAAGTTATTAATTTCTTAAGAGCATGCTAAAGTGATCAGTTAAAGCAAGTCCTAATAAACTTCTAAACATGGCATTAAATGGTACACAATATTATGATCAAATTTCATGACCTTGAGATATGCAATAATGCACAATTATTCATGCAATAGTTAATGTAAAATTTCACACAAGTAAAGCACACATATTATCAACCAGAATAATTTGAAAAAACTCACTGAGCATTTCAAAAATCACCACCAATCATACAACCTCAATCAGCATTTTATACTAAGGCTCTATTGACAGTTAATCCTAAATCATATGATTCTAAAAGCCTAAGTCTTCTATCCTAAGGTTTGCTCAATGAAACAGAGAACTAAGGATTTTAATCGGTAAAATCTTTTCAAAACTATAAAAACATACCTGGAATAGCAAGAGAATTGAGTAGGGAAGAGGCTTATGAGTGAAAGAAAGGATATGGAAGATTAGGAAACCAGAGAAACTCCTCAAGAAAAATGGTGGAAGGTGCAAAATGACCTTCCACGCTCCAGAATTTTGAATTTATGCAGAAGCGGCAACCTTCGCTCCACTTGCGCTCAGCGCAGGCGGAGCGCGTGTTCTAGTATGCTCTGGAGCGAGATGTTGCGCTTTACCTGCGCTGAGCACAGGTGAAGCACAGAAAACAGAATTGAATTTGGTAATTTTGCGCTTCACTTGCGCTCAGCGCAAGTGAAGAGCAGAAAACAGAATGCAATTTTCTATTTTCTGTTGCTTTCAACTTTTAAAGTTCATGTTTCCCTTCCATATTGTTATTGGTCCTTATCCTAACATTTTCTAAACTACGCAAGTATTAAACTAACTTCAAAACAAAAACTGCAAGAATGAAAAAATGAAAAAATAAATAAAAACATAGGGTTGCCTCCCAGGAAGCGCTCGTTTTACGTCATATAGCTTGACGCCTGTTTAACTCATGGTGGTTTCAATTGGAGGATGATGGTAGAATCAGTTGATCCACCTCATGTTTCCCTAAACCATCCTCCATACCAGCTTCTTGTCTTGTCATCACTTTCCTCACTATCTTCTTTCTCATCTGATGTTGATCTTTTTTCTCTTTTTGAACCGGAACTCCACCATAGATTCCTGCAGCTGCTTCTTTCTTTCTGTTGGTTTCCTCAGAATATTGGGAACCTTTTTCTTCTTGTGCTCAAAAACACTTTGATTCATGGCCTCTTTTATTCTTACTTTCTACAGCTTTGGTTCAGAATGAGTGATACATATCCCATCAGCATGATCTATCTTCAATTGATCTGGTGGTTCAGCTAGATGGGGAATCCCTCTGTCTAAGTGGAAAATTATACTCTCATCTTGAGAGCCAAGTTGAAATTTTCCCCGATCAACATCAACTATCATCTTGGCAGATTTCATGAATGGTCTTCCTAAGATTAAGGGGACATTAGTATCCTCTTCCATTTCAGCAATAAAGAAGTCTGCCGCATATACAAACTTGTCCACTGTTATAGTCAAATCTTCAACTGTTCCATATGGATGTTGTGTGGACGTATTTGAAAGCTGTAGAGTTACATCTGCAGGTTTGACCTTCAAAAATCCCAGCCTTTTGAAAAATGATAGTGGTATCAAATTTATGCTTGCCCCAAGATCTAACAAAGCTTTTGTGACTGGTTGAGTACCAACAGTAACTGGTACTATGAATTTACCTGGGTCTAATGCTTTTTCTGAGATGTAGCTCCTTTTTACTCTTCTGCTTCTTTCAAAACTACTTCTGGACTCTCTTTTAATTGAACACTCATTTGCACAATCTCCTTTGTGAGCAACTTTTCTTCAGATGTTATGTTGTCCTCTAGATCACTTTCTTCTGATGTGTTACCTTCAGTAGTAACTGCATTGCATTGCTCCTTGGGATTAGTTTGAGTGTTTGCTGTAAATTGGCCCTTGTTATGCTTTGCCATGTCTTTTGCTAATTGGCCAACTTGAGTTTCCAAAAGTCTGATGGCTGCTTCTATATTTTTCCTAAACCCTTCAAAGGATTGCACAAAAGCATCATTTTTCTCGTCCATTTTTGAGAGCTTGTCTTGCACTGAAGGATAACTTTGTTGCTGCTACTGATAAGGCATTTGCCTGTTGCCTACATCTTGTCTCTAGCCAGAATTGTTGTTTTGATTATTTCTCCATCCTTGTGAATATTGATTGTTGTTGGAGAAATTACCTTGCCTTCCTTCATTTCCCATATAGCTGACTTGTTCTGTTTGAGTATCCTGATAGGAACAGTGACCATTGGGATGGTCGCCTCCGCAAAAATCACAAATCAATGGTGGGGTTTGGCTGGGTTGAGACTGCACCACTTGCAATTGTTGAGGGAGTGTATCCATTTTCTTGGTAAGTGTCTCTAGTTGTCGCTTGATGAGCTTATTTCCTGCTAAAAGTGCATCATTGTCGTTTAGCTCTATTATCCCCTTCTTCTGGACTAGTTGTCTCCCATATTGAGCTTGCTGATCATTCTGTGCAAAGTTATCAATTATTTCAATAGCACGCTTTGCATCTACGGTCAAAATTGTCCCTCCTGCTGCAGCATCTATGAATGACTTTGAATCAGGTCTGAGTCCATTGCAAAAGATGTTCAATTGAGCAATGTCTTCAAACCCATGGTTGGGACACTTTCGCAGCAAAGACTTGAATCTCTCCCAGGCTTCACATAATGGTTCGTCTTCTCCATGCCTGAATGTGGAGATGTCTGACTTGGCTTGAATGTAGCGCGATGGTGGAAAGAATCTTTTCAGGAACTTGTCTTCTACCACGCTCCAACTGTTCAGACTTTGATTGGGATGTGATTTCAGCCACTCCTTTGCCTTACCTATTAAAGAAAAATGAAATAATCGTAAATAGACAGATTCTAACTCACCTTCCTCAAAACCCATAGTACCAATCAATTCATAGAAGGTAGAAAGATGAATATGTGGATCTTCATGATCCAATCCTGTGAATTGGTGGGCACTAATGAGGCTCAAATGTGCGGCCTTCATCTCCAAGGATTTTGCTGTAACTGGTATAGCTATGCTTGAAAAATAACGAGGCCCTTGGTGCATGACATAGTCTCCTAGGACTCTCCTTTGTGGCATTGATTGTTGTTCTCTAGCCATCTCTTTGTTTTCTACTTGATTTCTCCCTTGTTTTATTCTTCTATTTCTACTCTTGTTCCTCCTGGATGTCCTCTCTATTTCTGGATCAAACAGCAATTGATTTTGGGACACCTGTCCTCGCAAGAGCATAAATCAAAGAAACTTGCACAAGGGTGGGGGAAGAGCAAAATAATAAAAAATAAAAATAAAATAAAATATTCCTAAACATCCTAAAAAATAAAAAGTAAAATATATACAACTTTATAGGATAGACCTCCCAAGAATTTAAATTGAGACACCATTCCCCGGCAACGGCGCCAAAAATACTTGTTGAAATCTTGGCAAGCGTACCAAAATCTAGCAGTATAATAGTAAGTAAAAGGGTTTTGTTGTATCCACAGGGAACGGTTCAATTGTAAATCCTAGTGGTCACACTTATCAAGTGAGAGAAGATGGTTGTTGTTTGTGTAGATTGCAATAGTAAATAAAAAGCAGTAAATTGAGATAGGTTGAGAAATTACTAGAACTAGGATTGAATTTCATCTATCGCACCCCTCTTGCATTTGAAACCTAATGATATTTATGAATATGCAATTATAATATCGAAGCACAAATAAATATTATTTCATAAAAGGTTCCCACAGATATGAAATACTCAAAAGCAATTCATCCTGGTTCCCACAGTGACAAATTGCCCCGGTTAAAGAACAATTCTAAAATCTATCAAGTCATCTTGGTTCCCACAGTGACAACTTGAGTGTTTTCACCAATCAGAGTTCAAGATCTCTATTCCTAGGCTCCCAAGAACTCACATCTTGATTTTATAAAACCACTTTCCAGTGCGCCCCATAAAAATCAAACCATAACTACGGCACAAAGGCGGAAGCTAAGCATTAAGAACAGAATAAAAACACCAATATTATAAAAATAGGGATTCATAAATAACAAAGAGAATTCAAATACAATTGGGGATTGAATCGACTACATTCAATCATATGGGAGAGTTTAGCTACTCATGGTAGCCATTACAAACCAATAGAGAGACTGTCACACTTTTCTCTAGCTCTAGATGTGCTCTGTCGTCCCTTTTGATCTATGCAAAAGGTTCTTTAAATAGAAGTTGGAAAGCTATCTGAAATCTGGAAGGAATCTTGTTGGAATTCTTATTGGAAATCTGTTTCCATATTCCTGCACTCCAACCTGCGCTCAGCGCAGATGAAGCGCAGGAAATAGAATGGTATTTTAATTCCTACGCTCTACTTTCGCTCAGCGCAAGTAGAGTGCAGCTCACCGTTTCTGCTTTCCTATTTTTCTCTTTTTCAGCTTGATCTCTTCCTGATTTTATCTTTATCTGCTACGCTTTCCTTATTTCCCTCTCTTTAGCTTGATTTTGTACTGATTCTATCTTCAATTTGATTTGAATTTAAATTGAGAATTTTATCTGCAGAATCTTTATCCAAATAATTGCTGGTTTTATCTTGATCTGCTACCATTTAGAATCTTATCTGCAGATTCTTTCTTCAAATAAATGCTATCTTGTTTCTTCATTTAAAACTTTCCTCTTTATCTGCAAAATCAACGGATTTCTTATCAAAATAGCATCAAATTCAAATTTAAATCAAATAATCACAAAATCTGGATTTATTATTAAAAAGAGGTAATTTGGGGGATAAATCTAACATTTTGCCCTTGGTAAGTGCTGAAAATATATAAGAATTTATCATAAATTTAGCACTTATCAAAGACTTCATAAGGAGACTTATTAGACAAGAAGATGGTTGGATGTCTATTTATAAGAAACATTGCATGGCTCACAGCATAAGTCCAAAATGACTTTGATAAATTGGATTCCATGACCAGGGCCCTAGCAACTGTCATTAAATGTTGGTGTTTTCTCTTAACAATATCATTTTGTTGAGGAGTCTCCACACATGAATTCTGGTGCAATATACCTTTTGAGAGATAAAAATTCTTCAAAATTAATTCGGGTCCATTATCAGATCTAACACACTTGATTTTTCTTGCTAAACTGAGTTTCAACCATTGTTGCAAAAGAGCATAGATGACTAGCTACTTCAGATTTGTTTTTCATAAAGTATAACCAAGTATGCTTGGATTATCATCAACAACTGTGAGAAAATATCTGTGTCCAAAATTAGAGGGTGGTGAAGTGGGTCCCCATATATCAACATGTATTAAATCAAAATCATCAGCACTTTGTGTCATGCTGTGAAAAAAGGGCAATTGTTTCTGTTTTGCCATATAGCAAACATTACATGGAGTTTTATTCTTCTTACAATCAATGAAAGGGAAATTGTGCTTCATAGCTAACAACATTTCATGAGCCAAGTGGCCTAATCTTATATGCCACAAATCATTCTCATAAGAATGAAAATTATTAACAGAATGCAAGTAAAGACACACTTTAGGTTTCCAATCCAAAACGTAAAGTCCTATCTTGTGTTTAGCTGCATGAATGATCTTCATAGATTGGGAGTCCTGGATATCACACAAATCACCAGAAAAGATTAGTTTGCACCCTAACTGCCTTATCAACCTTGACACATACAAGATTAAAACTGAACCCTGGTATATATAGAACATCAGCTAGAAAGAAGTATTCTGAGAAGAAAATGGACCCACACAAATCTGTTGTAACACATTTTCCATCTGGTAAATGAACTTTTACTGGCTTGACCCTTCTCAAACATTGAAAGAGTTTAATTGAATGACAAATATGGTATATAGCTCCCGAATCCAATATCCAAATATTGTTGGTAATACTAGTGAAAAGAGTGAAAACAATACCTAAGTGATGATCAAAGGCAGAAGTGGTAATATGATTGGTTGTGTGATGAGGTTGTTCTTGAATCAACATGCTTATGAGAGCCTTGTGTTGTTCAGGTGTGAAGCCAAGATATCCTTCATGTTTCTCTCTTTTGGAAATATCAATAGCACTTTCATCAAATACTGGATCATCTTCATGATAATCTCAATTCATTGTAGCAATTGTGAGCTCCACCACCTTTCTTGAAATGAGGAGGATATCCATGATTTTTGTAGCAGGAATCAACAGTGTGACCAAGCTTATTACAATAAGAACAAACCTTGCCATTATTATCTCTTCCTCCTCTAATGAATCCGCCACATCTTCCTCCTCTACTTGGAGGTCTCCCTCGAAATTCTGTGTGATCTGTGACAGCTAAAGCTTTACTATCATCAACAACAGAGTTGAATTTCCTTTCTTGTTGGATTAACAAAGAAAACACTTTAGTAATATCAGGCAAAGGTTCCATAAGCATAATGTGTGACCTGGCAGATGAATATTGCTCATTTAATCCTTGTAGAAATCTGATTACGTAATAATTTTCCCCATATGATTTCACAATTGGCAGCAAATCACAACTGCGAGTTACTGTGCATTTTCATGAAGGTATTGGACGAAAATTATCCAATTGTTGACAAAGAGATTTCAATTGAGTGTAATAGCCAGTAATTGTTAGCTCTCCTTGCTTAAGCATATAGATTAATTCTTGTAAATCATTTACTCTAAATACATAACCTTGGTAATACCTATTTTGAAGATCCTTCCAGACTTCTTGCGCATTATACATCCACAAAATGCTCTCTGTAATTTCTGGCTCTAGAGAATGAATCAACCAAGACAATATCATTGTGTTGCACCTATCCCAGGCTGCAAACATTGGAACTGTTTTTGAAGGCTTCAAAATAGTTCCATCAATGAATTACTTCTTCTTCTTCTTTGATTTCGCGCCATGAACATAACTCTCGACCATGGATGATAGTTCTTACCGTTTAACTTGATCGAGACATGAATTGCTCCAGGACTCTCATTAGCGTGCATGAAGTAAAGACTGACAGGATCAATACTAGAATTCGCCATTATCACTGGAATGATTCAAGAAATTGAGAAAAGAAGATTGATAACAAAGTTCAAATAGAATCGAAAAACTTCACACTGAGAATACGAAGATGCGAATCACTTCAAGAGCACAAATCAACTATAATTTCATTAGAGTGGCACAGCAGAGCTTCCTGTAGGGAGCTGTGATACCATGTGAAAAGAGAAAGGTTCCATGAAAAAAAGTTTAGAGAGAAACAGAGAGTGAAGGAAAAATGATTCTCATTACCTTCAAAGATTTACAAAAAGGTATTTATATACAGAAGAAGTAAAGGAAAGAGCGAGAAGAAAAACTAACTAACAACTATCTCTAACAGAAAGCTAACTAGTCTAACTGAATCTAACTGCCATCTAACAGCTATTAATAGAAATCTAAAATCTAACTATTAACAAAGGCTATTCTAATATAGTTTAGCTCTTTAAGTTAAAATATACATCAACTAACAGAGAGAAATGAGTGTGTATATGAGAATTGCTACGTACCCATATCAAAAGTAAGATTTTGGTATCTTTTGATTGATTGACCAATAGAAGAATGAGTTTCATTTAACTAAGACGTGCTAAATTCTACGGTTAGTCATATAAAAAGTGAAATATCTGTGGTGCATAATTTTGTACTTAAAATAATAGGTGATATGACCTGCTGTAAATTAAAATTAAAATTTAACATTATAAAAGTAATGATTTTAAAATAGCTGAGGAAATCCCTTTTGTAACCAAAAACGTGTACCAGTTTTTGTCCTTCCTCCACCATTTTTCTTCATACATAAAAAGTGGTTCTCAGTTTAACCTCTAGCCTCCTTGCAACAGAGTTTTCTCTTTCATATTTAAACTTACAGATTAAATTCATTCTCATAGAAATGGTGCTAAAATAAATTTTCAAACTCAGAATTAAAAACTACACAACCATAAAAAAGAGTGAGAAATCAGAAAATCAAAGAAGATAAAAGAAAGAGAAGGGTAGGTCATCTTCGCGGCGCCAATTCAAAGACACAATTTCAAAACGAGTAAATTCATGGTGAATATGGGTTGAGAAACAGAGAAGTCGACTTCCCTAGCCCGTTAAAACAATTGCCCAACAAATGGAAATATGAAGGGTCTTCTTTTTTAATAGTAAATATGAAGGGTCTTCGATCTAAGGAAAAAATAAAACACGTGGAAGTCACACTCGGTAAGCAACATGTGACATATAAGCTATTTTGGTTGTTGAATAAAAAATAAATATATCTAACGGTAGAAAGTCTTTGTCACACTGGTGCACCAAGTTTTTGTTAATGCACCATAGACGTCACCCTAAGACCTTTAATACTATTTACAGTTTTACCTAAAAAGATTTAGTTATTACACTTTTACTTTGATCTTTTAAATATCTTTTTCTTATAAAATTAAAAATATGGTTAATTAGTTTATTTAAAAATAGATTATTATTTTTTGAAGAAATTAAAATAGTTTTATTTTTCAAATGTAATTGAAACCCTAAACCCCATTTCTGTTCTTTTTCTATTTGCCCAATATTTCTATTTGCTTAATTTTGCTAAATTTTGACTACTTGTGTGTGAAAACTGGAAATAAGAGATTTTAAGTAATAAGTGAGTTATAATAACATTTTTAGGCTTAAAATGTGTTAGAATAATTTTAGGAATTTTTCTAGAATTTTAGGTAATTTTTCTGGATTTTTCTATGGTGAAATGACGTTGTGGGTGTAGTGTAGAATTACTAGACTACCACTATCTTATTTCGTCACTTTCATGCATAAATTAGGATCAATTATTCACCTTCCTTCCATGAAATTCTAATTTGGACAATAAAGCAAGTTTGTCCGCTTGTCTGGAAATGTCAATTTCGCATACGACTCTCTCTCTCTCTCTCCCCTAACAAAAAAAATCCTAAAAAATTAATCCCTCTCTCACTTACACGTCTAGATGCATCCGTAGCCCCATTCACTCTCTCAAGCTCTTCCTCTTCCTCTCCCTCATTCCTCCATAGCCATACCTCCATGGTTACACAAAAACCTAGCTTTCTACCCTCATCTTCTACCATTTTCAATCATTTTAAGAGATAGGAGAATAAAAGGAACTTCATCTACTCTCTACCCTCTACTCTCCTTAGTCAACATTAACCATATTACTCTTGGTCAACACTTGCATTTTTCTAATTTTAATTGTATTTTAATTCCCTAAAATAGAGTGCCTACTAGTCATGACCTCTAAACTCTAGTTTGATAGGATTTCCTCATGTTTTATTTTTGTTGTAATTTCCTCTTACTTTTCTTATTTGGGGCACTAAATATAGGGGTTTATTGGCTAAGTAGTTGCTAGGCTACAAAGCCTCAGAGTCATGGGTTCAAATTCCATTAGGAGTAGAATTTTTATTCTCCCCTTTTCATTCCCTTAAGTGGCCGCCCCCTTCCTCTACAAAAGGGAGGCTTGCCCACTCTTGTAGTTCTTAATCAACATTTTGAATAGAAATGCTTTGCTTTATTTTCTCTCTTGTGAGTTGAGAGGCCTGATGGTTCTTGCTCAAACCATAATGATTCTTGTCCTGCTCCACGAGCTGGTGGCGAGTCTGCACTCAAGGATTATCTACTGAAGGGGTTGCCTTCATCAGTGGCGCCTATACCCATCTCTTTCACATCCATTTTCTCTTTGATTTCTCTCTTTTTGCTGCGCATATTTTACTATTTTTCTTGCTGGAATTTCGGTTCCAATTGGTCTCTAACTTGCTCCTATTGCTCAATTCTAAATCCACAACCTTCCTGCTATCACAACTAAAGGTAAGAAGAGCCTATTAGAGGTCTCATTTTCGTTTTTACACATCATCAAAGCTCCAAGAGCTTCCTCCTTCATTTTCTTCTCATTCTAGTCCTTAAAACCCTCTTTTGTGGTGTTTAGGGTTTTTATCAAGCTTGGAGCTCTCCACCTTCATACCCACGATTTTCTTCACCTTAAGAAAGGGGTATGTGGGATTTCAAAGTCTCAAGATGTTGGTGTATGCCCCTGAGGCCAATGATATATTGACCCCTTTTAGCATACAATACATGTCATGTAAATTATAAAAGGTATACTTTATTATATTAATTAATTAATATGATAAAGTCCTTAGAATGAATTGTTCATGGCTGTAAGATATCAAGTATGACTTGATAGTGAGATTTATAAACAGCTTCAAAACGTCATTCTCAAATCATCTCTAGTTGAGTATTATTGTGAAAAAGAACAACAATAATACGTCGAGACTAGTATGTGAATAAATTCATGAGTATGTCTCACTGGTCCTAGATATTGAAGTAAATATTGCAATCACAAGAAGGGGGGTTGAATTATGATCTCTTTAAAAATTTATGCAATTTACTTCTAATACTTAATTCTGCTCAAGTTAAATACTTGGCTGATATTAGAAGTTCAGGGGTTAATTCACAATAAGGATTATATTTATAATATGCTGAAAATATGGTTCCTTTTGACTTGAAGCTTTTTGAAGTAACACTTACTTAGGTATTAGATAGGTTTTAAAAGCTTTTCATGCAAATGATATGATAGTTATAATGTGAATACAGCAACAACAGTAAAAGTTTAAGGAAGAAGATTGCACACAGTATTTATACTGGTTCACCTCTTAACCTTGAGGCTACGTCCAATCCCTACTCCCGGTAAAATTTTCCACTATATCAACCTTGATACAATGACTTCTTGGGTGCTCCTCACCACTAGTATTCTTCTGCAGCCTCTTCAGGCTCACCTAGTATTCTTCTTCAGCCTCTGCAGGCTCACCCAGTATTTTTCTGCAGGCTCACCCAGTATTCTTCTACAGCCTCTGCAGGCTCACCCAATATTCTTCTGCAGGCTCTTACAATAGATATCTGCAAATAGCAGGGCACACCTTACTCTTACAGACTTAACCTATCTATCTCTCAAAAGAATTCACCTCCTTTGAGAGTTACAAAATTGTGTGATGAAAAATACAAAGAGTAAAGGCTCAGAGTTTACAATAAATTAGTATACAACTGAAGTACTTGAGCCAATACACATTTTTCTCACTTTCCTAACTATTTCAACTCAGAATAAGGAGATTTGTCGAAAGTGAAAATTTTGCATAAGGTATAGTTGTAATTTCACAGGCTTTTGATGCTTCTTCTTCTTGTTCAGTTGTGTGTGAAAAATGGAGGAGAAAGCTTCTTGCTTCCTTTTATAGCCAAGGAGAAGGGTTATAGCCGTTGGAAATACCTTGGAGACCAAGTCAATCATCCAGCTGGAAGTGCAGCAGCTGTCACTGTCATGTGCAGCCTTTTCTCTTTCGTTGGTTTGATTGGTCCTTTCTTCTGATGAGCACATCTTCTGAAGCTTGTATCTTCTCCAACAGGAAACACATTTAGTAGTTTGTTTCCTTTTTAATTTGTTCTTTGATTTCGTAAAATAATTACTGGTTCTTCATGTAATTATTTTAGATGAGGAGCACACCAGTAATGTTTTAAACAATCTCCTTGAATCAGTCTCTGTTTCATCTGATGTATGTTGTTAAGAGTTTTTCTTCTGTAACTGTTACTGTATGACATTAGCGATTCTCATTGTGATAATGGTGTATGTGGTCCTTTGACCTGATGTCACTACGGTTCCCAACACGAAGAGTCGTATGCTTTGGTGTCATCAAATGTCATGCCTAACTCGGTGACTATAAAGGTGATTACCGAGAAAGCAACAAATCATGTGGAGGGGTGGGAGTGACTAGATGGGATTTTTCCCTCCCACATAATGGGAGTTATATCTTGGGCCCCTTGATTAAGTGAAACTACAAAATGCATGGTCGTGCCCAAATAATATTAGTATGGGATATTGATATTATTTGTTATAATTCTACGCAGGAAATCAAGAAATCGAGATTAAACTATACACGGATGACACATTCCATGTTTGTGTTCAATCTAGATATATGGATAAATGGACTATACATACATGGTAACACTGGTCGCAGATTGGTTATATGCAAATCACGTTGACATTCTTGTTATTTGGGTAGTAGCAATGATTTGCTAGATATCATTTGCTACTTGTAATATTAAGATATAAGATTTTAATGTTACTGCCAACATAATGGGAACCTACAGGGTCACACACTTAGAACGACCTGACTTGGACACTACAACCATTAGATGGTTTTGATTGGGCTTTTAATTAGATTAAAGGTCCATGTGATGTGAAGATCATTTAGTAAGACTAAATGGACTAACCCATTAGTTTGGGCTTACACACGGGTAGGTATCACTAAAGCCTAATGCTCACTTATGAGGGTTGTCCACCACAATATATAGAATGTATAGGTGATAGAAAATGATTGATTACTTTAATACTCCAAACACTAAAGAGAAAAATGTTTTCTATAAATCATATCGCCATCCCTCATAATGAGAGAAGAGGAAATCATCCATTCGTCGTCTCTAGCACTGTGAAAGAGGGAGTCCTAGTATCGCGTTCGTGTGGATACCGGTGGAGGCATAACTACTCTTGCATGCTCGTGGTTTGGCAAAAATGAAAGCACTAAAAGGTATACTCTATAACACGATTTATGGCTTTTGCATGGATCCTTTGAGGGTTTTGGATATATTTACATTTTAAAAGTTTAATTCTTTCGCTGCATTTGACCTTCCGAAACCCAACACAAGAGAGCCAGGGGTAGTTTAGGGCAGGTTTTGATAAATACACATCTTACACATTAATCATCCCTCAAATTTGACCTTTTAATAAATCTTTTATGCTTAATTAACAAGTCATAAGAATATTATGCCAATTTAGGTTGATATTGGGCCTGATTACTTTTTTCAGCATAATTGAAAAATTACACTATTTTTCGTATTTCAAACATAACTCGAGTTCTAGACATCTTATAATTATGTCATTTATTTTATAGGAATGATAAAAGAAATCCCTACAACTTTAATGAAGAATCCAAAAGCTAAATCGGATGTCTAGTGGGTCAAAATGAGCTTGGAAGACGGAATAGTCAGCATTACATGAAAACCTGACCAACACTCAATGATTGGGTCATAAGTTGGGCTAGAAAACTCCTTTTGGACTCAAACCAACGACATTGGAAATCTAAGATCCAGGGCTTTATTTCATCTAAAGACAACTTCCTTGTCTTCTGCCATCATGATGATGAAATGCTCGGTGTAAGTGGGATACAAGTTGGTGAATGATAGCTAGAGTAGGTGAATAATCCAAAGTAATGGACAAATGCATTAGGTAATTGATCAATAATTCCATTTGTGGACAAACTATGCTTAGTCATGGCTGAGTGCTCATCTTTGGTACGACACCTTTTCCCCTTCTATAAATAGAAGGGCTTGTTAGGGAGAAGATCATCCAAGTTGTAGTAGAAATTACTAAGAGTTTCATTTACTTTTGTTCATCTTTTTGTAAAGTCTTCATGATAGGATAAGTTTGTATTCAATTCAAGGAGTCAAGCTTATTTTCATCTTTATTTTGAGGTTTGATCTTCATTTACATGCTCATTGAATTACATCTACTTTGCTTTTCTACTCCACTTGCTTCAATTTCATATTTCTTTGATCAAAACTTGATTGGTTAACATGTTTTGATTATGAAATTTGTTATTGATGTATGTTGTACCCTTGATTGGTTAATCATCATGCAACAATTAAAAATCATAGAGTAAGTAATTGAATTGAATGTGTTCATTTAACTATTTACTTCAATTGGGTTCCGATTGTAAAATTGATTTGGATCTAACAAAATATTTGGTGGTTATTTGATCCTGTTAATCTTAATCAATTGAATTCTAGAAATTATTTTAGTAGTGAATCTGGGGATCATTGTAGGAGTTCCATATGATCCTAAGTTGATAGATTTAATCTCTTGAATGCATGTTATTAATAACCATTGATTAACCATGAAATATACTCTTTGAATTCCTTTGATTGATATTGTCTTAAATTGATTCAACCTTTGCTTTTAACTTGATCTTTGCTTTCTTCAGTTTATTCCAATCAATCAACCCCCCCAAAGAAGGATTAATTTGAGTGGATCTTCAGGGTTTGACCCGGTTTGTATCATTATACTACAAGTAGTTTGCAGATCAGAGAATTATAATTATAATTTTGTGCAGGTTCGGCAACTGTAGGTTTAGCCCTCGAACCCCTCTTTTGGAGATTAGGGTTTTGAGTTTTTGACTCAAAGTTAGGGTTTATGAAATCCTAGGACCCTAACTTGGTTTTTCTACATATCTTCTTATAACCAATGATAAAAAATTTGTATGGCGTGGTCATGGAAAATTTGAATAGTATGGGTTGGATTTGTTTGTTGTAAAAGTTGTATATCCTTGTATATGTAAGCTTATGATGTATAGAAAATTTTGCGATGCATTTCTTGATGTTTTGAATGGATTTTGTGGACTTTTTTGTGTAAACATAGCTGCTGACTTTGTGATATATCTATCATTAAGTGCATGATAAATTATAATAAATTGTGTTTTGGACCCTCCTAAAGTGTTGGATGATGATGGGATATAAAAATGATACTATGGAACATGTTATGTGTAATTGGAAAAGCCTCGAGAGGGGGGTTGAATTGAGACGTGTCTAAGCATGTCTAAATATTTAAACTCTTTTATGATTTTAATTTTCAAGTCTTTAAACTTGGACGTCAGAAGATTAGTCACATGCAGAAGCAAATGTGTCTGACCAAATAAGAAACTTGTTCTTTTAAAAACTTAGCTTCTGATCTTTTTCAAAGAGGTTAATTGAAACACTTAAGATAAATGAAACTTGTTTTTGAATTGTAACATAGTTTTATCTTTGATTATGAAACTAATAAGCAATTTCAAGAGAGTGATAACAGAAGTAAGATAGATATGTTTTAGGGTCAGAAGAGGATTAATACAACAGGATTTATACCGGTTCACTCTTATCAACAAGAGATACGTCCAGTCCTCACATCAGTGAGATTTTCCACTAACTTCTCAAAGTTACAAGTATTGTCTTTCACGAGCCTCTTCAAGATTCTAAGTATTCTTCTTTAAGAGCCTCTCCAAGCTTCTAAGTATTCTCCATACAAATCCTCTCCAGGTGTCAAAGTAGTTTTCAACTAGCCTCTCCAAGCTTGTCCACTCAACACCACAACTCAGAAACAACTTCTAACTTGGTGGAGGAGTTATTACAGAAATAAATGAAATAGAGTTGTTTTAGCTTGAGGTTTAAACACACAGAGTGTGGGTCAACACTTTGATGCTCAAGCTAAGTTACAAATGAATTACATCCCACAAATAAACTCAGAGAGTTTGATATATAGTTAAGAGAATGTGGGTCAGAAGCAAATAAATGAATGAAACATAGAGTAAGCTTGTGTGCAGCGTTTTTGCTCTTTTTGTACGTGATTCTCTACTTTTTCTGAGTTCCTCTTGGCCTATTTATAAGATAGTGCTTCAATGTGGTCATTTATAGCCATTGGAAATATTCCTCAACAGCTATTTTCTTTTGTGTAAGGAACTTTTAACACATCAGCACGTTGTACTTGCTTCTGTCTGACACCATATGCTTCGGTGTCTGAGTTACGCTTATGCGTCTGACTTGAGATTTTGCTTCTGAGTTTTGTTTTCTTGATATTTTCTTCTAGTTTTTCAAACAAATTTTCTTCTAAGTGCTAGTGAGAGTTTAGCTTCTGAGTGAGTCCGGCTTGCATGATTCTACGTCTCACTCTAAAATTTTTCTTTGAAGACTTGATTTTTGATGAAGAGATCCTTAAGCCTTCAATGATTATGCATATTTAACTTGGTTTCTGACTTCTACATACTTAAGCAAATAGGTTAGATGCAGATAGACTCAGAATGAAACTTGAATTTTTACTTAGTCAGAGGGGTTGCCAATCATTAAAACCTTAATCATTTGAGGGTTTGTCTTAACATTATGAATCTCTACTAATTATTATGGTAGTCTTGAAATTTTGTTTTTTATATGGTTATGAACATATGACCTTGAGTATAATAAATAAAAGTTTTGATTGAAGTGGACCCATAACAATTATTGAAAGGACATAGGAAAAATTATTGGAAAGGAATTTTAAGGATAACCTACCTTGAAAAATGAACTATGATCTCCTACTTTGTCTATAATTTCGATTTTGATGAGCTAGAGGGGACCCTTGTATGCAATTTCAGAAATTTGGTTAAGAGGAATGGGTGAAAACAAGAAAGGTAGAGTCCATGGAATTGGTCATAACTTAGATCTTGGCATCATTGCTCTACACATGATTTGTCTTCAGAAGTCATAGATCCCTCCACACATCATACTCCTTTTTCAAATTAAGACTTTATTGCAACTATAAATATTACATTAACATCTTTTATGTAGACACAAATGTTATAGACACATATGCAGATGCAAATACAAGAGCAAATGTAGGCGTTGTTATAGGCACATATGTAATTCTTTTTAACAGAGATATTGTCTGCCCTTTAGACATAAACACCATCGTTTGTCAAATAACCTATGGGGGATCAACATAATGATGATGTTGCTGCTATAGCTTAGACTTATTAGATTATGTTTTTTATTTATCATTATGTAACATTTATATTGAGTATTTTGATTTGACATGTTATGAAACATTAGTGTTTACCTATAAGATTTATTTTAAATTAATAGCATTCCATAAGACCCTACATGTACAGTTTTATCCCATCAAAACAAATCAACATATGCCTATACAAAATAGTAACAACAAAAAGGGTTGGACCACCATAAGACCCAACTAACAGCTCCTGCCTCCCAATCAAGCATTTGGACGGGAACCTTGCACATCTGAATATAATTCCCACATTGTAGGGTGAGACTAACGTCATACATAATTCTATCAAGAGTATGAATCCATGAAAACAAGTAAGACATGACTGTGATATGTTTTTACCCGACACCCGGGGTCTTTTCTCTAGCTGTGACTGTGATTGAGCGCTCGACCATGTGACCAAGGACTGTCGTCCAAGGCCACCTATGATTAAGTTTTATTATCAATCAATAAACAATGCTTGTTTTTATTTTAACTTGAGGACCCTCCATCTCCCTCTTGGCCGAGAGGTCGATGTGGTTACCTCGCTCTTCTTACACGTGATTTCCCGAAAGCCTGTGATGGTCTGAAGACCCCGTGATGGTCCGGAGACCCTGTGATATACATACTTTCTTGGCCAATGGCCCTTGAATGATTATATTACATACTTGTTTATGGACATGAATGGCATGGTAAGCACCAATAATAATTTCATAGAGATTGTAGCATCAAGACCAAGGCATAATCTAGGGTTCGGGAATATCAACACATATCATTCAAGGAGTAATTTCAAACCATAAAAATCAACCAATAACACTCATAAGCAAGGTAGAGAAGCATGGGGAGAAAGAAATAGTGGACATACAAGAGACCCAATAAAATGATAGTGAGTGGGTGACCACACTCACCTCAAGTGTAGGAAGAATGGAGGTGATGAAGGGGTTGGGAGTGATTATTCCAAGCTTTAGTAGAGGGGTAAGACTCCAACCTAATCTCCTTGTGCTCCTCTCCTCCTTAATCTCTCTCTAGGTTTTCTCTCTCTAAAAGGGAAGAAAGCAATAAATGAGAAGCCCTAACTTGAATCAGTATTAAAAGCTGATTCGCGGATTTTCGCTCAAGCGAGAGTCTTCTCGCTTGAGCGAGAGGAAAGGTTCCTGGGAATATTTGCATCCTCGCTCTAGCGAAAGCTTCCTCGCTTGAGCGAAATTCATCCAATAAACCCCCCCAACCTCTCTGACTTTGCCTCGCTCAAGCGCAACTTGAGCGAGAGACTCTCACTCAAGCGATCATATCAATAACCAAAATTTCTTATTTTTACTGATATGCTCGCTCAAGCGAGGTATTCTCGCTTGAGCGAGAACACCAGAATTCAAAACTCTAGTTTTTCACTCTTAATCCATTTTCCCCTAATTCCTTTTATAAAAACCTATTTCCCCTATTACTTTTATTCATGAAAATAGTTAAATTTGGGATGTTACACTCACCATCTTTCTATCCAACGTGGACAATCCCTGTAAGAATAAAACAAAAGAACACATCAAAGAATAATCAAAAGAAAAAAAGATCTATGAAATAAAAGAGGGCGAAGGTACGTGTCACGGCCACCGTTGTCGCCACAACCTCTCTCAAAAGCGGTGTTGGCCACACGCGACTTCCGATCCCTTTGCCTTTTATCTCACTTGTGTCTCTATCTTAGTACCAAATACTTAATAGT
This sequence comes from Sesbania bispinosa, assembly GCA_026901365.1. NCBI lineage: Eukaryota > Viridiplantae > Streptophyta > Magnoliopsida > Fabales > Fabaceae > Sesbania > Sesbania bispinosa. The sequence continues at coordinate 1,959,738 of QLOH01000052.1, forward strand.
CAACAATTTTGTAATATATAACTGCAGGACCAAACAACAAAATATGAGCTTTTATTTTTTTATTAAAATTACACTTTGGGTGCTGCACAAACCTATTCAGGTCAAAAATAGGGTTGTAACTTACCTCCCTTCCTAAACTGATGTATAATATATGCCACCCATATATATGTATAATAGGTTAGAGGAAATTATTATAAAAAATTTGACCTAAGGCCGCATCTATTATACATCCCTTGTTCAAGGGATGTAAGTTACTACCTTGTTTTTACCAGTTACAATAGGTTGTGCGGCCCCCAATTTTGAAATATTCTGAAATTAGAAATTTTCCTAATTTGCGTTAAGGTCCTGGGGACATTTTAGTCAAAAACAAATCACTAATATCTCATAGGGCATACAGTTAGATCGAGAGAGGCTACCTCTGTCCTCATCGTTTATGTTTGAAAGGTGTTTCTCTTCGTAAGCTTTGGTGTTCGATTGTAAGGTGTTCTTCGGCGTTGCTACAGTTCGAAAAGAGGCAAGCTTCTATTTTATGACATTTTCGTTGTTGCCGAGCTGTTTTGCAATGCTGGTGGCCTGGTGTAGGGTTATCTGAGATCTGTATTTGGTTTAGGGCGGACATGAATGGTACCATCACCGCTGGTTATTATAGGAGTGTTAGTCGTACTCTAGTTTTTTTAACGATTCTATCATTGATTGGCATTGTTGGATGTTATTGATAAAATGAATTTCACAGATCTGTGGGTTTAGGGTAATGAATCATGAATCACTCAACATTGCTTGATTCGCATACAAGGTAAAAGGGTGTGGGTATTGTGTACGGTGTTGGGCTCTGTATTAAAATTAAAACCTAGTTTAAAGCTCTGTGTGATTTAGGGAATGATTCAATCATCACCCAATATTGATTGATTAATCACTCAACATTGTGTACGGTGAAACCAATGATGATCAAAACAGTGGAGACAAGCAATTTTTAGGAAACTGAGGAATCCACAAATTATTGGGATACCTAATGTCACAACACTCACAACAGATTAATGCTTAAATTATCCATTGATTAAATGAAGGATTGGTTTCAACGATACAATCTGTATTTTAACAATTAAAATGTTGTCCATGCTCTTCAAGATGATGAAGTGGTGATATGCTCTGCACAAGGATGACCTTCCAATTCCAAAAAAAAGGGAGCTATCAGAAAATACCAAAAAAGCCAAATGGTAAAAGGTTACTGGATAACGACCGAAATATCTTAACCGCTCACAGCTAAAAAACTTGATCCACCGATGCAAATTCAACGGATATAACTTATATCCCTATTTTTAGGGATGTATAATAGACGTGGCCTTGACCTAAACTCTAGATTCTATCTAATATATATTCTTACTAAGTTATTGTCTAAATGTATATAACTGAAGATGTTATCAAGTTCAGGTTGACTTTCATAAATAAAAGAATACAAATTCTCAAGCTTAGATGTATATGAATTGTTTTTAAGCACTTCTTTCTCGTACCAAAAGTAACCCTCCAAAAAAGTGATCAAGTGTAGGTTAACCAATCATGATGGTTATAACTAATGGGTGTTGATGAAAATATATGATGAACCGATAAAATAATGTTAAGTGGATTCATAGTCATTTTGTGCTATATCTCTAATCATACCGGTTCATAACGTAAATGATTTTAATTTTTTCCATTCCCCATTTAAGTAAGGGCGCATATACATACATACATATGAGAAGGTTCAATTTATACGAGTATACGTTACTGATAATTATAAATTAAATTTATTTTTTAATAATCCAACTGTTAAATTATATTTATTTATCATCATAATTATATGTGTCAAATTTCATAAAATTTTGACATTAATAATTTAATAATCAAATGATTGAGTTTTTTTTTCATATATTTTAAATATATATATATAGCGTTAATCCTAATACATTTTAATAACATATCAAATCATTTTGAATTAATATAAAATTTTATATGTAACATCTATATTATAATAACTTTTAATCGAACAATGGATATATATACATATAATTCGTTCCCGTCAAGTTCCCTTAATTCGTACAAACCTGATCTGTTGTAAAGATCCTAAAACGAATTGGAAGAAAGGGAAAATTCATGTGTCACTTTTGGATGAAAAGAAAAAAACAAAGAACAAGGCCAAAGAGAAAACCTGACCAATATTATACTACTAGATTAATTGTATAGTGAACAGTACTGTAGTTAATTAATTAACATTAGAGTTTCTATCAAATTATGGTCTGTAAACAGAGAAGGAATGAAATTGATGGCTTGTAACGTTGAGTGTAACCCTCTGGATTCAAAGAAGAATTTTCAAACTGTGAAGCCATCAAGCGCATAGAAAAATAAAATAAAATAGAATAAAAACAGTGAGACGAAAATTAATATGTATAAGGTGGGGCAAAAGATCTTATCAACATCGAAGATTTTGTCTACCATAATCTAATTACCCTCTTCTCTTGTGGGACCCTTAAAGATTTGGTGTCACATAACGTCTCTATATAACATCATCTCCATTTCCCCTCCACAAGTCCACCTTCCCTTCTCAACTAATTAAACAACTTTCTTCTCTTTTTCCCCTTTCTTGATTTTCAAGCTCCATTAATAGCTACCCATTAATTGCCCTGTTTCACAATATTGGAAGATCGTTGCTATTATTCTTCTTCATTTCAATTTAACACTTCAAAGGGCCAATATATATCAATTGGAAGAAGATGAAGGAGGGTGGTAGAAAACAAGGTGCAATGGCACCATGTGCAGCATGCAAGCTTCTTAGAAGGAGATGTGCACAGGATTGTGTGTTTGCACCTTATTTCCCTGCAGATGAACCTCACAAGTTTGGCAGTGTTCACAAGGTTTTTGGGGCTAGCAATGTCAACAAAATGTTGCAGGTTCAATTCTCATGCACCTATCCTAGCTAGCTAGCTAGCTATCCCTATCATCATCATGTCCACACGCATGAATTTAATTTCAGTCATTTTCATCAAAATAAATATAGCTGTAGAATACTTTTTATCTTTTTATTCTTTCATGACCAAGTCAATTTTTGTTAACTACATTGGAAGAAAGGGAAACTTGCATATGTAAGCAGGGTTTTTGATAAATACATCTATAAGGAGGAATCATATATAATATTTTAAAGAAAGTTTTGAAAAGAAGAAAAGAAAGGAGGCTGCTAATTTCTTCTCAAACTGTACATTGAATCTAGGTTTGTCATATACCAGCTCAAGAGTCATCGCATTTATCTGTGTTAGCTAGGTATCTATATACTTTCTCACATAAAATACATACATTAGGCAACAACACATATAAATATGGTTATAGATTCATTTGATTTGAACATACAAGTGTGGGCAATAGTACATATAATCTCTCTAACTTGTGCTGAAATGATTTTTACTTAAATTTTTAAAAATTATGAAAACCAATTTTGAGATAAAACCGGCTCTTACGAAAAATTGTTTTTGAGTTTAATCTCTCTCCTGCAATTAAAACAAATCAGCTGATACAGCAGAACAATAACCTTGTGTTTGGATAGAGAAATTTAAAATTACTAGAATTTATGTGTTAAAATAGTAGAAGAAAGAATTCCAAATGACAAATAGGAGGATTTTTTATGATAAATAGGGGGATTTCAAATGACAAATATTGAGAGAGAATTTCAACATTTCTCTTTTATGTTCAAACTTTTTAGATTGTCATTGTCAATTCCTCTCATTTTAACAACTTACTCAACATTGTCTATTATAATTTTGAGAATTCTAAAATTCTCCATCCAAACACAAGGTAAGGTAGCAGCATAATAATCAACAGCGGATATATAACTTTAGCAATAACTGAATCATCCAATTGTTTATTTTAATTCAAATAATTTGAAATAGATTAAATAAGAACTAGTTGAAAATAAATTCACAAAACTCCTTAAAAGTATATCATAATAAAGAGTCTTTAATATCATATCACGAATCAATTATTCCAAAAGTTTAATTTGTTAAATGAACATATATAAATGATTTTATGTCTAACAACTTTCATATAATTTCTTTTAGGTATGTTTGCGAGTTGAGTTTTGGAGGAAAAGAGAGGAAATGATTTGTGCTTAGAAGTTTGAATATTTTACAAAGTTTTTCCCTCCCTTTCTCTCCCTCCTTTCCCCCTTTAACTCTTCTCTTTCCCTCCTTGCTAAATTCACAAACACACCCTTTAGAGAACTGTAACTTGCTCTAGGACATGAGTAATCTTATTTAGCTTATTGTTTTTAAGACTTTAAAAGCATATACTAATCCCACTTCTAAAAAGATTGGTTACACTCTCTATGCTTCTAATTTCCTTCATTGCAGAGGTTGGTACAAACATATTAGATTTAGCAAATCCTGAGTCCATTACATCTAATATATTCTATTTTTAAATTGAGAGTGGTTGTTTATGAAAAGTGAAAAAGGATACCTTTCTTTTGTTTTTGTTTTCTTCCCATATTTACTTCCGTTATAGTGGTTAGTTACAGTTAATGGCTGGCCCTACGGTCCTCACTTTTATTGAAACTGTAAATAATTAATTCTTATTCTTCTTTGTTAAAGAAAGGTACTAGTAATACACACGCCAGATGATTCCTTAGCACACATAAAGAGGACTAAGGATCAGATATAGATAAATTACCTTTACTACTTGAAAACCACACTCAGTGTGAAGAGGATAAAGTGAAAAATAAAGATGTTGTTAGCTGCATCATAATTACTAGGTGGTTATATGCATCCCAATTTGTTCAACATCTTTCTTTATGACCACCGCTATTGGCTTTTAGTCTTGGACTCCTTGTGCAATGATATTTCAGGGGAAAAGAAAGTTTTAGTCTTCTCATCTTTTCCTTTTGTCTTTAGAATACCAGGGTTATACTGATAGAGACACCTTGGTAATATGTCCAAAAATGATGTTGATTCCCCAGATAAAGATATTTCATCTTGTTAAAAATTAATCATATATAAAAAAATTTATTTTGTAAGCATGATATATTGATGACATATTACCTTCTTTTCCTTTTCTAGCTAAGACACACACACAAGTACTAACAGATGAAATATATGATAATTAATTACAAGTATGGCTTGTAGGTGTTTATTTAATTATTGATGTAGCTGTAAATGGGAATAATAGTAGAATACATTATACATGTCAAGAAGAATGTATCATTAATTAACCTTGAAGATCCACTAGTTTACTAATTAAATTCATTTCAAAAGCTCTGTAGTATTACCCATTACCCTGAATTCCAGCACTCAGCTTACAAGAAAAATAATTGCAGGCTTAGCTTTTCGGTCACGATATAATAGAATCAAGATTTGAGACATAATGATTTGTGTATATTGAATTCCAAGTATTATGATTTTAATATTATTATATATAGTCTGTAGTCAGCTATATGTATAATATTTTTTCCCTCCAAAATAACCAACTTGAGCATGCACCTTATCTTCTCCTTTTTGACTAAGGTAGGAGGATCTGTTTATATATGAATATTCAGGCCATTGATTCACATCATAGCCGTCACTAGAAATTCAAAAAGCTAGTCTATGCATCTAGGCCAGTAATTATCTGTTTTGGTTAAGTTACAGGTTAACAGTTTATGAGTTTGTTGTTTGCTAGAAGTGTACTAGACAGCCTCTTCATTGGTTTGTTTTTGGGGGTTTATTATTTAATACTTGTCTTCTTTATCATGATGTGGATTATACATGATGAGTTGGAACACTTTATAATTTTTTGGTTTTCAAAAGACTTGTGGTAGAGTAAGGAGGTAATTTTATATATGGTATATAGTTGGTGATATATGGTTTTTTTTATTGTTATGTAAGGAGGTAATTTTATATTTTGCTTAATATTTATTATTTTTGGTCAAAATTGGCAGGAGTTACCAGAACACCAAAGAAGTGATGCAGTTAGTTCAATGGTATATGAAGCCAATGCAAGAGTGAGGGACCCTGTTTATGGATGTGTGGGAGCCATATCCTCTCTGCAGCAACAAGTTGATGTGCTTCAAACTCAATTGGCATTGGCACAAGCAGAGGTTGTGCACATGAGAATGAGCCAATTCTCATCCTCCTCAGATCCTCAACCATCATCAATGCCTCCTCCTATGGCCTCTGAGAACTTATACCAATCAAATAGACTCCTTTCTTCTCAGACCAAGTCCCTTTTTGGCACAGACACTGACACCAACATGGGGCAATCCTTGTGGTCATACTAGCTATAGCTTAACACTTATGGACTACATATATTATTGTGTGTGAGTACACTATTTATAGGCACCACCAATTAAAAATTCAAGATATATCAAAATTTATATTAACATTATTTTGATATTATCTTGAGTTTTTACTTGATTAATGTGCCTAATGAATACTGTACTCATGCAAGAATCATTCATGTTATTCAGCATGCATGCTTCACTTTACTTATTTTCTTATGATTATTACTATCAGGCTTGTTTTGTTGTCTGTGTCATTAGTACTTTTTTTTTTCTTTGTAACTCTCACTTTTTTTTACTCCTTTGTTATAACTAAAAGGACATCTATCTCTCTACGTTACCAAGAGATGATGATGATGATTAGTTAGTGTTAATGTAAATGTCTAAACTTGTAATTATGAGTAATCATATCGTTTGTATTAATTAACTTGACTATACTTTTTATATACCTTCTTGACTCACTGTTTGTCTTATCCATATAAGGGAATGAAATTCATTTTGGTTTCATATGTTTGCGTTGGTGATAGAGAGAAGGGAAAAAAAAAAAAAAAAAAGCTAATGTCTCTTGATTTAAGTGAAAAGTTGGATTCCACTTGAGTGACTTGACTAAAACTAAAGATTCAAGTTCGGGTATTGTGAATTAAAGAAAAAAAACATTGGGATTGTTTTTCGCTTTTGAGTGTTCTGTGATTTTAATTTCTATGAACTACACGTATAAAAAAATTAATGTGTATTATCACATCATTTAATAAATATGTCACTTAATTTATTATTAAATTTATTGAATGATGTAGTAACATATTATTGAATGGTGATGTAAAATTCTTTTTACAATAACAATATATAATTATTAAATTCATAAAATTATGAGATAATTTATATCAACTTTAATTAATATAATATATTTGATGAAAATGAATAGAAAGATAATGAATTAAAAATAGAGGGACAAATTGGTGAGTAAATTCATAAAAGTAAGAGATAATTTATATCAACTTTAATATAATATACTTTATGTTCATCTAAGTATTATTAAAACTGGACCAAATCAACCTGTCCGATCGATCGATTCAACAGGAAACCAAGTCCATGACGAATCCGATCACAATTTTGCATCGTTTGTATCATTAAAACAGTCTGTACACAGTTGAACCGGCCATGAACCGGCCAACCCAGTAAGAACTGGTCGGCTGGGCGGGTGCGGGTTAGTCAAGTGACGCGTGCACAGCATGCTCCTTATAAAGGAAAAAGATTAGCCGAAAGAAGGGATCGAACTCAACCTCCACAAAATGAAGAAGCGCACTACAACACTAAACCAAAGGAAAGTTGCTATTCAATAGTTATGTGCGCATTTTTTGTAAATATATTGTAACAAAACAATGTATTTAGGTTATTATTATTTCTTTATTAAAATTAATATTATATAACATAATATATTTACAAATTTATAAATTTTATATTTACTATTATGCTATAATATATCATCAAATTACCCAATTATTATTATAAATACATTTAACTTTATTAGTATATAATTATTCATTTTTCAATATATTATTACTATTTTTAATACATTTATACTATATTTTAAAAAAGAACTCATATTTTGAATATAAAATTTATATATTTTAATATATACTGGTTCAATCGGTTTAACTAGTGACTCATTGTTTCAACCATTGACCATGTGTGATTCATCTTTTACTAATAATTTTTTTAAAAAAAAACTTCATTATTTCTTATACATGATTAAAAATAACACATATTTTGTCACATAAATGAATTATTTTTTTATTTAATAACCCTTTATTTACTCTTTTATTATCTGTGTGTTTGTAAGTCATTTTTGTAATAAATAATCTTAAATTTAGCTTAAATATAGGAAAATACATCTTAACATTTTTTAAAAAATATACTATCCTTTTTTTTTAGGTTTAAAAAAATGGTTTTAGTTGAGGTTGAATTATTTCAGTTAATAAAATAATAAACTTATATATAAAGCAAAAAAGTTTTAAAATTTAATTAATTGCACCTCAAATAATTAAACTTATCTTAACAAGTCATTTTTTTCAATCCACCCCATATAATAAATTTGTGTCCTAATTTTGTACGTATTCTCTTTCTCAAGTAATTACATTTCATTTTCATTTTTTAATTAATGTTCAAATTTTATCAATCACTATTAGTATTAGGTATATATAGAGTTGGCAATTCGGGCTACCCGACTTGTATATACTTAGAACATCACTATCACTAGTGAAATAATCTTCTTTTATTAATGAATATTTTATATTTTTAAAAAACAAAAAGAATTAAAGCTTGTATTTTTTTAATTTTTATTACACTACATATTATAAATTTCATATGAATCCTGTTAAAAAATGTTGACCCACTCTTTTTTTAGTAAGACCCACATAAAATTTACCCAATATATAATAAAGGGTACCGTTTCATAAAGTGTATTACAGTATTATTACTAGTATTTATCCTTTTATATTTTCATTAATTTTTTATTAATATTAATGTAATTTTCTATCAATTAAATAGATTTTTTTTAAATTTAAATTTATACTTTTTATATTTTACTTAGGTTTATAAATACGCCTAAAATACTCCAATTCTGTTCCTTTGTAAGTGTAGATTTTCAGAAAAAAATTCATATTTATCTGTTATTTTATAAATTTAATATAACTATAATTAATACTCCACCTAATTAATTAATTAGAAAAAATTATATAAACAATTTATTCAATAGATAAAGGAGACATTAGAAAAATAAAAAAAATTAATAGAAATGAGGATATTAATTATATTTTTTAATTAATATGTAATTTCCTTAAAATATTTAAAAAATTAAAAAGCGGAGGGATTATAATAATGTAATAACAAATTCATATAAAAATTTTATTCCAAATAAGGATCTAACTTTGAGAAATGAGTAATAAGTAGCCTTATCACTTTTTTAAATATTTTGATATTACCCTAAATTCTTAATTCACTATCATCCGAAATGTTCTGAGGTTCTAACTAGCCTAGCCTTATCCTTACGCAGAATAAAAACTCTGAAACTTACCAAAATATTTCATTTTTGGGCGACGTGAAAGCAACAGGGGCAAAACCAATACATTATCAATAAGTACTAGGGCAACATGGGCATGCCCAACATAATCATGATTAAGCTTTCCTTAATTACTAAGAATAAGTATACACTTCATTATGTCTAATGATTCAATTAATATTAGGAGTGTTAGATGATTTGAAGCACTTTTATTAATGAACACCATTGTGCATTATACAAAAACCTAAACCGGTATGTTCTCCATATTGTACGGAAAAATTGTAGTATATATTATTGCATGAGTTATGTGCACTCAGCTAATTAATATTAAAGATTTACATAAACTTTTGTGCTGTGTAAATATTTTATATTTTAAAGTAAAAATATATTCAAATGTGAATCTACAAAGTATATAAAGTACTAAAATGAGTTTTTCGTTAATAATGTCATGACATGCAATAATATATACTTTACGAATTAGTGTTATATATATTTTTTCTAAAATTATGATATCATTTTTTTAATTTTGATCATTTGTGATTTACTACTTAATAGAGGTTAATTTGTGTTTTCTTATTATATTATTTTTATTTTCAAATTTACGACAACCATTGTTTTTGTCGTTAATTTATTTGATATGAATTCACTAAATTTATCTTTTTCTTATTTTTTTTCTTTTCATTTTTATGGTACAATAATAACCTTTACTTTTTATTTTTAGGCTTAATTGCACGTTTGGTCACCCATGCACGATTTTGGCCCCCTAAATTTTTGTTTGCGATTTTGGTCCCCCAAAGTTTGTTGTACTCTTCCTTCTTTTGAAGCCAATTAAGTCTTAAGGTCTTCAATCTCTTTGTAAGTAAGTCATACCGTGAGCAAAACGCATTGTTTCCAAAGAGATGGAATGCCTCAAGGCTCAATTAGCTTCAAAAAGGGAAGAGTATAATAAACTTCGAGGGACCAAAATCGCAAAATAAATTTTAGGGAGACCAAAATCACGAAAAAAATTTAGAGGGAGCAAAATCGTAAATAAGCTATAGTATAGGGACCAAAAGTGAAATTAAGCCTTAATTTTATTAGTCTGTATTGTACGTGATCTATTTGATGAGTGTTAAATTTTTGTTTGGGTAAAACATGTTTTTGATCCCTATAAAATTAACAAGTTTTGCTTTTAATCTCTAAAAAAAAATTTATTAAAACGTCCTCCCAAAATATCTTTTTTACAATTAGTCTCTCCCTTCAATTGACATGTATAAGGTGCTGATGTGACACATTTTCTCACTCATAGGTGTCAATGAGTATATTTCTAACGGTCTTAAACCGCCTGAAATTACCCAAACACCGTGCCCACTCCATCTTCTCCCCCTCCCATCCTCCCACCCATGGCTGCTGCAACCACCCACCTATCTTGATCCCTTTCTCAGTCTCTCACACACATAATCCCTCGCTCAGTCCATATGAAAAGTATCATTCATTGTTTGTGCAAAGTTGCTGATAGTAGAATCTATAAAACAAATTCAGGAAATCAACTATAAAAGACTTCCAATAAGTTATATTTCTAACTTTCAATCATTTCTTATGGATAACATTGATATTTTCCTATCTATCAACAATTTTAGAAACATTGGCGTGAGACTGCAAGTGTTTGTCAATTAAAAACAAAGACTGCAAGTTGTAATTTACAGATGATTTCTGAGTACCGATGATTTCTAATTTTTCCCAAAGTTGTAATTTACCTCCCCTTTTAAGGTGGTGTATAATAGAGCCCGCCATACTATAAAACAAAGACTGCAAGTGTTTGTCAATTAAAAACAGATAAATAGATTTCTCAATCGATTAGGAAACTTCCAAAATTGCTCAAAATGCACAAGTTGTATTAAACCTCAGGCTGTCATCAAATTTTCATGGCATCTTATGGTTCATTCAAAATTTACGAACGATGGGAAACACGTCTACAGTGACATGATCTCATCTTCTAAACTTCTTGGATGATTTTCCATCCTTAAGACCTAAGTACTACGATGGGTCACTCGTCTACAGTGATATGATCTCATCTTCTTCTAAACTTCTTGGATGATTTTCCATCCTTAAGACCTAAGTACTTGTCAATATCTTCCTCACCGTCATCTCCTTCGCCCCTCCGTTTCTTCTTCCCTCCGGTTTCCTTCATTTTCTACACAAGTAAACATACAGTTACGTAAGGTACGTAGAAAAGTAATTAAATTAAAGCACATGAAATTGATCAAATTCAAATCCTTCATCATAATTTACTAATTCCAGGACTATAATCACAACTCATGCATCTATAGATACAGACAATACTAAGTTGATTTCTATCATAGTATTGCTTGCACTCAGAAACTAAATTAAAAAATACCTAAAAACTACCACATTACTTACACCCAATGAAAACGAAACTCAATTGGGGCGGGACAAATAAAGGGGCACCACAACTTCAACTTTACCACAAAATCCCCCAACTAATTTTTCTTCTTGAAAAAAATAAAAGGACAAAAATGGCATAAAATATAACTAAGCTAAAAAAAAATATTACCATTACTGCTAATCTTTTGGCCTCGCTAACACGCTCCTCCAAAAGCAAAACTTCCTCTTCTTGTGCAGGATACTCTGGCAGCTTCTTGCCTGAAATATAGTTATGCTTGTTATTAAGAAAATTGTTCCTTAAAATCTTAAAGTAAAGCCAGAGCATTACTACTCACCTATAAGCTTCTCTATTTGAATGTACCACTCCAGCTCATATTGGTTCACAAGGGAAATGGCAACCCCAGAACGCCCTGCACGAGCAGTCCTTCCCACACGATGTATATAATCCTGTAGTTGACAATATCAGGAATCCAGTGAGTATAAAAACATAATTTCCTAAAATGTTCATATCCTTCCATGATTTCTAGTCTTCAGTTAATTTAGATGTCACAAATATTAACCATCAAATTACTAATTCCTATAATTACATAAATTAACTGCAAACTTTTGATTAATTATAACTGAAATAAAGCATGTTGATAAAAGTATTAAAGTAATACAAAGAACATCTTACTTTGGAGTTTGTGGGAATGTCATAGTTAATCACCACATCAACCGTTGGAATATCCAGTCCTCTACTAGCTACGTCAGTACAAAGGAGAATATTGCACTCTCCAGACTTGAACTTATTCAAGGCTCCAAGTCTCTTTGGCTGCAAAATATTATTTAGTAAAAACTAGATTGGCACGCCCAAAAATAATGAAAAAAAGAGTACAAGTTTAGAGCAATTTACAATTAGAATACAAGATCTGTAGCACAATTACCTGGCTCATATGACCATTAATTGGGATGGCTTTAAGGCCAAGATTCCTAAGCATCAAGGCCAGAAGCCGAGTTGCATCACATGTCCGAGTGAATACCATTGATGTACTTCCAGCCATTTCAGTAAGAATGTATACAAGGTAGCAATCCTATTGAGAGAGACACAATAAACACAATCATCACAGGCATAAACGATACTGGCCATGACTCAAAAATCCCAAAATGCATGAGATTATGTTAATTTCCCTCCAAATAGTCAATTCACTATAAGTGTTCAATACAAACATTTTCTTTATAACTTAAGAGTGCTCTTCCTCTCCATCAAACATTATGGTTCATAATCATATTTGGTATTTGACTGAATAAAATACTTTCACTCTGCTAAATCTACTGGCATATAACAAATGATATATCAACAATTGAAGTTTCTCCTACCGAACCATGATTCTATACCTCCATTCTAGAATGATGAAAGCGGCAGATATTTTTAAATAGAAATGATGTCAACTTATGAGGTTTCTGTTAGTAACAGACCCCCAATTAGAAAGATATATGTTAGGCGGGGCAAAAGGGAATAGAATAGACAACTGTAACATAACTGAATAACTGAATCAGTTATGCATGCTGTTAGGAGGATGTTAAATAAGGAAAGGTAGAAGGGAATTAAAGGAAGGAAATGAGTAGATTGGACTGGGAGGGACTCAGGCTCTCGAAATCCTGAGAATTCAGTGAACAGAATCACTTTGTTTCTGAATAAAATTGATTCATTCCTTACAACTAGTATCAAAGCTCTCGACTCTGGGAGAATTGTTCATGGTACAAACAAGGATGGAAGCTCGATTGGATAGCTTGGAGAAGGGGTTTGAAAACCTTTTGGAGATGATGCAGAACATTAACCGGACGCTGCAGCAGAAAGCAAATCCTACCGGAGAAAGTGGCAACGGAGGAACTCTAGGAGAAGGAAACAGCGTGAGGAATGGATCGATGGAAGACCGGTGGCGGAGGCTAGAAATTCCAGTTTTCTCGGGGGAAGATGCGTATAGTTGGGTGAACCGGGTAGAGAGGTATTTCAATTTGAAGGGGGTCATGGAGCAAGAACGATTACAGGCAGTGATGGTAGCGATGGAGGGAAAGGCCTTAACATGGTTCCAATGGTGGGAATTCTGCACAGTAAATCATACCTGGGAGGAATTTCGAACGGCAGTCATAAGGAGGTTTCAACCCTCGATGACACAAAACCATATGAATTGTTGTTGGGTCTCAAGCAAACCACATCCATGGAAGACTACCGAGAGAAGTTTAAGCGGTAAGCAGGGCCGCTCAAGGGGACCGACCCAGATTACTTGAAGGGGATTTTCTTGAATGGGTTGAAGGAATTGGTAAGGGCAGAATTAAAATTGTATAATGTTGAATCTTTACTGGAATTGATGGACTATGCCCAGAGGATCGATGAAAAGAATAAAGTGATAAATAACGGAGGTGGGTGGAACGATAAGGGAGGAAGTCGGCCGAGGAGCTATCAGCCATCAAGAACTGTAACGTGGGCCGGGGGAACCAACTCGGCCGGAGGAACCAACTCGGCCGGAGGAAACTACTCGGCCGGAGGAACTAACTCGGCCGGAGGAACCAATTCGGCAGGAGGAACCAACTCGGCCACAGAATCCAATAGTCTTAAATCAACCGGCTCGTATAGAGGACAGGGCTTCAAGAGACTAACAGATGCTGAATTTCAAGAAAAATCAAAAAGGGGACTCTGCTTCAGATGTGATGTGAAGTTTGAACCGGGGCATGTATGTAGGAGTAAGCATCTTCAAGTGCTAATCTTGAATGAAGAATGTGGATCAGGGAGACAAAGAAGGAGGAGGGGGCCGAGTAGGAGAGGGCCGAGAAGAAGAGTTAGAGCTGAGAACATTGCAGCTATCCATGTACAGCATAACCGGATTAACCTCCAAAAAGTCCATTAAGATGTGGGGTGACATAGAAGGAGAAAGTGTAACAGTATTGGTAGATTGTGGGGCTTCTCATAATTTCATATCCTCTGCCTTGGTAAGGAAAAAGCAAATTCCGGTCACTGAGACAGCATCATACACATTGGAGGTTGGAGACGGGAGAAAAATCAGGTGCAATGTAGTTTGTCAACAACTGATACTACAAATTCAGAATCTTAAAATTCAGCAGGACTTATTGTGTTCGAATTAGGAGGTGTGGATGTGGTGTTGGGAATGGAATGGTTAGCCGAATTGGGAGACATCACGGCCAACTTTAAGGATCTTACATTAAAGTTTCCGACTAGCCAAGGGACCATGATTTTGAAAGGGGAAACAGCCCTGTCAAGAACAGAAGCTTCTTTTCGAGCCATAGTCCGAGCACTACAAGATGAGGGCCAAGGATTTTTTCTGGAATGCAAGGAGTTAGTTCAAGAGCCGGGTACCATAGCCATTATTCCAGAGAGAATTTAGAAGATTTTAGAGGAAGCTAAGGCTGTGTTCCAGGAACCTCAGGGGTTACCACCATCCAGGAGACAGGATCATGCGATAGTATTGAAGGAGGGGGCCCAAATTCCCAATCTGCGGCCATACAGGTATCCTCACTACCAAAAGACAGAGATAGAAAAATTAGTAAATGATATGTTGTTGTCAGGAGTTATAAGGCCGAGTGTAAGTCCCTACTCTAGTCCCATTATTCTTGTCAAAAAGAAAGATGGAGGATGGCGGTTCTATGTTGATTATAGAGCTCTAAATAAGATTACAGTCCCGGATAAGTTCCCAATACCGGTTATTGATGAATTGTTGGATGAATTGGGAGGGGCCGTTATTTTTTCCAAATTAGATCTTAAATCCGGGTATCACCAAATCAAAATGAAAGAAGAAGATATTCCCAAAACTGCTTTCCGGACACATGATGGCCATTATGTATTTGTAGTTATGCCATTGGCCTAACTAATGCTCCTTCAACATTCCAATCCCTGATGAATGACATTTTGAGGCCATTTTTGAGGAAGTTTGTATTAGTTTTCTTCGATGACATCCTAATATACAGTAAGAGTGTGGAGGATCATGAAAAGCATCTCCGGGTGGTTCTGAAGACATTGGAGGAACACACGTTGTTTGCTAACAAGAAGAAATGTAGCTTCGATCAATCCCAGTTTGAGTATTTAGGCCATGTGATTTCAGCTCAAGGAGTAGCAGCTGATCCTAAAAAGCTAGAAGTCATGATGTCTTGGCCGGTACCTAAAGATGTAAAGGCGCTAAGAGGTTTCCTCGGCCTCACGGATACTATAGGAGATTTGTCAGGAACTATGGCAGCATTGCAAGACCTCTAACTCAGCTCTTACAGAAGGATGGCTTTACTTGGAATGAAGAGGCTCAAAAGGCTTTTGATGCTCTAAAAACAACGATGGCCGAGTTACCAATACTGACAGTCCCAGATTTTTCAAAAACTTTCACTGTGGAGACAGATGCGTCTAGTAAAGGATTGGGGGCAGTTTTACTGCAGGAAGCCAGACCAGTAGCATTTCTCAGTCAGAAACTATCAGACAGGGCCCAGAAGAAGTCAGTCTATGAAAGGGAATTGATGGCAATAGTTATGGCCGTGCAGAAATGGAGACACTATTTGATGGGAAGGCACTTTGTGATTCAGACCGACCAAAGAAGTCTCAGGTTCCTAACGGATCAGCGTTTGTTGAATGATGAGCAGCTGAAATGGACCTCTAAGCTGATCGGATTTGATTTTGAAATAAGATATAAACCTGGCTGTGAAAATGGAGCAGCAGATGCCTTATCTAGGAAAATGATGTCTGCAGCTATTTCTATAGTACAGTTCCAGGACTTGGAAGAGTGGGTTGATGAAGTTCATTCCGACCCTAAATTGAAAGCAATGATTCAAGATCTTCTGCAAAACCCGGATTCCCAACCTGGGTTCATTCTGCAGAATGGGAAGTTATTGTATAAAGGGAAGTTTGTTTTACCTAAGGGATCTCCCCGAATTCAGACATTACTAGCCGAATTTCACAACTCAGCAGTAGGAGGTCATTCAGGCTTCTTTAGAACTTACAAAAGAATAGCAGCTTTGGTGTTTCGGGAAGGGATGCGGAAAGATGTCCAGCAGTATGTGGCAACTTGTGCAGTTTGTCACCAGAATAAGTATCAAGCTCTAACCCCAGTCAGTCTTCTACAATCACTGCCAATTCCAACACAAGTTTGGTCGGATATATCTATGGACTTTATTGAGGGTCTTCCTAAGGCTCAAGGCAAAGACAGCATTCTGGTAGTAGTGGATAGATTCACCAAGTATGCCCATTTTCTGGCCCTATGTCATCCGTATACTGCTAGAGATATAGCTGAAATTTTTCTTAAGGAGATAGTCCGACTACATGGTTTTCCAACCACTATTGTGTCTGACAGAGACAAGATTTTCCTTAGCCATTTTTGGACTGAACTTTTCCGGTTAGCTGGGACAAAATTGAAGTTTAGCTCAGCCTATCACCCACAATCGGATGGGCAGACGGAAGTGGTGAATAAATGTTTGGAGACTTATCTAAGATGTTTATCTGGGAGTAAACCAAGGCAGTGGCCACATTGGCTAAGCTGGGCAGAATTCTGGTTTAACACCAATTATAATAGCTCAACTCGGCTCACTCCATTTAGGGCCTTATATGGACGTGACCCACCTCTCCTTTTGAAGGGTACAACCATACCTACAGCAGTAGAGGAGGTAAACAAAATGACACAAGATAGGGATGCAATCCTACATGATTTAAAGACTAACTTGGTGAAGGCACAAGATCAGATGAAAAAGTTGGCGGACAGACATAGACGAGACATCCATTTTGAGATTGGAGATTTGGTTTATCTCAAGCTACAACCTTATAGGTTAAGATCCCTTGCAAAAAAGGTGAATGAGAAGCTACGGCCAAGGTTCTACGGACCCTATGCAGTGGTTAAAAGGGTCGGACAGGTAGCCTATCAGCTGCAGCTACCTAATGACAGCAGGCTACATCCGGTTTTTCATGTCTCTCTTCTCAAGAAAGCCATCGGCCCCAATATTCCTTCACAACCTTTACCTCCTATGTTATCCGAGGAGTGGGAATTACAAGTTGAACCTTTAGAAGTATTGGAAGTCCGCAACAACTCTTCAGGCAGTAGTGAAGTGCTGATCAAATGGAAAGACCTCCCAGATTTTGAAGCCACTTGGGAACCCTTTGAAATCATCCAGGCCCAGTTTCCACAATTTCCCCTTGAGGACAAGGTGAAACTCTTGGGGGGGAGTATTGTTAGTAACAGACCCCCAATTAGAAAGATATATGTTAGGCGGGGCAAAAGGGAATAGAATAGACAACTGTAACATAACTGAATAACTGAATCAGTTATGCATGCTGTTAGGAGGATGTTAAATAAGGAAAGGTAGAAGGGAATTAAAGGAAGGAAATAAGTAGATTGGACTGGGAGGGACTCAGGCTCTCGAAATCCTGAGAATTCAGTGTACAGAATCACTTTGTTTCTGAATAAAATTGATTCATTCCTTACAGTTTCCACTAGTGGCCCATCCATTCATGAAATTTCTTTTGTAGTATCATATCTTTGACTACCTCAGTGAGACATTTTTTTAAGTATAACTCATTTTAGGGCAACAAATAATAGAGATTTGAAGCAGGGCACTGATGCTTGTGTTAATAAAAAAGGGAATGTAGGCGGTAAGACTTTTCAAATAATTTTTCCCTCAACATGAGTAGCATGAATTAGTCTTTACACAGCCTCCATAGAGGCAAGAACCATGAGCGGTGAGAAATTTGATATACAACTGATAGCTAAAATAGTTTTGAAATCCAATATATTTTTTAACAGGAGAGAACAAAAACCTTTTGTTTGGCAGGCAAGAAGCGATACTGCTGCTTCAGTGTGTCAACAGTGGAATATTTTGATGCTGCTTCAATCTAAATTGAATAAAAAATTGTGAATAATATCAGAACAAAAAAATTATATACAAGGGTAAATTACAGTTCCCTCTCTTGAAAGGTGCTTAAATTACACTATCTTCCCTTCTAATTTTAGAAATTATGCCCCCTTCCCTAAGATGAAATATGCTACACAATAATTGATTTTAATGTAAACCAATAACTTAGTGGTGGTTAACAACTGTATACAAGCCACCCAGGGACATTCTTTCTTTGTTGTAACTTTCAGTGTCACAACTCACAACTATTTTTGAAAACCCTATTATTGATTTTAGGACCTTAGAAGATTAAATGAATTTTAAACACCTTTACTCTCAGCTTTGGAACTTTACCCAAAATCTTCACTTCATCTTCTATATCCCCATAATTGACAGTAGAGGCTGAAAACTAGCTGCCATTGGTACTAAAAATTGTGGAGAGAAAATTTGTCCCTAAGCTTCTTTACATCAAAATAGTGACAAATATTAAACTTACAGGGGAGAGGAGTCTAATATTTAAAATAGGGGGGAAGATAGTATAATTTAAGCATTTCTCAAGGAAGAAAAGTGTAATTTACCTTATGTATAAACATATTTGCAAATATTACAGTTGTACCTTCACAGGATTCCTTAAACAAACCCTTTGAAGCTTCTGGACCTGCAATAGTTAGAGTCCGACTTGCCCTATTAGCAACATGAATTTAAAAATAATAAATACATACAAACAATCAAGCATCTGCAGAATATAAGTAGCACACAGAAATCATTTGTTCAATCTCATTTGCACCATAAGATCCAGAATGGAGCAAATGCATGTTAACATAACAAGATTTAGCCTTAAATAATATGATTAAATGCTTTTTCAAATCTATTAAAAAAAATAAAAATAAAATAACATACCAACAACCAGAATTTATGTTAAATCCTAACAAGCTGTTAGGTAGCCCCACCCAATTAGTGTTACTCAATTAGTCAGTTGGAAATAGTCAGGTTGTGTGTCATGGTCATGGTAGTTAAAATCGCGATTCAACACGTAAAATCGATTTACGACTTAAGGCACACTGTGCGATGCCGAATGCAACCAGAATCGGAATCTGGTGAAATCGAAGCAGAATCGCTTCCTGAAGCGGTGAAAACGGTGAAATCGGACAATTTCACCGCGGCGGCAAGTTGCTTCATCGCTGGGCTTTTGAGCGGCCCATAACCCGACCCAAACTCAAGTGAACCCTAATAATCTCCTTCCTCCTCCTTTTCCTTCTGCGACACAACTCCTCCGTTCTACAACTGAGACAACCCATCTCCTTCTTCTGCAACACGAATCGTGCTCTGTTCTGCAACTTAGAGATGACCCATCTCCTGTCTGGCTCCAGTGCTCCTTCCCTGTTGTGCGACTGCGACTAGGAGGGTGTTGCTTTTCTCCTGAGTGCTCTCGTTCTCTGTTTGACTGGTACTCTCGCAGTCAAGCTGCTGTTACGCTGCTCTGTTTTTTATTTCAAGTCTCAACTCTCATTCCCACTTGTTATCTCTGTTCTCTTGTCTGCTACTCTGTTTGTCTGTTTTATAGCCACTCTCACTTTACTCTGCTACTCTATTTTGTTTTTGGAGTTGATAAGATTTTTACTACTGACATTCTTATAAATTATAAATTATGAATGCAAGTTAATATGTACTTTTAGTGATTAAATGTTTTTTTCTTATTTATATTATCATATATGTATATATATGAATTTTGTAAAATCTTACGATTCGTGTTACGATTCTGCGATTTACGATTTTCACTCCCCTTTCCGATTTAAGGTAAAATCTCGATTTTAACTACCATGGTCATGGTAGTTAAAATCACAATTTGGCACAGGTTGCAATTCTGATCTTGCTCTGCAACTTTTTTTTTTGCTGAATTGCTGGGATCAACAAGATCATAAAATCGGTGAAATCCTGCGATTCCACCATGCTTGCAGATGACCCATTTTCCCCTAAAACCTAAAACCCAGTTTCTGACCTGGTTTCATCTAAACCCTAAATTATCCATTCGAACTGTTGTGACCCATTTTGTTGCTTTTCCCTTCAATCTTCAGCAGCACCCTCATCTCATCTTAATCCTCTGGTAGTTTCTTTGTAGTTCAAGTGCATCTCTTTCATTTCCTTTGTTCTTCAATATGCCCCTGTCTTCCTGTGTCTCTCACTCTGCTTCGCTCAAGTCACAGTTTCATTTCTGGTTCTTCCTTGGACACTCTGCTCCATTCAACTTGCACAGCAGAACAGGTTCTGGTTCAACTCTCTGGTTATGCTTCAGTCTGTCTGTTTTCTTTTGCTTAGCACTTCAACTCACACGTTATGGGTGTCATCGCTTGGTGATGGGTGTTTTATTTGGGTTTTTTTATGTCTTGCACTTGTTAAAACCTTGGTATTTTGTATTTGTCAATTTGGAGTAGTTAAGCTGTTTAAGATGTTAATTTGTGATTTGAGTTGTGTATGATCTTATAGATTTTGAATTTAAGTTTAATTGTTTGTAGTGATTTATTTTTTTTCTTTATCTATACTATTTTTATAAGCATATATATGAATTTATATGAATATATATATATATATGAATTTTAAGAATTTTGTACAATCTTATATCCACGTTACAATTCCACGATTTATGATCTTTACTATCCTTCCTGATCTTGAGTAAAATCTCGATTTTGACTACCTTGGGTTGAGTTAGAGGCTTAGGTTCTGATTTATATTTTTGGTTATTTGCATGTAACATTACCTCTTAATTCAGAAATTGAGCACAAATAGACAAATAGAAAAAATGGGTAATTACAAGAGCAGAGAAGTCCTAGGGAAGAGGTTGAGGTTTTGACTATTTTGGCTCAACCCACAGTTTTCATTGGCTTTCATTGGTATGGGCTTCAGATATGCCTCTTCCCTTATAGACAAATGAATCATAGAATTATTGTGGTTGGTGAGTCTGCAGCAGTTATGGATATTTGGGTGATACCAAAGCTGCATTGGGAAATTTTCAAGAGCAGATTTTCGAAACTTGACATTCTCGGTGGCAGGAGCTACAATGATTAGTGGCTCTAATTTGGAAAAGACAAATGTGTCAATGCTTGACATGTGGTCTCTTATGTAGGATCTTCTGTAGTTCTGGTGAAAATGCATTGCAAGCAGTTTCAAAAAGTTGATGCAATAATAGATCAAAAGGGTGAGCTAATTGATACTGTTGTAACATCAATGGGTGAGCAGAGCAACACTTCCTATTCCCTTCTCATTACTATGTTTGACACTAGTCGAGGAGTTTGGAGGAATTAAGGAGTTGTGTCAACAGGCTGAAAATGTCAAAATGGTGAGTTATTAACTTGCTGCAGGAGCGAGGTTGAAGGCCTCTAATGATACCATAGGACATTCTATCATGATTACTGATGTTTTGGGATACTCTGCTAAGCTTCCAGTTACTGTTGCAGATGAGAGTCTGAGGATTTTCTTATTTTATCCTTGTTGACTTACATAATGGTGATGGTTATTTGTCAAGTCAACACTGGTATCCTCTGCCCTTCCCCTTCTGTTATCACATTGGTACAGAACTGGGATTTAGGGTGTTGTTAATAAAAATCTAACTTTTCCCAGTTTCTGACCAAGTTTCATATCTCAGAAAATGTAAAGAAAAAGGCTTCATTTGCATATTAAGATCATGTCTGGCCAATGCCAAGAAAAAATGGTTAAAAAAAAATATATTTAGTAAGTGCACAATAATTAATAAACCTACTTAAATACCTTCTTAGTCATTGTAGCAGAAAATAGAAATGTTCTCCGTTCACGAGGAATCACTTGTAAAATCTCATTAAGTGATTCCTCAAAGTCCTCATTCAGCAGCCTGTCTGCCTCATCTAAGACCTGCTCAAAATGCAGATAATCAAGCTAGTCCAAATATATGTAATGGAAATGAGGGTGAGAATAGGATATGAGAGACAACAAAATAGATTACTTAAATAGTTCTTTTGGTAAAATCTACAAACAGGTCCAAGCATCCCTAAACGCAAAAACACATGGCAACCTATATCTAAATACATGTTGCAAATCAGCAGATAACTTCTTTTAAACATAAATACATGACAATGTAAGATATACCTAAACACCAATGCAGAAACATTCATGTTCACCAATGAATGAACCCATATCAATTAAAAAACCATACTCAAGTTATCAAAATCAATTTACAATTTCAGCCACAACAATGACAAATTATCCTTCTCAGTTCTAAATATATTGACAAAATAAAGACTTCTTCAAGGAAACAAACACGTGGATGTTTTGAACTTATCAAGACAAAAAGCAAATTGGGTAGGCAGCTTATGTTTTGGAGCACAAAAAATGACAAAAAGGATTATAGTGCTCAGAAAAGTTGAGAGGGCAATTAAAGGTAACACATTCATTCACTTGTTTGGCTCAGTTAGAAGAAAATTAAAGGTAACACATTCATTCACCTGTTCGGCTCAGTTAGAAGAAAATTAAAGCAAATTGTGTTTTTTGGAGCACAAAAAATGACAAAAAGGATTATAGTGCTCAGAAAAGTTGAGAAGGGCAATTAAAGGTAACACATTCATTCACCTGTTCGGCTCAGTTAGAAGAAAAGAAACGTATGTTGTTATTTCAACAAATAAATAATATTTTGTGTAAAAATGGTGAAAATAATTATTAAAGATTAAAAAAAAACATGTATTTTCTCTCATTAACCAATTGTCCGATTCTGGCCACAATGAGACACAGAAAATTCAGATCCCATATAATAACTCATCAAACTTCTGTCCCTGTCTGCTACACTGTATCCAATCAAACAGTAACATCACTCCTTCATTCACTAATGAAGTTGAAGCATAGTCAATCTAGCAACATGCCTCTCATTTCACAGAAAATTATTAATTAATTGGAAGTAAATTAGATTCAACAAGAAATATTTTAGTTTTGCACGCAAACAATAGTATTTACAAGCATTAAAAACATTCACCTAAATTCATCAAGGAAAACAAGACTAGGAATGAAGTATCTGACAAGCAATAAACATATCAGTATTAAAATCCCCTTATGCAGCAGCAGCAAGTAATATCAATATATAAACAACAAATATGGTTCATACAACACATGTACCCAACCATTGGACGTCAAAAATAAAGTTGAGCTTCAATCTACATAGTGTAGAAAATTAGAAATCATACAAAGTATTTAATCTACTAAGAGAAATCCGTTGGTATGTTTTAGGTGATCTAAAACTCGTCCAGTGTGTCCCAACCTGCAAGAGAATGATCCAACATAAATAAATAATAAACAATATACAGGACTGATGAAATGAGAAGACCAAAAGTTACTGGAAAATTAGGGCAGCATTAACTACAGTCTCAATATTGTCCATGCAGAACATGCATAAGTTCAGTTTTCTCTCATCAATTGTATAATTGCTTTTTTTGCATCATTCATGGACAATGTCTCAACCCATAACAAGCTAAAAGATCAGTTTTTAACCATACTTTGACCCCATAACAAGACAATCTTCTCAAAAGTTTCCAAAATTCCAAGTAACCGAGAAATATTTGAAGTTTTTCAGAATATGCAAAGCATGGTATTAACCATCATTCGGTTTGTGTAGACAAGATTTAAACCATAAACTATAGTCAGCAATCAACTGTTAAAGAACCATGTTTAAAAAGCTTTAGAGTAATATTTGAAAGCAGACATGGTAACAACAATAGGAAGGAAAAACTAATAGATAGGATTCAATCCAATAATATAATCATTAAATCTTTTAATGCTAATATTCGGATACATCAATGGATGGTTTACCAACTACTAAACGTTAGACATATCTCCTAGGTTATCAGTATCCAAATAGCAATTGAAGAAAATATGATGTCCAATCAATCCTACTTTGTGCAGAGAAACCATATATTCAACAAATGTAGATAAATTTCTAATTCAATAATGAGTTAAATAAACCATTAATTGCTTAAGAAATCAATGGCAAATAACAAAAATAGAATGTATTTCTTCATTGAAACATGAGCAAACATTCTTTATTGACATGCAAGATTAGATTTTGAATATCACTCAACTATTGCCCTAAAACTCTCGACACACAAGAAACAAATGAAATCAAAGCATGCCTACAACAACAGTAATACTTACAATAATATGAGGTTGCTTTGCTATCTTGATGGATTGTTGTACCATGTCAATCCCTCCAACAAGCTAGAGAAAAAGGAAAAGATGCCAATCAAATAGATGTTTAATATGCACGAAATTAACCACCATATCATAAGGGGAGGGGGGAACAAAACAAACATCAAGCTATGCAGTAAAGGGAGACATAAAAATCATGCATAATGAATCATTTCAGAAAAGTAGATTAGACTCACCACAGCACACTTTACCCAATTCCGAACCAAGAGCTTCAAACTGCTCAGCAATTTGAATAGCAAGCTCTCTAAATTAAGAAAAACGTGGAAAAAAAAGAAAAAAATATACTAGTTATATATCAGTCAAAACAATTTAATTCACTAAAATTTGAATTATATGAAAATCAAATCCATAATCAGGTACCAAAGTATAACCTTGTGGGAGACAATACACAAGCAAAGAAATCTTTGGGCGTGGTGCTTCTAAAAGGAATGCAATATGGGAAGAGCAAAAGCACCAGTCTTACCGGAACCTGTTTGGGCAAGTCCAATCACATCTTTTCTGTGAAACACAAACCACAAAGAATAACCAAAAATTTAATAGGGTTTAATCATCATTAATATTATGCCACTCTCCAAAGCTAAGATGAGGGAAATAATGTGGTTGAATAGGACCATGAAAAAATAATGCAATAAACTACAGAAAATATATTAAAAAAAACTACATAAAATCTCATGTTCAAAATCCACTTATCATCAAGGTTGTATAACAATGATTAACAAAAATAGCATACAAGGGAAGAAGTCATAAACAACACCAAAGATCAGAACTAGCCTTCCAACGCAAGAGGAATCGCCTCTGCCTGTATCTTTAACGGATTTTTCCAACCCAGTTTTCACAAGCTTCCACCAATTGTTCAGATAAGCCCAAATCCTTAAATGATTTAATCTCTTCATTTTCTTCCCCATTATCACCTGTGAATAAATTTCAACATAAAATTTAAAATGACTTATATGGTCAAGACAAAAGCACCAAAAGAAATTGAATAAAAGATTAATACACATCATCACCACTTTCTAAGAATTTTCCAATAATACAGTAAGCTTCAAAAGGCTTGAAGCTCTATGGAATAGATGAAGAGGAAACCACCCTAATTACAGCTTATGTCATTAACATTGTCTTACAGAATTACCCTCCTGTATACAGAAAGCTCAATCCACCCAGGTTAGTGGATATAACCGGTTGGCTCAGCAAATTATTAAAAAAAAAAAAAGGCAAAAAGTATTTTGAAATTAAAAAAAAAAAAGAACAAGAAAGTCCAAAAGAACTGTATATAGAAATTTGATATAAAATTGTACATAACTATTCTTGCTACATTCAGTACTGCACCACCATCATATGATAAATATTAAGAACTATAAGCATGATTGTTGCATTTTAGGGTGTGTTTATGATTGTTGCATTGATAACTGAACCCAGGTGATCTTTCCCTTTCATTTCAAAATATAGAATCTAAAGAAAGTGTTTCTTTTGGATAGATAGACAAAATTAACCAGAGCATTATAATGATTATATACAATGCTGGGACTCATTTTCATGTGTAGGTAGGTTAGCATTCTACAGTTTACACATTTTATCTTTTCCTAGTTCCTACTCTATTTAATATTGTGTGTATTTTCATGTGTAGGCGTGTAGGTAGGTTAGCATTCTACAATCTACACATTTTCATTGGACAAAAAACAACTTCCACTCTACTTAAATTGTATGTCTACGATTTCCAATTCCTGATTTCTCCAATTGACCTTAACTAAACAAATTTTATTTTAATAATTGTGAATCAAAGAAGTGGTGATAAAGAAATGCAATTTCAAGAAAGTGACAATAAATAAATTCTAATTCACAGGCTTAAGGATGGCAATAGGTACCGGCTGGGCAAGGTACTATGGAGCCCGTCCCTTATCTATGTTTTTGAAAAAAAAAGCCCATACATGCACCCATACCCGGATGAGCAGTAACTTCAATATCCGTCCTCATACTTGCTCCCATACTTGTGCCCATTAACCGCATTTTTGTATAGTGGAAAATTTGTAACTTAATAAAAGCATTAATTAATTCAAGAAAACTATAAGTATTACTTAGTCATGCAGGCTTGGGGATCGAGTTGATCCCCAAGCCAGCATGACTAAGTAATACTCCCAATAGGGGTGGGAATCAGGCAGGCCGAGCCAGGTTTTGCATAAACAGGCCTGGCCTGTTTCAAAATTTTTAAGCCTAAGTCTGGCCTTTACCTGTGAAGCTTAAAAATATGAATAAAATTCTGCACCATAACATTCTCTCCTGTGAAAGTGTGAATGCTTAAAACTATGAATATAATTCTGCTTAAAATTATGAATAGAATTCTGCACAACATACTGTCCTGTGAAGAATAAAATTCAAAGTAAAACACCCACCACCACCAGAATGCTTAAAACTTTGGAAGACCTATTGCATTACAAATTAAAAAGAAATAACTAAGCTATGCATTAAAACAGATTTGTGTAAATAAAGAGCAATATTTCAACAACAAATGCACTAAATAGATTTGTGCAAATAAAGAGCCATATGCATATTCACATTTCAAACACAGACAGTCCTAATCATTCACAAATAAACAACAGTTCCTATCATTCACAAATACACAGACAACTGCTATAAATAAATGAGTAAAACTAGCAAGGTACTCTCTAATACATTATTACATTATGAGCAACTACACAGACAGGCACATCCGTTCCAATCATTCATTTCAGCATTTTCAAAACATAGTTTTATCCCTAATTCATATTTCAACAGCATATTACAAATACTTGCTCACAAGTCACATCACGTGTATCGTTCATATTAAAAGAAATGCAACAATTGAAGAAACAGAAGATTCAGGGGATATTGGATGAAAAATGCAGTCATTAATACTGATATGGTTCGTGTATATTCACTGTTGGATGAACAAAATGCAGCCATTGTGAAATTTATTTACTACATGCAGCAATTTGTGAAAGCAAACTAGCATTAAGTTTTTTATGCATGGACAGAGTTTTTCTATTCCAAAGTGCTTTAGGTCGCCCCGTAGAACTATTGTCTCTTAATTTTTCATCACAGATAAATAATTTCTGCAAAAGTTTCCATTTCAAATTCAGATTTATGTCATTCGAACAATTATTTTATGTCATCAAATGCTATCTGAATGTACAAAAGTGTTACAAAGTGACTGACAGAAAAGAATCATGAGAAAGGTGAACTATTTATTTTTATTCCTCCAATTTCTACCTGTGGTTGGCCAACTTCAGACAGGCAATAAGAATCATAAGAAAGGTGAACTATTATTGATTAGGTATTTAGCTCAGCTCATACCTGAACAGGGAAGCAAATTCACACAGATGCAGAGACGGAGAGCAGCGGCGCCGCAGACAGAGAGCTGCCACGGAGGCGCAGAATCGGTCACGGAGACAGAGAGCTGATCGAGCAACGTCGAACGGCCACGGAGAGGAGACAGATAGCTGAGCGGTGTGCGAGGCAGCGGCTAGGGTTCGTACAGGAAGAAGAAGAACTCTGAACTTTTGTGAAGTACGTTCTGTGTTTTTCAATTTCTAAATTCTAATTATGTTTCTGAATTTTTAATATGATAAATTGATTGATAATAGATACAAGATAACTAGTATATTAAATGTATATTTTTATTTAATTAAAATTAAATTTATAGTAAATTAATATTTTCTTCACCAAAAATAATAAATTAATATTTTTAATATTATAAAATATAAAAATATAATAACTTTTGATAATTTTTAATTTTAGATTTTAATAATATATTATCTTTTAATATTAAAATTTAATTAAATATAATAAAATAATAAGATAAGGTATAATAAATATTAAAATCATAAATATAATATTTTAGGATAAGATATTTACATATTATTAAATATAAAGATATTTAATGATAAGATATATAAAATAATAAGATACTAATTTACATTATTATTTGATAATAAATTATAATAAAATATTAAAATCATAATAAAAATAAGATTAAAAATTTATATATTAAAAAAGGTTAAATTAAAAAATAAAAGGATAAGATTTTGAATCTTAATGAATTTCAAAATTTAAAATTAATATTTATTAGCATTTAAAAATTTATATAGGAATAGAGCGAACCGGGATCCTTTTCAATTAACAAAAGAAAATGGATGAGATCTTGGCCCTTTATTTTTTTCATCCATGAATTTAAAAAAAAAAAAAGTTGCTGGAATAAATGTGGTTGTCAGATATCAAAACTGCACACTCTCCCGTTGAAATCAACTGGAGAGGATCCCGGTCGAGAGAGAAAATTAGTATTAATGATTGAGAGGGGGAATCTTATTCTCTTTGAGTGTGAGTGAAATTTACCCTCCAATAAGAGAAGGAGAGAATATAAAAAATCATTGAGAGGGAGAGTGTGGTGTGCAACGTCCTAATTTCCTAATTCGAGAATAATGCCCGTTGGAGACATCATTCTTAAATTTCTGAAATTATTTCACGTCATTATCGATATCTTTGCATACATAATCATAAAATTACTTAAGTAATTCCAACGATACATAAGCTCAGACACAATCAGTCCATACATTACAAATCTCCTAATCCGTACGCCACTCGGTGGCTCAAATAACAATCATTCATAATAACAATCATACGCCACTCAGTGGCTCAAATAACAATCATTCATAAATACAAAATTTCTAAACTAATACAATAAGATAATTCAAATACATTCATAATCCTCCTAGAGCCCAAACTAACAGTTGGGGTGGAATGATCCACGCTAAAAGCTTCAAACCTCCATCTCAACATTCAGTCAGACTATCCTGCATAAAAAAAATATCCCACAATGCGGGGAGAGACTAGTGTCTCAGTGAATATAACTATGCTTGCAAACAGTGGGGGAGGGCAGGCATATGAGATGCAACATATAATTCAGTGAATCATACATAAATTAGTTCAATCACTTTTCTCATCACATCATAACACAATTCGACTTGACATGAGATCTAATGTCAAACTATGACTTAATAGTTATGCATGATCTGCATTACCCGGCAAGCGGGGTCTTATCACTTAACCGAAGGAGGCTAGGCATGAGCTCAGATTACCAGGGTACTTATCACCCCATGTGTACTAATCACCGCTTATGAGTCCAACGTACAAGGGAACTAGTCGCCCAAGGGTACTTATCACCACCTCTGATTAGGCTGAAGTTTTGTTTCTTATTATCTGGGGGTCGAAGCCCTAATTAAATTTTCCATGATAGCATATATGACAAGATTCAATGCAACAAGGAAAATATAACAAATCATAACACGATGTCTCAACTAAATACAACCATGTTATGCCTGACCTGCATTACCCGGTGTACGGAGTCTTATCACTTATCTCTGGTGGCTATAGACCTGAGCTCAAATTACTACTAATCACCCCAGGGGTACTAATCACCCTGGGTACTAATAACCCTTATTAACTGGGGCCGAAACCCGAGTTTTAAACGGGTGACTGAAGTCTTATCTTGTTTATTTCGTGTGAACTGGGCTGAAGCCAAAACTGGGGCCGAAGCCATATTCATTGTCTATGCTTTCAACAAGTAATGTTAACCATGCTAATAAATGAAGGTACACAATAAATGCTCAATCATGTAACAACAAGGAGAAACCCTAACATACAGCCTAACCCATACTTTTAATCATAAATTTATCAAGCCAAAATCTCCAACACCCACTTTTAACTTTACCATCATAATATTCCTGCCCAAGCCACCTAGTCATCGATCGTAATCTTATAAACACATACAAGACTAGAGAAAGGGGAAACGAGGGATCAGGGTCCATCCAAGGGATTCAAGCAAGAATGAGAGTGGGTGTGTGAGTTATACTCACCTCAAGAACTCAAATGGAAGAGGGAAAAGTTAAGGGAGATTAGGGGGCAAGATCCTTGGCCTTGATCTCCTTCCTTCAAGCTTCATTGGAGTTTCTCTCTAGAAATCTCTCCCTCTCTATCTAAAATGAAGAAGATGAAAGGAAATATGAGAAAAGCCCTAAAAACGTGTTTTTAAGGTGTCTTGAAACGCACGCTCGCTTAGGCGCACTTGAGAGAGACCGGGCGAGAGTGCCTCTCTCGCTCAGGCGAGCTTGAGCGCGACCAGAAAAAATTTCCAACCAGAGACCCCCCATATTTTGGCTCTGTCTTCTCGCTCAGTCTCGATCGAGCAAGCCTGAGCGAGAAAAACCAGAGTAGAATTTCTCAGAATATTATTAAGGAAATTAATAATGTTTAAGTCTCACAATCCTAAGTTTTAATGGATAACAATTTGGTTAAAGATTATTATTGAATTAGAGCAAATTCACTTGAAGGTATTTTGTTTAAATGTTTCAGGAATCTTCTGAAGAGCAATCCTCGATATATCCAACTCTCCGAAGTTGAACCTGCTGATATGAGGAACTATCTGAAGAGCTAAGACCTGCTGAAGTCTACTCTACCTTCTGAAGTGTTACAGTATCTGAAATGAAAGAAGAAGAACTGCTGAAGACCTACAACGTAGAATTTCACTAAAGTCTGGAGGCTTTCTGCTTAAAGACTTTAATGCATCCTCAAACGTCTTCTGCAAGTTTGATCCACAAAGACCCTTTATGCTGTCAAAATCATATTAACTTAAAAGGGAATTTGTTGTGGTATGTGTCGGAATCACAGAAACACTAGAAGGGGGGTTGAATAGTGTTTTAAAACTTCATGCTAATTTTCGAAAACCTTTTCGTAAAAGTCAGCAGATGAACTTTTGCAAGTTATCGTGAAAAACTCAGATGAAAGATAATCAAGATTATCAGAGTTGTGCGAAAGCTATAAGCAATCGTTTTCAGAAACTTGCTGACTTTGATAAAACAGTTAAGTTTCTGTTAACACTTCAGAAGGTTTGGAAAAAACTATCTTTCGAAATTTTGTCTAAACTATATTCAAAACAAAACAATTTGCTTAAAATATTTTGCATATTATTATTATACTGATTTTGTTACTTGCTGAAAACCTGTGTTATTGTGAACTTGCTGAACCTCTTCAGAAGGTTCAGTAATTACTCTTTCGAAAAGATTTGTTTAATAAAAGAAGTTAGACTGCGTGAAGTTCTGATTCACTTTTCAAACCCTTCATTGGACCCTAAACCCTAAACCCTAAACCCTAAACAGATAATAACTGAATGTAAAGAGATAAGGGTAGAGAGAAATTTACACAGAAAATTTATCCGGGTTCACCCACTAACTCAGTGAGCTACATCCAGTCCCAGGGCAAACCACCACTCGATTTTCACTATCTGAACACAGATACAAGTATTATTTTACCCCAGCCTCTTCAGGCTTACACCGAGTATTCTTGTTTTCAACTGCCTCTCCAGGCAACTCAATGAGTATTCTTTGCTTATCAACTGCCTCTCCAGGCAACTCAATGAGTATTCTTTTGCAATGAGTATTGCTTTTTGTTCTTTTAGATGAACTCAATGAGTATTGTTTTTGTCTTTCTGTTATGTTCTTTAGATTTTTTATCTTGAACTTCTTCAGACTATGTTTCTTCTTTTAACTTTGTTATTTGTTTAGTTATATATTTCTCCCCCTTTTGTCATTATTTAAAAGAAACAGATTAAGCAAAGGCACAGTAAAAAGAGTAAGCAAAGAGATTATATTCTAAGAGTTGTCAACTCCCCCATTTTTATATTACTCCCCTGAGAAAAACATTAATTCTTTAGATGTCAAATGTTAACTTCTTAGATACCAGTTGTTAATCTTTTAGATACCAGTGTTAATTGTTTGTAATCATTAAGATCTAGGAATTCCACCTGTTATTCTTTATTAAAATTAAGGATTCCACATGTTATGACAATATTTTGATATAGCTTGTTATCTTCTGATTTCTTTCTTACTTAAAGCATTTTGTTGGTTATATACGTTTCCACCTTTGTTATTAATTAAGAATCATTATTTCTCCCTTATTATTATTTCTCATATTCTAGATACCAAGAAAAAGTAACATGTGATAAAATTATATCAACTGAAAATTTATACCAATCAGCAGTTAATAAGAGATTCCGAATACATAGCAAAAACATACATCAAAGACATCAGATAAGTAAGAAAAAATCCTTCATATATATATTTGAAAATACATTTTGTTTGAAAAACGTTTTTGAAAGAAAGTAAGGAAAAGATACATAGATACATGCACATAAAAAAAACTTAAAAGATCTAGAGAAAACTTTTCATAAAAGAAATAAGAGACTTTTAAAGAGAACAACGTTTTAACTGAAGGACACAAAGTACGTTTTAACAATTACTCACAAACAAGGAAAAATGTGAATTCTTTTAAGACGAAATACACAGGAGTTCAACAGATATTCTTACACAATCAAGATGCAGTTTTCATACACAGATTTCTAAGTTACAAGAGAGAACAATGTTACCATCAGATATATTTATTGATTGTTGGGTTGAAGAAGTATATCTGCTGAGACTCAATCTTGTCTTCAAAGACAGTTTTGTCCTTTCCATCTTCTGAAGTTGTTTGTAGCGCATCAGCAGCAATATCTTTATATCATGTCCTTTCCATCTTTTGAGATAGCTTGTTATTGTTCTTTGATCTTCTTGCTTTAAACGTTTCTTCTTCATAAGCAGCAATCATCATTGTCTGATCCCCAAGAATTGAGATATACTTCATGGCTTGAGTATCAATCACCTCAGCATTCCTGACCCACAATTTAAGTAAGTTCATTGAGAACTTTCTGAACAGGTTCAGAGAATAGGGATGGTACCAAGTCAGATCTGTTTCTCAAGATTTGAGGTAGGCTTAGAGTCTTGTGTATGAATCACCTTAACATTCTTGACCCACAATTTCAGTAAGTTCATTGAGATCTTTCTGAACAGGTTCAGAGAATGGGAATGATATCACACTAGCCATCCTTTCAGACGATGTTTGTCTGATCTACCCTTTCAGACGGTGTTGCCTTCTGATGTCCATCTTCATCTTAGGATTATCTATAAAATCTATTTTTCTGAAACATAAACAAACTAAAATACCTTCAGCAGCAGCTGAATTAACTTAATAGAATTTTTTAATCATCACGAAAATATCTTACTGATATAAAACATTAGGTTTCACAAATAACATCTCCCTTTAAATCATATACCAAAAAAAATCGTTCAATTATTTTCTTGAAAGGGGCTTCTTCTGAATTTTATATTTCTTTCTGAGAACCACTTGATTTACAAATTTCGTTATATACAAAAATAAATTCTTTTCCTATTAAAAATTGCGTTGATTAAGACAAAGGAATAAATAGTGTACACAGCACAGACATAAAAAAAAAAAAAAAAAACACATTTATTAACTTAGGTAATAAAATCAAAGAGTAAGACACACATAATAGGAGAACTACGATATAGCTTATGGACAAACAGAATAAAATGTGAGCTTTATAAGAAGAGTTTTCAAGAAAGAAAAAAATGACAAGGCTCTTTGAATGAGCTAGGGACTGTCAGCATGAAGGATCTCAGTAGCATTGACACTCTCCCTTTCTGCTTTCAATTTAGTATCTCCTCTGAGTTTCCTTTAGTCTCTTGCTAACAGATTCACGAGGACATGCAGGTCTTTTCACATTGCAAACAACAAACACCTTTAGAATCCTTCCATGAGCACCCAGATGGTCAGAGACTCTTCTTGTACAGACATAATTGGGGTGAAGAGGGAAGGAGGTGCCTTGATCAAGGAGACTGCTCATATGAAAACCCTACGAATCAAGATTTTTATAATTAAGGTGTTGTGGAGGAAGAGAT
The DNA here is from genome assembly GCA_026901365.1 of Sesbania bispinosa. Taxonomy (NCBI): domain Eukaryota; kingdom Viridiplantae; phylum Streptophyta; class Magnoliopsida; order Fabales; family Fabaceae; genus Sesbania; species Sesbania bispinosa. The sequence continues at coordinate 1,994,338 of QLOH01000052.1, forward strand.
TCTTAACATCTAATTCTTCTCTGAATATCATCTGATATAGAAGAATCCATGGAAGATTGATCTTCTCTTCAATAGCAAGTTTGCCACCACAAACCTTTCAATTTCCTGATGAAAAAGTTATTACTTCCTTCAGAAGGATACAATAGTTAAGAACAACAAGGAGAATTCTGGGGATATCCATTAATTCACATAGAGCCAGATCAAAGTTTTGACAGAATGTTTAAATAAAAAAAAACTTTTCAATTTCCTAATAATGTTTTAACATAATTTTCAAACCAAAAAGATAATCTGATAAATGATTTTCAGCAAGTAAGCACATTTCACACAACATATATCAGCAAGTCCATTTTCTCATACCACAGAGACTAAATGCAATCTTTAGATGATTCTTATAAATATATATCACATAATTGCATATAGGTTGAGATAGGAAAGATATACCAACGAGGAAATTTGAATTGAACGGTTTTCCTTTTCTCACCATGCCCTTCTGAAAGATGCTTCAGCAGCTTGAATAATGAGCTTAAGAGAATATACTCCTTACTCATTAGTTTTTCCACTTTATCTCAGAGTTGCTTCAGCTTGAGGTTTCCATCTTCTGAGGATCTACTCCTTCAGCATTTGTTAGATGCTCAACCCGAAGGTGAGCTCTGATACCAACTGTTGGAACCACAGGAAAACACTAGAAGGGGGGTTGAATAGTGTTTTTAAAACTTCATGCTAATTTTCGAAAACTTTTCGTAAAAGATAGCAGATGAACTTTTGCAAGTTATCATAAAAAACTCAGATGAAAGATAATCAAGATTATCAAGTGTGTGTGGAAGCTATAAGCAATCGTTTTCAGAAACTTGCTAACTTTGATAAACAGTTAAGTGTTCTGTTAACACTTCAGAAGGTTTGGAAAAACTATCTTTTGAAATTTTGTCTAAACTATATTCAAAACATATAAACAATTTGTTTAAAAAATGTTTGCATTATTATTATTCTACGGATTTGTTACTTGCTGAAAACTTGTGTATTTGTGAACTGCTGAACTCTTCAGAAGGTTTAGTAATACTCTTTCGAAAAGACTTTGTTTAATAAAGAAGTTAGACTGCGCGAAGTTCAGATTCACTTTTCAAACCCTTCCTTGGTTAGAAATAAAACAGATAATAACTGAATGTAAAGAGATAAGGGTAGAGAGAAATTTACACAGAAAATTTATCCTGGTTCACCCACTAACTCAGTGAGCTACATCCAGTCAGGGCAAACCACCACTGGATTTTCACTATCTGAACACAGATACAAGTATTATTTACCCCCAGCCTCTTCAGGCTTAACACCGAGTATTCTTGTTTTCAACTGCCTCTCCAGGCAATCAATGATTATTCTTGCTTATCAACTGCCTCCCCAGGCAAACTCAATGAGTATTCTTTGCTTATCAACTGCCTTCCAGGCAACTCAATGAGTATTCTTTTGAGGCAGCCTCTCCAGGCGCAAACCAAGTATTCTTTTCTATCAAGCTCTTCAGGCTCTACACTAAGTATTCTTTTCTGTCAAGCCTCTTCAGGCTCTACACCAAGTATTCTTTTCTGTCAAGCCTCTTCAGGCTCTACGAGAGTATTCTTTCTTCCTCCAAGCCTCTCCAGGCTCTCCGGAGTATTCTTTCTTCCTCCAAGCCTCTCCAGGCTCTCCAGAGTATTCTTTCTTCCACCAAGCCTCTCCAGGCTCTCAGGACACTTATTTGTGTTTACAATTAAGCTCTATGTTTAAGTTTCCTTGAAACTTAAACTTGCAATTTTCCTGTACTAAGGGTTTACTGAGTACTACTCAGGATACAAAGGTTACATTCTAAGTACAAGGAATGTTACAGAGAGATAAGTGTATGAATTTCTAATTGGGTTATTCTCTATGTTTTTCTTCTCAGAGAATTGGCTTGATAAGATATGGTTTTTGAGCTTTAGCAGGTTCTCTCTTGGCATAATCTCTGCCTTGGGCTTTTTAATGTCGCCACCTTCAAAGTCTTTCTTGAGGCTATTTATATTCTGATAAATATAGCCGTTGAAGGTTGTTGATAATACCGTTGAGAAATGATCTCTGATTGCTTCTGACACAGTACAAGGATGCAGAAAGCGCAGGCCTGTTCTGACTTCTGCAAATGCTGCGACACTCAGAACTTTCCTCTTAAGTGATAAAAATTTGAATATCCAGAAAGTTCCCGTTTCTGTTTGCCTTAAATAGGTTTGAACACAGTCTTGTTCAGAAGGCGTTGACAGAGAAATATCTTCATCAAATCTTTCAGAGGCTTCTCCTCTGATCTCAGATAAACAGTTACAGACAATGTCTTCAGATGGTCTCTTGACTTCAGATGATATTTTACTTTGGACAAAACATCTCTTCAGATGGATGTTACGCTTCAGATGATAGACCATTTCAGATTGTTCTTCTTAGCTCAGATGATAACATGCTTCAGATGAACTTCAAGTCTTCAGATGATAACCACTCTTCAGGCAAAGTTGATCTTTAGACGATCTGAAACCTTCAGATGATACTTCTCAATCTTTCACGATCTGAAATACAATAGAAGATTTGTGAAAGTATATTTGCTTAGATGATGATGATGATAATTTTATCAGTTGAGCTTCTCTTTATCCTTTTGTGAAATTTGCTTTCATCTCGCTTGAGGTGCACGCCTCTGATAGCGTATTGCAGAGATGGTACAGGAGTAGGTGTTGCAGTAGCGCTGACTCTATCTGTGGACTACTATTTGCTTTTCTGTAGTAGGCTTCTTCTTTCATGTATGATGTTCCTTAGAATGAGGAAAATAACTTTTGTTGCTATCTCCTTTTTATATGATGGCAAAAGACGTTTAGAACCATTTAGGTCTTTGTGCAGAGAGTCTTTGCCTCATTTCAGCTTCACCACTTTCGTTTGCTGAGATTCGAGTCGTTTAATATATTATTCACATTGACTTATAAGTCCTTTGGAGAGTAGCATGACATCTCTAGCTTCAGAAGGTTTTCCTCAACAACTTCTGTTCTTCAGAGAGTCTGAATACCACGTCATCTAGTTCAGAGGGGAATGTGTTCTAGCAGGTTGCATTGCTTCAGCTTGATGTAGCTTTTATCTTGGAGACGCTTTCAGCGAGTTTCTTCCTCAGCGAGTTTTCTTCTTCTTTGTTCCGGATGGTTGCTTCTTTCTTCTTCATTCTTTATGAGCATGTAGTTATCTTCATTTCAGCTTTGCCCAGATGTACTCTCTCTTTTTTTCAGATAATTGCTGTGATGTTCTTATAGTTTAACTTCTTCAGATTGTTCACATTCTTCAACATATTGCATGTCTTCAGACAATTGATCTTTTCAGCATGTTGTTTGTCTTCAGACGGTTGATCCTTCAGCAGATTAATTCCTTGTTCTTCCTTCAGTACGTCCTTCCTTCAGCAGATTGATTCTTTCAGCGTTTCTTCTTGTTCCGATTTGCTTCTTCTATCTTCGGATTTTCTTGTCTTCAGATGGATGCTTCATCCAGTTACCTGAAACACAATGCATAAAATAATACCTTTCTCTGTAGAACCTGTTCTTATATGATCTAATTTGTTAATCATTAAAACCAAGGATAATAAGTCTTGAATGTAATTTAAATGCTTAAATTAATTCTGAGACTCAACAGTATGTGTCAGAACTGTGTCACAGACTGCACACCTGCAACACACAAAGTCAGAAGATTGTCTCAGAACGGTATTAATAGTATTTAATGCTATTTCTCAACGGTGGGTTTTTCAATCTTCAATGGACTCAAGTTGAATTTATATATAAAGCTTCATGAAGAACGCTAAAAAGGAAGAAAAAGAAGACGACCAAGATTAGAAAATATCAAGCCAACACGCTGCCAAAATTTCTTTGTAATACTTTGATTATCTGTACTTAGGCTTTTATCATTTGCATCCCGAGTTATACTAAGTAAAATCCTTTGTACTAGATTTTCTGTGTTTAAGTTCCTCAAGAACTTGAACAATTCAATCACTGTAAACACTGTAAAGTGTCTGAGAGCCTGAAGAGGCTTGGGGAAACAAACAATACTTGGTTGCTTAGCCTGGAGAGGCTGTGTCCAAACAATACTTGGTTGTTTAGCCTGGAGAGGCTGTATCCAAACAATACTTGCTGGTTAGCCTGAAGAGGCTGGAGTCAAAGAATATTTGTAACTGATCAGTTAGTGGAAAATTCATTGCTTGTTGGCATTGGGACTGGACATAACTCACTGTGTTGGTGGGTGAACCAAGATAAATTCTTGGCTAAGTCTTCTCAACCCTTATCTTGTATTATCTGTTATTTCATCTAACAAGAAGGGTAAGGATATTAGTGAATTAAACTGTTTAAACTTAAACTTTCTAAAATACGTTTCAAATAGTTTCATAAATCAGTTTTTGTTGAACCTGCTGAAAAGATTTCAGCAAGTACATACTCCAGTTTCAAAAAGTTGCTTATAACATTTGTGAAAACTTCGTTTGAGAAAAGGTTTCCAAGAAAATTTGTTTAAACAATTAAAACACTATTCAACCCCCCTTCTAGTGTTTGCTGTGGTTTCTGAAAAATCCCCTTCTAACATAGTTCCTTTAATTTAACCATCTTCCTCTCAGTTTCATCAACCATCTAAACCTAGTTCCTTCCATCGCAATCTAATCCTCTAGTTCCAATGTCCTTACTTCCTTCCTCATCTCTTCACCATGCTAGCCTTGCCACCACTAGTTGTGACTCCTAATTCAACTCTACAATCATGTTTGGTTTGATACTTGATTTTTCCCCTGCTCGATTCCCTTAAAACCCATAGCTCTAATACATTCTCTAAATCTTGTCAAAATTCACACTCAACCCTCAAGTTCTCATCCTACTTCTAACCTTCCCCCCTACATTGAAATTCACAGCCTAAGGCTTTCACTATATTTTCTAGGCCCTAATTTCGGGATGTTACAATTCTATCCCCCTTAAATAAATTTTGTCCCCAAAATTTGCTCCAATTACCTCCAATCAAGGTCACACTCCTATTCTTAACTATGTTGATGTGCTATGAAATCTTCCAAATTGTTGTAACACCCGCAAATTTTCTTACTGGTGTATAAATAGAATAAAGAAAATTTTAAAATAGTAATAATCATTTAATTATAAATATTTAGTAGCTTTTAATAGACAGCCAAATTTAAAATACCCAACCACAATTATGAGTAAATTTCTTTAGAGAGGTGTTTGAGAAATAACCTAAGATACCTTTAGTAATTATACAGTTAAGGAAAATATAGATTTAATTATTAAAAATAGCTAAAACTCTAAGGTATCTATACCTTTATTCAAATACTCTTAATATAATTAGTGATGAGTTTTTAGAAAATAATTTAGAATTTTTCTAGCACTTCTGGGCAAAAAGACCAAAATGTCCCAGTTAACAGTATAACCATAGCCAGCATAAAAAAAAAATTGTAGAAAAATATGGAAAATATATTTTTGAACCTTAAAAGATGATTTAAAATGATATTTATAATTCTATACAATCTTTGTAATTAAAACCTTAATTTCCTCTCTCCGTTTACTGTAACGCCCGCTTCTTACCGTTTTTACCGCATTTCGTGTTTTATTGAATGGTATTTAAAATTATTTTAATCACCAAAATTTATATTTTTGGATTTAGAATTTAATTTCCTATTTTTAGGGAATTTCTGGAATTTTTGGGGTTTTTCTGTGAAAATGACCTTTTGCCCCTCCTGTCTCTTGAACCGGGCCCGAATACTCTTGATCCGGGCCAGAAAAATTTGCACAACTCTTCCTTTCCTCCTTCTAGAAGCCGTGCATGTGTAGGCATGGTGCATGAGAGACACTTGTATTTTTCCTTCCTTTTCACAAGACATGTGTCAAGTGTAGGCATTTATGGCATTTTAACACTAAAAACCACTTATCTTCCTTTCTTCCACACATGCAAACTTGAAATTTTTCTCTCATTTCTCTCTTTTCTCTTCCTCTTGAAGCCGTGAACTCTCCACCATTTTCTCCCAAAAATTTTCATCCTTCCTTAAACACAATCAAGCCAAGGTTCCATCTTTTGAACCAAAGCTTCAAATTCTAAGCCTTCTAGCCTTGAAAAATCCTTGTTGGTGACTAAAGGAGGCATCTTTGGGGGCTGTTTTGGACCAGAATTCTGCACTCATTTTCTTGGAAATTTGAGGTAAAGGGGGGGAGAACTTGAACTCTAGTAGGATTGGTAACTAGAGTCAAGGATTTGCCCTTAAAATCCTGTTTTTTTACTCTTGTTCTCCTTGAAAAAAATCACTTTTTGAGCTTTTCTTTGAGCAAAACGTTTGGATTCTTGGAGCTGGGTTGTTTACATGTTTTTATAGTTTGTTTTGATGCTTGGAATGTGCTTGGATTGTGATTGTTGGTGCATGCAAGCCAAGAAACAATTTTGGAAAAAATTTTCCCCCTTTTTCCTTTAATAGCTCTCGGCCTTGAGGGATTTTGGGGCTGCATGTGTTTCAAAAATTTTTTGGTGCTTGGAATGTGTTTGTATGATGAATCTATGAACATGCATGAAGTTGGTTGAAGGTATACAATTGTTTGGATGATTGATCTTTGAAAAATAGTGTTTATGAGCTTGAAAATGGAGTTATGAACTTTAATGTGTATTTTGATGATTTTGAGTGGATTGGTATGATATTTGGCATTTAGATTGTTTGTTGATGAATGTGTGAAGTTTTGGTGAAGATTGGATGTTGTGAAAAATTTGAAGTTTTGATGAACATTCAAGTTGTTCTTGATGTTCATGAGTTGTTCTTGATGAAACTCATCAAGAATACCTTTTTGATCTTAAAAAGGTCAAGGGTATGTTGAAAACATGTTTATGGGCTTGGTGGTCCAAAAGGACTAAGAAGCATTTTACAAGTAAAAGGACTAAAGTGCAATTAAGATAAGTCTTAAAAATAAATAAAACAAATTCGGATTTCCAATTCCAACCAAGTAAAAGTCAACTTAAAGGTCAATATTTTAGGTTACCATGACTAAAATAAGTTCCTAAGTGTTATAAAACCTTTAGGCTTTTAATTTAAGTTTAAAACCTTTAAGAAAGGAGTTAAAGACTCATTAAAAGTCAATCAAGATTAGATTATGAAATTAAAAGTTTGATTGGAGTTGGACTTCAACTCTGATCCAAGTAATTAAAAGTTAAAACTTAGGATTAATTAGTGGGCTTAACTAATTTAATTACCTAAGTTAATCAACCTAATTCACTTAAGTCGATTAAGTAAAGAATGATTAATTAAGTCTAAAGTTAATTAACCTTAATGAAAGTATTAATTAAGTAATTAACCAATAATGATGATTAAGAACTAATTAATTATGATTAAACTTAATCAAACATAATTAAAGTCCTAATCCAAGATTAAGGAAGAGAATAAGGATGATTAAGAATTAATTAGGATCTTAAGTAAGGATTAAGACTTAATTAAAGGGGATTAAGATTAATTGTAATCCAGTTGATGAAGACCAGTTAAGATTAAAAGTTAAACCAAATCTTAATTAGTCATACAAGGAGAATTAAGATAAGTAATACCATCCATAAGATACAATCATAAGTTTTAGTAAATTATAGGACTTAAGTGGACATGATTATCAAGAACATTAGTACAAACTACCTTAAAAGACTATAACCAACACACTCTTTCTACATAAAACTTGAGAAGCTTGGCGAGAGAGTGCGGTTTGGCTTTCCTTGTGACGGAAAGACGTTGAATGGGTTTTGTCTGTAAGGATGTGAATGTTGTGAGAATTGTTGTGTGACATGCATCATGAAGCGTCGTTGATGTTCGAGGTTTAAAACCTTACGACCTATATAGCAGTAACACTCGGTACGGTGCGAAACTGGTAGGGACTGGGCACTGGGTTTTGCAAAGAACGCCAGAGGGTCCTCGAGTGGGATGCCAGCCCTGAGGATAGTCAGGTCCCGAAATGGCACAAGTGACGTAGGCTCGCCCCCTACTGTCGTGTAAACGGGGGTACAGGCTTGACTATCCTGTCGCTCTCAAGTTTTCATGGTCAGTTGAGATTGTCTGGAAGAACGCTTAAATTATTTGGCCAAACTTTATGAGCAATGCTCTTTGTACCAATGCTAGTACAGACTCTAACTCCTGACGTGCTGTGTATATATGGTCGGGCAGCTGCTATGTGCTCTGCTTATGGTGATGTTTCCCTGGGCCTGCATGCATTAGATATTGCATTATAATAGTAAAAGTTGCGTTCATATGAGTACACCATGATGAGATGTCGTGATTGCTTATTGATTCGACTGTGTGGATTGCCTCTGTGTGTGTGCTCTAGTTTGTTGTATCCTACATGCTGTGAGTTCATGCGATGTTCTCACCCTTCTTTTCTATCTCTTCTTTCTATGTTCTTCTCGTCACGTTGACAGTCGGTATCGAGGACTTCCGTCATGACGTCGATGCAGGAGCGAATCAGATGGTTGCCAAGGGGCACCCGGAAGGTGACGGGCATCCCGCGCATGTGTGAGTTCTATGGGGGGAGTTTGTGTCACCATCACGCACCCCAGACTTCCTCTTGTACCTGAAAGGACTAGGTTGTGTTGAGTCTAGGTAGTACGCAGCTCTGATTTAGGAATCTCTTCTTTTGTATTCTGTTAGAGGTCTCATTTATTTTACTACCGGAACTCATGTTTTAATGTGGTCATGTGGGTATTCGAGAGGTACATCGATGCTACTTAATATGTATGTATGTATGTATTCATGTCATATTGTTTTATGTTCTCTCAAGGTCTTTAACCATGTGTATGTTGTGGATGCGCGTAAGGTGTTAATTCTTTCGACGCTTACGGAAAGATAAGTTTTTTGAAGTGAAGGAAAGGATATTTCATAAGTACTTAAAATAAAGCTAGAGAGGTAATAGGTCAATTACACCTAAACCCTTTTCAAAAAAAAAAAAAAAAAAACTTCCGAATTTTTTCGTTCTACTTCGTTGGTCACGTGTAATGCATGTGGTACTTTTAGTGGTAGCTAGGGGTATCACATTTGGTGGTATCAGAGCTGTTCTTTCCTTTTGGCCTCGGGTATGGTCTGCAATACCCTTCTCTCTGTGTTTACTCTGTGTTGATTGTTTGTTTGTGTTGATTGTTTGCCTTGTGTGAATTGGTTGCTCTCATCTTACTATCTTAGTAATATGAGGATCTGTGTGTAGCATTGCTTATTCTTGCTTGAATGGTTCTGCATGAAACGGAAGAAGTTGACTTGTTCTGCGAATTCAGGATTCCATGGCAGGGAGAGGTAATCCTGAGACGAACGATCTTCTAGGGAAGATCGTGAACATTCTAGAAAATCAGCAGCAGGCATTGGTCAGCGTGTGCCACATCCTTGAAAAGGACACCAAGGAGAGCCAAGCTCATTGGAAGAATTCCGGCCCACAGAGGAACAAACCCAAGGTTGCACGAGAAAGGAGGAAGCCTTATTTCGTTCCAAGAAACAATTTTGTCTCATCATCTGGGGGCACTGCGAGACCGCATTCAGTGGTTGCTAGTGGGGAAAATCCTGCAAACAGTGTCGGCAACAACGATGGTAGGTGTCCACACAGTAAGAGAAGTCACTTCCTGAGGGACCCGCCCGATCAAGAGCCCGATCTCAAACCAGTCTAACGAACGTGCATGCTTTCATTGTGGACGAACTGGCCACATCAGAGGAATTGCCCTGCTTGAAGGGAAGTGGTAGCGGTACTGGAGCTGCTGAATCCAAAGATCTAATCCAAGGTAAGTGCGTCATAAGTGGGATTCCTTTAATTGTATTATATGATTCGGGTGCGACGCATTCTTTCATTCCTCTGGAATGTCAAAAAAAAAATAAATAAATAAAAAATTTCTTGTTACTGGACTTCCCTATGATCTTGTAGTTTGCACCCCTACTGCTAAGACCTCTAGGTCCTAAGGTTGTACATTAGTGTAGCCAATAGTTGATTTGGCTTGTGGTTTGAAGTGATGAGTGAGACGTTAAAAGTTAGAGTAGGATGACCACTAAGGTTAGATTCCCATTCCTTTAGATGAGTAACCTAAGGGATCGATAATGGATTCGAGGCTGTAAATTCAAGGTTAAGATGATTGATCATTGATGTTTAATTATTAAGGGTTTGAGATTGGGGATTTGTACTAATAAGCTCTTGAGGATTCAGTTATTGAAAATATATATAATTTGGCAAGGCAAGTTAGAAATAATCGACGGACTTGGGGTATACTCAGGATAAATAATAATGGAGTTTAGAATAAGAATGACAAACACACGAATTGGGGTTGATCTTAACAGTTAAGGCATATTTGGATACCCTGTTGATGAACTTGAAGTCTAAAGGGTTTTGACTGTGGAATGAGTGTCATGATTGAAGTTTGATAGATACACTAGAGTATGATCGCTATCTCTAACGGATTGATAAAATAAGGATTGATAGAAACAAGTGGAAAACTCGATTTAAGATAAAGGATGTCGAAGTATTGAGGCCAATAGCACAAGGTGTAGTTCTTAAGAAATTTTAGTCGGATGGTAGGATATGACTAAGAAAATGATCTGTTAGTATCAAGATTACGCAGGAAATTGAAGAAAGAGATCATGTGATGGAGAATTATATGCACGAGTAAGCACTACAAGAGCTACAATGGTATGAACTAAGTAAGGACACACACTTCCATGAGGTTAGTAGAAATAATAGATATGTCAAATAATGAGCGATTATCGTATGTGTTGATTTTGATGACTAGAGTATACTTGATTGATGCTCCTATAGATTGAATAAGGTATGTGAATGGAATCTCATAAACGATTAAGATTGGAATTGGTAAGAATTATGACACGTTGGTTTAGTATGGTTATACCAATTTACAGGATTAGTTTGTACATTAATCTTAATGGACTTAGACTCTCAAGGAAAGGTATATAAATTAGTAAATATCTAGGCAGGATTTTAAAGATTGGATTGGAATAGTACTAGATAAGTAGGTGACGTTTCGCGTAAGGATGCCCTAGGAGACAAATACAATTCGTGGAAGTAGGATAACCATAAGGAATGATAATAATATTCCCAAAGATAGGTTTTAAAGACTAGATTGCCTCTATCTATATACTGAGACTATAGGTAATCCTACAATCTGCTTTGGACTTTACCACGGATGCTACAGGTGTCCTAGTAATTCCATCTGGATTGGTTGTCATTGGTGTTCCTTTCCCTCCTCAGTAAATCCAGTTTTCTAACCTCATTTAAGCCAACTTATCCTCATTCTTTCGTGCAATGTTCTCTCCTATTTCTAGGATCCAATTGGGAGTATGGCATTCTTTGGAATAATTTTGATGGATAGGAAGTTGTATGCTAAGCTATCTAAGTGTGAGTTTTGGTTAAAGGAAGTGATTTCCTAGGTCATGTGATCTATAGTGGACGAGTTAGCGTAGACCCAGCGAAGGTAGAAACTGAGTTACAGTGGGAAGCACCTGGGACTTTAACGGAAAGTGAGAAGCTTCTTGGGTTAGCTGGTTACTACCATAAGTTTATTGAAAATTTTTCAAGGATAGCAACTCCGTTGAACTGTTTGATTAGGAAAGACCAACCTTTTGTGTGGAGCCAGTAGTATGAAGATAGTTTTCAAGGAATTGAAGAAGAGGTTAACTTCTGCGCCTGCGTTAGTTTTACCTGACCCACAAGAGAGTTTTGAAGTATACTGTGATGCTTCAAAACAAGTATTAGGTTGTGTGTTAATGCAAAAAGGAAAGGTAGTGGCTTATGCCTCTAGGCAATTGTGAACACACGAAGTGAACTACCCTACGCATGATCTAGAGTTGGAGGCAGTAGTTTTTGTCTTGAAGATTTGGAGACACCATCTGTATTGCGCTAGGTTTGAAGTTTTAGCGATCATAAGAGTTTGAAGTATCTGTTTGACCAGAAGGAACTTAATGTAGGGGCAGAGACGATGGATGGAGTTTTTGAAGAATTATGAGCTTAGTCTGCAGTACCACCCTGGAAAAGCTAATGTCGTAACTGATGCGTTAAGTCGGAAATCTTTGCATATGTCAGCAATGATGGTTAAGGAGCTAGAACTGATAGAAGAGTTTAGAGATCTTAACCTAGACGTTGAACTTGGTCCTAGGAGTGTAAGATTGGGAACATTGAGGATTTTAAATGATTTCTTGGAACAAGTTCGTGTAACACAGGGAGTGGATCAATCTTTGCAAGATTTGAGGAATCTAGTCCCAAAGAAAGGAGAATCTGAGTTTTGTAAGGAAGCTGATGGAAACTGTTAGATTCAAGGGTAGGATACGTGTGTGCCTAGTGATAAGAAAATGAAGATATCGTAAGAGGACATTGGGAATTAGAAGGAAATGTTAAGAATAATAATTATCCAACTTTTAGGGCAACCATTAAGGTCTTATATGATCTAATTAGGAGGGTAGCTCTTAAAGCTTAAGAAGATGGATTTATCCCTATTCAGCAGTAGGAACTCCAAATTTCGAGGACGAAATTTCTTAAAGGAGGGGAGAAATGTAACACCCGCAAATTTTCTTACTGGTGTATAAATAGAATAAAGAAAATTTTAAAATAGTAATAATCATTTAATTATAAAGTATTTAGTAGCTTTTAATAGACAGCCAAATTTATAATACCCAACCACAATTATGAGTAAATTTCTTTAGAGAGGTGTTTTGAGAAAATAACCTAAGATACCTTTAGTAATTATACAGTTAAGGAAAATATAGATTTAATTATTAAAAATAGCTAAAACTCTAAGGTATCTATACCTTTATTCAAAATACTCTTAATATAATTAGTGATGAGTTTTAGAAAATAATTTAGAATTTTTCTAGCACTTCTGGGCAAAAAGATCAAAATGCCCCCAGTTAACAGTATAACCATAGCCAGCATAAAAAAAAAATTGTAGAAAAATATGGAAAATATATTTTGAACCTTAAAAGATGATTTAAAATGATATTTATAATTCTATACAATCTTTGTAATTAAAACCTTAATTTCCTCTCCCTTCTCCGTTTACTGTAACGCCCGCTTCTTACCGTTGTTACCGCATTTCGTGTTTTATTGAATGGTTAAAATTATTTTTAATCACCAAAATTTATATTTTTGGATTTAGAATTTAATTTCCTATTTTTAGGGAATTTTCTGGGAATTTTTTGGGGTTTTTTCTGTGAAAATGACCTTTTTGCCCCTCCTGTCTCTTGAACCGGGCCCGAATACTCTTGATCCGGGCCAGAAAAATTTGCACAACTCTTCCCTTTCCTCCTTCTAGAAGCCGTGCATGTGTAGGCATGGTGCATGAGAGACACTTGTATTTTTCCTTCCTTTTCACAAGACATGTGTCAAGTGTAGGCATTTATGGCATTTTAAACACTAAACCACTTATTCTTCCTTTCTTCCACACATGCAAACTTGAAATTTTTCTCCTCATTTCTCTCTTTCTCTTCCTCTTGAAGCCGGTGAACTCTCCACCATTTTCTCCCCAAAAATTTTCATCCTTCCTTAAACACAATCAAGCCAAGGTTCCATCTTTGAACCAAAGCTTCAAATTCTAAGCCTTCTAGCCTTGAAAAATCCTTGTTGGTGACTAAAGGAGGCATCTTTGGGGGCTGTTTTGGGACCAGAATTCTGCACTCATTTTCTTGGAAATTTGAGGGGTAAAGGGGGGGGAGAACTTGAAACTCTAGTAGGATTGGTAACTAGAGTCAAGGATTTGCCCTTAAAATCCTTGTTTTTACTCTTGTTCTCCTTGAAAAAAATCACTTTTTTGAGCTTTTCTTTGAGCAAACGTTTTGGATTCTTGGAGCTGGGTTGTTTACATGTTTTTAAGTTTGTTTGATGCTTGGAATGTGCTTGGATTGTGATTGTTGGTGCATGCAAGCCAAGAAACAATTTTGGAAAAAATTTTCCCCTTTTTCCTTTAATAGCTCTCGGCCTTGAGGGATTTTGGGGCTGCATGTGTTTCAAAAATTTTTTTGGTGCTTGGAATGTGTTGTATGATGAATCTATGAACATGCATGAAGTTGGTTGAAGGTATACAATTGTTTTGGATGATGATCTTTGAAAATAGTGTTTATGAGCTTGAAAATGGAGTTATGAACTTTAATGTGTATTTGATGATTTTGAGTGGATTGGTATGATATTTGGCATTTAGATTGTTTGTTGATGAATGTGTGAAGTTTGGTGAAGATTGGATGTTGTGAAAAATTTGAAGTTTTGATGAACATTCAAGTTGTTCTTGATGTTCAGTGAGTTGTTCTGATGAAACTCATCAAGAATACCTTTTTGATCTTAAAAAGGTCAAGGGTATGTTGAAAACATGTTTATGGGCTTTGGTGGTCCAAAGGACTAAGAAGCAATTTTACAAGTAAAAGGACTAAAGTGCAATTAAGAATAAGTCTTTAAAAATAAATAAAACAAATTCGGATTTCCAATTCCAACCAAGTAAAAGTCAACTTAAAGGTCAATATTTTAGGTTACCATGACTAAAAATAAGTTCCTAAGTGTTATAAAAACCTTTAGGCTTTTAATTTAAGTTTAAAACCTTTAAGAAAAGGAGGTTAAAGACTCATTAAAAGTCAATCAAGATTAGATTATGAAATTAAAAGTTTGATTGGAGTTGGACTTCAACTCTGATCCAAGTAATTAAAAGTTAAAACTTAGGATTAATTAGTGGGCTTAACTAATTTAATTACCTAAGTTAATCAACCTAATTCACTTAAGTCGATTAAGTAAAGAATGATTAATTAAGTCTAAGTTAATTAACCTTAATGAAAGTATTAATTAAGTAATTAACCAATAATGATGATTAAGAACTAATTAATTATGATTAAACTTAATCAAACATAATTAAAAGTCCTAATCCAAGATTAAGGAAGAGAATAAGGGATGATTAAGAATTAATTAGGATCTTAAGTAAGGATTAAGACTTAATTAAAGGGGATTAAGATTAATTGTAATCCAGTTGATGAAGACCAGTTAAGATTAAAAGTTAAACCAAATCTTAATTAGTCATATAAGGAGAATTAAGATAAGTAATACCATCCATAAGATACAATCATAAGTTTTAGTAAATTATAGGACTTAAGTGGACATGATTATCAAGAACATTAGTACAAACTACCTTAAAAGACTATAACCAACACACTCTTTCTACATAAAACTTGAGAAGCTGGCGAGAGAGTGCGGTTTGGCTTTCCTTGTGACGGAAAGACGTTGAATGGGTTTTGTCTGTAAGGATGTGAATGTTGTGAGAATTGTTGTGTGACATGCATCATGAAGCGTCGTTGATGTTCGAGGTTTTAAAACCTTACGACCTATATAGCAGTAACACTCGGTACGGTGCGAAACTGGTAGGGACTGGGCACTGGGT
Organism: Sesbania bispinosa; assembly: GCA_026901365.1. Classification (NCBI taxonomy): domain Eukaryota; kingdom Viridiplantae; phylum Streptophyta; class Magnoliopsida; order Fabales; family Fabaceae; genus Sesbania; species Sesbania bispinosa. The sequence goes on from QLOH01000052.1 coordinate 2,009,728, forward strand.
TTTGCAAAGAACGCCAGAGGGTCCTCGAGTGGGATGCCAGCCCTGAGGATAGTCAGGTCCCGAAATGGCACAAGTGACGTAGGCTCGCCCCCTACTGTCGTGTAAACGGGGTACAGGCTTGACTATCCTGTCGCTCTCAAGTTTTCATGGTCAGTTGAGATTGTCTGGAAGAACGCTTAAATTTATTTGGCCAAACTTTATGAGCAATGCTCTTTGTACCAATGCTAGTACAGACTCTAACTCCTGACGTGCTGTGTATATATGGTCGGGCAGCTGCTATGTGCTCTGCTTATGGTGATGTTTCCCTGGGCCCGCATGCATTAGATATTGCATTATAATAGTAAAAGTTGCGTTCATATGAGTACACCATGATGAGATGTCGTGATTGCTTATTGATTCGACTGTGTGGATTGCCTCTGTGTGTGTGCTCTAGTTTGCTGTATCCTACATGCTGTGAGTTCATGCGATGTTCTCACCCTTCTTTTCTATCTCTTCTTTCTATGTTCTTCTCGTCACGTTGACAGTCGGTATCGAGGACTTCCGTCATGACGTCGATGCAGGAGCGAATCAGATGGTTGCCAAGGGGCACCCGGAAGGTGACGGGCATCCCGCGCATGTGTGAGTTCTATGGGGGGAGTTTGTGTCACCATCACGCACCCCAGACTTCCTCTTGTACCTGAAAAGGACTAGGTTGTGTTGAGTCTAGGTAGTACGCAGCTCTGATTTAGGAATCTCTTCTTTTGTATTCTGTTAGAGGTCTCATTTATTTTACTACCGGAACTCATGTTTTAATGTGGTCATGTGGGTATTCGAGAGGTACATCGATGCTACTTAATATGTATGTATGTATGTATTCATGTCATATTGTTTTATGTTCTCTCAAGGTCTTTAACCATGTGTATGTTGTGGATGCGCGTAAGGTGTTAATTCTTTCGACGCTTACGGAAAGATAAGTTTTTTGAAAGTGAAGGAAAGGATATTTCATAAGTACTTAAAATAAAGCTAGAGAGGTAATAGGTCAATTACACCTAAACCCTTTTCAAAAAAAAAAAAAAAAAAACTTCCGAATTTTTTTCGTTCTACTTCGTTGGTCACGTGTAATGCATGTGGTACTTTTAGTGGTAGCTAGGGGTATCACATTTGGTGGTATCAGAGCTGTTCTTTCCTTTTGGCCTCGGGTATGGTCTGCAATACCCTTCTCTTTGTGTTTACTCTGTGTTTGATTGTTTGTTTGTGTTGATTGTTGCCTTGTGTGAATTGGTTGCTCTCATCTTACTATCTTAGTAATATGAGGATCTGTGTGTAGCATTGCTTATTCTTGCTTGAATGGTTCTGCATGAAACGGAAGAAGTTGACTTGTTCTGCGAATTCAGGATTCCATGGCAGGGAGAGGTAATCCTGAGACGAACGATCTTCTAGGGAAGATCGTGAACATTCTAGAAATCAGCAGCAGGCATTGGTCAGCGTGTGCCACATCCTTGAAAAGGACACCAAGGAGAGCCAAGCTCATTGGAAGAATTCCGGCCCACAGAGGAACAAACCCAAGGTTGCACGAGAAAGGAGGAAGCCTTATTTCGTTCCAAGAAACAATTTTGTCTCATCATCTGGGGGCACTGCGAGACCGCATTCAGTGGTTGCTAGTGGGGAAAATCCTGCAAACAGTGTCGGCAACAACGATGGTAGTTGTCCCACACAGTAAGAGAAGTCACTTCCTGAGGGACCCGCCCGATCAAGAGCCCGATCTCAAACCAGTCTAACGAACGTGCATGCTTTCATTGTGGACGAACTGGCCACATCAAGAGGAATTGCCCTGCTTGGAAGGGAAGTGGTTAGCGGTACTGGAGCTGCTGAATCCAAAGATCTAATCCAAGGTAAGTGCGTCATAAGTGGGATTCCTTTAATTGTATTATATGATTCGGGTGCGACGCATTCTTTCATTCCTCTGGAATGTCAAAAAAAAATAAATAAATAAAAATTTCTTGTTACTGGACTTCCCTATGATCTTGTAGTTTGCACCCCTACGGCTAAGACTCTAGGTCCTAAGGTTGTACATTAGTGTAGCCAATAGTTGATTTGGCTTGTGGTTTGAGGTGATGAGTGAGACGTTAAAAGTTAGAGTAGGATGACCACTAAGGTTAGATTCCCATTCCTTTAGATGAGTAACCTAAGGGATCGATAATGGATTCGAGGCTGTAAATTCAAGGTTAAGATGATTGATCATTGATGTTTAATTATTAAGGTTTTGAGATTTGGGGATTTGTACTAATAACTCTTGAGGATTCAGTTATTGAAAATATATATAATTTGGCAAGGCAAGTTAGAAATAATCGACGGCTTGGGGTATACTCAGGATAAATATAATGGAGTTTAGAATAAGAATGACAAACACACGAATTGGGTTGATCTTAACAGTTAAGGCATATTTGGATACCCTGTTGATGAACTTGAAGTCTAAAGGGTTTTGACTGTGGAATGAGTGTCATGATTGAAGTTTGATAGATACACTAGAGTATGATCGCTATCTCTAACGGATTGATAAAATAAGGATTGATAGAAACAAGTGGAAAACTCGATTTAAGATAAAGGATGTCGAAGTATTGAGGCCAATAGCACAAAGGTGTAGTTCTTAAGAAATTTTAGTCGGATGGTAGGATATGACTAAGAAAATGATCTGTTAGTATCAAGATTACGCAGGAAATTGAAGAAAGAGATCATGTGATGGAGAATTATATGCACGAGTAAGCACTACAAGAGCTACAATGGTATGAACTAAGTAAGGACAACACTTCCATGAGGTTAGTAGAAATAATAGATATGTCAAATAATGAGCGATTATCGTATGTGTTGATTTTGATGACTAAGAGTATACTTGATTGATGCTCCTATAGATTGAATAAGGTATGTGAATGGAATCTCATAAACGATTAAGATTGGAATTGGTAAGAATTATGACACGTTGGTTTAGTATGGTTATACCAATTTACAGGATTAGTTTGTACATTAATCTTAATGGACTTAGACTCTCAAGGAAGGTATATAAATTAGTAAATATCTAGGCAGGATTTTAAAGATTGGATTGGAATAGTACTAGATAAGTAGGTGACGTTTCGCGTAAGGATGCCCTAGGAGACAAATACAATTCGTGGAAGTAGGATAACCATAAGGAATGATAATAATATTCCCAAAGATAGGTTTAAAGACAGATTGCCTCTATCTATATACTGAGACTATAGGTAATCCTACAATCTGCTTTGGACTTTACCACGGATGCTACAGGTGTCTAGTAATTCCATCTGGACTGGTTGTCATTGGTGTTCCTTTCCCTCCTCAGTAAATCCAGTTTTCTAATCTCATTTAAGCCAACTTATCCTCATTCTTTCGTGCCATGTTCTCTCCTATTTCTAGGATCCAATTGGGAGTATGGCATTCTTTGGAATAATTTTGATGGATAGGAAGTTGTATGCTAAGCTATCTAAGTGTGAGTTTTGGTTAAAGGAAGTGAATTTCCTAGGTCATGTGATCTATAGTGGACGAGTTAGCGTAGACCCAACTAAGGTAGAAACTGAGTTACAGTGGGAAGCACCTGGGACTTTAACGGAAGTGAGAAGCTTCTTGGGGTTAGCTGGTTACTACCATAAGTTTATTGAAATTTTTCAAGGATAGCAACTCCGTTGAACTGTTTGATTAGGAAAGACCAACCTTTTGTGTGGAGCCAGTAGTATGAAGATAGTTTTCAGAATTGAAGAAGAGGTTAACTTCTGCGCCTGCGTTAGTTTTACCTGACCCACAAGAGAGTTTTGAAGTATACTGTGATGCTTCAAAACAAGTATTAGGTTGTGTGTTAATGCAAAAAGGAAAGGTAGTGGCTTATGCCTCTAGGCAATTGTGAACACACGAAGTGAACTACCCTACGCATGATCTAGAGTTGGAGGCAGTAGTTTTTGTCTTGAAGATTTGGAGACACCATCTGTATTGCGCTAGGTTTGAAGTTTTAGCGATCATAAGAGTTTGAAGTATCTGTTTGACCAGAAGGAACTTAATGTGGGGTAGAGACGATGGATGGAGTTTTTGAAGAATTATGAGCTTAGTCTGCAGTACCACCCTGGAAAAGCTAATGTCGTAACTGATGCGTTAAGTCGGAAATCTTTGCATATGTCAGCAATGATGGTTAAGGAGCTAGAACTGATAGAAGAGTTTAGAGATCTTAACCTAGGACGTTGAACTTGGTCCTAGGAGTGTAAGATTGGGAACATTGAGGATTTTAAATGATTTCTTGGAACAAGTTCGTGTAACACAGGGAGTGGATCAATCTTTGCAAGATTTGAGGAATCTAGTCCCAAAGAAAGGAGAATCTGAGTTTTGTAAGGAAGCTGATGGAACTGTTAGATTCAAGGGTAGGATACGTGTGCCTAGTGATAAGAAAATAAGATATCGTAAGAGGACATTGGGAATTAGAAGAAATGTTAAGAATAATAATTATCCAACTTTTAGGCAACCATTAAGGTCTTATATGATCTAATTAGGAGGGTAGCTCTTAAAGCTTAAGAAGATGGATTTATCCCTATTCAGCAGTAGGAACTCCAAATTTCGAGGACGAAATTTCTTAAAGGAGGGGAGAAATGTAACACCCACAAATTTTCTTACTGGTGTATAAATAGAATAAAGAAAATTTTAAAATAGTAATAATCATTAATTATAAAATATTTAGTAGCTTTTAATAGACAGCCAAATTTATAATACCCAACCACAATTATGAGTAAATTTCTTTAGAGAGGTGTTTGAGAAAATAACCTAAGATACCTTTAGTAATTATACAGTTAAGGAAAATATAGATTTAATTATTAAAAATAGCTAAAACTCTAAGGTATCTATACCTTTATTCAAAATACTCTTAATATAATTAGTGATGAGTTTTAGAAAATAATTTAGAATTTTTCTAGCACTTCTGGGCAAAAAGACCAAAATGCCCCAGTTAACAATATAACCATAGCCAGCATAAAAAAAAAATTGTAGAAAAATATGGAAAATATATTTTGAACCTTAAAAGATGATTTAAAAATGATATTTATAATTCTATACAATCTTTGTAATTAAAACCTTAATTTCCTCTCTCCGTTTACTGTAACGCCCGCTTCTTACCGTTTTACCGCATTTCGTGTTTTATTGAATGGTTAAAATTATTTTAATCACCAAAATTTATATTTTTGGATTTAGAATTTAATTTCCTATTTTTAGGGAATTTCTGGGAATTTTTGGGGTTTTTCTGTGAAAATGACCTTTTTGCCCCTCCTGTCTCTTGAACCGGGCCCGAATACTCTTGATCCGGGCCAGAAAAATTTGCACAACTCTTCCTTTCCTCCTTCTAGAAGCCGTGCATGTGTAGGCATGGTGCATGAGAGACACTTGTATTTTTCCTTCCTTTTCACAAGACATGTGTCAAGTGTAGGCATTTATGGCATTTTAACACTAAAACCACTTATTCTTCCTTTTCTTCCACACATGCAAACTTGAAATTTTTCTCTCATTTCTCTCTTTCTCTTCCTCTTGAAGCCGTGAACTCTCCACCATTTTCTCCCAAAAATTTTCATCCTTCCTTAAACACAATCAAGCCAAGGTTCCATCTTTTGAACCAAAGCTTCAAATTCTAAGCCTTCTAGCCTTGAAAAATCCTTGTTGGTGACTAAAGGAGGCATCTTTGGGGGCTGTTTTGGGACCAGAATTCTGCACTCATTTTCTTGGAAATTTGAGGTAAAGGGGGGGGAGAACTTGAACTCTAGTAGGATTGGTAACTAGAGTCAAGGATTTGCCCTTAAAATCCTTGTTTTTACTCTGTTCTCCTTGAAAAAAATCACTTTTTGAGCTTTTCTTTGAGCAAACGTTTTGGATTCTTGGAGCTGGGTTGTTTACATGTTTTAAGTTTGTTTTGATGCTTGGAATGTGCTTGGATTGTGATTGTTGGTGCATGCAAGCCAAGAAACAATTTTGGAAAAATTTTCCCCTTTTTCCTTTAATAGCTCTCGGCCTTGAGGGATTTTGGGGCTGCATGTGTTTCAAAAATTTTTTGGTGCTTGGAATGTGTTTGTATGATGAATCTATGAACATGCATGAAGTTGGTTGAAGGTATACAATTGTTTTGGATGATTGATCTTTGAAAATAGTGTTTATGAGCTTGAAAATGGAGTTATGAACTTTAATGTGTATTTTGATGATTTTGAGTGGATTGGTATGATATTTGGCATTTAGATTGTTTGTTGATGAATGTGTGAAGTTTTGGTGAAGATTGGATGTTGTGAAAAATTTGAAGTTTTGATGAACATTCAAGTTGTTCTTGATGTTCATGAGTTGTTCTTGATGAAACTCATCAAGAATACCTTTTTGATCTTAAAAAGGTCAAGGGTATGTTGAAAACATGTTTATGGGCTTTGGTGGTCCAAAAGGACTAAGAAGCAATTTTACAAGTAAAAGGACTAAAGTGCAATTAAGAATAAGTCTTTAAAAATAAATAAAACAAATTCGGATTTCCAATTCCAACCAAGTAAAAGTCAACTTAAAGGTCAATATTTTAGGTTACCATGACTAAAAATAAGTTCCTAAGTGTTATAAAACCTTTAGGCTTTTAATTTAAGTTTAAAACCTTTAAGAAAAGGAGTTAAAGACTCATTAAAAGTCAATCAAGATTAGATTATGAAATTAAAAGTTTGATTGGAGTTGGACTTCAACTCTGATCCAAGTAATTAAAAGTTAAAACTTAGGATTAATTAGTGGGCTTAACTAATTTAATTACCTAAGTTAATCAACCTAATTCACTTAAGTCGATTAAGTAAAGAATGATTAATTAAGTCTAAAGTTAATTAACCTTAATGAAAGTATTAATTAAGTAATTAACCAATAATGATGATTAAGAACTAATTAATTATGATTAAACTTAATCAAACATAATTAAAAGTCCTAATCCAAGATTAAGGAAGAGAATAAGGGATGATTAAGAATTAATTAGGATCTTAAGTAAGGATTAAGACTTAATTAAAGGGGATTAAGATTAATTGTAATCCAGTTGATGAAGACCAGTTAAGATTAAAAGTTAAACCAAATCTTAATTAGTCATACAAGGAGAATTAAGATAAGTAATACCATCCATAAGATACAATCATAAGTTTTAGTAAATTATAGGACTTAAGTGGACATGATTATCAAGAACATTAGTACAAACTACCTTAAAAGACTATAACCAACACACTCTTTCTACATAAAACTTGAGAAGCTTGGCGAGAGAGTGCGGTTTGGCTTTCCTTGTGACGGAAAGACGTTGAATGGGTTTTGTCTGTAAGGATGTGAATGTTGTGAGAATTGTTGTGTGACATGCATCATGAAGCGTCGTTGATGTTCGAGGTTTAAAACCTTACGACCTATATAGCAGTAACACTCGGTACGGTGCGAAACTGGTAGGGACTGGGCACTGGGTTTTGCAAAGAACGCCAGAGGGTCCTCGAGTGGGATGCCAGCCCTGAGGATAGTCAGGTCCCGAAATGGCACAAGTGACGTAGGCTCGCCCCCTACTGTCGTGTAAACGGGGTACAGGCTTGACTATCCTGTCGCTCTCAAGTTTTCATGGTCAGTTGAGATTGTCTGGAAGAAACGCTTAAATTTATTTGGCCAAACTTTATGAGCAATGCTCTTTGTACCAATGCTAGTACAGACTCTAACTCCTGACGTGCTGTGTATATATGGTCGGGCAGCTGCTATGTGCTCTGCTTATGGTGATGTTTCCCTGGGCCCGCATGCATTAGATATTGCATTATAATAGTAAAAGTTGCGTTCATATGAGTACACCATGATGAGATGTCGTGATTGCTTATTGATTCGACTGTGTGGATTGCCTCTGTGTGTGTGCTCTAGTTTGCTGTATCCTACATGCTGTGAGTTCATGCGATGTTCTCACCCTTCTTTTCTATCTCTTCTTTCTATGTTCTTCTCGTCACGTTGACAGTCGGTATCGAGGACTTCCGTCATGACGTCGATGCAGGAGCGAATCAGATGGTTGCCAAGGGGCACCCGGAAGGTGACGGGCATCCCGCGCATGTGTGAGTTCTATGGGGGGAGTTTGTGTCACCATCACGCACCCCAGACTTCCTCTTGTACCTGAAAAGGACTAGGTTGTGTTGAGTCTAGGTAGTACGCAGCTCTGATTTAGGAATCTCTTCTTTTGTATTCTGTTAGAGGTCTCATTTATTTTACTACCGGAACTCATGTTTAATGTGGTCATGTGGGTATTCGAGAGGTACATCGATGCTACTTAATATGTATGTATGTATGTATTCATGTCATATTGTTTTATGTTCTCTCAAGGTCTTTAACCATGTGTATGTTGTTGATGCGCGTAAGGTGTTAATTCTTTCGACGCTTACGGAAAGATAAGTTTTTTTGAAAGTGAAGGAAAGGATATTTCATAAGTACTTAAAATAAAGCTAGAAAGGTAATAGGTCAATTACACCTAAACCCTTTTCAAAAAAAAAAAAAAAAAAAACTTCCGAATTTTTGACGTTCTACTTCGTTGGTCACGTGTAATGCATGTGGTACTTTTAGTGGTAGCTAGGGGTATCACAATTGTCACTCGATTATCAATACTGCTATCCCTCAAGGTAGTAAAAGGGAATTAAGGGTTCGTCGCACTTCCTAACTCGTCTTCTTGATTCTATACTCACAGGTCAAGCCTTGAATGTCATTACTCCCTAAATTGTTATAAGCCTAGTTTATGCTAAGACCAATCTATCTCCCATGCTTCCTTTTGGTAGGCACCTTGTCACTTAGCATCCTTGCACCCCAAACCTAACATGGTTTCCTAGGTGACCCTAGGTTATCTTCCTTCACTCCTGTATGGCTTAGCTACTTTGGTCGACACTCGTGCTGCTTAACAAGTCAAGGACGCCCTACCAATGGTTCCTAACCGAATGAAAAGGTAGTTGCTTCTCCACCATCCTATGTCATAAACCAACGTCCCAGGCTACCCATGTTAGGTATATGCACTAGAGACTATATGTTTTTGAAACATCCATCACATGTATCATATTATTTTATAAAGGCAATTCATTCTTTTAAGAATACAATTAATGTCCTTAGAATAGTAAGCTCAAACTACATAAGAAATCAAGTAGATGATTTGATCGTGAGATCTTATGAAGAACTATTCTTAAATAGTCCCTGGTCAAGTATCATCTTAGTACAAAGATGCATTTAGACTAGTATGTGAGTTCATTGATGATCACATCTCACGGATCATGGATATGAGATATCATGTGCTCACATAGGTACACATTAAGAGTAATGGTATACTGGATAGACCCACCTTAAGAACGTTGCATGGATTATTACATAAGTGTCATGAATGTTTCTTAAATTGATAAATATTATATGAAGTCCTTCGACCTGAAATCACTACGATTCCTACATAAGGAATTATATGTTTTAATTATCATCAAACGTTGCTTGTAACAGGGTAATCATAAAGTTAGTATTTGGACATATAATAATTTATGTGGTGGAATGTGAGTACCCTAGATGGGATTTGTCCCTCCTATGTAAGAGGAGTTATATATGTAGGTCTCTTGATAAAGTGAGACTGCAAAATGCATAGCCATGTTCAGGAGGATAAACATGAGATGTTTAAAACACGGGATTTAGTTGGGGTTAAATCTGTCTTTTCATGCGGTTTAAACCCCCACTAGATGTCTTTCCTGCGGTTGGCAAAACCGCAGGAAATTCGAGCGTAGCAAAGGGATTACCCGTGGTTTATGTAATCCCATGGTTTATGGTAACCGTTGGTATAAAGGCGGACTTTAGCTGGGGTTGGAAACCGCTGGTGATTACCTGGGGTTTTCAACCGCATGTAAGTACCTGGGGTTCCCTAACCGCGGGTAATACCAGAATTTCTTTTTTTAAAATTGACCATTACCTGAGGTTAAACCGCAGCTAATGCCACCCAATTTTTTTATATATAATTAACCGTTTAACCCCAATTTGGTACTTTTGTACCTTTAACCTTAGAGTACTGTTTTTGGTACTGTGGTAGTAACTATGTTCAGCAGACATAGTAACTAAATTTTTTATAAGTTCCTGTAAAAAATTGTCTATCCAATAAATTAATGTGCTATTGAAGAGGAAAGTTTCCTACTGCCACATTAGAAATTCAAATGTTCAAACTCAACTTGTAGACAAACGTGTGAACACTAAGCAGTAACGAGAAAAATAAATACATACAGAATATTTTAGCTGTGCACCAGATCCAAAGCTTAAATCTCCTACTGGAATTGGCAAAACTTTTGAATCCACAATAGGATCTGATATAGGATCGGTTGGGATCTCAAGGACTGACTCCGGAAGAATAGCATTGAACATCATCTAGTTTAGCTAGGCAATGTTCTATGATCTGTGAAAGAATTTAAATCTACTCAATCCTTAAAGAAAAAAATGGGAAACTAGAACATCTTCAAAATAGGAAGACTAGTGATAATAAAAAAATAGCATACCATTCTAGCAACACAGGCAAACAACCACACTCATGCCCTCCTGCTCGAACAAGACAAAGTCGTTGAAAAGCATCTTGGCAAGCATTTCTCCAGAGGTTGAGTTAACATGTTTGACGATAAAGGACCTTTATTTGAGTTAACAAGTTTAATATACATATATAGCATTTACAAGACAGTCAAAGAGAGGAAGGAACCATTGATGTCATTCACTTCTACAACCCACAAAATGAAGATCGCCATCCTAATCTTCTTCTCTGTTCTTTCCCTTCACATTGGCTGACCTAACCATTGGCTTCTATGACTCTACCTGTCCCAAAGCCGAGTCCACCATTCATGAGGTTGTGTAGAGGCGTTTCAACCAAGATGATACTTGAAAAGTTAGCAGTTTTGGATGTACCAACAAGAAAAAAAACCAAGACGAAAACGGGAAAAAAACCAAGAGGAAAACATAACCTCCGTTTAACTGACATACCTTGTTTATAATACTATGTAAAATCTGTCACTTATAAGGGGAAAAGATGATTGAAGAATTGTGACCCCCAAAACCAAATGAATTAGATAAGGCAGCCTTGATATCCAGTCTCTTTCTCTTTGGGCCCACAAGCACTTTAGCACATCCTGTTTTTTTAAGGACCAAATTAGATAATTGTAAACTCCATAAATGATATTACGCAACACAACTACAAACAATGACTGGATGTAGCAACAGGTGACATACCACTCCTTTATCTGGGTTTTCTAGGTTGATATTAGGATGAAACCCACCCTGTCCTGATTGCCTGCATAATAGAAAAAACAAAGCTCAGAATTTCTAGTTATAAAACTATACCCTACTATTTGCATTTCATAAACAAGTAATTCATTAGTTTTCACCTGAATTGTTGTTACAAGCTTCCACACCACCAGCTGCCCCTAGTAGATGTCCGATCATAGATTTTGTAGAATTCACTCTTAGCTATACAAAGAAGACATCTTGGTAAGCATGAAAATATGATAAGTAACAAATTTAATCAAAACGATTGAAAAGAGAATAAAAACATAATTACCTTTGAACTGGCTAGCAAGAGAACAATAGTCATAATAACTTGAAAAAGGAAATTTACCTTAGGGTTCTGACCAAAACAGTGAATAAGAGCCTGGTACTCTTTAAGATCTCCAGCTGGTGTGGATGTGGCATGTGAATTTATGTAATTCACATCCTCTTTTGATACTCCAGACTGAGCTAATGCCCTTTCTATACAAAGTATTACACCAGCCCCTGTTTGAGATGGGATAAAGAAACATAAGTTCAAGCTTAAGCCTGGAATGATCTACATGGATGTAAGTATCATTTCTCAACAACTGTTTTAAACAAAGCACATAATAATTAATAGCTATTTCCGAACAAAAAAAAAAACACTCCGGTCACTGCAGAACATAATTGCACACCAAATGACAAATGACTCAATCAGCTATCTTAAACTTAGATTATATAATTCACTAATTCATGAAAAAACCCTTGCATAGAGGAAAAGCTGCAAGGAAGGCAAAGTTGCATCTATGGGGAGCCAAAAGTTGGAATTGGAAGGTTATACTAATTTCTGCTTTCCCTTCCTCCTTTTCTAAGACATACAGATAATACTCACAATGATACTTGAAAAAAGTCAGCAGTTTGGGCAATGAAAGTTATACAAAATTCTATTTAGTTTGTGAAAACTTCTGAATGTCAATAACAAAATAATGCAATCATGGCTCATGAGGGAGCATTTTCTTATTTAAGATAGTAAATGATTTCATGCACAAATTAAATTATTATCAAAACTTGGAACCAGCTAGCTGTGAGCATTTGGCGTTAAGAGCCTACTTCCAATATACATTTCAAATTGGGATAGAAAAGTACCTTGTTCTTTCCAAGTGCTTGCAAACGATTAGCCTAACAATTCATATTATCTAACTTTTCTACCTTTTTTTGTTTGCATATTATGAAAGGTTTATTATTTGTAAAGTGATAATAATTTATTATATTAAAAGCACGCGATGAGGAAAGCTTAGAGCTGGTAGAGTAACTCAAGTCAAAAATTTACACAAATACAAATGGGAAATCCACTAAAATTAACTTAGTTTAAAAAGAGAACTCTCTTTACTCCATTTCCAAACAATTAATCCTTAGAAATTGAAAAAAAAAATAAGAAAATTAAAAACTCATAATACAGATCTAAGATGAGAAACGAAAGATATAAGTGAAGCAGGAACCATGCGCAAGAAATGAATCAATAAATCTTTTTCATATCAAAATTTAAGAGGAAAAGCTTTTTATAATCAAATTCTAATCTTATTCAACCTAGGTTTTGATTTGGGTATAGACAAATAGGGCACAACTTAGCTTACCAATTTTACATGCATCATAAATTGAAATATCACAGTACCCGATTTGATGCATGTTACAGTTCAAGCCACCGCTTCAATGGCTGAAAGGGGGAGAAGACGGAGGAGCAATGTGGAGCTTACACCACTTCGATGCTACCGCTAAATGCCTGTTGCCCACCGCTTCGATTGCAGAACGACCAGGAGGCGGAGCTTCGATTGCAGATTCGCGATGACCAGAGAGGATTTGGGGTTTTGGGGAGCAGAGGTTTTGAGGGTTTTGGGTTTCTTTTTATTTGAGCTATCTAGCGCGAAATAGAAGGGGATTTCGCGTTAAGTATAATACTTTCACATTCCCTGTGGTTGAAACTGTGACAACATATTTTTCTTATTTTTTTAATCGCATTTTAAAATAAAAAAATATGGAAAGACAAAAAAAAAATACGTCCCCACGGTTAATCGCAGGTAATCGCTGCAGTTAATGATGCTTTTTACAACCCTGACAACGTAACCCCCACAAAAATTTTCTTAACTGGGGTTCAAACAACCTCCGTTAAATAACCCCCTGCTAAAGACCCGCTTTTCTCCAGTCTACGGGGATCAAGGAAAAACATAAATTGAACTATACAAGGTTGACACAATCCATACCCTTGTGTTCAATTAGATATTTGGACAAAGGGACAAAACATATATATAAATTATTATCATAAAATAGGATTCGTCAAAGTTGTTGATAATCTCAATATTTGGGTAGTGATGTATTGCTAGATACCGCTCACTATTTATGATATTAAATATAAAAGGGTTTTATTTTAATATCATAACCAAATATTAAAAGCCTATTGGGTCACATGCATACAACAAGCTGCTAGGAAAAGATAATAATTCTAATTTGATTAGAATTATAACCTAATGGGCCAGACCCATATGTGTTAGGGATAAGTGAGTGAAGGGGTAAAACCCTAGCATAAGATGCATTACCCCATACACATGAAAAGATGAGCAGTCGCTCTTACTCTCTAAACATTACTAGCAGACGTGGCTGTTATTGCCTCGTTCGCAATCCTTAAAAGGTACGACCTTTTGTTTCATAGCTTTTATGCCTTAATTTGTGTTTTTCGCATTAGCGATCATAACAGGGGAGGGAATCCATTTATTCCGCTACACCCTGACCACATGCTTGATTCCCTTCACCCATAGGGTCACAACATGAAGGGGTTTCATAAAACTCTGGGCTATTATTTCTAACTCGATTCTCAACTCGTACACCACTACTAGGAATTATCTAGAAGTTACGTAAATTGCTTGGGATCCTAACTCTTGATAGCTACAACTCGACCTAAAATTTTGTACTGTTAATTACTTGACCTTACTCTGAGTGTCTCTAATTGGTTTCCAGCTCATTCTATGGTTGCCCTGAAATTAATGTTGTTAATTTAATCACATGCAATCACTAAACCTCTTGAATCGTGGAACTAGCACCGGCGGGGTAATCCGTCACTAGAGTCGCACCTATGGAACATAAGTTGTCAAAAGTAACACAAGCAAAATCAACAACCTGGCATGCAACGAAACACAACATGTCGTACTAAGGAAATATTGATGACCCGAATATGCAACACTTTTACCACTACCACAAGCTACCCCCTTAAGGGACAAGGCTTCCACATGGCTTGGCTCTAAGTCTCAATTGGAATCTGAGGCAATCTACGATTACCCATACTCAGGTTTTTCCTACAACAGAGGACTTCTGAAGGTTTTGATACTCTACCCTGGCCCACCTGTCTAACGGTTCCGTATGACCAAACCTAGCCATCCGGTCGTGACTACTACCTACCCATGAATCTACTCTCAAACCGGGTACACCTTGGATGAGGCATGGTGTGTACCGGGGCTCTCCCCGTGGTTCCCTTTACCCCTACTCTGAAGGGCTACCCCCTTAAGGACTCAGACTTCCCTGAAACAGCCCTCAACTCTCCCAATCTTTCTCCGTCCATTGGAGGACCTAATTCTAAGCCCTAAATTCAAAACTCAATCTTGTTCTCCTAATTTAACGCTGAAAGGCTACTTCTAAGGGTAGTTTGATTAGGACTCCTTACTCATAACCAGCGTGTTAACATATTGTTGCTACTTCCCACTATCTAAGCTCTACTCCCATGCTCCTCGACTACAATTCCTGCCTCCCACGGGAGTTGTGGTTAAGGGCTTCCTTCCTTAGGTATCAGTAGGTCTCTATTAGGCACCTAGGTGGTGCTCCAGCTTGGGTGCTTGTCCTTAGAAATTATGGTTTCCCTTACTACTTCCTATATGGTTTCCCTACTTAGGTGTCCCTCTTTCTCATGCTCCCTAAGGCCACTAGAGGTCTCTACCTCACTCGTTCCTGAATGCGTCTCCAAATCCTCACGGATTACTACTGATGCGATTAATCTTAGGGCCTAGATATGGTATTTTTACTTGGGAATTTCCAACCAGAGAACCCCCATTTTGGCTTTGTCTTCTCGCTCAGTCTCACCCGAGCAAGCCCAAGCGAGAAAACCAGAGTAGAATTTCCCCTTTTCTACTGATGGCCTCTCCCAAGTGCGCTCAAGCGAGCCTGGGCGAAATTACCAGACAGAATCACCCTGATTTCTCTCTTCCCCTGTTTCTATCTTAGTTTCTCTTCCCCTTTCCTAATTCCTCTTTACCGAAATCCCCTTCTAACACAATTCCTTTAATTTAACCATCTTCCTCTTAGTTTCGTCAACCCTCTAAACCCAGTTCCTTCCATCTCAATCTAATTCTCTAGTTCTAATGTCCCCACTTCCTTCCTCATCTCTTCACCATGCTAGCATTCCCACCACCAGTTGTGACTCCTAATTCAACTCTACAATCATGTTTGGTTAATACTTGATTTTTCCCATGCTCGATTCCCTTAAAACCCATAGCTCTTAATACAGTCCCTAAATCTTGTCGAAATTCACACTCAACCCTCAAGTTCTCATCCTGCTTCTAACATTCCCCTTACATTGAAATTCACAACTTAAAGCTTTCACTATATTTTCTAGCCCCCTAATTTTCGGTATGTTACAGGGTGAGTGAGTACTGAGTACTTCACTCTCCAATACGAGTCTCAAAATTATAACATAAAGTTGATTTTAGCTTGCAAAAAATGCTTAAAGAAATGAAATTAAAAATGTGTTTCTATTATACGTATATATTAGAAATTAAAAGTAGTTTTATAAATAATTAATATATAAATATAAATATATCAATTTATTAATATATTTATAAATAGAATATATAATATTTTATTAATTTTAACTATAAATATTATATGTGATTTTATCAGGTTTTATAGGATTTTCTATAGATTTAAATAAATTGTGATCTCTTTTTTTTGTGTTGTTAACCATAAGTATCCCCTATTAATTAGGGACAATCCTATTTGAGACGATTTTATTAAATAAATGTGATCTCATTAAATAAATAGGTTTATAAAATTTTTTATTATGACCTTTTATTAAATAGGTGAGGCCAAACGCTTTAATCACTCTACCAGGTATTGGTTATTTTTTTTTTGTTTAACCACATGTATCCTCCACAGGAGGCAATCCTTTTAGAGCCGGGAACATCCACATCATGGTGGGGCTAGCCCTACCAGCGGAGATTTTTTTTCATCCACAAGACTCGAACCTGAGACTGTGCTTAAGGGAAAAAAACATGTACCACTTGAACCAACCTCATTGATACGGGTATTGGTTATGCTTCAATATTGTTAAAATCTTAATATTCTCATATTATTATTATTATTATTATACATATTTTATATTATCATTTAATTTATAACATTAAGATTTTAACTTTTATGTCAGATGAATTAATTTAAAAACAACATATTTGGTTTTAAACTTTTTTATAAAATTAATTTTATTCACGCATATATATATATATATATATCCATTAGTATTTTAAATTTTTAAATATTTATGTCATACATGTATGGCATAAAGCTTTAGATGCTTAAAAAATTTATATATTTATTTTAAAATATACAATAAAATTTGATTGACGGAAATCATTTAAATATATTTATTTTATTTTAATTGATAAAGATATGATGAGTAACCGTGTATTGCACCATATTAAATAATAAAGAAATAAAAGTTAGTGCATTAATAAAATTTTTATGTTATAAGTTTTATTTATTTCTTAAACATCATTTCTATAAATTTGTTGCACTACCCAAAAAATCATGAAAAAATATTGATAATTAAATTTTAGATTTAAGCTTATTAATATATAAATCACAATATACATAACATAGAAATGAACATTTACCATTCTTGGTCACAGTGGATGTGGACTTTGACCTTAGGCAAAATTTACCTACAAAGTCAATGGTTTGAATCATGAAGTCGCCACTCTTAGGGGCTTTACCTAACCATCACCCACGACCCAAGGGTTAAACTAACAACTATGTCTGTGGGAGATTCCCAATCAAAAACCAAAAATCACCCACAACCCAAGAGTTAAACCAACAGTTATGCGTGTGGGGAATTCCCGATAAAAACCAAAACATAGAAATGAACATTTAACTTGAAAACATCTTAATCCACAAAAAAGAAACAAGTTATTATACTACTAAATCTTAATGTAATGTTTAAATAATTCGTTGAGAATATGGTAGCAATGAATATATTTATTTAATTATCATTTAATATTTTTTTTTCAAAATATAAAAAAGCACAGATAATTATATACTTTAATCTTTTGAAATTTTTGAATAACTTATACTAAGAATTTAAAAGTATGATGAAAATTCACTCTCGTTTTCCTCTCCTAGGGTTTTTCTTAGGGCCAACAACGAGTAGTGTTGGTGCTTCCGTTCAATCATGATTTATCATCGCTTCATGTTGATCGCATTCCTGCTGGGGCATCGTTATGGAGAACCATACTTTAGGTGATAAAATTCATGCACGACCACGAGGGAGTTTGCGTGTTGATATGAAGCTTATTGTCTTTGACGAACATAACATTGAAAGATGATTACCGAGAAACCAATACGTATTAATAGCCTAACCAATGCTCTTAATAGCATCTAGAACATTTCACAAGGTTTCAAGGTAGAGGCTAATGGAGACAAGACGTACCATTTCTTTGTCACGAAGAAAAAGATGTTTAAAGGGTGGTTAAAGATAGTCCTTGGTTGTTTAGGAACTCTTGGTTGATTCTTAAGGATATGGGAGCGTGGTGTGGACGTCAAGGAGATAGACTTCACAAAAATCCCAATGTGGGTGCAACTTTGGGGACTTCTTACTCATTAATGTAGAAAAAACAAATGGGACGTAAAATAGGGGAGCGCATGCGTCCAGTTTTAAATGCAGATGTCTTTGGAATTCAAGGAAAAGGTCCCTCTGTGAAGGTGCTCGTTGAATTGGATTGTAACCATGCATTGATGCAAAGTGTAAATGCAGGTTCCAGGAAGGACAATGTATTTTGGTGGATTTCCAGTACGAGAAGCTCCCACAATTCTGCTACCTATGTGGAAAAATAGGACATGGCGATCAAACGTGAAAGAATAAGGGTGAGGACGAGGAAGGGGATGAATGTTTTGGGCCGTGGATGAAGTTGGTCAACTCGGGAGGAAAGTTAGGAAGATATTACCAAAAGAAAAAAGAACAATCCGTGAAAAATACTGAACAAGAAGAAAAAAGGAAGAAGATGGAAGATTTGAGGAGAAACTTCTAGCTTGCCCGTAGAGGAGACCAATGATTATGAGTCTAATATATGTATGGGTCCAGATCCCCAAAGGAGCAGATCTACCTCTATTGAAAAGGAGGCAAATATCAACAACCATTAGTCCCCAAAACAAGAGGTTTTAAGGGGGGAGCTCAAATTATCGAACGTTTACTTATGATGCTTGAGTGGTGTCTTGCCTGACGGAACCACTACAATTGACAATGTAAAGAAGGGTGGTGTTGATGAACCACTACGGTGTTCTCCAAGAGTCCACAATGCTTTGATAACAAGTCAAAAAGGAGGTAAGTGATGGACGAGGTTGAAGGATGATATAGTAGGGATTCTAGAAATAAGGAGAATGATGTCACTGACCGTCCCGAGGAGGGATGAAGAGAAAGACAAGTATGGATATCGATGGCGGATGTGCAGTAGTCGGTGTGAAACAGACCAAAAAGTTCACCTAGAGATGATATCAGCGGGCTTGGATTCCCAAGCTTGTTGACAACCATGAAAATTCTATCTTGGAACTGTTGTGGGTTAGGAACCCACGAACACTTCGAGCCTTAAAAAATCTCATCCATGATAAGTTCCCCAACCTTGTTTTCCTAATGGAAACAAGGAGAAAGGAGAAGAGACTATGTCACTTTGGAGGCTTTCACAATGTTTGGGTAGTTAGTTGTACGGGGGAGGAGCATTCTAGAGTTTGAGTTTTACCTCTCTTTTGGGGAAATGATGTTATGGTTGAGATCTAATCTACCTCACTAAATCACATTGATGCTTTGGTCTCTAGTGATGATGGTCAAAACGTTTGGAGATGCAGTGGTATTTATGGCTATCCGACACACAACACAAGCATTTGACGTGGGAATTGATGAATAGTATTCATGTAAATAGGCGGCCACATCCTTGGCTTTGCTTCATGACTTTAACCAAGTCCTAAGTCCTTACCAATCAAGAAAAAAGGGGAGGTAATGTAATTCCAGATGCCACTGTACAAGGATTTCGAGATTTCTTACAATGGTTTGAATTGCTTGATAAGGGCTATGTAGGTGGCTTTTTTACTTGGATAATAGACACTAAGATGAGACTAATATCAACTTTAGACTGGATCGATTTGTAGCAACTCAAACATGGAGAATATCTATCCAATAACCACCATATACCACTAGTCTCATTTTTTCTCTAACCATAGTCCATTGCTTTTGAATGTCCACCCACGTTCTCATGTTAGTATCAGACATCCAATTTGATTCGTTTTGAACAAATATGGGCCCGAGATGAGGAATGTGAGAAGAGAATAGAGAGTCGGGATAGTTGTTATTCGGATGTGACTTTAAAACTCCATTCTTGCCTTGAGGACTTGGATAGGTGGGGCTCCAAAAATTTGGAGGTATTGGAATAAAGATAAGAAAAGTCAAAAGAGGTTAGAGGCTCTTTCCTCTATAAGTCACGAGCCAGGAAAGATTCAAGAAATTAGAGCACAAGAAGCCAAACTAGGCAACTTCTTGATCAGGATGATATATGGTGGGCCCAACGGTATAGGGTGATATGGCTTAAAAAGGGGATATAAATACCCGATTTTTTCACCTCAAAGCATCTCAGCGAAAAGAAATAAACTAGGTAGATTCTATTAAAGATGATAATGGGGTAGTGTTTCTGAGGAGGAAGATGTGGCGTGAGTGATGAAAATTTGTTTGTTAATCTCTTTGAGTCTTCATACTCATACATAAAAAAGTGGGGCCACTGCCCCCGTGCCTAAACTACATGTTCCCTCTCTCTCCTTTGTGTTTTACCCATAAAACCAGTGTGGTATAATTATGCTAGCACACTCTTTTATATACACATATATTATTCCAATCTCTTTTCCTCCTTTCACCCGGTGAACATTGATGATGTTTATAGAGTCTCACTGGATTGTAATAGCAGTTGGGCCTTTATTTAAAGGGGTTACTCGAACACTATCAGAGTGAATTCATGAATACTTATAATGAAAAGAACGAGAATACAATGAAGCTATTGTTAAGGAATCAAAGCAAGATTGCAATCACCACTGATATGTAGACTCTTAGTAATCAAAATTTAGGGTTGAATTGTGTTTTTATATACTTTTTGTATTAAAAATGGATTTCTCAAAGTGCTTTTTAGAGAAACTCCAGACAAGTTTTCAAAGGCTCTTTGAGATGAGCTATCTTATCTGAAGAATTTCAGACAAGGTTTTCTAAGTGGCTTTCTTTTAAAAACTTCAAAATGTTTAATAATCATTGTTCTTGTCCCCTTAGGTTAGAACAAGCAAATATAGAGAGTAAAGGGATAAGAGAACTTAGCCAAGATATTTATTTCGGTTCACTCACTACCACTGTGATCTATGTCCAGTCCCAAAACAACTTAGCTTCTGGGTTTTCCACTAATCACAACCGATTACAAGTATTTTTTTTAACCAAGCCTCTCCAGGCTCACTTACACCAAGTATTGTTTTCACTCTTAGCCTCTTTCAGACTCTAACAAGTATTCTTTGCACACCTAGCCCCTTCAGGCTCTAACACTTAAAAGTATACAGATGAAAAATGAATTGAACTTCAAATAATTTCTTGTTTAGAAAACTTGTACAAGAACTGTGATTTAACACAAGATATGAAAGTTTTGTACAAAGAAACATATCATAGTTTAATATTGAGAGATTTCTGCAGTGTTTTGGCTTTACAAAAATTGCGTGAAAGTTTTGTATCTGCTTCGTGGAAGAGCTACTTTATTTATAGGCTTCTGGGTTCTCTCTCTCTCTCTCTCTCCAGACTTGTCCGTTTAGAGATAACATTTAATGCATTGGAAGCCGTTGTGAAACAGTTCTGACAAGGTACGAGGTAGGCAGCGCGAGTCTGAACACCGTAGACCTGCAACGCAGATTTCCTCTTTTGTTCTTCACTTTTGAACAAGACCCATAAAGTTGCCTTTTGTCTTTCCAAATTTATGTCTGAAACTTGTGTGTGAGGATGTGCATAACTTTGACTTTCCTCATCTAAAATTATACTTTGCCTCAGACATGTTTACTTTGATTGCCTTGAGCTCTTCAGACAACAGTACCTTCAAATGTTTTGTGACTTCAAATGTCTTTGTTAATCTGTTAGTTTTTTAATAAAATATTTAGTCAATTTGTTATCATCAAAATTTGTTATGGGGTGTCTTAGACTTCAGAGTCTTGAGACTCAACATTCTCCCCCTTTTATGACTACAAACTTAATTAAAATTAAATCTAATTGAAAGGGTTTTAAGAGTGTAAAGTTTCAGATAGCTCCCCCTAAGTCCTTGACTTAGTCAAATTTTCTTCAGATAGCTCCCCTTGAACAACACTTTTCTCAGATTTAATATTAGTGCAATACTCCCCCTTTTGTCATCATTCAAAAGGTTGATTAGAGAAAAAATGTTCAATACCGGAGCTATATAAAGCACGTTATTAAAACAAAACAAGAGTATAATAATGAATATCATAACATAAAAGCATATCAAAGCAAATAATATATCAAAGCAAAAGAAAGAACTTCATAAAGCTTCAGATAATGGTGGAGACATCATAGACTAAATCTATTCTGACTTTTTCAGTAAGGCTTCCTTGATAGCTTCTATAAGAGAATCCTTGGTCTTGGAGATCTCATTCAGAATAGTGGTCTTGAAGTCTTCATTGTCAAGCCTTATTTTCTTCATTTGCGCAATGAATTGATCTTGCCTCTAAATAAGCTGAGTTTGGTAGGCTTCAACTTCTTGCATTCTTCTTTAGAGCAATGTTCTCCTAAAAAAGGTCTTATTCAGGTGTATGGAAGAAAGGTTGATGAACCTGGAAGAATCTAAAAGGTAGCATCCTTTGGAAAGCCAAATAACCAGGTCTTCTTATAATGTAGAAGTACCAGTTGTCTTACCTCTTGACGACTTCCCAATCTTATGAGGAACTCTCCCATTGGAAATCTTCCTTTTTATATCCACTGTTGAGAAAATGGACCTTTATGAATATGAAATTCATGAGGAGGATACTTCTTTGGATCAGGATTGGCAGCGGTAGCATCATTCTCCCTGATTCTCTAGTAGGAAGTCCAAACCCACTTTTCTTCATTGTGGTCCAGACCTTCCCTTTGCATGATAAGTTCCCACTGCTTTAGGGTGAGAGGCTTCACAGGACCATTTAAGGAAATTGTGTGAACCTTCTTCTCCTTTTGCTTCTATGTTTCCTTGGAATTATTCTATATGGCATCACCCAGGTGTTGTTGTAAGGAGCATGGAGATAGGCACAGGGGCTTGAAAATTTGCTTCCACAACATTTCAGAATATGTTGATCCAGTTTTTTTGCTTTTATTTCTAGCTTCCTAACCAGGAACCAATCTCCATCATCTATTAGATCAACATCATCCCTAAAGTGATTGATGTGTCTTATGATGTTCTGGCACTGTATAACTCTTGCTCCACCCAGTGTGAAGTCCATCTTTAAACCTCTCTTCACATTCAGCAGAGGTGGGTGGCTTCTGAAGTAGGCTAATTCCTCTCATAAGCAAGTAACGTAAGGACTCTAAGCATGTCCTCCCAGGGATGAGATAAGGTTTGTGAGGGACTTCAACAATAAGTCTTCTCCCATAATCTGAAGTGGGTATGATTGCTGGATCATAAGTCTTTCCTTGCAGGAACAACCCTTTCCTACAGGTTTCTTCATGTTCTTTACCATCCATCCACCTTTGACAATGAGCTCATCTTCCTGTTCTGATAGGCTCAATGACACTTCAGACAAGCTTCTCTCTTCAAGACCTTCATTATCTGAGTTGTGTGGGTCCCTCCTCTGAAGATGAGGGGAGTCACATTCCCTAAAATTCTTCGATCTTTTCTGCTTTTGTGTCCTCTGATCCTCTAGATCCTTGAGTTCTTGATTCCTCTTTCTCTCATATATATTCTTCTTCTTCATCTCCAAGGCAACAACTTGTTGAAGTTGAGTTCTTCAGCTTGACCAGCATTGCATTTCTTGTGATCATCTTTTGTTTAGGTGCAGCTTAAGGGATAGGAGAAATAAGTCTCACTCTTTTCTTGGTGCTGACCTTTTCAACTTTCTCTTTCTCTTCTTCTGTTCTCCTATTCCTTCTCAGCCTGAGCATCAACTAGAATAGCTTGCTCAACAACAACAACAATAGCATGTTCCTGAGCTTATTGTGCCATCATTTGTTCCCTTTCCCCCTCCTCCAAAGTAGTAGCAAGTGCAACTACTTTACAAGTTCTGGATCAGAATGACTTGCTGATAGAGGCATAAAATCAATAGTTTTTCATAGAGGATCCAATGTGTGTATCTATAGAATATACCTCAGTTGCCACATTGTGTTTATCTTCTATCACAGTTTCATTTTACTGTCCTTCAGGGTTTGAAGTAGGCATGTTCATTGTGACAAATAGTCCCTTTGGGTGCTCTGAGGTTCTTCAGAGTGTCCTTGGACATTCGCCTGAACCTCTTTACACGGTCTGAGTTATGCAATATTGTTCTAAGCTTCAGAAAAACCTCATTTTATTATTGTCTGATGATCCTCTTCATCTTTGTGTTCCTCAGCTTGGCTTTGACCACCTTGGATTTCAACACCTTTGGCTTCACCACCTTAGCTTTCTTCTTAGTTGTTACCTTGGTGGTTTCTTCTTTCTCTTTCCCAAACTTCTCCCTCCTTGTATCTCCCTGAGTTCATTCTCCAGGAGGTCTAGAGCAGTTCTTCAGTGATTGAGGCCTTCTGGTTTGCCAACCCAACAATGATGGTGGCTCATGGTTCAGGTGCAATAACTTCTATCTTCATCTACCTCACATTATTGGTAGTGAAATAAGTAGGACCTCTGTGCAATTAAGTCTTGTGGATAGGCACTTTGAAGTGGTTAGAATTCTCTGCTCTGAATCAAATTTATGTGGAAGGCTTCTTGATGAGTCATGCAGCTTCTTGATCATGTGAGACATCAATTTTGGAAGATTAATCTTTTCCCTCTGTAGCAAATCGATGAGGCAGAACTCTCCATTTCAGAGACATGATCTATATTTCCAGTCTTAGGATAACCACACACCCTAGAATGGCATGCAGAATCTACTTTGTCGTTCATTGTTGGCCTTGGGGCTTTGACTTCTGAGGTTTCTCTTCTCCATACACTTAATTGAACTTCCCAAGGCCACCATTTTCTCTCCCAATCCAAGTAAAACACCTTCCCCTCAGACTTTACAACAGCAACAGTTGCAATGAGCCTCGCCATGAAAACATCAATTCCCATTACCTTGGAGGTGATGAATGTAAGCTTTGTTGGGGTTCACCATAACCCTAGCATTCTTCCAGAATTCCAAAACGCCTTGTTTTGACCATTCACCATCTACAACATCAAAGAAAGATGTCCAACTTCACCTTCAACTCAATAACCAGGACAACTCCATTTTCTTCTTGAAGGTTTGCAAGGTTCACAACCTGCTCTTAATAATGTTGCCACCAACACTATTCTTGGATGCCATATGAGAAAAAAGTGAGTAGAAGATTTGTAGAGAAACTTGCAGGGAAACTCTGTTGAGTCTCCAAATATCATAAGGTAATTATGATGTTTAGATAGCTCACTCCTCAAGTTTTAATGCTTACAATTTGGGTTAAATACTTATCATAGATACATAAATGTTTAATGACTTATCTATGATTTCAGCAAGCCATTATGAACTTATAAAGACTGTCTGAAGTGCTTGTCAACCTGTCTAAATGGAAAGCCTTCTGAGGTTCAACCTTTCTGAAGTGTTGAAGCCGTCTGAAGTGCGCAACCCGTCTGAAGTGTTGAAGCCGTCTGAAGTCTCATTAATGACGTGGCACTCTTTGCTGAAGTATGTGAAAGACATCTCTGAAATTCTGCTGAATCAAGCGTTCTCTGCTGCAACGTACCTTTTCAAACATATTTATGGCAAGGAACACAGAGACCTTTCCTGGTATATTTGTTTTATACACCACTGAGAAATCCCTGCACGCAGCCTTTGCAGGCAACAACAGTGGCAACTTTATGGCAGCATCAACCTTGTACTGTGTCAGAAAAATCAGAACTCTCAGAAGCATGTCTCACATGGATTAAAGCATTTAATGCTATCTCTAAACGGTGGTATTTCAACGGACTGAAGATTGGTTATAAATAGCCATTCATGAAGACCATCAAGAGAGTGACTGCATATACAAGAAAGTCTAAGAGAAATCACGCTGCAAGTTTTTTTCTTTGTAAAAACTCTGATTTCATATTCATTATACATCATTTGTAATATCCTGAGCATACCTCGGTTTTTATTGTACATCGTCTTTGTTTAAGCTTCAACTTGTGTAGTTTAAAGCTTAACATATCTCTTTGTAAAAATTGTCTTTGAGCCTGAGAGGCTTGTCTGTAAAAGAATACTTGGTTGTAGAGCTGAAGAGGCTTGTCTGTAAAAGAATACTTGGTTGTAGAGCCTGAAGAGGCTTGACCGTAAAGAATACTTGTAATCTTGGTGAAGATTAAGAAAAATCCAAGTGCTAGTTGACATTGGGACTGGACGTAGCTCACAGTGGTAGTGAGTGAACCAGGATAAATTCCTTGCTAAGTTTTCTATCCCTTACTCTTGTCAATTTATTATACTAACCAAAGGGTGTTGAAAACTGTTCTGATAATTTTAAAAAGCAAGAAACCTTTTTAAAGATCTTTCAGAAGCTTTCTTAAGAAACTTCAGACGCCTCTTAAACTTTCTGAAACTGTTGTAAACTTAACCGTTTGCGAAAAGCTTCATAAATTATTAAGAAACACTATCACCCCCCCTTCTAGTGTTTCCCCCCGTGTTTCTACAACTCCAAAAGCAGATAATGAAGCGTATCCCTAGACGCTTTCTCTTCCATATATATAGGTGAGTAGTATGATGGCAGTTACAGACTGTTGCATAGACTTTGGCTAACGTGCAGATGTTCTATAGCCTAGAATTCGAAAAAAGTGAATTTTAATAGTCTCAGACAGCCACCTCATCAGCTTATGAGAGTTTCATCATACAGTCTACAAATTTCATATAAGCAAATAAGTTCAGACAAGTTATATTTTTTCGGACAAGCATGCATGTTCAGATAGGATTATTTTTTCAAACAATGCATGAATGTTTCAGATGACTTCTTATGAACTTAAATCTATCTTCTGAAAAAGGATTTGTAAATATATCAGCCCTTGATCTCTGTATCAATAACTGAATATCAAAACTCCTTTCTAAACAAGTTTTTCTAATGAATGATACGTAATCTCTATATGCTTTTCCCTATAATGTTAATAAGGTTTTTCATACAGATTTATGGCACTTGTATTATCACACATAACAGGAATACCATGCTGAGTTATGTACTTATGTTGAAATCTTCAAGCTGATATTTTACCCAAACAGCTATGAACAACAACTTGCAACGACAATAATTCAGCTTCAAACAGTTGAAAGAGCAATGGTACGTTGCCTTTTGCTGGACTAGCTTATCATGTTACTTCCATGAAGTGACATCCTCCACTGGTGCTTTTCGTTCAGTTCTATCTCTAGCAAATTAACATCACAGAATCCAATCAACCTGACAAATTCTTACTCCTCTTAAGCAAAGACCAAGATTAGTAGTTCCATTAAATTCTAAAATTCTTTTTATAGCTTTGAGTGAGAAGTTTTGGATCAGACTCGAAATATTGCACACATACATACACTACACTGAACATAATATCGGGTCTGCTTACTATAAGATAGAGTAAAGAACTAATCATACCCTGAAAGAGTTTGCTCACACAGGTCTCCTTCCTCATCTTTTCTTAGGATAGTTGATGGATGCATAGGAGTTCCATAGGCTTGCAATCATTCATGTTGAACTTCATAAGCATCTCCTTTGTAAACTTCTCTTGATGGATCCATATACAATTTGAATCTTGCTTAATTTGAAGTCCAGGAAGAATTGAGTTCTCCCATCATGCTCATCAATTCAGACTGCATAAGCTTAGAAAATTCCTTGCAAAGAGAGAATTAGTTGAACCAAATTATATCATCAACATATTTATGGAATAGGATGAAGTCTTTGTTAGAAGATTTTATGAACAGAGTTGTGTCACTTTTCTTCTGTCACAACCATTTTAATGATAAACTTCACAATCTGTCATACTACGCTCTTGAGCTTGTTTTAGACCACAGAGAGCCTTCTTAGTTTTGAAAACATGTTTTGGAAAGTAACATCTTCAAACAGAGGGTTGTCTGACAAATACTTCTTCTCAATGATTCCATTTGGAATGCACTTTTGACATCCATTTGATATAGTTTGATGGAATTTTGAGCAACATAAGAAAGTAGAATTCTAATGGCTTCTAACCTGGAAACTGGTGCAAAGGTTTTAGTGAAGTCAACGCCTTCTTGTTGATTATATCCTTGTGCTACCAGTCTTGTTTTGTTTTTGACAACTTTCCCATTTTCATTCAACTTGTTTCTAAACACCCACTTGGTTCCAATAATTGATTTCCCATGAGGTTTAGGAACTAGAGTCCAGACATCACTCCTAGCAAATTGATTAATCTCTTCTTGCATGGCTAGGATCCACCCATCATCATGCAGAGCTATATCATTATTCTTAGGTTCAATTTCAGACAGTAGAGTAAGATTGTTGACATCCCTTAGTCTTGATCTTGTTCTTACAGCTTCTGAAGTATCCATATGATTTGCTCTCTAGCATGATGAGACCTGTATCTCCAATTATTTCTAAAAGGTAACTTGTCTTCAGTGCGAGACTCAACATTAGTTGTCTGAAGTGGTCCAGTATCAGATGGTTGCTCAGACGCCTCATCAGACTTTTTGAAGTTCTTCAATTGTCTGATTTAGCTCCAGACCTGTAAGATCTTCTTTTAGATATGATAGTTCCCTATCATTCTTTTTATTGTCATTGAGTCTTACATGGATAAATTCTTCTACAACTAAGGTTGTACAAATATATACTCTGTAGGCCTTTCAAGTTTCATAATATCCAATATCCTTTATCAGAATTTGCATCAGACTTTCCAATACCATCTTTTGTATTGAGTATGAAACACTCACATCCAAAGAGATGGAAATATGATATGTTGGGTTTCCCCCTTTCCACAATTCATAAGCAGTCTTTTTGAGAATTGGTGTTACCAAAATTCTATTCTGAAGGTAACATGTTGTGTGAACAACTTCTACCCAAAAGGATTTAGATAAGGTACTTGAGAGGAGCATGATTCTTCCCATATCTTGCAAACTTCTGTTCTTTCACTCAACAACCTTATTTTGTTGAGGTGTTTTAGCTACAAAGAAATTATGAGAGATCCCACTCTCTTCACAAAACTATCTTAAGTTTATATTCTCAAATTCTCCACCATGATCACTTCTTATGGCATAAATACAAAATCCTTTTTAATTCTATACCTTATTGCAGAAAATTGTGAAGTTCTCAAAAGTCTCATCCTTGCTTTTAAGGAAGATGACCAATGTAAATCTAGAATAGTTATCAATAATGACCAATCCATACTTATTTCCACCAAGACTTGTAGGTCCTTGTTGGTCCAAACAAATCAATATGTAGAAGTTCTAAGGGTCTTGGAGTGGAAACAACATTCTTACTTTGAAATAAGCATCTTGTTTGTTTCCCCTTCAGACAACTTTCACATAAAATATGAGATTTGTATGAAAGCTTGAGCAATCCTTTTACAAGATTGTATTTTGTAAGCTTTGAGATTAATCTCAAGGTGGCATGCCCAAGTTTCTGATGCCAAATCTTTTTTTATCTTCTACATACAGAAATCACTTTACATTCTGATTTACTAGTTCCTTCAAGTCTCTTTTATGCATATTGTTATGCCTCTTGGCAATAGGACTTGATCTGAAGAGTCTTTGACTATACAACTATCTTTAGTGAAGGACACTTCATAACCACTATCAAATATGACTTATGTTGAGTAGATTATATTTCAGTCCTTTAACTAAAAGAACATTTTTGATACAATATAGAGGTGCCATACATATTGTTCCAACACCTGTGATCCTCCCTTGTTGCAAAAGGTGACCACCCCTCCATCCTTGGGTCTAAGGTTTTGGAGCATAGACATTTCTCCTGTCATGTGATGTGAGCATCCACTGTCTAGGTACCATTTGTGGAGTTTCCTTTGTCCTGTTAAGCACATCTGCAACAGGGAAAACCAAATTTTTAGGTACCGTTATTCTTTTGGGTACTTTTCTGTTAGTTTTGGGTTTGCTCCTATTTTCGTTGTTGCACTGAGAGACATGGTGTCCAAGTTTGCCACAGAGAGAGCACCTAGTACCTTTTTTAACAGACATTAATGGATTTTAAAACTTCTTTTCAGGAGGCTTATATGAACTTTTTGAAGAGTATCCTAAACCACACTTGTTATAGGAACATTTCTCAATAGCCATGAGTTTATTCAGATTTTTGTTCCTTTAAAAAAGTTGGCTAGGTCAAAGGTAAGTTCATCAATCTTCTTTGGAAGTTTACTAACTTCATCAGAGGACTGATTACTTGAACCACTCTTCCTTAAGCTTTCAAGTTCTGCTTTGAGTACAAGGTTTTCATGCTCAAGCTTTTCATGGATTTGACAGATTTCTGTATAAGCTTTATTTAAATCTTTGTACTTAGAAAACAATTCCTTTGAACTCTCAAGTAAGTCCTCATAGGCTTCTTGAAGATTAGGGTAAAAAAGTACCTCAATCTCAGTTGTTTGAACCAAGACTGGCCATAAAAAAAAGACTGACTTCCTCATATGACTCTTCTTATTCTTATGAAGTAGAATCATCTAGGTCATCCCAGGTTTCCATCAGACCCTTATTCTTCTTGAAGAACTTCTTTTGGAAGGATGGCTTCTTCAGCTTGGGACACCCAGCCTTGATGTGACCAGGTTGCTTGCACTCATAGAAAACAATCTTACCTTTTTCAAATGTGGAGGCTTCCTTGTTGAATCTCTCCTTTCTGTTTATGAACCCTTACTTCTTTATGAATCTTCCCTTTTTTTTGGAGCATGTTCTTGATCTTCCTTCTTAATAGAGCATGGCCTTCATCTTCAGAATCCTCTTTAAACGCTTTTGAGCCGACTGAAATCTCCTCACGTTGCATGGCCTTCATAGCTCCTTGTCTGAAATTCTTGGCATTGGTGTTGAGGGCTAATGACTTCTTCATCTTACTAACATCTTCTCCAGTTCCAACTCATGGAATTTGAGAGATCCTAACAATTCTTCTATCTTCAAGGAGTTAAGATCCTTAACTTCCTGAATAGTAGTAACTTTGGGTCTCCATTGCTTAGGCAAGCTCCTTAGAATCTTCCTATTATGATCCCCAGAATCATAGGTTTTTTTCCCTAAGGACTTGAGTCCATTGGTGATTGTTTGGAATCTTCCAAACATCTGATCTATGGTCTTAGATCTACATCTTTAAAATTTCATACTAATGTACAAGCATGCTGATCTTTGACTCCTTGACGTTCTTCATTCCCTCATGTGCTGAAGCTAATGTTGAGTCTCAAAGACTTTAAAGTCTAAGACACCCCATACTTGAATTTTGATGATAACAAACTATGTATTGCATCACAAGAAAATTAAAAGTTCCTTTTTGTTTCAGATATTGGCATCAAATTTTTTCAAAAAGTCAAGCTGTTTAAAGTATCTAGGCCATCTGAAGTATCAAGGGTATTTGAAGTAGGATGCTGTCTGAAGAGCTAAGTATTATCTGAATCCAAAATAGCTCTTTTAGATGAGGAAAAGTCAAAGTCTTTGCACATCCTCACACGCTACTTCAGAACATAAATAAGGCAAGACAAAAGGCAATTTTCTAAGTCAGATTCAAAAGTTAAGCATAAAAAAGGAAATCTACGCAATAGGTCTACAGAGTTCAAAACAACGCTGCCTACCTCGTACCTTTTGTCAGAGTTGTTTGGCAACAACTTCAATAGCATTTAATTCTATTTCTTAATGGACGTTTTTGAAGAAGTTGAACACAAAAGCCTATAAATAGAGGAACCCATTCTTCAAGTAGTAGTGAACCTTCACGCATTATTTGAGAACAAAAATAGTGCAAAAAATCTTTGTAAATTTTATACTCTGATTTCACATGTCCAATGCTTTCATATCATGTGTCAAAACTCATTTACTCGTACAAATTCTTTGAACAAGAACTCATTTAAAGTCCAGGTCCATTCTTTTCTTGTAAACACTTAGTTATATGAGCCTGAAGAGGCTAGGTGAGAAAACAATACTTGTGTAGAGCCTGGAGAGGCTAGGTGAGAAAACAATACTTGTGCAACTGAGCTTGAAAAGGCTTATTCTTAAAACAATACTTGTAACCCGAGGTGATTAGTGGAAATCAAGAAGCTGATTTTGGCTCTGGGACTGGACGTAGCTCACAATAGTTGTGAATGAACCAGGATAACCTGCTTGGCTAAGTCTTCATATCCTTTAACTTATTATGTATTTGTTTCTGCTAACTTAAGGGAACTGAAGTGTGGCTATAGAAGGTCTTTGCACCTTAACAAAACAAAAGTTTATAAAACCTCTTGTTTGAATTTCTCCGGATAAGAGAGCTTATTTCAGTCAGTCTTTGAAAACCTGTATGAAATTTTATCTCAATCTACCTATTGCTAAAATCCATCGTAATATCTTCAAGAGTTTTATAAAATACAATTCAACTCCCTTCTTGGTTTTTCCTGTGTTTTTACAGCCAAGGTATCCCAGATCTCCTTAGCTGTATCACAGTCGTGTGCTTTCTCATACTCAGGTTTGTTTAAAACACAAACAAGATAAGTTTGGATTTAGGATTAAGCTAAACTCTTGCGTTTTGCTCACTCGTCCATTTTGACTTAGGTATGAGGTGATTTGCATGCCTAGGCACATAGTCACCATCAGTAACAATCTCCCAGAGATCAATGTTACTTGATTCTATGAACAACTTCATTCTGTCCTTCCAATAGTGATAATCCTCACCATTGAAGGCGGGGGGCCTAGTCACAGACGCTCCTTCTGTGATGTAGTGACTTGTTGAAGTTGATGGTTCCATCTTAGCAGGATATACTCCTCTTCACTTATAAAGGTGCTCAACCCAGAGGGCGGGCTCTGATACCAACTTTAAATGCACAGGTAAAAACAAGAAGGGGGTTAAATTGTGTTTATTAAAACTTTTCCTTTTAAAGATGGATTTTCTCAAAGTGCTTTTTAGAGAAACTCCAGGTAGGTTTTTAAAAGTTGTCTGAGACGAGCTCTCTTATTTGAAGAATTTTAGATAAGAGGTTTTCTAAGTGGCTTCCTTTTAAAAACTTCAAAAATGTTTAATAATCGTTGTTCTTGTCCCTTTAGGTTAGTACAAGAAAATATAGAGAGTAAAGGAATAAGAGAACTTAGCCAAGATATTTCTCCTGGTTCACTCACCACCACCATGAGCTACGTCCAGTCCCAGAGAAAACTAAGCTTCTGGATTTTCTAGTAATCAACAACTAATTACAAGTATTCTTTTCAACCAAGCCTCTCTTCAGGCTCACTTACACCAAGAATTGTTTGCACACCTAGCCTCTTCAGGCTCTAACAAGTATTCTTTGCACACCTAGCCTCTTTAAGCTCAAATAACTTAAAAGTTTATAGATGAAAAATGAACTTGAACTTCAGATAAGTTCTTGTTCAGAAAACTTGTACATGAAACTGTGATTTAACATAAGATATGAAATTTTTGTTTAAAGAAAGAACATCACAGTTTAGTCTTGAGAGATTTCTATAGCATTTTGGCTTTACAAAAGTTGCGTGACAGTTCTGTATCTGCTTCGTGGAAGAGATTATCTATTTATAAGCTTATGGGTTCTTTCTCTCTAGGCTTGTCCGTTTAGAGATAACATTTAATGTGTTGGAAGCCATTGTGAAACAATTTTGACAATAGGGTACGAGGTAGGCAGCACAGGTTTAAACACTGTAGACTTGCAGCACATATTTCCTCTTTGGTGCTTCATTTTTGAAGAGACCCAAAAATTTTCCTTTTGTATTTCCAAATTTATGTTTGAAACTTCCGTGTGAGGATATGCATAACTTTGAATTTCCCACATCTGAAATTATACTTCACCTAAGACAGGTTTACCTCAGATTAGCTTGAGCTCTTCACACATCAGTACCTTCAGATGACTTGTGACTTAAGGTGACCTTTTCGTTTAAAGGCTTTTATTACTTTCATCGGAAAGATAATGAATTTAATCTGTTAGTTTTTTAATAAAATATTTACTCAGATTTTTATCATCAAAATGTGTTATGAGGTGTCTTAGACTTCAGAGTCTTGAGACTCAACAATTTGCCACTTAATCATGTCTAAAGCGGTTAGTAGAAGTAGTAAACCATCTTCACCCAAGACTTTAAGGAATAGGGTGGAAATGGCGAAGTTGGCTAGGATTTTAACTAGGTTGATGAGGGAAAGACTTGATGGAGTCAAAAGAGAGCTTAAAAAGAAGATAAGTGGAATAGAAGAGAAGTGAGAAGACATTCTTCTCAAGATGAAGAAAGTGATGGTAGGTATGTAAGGAGGCATGGGGAAATGTGTAAAAGAGGGTTGGATAGGTATCATTATGAGGATAATAAGGAGGATAAAGAGTATGAGGCGTGAGGATAGAAGGGAAAGAATGAGAAGTGAAGAAAGGGAGAATAGGAGGCGTGAGGAAGAAAGGGAAGAAAGAAGAGATGATAAGAGGAATGATAGAGAGGATTACTACGAAGACTATGAGAGGGAAGATGGAGAAGGAGAAGGGAAAAAGGAGGAAAAGAAAGCCTAAAAGATGAAGGTATAAGGAAGAACTTAGGAGAGAGAAATACAAATTGAAAGGAATGACGGTTGAGGTTCCCACATTCCATGGGAGGAATGACGTTAAACAATACTTAGAGTGGGAGCTTAACATTGAACATTTGGATGTCATAGGTATACTGAAGAGGAAAAGGTCAAAATAGCTTCATTGGAGTTTAAGAACTATGCCTTGGTTTGGTGGCATCAACTTCAAAGAGATAGTAGGAGGTGTGGGATGCCAATTGTAGCTTCTTGGGAGGAAATGAGAGTTACAATGAGGAAGAGATTTGTTCTTGAATATTATACCCAAGAGTTGCACACTAAATTCCAAGCACTAAAACAAGGAAGGAAAGTGTGGATGAATACTTTAAAGAAATGGAACTTGCTATGATTAGAGCCGACATAGTGGAAGACATGAAGGCCATTATAGCTAGTGATAAAAATGCCATGAGATCAAGGACATGGAATGCATGGTTGAAGAATGCTTGGCCTTGAAGGACTTATCCTTAGATTTTGAGGATATGACTTCCCTTGCATGGGCTAACATTAACCTTCCCATTTAAGGGTCAAGTATCAAGACTAATATTTGATAATTTCCTTACTTAGTTTAATTATTAATTCTCTAAATAGACCACATGGTCATGCGTAAGTTCTTTAGATTGATAATTTTTATTTTTTATGAGTTGTATTCTTCCTCCTTGTTTTCCTTTAAGTGAGACACGTAGTTTAAGTGATATGAGGCCTTAGGATGTGCTCTCAAAGCACTCATAGGATAGTTTAGCATTAAGCTAGTTTTCCTCCTCATAGTGTGAGTAGAGAAGGGTTGATGGTGCTTCCCCAAACCATTCAAGAGACTTGTCCAGCTTCAAGAGCCAGTGGCATTTCAGCATTGGAACTTATCAATAAGAGGATTTGCCTCTACTATGACGTTCCCAACCATTCCTAACCTCTCCATATTTTTAGATTTCTTCTTCACTTTTTCTCTAATTTCTGAATTTTCCTATGAGCACCCAATTTTGTCCGAAATAATTATTCTTTTTATTAATTCACTCTCATCATCCATTTCATTTTAAACTTGAGTTCATTTTTTTTTCTAACATCTTTTTTAGTAAAGCTATTTGCAACAATGTCTCTTTTACATTCACCCCTTATCTGTTTTAATTAGAGTCAAATAATTAGGATATTAATCAATTGATTAGATTTCTTTTTTTTTTCTTTTTTCTAGCACTTGTTACTTTTTTCTTTTGGGCTGGACCATCACTTGAGTCCAATTAGACCATCACTCTTCTTTCCTTTTTCTTTGGGTTGGACCAACAAGTGGGTCCATTTAAATTACAAACAAGTTTGATTAAGAAAAATTAAAAAAAAGGAGAGATGATAATGGGCGTTTGCTTGCAAATCTGGTTGACCGGGCAAGCTAGTTCTGGAGGAGCAGACTAGTTTTTGTGTCTCAAAATTTCACAGCATTGCATCCATGGTTGGAGTGGATAATAGAGGTAGGAAGTCACAAGGGTAGATTCCTTTTTCTATATGAAGAATTAGAAATTGAGAGGGGGGAGAACGGATAGTAATTTTTTTTTTCTTCAGAAAAACAAAGGAAACCCTTTCACTAATTCACTTAGCATCTTCCCATCCCAATCTCAACAACATTCACCCACACCCAGGCTCAATCAACAACAATACAGGGACATATTTCTTCAGAACCTCTCACCACACATACACACAAACTAGAAAAAAGCTAAAAAAATAGAACAAAAGAAGGAAAACCACCACCTAGCCACTCTTACCATTCTTCCCCCAATTCAGCAAGCCATTGTTTTTTTTTAAGTTCCCCCAATCTCACCGCGCGGCTCCGTCCCAGTAACCATGCACAACCATAGCCATCATCGCCAAGCCATCACCGTCGAGTTCCCCTTCGCGTTGCTATCCAGACACAGTGTCCCTTCATCGCAGCCTCTTCATCTCCATCCTAAGCCACCGTAGCGCGCACCGCGCCTCGATCGCAACGCCGCTGTCCCTTCACCTCCCCCTCGCCAGCAGCCGTAGCGGTGATGCGTACCTTCGCCTCCAAGCGTCGTTGTGCGTGATACCCTGCAACACCACCCCATCGGTCGCGCCGCCGTGCGCAGCGCCTGCAGACGCGAAACGCGACCTCCTCCGCGAATCCCCATCCCTAGTAGCGCATCACTGCGCCTCCATGCACCACCATGCCCCATCGCCATCGTTAACCGTCATGCGTAGCTCAGCCGTGGGAGATCCTCTGCCGTGTTGTGGTTATGTCTCCGTCATCTTCATATCCTCATCCATGGCTTCTCTATTTTCCCAACAGTAAACCCTAACAAAGGAGAAGAAGTCTGTTCTCTAGAAACACTTCCTTTTTGGTAAAAACCTGACCCCCTTTTCACTTTAGGGTTTCCTACATTACGATTGGTTGGTAAGGGGCAAGCACACAATTACCCTAACCAAACCTTACACAATTGCCCACTTCCCTCCAACCAACTGAAGGTCATAGTTCAAATTGCTATTGAACCACATGTTGTGCTTCCATTCCCAAATCATTATGGGGAATTGAGTACTGTTGGAGAAACTTTAGGATGCTTTGTGGCTAGGCCATGTACTTACATTGGAATGGAAGCATTGGTACGTTTATAGTTTTATTTGTGTTAAAAGTACATATATAACTTCAATTACAAATACTAATTGTTCAATTTGTTTAATTTTAGACTCCCCAAACTTCCGCAGCGGCACCGCATGTGGAGACACGTTTTTCAAATGAATAATAATTACATAAGTCTCCCATTCAAGAAACCCCTGCACGGGTTGTTACCTCAAGGCCCGTCACTGGATCCACCACAAACTTGCAACTACGTGATATGTACTACTCCGTAAAGATGCAAGAAAGTGGTGCTATTATTAGTTACAAGATAGGTGTGGGTATTATTAATCCAGATGAAGTAGATGCGTGGATTGATGCTAATTGTCTCCATTCCATAATCTATCGTGATTGGTTAGATGCCACTGTCATAGACATCTACTGCATGTAATTTGAATTCAAAATATTTTATAGTATGTCATTTTCATTTATGATAAGAATTGTAAATTTAGTTAACATTATCTTTTTTTTTTTATTGTACAGATGTTTGTACAAGGAGCTATTAGTTCCATCTGCCCGCACAGATAGATTTGTGTTCATATCTCCATAACTAACCACAACTTTTAATGCAAATACTAAGCAAGACAAAATTGTGGCTAGTAACTTCTATAACAATCGCGGGCAAGATAAGTTGTTTCTAGCTTCTTACAATGTTGAAGGGTATGTGAAGTAAATGTTTATTCCTCAATATTATTGTTTTTTAAAAAAATGTATGTTTGACAAATCTTGCAATATGGTTGTAGGCAACATTGGGTTCTTATGGCCATCAATTTAAAGGATTTTGGAAAGGTTTACTTTTTGGACTCCTTGCGTTGTGATCCTAAACAGTATGAACCAATGAAGTCAATATTTAATAAGTAAGCATTCCCTGTAAAATAACTTTATACTATCACACTTACATTGTTTAGAGTTCTCATACACATTATTTGTTACATTGGTTTAGAGCTATTATTGATTATTGAAAACAAATGGGTCATCCGTAATCAAGGAATATGATAACCCCTGACCCCACCTAGTACCGCATACAGGTAATGTTGCACGAACTCTTGTGTTCCTTCGTAACTTACCACATAACTGATTTTGATTATAAATTATTTTTGTAGTGTCAAAGGCGAACAAACAACAATGACTGTGGACTATATGTTATGAGTTTTATGAAGGAGATAATCATTCAAAATGCAGTCACAATACCAAAAGAGGTAATTTGGAATTGTAATAACAATTAAGTATTTTTCTCATCATTTAGTAATTGTTTTATTGAAATTGATCTATGGCTTTTATAGTACTTTGCTCAACAATGATGCTTGACTTACACTATGGAGCAACTTGAAGAGGTTAGAGAAGAATGGGCAAAACATATAGTAACCAATTGTATATGATTGATTTGTACTTGGTCATGGTAAGTAAACATGTGTACTTGTAATCTGAAATTAATGTACGAAGTTGTGTTTTAATGATAACTTTTGTAATTATTGTATATATTTTTTTACTCTATTCGAAATTGGTTTAACTCTTTGAATGATAAATTATGGTTGCTGGTATGGAGTTTTACAGGTGTTTGATAAATTGGGAAAAATTGAATAAACAGAGGAAACTTTGCCGAAATTTTTATAGGTAAATTTAGATGAGTAGTGTTATGAACGTAAAAATCATGATACATGGATGTAGTTAAGCATATTCTATTCTGAACTTGTTAGATCTCTTTGAATGATGAATTTTGGCTGCTGGTATGGAGTTTACAGGTTTTGATAAATTGGGAAAAGTTAAATAAATAGAGGAAACTCTGTCGGAAATTTTTGTAGGTGAATTTAATTGAGTAGTGTTATGAACGAAAAATTCATGATACATGGATGTAGTTAAGCCTATTATATTCTGAACTTGTTATAACTACTTGAATGATAAATTGTAGTTGCAGGTATTGAGTTT
The DNA here is from genome assembly GCA_026901365.1 of Sesbania bispinosa. Lineage (NCBI taxonomy): Eukaryota > Viridiplantae > Streptophyta > Magnoliopsida > Fabales > Fabaceae > Sesbania > Sesbania bispinosa. Next base: position 2,048,694 of record QLOH01000052.1, read on the forward strand.
TACAAGTGTTTGATAAGTTGGGAAAATTTGAATAAACAGAAGAAACTCTACCGAAATTTTTATAGGTCATATATGTTTTATATTTACCAATTGAGTTGAGTATTGTTGCATGTCATGATTTGTGGTTGCTTCTATGTAGTTGTATAGGTATTTAATATTTTCGGAGAAGTTAAAAAAAATAGGAAATTGCCCATCTATTAGAGTTCTTGAATTCTTAATATGAAGTATTGATGATAACTTTACTTGTGTTTGTGTTGTGAATGTGTAAATGGAATGAATTCTTCCTACATCTAATAATTGTTTGAATGATAAGGAATATGGTTTTAGAGGCACCTCACTGGAATGAAAACCATATAGAATAGAATGCAATAAAATATTAGGTTTAGAATTAGTCTGGAATTGAAAAAAAAAATTAATGAGGGCGCTTGGTTTAAGTGCCCTCCCAATTTAAAAAATAAGGCACCTGGTTAGGGCGCTCACCTGGAGCGCCCTCTAAAATAAACGTTAGGGCGCTTACCAGGAGCGCCCTCCAGGATGCGCTGTTTGGCCATAAAGCTGAGGGCGCTTCTGTGCCTTTTTAAAGCGCCCTTAACTGACTTCTGTGAAGGCGTTCCTGAAACGCCCTTCTCTCAACTACTATACAAGAGTAGTTTCTATTAGTGCGCACAAAGCACCCTTTTATAGGGCACGAGAGCGTCCTTTTGGCCTTTTTTGGCATAGTATGTTGCTTCGAGGGACCATGTATCCCTTTACTACAGTCAATGGGACTATGTCTAAGCTTTCAAACGTCATTATTGGTGTTTAAAGAAATATTATGAAAGGATTTCAAGAAGCAAAGTGGTTAAATTCACACAAAGAATGTTGCTTTAGAAATATGATAGTACTTAAATAGTGGGAATAGGCTTGGAAAAAGAAAGGAGTTGCTAAGAATGAGAAGTTGAAGACTTTTTGGTCGGAGGTTATGGGAGAAGAGAGAGTTGATAAAGAGGAGAAAATCAAAGGTGAAGATGGAGTGAAATCTTGTGGGGTAAAAGTGAAATAATTTGAATATTTATAGGCCCATATTTAAAAGCCCATTATTAAGGAAGTTATGAAGGCCAAAAGTTTTATCTTTTAATATATTTTGTAAATAAGACAAAATCATTCCCTCCAGTTTTTGTGGATTATTTGAAATTTCAAAAGTCAATTATTGATAAAATATGTTTCTTTCTTCGAAAAAGAAGTTCAAGTTTATTTCTAGAAAGAAACATATTTTTTGGGACATCTGTTGGTATGGTGAATAAAATTTTTACAAAGTGTTGGGAGGTTTTTAGCACTTTATAGTTTGAGAATTTTTTAAAACATGTCAAAAACAATTTTGCTCTTCGATTGGCTTACGATTGATCGAAGAAAAGTTCTTCAATTAGCCTAGAGTGATGAATCAAAAGAAACTATATGTTCCTTGTTGGTTTTATTAATTTTTTATTTTCAGGGAATAAGAGAAGAAGAAAAGAAGGAGAATATGTTGAGGAATTGAAAACTAATTTGAATTCGAGCGATATGAAGAAAATCGATGAGTAAGAAGTCTATAGTGAAGAAGTTTTAAAGAGGAAAATCGAAGAAGATTGTGGAAGTTAAAGTAATTATTGATAGTTTATGACATGTGTCATTCAATAATTTGCCAGACAAATAGACTTGGTGTTGGGACCTTTGTTGAGTCTCAGAACTAATTTGAGAATTCAAATTTAGCCTAAGACTCAGTACTCATAAGTTTCAATGAATAACAATAAGGTAATATTAAATCAGGTGCTACTGAGAAAGGTATTGTTTTGTTGATTCTGTTTTAGGTTGGAATATTCGTCTGAAGTATCAGAATCAGAAGAAGAAGAAAAAGAATCAGTGAAGAATCAGAAGAAGAAGAACCAGTGAAGTATCAGAAGAAGAAGAACAAATCAGAAGAAGAATCAGTGAAGAATAAGAAAGAAGAACAAATCAGAAGAAGAACGAAGGAAAATCAGAAGATGAAGCAATACAGAATCTGAAGAGAAGAAAAGACTCAATCATCTGAAGCATATTCATCTGAAGCCCAGAAGACAGCAAAGGAAGAAGAGATCCACAATAAAAATGAAGCAACTAGAAGAAAAGGAAGCTACGGAAAAGAATAGAAAAGATTCAACTATCTGAAGACTCGAAGACAAAAGTGAAGACTTGACTCTGTCTGAAGAATGACTATCATCTGAAGACGTGAAGACAAACTGAAGACTTATCTATCATCTGAATAAACTATTCATCGTCTCAAGAATAACTACCATCTGAAGAATGGAAGCTGATCAGAAGCACTCTGTATGACTGAAGGACTGAAGGCGTTAGAACCAAGAAATGTTCTCATGAAGATATTGTGAAAGCATGAAGAACACTGTATCCAATGAACTACTTCATTTCGGCACAAAGTTAGGAATACTTTTCTGCCTCGATCAAAAGACTTGCACAAATAAGGAAATCCTACAATGGCTGCTGCATCTGCAATCAAAAGGATACTGCATACTGCACCTACTACTGTCCAAAAGCAAATCAGAATTCTGGACAAAGAAATATCGAGAAAGATGTTTGAATTAATATTATTTAATTCATCATCTATCCAAATATCAGAAGAACTAGAAGGACAAAGATGAATAAAGCTAGGATCGTCTGAAGTAAAGGAAGAAGCAGTCTGTTGAAGTAAAAAAAGAAGAAGATTTCTGAAGAGAAGCTGAGACCATATGATTCAACGACTATAATATCATATGTCTTTATTCAAAGAGGAAATAGCAACAACAACTATTTCCCTTAGGACAAGACACCTCACTCAAAGAAGAAAGAGGAAACTGTGTCAGGAGCAAATGAAAAGGAGTATATATAATTAAGCAAAAGGACAAATCCAACGGATACCTCCTCATACATACTCTAATGGAAAATAGAGGAAAGCAGAAGAAAGCTGAAGAAAGCAAAGAAAATCAAGAGAGAGAAGAAGCATAAAAATATCAAGGAAATCTCTCAAAGGAGCTCATCAAAAGAATGTCAGAACAAGATCGTCTGAACACTTATTTTGCTTAAGAAAGCAACCGTTTGAGAAGCTATTACACAACGACTATATGAGCCACATCATCAACATCTCAATGGTATTATCAACCATCTTCAACGGCTATATTTCATTAGAACATATAAATAGCCTCAAGATTGAGTTTGAAGATGTTGGCATTTCTTGCTAACCAGAGGTAGTTGCCATGCCGGGCAATTCCTCAGAATGAAAAATAGAAGTGGTGCCATGTATTATCATATTCATCCTTAACCCATGGCATATCATTGATTACGTAGAAGAGTTTGGTTCATATGAAATCAATTATCATATTCAACCAATCTTCTGAAAATACAGAGTTGAATTAGAGCTTAGAAGAAAATACTTTCTCTGTAAAACCTTGTACTTAGATTTATTCATTGTATCCTAGTAGTACTCAGTTAACCTCTAGTACAGGAAGAGATTAAGTTTATGTTTCGTGGAAACTTAAACTTAGTTTAGTTTGTAAACACTTTATGTGTCTGAGAGCCTGGAGAGGCTTTGTGTAAGAAGAATACTTGTTGAGCCTGGAGAGGCTTGTCTGTAAAAGAATACTGCACTGAGTTGCCTGCAGAGGCAGTTGAAAATAAAAGAATACTTGTGGTAGAGCCTGAAGAGGCTTGATAGAAAAGAATACTTGTATCTGTGGTTTCAGATAGTGGAAAATCCAGTGGTGGTTTGCCCTGGACTGGATGTAGCTCACTGGACTTGTGAGTGAACCAGGATAAATTTTGTGGCTAAGTTTTCTATCCCTTAAACTCCTTAATTTACAGCTTTATATTTCTGATGGGGATTGAACAATATTTTTCATAATAAACTTAACACAACAATTTCAATAAGCTAAGTTTTCCAAGACAATAACTCATTCAGTTAATCTTATATCGTTTGAAGTATTACAAAGAATATACTTTGAAGAACGCCTGAAATAACTCTTTGAAGTGGATCTGAAACAATTTCAGTTCAGAAGTTAGAAGTACACTTTAGACGCTAAGATTAATTATGCAAAGTGTGAATAAAAATGTGATCATCAGTATTTTGATAAGTGAAAATTATATGATAAATTAGAGCACTTTTAAGTTCACTTATCAAGGATAAAATGGTATTTTTGCCCCAGTTTAATCCCTTTTATTAAATATTAGATAAATTGTATTTATTAATCTTAGATTTGAATTTGATGCTATTTTAATAGAAATATTGCTGATTTTTGCAGGATATTGCAAAGATTTGATTTGAAGGAAAGATAACATTAAATGAGGGAGATATCTGCAAGATTTGAGTTTGATTGAAGACATTTAATAAAGATTTAAAGAACATTTGAGCCATTAATGAAGATATCTCTGCCAATCAAACAAGGATTCTGCAGACAACCTTCCCAAATAAATCAAAGATGCTCAATAAATACAAAGATTTCATCAAATAAAGGAAACAGGAAAGACAAATCAGCCAAAACCAGTCTTGGGGAGAGATCAAATTAAAAGAGAAAGTTTGGAGCTGCAGGACACATGTTGCGCTTCAACCTGTGCTACAGCGTAGGATGAAGTGCAAGCTTTCTGGAACCTGTGCTGCATCCTGCGCTGTGGCGCAGGGTGAAGCGTAGATCATGTTGATTCTTTCCCTGTTGCCGTTTTTAGATAGATTTCTCCCCAATTTTCTTTGTCTTTCCTTAGCCTATAAATAGGAACCTCTTGCACCAGATCAGGTGTGCAAAATTATTGTAATTCAGTCATATTTCAGTGATAATGCACCAGAGCTAATTTTAGAGTAAGAGAGGAGGAGCGCTTCACAAGGATTGAAGATGGTGACAGCATCTTCGGTGGTTTGTATGGCTACCTTTTGTAGTTAACTCTCCATTAGGATTGAATGTAATTGATTCTATCCCCAAGTTTATGTAAAGTCTATTTTATTTTTCATGAGCTCTCTGTCTATAATATTGGTAATCTTATTCTGTGCTTAATTCCTAACTTCCGCGCTTGCTCCGGAGTTATAGGCTAGTTTCGACTAGGATTGAGGATGGGGGAGCGGATTCTGAAGAACCCAAACTCTGATTGAATAAGAGGACTCGGTACTCTGTGACCGACACATGAGCGTTACTAATGAGCGATGGGTAGTGACAGTACTCTAGCGAAGGGCGTTCACAGGATTAGGCCTTAGTATCGATAGCAAATGATTAGTTGATTGTCAATCCAGGACCGACACATGGATGTATCCTGATGAGTGATGGGTAGTGTGAGTACTCTAATGAAGGTGCGTCTACTAGGATTAGGCCTCGTTTATCAATTAGTTCTTTTACAAACGGAATAAAGAGAACAAAATAAGCCGAGGTAAGTCTGTCGCTTGGGAGAGCTCGCATGGATTATCTTTGAGTGTGAGTGGCGCCTGGTAACTCTCAGGGTCATAAGCAATATAGTTTGTCTACAGTATTATAGAGTAAACCTAAAATAATAGATAGTTTTTACATGCACAAAGGGTGTGATGATATGAAGTTCAATCCTAATCCAAGTAAAGTGTCTCTAACTCTTCCTTTCTAATTTAATTGATTATTTATTTTCTATTTACAATTTATGCAACAATACTCTCATAAATCTGTTGTTTCCCCTTGATAAATAGATCACAACTATACGCGAATTGATTGTTCCCTGTGGATACGATAACTCTTCTTACTATTATACTACTGGATTTTTGGTTCGCTTGCCAGAAACCCATCAAGTATTTTGGCGCCGTTGCCGGGGAACGGTTTCCAATTCGTGTAGACCTTGGCGGTCTAATTATCAAGTCATGTCTATCTTAGGATTTCATTTATTTATTCTTCTTATTATTTTAGGAAATTTTATTATTTAGGAAATTTATAGTTTTTCTATTATTATTAAAATTCTCTTCCACACTTACCCTTTTCAAGTTTCTTGTTTATGCTTTTGAGAGGCCAGGTGTCCCCAATCAATTACAACTTGATCCAGAAACAGAAAGGACATCAAGGAAGAACAGAAGTAGAAATAAGAGAAAGAGACGGGGGAGAAGTCGAGAAGAAAACAAAATATTTTATTATTTATTTAATTTTTTTTAATTAAAAATTATTATTATTATTATTTAAAATATATATATATAATTTTTGTTATTTTGTTCTTCTCTATGTTTGAGCTCCTTGATTATTTCTCTTGAGAAGACAGGTACAGAAAAAGGGGCAGAGCTCAAGGAGACAATCTCAACACTCTCTGTTCTACCACCCAAGTGAAGTAAAAGTTAAATGGCTTATGAATGGCAAAATCAACCAAGAAGAACTCTTGGAGATTATGATAGGTGGTAAGAACCAAGCTACTCCTCTCATGCACCGATTCAAGGTAACTTCTCTAATTACAACAATTATTCTAACAATTTTTCACAGGATTGAGGAAGTTACCAGAATTAGAATTTTGGATGGCACCAAGATGATGTTTCACTCCGTATGCAACCTTCTCTTCAACAACAGCAAAGTTACTCTTCCTATCAACAAAGAACTCACAATTTTATGAGTTTTTGGAAGAATTCGATCAAAGCAGTATATAATTTCAGAAAGAGAGCGAAGAGCGAAGGCGAACACTGAAGCTTTGTTAAAGCAGATGGCGGAACAAAGGGAGTTAAGACTTCAGAAGGAAAGAGAAGAAGCAAGAAGAAACACTGACACCTTGCTGCAGCAATCAGCAAAAACAGAAGTCAACCAACAGTCAGAACAAATCTCAGTAAGTCATTCAGATAGTGATGATTTTATTGAAGACAAGTGGGAGGAATTTATACAATTTAAGTTGTATTGTGAAAGAGAAGGACTAACCGTTGATCTCGCACTAAATGAGATAGAAAGATGATCAAGCAATCAGCAAATGCACTACCCAACCCTGAAGAAAAGTGTGACGACATTGTTCAGCTGATAGGGGAGGAAACCAATGGCAATCTGGCTGATGTAGAAGATGAAATTGAAGATGCACAAGAAAGAGTATCAGAAGAAGTTGATGAAGAAAAGGAAGAAGAAGAAGGTGCAGCAAAAGAAGAAGAAGAAAAGGAGAGGAGGAAACGAACAGATGGTGCTTAAAGAGAGATTGACTGTGAAAGGAAGGAAGAGAAAAAGAGTGAATAGGGAGATGGAGAATCAAAGCCCGAGGAAGGAAGGGAAGTAGTACCAAGACCAAAGACCTTGCCTTATCCAACCAGTCCTCAAGAGGAAGATCAAGAAGGCATGGTACAAGTGATAAACCTTCCAGACCTCACAAAAGAAAGGCTTGCAATCACACTGACCAGGACAAGGCAAAGAGAAGAAAAGTCAAGCTAGAATCAAACTCAGAGCCTAGAGCCAGATTGAAGATCAAGTGGTCAGGTGTGTACCATATCAAAGACCCCCCTGAAGCAAAGAAATTGAGAGCAATCAATTGTAATCATCAAAGCTTCACAGTACAGTTTGTTCCAAGGCAAGATTATGGGGAGGTTTATGGGCTAGAAAAAGGAAGGGTGTAGAACACAAGCTCACCAAAATATTTCAGTTTCAGCCACCTTGAGAGAACAGGCGTCGAGCTAGACGTTAAACAAGCGCTTTCTGGAGGCAACCCAGAGATTTTTAAAGTCTTTAATTAATTTTAGTTTAGAATTTTTCATTTTTTAGGATTTAGGAAATTTTCAAATTGATTGGAATAAGTTTGTGGAAAATAAAATTTTTAAATAATAGGAAGTAGCAGAAAACGTGACTGAAAATTGCAAAATTGTATCTGATCTCTGCGTCTCAAGTCTGATTCTGCATCTCAAGCTGACTTTGGATCTCATCTTTGCTTAGCTTCATACTTCAAAGTGCTTCTTTGTCATGCTTGGACTGAGTCTGATCTTACAATATGAGTTTGGGCCTGTCTCAATCTGACTTTGCAATTTGAGCTTGTCTCAAGTAGACTTCGAATCTCTTCTTTGCTTAGCATCTTCTATTCTGATCTTATCTCTTGATTCTGATTCTGAAGCTAAGTCCGAGTCTCATCTTTCGGCAGGTCTTGTATCTGACTTTTGATCCTTCCTTTTAAGTTTGTACATGAGTCTCTTCTTTGAGCATTTGTCTCACGCTGAGTCTTAGTCTGAGTCTGCATCTGAACATGAGATAGCATCTGTGCTTGAGTCTGCATCTGATCCTAAGTCTGCGTCTCAAGTGTTATTTTTAGATTGCAAGTCTCCTTAGCATTTCAGCTTGTCTTAACACATGTGAGAATTATCTTATAATATGAGAAGCTAAAATCTGCAACCACTTGAGCACACAGTTAGTAGAAACAAGACATCTCAGATATTTATCTTTTATATTTTCGCTTTTCTTGAGTCTCAAATATTGATCTTTTTTATGAAACTTAGTTCAATGTTTGAGCTCATCTTGACTTGACTTGATGATTGGCATTTCTAGTAAAGACTCTGCTAAGACTTCATTCTGATGTGTATCTCTCTCAACTTAGGCTATCTTCAGATTCAACCATTCTAAGCTTCTAAAGACTTTCTGATAAGAAATATGTCTTAAGGCCTTCTTCTGAAATTACCTTCAGCATATAGAACATCTAAGCTTTGCCCATTCTCCATAAACAATTCTGAAGTCTGATGTTTCTTATCATTATGATTCTGATCTTTTTGAATCTTAGGAAAGACTTGCATTGATTGCACAATCTCAGGCTGACCTTTATCATCATCTTAAGTTTGAGGATTATTACCAGTCTTAATATGTGGTTGTGATGGGTTTCTGGCAAGCGAACAAAAATCCAGCAGTATAATAGTAAGTAGAGTATCGTATCCACAGGGACGGTCAACTCACGTGTTCTCGTGATCTATTTATCAAGGAAAAGTGGATTTATGAAAATATATTATGCGAGAAATTATAAATTGCAGACTAATAATCAAAGAAAATAGAAAGGAAGAGTTAGAGACACTTTACTTGGATTAGGATTGGACTTCATATCATCACACCCTTCGTGCATGTAAAAACTATCTATTATTTTAGGTTTAATCTATAATACTGTATACAAACTATATTGCTAAGACCCCAAGTTACCAACGGCCTCACACACTCAAAGCTAATCCATGCGGGCTCTCCCAGGCGACAGACTTACCCTCGACTTATTTTGCTTTCTTTTTTATTCCGTTTGTAAAAGAATTAATTGATAAACGAGGCCTACTCCTCTGGACGCACCTTCGCTAGAGTACTGTGACTACCCATCACTCATTAAATACATCCACGTTATCGCTTCCTGGATTGACAATCAACTAATTCTTTGCTATCAGTAATTTAATACCATGCCTATCCTGTAGATGCCCTTCATTAGAGTACTCACACTACCCATCAATCACTAGCAATGCCCATGTTTCGGTTCACTGGCTACCGAGTCCTCTTATTCACTCAGAGAATGGGTTTCTTCAGAATCTGCTCCCCCATCCTCAATCCTAGTCAAAACTAGCCTATAACTCCGGCGCAAGCGCATAAGTTAGGAATTAAGCACAGAATAAGATTACCAATATTATAGACAGAGAGCTCATGAATAATAAAATAGACTTACATACACTTGGGGATAGAATCAATTACATCCATCCTAATGGAGAGTTAACTACACAAAGTAGCCATAGAAACCACCGAAGATGCTGTCACCATCTTCAATCATGTGAAGCGCTCCTCCTCTCCAACTCTAAAATTAGCTCTGGTGCATTATCACTGAAATACAACTGAATTACATAATCGTGCACACTTTGATCTGGTGCAATGAGGTCCTATTTATAGTCTAAGGAAAGACAAAGAAAATTAAGGAGAAATCTATCTAAAAACGGCAACAGGGCAAGAATCTTCGGAACTTGCGCTTCACCCTGCGCTACAGCGCAGGTTGCAACGTAAGTTCCATATGGCTGCGCTACAGCTCAGGTTGAAGCGCGCAAGCGTCCTGCAGCTTCATCTTTCTATTTTAACTTGATCTCTCCCCGAACTGGTTTTGGTTGATATGTCTTTCCTTGTTTCCCTTTTCTTGATGAAATCTTGCATTTATTGAGCATCTTGGATTTAATTGGGAAGGTTGTTTGCAGAATCCTTGTTTAATTGGCAGTGATATCTTCATTAATTGCTCTCAAATAATCTTCAAATCTTCATTATTGCCTTGAATTAAACTTCAAATCTTGCAGATATCTCCCTTATTTAATGATATCTTTCCCTCAAATCAAATCCTTGCAATATTATGCAAAAATCAGCAATATTTATCAAAATAGCATCAAATTCAAATCTAAGATTAATAAATACAATTTATCTAATATTTAATAAAAAGGGATTAACTGGGGCAAAAATACCATTTTATCCTTGATAAGTGAACTAAAAAGTGCTCTAATTTATCATATGACTTTCACTTATCAAAATACCCCTAACTTAACTTGTTGCTTGTCCTCAAGCAAGAGACCTCTTTGCAATCAAGAAATCAATTCTATCTTCTGTGTAATTCAAACAAGTCAAAAACAAATTCAAGGAACTCTTCATCATCTCCTTGTTAAGCAGCAGTCACTTTCCAAACATAAGAAAAAATCAGGATTAAGAGATGTTACCAATCCTCAATCAATAGAACACAACATCATCAAACTTCTCAAAAATAGCAATTAAAGCAATAAGTGATAAACCAAGGAAATCTCTCATTCTCATGGCTAAGTGTTTCCCTCAATATTTTTCAGCACCGTTGAACAACTAGAATTGATAGTCGTTTCCAACATCTGAACCTGCAAGTAGTTAATGGATCAAAAGGTCTTTTCTTTGGTTGTAATGAAGCTGGGCTATCAAGAAATCATGGTTTTACTAGATATGCAATGAACACTTTGAATAGAGAGCATCTTGTGATTGTGCTTGGGACTTCTCCCCATCTACCATGTCATTCTTGAATTGTCACCCTTTTTCAGCTAGCCTCTTTGTTTTAAGAAGTACTCCCCCCAACTTATTCAATTTCCACACTTTTGTGCAGATTTTTTTTTTACATAAATAATAACATAGAGAATTTATTTGTGGGGAGTATCCTTCTTTGTGATTTCTTGTTCCTGCTCTTTGAATCTCTTTGACCTTTTAATTCACCAACCTCTTGTCCCATTTTGTTGTGTTGCACCTTGCTCTCTATCCCAAGTGTTGAGGGACATGGTATGATCATTAATCATGGTTAGGGTGCATTGACAGCCGGATGGGTGTAGGATCTAGAATTGAGCAAAACCAACCGATTAGAATCAATTAAAGCAATAAAATGCGAAATTAGTAGCTGGGCAGCTTAATTCGCAAGAAAATGAAGAAAATGAGAAAAATGAAAGAAAAAGTGGAGAGGAAGAAATGGGAAGGACGCCACTGAAGCAAGAATCCACTTGCAGCAGATAAGTCCAATGCCAGACGCCACTAATTCAGGAGAATTAGATAAGTCTCAGTATGGTTTGAGCAACAACCACCAAGCCTCACTCAACTCACAAAGGGGGAGAAAATTTGGCATAATGCCTTTACTTCAAAATTCAATGTGTGTTACAAGAGGAGAGGACTCCTATTTATAGGAAAAGAGGGGGAGAGGGGCGGATTTTTAGGGGCATCAAAAAGAAAGAAAATAAAAGGTGAGTGAAAACACTCCTAAGTGGGTTTTGAACCCATGACCCCCAAGGTTTATGGCTAAGCTAAGTCTTAAGCCAATAAACCTCTCAAAATGGCGCCCACTCATGTAGGAAAATACAAGATGAGTCAAATTTCTATCCTATGTGGGAATAGAACCCATGACCTCCTAAGCCTTATAGCAAGGCAACCTACTAACCAATAAACCCACTAAAAATAGCGCCCAAGTAGGAGGAATTAAAAGAAAATTACAATTAATAAAAAGAAAATATAAGAGAGTCCTAATTAAGGGTGGTCCATAGGACAAGGGTCCTATCCAGGGTCAAGGTGTCCTTCTGTAGGGTAGTGACCTTTATTTTGTAGGGTAGTGACCCTTTATTTGTAGGACACTAATTTCTCCAACTCTTCCTTGCTTGAAGCTCAGGCTTGAAGTTGGTGCATATCCTCCAATGTAGGTCTTGCAGGTCCAAGCTTCTAGCAGTGTGCCATCATCCCTCCCCCTTGAAAAGGATTTGACCTCAAATCTGAAAATTCAAAAGAAGGCATAAGAATAATGAACTGGGCAGAAGAAGGAGATGGATGACAAAATTCAGGAAGTAAGAAGGTACTTCCCTTAGTCTTTGGAGAGTAGAGTCAGAGATCCACAAGTTGAACATCTTCCTTGAGCCTAGACAACAAGAAGAAGACCCATAAGTATTATTCCCAAGCAAGCAAAGTGAAGGCTCATAACAAAATACTTGGGAATCATAAAGATTAGCAAAAAAAATCATAGGAGATGAACAAGAGGTGTTTGAGATAAGGGTTAAAAAACTCCCTAAATGAAGAATGAACCATCTTGTCCATGTACGCTGTAGAAGGAGATCCTGGATCAAAGACCATTCTCTTGAAGTCCTTCTTTTCAAGCAAAGGGTTAGTTGGTTAAAACGAGATTTAAACAAGTGATATGCATGTTTCAAACCAACAAAATAATCCACAATATATTGCCAAATGAAAGCACAATTAAAACTATGTGGTATGAATGTCCTATTTCTTGGAAGTGAGATCACATCATGCTCATTGAACATAAGACACACATCTTGAGTATTATTGTAAAAATCATAGTGCATATGTTCATGCCATGAAGTATTCATGCAAGTTTGTTCAAGAGCCATATCCATGCTAAAGCACTCACTCAAGTAAGATGACACCTTTTTCATATTATCATATGCGTTCATGAAAGGTGAAATACCAAAAGAATCACATTGAGTATGCATATCAAGAAGCATATCATCATTTGAATTAGATGTCAAACAAGTTTTTCCATATGTGATAGCTTTATCAGAATTTTTATTCTTTTCACTAACTAGTTCAAGAGCATAATACACATCTTTATATGACACAATTATTTTAGGACCAAAATGTGTATGCACATTATAGATACAAACCAAAGGCACATGCATATTCAATCCAACTTTTTATCATTCCTATCATGCAATCTAAATTGATCAAAGGAATTGATTAAACATGCATCTTTAGTAAGTTTCATGGTACTCTTAAACTTAGTTGGTTTTTCTAGACATGCAATAGGTTTCAAAGCATTATCAATATTGTTTACTTCTTTCACACATGCAATGCTTTGAGGCATATAATTGTGCATAGAGAGAGACATTCCATGCATAAAGAAAGTTAGTTTAGGGAACTCCCTCTCATTAGCTTGAGTTGTCCTCTTTGCAACACTAGAAGTACTTGCCATCAACTTATTCATGTCTTCACACAAAGGGTTAGCTATCAAATGATCACAAGATAAAATTAGTTGCTTTCCTAAATCTTTGTTTTTCTTTTCTTCTATTTGCACTCCTTCTACCTCCTTTTCTTTTTCTCTCTTAAGCCCTTCTTCTTCTTCCCTTTCTAATTGTTCCTTCTTTTCTAATTTTCTTTTCTCTTCTATCTCAATTAAGGACTTTGAAAAGCATTTGAAAATTTATCTTCGATTTCATTAGCAAATTTTTCTAACTTTCTTCCAATTCTATCTTCAAAAGAATCTTTTGTACTTTTCCTATTCTCTCTTTTATTATACCTTTGTCTTTCTCTTCATACCTTCTAAATTTCTTTTCTTCCTCATACCTTCTCCTTTCATGGTTAGAGTTATCATAACTCCTTTCTTTCTTCTTACTATCTTCAAAATGATATCTACTTATTTCTCTCCTTTCTTGCCTATACCTTTCTTCAACTTTATCATGAGAAGAGTGTCTTCTCACTTCTTTTTCTCTTCTAAATTCTCTCTTATCTTCATCTAGCTCCTTTCTCCACATTCTATAGGACATCTTAAATTGATTTTATTTGAAAGCTTTTAAAGGACCTCACCACTCACTAAGTGTTTACACTCAATGGAATGTAATCACTCGTGTATGTCACTCTTTTTAGGCTTTTTCTATAATGAAACTCTCTTGCCTCTTCTACTCGGTTGGAGGTTGATTAGAAGTTGCAAAGACCAACGTGAGTCTAAGTCTTAACCCTTACCCAAATAGAAGCGCACTAACAAAGAAAATACCTACTGGAAGAAGATTGGAAAATCCTAAGACAAAACAAGAATTGATATGACAAACAAGAAAAGCTGGCACTCAAACAAGCTTATACACAAGAGCAGACAAAAACAAGACAAGACGGAAGAAATTGCAAAGAAATTGTTTTTGGTGATTTTTGAAAAGAGTTGCCAAAATTGTCGTTTTTAAGAAAAACAGCAAATACAACTCAATTACGGTATACAGGGAAATGAAACAGAAAATTACAGTAAAATGTCACTGTATTGTTGGGATACTTCTTTGTTTTTGTTTTTCTATTTTTTTTTTTGAATTTTTTAATTTTGACTCTTTTGGGTGTCTTTTGACTTTTTTTCCTTGTTGTTGACTTTTGCACCCTTTTTTGCTTTTTACACCTCTTTTCTATTTTTGGCACGTACGTACTTTTGTATTTTTCTTGCCTTTTCTTTCTTTTTTTGTCTTTTTCCCCAACAGAAAATTACAGAAATTTGTACACAATGAAAAGAAAATTAACTGTACCTACTGTAATATTTTTGGAATTTTCTGACAGTAAACTGGTCCAAGTGGCCCAGAAAAGCAAAAATAATGAATAAACTGATTTCTAAAAACTGTAAAAACGTGATGGAACTTGATTTCAAAAATGGCCAAAAAATTGCTTAGCACTTCCTTGTTGATTATACAAAACCGGTATGGTCACAGAAACGCGCTTGGTTCAATTTTAAGATTGGAATTAAAATTTGAAGGAAAATCAACAATTAGAATTTGTTGATCTTCTTCCAATACTATGAACCAAAAAAGATCCTATAGGTGAGCGTTTTGCACAATCAAACAGGGAAAGTCCAAGGTAGAGATAGCAGTCAATCCAAATTTGCAATCAGAATGCCAATCAAACAGACATAACAAGAGTAGGAAATTGAACAACACAGAGCCCAAAAATGCGCATAAAATGGCAAAAATAAGAAGGAAAAATTGCGCAAAATAAATGGCAAGAAATTAAAGGGGGAAACTGAAATTAAAAGGATGGGGAGGACAAATGTAAATGGCAGAAAGTAGAAGGGGATGGCAGAAAGTAAAAGGATGGGGAGAGCAGAAATGTAAAGGGGGAAGCGGAAATTAAAAGGATGGGAGGACTGAAAGTAAATGACTGAAAGTAAAGGGGGAAGCGGAAATTAAAAGGATGGGGAGAGCAGAAATGTAAATGGCAGAATGTAAAGGGGAGAGCAGAAATTAAAAGGATGGGGAGAAGCGGAAATTAAATGGCGGAAAATTAAAAGCGGAAAGTAAAGAGATGAATATGGGGGATGACAATTAATGGTGAAGGGGAGAAATGTAGGTGAACGATCTTTGGAAAAATGAAGACAACAATGCCTCCTCTTACCACACTTCACCACAAACAAGCAGTTATATCAAGCAATTTGCAAGAATTACTCAAGAACAAGTATGAGCAATTAAAGAGGCATTTAAACAAACACCTAGGGGGTGGGAATTAGCGGCCCAAAACAGCCCCCAACTAGCAAGAAATCAAGCAATTCAATCAAGACAGACAAGTGCTGATAGCAGCAGAAAGGCACCTCGGGCCCGGGAAACAGTCCAAGTCCAAATTACAATTGAAAAGAGGGATGGAATTACACTAAAATGATGAAAATTCTGCACTAAATAGGTGCAGTATGCAGCGCCCAAAAGCCAAGCTCCAAATTTGCTCAAATTCAACAAGCTCTGATGACCAATTGATAGCCATGGTGTAGGATCTAGAATTGAGCAAAACCAACCGATTAGAATCAATTAAGCAATAAATTGCGAAAAAGTGTGGGCAGCAGCTATATTCGCAAGAAATGAAGAAAATGAGAGAAAATGAAAGAAAAAGTGGAGAGGAAGAAATGGGAAGGACGCCACTGAAGCAAGAATCCACTTGCAGCAGATAAGTCCAATGCCAGACGCCACTAATTCAGGAGAATTAGATAAGTCTCAGTATGGTTTGAGCAACAACCACCAAGCCTCACTCAACTCACAAAGGGAGGAGAAAATTTGGCATAATGCCTTTACTTCAAAATTCAATGTGTGACAAGAGGAGAGGACTCCTATTTATAGGAAAAGAGGGGGAGAGGGGCGGATTTTTAGGGGCATCAAAAAGAAAGAAAATAAAAGGTGAGTGAAAACACTCCTAAGTGGGTTTTGAACCCATGACCCCCAAGGTTTATGGCTAAGCTAAGTCTTAAGCCAATAAACCTCTCAAAATGGCGCCCACTCATGTAGGAAAATACAAGATGAGTCAAATTTCTATCCTATGTGGGAATAGAACCCATGACCTCCTAAGCCTTATAGCAAGGCAACCTACTAACCAATAAACCCACTAAAAATAGCGCCCAAGTAGGAGGAATTAAAAGAAAATTACAATTAATAAAAAGAAAAATAAGAGAGTCCTAATTAAGGGTGGTCCATAGGACAAGGGTCCTATCCAGGGTCAAGGTGTCCTTCTGTAGGGTAGTGACCTTTATTTTGTAGGGTAGTGACCCTTTATTTGTAGGACACTAATTTCTCCAACTCTTCCTTGCTTGAAGCTCAGGCTTGAAGTTGGTGCATATCCTCCAATGTAGGTCTTGCAGGTCCAAGCTTCTAGCAGTGTGCCATCATGCATCAAAGGAAATATTAAGACTCAAATGGGCAATCAAAAAATTGGAATAATGTAATCAAGGTTGGCTATTTGGCACTGAGCAAAATATTATAATCACAAAATATGCCTTTGTCACTTCCATATCTTCCCTAACAAGACAAAATTCAGAAACTCAAGCAATAACAGTTGACAAGCAGCGGTGAAAAACTCTCAATTTCAGTGTTTGGGCTCTCAGCTCTTCGGTTATTGGCTAAAATTCTTGATAAAGCACTTACTGGTTTTAATTAACTATCCTGATAGGTTCTCCTAAGAAGTATCCTAATCCTAACTGATTATGGAATTAATCACAAAACCCTATCATCTTTCCTAATCTGGTTAGTTAAACTACTTAATTACAGAGAATTTTGAAAAAGTTACCTTAAATCCTAATTCCTAAGGTCCTAAAAATTAAAAATTTAACAGAAAAGCAGAAAATAACAAAATATGTACTGCCTAATATAGATGATGTATCAGTGGTATACAATACATATCAAAAGAAATTAAGAAAATAAGAAAATAAAATGAAAAAGAAAAAGAAAAAGAAGGAAAAGCACCAAATAGGAAAGAAAACAATCAGTCCTCATCCTGGTCCTGATCCATGTAAGCTACTCCATCCCCCTGGGAAAATAGGCCTGTCCCCAGGCCACTGTAAGTAATCATGAAACTGGGCAGGGGTCATGGGGTCCACACGAGCCTGATAATGTCTACTCTGAAAATGAACAGCTGCTCGGTGAATAGTGGACATCTGAGCCATCAAATGAGTGTTCTGTGCCTCAAGTCACTGGGCCCAGACTAGAGCATCCATGTCTGCTGGTGGTGGTGGTGGTGCCTGTTGCTGCTACTGCTGCTCCTCAACCTGTAACTCCTCAGTCGGGATACAGTTGGCTTCAATGTATGCTCTGGTCATGGGAAGTGCGATGCGAACCCTGGGGTTCACCTCTACACCCCTAGATCTGCAAAGTGAGGTGATGAGAGAAGGGAAGCCAAGCCTCATCTTGGAGTTAGGGGTCGGCGCCCCACAGAAGATGCAAGTCTGATATCGTACTGGTGATAACCCGTGAGATATCGATAGTAGCGCCGGTGAGGATACAGTAAATGAGGTGGGCTACAAGCATAATGATATCAGAAACATGCCCTGTAGGATGTATGTTGGCCAGCGTCAGTACTGTCCACATCCGTGTGATACTCGTCATATCATGCCTGTGAATCCTGGCAGCCTCCTGATATGCATTCCTTTCAAAGGAACGCCCTGGTAAGCATAGCAGCTGAGCAGTCTCAATGTCAAGGGGATCATTGCCATGAAGCCCCACAGCCTGCATCCTCTCGTGGTATTGGCACACCACGAGGTCTCTGTCCTCCTCTATGGGATGTCCTAAAAGTGCATTGATTGCATCACAATCAAATCTGATAACCTGTCCTCGAACATAGACTCCCTCCTGCAATTAACGTCGTGGTCTCCGATGGCGTTAGCATAGAATTCCCTGACAATGTCTTGATCGAAGTAGTTGTCAGGGCGGCTGAGGCGGTTCCATCGCCTCCTGTGAATCTCAGCAGAGAACTCCTCATATTCCCCTCCTGGAGGATGACTGGTCGCTCCAGGATGAACTTGCAATCACAATGTCAGTGTATGCTTCAAAGGACTTGAGGTCCTTGAAGTGATGAGGGTCGAACTCAGGTTCCTCTGGGGGGCCTTCCTCTTGGCACCCCCTGTGCCCCTCCCAGAGGAACTAGCACCACTGACATTCTTCGTGTGAACCATCTGCAAAGCAAAACAACTCAAAATTATTTATGCATCATAATATTTAATTGCTCATAATTATGAAATAAATGGCCAATAAATTTCAATACTTAGAGCAATCAATTAACCAAAGAAAGTGCATAAAAATTTTGATTTTAAATATTACCCAATAAATGCCAATTAATTAATTAAGACATGCTAAAGTGATAGTTAAAGCAGGTCCTAAACAATTCTAAACAGGCAAAGTGAGAATCAAACTCATGCTCAAAAATCATGTCATCAGTAACATGCAATATTGCACAATCATTTATGTATGGGCATGCAAAAATATTAGAGCAATTAATTAAGCATACATGCACCAACAAAATAATTTGCAGGAATCATTGAGCAATCAAAAACTACCACCTGAGCAAACATGAATAACTCACAAAGAATCCTAACCACATGCAATCTAATTTAAAGCACTATGAACAATTATTTCTTTCCTAAAGGTTCCTAGAGTCCTAAGATTCCTATCCTAAGGTTATGCTCAAATAAAATAAAAATCAAAATTTCAATCGGTTAAAAGAAAGAAAACTATAAAAACATACCTGGTATAAGCTCAGAAACTGAAAATGAAGGCTATATGAGTGAGAAAAGGCAAAGCAAAGGTTAGGATATCAGAGAAAAGGCAAGGAACGGAACGAAAGGAAGTTCAAAATGAACTCCTTCGTTCAAAATTCAGAACTTAAAGTCTCGCCTCCTGCGCTACACCCTGCGCTACAGCGCAGAGTGGAGCGCGTACTGCTTCAGAAGTTGATGCGTTCCGCTGCGCTTCACCCTGCGCTACAGCAGGGTGAAGGCAAAAGTCAGAGAGTCAGGTTTTTAATTTTAATTCTGCGCTTCACCTGCCTACACGCGGTTGAAGCGCAGATCTGCAGTATTCTCTCTGCTTCTGCTACTCCTAGTTGATTCCATGAATCCTTTTAGATTTAGATCCCCATTTTAACAATTTCCTAATTACACAGGTAAATCCTAAACTAAAAATTACCAAAATGAAAATTAAATGAAAATTAAAAACTTACAAAGACTGGTTGCCTCCCAGGAAGCGCTTGTTTAACGTCTTTTAGCTCGACGCCTGTTACTCAACCCTTTTATGGTGGCCTCAAGTGGAGGATGATGTTTGACTCCATACCAGTTCTTCCTTTGAGCTCCCATCCTCCATGCCAATTTTTGATTCTTCCATCACTGTCATGTCTTCCTCAGTATCATATCAGATGTTGATCTCCTTCTCCTCTTAAATTTGAACTCCCATATTGACTCTGGATGCTTTATCCTCATCCTAGGCTTCCTCAGAAATTCGGAGCCTGGCAGCTTTGTTGATTTTGAAATAGCATCAGTTTGTTGTAACTTGGGCGTACCTCTATGAAACGTAATACTTTCATCTTTTGAGCTCAATTCATATTTTCCTCGATCAACATCAATGATCATCTTAGCAGCTTTCATGAAGGTCTTCCTAAATTAGGGGGACTTCAGTATCCTCCTCTTCTGTCTCTGCAATGTAGAAATCTACAACATATGCAAATTTATCCACTTTGATTTGAATATCCTCTAATATCCCATGAAGGCGTTGAGGGATTTATTTGCAAGAAGTAACTTCACATTTGCAGGCTTGACCTTCACATTACTCAACTTGTTAAAATACGATAGCAGCATCAAATTGATGCTCGCTCCAAGATCTAATAAAGCATGAGTAGGAGGTAGATTACCAATAGAGATGGGTATAGTAAACCTACCTGGGTCAAGTGACTTACTTGTGACTAAGACCTTCTCTTCATGATGTTCCTTTTGTGTGCTTCTTCATCTTGTTGAACAACTTCCTCTTCAAGCAATTGTTCTTCAAAGATGATTTCTTCTTCCTCATCAAGTTCCTCCTCTCTGACTTGTTGCCATCAGTAGCAATCAAGTTGCATTGTTCCTTTGGATTGGTTTGGGTCACAGCTGAGAAGTGTTGTTGCCTGTGCTCTGCCATTTTAGTTGCTAACTGACCCACTTGACTCTCTAGAGTCTTGATTGATGCCTCAGTAGTTGTCTTGAATCCACTAAATTTTGCACAAGGTCATCAATTTTACCTTCCAAAGTGTTCAGTTTATCATATGTTGAGGGCTGTTGTTGGTAAGGTGGTTGTCTTGGTCCTCCATTCTGACTCCAACCTGAGTTGGTTTGGTTATTTCTCCAACATTGTGAATATTGATTGTTGTTATTGTTGGAGTAATTCCTTTTGCCTTCCCTGGTTACCCATGAAGTTGACTTGTTCTGGTTGTGTTCCTTGGCTAACATTGACCATTTAGATGGTCACCTCCACAGAAATCACAAATCAATGGTTGGGCTTGGATGGGTTGTGAGTGGACAGCTTTGAGTTGTTGAGGGAGTGTCTTCAACGTCTCAGTGAGTGCTTCTAGTTGACGTTTAATGAGCTTGTTCTCAGCTAACAGAGCATCACTTTGATTGAGTTCTAGCATCCCTTTCTTTGGTAATTGCGCGGGTTTCTTCCACTTTGAGCTTGTGATCGTTCTGTGCAAAATGGTTGATGATTTCTAGCGCTCGATCAACTTCTACGGATAAGATAGTTCCACCTGTTGCCGCATCTATGAATGACCTTGAATCTGAACGAAGTCCTGCAGAATATGTTGAGTTGGGCTATATCCTCATAGCCATGGTTGGGACATTTGCGCAACATAGACTTGA
The DNA here is from genome assembly GCA_026901365.1 of Sesbania bispinosa. Classification (NCBI taxonomy): domain Eukaryota; kingdom Viridiplantae; phylum Streptophyta; class Magnoliopsida; order Fabales; family Fabaceae; genus Sesbania; species Sesbania bispinosa. The sequence goes on from QLOH01000052.1 coordinate 2,069,979, forward strand.
ATCTTTCCCAAGCTTCACATAGTGGCTCATCAATCCCTTGTCTGAATGTGGAAATATCTGCCTTGGCTTCTATCTGCTTCCCTGTGGGAAGAATCTTGTCAAGAATTTCTCCTCAACACACCCCAATTGGTTAGGCTTTGATTTGGGTGTGATTGCAGCCATTCCTTAGCTTTACCTATCAAAGAGAAAGGAAACAAGTGTAAGTAAACAGATTCCAAATTACCTTCCTCAATCCCATAGTACCAATCAATTCATAAAATTAGAGAGATGAGCATTTGGATTTTCATGATCCAATCCAGCGAATTGATGTGCACTAATGAGGTTGAGGTGTGCAGTCTTCAACTCCAAAGCTCTTGAGTTTGGTGGTAACACAATGCTTGAGAAGTGACGTGGTCCTTGATGGGAGATATAATCTCTAGCGTTCTTCTTGGACGTTCCGCTGCCATATTTTTGGGTTCCTCAACAATTATCCTTCTTCTCCTTCTCGAGTTTCTACCTCTGTTCCTTCGCGACGTCCTTTCTATTTCCGGGTCGAATTGTAATTGATTGGGAGACGCCTGACCTCTCAGAAGCATAAACAAGAAACTTTGAAAAAGGTAAGTGTTGAAGAGAATTAAAAAAAAAACAATAAATTTCCTAAGATAATAATAGATCCTAAAAATAATAAGAATAATAAACAAATAAACAAATCCTAAAATAAAAACTTGATGGGTTTCTGGTAAGCGAACCAAAAAATCCAGCAATATAATAGTAAGTAGAGTATCGTATCCACAGGGAACGGTCAACTCGCGTGTTCTCGTGATCTATTTATCAAGGAAAAATAGTGGATTTATGAAAATATGTTATGCGGGAAATTATAAATTGTAGACTAATAATCAAAGAAAATAGAAAGGAAGAGTTAGAGACACTTTACTTGGATTAGGATTGGACTTCATATCACACCCTTCGTGCAAATCAACTAATTCCTTTAAAGCTTGAATTTCAGCATCAACATCCTCAGGTGGGTAAATCATTTTCAGAATTTATTTTTCTTTATCCTCCCTATCCAACCAGCGAGGTGATTTCGAGTTCGGAAACCTTTGAAATGTGCAAAGAGGATGCCATTGAAGCCATTCCCTTAATTCAAATATCTGTTGTGGATTAGTATTCTCTTTCACGACATTATCTTCTTCAGCAGAGTTTGGTACAAGCTATCAAGGAGAACAAATATTCCATCTCCTCACAAAACTGCAGAGTCATTTTCAATTTTGCCTCAAAGTCATCTTGAGCCATGTAGGATGTTATCTCAGTTTTCTGCATGATTGGCTCTTTCTTGAAATATCTTTATGATTCCAAGAGCAACCTCCTTCATGAATGAATAGAATAGAGCTAACTTCAGCCATCTTTCTTTCTTGGATCTTTCTCCTCTTCACACGTTGGTGTGCTCAACCCTAAGAGGCCAAGCTCTGATACCAACTGAAGTTGGCTGAATGTCTCTAAAAGGGGGGTTGAATAGAGACTTGAAAATATTGTACCTGAAAATACACACTTAAATTCAAGCTGAGACGTGAGTCTCATGTTTGCATCTGATCTCTGCATCTCAAGTCTGATTCTGCATCTCAAGTTAAGTCTGCATCTCAAGCTGACTTTGGATCTCATCATTGCTTAGCTTCATACTTGAAAATGCTTCTTTGTCATGCTTGGACTGAGTCTATCTTACAATATGAGTTTGGGCCTATCTCAATCTGACTTTGCAATTTGAGTTTGTCTCAAGCTGACTTTGAATCTCTTCTTTGCTTAGCATCTTTTATTCTGATCTTATCTCTTGATTCTGAAGCTAAGTCTAAGTTTCATCTTTTGGCAGGTCTTGTATCTTTTTTATCCTTCCTTTTAAGTTTGTACATGAGTCTCTTCTTTGAGCATTTGTCTCACGCTAAGTCTTAGTCTGAGTCTACATCTGAACATGAGATAACATCTATGCTTGAGTCTGCATCTGATCTTAAGTCTGCGTCTCAAGTGTTATTTTTAGATTGCAAGTCTCCTTAGCATCTCAGCTTGTCTTAACACATGTGAGAATTATCCTGCAATATTAGAGCTAAAATCTGCAACCACTTGAGCATACAGTTAGTAGAAACAAGACATCTCAGATATTTATCTTTTATTTTCGCTTTTCTTGAGTCTCAAATATTGATCTTTTTTATTCAAATTAGTTCACTGTTTGAGCTCATCTTGACTTGACTTGATGATTGGCATTTCTAGTAGAGACTCTGCTAAGACTTCATTCTGATGTACATCTCTCTCAACTTAGGCTATCTTCAAATTCAACCATTCTAAAGACTTTCTGATAAGAAATATGTCTTAAGGCCTTCTTCTGAAATTATCTTCAGCATATAAAACATCTAAGCTTTGCTCATTCTCCATAAACAATTCTGAAGTCTGATGTTTCTTATCATTAGGATTCTAATCTTTCTGAATATCAGGAAAGACTTGCATTGATTGCTCAATCTCAGGCTGACCTTTATCTTCATCTTAAGTCTGAGAATTACTACCAGTTTTAATCTGTGGTTGCCTCTCATTCTCAGTCTGAGCTTGGTCGTGGTTGATCTTTCTGAGTTCTACATGAGAATCCTGTCTTTCTAAGGTTTCACATACAAAACATCAGTAACTTCAAGAATAGAAAACATTAAGTTTGATCAAAAGGTTTGTTGTCATTAAAACCAAATCTCAGAGGGTTTTGCGCTAACATGAACCTAAATTGATGAATATGTGAATAGCTTTATTCAAGAAAGAAATTTGAGTTTTGATTAGTGCTTCCCTAATTGATTCTAAATTGAAAAAAGGATCGTGTAGAAATCTAAACCTATCATTTTGATTTATGATTGATCTTTTCATGAGAAGTTCAAAGAATCAATGTGTTTCAATTTCTATCTTTCTCAATTCGAATTAGTTTGATATATGAAATACGGACCAAACAATTCCCCCTCTTGTGTGTGTTCAATTGTGATATTTTTGAACTGTTATTAGGTCTTAGGGATACGACTAGGTTGATCATCTATTACTGCATTTTCTGATCATTGATATTTGATCGAGTATGGCCTCGATCATAAGTCATATGAGTTTGGACAAGTTGAAGCAGATGGTTCCTTATCTTTTACATTTAAAGTCATTAAAGTGTGAGTTGGATCAATTTGGAAAACATGTCAAGGTGACTTTTTCAGATAGTATTAGTCCAATTATTTCTTCTTTTGATATTTTTTATTTTGATATTAGTCTAGTTATGTCTTCTTTTCAAATAATATTAGTCTAGTTCTGTCTTTTTTTGAATTTATGAATTTTCTACTTCTACTCATGTGCCTTTCATTTTGGGATATAGATATTATGTCACATTAATTGATGATTTCTGATCAAAGATAAAGAACTAATTTGGGAAAATAGTTAGAGTTTTACATAGTCTTAATGCTAGAGAATGTTTCTTTTTGTGCCCTTCAACTCTTTTAAGGCATCTCATGGCACCATACATCAATCAAGCAACCCACACACACCTCAACAAAATGAGTGGTTGAAAAAAAAAGTACGTCATCTTCTTGACATAGCTCCAACATTGTTGATTGATGTTATGCACCTTTCAAGTGTTGAAGTGATGCAATTCTTATTGCTTGTTATTTGGTCAATTGTATGCCATTTTCAGTTCTGGGTAATAAGGTTCCTTATTCTTTTTTATTCTCTAAGGACCAATTGATATGTTGTTCCCCCTTATGTGTTTGGTTTGAATTTTTGTTCATGATCTCTCTCTTGGTTGTGATAAATGTCTACTCGAGCTGTAAATGTAGCTTCCTTGGGTTTTATATTACAAAAGGGAATCAATGTTATTGTCTTGCTACACATCATTTATATATGTTTGCAGATGTTACATTCTTTAAGGACACACCATTATTTTGCCTTATCAACTCCACCGCAATCTACTTCCCATGTTCTATTTCTTTCTGAGTCATATTCTCTACACACCACTCTAGAATTACAGGGGGATCCTTCGTTGTGTCAGTTAATCAATACTTATGAGCTTCATCATCATAAAGTTAGAATTTTCCTTGCTATTGATTGCCATGACTCAACTCCTACTATAACATCTCCTCCTACTTCATTCTCACCTAATCCTCATACTAACTACCCATAACACTTCACAAAGGGAAATATTCTACATCCAATCCCCATCCTATTATTACTTTTTAAGTTATCCTTGGTTGTTCTGTTCCATTTATATCTTTGTTTATGTTATACCACCTATTACCATTCTTAAGTCTATTTGGAAACACTATCTCATCCAAGATGGAAACATGCAATGCTTGATGAAATGACCGCATTGAAAGGCATTTGTTCATGTCTATGATAGTCATGTGGTATTGGCCTATTTACCATTTAGATATGAAAAATGCTTTCTTGCATGGTGACTTAGAGGAGGAGACTTATATGGAGCAACGTCATGGGTTTGTTGATTAGGGGAGTCAGGTCTTGTTTGTAGATTACGAAAGTCCTTATATAGTCATCTTAAGCTTGGTTTAGAAAATTTAGTAAATTTCTCCAACGGTTTGACATGACTCATTGTGAGGTAATCATTTTGTGGTCTTTAAATTCTCACCACAGAAACTGATTTATCATGTTGTATATGTGGATGATATTGTTATTATAGATGAGGATCAAAATGATATTAAGAAGTTGAAGCAACACATGTTCAAGCACTTTCAAATTAAACCAAAGATCTCGGCCAGTTGCGATACTTTCTTGGGATTGAAGTTGCCCAATCTTGGTTAAGTATCACAATTTCTGAAAGGAAATATGACCTTGATATTCTAGAAGAAATATGGATGCTTGATTGAAAACATATTAATAACTCTATAAATCCAAATATGAAACTTGTGCCTGATCAGGGGGAGCTTTATTTTGACCCAAACAGATATCAAGAATTGGTGAAAACGTTAAACCATCTCACTATATCCAGATCAAATATTTCTTTCTTGTTAGTGTTGTGAGTTAGTTTCTCTCCTCATGTGAAAGTCATTGGAATGCAGTTATTCAGATCCTAAGATATTTCAAGGGATCACTTAGTAAAGGAATTATTCATATGAACAAAAGTCATACTTATATCATTCGATATTGGGCATGTGATACAAATGATAGGAGATCTACTTCATGTCACTATGTGCTTGCTTACTGGGGGAAACTTAATTTCGTGGAAGAGCATGAAGCAAAACGTATTATTAGATCTAGTATAGAAGTGGAATATCATGTGGTGGTTCACACTAATGATTTCTTGTGGCTAAAGCATTTGCTTCAAGAGTTGAAGTTTTGTGTTATAGGACCCATGGAGCTTGCTTGTGATAACCAATCATGCTTTACACCATTCCTCTAATCCAATATTGCACAAAAGAAGTTGAACATATAGAAGTTGATTGCCATTTTATCAGAGAGAATATTCTCATAGGTGTCTTCAAGACTTCTTAGTTAGCTCCACATATATCTATAGGAAGATGTGTTGACTAAATCCTCACAGGGTCCCAAGATAGCATACATATGTAACAAGTTGGACGCATAGGATATATACACTCCAACTTGAAAGAGAGTGTTGATTGATATTATGTTGATTTTTTCCTATTTTCCCGTATTTACTAATAGATTTCCTATTTTCCTATTCTCTTATAGATTAATTTGTTTCCAGAAATGGACTATATTTTAGGGATTTGATTTTCAAAATTCCTCTTAATTAATATTAACCATTGTCATGATCCAAGATTTCCTTACTCATAAAAAGTCTGCTGTTTGTTTAATAGCTAGCAAAGTTCCAAACAAAACAAACTTGTTATCAATTGAAAATCCAACCATGAGTTGTAAATAATTTGATATAAAATAGGCTTAGAAACTATATATGAGAATCTCTTATATCCAACGGCACAAAAAAAAAAAAAAAAATGAAAAGAAGAACTAAGACGAACATAGTAATATTTTTCTGGTCAGGAAAACTTCTAAGAATCTTTGCATGTCACCGTAGTTGCTTTGTGATCTTTCACTTGACTAATTGGTGCTAGACTTTTGGTTCCACATATAAATTGCTATGATTGCAACATTGATAGCTATCCTATACTACAACCCATGAGTAGTGAACCATGAAGTTCAGTGCTTGTGGTATAACACAGTCACCGATAGAACTTTCCACTTGCTTGCAAGAATGTTGTCCTCATATTTGGGTTTGAGTAATTTTTAGAAATAAGAAAAATTAGTCAACCAATTATAAATACTTAGTTTTTCTGCAAATCTAATGGGCCGGGCTTGTGTGTGGCACTCTTTTTTTCTTGTAATTTTTGTGGGCCATAATCGGGAGGCTGATAAGACATATTGCACTAATTCTCACCGACAAATCCTGCTTCTTGATAAATTTGATTTCAATTTGTGTATGTGTTTAGTCTCAAAGATGCATATGGAGCAACAATTGAAAAAGGTTTTCAAAATCTTCAACAGTTCTGCACTTGATTTCCACGTCCTCACTATAATCTAGCCCTCCCTTTGCTTGAAGGGACAATGAACTTAATGAGTACATCCTTACTCTAGGAGGTGCCTACTTGTATCTTTTCAAGTTTCAACGACCTCGTGCTTGTACTCCTTAAGTACTCAAATATACAAATTGATATATAAAGGCAATCTATATAGGAGCCATAAATCAAACAAGCTAAGAAAAATTAATGCTAATTCATTTCATGCAACCAATGAGCAGGTGAGACGGGATCCTCTCCAATGGAGAGAAATAGACTCATACCTATATTGTTTAACATTGTCAATGGGTGTGAAATTGTTTAAAATTTTTCCATATTCTATTTTTTTGGCACTGTGATGGAAATCCATTATAAATGATAATGCAAAGGGGTCAACTTAGAGAGGAATAATGAGAATGTTTCAGTCACTACGGCGTATTAGTGCTTTCTTACGATTGTAAGAATGCTTGCTTGTGACCCCCATTTGCTTTTATTTTCATCTTTTTTCAAATTCTTCTGTCCCCATACATATATTTAGATAGAGTACTCTTATTTCAGTAGAAAAACAAAAAATTGAGATATGAAGCTACACTTACATTCAAATTTCTATCTTTTGTGACGTTCAAGTTGGACTTATAATACGACTTTAAGCACCGAATATTGACCATTTATATATTCATTTGCTTTCCCTTCCTATATAGCTAGTTTGACTTGCTATGCCATTGATGTATTGAACATCTGTCAAAAATGAATTTAGAGCTGATCTACACATAACAGATCAATTTTTTAAAAACAAGCATGTATATATGCATGTCAACATTATGGGTCTTAATTGAGGAAATGTTGTGACAAAATTACATATATAAGTAAAAATGCATAGGCCCAGCCCAAATAATGGTGCAAACATGGCATGTGAAAAGCAAACTAGAGAATGAACTAGATGAACACCAGAGCATTAAGATCTAGAAGGAACAAGGATACTGATAGGTAGAATCTGAAAAAGACTTCACAACATACCACTTTCAATCACATAAAGCTTGTTCCTAACTTCCTATAGCTTAGTAATCAATCTATTTTGACTATGAGACTTTTTTGGTGCAGTAGAGAGCACTCCCCATTAAGTTAAAATCAGAGAAGTTCAGAGGAAATTAAATTAAATACAGCAAGTGATTAATTCTGCAAGGAATTTGTACATTAATTCTGCAACTTTTTGCACATTCCTAACATTTTCATTTGACATATTATTATTGATTTTGTTATTAATTACTGGCAGTCTAGCTATAAAGAAATTAAAACTTCATTAATTTAAAGCTAGCTATTAGATACACTTGAGAGTAAGGTCTTTGAGAAGAGAAGGTCTAGATTACTGTGAATACAGAATGTCTATGCTAAAATATCCAGCTAAGGTGTGACTATTTCTTTGTATATCTTAAAAAAGTCTTGATTGAACATGATGACAATGAGTGAGGAAGATAACTATGAAAATGACACCACTAACAAGCATATGAAATTGATAGTTCACAAAAAGCAATGTGGTACCAAGAAAGAGTGCCCATATAGAGGGGGTGTAAAGAACATGACATTTCAACAAAGTAGGGGCCAGCCTCCAATATATTTTGGAACAGTAGTACTCAGGAGCTATGTGACCAACTTAAGTCACATAATATAAATAATTAACAACATATATATGCAGAATTTTGATTTTGTTCATAAGATGCAGAGGAGAGAAATTAAAGAGCTGATATTAAATTGTTGGTAACAGTCTTAATCATGAAAGTGACAACCTTAATTTTTTGTTTTGTGAACTAGTTACAATTGTATGCTTAATTACAGTGTAGAGTACAATAAATGAAATTAAAAATAAAAGGATAAGGAAGATATCAAGTTCAGTTATATTTTTGAATTTCAATAAGATAAGAACCATGGTTTAAGATGCCTGCTTGGACAGATAAGGGTGTATATGTTCTTGGTATGGTATCGCGCGCCATTCAAGGAATTGGAATTGAATTCGATAATCATTAGGTTTTAGTAAAAAAAAAAAAAACATTTATCTTGTACATCCATGTTAAAGCCAATAAAAGAAAACTACAACAGGCACAACTAGTCTAATCCTCGTTTGATTACTTTTTAATTGAAAAAATCCTTGTGCCTTTTTTATATGGATCGCCAAGTAGGGGGTGGAATAAATTGATCTACAAGTGAAAACGTTGGTGGTGTTATACACTTTTACTTTTGGGCTTTAATCATAAAAATGGCTAAGAACATTTTTAGGTGCTTTCCAAAAGGGAGATCGTATTGCAAAGGGTTTCGTTTTTCCAAGATAAGGTGGAAAGAGAATCTGGGACAGAAGAAGAAGATCTACAGGAGGGAGCGAGGTGAGGGAAAAAGGAAGTAGAAGAAGAGTAGACTTATATATTATAACCATAAAGGTGTCAAATTATGTATAATAACTTATGAAGTTGCCAAAATTCATTCTATTATTATTTTTAATTATTTGTTATAACTCCAAATATGATTATGTAAAAACACACCCTTTATTTTATCAGAAATTTTATTTGTACCATAAATAGTAGTTACCTTAATTTTACCACATGCTGAATTTAGTACAAACAAAAAAAACAAGTAAAATAAGTGGATTTTACCTTCTCCGCAAACAGTGGTACAATCAGTCCGTGTACACTGATCACAGTCCTTATTTTATAGTATCCAAATCTATATTAATAGAAAGAGTCATAATATATGGGAAGCTCTCGCTTGGTCTATGTTATTTAGGACATAATTAAGCTTTTAAGTTCTTCGCGAAGAATTTAACACACTTTAACAGCATAATCCATGTTTTGAAAATCAAATTGAACTAATTGATTAGTAAACTAATTATATTTCGAAATAATTCAAACATTATCTAGATCAACTGTGATTCAATTAATTAAACCATAACTTAAATGTTTCATTGGCTCATTTTATTTGATATTATTTTTAAAACACTAAACACATTTTCTTCCCAAGTAGTGAAGCATTCTCTAGGGTCTCTGTAGTGGTCTAGTGGCTTCTCTCTGAACTCTATAATAAATGCTAGAACTGAAAAAAGAGAAAGGAATGAAGAATAGATAGGTTAAAATATTTTTTTTCCTCTTATATTCGTGTCTAAAATTTTATATTCCACAACCAAATAAAGAATGATTCCTCTTGTTCATCTTTCTTATGCATAGAATTGGCATCCACAAGTGAATGGAAAAGCTATACGCTATTACCCAATCGCCACCTACCAGTCCACACTTAAGTGGAAAATAAATCTACCAAATAGTCTTTTTGGAAATTATTTTTTAATACTGGATTTATATATTCTTTTAGGTTATTTTTCCTTCATTTTGACTTAAACTTTTCCTTTTGACATAAGTCTCACACTTCCACTGTAATTAAAAAATTAATACACAATTAAGACAAATATATCAATTTTAATGCACAACACATTTCAGTATCAAAATATCTATTTTATTTTTATTTCTCTCGACTCTTTTGACAGAATTTTAATATATATATATATATATATTATTTTAAATCGATAAAAATCAATAAAAAATCTGATAAGTATAGTGGACGTTTATTATAAAAAAATCAATAATAAAAATATGATTTTATGCCTATAAAATAAATGAATTTGAAATTTAATATTTTTTTTATTTTCATCATTTCAAAACCTACATTTTTTTTAAAATGTCCTTACTAGAAATGTGACAAACTAAAAAATTACCTAGGCATGGGTGGCAAGATTTTGGCTTGCCACATCACAAAATTAAAATAATGTTTTTCAAAATTTATATTATTGGAAGGATACAAATGAATAGAAAAATTAACAAGAATCAAAACCAAAATTCACTTATTTTAGAAGAAAAAAAACATATATTTTACCAAAAAAGTCTATTTCTATTAATTTGATTTACCATGTAAATTGAATACTGCGCAACATGTAGATAAAATAATTTTTCTTAATTACCTATTTTGTGTTTGATTCGCGCGGTGGTTTATTCAAGTAATCATAGCCATAGGCAATCAGTTTTAAACTTTTAATTTCTACAACAAATAAATTAATTAATTAACATTGTAGTAAATTTTATATAATTATACTACCTATTTTAGACATGTTTAAATTATTTATTAAATATACATGTTTCAACGTAAAAAAATAATAAAATGGACGACCGGAGTAGTATACTATACTGTTCCCCCATCCAATTTTTTCTTTTAAAAAAATAAACTTCAATAAAGGTCACATAATTTCATTCTCCTTTTTTCATTCTCATATATGATACCAACTGGGGTACGTGTGAAGTTTTTAACCATGTACAAAGCTGCACTTTTCACTCTATATATGGAAGAAGTAATTATCTAGTACTTTCCTTGTAGTGTATTTCTTCAAAATTGATTATAATTGTCTTGACACACTTAATTAATAAAATCTGATTTTCATATGGAAAAGAGAGAAGCTTGTTCATTGTCTATTACATTATTTCTTTTTATTTTAATTTTAATAGGGGGAGAGAGAGAGAGACTCATAAAGGTTGAAAACCAAGATTTACTCCAACAGTGACTCATTAAAGGCACTTTAATAAAAAAGTTGAATGACTTAACTTATCCTATGTAAATGTAAAACGTCCCTAGTATATATCCATGACAATTAATAATGATGCTAGATCCATTCGATTAGTGGCTTTCAGTAATGATCACAAGAGTGAATTACATCAATAGTGAGAATTGACTCGTAACAGTTTTGAGAGATTGTGACTTGTAAGCTAGGTTTATCGGAATATTTATGTCTATTCAAAACATAAAGTGAAAGTCCCTTGGAATATTATATCTTTCAATCAACCCAAGTATCCAGTCAAACTAACTAACTAGGCCCATTCATAAATTCCTCAACATTTAAAGATGCCTAGCTATATATATAATTAATATATAATTTAACATCAAACAATCTACAGCAGCTGGTTACACCGCCATGCAATTAGAGTTTACATACATCTACGTCCTCAAAAAAAAAAAAAAAAACTAACATACAATTGGAAATAACTAGGTATTAATTATAAACTCTCTCTCCCTCTCTTTCTATTCCCTTAATTGCACTAGCTAGTGAAGAAATTAAAGCCCACATCGATTGATCGATGGCTTCAACAAGAACTATTGTTGATGCTAATTAATCAAGTCACATATCTTCCGGTGAAGAATGAGATAAATAGACCAAACTTGCCATGGCCTCTTGCAACCAGTCCTCCTCCTCATTCTTTAACTGCATATATAAATATTATCAATTAATGAGGATACGTGTCACAATTATATTATTTTGCACTAGATATGAAAAATAGAAATTTAAAAAATTAGTAATTTAAAATTTATGGTGAAAAATGTTTAAGAGCATTAATTCAGTGTTGTTAATTATTCGATAGCATGACATTTCATTGTCATGTATATATCCATAGATAGAGATTCTCTATTAATTCCTTCATTTCATATATATCCATATTAGTTAATTACCTGGAACTGAAATGAATCAGCGCCATAAAGTCATGATGATCTAATTTGTGATGCTTTTTTGTGGCCATATTGTCTTCCTGATCACATAGCTCATTGTTCCTTGCAAACCTTCCCCTAACTCTCACTCGCCGATCAGCTAACGTTTTCCGACATGCATACTGCATAAACAAGTACAATTAGCTACGAATTAGAAGTGATTCCCAATAATTCTTGTTATGAATTAATCAAAAGGGTTATTTGCAAGCAAGAGAGAGAGAGAAAGAATATGACCGACCTTGATGGTTTTGTTAAAGTTTCTTTGATTTCTTTTCTTCAAATATCGGAGAATTCTTTCTTTCCTTTCTTCTTCTGAGTACCTTCCTACCTTTATGTTCGGCTCTTCAACTGCTGCTATTTGGTTACCTTGAATTCCCTGTTACATCAATTTCAAAATAACATTTAATCTCTATTAATTATACCTTCATGACCAAAAACTTGATTATATCTTCTATATGTTATGAAAGAACTTCTGAAATATTGTTCTCCTTTATCTCAAGAGGAAAGGAAGAAGGGAGCATGAAAATTTTGTTGTTCTACTTCAAAGTTTTCTCAAAAAACTTATTGCTAAAACATATATTCTTTTCTGAAGATATCTATCAAGGGACTTAATTATCTTCATGAAAAATTTAAAAGAAAAATGTATTAAAAAACTTAATTATTTGAAATTAACTCATCTGTGTCATGTCATGCACTACTACTATACATCTTCAATTAATGAAACACAATAAGCTAGGAATGGATGAATCAATTGATAATAATTTATATATATACCCAGTTTTCTCTGGTGGCAGCTGTATTAGGATAAGAATTATTAGGTGGCTTAATATCCTCCAGAAAACCACAACATTCATCTCCAAGTCACCAATATGAGGCTGGAATCTGCTGTTGAAATTCTGAAACCCTGCAGCAGCAATGCCACCATAGAAGCCCATTTTACAATCTGAAATGGCCAAGTTGTTATCTGAATTGTTGTTATTAATGCCTCCAGCAGCTAGTTTGCTCAGAGAAGGTTGGCATCCAAGCAGAAGACAAGGTATCACAATCCAGGTGACACAATATGATCAAGTGCCCCATTATTATCAACCACAGGAAATAAGCTATCTTGATGACAACCCCACATGGTATTGTTATTATTATGGTCCATGAAAGAGGTATTAGAAGGGATGGGGAACTGATCTGCAAGATCAGAATAAGTGAATGAGTAGTTTGAATACAAGTGAGGGATGGAAGAAGCCATGGAAGAAGGAGAGAGGGGCATATGGAAATTTTTAAGGGGAAAGGAGGGAGCTTGTGTTGTGTGTTTGGTTGGTTTGTTTTGGTTGTTTGGCATTTTTGTGGGTTGGATTAATATATAGGCTATTGTGAAAGTGCAAAGAGTGGGTTATGAGGCAAGTTGTCAAGGCAAGTGGCCAAGACTATAATAGGTAATTAGGCAGCTAGGAATTTGGAAATCAAAACTAACTCATTAAACTGTTTCACTTTACTGTTAATCTCTCAAGCTGTAAACGCGTAAACATTTATTTAACTTAAATTTAATTTCTATGCGTAATAAACTGGTTTATTTTTTACTCGAAATGTTAATTATGCTTTAATTTTTGGGTGTGCACTGGGATATCCAGTAGCTGATAGTTTTATTTTACCGTTAATTTTTATCATGATTTTTTTTTGTGCTAACCAATATGTATTCCTTATTACGAAGGCTAATCCTGTTTGGGGTTTAGTTACGTTAAAACTCATCACCCCTCTCTAGGAATGTGTATAATGGAGATTGACCCCGAGCCCTTCCCACACAAACTAAAGGGTCGTTCGGGGGTGGTTGCGAGTTTTCAATTTTTAAAAAATCTTCAGTAAGTTTCTACATCTCAAAACCAAAAACTAAAAACTTATTTTTGTAGTTTTCAAAACAGACATTTTAAAAAATAAGAAAAAGTGGTTTTCAATTTTTGTTTTGAATTTAAAATTAAGATTTTAAAAATAAAAAATTAAAAACTCACAACTATTTCTAACGGGGCTAAACATGTGTGACCAATTAAGCCACAATTCTTTGTAATTCTTACAATGATATCTAGATTAAGTTTTTCTTCATATATATAATTTCACATACATATTTAATGAAAATGAGAAAGTTGATTGATTATGTTATACGTTTTCGAAGTTTGAGAATCAAAATTCATGACAGGCCCTAAATTATATTATAGGTGTAAATTCTTTTAATTTTAAAATAAAAAGATCAAATAAAAAATACAGGTTTATAAAAATAAAACTAATTAATGACTCGATTAGATTTATAATTATCAACGGAGTTGGTTCGAGTGGTATATGTTTAATTCCCCTTAAGTAAGCCTGGAGTTCGAGTCTTGTAAATGAAAAAAATTTTCGTTGGGAGAGTTAGCCTCATTATGATATGGATATTTTCGACTCGAGTAGGATTGCTTCCTGTGGAGGGATACTTGTGATTTAAAAAAAATATAGATTTATATAATTTAATTATCAAATAAATGTGTTATTGTTATTTGATTGTAGGTTATTCAAAAGAGTAGATAATATCACAAAAAAAAGTAAATCATATATTGTAATATATATAAAATTATATATATAATGTAAAATTAAATATTGAGTAATAATTTTATGGTGAATTTGGTCTAACTAGTTACATATATAAGTTGTGGCTTATGCAGCCGAATTTTACTAGTTGAAACTTGAAACTTGGTTTAAAACATTAAATCATATTTGGTACTTGTGTCACTATTTTAGAATACAGTAGATCAGTTTCACAACTTTGACGATCGAATCTAAAGTATTATGGACAGAAAAATTACTCTACTCAGTAATTTGAAATTTTCTTAGATATCAAATTTTTATTATAATTGAGAAGAGATGAAAATAATATTTCATATTAATCAGAAAATAAATTAAAAGATATTTCCTTGATAGTTCCTATAACTGCATGATAATTTCCTTTTAATAAATAACTCTTAATTTACATATATTGCACCTCGTAAAATAATTACATATATTGCATAAAGTTTCCTTTTACATTCATTCCACATGGAATTTTGAAAAAAGCATAAATATAAAATTTTATGATTATGATTCCTGCTAATTAACCCACTATTTCACCTCTTTTTGGCTGTAACTATATATTCATCTTTTATCTCACACATGTAAACAGAAAGAAGAGGATTTAAGTTTGCATATATGCGGAAAACACGTATAAGTCTAATAACGATAAAGATATATAATAGATTATGAACTTTGGAGTCAAAAGTGTAGGATAGAAAGAAAATTCCCATTTTAATAGTTGTTAGTGGCTTAACTTTGCTAGCAGTTGTAACTATCATAACACGGCTCATACGTTTCCGGTCTCAAACTTTTGGAACTTAAGGATTGATATATTCAAAATTAGGCTATATATATTGTCGATAAATTATTTTCATTTAATTTCCCTATGTAACTCTTAATTTTTATTTTATTTTTTATATTCATTAAAAATTCTAAAAATATCCAAAAAAAAATACACTCACTTAAAGGATATAAATATAATATATGCTGATTCCACAGAATTTTCTTTTTAAAAATTCTATTAATTAGTAAGGAAATTTCAATATCATATTTTTTGTAACTGTTTCATGTGGAACTATATAACTACACACAATCTAGTTAGATATGTAATTATAGTTTATAATATAATTAGGGTAAAGAGACTAGTCATCAAAACAAATTAAACATGAGATTTTTTTATTAAAAAGTATAACATTTAATTTATCGATAATTTTAGCATGGACCAAAGTTTCGTCCACATAATTTAACCTACATTTTATCGGTTAATTACTTAATTAAGGTGAATAAATGATTTTATTTTTTATTAAATGATCTTTATATAATCACTATTTGAGTTAATTAGGGTAAATATGAATTTATAACATAACTTATTATAATAGTGTCATTGATACTCTATATATCAATTTAAAGTTGAAAGGGCAAACTTTTACATTACACAGTACGTACTATTGATTTGAGTTTTTAATTTTTTAACCAAATATTTCATAAAAATACTTGGAAACCTGTTTAATACCAATATTCATAAAATGAGCATTGAAGCTAAGAATCACGAATTTAAATTATTATATTTTACATTCTGGATCATGTGGACCATGATCAACACTAGACAGATCCAATTATACCTTATGTTTGGATAGAATAATTCTAAATTACTAGATTTCATGTATTATGAAAGTAAAATAAACAGTTTCAAATGGAAATTAAGAAGGGATTTTGTGACAAATAGTAGGAATTTAAAATGACACATATGGAGAGAAAAATTCAATATTTCTCTGTTATGTTTAACCTTTTAAATTATCATTTATAATTTCTTTCATATTTAACTCTCTTTTTAATTATCACTCATAATTAATTTCATAATTTTAGGAATTCTAAAATTTTGCATCCAAACCCACAATTATTGGTATATAAAATAAAACTACAATTTATAGTAATTCTTTTGCTTTTAATTTTTTGGGTTTTGATAATATCGGTCCTTAGAAACATTTAAAATGAAAAATTTTTTATAAAAAAAAAATTATTTGATCAGAAATAAAAAATATGTAATAAAAAATTTCTCATCAAATATTCTTATATATTGCTGTTACAGAGCAGTACTAATTAGCATTTGCTTAATTACAAGCTAATTACTTTCAGACACAAAATAAAGTAAAATCATTTTCGTGCATCCAACTAGAACTACTTGTTTTCACTTTGTATCTTCTTGATATGGAGTGATCGGGCTTATACAATTGATCAAATATCCAATCAATGTTCTAGATTCGAAACGTAGCAATTTATATATTGTATGCATTATATTGTGTCTCAGATTAAACCTATATATAAAGTAAATTACATATTTATGCACACAGAATAAAGTACGAATTTTAATTTTTCAGCAACTTATAGCCAGCGAGAAGAGGAATTTAAGCAATTTAGAAGGAAAAGTTGAAGAGATCTGAAAAAGCAAATTGTAGAGGGCTTCATGTGCACACTATTCTTCCATACTGTATTAAAGCTATATACGCATCCATAAGTACTACTAAAGATTTATCCTAGTTATAGGCTAAGAATCTAACACATGGGTTGTTAGATTTTTAGTAAACAAATCAAGTACAAGATATCTCTCTCTCTACTCAAAGCTTTCAATCATATACTTCATTTGCCTTAATATACCGATCATTTATATCGAACATAAGTACATTGACTTGAGGTTTATACACAAATCTACCCTTGGCAAGAAAATAATTCTCAGTCACGTACATGTAGGCCAAAGTGCCCCATGATTGGATAGCCGCTTAATTTTGTACGGCAACGAGACATATTCTTCTTGATTATATATCAATGAAGATTTTGTTGTTTAGCACGAGCTCAAACTCAAAATCAATAGAGAAATCGAAAAAAAAAAAAAATCAATAGAGAAATTTTATTTATACATCAAGTATATATGTATAACAATATTCTCCTACAATATGATAAATAAAGAGTGAAATACAATATATGTTTGAGATTTGATAAATAATATATATTGATTGTATTAATAATATATCACGAAGTTAATACATAGAATTCTTTTCTTTGAACATAGAGGTGGATGCATATATATGTTGTGCACATATCTTTTACCTATGGCATATTAAATATTTTATTTGATTCTAGCTACATTATTAAGATAGTAATTAATGTATTTTTGAAAGAATTTTTGTTTTTTATAAATAAGTTGTTCCGTATTCATAATTTCTAAATATGATAAAATAGTATGCATTGTACTGAATTAAAATTAAAATTAGAATATAATATTTTAGCTTTAATAAGAGGTTAAATGTTTTTATTAATTAGTATGTAATTTAGTAATTAAGTGTAATATGATAATAATATCCTCCTAATTGATATTGTATGAAGTAGATGTTAAATTTAATTGATTAGATTTAATCAATTATTAATATAAAATTATTATATATCAATCACTGGAAATAATTATTTAATTAATTGAACTTGATATATGATAAATATTATGTTGAGCTTTTCAAGTAAATATATGGACAGTGATAGGTTAGGCCTTCCTAACTAAAGGTCAGTACTCTCATCGAGTGAGGTATAAAATCTCTATTCCATCAAGTGGTTTGATAACTGAGTACATGTTCAATAGAGAGAGGAGTATTTTCCATTCACGTGAAATCCCAGTACTTAAGTTCAAGAGCAAATCATAATTAATGAATTTAATCTACTGTGATATATCACTACAAAGAAAAATCGGATATTAGATGTGAGTTTTTTACGTCATCGCAATACTTTCTGTTAATTTGATTTAGTAATTATACAGAAAAACCTAGCGATGGCTCGGCTGTCGCTAGCTTCGTCAGCTTAGTAGCTGTCGCTACGCTAAATATAGAGATTTGTGACGGCTTCTTTGTTGTGTTCGACGGACAAGTCGTCGCTAATTGAAAATTGGAATCGTGCGACCAGCCCGACCGTCGCTAATTTAAAATTTTATATGCAGGTTGTATTAAAAAATTAACTAATAGTGACGACTTTGGTTGACATTAGTGACGGCCAAGCCGTCGCTACTTAAAAAAATAACGTAGCGACAGCCAGCAGTCGCTAAAGCTGACGCTAATTTTGAAACATATACGAGACTGACTTCCCTTTCTTCTTTCTCTTTTCTTCTTCCTCTCTTCTTCCCTTCTTCTCCCTTCTGACCACCGCGGCCGTCACTGTGTGTAGGTCTCCCTCAGTGTCCCTCAAGCTCTCTTTCTCCTTCAACCTCATCCCTCTCCCCTAAACTCTTCAATATGACCGATTATTTTTGTGAGACAACCACTTGGGAGGAGAACGTCGACCAACCATCGTGGAGGACATTGCCGGTGATCAAGCTCCGCCATGGGCATCCAATTGGTACTGTATGTGTGATGAAATTGATGCAATTTGCATTTCTCTGTGTATTGTATGAATTGTTGTTAGTGGAAAGCTGAGCTTAATAGGTGAGACCCTATAAAGGGTGTTGGTTGTGTGATGATAATATAGAATTATGCATTTGTTTGTATTGTATGAATTGTTTATTGTTTGTTAGTGGAGAGCTGAGCTCAATAGGTGAGACCCTATGAAGGGTGCTGGTTGTATGCTGATAATATAGAATTGTGCATGTAATTGTGTTGTGATATGTGAAAATGTTATGCTGAAATTATATAATTGTTGAATTGTAGACAAATGGATCGTAGATGGATGTATTATAGGATTGATTCTTCTAGGAGATTGAGTCATGAGTATATTGATGGGGTTTCGAAATTTGTTAACCATGCTATGGAACAACCTTCGTTTATGTCTGAAGGAGGGATTAGGTGTCCATGTGTGATTTGTAATTGTGAGAAGATTCTGAGACCAGCATTAGTCAGAGCTCATTTGTTGATGTCTGGAAACCAAACTATTGGTATGGACTGAACACAGAGAAGAAGGGTCTAATGATGTTGAGTTGGGGGATGATGATAATAACGATGTTGAATATATGAGTTACGAACCTCAGTTTGCCTCAGTGTCTCAGATGTTCAATGACCCATTTAGGCCTATACATGATGATGAAACACAAGATAATGACCATGAGCCACCTAACTCAGATGCCCAGCGGTTTTATGATATGTTATTATCTACAAATCAGTCAATCTATGATAGAGCAACTAAATCTATGTTTTCAATAGCTGTGAGGCTATTAGCAGCTAAAACTAACTAGTATGTTACTAAAAGTGTTTGGATTATTTTACGCAAATTCTAGTTGACGTAGCTCCAAAACCTAACAACATTCCAAAAAATTATTATCAAGCGACGAAATTGGTGTCTAAGATAGGTTTGAAGGCTGAAAAAATTGATTGTTGTAGGAATGGGTGCATGTTGTATTACAAGGATGATAATCATTTGACCGAATGCAAGTTTTTAATTCTCCGAGGTTATTCCTCAGAAGGTTAGGAAGGGAAGATACAAAGATGTTCCGGTGAAGAGGATGTTTTATTTGCAATTATTCCAAGGTTGCAGCGATTGTATGCGTTATTAGAGTCTACTGCACAAATGTGATGGCATCATGAGAACAAGAATGATTCAGGTTTATTGCGTCATACATCGGACGAGGAAGCATGGAAACACTTTGATAATGCGTATCCTGATTTTGCAAATGAGCCAAGAAATGTAAGATTGGGGTTATGTTCTGATGGTTTTACACCATACATTCAAGCTTCGACTTCACCGTATTCATGTTGGCCTGTAATTGTTACACCATATAATCTCCCCCCTGAAATGTGCATGACTAAGCCATATATGTTTTTGACTTGTCTAATACCTGGTCCAACTAACCCAAAATCAAACATAGATGTGTTTCTGCAACCTTTGATTGATGATCTCCAATAGTTGTGGAGGCATGTTGTTTTGACGTATTATATTTCCACAAAACAAAACTTTCTCATGCGTGCATGTTTGATTTGGACTATCAATGACTTACCGGCATATGGAATGTTATCTGGATGGCAAACAAAGGGTAAATTAGCATGTCCATAATGTATAGAAGACACAAAAGCTTTCATGTTGCAGCATGGTGGCAAAAACTCATGGCTTTATTGTCATCGTAGATTCTTGCAAAGTGATCACCCTTTCAGAAGGAGTAAAAAATGGTTAACGAGAAACAGGGCTGAGCATGATGGACCACCTTGTATGTTGACATGGCCTCAAATTTGGGAATTTGTGCAAGACTTTCCAAATGTGACAGATGGTAATTTTTCCAAACTTCCAGGGTATGGACAGTTTCATAATTGGGTTAAATACAATATATTTTGGGATCTTCCATATTGGAAGGACAACTTGTTAAGGCATAATCTTGATGTCATTCATATAGAGAAAAATTTCTTTAATAATGTCGTTAACACTATCATGAATGTTACGGGTAAAACCAAGGACAATGTAAAGGCAAGGATGGTTGTGTCTGTGTTCTGTGCGCGAGGTGACTTGGAGTTGATTGACTTGGGTAATGGAAAGTTAGGAAAACCAAAGGCAAACTGCGTACACTTAGAACCAAAAGATGCAAAAATGATATGTAAATGGATTTCAGAATTGAAAATGCCTGATGGTTATGCCTCAAATCTTGCAAAATGTGCAGATATCAGTAGGGATACAATGCATGGGATGAAAAGTCATGATTGTCATGTATTCATGGAGTGTTTACTTCCAATTGCATTTTGATCATTGCCAGATCGTGTGTGTAAACCAATTGCTGAATTAAGTCAATTCTTCAAAGATTTATGTTGTAATACATTAAGAATGGATGATGAGGTTAGCTTAGAACAAAATATACCAATCATTCTATGCAAATTGGAAAGGATATTTCCACCGAGATTCTTTGATTTGGTGGAGCACCTACCTATTCATCTTTTTATGGAAGCAAGATTTGGGGGTCCAGTTCAATATCGGTGGATGTATCCATTTGAAAGGTTAGTTAATAAGACTTTATTGCATAATATAATCTGTTTTTTCTCTAAGTCGAGTAACAATTTATGTTTTTTTAGAATGATGGGAGATGCAAAACGATCAGTGGGTAATTTGGCTAGGGTAGAAGACTCAGTATGCTCATTCCACTTACACCGGGAGACCACATATTTTTGTTCGCACTATTTTCAAAATGTCAGTTTGTTGGCAAACACTAGATTAAGGAATGATCCTTAAACTGTTCTTCAATGCGGCAATTCCAGATTGTCAATATTTAACAAGTCAAGACGCCCTGCAAGAATGTCTAGTGATCACTGGTTAAGTGACGATGAATGGAAATCAACTCATGTCCATATACTAGTCAACTACAATGAAGTTAAACCATACCTTGAGTAAGTGGAAATGATTTTATAATTTTTAGGGTTTATGGTTTAGGAATGAATGGGTTATTAACTATTTTTCAGCTTATTCTTACAATTTCACTCAATCGATGATCGAGATTCTTTAGCTCAAATACATGCAGACTTTCCAACATGGTTTAGAAACAATGTAAGTTTGATCATCCGCTTTTCTTGTATGGATTACTCAACAATAAGAATTCAATTAATCTTAAATGTTTCTTATGATTAGGTTCGTGATGAGCAAAATGGAGTGATCAACGATGAAGTTAAATCATTAGCTTGGGGACCCAACTCAAAAGCAAAATCATGGAGCACATACTTTGTTAATGGGTACAGATTTCAGAAAAAGGAATTGTGTGAGGGTAAAAAGACCATAAATTGTAGGGTGCATGTAAAAGGACTTACTGATGGCGGTGAAGATGACTTTTACGGCATCATCCACCATATCTATGAATTAGAGTATCTTGGTTTGAGTTACATGATTCCTCTTTTCTATTGTGAATGGTTTGATCCAACCAGAAATAGTGGCATGAAAGTTCAACCACAATACAACATCGTTCAAGTAAAGAAGAGTAGAAGGTATAATCAGTATGATCCATTTATTCTTGCACAAAAAGAAAGACAAGTGTATTATGTCCCTTATCCAGAATTATGTAAAGACTTACTAGGATGGATTGTGGCAATCACAACAAAACAAGGGGTCATGTTGAAGTTGATGGGGTTGAGGATGAAGTGTCTTATCAAGCTGATGGCAGTTCAACTGTATTACTAGTTGTAGACATTGAACAATTGTCAGGCTTAGCTGAGAATCAATATGAACCAATAATTCAACCTATTCCTGAATCAATGGTTGATGATGAATCTGAAAATGAAGACAATCCATCAAATGAGGATGAAGAAGAGGGGTGGGATGACAATGAAGATGAAGAGGGTGATGAAGATCAAGAAGATGAAAATGATGTATAATTATATTAATACTAATGTATACGACTTTTGGAGCTTTAATATATAGAATCCAAATTCCCAATAATCTTATTTTACGCTCACCACATTTTTAATACCATTGTAATTCAAAAAATATAATAAAAAAAAATCAATAAGTAGCGACGGCTAAAATATTCGTCACTATACACGAAGAGGTTTAGCGATGGTTAAGTCGTCACTACTCATTCCGACGGCCACAACCTCGCTACATAGTGTCGGCTGGCGACGACCAGCGACGACACTATGTTGTGACGACCGTGTATCTAGTGTCGGCTATTTGCGACGGTCAGTTCGTCGCTACCTAGCGTCGGCTGTAAATCGTCGTCGCTACCGCGTTAAGGACGAGGGTTTTAGCAATGGCCTGTTGGTCGTTGCTAAATACGAATTAGCGGCGGTTTTGCCTGAGTAGCGACGGCCAAAAGCCGTCGCTAAAAGCCGAATTTCTTGTAGTGTATACATATTATTCTATCATATATATGATTACTAAATTAATTGAATATTCCATAATATTTTATCTGCTTTGGATGTGATTTAGGTGATTTAATTAAATTTATCAAGTCCTTCAATTGATATCGAAGTCTAGGTAAAATAAATACTATCGCTATTCTGCTGTTTTAAAACTTGAGAATTTTAGATATTGTAAGGCTCATTCTATAGGGTAAACCATGGGTTCACGAGTTAAGTTTAACTTGTTATTATTGGTTATACCAGTTTAAGTTTTTTTAAAACTCCACCCCAAAATTTTAATATTTTCCATCCTCACCGAATTGTCACCCCCAACTCTAGTTGTTGTCTTAAGCTCACGGAAGACATGGAAAGGCATGTCACATCAAGATGATTTTAGCAAAGACTTTGCTGCCAACTCGGTAATAGTGTATATGTAGCTTAAGTTTATGGTGGTTGTAAATCCATGGGTGGTTCTCGTAGGAGCTTTTGACTTTAGGTTGTTGCTTAAAGGCGGTGGCAAGCTCGGAGGTGGAGGAACTGTTGAGTCTGAAAATCTTAAAAGTCTAAGACATCCCATAATTGAATTCTGATGATAACAAACTGAGTTATGCTTTACTTGTAATTTAACAAGTTCCTTATATTTCAGACAATGGAGCTATTTGAAGATAAGTCGTCTGAAGCATCTTGCTTTTCTGAAGTAGGATGTTGTCTGAAATGTTAAGGGCCATCTGAAGATCAGTAATCTGAAGCCAATGCAATCCCTTCAGACAAAGAAAAGTCAAGTCTTTGCACATCCTCACACACAAGCTCAAAACAAGCACAAAAGAGGAAAAATTGTGCATCAAGTCTGTCATGGTCATAAAAGCGCTGCCAACTTCATACTTTCGTCAGAATTGCCCCACAACGACTTGAATAGCATTAAATTCTATCTCTTAATGGATGTTTTGAAGGAGATGAACCCAAAAGCCTATAAATAGAGAAACCCATGCTTGAAACAAGTAGAAGAACACACACGCACCAATGCCGCTTCTTGTGTTTACCTGTGTATTTAAAGGAACGTCAAGTTGTTGCTCAAAGGCAGTGGTGAGCTCAATTGTGGCGATTTTGAGGGTAGGGATGTGTGGTGGAAAGGTGTAAACTCATACGAAGGAAAAATTCACAACCTTGAGTGGTATTTCATAGAGAGAGTTTGGTGGTGTCCGCGCTCGAATGAGAAAGGATACTAGTTTAAGGTGGTTGTTGTTTGGGTTTCACCGGTGATAAAAGAGGTGATAGAGGTTGGTGTAATTATGATGGAGTTTCCTGTTTCCATGAGTGGCTACTCTTGAGAACGAAAAGAAGGAGGATAGCGTAAAGGGGAAAATAAGGTAGCATGGGAAAAATTTATTTGCAACGATTAGCATAGTAGTGATGGGTTCTTGCATGGGTAAAGATAGGAATGGTTTGGGTACAATTGGTTTGGAGAAATGGTGGCTCCTAATAATATTGCAGGGATGAAAGTGTAATTTTTTTTAAAAAATAATATAGGAAACCATTTCTATTAGTTGCATGTCATATATCAAAACCATCTATTAAAAAATTAATTGATCTAAACATTGTTAGTTCATGGTGTACTAGTACACCACTTTACCCTAGAAGGAGCCTTACTAAAAACAATTTTGTTGGCTTCAATTTTAATCAAAATGAACAATTAAATTGTGTCTGTACTTTACTATCATTTAGTTTTCTATGTATGACATGTTGAGTCTCAAGACTATAAAAAATCTAAGACACTCCATATCTTAGTTTTGATGACAACAAACATAAATAAACTAAGTAATGCTGCACAATTTTAATTGACAAAGTTCTGTGTGTTTCAGGAAGCTATCTTGAATAGAAGTTGTCCGGAAACAAGCTTTTTGTCTAAAGAGGATTAACCGTCTGAAGGGGTTAGTTGTGTAAAGAAGTTAGTCGTTTGAAAGAAGTCATCCGTCTGAAGGTCTGAAGGCATTTGGCCAATGAAGAGCTCCTAGTCATATGAAGATCTTTGATCTGAAGCAAGAGTTTTTTTGACGTGGCATTGCCCAAGGTTATTCCATCTTACACGCAAAGTACAGAACATAAAAAAGGCAATACAAAAAGAAGCTTTTACGAGATGTTTTTGAAATGCTACCATAAAGAAGGTGTTCGGCGGAGCAGGTCTTCACAAGTCAAAAAAAGCATTGCGTACCTCGTACCTTTGTTAGAGATGTCTCACAACAGGATTAAGAGCATTAAATGCTATCTCTCAGCGAACTCTCAACGAATTTTTTCAAGCAAAGCCTAGAATCCTATAAATAGTCATTTGCAAATGTTTTCAAGCAAAGCCCAGAATCCTATAAATATTCACATTGTTTTTGCGAAGCAACGCTACTTAATTCCTTTTTGAATACTCTGATTCTTTTGTACAAAACTTTCATATCCTGTGTCTAGCACAGTTACCTGTACAATTTCACTGGACACGAACTTTGTTGTAGTTCTAGTTCAATTATTTCTTTGTAAACACTTAGTTGTTTAGAGCTTAAAGAGGCTAGGTGAGAAAACAATACTTGAGAAGAGCCTGAAGAGGCTAGGTGTGCAAAAAATACTTATATCTGAGCCTGAAGAGGCTTGACTGGAAAACAATACTTGTAATCCTTGTGATTAGTGAAAATTGTAAGGTCCAAGAATCCCTTTGAGATGTTTTTATAATGACAAGTTATCAAAATACACTTAATATAATCACTAATGTTTTCACTTGAGTTTGTCTTAAGAAGAAATAGGAAAATTATTTTAGAAGATTATTCAGACGAAGCAAGATGTCTTCAGAAGATATAATGAGTTAATTCAGAAGAAACAACCTTCATATATAAATGACATTGCTTTTATTCAAAGAAGAATATAAAATGGATATTAATCAAAGAAGAAAGCAAGAAAGCTATTGAGAAGATTCATGAGAATTTGTTGTCAAGACTTCAAAAGATGTATTCTGTTAGGAAACCTTCAGAAGAAGCAATCTGGACAACAAAGCTTAAGATTCTAAACTTTATACTCCGAGTTATCTTCAGAAGAAGATGTATCCCTCTCAACATAAAAGAAAACAGTATGTGAAGTTACTGTCAAACATAATCAAATTCCAGAAGAAAAATTTCTGACAGCAAGTGTGCAGAAGAAGTAAAGCTATCTTGATCTTCTACAAGTTTGAACCTATTGAACCTGTACCATCATAGGTTAAAATTACATAAATACTCAATGTTCTTGTAGAAATCAATCTGCAAATGAAAGGAAGAATCATCACAGTAAAAGAATTCTGGATAAGAAGAAACAAGCTCCAGAAGATGTATTCTCCAGAAGATATGACCAGTCAAACTGAAGAAAGAGAAAAAGCTACACATGACAATGACAGCTAACTGTTGACCAGTTAGAGCTTTATCTCCCTTTCCAAGGCATTCCAACGGCTACTTGTGAGCAAACCTTGGTTATAAAAAGAAGCTCTCTCTTCCATTTTACACACATAGACCAAAAGAAGGAATTAGTGCCTCAAAATTACCATCTCTACCTTATGGAAGAATTTGCCTCTCTGCAAATATTTTAGATTTTGATCCAAATAGTTTAGAAAGAGTGAAAGAGAGAGAGTTGGCTCATATTATTCTACTGTACCATTTCTCTTATAATCTTGAGCCTTATTTTATTTGTAACTTTCCATTTTAATCTTTTGTAACTCTCATAAACAACAAAAGAGTGTTTGTTCTTCTTGGGAAGAGACTAAGTTGCATTTGCAAGAGGTAGTAAGCTTAGAATTAGCTGCAGATATTCTGTGTAACACCTGCAGTAGCTGCAGAAGAAGGTTGTCTGTGTTTTGAGCCTGCAGAGGCTGCAGAAGAATACTGAGGTGAGCCTGAAGAGGCTGCAGAAGATTACTAGTGGTAATGAGTACCCAAGGAACTTTTGTAACAAGGTTGATTTAGTTAAAATCCTACTGAAAGTAGGGATTGGACGTAGCCTCAAAGTTAAGAAGTGAACTAGTATAAAAATTGTCTGTGCATTTCTTCTTTCCCTGCTCTCCTTACAATTTATGCTTTACATTTATTCTGGTTATCACTTCATCTGCATAAAAGGTTTTTGAAATCTACCTAATACCTAAGTAAGTGATACTTGAAGAAAGTTCCACAAATCAAGGAGCTATATTTTATGCATACTATACATTCTTACAATTTAACCATCATTCATCTTATTCTTCTAATATTAAGACAAATAACACTTGAGCAGAAAATATATTAGAATAAATTGTAGAAATTTAAAAGGAATCACAATTCAACCCCCTTCTTGTTATTGCAATATTTACATAAAAAATCCGGTTGCTAGGTTTGGCACTAGGCCTGGACGTAGCACACTGTGGTTGTGAGTGAACCAATATAAATTCCTTGGCTAAGTTGTCTTTACCCTTATCACTGTATTTTATTCACGCTAACCTAAAAGGGATCTGAACGTAAGTTTATAAAAAGCTTTTGTTCGTTCAAAGAAAACTTATCTGGCTAGAAAATCTCTTGTATGGATTTCTTCATATTAGAGAAGTAACTTCATAAAGCCTTTTGAAAACCTATCTGAAATTTTATAAAACAAGTTTGTTGTGAAAATCTGATATAGGATTTTATAAACATAATTCAGCCACTCTTCTTGTTTTTACCTAGGTTTCTACAGTTGGTATCAGAGCTCAGCCTCTGGGTTGAGCACTTTAACAAGTGAAGAGGAGTAGATCCATGGAGACATCAACAAGCAACAACCACTACATCACAAAGGAAGCCTCTGTGACTAGGCCACCAACCTTCAACGGGGAGGACTACCACTATTAGAAGGATCAGATGAAGTTGTTCATCAAGTATAACAACATTGATCTCTAGGAGGTTGTCACAGATGATGATTATGTGCCTATGCGTGGAAACCATCCTATTCCCAAGTGATGAGGGAGCAGAGAGCAAGATTGCAACTCAATGCCAAAGCCAAACTATATCTAGTTTGTACTCTCAACAAACCTGAATATTAGAAGGTTCATGGCTGCAACACTAGTAAGGAGATCCAGGATACCTTAGCTTCAACCCATGAACGTACAGAGAACGTGAAGCAGTCTAAAATCAGCATGCTTGTTTATCAATACGAAATGTTCAAAATGCAAGATTCAGAGACTATGGATCAGATGTTTGGAAGGTTCCAAACTATCACTAATGGACTCAAGTCCTTAGGAAAAACCTATGATTTTGGGGATCAGAATAGGAAAATCCTAAGGAACTTTCCCAAGCAGTGGAGACCAAAGGTTACTGCTATTCAGGAGGCTAAGGATATTAAATACCTAAAGATAGAAGAAATTTTGGGTTCCCTGAAAGTCCGATAGCAAAGTTAAGGAGCCACCTTATCAAATAACATTGGAGGAGCTAAGTGGTCCTATGACTAGAGGGAGGGCCAAGAGAATGAAGGAAGAATTATCCAAGCTTGTGTCCTACATTTTTAATGATGACAAAGCTAAGGAGTCACCTAACCAAATAACATTGGAGGAGCTGAGAGAACCTATTACTAGAGGGAGGACCAAGAGTGTAGGAATACACAAGAAAACACTAGAAGGGGGGTTGAATGGTATTTTCATAAACTAAGCGTTTTATGGAAACCTTTTCACAAACTAAGTTTTGAAAGCTTTCAAACAGTAATTCAGATGTTGTTTGAAAGTTTGTTATTTGTTCGAAAAGTTTCAGACAGAGATTTGCAGAGATATTTTCGTAATTATTTTTCACGAGATAACTTATAAAAACTTAGTTCAAGTTCCCTTTTCTTGTTAGTATGAATAAAATTTAATGAGATAAGGGATAGAAGAGCACTCAGTCATATTATCCTGGTTCACCCACAACCTTGGGCTATATCTAGTCCTCACACACTGTGAGATTTTCCTCTAACTTATCAAAGTTACAAGTATTCTTTGTTATCAATTGCCTCTTCAGGAAAATCACCAAGTATTCTTCTTACAGAGCCTCTCCAGGCTTCTAAGTATTCTTTGTTTTCAATTGCCTCTCTATGCAACATACTGAGTATTCTTTTCTATCAAGCCTCTCTAAGCTCTACAAAAAGTATTCTTTCCTCTCAAGCCTCTTCAGGCTCTTATAACAAAATGATTACAATTGAAATAAAATATTTTGAACTTATAACACATGCTCTTCATTCTGGGCATACAAAGAAAATAACAATGATCTAACACTGGATGTAAGTTTGTTCTTGTACATGATAATCAAGTTGACCTTTGACATCTTTACATTTTATTCTTCTTTTCTTCATTGATACTTCAAGCTTGTCATTTTTTATGCTTGCTTCTGCACACATTCTCTTCTGATGCTTCATGCACACGGATGAGGATACTTGCATATGTGCCTTTTTAACATAAGCATCCACTGCATTCTTCTTCTTTCTTTTCATCATCAAAATTCTTTATTATGCAGATTCTTTTCAACTACTTATTGCTTGTGCATATTTCTTTTTTAGAGTCAAGCAGCTTTCCGGCTCTTCAATTCAGTAGCATTTGGCATACCCCTGTATGCTCACTCTCTCTTTAACCTCACCAGCATATATAGGCCTGAGTTCGAGAAATCGATTTAGAAAGACATTTAGAGGACATTTTCCCGTTGTGAAACCTTTTTTAAGGAAGAACGAGATTGCAGCGTTTTTTCTAGCTTTTGCAACTTTTGCAGGTCAGTGTTTCCTCTTTTTTGCTTGTATTTTTTAATCTCAGCCAAAAAGTTGCCTTTTTGTCTTGCCTTTCTGGTGTACTAAGGTTGCGTGTGGTTCTGGTACAAGCTTTGACTTGCCACGTCAGATGCCTTTGTACTTCAGACATACTTTGTCTTCAGATGAAAACCAACGTCTGAACTGTTCGCTCTTCAGACAATTCTTTGATCTTCAAAACTTTAGTCTTCAGAACTTTGACCAACTTCAGGTAAAGGCATGACTTCAGACAAACTTTCTTTAGATCCTTGACGTATTTCTGATTGCTCTTAAATATAAGTTGTTTTGCGCATCCAAAATATCAAAACATTTATCAGTGAATCTTTGAAGTTAATTATTTCTAAGTTTATTTTAGGTTTGTATTCATGAAAACATGGGTCAAAGTCTCAACATAGGAATGTCTTTAGACTTTCAAAGTCTTGAGACTTAGCAAACTCCCTTTTCTGGGACTTAACAAAGAGAATCAAGGAAGAATTATCCAAGCTTGTGTCCTACATTTTTAAGGACATTGACCTTCAGAAGGACACAAGTGGTCCTACCCAAGGGCGCATGAACCTTTGTATCTCTTTAAGTTAGGATTTCCTTGTATTTTATTTTTTAATTGTAATTTTCCTCTTCTTAATTAAAAGTAGGCGCTACTCTTAGGAGTACTAGTGGTTAAGTGGCTTCTAAGCCACATGTGTTAGGAGTCTTTGGGTTTAACACCCAAGTAGGATAATTTTCAGTCATCTTCTATTTTTCCTTGTAATTTGGCCGCCCCTTTTCCTATAAAAAGAGAGGCACCATCACTTGTATTCCTTACACTTGATAATATAGTAAAGTTATTCTGCTGAAATTCCTCCTCAATTGTGAGAGTAGAGAAGGGTTGATGGTGCTTCCCCAAACTATTCATGATCTAACTCTCTTGTGTTAGTTGCGTCCTGAATTGGAACTTATCTGTTGAAGGAGTTTCCTTCATTAGTGGCATTCATCCACCTACAATCCTCTTTCATTTTTCAGATTTCTTCTCTCTTCTTCTCTCATTTTGTGTGCTAATGTAACTCTCATTTTGGTGATTTCCAAGCTGACCCATTACTTTATGGCTTCAATTATAGATCCGTACCCGTTCTGCTATCAAAGTCCATGAGCTTGAGTTGGGAGAGGATGCTGAGCTCAATACCAAGACCAAGCAGTTCAGAGATGACATGCGCCATGAAAGCCATGCAAGCTGAAGAGGCTTCAGAGGACTCAGAGGTATCTAAAGAAGAATTTGAAGATGATGATCTTGCTCTGCTGAGCAAAAAATTCAAGCAGATGCTTCAGAAGAAGGGATAGTTCAGAAAGGAAAAGAACTTCAGATCCAAGAAGGAGAGGGCCGACAAGGAGGCATCAACATTAGAAAAAGGAAAAATTGTTTGCTATGAGTGCAAACAACCCGACCACATCAAGGCGGAGTGTCCTAAGCTGAAGAAGAAGTTCTTTAAGAAGAAGAAGGGTTTGATGGCCACATGGGAAGATCAAGATGATTCTACCTCAGTAGAGGAGGAAAAATCTTCTAAAGAGGCCAACTTCTGTATGATGGCCAGCCTAGGCTCAGACAACTCTGAAGTAGAGGTACTTTCTGATCATGACCTCCAAGAACAGTTTGATGATCTATTTGAAAGTTTTAAAGAACTATTCTCTGAGTATAAGGATCTTAGTAGAGCATACACAAAAATGTGTGAAAAGAATGAAGCTCTAGGAAAAGAAAACCTTATGCTCAAGAATGAACTCGGGAACTCAAGAAAGAGTGAGACCAACAATCGATCATCTGATGAAGTAAGCAAACTTCAGAAGAAGATTGATGAGCTTACTCTTGACCTAGCCAACTTTTTTAAGGGGACTGGAAATCTTAACAAACTTTTAGGGATTCAGAAAGGTTCAAATGACAAATGCGGCTTAGTTTACTCTTCAGACATCTCATCAAAATCTTCTAAATCTAAAATTCATAAGCCAAAGAGTTCAAGGAGTAGACCTCATAAAATAGTTTGAATCTATTGAATGGACCTCTTTCTTTGAGGTGGTAGATGGAGAATAGTCTGAACTTGGAGTTACTAAGTTCTGGAAGAATGCTAAGGTGGTTATAAACCTAGAGCTGTCAATTCGGGCTACCTAACTCTGCCTAGCCCAGCTTAATGTGGGTAGCGAGCTCTATCGGGCTAGGCTAAAAAGCCCGAGAGTTATTGGGGATTCTAAAATAGGTTCCCGAGCCCTACCTTTTACCAAGCTTTTTGCGGGTAACCCGATTTTTTGGCGGGTTTTTGCGAGCTACCCGACATTTTTATGGGTTTTTGCATGTAGCGAGTTTTATCCGGCTGGGCTAAAAAGCCTGAGAGTTATTCGGGCTTCTAAAATAGGTGTCAAGCCCTACATTTTTGCAGGCTTTTGAGGGTCGGCCCGGTTGGGCCAGCCAATTTTGCCAGCTCTAGATGAATCCTAATTCTGGTTACAAATCCCTTACCAGCAAGGTCATGGGAAATGTAGTTTTTGTAGATAAAGACATCATCTCAATTGTTTCTCGCACCTTGTCTATAGGTGCAACTTATTATGCAGCCTGGGAGAAGAATCACTAAGGACCTAGGATATTCAACCTAATGTTGTAAGGAGAAGAGCAACCTGAGAATAAGAAATCTAAAAACATGGTGGACAGGGCAAGGATTCTGCATGCTATTTTGAGGTGCATAGTAATCCCTAAAATGGGTAGTAGAGATCACGTGTCAGAGATGGAAAGGTTCTGTGTGATTACTTTTTTGAGGAATGAGAAGATTAATCTCCCCAAGATGATTGTATCTAACATGATTAAGATAATGAATGATTATGCTAGTAGCCTCACTCACAACACCCTGATTATGAATATCATGTATTACTTCAAGGTTCGTATTCATCAGACTCCTATGCACAAGCCTCCCTCACTTTTCAATATTCTCAATGTCAAGGCTACAGAGACTATTGTGGCTACACCTCCACCTAAACCAACTTTGATTGAACAAGTGGAAAATTAGAAAGCCCAAGCCACTAGTAGATCAGCTCTGAATATACTAGAGAATGAGCTGAGTGATGACCTAAGGAGAGGCGACTTTGAACAGAACAAAGTTGCAGCTGAAGTTCCCTCACATGTAGCAGTTCTGGTTGCTAAACCCAAGGTCAAGTCGAAAGTGGTGAAGTCAAATGTTGTTAAGAATTTGGCTCATTATCTTAGGATGACTGAAGGTTCTATTGCTACTCCTACCCAGATGTCTGAAGAGCTTCAGATAAGTGCCGTAGGGCAATCTAAAAGACATCAGAAGACTATTGAGGAACAACCTTCTATGTTATAAGTGCCTACCTTAAATCCAGAGGGACAAGCACCAATACTAGTGGAGGAAGTTCAGGAGGATATAGCCATTCCACAAGACCAAAACTGATTCTAGGGAATGTAAGTTCTTCTTCTTAAGATGAACTTCCAAACCCTCAGATAGTTAAGGTTATAAAGTGGCAAGAGATTGTGAACCTTAACATGCTAATGAAGTATCTAAACCGGCTTAGGAACATTCTGATGCTCAACCCTTTGAAGAGTTTTCTGATCCAGCACTAGTTCAGGAGACCAACTCAGTGATTGTTGGCGAATGAGGAGCAAGTTTGAAGATTGCCTCCATGAAGTCTAATGTTGTGGAGATGGATTTAAGTGAGAAGTTTTTTTATCATGTTATCATGCCTACCACATATTGGAAGGAGATTAGCTGAAGAAGTTCCACACAAAGCTTACCCGGTTGCCCTGAAGGATAGGCTAAGAATCCCTAAATTCTTCTATCTGAGAGATGAATTTGCCTACTTTAGGAATTAACATGCTTTGTTGAATTATAGAAGTCATCTTGATCTGGATTCTGCAAAGGCAGCCTACCCCAAATGAACATCAGGGTGGTTTAAGTCTGAACTCTGTTTGCCTATATAGCTACAGAAGATTAGGCATGGAAGATTGGTCCCTAATCACTTTTAGAAGATAATAAATCCTTTCTCCCAAGAATGTCTTTTTGTTGATGATGAAGACTGGATCCTTGCAAAGAAGCTGGAAACTGAGGGTGAATTGGTTGAAC
This sequence comes from Sesbania bispinosa, assembly GCA_026901365.1. NCBI lineage: Eukaryota > Viridiplantae > Streptophyta > Magnoliopsida > Fabales > Fabaceae > Sesbania > Sesbania bispinosa. The sequence goes on from QLOH01000052.1 coordinate 2,104,230, forward strand.
AAACCTTGAAGAAATGCAAAGGAGGAAGATTTTATTCACCACCACTTCCAGTTCACATGTGTCTGGATACCTACATATGGGTAATGTCGGAAAGGGTTATCCCATGGATTCCCTTTAAAGAGACGGATAATCTAAAGGGGAATAAGGTGAGGACAAGCTCTCTACAAGTGCCTCTAAAAGCTTTGACTTCGGCTCAATGGGAGAAGATTATGCAGAAGAAAAGATTGGACCAGACAGAGTACAAGTGGGTGTGGACGTCTTACTGGGATCTCAGAGAACATGCTACTGAGTGTTTTTTTCTGGATCCAGAAATTGAAGAGCATGAGAAGATTATCCCCACTAATACCGTTGTAGTGCATAAAGGCCCTTTTGCATAACAATGGGTGAATTTCCAGTATGTTCATGGACTATTTCCAATGGGAGATTTCTTACATGAAGGAGAATTGGAGCTAATGAGGACTATATACCAGCCTATGATGATTCTGCAGTCGCACCAGACACTAGAGCTAATGAGGAGAGAACAGGAGCATAATTCAATGAAGATTAAGAGATTCTTGTTCTATTGTGTTTTACACAGTGTTTTTCTCTCTTTGATTTTCTTTTCTTTTCTTCTTTCTTCCTTTTTATTTGATAATTTTGTATTTATCTCACTTAGGAATTAGGAATTAGGGAATTCAATTCAATGTCTCAAAACTAGTAAGCCAAAGCAACTGAATTAAGAGAAGAAAGACGAATTAAGTGGTTGAATTCATAAACAGTTAGGATTAGGATTGTGTGCAGGAAAGTTAATTAAGGCAGTTAATTGAACAATAGGTGATTTACTCAAGGAAAACAGCCATAATCCTGAGAGTTTTCACTGTTGCTTGTCAATTGTTATTGCTTGAGTTTTTGATTTTATTACTGCACATGAAAAGCATGGAAGTGATTAAGGCAATTTGTTTAAAATGTAAATTACTCAGTTCCAAATAGCCAACCTGTGAATAATATTCCCTATTTTTGATTGCCCATTTGAGCTTGAAATTTTCTTGGATTTTGCACCCTAGCCTTGTTATTAATCATAATCCTTTTTCCTTTCACACTTAGGGATAGGGAGCATAGGTGTATTTTATTCAATAAGAATGTGTATTGGTTGGTTGATTGTAATTGAAAATGGGCATAGTGAGTAATGGAATTCACTCCTAAAAAAAAGTGTATAATTCATAAAGGAGTGAATTACCAAGAGGCAAAAAAAATTGTGTTAAAATGTTTGAATTCAAGAATCAGATGGTGAATTGAGAGTCATTTTAGAAAATTGTTTAACTTGTAGTTATGCTCTCTTTTCTCTGAAGTTGTGATTACTGATTTATCCTGAAAAACCATGATTTCTTGATATCTAGGCCTTATTACAACCCAATAAAGACCTTATGACTCATGTTGATTATGTGTTGTATGTTAACTGAAAATAACTAGCAATTTTAACTGTTCAACTGTAGTGGAAAAATTGAGGGAAACACTTACCTGTGAGAATTGAGAGAATTCCCTTGATTTTATCATCTGTTGTTACAATTGCTATTCTTGAGAGATTGAATGCACTTTTATCTTATTCCAATTGATGATTGGAGTCACCATCTGGTTCTAATTTTTAATCTGAAATTTGAAAAGTGATAGTTGATAAGTGTTAGAATTAAGTAAATTTCTATGTAATTACAACACTTATTGATGATGAATTATTGAATTTATAACCCAATTTCACCATTCTTAGCATAATTTGTGGCTATTATATTTATTGAAATTAAATTTGAACTCGATGCTATTTTAATGAAGAAATTGTTGAATTTTACAGATGAGGAGGTAAAGTAGAAATTGAAGCATCAAGAGAGCAGTGAGCAGAGACAGGAGCAATGCAGAGCAAGTTTCACAGGATGTTGTCTCCTCGGCTTCACCTGAGCTGAGCGCAGAATGAAGCTCAGGATTTTTGTTTCCTGCGCTTCACTTGCGCTGAGCACAGGATGAAGCGCAGGATTGCCCTTTTGTTTTTGTTTTCTGCGCTTCACCTAAGCTGAGCGCAGCTGAAGCGCAGAAAACGTAACCCTAGCGTTTAATGAGTCGTCAGACAGTATTTAAAGGGGTTTTTTCTGGTTTTGAAGACAATGTTTCATACGGAGATAGAAGGAGAAGAGGAAACCATTCCGGAACAAGATAGGGGGAATTCAACGAAGCTGGAAAGCTTAGCTGGATCTTTTTCATTTTATTTCTTTTGGTTGTAAGTACTACCATGAGTAGCTAAATCTCTCTTTAGGATTGAACGTAGTAGATTCAATCCCCGATTGTATTTTGGATCTTTGTTATCTAGGAATCCCTATTTTTATAATATTGGTGTTTTTATTTTTGTTCTTATTGCTTAACTTCCTTCTTGTAACAGAGTTATGATTTGATTTATTGAATTTGCTGGGAAGCAGTTTTCTAAATTTGATTTGGGTAAAAACACTCAAGAGGTTGAATACCTAGGGATAGGGTTCAACTTATTGATAGCTTTTAACAATTGATCTTAAAGCTAGGCAATTTGTTAAATATCCGAGGGATCGGTGTTTAGGGAATTGTTCTAAGAATTTCATACTTGAGGGATCAATATGAATGAAATCTATTTGTGCTTCAATATTTATAATTATAAATTCCTAGATATCATTGATTTCCAAAATACAAGAGGGGTGCAATAGACGAAGTTCAATCCTTGTTTCTCTTATTTGCTTAATTTCATCCACGTTTCTCTTTGTCTCAGTTTCTTTTTATTTGCATATTTAAATTCACTTTTCACAACAATCATATACAAGTTCTTTTCATTTACTCAATTAGATTGGTCACTAAGAATTTATTTTGTACTGTTCCTCGTGGGTACGATAACCCCTATTCTTACTGTTATACTGCTGCGATATTGGTACACTAGCCAAGATCTTAACAATAGTTGTCTAGCAAGAGATGTTGATATTGTATTCCTGTCAGTCAAATTTACAGTTGGGGATTGTAATTAATTGTTTATATCTGATTTTCTTGCTTGAGGGCAAGAAAGAAGCTAAGTTGGTGGGAGTTTGATAAGTGTTAGAATTAAGTAAATTTCTATGTAATTACAACACTTATTGACTATGAATTATTGAATTTATAATCCAAAACCACCCTTCTTTGCTTAGTTTGTGGCAATTTTAATTAATAGAGTCTCATTTGAATTTGATGCTATTTTAGTGAAGAAAATTGTAGATTTTTGCAGATGAGAAGCTAAGGTACAAGTGAAGCATCAAGTGAACAGTAAAAGAGACAGAAGTTGTGTAGAGCAAGACTCAAAAGAAGGGCACGTTAGGAATTTATCACTGATTCATGCGCTTCACCTGCGCTGAGCGCAGGTAAAGCGCAAGAATGACCCTTAAGTTACTGTTTCCTACGCTTCACCTGCGCTGAGCGTAGGCAAAGCGTAGGAAACGTAACCCTTGCGTTTAAAAGAGTCGTCAGACAGTTTTTAGAGAGACTTTTGAAGATTTGGAGTTTGGAGCAGAGACGGAGTTGGGAGAAAAGTGTGACAGTATCTAGAGACCATTCTGGAGCAAGAGGGAAATTACAACAAAGCTGGAACGTAGTCGATTCAATCACCAATTGTATTTTGGATCTTTGTTATTTAGGAATCCCTATTTTTATAATATTGGTGTTTTTATTTCTATTCTTAATGCTTAACTTCTATCTTGTAACGGAGTTATGATTTGATTTATTGAATTTTCTGGGAAGCAGTTTTCTAAATTCGATTTGAGTAAAAACACTCAATAGGTTGAATTCCTAGGGATATGGTTCAATTTATTGATAGCTTTTAACAACTGGTTTTAAAGCTAGGCAATTTGTTAAATATCCGAGGGATCAGTGTTTAGGGAATTGTTCTATTAATTTCATACTTGAGGGATCAATGTGAATGAAATATATTTGTGCTTCAATAATTATAATTATAAATTCCTAGATATCATTGATTTCCAAAATACAAGAGGGGTGCGATAGACGAAGTTCAATCCTAGTTTTTCTCTACTGCTCAATTTCATCCAAGTGTCTATTTGTCTCAATCCTTTTCATTTGCATCTTTATATTCAATTTTTACCAAACAATCTCAACCATTTGCAATCATTCTTACTCAGTAAGTGTGAAATCTACGAATTTAATTTGCACTGTTCCTTGTGGGTACGACAACCCCTATTATTCTACTATTATACTGCTGCGATATTGGTACGCTTGCCAAGATCACAACAAGCATGTGTTAAGGGAAAACAAACTCACTCAAGTTTTCATCCTAAAAATGCTATAACCACCAAAAGACCACTAGAACTTCTGCATATTGACCTATTTGGTCCTACCAAAACTCCTAGTATTGGGGGAAAAAGATATGGACTTGTCATTGTGGATGATTACTCTAGATTCACATGGGTACTATTCCTCAACACTAAGGATGAGTCTTTTGATGCTTTGAGAATCTTCTCTAAGAAGATACAAAATTCAAGCAGTCAACAAATTGCTTCTGTTAGAAGTGACCATGGAGGTGAATTTGAAAATTTCTCTTTTAAAATATTTTTTTGATGAAAATGAAATTTCTCACAACTTTTCTTGTCCTAGAACTCCTCAACAAAATGGAGTTGTAGAAAGAAAAAATAGAACTATTCAAGAAATGGAAAGAACTCTTTTGAGTGATAGTGGTGTTCAAAAATATTCTTAGGCTGAGGCAGTTGCCACATCGTGCTGTATCCTAAACAGAGTTTCTATGAGAAGCATATTAAACAAGACTCCATATGAATTGTGGAAAAGAAGAAATCCTAACATTTCATACTTTCATGTATTTGGATGTGATTATTATATTTTGAATAATAAAGAAAATCTTGATAAATTTGATTCCAAGTCCGAAAAGGCTATCTTTCTTAGCTATTCAACCACATCAAAAGCTTATAGAGTTTACAATATTAAAAATCAAACCATAGAAGAAAGTATTCATGTTATCTTCAATGATTCTAACCTATCTTTTGAAGGAAAATCCAAAACTTATTCAGATAATGAATCTGAAGAAGATATCTTACATAAGAAGATATCTTCTGAGATAGAACTTCCAGCAGAAGAACCATGTGAAATGGAAAATTCCTCCCAGGACTTGAAAAATCAAGATAGAGAAGAACTTCCAAAAAGTTGGAGACTAGTTTCAGCATATCCTCATGACCAAATCATTGGTAGCACATCAGAGGGTGTAAGAACTAGATCTCAGGTCAGAGGAAATGAAACTACTACAACAATGTTATCTCAAATTGAACCTAAAAACATCAATGAAGCCCTTGATGATGATTCACGGATAAATGCCATGAAAGAAGAACTAGATCAATTTGAGAAAAATGAAGTCTGGACCCTTGTTCCTCCACCAGAAGATCATTCAATCATAGGAACCAAGTGGGTTTTCAGAAACAAGATGAATGAAGAAGGTAAAGTAGTGAGAAACAAAGCAAGGTTTGTTGCACAAGGTTACAACCAGCAAGAAGGTATTGATTTTGATGAAACCTTTGCTCCTGTAGCTAGATTAGAAGCTATTAGAATTCTTCTTGCATTTGCAGCCTATAAAAATTTTAAACTTTACCAGATGGATGTTAAAAGTGCTTTTTTAAATGGATTCATAAATGAGGAAGTGTATGTACACCAACCTCCTGGTTTTGCTGATAAAAAACATCCAAATCATGTTTTCAAACTCACCAAAGCTCTATATGGGCTTAAACAAGCTCCTAGAGCTTGGTATGAAAGGTTGAGTAATTTTCTACTGAAAAAGAATTTCTCAAGAGGAAAAATTGTCACAACTTTATTAAAAAATACTTCAAAGAAGGATCTTCTAATTGTTCAAATTTATATTTATGATATCATTTTTGGATCCTCAAATGAAAAGACGTGTCAAGAATTTTCAGATTTAATGAAAGGGGAGTTTGAAATGAGTCTAATGGGGGAGCTTAAGTTTTTCTTAGGTCTGCAAATTAAGCAAGAAGATACAGGAATTTTTATTTGTCAAGAAAAATACACTAAGGATCTTCTAAAAAGATTTAAAATGGAAGATGCAAGATCCATGGCAACTCCCATGCATCCTTCTGCAGTACTACAAACTGATGAAAATGGAAAACCAGTTCCTCAGAAAGAATATAGAGGAATTATAGGATCTCTTGTATATTTGACAGCTAGTAGACCTGACATATTATTTTCTGTAGGACTATGTTCTAGGTTCAAGCTTATCCTAAAGAATCTCATGTTACTGCTATCAAAAGAATTTTTAGATATCTTGTTGGAACCATTGACCTTGGACTTTGGTTCAAGAAAGGTACAAGTTTTGATCTTGTAGGACATTGTGATGTTGATTATGCTAGAGATAAAGTTGATAGAAAGAGCACAAGTGGTGAATGCCAATTTCTTGGAGAATCCCTCATATCCTGGTCTTGCAAAAAGCATCCAACAATTGCTCTATCAAGTGCAGAAGCTGAATATGTGTCAACTGCAAGTTGCTGCTCTCAGATGCTTTGGATTAAGCACCAAATGGAAGACTGACATGAGGTACTCCAAAATCCCTATATTCTGTGATAACACTAGTGCTATTAATCTTTCCAAGAATGCTATTCAACATTCCAGATCAAAACATATTGATATAAAACATCATTTTATAAGGGATCATGTTCAAAAAAATGATATTGAGCTTAAATTCATTGAAACCAAGTTACAAGTTGTTGATATCTTTACAAAACCCCTTGTAGAAGATAGATTCAATTTTATTAGAGAAAAATTACATATGTACAGATTGTTATAAATTGAATGATGTATGGTTTAAGAAACAACCTTCAGACTTCTTCTAAAGAAGATAAAAAAAAAATCCTTTCTTCTTTGACAAAGTAAAGAAGGAAACTGACATCTTCTAATCCTTTACCTGATCTAAAAACCTTCTTCTTTTATCCTTTTACAATAATTTTCTAAGATATAGAAGATTGAGCAACATTTTACTCTTAAGAAGATTGGTCATAACAATCCTCATTGAAAAGGGAAGGAGTATGTTTCTTCTTATCAGAAGAAGAAAAACTTAGAATAAAATTGGGCAAGGTGTAACCAACACACTCACTGATCCCTCATTTCCTATGACTTAAGAAAAGTCATTTTCGAGCTAGACTTCCTAGGAATCATTCTTTCTGGAAAAATAATTTTCCTATCCCTAAGTCCACTAAGGAGATTAGCCCTTGCTTACGAAGGACTGGCTGTGCAGAGAAAACAGAAAGAACCTTTCTGTCCCCCAAATAGAGGAAACATAAGCTATCACTAAAAAGGAAAGAAGAGTTTTTGCCCATTGAAGAAAGAAACTGAAAACTCCTAGATACCTGCGCGTGCGTGAATGAGCTCTATTTCTCTCTATTTCTCAAATGGCTAGTTGTAGTAGAAAAGAGGAAGCTCCCACTATATCTAGAAATCATTCTATTCCTTCCTGAACACCTCAAGTAAACACAAGACTCTCTATTCCTCTATTATAATTGTCATTTCTCTGGTAAAAATTCTTGCTTTGTTTTTACTCATTCCTTTCAAAACCAGAAAATGAGAATGAAACAAACTGCAAGAAGAAAGAATGCAACATCTCCTGGTCCTTCTAGTTGCTCTTATAGTAGTCATTAAGAAGAAAACCCCTAGCCATTGTTGCAGCAACAGAAGTGTTAGACATTCCTCCTATCTCAGCTAAAACTCCCTCACCAAAACCTGTTTCACCCAAACCTGCAACACCATTACCTCCTTCTACAAAATCCCACTCCTCAAAACCCTCTTCATCTAAACCTCCCTCAAATATCCAATTTGTATATCCCAAAAGGTCTGGAAGGATTCGTTCAAGAGTTGTTAATATGAAGCAAGCTGAAGGAAATAAGGAAGAGCAACCTATCAAGATTGATGCATCTAGAACCAGATCTTCAGAAAAGGAGCTCTCAGCTAAATAAAGTAAGGATACTTCATAAAAAATCCACTCCTCCGAAGAAGAAGAAGAAGAGGAATTAGAGACAGACACTTTAGAAGATGCAGATGAATAGTCTATAGAGAAGTTGTTGGGTGATAAGGAGCTGATAAAATCCTTCTATGAGAAATAGGAATGGAAGGTAGAAGAAGAAGAAGAAGAAGAAGAAGAAGAAGAAGAAGGAGAAGAAGAAGAAGGAGAAGAAGAAGAAGAGACAGACCCTTTAGAAGATGCAGATGAATAGTCTATAGAGAAGTTGTTTGGTGATAAGGAGCTGACAAAATCCTTCTATGAGAAATGGGAATGGAAGGTGGTCTTCCTGGAAGGATATTTCTATTAAATGAGGTTAAGAAAGAAGGATGGGCAACTAACCATTTTATAAAAAGGCAAGGCTGGGATAGCTTTCTTCTGATCAAAGAATCTGTCTATCCTAGAATGGTCAAAGCTTTTTACACAGCTGCCAGCAGCTACTGGAGTGATGGAAACTCCCTGGTGGTTGATTTGAAGGTATCCACCATGATTCTGACACCAGAATCAATTGAACAAGCTCTTGGACTACCTCACTGTGACAACAAACTTTATAAAGACCAATGGTATGAAGCTGCTGGTGTAACCAGGGAACATGTCATCAGTAAAGTCCTGAGTCCTTCAAATTCAAGACTTATAGCTAGTCAACTAACTCCATTATGCAGAATTCTTCACAAAATCTGCTGTTACTCAATTCTTCCAAGAGGAGGAAAACTTGAGAAGGTAACTAATCAAGATCTGCTTATTCTTTATCATCTCCTAATAGGTAAACCTCTCTCCCTAGCTTACCTAATCCTTAGGAACATGATACATGCTGCAAACCCTTTAAAAGTAAACACTAGCCTCCCATATGATATGCTTCTCACCTTACTGTTTAAGCACCACAATGTGCCATTGGAGGGAGAGCAGAAAATAGAGGATTTTACCTATTTTGATAGGTCTAACATCAAGAAGATGCACATTAGAAAACTAGACCCCTCTTTGTATATGGATAGTGATTCAAAAGAAGAAAAAGATAATGATGAAGTGGCTCCTCTTAGCCACAGGTCTAAGAAGTAAGAAGTTGAGCTTAAGACCTTCAACAGAAAGAGGAAAAGAAATACAGAAGAAGGAACTAGCAAGAAGGTTAAAGCTAGTCCTTCTGAACCAATCCTTGAGAAGATAGATTCTCCTATCATAGACCCTCCTACATCTTTCACCTATGAAGAAGAAGAAAGTGAATTTCATGCATCAGATCATGATCTTGCTGAATCCTTGGGAATCCCTAATGATGATGCCAGAGAAGAACCCTTAGAGTATTCACCTCCAAGGGATGCCTCTGTGAATATCCCAAGTGTAGAAGAAGCCTCAAAAGATTCTTCTAAGGAGGTCACTACCACAGGAGAAGAAGTTGTTGATGCTAGAAACCTTGCAGAAGATATGGCAATAGATGCTTTGGCTATGTTGGCCAGAAGCTACTATGAACCACCATCCTTTGACACCTCCCTACCATTCCTTCAACCAAAAAAATCAAAGTTTAGAACGCTATCAGCCTTCCCCCACCAGAATTGAAGAAGTAGAACAAAGAAGTGATTCTCCAGCTAGGACAGAGGAACTTCACATCTCATAAGAAGAAGCTGACCCCAAGGAAGGTGCACAATCTGTTCCTTCTGTAGGAACATTCACCACTGATATGGTGAACCAATTCTTAGCCACTCCAATTCTTGATTCCAAGCTTCCTCCTGTTGCACCCTTAAAGGAAGATATTCCTAACATTTCTACTTTTCTATCCTCAATGAACACCTTCCTGCAATAGCTGAGCCATGAAAAGGATTCCACTTATCCTTCTCAACTTGAGAAGATTCCTGTTGTTGAGGATATAACAGAACCTTCACATACTTCTCAAGGTCAAAATGCCACTTCTGTTGAGAAGCATGTTAGGAAAATAAAGACAAATATGAAGAAGCTCTTCAAAAATGTCAACACTCTCAAAAATACAGTCAATGAGATGATTGAGAGGTTCACACAACACCAGTTCTGGTTCAACACCTTTGTGTTACCAGTCATTGCCTCTCAAGCACCACCAATGCCTTTTGCACTTTTCCAGCCTCCAACTGATATACTGCAGCCTGCTACTTCATCACCCTCTGATCATTCCTCTCCTTCCAAGTAGAAGATGATGATTCTGCTTCTCTTTTATACTTAATCTTGATGTTTTGCTGTTTTTTTGAATGATGACAAAGGGGGAGATGTAGTATATGGTAGTATATAGTAGCATAATAGCATAATAGCATAATTCTTCTGTTTTGTAATAGTTGTAGCAAGTTTACAATTTTAATTGTGGATGACTGATATTTGTATAATTGACTATTATCTGTGTAATTCATGATTGTTAGTTGAGTAATGAATAATGATTTATTTTTGCTAAGATCCATTTGCAATTAATCATTGCTACGATCCATTTGCAACTAATCATCCAAAAAGAAATAAAACACAAATTCAGGGGGAGATTATTTTTAAGATCTCATAATTATGTAACTATATTTTGAAAAGTTGTCATCATCAAAAAGGGGGAGATTGTAAGATCCATGAATCCCTTTGAGAAGTTTTCATAATGACAAATTATCAAAGTATATTTACTATAATTCTGAGTATATGGACTAATGTTTCAAATTTAGTTGTCTTAAGAAGAAACAGGTAAAATGAATAAAGAAGAAGCACTGCAGTAACACATCAGAAGAAACAAAGAAGGTGCAGATCCAATTACATGCAACTCAAGCAGAAAAAGACAACCACTTAATAAATATCACCTTACAATAAAGAAAAGAAAGAATTAAGTAAGGTGAAAGCAAGAAAGTTGTTGAGAAGAATCAGAAGAAGATGTTTCTTACAAAGCATCAGAAGAAACAAATTGACAGTAAGCTCTCAAGATATATTTGACAGGAAGCCATCAGAAGATACACTCACAACTTGAATTAAATTCACAAAACATCTTCCCAAAAGACAATTTTGTGATAAGAAGAAAGATCTCTGATTAAGCATAAAGCCAAGAGTGTTGTTATAGTAGCAGTGCTAGAAGAATAACTCATAACAGCATTCATCAGAAGAAGCAGAGATTGTTTTAAGAAGATTGTCTTAAAACATTACTGGGTATGCTCCTCATCATACATAATTACATGAAGAACCAGTAATTATTTGAAAAAGTCAAAATGTAATTTGGAAAGGAAAAATTTTACTGAATGTATTTCCTGCTGGAGAAGATACAAGCTTCAGAAGATAGAGTCATCAGAAGATAGGACCAGTCAAACCAAGGAAAGAGAAAAAGTTGCACATGACAGTGACAACTGTTGCACTTCCAGCTGATTATTTGACTTGCTTTCCAAGGCTTGTCCAATGGCTATATTCCATATCCTTTGGCTATAAAAAGCAGCTTCCTTCTCCAATTTTTACACACAGCTGAACAAGCAGAAGAAGCATAAGAATTCTGTGAAATTATAATTCTACCTTCTGCAGAATTTCCACTTTCTACAAATCTTCACATCTTGAGTTAATCTAGTTAGGAAAGTGAGAATAGTGTGTGTTGGCTCGAGAATTTCAGCTGTATACTATTTATTGTAAACCTTGAGCCTTTATTTTTTGTACTTTTATCACACAAGTCTGTAACCCTCAAAATGAGGTGATTTCTTTTGAGAGATAGATAGGTTAAATCTGCAAGAGTGAGGTGTGCCCTGCTATTGGCAGATATCAACTTGGTGAGCCTATAGAGGCTGTAGAAGAATACTTGTGAGCCTGTAGAGGCTGCAGAAGAATAGTGGTTGAGCCTGCAGAGGCTGCAGAAGAATACTAGTTGATACCAGGATTGTTACGGATCTAGAATTGAGCAAAAACAATCGATTAGAATCAAGAATAGGAACTAAAACAAGCGAATATAGCAGCTAGGCAGCAGCTATATTCACGCAAGAAAATGCAAGAAAATGAAAGAAAAAGTGGAAGAGAAAGAGATGGATTGGACGCCATTGAAGCAGGCAAACCCCACAGCAGATAAGTCTCAGTGCTAGACGCCACTGATTCAAGAGAATCAGATAAGTCTCTGGTTGGTTTGAGCAAGAACACCAAGCCTTCTCTACTCACACTTGAGGGGGAATTTGGGCAGAATGCCTTTACTGTAACACCCACAATTTCCTCTACCAGTATATAAATAAGACAGAGAAGGTTTAGAAAAAAAAATTAATTATGAGGTAATTAGGAACTACTGATAAACAATCAAATTTATATTTTTGGAATTATCCAACCATAATTATAAATAATTTTTCTAGAGAGGTGTTTGAGAAAATGACCTAAGATACCCTTAGTAATTATACAGTTACGGAAAATATAGATTTAATTATGAAAAATAGCTAAAACTTAAAGAGATCTATATTTTTAGTCAAAATGGTCTTAATATAATTAATAATGGATTTTAGAAATTTATTTAGAATTTTCTGGCACTTTTGGGCAAAAAGACCAAAATGCCCCTGGTTAGCAGTGTAACCCTAACCAACATATGAAAATTTGTAGAATAATATGGAAAAATATACTTTGGACCTTAAAAGTGGATTGAAAATGATATTTATAACTTTATAGAATTTTTGTGTGTAAAGCCATAATTTTCTTTCTGCTTACTCTTATTAAAAATTGACTGTTGTGTGCGAAAACTGGGAAAAATTGGGAAATAAGAGAGTTTAAGTGAGAAGCGAGTTCTAATCACATTTTTAGGCTTAAAATAGGTTAGAGCAATTATAGGAATTTTTCTATAATTTTTGGGAAATTTTGGGAATTTTGGTGTGAAATTTCCATATTTACCCCTACTCTTTCTGGAACCGGGCCCGAATACTCTTGATCCGGGCCACAAAAATCTGCATCATCCTTCCTTTCCCTTCTCCCAAAGCTGTGTGGGTGTGCATGTGCATGTGTGACACATGTTGGCTTCACACCTTTTCTAAAAGACATAAAGTGAAGAAAAGCCTTAATTTTCATGAAATTAGAGACACTTGTCCACCTTTCTCTAAACCTTACATGCAAAATTGTTTTTCTCATTCTTCATTTTCTCCCAAAAACATCGTGGGCCTCCCTCTCATTCTCTCCATCTTATCCATTTTTCTCCTTCACATTTCAAGCTAAAGGTTCCATTTTTTAACCTTAAGCTACAAAAATCTAGCCTCCAACCTTTGAAGAACCTTGTTTTGGTGATTAAGAGGAGGGAAAAAGAGGAGCTGTTTGGGATTTTGCTGCACCCTTTCAAGAAGAATTTTCCTTAGGTAAAGGGGGGGAGGGGATAACCTTGAACTCTAGTAGGATTGGTGACTAGAGTTAAGGATTACCCTTGATCCTTGTCCTTAAACCTTTTTCCCTTAAAAAAATGAATTCTTGGAACCTATTTCTTTGAAGAAATGGTTCGGCTGTATGTATATGGTTTGCATGTTTGTTTTAAAAATTTATATGATGCTTGAAATGTGTTTATCTGGTGATTTTGGATGCATGCAAGTCATGAGTTTGGTTGAAAAAATTTTCCCCTTTTTCCTTGAAACCATTTGGCTATTTTAGTTTTTATGGTCTGCATGTGTTTAAAAATTTATTTGATGCATGTAAAATGTTTGTATGATGAATCTAAGTACATGCATGTGATTTTTTGGAATTATAAAATTGATTGGTGTGATTGAATCATGAATAATGGTGTTTTTGAGCTTATGAACAAAGTGTGAACTTGATGATGTTGTTTGGCATATTTGGATGAATTTGTGTGAAATAGTTTGATTAAATTGCTTATGGATGACTACGCTTGAGTTTGGTAATTTTTGGAATTTATTGGAATTTTTGTGTTCTTGGTGTTCATCATGTTCTTGGTGTTCATATTCACATTCATGAGAAACTCATGAAGTGAATGTGTTTGATCTTGGAATGTTAGTGAAATCGATGTTGATGTGTTTATGGGCCTTAGTGGCCCAATAAGTTAAAATGGGTAACCATTTAAAGTGATAAGTGAAATTAAAAGAAAACAATTTTTGGGTAAAATATCTAAGTTAAATTCGGGTACAAAAATAAACCCATCTAAAAGTCACCTTAAATTTCATAAAACTTGATGGTAATGTGAACAAATGGACCCTTATGGGTTACCTAACCATTGGGCCTCTAGTGCCTTAAAAAAAATTCATAGAACTTACCTTAAGGCCGAACAAAAAAAATAGTGAATGTACATTGGGCTTGGATTGGTGTTGGGCTCCAACCCTAATCCTACCCATCAAAACCAAGACTCAGTTTAATTAGTGGGCTTATTAATCCAACTCACCTAAGTTGACTAAGTCAATCCACTTAAGTTAATTAAGTAAGGAAGAATTAATTGAGAATAACTTTAATTAATTAACCTTAATGAAGATTAATCTTAATCTTAGTCATTAGTTACTAATGAAGTATTAATCGAATAATTAAGACTTAATGGTAATTAAGAACTAATTAATTGTGATTAACCTTAATCAAATGTAATTAAAAGCTTAATCCAAGATTCAAGAAGAGATTAAGGAATAATTAGGAATTAATTAGAATCTTAAGTAAAGATTAAGACTCAATTAAGGAGAATTAGGTTTAATTATAGCCTAATTAAGGAAGACTAATCATGATTAAGGGATAAACCTAATCCTAATTAGACATACAAGATGAATTAAGATAGGTAATACTATTCATAAGACACACCCATAAGTCTTAGTAAACTATAGGACTTAAGTGAAAGCGGTCATTGACTTTAAGAAAAACATTAGTACAAATTAACTTAAAAGTTTATAACAAACACACTCTTTCTGCATAAGACTTGAGAAGCTTAGTGAGAGAGTGCGGTTTTAATTTGAGATGGGGTTTGGTTTTCCTTGTGAAGGAAAGACATTGAATCGGGCCGTACCACGGGGAGTGGTGACGTAGAATGATTAAATGGGCTTTGCCTGTACGGACTGTGTATGCTGAGAAAGCATTGTTTGAATTTCCTTGTGAAGGAAAGACATTGAATCGGGCCGTACCACGGGGAGTGGCGATGTAGAATGATTCAATGGGCTTTTCCTGTAAGGATGTGTATGCTGAAAAGCATTGTTTGTGTGACATGCATCATAAAGCATTGATGATGTTCAAGGTTGAGAACCTTACAACCTAATATGACATTGACACTTGGTACAGTGTGAAATCGGTTGGGAAGGGTGCTGTAGCAGGTCCTCAAAAGGGACGCCAGCCCTGAGGATAGCCTAGTTCCTGGAAGATCTCAGAGGACGTAGGTTAGCTCCCTACTGTCGAGTTCGTGGAACCCAACTTAGCTATTCCTGTCACTCTCATGATTTTCGGGGTCAGTTGAGATTGTCTGGAAGACGGATAAAATGATTGGCCAAAATAAATGAGCAATGCTCTGTGTACCGGCGCTAGTACAGACTCCAACTTAGCTATTCCTGTCACTCTCATGATTTTCGGGGTCAGTTGAGATTGTCTGGAAGACGGATAAAATGATTGGCCAAAATAAATGAGCAATGCTCTTTGTATCGGCGCTAGTACAGACTCTAACTCCTGATACGTTGTACATATATGGTCGGACAGTTGCTGTGTGCACTGTGGATGGTGATTTTTCCCCGGGCCCTCATGCATTAGTTATAGCATTGTAGTTGCAAAGCATGCAATAGTCGGTGTGCATCATGATGATGTCGTGTGTGTGTAATTATTTGGTTGAACTCTGTGGATTTTCCTGTGTGTGTGCTCTATACACTATATCCTGCGTTAAGTGAGTTTATGTAGAGTATTCTCACCCCCTTGTCTTTCTTTTTGTTGTCCGTCATTATTTTGGCACCTAAAAGGGCATGGACTCTGGAAGGATGCACGTTGTTCTGAAGATAGGCATGGTGTTCAGGTCGAACCAGATCTTGTTTAAGTCGAACGGTAGTATTTAGGGGTGTACCCGAGCAATAATATCCTGTATAGATGGAGTGTAGTCAAATAGAGGGTCCACTTCTTCTGTAATGTAGTATGCTAAAACTCCAATTTAATGTATATTACTTCTGTTGTAATTTGGAATAGCAGTGAAATGATATTTGTCGCATTGATATGTCCTCATGGTTGCATCCCAATTATAATTTATTAATATGTTTTACAAAAAAGAAAAAAAAGAATCACCGATTTTCTTCACTTCTTTAAAAGAGAAATTAACAAATCGCAACCGAGTTAGTCGAGTAATACCCGTAATGGGATGAGGGTATTACATTTAGTGGTATCAGAGCAGTTCGGTCCAACCGGACTGTGAAGTTTGGGTCTGATGGATATATCGAGTCTAGTTTGATCTGGTTTAGGTGTTTTAAGTCTTGCAAGGTTGATGTGCTTCTAACTACTCTGGTACAGGACAGTGGGACTGGCCACCCCAATGGCCTGTTCAGGTTAAGAGGAAGTGTGACAACTTGCAGTTGTGAGTGTTGGGAACACAAGGCATATAATCTCAGCTTGAGTAGTTGTGGAGATGAGGAAGGATGTCTTGGTCATCTGTATGATGAACATAAGCAATTATAAAGAGATGGAGTTATGTCGTCTATTGAGTTTCTTCTTCTTGTTGATGTCATGAGTAGAGCCCCATGTGTTTGAATTAAGTAATTCTTTTCATGATTTTGTTTGGATTGATGAACTGGTGTGCAAGTGATTGCTTCATGTTGTTTTGTGTGGCTTTAGCATGTCAAGCTTTACTTCCTACTTGTATGCAGTAGTTTGCAGCATGCTTATTGTTTGGAATTGAATTGAGTTTTGAGAAAGAATATAGAAGTTGTATTTGAGTATTAATTATTTAAAAGTCTTAAATATATATATACATATAAAACACTTAGATATGCCTGTGTTTCTCCCTTGTGAGTTGAACTATCCTAATCCTTATCCTTAGGTCTCTCCTCTTTCCCTCGTAAGCGTTTCTATCATTTAAAGCTAGTCGAACTACAGAACGAACCAAGTAATCAAGCTTCTAAAACGAGTTTGCTAAGACCTCTAGGTCCTGAGGTTGTACACTAGTGTAGCCAATAGTTAATTTGACTTATGATTTGAGGTGATGAGTGAAATATCAAAGGTTAGAGTAGGATGTCCAGTAAGGTTAGGTTTCCATTCCTTTAGATGAATGACCTAAGGGATCGATGATGGATTCGAGGTTGTTAATTCAAGGTTCAAGATGATTGATCATTGAGATTTAATCATTAAGGTTTTGATATTGGGGATTAATATTAATAGATCTTGAGGATTCGATTATTAAAAAAATTGATTTGTTAAAGTGAGTTAGAAGTGATTGATGACTTGGGGTATACTCAGGATAAATAGTGATGGAGTCAAGGATAGGAATGACAAATATGCGGTTTGAGATTGGATCTTAGCAGTTAAGGCATATTTGGATACCTTTTTGGTTGACTTGAAGTCTGAAAGGGTTTGACTGTGGAATAGGTGTCGTGCTTGAAGTTTAATAGATATAATAGAGTATGATTGCTATCTCTAATGGATTGATAACATAAGGGTTTATAGAAATAAGTGGAAAAACATGATTTAAGACGAAGGAAGTCGAAGTGTTGAGACCAATAGCACAAGATGTGATTCTTAAGAAATTTTAGTCAAATAATAGGACATAACTAAGAAAATGATCTGTTAGTATCAAGATTGCGCAGAGGAGATTGAAGAAAGAAATGATGGAATAGGAAATTAGATGTATGAGTAGGCACTACAAGAACTATATTTTTATGGAATAAGTAAGGATAACACTTCCATGAGGATTGTAGAAATGATAGATATGAAAAACAATGAGGAATTGTTGTATGTGTTAACCTGATGATTAAGAGATATACATGATTGACGCTTCTATAAATTGAAAGAGGTATGTGAGTGAAATCTCATAAACGATTAAGATTGGATTTGGTAAAAGTCATGGGTGTGTTGATCGAGTATAATCATACTAATTTATAAGATTAAATTACGCATTGATCTTAATGGGCTTATACTCTCAAAGAAGAGTATTTCAATCGGTAAATATTTAGGCAGGGTTTTGAAGATTGGAATAGTACTACACATAAGTAGGTGACGTTTCACGTAAGGATGCCCTAGGGGACAAATGCAATCCATGGAAGTAGAATGACCATAAGGAATAAAAATAAAAATGATAATATTTTCTAAGATAGGTTTAAAGATAGATTACCTCTAACTATATATCGAGACTATAGGCGATCTTATAATCTGCTTTGGATTTTGCTATGAATGCTATAAGTGTCTAGAAATTACATCTGTATCGGTTATCATTGGTGTTCCTTTCCCTCCTCTGTGAACCCAATATTCTAGCCTCATTCAAGCCAATTTATCTTCATGCAACGTTCTCACCTATTCCTAGGACCTAACAGTATGTACAGAATCCCTTGGAACAATCTCGGGGTTAATTATTAGGGACAAGTAGGTTATAAGTGGAACTGTCTAATTATAAACCTTAGTTAGATAGAAGTAAAACCCTTGAGATGCATTTTGTTTAGGAAAAGGATATGTTTGGTTATAAAAAGGCGTAGTTTTATGGTAAAAAGGACACAAGGTGATGATGGATGGTGAGACCTTCTTGGGAGTAAAAGCTTATGGAGTTAAGCCTTGGTTATAAGTGTTGATTGATATTTTAGGTAGGAGGATCCTACAAAAATATACAGTGATAGATAAAGCAAAAACAATCTGATTTGTGAGTCAGAGGATTTCATCTTAATGGGATAGAGATATATTTAAGATTCTTGGGAGAGAAAGAACTTAGGATCTTTATACAGAGAAGAGATGGAAGATTAACTAGATTAGTAAGAGTGTTGATATTAAGACTAAGGGAACTAATGTAATCATAGGTATAATAAACAACACTTGTAACTATTGTGGAATTAGATATTCATACATGGTGAAGGAAAATGGACATTTTAGAGACGTAAGAAAACAAGATGTTGTGAGGGGTCATTGGGAATCAGAAGAAAATGTTAAGGAAAATAGTTATTGTAAGAAACATACTTTGGAGATTCTTAAGATAATTTTTATAGGAAAATTTAGCGACTTGACTTATGGATTGAAACTGTGCGTTTCATTAGGTATTGTAACTCTATGTCGATTATAAGCCGAAGGGGAGTGTCCAGTTGCTTTCCAAATATCCGAGGAAGGAAACGGGGGTAGCGTAGCAGCACACCTCATAAAGGATTAACTTAGCACTCTAGTTAGAAATAAGGTAGTATGAATGATGGTGGGAAGTTTGATAAGGTCTGCTCATCGAAAATAGATGTTCCTGATCAAATTTTATGGAATATTAGATCGTACCAAAATTTTTGGTAAGGTTTTAAGTAAAGGTTTCAAAATTTTCTACTGGTTGTTAGAAAAGAGGTAAGACTTTGAAAGCTAGGTTGATCTTAATTCAGGATATCATTTCTACATCCACGAGTAGTTTAAAATGATTATCCAACTTTTAGGGAACCATTAATGTCTTATATGATCCAACTAGAAGAGTGACTCTTAAAGCTTAAGAAACTAGATTTAGACCTATCCAACAATAGGAACTTCAAATTTCGAGGATGAAATTTCGTAGAGGAGGGGAGAGATGTAACACCCACAATTTCCCCTACCAGTATATAAATAAGACAGAGAAGGTTTAGAAAAAAAAATTAATTATGAGGTAATTAGGAACTACTGATAAACAATCAAATTTATATTTTTGGAATTATCCAACCATAATTATAAATAATTTTTTAGAGAGGTGTTTGAGAAAATGACCTAAGATACCCTTAGTAATTATACAGTTACGAAAAATATAGATTTAATTATGAAAAATAGCTAAAACTTAAAGGGATCTCTTTTTTTTAGTCAAAATGGTCTTAATAAATTAATAATGAATTTTAGAAATTTATTTAGAATTTTCTGGCACTTTTGGGCAAAAAGACCAAAATGCCCCTGGTTAGCAGTGTAACCCTAACAAACATATGAAAATTTGTAGAATAATATGGAAAAATATACTTTGGACCTTAAAAGTGGATTGAAAAATGATATTTATAACTTTATAAAATTTTTGTGTGTAAAGCCATAATTTTCTATCTGCTTACTCTTATTAAAAATTGACTGTTGTGTGCGAAAACTGGGAAAAAATGGGAAATAAGAGAGTTTAAGTGAGAAGTGAGTTCTAATAATATTTTTAGGCTTAAAATAGGTTAGAGCAATTATAGGAATTTTTCTAGAATTATTGAGAAATTTTGGGAATTTTGGTGTGAAATTTCCATTTTTACCCCTACTCTTTCTGGAACCGAGCCCGAATACTCTTGATCCGGGTCAGAAAAATCTGCATCATCCTTCCTTTCCCCTCTCCCAAAGCCGTTTGGGTGTGTATGTGCATGTGTGAAACATGTTGGCTTCACACCTTTTCTAAAAGACATAAAGTGAAGAAAAGCCTTAATTTTCATGAAATTAGAGACACTTGTCCACCTTTCTCTAAACCTTACATGCAAAATTGTTTTTCTAATTCTTCATTTTCTCCCAAAACAGTCGTGAGCCTCCCTCTCATTTTCTCCATCTTCTCCATTTTTCTCATTCACATTTCAAGCTAAAGGTTCCATTTTTTAACCTTAAGCTACAAAAATCTAGCCTCCAACCTTTGAAGAACCTTGTTTTGGTGATCAAGAGGAGTGCAAAAGAGGAGCTGTTTGGGATTTTGCTGCACCTTTTCAAGAAGAATTTTCTGTAGGTAAAGGGGGGAGAACCTTGAACTCTAGTAGGATTGGAGACTAGAGTCAAGGATTACCCTTGATCCTTGTTCCTAAACTTTTTTCCCTTAAAAAAATGAATTCTTGGAACCTATTTCTTTGAAGAAATGGTTCGGTTGTATGTATATGGTTTGCATGTTTGTTTTAAAAATTTATATGAAGCTTGAAATGTGCTTATTTGGTGATTTTGGATGCATGCAAGTCATGAGTTTGGTTGAAAATTTTTTTCCCCTTTTTCCTTGAAACCATTCGGCTATTTTAGTTTTTATGGGCTGCATGTGTTTAAAATTTATTTGATGCTTGTAACATGTTTGTATGATGAATCTAAATACATGCATGTGATTGTTTGGAATTATAAAATTGATTGGTGTGATTGAATCATGAATAATGGTGTTTTTGAGCTTATGAACAAAGTGTGAACTTGATGATGTTGTTTGGCATATTTGGATGAATTTGTGTGAAATTGTTTGATTAAATTGCTTATGGATGAATATGCTTGAGTTTGGTATTTTTTGGAATTTATTGGAATTTTTGTGTTCTTGGTGTTCATCATGTTCTTGGTGTTCATATTCACATTCATGAGAAACTCATGAAGTGAATGTGTTTGATCTTGGAATGTTAGTGAAATCGGTGTTAATGTGTTTATGGGCCTTAGTGGCCCACTAAGTTAAAATGGGTAACCATTTAAAGTGATAAGTGAAATTAAAAGAAAACAATTTTTGGGTAAAATATCTAAGTTAAATTCGGGTACAAAAATAAACCAATCTAAAAGTCACCTTAAATTTCATAAAACTTGATGGTAATGTGAGAAAATGGACCCTTATGGGTTACCTAACCATTGGGCCTCTAGTTTAGGCCCAATGCCTTCAAAAACAATTCATAGAACTTACCTTAAGGCCGAACAAAAAAAAATAGTGAATGTACATTAGGCTTGGATTGGTGTTGGGCTCCAACCCTAATCCTACCCATCAAAATCAAGACTCAAAATTTAATTAGTGGGCTTATTAATCCAACTCACCTAAGTTGACTAAGTCAATCCACTTAAGTTAATTAAGTAAGGAAGAATTAATTGAGATTAACTTTAATTAATTAACCTTAATGAAGATTAATCTTAATCTTAATCATTAGTTACTAATGAAGTATTAATCGAATAATTAAGACTTAATGGTAATTAAGAACTAATTAATTTTGATTAACCTTAATCAAATGTAATTAAAAGCTTAATCCAAGATTCAAGAAGAGATTAAGGAATAATTAGGAATTAATTAGAATCTTAAGTAAAGATTAAGACTCAATTAAGGAGAATTAGGTTTAATTATAGCCTAATTAAGGAAGACTAATCATGATTAAGGGATAAACCTAATCCTAATTAGACATACAAGATGAATTAAGATAGGTAATACTATTCATAAGACACACCCATAAGTCTTAGTAAACTATAGGACTTAAGTGAAAGCGGTCATTGACTTTAAGAAAAACATTAGTACAAATTAACTTAAAAGTTTATAACAAACACTCTTTCTGCATAAGACTTGAGAAGCTTAGTGAGAGAGTGCGTGGTTTTAACCCGAGATGGGGTTTGGTTTTCCTTGTGAAGGAAAGACATTGAATCGGGTCGTACCACGGGGAGTGGTGACGTAGACACTTGGTACAGTGTGAAATCGGTTGGGAAGGGTGCACTGGGTTTTGCAAAGAACTGCAGCGGGTCCTCAAAAGGGACGCCAGTCCTAAGGATAGCCTAGTTCCTAGAAGATCTCAGAGGATGTAGGTTAGCTCCCTACTGTCGAGTTCGTGGAACCCAACTTAGCTGTTCCTGTCGCTCTCATGATTTTCGGGGTCAATTGAGATTGTCTGGAAGACAGATAAAATGATTGGCCAAAATAAATGAGCAATGCTCTTTGTACCGGCGCTAGTACAGACTCTAACTCCTGATACGTTGTACATATATGGTCGAGCAGTTGCTGTGTGAACTGTGGATGGTGATTTTTCCTCGGGCCCTCATGCATTAGTTATAGCATTGTAGTTTTAAATCATGCAATAGTCGGTGTGCATCATGATGATGTCGTGTGTGCGTAATTATTTGGTTGAACTGTGTGGATTTTCCTGTGTGTGCTCTATACACTATATCCTGCGTTAAGTGAGTTCATGTAGAGTGTTCTCACCCCCTTGTCTTTCTTTTTGTTGTCCGTCATTATTTTGGCACCTAAAAGGGCATGGACTCTGGAAGGATGCATGTTGTTCTGAAGATAGGCGTGGTGTTCAGGTTGAACCGGAACTTGTTTAAGTCGAACGGTAGTATTTAGGGGTGTACCCGAGCAACAATATCCTGTATAGATGGAGTGTAATCAAACAGAGGGTCCACTTCTTCTGTAATGTAGTATGTTAAAACTCCAATTTAATGTATATTACTTCTATTGTAATTTGGAATAGAAGTGAAATGATATTTGTGTATTGATATGTCCTTATTGTTCCATCCCAATTATAATTTATTAATAAGTTTTACAAAAGAAAAAAGAATCACTGATTTTCTTCACTTTTTTAAAAGAGAAATTGACAAATCGCAACCGAGTTAGTCGAGTAATACCCATCATGGGATGAGGGCGTTACATTTACTATTCATCAAAGTTGTGAATACAAGAGAGGGGGCCTCCCTATTTATAAGGAGAGGGGGCGGCCGAAAAGGAGGGGAAAAAGGGAAAATAAAAGATAAGTGGAAAGCTCTCCTAAGTGGGATTTGAACCATGATCCCAAGGCTAAATAGCTAGGCCAACTCCTTGTAGAAACAACAGGAAACACTAGAAGGGGGGCTGAATATTGTTTTACAAGTTCAAACAGATTTTATGAAAACCTTTTCACAAGCAGAGTATTTCACAAAGAGTTTTTAGCAACTTGCTGAATCTGGGTGTAAAGGTACTTGCTGAAGTGACTTCAGCAATCCAAAAATAGTTTTGGAAACTTGTTTTTAAATAGCGTTTAAATATGTTTTCAGTTCAAGCTTATAAAACAAATTATTCAGAACCCTCCAGTTAGTATAAATAATAGATATTGAGAGATAAGGGTAGAGAAGACTTAGCCAAGAGATTTATCCTGGTTCACTCACATCCACCGTGAGCTACGTGTAGTCCCAATGCCAAACCAGCAAAGGATCTTCCACTAACTGATCAGTTACAAGTATTCTTTTACAGTAAAGCCTCTTCAAGCTCAATACAACAAGTATTCTTTTTCAGACAAGCCTCTCTAGGCTCAAACCATGTATTGTTTAAACAGGAAGCCTCTCCAGGCTCAAACCAAGTATTGTTTTACAGACAAGCCTCTTCAGGCTCAAAGACAAGTATTCTTTCTTCCACCAAGCCTCTCCAGGCTCTCAGACACTTGAAAGTGTTTACAGTGAATGTTAGTTTAAGTTCCTGAGAAACTTAAACAGAAATAATCTTATACAAAGGATAACTGAGTATGACTCAGGATAAGAAATGAAATTTCTATGTACAAAATATCAGAGAGTAGCAGTGAGATTTTTGCAGCGTATTGGCTTGATAAAAACGTTCTTCTATCTCTCTCTTTTGTCGTTCTTCATGAAGCTTTATATAGGAGTTCAACTTGAGTTCGTTGAAGATTGATAAACCCACCGTTGTGAAATAACATTAAATGTTGTTAAGACCGTTGTGAGACAATCTTCTAAAAGCTTCTGACATTGTGTGTTGCAGGTGTGCAGCCTTTGACACAGTTCTGATACTTGCAGGTACTAGGTACAACAGTTTCCCTTTCTAGTAAAATGATTTGAAATGCTTCAAAAGGGTCTTTGTAACATTCCTTAAATGAATCAAACTTGCAGAAGACGTATATGATGCTTTAAAGTCTTGAGCAAAAATCCTTCTGACTTTGGTCAAATGCAACGTGAAACATCTTCAACAAATCTTCTTGATTCAGATAACATATCTCTTTCAGAGGGTTGATAACTTTCAGCAGGTTCCCATCCTTCAGAAGTTGCACCATTTCAGAGGGTCGCTCCTTCAGAGATTTGCTGAAACACATGAAATACCCTTAAGAGAATATGTGCTTTATCAACATACTTTACCCAAATTTGTTATTCATTAAAACTTAGGATATGTCTTCATGGTTCCATCCCCATTATTAATCTCCTAATAATATTTTGAGACTCAACATTGTCCCCCTTTTCAATGATGACAAATTTGCTTAAACTATTTAAATATCTAAAGGAAAAAATATTAAGTTAAGTTAAGAAATCTTCATTTTCTATATACTTAATCAGAATGCTTTACTCCCCTTGAATCTGTGAATATTTTTCTAAAAACATTTAAACTTCAGAAATTGTGTTAGTTTATATCTCCCCCTTTTGTCATCAGTCAAAACGGTTGGTAATAGAGACTGAAGTATTAAATGCATAACAGAATAATAAATGCAGGGTAGGTAGACAATGATCGTTTCAGAAACTTAGTTGCGTTATACACAGTAATTAATTCCAATCATTGCAAATATTTAACGTACATAACATGATAAATTCAAGAATAAGCAATAATATCACGTAGTCAAATCAGAGAATAATCAACATATTCATATTGAAATATCAGAAGGTTCAGTAACATAGAAATTTAACAAAACATCAAAACTATCATAAACACATAGACTTTCTTAATCATGGCAAGCTAAAAACTGTTGTTCCTCTTAAGCTTGGGCTTGGATTCTTCATTTTGAGGATGAATAGGAGCAACATTTAATTGCCTCACTAAGCTCTGAAGTCTACGGTTTCTATTCCGCAAACTTCTGATTTCATTTTCTCTAATTTCTAGAGCCTCAGCTAGATCAACTTCTATAAAAATTATTGACACATGCCTCTTGGTAAAGATAATCTCCCCAAAGCCATTTGGGAAGCAATAATCAGCAGGCTTAACAACTAAGCAAGTTTAGATTGTAGGAGTCCACTTCTGCACAGTCCATTCTTCATGCAACTCATGCTTAGAACCAGGGAAAGTTCCGGGAAACCAGGTACAAACCTCCTAAACTGAAAGGGTGCTCTTGGTCAGTGAATCTGCAAAGTCATATTTTGTTCCAGAACAGGACCCTTCTTTTTCCCTCTCATGCCAATAAGAATCCCATAGCCTTCCTCTGTAGGTGTGGTCAAAACCCCCATAAGCTTCTAAATCTTCAGGGAGTCTTTCCCATTCTTCTCTGGTCAAGGGCTCTGGTTCAAACATATAGGCAGAGTAGAACTTTGGTTCTTTCTTCTTATCTTCAAAACCTTCAGCAAAAGGTAACTTTGGAACTATTCTGTCAGGTTTCCAAAAGATTTTGGTTGAGGGCTTCATGGTTAGGGGTTTCGGAGGCTTGAAGTTTCTGCACCCAGCATTTGATGCAATGTACCTTGAGTATAATTCAACTTCCAGGTTCAGATGCCTGATGAGAATCCAATCTTCAGCAGGTATCCTTACTTGGTTAGATAATCAACATCAATTCTTTTCCAATAGTGTTTGGATGGTTCCACTCCTTGTTTGTTCTTTTCCAGCTGATTAGATCCAGACACTCCCTCTGAAGCCTTGGCTAACCTTTTCTGTCTACCAGCTTCAAGAGAGTCGAAGTGAAGACCAATGTGCTTGTGCAGAGGCAAATGATCTTTCAAGTACAATAGCTCTTCATACAGATTTGGACACAGAGGAAATCTTCTATTCTGATTGGAGGGAGTTGAATAGCACTTATATGGTATCTCAGCAGCGTTCAACACATCCTTGAAAGACATGATACGTGCTATTTGCTCAGAGGATGGCTTTCTTGAGAGATCTCTGGATTTGGGCTTCAGCATCCTTTCCCTTGGAGTTAAGTCACCTTCCCAAATAAACTTCGTATTGCCTATACTTACATAACTCTCCTTATTTCCCCAATCAATTGCACTGGATACAATAGGAACAAGAGCAAGTTATGTAGACGTCCTTTCAACCTCAAGGTCTACTTTAAAAGGTGATGGAGGTTGAGGAATGGGTGAAAGTAGATCAACAGCCTCAGCAGGTTTATATCTTAAAGGTACAACAGAGATGTGTTCCATAGCAACAACAACTGGTTCAACCACCATGGGATCAGCAATAGAAGGTTCTGCAACCTTTTCAGCTTCAGCAGGTGTAACAACCTTTTCAGCAGATGGATTAGAGACTACACCACCAATAGCAGTAGCTTCCAAGACTTTCACAGGCACCATGGAGGGACTCTCATCATCCTCCAGATCAATTGGATCAAGGTTACCAAAATTTACCTTGATTTTCTTGTATGGCTCTGCCTCAGGAATTGGAAGTTTGCTGACTTCTTGCATCTCCCTCTTGTACAATTTTGTTTGAGTAAGATCGTAAGGTACAAAAGGGGCAGCAGCCTTGATAAGCTTCTTGACTATTCTCTCCTTCTTCAGGTCCAACACCTTCTGAGACTTAACTTGTTGTAAGGCCCCCTGAAAAATCCCAGCATCATCCTTGGGGATTGATTTGCTCCTTATGATCATTTGGGTTGGAGCTTCTTCTCTAACAGGAGATAACAACCTTCTGTGTTTAGTCCTTGTAGCTTTTGAAGGTCTCTTCCTCTTGATCATAATAGCTTTTTCTAGCTTTTCATCTTCAATCATGGCTTTTTGAGCAGCTTCTGCCAGGGCTCTGTCATTTACTTCGTGTTCTTTGACTTTCCTCAATTCCTCTTCTTCTAGAGCATTAGCTAAGGCAGCAATCTCTTGTAGCTCTGGGTCTGGATTATTGGTAACAAGGGGAATCACTTTCAGTGGCTTCTTAGAAGAACTACCACTAGCAGCATCAACCACCACAACCTGTCCCAGTATGGTAGGCTTAGTGGCTTCAATAACTTGCACATCATCATTCTGACCCACCATTTCAGTAGGTTCATTTTGAACCTTCTAAACAAGTTCAGAAGCTTTCTGTTGAGTTACCTTAACCATATTTTCTGATGATGTTGCTTTTTGGAACGATGCTTCCACCTCCCTCACTCTTTCCAAATCAGCAGGATTGAGAGTTACCTGAGCGGACTTGGTCCTTTTCTTCTTTACAATTTTCTTTTCAGGGGTCTTCTCAGCAGGTTGGAATTCCTCCTTCCTGATATCTCCATGAAGTTCCTCTTCCAGAATCTGCAACATGGACTTATGGAATTCAACAACATGAGCCTTTTGAGTTGACTCAGCAGCAGCAACAGGTTTTTTTAGGGAAATCCCCATTTGCTTCACAGTAGTGGTAGTAAAGAAGCTTGGGGGCTTCTGATCGAACATCCTCTCTACTTGAAGCTTGTAATGCATCAGAATCTTCATGATAAGGGTGTTATGGGGAAGATTAGCAGCAGAGTCTCTAGCCCTCTTGATCATACTAAAGAGAATGATCCAGGGAAGGTTAATCTTCTTCTTCTGCATCAAGTGAATCAAACAGAACCTCTCCATTTCAGAAATATGGTCCTTTCCTCCACCCTTAGGAATAATGCAGCAACCAAGAACCGCAAACAACAATCTGGGGATAGGCAGCAACATAGTTCCTTTCATGTTTTTGGGATACTCTAAACCAAATAGCATTTGGTTATACTTCCTTGTACCTCCATGATGTACTTCCCATTCAGGGGAAAACATTGCAACTTCAGCTTTCACACCAGTTACTGCTTCTAGGGTAGAAGTTCTGACGGTAAAGTTTGTACCCATCACAGTTGCTCCAAGGAAGACTCTGTTTTCATGATCTACCACTTTGATGTTCCTCCAGAACTCATACACACTCTCCTCGTGCTAGCCACAGTTGATGACCTCAAAGAATAGCAACCGACCAGCACACTTGAAATAGTCAGAGAGATCATAGACATGCTCAGCTAAGTTGGTGAAGTTGACACACCTGGATGGGACGATCTTCCCACCAGCCTTAGACAAAGCACCATCGTTCTTCTTGGGAGCCATTGCAGTTCAGAAGGAAAAGTGGAGAAAGTAGGGTTTTGAGAGAAGTTGAAACTTGAGTATACTGGGAGTTTCTGATTGCAGAGAGAAGAATGCAAAGGGAGTATAACCGGAGAAGCTTCTCACGCGCTCTATAAATAGACTCCAGACATAGCATTAATGATGGCAGTTACAGGCTGCGCAGACATAGGGAGTCATGCGTCATGCAAACTTCAAAGGATAGGTGAAAAGCCAACCGTCTCAGGGTGCCACATCATCAAGTGACAATTTCAGAAAGTATTCGTGTTCAGCAAGTTCAGTTATTTCAGAAAGTATACATTTCAACAAACACATATATTTCAGAGAGTTCATGCATTTCAGAAAGTCATACACATAACATTTTTCACCAAAATTTTAAACAAAATATATAATCTTAGATATTATGATTGCAGTAATAAACAATGTTACCAGCATTAATACTTAAAGATTTGAAAGGATGATCTGCATTTGCTGAGACTCAACATTGCTTTCTGATATGAAATGTATGTTTTCAGCAGCTTATGTTGAATGCTCTTGGAACATAA
Organism: Sesbania bispinosa; assembly: GCA_026901365.1. Taxonomy (NCBI): domain Eukaryota; kingdom Viridiplantae; phylum Streptophyta; class Magnoliopsida; order Fabales; family Fabaceae; genus Sesbania; species Sesbania bispinosa. Next base: position 2,133,492 of record QLOH01000052.1, read on the forward strand.
ACTTTCTTTTCATCAAGAGTTCCTCTCTTCCATGCTTCAGCAGTGATCCTGGGAGTTTTCTTTGATTTGTTCAGGACATCTACAAGAGAAACAATTAAGGCTTTTGGTACCCATATTTTCTTGGGTCCACCTGGGTCAGTTTCAGGTAAAAGTTTCTCTTTCTGTTTACACTCAGACTTAAAAAGTCTATGTTTATCACAGTGAGGACACCCATCAACCTTTGTCTTATCCTTTTTAAGCAACTTAGAATCTGATGATTTGGAAGATGTTTTTTTAGAGTAACCCAAGCCTCTTTTATCTTTTAACTTTTTCCGAGTTTCCAATAATCTGTTAAGATTATTAGTTCCTTCAGCAAAGTTGGATAGGTCTTTAGTAAGTTCCTTAATCTGTCCTTGAAGTTTTTGTTTTTCTTCAAGTAGATTTTTGGAATTACTATTCTCTTGTTCCTGAAACTCTTCTTTGAGTATAAGATTTTCTTTTTCAAGATTCTTGTTTTTATTGCATATAGCAGTATATGCATTTGAAAGTTTCTTATACTTTTCTGAAAAGTTCCTTGGAACTATCAACCAGATCATCATATACATCTTGAAGAGTTAGAGATGTTACCTTAGAATCTGTACCCTCAGAGATGAGTTGATTTGCCATTAAGCACAGATTTGTCTCTTTTGATGAGTCCTCTTCATCTTCTGACGTTAGATCTTCTACTGACTTGTTATCTTCATCATCTTCTTGAGCAGATGAAGCTAGCCATTCCCATATTTCCTTAGCAGAGTTGCACCCTTGAACCATCTCATACTCAGTTTTGTTCAGAGAACAAATCAAGTAGGGCTTGGCTTGAGCATTAAGTTGAACTTTAATCCTTTGCTCATAGGACCACTCAGCTTTGGAAATAGGTACTCCATTTCTCATGGGAACATAGTCACCATCTGCAATTATATCCTAGAGATCAAGATTGTGGCTTTCCATGAACAGCTTCATGTGTTCTTCCCAGTAAAGATAATCTTTTATGTTGAAAACTGGAGGTCTGGTTACAGATGCTCGTTCAGAGATGTAGGGACCAAAGCTTGTTGAAGTTTCCATCTTGGATCTTCTTTCCTCAGCACTTGTTAGATGCTCAACCCGAGGTTGAGCTATGATACCAACTGTAGAAACCACAGGAAACACTAGAAGGGGGGTTGAATAGCATTTTATATGTTCAAACAGATTTTATGAAAACCTTTTCACAAGCAAAGTATTTCACAAAGAGTTTTTAGCAACTTGCTGAATCTGGGTGTAAAGGTACTTGCTGAAGTGACTTCAGCAGGTCCAAAAAATAGTTTTGGAAACTTGTTTTTAAAGAGGGTTTAAATATGTTTTTATTTCAAGCTTATAAAACAAATTATTCAGAACCCTCCAGTTAGTTTAAATAACAGATATTGAGAGATAAGGGTATAGAAGACTTAGCCAAGAGGTTTATCTTGGTTCACTCACATCCACCGTGAGCTACGTCCAGTCCCAATGCCAAACCAGCAAACGATTTTCCAATAACTGATCAGGTACAAGTATTCTTTTATAATCAAGCCTATTCAGGTTCAATACAACAAGTATTCTTTTTCAGACAAGCCACTCCAGGCTCAAACCAAGTACTGTTTAAACAGGAAGCCTCTCCAGGATCAAACCAAGTATTGTTTTACAGACAATCCTCTTCAGGCTCAAAGACAAGTATTCTTTCTTCCACCAAGCCTCTCCAGGCTCTCAGACACTAGAAAGTGTTTACAATGGATGTAAGTTTAAGTTCCTGAGAAACTTAAATAGAAATAATCTTGTACAAAGGATAACTGAGTATAACTCAGGATAAGAAATGAAATTTCTATGTACAAAATATCAGAGAGTAGCAGTGAGATTTTTGCAGCGTATTGGCTTGATAAAAACGTTCTTGTCTCTCCCTCTTTTGTCGTTCTTCATGAGGCTTTATATAGGAGTTCAGCTTGAGTCCGTTGAAGATTGATAAACCCACCGTTGTGAAATAGCATTAAATGTTGTTAAGACCGTTGTGAGACAATCTTCTAAAAGCTTCTGACTTTGTGTGTTGTAGGTGTGCAACCTTTGACACAGTTATGACACTTACAGGTACTAGGTACATCAGTTTCCCTTTCTGGTAAAATTATTTGAAATGCCTCAAAAGGGTCTCTGTAACATTCCTTAAATGAATCAAACTTGCAGAAGATGTATATGATGCTTTAGAGTCTTGAGCAAAAAGCCTTCTGACTTTGGTCAAATGCAACATGAAACATCTTCAGCAGATCTTCTTGATTCAGATAACACATCTCTTTCAGAGGGTTGATTATTTTCAGTAGGTTCCCATCCTTCTGAAGGTTGCACCACTTCAGAGGATCGCTCCTTCAGAGACTTGCTGAAACACATGAAAAACCCTTAAGAGAATATGTGCTTTATCAACATACTTTAACCAAATTTGTTACTCATTAAAAGTAAGGATTTGTGAGACTTAAACATTATTAATCTCTTAATAATATTTTGAGACTCAACACTCCTAATCCACTTAACCCACTTATTTAGTGCTTAAAATAGGAAGAAAAGGGAAAATTACAAGTATGTCCTAATTACAACATAATCCTAAAATTAATCCTACCTTTATTAATCCTAATTAGATGGAGTCTTGTATGTTGATTTGAGTCCAAGGTCAAAGGTCAATGGGTTGACCATGTTGAGGTTGACTCATGCTTGGTTTAGCTCCAAGCAATTCCAGCAGCTCCATGTTTGATCCTAGCTTTCAGTTGTCAGCTCAGAGTTCTACTGACAGGTGCCATCATTCCCTCCCCCTTGAAGAGCATAAAGGGTAAAAGAGAATAGTAGGAATGGATGACAAAGAAGAGGAGAAGGTGGAGACTTCCCTATAAGACTCGTAAGTCCTTGCTAGGTCTTCAAATCATGGACATCTTGATCCAACCTTAGCCAACAAAAGAAGACTCATTATCCCCAAGCATTTATTCTCTAATGCTCATAACAATAATACATGGGAATCATGTAGGGAGTTTTGGGAGAAGAAGGAGTAGAGAAGAAAAATGAGAAGAAGAAGAAAAAGGAGAAAAAGGTGGAGGAAACTCCCCTGTAGTGTTGCTACTTTTTCCTTCCTTGATCAGCAGCTCCTTTTCTTGTTCCCCTTCAAAACAACTAAGGTCAGCAGTTTTAAATTGGTGAAGTAGTAACATTGCTTCCCTTTTATTTTTTTTTTTTGTCTTTCTTTTGTTTTCACTTTTTCTACCATCACTCTTGATGTTTCTTCCTTCCTTTTTCTTTTTATCCTCACCTTCTATTTTCAATTTCTTAATTTTCTCAAGTTCTATCTCTCTCTTGATGTGAGCTTGATCCTCACATATTTCTTGGATTGACATTGGCATCAAAGTAATTTTAGCTCCATCTTGTTTAAAAGATATTTGATTAGAGTAACCATCATGGATGATCCTCTTATCAAACTGCCAAGGTCTACCCAACAAGATATGTGTGTCATCCATAGGTACAACATCACATAAAACATTATCATCATAGTCACCTATGGAAATAAAGATGAGAGTTTGCTTATTTATTTCCCTTTCCCCATCATCACATATCCAAGATAACTTGTATGGTCTGGGGTGGGGAGTGGTAGACAACCCAAGTTTCTCCACCATTCTTGCACTTGCAATGTTAATGCAACTTCCACTATCCACAATTAAGGAACAAATTCGTCCCTCAACCATGCACCTAGTGTGAAAGACAGTTTGTCTTTGTTCATCCTCTCTAATGATTTGATTTCCTAATGATCTTCTTACCATGCAAAGTCTTCCCTTGGTTCTAAACACCTATTTTTTAACCTCATTTTCCTCTTCGCTATCCTCTTTTTCCTCTTCACTAGTTTCATCCTCACTGGCACTAGTGTATTCTCCATTCTCTTTTACTAACATTGCCCTCTTGTTTGGGCACCCTTTCCAGCACATTTGAAACATTTATTGTCTCTTATGGAAGTCGAAGGTTCCACATTTGTTGTTTTGGAAGGCGGTGGGTTAGAAGCAACCCTAGAACCCTTAGGTTCTTCCTTCTCTTAGCCTTTTCCCTCATCTCCCTTTAGGGTTTCCTTAATTCTAGTTGTATAACTAGAGTTACCTCTTTTATAGCTACCCTTTCTTTTAAGTTGAGTTTCTATTTTAATGGCTTGTTGTACCAAGTCCTCCATTTCAACATAAGGGTGCAACTCCACTATGTCCCTTATGTCAAAATTAAGTCCATTGATAAACCTAGCCATAGTTGCTTCACTATTCTCAACTATGTTTGCCCTTATCAAAGCAAGTTCCATTTCTTTAAAATATTCATATACACTCTTAGAACCTTGCTTAAGTGTTTGGAGTTTAATGTGCAACTCCCTATTGTAATGTTGAGGTGTAAACCTCTTTCTCATGATGGCCTTCATTTCCTCCCAAGAGGAAACCAAAGGAGCATTGCACCTTTTTCTATCAGCTTGAAGCTGATGCCACCAAACCAAAGCATAATTTTTTAATTCAAGAGAGGCTATCTTAACTTTCTCTTCTTCCCTATAACTATGGCAACTAAAGATTTGTTCAATTTTATGTTCCCATTCTAGGTATTGTTCTACATCATTCCTTCCATTGAAGGTTGGGACTTCTATTTTGACTTCCTTGAACCCTTGTTCCCTTTAAGGTTCCTCTTCCTTCCTATGCCTCCTAGGGGTATCCTAATAGTATTCTTCTTTATCCCTCCTAGGCTCTTCCTCATAGTACTCTTCTCTATACCTCCTAGCTTCCTCACGCCTCCTAGGCCTCCTATGTTCTCTATTCCCTACTTCCCTTCTCCTAAGTGTATGACTTGAATGTCTCTCTCCCTCGCTACTCTCAGGGTGGTATCTATCTTCACTTCTCACTATGTTGTATCTGCTCTCGCTTCCTCCTTCTCGAGAAGAATGTCTTCTCTCCCTCTTATTCCCACTTAACTCTTGCCTAAGCTCATTCATTTCATTTCTCATCATTCTGGCCATGTCTTGAATTGCATGTTGCAACTTGGCCCTATACCTTAAAGTCCTAGGTGAAGGAGGTGGTGAGTTACCCATTGTTTTTAAGTTTTTGATTTTTAAATGGACCTTTCCACTCAACTTAGTGTATACACTCAATGGAATGTAACACTCGTGTATGTCACTCTTTTTGGATTTTTCTATAATGAAAACTCTCTTGCCTCTTCTACTCAAGTAAGGTTGGATTGATCTTGAAAAGACCAACAGTGAGACTTAATCTTAACCCTTCCAAAATAGAAGTGCGCGAGCAAAAGGAAAAAGCTACTGAAAGGACTAGGAATCTTCTAAGAAAAAACAAGGAATTGATGAGACAAGCAAGAAAAGTAAGCACTCAACAAAGTTTATACACAAGAGTAGAAAACAAACAAGACAAGACAGAAAGAAATTGCAAAGAGAATTGATTTTGGTAAGTTTTTGAAAAAGAGCTGCCAAACAGTCATTTTGTGAAAAACAACTATTACAACTCAAAATATTGTATACAAGAAAATGAAATGAAAAATTACAGTAAAATGTCAATTGTATTGTTGGGCTTTCTTTTTGTTTTTTTTCTCTATTTTTTTGAATTTTTGACTTTTTGGGTGTCTTTTTAGCTTTTCCTCTTGTTGTTGACTTTTGCACCCTTTTTGCTTTTTACACCTCTTTTTGTATTTTTTGGCAATATAATTTTTTTTTGAATTCTTTTTGCTTCTTTTCTTTTTCTTTTCTTTTTGCCCCAACAGAAAATTACAGAAATTTGTACAAAATTACAAAAAATTGAAATCTACCTAAAATATTTTTTTCAAGATTTTTTTATTACAACTGTTCCAAAACGGTACTAGAAAACAAAACAGACAGGCTGAATTCTAAAAACTGTAAATTAAAACGAAATGGCAACCTGATTTCCAAAAATTCCAAAAAAATTGCTTAGCACTTCCTTGTTGATCATACAAACACAAAACGGTGTTGGAAACGCGTTTGGTTCAATTTTAAGATGGGAATTAAATTTTGAAAGAAAATCAACAATTGGAATTTATTGATTTTCTTCCAACTTTATGAACCAAAAAGTAGCCTAACGGTGAGCGTTTTGCACAATCAAACAGGGAAAGTCCAAAGTAGAGATAGCAGTCAATTCAATTTTGCAATCTGAATGCCAAACAGACAAACAGAACAGGAGTAGAAAATTGAATAAAACAGTGACAAAAAATGGGCAAAATTGGAAAAAATAAGGAAGAAAATTGCGCAAAAGTAAATGTCAAGAAAGTAAAGGGGGAAAATGAAATTAAAAGGATGAGGAGGACAGAAATGTAAATGGAAGAATGTAAACGGCAGAAAGTAGAGGAGATGGCAGAAATTAAAAGGATGGGGAGGACTGAAAGTAAATGGCAGAATGTAAAGGGATGGCAGAAATTAAAAGGATGGGGAGAAGCTGAAATTAAATGGCAAAAAATTAAAAGCGGAAAGTAAAGAGATGAACAAGTGATATGGGGGATGAACAATTAATGGTTGAATGGGGAGAAAATGTAGGTGAACGATCTTTGGAAAATGAAGACAACAATGCCTCCACTTACCACACTCCACCATAAACAACAGTTATAGCAGTTAATTTGCAAGAATCGCTCAAGAACAAGTATGAGCAATTAGAATAGGCATTTTATCAAACACCTAAGGGGTGGGATTAGCAGCCCAAAAACAGCCCCATCTAGCAAGAATTTCACACAATCAATCAAGACAAACAAGTGTTGCAAGCAGCAGAAAGACACCTCGGGCCTGAGAACAATTCAGAGTCCAAATTACAATTGAAACGAGAGATGAAATTACACAAGTTTTTTATGAAAATTCTGCACCAAAAACAGCCAAGTGTTGCGCCCAAATGACCTTCAAAACAGCTCCAAAATTTCTCAATCCAACAAAGCTCTGATGACCAATTGATAGCAAGATTGTTACGGATCTAGAATTGAGCAAAAACAACCGATTAGAATCAAGAACAGGCACTAAAACAAGCGAATATAGCAGCTGGAAGAAGCTATATTCACGCAAGAAAATGCAAGAAAATGAGAGACAATGAAAGAAAAAGTGGAAGAGAAAGAGATGGATTGGACGCCACTGAAGCAGGCAACCCCCACAGCAGATAAGTCCGAGTGCTAGACGCCACTGATTTAGGAGAATCAGATAAGTCTCTGGTTGGTTTGAGCAAGAACCACCAAGCCTTCTCTACTCACACTTGAGGGGGAATTTGGGCAGAATGCCTTTACTATTCATCAAAGTTGTGAATACAAGAGAGGGGCCCTCCCTATTTATAAGGAGAGGGGGCGGCCAAAAAGGAGGGAAAAAGGGAAAAATAAAAGATGAGTGGAAAGCTCTCCTAAGTGGGATTTGAACCATGATCCCAAGGCTAAGTAGCTAAGCCAACTCCTAAGCCACTAAACCCACTCATTTAGCGCCCAAAATAGGAAGAAAAGGGAAAATTACAAGTATGTCCTAATTACAACTTAATCCTAAAATTAATCCTACTTTTATTAATCCTAATTAGATGGAGTCTTGTATGTTGACTTGAGTCCAAGGTCAAAGGTCAATGAGTTGACCATGTTGAGGTTGACTCATGCTTGGTTCAACTCCAAGCAATTCCAGTAGCTCCATGTTTGATCCTAGCTTTCAGCTGTCAGCTCAGTGTTAGACAAGCGGCCTCAAGTAACTTAAGAGGGGGGTGAATTAAGTTAATCCAAATTATCTCTTTTTTGTTCACTTACTTCTTTTATCTTTTACTATACTTACAACAATTCTTTTATGATGAAATATGAATGCAAACTCATAATTTCTCAATATATAATAAATTAGCAACCACAACAAATAAGTAAAAATTAAGGGAAGAAGAAATGCAAACTCAATTTATACTGGTTCGGCCAACCCTTGCCTACGTCCAGTCCTCAAGTCACCCACTTGAGATTTCCACTATTTGTAAAATCCTTTACAAAAGATGAACACTCACACACCTTGGAACTCTATCCCTTGCGTTCACTTTCACTCACAATCTACGAGAGGCACCCTCTCTTAACCACACAGTTTGAGAATAATTGTTTTTTACAAGATGAACTCTCTTTTAGAGTAGATGATACAATTTGAAGATCCTATAAGAATTCTTAATGATTTTGCAAGTGTTTGGCCAAAATGATTTTTAAAGAGATTCTTCACATTTTTATTGCATTTGTATATTCTGCTCATTTTTCAAAATGGAGACACATATTTATAGTAGAAAAAATGAAGCTTTGTGTCTCTTGATGAGGAATTGTGACTTTTCACGTTTTTCTGAAAATCCTCGCTGGTAATCGATTACAAGGAAGTGGTAGTCGATTACACCTTTAAAAATTCAAACAGATTATGAACCATTGTGACTGAAATTCAAATTTCGCATTTTCTGCACACTGGTAATCGATTACAACGTATGGTAATCGATTACCAGAACCAAAATTTCGTTCCAGAAATTGAATGCTTGCTGGTAATCAATTACAATCCAACTGGTAATCGATTACCAATTCAAAATATTTATTTTGAACTTAATTTTGGTTCATAAAACATTTTTGCATAAATTTTATTTTAATGGCCAAATTACTTGCAAAGTCTAGAATTCTTTTAACATTGATACTAACTAGACTAATACTTATCTAACATCACTTGTAGTCTTGATCTTGCATTAACCTTGCTCCTTGCTCTTTCTCTTTCTTTTGCCAATTCCTTTTGTCAATCTTGTAATCTCATTTTCTTTCCATTGGCATCATCAAAACCTGCATATAATATATCTACAAGTATATGCATCTACAATCTCCCCCTTTTTTATGATGACAACCATCTTTAAGGGAAGAAAGAAAAAATAATTTCAAGTATACATATATCGATTACTTCCCCTTTAGTCTCCCCCTTAGTATTTGTATTTTTAGAATCAATGCTATATTTTGGGGACAAACAATATTAACAATATTTGGGGACAAAATACTTTTCTTTTCTTTCTTGAAATATTTGGTGATAAAATAAAATTTCATAGTCCTTTCCTTTCCTTTTCTTTCCCCAAATTAACTTTTTAAAATTTCATATCATAGAGTTCTTTTCTTTCCCTTTCTCTCCCCCTTTGGCATCATAAAAAATAATCAAAGAGCATCAAACAACATACTAAACAAGATATATCCATAAGGAATAAAGTATTAGTCAAACAGAGTATTAGCCAAGTAAAAAAATTTTTCATATCTTTGTAATTGATACGAATACCTTTGTAATTGATTACATGTGCAAAATTTTTTCATATCTAAAAAGTTTTTAGGAGTTTAATTTAGAGAAATCTAAGATTCCTAACTCTCTTCTAATTTATTTCCAAATACCCATTTTGTTCCTATAATTGAATGATCACTTGGTCTATCAACTAGTTTCCATACATGATTTCTTTTCCAATTGATTTAACTTTTCTTGCATAGCAATAATCCAATATTTATCTTTTAAGGCTTCATCAATATTTTTAATTTCAATTTTAGAAATAAAAGCCATATTATTTTATATATCTTTAAGAGAAAGTCTAGTTGTTACCCCTTTTGAAAAATCTCCAATGATGTTGTCAAGAGGATGATCTCTTTAAAGTTCTCTACTCTCTTGGAAGATTTATGTTGGTTTGATTTTCTTTAATTGTAGAATCTTCTATGTTTTCCTTATTGTTATCTTCATAAGTGACATGTCCACTGTTTTTGGGAGTAATGTCAATAAGCTTTGAAGAATCTCCCTTCATGTGCTTGGAGCATCTACCATCAAGATACCATTGTGAGTGCCTTACCATCAAGCATACCTATCTTGGGTCCTTGAATGTTAGTTTTGGGGAGGGTGCTTTTTGGAACCCAAATCATATGTCCATGTTGAACACCATTCTTTCTTATATTACAAGTAGATGCATTATGTCCCTTTCTACCACAATAGTTACATTTAATAAATGGGCTAGTAGACATGTTATGTGAGATAAAGAAATTTTCGTAAAGATTTTGTTGCTTTGAAGGATCATATCCTAATCCAGCTTTATCAAATATACATCTTTGATTTCCTAATATTATATCTAAGTTATTTTTGCCAAGAGTGAATTTTGCAAGAGTATTATTTAACTTATTAATTTCTTCTTTGTATTTGTGGCATGATATACAAGAATGAGTTTCTTTATTAATTTCTAAATTATTAGTAGAACTTTGATTTTCATTTTTAGAATTTATTAACTTAAGTTCATATTTAAGACTATCTAATTCTTCACTCAACTTTGAGATTTCCTTCTCTAATTTAGATGTTGTTTTCTTATAGGATGATACTAATTTTGCAAGTTTAAATGATTCTTCATGTAAATCATTAAAAGCATCTTGAAGTTCATCAAAGCTAATAGAGATGTCATTGTTTGAAGATGTTACCTCTTCTTCGCTATCACAATTTCTGGCCATGAGTCCCAAGTTCACAACTTCATTTTCTGAGTTACTAGAGTCCATGTCATTATCATCCCAAGTGATATATGCTTTCTTTCCTTTCTTTTCTTTGAAGGCCTTCTTGTTGGATTTTTCCATTTTCATTTTATAGATTGGACATTCTAGTCTCAAATGGCCAGGTTGATTGCATTCAAAGCACCTTGGAGTTGAGGAGGAATCTTCTCCTTTCATCTTTGTGTTGAACATAGATCTCTTATGATTTCTTCTATTCCTTAGGAATTTTTTGAACCTTTTTACAAAGAGATCAAATTCTTCATCATCATCCAAGTCCTCTTCTTCAATGATGTCTTCTTTATCATTTTCTTCATAGACAGATGATGATGATGCTTTGAGAGCAATACTCTTCTTATTTCTATCATTTTCTTCATTTTGGTTTAGTCTCAACAATTCCAACTCGTGTTCTTGAAGTTTTCCAAATAATGAATGGAGGGACATTGTTGTAAGATCCTTTGATTCTGCAATTGCGGTCACTTTTGGTTGCCATTGCCTACTCAAACATCTTAAAACTTTGTTAATAAGATCTTCATTTGGACAAACTTTTCCTAAAGATGCAAGATGATTAATTGTATGTGTAAATCTCTTTTGCATGTCTTGTATGCTTTCACTTTGATTCATCCTAAATAATTCATATTCATGAGTAAGGGTGTTTATTCTAGATCTTTTAACATCACTTGTTCCCTCATGAGTTACTTCTAATGTATCCCACATTTCTTTTGCACTTTTGCAATTTGAAACTCTAAAATATTCATCTATGCCTAATGCAGATGTAATTATGTTTTTGGCTTTTAAATTATATTGGACTTTTCTTTGGTCATCTTTACTCCATTGATCTCTAGGTGTTATTTTAACTTCGTTCCCTACTTGTATTGAAGGAATAAAAGGACTATTTTCTACATCATCCCAAATATTGAGATCTATTGATTCTATGAAAATTTGCATTCGAGATTTCAAATAGTGAAAACCTTCTCCATTAAATACAGGGGGTCTACTAAATGGGTTTCCTTCTGCGAAAAGGGAATTGGATGAGGCCATTATTGATCTTGAGGCTTCTAATCCTTATACAAGATACAAGCTCTGATTCCACTTGTTAGACAAGCAGCCTCAAGTAACTTAAGAGGGGGGGTGAATTAAGTTAATCCAAATTATCTCTTTTTTGTTCACTTACTTCTTTTATCTTTTACTATACTTACAACAATTCTTTTATGATGAAATATGAATGCAAACTCCTAATTTCTCAATATATAATAAATTAGCAATCACAACAAATAAGTAAAAGTTAAGGGAAGAAGAAATGCAAACTCAATTTATACTGGTTCGGCCAACCCTTGCCTACGTCCAGTCCTCAAGTCACCCACTTGAGATTTCCACTATTTGTAAAATCCTTTACAAAAGATGAACACTCACACACCTTGGAACCCTATCCCTTGTGTTGAGTTTCACCCATAATCTACGAGAGGCACCCTCTCTTAACCACACAGTTTGAGAATAATTGTTTGTACAAGATGAACTTTCTTTTAGAGTAGATGATACAATTTGAAGATCCTATAAGAATTCTTAATGATTTTGCAAGTGTTTGGCCAAAATGATTTTTAAAGAGATTCTTCACATTTTTATTGCATTTGTATATTCTGCTCATTTTTCAAAATGGAGACACATATTTATAGTAGAAAAAATGAAGCTTTGTGTCTCTTGATGAGGAATTGTGACTTTTCACGTTTTTCTGAAAATCCTCGCTGGTAATCGATTACAAGGAAGTGGTAGTCGATTACACCTTTAAAAATTCAAACAGATTATGAACCATTGTGACTGAAATTCAAATTTCGCATTTTCTGCACACTGGTAATCGATTACAACATATGGTAATCGATTACTAGAACCCAAATTTCGTTCCAGAAATTGAATGCTTGTTGGTAATCGATTACAATTCAACTGGTAATCGATTACCAATTCAAAATATTTATTTTGAACTTGATTTTGGTTCATAAAACATTTTTGCATAAATTTTATTTTAATAGCCAAATTACTTGCAAAGTCTAGAATTCTTTTAACATTGATACTAACTAGACTAATACTTATCTAACATCACTTGTAGTCTTGATCTTGCATTAACCTTGCTCCTTGCTCTTTCTCTTTCTTTTGCCAGTTCCTTTTGTCAATCTTGTAATCTCATTTTCTTTCCATTGGCATCATCAAAACCTGCATATAATATATCTACAAGTATATGCATCTACACTCAGAGTTCTACTGACAGGCGCCATCATTGGTTGAGCCTGAAGAGGCTGCAGAAGAATACTAGTGGTGAGGAGCACCTAAGAAGTCATTGTATCAAGGTTGATATAGTGGAAAATCCTATTAGGAGTAGGGACTGGACGTAGCCTCAAGGTTAAGAGGTGAACCAGTATAAATATTGTTTTCAATCTTCTCATCCCTTAAACTATTTACTACTGTTTGTGCATTTGCATGATAACTAACATAACATTTGCATGAAAATCTTTTAATCTATCTAATACCTAAGTAAGTTCTACTTTGACAAGGTTCAAGACAAGAGGAACCATATTTTCTGCATAATATAAACATAACTCATATTGTCAGGATTAACCTTTTAACTTCTAATATCAGCCAAGTATTTAACTTGAGCAGAATTAAATATTAGAAGAAAATTGTAGAAATTTAAAGAGATCACAATTCAACCCCCTTCTTGTGATTGCAATATTTACTTCAGGGGTGCGTGCAGGTTTAAAACCATTAATTAGGGCATTGGATTCATTTATTTCTTTTCGTCCCTTCTTCTTAGAGAGAGGATGATCCCTAGAGAGAGAAGTTGTCTTGGAGGTTCAAAGGAGGTCCCTCATCCCTCAAGGTCATCACCAAGCCCTTGGATTCACCTTTCTACCATTCTTTTTCCTTGATTTTCTCTACTTCTAAGGTGAGTGTGAACACCCACTCACTCTCATGATGAATGTGTCTCTATAAATGCTCCCCCTTCTTATTCCCCATGCTTTATGCTTGATTTTGGTGGTTAGATGTAGATTGATTGATGATTAGGTTGAAATATGCTTTGTAATGTTTGTGGCATCTTTCCCTAGATGGTATGTTAGGGTTTTCGGGAATGATTCTCATGAAAATGATGCTTGGCTTTAGGAAATTGTATGCTCATGATAACCCTCATGCTCATGTGATTATTGATGATTATTCATGTTCTTAACCCTAATCATGTTAAAGAGGAATATTTGGGTCTTAGGACCTCATGTAAATGTTTGCGTCTTTAGACCTCATGTTAAATAATCAGATTTTGGTTCCTGGACTTCATGTTCCAAGACAATGTCTTTGGTCCTTAGACTTCATGTTTAAAGAGGAAATAATGTATGAATCTATCATGTTTAAGGGTAAGGTCTTATGGTCTTCAGGAACGACGGTCCCTGTTAGTCTGAGCTCAGTCTAGCCTCATGTAAATTGGAAAGACCCCTAGGGTATTGGGTAAACACTTCATGACTAACATTGCATTATTGTTACAATGTATGTTCTATGAATTGTTTGAATTGAAGTATAAATTGTTTCATAGAATTTGCTTGTTTCTCCTACACTGCATGTTTTATCACGCTCACTGGGACGTTAGTCTCACCCCACTCCATGGAAATTACCTTCAGATGTGCAGGAACCTCATTTAGAGCAGTGGAGGAGGGTAAGAGTTGTTTTGGGCCTTGTGATGGCCCACTTTTGAGATGATAGTTATTATTTTTGTATAAGCATAGGTTACATTATTTTGATGAGATAGAATTGTACATGTGGGGCCTCAGGGATTTATTTTATATTCCAGGACATATGTATGATCATATCCTATTAAGCCTATTGTTTGGATATTGTACATTGAGCCATTAATGGCAACTATGATGATAATATTTGATGTATTTTTTAGATTTCTACTTAAGTAAGTGTTGGATTGCCTAAGCCTTATTGTATTGTGTTGTATGTCGATACTATTAATGCGTGAAACAATTTCACGAATTTGGAAATAGTGCTCCCAACATGTATTATTTTCGAATTAGGAAATTAGGACGTTACACATGGTCGTGCCCAAATAAAATTAGTATGGGATATTAATATTATTTATTATAAGTCTACTCGGGAAATCAAGAAACTGAGATTGAACTATATAAGGATGACACGTTTCATGCCTTGTGTTTAATCTAGATATATGTACAAAGGGACTATACATACATGGTTAAATTGGTCATAGATTGGTTATGTCTCAAATCGCATTGACATTCCTATTATTTTTGTAGTATCGATGTTTTGATAGATATCATTCGCTACTTGTAATAATACTGCCAACATAATGGTAACCTATAGGGTCATACACTTAGAACAGGCTGACTTGGACATTGAAGCCATTACATGGTTTTAATTAGGTTAAAATCCATGTGATGTGAAGCTCATTTAGTAAGACTAAATGGACTAACCCATCACTAAATCCTGATGCTCACTATGACGGTTAGTGATAAGTGCAAAATATATGATAATTTCTTGTATAATTACTACACTTATCAAGGGTAAAATAGTAAATTTATTCCCCAAATTACCTCTTTTTAGTAATAAATGCATATTTTGTGATTATTTGATTTAAATTTGAATTTGATGCTATTTTGATAGAAAATCTATTGATTTTGCAGATAAAAGGGAAGGTTTTAAATGGAGAAACAAGATAGCATCTATTTGAAAAGAGAATCTGCAAGATAAGGTTTTAAATGGGAGTTGATCAAGATAAAATCAGCAATTATTTGGATAAAGATTCTGCAGATGAAATTCTAAATTCAAATTGGAGATCAAATCCGCACAAGATCAATCCACAAAGAGGGAAATAAGGAAAGCAAAGCAAACAAGGATAAGATCAGGAAGAGATCAAGCTGAAAAAGGAGGAAATCAGGAAAGCTGGAACGAGAAATACGCTCCACTTGCGTTGAGCGCAAGTGGAGCGTATCATTTAATTTGCTCTCTGTTTCCTGCGCTTCATCTACGCTGAGCGCAGGTTGAAGCGCAGGAATACGGGATCAGTTTTTCAAAGGATTTCAAATCAGATTCCTTTCAGATTTCATATGGATTTCCAACTTCTATTTAAAGGAACCTTTTGCACAGATCAAAGGAGGCTTTTAGAAAGAGAGACAATGGAGCAGAGCTAGGGCTAGAGAAAAGTGTGATAGTTTCTCCGTTGGTTTGTAATGGCTACCATGCGTAGCTAAACTCCAATAGGATTGAATGTAGTCGATTCAATCCCCGATTGTATGAGAATTCTCTTTAATATCTATGAATCCCTATTTTTATGATATCGGTATTTTTATGTTGTGCTTAATGCTTAGCTTCCGCCTGTGTGCCGGAGTTATAGGTTGGTTTTATGGGGCGAAAATGGTTTTGTAAAATCAATAGCGAGTTTGGGGGAGCCTAGGAATAGGAAACTTGAACTCTGATTGATAAAAATACTCATAGTAGTCGTTGTAGGAATACAGGGTGAATTGATAGTTTTAACAAACGGAAAGACAGATCTTTAAAGCCGGGGTAATTTGTCGCCTGGGAGAACCCGCATGAATTATTTCTGAGTATTTCTCGATCCGGGGAACCTATGTGGAATAACTTAGTTTGGCTAAGGTATCATAATTACATATTCATAAATATTATTGGGGTTCACATACGAAAGGGGTGCGATAGACGAAGTTCAGTCAAAGTAACTGTCTCTACCTATCTCAATCTATTTGCTGTTTTTATTTACTTTCGCAATTCTCAACAACCAACAACCATACTCTCACTTGATAGTTGTGACCACTAATCTTTATAAATTGAACCGTTCCCTGTGGATACGATACTCTTACTTACTATTATACTGCTGGGATTTTGGTACGCTTGTCAGATTATTAACAGTTAGCCACCGCAATATATAGCATGTATGAGTGGTAGTTATTAAGTGATTACTCTAATACTTCAAAAACACGAAAGAGAAAAAGGTTTTCTCTAAACCATATCACCATCCCTCATAATGAGAGAAGAGGTAATCATCCCTTCATCGTCTCTAGTACTGCGAAAGAGAGAGTCCTAGTATCGCGTTTGTGTGGATACCGGTAGAGGCATAACTACTCTTGCATGTCTGTGGTTTGGAAAAAGGATACAATCACTTGTCACACTAAAAGGTATACTGTATAACACGATTTATGGCTTTAAAATGGATCCTTGGATGGTTTTGAATATCTTTAAATTTTAAAATTTTAGTTCTTCCATTGTGTTTACTTGGAAAGCCCAACATCTGTTAAGCCTAAGGAGGCTTTGTGTGTTGAAAAAAATACCTGGTGTTTTGGCCTAAGAAGGCTATGAAGAATATCTTTGTAATCCTAGAGAGATCGTGAATAATACTTGTGTAAAAGATCTTTTATAGTGGAAAATACTAACTATGGTTAGCGACTGGACGTAGCACCTGTGATTGGTGTGAACCAGGATAAACAGATGTGTGTTTTCCTCTCCCTTTTCAGAGGTTGTCTAGAGTCCTTCTGAGGGGAAGGTATTTTTGCAAAGTTGGTTGGGTAAAGAAGGGTTGCCCAAGGGAGATGTCTATGAAGTTCTCTACGGGTCAAGAAAACCTAAGAAGATTGTGGCTTCAAAGATGAAGGACATGGCATAAGTCTTTCATGTAATCCTGAAGTATATGGTTCTGCCAAGGAAAAGAAGAAAGGACAATTTATTTATGATGGATATATTTTGTTTGTATCATCTGTTGAAGGGAAACAGGATTAACTTGCTCAACTTAATCATGCGGTACTAGAAGAAGGCTCTGACTGATGTAACAAGGTCCATGCCCTATGGATTCTTGATCAGAGACATATGCACTAACTGCACAAAATTTGCACACGTCATTCCTAAGGAATCTGATGAAATTGTTCTACCCTCAAAATTTAGGAGTAGACAACATAAAGAGGATGAAGATTCCTTTGTTTCCTGAGCTTGACAAGCTTAATGGGTGGACCAACTATGAGAAGAAGCAACTAGAGAAAGCTAGGCTACAAGAGTTAGCAAGGGTGATGAAAGAAGTCCCAGAGTCTGTGGTCACTCCTGCTACACCTGATTCTGACCCTGATTCTGGTGAATCGAAGGATTCTGTCCTACCTCATCCTCCTCTTCCCAAGGCAAAAAAGAAACCTAAGTCCCAACAGGAGCTTAAGCAAGAAAGGAGAACCAAAAGGAAGTATTGAAGTAAATATTGTAATCACGAGAAGGGGGGTTGAATTGTGATCTCTTTAAATTTTTGCAGTTATCTTCTAATATTTATTTCTGCTCAAGTTAAACACTTGGCTAATATTAGAAGTTCAAGGGTGAATTCTCACAATATGAAATATGTGTATTATGCAGAAAATATGGTCCTTATCTTGAACCTTGTTAAAAGACAACTTACTTAGGTATTAGATAGATTTAAAACAGTTTCATGCAAATGTTATGTCAGTTATAATGCAAATGCACAAACAGAAATAAGTAGTTTAAGGGTTAAGAAGATATGCAAACAATATTTATACTGGTTCACCTCTTAACCTTGAGGCTACATCCAGTCCCTACCCTCAGTAGGATTTTCCACTATATCAACCTTGATACAATGACTTTTTGGGTGCTCCTCACCACTAGTATTCTTCTGCAGCCTCTACAGGCTCACCAATTATTCTTTTGCAAACAGTAGGGCACACCTCACTCTTGCAGACTTAACCTATCTATCTCTCAAACGATATTACTTTCTTTTGAGAGTTACAGATTTGTTTGATTGAAATATAAAGAACAAAGGCTCAAGATTTACAATGATCAGTATACAGCTGAAATTATTGAGCCAACACACACTGTTCTCACTTTCCTAACTTGATAAACTCAGAATAAATAGATTAGAAGAAAGTGGAAATTCTGCAGAAGGTATTAATGTAATTTCAGAGAGTTCTTATGCTTCTTCTGCTCAATCAGCTGTATGTTTATTTTTTGGAGAAGGGTCCTTTTTATAGCCAAGGATTGAGGAATATAGTCATTGGACAAGTCTTGGAAAGCAAGTCAAATGGCCAGTTGGAAGTGCAACAGCTGTCACTATCATGTGAAGCCTTTTTTCTTTCCTCACTTTGACTGGTCCTATCTTCTGATGACTGCATCTTCTGAAGCTTGTATCTTCTCCAGCATGAAGCATATTCAGCAAAATGTTTCCTTTTCAAATTGTTTTCTACTTCATAAAAAATTACTGGTTTATTTATGAAATTAAGAATGATGAGGAGCATGCCCAGTAATAGTTTAAGATATTCTTCTTAGAACTGTCTTTGCTTCTTCTTCAGAACCTGTTGCTGTAACAACATCCTTATTTCCTTGCTTTTACAGAGATCTTTCTTCTTATCACATAATTATTTTGGAGAGGAAGTTTCGTGACTTTAATTCAAACTGTAAGTGTATCTTCTGATGAGTTCTGTTAGAACCACAGGAAACACTAGATGGGGGGTTGAATAGTGTTTTATAATTCTTTACAGATTTTATGAAAACCTTTTCACGAGCAAAGTGATTATCAAAAGATTTGTGCAACTTGCTGAAATTGGGTTTTTCAGTGACTTGCTGAAATGCTTCAGCAGGTTCAATAAAATTGTTTTGAAATAATTTTACGTAAAAACAAAGTTATTTTGCTGCACAGATTTATAATTCCACTTTTCAGAACCCTCCTTGGTTAATTAAAACTGAAAATAAAGAGATAAGGGTTGAGAAAACTTAGCCAAGAAATTTATCCTGGTTCACCCACTAACACAGTGAGCTACGTCCAGTCCCAGGGCAAACACACCACTGGATTTTCACTACCTGATCAGATACAAGTATTCTTTGCACACCTAGCCTCTCCAGGCTCAAACCCAAGTATTGTTTAAACACCAAGCCTCTTCAAGCTCACCACACAACTAGTGTATAAAGAGAAAGATTGTTTAAGCTTTTAAACTATAGAATTTCAAAGCCTAAACTATGTAAGATGTACAAATAACTGAGTAGAACTCAAGATAAGAAAGTGTTGTACAAATGGAACAAATGAAAGAATAACAGGGAGTATTTTTTAGCAACGTTTCAGCAAGTATGTTCGTTCAACCTCTTCTCCTCTTCTTTTCTGCACGAGACTTGTATTTATAGGATTGGGAAAGAGATCTGTTTAGCTTTGATGTAATTCCCGTTGAGAGATAGCATTTAATGCAAATGCTCTCGTTGAGACACATAGCCTTGGTAGCTTGCAGTAGCAGGTGCAGCAGGAAGTAGGTGTCAGCAGCGCAGACTCCACCTTTTCTGAGCACAATGTACTTCACGACAGACTTTGCTTCCTTAGTGAATGAAAATTTGAAATGTGCCAAAAAGTAACTGATCTGACTTTCTGGAAGAAGCACAAACAGCTGAGAAAGTCTACGAAAGACTTTGAGTCTCCAATGGGAATTAACAGAGAAGCACATTCCCAAAAAGGTACAAGCTTCAGCACGATGACTCTCAGCTTCAGGAGGTTTCCTTGCTTCAGTAGGTCTTGATCTATCAGTAGGTTCCTCTTCATCATCAGGTTGTATATTTTCAGAGGGTTTCTATATTAGATACCTTCTGAAACACAGAGATTACCTTAAGCAGAAAACTGTTCTTTCTCATAATGATGTTAACCAAATTTGTTATTCATTAAAACTCAGGGTTATGAGGCTTTACATATTATTAACCATTAATAATATTTTGAGACTCAACAAGTTCCTGTCATGTATCATCTTGAGAGCTTACTGTCACCTTGTTTCTTCTGGAACTTGTTAGGAATATCTTCTTCTGATTTTTCTCAACAGCTTTTTTGCTTTCACCTTACTTAAACATTTCTTTTCTTTATTGTAAGATGATATTTATTTAGTGACTGTCTCTTTCCTTCTGATTTGCTTGAAATAAGATCTGCAGCTTTTTTGCTTCTTCTGATGTATTACAACAGTGGTTCTTCTTTCATTTTACCTGTTTCTTCTTAAGACAACTCACTTTGAAACATTAGTCCTTATACTCAGAAATATAGTAAATATACTTTGATAATTTTGTCATTATTAAAACATCTCTAAGGGATTCATGGATCTTACAAGTATAAGGAATTCGCTTCTGAGGTAAGCAGCACAAAGGTCCTCAGAACTAAGTTGAGTATAAAACGTAAGTCTGAAGCTGCACCTGAGCCAATAGTGGCAAAGATTGCAAAAGGATCTAAGTCTTATGTGGCCTCTACTATCAAACCCACTACTGAGTCTAAGCTAATGGTGCCATAGGCTGAATCTTCTAATATCAAACCCATACCGGAGTCTAAGCCAGTAGAGCCACAATCTTAGATTGTTGTTGCTGCTGAGGTAATTGTTGTTGAGCTTGCTGCTGCAAGTGTTGTTGTTGCACCCAACACAGTAATTGTTGAGAAGGTGCCAAGGAAGAAAAGACTTGGTAGGAAGCATAAGATTCAAACAGCTACTGAAATTGAATTTGACAGGCTCCTTGCTGAATCTTTGGCAAAGGAAGAAGAGGAACAAATAAAGAAAGAGAAGAATGTTGATGTTGAGGGTAGAGATAAAGCAGAAAAATTTGCTAAGAGTGTTCTGGCCTCTCAAGAGAATGTTGAGGAAGTTACAGGAAAAGAAGTCTCACAAGATATTGTTACTCCTGTTCCCGTTAATCCAATAATTGTTGAAGATGCTGTTCAGGAAAAACGTGCACTCCTACAGTGTTAATTCCTGAGTTTGTTGATGAGGAAATACATGATGAGATTGAGGACATGGCCACTACTCCTATGACAGCACCGTGGAGTTTGTTCATCCTTCTCCATCTGTTGGAGAGCCTTCTCATGTTCGTCCCTTGTCCGTGAACAAGAGATGTAGGATTATAAACACGGTTCATGATGTCACATTTGGTACAAGAATAAAATAATTTCACACTGCAATGGCCGCATTACACATCACGACAATTGCATCCGCGACCGCGATAAAATCATGTTTGGTACCCATAGTTATTTTGACATTCATCTCCATTATCAACCAATTTTTTAAATATTGGACCGGTAATTGAACCGGTGAAGGCACTTGTTCACGATTCATTGGTTCACCGTGGTTGAACCGATATTAACTAAATAAACATTTTTAATAATATATAAATTTTTAATTAATAAAACAACATAAATTAACTTATAAGAAATTAAAATATATAAAGTTGTAAATTAATATAAATAACTTCATTATATGTTTTATAAGAAAAAAATTAATAATGATTGGTATTTTAATAGATATCTATGTGTAATTCTTAAACATGTTTTTATTTGTCTTGAAAATATATAAGATTAAAACAAATTGAAAAAAATCTAAAAGAAAATAAATTTTTTGAATTTTTTAAAAAAATGTCGGTTCATCCGGTTTTCTGATATCATTTTTTTTACTGTTTTCGCCGATTTTGAACCGATTTTGAGAACTACTGATTTTTTAGAGGGTGAGTGGACCAGGCTGATACTCGGTCAAACCGGCTGATCCAGTCAATTTTTAAAACCATACTATCAACTATCGAAAGGATTTAGCAATTGTCCATTAAAGCTCTCCTCTCGATAACGATATTAAAGTTAAACCTACTTCCAGAGTTTAGTGAAAATCTAAACAACTTGCAACATTATTATCTTAACTCAGAAAACTAATTAAAGTCTAATAACTTTTCTTCAAATCCAAATTAAGATTTTAATTTAATTAAGGAAAAATATGTTTTTTCATACCTAGAGTTTTGGTCAACTTTGGTCAAAGTCCCTAAAGTTTAAAACCAGTGTTTTTTGTTCTTGTAGTTTCAAAATCCCCTAACTGTGATCCTTGCTGTCAGTATCATCTGTTAACTTGATGATGTGGCTAACAGAGGCTCCAACTCAGCATGACTTGTGGGCCTAGCGGTGCAGACTCATTTAATTAACCCAAATTTTTATTTAACTAATAAAATAACTAATGTTTATTTAAAATGATGTTAAAACCCCTATTTCCCCAAATTGAAATCATTCTCGTATTTCATGACCCTGACATTCCCTCTTTCAAAAGTGCAATACAATTTCAATATACAAGAAACCCAATCTGAAAAATAAAAAGAGATAGTGAGAGTGAAAGAACAAGCGAACAAGGAAGGAAACACAAAAAGACCACAAAAAAAATAATCGAGAAATAAACAAATAGAATCATAGCCACTGGAGACCACCACTAGTGACACCACTAGTCACCGAACTTTAACTCTCATCACCTCGTTCCTTCACCTTTCCCATTGCTACATGTATGTCCAACCCCTAGCCACCACCGCACTTGTTTCGTGACAACCCTCTCTCTCACTACCATCCCATCGCGGCTATGCCGCGAATCATCCAACCATCACACCAACATCGTATTATGACACTGCCCACCCTATCTCCACATAGCCTCAGATCTATGTCTACCACCACCTCCAGCCATCGCGCGGCGCGAGTCAACCGTTGTTGGGATCGTCGCGTGTTGTACCCTGGCCACCAGTCACGCACGTTTTCTCTTCCCTTCCAGCCTATTGTCGCACCATCATCGTCCACCTTTCCCTCCCACAGATTTGAGTCATCGTTTCCAGATCTGCACCTCTCCCCTTCGCACGCCACCCAGGCGCCACCATCTTTTCCCACGTCGTACGTGGTGTGGTGACACCTCCCTGTAGGTTCTGTGTCAGCCGCCATCCACATGGCCTCCCTTCTTCTCTTCCCTATTCTTTGTTCTATTTCATTTCTCTCTCATGTGCTTGAAAGGGAATCAAGCATGTGGTCAGGGGGGCAGCGGAAATAAATGGATTCTCTCCCTTGTTATAATCGTTTTGCGAAAACACGAATCAAGGCATAAAAGGTATTAAAATGAAAGGTCGTACCTTATTAGGATTATGAACGAGGCAATAGCAGCCACGTCTCTAGTGGTGTCCACGCCAACAGCCGAACTAGGAAACCGTCCTCAACTCTGCTAATAGCCTTAGAGAGTAAAAGGCGATTGCTTATGTGCATAGGGTAGTGCATCTCATGCTCTATTTATAAAGTGATTGCTAGGGTTTTACCCCCCACTCACTTAACCCTCACACTTATGGGTCTGGCCCATTATGTTATAATTCTAATTAAATTAAATTAAAATTATTATCCTTTCCTAGTGGTATGTTGTATGCGTGTGACCCAATAGGCTTTTAATATTTGGTTATGATATTAAATAAAAATTCTTTTATATTTAATATCATAAATAGTGAGCGGTATCTAGCAATACATCACTATCCAAATATTGAGATTATCAATAACTTTGATAAATCCTATTTTATGATAAAAATTTATATGATTTGTCCCTTTGTCCAAATATCTAATTGAACACAAGGGCATGGATTGTGTCAACCTTGTATAGTTCAACTTATGTTTTTCTTGATCCCCAGGTAGACTGTTCAGAAAATAAACATCTCATGTTTATCCTCCTGAGCATGGCCATGCATTTTGCAGTCTCACTTTATCAAGAGACCTACAGATATAACTCATGTTACATAGGAGGGACAAATCCCATCTAGGGCACTCACATTCCACCACATAATTTATTATATGTCCAAAAACCAACTTTATGATTACCCTGTTACAGGTAACGTTTGATGATAGTTAAAACATATAATTCCTTATGTAGGAATCGTAGTGATTTCAGGTCGAAGGACTTCATATAACACTTATCAATTTAAGAAACGTTCATGACACTTATGTAACAATCCATGCAACGTTCTTAAGGTGGGTCTGTCCAGTACACCATTACTCTTAATGTGTACCTATGTGAGCACATGATATCTCATAGCCATGATCCGTGAGATGTGATCATCAATGAACTCACATACTAGTCTAAATGCTTCTTTGTCCTAAGATGATACTTAACTAGGGACTATTTAAGAATAGTTCTTCATAAGATCTCACGATCAAGTCATCTAATTGATTTTTTATGAAATTTGAGCTTACTATTCTAAGGACATTAATTATATTCTAAAAGAATAAGTTGCCTTTGTAAAATAACATGATACAAGTGATGGATGTTCATAAACATATAAGTCTATAGTGCATATTCCTAACAGTGCTCATGACTAGGTTCTTCTATTTCTCTTTCTGAGATAACTTTTTTATACAACAAAAAACATACAATAACTCATACAACACATTTTTTCTCTCTATCTCTCTCCATCACATCATCCATCACATCCCACATTTCTCTCTCTTTTCTCTCTTTCTCTCTCTCTCTCTGTTGTACATGTACAACATGTACAAACAACATTTCTCTATCTTTTTTCTTATGAGTTTCAAATTTTGAAATAAGTGTGAAACCAATGGGGTAATGATTTCTTCTTTCCCTTCTACAAACAAAAAATGCTTGCAAATTAAATAAACATGAGTTATTTTATTAGTTAAATAAAAATAATTGGGTTAATTAAATGGGTCAGCACCGTTGGGGCCCACAATTCAGGCGGCTAAGGTGGATCTTTGTTAGCCACATCATCAAGTTAATAGAGGACACTAATGGCAGGGATCACGATTAGGGGGTTTTAAAACTACAAGGATAAAAAACATAGATTTTAAAAACTTTGACCAAAATTAACCGAAATTATAGGGATAAAAAACATATATTTCTCTTTAATTAAATTCAAGTTATCACTCCATAGGATGTTTGGTCTTTGGATGTAGTAATTATGGCAGAGAGTTTCAAGATCGATAGGTAATGCCAATGGTTGTGAGGTAGTAGTAAAGGTCATGAAAGTCAATATGTAGATTAAGTGAGAATTAAGTCAAAATTAGAAAATCTAAGGGTCGGTTTAGTTTATGTTTTTATTTTTTATTTTTTAGTTTTGATTATAAAAATATTTTAAGTTTTGATAATAAAAAAAACCATCTTATTTTATTTCATTTTATGTTTTTAAAATTTTTACATTAAATAATAAAAAAAAACAATTATTTTCATAGATCTTTATATAAAATTCTAAAAACATGAAATAAAATGAAAAATTAAGATTATATTTTTTATATTTAAAACTATGAATAAAAAATGAACACAGAAAATAAAAATTAAAATCAAATTACCTATAATAATGCTTATTTCCTTCTTACATCTAAATAAAATTGATAACCTGTTCCTTCATATTTGTATTACAATAGTAAGATCATGAATGCAAAGATATGGGAGAGAATAGTAACATGGTTACTTTCTCAACTTGTCTCATGATGACACGCGTCCAACCTGTTGAATCATGTGTATGTAGCCGTAGGGTTTTAAATAATGGAGAAAGCTTCTCTCTAATTACTACAAGTGTTGAGTATGACCGTATGAGACATACGAGACTGGTTCCTCTCCAGTAGAGGATCCGGTTCCGAGAGATACATGTGCGTTTCTTTATGTCTCACATTAGACAGGAGAGGATTTATATCCCTAAATAATAGACCTGGTCAATTGAGTTAGCACTTTAGTTTAACTTTATTGTTTAATTCAGTTTAATAAGTTTGAATTATTTCATACTCGTCATTTTTATGTTTTTTTTCTACACTTTATTTTTTTTTATCACATTAATTATCATATTTTTACTTTTTCTTCTTTATTTTCTCTATTCTTTTTAGAATTTAATTATTATACATGCACTATCAGTGTAAAACAATTTTACATATACATTCAATGATGTGTTGCCACATCATTTAATGAATATGACACCTCATGTACTACTAAATTCATTAAATGATGTGGCAACACATCATTCGATGTCTTTATAATTTTTTTTTACACTAACAAGGCATGGTAATTAAGCTCTTCCTTTTAATCTCTCTCCTTTCCACATTTCACTTTCACATGCTGAAAAATAAGGTTATGTTGGTTTGCATTTTCATTTCTTGTTTCCATTTCCTGTTTTCATTTTGTTTTTTGAAATTTTACAAAGGAAAAATTGGAAATGCTGGGAACGAAGATTTTTTGTTTCCAGCATTTCCAGCTTTTCCTTTGTAAATTTCAGAAAATAGAAAATAGAAAATGGAAACAGGAAATGGAAATGGAAACATTCCCTAAAGTGTTAATATATTCCC
This sequence comes from Sesbania bispinosa, assembly GCA_026901365.1. Classification (NCBI taxonomy): domain Eukaryota; kingdom Viridiplantae; phylum Streptophyta; class Magnoliopsida; order Fabales; family Fabaceae; genus Sesbania; species Sesbania bispinosa. The sequence continues at coordinate 2,160,130 of QLOH01000052.1, forward strand.
TAAAGTGTCAATATATTCCTTTCCTTTAATGATAATTGAATGGGCCGGGTCGAGTCCCAAGGTTGAATTGAATTTCCAAAGACGGGTATTTTGACCTGGGCTGGACCCAACAAGTCTTTTATGATCCAAGAATTTATTCAAGAAGAATTTTTAAAGTTGTGGCAACCTTTATAAAAAATTGGTTTTGATAAAAATGTAAATATTCGAATCATCACTAGTCATGGAATCCACTACATATTAAACTTGCATCTAGACAAGCATAGCCAACTTTACTACCCTTCCCCTTCCTTTCTCTCTCTCTTTTATAAGTTTCTTCTTTGGGTACTCTATTCCTCTTCGATTTAATATATGCAATAGTGAGATATTCAGATATATATGTAATTAGTGCTCTAAATGAGCCGAGTCAAACCGAGTACTTGAAGCTCACGCTTCGCTTGTGATAAAAATGGGTGGCTCAAGTTTGGCTCATTTACTTAATCGAGCAAAACTTAAAGCCTGAACTTGGCTTATTAAAGAAAAACAAAGCTTGGCTTGACTTGTTTAGCACATTAATAACTTCATTATTTTTGTTTTTATGAAAATTTTCATAAATCATATTTAAAATTTTTGAATTTAGTATTTTAATAAATATTTTACTATTAAATGATAATATAAAAATCAAAATATATTGTTAATGTATGATATATATAGTTAAGAATTCTAAAATATTATATTTTTTAAAATTCAATACATAACTTTTTTTTGACTAATATAAGAAATATTTCAATACTTATTTTTAAATATATAGAGTAATTATTTTACTTTATTATTTTATAATTTATTTTAATAATAAATTTATAACTTTATTTTAAATATTTATATTATTTAATTATTATATATATAATAAACGAGTTATTCACGAGCTCTTAATGTCAAGCTTCTAAGGCTTGAGCTTGACTCATTTAAATAATCCAGCACAATCTTAAGTTTGAGCTTGTTTGTTTAATTAAATAAACGAGTTTAATTAAACATTTAACTAGCCGAGCTCAAATAATTCACGAATAGCTCAGTTCATTTACAACCGTGTATATGTAATTCACGGTTACGAGGATTCAGGAAACTTATATGCTAAAATTTCTTTTTTTGCTTTGGGTGTTCTGTCCACAGCAGGGTCACCCCTGTTGCTCAAGCTTATTTGAGCAGACACGTAATGGAACTTCTTGCCTCAAGTGATATTATACACCAAATGGGAATTGCTTGATAAACGAATTAAAGAGACTTGAATACAAGGCATGAGATCTTTGTATAAATTAAATTTGGTCTAAGAAAGAACCTACCATCCATAATTAACAACATATAGTACAAAAGTATACATATATATGTAGCTTCTCTGAAAGGTTCCAAGATAGGGAATGTTATAAAGTTTTTTTTAATAAACTTTCTCACTTTTCAAAACCTTACTGCTCCTAAAGCTAGAAGGATAACAATATAAAACAAATTTTAAATTTAAATCAAATTTTAAAAATATAAATCAAAAGAAAATATTTGAAATTACAATAAATCATATACTTGTGACAATTATAAGATAATTCGGAATTTCATTCAATATAAAACTTTCCTAAGTTTATATTATTTATTTATTTATTTATTTTTATTATTTTTATTATTACGGTTAAATATATTTTTAGTCCTGAATATTGACCCGAATTTGGTTTTAATCCTTAAACTTTAAAACCATTGGTTTGGGTCTGAAAATCACGTAACTTTAGTCCCTTCCCTTAACATTGTTAACTTTTAACGTTACCGTGACAAACAAATTTCAGTGTCAGATTGTCCAGACAATTTTATTGAACATGAAGATGACAATTGACCCCAACTCATCCAGTTAGATTTTATTTAGGGTTTTATATTAAATTAAAAAAACAATCACCCACATTATTCAATAAAACCCTAAATGAAATCTGACCGAATGAGTTGGTGTGTTATTCAATTGTCACATTATGTTCATTAAAACTTATACTAGACAAGCTAACCCAGAAATCGGTTTGTCACGTCAACGTCAAAGTTAACAGTGTTAAGGGAATGGACTAAAGTTACGTGATTTTGGAGCATGAAGGACTCAAACCAACGATTTTAAAGTTTATGGACTAAAACCAAATTCGGTCAAACTTCAAGGACTAAAAGCATATTTAACCTTTATTATTAGTATTATTATTCAATACACGACAACAATATGTTATAAGTTTCATTGGCAAGTCAATTGTTTTAGCTTAATTTTTATGCATATTTATATAATTCATCTAAAATAGTTCTATCTCTAGAATGAAAAATTGTTTCAAGTAAATAGTAATAAATATAAACTAAGTAGCTTTTATTCATGAGTTTAATATATACTATGCTAACCTGCGTGACCATAAAGATATATTTTTTATTTCATTAAATTAAATTTATATTTTTAAAATTAAAAAATAAAAATAATTTTAAATAATCAAATAATTTAAATTGTAATAATAGATTCTATTTTACTATTAAAATCTAATTTACATTATTATTTAATAATAAGATATAATTAAATAAATTAAAATTATAATGATAAGAATAAATATTCATATAAAAAATACGGATTGGAATAGAAAATGATAGGATAACATTTTGAATATTAATAAATTTCTAAATTTAAGATTAACATTTATTAATATTTAAAAGTTCAAATAGAAAGAGAGAGAGGATTAGTATTAAGGATTCACTCTCAAAAGTACGGTATGAAATTCACCAATTCAAATCAGAAAAGAGAAAGAAGGTTAAGAATCATTGAGAGAGAGTAGGTTGACTGAGTGTCTCACTCTCCAAGATGAGTCTCAAAATTAATTATAATATAGGGAGTTGATTGTCACATTATTTAATGAATATGACATCTCATATATTATTAATATGTAAATATATAAAAATAAAATTTCTAATAATAAAATATTATTTGATGGGTGGGGATCAACTTACTCCAGGAGTAACTCTGAGTAAAGTTACTCCGCTTAATAACTTCTTGTAGAATGTGAATTTCATCAATCCTACCGTCATATTAATAGTTTTTATTAAATAGATCAAACCTACAAATTTTCATAAAATTTAAAAATCATTTGATATTTCATCAAATCACTTCAATTGAATGTGCAATATGCTTTTTAAAATATAAGTAAATGTTTACTCTAAAATTACATACCTATAAATGTCCAATTGATCTAAAATTTGGTGTGCATAATCATCATATTAATATCAAATTAGTCAACGGTTGGATTGATGAAATTCACATTCTATAAGAAGTTATTAAGCGGAGTAACTTTGCCAGAGTTACTCCCGGAGTAAGTTGATCCCCACCTTATTTGAATATAAAAAATCATCATGGATTGCACTTAAACGTATCAAAGTTATGAATGAAAATATTTTAAAGGGTTAAATATGTTTTTGGTCCCTAAACTTTCACCTAAATTTGGGTTTGGTCCCTAATCCTTTTTTCATTGTTTTTAGTACCTAACGTTTTCAAATAATTGAAATTAATTAGTCCTTGCCGTCACCCCTATATCTAATAGAGTTGACCACAGGGACTAATTTCAATGATTTGAAAACGTTAGGGACCAAAAACAACGAAAAACAAAGATTAGGGACCAAACTCAAATTCGGGTTTAGTCCCTAAACTTTCATCCGAATTCGGTTTTGGTCCCCAATCTATATTTTGCGTTGTTTTTGGTCCCTAACGTTTTCAAGTCATTGAAATTAGTCCCTGCCACATACTCCTATATTTAACAGAGTTAACGACAGAGACTAATTTCAATGATTTGAAAATAGAGTTGATGGCAAGGACCGATTTCAATTATTTGAAAACGTTAGGGACCAAAATCAACGAAAAAATTAGAGACAAAAATCAAATTCGGGTGAAAGTTTAAGGATCAAAAACATATTTAACCCAATTTTAAATATGCTATTAGAAGCGATTTTTCACTAATATATCATATGTTATTTTAGCTTTAATAAATAGTTTATTTCATGTATGCTATTTTTTATTTTTGCATATATGTACATTTGTATAACATTTGATAATCTTATTTTTTTTAAACATAATAATATTTTATGTAACAGTGAAAAGGATAAAATCAAATTGCTTTGAATATATAAGAATTTTCATACTTATTAAATAAATATTAACACTTCAATACGATCTAAATTATAAAACTTAATAAAAAATAAAACATATTCAAGCTGAAAAATCTCATTTGGATTTAATTTTGTGTGCAATTGTACAAATTAATTAAAAATAATACTTTCTATATAATTTGTATTTTTTTCTCAACGAAAAAAACTATAAGAAAACAGAACATGGTCAAACGAAAAAAAAAAAGAAAAAAGTAAAAAATATATTGAAACAGCTTACAGACACAGTGACACAGAGCTTTTTCTGGTACAGATACACTTGAGCTTTCAAAGAACATATATCTTTTTTTAACTTGTTATGCTTCAAAAGTTTGATTAAGGATGCATAAATTTAAAACCTTTCATGATTTAGACTTTTTAATCCTTGTAAATAGTATCACTTGGACTAAAAGTTGCATTTAAAATTCTCATCCCAACCGGCCACTGAACTCAACCAGTTGCATTAATTTGATGTTACTTTTAATCTGGGTATATAATTTAAAATACACCTAACAAAGTTGCTATGATTCAAGGTCCCCATTATCACAACAACAGCCATATTGGTGACATATTATAATATAAATTACTAGGCTGCTTAAAAAGAACTTTGTCTTGGTGTCTGAGAGCACACTACATCATTCATCTACATAAAATAGTTCACATATTCACCAACAGATATGAGCATTAATTGTTTACCTAGGTTCTAGCTAGCTAGTGTTCTCATCAAAAGCATAAAATAATTGATATTTCAAGTCACAAAGATATTTTTGTTTTTCTTTGACACTTTCATTTTGATAAAGGGGTATCTGGTTCAAAATCATTTTTAGAAAAGGCATATATACATTTGCATAATCTTTTGTTATCTGCTAAGATTCCTGGCCTCCCACCTTACCAGCTTAGTATCAGCCGTCATAAAAGGGAGAGGGCTAAGGCAACTTGGTTAACAACATTTTATTAGAACTCTATGTAGCTTCTCCCTCAAATTTCATCTTTCTCTGACTATTTGCCACAAAAAGCAAAGTTACAGATAGAATTGAAGATTATCTTTGTCACAGTACGTAGTATCAGGTGCCTCTGCTTGTTGCTTCTTTCCATACCCATCACACAACTTAACCAGCTAACTTTCAGACTCCATTTCCCACTTGCATGTGTCAAAACTACAAAAATGTTCCACCTTAGGTAACAAATTAATGTTTCTTTTCCCCCATTTTAGAATTTATATTAAAAGATCTTACAATTAATTAGGAGGTTGGCTTTTCTTAATCTGTTTTCATAATGGCAAAACCTTTTGGTTATTATGATGTAACAAAAGTGCATGGTAACAGGTCTTTCTTTGCCCTTTTTTGACCGAATCATTTGAACTGACACTCTGCTTGGATGCCTAATTGATGCATTATCTTTCATCAACCCCTTTCTCTTGAATGGGGAATTTTGAAATGGGGCTAGCCTAGGACTATTTTTTTACATAATAATTTTTTTATTTGTATATATTTTTTAAAAAAATATAAATCACAAAATATTTGCTTAAAATTAAAATTTCCTTCTCCCCTGTTCCCCCCCCCCCCTCAGTCCAAACATGCCAATGTAGAACCTCAGAGCCGATTTTTATGACTAAATGAACACCTTTAAATGACAATCAAGTACTTGCTTTGAAACCAAGCAACTTATTTTTCAGAGTAACAAGATGTTTTTGGGATCAACTAATAGTATATAACGTACTATTTGAATTAAAAAGTTTAGTAATTATTCTGAATTTTAAAATAAAGTCACATAATTTACATTTTTACAAGATTTTGCTAATAAGCTTGATCGGGCAGGTGCATTTTAAAAGCTCTACTCTCAAAGTCATTGGTAAAGCAATTATTGAATAGAAGATTTTATTCGAAATAAGGACAATTGTAAGATTACATGTTACACTCATTAGCATTTAACTTACTTTTTTATCATTGCAAAAATGTGATGATTAACAATAGAACGCACAGGCCATGTTTATGGTTAAGATTAAAGAACCAAATTAAACCAAAACAATGTTTAAGGAATGAACCAAAATTCAAGAAACACATGAAATGAGTTGTGCAATTAGGTGGCAGATGTCTACCTTTCACATCTACTTTTATCTCCCCAAGTGGTTTGAGGACCCAACAGGCTCATGTTGGGGCAATGGTGGATGTTGCACGGAAGTGAATCTAGAGCTGATTTTGGGGCATAAGATCACTACGGTATCTTTTTCCTGTTTTCCATCATTTATCAATACAATATTATTCTGTTCCATAGTACACTTATTTTGTATCTCTTCGCAACCAGAGAGATCCTTTGCTCAAAGATTTGTCATGCTTTTTATCTACAGGATCAGTTTTCCATTAGCAATTCAGGTCAGGCATGCACCCTTTGTCTAAACGCTATCATCTACTTTTATTGTTCCAACTCTTTTGATGATACTCAAAATGAGAAGAAAAAGTTCTTAGAAGAATCACATTGAGAAGTCTGTGGTAGGGACTGGGGAGTCTCTAATCAGTTTCTTCTTATGCAAGCTAAGCTCTAATAAGAAACCCCAATCACCCAAACAAGATAACTTTTCTATGTTGTAGGACATTTTAGCAAACAGTAACAAATCATGAATTTCACATAAAAGATAACAATGCTCTTTTCAACTTTGGATAACTAGCTTTTGTTTGGCTCAATTAATATCACTTCTTTTGATTTGAAAGGTTTTATATTGGTTGTTTGTTGCCCAATTAATTGATGACAACTATTTTATGCCTTAATCACAAAAAAAAAAGTTATATATTCCTTGCAATTAGCCAATTATAGAACAAAATTTAGAACCATTTCACCACTTCCCATCACCTTTAATATTGAATATGTGTCACTTTATTTCTTGTTATTATTATTGCACAGTAAAGAGTATGACAATCACAATTATCTCTTCTCTTCAACCCCTAACCTTAGTCAAGGCAAACTAGAACACCAAGCTTTGGATATTTTATCATTAAACCAACACTTGAGATTTGAGTAAAAGTGTGAATGCTCCACCTGTGACTTCTCTAATTACCAGCAATTCAGGATAGCATGTCCCATATGCCAGAAGGCCAGTTAGGTGATACAAATATGCAGGGGAGCAAAATTCAACAAAGTCAATATTATTGCACATTCAGACTTGGCAGCAACATTATATTGATTGAAAGAGAGTTGCCAGATTCATTTAAAGAATTTACCATCACTGGAGAACAGCAGAAGTAAAATAAATCAAGAGTATTTATTTACACTAGCATGCAAAAGGGAATATGAATAAAAAATGCTTAAATGAAGCCTCTATATATATATATATATATATATATATATATATATATATTCATCTTGAATCCAATGGCAATGACTCAGATTAATGCTTAATTGGATATGATTAATGGATTCATGGAATGAGTTATAAACATGGCTGTATTTAGAAATTTCAGGGTCTTAGGCAAAAATTAGGACAGGGGCCCATATTAATATAGATTAATAATTTTTATGTTATTTTTCTTACTTTTTGAGCTGCAAAATTATTTATTAAAATTTTATAATAAAGTAATTCTAACATTTCACTCTCAATAGATAATATAGCTAACTCATTCAATCTATCTTGTAGCATAGTTGATCTTAAAAATGATTTAATCAATTTTAATTTTGAAAAGCTTCTTTCAGCGGTTGCGACAATTACAGATTAATGTTAATAATGTTCTATAAGCAATTTATGTATTTGGAAAAGAACCTAATCTTTTTTATATAGTTCAATATTTTTAATGGTGTGTTAATTTCATTTGTTAGATTTTCTTTCAATAACTTTAATTCTGAAAACAAATAAAGACCATCAATATCAGAATGGTCCTCAAAACTCAAAATCTTTTTGAGATTGATACAATACTTTTTCAATTCATCGTCCCCTAAAGTTTTAAATTTATTTGAATAAATAAAAAATCAAACATGTTTTCATATTCTGAAATTTTTTCAAATCAACTCTCAATAGAAGAAATAGACTGATCTAATATGGGCCAGTTTGTTTGTGCTTAAAAAGTACTTTTTAAATTGCTTAAAAAATTGATTTTATTTTAGAGATTTTTGTATAATCAGAAATAAATATTTGTTTGGCTACAATCATAAAAAAACACTTTATTTGTTACAATAAATGCTTTCACATTGTTTAATAAATGCTTTCACATTATTAAACAGTTTTCTCTCTCTTCTAATTTAACTACTGCTTTTTTCAAGAAGCAATTCTAAGTTGCTTCTTAAAAAAAGCAAAAAAAAACTGATTATTTTCTGATTCTGCTTCTTGAAAAAAAGTTTAGACAAACATCTTAAAATTTCATATAAGTGATTTTTTTTAAAAAAAGAAGTGATTCTTTTAAGAAATAATTTTAAACAAACGGGCCCTATATACAAAAAATAATGAGATAACTCATTCTTTTCTATGATCTATGGGCTCAGCAATACTACCGATTCAAGGAAACTCATTGTTGAGTGTTGAGTGGTTTTTCATTTGCAAAAATTAATAAATGTGTTGTGGACTTTTAAGTAGTTTTTTTTTTGGTCAATGGACTTTTAAGTAGTTTAAATGATAAGAAAAAAAAGATATAAAAAATGTAAGATATGAGCCTTATAAAATATTGGGTCCTATCTCAAATATTATTAATTTTTTAAAAAATAATTTATATCAATATATAATACTACTATTAAAAAAAATTGAGGGGCCTTATAAATTTGGGGACTCTAGACAATGACGTTACTTGCCTTTATCCGGACCTGGTTATAAAACATCCACGCGAAGAAGCTCAATTTGATCCATAGCCTGCAAAATAAACTGTCAAATAAACAATAGTTGATCTCTGTAGTAGAACAATCTTAATTGATTACAACATTGGCATGTCCCGAATTTTTCGGGATCCAAACAAAATATAAAAAACGTCTAATAAAAAATAGTAGACATGTTTTATATATATAAGACAAAAGTCATAAAAAAAAAAGTCACCAAAAAAATATATATAAGACAAAGATATTTTTTTAAAAAAAAAATATAACTCTTGATTCTTTCAAAGTATTTAACAATTTTCTTTTCAATATATATAATTAGTACAGAATTTACAAGAAAGACATCTTCCATTCTTTATTTTTTATGTTAACCACGTGTATCCCCTATTATTGGGACAATGGGCTTAGTCACAGTTAATACCCCTCACCCCTTTCTAAAAGTGTGTTTAACAACCTATATTAACATCTGAGTCACAACTCTTTGCATGATAGTTATCTTCTATTCTATTACAAAACAACAATTTCCTTTGTAGAAAAAGTCCCCTCTATTGATTATGTTAAAATTAGAAATGTTAACACAAGATATATTAATTTACTAATAAGTAGCTTATAGAAAAGGGTAAATATATGTTTTTAAATTTTATAAAATACATCTGATTTGATCATGAAATAAGAAAGTGTGACATTTTCGTTCCTATAATTAATTTTCGATTGTTATAAAATACATCCACTTTGATTTTAGTTCTTGAAAATATTTTTATTTTTAATGTTAGTCCTTATAAAATACATGGATCATGTGATCTTGTGGGTGTCAAGGAACAACCTTAAAAATTTATTATTTTTCAAGGATAAAAAAGTTATAATGACAAAAATCGAAGAGAGAATGTTAAAAAAAATGCTTTTTTTTTTAATTTTAAATAAACAAGCCCATAATTTATCCTAAAAAATCTATTAAGTAGAAATGTTGTTCTTTTTCCACTTTCAATTAACCCTTAATAAAACTTAAATAGATTAGAAACTTTCTCCAAATTAAAATATCATAAACAACTTAATGAAAATGTCTTAGAGAAAATAATAAATTAATTCTCTCTAATTCTAAAAAGTTGTATGTGTAAAATTTATAAATCTAGCTTAAGAGTTTTTTTCAATATCAAATAATTTAAAAGAATCTTTACGATATAAAGTTAAATTGAATATAAAAAATTCAACTACATATTCACTAAATCTTTTATTTAATTCATATAGTTGCAAAATAATTAGAGAATAGAATATATTTATTCTATAATGATGCTCCCAATTTCTTTCTTTTCTCTATTATTCTTTTTTGCTTTCCAAGCTTTTCTAATCTCTTCAACTCTCTCTAATCCCTTTAATTTTCTTTTGATTTTTTTCTTTATTCTCTTTACTTCTTTCATACTTATCCTTGGTCTCTCTACTTTTTATATATATATATATATATATATAATTTTCACTAAATCTTATCTTTAATTTTAAATAACATCTTGTCTCCTTCAATGAAGAGAAAATAACAAGAAAAGTGAAAAAAAACTTAAATATTTTTTTAAAAAATATAAAGATAACCTCTAAAGAGACATTCTCTTTTTCTTCAGGAAGCCACACTTCTTTATCATGTTGTAACATTTATATTAAGAGTTTAATTAGTATACACTGACAGTGTAAAAGAGTTTTACACAGTCATCCAATAATGTGGTACCACATCTTTTAATGAGTGTGATACATCATGTGCTATTAAATTCATTAACTGATGTGGCAATACATCATTGGATGACTGTGTAAAATTTTTTTACATTGTCAGTGTATATCCATTAAATCCTTATATTGAATTAAATGTTAAGTTTTTCATTAAACAATTATTCATTCTAAGAAAATTTTTAATTTTTTCTATTTTTTTCAATCAACTCTTAATTTTCGAGAAAATAACAAGAAAAATAAAAACTTAAATATTTTTAAAACAATATTAAGATAACCTCTAAGGGGAATTCTTTTTTTCTTGATGAAGCCACACTTCTTTATCATGCTGTCACATATATTTTGAACTTTTATATTAAATTAAGGGTTTAAATATGTTTTTGATCCTATAAAATTATAGTGAATTTTTGGTTTAATCCCTACTAAAATTTTCACCTAAGTTTGGTCACTCATTAATTTTCCGTAATTAATTTTAGTCCCTCCCATTAAGTACCTACTGTTAAGTGATGATGTGGCACTTTACCTATCCTAATCCCTGGTCTGCTCGGATAGCTTGGATTGTACCTGCTTGCTCGAATTGCTCGGATTGTACCTGCTCGGATTACTACTTTATTCACATTTATTGAAGAATCCGAGCAATCCGAACATGTACAATCCAAGTTATCCAACCAATCCGAGCAAAGAGTAGGATGTAGGGATGTCAAAAAAATCCGTACTCGTGGATACCCGTAATGGGTACCCGCTTACTTATTAAAAAATATTTTTCTATTAATTATATTAGATTATTAACTTTTTTATTATTTTATGATGAGATATAGTTTATTTATAATTTTTTATGGATAAATGGGCCTAAAGGCCAACAAACAACAAAAACACTAGCTTAAAAGCCCCCATCCCTATTCCAAAGTTATAAAAAACATAGGACAAAATAGTAAAATGAGGCAACTCCTCAAATAATCTAAGCCTGTTAAAAACTCCGAGACCAAATTTTGCAAAGTTATCAGCTAAAGAGTTTGCTTCTCTGAATGAATGTTTCCATGATATATATATGATGGAAATGTTTGCTCTGACTCCGAATCCTTTCTACCAGCGAATAGGCAAGATGATTTTCATGGCAACCTTCCTCAATCAACTTGAGAGCTATATATTATTTTATAATGATATTTTTAATATATTAACACATAATAATATTATATAATTACAATTTATATATATAATATAAACATAATATAATATTATAATATATTATATAACTTTTTTTCTTTCTTTTTATAAAATTTAAGTTCTTATTAATGGATATCCATGGCAGGGGTGAAGTCAGGGCATAAGGTTAAGGGGAGCCAAATATGAATACAATTTTTTTGTATATAAAATTTATTATTATATAAAAAATTGTTATAAAAAATAAGATAACAATATGATAAAATATATCCAAAGAAAAAATTAGATAAATTGAAAGTAATTAAACAGTATGATAAAATTTTTCTCTAACAAAATTATATAAGAGTTTTATGTTTCTTCATATCACACAATGCTAAAATTTTTGACAATTTCTCTTTCAATAAAAACAATGAGACATCTCTCTAGTTAATTTTAGTTAGGCAGTATATCTTTCTCTAACTAGGCTTCCACTATATAATTTTATTCAAATATATGAGAAAATATATTTGTACAATCAAATTATACAATAATAATCTCTATAATAATGAGAGAATAAAAGAAAAAAATATGAGAAATATGATAAGTGATTTAATAGAATTTGATAAAAAAATTATTATATATATTAGTTTATAATATATATTATGAACTAATAAATATATATATATATATATATATATATAACAAAAAGGGAGGGGGCCATGGCCCCCTTTGTCCCTTAAATCCTCAGCCCCTTATTCATAGATACCCTCTACTCGCATGGTACCCGTTAATTTAAGTGGGTATGGATACGAGTTGTGCACTATCCACCTCTGTCCCGTTGACATCCCTAGTAGGATGAGTAAAATGTCACATCATCACTTAATAGCCGGTACTCAACGAGAGGAACTAAAATCAATAACGAAAAATTAATGAGAGACCAAATTTAGGTGAAAAATTTAATAGGAACTAAATACATAATTCACTAATTTTATAGGAACCAAAGTCTTAAATTAAATGTTAAGTTTTTCATTAAACAATTATTCATTCTAAGAAATTTTTTAGTTTTTTTTTAATTTTTTCAATCAACTCTTAATTTTCGAGAAAATAACAAGAAAAATGAAAACTTATATATTTTTATAAAAAATATAAAGATAACCTTTAAGGGGCATTCTTTTTTCTTCATGAAGCCACACTTCTTTATCATATTGTAACATATATTTTGAACTTTTATATTAAATTAAATTAAATTAAATGTTAAGTTTTTCATTAAACAATTATTCATTCTAAGAAAATTTTTAGTTTTTTTTTTATTTTTTCAATCAACTCTTAATTTTCGAGAATATAACCAAAAAAAAAATGAAAACTTATATATTTTTTTAAAAAAATATAAAAATAACCTTTAAGGGGCACTCTTTTCTTCTTCATGAAGCCACACTTTTTTATCATGTTGTAACATATATTTTGAACTTTTATATTAAATTATATTAAATGTTAAGTTTTTAATTAAACAATTATTCATTCTAGGAAAATTTTTACTTTTTTTTTTAAATATTTTCAATCAAGTCTTAATTTTCTTCTATAATGATTAGATATAATGAAATATTTACAAGTCATTATTAAAATACATTTAAATTTTTTGTTTACATTTCACTGAATTATCTATACAATGCATGGATATTTTCATATTTGTTAGTTCATTTTAAAAATTGTGTACAATTTATGCCGTACAAACAAAAAGTTATGATAATATGTTTCAGTATTGTTTGATTTGTGGAAGAAGCAGTAAATAAATATATGTAAAATATAAAGTCGTACTTTTTTGCCGAACAAATCAAAAGACCGACACTATTATTAGGGAAATGATAATGGTAAAATATTTTGTAAAATAATTTTATACAAGATACAATGAGACAGAAAATAGAAGAGATGGAGAAGTATGTGGTGGTTGATATAATGATAGAGATAAAAAGAAAGTATGTTTCATGAAATGTAAAATGTTATCTATAAAAATATATAAAGGCAATGCCCCATATGTTTGGTGTTCATTTATTCTTTTTAATTATAACCCTCCTTTACTTAAAAAAAATAAAAATAAAATAGGATGGGGTACTGCATATTTGGTACGTATAAAATATTCTTTTTAATAATACTCCTAATTTATTTAAAAAATACAAAAAAAAATGAAAATATAAGATGGGAGTAGTTATTTGAGTTTAGCAATACATCTTTGGTGTTTACTTTTTTATTCCACTTAGACCCCAGATTTTCTTTAAATCCGATAATTGATAAGATCATATAAGGGTAGTTATTGAGTTTAAAAGAAAATAATAAGAGTGTGAGTGTGACACAATCCCATCCGACCTCAACCAAGATGCCTCAAATGCATTGCAAGGGATTGAAGATCCAATGACCGTGGGGCCAGATCTGAACGGTTAAAAAGAGCTTTGCAACTCTTAATCACTGAAGTCCAAAGGAAAGTAGACCACCAAGCAGAAGAAGAACCAAAGAAGTGGTTTAACTTAGTTCGGATTGAAGTACAAGAGTGTTATCCGATCTGACAATCGGTTATGTCTGTTATCCGAATCTTAGGAGAGCCTATTTCGGGAAAGTGTATCTAATCAGATCATAATTGATTTATTTAGGATAAGATCTGTTAGGAATCAATATCATGATCTCTTAGGATTGTATTTACATCTTTTAGGATTATATTTTATCTTATCTTATTTAGGATTAAATCTTTTAGGATTATATTTTATCTTATCTAGAATTAAATCTATTTAATCTAGGATTGTATCTTTCAGTTTGTAGACAGTTATTTTTATCAATAAAATTTGAGTTTTCTCATTGCAAGAGCTTATCCTTTGTTCTTGAATTAAAGAACTACTTGATAACTTAGGTTCTACCAGCAGGTCTTGGTTAGGGTCCAGTTGCTTATATCTTGATAACTTTGGTGCTTCCAGCAGGTCTTGGATTGTGTCAAGCTCTTTACAGTTATTTACAATTATTTACCGTTAAATTGATCTTCAAGACGTTCCTATCTTTACGCTTCCGGTTCGTACCATTTGGTACCAGAGCTTCGGCTCTTAGATCAATTGGTAACATCTATCCTTATATTTTAGTCTTTATCTTATTAAAAAAAACAAAAAAAAACTGCATTAGTTAAAAAAAAAGAGGTGCAGACAATACAAAAAAAAAGGGAGATCTGCAGTAGTAAAAAAAAAAGAGAAAGGTGCAGATAGTAAAAAAAAAGGTGCAGTATTAAATTTTCTCAACGGCAAATCCAGTTCTATTGTCCACAATATTTATTCCAAGCAGAAGATTTCATCCGAGGTGACGAATCCATCTGAATTGAAGAGTTGTAATCGGCTACACATCTTGATTACTTTTCGGGATATTGTTCTGTCACTAAAAGTTGTCAAGTTATCATCAACACCTTCTCTATTACTTGTTAGTAGAATCTATCCCAAAAGTTCCTTATTTCAAGAGCTTGTAAGGATAAGTTGAGTGGAAAAAGACAAGAGTGGTGAGTACAATATAGTGAGAAAAAGCCAAAAATTAGAGTGATACACGAGAGAATCAAAACTTTTGAGTGAAAACACGTAAAAGAGTGTTGTGAGGATTCTTATTTTTATCACTAACATCATTTGATTTACAGCCAAATTTCTTTTAATCATGAGTACAGTAAATCAACGTGAGGAGGATACTGGAGAAATAGACCTCAAATCGTTCCTCAAGACACTACAAAGTGAATTTATGAGAATGAGTGCAAGAATGGATGAGATGGAAGATCGGTTTCCAAGGAGAAGGAGTAGAACGTCTCCTAACCGCACTGAAGAAGAGGAAGAGGAAGAAGAGAACAAGGGAAGTAATTCTAGAAGAGAAAGCAACAGGGATAATCATCTTGGAAACATCAAGATGAGCATTCCTTCTTTCCAAGGGAAGAATGATCCTGAGTTATATTTGGAGTGGGAAAGAAAGGTGGAGCATGTTTTTGATTGCCATAATTATTCTGAGGAGAAAAAGGTAAAATTAGTTGTGGTAGAATTCACTGATTATGCAAGTATATAGTGGGATCAATATGTGTTGAGCAGGCAAAGGTGTGGAGAAAGACCGATTCAATCTTGGGAGGAGATGAAGGCTGTGATGAGAAGGAGATTTGTACCAAGTCATTACCACAGAGACTTGTACAGAAAATTGCAGGACCTACGTCAAGGTTCTATGAGTGTAGATGATTACTACAAGGAGATGGAAATAGCCATGATGAGAGCCAATGTGCAAGAAGACCGAGAAGCAACAATGGCTAGATTCATTGGAGGGTTAAAGAAAGAAATTTCAAATGTAGTGGAACTCCATCATTATGTGGAAATGGAGGATTTATTACACAAAGCAATTCAAGTAGAGAGACAACTCAAATCCAGAGTTGTAAGATTTCCAGGAACTCCTAGTACCTCTTGAAAATCCTGGGCTACCAACAAACCGACAACTCGGCCAAAAGAAGAGGCAAAGATGGGACAACCGACCTCAGCCAGTAAAGGTAAGTCTGAATTCAATTCATCTTCTAAAGCACGTGAAATTATATGTTTCAGGTGTCAAGGTCTTGGACATATTGCTTCTAATTGTCCGAACAAGAGGGTCATACTCATGCGTGACAATGGTGAAGTGGAAAGTGCAAGTGAAGAAGAAGATGATGAAATGCCCGAGCTGGAGGATTGCAATGATGTGGAATACACCGAGCCAGACCACGGTAATGCATTAGTCACCAGGAGGGTGTTGAATGCACAACCAAAGATGGGGGGAGTTGAGGAGCAACGTGAGCACATATTCCATACAAGGTGCCGTGTAAGTGATAAGGTTTGCAGTCTTTTAATTGATAGTGGTAGTTGTACCAATGTTGCTAGTATTTTGATGGTTGAGAAATTAAAATTACCTACCATAAAACATCTTAATCCTTATAGACTGCAGTGGCTAAATTATTGTGGGGACATAAGGGTAACAAAACAAGTTTTGCTTTCATTTTCCATTGGAAAATATGAAGACAAAGTCTTGTGTGATGTTGCACCTATGCATGCTGGACACATTCTATTTGGTCGACCATGACAATTTGATAGGCGAGTAACTCATGATGGGTATCACAACAGGTATAGTTTTAAATTAAATAATAAAACCTTTGTGCTAAGCCCTCTTCAACCTTCTGAAGCATATGCAGATCAAATAAGAATTGCTAGGGAGAGCAAGGAGTTGGAAGAACAATTTTTTGTTCAAGAAAAAGAAAGAAAAGAGAAGTGGGCATGGGTTCGAATCCGACTTCAAGATTGGATGTCTGTTCGACGTTACAACCGAGCCAGGGCAGAAGCAAGGTGAACGCTTTTGCAAGAAAAAGGGAAGTTAAAAGTGTATTGTTAGATAAAGGGCAATTATTGATTCTTGTTTTTTAAAAACATATACTTCTCTGATGATTCTAACAATTCTTTACCTTCTGAAATTCAAAATTTGTTGAAGGAGTTTGGAGAAGTCTTTCCGGATGAGCTACCTCAAGGATTACCACCTTCAAGAGGTATAGAACACCAGATTGACCTTGTACCCGGTTGTGCCCTACCAAATCGGCCAACATACAGAACCAACCCGAATGAGACCAAGGAGATCCAAAAACAAGTCAGTGAGCTAATGGAAAAAGGGTATGTAAGGGAGAGCCTTAGTCCATGTGCTGTACCGGTAATATTGGTACCAAAGAAAGATGATTCTTGGCGTATGTGCACTGATTGCCGAGCCATTAACAAGATTACGGTAAAGTATCGTTATCCAATTCCTAGGTTGCACAACATGCTTGATGAGTTACATGGGGCATGTTTGTTCTCTAAAATTGATTTGAAAAGTGGTTACTATCAAATTCGAATAAAAGAGGGTGATGAGTGGAAACCTGCTTTTAAAACAAAGTATGGTTTGTATGAGTGGTTAGTGATGCCCTTCGGCTTAACTAATGCACCCAGTACTTTTATGAGGTTAATGAACCATGTATTACGCTCTTTCATAGGAAAGTTTGTGGTAGTTTACTTTGATGACATTTTGGTTTACAGAAAATCTTGTAATGCACATGTTGAACACTTACATGTTGTTTTTAAGGTATTAAAGGAAAATAAATTATATGCTAATTTACAGAAATGTACCTTTTGCCTTGATTCTGTTGTCTTCTTAGGTTTTGTGATAAGTTCAAAGGGGGTAAGTGTAGATGAGGAAAAGGTTAAGGCTATTAGAGAGTGGCCAACCCCAAAGAGTGCTAGTGAAGTGAGAAGTTTTCATGGGTTAGCAAGTTTCTATATGCGGTTTGTGAAAGACTTTAGCACTATTGCTGCGCCTTTAAATGAACTTGTTGAGAAAAATATTGTGTTTAAATGGTCAGATGCACATGAAAAAGCTTTTAACACTTTAAAAGAAAAATTAACAAATGCACCCTTACTTGTTTTACCTAATTTTGATAAAGCTTTTGAGATTGAATGTGATGCTTTTGGTGTTGGTATAGGGGCTGTTTTAATGCAGGAATCCCAACCGATTGCATACTTTAGTGAAAAGCTTAATGGGGCAACATTGAATTATCCAACCTATGACAAGGAATTGTATACCTTGGTAAGGGCATTACAAACTTGGCAACATTATTTTTGGCCAAGAGAGTTTGTTATACATTCTGACCATCAAAGTCTAAAGTTTTTAAAATCTCAAGGGAAGCTTCAAAAAAGACATGCAAAGTGGTTGGAATTTATTGAGATGTTTCCATATGTAATAAGGTATAAAAATGGTAAGGACAATATAGTTGCTGATGCTTTGTCAAGGAGGTATGTTTTACTTACTTCTTTACAAGCAAAATTGTTAGGTTTTGAACAAATTAAAGGTCTGTATGAAAGTGATCCTGATTTTAAACAAATTTGGGATTCTTGTTCTAACCGATCTTGTGAGAAATTTTATAGGTATGAAGGATTTTTGTTCAAGAGGAACCAACTGTGTGTACCAGTCAGTTCTTTAAGAGAATTGTTGATTAAGGAGACCCATGGAGGCGGTTTGATGGGACACTTTGGAGTGCAGAAGACACTGGACATCCTGGCCGAGCACTTTTTCTGGCCGAGCATGAAGAAGGACGTCCGAGCTGAGTGTGAAAGGTGCATAACATGTAAGCAAGCTAAGTCAAAATTAAATCCACATGGGTTTTATACACCTTTGACTGTTCCTGAGCAGCCTTGGACAGATATTTCCATGGACTTTGTGATCGGTTTGCCAAAAACTCAAAGTGGTAAGGATAGTATTTTTGTTGTTGTTGATCGGTTTAGTAAAATGGCACACTTTATTGCGTGTTCAAAGACAAATGACGCAACACAAATTGCTGACCTATTCTTTAAAGAAGTTGTCCGATTGCATGGTTTACCAAGGACAATTGTGAGTGACAGGGACGTTAAATTCCTAAGTCATTTTTGGAGGACTTTATGGAATAAATTGGGAACAAAGCTTCTATTTTCTACTGTTGCACATCCTCAAATGGATGGACAAACTGAAGCAGTAAATAGAACACTTTCAACCTTATTACGTTCTATCATTGGCAAGAATCTAAAGCAATGGGAAAAATGTTTGCCACATGTTGAGTTTGCATATAACTGGACGGTACACTATACTACTTCTTTTTCATCCTTTGAGGTTGTATATGGTTTTAATCCACTAACTCCTTTGGATATTTTGCCATTACCTATTTTTGAATTTTTCAGCTTAGATGGTAAAAGGAAAGCAGATTATGTCAGGGAGTTACATGCAAAGGTCCGAGCTAATATTGAAAGGAAAAATAAGCAGTATGAAAAACAAGCCAATAAAGGGAGGAGGAAGGTAATATTTGAACCAGGCGACTGGGTTTGGATTCACATGAGGAAAGAGAGGTTTCCAGCTCAAAGGAAGAACAAACTTCAACCAAGAGGAGATGGTCAATTCCAAGTTCTAGAGAGGATTAATGACAATGTATACAAGATAGATCTTCCAAGTGAATATGGTAATGTTAGTGCAACATTCAATGTAACTGATTTATCCTTATTTGATGTAGGTGATGAATCAGATTCAAGGACGAATCTTTTCAAAGAAGGGGGGATGACACGATCCCATCCGACCTCAACCAAGATGCCTCAGATGCATTGCAAGGGATTGAAGATCCAATGACCAGGGCCAGATCTGAGCGGTTAAAGAGAGCTTTGCAACTCTTGATCACTGAAGTCCAAAGGAAAGTAGACCACCAAACAGAAGAAGAACCAAAGAAGTGGTTTAACTTAGCTCGGATTGAAGTACAAGAGTGTTATCCGATCTGACAATCAGTTATGCATGTTATCCGAATCTTAGGAGAGCCTATTTCGGGAAAGTGTATCTAATCAGATCATAACTGATTTATTTAGGATAAGATCTGTTAGGAATCAATATCATGATCTCTTAGGATTATATTTACATCTTTTAGGATTATATTTTATCTTATTTAGGATTAAATCTTTTAGGATTATATTTTATCTTATTTAGAGTTAAATCTATTTAATTTTGGATTGTATCTTTTAGATAGTTTATTTTAGGAAATTCCTTTGCTATATATTAGCATTGAGAATCAGTTTGTAGACAGTTATTTTTATCAATAAAATTTGAGTTTTCTCATTGTGAGAGCTTATCCTTTGTTCTTGGATTAAAGAACTACTTGATAACTTAGGTTCTACCAGCAGGTCTTGGTTAGGGTCTAGTTGCTTATATCTTGATAATTTTGGTGCTGCCGGCAGGTCACGGATTGTGTCAAGTTCCTATATTTGATAACTTTGGTGCTTCCAGCAGGTCACAGATTGTGTCAAGTTCCTATCTTTGATAGCTTTGGTGCTTCCAGCATGTCACGAATTGTGTCAAGTTCCTATCTTTGATAACTTTGGTGCTTCTAGCAGGTCTTGGATTGTGTCAAGCTCCTTACAGTTATTTACAGTTATTTACCGTTAATTGATCTTCAAGACGTTCTTATCTTTACGCTTCCGGTTCGTATAAGAGAGTTTGTGAAATTTTGGAGGGTGATTATCTAATTAACGTCCAAAGAATCATATGATACACCAACATAGCACTTCATCACTTCATCCTAGTTTCAGGCACTGCCGTACAGGTTCGTGGTATCCAACTTTTTCATAAATTAACGGGTTTATGTTCTTAAGAGAACTATATATTATCTATTACATAACATCTGAAACTACATAGAATGAAGGGACTCAAAATCGTACAAAATTCATATATTACATAACATCTGAAAGTACACAGAATGAAGGGTCTCACAATCGTACAAAATCAGCCGATTGCATTCATGGCACAACCTAGAAGGCTTCAATTAATTTAACATAGTAGACAGTATAGGACACAACTTTAATTACTCAGAGGTCATCATTATAGCTACTATTATTTCACAGGGATAATCATAAAAAACATGGATGATCTTGTGGGAAAATGTACCTTCCATTACCAGTCCAACTCTAATCTATATAACACATAATTTTCTATCATACAATTTTTCCCATATGGCCATAAATTGAGAAAATTAAATTGGTCCTTCCAACCAAGAACCAGTGTGGATTGGGGTTTCTTCATTGTGGACGCATGTCCAATGTGAAGCTACTCAGAGTAACATTATGATGATGGGCGCACATTGCATAACATTTCAATGCTTCCAAACACACGACAAATTGAATTTAAGTCCTTGAAACAAGTTATACTAGGTGGTGGTTTTGCAGCAGTCCGATTGGAAGTCCCACCGCCCCCTGCAGTTCCCTCAACATCATTGGAAGGCGGCATTCGATTCTGTTCATACAGCTCCCGCATTTGATTACTCACTTCTGCAGAAAAAAGGGAAACGTTGGTCTTGCATTACAATAAAAAAAAAAGTATAACTAACTACATGATAATCATTGTTAGTGTGATTGCACCATTCTACCCAAATAGTTGAATACTAAGATCCTATCACGCTCAAAAAACGAGAGAGAGAAGCAACAGGAATTTAAAGACAGAGAAGAGAAATGATGATGAGTTGTTGCTTTAGTCTTTCATTTCTTTATACCACAAGTACTGAAAAAAAGACACCAACCCTCCAATTGGAGTGACATCAAACTCTTGCCACCAGACTTTCTCCCCATCTGATGGGAGTTTCACCTTGAGAAACTTGGCAGCAAGGAATATTGCTCCAGCTGCAATGTGATGGGGCTTAAATTTCAAGCAAAGAGATGTCCGAAGTCCGCATATCACATCCTAATTTCAGGAAAGAAAAATCAAAGGCCCTTGGCCATAACAAAAATGGTTTAATTTTCATACCCATCATTTACAAAATTCCAAGCAACTTGAGCAAGGGCATTTTTGAGCAACTTTAAATTTCTTTATTGCCTCCACAAGAGGTTTATAAGGATGGTGCACATTGATCAAAACCAAGAGTTGCAAGAACAACTCTCTCTCCAAGTAAAATTAGTTCTTTCTGCTGCCATACACTTCCTGTACAATTATCGAAGGTAAAAAAATAATAGCATGAGAAAAAATTATATACTGAGAGGTTGGAGCAAAATGAAAACTTCAAAAGAAATTGACTTAAAGAGGAAAAAAAAAAAAGAATTAAGAAAACAATGATAAAATTCAATCCCTATAGCTTGCACATCAAAACATTTTCCTGCACTAACCTACCTGCAGGCTGCAGCAGGCCGGGACTAATATCTTCCATGACAAAAATGTAATTCTTTTTACTAGAATTGAAGTTAGATAAACGATAAGTATAAAGAATCTATTATCTATTATATATATAAAAGCTGAATCGCAAGCTTCTACATTGACACCTCACCTCCAAAATTACCACATATGTCCAATTTTGCCACATTAAAAATAATATGAGGCGACACCTCTAGATCTTATCTTTGCTTGCATCATAGAGATAGGAACCCTACTCTAAAATTTATAAATCCATTTTTTTTGGCTTCACAACCCTCCATCTTCAAGTCACCTTGAGGCAGTAACTCATGCCTCGCTCGCCGTACTCATCCCACGAGGTTGAGCTTAAATGGCTCTAACAAAAGTTTTTTTTTCTTTTTTTCTTTCTTTTTTCTTTTTATCTTTTGCATCAAAACCATGGGATTTCTTTTTCTTGCACAATTGAATGGCTCTGACAAAAGATTTTTCTTTTTCTTTTTATCTTTTTTTTTTTTATCTTTCGCGTCAAAACCATGGGGTTTCTTTTTCTTGCACAATCCAATACATTGGTAGCTTGAGATGAATAAATCGATCATTGGCCATAGCAAACAAAAATATCTCTTTCTAGTAAGTTTCAAACAAGCAAGATCAAGGTTTTCTGGTAATTTGTATTGAAATGATGGTTAAGTTAGCTTCTCTCTCCATAAACCTCAAAGATATGCCATCGCCGTGTAGATGTCAACCTATGCTGAAAAAGCTCAAAGCCTCGCTCGTCGTACTCATCCCACGAGGTTGAGTTTAAATGGCTCTAACAAAAGGTTTTTTTTTCTTTTTATCTTTCTTTCTTCTTTTTATCTTTCGCATCAAAACCATGTGATTTCTTTTTCTTGCACAATTGAATGGTTCTAACAAAAGGTTTTTCTTTTTTCTTTTTATCTTTTTTTTTCTTTTTATCTTTCGCGTCAAAACCATGGGGTTTCTTTTTCTTGAACAATCCAATACATTGGTAGCTTGAGATGAATAAATCGATCATTGGCCATAGCAAACAAAAATATCTCTTTCTGGTAAGTTTCAAACAAGCAAGATCAAAGTTTTCTGGTAATTTGAATTGAAATAATGGTTACGTTAGCTTCTCTCTCCCTAAACCTCAAAGATATGCCATCGCCATGTAGATGTCAACCTATGCTAAAAACGCTCAAAGCCTCGTTCGTTGTACTCATCCCACGAGGTTGAGTTTAAATGGCTCTAACAAAAGTTTTTTTTTCTTTTTATCTTTCTTTCTTCTTTTTATCTTTCGCATCAAAACCATGGGGTTTCTTTTTCTTGCACAATTGAATGACTCTGACAAAAGATTTTTATCTTTTCTTTTTATCTTTCGCGTCAAAACCATGGGGTTTCTTTTTCTTGCACAATCCAATACATCGGTAGCTTGAGATGAATACATCGCTCATTGGCTATAGCAAACAAAAATATCTCTTTCTGGTAAGTTTTAAACAAGCAAGATCAAGGTTTTCTGGTAATTTGAATTGAAATGATGGTTACGTTAGCTTTACTATAATTCAATCAAATTTCATTTGCTTTATTTTCATTTAATATCAATTAACATTTGTGATAAAATCATTGCTATTAATTGAAATTCAATTGATTTTCTATTTTAATTCTATTAGATTTATTAAAATTCAATTGATATATATTAGCTTTCAATTCCAACCAATTCAATTGATACAATACTTTTATTATTTGATTTATAATATATAATCCTATTGTTACACTATTAACACATTGTTAATATTTTTATTTATTTCAATAATATATTATATACGTGAACTGTCTTTGAGAACAATGTCAATACACATCTCAGGCTCCATGACTTCATGAGTTGTCAACTCTCACAATCTTTTACCCATTTCATATTCCTATTTATCTACCCGTTTGTCTAATTCAAATGACCTATTTACTACTAGCCGTCCAATGTTAAGAATTTATTTTACGTTTACAAACCGTTACATTCCGCTATTTAATCTTTAAAACTTATTTGTGATAAAATAATTGCTATCAATTAAAATTCAATTGATTTGTCAGTTTATTGAAATTCAATTGATTTCCTATTTTAATTCTATCAGATTTATTAAAGTTCAATTGATATATTAGCTTTCAATTCCAACCAATTGATTAGCGTGATTATTTCATTTCAAAAGTTTCATACGTTACAATACTTTTATTATTTGATTTATCATATATAATCATATTGTT
This sequence comes from Sesbania bispinosa, assembly GCA_026901365.1. Classification (NCBI taxonomy): domain Eukaryota; kingdom Viridiplantae; phylum Streptophyta; class Magnoliopsida; order Fabales; family Fabaceae; genus Sesbania; species Sesbania bispinosa. Next base: position 2,184,880 of record QLOH01000052.1, read on the forward strand.
ACACTGTTAACATATTGTTAATATTTTTATTTATTTTAATAATATATTATATACATGAATAAACTCTTCAGAACAATATTGTCAATACACATCTCAGGCTCTGTGATTTAATGAGTTGTCACTCTCACAATCTTTTACCCATTCATCTTCCTATTTTTCTACCCGTTTTTCTAATTTGAATGACCTATTTACTATTAGCCGTCCAATGTTAAGAATTTATTTTATGTTACAAACCGTTACATTCCGCTATTTAATCTTTAAAACTTCTTTGTGAAAAATTATTGCTATTAATTGAAATTCAATTGATATATCAGATTTATTGAAATTTCAATTGATTTCCTATTTTAATTCTATCATATTTATTAAATTCAATTGATATATTAGCTTTCAATTCCAACCAATTGATTAGCATGATTATTTCATTTCAAAAGTTTCATACGTTACAATATTTTTATTATTTGATTTATCATATATAATCTTATTGTTACACTATTAACATATTGCTAATGTTTTTATTTATTTCAATAATATATTATATACATGGATAAACTCTTGAGAACAATGTCAATACACGTCTCAGCTCCATGATTTCATGAGTTGTCACTCGCAATCTTTTACCCATTCATCTTCCTATTTTTCTACCCGTTTTTCTAATTCGAATGACCTATTTACTACTAGCCGTCCAATGTTAAGAATTTATTTTACGTTTACAAACCGTTACATTCCGCTACCAAATCTTTAAAACACCATTTATGTATTAAAAACTCATTTTACGTTTTAAATCTGTTACATTCCAACTATTTAATCTTTAAAACTTCTTTTATATAATAAAATCATTTTACTCCATTAGTTTCACATCGAAGTCGCATCTAACATTCATTCCAAATACAAATTGCGACACCCCTAGTTACCACTAAGAATGCCACTTGTGTTACGCGTGACCAACGAAAGTACTATATGCGAACTGTTAAAAATGTGGATTTTTTTTTAAATAGATTAGTAGTTGTCAACCTACTACATCTCTAATTTTGTTTTAAGTGTTTATCAAATATTCTTTCCTTACTTGTAAAACCTATTTTCGTAAAACATCGAGAATAATCATCACGCCGCGTAAGTGTACATCATACATACATTTACAAGTCAACATATGAGAATAAACAGTGCATAAAGTTATATACAGAAATAGTGTACTTCTCGAGCCATACAATAGGAAAATTAAAATAAGAGTTCTAGAAGTGAACTTAAAATAAATAAGACCTCAATAAAATACAAAAGAGAGGTCGCCAAATCAGAGCTGCCACTAACTAGACTCAAATAACACTATCCTACTCGTCGCTAGAGGGGTCCTCCTCCGGCTCCTCCTCCTCCTCTGACGTATCATCAATGATAATCAACTCTAATTCATCCGAGAGAGAGCGGCCTTGCGCATCAGCACGCAAAGGCTGTGGGCCTGAAGCCTCAGAAGTGGGTGAGTATCTGGGGGAGTCTGGCCCAACCAAGTCTTCAATCCTGGATGACCGTGATGCCACAGACGATGCAGGACGACGACGCGAAGGACGAAAGGTAGTATAACGCACTAAGTTAGGTGGTGTCTGGAACTCGAGAGTCACCGGTACAACGGAGTATACTTCAGGTACTAACGGGAGGCCAGGGTGAGTGATGATGACTCGGACCTCTCCGGTGAAGACACATCTTCTAGGGATGTCCGTCACCCTCCAGGAACCCCTGGGCATCCAACGTAGCTCCACCCTCATTGACGTCATATCGAAGATCTCCAATGCCGGCTATCGACGTAACGAAAGAGACACAACAACCAGATAGCAGAAAGGAAGGGTGAGAACACATCACATGAACTCACAAAACATAGGATATGATGTACTAGAGCACACACACAGGAATTTCACACAATTCAACCAACAACTAAATACACATAACATCATCATGATGCATTCAAACTATTGCATGCCTTGCAACTACAATGCTATAACTAATGCATGAGGGCCAGGGGAAAAATCACCATCCACAGTGCACACAGCAACTGCCTGACCATATATGTAAGAGTCTGTACTAGCGCCGGTACAAAGAGCATTGCTCAATTTTGGCCAAATCATTTTATCCATCTTCCAGACAATCTCAACTGACCCCGAAAATCATGAGAGCGACAGGAATAGCTAAGCTAGGTTCCACGATCTCGACAGCAGGGAGCTAACCTACGTCTTCTGAGATCTTCCAGGAGCTAGGCTATCCTCAGGGCTGGCGTCCCTTTTGAGGACCCGCTGGCGTTCTTTGCAAAACCCAGTGCACCCTTCCCAACCGATTTCACACTGTACCAAGTGTCACTGCCATATAGGTCGTAAGGTTTTCAACCTTGAACATTGTCAATGCTTTATGATGCATGTCACACAACAATGCTTCGCAATATACACATCCTTACAGGCAAAGCCCATTGAATCATTCTACGTCACCACTTTCCCGTGGTACGACCCGATTCAATGTCTTCCCTTCTCAAGGAAAACCAAACCCCATCTCGGGTTAAGACCACACTCTCTCACTAAGCTTCTCAAGTCTTATGCAAAAAGAGTGTGTTGGTTATAAACTTTTATGTTAGTTTGTACTAACGTTTTGTTCTTTGAAGTGATGATCACTTTCACTTAAGTCCTATAGCTTACTAAGACTTATAATTGTGTCTTATGAATAGTATTACCTATCTTAATTCGTCTTGTATGTCTAATTAAGATTAGGTTTAACCATTAATTATGATTAGTCTTTATTAACTAAACTATAATTAATCTTAATTCTCCTTAATTAAGTCTTAATCCTTACTTAAGATCCTAATTAATACTTGATTATCCCTTAATTTCTTCCTTAATCTTGGATTAAGCTTTTAATTACATTTGATTAAGGTTAATCATAATTAATTAGTTCTTAATCATCATTAAGGCTTAATTAGTTTGATTAATACTTCATTAGTGATTAATGATTAAGATTAAGGTTAATCTCCATTAGGGTTAATTAACTTTAGCTTAATTAATTCTTCCTTGCTTAATTACCTTAAGTGAATTAGTTTATTCAACTTAAGTGAGTTGGATTAGTAAGCCCACTAATTAAGTTTTAAGTCTTGATCTTGATGAGTAGGATTAGAGTTGAAGCCCAACACTAATCCAGGCCCAACATGCATTTGTTATTTTTGTTTGGCCTTATGGTGAGTTTGATGAGTTTTTTTGAAGGTATTGGGCCTGAACTAGAGGCCCTGTAACATCCTGAATTTTAATAGGATAAATATTAATTAAATCAAATAAATAAGGAAAAGAAATAATTAATTAGGAAATAAATAATAGAACTACTATTATTAATTTTATTTCGTAAAGATAATTTTAATTTAAAAGAGGATAAGGGTGGAGAGTGGGCCCAAGCCCAATTAGACATTCTAGTAAGGAAGGGTTAACAGATCACCCTAATCCTTATTCGTATGATCTTCAGAGAGCGAAACGCTAAGGAGGGGAGAAACTGTGTCTCAAGGGAGAGCTGCTGTGGAGTGAACGCCAAGAATCCAAGAAAGGACTTCCTTGCTGTGATCAAGCTTCGTTTAAGGTACGGTGGGGGAGAGGGTGCTGCTTGTATATGCATGTAGGGGTGCTTGGGTAGTAACCTAAGAGTATAATTGTATTGATGTATGTATAACTGTGAATGAATGATATAAACTGTTGATTTATGATTGATTGGATGTATATTGATGATTTATTGGGTGAGATTAAAGATGATATTGAGAATGATGAAAAAGGGATGATTAGGGATTTGAGGATTGGGGGTTTGATGAATTGGTTGTATAATCTGTAAAAGATTGTTGTTTTGTTGAGTTTCGGATGATATTAATGATTATGAATGATGTTTAATCGAAAGGGATTGATTAGAGATTGATTGGAAGGGTTTAGAGATGTTAGAAATCGTGAAATCTGCGATCTGTGTCGCGGGTAATCGATTACCAGGTGTGGTAATCGATTACCAAGGTGTTATGGGCAACCCAGAAATGCTGTTTGCTGATGGTAATCGATTACAGGTTTGTGGTAATCGACTACCAGAGAGTTTGTTTGCAGGTAATCGATTACAGGGGTGCTGTAATCGATTACCAGAGTGTTTGGTCGCAGGTAATCGATTACATGGTGGTTGTAATCGATTACCAGAGACTTTGTTTGCAGGTAATCGATTACTGGAGGTTGGTAATCGATTACCAGATTGGATTTTGAGAGCCTAAGTGCTCAAGGATGCTTGATATGCTTGATAATGGTTTGGTATGCATATAGTTGGTGATTATGCTATATATTTGATGATGTTTTGGAGTGCATATGGTTGGTTAATATGCTATGTAATTGATGTTATTTGGAATGCATATGGTTGGTGATATGTTATGTAATTGATGTTATTTGGAATGCATATGGTTGGTTAATATGCTATGTAATTGATGTTATTTGGAGTGCATATGGTTGGTTAATATGTTATGTAATTGATGTTATTTGGAATGCATATGGTTGGTGATATGTTATGTAATTGATGTTATTTGGAATGCATATGGTTGGTTAATATGCTATGTAATTGATGTTATTTGGAATGCATATGGTTGGTTAATATGCTATGTAATTGATGTTATTTGGAATGCATATGGTTGGTTAATATGCTATGTAAATGAGGTTATTTGGAATGCATATGGTTGGTTAATATGCTATGTAAATGAGGTTATTTTGAATGCATATCGTTGGCTAATATGCTATGTGAATGATGTTATTTGGAATGCATGCGGTTGGTGAACATGCTATGTAATTTATGTTATTTGGAATGCATGTGGTTGGTGAACATGCTATGTAATTGATGTTATTTGGAATGCATGTGGTTGGTGAACATGCGATATAATAAATGATGATGTTACTTGAGTTGTGCGGGCCCATAGAGGGGGTACAACTTAAGAGAGATGCCTTGAGCATGTGTGATGAGACCTGAATTGTGCGGGCCCATAGAGGGGGTACATTTCAGGAGATGAACTGCGTTGTACGGGCCCATAGATGGGGTACAACTCAGGGGATCAAGATGGGGCGTTCGATGCACGGGCCCATAGAGGGGGTGCAACCTAGGAGTGATTGTACTGGCCCATAGAGGGGGTGGAACCTAGGGTCGAATGTCGTTGTGCGGGCCCAACGAGGGGGTACAACCTATCGGTTTGTGTTGTGATGCCGGTAGACTATCTTGGTAACAACTAGAGTGATTGACGAGGTGCACCCATTGTGTGGAGTTCCAAGTCATGATCTTTGGGTAGATGATGAGATGAGTATTGGTGCATGTGATAGTTGGAATACTCAACGATGGAATTGAGTTATATAATGATGAGTTTTGGTGCATATAATATATTGGAATACTCAACGATGGAATTGGGTCATATGATGATGTTAATGAGTTTGGATGCATACATGTTGGATGTATATGTGTTATATCTGATGATGATATTGTGTTATTAAATGATGTTGTGAGTATTAATGATGAATGAGTATTAGGTGAGCATGTGGCTCCTTTGGTGAATGATGGTATGAGATTATCTGTTGAGATAGATGAATAGCTTTATGCTGATTTATGAATGTTGCTTATTTGATGGATTATTGGATGTTTTGGTATGAGGTATGATGATTGTTGATGTTGTTTATATGTGGGTGAGGATAGGGTAGCCTCCTATGTGTATGTATGAGTAGTATTCTTTTCCTCACTGTATACTGTTGATATTATTTTTACAGGTGTTGATGAGGACACAATTGGTGTCGAGTTTGATTAGAGGGAATGTGCTCTGATAGCCGTGACATCAGGGTATAATTTTGGGGGTCTTATATTATGTTTCTAGTTAGGAAGGCTTTTGGTGTAAACTATTTTGGATGTTTTACACGGCAAGTAGGATGTTTAGTATTTTTATTTTCTTTGGAGATTCCGCTGTATGAGTGTTGGATTATAATTGAGTTTTATTTCGTTTTAACTAAGTTGTTTTCGAACTAACGAGGTTTTTGGAAAGAGAGTTTTGTGAACCTTTTACTCATCGTGGGACGTTGCCTTTTCCATAATTCAATTTATTAAACATATAAGAGTATGGGGTAGAAGGGTGTCACAGGCCCAATGGTTAGGTAACCCATAAGGGTCTATTTTCTCAAGTTACCATCAAGTTATATGAATTTTATGGTGACTTTTATATGCGTTTTTCTTTGTACCCGAATTTAACTTAGACATTTTACCCAAAAATTGTTTTCTTTTAACTTTACTTATCACTTTAAATGGTTACCCTTTTTAACTTATTGGGCCACTAAGGCCCATAAACACATTAACACTTTCCTCATCACCAATTCAAGATCAAACATATTCACTTCATGAGTTTCTCATGAACATGAACAAGAACACGATGAACACCAAGAACATTATCAAGAACACATGAATTTCACCAAAATTCAATAAATTTCCAAAAATTTGCAAACTCAAGTATGATGATCTACAAGCATTCTAATTCATCAATTTCATGTTATTTCACTCAAACATACCAATCATCATCATAAAGTTCATACTTTTCAAATATGTTCAAAAGGTGACATTTTCATGATCCAATCATACAAACCAATTTCATAATTTCAAACAACCATTTGCATGTACTTAGATTCATCATATAAACATATTTCAAGCATCAATTAATTTTCAAACACATGCAGCCCCATCATCAAACCAAGGCCGAACCAAAAACAAGGAAAAGAAGAAAATTTTCCAATCAACAATCATGGTTTGCATGCATCCAAAACCACCAAAGGAACACATTTTAAGCATCATATCAAATTTTAAACTCACATGCAGCCAATATATATATATATAGCCGAACCATTTAATTCAAGAAATAGGTTCCAAGAATTCATTTTTCAAGAGGAAAAAGAGTTAGAGACAAGGATCAAGGGTAATCCTTAACTCTAGTCACCAATCTTACTAGAGTTCAAGGTTCTCCCCCCTTTACCTAAGGAAATTTTTCAAGAAATAGGTGCAGCCACAACTTCAAAACAGCCCCTCTTTATGCTCCTTTTGATCACCCAAGTAAATTTCTTCAAAGGATGTAGGCTAGATTTTGAGGTTTAAGGTTCAAAAATGGAACCTTTCACCAAGTGTGTGTAGGAAAGAAAATGAAAAAGATGGAGAGAAAGGATGAAGAGCTCATGGTTTGGAAGGAGAGAAATGAGGAGTGAGAAGTGGTTTGCATGCAAATGAGAAGGTAAGGTGCAAGTGTAAGAAAGAATGATGGCTTTTCTTACATCTTTGACTTGGAAAATGTATGAAACAAGTAATGTCCCATGCCTCACATGTCACGGCCTTGGGAGGGTAAAATGGGGAAAATTTTTGTTAAATGTTGCAGATTTTGGTGATTCAAATCAAGGGCATTTTGGTCCGGTTCCAAAAAGTGTAGGGGTAAAATGGTCATTTTGCACCAAAAATTCCCAAAAATTCCAGAAAAGTAGGAAATTAATTTCTAACCTTTTTAAAACCAATTTTGATGATTAAAAATATTTAATCATTCAAAATTCACTATATCACACAATAACAACATATAAGCAAAAAAAAAAAAAATGCGGGTGTTACACAAATGTTTGTGTTAAAACACCAAAGTTCCATCTACTCGAATCCATCATGTGCTACTTCCTTTGGGTCTGTTAGTTACTCAGTGCATAAATGTCATTAAAAATCTTAATTACATTTAAATAATCCAAATATAACATCAAATTTATATGATGTTAAATACATAAATGTGGTCATACAAAAAGTATTTTATCATTGATCCATAACTTCAACTAAATATGTAAAACCAAATTCAATCACACAAATCTCAAAAATTATTTCACTTACATTTAACTTAACAATATTTATTACATTAATTCTAATCACACAAAGTGAAAGTTCAAAGTACCTATTTGCAAAAGTGCCTCCAACAATTTTTTCATAACTAATCATTCAATTCTAATCCACTCCTCAAACAAATAACATAAGTGTTATCACAAATCAAAACAATTGCAATACCTAGCACCATGATTTCTCAATCCAACTGGAAACAATGCAAGATAAAATATGCAATAGTTCCACAAAGAATAGTATGAATTGTATTCACAACCCTCACAAGATAGTGTTTCTCTCATCACTCTTGGTGTTTAGGGGCACTGTTTTCTCCCATAATTGCTACCCACTCAAGATCTACTACCATAGGCTTGACAATTTTTTAGAATTTCCACTGCAAATACAAATGCAACTACAAATCACAAGGACTTTTATTTAGGTTGTAATGGGGCTTGGGATAAGGTAGGAAAATTAAGGATCGAGTTAGCCCAAAAAGGGATTATAGGATATATGTGATGAACTTAGGAATTAAGTATGAAGTTAAATGTCTAGCTCAACCTTCATCTTTTTATCATCCTTCCTTTGATTACATTCCCTTACCCTTTTTCTAAACTTTTCTTTTTTTTTCATCAATTTTTTTGAATCACAATTGATTTTTCTTTACTGTAACTTATTTTTGTATACTTGCTTTCTTTCTTCTTCTCCCTTTTTTTTAACAAAACATTTTTTTTACCATTTATATATTTTTTCTTTACAGAAACAAAAGCAAGTATTGCTTTCCCACCCCAAACTTAAGGCATTTTCTTGCCCTCAAGCAAACATATAAAGCAACCCCAAACTTAATTCAAAAACTCAACCTTTAATGTACCATATATCCCTTAATCCTAAAAAGGAATGACATCAATGGTTTTTCACTTAAGGCTTGTAATGAGTGTAGAAAGAAGAAATGGGAAAAAGGCTCAAAGGGGCTAAGCAATGGGAAATATTTTTCAGGGTGGTTTATTTAGCCCAATAGTTATTAAAAGAATGCCTCATGTATGTGGATACAAATGAAAAGCAATTTCAATTAAGAAAAAAATCAAGTTCTAGAGTGAAAACTCAAGGGGCAACCAATCACACAACAAAGAATCAAATAGAGTGAAAACTTAATGTTGTGAATATAATCCAAACAATCCAATAATCCACTTCCACACAATTATCATGCAAAGATGTTAATGTTTGATACAAATTTCTAGAATATGTTAGATAAGTGTAGAAAAAGCTAGATATGTATGTTAGTAACTACTAGATAGAAAATTCTAGAATTATGTAAACAATTAAATATAGATAGAGAACTCTAGAATAGATATCTCTAGAATTCTCTTGATAAAGTATGAATGGTGTGTTGAGGCCTATAAATAGGCCATGTACCTAACATTTGTAAGCAAGCAACTAGTAAGTCATTTCTACCCAAAGCTATTCCAACTATTCCTCTAAGCTAGCTTTCCTTCCAACTAAGCCTATCAACATAAATTTGCCTCCCCATCCTTTCTACCAATCAAAGAAGTTTTCACTATTTGATAATTCTAAAACTAACAGTGGTATCAGAGCTACGTTCGGTCATCTACTGGGCGTAGAAATATTACCCCACAACTTCCAAAAAAAAAAATTCTCCCAATATCCTACCCACTTCCAATAAATTTTCTATCCCATGGCTAACACCATTCAACCATCATCTATCCCTATTCCTATTTTTAATGGTGAAAATTATGATTTTTGGAGCACAAAAATGAAGGCATATTTCACCTTCCAAGATTTATGGGATACGATAGAAGAAGGATTTTCTGCTCCAGAAGACACCCCATACCTTACCGCGGCTCAAAAAAAGGAGTTGAAAGAGAACAAACAAAAGAATTCAAAAGCACTATTTATTTTGCAACAAATCGTGACCAACACAATTTTTCCAAGAATAATGGGTGCAACAACAGCCAAAGAAGCATGGACTACGCTGCAGGTGGAGTTCCAAGGAAGTGAAAAGGTACGTGCTGTAAAACTCCAAACTCTACGACGTAACTTTGAATTGCTAAATATGAAGGAAGCTGAGACCATAAAGGACTACTATTCTAAGATAAAAGAAATAGTTAACCAAATGAGAGCCTACGGGGAAAATATTCTTGACAAGAAAATTGTCGAGAAAATTCTAATTACTCTTCCCCGTAAATATGATACAATTGTGACTACGATTGAGCAAACAAAAGATCTATCTACCTTACCAGTGATAGATCTGATGGGGTCACTTGAAGCTTATGAGCAAAGGTTGAATAGGCATGATGAGGACTCAGTTGAAAACGCCTTTCAATCAAAGCTCAAATTACGGTCTCAAAATAAAGGAAATGGAGAAAAAAAGAATAATGGTGAAATTTCTAGAAATAAAGAGAATTCTAGAAATTTCTCCAGAAAAGATCAGGATAAATATCCTCCATACGACATTTGCAAGAGAACAAATCATGCCGAGAAAGACTGTTGGTATCGTGGAAAGCCACAATGTCATCATTGCAAGAAATTCGGACATGTGGAGAAGTATTGCCGCAACAAAAATAAGCATCAAGCAAACTTTGTTGAAGAGCAAGATGGTGAGCAACATCTTTTCTATGCTACCCAAGATTCCAATAGTGAAACAAGTGGAAGCTGGTACTTGGATAGCGGTTGCAGCAATCACATGGCCAAAGATGCAAGCATCTTCAAGAATATTGACGAATCCGTCAAAGTGAAAGTCTGAATGGGGAATGGCAATGTCGTTGAATAAAAAGGCAAAGGCACCGTTATAGTGGAGACAAAGAAAGGTACGAGACTTATTACTGACGTTCTACTAGTTCCCAATCTCAAAGAAAATCTCTTGAGTATTGACCAAATGATGGAGAAAGGTTATACTCTCCACTTCGAAGGAGACACATGTAAAATATACGACGATAAAAAGATAGAGATTGGCCGAGTAAAAATGGAGAAGAGAAACAGAAGTTTTCCAATAAGCCTGAGACAAGGCTCTAATATTTCCATGAAAGCGGAAGTTGACGACTCATGGCTTTAGCATCGAAGATTTGGCCATTTTAATACCCATGGCTTGAAGTTATTATATCAAAAGAATATGATGAGAGATCTCCCATTCCTAAAAGAGAATAGTGAAGCTTGTGAAGGATGTCTCATTGGAAAGCAACACCGACTGCCGTTTTCAACCGGAAAAGCATGGAGAGCAAATGACTTATTGGAGATAATGCATACAGATATCTGCGGACCGATGCAAACGTCGTCACTACATAACAACAGGTATTTCATACTCTTCATAGATGACTTTTCTAGAATGACTTGGGTCTACTTCATAAAAGCAAAATCAGAAGTCTTTGGAATTTTCAAGAAGTTGAAGGCCCTTGTCGAAAATCAAAGTGGAAAAAAGATAAAAGTATTTAGAAGTGATCGTGGCAAAGAATACACATCCAATGAGTTCGATAAATTCTGTGAAGATGAAGGCATTGAGCGACAACTTACAGTCACATATTCTCCGCAACAAAATGGAGTGTCTGAGAGAAAAAACCGCACCGTCATGGAGATGGCCAGATCGATGCTCAAGGAGAAAGGATAACCAAACACCTTTTGGGCTGAAGCAGTCTATACTGTTGTCTACATACTTAATAGATGTCCGACTAAAGCAGTTCAAGATAAGACTCCGATCGAAGCTTGGAGCGGGCTAAAGCCATCAGCAAAGCACCTAAGGGTCTTTGGATCTATTTGCTACATACATGTTCCGGAAGAGAAGAGGCACAAGCTAGAAGACAAGACAGTACGAGGCATCTTCCTTGGGTATAGCACACAGTCAAAAGGCTACCGAGTCTATAACTTGCAAACCAAGAAGCTCACTATTAGCCGAGACGTTGAAGTCGATGAAAATGCTACTTGGAATTAGAATGATGAGAAAGTAGAGAAAAACATTTCGATCTCAATGCAGCAACCTGAAGAAGAAACTGCCGAAGTCCCAGGTGAGCCTCATTCTCCTCCACAACAACAAACTCCATCACCATAGTCTACTCCAAGACGAGTTAGATCTTTGGTGGACATATATGAAACCTGCAACTTGGCCATACTTGAACCTGAAAGCTTTGAAGCAACATCAAAGCAACAAGTATGGGTCAAGGCTATGGTAGAAGAGATAAAAATGATTGAGAAAAATAACATATGGGAGCTAGTAGATTGTCCAAAAGGCAAAGATATCATTGGGGTTAAATGGGTGTATAAGACAAAGCAAAATCGCGACGACACCATACAAAAGCACAAAGCAAGGTTGGTAGCTAAAGGCTATTCACAACAATCTGGAATCGACTACAACGAGACATTTGCCCCAGTAGTGCGTCTAGATACAATCAGAACTCTAATAGCTCTTGCGGCACAAAAAGGTTGGAACATCTACCAACTAGATGTAAAGTCTGCTTTTCTCAATGGAGTACTGCAAGAAGAGATCTACGTGGAGCAACCACAAGGTTTTGTGAGCAAAGGCAATGAAGACAAAGTGCTAAGGCTTAGAAAAGCTTTATATGGTTTGAAGCAAGCTCCTCGAGTGTGGTACAATAGAATAGATCAATACTTCACCGATCATTGATTCAGGAGGAGTAAGAGTGAGCCAACACTATACATCAAGACCCAAGGTTAGTATGACACTCTCATAGTCTCCTTGTATGTAGATGATCTTATCTACACAGGGAACAATATGAAGATGATGATAGAATTCAAAGAAGACATGATGAAGACATTTGAAATGACGGACCTTGGCTTGATGAACTACTTCCTTGGTATTGAGGTAAGTCAAAAGAAAGAAGGGATATTCATCTGTCAAAAGAAATATACAGAAGCTCTACTCAAGAAGTTCAAGATGAGTGGATGCAAGACTGTCACTACTTTGCTCGTGACAAATAAGAAGCTACAAAAAGATGATGGAGCACCAGAGGCCGATGCATCCCGCTACAGGAGTCTGATCGGGAGCTTACTATATTTGACAGCTACATGACCAGACATCATGTATGCTGTAAGTCTTCTATCAAGGTTTATGCAAAGCCCAAGCCAAATTCACTTTGGAGCAGCTAAAAGAATTCTAAGATATCTACAAGGTACAAAGGAGTTTGGTATATGGTACAAAACCATGACCAACTCAAGTTTGCAAGGATACACTGAGAGTGATTGGGCAGGTTCGGTAGATGACATGAAGAGCACCTCCGGCTATGCCTTCTCACTCGGATCAGGAATATTTTCTTAGGCATCAAAGAAACAAGCAATAGTTGCACAATCAACTGCAGAGGCAGAATACATTGCAGCAGCTGAAGCTACAAGTCAAACAATTTGGCTTCGAAGAATACTTGCAGAAATGGGAGAACAACAAGATGGGCCTACCGTAATCTACTGCGACAACAAATCAGCAATAGCAATGACTAAGAATCCAGTGCATCATAGTAGAACAAAACACATAGCAATCAAATACCATTTCATCAGAGAAGCAGAAGCAACTAAAGAAATCAAGCTAGAGTATTGCAAGACTGAAGATCAAGTAGCTGACATATTCACGAAGGCACTACCGATAACAAGGTTCGAACAACTTGTAAGAAAAATAGGGAAACACTAGAAGGGGGGTTGAATAGTGTTTCTATATATAACTTGACGTATTATAAAAACCTTTTCACAAAGAGAGCTTTTCAGATAAAGTTCCAGACACTGGAGTGTTTATCTGAATTTTTTTTTGTCTTTTGTCTGAAACATTTTCAGATGAAGTACAATCTGAAGATTCACTTTCAGTTCAGACAATGCTTTGTCTGAAGTTCCTCTTCTTCCTGAAAGGTTTTAGACAGTATGAAAACTTATTTTCTTGAAGATGTTTAAACGTTCAGTTTATATAAATACAAGTTCAATCCCCTTAAAGTTAGTACATAAAATGAATTGAAAGAGATAAGGGATAGAGATACTTAGACAAGGAATTTATCCTGGTTCACCCACTCAACCGTGAGCTACGTCCAGTCCCAGTGCAAGCACGCTACTGGATTTTCACTAATCCCACAAGATTACTAGTATTCTTTTCAGTCAAGCCTCTTCAGGCTCTACACCAAATATTCTTTTCTGTCAAGCCTCTTCAGGCTCTACACCAAGTATTCTTTTCTGTCAAGCCTCTTCAGGCTCTACACCAAGTATTCTTTTCTGTCAAGCCTCTTCAGGCTCTACACCAAGTATTCTTTTCTGTCAAACCTCTTCAGGCTCTACCACAAGTATTCTTTTCTGTCAAGCCTCTTCAGGCTCTACCACAAGTATTCTTTCTTCCACCAAGCCTCTTCAGGCTCTCAGACACTTATCCAAGTGTAACCCAAGTATTCTTTAACAAGCAAGCCTCTCCAGGCTCAATCCCAAATGTTTACAAGGAATAAGTTTAAGCTAAGCAACTATGAGCAAGTTCAGAGCTTAAACTCAGAATTGTACAAGATAACCGAGTAGAACTCAGGATATGAAAATATGAGTACAATTACAATGAAAACAGAGTAAGTTTTTCAGAGAAAAACTGATGCAGCGATTCGGCTATTTGAATGATTTTCTTGTGAGCTTTTTCTTAGTTTTTCTACCAGCCAGCTCTCTCTCGTATTGGTCTTGAACGAAGCTATTTATAAGCACAAGAATGAGACACACTCAATGCAACCGTTAGAGATGCAAATAATCCCGTTGTGAAATGATCTCTGATAGCTTCTGACACAGTACAAGGATGCAGAACAGCGCAGACCTGTTCTGACTTCTGCAAATGCTGCGACGCTTAGAACTTTCCTCTAAAGTGATAGAAATTTGAATATCCAGAAAAGTTCCCGTTCTGTTTGCCTTAAATAGGTTAGGCCATAGTCTTGTTTCAGAAGGCGTTGACAGAGAAATATCTTCATCAAATCTCTTCAGAGGCTTCTCCTCTTGATCTCAGATAAATAGTTATAGACAATGTCTTCAGATGGTCTCTTGACTTCAGATGATATTTCTCTTCAGACAAAACATCTTCTTCAGATGGATGTTACGCTTCAGATGATAGACCATTTCAGATTGTTCTTCTTAGCTTCAGATGATAACATGCTTCAGATGAACAACCACTTCAGATGATCCTACTTCTTCAGACAGTAGGACACTTCAACCTTCTGAAGACTTTAATCTTCAGATAGCTTAAATCTTTAGACGACTTCACTTCTTCAGACAGATGACCATTTCAGATGGTCCAACTTCTTCAGATAGTTGCCACGTCAGAAAGTCTTCATGACATAAAGAGATCAGCTTGCTGAATTCAAAGTATAAGTTAATAGCATAGGCAGTTATTCTTGTAATTTAGTCAAATTTTTTGTTCATTAAAACTTGGAAATATGTGGCTCAATCATAATTAAATTCTTAATGATAAATTGAGACTCAACATTCTCCCCCATTTTAATGATGACAAATTTGCTTTAAACTTAACAAATCTGAAAGAGGTTTTTAATAAGATAAGAATTTAGAAATTCCTCCCCCTCAATCAGATGACTCATATCATGAGTTATACTTAAGACAGCTTAAGTACAACTTAAGTTTTTCGTTGCTCCCCCTGGTCCCCCTGGCTTCCCCTGAGTCAGGCACTTCCTTTTGCTTTCTGAAAAACACTAACACTTCAGATTTTGGTTAGTTTAATACTCCCCCTTTTGTCACCAATCAAAAGGGTCATCAGAGCATAACCAAACGAAATCAGTGCTTTTAAGGTGAAGTGCATCAGAGCAAAAGATTATAAACTTAGCACATCAAATGATTACTGAATGTATCAGAGTAATGATAGAAAGCATATCAGAGCGCAAGTATTAGAGCACATAAAATTCATGCATATAAGATAATCAAGAACATATATTAATATACCACCTTTATGCATAGAAATCAATCAGATAATGCAAACATTTAGACAACTCATGTTATTATCTGAGCAAACACAGTTTTAGACACAATGTGTGTGGCAACACATCATGGACTATCAATCCTTTTCCAACAAGGCTTTTTCTTGATCAGTGCAAATAGATCTTCCTTGGCCTCGAGAATCTGGGATTTGACAGATGCATTAAACTCTTCTTGCCCAGTGTTGTTCTCAAAAAATTCTTCTAGCTTTTACTTTCTTCAGACTAGAGGTAGCTTGCTCCAACCTCTCATTTTCTAAGATTGCTTGTTGTACTGCAACAACAAGTGAATGGTCTCGAGCTTCTTACTCCTTGACTTTCTTAGCTTCTTTCAAGGCATTTGCTCAGGCAGCCACTTGTTGAAGTTCAAGATCAGGATGGCTTCAGACTGACTTAGAGCAACATCTTCAGCAGGAATCTCCTTCAAAGCTTGTTCAACTTCTGAACTTGGCTTCCTTGCAGAGAATCACTTTTCAATGAAAAGCTTATGTTTGAGATGATGGATTGACAAATGTCTCAGATTGCCACTGCACCAGTGTGCTTCAGACAGAAGTCATGCTCAGACAATGCATGTTTTTACATAAAAGCATACTTAATTCAGATAATGCATGGTTCAGATGGAAAATGAAAATGAGTTCAGACAGAAAACTAGATCAGCCAATAATATTCAACAGCTAATTTATATGTTACCCATAGGGGCCATGAATAATAACTTGTTGTTGCGCTGAATATTGCTCTCGCTGAGACTCAACATTTCCTTCACTAGTGATCTTCCCTTTGCTAATCCTTGCCAAGGGTGGCCATTCCAATAACCTTGAATCTAAGGTCTTGGCACATACACCTTCCTTCCATCAAGGGTTGCACGCATCCATCCCTCTGTGGTGATTCTTGGTGTCTTCTTTGATTTATCGAAGACATCTGCAAGAGAAACAATAAAGTTCTTTGGTACCCATATTTTCTTGGGTCCACCTTTGTTAGTTTTGGGTTTCTCCTTCCTTTTGTGCTTACACTCAGACATATGATGTCCAGGTTTGTCACAATGGAAATACCCATTACCTTTCTTTCTTGCCTTTTTAGCCTTAACAAAATTTGAAGAGTTTGATGATTTGCTATCAGAAAGACCTAAGCCACTTTTGTCTTTAAACTTTTTCTGAGTTCCCAGTAATCTGTTAAGATTATTAGTTCCTTCTACAAAATTGGCTAGATCTTTAGTAAGTTCCTCAACCTTTCTCTGAAGTTTTTTTTTTTCTTCAGATAGGTCTTTGGAGCTACTAACTTCTCATTCCAAAAGCTTTTCTTTAAGCATAAGGCTCTCTGTTTGAAAAGCTTTATTTTTGTTACATACTTCAGTGTATGCTTTAGAGAGTTCCTTATACTCTTTAAAAAGTTCCTTGGAACTTTCAAACAGATCATCAAATTGCTCTTGAAGAGTTTGAGGGATTACCTCAGATTCTGGACTTTCTGATGCTAAAAGGTTTGCCATCAAGCAGAGGTTCACTTCATCTGAAGATTCTTCTTCCTCTTCTGATGTAGAGTCATCCAAATCATCCCATGTTACCATGAGACTTTTCTTTTTCTTCTTCTTTAATGACTTCTTTAGCTTGGGGCAATTATCTCTCATGTGCCCTTCCTGTTTACATTCATAACAGGTTATTTTATCAGATGAGATAGTGTCTTTACCTGTCTTACAAGATTTGGACTTGGAGAATCTTCTTCTGTTCTGAAGCATTCTCTTAATCCTTCTGTTCAATGAGGCAAGATCCTCGTCATCTTCAGAATCATCATCTGAATCCTCTTCACCTTCTGAGACTTCTTCTTGCTTGGATCTCATGCTGCTATCCCTAAGCTGCTTAGACCTGGAGCTCAAAGCTAGGGATTTTTTCTTAGGTGCATCTTCTCCAAGTTGTAACTCATGGACTTTCAGAGAACCCAACAGTTCATCCATTCTAAGAGAGTTAAGGTCCTTAGCTTCTTGAATGACAGTTACTTTTGGTCTACAAGCCTTAGGGAGACTCCTTAGAATCTTTCGATTATTATCTCCAGATTCATAGGTCTTTCCTAATGACTTCAGTCGATTTGTTATGGTCTGAAACCTACCATACATCTGGTCTATGGTCTTAGACTCTTGCATCTTGAACATCTCATATTGATGAACAAGCATGCCAATCTTAGATTGTTTGACGTTCTCAGTCCCCTCATGAGCTGACGCCAAAGTATCCCAGATCTCCTTGGCAGAATTGCAGCCATGAACCTTTTCATACTCTGCCTTGTTTAAAGAACAGACTAAGTAGAGTTTG
Organism: Sesbania bispinosa; assembly: GCA_026901365.1. Classification (NCBI taxonomy): domain Eukaryota; kingdom Viridiplantae; phylum Streptophyta; class Magnoliopsida; order Fabales; family Fabaceae; genus Sesbania; species Sesbania bispinosa. The sequence continues at coordinate 2,203,001 of QLOH01000052.1, forward strand.
GCATTGGCATTAAGTTGCACCCTTACTTTTTGCTCGTAGGTCCATTCAGACTTAGGAATGTGCACACCACCTTGCATGGGAATATAATCATCATCAGTGACTACATCCCAAAGATCAATGTTGTTTCTCTCAATGAACAACTTCATTCGATCTCTCCAGTAGTGATAATCCACTCCATTGAATGTTGGAGGCCTTGTCACTGACGCTCCCTCTGTGATATAGTGACTGTAGCTTGTGGAGGTTTCCATCAGGATCTTCTCCCTCAGCACTGTTAGATGCTTAACCCGAGGTTAAGCTCTGATACCAACTGTAAGAAAAACAGGGAAACACTAGAAGGGGGGTTGAATAGTGTTTCTATATATAACTTGACGTATTATGGAAACCTTTTCACAAAGAGAGCTTTTCAGATAAAGTTACAGACACTGGAGTGTTTATCTGAAATTTTCTTTTTTTGTATTTTGTCTGAAACGTTTTCAGATGAAGTACAATCTGAAGATTCACTTTCAGTTCAGACAATGCTTTGTCTGAAGTTCGTCATCTTCCTGAAAGGTTTCAGACAGTATGAAAACTTATTTTCTTGAAGATGTTTAAACGTTCAGTTTATATAAATACAAGTTCAATCCCCTTAAAGTTAGTACATAAAATGAATTGAAAGAGATAAGGGATAGAGATACTTAGACAAGGAATTTATCCTGGTTCACCCACTCAACCGTGAGCTACGTCCAGTCCCAGTGCAAGCACGCTACTGGATTTTCACTAATCCCGCAAGATTACAAGTATTCTTTTCAGTCAAGCCTCTTCAGGCTCTACACCAAGTATTCTTTTCTATCAAGCCTCTTCAGGCTCTACCACAAGTATTCTTTCTTCCACCAAGCCTCTTCAGGCTCTCAGACACTTATCCAAGTGTAACCCAAGTATTCTTTAACAAGCAAGCCTCTCTAGGCTCAATCCCAAATGTTTACAAGGAATAAGTTTAAGCTAAGCAACTATGAACAAGTTCAGAGCTTAAACTCAGAATTGTACAAGATAACTGAGTAGAACTCATGATATGAAAATATGAGTACAATTATAATGAAAATAGAGTAAGTTTTTCAGAGAAAAACTAATGCAGTGATTCGACTCTTTGAATGATTTTCTTGTGAGCTTTTTCTTAGTTTTCTACCAGCTAGCTCTCTCTCGTATTGGTCTTGAACGAAGCTATTTATAAGCACAGAAATGAGACACACTCAATGCAACCGTTAGAGATGTAAATAATCCCGTTGTGAAATAATCTCTGATAGCTTCTGACACAGTACAAGGATGCAGAACAGCACAGGCCTGTTCTATCTTCTGCAAATGCTGCGACGCTCAGAACTTTCCTCTAAAGTGATAGAAATTTTAATATCCAGAAAAGTTCCCGTTCTGTTTGCCTTAAATAGGTTAGGCCATAGTCTTGTTTCAGAAGGCGTTGACAGAGAAATATCTTCATCAAATCTCTTCAGAGGCTTCTCCTCTTGATCTCAGATAAACAGTTATGGACAATGTCTTTAGATGGTCTCTTAGATTCAGATGATATTTCTCTTCAGACAAAACATCTTCTTCAGATGGATGTTAAGCTTCAAATGATAGTCCATTTCAGATTGTTCTTCTTAACTTCAGATGATAACATGCTTCAGATGAACAACCACTTCAGATGATCCTACTTTTTCAGACAGTAAGACACTTCAACCTTCTGAAGACTTTAATCTTCAGACAACTTGAATCTTTAGACGGCTTCACTTCTTCAGACAGATGACCATTTCAGAAGGTCCAACTTCTTCAGACAGTTGCCACGTTAGAAAGTCTTCATGACGTAAAGAGATCAGCTTACTGAATTCAAAGTATACGTTAATAGCATAGGCAGTTATTCTTGTAACTTAGTCAAATTTGTTGTTCATTAAAACTTGGAAATATGTGGCTCAATCATTATTAAATTCTTAACAATAAATTGAGACTCAACACAACTACGCATTATGCTTGGAGTTACAGAAATTTGTATCAAGGAGGAGTGTTAATGTTTGATACAAATTTCTAGAATATGTTAGATAAGTGTAGAAAAAGCTAGATATGTATGTTAGTAACTACTAGATAGAAAATTCTAGAATTATGTAAATAATTAAATATAGATAGAGAACTCTAGAATAGATATCTCTAGAATTCTCTTGATAAAGCATGAATGGTGTGTTGAGGCTTATAAATAGGCCATGTACCCAACATTTGTAAGCAAGCAACTAGTAAGTCATTTCTACCCGAAACTATTCCAACTATTCCTCTAAGCTAGCTTTCCTTTCAACTAAGCCTATCAACATAAATTTGCCTCCCCATCCTTTCTACCAATCAAAGAAGTTTTCACTATTTGATAATTCTAAAACTAACAAAAGAACAAGAAGTTCCAATCAATCATAGCTTTCGGCACTTGCAATTGATTAAAATGATCACACTATGAGATTTGACAAGGAATAAGATTATCATCAAATAGACTATAGTAGAATTAAAATGGAAGAGTCATGGGATACAAACTATACAAAGAATAACAAAAATTACATCCTAAAACCAAGTAAAAAGAATGGAAAAAGTACTACAAAATATATTCACAGTAAAAAATATATATACTCAACATCTCTCTTAAGCACTATGAAGAGCAAATCAAGCACAATGAACAATTAAGACCAAGGGGAATCATGGTCTATGTGAGATAAAAATACTAAAAAGAACCACAGTTCACACAAACATTTTGTCAAACACCTTACAAGCATTATAATGACAAGAGCAAATCAAGTATCTCTAATGGTGAAAAATTCATAGAGAATAGGAAGAAGATTGCGTATAAAGTATCAGTGGAACATCACCAATAAAGTTAATCAATAAAGTGAAAGGGAAAGGATTGCTCGCGTACCTGTGAAGCCCTAACTTGAGAAATGTGCGTGAATAAACTATCTCAAACCAATGTGACAGCAGAAAAATGGAGATATTGTGCGTGAGAATACCAAGTGGGGAGAAGATTGAAATATGAAAGTGAAATGTTCTAAGAATTTGGAAGTAGAGGGAATGAGGTAAGACACGGAAACGCATAAATAACATTTGGATTTTCACGCGCTATTTGTAAGTAATTTAAATAGCGTTTTAAGCTGAATAGCTATCCATAGAATCAACAAAAAAAATATAATGGCGAATAGTGGTTGAAAAAATAAACACGCTATTTTTGTTGACATAATAAGAAAAAAATAATTGGCTTCCCATGAAACCTAAGGGGTCGTTCGGGGTGATTACGAGTTTTCAGTTTTTGGTTTTTAAAAGAATTCAATTAAGTTTTATAACTCAAGACCAAAAACTGAAAACCACTTTTTGTGGTTTTCAAAATGTCTGTTTTGAAAACTACAAAAATAACTTTTCCTTCATATTTGGTAGTAATTAGTTTCTTAAACTTACTATACTATTGTTGAGCCTGTTGGTGAGGTTGTACAAAATGTAGTTGAGCGTGAAGGAACAATTTCAACCGATTTTCTTTGTATTAGGAAAAGAATTAAAAGTGACTATTTGCTTAAATAATGGTAATTTAAGTTGGTATTTTTCATTGATTTAGAGGGATATCGCCTTTTTTGTTTGGCTGCAGGAAGAGATTGCTTTTTAGGATCAGGATCCTCTCCAGTTAATTTTAACTGGAGAGTGTGCAGTTTCATCATTTAACGGTTGTGATTTTTTTCAACAAATTTTTTATTTTTTTATTTTTTAAAATCAAGGGCTGAAATCTCGTCCCGTTTTTCATTTACGGGAGAGGATCCCGGCCGTTTCTCTTTACCAATTGGAGGAGGCAAGTCAATGTGTTATCGGATCCCTGCATTGTCAAAAATAGGATTTGTGCTTGTCATTTGTCCTTTAATAGGAGAATCATGTTATTTTTTTTCTAGAGTCTACATCTTTAGCCGAGCTAAATGTCACATCATAATTTGCTTGGTTTTGCATGCTGGACACAACTGTGATATCTTACTTTTGTTCTGATGTTAGCCTTCATGGTAGACATCATTTCAACTTTATCAAATTTATTGTTTTCTCATACATGTTGAGTTTCTAAGCTAAGAGTTTGCTTTGGGATTTTTGGCTCATGTTTTCCTTTGTTTTTGGCTCATATTTGTCTGACTGGTTCTGCAATTTTGAGTTGAGGCTTTGCATCTCTCTCAATGCTGGGCAAGCTCATTCTGATTCCCCGAGTCATAAACACGTATGATAAAGCCTTTTCTTTTGCATTTGCACTATACAACTACTTATTTGTATCAGATATCATGTGAGTTTTACATTTGGAATTGATTAGCTGCTTACTTTATTCTAAGATGATGCCTATTAAGTTTCAAATCATCATTGGTGTATCAGATATCATATGCTTTAGCACTCTTCTCTCTCTCGCTTACCCATTATTCTATACATGATTGGTTCTTTAAAATCTCTTAGTTTATCTACATGCGATCAGATTTTTGGCCACTGTTCATTCAGTTATTAATTTTTTTGGTTGGTCAACATTTTCTTTGGCCATTGACCATAGGAAAGTGGATTGGGCAAAAAACATATGTCAATCCAAATAAAGGCAATTTTGCTTTGTCTTTTTTTATTTTTTTTTTCTTATCACAATTTCATTTATTATTATTATATTAAAATATTTTTTTCATTATCCGTTCATATTAATTTTTTTCATTATAAAAGTGATTTTTTTTATAAATTATGGGTATTCCCCATGTGAAGCAGTTTTGTTCCTACTGTAACATCCCGCATTTTAGGCTATCATAATTTATAAGGTTTAAAAAGGGTGATCTGTGTATGTTTAATTGAGAAACTGGAAATAATAAGAATTAGGGGTAAAAATCTAAAGTTTAGGAATCTTAGTTAAGTAATTTTTAGAAGTTTAAGTTGTTGGTCATCGATTACTAGCAGGTTGTAATCGATTACCTGAGAGCTATATTTATGGTAATCGATTACTAACAGTCTGTAATCGATTACCCGAGAGCAGGATTTTTGGTAATCGATTACTAAGAATTGGTAATCGATTACCAGAGAGATGAATTTTGGGGAATCGCCTGTCAGGAGTGTGTAATCGATTACCTGAGAGCTAAAGTTTTAGTAATCGATTACCAGGGTTTGGTAATCGATTACCAGAAATCTGGGCTTCTAGTAATCGATTACCAGGAGTGGTAATCGATTACCAGATTACCAGAACGAGTTTTCAAGAGTCTTTTTATCCTATGGTAATCGATTACAGTAAGTCTGTAATCGATTACCATCACTTAATATATATAGACTGGTGCGAAATTAAACCATATTTTCTCATTTCTTCTTTCCATTCACCGTCTTAGAGAGAGACTGTGTGAACCCTAGAGAGAGAAACTTCGAGTCGGAGCTTGGGAACGGATTCAGAGCAAGGAAACATCAAGGAATTCACCCACAAACATCTTTCTCCTCTTGAATCTCTAGGATTGGTGAGTACAACTCACTTCCTTGTTAGGATCTAGAGAACCCTTTTTATGCATGCTCCCTCTTCCTAACCCATTTTCTTTAATTTTTGTCGATTATGGATTCTAGTGGTAGATTCTATCTATATTGATGTGATAATTGATGGTTCGAAAGTATGGATTGGAAATCGAGTAACGGAATCCTTAGTTTCGAAGTTTTCGAACTATCGAAACTATCGAAACTAACGGAACCGCTCGATTCCCCTTGTACTTATATGAAAATCGATTGCATTTCCTTGATTACTTATAGTTCTTGGATGCTATTGCTTGAATTGACAATTGAAATGAAGCTTGGAATTTAGATTCGTAAGGGTCGAAATTTCGGAATAGTCGAAACTAGTTTAATTGTTGGCAATTGTTATGAATAAGACGTTTGATTACTATTCTATCATGGATATGATTAGTTTGAAGTATAATTCAAGCCGGCCTTGTGCTGTGAGTAAATATAAAAGAATAATTGTATTGAAAACATGACTTCGATCCAGTTTGGGTGGGATTCGTCCCCGGGAAATCCGGTTCCCGTAGTCTGAGCTCAGGTCTAACTCTAGAAAGTGATAAGAACATGTCTGCTGGGCACAGCAGTGAGTGCATCATATTGCATTTTATTTGATTGTGGATGGTTTGGTTGATATGATGAATTAAACTATGACATGAATTTCTTATCCTCTTGCATTCATGCATGTGTTTTGTATTCACTGAGATTTTATCTCACCACGCGTTATGTGGTTTTATAGATGAGCAGGTACCACCACCCTCGGATTCTCAGACTAGAAATTGAAGTGCTCCTCGGATCTATATATATATATGTACGTATGTATATGCTTAGTTTTTAGTTTATTACCAGCACGGTTCCTTGTATATATATATTTCTTGAATGTTATGTAGACAACAAGAACACTATGTATTTTGGAGTTGAGCTTCTTTATAATGGCTATGATGTATAAGTTGGACTCTATTATGTATATAAGTTAGTCTTATTCACGAACTATTGGTTATTCGTTGGATTACTTACAATTTCGTGAATGAGTTGATATTCGAAACAATATACTTTAAATTTTAAGCCAGGGATTTTGGTTTCCAACGGACCAAGTTCTGGTTTAGAAATTTAAGGTGTTACACCTACAATTTTTTTTCCTTTTATATCACACTTTAAATTTATTTTTAATTATTATATTAAAATAATTTATCTCATTATTCATTCCTATTTATATTTCCATTATATAAAAACTCACATTAAGCAATACAATAAATGTGTTCAATTACATTAATTAATTTAACGTGATTTTTCCAATATATCATTTATCGATCTCTCTATTTTATTCATTAATGTTTTCACTTATTATCTCTCTTATCCATCCTATTTATCTATTTACTCTACATTAAAATTGTTCACCCATTACACGTGTCATATTTTCTCACTTGCGTTTTATTTAATTTTTTTTATACGTACTACAGTAAAGTGATTTTTTTATGAACCATACAGGTAGCCTCCACGAAAAGCAGTCATTCTCCTGCTTTTTTTTATCTTTTTTATTTTTTTATCAAACTTTCATTTTCTTTTTTATTATTATATTAAAACAATTAACTCTCTGTTTTATAAATTAATGTTTTCACTTATTATCTCTCTTAGCTATTCTATTTACTTTATATTAAAATTGCTCGCTCAGTACACACGTAGCATTTTCTCACTTCCTTTATTTATTTATGTTTAGAATTTTTTATTTTCACTTCAATAAAGTAGTATTTTTATGAACTCAAGTACTCTCCACAAAAGGCAGAGTCATGTTCCTTCCGTGAACATCCACGTAATGGTGAGACTAACTCTCCCAATACAACAAGGGTTTTGTGCATATACTTTATATAGGTTTTAAGTGACTTAGATGAGGGATCTCAAATATCAATATAATTTAAACTTATTATGATGTATTAATTATAATTTTCTATGAATAAATTTTTTAATTAGAATCATAAAAATTATAATTATGTTATCTTATTCTACTTGAATAAAATTACTATTTATATTTTGATTTATTATATATATTCAGTATAGTACGTTTAAAGTTTAACCCAATTTTTCAATTATAGGATTAAAGTGATTTTTAAGAAAACTATAGATACCCTCCATGGGAGTTAGTACTCTAGCTCCTGTTGTGAACATCAACATCATTGTGGGGTTAACTCTACTAGTAAGGGTTTTTTCCATACACTTTATATAAGTTTAAATTGATTGGGTTGTGTGATCTCAAATCTCAATATATTTTTAATTTATTATATTAATGATGTATTTGTTAATATTTTATACAATCATGACAACAATATAATATTCACATTCTATTAATTGATGTATATGATTATATCATAAGTGTAACAACCCGCATATTAGACTTTATAAGTCCTAAGATTTTAACTAAGAATTCTAGTGAATAATTGAGGAAAGGGAAGTAGAAGAATTAAGAAATTACAATGTAAGTTTTAAAAACTAAGTTAATATTTTCACCTAAGCAAATCTAAGACATTTTGTTACTGGTAATCGATTACAACCCTGTTGGTAATCGATTACCAGAGAGCTGAACCTGTGGTAATCGATTACATCATCGATTACCTGAGAGTAGATTTTGTGTAATTGATTACTCACAGGGTAGTCATCGATTACCTGAGAGCAGTTGTTTGTGTAATCAATTACTTACAGGGTTGTAATCGATTACCTGAGGACTGAGTTTTTGGTAATCGATTACCAAGGGGTGTAATCGATTACCAGTATCCCAGAAACGCTTTCTAGTGTAAAATTTTACCTCTGGTAATCGATTACAGTATTACCGTAATCGATTACTAGCTGTTCTATATAAAAGATCGGACATGCAAAATTCAGAATGCAACATTTTTTTCTTCTTCCCTCTTTCAACCCTAGAGAGAGAAAAGTGAGAGTTCTAGAGAGAGGAAGTTAATTTTGGAGCCTTGGAAGGAGATTGAAGCTAGAATCAACAATTGAATTACTTCAAGCTCTCATTTTCTCACTTGATTTCATAAGATTGGTGAGTATAACTCACTTTGATGCTAATTAGATGATTGATAGAATTGATAAATACTTGTTGTTTGGATTGATTATCGAAAGATTGAGCATATGAGTATAGAATCGAGTGTCGGAATCTTTAGTTTCGAAGTTATCGAAACTATTGAAACTTACGAAACTATCGAAACCCCTCGATTGTAAATCATATGAGCATTCTATTCGGTTATAACCCTTTGTTTAGTACTACTTATGGTTTGAAATGGCTAACTCGATGTTTGGATTGGAAATTGAAATGTATTGTGCGTAGAGTTGAACTTTCGAAACACTTGAGATTAGCAGAATTTCATATGCTTGTTATATTTCACGCATAGCACTATGATTTTATCATGATTTTGAAGGGTTAAAGTAAATACTAATGCCGGCCTTGTGCTGTGAGTAAAAACGAATAATTAATGGTATTGAAAACATGGCTTCGGCCCAGTTTGGGTGGGATTTGTCCCCGGGAAAGCCGGTTCCCATAGTCTGAGCTCAGGTCTAACTCTAGAAAGTGATAAGAACATGCCTGCTGGGCACAACAGTGAGTGCATCATGTTGCATAATACATATGTGATGATCGTATTGAATTCTTATAGAATATGAATTGGCATAACTATCTATTCCTTGCATTGATGCATATGAGTTATATTCACTGAGATTTTTATCTCACCACGTGCTATGTGGATTTGGTTTAGTTGAACAGGTACCTCCGTCGTTAGATTCCCAATCCTAGAAGTGAAGAGCTTGGGAGGTTAGATGTTTGTTCTTTCTTTTGTTTGTTCTGGTTGAATCGATATGTGTATATGTATATATGAATTAGTAGGATTGATGTTACGTAGTAAGTTTGCTTTGTAATCCCTTAATGGATTAGAGGATTTTTCTATGAAAAGGTTGTACTTATTTTGGACTCTTATATCGTTGTTTAGTATGTTCGTTGAATTGTTGGATTTTCGTTGGATTTCTTACAATTTCTTGAATGAGTTGATATTCGAAATAGTATACTTTAAAGTTCAAGCCCGGGATTTGGTTTCCAACGGACTAAGTTCTGGTTTAGAAATTTAAGGTGTTACATTTTGGTATCAGAGCAGTTCAATCCATTTGGACTGTGAGATTAAGATATTATGTGGTTTGTTAATGATTCCATATGTATTATTTTGTGAATTGAGAGAATGATCACCTCAAAATTTGCTTGATGATATGTAGGGAATTATGGCAGGCGGCAGGAGAGGTCGTCCAAGGGTCAATTTTCCTCCTCCATCATCATCATCATCATCTTCTCAGGGTCCTACTCAGGATCCTGTGGCAACAGCTCTTCAAGCCTTGACTCAAATGATGGGAGAACAAATGAATGCGAATCGGGTCCAAGCTGAAGCGGCTCGGGAGCAAGCTGCCACTAATGCAACCATGCTTCAAGAGATGGTTAGGAGATACACAGAACCACCACCACCACCCCTGTTGTGGATTCTTTTGTTGTGGGGTTATCAGAGTTTAGGAAGCCCGCCCCTCCACAGTTCAACGGAGTCTATGACCCTGACGTAGCGGCGAATTGGATTCGGGATTTGAATCGGATATTTGAAGTGATGAAATGCACGGATGAAGCAAAGGTGGGTTTTGCAGTCTATATGTTGAGAGGAGAGGTTGAGGATTGGTGGAAGACTGCAAAGGTTCGGGTTGCAGAGTCAGAGGCACCAATGACTTGGGAGGTGTTTCAAAACTTGTTTTTGGGGAAATATTTTCCGGCTACCATCAAAAGGCAAAAGAAGACCGAATTTCTGCAACTCAGACAAGGAGACATGTCAGTGGGTCAATATGTGGCAAAGTTTGAGGAACTAGCCAAGTATTCTCGTTATCTTCAAGCTGTGAATGATGAGGAGTGGAGGTGTGCTCAATTTGAGGGAGGACTGAGACTTGAACTATTGGACCGGATTGGAACATTAGAGATTAGAGACTTTTCGTTGTTAATGAGCAAGTGCTACATTGCTGAGAAGAATTTCAAGGGAACAACTTCATTATCTACACCAATGGAGAATAAAGGAAAGAGGAAGTTTGAGGTGCCCCTTCCGGGCAAAGGCTCCAAGCCTAAGTGGCAAGGCAAACCAGTCTTGCCCACTCAGCAAACCCAACGCCAAGGAGGACTCAAGTGCAACAAGTGTGGAAAAGAGCATGCTGGGGAGTGTATGATGGGAAGGAACTTGTGCTATTCTTGTAAGCAGTCGGGGCACATAAAGAGGGACTGTCCAAAACTGAAGAATTCCCAGAAACCTCAATCAACTGGAAGGGTTTTTACCCTCAGTGGGCAAGTGGCAGCTTCTGCAGACAATCTGTTGAGAGGTATATGCACCCTAGGAGAAAAGACCTTAATTGTATTGTTTGATTCTGGGGCAACCCATTCTTTCATTTCTTCTGAATGTGCTGAACAGTTAAAATTGTCTGTTGATTCCTTACCTTATATTCTTAATGTAATTACTCCAACTAAAGAGGCTATTTCCACTTCTCTTGTGTGTTCTAAATGTTCTATTATTATTCAGGGTAGGGTTTCTGTAATTGATTTGATTTGTCTACCTTTGAGGGGTATGGATATTATTTTGGGAATGAACTGGTTATCTTCCAATCAGGTTACTTTAGACTGTTTCAATAAAAAGGTCATATTTCCCCCTTTTCCTCCTCCTTCGGGGGAGAGACCCCCTATGCTTTTGTCCAGTGTCACCCAGGTTAACCAATGTCTCAGTGATGGGAGTGAGTGTTTTATTTTGTTACTTTCCTTAACTTTAGAATCTAAGGTAGATTTAAGCAGTGTAGCTACGGTTCGGGAGTTTCAAGATGTTTTTCCTAGTGAAGTTTTAACTTTACCACCTGACCGAGAGTTAGAGTTCACCAAAGATTTAGTGCCAGGTGCGAGACCCATCTCTAAAGCTCCATATAGGATGTCCCCACTAGAACTAAATGAACTTAAAAACCAACTAGAGGATCTTATAGCTAAAGGGTTCATTAGGCCTAGTGTGTCACCCTGGGGAGCTCCAATGTTGTTAGTTAAGAAGAAAAATGGGAGTATGAGATTGTGTGTAGATTATAGACAGTTGAATAAGGTCACCATTAAAAACAAGTACCCACTTCCTAGGATAGATGATCTTTTAGACCAACTTAGGGGTGCCTCAGTGTTTTCTAAGATAGATCTTAGGTCGGGTTACCACCAGATTAAGATTAGGAAGGAAGACATCCCTAAGACAACTTTTAGAACCAGGTATGGGCACTACGAGTATTTAGTGATGCCATTTGGTGTTACTAATGCTCCTGCTGTATTCATGGACTACATGAATCGAGTCTTCCGGCCCTTTTTGGATCAGTTTGTAGTGGTGTTCATTTATGACATCTTGATCTATTCCTGTAGTTTAGAAGAACATGAAAATCACCTTAGGACTGTTTTAAAGATTCTGAGAGAAAAGAAATTGTTTGCTAATCCTGAAAAGTGTGAGTTTTGGATGGACCAGGTCCATTTCCTAGGGCATGTTATCACTAGAGAGGGGGTATCAGTTGATCCTAGTAAGGTAGAAGTCGTTCTTGAGTGGGAAAGATCTAAGACTGTCACAGAAATTAGGAGTTTCCTAGGATTGGCCGGCTACTACCGGAGATTCATTAATGGATTCTCCCGTTTAGCTTTGCCTCTCACAAGATTGACTCGAAAAGGTCAAGATTTTGTGTGGGACAAAAAGTGTGAACAGAGTTTTCTAGAACTCAAAGATAGATTAACTACCGCTCTGGTACTGGCGTTGCCAGATTTGTCCAAGACCTTTGAAGTGTATAGTGATGCGTCGGGTAAGGGCTTAGGATGTGTTTTGATGCAGGAAAGGAGAGTAGTGGCTTATGCCTCTAGGCAGTTGAGGCCTCATGAGGAAAATTATCCTACCCATGATTTAGAATTAGCAGCTGTGGTTTTTGCCCTCAAAATTTGGAGGCATTACCTATTTGGTGTAAGGTTTGAGGTCTTTGGCGATCACAAGAGTTTGAAATATCTCTTTGATCAAAAAGAACTCAACATGAGGCAAATGAGGTGGATGGAATTTCTTAAAAATTATGAATTTGAGTTGAAGTACCACCCGGGCAAGGCCAATGTAGTGGCTGATGCTCTCAGTAGGAAATCCCTTCATGTATCATCCATGATGGTACATGAAATGAATCTTCTGGAGGATTTTAGGAACCTGAGTCTTAGTGTTGATGTTGGTGAAGGCAGTGTTAGGTTGTGCAAGTTAGAAATTACTAGTGAGCTTCAAGCTCTGATCAAGGAAGCTCAGGGTTCGGACCCAGAACTTCAGGGTAGAATTGGACAAGTAGGATTTTCTAAATCAGATGATGGGACAATTCTTTTCCAAGGAAGAGTTTGTGTCCCTAAGGGGGGTGGTGTGAAGCAAATAGTTTTAAAGGAGGCCCACAGGGGAAAATTTTCTATACATCCTAGCTCTACCAAGATATATCAGGACTTAAAGAAGATGTTTTGGTGGGGAGGGATGAAGAGGGAGATAGCTGATTATGTTTCCAAGTGTTTGACCTGTCAACAAGTGAAAATTGAACACCAAAGACCATCAGGAACCCTTATGCCGTTAGAAATCCCTGAGTGGAAGTGGGAGAGTGTAGCTATGGACTTTGTGGTAGGGTTACCACTAGTCCAGACTGGTTTTGATGCTATCTGGGTCATTGTGGACCGGTTAACTAAATCAGCCCATTTTCTCCCAGTTAAGAATACCTATCCTCTGAAGAAGTTAGCTGATTTGTATGTCAAGGAGATTGTTAAGCTCCATGGCGTTCCCTCTAGCATTATATCTGATAGGGATCCCAGATTCACCTCTAGGTTCTGGAATGCACTTCATCAGTCATTCGGAACTAAGCTTAGATTTGGCACTACTCACCATCCTCAGACTGATGGTCAGTCTGAGAGAACCATCCAAACCTTAGAGGATATGCTGAGAACTTGTGTGTTAGAGGAGTCAGGCGGTTGGGACAGGTACCTACCTCTCATAGAGTTTGCCTATAACAACAGTTTCCATAGCAGTATAGGTATGGCGCCTTATGAGGCTCTATATCGTAGGAGGTGTAGATCTCCTGTTTGTTGGCATGAGGTTGGTGAGAAAGCCCTGTTAGGTCCTGAGTTGGTGCAAGAAACCACTGAAAAGATTAGAATCATTAGGAAAAATCTTGCAACTGCCCAAAGCCGGTAGAAAAGCTATGCTGATAACCAAAGAAAGGATTTAGAGTTTGAGGAGGGAAATCATGTTTGTCTAAAAGTAACTCCTGTCACTGGTCTTGGAAAATCTATGAAAGTCAGAAAGTTAAGTCCCCGGTATATTGGTCCATTTCAGATCCTGGAGAGGGTTGGCCCTCTTGCTTATAGGATTGCTCTTCCACCTCATATGTCCAGAATCCATAATGTCTTCCATGTGTCTAAGCTAAGAAAGTACATTCCTGATCCTTCTCATGTTCTAAACTCTAAATCAATACAATTGAGGGAAAATCTCACAATTACTTCCAAGCCTACACAGATTGTAAGTAGAAGTACCAAAGCCCTGAGGAATAAGACTATTCCGTTGGTTAAGGTTGTATGGGATGGTCTGTCACCAGATGAAGCAACCTGGGAGAAAGAAGAAGATATTAAGAGTCAATATCCTGATTTTCTCATTTGAGGTATTATGCTCTACATTTCTAGTCTTAAGTCAATTTTGGGGACAAAATTGCACTAAGGGGGGTAGAATGTAACAACCCGCATGTTAGACTTTATAAGTCCTAAGATTTTAACTAAGAATACTAGTGAATAATTGAGGAAAGGGAAGTAGAAGAATTAAGGAATTACAATGTAAGTTTTAAAAACTAAGTTAATATTTTCACCTAAGCAAATCTAAGAAATTTTGTTATTGGTAATCGATTACAACCCTGTTGGTAATCGATTACCAGAGAGCTGAACCTGTGGTAATCGATTACATCATCGATTACCTGAGAGCAAATTTTGTGTAATCGATTACTCACAGGGTAGTCATCGATTACCTGAGAGCAGTTTTTTGTGTAATCGATTACTTACAGGGTTGTAATCGATTACCTGAGGACTGAGTTTTTGGTAATCGATTACCAAGGGGTGTAATCGATTACCAGTATCCCAGAAACGCTTTCAAGTGTAAAATTCTACCTCTGGTAATCGATTACAGTATTACCGTAATCGATTACCAGCTATTCTATATAAAAGATCGGACATGCAAAATTCAGAACGCAACATTTTTTTCTTCTTCCATCTTTCAACCCTAGAGAGAGAAAGTGAGAGTTCTAGAAAGAGGAAGTTAATTTTGGAGCCTTGGAAGGAGATTGAAGCTAGAATCAACAATTGAATTACTTCAAGCTCTCATTTTCTCCCTTGATTTCATAAGATTGGTGAGTATAACTCACTTTTATGATAGAATCTATTGGTCTCAATGCATGGTCCCACCCCTTTCTCTCCCCTTTCTTGCTGCTGGTTAGATGTTTGATAGAATTGATAAATACTTGTTGTTTGGATTGATTATCGAAAGATTGAGCATATGAGTATAGAATCGAGTGTCGGAATCTTTAGTTTCGAAGTTATCGAAACTATTGAAACTTACGAAACTATCGAAACTATCGAAACCCCTCGATTGTAACTCATATGAGCATTCTATTCGGTTATAACCCTTTGTTTAGTACTACTTATGGTTTGAAATGGCTAACTCGATGTTTGGATTGGAAATTGAAATGTATTGTGTGTAGAGTTGAACTTTCGAAACACTTGAGATTAGCGGAATTTCATATGCTTGTTATATTTCACGCATAGCACTATGATTTTATCATGATTTTGAAGGGTTAAAGTAAATACTAATGTCGGCCTTATGCTGTGAGTAAAAACGAATAATTAATGGTATTGAAAACATGGCTTCGGCCCAGTTTGGGTGGGATTTGTCCCCGGGAAAGCCGGTTCCCGTAGGATTGATGTTACGTAGTAAGTTTCCTTTGTAATCCCTTAATGGATTAGAGGAGTTTTCTATGAAAAGGTTGTACTTATTTTGGACTCTTATATCGTTGTTTAGTATGTTCATTGAATTGTTGGATTTTCGTTGGATTTCTTACAATTTCTTGAATTAGTTGATATTCGAAATAGTATACTTTAAAGTTCAAGCCCGGGATTTGGTTTCCAACGGACTAAGTTCTGGTTTAGAAATTTAAGATGTTACAATAAGTGCACCCAAAAAAATATGATTAGAGTTTAATTACTATACACTGTCAATGTAAAAAGGTTTTACACTGACATCCAATGATGTGTTGCCACGTCAATTTATGAATATGACACCTCATATATTTTAAATTCATTAATTGATGTGTCAATAAATCATTGGATGACAGTGTAAAATACTTTTACACTGACGATGATGTATAGTTATTAAATTCATATGATTATATCATAAGTTAATTTTATTATAAAAATTTAGTAGTATATTTAAAAATGAACATCATCTGCAACCCAGTGTCAAGGACTACGATTATAGTGTTTTAAAAGTATAAGGATAAAAGTCCGGGACATATTAAAGTTGACAAAAAAATATATTTTATCCAATTAAAAAACATAATATTTTTTTTAAGATAAAATATATTTAGTTTTAATTTATTTTTCTTACAATTTCATTATTTTATAAAAATAATTACTCCAATATTTAAATTATATATGAAAATTAAAAAATCGTGTTACCCTGCAACAAAGGTCAATAGATCTATTTATGTTAATATGATTTTAAAAATAATACCTGTGTTAATATTTATAAATCATGTAACAATATTTCTATTTTGGTTTTTTTGTTTTATTTTTCTTCATTCTATAAGATTTTGTGATACTATTTTTCAATGTTTATTTTTTCTAATGTCATTTTTTATTTGTAATTAATAAATTTCATACGGGTTTTAACTTAAAATGGATAAGTTGGATTTAGTGTCAAACATTTACAATTGTGGTCACAATTAAAAATCATTCATATACATATCAAGCAAGTGACATGTTAGATGATAAATTAACAATAAGATTGCTTCCCAATTATTTTTATTTATTTATTTATTTATTATTGAGATATAATTTTTTTGTTCTTTTAGTCACCACATTCTATATTAAAATAACTTTAAAATATAATACATGAAATAAACCTTTAATTTTACATCTATATTTAATATTAAATACGTACTGAATAAGATTACACGTCATTAATATAGATTATTGATAATAAATAAAAAATATTATGAAATAAGATAATGAGTCTCGTGCGATCACGGCTTATATACTAGTTATACATATGAATCATGATTGCCACCTAAATAGACATATATTATGGGATGTTTCACAGACAAACGATGTGCTCAAAGACAACAGGCTCTATGACAAGTGTAAGGTAAGTAACAAGGTACAGTTGATACACACATGGTATATCAATTTATTCTTTTAATTTTTGGTGAGAAATTTTTGTCTTTGTCTATCACGAAGGACTTCTCCAAAAGAAAATTTTAAACCACAAGAATTCAAACTCCACACCCAAGAGAGAGCTTTCAAACGTGCAATGTTCAACTAGGCACATAAAAATGAAGATAGATATTTAATCATTTGTGTATTTGTTACTTGAAATTTGAGCACTTTAGTTCAATTCATTTCAGTTTTGATGTGTACTAGGAACATACCTATTTCTTGATGTGTGCCTAAATATCATCATAAAGCTTGATCAAGTCAATCAGGTTTATGGAGTTCTGAAGTGGTTTATATTTTCAAATTGCTTTGTATTATTTTGAAAGCCCGCTTTCCTTTTCGTTTTCTCTGGTGAAGCTACTAATTCTAGCACATAGAGCTTATGGATTTATGCCTGCATGCAACTCACATGCAAAATGAAAAGCATATTTGTATGCAAGGGACAATGCTTAAACTCAATTTTACAAACTAGTACTGAATGTGGCAGGTTCTATTTCTTGGCAGGTTCATTTCATATGTATTTGTGCTGCAAGAAAGACTTTGTCTTTAGTCTTTCCTCGGACAATACTTCAACCTGTCCATGACATTGTTGCTTTTTTGGTTTAATTTTTCTAGTGTTATGAACTAGGAATCTATAATTATACAATTTGGGAAGTTTTTTAATATTTCTTGAGCACTATTCATCTAATCCCCTTATTATTTTCATGTTATTATATTGCAATTACATAGATTAATGTTCCATTCTCGGGGATTGTGTGATTACCACTTGATTTTGTGGTCAGGTAACTAGCTTTCAATTTGATGGGGGAAAGTTTGATAATTTTGAAAGTAAAAAACATCAAGTGAAAGTGTGATTATAGTGACGGGAATGGTGGAATAGTATTCATTCCTGAATTAATTTACCTAATATGTAATTTATACCATTGTAGGATCACATCCAATGATTTAGTCCTTTTATTTTTTATTAGACTTTAAAAATTGTTTTTTCTTAATTACCTACTTATTTCATTTAATAAATGGAAACCAACAATTAATTTAATGACATTAAATGATGGTTTAATTTGTTAATGGGGAAAATTATTGTTGTAGAAAGGTTCATTTTATTTCAATTGGTGGGTGGGGTTTGTTAATTATTTTGCAGATTAATGTTTCAATTTAATAAATATAACTATGTCCCAGTCTATTCATTAACATTGATCAGGTTTTATTTATGGACCTAATCATTTAATAAATTTAATAAATGGATAAAATCTGTTATTAAAACTGAAACGGAATTCACCACTGTAAATTGCCATAAAGAATTAATCCCTTCTCCACTGTTAAGGAAATAAGTTTATTTGTCATGTTTATTCAAAATTATTATTTATTAAATGTATACTGTTGAATCTAATCTAATATGAACCTTTACAATTTGAGAAGTATTTAATTAGTTTCTAAGCACTATTCATGGTTAGAAGCTGTTATTATTTCTAGGTAAGTGTGATTAACTATATTGGATATTTTTTATTGTTTTATAATCAAACTGATTTTTTAAAAAAATTATTGAATTATAAGTACATGAAATTGATTTGTAAGTACTTGAAAATAAAAAAGTATGCAGAGAAGTATTTAATTATTTTATAATCACTTTTCATGATTAAAAGGTGCGTAAAATTTTTTCTGGGTAAGTGTGATTAGCTCAATTGGATGTTTTTTAATTTTTTGTAATTGTTTTATAATCAAACTGTTTTTAATAAGTGATTTTATTGAATTGTAAGTACATTTAATTGATGAAATTTATTTGTAAGTACTTGGAAATTAAAATGTGTACAGAGAATTATTTAATTAGTTTATAATCACTTTTTATGGTTAAAAGGTGTGTAAAATTTTTTATAGGTAAGTGTGATTAACTCAATTGGATGTTTTTTATTCTTTTTAATCAGTCTGTGCTTTAAATGTTTTTATTGATTTTTAAGTACATGAAATTGATTTGTTAGTATATGAAATGAAATAATGTGTACATATTTTTTATTTTCGATGACAAGGGTCACTTCAATTTTGTCCAGTTTTTAATCTGTCTGAGAGAAGTTCTTCAATGCATAAAAAACCGTGTGATGTTTAAGAAGAAAAGTGAATTTTTTTAGTACTATACAACCTGAATAGGTGGTCGTACGGAGGGATCGAACTTTGACGAGTCTGATGCATTTGGAAATGGCGACGAAATGGAATATATCTAAAAGTGATATTCAAAAATCAAAATTTGAAATCAAATTAAGGGGAACAATCCCGAAGCAGCTAGATTTGCGCATTCTCTACAGGTTAACATACTTTGGTCTCCTTCGCAACAGTGGAAAGTTCAGAGCAGCTGTGTTCCTCTTCCTCTCAAACCCTCGCTCCCATTCCATCTTCTTTTCTCAATCTCAAATCCCCCCTTATCCCTCTTTCTCCTCTCTCTCCCTCTCACGCCTTCTCATTTCTCATATTTGCTTCTGAAAATCCTCACTCATCCCTCTTTCTTTGCCTAAATCTAAGAATGTGTCTTCTTTGTCAGTGAAGGAAGATTTGAAGAGCTTCAGGAACCCTAATAAGGGAACTGTTCCTGTTTCATGGAGAAGAAACAACTTATATCCTCTTTCTCAGTTGGAGGCAGAGCTGTGTCGCGCTTCCTTCCTGCTTGTAGGTAACCAAATTCTTATTTTCTCTTTGCTTCTAAGTTGAAGCTTCCATTCGATTTAACTGACCCATATTCTCTCTGTTTTGTTTTCTTATGTGCATCTCTTCTTATTTGGTTTGAAAAACAGTGTGCTTTACCTCTAATAGGAGAAATGTTTGAAAGTCAGGGAGCTTTCCATTTCGTGTTTCGAATGAGGCGGTCAAGGTGCGAGATAACCTCAACTTATATTTTGTGTTTTTTTTTCCTTTTTTCTGGCTATTTTTATTATGTTTGTCTTTGTAAATTCTCTCTCCATTCTTGCTTGGCTCATTTTTAGATTCTACTAAACAGAGGAATATATCTAACGGGAAAATGCTTTTAATTTTGGGTTATATTTATGCATGTCCCAGTTAGTTATGCTAATCTATTCTATTATATTTTATGGTTATATTTTTTATATTTTACTGTTCTTTAGTTGATTTGTGCTTTATAGTCCATCAAGCGAGATCACTGTAAGGAGAGAAAAAATACAGTACTATTGTTTCCACTAAGTTGCATAATCAAGCTTCATTTTTTCATGATGAATGAATGACAACAAGTGAGGAATAAATTTAAAGGAGCTTAGAAATAGACTTAAAGGGAGCTTTACCTTTTATGTTGTAATTTGAATGGGGTTAGACTTGTCTCTTCATGTTAGGTTATTTCCTTTTTGGCTGTTTCCCTGTTACTTCTTTTTTGGCTCATTTTCCTTCCACTTCTGTTTGTTAGAATTGTATCTACACTTTGGTTAATTTCCTTTTTGGATTATGATAAATGGATGAACTAAGTTGGTGTGTATTTGAATGTTGTGTCCATATCTAAACTGAGCCTGACATTCTTATTTGTCTTTCTTTGTTTTAAGGATTTACATTTTCTTATGTTTGTATTGAAGGAGAAGAAGAGTAAAGATGAAATTTGTTTAGTGAATAACCACATTAAGTAGGAGATGGCCTTGGCGCCTTGCATAAAGGTAATCTCTGCAATTATTTAATTAATCCTCATGATAGCCAGCTCAATTGTTGATTGTCAATATAAATCATAGGTTTTTAGTTCTTGCAGAATGAATATTATGAGAAGATTTGCAATAGCTTTAGTTTTTAGTTTGTCAAAATTTTTGATTTAACTTATATACCATGCACAAATGACATTAAGTTCAGCATCTGATAATTCTATTCTCACACTTATATTTATCTACAATTATAATGCTCAATCTTGGATAGTTAGCTTATGAGTTTGGTCTCCTCCCGTTGTGCATACTTAATTCAGCAAATTGTGAAGTAACCATCATTAGAAGGATTAGTTAGTTTATATTGTTATGTTTTCTCCTTCTTAGTAAAAGTGAAATAGATAAAGGTTGATTGACATATGCATTTGCCCTTCTTCGCTTCGCTCCTGTGAGTATCCCAAAAAATGAAGAAAAGAACAACCATAGAAAAATCTAACTAGACACCATTTAGAAAATGCACAAGTCAAAGAGAGGTGTCATAACAAAGCCTACTGAGAGAATTAAAGAAAAAAACCAACAATTTCTTTGTCATTTCATTTGTCTTTTCCTTTCTATCAACATCAAAATTTCTAAAAAAGTTGCATGATGCCTTTTGAAATGATGGACCAAGTGACCTTAATTTGAATTTTTTCCCTCAGCCCCTCATCATTTACCCCATTGGTTTGAACCAGGCTTATTGAATTATCAAGAACTTGGTGTGCAAGAGGTAAAATTTCCATTAAAACTCTTAAATTGTTTGCTAATTTTGAAACATTTAATTTTATTTTTACCTTTGTATGAGCATCTTCCCTAGGAACAATTAGGGTGTGAATTAACCAATGGTAATGTTGTTTCAATTGGAGCTGCACCTACCAAACAGTATGCAATTTTGCCTGAGTTTTCATTGGAAATTTGTTGAAAGTTTAGTATTAATAGTAGATTTTGAATCAAATTGGAGAAAAAGTTGTTGGAGGAGTTCCTAAATATCAAGAATTGTTCTCAAGCTGTAGATTGGAAAAAGTGATTCCATGGGCATAGAGGAAAGAATTAATCATATTTAGTAATCTCATTATGCTTTTATGTTCCAAATTTTAGTTGTCTGATGTGTATATATTCATTGTTGGATTAAGGGAAGCTGTTGAATGTTTCCAAACAATATGCAATTAAGTTTCATCTCAAACATACTACTAGAATCAAGGACTCTCAAAAGAGCAGGGTGTTCTATTTGTCCAATTTGACTCTCCTGCTATATTTTCAGAATTTGAGAAGTGTCAATCATCTTTGAATTATGATGTTGTTAGACCATTTATGGGTTGCATATATTTTTTTTTCTCGCTCTTTCAATTTGATTGTACATGTATCTGGATGTGATGGAAATAAGTCATAATAGGACCTGTGCAAATTGGCTAGAAATAACTGACAATGGCATCACTGAATTATTGGTTTCTCCATATTGAGGCCAATTAGAGTTTTTTTTTTTTCTTTTAATGTGCCCTCCTTTGTTGTGTTGTGGGGTGTATCCTTTTTTTAAAAAAAATTGTGCTTAACCATTGTTTCTTTTATGTCTCTACTCCACTCATTGTTCATATATGTTGCTTTTTTTTAAGGTTTGAATGGAAAAATATAGAATTTTTTATTGTTTAAGCCTTTGATGTCTCTGCTTCACCCATTGATGATGACAGTTCACTTTCCTTATGTCAGATTGGAAAATCTTCCTAAAGAAGTAGAGGAGGAGCTTGATGATTCTCATAGTAGTTAATTAATTATTAAGATCCCCATCTTCATTCTATTTTATTTTGTATACTTTTAAATATTCATCCATTAATTAGTTTATTATTATTAAGCCTCAATGTGGTTAAAAAATACCTTGAGTGTAGTTGCATTATGCAATGCTATTGTTAATAGTTGTAATTATTAATATTTTTTTATCTTTGCATACTACGTTAATCATTGTTAGGCAATTAACTAATTGCAATTCTGTGAGTAGCACACCCATTTTAAAGGTCTCTAATAGTAGGTAATCACCCCACAGGTCTATTTTACAAAGTGGCATACCAATCATAATTGAATTTATGAGTTTATGGCATGAGTTTCTTATTTTTAGGAATAGGACAAAGATGTAGGAAGTGCTTGAATGGTATTGGCTAGGTGCCTTAAAGAAGGCTTTTTTTATGTGTCTATTCATCAAATATACCGTGTCGGATGTTGTTTGGGTATTTTACTATTGAATACCTTTGCCTTTCTGTTAATTCTGAGATACAGTGAGTATTTGACAATTAGCTAACCAAGGTTGTGCGTGATATTTATGATTCTTGCACATTGACCTCAATAAGCTTTTGGTACTCATATTTTGATTTTTCTTTTTAGAACACAATGGTGCTAAACTTTTGACAAGTGTATTTATTGAAAGAGTGTGAATTCGGAGCGTGAGCATTGCATAAACTAACAACCAGTTTGTAATATTCTTTATCAATTTTATAGGTGTTTCATTCCATTATTTAAACTTTTTTTGTTTGCTTGCCATATATTTTATATGTATATTTTATGTATCTATTGTTGCTCTTTCTTGGCTGCTATGAGTTTGTTTGTATATGTTGACCAATGTTTTTCAGTGGCGCAATCTGTTATAAATGTTTGCAATGATGATTTTTTTTTCCCCTTTTGTTGCATTTCACAAGAATCACAACCTTTTGACTAAGAGGTGGCTGGCTGGATAAATGCCAATATCATATATCCCTTAGTTTTGCCAGGAATGAATTTATGTGAGCTATTGAAGCAATCACCTCTGTATAAAGATTGTCATCAAATGTTACAATTTCCATTTATTTCTTATCTTTTACTAATGTTTTTAAAACTATAGTGATGTTTTTATCGACAATAGAATGGAAATTAAGTAGCTTCAAACCCTTTATATTATCCTTTTTTGTTTCAGAACAAGAGCTAAAGAAGAGGGAGTAAACGATGTTCAAGAGGTTATGGAATTTCAAGAATCGGTTTATGAAGATGTTGTGTTAATAATTTGCAAGTACTGTAATGATTTTCAAAAAAGTTATATGAATGGTGGTTCTTGATATAGATGATTGTAAGATTGTTTATTTTTTTATTTTCATTTTGTTTTTTTGTAAAATTCAATGGGGCATGTTAAAAGATTATTATTAGACTTTGCGCATTAATCAAACCTTATGCTAATAGTTATTACTGTCAATTTACTAATAGGCAGTAACTTTTATTGCCTTTAGCAGATACTCCAACTAAGAAATTAAGAAAATGGTATTGCTTTCAATAATATGTTGAATAAAAAAAAAGTAAATGAGCTCATTTGATTATAAAATAAAATTATAGATTTATTGGACAAAATGACAATGCTAATTTTCCATTAAAAATATAAACTTAAACAATTATTTGATATTTAAATTTACTACATGTTGCCTTATATCTCAAATCAAATTTAGTAGTCCCGTGCATTGCATGGACAACTACACTAGTGATATACATTTGCAGCCAAACATTTCTACTGAGTTTTGTGCGCACTTGGGTCAAGCTGTTGTTTTTGCAGCAAAGGTAAGGTCCTTTTATTTCATAATGATATACACTGTACTTTCTCAGCCACTTGCAATAGCTTATGGTTGGTACTTATGAAAAAAATACTTTAATAGAGTATCAAAAATTGGAGATCAGAATTAGGAAGTCCTATTGGTGATTTTGAGCAAATAGTAAGTTGAAATATATTTGAAGAAAATGGACATAAGCATTCATATTTACAATAATCTTGAACTCATGATTCCTCTATTTCCATAAACAGGAAGAACTTGATGTAGTTAGTTGCTCAGATCTTGGCAACGAAAGCAGTTCACATTCTGATTAAAACTTCAAGTCACACTATTAGCCATATGTGGTATGTATGAAAAAGGTGCAAGGTACAAGATCTCACTAAATGAGAATTTTGAATTTATTTTCATTCTTAAATTGAACTAAAACGTTTTAAAATATTAGGTACCATTTTATTTGATCTTTTTAAGTGTCTGTAACTTTGTTTATTATTCTATCTAATATACCTCACTGTAACCTGAGTTTTTGAAAATTTATCTTATATGTCAATTGTATCACATACATATTCAGAAGGTTAACATCATTTTAATTCAAAGTGTAATTGATGCTTTCTTTTCACGCGCAGGTGGACCCTCAAGATATAGTAATGGTATGGAAATGTATTTCATTGTTTCATTTCTAGTTCATGGAGAAAGGAGTATAACATAAACAACCTTTATCTTAAAGGGTTATCCATGAAATGACTAAAAAATTAATAATTAATGCAGATACCGTTTAAAAAAATCAATACGCTATAAAAAATGAGAAATTTTGGAAAATGTAATTCAGAGGGCATAATTGATATTTCAGTAGCAAGAGAGTTGTTTTCCATTTAACCATTGTTAATCATATTAGATTATTTTCTTTCTCATTTCACTTCCACCTCCCCCAAAAAAAGTCGTTTTCTATTTTTTCTGGAATTTTTAAGTTTTTATTGGTTTATTTTAGCTTTTTTTTTCTTAGGGACTTTTGATACTTAGGCTTTGAATTTTGTTCTGAAATATTTTGTGGTTCATTCTTATGTCATTATAGTGTTTTCCATGTATCCAGTTCATTGGTTTATGCTCATTTGATATAGGCTGCCTTTATATGCTAACATGTTGTTGTATGCCTTATTTTGTTCATCTTTGTGTGCATTTGGTGTATGACTAGAGTAAACCCAGGTATCTTATATCCATTTGATCCAAAAATTGATCATACATATCATAGGTTAGTTAGACAATCTAGGAATCCATTTTTGAATAATTCTGTTAGTGATGGTGAGTCAGTTTTTCTTTGATTCTAAACTTAATTGTGATATCATGGCTGAGAGGACCTTGAGAGAGCTTGCATCACCTGATGTCACTATTCAGACTTTATGTATTCAATATCCTTATTTAGATGTGCCTTGTGAATTTAAGTTTAGATTGATTCATTTGTTGCCCAAGTTTCATGGTCTTGCGGGTGAGGATCCACATAAACACCTCAAGGAATTCCATATTGTCTGCACCACTATGAGACCACTTGGAGTTCCTGAGGATCACATTAAGCTGAAGGCATTTTGCATTCTCCCTGCAAAATACAACAAGGAACTGGTTGTATTACCTTCCACCTGGATCAATCACTAGCTGGGATAATCTGAAGAGGTTATTTCTTGAAAAAATTTTCCCTTCATCCAGAGTGACTTCAACTTAATTACTAGCTAGTTTCTCTATCACTCAAGCTTCTACCAATCTCAAGTTATTATGACCATGAAAACATTTTTTTTTAATATTGAGTCATTGACATACATGTACTTATTTTCTCAGAACATCGACAAATGAATTATACCTCCATAAAAATGTATAGTTGGAGTCTTGAGAAAAAATATTATTTACCCATAATAAAACTAAGAAGAAAAGGAACAGTGACATGTAGTTCGTCAGGCAATGTCTCCACCATAGGAAACAAAGGTTGCAATTGAGATCTACCAAAAGATGTAGATGTGGTAGAAAGTATATCTTAAGACTTCAGTAAAGGATTAATTGTTAGATTATTCCCAATTTGTATTTTATGGATTAACATTAATCAATTATTTAGAATTATATTTATTGAATTATTAATATCAATTATAGATTAATTATTTAATTATAGCACATAATGTAAAGATGAATTATATATATTGGGCTTTTACTGTGAATAGCCCGTGATGAGTTAGGCTGTTCAGTTCAGTAGCCCGTTGAGAGGTCCTTGGTCTCTACTGGTAAGGAATAGAACTGGTGACCCATCAGTCAGTTCATATGACAGACCCTTCCCTCCGTACTCTGTCCTTTTGGCGTCCTACCAGGAAGAGAGCAATTACTCTCACTTGCAACCATAACCGAATGATTCTCTCATTCCAGGTACACAATTCCAATTCTATTATGGTATTGTATTCTATGAACATGCTTGTTTGCTGTATCTATTTGAAATTGATCTGGGCTAAATTTTATCAATTGGTATCAGAGCCTTATAAGATACAGATTATGGGTGTTCTTGATTATAGAATCAATAACCTAAAATTACAAAATTATTCTGGATTATCATACTGTGTACATACTCTGTGGTATGTTGTGAATAACTGAATCGCTTTTCTTCTCTGTTTCGCGAAACGCCCGAAATTTTGATTCTCGTTTTTTGCTTTCAAAACATAAAATTGATTTAGGGGTTTTGTTACCCATACAATTTTGAATCATAAGTCAAATTTTGGTTCGATTTCGTTGTATATTTTGTGAGAATTTGTCAGTTTTCTTCTCGGGTTAGAACCTTTAAACCCGTTTTTTGATCTCACAATTGAGCCAATCTTTTTCGAAATTACTTTGGGGGTTTTGTTTGTTTCTAGATTTAATACAAATCTGCACATTTTGAGAACGAATAGTTGCAAAATTTGAGAGAATTGAAGAGTTTCCCGTCGCGGGTTTCTCTCCCCAAAACTCCGTTTTTTTATTTGTTTTTTCTCACAAATGGATCAATGGTTCTTGAAATTAATTTGGGGCTTTGGATCGCCATGTCATGGCGGTCATATGGCCGAAAAATCGCGGCCTCCCGTCTCCCATAACTGTCGCATGCAATCGGGTCCTGTCGCGGGTTCTGCGCGACCCGTTTCGCTCTCCCGGGTGAAGAAGGAGATGAACAGTACCGTGTGCGCATGCTCACTCGCGGGGCCATGCGCGTGAGGGCGCGTGGGCCCATTTTCCAGGCCCGAAAAATTTTATTTTTATACCAAAAATTAATTAATTAATTTTCTGAATTTTTGGTATATTGTTTGTAATTTTTTGGATGCCTGGAGGTATTTATTTTAATTATTTTGAGAGTAATTTATAATTTTGAAAATGCTACTCTCAGAATTTTGGCCTGAAATTTTTTGTGTATATTTCATATTTTATAAGAGAGTTTTTGGCATATTTCACTCTCTCTGGTAGTGAGCCAAGTGTTATGAAATAATTTTTTGGGCCATTTTGAAATCATATATTATGTATTTATAATACATATAATTTGTTAATCATGCAGTTTATTTATTTAATTAAATTATGTTTGGCATGATTTTTATATTTTGCACAATTGTACCCACGATAGGCGAGCTCACAATTATACAATTTTATGGAAATTACTTATTTTAAATTATATTTATATTGCACTAATAATAATTATACCCTATCGGTGTATTATTATTAATGTGATTTGGTTTTATGCAATATATATTGGTGTTTAACTCATGTCAAAAATTTTTATTTTAATACTCTATCGATATTAGAATTTTATTTTGGGACATGAGAATTGTATATTGTATAATTTATTATTTCTTATTTATTGTGATTCGGGATCCTTAAGCAGGATTCTTGTAAATAAGAAATTTTGGTTAATGGGCACTTTATTATTTTGGCTAGACACACAAATTCATTTAATTTTGTATTAGCATAAGATATTATGCATATTAAATGTTTCTTTGTTATTTTGGTGTAAGCCCATATTAAATGTTTCTTTAATTTTGTTATTTTATTGAGATAAGTTGAATTGAATTGTGTAGGTGATGGACATACCCTATCGGTATGACATTGCTTGACATGATCATTGTGTGATAGAGAAAATAATTTTAAATCTTTTTTTTATATGATTTTCATATTATATGATTTATTTAATTACTTTTCTCTATCAAGTGGGAGAAATCTATATATTAAGTTATGATTTTGTCAAGCAAAATTGTAGTATTTCTTCTCTCTTTAAAAAATTACATGTTACCCTTTATTGTCAAGACTTTATATTGAGGATATTGTTTGTTAAGTCTCCTTGAGAACATTATAGTTAAACTCCATGTTATTGTCTTATATTATGGGTACCAGACAATATGTTGATGTCCCAAATTAACTTGTTATTGTTTGAAGAGATTAATTTCTCTATTGCATACCATTAATCTTTCTTATAATCGATGGTATGTCAAACTATAGACTTATTAAAGCTATTTTGAAATAACAAGTATCATTCTTAAAATTTTGGGATACATGGATGAATTTTGTATATAATACAATATTGTTATCTTGTAATTTTGTAATTATAAGAACAGTGGGAGTTAGAGACTTCTTAAATCTTTTATTGTATCCTCAATAATAGTTAAGGGTCTTGTGCACTTTTGTTTCCGCTTCCGCTAAAGAGTGCTTTGCTATTATTATTTAAATTGTAACACTTGAGTCATGAGAGTGATTTGTTGAATTTTTCTATGATCTCATTTTGAAATATGTTGGAGATTATAATCTCACTCATATGTTGGCAATTTTTTTTTAAATAGCCATCATATTTTATAAAATTGCGTGTTACAATAATTTTTTAAGGAGATTTTCTATTTTGTAATGTCAAGTGGACATTTATAATTTCCTTCATTATGTAAGCAAAGTATATGGTTAACTATGAAACTCCTTTGCAAAACCATTATTATGGTTTTATGTTGAGTTTCATATTCTGTGATGTAACCATTTCTGTTGACTTTGCTTCAATATGTTTCTCTCTAATATCAAATTTTGAAGAGAGAAAAATTGTGAGTTTTAGACTCATAATGAGTACCTTAGCAAAAATTATAATCCCACTATTAGTTATTATAACATTAGAGTATTTTAATATTATTTGACTCTAATGAAAATCCTAGTAATATTATATTATTATGGATTAGTGGGAGTACACACAATTGGTTGTCATGAGATAATAGCATTGCTATATATCTTTGTGTGCACTTTTGTATTAAAATAATATTGTTGAGCTTTTTTGGTTGTCATATGTACGTTATTATGCGTGTTTAATCATATGACATGCTCTTAGAGATTTTGGGAAGAAATCTCATTTCGTATTACTGAGATGTATTCTTGTGCACAAATTGTTGGTATATATATTTTTATGTGCAATTTTATTGAATCTCAGTAAGGCACACTAAGTGTACGCTAAGGTTATTTTGTTGGTATTGCACATTTGACTTGCAATTTTATTGTGCTTCTCTCTTGATCAACATTCCACATTTTATAAGGTCACAGATTTGCGAGTATCTTATATGAAATTAATACTCCTATCGAGTATGATTTCTTGGATCAATAAGGTACTTGTAAATCTTATTATTTGGACCAGTAAAATGCTTACTCATTGATGCCATTTTGTATTCCCATTTTGTAATTACTTTGGTTATTGGGTTATGCCCATATGTAATTACTTTAGTTATTTGTTATTGGGCTATTATAGGCACTTTAGTTTATGTGGACTATGTTATTATTATTATTTTGGCCATTGTGTTACGAAGGACACTTTGATTATTTTAGTATGCAACTTTGTTGTAATTTTCTTAAACTGATATTCCACGTTTTTCATAAAGTTAAGATGTATGAGTATCTTGCATGTATGATATCAATACTCCTATCGAGTATGATTTTCTGCATTGTTGAGGTACTTGTATTCTTTTGTTTGAACCAGTTGCTATAAGTGCTTGCTCATTGTTGACATTTTTTTTTTGTCTATATTAATATTGAGTTTTATTTTGTTTAATTAAGTGTCTATGTTGTTCAAGTGGGAGATTTGTTTAAATTTATTTATTCTATTTGAACATGCATAGTCACTTATATAGTAAAACTCAGATTAATTAAATGTCAACTGTTCTCGAGCATTCTTGATTTAGCCCAAGTGTAATTACTTTTGTTATTGGGTCTTCCCCTTATGTAATTACTCTTGATACTGGGCTATTGTGTGCACTTATACTCATGTGGATAGTGTCGGGTTTGTGGCCTATTGTGATGGTGAAAGGAGCTGTTTTGAACTAGTGTCGAAAAGACATTAACAGCAACTATCACGTGTGTTGAGCATTTTAGTAAATCCACTAACCAAAGACTTGATTATTGGAGTTTTTCATAACTCATGTGTATTTGTATAAGTCTTTTGGTATTTTGGGTTAGTGGGAGTTTGTTTTGTATTTGCTCAATATTATGAGATATGTGTTAGTTTACTTTTATTATCATATCTCTTATAGCATCTAAGATGCTAGGACCATTTTTGGATAGCATATTGTTTCATTGAATTATGCTTTCCATTATCCATCATTTTATGAAATATAAGCATATGGTATGTATCCCTATCGGATGCTATCTTTTATATTGTTAATGCTCTTATTTCTTGGAATTATTAAAGTTATGTGCATTAGCTATAATTGATACTTTGATTTTAATAATTCCTAGTAGTTCTGATAATTGACTAATGTTATCCAAGTGGGAGAATGTTAGATTATTCCCAATTTGTATTTTATGGATTAACATTAATCAATTATTTAGAATTATATTTATTGAATTATTAATATCAATTATAGATTAATTATTTAATTATAGCACATAATGTAAAGATGAATTATATATATTGGGCTTTTACTGTGAATAGCCCGTGATGGGTTAGGCTGTTCAGTTCAGTAGCCCGTTGAGAGGTCCTTGGTCTCTACTGGTAAGGAATAGAACTGGTGACCCATCAGTCAGTTCATATGACAGACCCTTCCCTCCGTACTCTGTCCTTTTGGCGTCCTACCAGGAAGAGAGCAATTACTCTCACTTGCAACCATAACCGAATGATTCTCTCATTCCAGGTACACAATTCCAATTCTATTATGGTATTGTATTCTATGAACATGCTTGTTTGTTGTATCTATTTGAAATTGATCTGGGCTAAATTTTATCATTAATAAGACATACCAGATAAACACGTGAACAAATTTCACAAAACGAATACAACTAACGTATATGGTTCATTTAAATTCAGTTGAATAAGAACTTCAGTTGAATCTGTTGGATGGTCACCTGAGGCCAGAGAAGGAATATATAGGGTTAAGTATAGGACTAATTGTAGAGTTAGGTTTTAGAATCAAACTAACGATATGGTTCGTTTAGTCTAATGATAAACAATGATAGCAGAGAATGTCAACTCCACATGCACGCTACTACACATGCCTATAGAGTTGCACTGAATACAAACACAAACATTCGACCAAAAAAAAGAATACATACACAAACAATAACAGTGTCTAGTAACCAACCATACATTATACTATGCATGTCCTACTCACTTATTTTGTACTCCTAAACATCATTGTTAACAATGCCTCCACTTATCACAATTCACTACAAACAACAGTTAATTCAAAGAAGCAGTTCAAGAACAATTATAAACAATTGATCAAGCATATCATTAAACACCTAGAGGGGTACATAAACCGCGGCATACAGCCCCCTATACTAGCTCAATTCAAGCAAGAAGATAGGAAATCAAAAGCTGCAGTACAGCAGAAGAGCACCTCGGGCTCAGAACAGTCCACAAGTCCAACAGTTACATGAAAATTGAGCTTAAATACATGGAAAAAGTAAGGAAATAAACTGAAAAGTCTGCACCTATGGAGTAAAAAACCCGCGGCCAAAAGTGATGGAAAGACCCCAATCAACTCCAAATTCAAGAAGCTCTGATGACCAATTGATAGCACCTCCTTTCCCGGATCTAGAATTGGAGCCAATGAACACAAAATTAGAGTTACAATTTTGTGAAGATGAGTAAAAAGGTGCAGCCAGGCTGCGACCTTATGGTACAAAAAAGAGAGAAAATAAAAGAGAAAATGGGTAAGGAAGAGATGGTGTGAACACCACTGGTGCAGACAACCCTTGTAACGTCCTAATTTCTAAATCCGAGAATTTAGCCCGTTGGGAGCCAAATACCCGAATTCCTGAAATTATTTCATGCCACTTTAATATCGCAACTAAATACGTCATATAACGCTTTAGTCCCAACGATTACTTAAACAATATATGGAAAACATCAATTGGAATAAACATACATAATTAAGCCGTCATGGCTACAATTATCCAATACATGGTAACTAGTTTGGGATACCCCCATACATGTGTCCTAACAGAAGAAAAGACTCAAGGATACACATGTATAGTCATACCCCCCCCCCAAAAGAATACATATACAATACATCATAATCGAAGCATCAAAGGGCTAGACAAGTCCATATAACATATTCCCACGCCCACAATCAAAATTACATATGAACTACTCCCAAGCTCCCTATAACATCCTAAGAATTCAAACTCATTTTTTAGAATTAAGTATATAAAATAAGAATTTGATAAAAGATAAGGCTTAGGTGGGAAGGAATTGAGTTAGGATAAAAGAGAAGAGAAAATCAGAAAATTGAATTATGATGTTCTTGCTTAAGCGAGAATGGTTCACTTGAGCGAGTATATTAGTAAAACTTGCAAAATCTTTTTTCTGGCTTTCTCGCTTGAGCGAGAAGGTCCTCGCTCAAGCTAAAAACAAGGGAGAATTTGGAGTGCTCTCTGGAAGAATTTCACGTGAGCGAGAATGGCCTCGCCGAAGCGAAAAGAGTCTTGATTGAGTGAGAACACGAAAACTGAGGAATCCCATCCCTCTCACTCAAGCGAGAGTTCCTCGCTTTAGCGAGAATGCGCGTATCAGAATAAAAACATTAATTAGGGCACTACATTTATTATTTCCTTCTCCTTCCTTTCTCATTCTAGAGAGAGACAGAGAGGTTCTAGAGATAGGGGGTTCCGTTGGAGCTTGAAGCAAGGATTCCAAGGCCAAGATCTTCTCCTCCCAACCTTCCCCAACCTTCCTTTCTTCCTTTGAGTTTCCTTTGAGGTGAGTTTAACTCACACACCCACCTACATTTTGATTGTTCCTCTTAAGATGATCCCTAAATCTCTCTATCCCCTTCTTTATTTTGTATGTTCTTGCATATTTGATGATTGTCTTCTTATTGGGTGTGATTTTCTTGATATAAGATGTGGTCCATCCTAGGGCTTGTATGTTTGGGTTTGAGTACATTCCTTCATAGTTGTTGTTGTAGTTTTATACCTTAGAATATATCATGTGCATACATTTTAAAGCTGGAAAAATGAATTTGGCTTATGGCCACCAAACCCTAATTAATCAGGCTTGACTTCGGTCCAGAATAAAACTAAAATGAGTTTGACTTCGGCCCAGAAAGTTTGGCTACTGCCTAGAATAAGAATGTTTGTCTATGGCCTAGAATAATGAATGAAACTTGACTTCGGTCCAGAATAAGTGGCGGGTAGTAACCCCAAGAAAGACGTTTCTTGTATTATGAGCTCAGGTCTAGCCTTAGAATTAGATATAAGACCCCATCTGCCGGGAAAAACATGTTATGAGTACTTAGATGTTTGAGTTGACAATGTTTGCATTATTTAATCTATAGTGAAATGACTGTTGCATATCATTCACCTGTTTTTCCCCAAACTGCATGAGCATGGTTATATTCACTTAGACATCCATCTCACCACATGTTTTGTGGTTATATTTTAGATGCACAGGTTCCTCCCCAGCCAGGACAGTGAGTTGGAGGCTTGCAGAAGTCTTAGTTTTCTTGTACTTGGATACATTTGTATTTAATGAATTATTCTGGTATTCTAGATTATGTGTATTATTTTGGAGGGATATGATTGTATATGTGATGGCACGCTATTAAAAGCTTGGACCTGCAAGACCTACACTGGAGGAAATGCACCAACTTCAAGCCAGAATTTCAAGCAAGGAAGAGTTGGAGAAATTAGTGTCCTACAAATAAAGGTCATTGCTCTACAAAATAAGGGTCACTACCCTACAGAAGGACACCTTGACCCTGGATAGGACCCTTGTCCTTTGGACCACCCTTATTTAGGCCTCTCTTGTATTTTCTCTTTATTTTTGTAATTTCTTTTATTTTTCTTCCTACTTGGGCACTACATGTATGGGTTTATTGGCTAGTAGGTTGCCTTGCTAAAAGGCTTAGGAGTCTTGGGTTCAATTCCCACATAGGATAGAATTTTTATTCATCTTTTTATTTGTTTTCTAGAGTGGGGTGCCATTTTGAGAGGTTTATTGGCTTAAGACTTAGCTTAGCCACAAACCTTGGGGGTCATGGGTTCAAGACCCACTTAGGAGTGTTTTCACTCACCTTTTATTTTCTTTCCTTTTCACTCTCCTAAAAATCCGCCCCTCTCCCCCTCTTTTCCTATAAATAGGAGTCCTCTCCTCTTGTAATGGACACATTGAAATTTGAAGTAAAGGCAATATGCCAAATTTTCTCCTCCCTTTGTGAGTTGAGTGAGGCTTGGTGGTTGTTGCTCAAACCATACTGAGACTTATCTAATTCTCCTGAATTAGTGGCGTCTGGCATTGGACTTATCTGCTGCAAGTGGATTCTTGCTTCAGTGGCGTCCTTCCCATTTCTTCCTCTCCACTTTTTCTTTCATTTTCTCTCATTTTCTATCACTTTCTTACGCAAAATAAGCTGCTTCCCTGCACCTTATTTTCGCAATTTATTCACTATATTTTGATTCTAATCGGTTGGTTTTGCTCAATTCTAGATCCTACACCCATCCTTTTAATTTCCGCTTCTCCCCATCCTTTTAATTTCCGCTCTCCCCTTTACATTCTGCCATTTACATTTCTGCTCTCCCCATCCTTTTAATTTCTGCCATCCCCTTTACTTTCTGTCATTTACTTTCAGTCCTCCCCATCCTTTTAATTTCCGCTTCCCTCTTTACATTTCTGCTCTCCCCATCCTTTTACTTTCTGCCATCCCCTTCTACTTTCTGCCATTTACATTTCTGTCCTCCCCATCCTTTTAATTTCAGTTTCCCCCTTTAATTTCTTGCCATTTATTTTTGCGCAATTTTTCCTTCTTATTTTTTTTGCCATTTTTGCGCATTTTTGGGCTCTTGTGTTGTTCAATTTCCTACTCTTGTTATGTTTGTTTGATTGGCATTCTGATTGCAAATTTGGATTGGCTGCTATCTCTACCTTGGACTTTCCCTGTTTGATTGTGCAAAACGCTCACCTATAGGATCTTTTTTGGTTCATAGTATTGGAAGAAGATCAACAAATTCTAATTGTTGATTTTCCTTCAAATTTTAATTCCAATCTTAAAATTGAACCAAGCGCGTTTCTGTGACCATACCGGTTTTGTATAATCAACAAGGAAGTGCTAAACAATTTTTTTGGCCATTTTTGAAATCAAGTTGCCATTACGTTTTTACAGTTTTTAGAAATCAGTTTATTCATTATTTTTGCTTTTCTGGGCCACTTGGACCAGTTTGCTGTCAGAAAATTCCAAAAATATTACAGTAGGTACAATTAATTTTCTTTTCATTGTGTACAAATTTCTGTAATTTTCTGTTGGGGAAAAAGACAAAAAAAGAAAGAAAAGGCAAGAAAAAATACAAAAGGTACGTACGTGCCAAAAATAGAAAAAGAGGTGTAAAAAGCAAAAAAAAGGGTGCAAAAGTCAACAACAAGGAAGAAAAAGTCAAAAGACACCCAAAAAGTAAAAAAAATTCAGAAAAATAGAAAAACAAAAACAAGGAAGTATCCCAACAATACAATAACAGTTTTACTGTAATTTTCTGTTTCATTTCCCTGTATACCGTAATTGAGTTGTATTTGCTGTTTTCTTAAAAACGACAATTTTGGCAACTCTTTTTCAAAAATCACCAAAAACAATTCTCTTTGCAATTTCTTCCGTCTTGTCTTGTTTGCTGTCTGCTCTTGTATAAGCTTGTTTGAGTGCCAGCTTTTCTTGTTTGTCATATCAATTTTTTGTTTTGTCTTAGGATTTTCCAATCTTCTTCCAGTAGGTATTTTTCTTTGTTAGTGCGCTTCTATTTGGGTAAGGGTTAAGACTTAGACTCACGTTGGTCTTTGCAACTTCTAATCAACCTTCAACCGAGTAGAAGAGGCAAGAGAGTATCATTATAGAAAAAGCCTAAAAAGAGTGACATACACGAGTGTTAACATTCCATTGAGTGTAAACACTTAGTTGAGTGGAAAGGTCCTTAAAAGTTTTTAACACAAAATCAACTTAGGAGAATGGAAGGAAGGAGGCAAGGGGAAAGGGCAACCATGTTGTTTAGGAAAGCCTTAGAAACACCTTTGGGTGAAGAAGAGAGCCAAAGAGAGAACCTATTCCATACTAGGTGCCTAATTGAAGATAAGGTTTGTTTAGTGATCATAGATGGAGGAAGTAGTAGAAACTTAGCTAGCCTTAGGTTAGTTAACAAGCTAAACTTACCTACTACCCCACATCCAGAACCTTATACACTTCAATGGGTGAGTGATGAGGAAGAATTTATGGTGGATAGGCAAGTGAGCTTAAGGTTCAAAATTGGGGTACCAGGATAAAATGACCTTTGATGTTGTACCCTTAGAAGCCTCTCACATCCTTTTAGGAAGACTATGGCAATATGAGAGAAGGGCAAAACATGATGGGTTTGCCAATACCTATAGGTTCCGCCACCAAGGTATAAAATTCACACTCATGCCTATGACCTCAAAGGAAATAAAAGAAGATCAAACCACACTTAAGAGGTTAGTAGAACAAGAGAAAAGAGAACAAATAGAAAAAGAGAAAGAAGAAAAACTTAAAAAAGAGGAAAAAGAATTAAGAGTGCAAGAAGAGAAAGTATGTTTATCTTGTGATCATTTGAATACTAACTCTTCTAGTGAAAGAATGAATAGGTTGATGGAAAATACTTCTAGTGTTGCAAAGAGTACAATTCAAGTTGTTGAAAGGGAGTTTCCTAAACTTACTTTCTTTATGCATGAAATGCCTCTCTCTATGCACAATTTTATGCCACAAAGCACTACATGGTTGAAAGAAATAAACAAAGTTGATAATGCTATGAAACCTATTGCATGTTTAGAAAAATCAAGTAAGAGTACCATGAAACTTACTAGAGATTCATGTTTAGTCAATTCCTTTGATCAATTTAGATTGCATGATAGGAATGATAACGAAGTTGGATTGAATATGCATGCACCTTTGGTTTGGGTTTATAAGTTGAATACACATTTTGGTCCTCAAATAATTGTTTCATATAAAGATGTGTATTATGCTCTTCAACTAGTTAGTAAAAAGGATAAAAATTTGGATGAAGTTATAACATATGAGAAAACTTGTTTGACATCCATCTTACATGATGATATGCTTCATAGTGTGCTTGCTCAAAATAATTCTTTTAATGTTTCACCTTACATGAACACAAATGATAATATGCAAAAGGTGTCATATTACTTGAGTGAGTGCATTAGAATGGATATGCCTCGTGAACAAACTTGTATGAATACCTCATGGCATGAACATATACATTACACTTTTGACAATCATACTCAAGATTCATGTGTTATGTTCAATAAAAATGTTGGAATGTTATTGAAAAATATTAAAACATTCATGCCACACAGATTCACTTGTGCATTTATTTGGGAACATAGTGTAGAATATTTTGGTGAATGTTGCACATTGAAACACATTTTGTACTTATGTGGAATTTATTTCCTAAGCCTTCTCCATGACCACTTACTTCTCTTACTTGCAAGGGAGGGCTTCAAAAGATTAGTCTTTGATCCAGGATCTAAATCCATAAAGTACATGGACAAGATGGTTCAATATCCATTGAGGGAGTTTTCTAACCCTTTTCTCAAATACCTCTTGTTCATATCATATGTTTTCCTTTTGCTAATCTTTATGATTCCCAAGTATTTTTGTTATGAGCCTTCACTTTGCTTGCTGTGGAATAATACTTATGGGTCTTCTTCTTGTTGTCTAGGCTCAAGGGAGATGTCCAACTTGTGGATCTCTGACTCTACTCTCCAAAGACTAAGGGAAGTACCTTCTTACTTCCTGAATTTTGTCATCCATCTCCTTCTTCTGCCAATTCATTATACTTATGTCTTCTTACTGAATTTTTCAGATTTGAGGTCAAATCCTTTCCAAGGGGGAGGGAATGATGGCACACTGTTAAAAGCTTGGACCTGCAAGACCTACACTGGAGGAAATGCACCAACTTCAAGCCAGAATTTCAAGCAAGGAAGAGTTGGAGAAATTAGTGTCCTACAAATAAAGGTCACTGCCCTACAAAATAAGGGTCACTACCCTACAGAAGGACACCTTGACCCTGGATAGGACCCTTGTCCTTTGGACCACCCTTATTTAGGCCTCTCTTGTATTTTCTCTTTATTTTTGTAATTTCTTTTATTTTCCTTCCTACTTGGGCGCTACATGTATGGGTTTATTGGCTAGTAGGTTGCCTTGCTAAAAGGCTTAGGAGTCTTGGGTTCAATTCCCACATAGGATAGAATTTTTATTCATCTTTTTATTTGTTTTCTAGAGTGGGGTGCCATTTTGAGAGGTTTATTGGCTTAAGACTTAGCTTAGCCATAAACCTTGGGGGTCATGGGTTCAAGACTCACTTAGGTGTGTTTTCACTTACCTTTTATTTTCTTTCCTTTTCACTCTCCTAAAAATCCGCCCCTCTCCCCCTCTTTTCCTATAAATAGGAGTCCTCTCCTCTTGTAATGGACACATTGAAATTTGAAGTAAAGGCATTATGCCAAATTTTCTCCTCCCTTTGTGAGTTGAGTGAGGCTTGGTGGTTGTTGCTCAAACCATACTGAGACTTATCTGCTGCAAGTGGATTCTTGCTTCAGTGGCGTCCTTCCCATTTCTTCCTCTCCACTTTTTCTTTCATTTTCTCTCATTTTCTATCACTTTCTTGCGCAAAATAAGCTGCTGTACTGCACCTTATTTTCGCAATTTATTCACTATATTTTGATTCTAATCGTTTGGTTTTGCTCAATTCTAGATCCTACACCCATCCGGCTATCAATATGTGCTACCTTCGGGCCTTCTATTTTGCTTAGGGCACATGTATGAGGGTATCCTAGTGGATGTATACAGATTATATTTATGTGAGCCCTCGTGGCATTATGTATTTAGTTTATGATTCCATATATTGTTCAAGTTATTGTTGGACGCTTAAACAATTGTATGGTTATTATATGGCGATATTTAAAATGGCGTGAAATAATTTCAGAAATTTGGGAATTTTGGCATCCAACGAGCCTTATTCTCGAATTTAGAAATTAGGAAGTTACATTTTGGTATCAGAGCAGTTCAATCCAATTGGACTGTGGATTAGTTAGTTCCTAAAGTTTGTTATTATTCCTTTATACATTATTATGGAAATTGAGAGATTGATCACCTCGATGTTTTCTTAATGATGTGTAGAGGACTATGGCAGGCGGCAGGAGAGGTCGTCCCTGTAGCAACCCACCTTCTCCACCACAGGGTCCACCCCCAAATCCTGTGGTAGCGGATCTTCAGATGGTCACTCAGATGATGGGGGCGTAAGCGGAGTCCAACTGCTAACAGGCTGAGATGGCATGGGAGCAGGCTACTACTAACGCTGCTGTCTTACAAGAGTTGGTTCGAAGGCCAATGGGGATACCACCTCCTCCTACGGTGGACCCGTTTGTCCAAGGACTAGCGGAGTTCCGGAAACATTACCCCCCACAGTTCAACAGGGTTTATGATCTGGATATGGCAGCAAGTTGGCTACGCGACCTCAACCGGGTCTTCGAGCTGATGAGGTGCACTGATGACTCCAAGGTGGGGTATGCATGTACATGCTGAGAGGCGAAGCTGAAGATTGGTGGAAGTCAGCTAGTATGAGAGCAACGATTGAAGACACCCCACTCACTTGGGGAACTTTCCAGACCACCTTCTTGGACCAATACTCTCTGGCTTCAATGCAGAGGCAGAAGGAAGTTGAGTTCCTTCAACTCAAGCAGGGGAGCATGACTATGGGCCAGTATGTGGCCAAGTTTGAAGAGCTAGCCAAGTACTCTAGATACCTGCAGACCGTTGCTGATGAGGAGTGGAGATGCACTCAGTTTAAGGGAGGTTTGAGACCCGAGTTGCTAGACCGGGTTGGGATACTTGAGATTAGGGATTTTCCTACCCTAATAAACAAGTGTTACATTGCTGAGAAGAACCAGAAGGGAGGTGCACCACCCCCACAGCCAGACAATAAGGGGAAGAAGAAGCTGGAGGAGCCCAGTCAGGGCAAGGCCTCAAGGCCAAAGTGGCAAGGTAATACTGCCCTAGCCACTCGGCCTGCCCAACGCCAAGGGGTATCCAAATGCCCCAAGTGCGGTAAGGAGCATTGGGGGGAGTGCTTGCATGGGCAGAGGGTTTGTTACCTCTGCAAGGAGCCCGGTCACATGAAGAACGACTGCCCAAAGAAGAAGAATGCTCTAAAACCCCAAGCCACTGGAAGAGTCTTCACCCTCAGTGGTGAAGTGGCAGCTTTTATTAATAACCCGATGCGAGGTACATGCACCTTAGAAGATAAGAACTTAATTGTATTGTATGATTTGGGGGCAACCTATTCTTTTGTTGATTATGATTGTGCGAAGCAGTTAGATTTGCATGTCATTCCTTTACCTTACAGTTTAAATGCCCCATTGTGATACAAGGGAGGGCCTTCGAGGTTGATTTGATTTGTTTGCCATTGAGGGGTATAGATGTAATCCTTGGTATGATTTGGTTATCTCAAAACCAGGTCATGCTTGATTATTACAATAAAGAGGTTTTTTCCCGATTTTTCCTCCTCTTCCAGGGGAGAAGCCACCTGTACTTCTGTCCAGTACCACTCAAGTGTCCAAATGCCTAGGTGATGGGGGTAGTTGTTTTATTTTGTTACTTTCCTCGACTCTAGGTTCTAGTATTGATTTGAACAATGTAGCCATGGTTAGGGAGTTTCAGGATGTTTTTTCTAGTGAGGTAACCATTTTACCTCCAGACCGAGAGATAGAGTTCACCATTGACTTGGTATACATAGGGCCCATTTCCAAGGCACCTTATAGGATGTCCCCACTAGAGCTTAGTGAACTTATTAAGACCCAATTAGAAGGCCTTATAGCTAAGAGGTTCATTAGGCCTAGTGTGTCACCTTGGGGAGTCCAATGCTCTTAGTAAAGAAGAAGAATGAGAGTATGAGATTGTGTGTAGACTTTAGGCAGCTTAACAAGGTTTCCATTAAGAATAAGTATCCTTTACCTAGAAAAAATGACCTCCTAGACCAACTTAGAGGGGCTTCGGTCTTCTCTAAGACAGATTTGTGATCTGGTTACCACCAGATCAAGATTAGGGGTGAGGATATAACTAAGACTGCCTTTAGGACTAGATATGGGCACTATGAGTATTTGGTGATGCCTTTTGAATTAACCAATGCTCCTGCCGTGTTCATGGACTACATGAACCGGATATTCCGACCCTACCTTGACCAGTTTGTTGTCGTGTTCATCGATGACATCCTGATCTACTCCCAGACCTTAGAAGAGCATGAGCACCACCTTAGGATTGTTTTAGGAATCTTGAGAGAGAAGAAGTTGTTTGCTAACCTAGAGAAGTGCGAGTTTTGGATGGACAAGGTCTATTTCTCAGGACATGTAATCTCTAGAGAGGGTGTGTTAGTTGACCCTAGCAAGATAGAAGCCGTCCTTGAATGGTAAAGGCCTAAGACCATCATGGGAATTAGGAGTTTCCTAGGATTGGCCGGCTACTATTAGGGATTCATCAAGGGATTCTCCCAGCTAGTCTTGCCCCTCACTAGATTGACCCGTAAGGGTCAAGCCTTCGTGTGGGACGAGAAGTGTGAGTGGAGCTTCTTGGAGCTCAAGGATAGGTTGACCACCACCCCAGTACTAGTGTTTTCGGATTTGTCTAAGACCTTCGAGGTCTATAGTGATGCCTCTGGGAAGGGATAAGGTTGTGTATTGATGTAGGAGAAGAGAGTGGCGGCCTATGCCTCCAGGCAATTGTGGCCCCACGAGGAGAACTACCCAGCCAAGACAATGAGTTGGAGGCTTGCAGAAGTCTTAGTCTTCTTGTATTTGGATACATTTGTATTTAATGGATTATTCTGGTATTCTAGATTATGTGTATTATTTTAGAGGGATATGATTGTACATGTGCTGGCTTCGGGCCTTCTATTTTGTTTAGGGAAAATGTATGGGGGTATCCTAGTGGATGTATACAGATTATATTTATATGATCCCTCGAGGCATTATGTATTTAGTTTATTATTCCATATATTGTTCAAGTTATCGTTGGACGCTTAAACAATTGTATGGTCATTGTATGATGATTTTTAAAATGGCGCAAAATAATTTCAAAGATTTGGGAATTTTGGCTTCCAACGAGCCTTATTCTCGAATTTAAAAATTAGGACGTTACACTCCCTGCTTATGGACCGGTGCGGGGAGGAACCTGTGTATCTAAAGTATAATCCATAGAACGTGTGGTGAGACAGAAGTCTCAGTGAATATAACTATGTAGCATGAAGAGTAATAGGAAAATGAATGCAACAGAATAAATGAAGCAATTCATAACTTAGCATTCTAACTTAAACGTGAACATGAACATGCATGACCTGCATTGCCCGGCTGGAGGGGTCTTATCACTAGACTAGGGATAGACCTGAGCTCAGACTA
This sequence comes from Sesbania bispinosa, assembly GCA_026901365.1. Lineage (NCBI taxonomy): Eukaryota > Viridiplantae > Streptophyta > Magnoliopsida > Fabales > Fabaceae > Sesbania > Sesbania bispinosa. Next base: position 2,246,153 of record QLOH01000052.1, read on the forward strand.
CAAGGAACGTGTTAGAACCATAGGAAACACTAGAAGAGGGGTTGAATAGTGTTTTATAATTCTTTACAGATTTTTGAAAACCTTTGAACAAGTAAACTGAATTGGAAAATATTCGAGCAACCTTCCGAAACTGGAAGTTCAGCAACTTGCTGATGCAACTCAGAAGGTTGAATAAAAAGCTTTTGAAACATTTTCGCCTGAAGAAAAGATTGTTTACTGCGTGGATTTATAAAACAACTTTTCTAAAACCCACCTTGGTAAGTTAAAACAAAATATAAAGAGATAAGGGTAGAGAGAACTTAGCCACATAAATTTATCCTCGTTCACTCACTAACCCAGTGAGTTACGTCCAGTCCCAGGGCAAACACACCACTGGATTTTCCACTAATCCCGCAAGATTACAAGTATTGTTTGAACCCAGCCTCTTCTGGCTAAACACAAGTATTCTTTGGACACAACCTCTCCAGGCTAAAAACCAAGTATTCTTTGGACACAACCTCTCCAGGGTAAACACAAGTATTCTTTGTTCCTCCAAGCATCTCTAGGCTCTCAGACACTTTCCAGTGTTTACAAATATGATAGGTTTAAGTTTCTGAGAAACTTAAACTAAGGTTCTCTTGTACAAAGGAATGACTGAGTATAACTCGGGATACAAAGTATAAAATCTAAGTACAAGGAAATGAAATTTCTACAGAGATTTGGCTTAAAGAATTTTCTGATAAAACTTGGCCGACTCTCATTCTGGGCTTAACCACGGCTTCGCCAAAGGTTTTGTCAAAGGTTTCTCCAGTGGTTCGCCAATCTTTGAAGTCTTGCAGAAAGCTATATATTGACTCCATAAATGAATCCGTTGAAGAGAGCTTTATTCACCATTGTGAGATAGCATTAAATGCTTTTTGAGACGTTGTGAAAAACTCTTCTAATAGCTACTGACTTTTGATATGTGCAGGTGTTGCAGTTTGCAACACTACTCTGAAACGAACAGCAGGTTCCGTTTAAGGTAATGTGACTTTGACAGCACAGACGAACTTTGAAATCATTCCTTAAAAGGATCAACCTTGCTTCAGACGTAAATGATGTGCTATGACTTTAGCGGATAACTTCCAGGCTTCAGTCAACAGCTAAAACGAGGTCTTCAGCAATTCTGTTAAGATTTTATAACACTTTCAGAAGGTTGAGATGAGTTCAGCAGATACATCAGTAGGTTCAACTTGAGGCTTCTTCTTCATATCATTTGCTGAAACAGTAAAGTAAAATACCTTCAAGTGGTACTGTTCTTATAATAAATAATCCTTAAATGAAATTTGTTGTACATTAAAACATAGGATATGTGAGTCTTGAATCCGATTTGAATACTTAAATTGATTTTGAGACTCAACAGAACGTCCTCCTTGGGCATAACACCGCCAATTACCTGGGGGCCGAAACCCGTGTTTTAACTGGGGACCGAAGTCCTCTTGTTTAATTAAGGGTGAACTGGGGCCGAAGCCATTTTTACTGGGGCCGAGGCCAAATTCATCTTCTCATTTATTAATTGGGGCCAAAGGCCTTGAATGAAATGTTCAACCATAGTCCAGTCCAAGAATCATACAATAATGCTATTAAACATGGATTTCAAGGGAACCCTAACATGGGGAAAATCCCCAATTCATGCTCCTAGTTCTATAATACAATCCAATCAACCAATATCAAGAAAATACAGAACACAACAATCATTTCAGAATTTAAAAGAAATAGAGAAGGAGAATAGGGTACGTGAGGGATAATCAACCAAATAAGAGGTGGTGTGTAAGTTATACTCACCTCAAGAGCTAAAATGGAGGAGAGGAAGGAGGTTGAAGAAGGTTGGATGGGTGAATCCTTGGCTTGCAAAGCTTCCACCTTGCTCCTATGCTTGTTTCTCTCACTAGAACCCCTTTATCTCTCTCTAGAACCATGGATGGGGGAAAATGAAGAAAGGGGTTAGGGTTCGATGTTTTAAAAACTGAAAAACGCGCTCGCTTGCTCAAGCGAACACTTGCTCGCTTGAGCGAAGAATGCCCAGTGAAACAACCTTGCTTTCTGACTTGGGGCTTGCTCAAGCGAGCACTGGCTCGCTTGAGCGAGGGATGTCCAGTAAAACATCCTTGCTTTCTGACTTTGCGCTCGCTTGAGCGAGCCCTGGCTCGCTTGAGCGAGTGTAAAGTTAGAGAGCATCCATGCACCTAAATTCCTCTGCTCGCTCGAGCGAGCCCTAGCTCGCTTGAGCAAGCGTACCAGAATGCAATTTTCTAGTTTGTTGAAGAATCTGACCCTTTCCCAAACCTCTTCTACCAAACCCATTCCTCTCTTCCTAAAACCTAATACTTTACCATTTATGTTATATAATGATCCAAACTTGGGATGTTACACCATCTTTCACCCACTCATTTCCCCTACCTAATTTCAATGAATTGGCTCCAAATCACTCACCTAATCTCTCATTTTCATTTTTCTTTGGACAATCCTCATTTCACCTAAATTAACCTATAAACTACTTTCAAAACACAATTTGCTTAAAATAACAAAAAACACACTTCCACCTTCATATTCTTACTACACATTTCAATACACACCCACACTTAACCACACTCACACTTAACCATACTGCCACTTAAGGTTTTCTCTGTATTTTTCTATACCCTAATTTTGGGATGTTACAAGCCCCACAGCAGATAAGTTTAGGTGCTAGACGCCACTGATTCAGGAGAATCAAATAAGTCTCTGGTTGGTTAAAGCAAGAACCACCAAGTCTTCTCTACTCACAAGTTGAGGAGGAATTTTTGCATAATGCCTTTAATCAAATTCAAAGTTACAAAATGAAGAGAGGCCCCTCCTATTTATAGGAAAGGGGGGCAACTAAGTGAGGGAAAGAAATACAAGATGAGTGAAAAACTATCCTAGGTGGGTGTTGAACCCATGACCTCCTATCCACTTAGCTAAGATATCTCCTAACTAATAAAGCTCACTAATTAGCGCCCCTATGTAAGCAAAATAAAGGAAAATTATAAAATAAAAGAAAATACAAGAGAGTCCTAATCTAGGGTTGTGCATAGGACCGTGTGTCCCATTCCAAGGTCAAGGGTGTCCTTCTGTAAGGTAGTGGTGTCCTTCTGTAGGGTAGTGTCCCTAAAAAAGTAGGTCACCAACTTCCCCATGTCCTCCTTGAGCTTCTTAGCCCTCCCTCTGGTCATAGGACCACTGATGTCTCTAACAACTGTATCAGTAGGTGATTCTTGTGCCATGCTATCACTTCCCTTATTACTTCCATGAGACACACTTCTCCCCTACCTTCTATACACAGTTGTTGTCCTTAGAAAAGAAGAGATGATTGGTTGCCTTTTGAGGTCTCTAAGTTTGATTTATGGTAATTTGAAGCTTAGTAGAATTTGGTGGTTTATTTTGTAAGGAAAAGGAAGAAGATTTGGAGTTGGAATTTAGATTATTAATGGTGGACAAGAAGAAGAGGTTTACGACCAGCAAAAGGAGAGAAAAGATTGAGGAGAGAGGGTGGTTTTCTTAACAAGTGACTTTCTCTCTCTAGCTCTCACTATTTATAAACTAATTTCAATTCTTTTTCAGTTAACTTTAATTGTAAAAATTAATATAATAATATATATGTTAGCTTAGTTTTTAAGTTAGAATTAAAATAATATTATTTAAGTATTTTATAAATTTATTTAGTTGGTAATTGATTCTATAAAATTTACAGACAATATAGGTCCCACACTGTTAGGTTAAGGATGTTATTTTCTTAAGATTTTTCGTTCTGGAGTTCTACAACTCCAAATTTAATTCCGTATTTTCCAATAACTTCTAAAATACCTAATTATACTAGGGATAATTTTTCTGGATATTTCTGGATACAATTCTATTCGTTCTATGTTTCACAGTCATCCCCCTCTCAATTTTCCTACAGTATGTGCCCAACACTGTTGTATTGAGAGAAATTATTATTTAATCAGTTCTTCTATGTTTATTTATTCCTATGATGATTATTTTACCATTTCCTCATCCAGTATCAATTCCGGCTCCAGTTGGCTAAATATTATTTTAACTTGTTTCTCAACTGCAGGAAGCGGGTTTTACTATTTGACACTATTGAAGTCTACCAACTTCCTTGACAATTTCATGGGGAGCCAAGTGTCCTCTAGGTCCCCCTTCTCTCTCTCTTTGAGTTTCTTCTTGCCTCGGGTCCCGAGCCCGGGCCCGTCTCCCGGTTCTAGTCTAGGTTCCCGTTTTCACTATTTTACTTTGTGTTCTCTATTTTAAAAGTCATTTTTCGATAAAATATTTTTTAAATTATTTTTCTATTATTTTTAAATTTTTCTACTGTACTAATCCTATAGAAAAATCTGGGATGTTACATTTTCCATTAATGTTTCATTTATTAGTTATTGATATTTGGCATTCTATAATTAATTCACACATATCCTTCCTTTTGTCTTTATCCACATATATTAGTAAAATTATTATGAACCGATTATAATATTATTAAATTCAGAGATAGTAATAATATGTTGATATTTCTATACTAAACCCGTTTCTTTTTATATGTCGTTTGTCTCAAATTTGTTTCTAAATAAGTGTCATTTTCAGATACCAAGATAATAATAAATGCTAATTTTTCAATTTTACCCCTTTCTTCATCTGATTCTCTTTTATTTTAAATATTTATTATAAAGCTATATCATAAATGTTCTACAAGTTCAAAGTTAGTCTTGATAAATGTATTCTTTATGTTTCCAAAAAAAATTATGGTAAGGGGTAAAACAAATTTGAAAAAGGAATTAATTTCATTGAAAAAGAGAGATATTAAATGCATTAATAAAAGAAAGAGAAATGTCATATTTTGAAAAAATGGCTAAAAAGACATAGTTATTACATTCGTTAATGCTTGTGTAAAAACCTTAAACTACAAATAAAAAGAAACGGAAGGATTATTATTTTTATTATTATTGTTGTTGTTGTTATTATTAAATATTTGGTAATAATAATTAATTAATAATAAGCAATAAATTTTACATTAATGTTTACTATTAATGCTTTCAACATAGTAAATAGCATTAAATTTTTATGAATAGTAATAAGCATTTTTGTTAATGCTTTCAACTTATAAAAAATGGAGGGAGAGATATTAAATTCACTAATGAGAGAAAGATAAATGACATGTTTGGAAAAAATGGGGTAAAAAGATATAGTTATTGCATTCCTTAATCCCTGTACAAAAACTTTAAACGAAAGATAAAAAGAAATGGAGGAAGTAACTAATTTTAACCACTTTTATTGATATGTGTAATTCAGTTAAGTGTGTATTATAAAAAGGACTGGAGGGAGTATATTACATTTACACATTTCTTAAAATAATATGAAAATATCAATTAAATAATAAACATTAGTAAGATATATTAAAACATATAGATTTGAATGAATTTATGTGTATAATAATTGTTTTTACATTCAAAATTATGATAAGTTTATTTTTTATTGGTTAAGTTTATTCAAGTTAATTATATAAGTTGTCGCAAAATGAGAGATTCTTTTGTCTATTAAAAAGTAAGACAAGATATAATATAGGGTTAAATATGTTTTTGGTGCCGGTAAATATAGTGAAATTTGATTTTAGTCCCCCATTTATTTTTTTATTGGCTCCATTTTTTAAAATCACGTGATTTTAATCCTCTTTATGCAATTATACTCCGTTGGGTCCCTTGTATATATGTTTGTGTGTGTAACCCAATATTAATACATAAATGTTAACCTTTAAAATTGAAATATTTATCAAAAGAGATTGTTTTTCTAAATATTTAAAGGTATACGTACCCTAATTTTAAAATATTTATTTTTTTATTGATTAATAATCACACTTCCTAAATATTATATTGTGAAAAACAACAATGTATAAATATTGAACAATATTTCAAGGTATTAATACTTAATTATTCATTGTACCATATAAAAAATTTTCATGAAACTTTTCTCATCTCCATATGACTTAAATTTTCTTAAAATTAATTTTGATACATTGTTTGTCAAAATATTTTACAACGTTATACAATCTTACTTGAATACTATATATAAAAAAAATTAATTTATGAGCAATATTACGGTGAAAAAGATTTTTATACTGTCATTAAATAATATGTTTTACATTAAGTATTTTTTATGGTTGTCTTATAAATTTAGCAACCAAGAAAAAGTCAACTTAATTAATGAGAAGAGATGGTTTCAATTTATATTAACAATAATTTTTTGAAAGAAAACAGAGAATTTTGTATTCATTATATTATATATACGTTACCATAGGATGAACAACCTTTCACAACGAAGTCATTCATTTAACCTTAGAATCTCATCTTTTGAGAGCTTTTTCTCTGCAGAAGAAAACAATGTCAAAACCAGCAACAAAGAGAGCCGTGAAGGGAACGAAAAACAATGGTGAGGACGAAGACCTAATCAGCCAGCTCCCAGATGAGGTGTTGTGTTGCATCATCTCTTCTCTTTCAATCGACGAAGCCGTGAGAAGCAGTATCCTTTCCAAGAGATGGAGATCACCCCTATGGAAGTATTCCTCACACCTGGACTTTGATGTGACCCGCATGATAAAGCCCTTATCACAACCCCAAAATCCAGTAACGTTTGGTCTCCATCTGACCACTGAAGAAGACGCTTGCAGATATGGTAACCTTGTAAACACAATGTTGAATGATCACCTTGGTGACTTGACTAGTTGTCGCTTTAGACACTTCTCTCAAATCCTTGCACCTGGGGAGGTTGAAGCTTGGATTGATTATGTGGTGCAAAAAAACAAGACGTTAAATTCTCTGACCTTAGAATGTATTCCTGTAGTTCTAAAGGTTTCGCAAATATTGTCCGATACGCCTCATACTGTGAGGCTTCATTTACAGCCTAAGATCTTTTCAAATCTTTTTTATCTCAACCTTACTAACTACATTCTGAGTGGGTCCGCTCCATCTGCGTTTGAGGGCTGTACAAAGCTAAAAATCCTGAAACTGAAGAGGGTGGTCATGGAGGAGGAAACGATCAAAGGTATATTGGACAATTGCTTGGGTTTGGAGAAATTGACCCTCATTGAGTCAAATGGGTTTAAGAAACTGAAGGTCCAAAACCCGAGCCTTAGAATTTTGGAACTTCGATGGATGGTCCTATGTGAGATTGATGTTTCTGTTGAGAACCTTCAATTTGTGGTTCTCGATTCTCTAATTTGCCCAGAAAGGAATCTGAAAATTCACGCCTTGAATCTCAGGACATTCTGTTCTCGCAACAGGCCAAGTCATCTGAGAAGCCCATCTAACATAGAGCAATTTTGCTTTCTGGGAACAAAGGAAATCTTTGAAAATTGCAGTGATCTTCTTGTAAGTCCAATTCTCTCCAAGTCTAGCTTATTCCCTATTGCTGAGATTAATTATATATGATTAAATTTTTAAAATACTTTTGTAATATAAAATTGTTAATATATTTCATGAAATTTTAGTCAATGTGATTGAAAGCCGAAAATTATAGTTCTAAATAAGGTTTCTGAGGCCCCACCGACTGTAATTAAGGTGTCATCAACCTTAATTTTTTTACAATTGTGGTAATATTGTATCATAAGTTTTAATATCACAATTTTTTTGTCAAATTATAGTCATAAGTATGGTTTTTGAGGTCTAAGGGATTGTAAGTATAGCTGCACCAACTGTAATTTTTCACAATGTTTTGCAACATTAATTAGGGATTGTGAGGTAAATGTAATCATGATGACAACCGCAATTCAAAACCTTAGTAGTAATTATTTGATTTAGAGATTTTTAAAATTTTGATAGTGTCACCACAATAAGAATTTAAAACTTTACATTTTTAAAAAGATAATATTTTTGATGCATTGTTCATATGAAATAGGATTTCTCTTTGGATATATAATATGTAGTTGTGCTGACTATCTCTTTGTCATAGGAATCTCATACAACCAACATATTCCGAAACCTATTAACTATGGTAGTTGATATGGATTTGAACAACATAAGAGAAGCTTTGGCACTTTCATACATACTGCGATCGTGCCTCTATCTAGAAACTCTTGAAATTGCTTTACCGGTATGTGACTCTTAACCTTGTTGTTTATACACTCTAACTTCCATTTTGTTTATTGATTTGTTAAACTAAACAAAGAAAATGATATATTTTCAGGAAGTATATGATGCTTGAATATATTTTTAATGTACAGGAGCAGGATTCTAGTGGTGATTATGATGAGTGTGCTCTAACATTTCCCAAGTCAATGTTCTGGGAGAGACGAGAAATGTATAATTGTATCAATCACCAGTTAAAATTTGTTACTCTGAAGGGATTTACAGGAAAGGAACAAGAAGTGAAATTTGTTAAGCATTTGATTACAAGAGCCACCATGATGAAGAAGATAACTGTATTTTGTAATTCCTCAGTTATGGACGAGGCAACAAATCTACTTTCACTGCCAAGAGCTTCAGTTTATCTCTCCATCATTTTCAAGTAAGAAAACAAGAAATGCTTTAACTGAGTTCACTGAAGTCCAGGTCAAATTGTCACATCTCTAGGGTAATTAACTATCCATTCTTATGAGCAAAGTGTTGCAAAAAGTTAGTTTGTAATTTGTTTATATAGGAGATGGTGAATTGAAGTTAGTTTTAATACTTTTCTTATATATGTTCGTGAGATGAAACTAATGTTACAGTTATTTGATTTATATTTCATAGTTATGGATTAATGGTTAATTGATTATGTTATGGTTTTAAGGTCTCTCTTTCGATATATATGTTGTCGAAATATAGGAAAAATGAAGCATATCAAAATTAATCTAGGATATGTTGCAACAACTCGATATGTCTGCTTTAATTTCCAATGCGAATAATTTTTGTTGGTTTGAGTTAATTTCCCAAATTGATTGGATCGATTCAAGTTATATCTTGTGTGCATTAAACTCATATGTGATGAAAAATATAAGTAAACTTATGTAAAACCAAAATAAGAATCTAGTTAAGACATTTGTGGAAGATATATATATATATATATAACTATTAATAAGTTTTAAAGAACACAAGAATGAAATAATTAAGAAACATATAAAATTGTTTATCCCTGATTTTGGATGTAAACAAACGTATCTTATGAACAATATAGGACTATATACAAATCCTCTTACATGTTTCAAAACTCTTACATGATCGATTGAAGGGACATATGAAATTGAAATTTGGTTGTTCAAGACATGATCCCATATGAAATGAATGTTGACTTCAATGTATTTCAATCTGGTATGCATGGCTGGATTGGAGGCCAAAGCTTTAGCACTAAATTTTCACATCATAAAACTAATATCAAACCATAAAATCAGTTTTCTAGATTAAGGAAGCTTGATTTTTTATATGAGTGACTTGATCCATAGAACTTCTGCTGCTAAATCTGTTAGTTCTCAATATTCAAATTTAGTACTTGATCGAGAAACCAATTTCTATTTTTGTGAGTCCAAGGAAATTAAGGTTTCTCCAAGATGGACACAATATCCAGCTACTGACTTTCTATCTTTAATGTTTCTTGCCTAATCAACATATGAAAAGCATGTAATATCTAGATCATTAAGGGGTTTGACATGCAGATAATATGATTTAGTGTAGTGCTCTATAGGTATATAAAGGTTCTTTTTATCCCTTGCCAACGTAGAATTGTTGATGAATTCATGTATTGACTAAGCACATATACATAATATGCCAAATCAAGTCTTTTGTTTGATAAATATTGCAAGGCACTTATTTCCCTTTGAAAAAGAGTTGGATTTTTCATCAACTCACTTTCTTATATGAAAACCTTGCCTGTGATCATTGGAGTTGGAGAAGATGAGCAATTCTCCATGTTGAACTTTCTTCGCAAGTCACTTATGTACTTTGTTTGTCCCAAGTACATCTCCTGAGTCTCTTGATACCTCTATTCCAAGGATGTAATACAACTCTCCTAGATCCTTTAGAGACAATTTTTGATTCAATTATCTAATAAAGTCTCTTAGAAAAGTAGATTTGTTACCTTTAATTAATATATCATCTACATATATGAGCAGTAAAGTAATGTGTTTCTTGTCATCGAGGAAGGATAAGGATGTGTCACTTCTAGTGTTGTGAAATCCCCATTCAAATAATGCATGCTTCAATATTTCAAATTAATCCCTTGGGGCTTGTTTAAACCATAGATTTCTTTAGTGAGCTTGCACACATGTTGTGGTCTCTTAGGATCCCCTAACCCTTCAAGTTGAATTATTAAATTTGTTTCTTTAAGGAAACCATTCAAGAAAGCATTATTAATATCCATTTGTTTTACCTACCAGTTATAATGAACAACAATGGAAAGGATAATTCTTACAGTGCTTGCTCTAACCATAAAGTTGGATGTTTCTTCATAGTCTAGGTGTAGTGATTATTTGAAGCCCTTGGCTACTAGCCTTGATTTTCTTTTCTCTATTGTCCCATCTACCTTGTATTTGGTTTTGACGACCCATCTGGAGTCTATGATGTTACTATGTCCTTTATAAGGTACAAAGGTCTAACTGTTGTTTGAGATCAGTGCATTAAATTCACTCTCCATGACCCTTCTCAGTTCTATTTATCCATAGCTTCTGCTACTAATTCTGGCTCCATGTATTCTGATTTTTTCTCTATTATTCCAACATATGGATGTTTCAATTTACGGATCCTGGGCTTACTTCTGGTACACATGATATTGGTATTCAATTGTGTTGGTCTAATAGTGTCTACTACTGTAGTATTTGTATATATTCTCTCATTAGCTTTTGTCATCAATGGTTGTTCACTTGTTCTTGATGTATATCATCTATTCTCTCTTCATCACCTACAGTAACAATAGGAAAAAAAGAAATTATCAGGTTGAGTAGAGGTGCCAGCATGTTCCCTTTTATTCAAGAACCCATTATGGAAGGGAAAATAATTTTCATTGAAGACTATACATGTCTTGATATGAAAACTCTTTCTGTTGAGCTGAGGAACTTGTAACCTTTGTGGTAATTACTATATTCGAGGAACACACATTTAGTGGTGTGAAATTGAAGCTTGTGCTTATTATATGGTTTGAGACATGGAAAACAAGCACATCCAAAAGACTTCAATGAATTATAATATGGAATTTTGTTAAATAGAAGTGAATATGGATTTTTATTTTCAATTACCATTGAGGGTAGTCTATTAAGCAAGAAGGTGGTTGTGGAAATAGCTTCACAGTAGTAGGATAAAGGCTTCTTTGCTTGAGCTAGCAAGGTCAAGCCTAATTCAACACCATGTCTATGGTTCCTCTCCGCCCCTTCAATTTTGTGCAGAAGTGTAGGAACATGACAATCTCATCTCAATTCCTTGTGCTTGAGCTAATTTCTGAAAAACTCTATACTCACTTCCTCCATCACATTGCATAATTTTAATCCTTCTATTTAAATGATTTTCAACCAAATTTTTGAAAAGAATGAATCAGTGTAAAGTTTTAGATTTTTTCATCATAGGCTAAATCCATGAAAATCTACAACAATCATCAATAAAAAATACATTGTACTTTAAACCAGACATTTAACTTATTGGTGTTGGACCCCAAACATAAGTGTGGATAATATATAAGGGTCCTTGATCTCACGCGAGAGGAAGTTTGAAGGGAAGTAAGTGTGATTTCCCATATTGGAAGGCCTCACAAAAGAAGAATGTGTCACTAGATGGTACCTTCACCTAAGGGTCCTTCAAGATCTCTTCCAATATTCTATTGTTAGGGTGTCCAAGTCATATGTGCTAGTGTTCTTTAATTGAGATGAATGCCTTGAATTCTTTATTTGAGTGAGAGAAAGTATTTTCCTGAAACTTCCCTTCTAGTAGAGTTGTCCCATCATGGTTTGAAACTTCATGGAATCAGGTGCAATCATGGGTAACATGATTATGAGCACGACTATCGAAATACCATTTTACATCCTGGACAAAATGTCCAATATATTTTTTTATCAAATCTATGGAAGTAGTGGACTACCACATGTCCTTGTTTACCACACACCTGACACAAAGGTTTGTCTCTAGGATACCTACCTCTGCCTCTTTCTCCTCTTGATCCTTCCATTTGGTCTAATTCTTTCCCGTCACCTCGGTTGAAAGATCTACTTCCTTTATATTTTGATCTGGTAGCCACATTTGTTGATGGATTTATAGATTATTCAATTGATCCATCATGTTTTCAAAATCTAGTAAATGAGCCTATAAGTATACCAAAGTGAGGTATACCATGTCAAATAATTGGACCAAAATAACATTGTAATTACTGTCTAGACCAACAAGAATCTGAATAATGAGATCAGAATTACTGATAGGACATCCTGCTAGTTTCATGTTGTCTATCAATGCTTTCATATTAGTCAAATACTATTCCATCTCATGGATCTTTTCTTAGTGTTGTGAAACTTAGTCTTCAGCAAGGTAATTATAGAGTGAATATGAGCACTAGCCAAGCTTTGCTACTTCCCAAAGTACCTTGGAGGTCTCCCAATATAGAAGCTGGATTGCCACATCATGGGTCAATGAATGAAATAGCCAACAAAGAAGTTGTTTATCATAGGTGATCCATTCTTCAGATGTTGGACTCTGCTTCTTCTTTATTTGTTAAGAAACATATTGTTCAGGGTCTTCCTTTGTATTGTTTAGAAATGTAATTGCTTTTGTTCAATTTGGTAGAGAAGATTGAAGAGAGGGTTTTTTCTATGTGATCTCCATGGGAGTATTGTAACATCCCAGAAATTAGAATCCAGAAATATCGTGGAAGCCTTAGGCGGAAAATCTAGCCAAGGAAAGGGAGGTTAGAAGTAGTATAAGAACTTGTGGGGCTTGAGTGTGAATTTTGATGGGAAGTAGGGAATGTATTAAGAACTATGAGTTTTGAGAGTACTTAGAAGGGAAACCAGGCGTTAAGCCAAAAACAATTGTATAACTAACTTAGAGGAAACCACACATTAAGACAAAAAGGATTATAGGTATAAAGATGAGTCTGATAGTAGGGGTATTAAATGGGGAATTAGATATAGGAGGAATGGATTAGTTAGAGGATTGACGGAAAGGAAGGAAGAGATTCGGATGAAAGGAACGAAATCAGAAGGAGGTCAACATACTAGAAATAGAGGGAAGAAGTGTTGAGTCTCAATATAAATTAAGTATTCAATTTAATTCAAGACTCTTTACCCTTGGTTTTAATGTTTAACAAATTTGATTATATAAACAGATTCTACTGAGAAAGGTAGTTTGTCTTTGTTTTTGCAGCAACTCTGAAATGAGCAAATCTTCAAGTTAAAGCAACTATCTGAATAAATGATCAACTTGCTGAAAGTATGTGCGTACTGAACTTGTGCCTGCTGAACACATACTCTCTGAACTATCACTTGATGACGTGGTAATTCGAGCTCACTAAAATGAAGAACTCTTTGAAGTACTTGAATCTGCTGAAGATTCTCTCAACTCTCTGATGACGTGTACCATTCTTAATGCTACAAAGTCTTACTAATTCGTGCAACAAAGTATTTGTCAAAGTCAGAAGGCTTTCTGCACAAAGACTTAAAGGTCTCTAAACGTCTTCTGTCATCATCTACAAAAGGAAGCTTTACAGAGTTCTTTCCGCATCTCATGGAATATCGTACACAAAAAAGGAACATCTGAACCTGCTGTGTGTCAGAGTAGTGCTATCTCTGCACACCTTCTCTACTCAAGTCAAAAACTTTCACAAGCTTATCTCTCAACGTCTACTTTCTCAACGGCTACTTTTCTGGACGCTATATATAGCTCAATGAAAGGCCTTGAAGGAGAGAGAGCGCGAGCAAAATAGAAAAACCTCATAAAAAGGTGAAACACTCAAGAAAATAGGATCACGAAAGCATAAAAAGTTAGAGAAGCTCTCTAGAAAGAAAAGAAGAAAAGTCTTAGCAAAAAGAGTGAATCGGCCATATTAAAAGAAAACCCTTTCAAGCCCAAACACTCTGTTATAGCTCATTTCCTTGTACTTAGACTTATTCTGTGTATCCTGAGTTATTCTCAGTTATCCCTTTGTACAAGAGAACTTGTGTTTAAGTTTCTCAGAAACTTAAACTTATCACATTTGTAAACACTGTAAAGTGTCTGAGAGCCTGGAGAGGCTTGGAGGAATAAAGAATACTCAGTGAGCCTGGAGAGGCTAGGTGTGCAAAGAATACTTGTGTTTAGCCTGAAGAGGCTGTGTTTAAAGAATACTTGTAATCTTGCGGGACTAGTGAAAATCCAGTGGTGTGTTTGCCCTGGGACTAGACGTAGCTCACTGGGTTAGTGGGTGAACCGGGATAAATTTTTGTGGCTAAGTTTTCTCTCCCCTTAACTCTTTACATTCTGTTTTAACTAACCAAGAAGGGATTAAGAAAAGTTGTTTTATAAATCCACGCAGTAAACAATCTTTTCTTCACGAGAAAATACTTTAAAATTATTTTTATCCAACCTTCTGAGTTGCATCAGCAAGTTGCTGGACTCCCAGTTTCGAAAGGTTGCTCAAACTTTTTCAAATCAGTTTTGCTTGTTAAAAGGTTTTCAGAAAAATCTATTAAAGATTATAATACACTATTCAACCCCCCTTCTAGTGTTTCCTATGGTTCTAACAAGAAGGGAGTAAGAGAGAAGAAAGGAAGTAATTGAGTTCAGGTAGGCTCGCTCCAGCGAGCAAAGTCTCTGAGTTGAGGCCGCTCAAGTGAGCAAGGTGCTCGCTCAAGGGAGCAAAGTTTCTGAGTTGAGGCTCGCTCAAGCAAGCAAGGGCTCACTCTAGTGAGGACCCCTGCAACATCAGGGGTGCTCTCTAAGTTCGGGCATGCTTGAGCGAGGGAGCATTTTTAGCTAAGTTTTGTCTTGTTCGCTCAATCGAGCAGGTGTTGAGATCTTGGCAAGCGTACCAATATCGCAGTAGTATAATAGTAAGAAAAGGGGTTGTTGTACCCACGAGGAACGATACAAAATAAATTCTTAGTGTTCACACTTATTGAGTAAGAGGAAAATTGAATGGTTATTTGTGAAGATTGGAATAGTAAATAAAATAAAAGACAAGAGAGAGAGAATATGGATAGAATTGAGCAAATTAAGGAAACTAGGATTGAACTTCGTCTATCGCACCTCTCTTGTATTTGGAAACCAATGAAATCTAGGAATTTATATTTATAAATATTGAAGCCCAAATAAAATTCATTCATAAAGATTACTCAAATATGAAATTTGTAGAATCAATTCCCTAAACACCAATTCCTTGGCTGCTTAACAAATTGTCCTAGCTTTAAGATCAGTTGTTAATAGTTATCCATAAAATGAACCCTATTCCTAGGCATTCAACCTATCAAGTGTTTTTACCCAAATCAGAATTCAAGAGCCCTATTCCTAGGCACTCAGGAACTCGCACCTGATTCACAAAACCGCTTCCCAGCGCGCCTCATAAAATCATATCATAACTCTGGTACAAAGATGGAAGCTAAGCATTAAGTACAGAATAAAAACACCAATATTATAAAAATAGAGATTCCTAAATAACAAAGAAGATCCAAAATACAATCGGGGACTGAATTGACTACGTTCAATCCTAAAGGAAAGTTTAGCTACTCATGGTAGCCATTGAAACCCCCTAGAGAGACTGTCACACTTTTCTCCAGCTCTAGATCTGCTCAACGGCTCCGTACGTCTCTGTCTGTCGTCTCAATCCCTAAAAGTACCTTTTATAAACTGTTCTGATGGGCTTTTGAGACTATGATTGCAGCCCATTAAAAATTAGGTTACGTTTCCTGCGCTCTGCCTGCGCTCTGCGCAGGTGAAGCGCAGGAAACATTTAACTAGACAGTCATTCCTGCGCTCAGCGCAGGAAACAACAACTGTTTCTCCTGAATTGTCCTCTTTTGAAGCTTGTTTTATGTTGTTCCTGTCCTTGTTTGCTGCTCCCTTGATGCTTTATTTGTAACTTTGTTTTTTATCTTCAAAAATCAACAGATTCTTTATCAAAATAACATCAAATTCAAATTTGACTCAAATAATTACAAGAATTGCAATTTAAGCTAAAAAAGGGTAGATTGGGTTATAAATTCAACATTTTGCTATCAATAAGTGTTGTTATTATATAGGAATTTTATGTAATTTTAACACTTATCAAATTCCCCCCAACTTAGCTTTTTGCTTGTCCTCAAGCAAGAAAATTTGTTACAGACAATTGATTTCAATCCCCAATTATGGACCTGACTAATAAGGAAACAAATTTAATATCTTTTTCTAGACAACTGTCACTTTCCAAATTTCAAATTAATAATTAAAACCAAGTGGTGACTCCAATCCTCAATCCGAACAAGATAAAAATGCATTCAAATTTTTCAAGAGAAGTAGTCAAAACAACAGGTGATAAATCAAGGAATTTCTCTCATTCTCACAGGTAAGTGTTTCCCTCATATTTTTCACTGCAGTTGAACAACTAAAATTGTTAGTCGTTTCCAGTTTATAATCATGCACATGGTTAACATGGATCAAAAGGTCTTTCTCAGGTTGTAATGAGGCTAGGCTATTAAGAATTCATGGTTTTTCTGGATAATTCAAAATACACAACTTTAAGAAAATAGAGCATATCTACAATTTTAACCAGTGTTCTAAGTTACTCTCAATCCACCATATCATTCTTGACTTTGAGCATTTATACACAATCGGCCTCTTTTTCGTAATTCACTCCCTTTTATTTAACTTTAAATATAAACACATTTATATATATATATATATAAGAGTGAATTCCAGTACTCAGTATACCTGCTTGTTGCAATTTCAATCAGTCAACTCATACCCATTCTTATTGAATAAATTGCACCTATGCTCTCTATCCCTAAGTGTGTAAGGCAATATATAATCATTTGCTAGGCTAGGGTGCATAACAAATAAAATTCAGGCTCAAATGGGCTATCAAAAATAGAAAAAAAATTATTCACAGGTTTGATATTTGACACTGAGCAATTTATATATTTACAAGATGCCTTAATCACCTCCATGTTTTTCATGTGCATAATAAAATCCAGAAACTCAAGCAATAGCAGTTGACAAGCAATGGTGAAAACTCTCAAAGTGTTTAGTCTCACAAACTCACCGGCTTATGGCTATTTTCCTTGATAAAATCACCAGTGAAATTAGTTCACTACCTTGATACATTCTCCTGCACAATATCCTAATCCTATCTGATTATGGATTCAATCACTAAATTCCTTTTTCTCTCCTAATTTAGTTGGTTAGGTTGTCCAAGCATTGAAACATTGAATTAAAATCCTTAAATCCTAATTCCTAAATCCTAACGAAAAAAATTAAATATAAAACAAAAATCCTAATCAAATGAAATAACAAAAAGAATCCTAAAAATCCATACTGCATATACATGATGTGTCAATAATGTGTCAGATACAGTACAGATTAAATGAAAGAAAAGAAAATAAAAGAAAAAGAAACGAAAAAAATGAAAAGGAAAAAGAAAAGAGAAACACCTAAATCAATCATCATCCTCCTCTGCGTCCTGTAAGTCCTCGTCTTGCTCTCCAGCTGCTGTTGCTCCACCCCCTCCCGGAACCACAGGCCTGTCCCCAGGCCACTGCAAATAATCCTGAAACCTATCAGGTGGCATGATAGGGAAGGAGCCTTGCAAGTTGTGGTACAAAATTTGCTGCATGTATAGCATCCCTCGATGAGCAGCTATGTTCTGACGACATAGGTGCTCATTCCACAAGTGTTGTGGAATGCCAGCTGGTGGTGGCTGCAATGGTGCATCCTGGGGCTCTGGAGGTGGTTCCAACTCCTCCTGTGGTATGCAGTGGGCCTCAATGTACCCGTTGGTCATAGGGGTCTTGATGGGAGCAGTGGGGTGTACAACAATCCCCTGAGATTGGCATAGGGCAGTAATAAGCGCAGGGAATCCTAGATTGATCCTGGAGCGTGCACTACGACTCTCCACAGCAGACACCGTAAGGTATATCTTCTCAGATATAATCTTAGCGATGTCAATATCCTGCCCAGTCAAGACACAATATATAAAATGTGTCGTCTCTATGATAATGTCTGATACATGGTTGGTTGGCTTGATGTTAGCCAACACTAAGACCGTCCACTTCCTAGAAATGCTCTGTAGGTCCTTCCTGAAAATCCTGGTAGTCTCCCTGTAAGCGTTGACATCACAAGTATGCCCCGGTAAACACAAGTACTCAGTTGTCCTCCTATCGAGATCCTCATTACCATATATGCCAATATCATGTAACAGCTGGTGATATTGGCAGACCATGTGCTCCTCATCATCAAGGCCAGGGCGGCCTAGAAAATTATTGATCTCATCGCGATCGTAAGTCACCCAACGACCTCTCACATAGGACCTCCTCTCAGCACCACCTCCAGGCTCGCCTATAGTGTTGGTGTAGAACTCCCGGACCAGCTCCGGGTCATAATGCCTGTTGGGCTCAGCCACCCTCCTCCAGTTCCTCCTAGTGATCTCATTGTTAAAGTCGTCGAACTCCCCAGGTTAGAGTGATATTGGTCTCCTCAGAATGAAGTTACAGTTCAGAAGAGAACTGTGTTTCTCAGCAGCTTTGGAACTTTTGAACTTCATTGGATCATAGTTGGGCTCATCGCGAGCCCTCTTTCCTCCCTTGCCTCTCCTAGAGGTGGAGGTGCCAACATTGTTTGTGATCTTAGTATGAGCCATCTGCAAAAATTGAATAATTAACAATTATCAAGACATAGAATTAAGTTTCAATATCACAGTCCAATTATCAGCAGTGCTGTAGGAAACATAATCATTAAACTTGTTAAAAATCAGTTAGGCATCAAGCAATGTCAATAACCAATTTTCCATGCATGAGTAATCAATTAAAGCATGTTCCTCAATGGAACCAACAAAACTCAAGACAGAGCATCACCATGACAAATTTTATTCAGGCTCAACCAAACTGAATTGCTTCATGCATTAACAGAAAATTTATCATAAACTTATTCAGGATTGTTAATGCAATATTTCAAACAGAAATAGAGTATCATCCATTTAACCATGTCAAACATGCAAAATCCCTAAGCATCCAACAGTCATCAAGAAACAAATCCATCAACAGCCGACAAATCAACCAAAGGCTACATTGATAAATAATCATAAAAACATATAACTATAGAAGCCTAAGTTTGCTAACCTAAGGTTCAATCCATCAAAACAGAGGAAAAGAAGATTTCGATCGGTAAAACTTACTCAAAAACTGAAAAACATACCTTGAATAGCAGAGGAAGTAGAAGAGGAGGAGGTTTGTGAGTGAAAAAGTGAAGAAAGGAACAAGGAAATACAGAGGATTGGCACAATAGCTCTAGAGGAAAAACAGGGGAGAAGAGAAAATGAGTCTTTCTCTGTTGTTCATTCAAATATATACTGAAGCGCGTACCTGCGCTTCACCTATGCTCAGCGCAAGTGGAGCACATGTGTTAGTTTTAGTTTCCTGAGCCACTACGCTTCATCTCCGCTCAGCGCAGGTGAAGCGCATAAAACAGAATCAAAAATTGCATTTCTGCGCTTTACCTGCGCTTAGCGCAGGTGAAGTGCAGAAAACATAATGCAATTTTTCAACACTTCGTCAATTTTTCTGCTACTTCCTACTTCAACATGTATGTATTTCTTTTTCAAAAATTTACTTAACCACTTCCTAAAATTTCCTAAGCTAAACAATTATAAAAATCTAACTAACACGCAATATATACAGATCACACAAAAAATTCAAAATCAAAAACTATAAAAATTAACAATTAAAACACTGGGTTGCCTCCCAGGAAGTGCTCGTTTTACGTCATATAGCTTGACACCTGTTCCTTTTAAGATTCTTGAATATGGAGTTTTGTGGTGAATCTTATTGATGCACCACTGACTTCCCTTAACAGATTTCTCCATACTTCTTTCATTCCACCAACATCTCTATCAGCAATTGAGACTGGTTCTTGTTTCCTTTTTCTGAATCTGGATCCCACCAGTGATTTCAGTAGCCACTTTCTTCTTCTTTTCAACTTCTTATTGAGGACTTTAATATTTTTCTTCCGTAGCTTATGAATGCCTTGACAATCAGCTTCCTTTCTCTTGACTCCTTGCAATGGTGGTTCAGTGTTGGAAAATGAGATTCCTCCAGTAGAGTCTATCTGTAGGTAATCAGGCGGTTCTTCCTGTTGAGAACTTGTCCTGAACACATTGAATGTCTCCTTATCATCCTGCGTGCTGACTGTGAATTTACCTCTGTCTGTAACGTCCTCATTTCTAAATTCAGAAATAATGCATGTTGGGAGCACTATTTCCAAATTCGTGAAATCACTTTGTTCATTTCGCGTATCAATATGCGACACAATGGCTTGAGTATCCCAACAATTACTAAAGCTCCAAACATTACATACATAAATCAAAGAATACCAATACAAGTTTTGTAAGGTCCAAGACCCTTTGAGCAAAGGTTTTAATGACAACAAACTTTCATAATAATATTCTAAGTGTTCTGAATACTTTGGTACTAATGTTTTCACTTGAGAAAGAATACAGGAAAAGTTACAGAAAGAAGGTGCAAAGATCATAAACATCATTTAACATTAGAACATGTGTCCAGAAGCATGTTACAAAGAGCTTTCATGTCAAAAGTGATGAAACAAGTTCAAGAAGGTCAAAACAGTTCATCTAAGATCCCATAAACATTAAACTGAGTTATATCAAGCTTCAGAAGCAAAGTTAAAGCTTTGGAAGGATCATTCAAGACCACTAGAAGCATGAGAAGGAGCTTTTCATGAGACATGACACCTTCTAAATATGAAAGAACACTTAATCAATTCAAGCATATTCATTCTAAGTGTTACTAATGCAAACAATGTAATTGGAGAAGAAGCATTGAACAAGTTCCCACACTTCCAGAAGAAGAAACAGAATTTCTGCATGCTGCAGAAGAAGGAGTTACAGCAAAGTTGCAGAAGATGCATTTCTATAGAAGAAACTTGATAGGAAATTCAAGAAGAAATCCAAAGAGCAAGAAAAGGAAGTCTGGACATGAAGATAATTGGAATAAATTCAATTTATCCCTTAGAACCAAAATTCGAGACTCAGATCAAGTTATGACATATTAGAAGGAAGATTCTCTTTTGTGAAAAGTGAAGAAGAAGCTCTTTGCTGGAAAATCATGACTTCCTAAGCTTCCAAAGAGTTGCAGTCAAGTATAAACATACTATGGAGTCCTCTAAAATAATCACATTTCATTGACAAATCTCTGCATAAGAAAAAAGGAAAGTCTGCAGAAGATTTAAGCTTTCAGGAATACTCCAGAAGAAGCAGAATGCAATAAACTCAAATTTTCTCATTTCTGAGGTTGCAGCTGAATCAAGTATATTTGAAATAATTTATATCGATCATTTCAATGCTCCCAGAAAGTCTACAGAAAGAATGATCACAAAATCCACAAGATTTTCATTCTGCAGAAGAAGATATGCTGTCAGTTATTCTTCAGAAGAAACAGAACATATAAAACAAAGTGATTTTTTCACTTTCTGAGGTTACAGCTGCAGAAACTACCTAAAAATACTTTTCATTGAGCAAATTAAGGATTTTAAGAAGATCTGCAAGAAGAATGCAATTCCAGATATATTGCAGAAGAAAATATTTGCTGCAGAAGAAGAAAAACCTTGAGAAATAGCCCAAAAACAGCCTGCAGAAGATACCCTGCAGAAGGAAGGGTTGGTCAAAGTGACAGCTGTAAAGCTGCACATGCTGCAACTGAGATAGGGACATGACTTTGAACCCAGCTGGATGTCCAACGGCTATTTTCAATCTAGCCTTCTATAAAAGGAGAGTTCTTCCACACTTTGAAGGCACCTCACTCTAGAAGAAACATAAGATTCTGCAGTTTCACTTCTCTTGTCTTCTGGAAATTTTCTCTCTCCTTCATTTCCGTGATTTCTGGTCTGAAAAGCTGTGGAGAGAGTCTTGGCTCATCATTTTCCTTCTTCTGTGCAAAGATTGTATTGATTTGAGCCTTGTATGTTCTTATTCTTTCTTATTTTCATTGTAAAAGTCTCAAGAGAAGTGTGCAGGTGCATATCCTTCTTCTGAGCAGCAAGGGAAAGAGTTTTCAGTGAGGTTTACTGAGATTTGGTGATCTCAGCTGTAAAATAGAATCTGCAGAAGGTACTTGCAGTATTCTGGTTGTTGGATCTTCTGCAGAAGGTTCTGCAGTAAGTATCTAGTTTGCAAATTGTGAGCAGTTGAAGAAAGATTTTGAGTGAGGTATGCTGAGATTTGGTGATCTCAGCTGTAAAACAAAATCTGCAGAAGGTACTTGTAGTATTATGGTTACTGGATCTTCTGCAGAAGGTTCTGCAGTAAGTATCTAGTTTGAAAATTGTGTGAGTGAAGTTGAGTTAAGCCTGAAGAGGCTAGAGAAAGAATACTAGTGGTAAGGTTACCCAAGAAAGTTGTAATTTGATTGTTGAGTGAGAAAATCCTACAGGTGTAGGGACTGGACATAGCCTCAGGTTGGAAGAGGTGAACTAGTATAAAATCCTTGTGTGCAATCTTCTCTTCCCTTCTCTCCTTTATTATTGCACATGCATAAAATTATTTTAAAAAACTAATTAATACCTAAGTAAGTGGTACTCATCAAGATTCCATAAAGGGATTTCATCTTCTGCGTACTTCATCTGAACTAACATCTATCTTCTGGAAGTTTGTCTTTCAATACTAAGCTAAGATCAATTTGAGCAGACAAAGTATTGAATGAAATTGCAGAAAATTTTATTCAATCACAATTCAACCCCCCTTCTTGTGATTGAAGCTCCCACTTCAAGTTTGCCATCAAGGCTCCAATTCGATGTATTAAGTAACTTCATAAATTCCTAAGAACATCCTAATTAATATCAGTAATGGTTCTAATCAACGTTAAATACATCAAACATAACCAAACATTAAGCTATTATCATCAATGAGTCTTCTACTGCTCGTCACTATCTTGTGGAGTATCCTGCACATCTGAAATATATTCCCACGGAGTGGGGTAAGACCAACGTCCCAATGAGCGTGACAAGTGTGTGCAGTGTGGGGAGACAACCAAGAACCACCACAAAGATACATATTTATTCAAAACATAATAAATAAAGGTAATTAAACATGATTCATCATCTTTAAATCAATGCTTATGATTCAATGCATGACTGTGATGGCCAAAGGCCCATGATTCCATAATAACATATTCAAGGTTCATAATACATAATCATTCAAGTCATCTACCCTATGGTTTTGCAATTCAATACATCCAATCATCAATGCATTCATATTTTCTAAGTTTATCTCATACATACATCATTATTCCATGAAGGAAAGGCAAAGAAGAATGGGGGTCATGCTTTGACAGCAATAATAACAAATAAGTGAGAGTCACACCCACCTGAGAGTCGAAAATACGAAGAACGAACGGAAGAAAGGGAGCGTTGGAGGTGAGTAGGTTGATGGGGGATTTGATCTTGGAGGTGAAAAACCTTCCTTGTTCTTCAATATGACTTCCTCTCATTAAAAACCTTTCTTTCTTTCTCTGGAATATCGAAAACGAGAAGATAGAACTGAGTGGGAACCGTCTGCATTCGTATTTTAAATTCTGTAATTGTCATCCTCGCTAGAGCGAGAAATCTCGCTCAAGCGAGATGGTCATTTTCGCTCAAGCGAACCATTTTAGCTTGAGCAAGAATGGTCACGAAAATGCATCCGCTCTGGAATATTCTCGCTTGTGCTAGAATTCTCGCTCAAGCGAGATATGCAAAATCTCAAATCCCTTATTTTACTGCATAATTCGCTCAAGCGAGACCTTTCTCGCTTGAGCGAGAAAACGCTTGTTTTGAAGGTGCAAATCAGATTGGAACCCTATCATATAGCATATCAAACTGAAGCCCCGGATCTTAGCTTTCTATTCCAAGAGGAATCACCTCAATTGGACATCTTCAACTCTAGATATTTGCAATTTAGTGAACCAAGGTCATTAGGCTTAAAACCTGAAATCAAGTATCAACCTTGGTTCTTGCCCCTCTTTGATTCCAATCCAATTATCTCATTCTTAAACCTAATTCCTCTCCAAGAAAACCTTCTTCTAACTTAGTTCTTCTCATCCAAACCTTCCCCCACTCTAATTCTTAACGAATCCATTCCCTTGACCACAAAGCTTATTCTTCCACATTTAATGGCTAAGATCTCGGGTGTAGCTCCTCTCCTTAACTCTTTCTCCTAATCCTTCCTTTCAACTTAATTCTTCTTTAACCAAACTAATTTCCTCATTCTCGAACCTTTATACTCCTCTATGATATAGGGTGCGGTTCCTTCTAGGTTCGACCTACATTCAATTGGCTTAACTTCTGTTTCCTCTTCTAAACTCTTTTAAAACTCATGATTCCTAATGGATTCCCGAACACTTAACCTCTGAATTCTTACCCTACTTCTAACTTCCCTCTCTTGGCTAAGTTCACAACCTAAGGCTTCTCTTAGGTTTCCGAGGTTCCAGTTTTCAGGATGTTACACTGTCAACATCAACTACAACCTTTGCCATTTTCATGAACGGTCAACCCAAAATCAATGGGACATCAACATCTTCTTTCATATCCATGATGGTGAAATCTACCGAAAAAACTGTCCACCCTTACCAAGATGTCTTCAACTATCCCATATGAGTGATTGATGGATCTGTCTGCCAGTTACAGACTTACTCTTTTAGGTTGCACCTTCACGTCACTAATCTTCTTGAGCATGGATAAAGGCATCAGATTTATGCTTGCTCCAAGATCTAGCATTGCCTTTTTCACTGTTAAGTTTCCAATAGTGACTGGGATTGTGAAACTTCCTGGATCTTGTGTTTTCTGTGGTAGTGACTTCTGAAGAACAACATTATATCCATCCTCTAACTGTACTTTCTCTTCATCAAGCATCTTTTTTTTCTTAATCAGAAGTTCTTTAATAAGCTCTGCATAGTCAGGTGTAACCTCCAATGCCTCCAGAAAAGGAATACTGATTTGTAATCCTTTGGACATTCTCATGAACTGATCAAACATCTTATTTTTGTCCTTATGCAATGGGTCAAGTGGATGAGGTAACTCCTTTTCTGAATACTCCTTCTGCACTGATTCTTCCGCTTTCTTCTCAGTCTCTTTCATCCCTTTGGCTTCCTCCTGTTTTGTCAACACGTGCTTCTCAGCTGATAAATTGTCCTCCATATCAATCCCTACTGATAGATCATTACCTGTGATGATTGAGCTGCACCGCTCCTTGGGATTGGTTTGGGTGTTAGCTGTGAACTTTCCTTTGTTGATTTCTGCTATGTATTTTCCTAACTGGCCAACTTGTGTCTCTACATTTCTGAGGGTTGAATCTATATTCTTCTTATAGGTTTCAAGAGACTACATAAGAGCATCCATTTTCTCATCCAGTTTTGATAGCATGTCATGTACTGGAGTATAGCTTTGTTGTTGTTTCTGCTGATAGGGAGTTTTCTATTGGTAGTCCCTACATCTTGCCTCCACCTAGAATTGTTGTTCTGATTGTTTCTCCAACCTTGTGAATAATTGTTTTAAAACTAGTTGTTGTTGGAGAAATTTCCTGGCCTTCCTTAATTTCCCATATAGTTAACTTGCTCTTCCTGAATATCTTGATAAGAACAATGACCATTAGGATGGCCACCTCCACAAAAGTCACAAGTCAATTGTGGGGACTGGTTAGGATGAGACTGTACTGCTTGCAACTGTTGAGGGAGTTTAACCATCTATTTAGTACCTGCTTCTAGTTGTTGGGAAAGGAGCTTATTCTGAGCTAAAAGTGCATCCGCAGTGTATTAGCTCTAACACTCCCTTCTTCTGAACCGGTTGTCTCCCATGCTGAACTTGCTGATCATTTAATGCAAAATTATCAATAATTCTGGTAGCTCGCTCTGCATCCACTGACATAATTGTGCCTCCTGCTACAGCATCTATGATCATCTTGGTGTCAGGTCTGAGTCCATTGCAAAAGACGTTCAGTTGTGCAATATCTCTCCCAGGCTTCACATAATGGTTCATCTGTTCCCTGCCTGAATGTGGAGATATCTGACTTGGCCTTGATATAACGAGATGGTGGGAACAATCTTTTCAAGAACTTTTCTTCCACATTACTCCAACTAGTCAGCCTCTGATTGGGATGTGACTTCATCCATTTCTTAGCTTTACCTATCAAAGAGAAAGGGAATAAACGTAAGTAAACAGATTCAAGATCACCTTCCTCAAAACCTATGGTACCAATCAATTCATAAAAAGTAGAGAGATGAGTGTATGGATCCTCATGATTCAATCCTGTAAATTGATGGGCGCTAATGAGACTCAGGAATGCTGGCTTCATCTCCAAAGATTTTGCAGTAGCAGGAACGGCTATGCTTGAAAAATAATGTGGCCCTTCTTGCATGACATAGTCTCCTAATGTCCTTCTTGGTGGGGTTGGTGGTCTCTCTTCAGCCATCTCTTCACTCTTTACTTCACTAGAGAGAATGTTGAAATTGTCTCCTTGATTTCTTCCTTGTCTTCTTCTCCTGTTTCTACTCCTTTTCCTTCTAGATGTCATTTCTATCTCGGGATCAAATACCAATTGATTTTGAGACACCTGTCCTCGCAAGAGCATAAATCAAAGAGCTCAAACAAATGTTAGCTCGGAAGAGAGGAACAAAATAATAATAAAAAAATGAAACAAAAAAAATTAAAAAATCCTAAAGAAAATAAAACAAATAAAAAAATGAAATTCCTAAAAGAAAAAGAAAAATAAAAATAAAAATATTTACAACTCAATAAGATAGACCTCCAAAGAATTTAAATTGAGACATCGTTCCCCGGCAACAGCGCCAAAAATACTTGTTGAGATCTTGGCAAGCGTACCAATATTGCAACAATATAATAGTAAGAAAAGAGGTTGTCGTACCCACGAGGAACAATACAAAATAAATTCTTAGTGTTCACACTTGTTGAGTAAGAGGAAAATTGAATGGTTGTTTGTGAAGATTGCAATAGTAAATAAAATAAAAGACAAGAGAGATATAGAATATGGATAGAATTGAGCAAATTAAGGAAACTAGGATTGATCTTCGTCTATCGCACCTCTTTTGTATTTGGAAACCAATGAAATCTAGGAATTTATATTTACAAATATTGAAGCCCAAATAAAATTCATTCATAAAGATTCCTCAACTATGAAATTCTTAGAATCAATTCCCTAAACACCAATTCCTTGGCTGCTTAACAAATTATCCTAGATTTAAGATCAGTTATTAATAGTTATCCATAAATTGAAGCCTATTCCTAGGCATTCAACCTATCGAGTGTTTTTACCCAAATCAGAATTCAAAAGCTCTATTCGTAGGCACTCAGGAACTCGCACCTGATTCACAAAACCGCTTCCCAGCGCACCCCATAAAATCATATCATAACTCCGGTACAAAGACGGAAGCTAAGCATTAAGAACAAAATAAAAACACCAATATTATAAAAATAGAGATTCCTAAATAACAAAGAAGATCCAAAATACAATCGGGGATTGAATTGACTACGTTCAATCTTAAAGGAAAGTTTAGCTACTCATGGTACTCATTACAAACGAACTAGAGAGACTATCACACTTTTCTCCAGCTCTAGATCTTCTCAACGGCTCCGTAAATCTTTGTTTGTCGTCTTAATCCCTAAAAGTACCTTTATAAACTGTTCTGATGGGCTTTTGAGACTCTGATTGCAGCCCATTAAAAATTGGGTTACGTTTCCTGTGCTCAGTGTAGGTGAAACGTAGGAAACAGTTAACTAGACAGTCATTCCTGCGCTCTTCCCGCACTCAGCGCAGGTGGAGCATAGGAAACAACAACTGCTTCTCTTGAATTGTCCTCTTTTGAAGCTTGTTTTATGTTGTTCCTGTCCTTGTTTGCTGCTCCCTTGATGTTTTATTTGTAACTTTGATTTTTATCTGCAAAAATCAACAGATTCTTTATCAAAATAGCATGAAATTCAAATTTGACTCAAATAAATACAAGAATTGGGTTATAAATTCAGCATTTTGCCATCAATAAGTGTTGTAATTATATAGGAATTTTACGTAATTTTAACACTTATCAGCAGGCACTCGCTTGAGAGAGCAAACGCGTTTTCAGTTTTTAAAAATAGAGATCTATGGCTTTTTCCCTCATTTTCTCTCTTTTTAGAGAGAGAAACTAGAGAGAGAAGGGGGAGATTGAAGGAAAAAGCATGGATTGGAGCCACCCACACCGTTCTTCTTAGATCTTCCTCATCATCCCTCCATTCTTCTCTATTTAATTTCCTCCATTAAAGGTGAGTGTGGTTCACCCACTCACTTTCATTTTGATTGAATACATGAGTGTTCAAGAACTATGACCGGATGGCCAAGTTCGGTCATACTGAACCGTAAGACTAGCGGGATAGGGTAGAGCAGCAAGCCTTCAGAAGTCCCCTATTTCTTAGGAGAACCCAAGTACAGGTAATCATAGAATCGCTTCACGTTCCAGTCAAGACTTAGAGCCAAGCCAGGTGGAAGCCTCGTCCCTTAAGGGGGTAGTTTGTTGTGGTGGTATAAGCGTTTCACATTCGAGTCATTAATGTTTCGTTAGTATGACACATTGCCTTTTGTTTCATGTCAGGTTGTTGTTTTTGCATCGGTTACTTTTGTCAATCTATGTTCTGTAGGTGTGACTCTAGTGCCAGATTACCCTGCGGGTGCGAGTTCCATGATTCTAGGGGTTTAGTGATTGCATGTGTTTGGGTTAACAACACTAATTTTAGGAGAACCATAGAATAAGCTGGAAACCAATTAGAGGCACTATGAGTAAGACCAAGTTATTAAATAACACAAAATTTTAGGTCAAATTGTAATTTTTGAGAGTTAGGGTCCACAGCAATTTACGTGACTCCTAGGCTATTCCCAAGTGAGGTACACAAGTTAAGAATCGAGTTAGAACCATAGCCCCGGTTTTGGTGAACCCCTTTATATTACAACCCTGTTGGTAGCATTGGAAATTGGTATTTGGCATGGATGGTAGAGAGACAGCCACCCTATGTGTTCCCTCAGAGCGTCACAATTTTTCATTTGATTAGGAATCGTTGTTAGAGAGTCCTTGACTTGTTAAGTAGCATGATTGTCCAAAGTAGTTAAGCCTCACCTGAGTGAAGAAAACCAACGTGAGGTCACCTAGGAAACCTTGTTAGGTTATAGTGGAAGGATGCTTAGTGACGGGGTGCCTACCACAGAGGAAGAGTGGGGATAGATTGGTCTTAATATAAGTTAGGCCTAGAACAATTTATGGGCTAACGACATTGAAGACTTGACCTTTGAGTATAGAATTATGGAGACGGGTTAGGAAGTGCCACTCACCCTTAATTCCTTTTCAGCTACTTTGAGGGATAGCGGTATTGATAATCGAGCGACAATTTGGGAGATTTCAGAGTACATCAACATAGTTAAGAACGGGAGTGTAACCATGATTACGGGTAATTGGAGCAAATTTTGGGGACAAAATTTATTTAAGGGGGGGTAGTGTGACACCCTTAGTTATACCGCTAAGAGTATCACATTACGAACGTAACCGATGACTCTCATTTTTTAAATATACTTAGAAAATACGGGAATATTATTATTTTTTTTGAAAGAGTTTTTAATAAGAAACTTAGTCATCAACAACTAATCGCATTCTAATTCCATTTTAAGTATTCATGAAAACGTCCTTTTCTTAAGTCTGAAATTCATTTTCTAAAAATATCTAGACGATTCAATCATTCCACATACATACACAACATACACGCAGATATAAAGGGGATCATGGGAAGGAAACCTCATAACATATATACAGAACCATAGTGTCAAAGTAATCCCGGAGTAAACAATACCACCATACAAAACAAGAGTTCTAGTAGTAGACTATAATAAATAAGACCTCAGCCTAAACAAAACAAAACAAAAGGCCACTAAATCAGAGCTGCTACTAACTAGACTCGTGACTACCCCCAGTTACGCTATCCTACTCGTCATCATCCGTCTCAGCAGGAATCCATCCACAACTCCTCCCTCCAGTACCCCCGAGGTTGATCATCCCAAAGTCTTCTGAGGGGTCGTCACTGGAAGAATCCTCTTCCGGCTCCTCATCCTCAGAGTCATCCTTCAGGTCTTCCTCTGGGTCCTCCTCCTCAGATGTAGTGTCATCGATCACGATCATGTCTGGCTCACTCGGACGGGAACGGCCAAATGCGTCAAAATATACGGGCTGTGGAGGTGACATCTCTGGACCGGGAGAGTAACGAGGGGAATCTGGCTCGCCTATGGTCGCCATCCGTGAGGACTGTGACGATGCTGATGGAGAGGGGCGATGACGACGGTTGAGAAAAGTAGTGTAGCGACGGAGTCTGGGTGGAGTCTCAAACTCAAGGATCACCGGCACTGTGAAATCTATCTCCGGTACTAGGGGAAGGCTGGGATGAGAAATGGTGACACGCACCTCCCCTGTGAAAACACATCGCCTAGGGACGTCGGTAATCCGCCACTGGCCTCGTGGCTCCCACCTCAACGTGATCCTCATAGTGGACATCCTGAATCTCTCCAATACCAACTGTCGACGTAGCGAAGAAGTACGACGACAGGAAATAACAGAAGCAGAAAAGGAAGGGTGAGAACATCACATGAACTCATATCAAGTAGAATATAGTAACAAGAGCGTCAATAAAATATTCACAAACATCCACATAATCTCAATCACAAGTATGCAGCTGATGCTACCTTGCTATATATATGTAATGCATGAGGGCCCGGGAAAACAACACCAAAAGCAGAGCACACAGCGACTGCTCGACCATATATGTACAATATATCAGGAGTATAGTCTGTACTAGCAAATAGTACGAAGAGCATTGCTCAATCTCTGGCCAAGACGATTTTCCGACTTCCAGACAAACTCGCTGATTATGAAAACTTGAGAGCGACAGGATAGTCAAGCCTGTACCCCGTTTGCACGACAGTAGGGGGCGAGCCTACGCCACTTATGCCATTCCGGG
Organism: Sesbania bispinosa; assembly: GCA_026901365.1. Taxonomy (NCBI): domain Eukaryota; kingdom Viridiplantae; phylum Streptophyta; class Magnoliopsida; order Fabales; family Fabaceae; genus Sesbania; species Sesbania bispinosa. The sequence goes on from QLOH01000052.1 coordinate 2,277,310, forward strand.
ACCTGACTCACCCTCAGGGCTGGTCTCCTTTACTGGACCGCTGGTGTTCTTTGCAAAACCCAGTGCACCCGTCCCATCCAGTTTCACACTGTACTAGAGTGGTATTGCCATATAGGTCGTAAGGCTTTTGAACCTTAATCATTATTGATGCACATGATGTATGTCACACCGCAAACACTTACAATATTACGTCCTTCAGACAAACCCATTGAATCTTTTTACGTCACCACTTTATTGTGGTGCAACCTTGTAGATTCAAGGTCTTTCTTTTGAGGAAAACCAAATCACACTCTCTTGCCAAGCTTCTCAAGTTTTATGTAGAGAGAAAGTGTTGGTTATAATCTTTTAAGGTAGCTTGTGCTAGCTTTATTAATAATCATATTCATTTAAGTCCTACAATTTACTAAGGCTTATGGATATGTCTTATGAAAGGCATTACTAATCCTAATTTCACTTGTATGACTAATTAAGATTAGGCTTGACCTTTAATCATAACTAGTCTTCATTAATCGAATGTCAATTAATCTTTCCTTCTTTAATTAAGTCTTAATCCTTACTTAAGATCCTAATTAATTTCTAATTATCCCTTAATCTCTTCCTTAATCTTGGATTAAGGTTTTTAATTATGCTTGGTTAAGGTTAAATTATAATTAATTAGTTTTTAACCGTCGTTAGAGATTAATTACTTAATTAACACTTATATTAATATTAATTATCTTTAGACTTAATTAATTATTAATTAACTTAAGTAATTTAGGCTAATCAACTTAGGTGATTAAATTAGTTAAGTCTACTAATTAATCCTAAGTTTAATTTTCACAACTTAGATTAGTGTTGAAGTTCAACCCTAATCTAAACCTAAGCCCATGAATTATTTTTAGTTGTCTTTTAAATTGAGTTTTGACTTTCTTTTTGAAGGCTTTGGGACTAAACAAAAGCCTAAAGGTTATTGGACCCATGAGAGCCCATTTTTATTCATAATAAATAAAAATATGACTTTTAAATAGATTTTTATTTTAGTTAAAATAAAAATCCGAATTTAATTACTTAATTTAAAAACTTATCTTATTTACAATTTAGTCCTTTTTATTACAAATTTATTCTTTAGTCCTTTTGGGCCAATTTAGCCCAAAAACATGTTTTAAACATCCTTTTGATCTTTTTAGGATCAAAAGGACATTCTTGATGAGTTTCATCAAGAACACTCATGAACATCAAGAACAACCTTGAATGTTCATCCAAAACTTCAAATTTTTCACAACATCCAATCTTCACCAAAACTTCACACATTCATCAATAAAAAATCTAAATGCCAAATATCATACTAATCCACTCAAAATCATCCACACACACATTAAAGTTCATAACTCCATTTCCAAGCTCAAAACATCATTATTTTCAAGGTAAATCACCAAATCAATTTTTCCACTTAAGATCAACCACATGCATGTACATATATCCATCATATAATCACATCCAAACCATCAAAATAATTTTTGCACACATGCAGCCACCTCTTCCTCTCTTGGCCGAGAGCTTAAGGGGAAAAAGGAGGGATTTTTCAACAAAAATCCTTCCTTGGCTTGCATGCAACACAACCCAACCATCAACAACAATCCAAACAAGATCAAAGACATGCAAACAACAAAAATAACCCAGCTCATCAAGACCGAAAATATTTTCTCAAAAACAAGCTCAAAGGTTTGATTTTTCAAGAGAAAAACAAGAGAAAAAGCAAGGATTCAAGGGCAAATCCTTGACTCTAGTTACATGGCCTACTAGAGTTCAAGTTCTCCCCCCCTTTACCTAAGGAATTTCCTCAAGAATAAGGTGCAAAAACAGCTCACAAAACAGCTCCAAAGATCCCTCCTTTGATCATCAAACTCGAGCTTTCAAGGCTTGGAGGCTTGGTATTTAAAGCTTTGGTTCAAAGATGGAACCTTGGCTTGAAATTGTTTGATGGAGATTGGAAAATGTTGGGAGAAAAGAGAGGGAGGCTCACGGCTTTGTCTTGGAGAGGAAGATAGAAATGAGAGAAAAATTCAAGTTTGCATGTGTGGAAGAAAAGGAAGAATAAGTGGTTTTAGTGTTAAAATGCCATAAATGCCTACACTTGACACATGTCTTGTGAAAAGGAAGGAAAAATACAAGTGTCTCTCATGCACCATGCCTACACATGCACGGCTTGCATGAGAAGCTAAGGGGAGGTTTGTGCAATTTTTTTCTGGCCCGGATCAAGAGTATTCGGGCCCGGTTCAAGGGACAGGAGGGGCAAAAAGGTCATTTTCACAGAAAAAACCCCAAAAATTCCCAGAAATTCCCTAAAAATAGGAAATATAATTCTAAATCCAAAAATATAAATTTTGGTGATAAAAAAAATAATTTTAACAATTCAATAAAACACGAAATGCGGTAAAACGGTAAGAAGCGGGCGTTACAGTAAGTAGAGAGAGAAAATTAAGGTTTTATTTACAGAGATTGTATAGAATTATAATTATAATTTTAAATCATCTTTTAAGGTTCAAAATATATCTTCCATATTTTTCTACAATTTTTTTTTCATATGCTGGCTATGGTTATACTGTTAATTGGGGCATTTTGATCTTTTTGCCCAGAAGTGCTAGAAAAATTTTAAATAATTTTCTAAAACTCATCACTAATTATATTAAGAGTATTTTGAATAAAGGTATAGATACCTTAGAGTTTTAGCTATTCTTAATAATTAAATCTATATTTTCCTTAACTGTATAATTACTAAAGGTGTCTTAGGTTATTTTCTCAAACACCTCTCTAGAGAAATTTACTCATAATTGTGGTTGGGTATTATAAATTTGGTTGTCTATTAAAAGCTACTAAATACTTTATAATTAAATGATTATTACTATTTTAAAATTTTCTTTATTCTATTTATACACCAGTAAGAAAAATTGCGGGTGTTACAGGTAGAATTGTAACATCCTGAAAATTAGGGCCTAGAGAATATAGTGAAAGCCTTAGTCTGTGAATCCTGGTAAGAGAGGGAGGTTAGAAGTAGGAGGAGAATTTGGGGGGTTAGAATATGAATTTAGACAAGAATAAGGTAAATACACTAAGAGCCAAGAGTTTCAAGAGAGTTTGGAAGAAAAACCAAGTGTTACAATTATAGACCGAACTTAGATAAATCTCACCCTGAGACGAATAGAATCATAAGGTATAGTGATAAGGGGAAGAGATTTAGATGACGAGGAGCTAAGTGTTAAGAAACTGGCAAGCGTACCAAAATCCTAGCAGTATAATAGTAAGTAAGAGTATCATATCCACAGGGAACGATTCAATTTATAAAGATTAGTGGTCACAACTATCAAGTAAAAACGGATGGTTGTTTGTTAAAAATTGCGAAAATAAATGAAAACTGAAATTAAATTGAGGTAGAGATAACAAGTTACTTGGACTAGGATTGAACTTCGTCTATCGCACCCCTTTCATATGTGAACCTCAATAATATTTATGAATATGAAATTATGATACCTTAGCCAAACTAAATTACCCCACGTCGGTTCCCCATATCGCGAGATACTCAGAAATAATTCATGCGGGTTCTCCCAGGCGACAAATTACCCCGACTTTAAAGATCTGTTTTTCGGTTTGTTAACACTATCAATTCGCCCTATATTCCTATAATGACTACTATGAGTATTTTTACCAATCAGAGTTCAAGTTTCCTATTCCTAGGCTCCCCCAAACTCGCTATTGATTTTACAAAACCATTTTCCAATGCATCCCATAAAATCAATCTATAACTCCGGCACACAGCCGGAAGCTAAGCATTAAGCACATAATAAAAATACTGATATCATAAAAATAGGGATTCATAAATAGTAAAGAGAATTCACATACAATTGGGGATTGAATCGACTACATTCAATCCTATTGGAGAGTTTAGCTACGCATGGTAGCCATTACAAACCAACAGAGAAACTATCACACTTTTCTCGAGCCCTAGCTCTGCCGTCTCCCCCTCTCCAAAAGCCTTTTTTTGATCTGTGCAAAAAGTTCCTTTAAATAGAAGTTGGAAAGCTATCTGAAATCTGGAAGGAATCTGATTTGAAATCCTTTGAAAAACTGATCCCGTATTCTTGCGCTTCAACCTGCGCTCAGCGCAGATGAAGCGCAGGAAACAGAGAGATTTCTCGTTCCAACTTTCCTGATTTCTTCCTTTTTCAGCTCGATCTCTTCCTGATCTTATCCTTGTTTGCTTTGCTTTCCTTATTTCCCTCTTTTTAGCTTGATCTTGTGCTGATTTGATCTTTAAATTCAAATTGAGAATTTTATCTTCAGAATCCTTGTTTAAATGACTGCGGATTTAATCTTGATCTGCTGCCATTTAGAATCTCATCTGCAGATTTTCTCTTCAAATAGATGCTATCTTGTTTCTCCATTTAAAACATTCCCTTTTATCTGCAAAATCAACAGTTTTCTATTAAAATAGCATCAAATTCAAATTTAATTCAAATAATCACAAAATATGCAATTATTACTAAAAAGAGGTAATTTGGGGAATAAATTTACTATTTTACCCTTGAGAAGTGCACTAATTATACAAGAATTTATCATATATTTTGCACTTATCAAATTCCCCCAACTTAGCTTCTTGCTTGTCCTCAAGCAAGAAAATCTTTTGCCATCAAATTAATGGATTCAATCCCCTGTAAGATTCTAAAAAATACGGAAATAATTTCATCCTCTCTTGCTAGGAAGTTGTCACTTTCCAAATATCAGATTGAAAATCAGAATCAAGTGATATTTCCAAGACTCAATCAGAACAGGATAAAAATGCATTCAAACTTTTTCAGAAATAGTAACCACAACAATAAGTGAAGAAAAAATCAAGGAATTCTCTCATTCTCACGAGTAAGTGTTTCCCTCAATTTTTCACAGCAGTTGAACAACTAAAATTGATAGTCGTTTCTGGTTATTAGACATGCACATGGTCAACATGGATCAAAAGGTCTTTCTTAGTTGTAATGAGGCTGGGCTATCAAGAAATTATGGTTTTTCTAGATATACAAAGAGAACACCGGAATAGAGAGCATCTTTGAATTTTTTTCTTGAACTTGAAATTTCTCTCCATTCTCCACTTCATTCTTGATTTGTATCATTCAGCTAGCCTCTTTCTTTGTTTGATGATTCACTCCCCCTTTTGTTTGAGTGATCTTCTTTTGCTTTCTTTGTATTTCTTTCAGCTTTAAGTAACCAACCACTTCTCCCATTTTATCAGATTGCACCTTTTCTCTCTATCCCAAGTGTGTAAGGGACATGATATAGACATTAATTTTGGCTCGGGTGCATAAGAAGAAACATTGAAGCTCAAATAGGTTACAAAAAAAAATTAGAAAAATTTTTCAAAGGTTGGCTTTTTGGCACTGAGCAAATAATTAAACCATAAAAAGTTGCTTTTATCACTTCCATATTTTTCATGTGCAGAAAAAAATCCAAAAACTCAAGCAATATCAGTTGACAAGCAGCGGTGAAAACTCTCAATTCAGTGTTTGGTCTCACAACTCACCGGCTTTTGGCTAATTTCCTTGATGAAATCACTTATTGAAATTAATTAACTATTCTGATATATTTTCCTGCACAATATCCTAATTCTAACTTATTATGGATTTGATCACAAAATTCCTATTTCTTTCCTAATTTGGTTAGTTAGACTGCCTAGCTTTGAGATTTTAAAATTAATTCCTTAAATCCCTAAATCCTAAAATCCTAAAAAAAATAATAAGTATCCTAAAAAAGAAAAAAAATGACCTTGAAAATGCACTGCATGAAAATGATGTGTCAGTAGAGTTATATGTACAGTACAGATCCAGTAGGTAATAAAAGAAAAAGAGAGGAAGAAAAAAATGAAAAGAAAAAGAAAGGAAAAACACCAAATAAATCCTCAGTCCTCGTCCTCCATATCATCATGCTCAATATTAGCTCCAGCTACAACTGCTCCTCCCTCTCCTGGTGGAATAGGCCTGTCCCGAGGCTACTGTAAGAAATCTCTGAACTGCTCAGCGTGCATGCCTGGGTAATGATCTGGCCTGGTCTGGTAATGATACTCCTAAAGGTGAACTGCTGCTCGGTGAAGGGTGGACATCTGGGCCATCATGTGCTGAGCCCAGAATGGGATAGAAGTATCTCCTGGTGGTGGTTGTTGCTGCTGTGGTGCTGGTGGTGCCTATGGTGCTGGTGGCTGCTCATCCTCCTCATCCTCATCAGGGATACAGTTAGCCTCTATGTTTCCCCTAGTCATAGGGGTCTTGATGCGCTCAGTGGCAGACACATCAATTCCCCTAGACCTGTAGAGTGCAGTGATAAGGGCAAGAAAGCCTAAACTGATCCTGGACTGGGGGCTCCGTCCCCCTACTGAAGATGCAAACAAGGACATCTTATGAGATATCACGCTTGCAATGTCTATGTCGAGCCCGGTCAGAATGCTATAGATGAAGTGGGCTACTGGCATGATAACATCTAAGACATGGTTGGTGGGCTGGATGTTAGCCAACACCAACACTGTCCACATCCTCGCAATGTCCCTCATATCACGCCGATAAATCCTGGCAGCATGTCCATAGGTGCTCCTCTCGAAGGTCCGCCCCCGCAAGCATAAGCACTCTGCGGTCATAATGTCCAGTGGGTCATTGCCATAGTTTCCGACCTCGTTCACCAGCTCATGATACTGGCGAACCCATCTGATCCTGGTCCTCTGGTCCTGCTTAGCCCAAAAATACGTTGATCGCGTCGCGATCATAAGATATCCATTGGCCCCTCACATACGACTGTCAGCGTACATCAATGCCATGGTCTCCAATAGCGTTGGCATAGAATTCTCTTACCAACTCGGGGTCAAAGTATTTGTCCGGCTTAGCTACTCGTCTCCAGCCCCTCCTGATGATCTCTCCTCTAAACTTCTCAAATTTTCCAGGCTATAAAGCAACAGGCCTCTCTTGAATAAAGTTACAGTTCAGCAGTGAATTGTAAGCTTCAAATGCCTGAGGGTTCTTGAATCTCATGGCGTCAAAATCAGGTACATCTTTAGCCCTCTTGGAACCCTTGTCTGTTTTTCCTCTCCTAGAGGTGCTGGCAGTGTTAACTTCCTTCATGCGAGCCATCTGGAGAATAAAACCAAACCAAGATTATTTTCATGCAAGTAATATATTGACTCGTGATTAATGCATTTGTTGAGTCCCAGAATTAATTTAAGTATTCAAATTAGATTCAAGACTCATTATCCTTAGTTTTAATGATTAACAAATTAGACTAGATTAAAAGAAAACAGGTGCTACTAAGAAAGGTATTTTTTTTAATATTTCAGGAATTATGTAAAAGCAACTTGCTGAAAGAAGAATCCTGCTGAAGAGGAACAACATACCTACATAAAGAGAAAAACATTGAAGCAACTCTCAAAAGATGACCAAAGAAAAAGTCCAAAAGAAAGATGAAGCAAATCTGAAGAGAAGAGAAGAAGCCTTGATCATCTGAAGACAAGCTTGCATATGAAGGATAATAGAGGAGAAGAAAAGAAGACTAGACCATCTAAAGCATATTCATCGTCTGAAGACTTGAAGACAATAGAAGAACTTGATTTCGTCTGAAGAGTGACTATCATCTGAAGATTCGAAGATCATCTGAAGCACTCTGTGCATCTGAAGGTGGAAAGTATCAGATTCGAGGTTCGACCTTTTGAAGACGTTGCTAAGGATGAAGAACGGTCTTTTAAATGGACTAACCTTATCCAGCTCAAGAATCAAAATCACTTTTCTACCTCATTCAAATAATTTGCACATATAAGGAAAGTCTGCAAATCCTGCTGCACCTGCATCGAAAAAGCAATTATGTGTGCGCAGATCTGCTGCACCTACTGCTATCCTAAACATGTCGTCAGACTGAACAAGCAAAGTAACAAAAATCTATCTGGACTTAGTAATTCAATTCATTATCATTTATCTATCTGGATCACAGAAGAAAAGAAAGAGACAAAGAAGAACAAGAGCTGCAATCATCTGAAGAAAAGAAGAAGAAATTTTTGCTAAGAGAAAGAAACTTACTGAAAGTGCTCTCAATCTGAAGAACTAAAACAGGCTTGAAGCAATCATCTAAAAAAAGTATTTGTTGAATCTGCTAATATCAAGCTGAGTCAAAGCAATCATCTGAAAGCTCAGTAATCTTCTGAAAGTATGTGAAGAATGAAGAATTCAATTGTGTAAACACATACTCTCCGAACAAAATGATGAAACACTTCAGACTATCTGAAGATATGAAGACTCTCAACTCTCTGACTACATGGACAAATATTAAACAACGAGAAGTCTTAACAAAAGCAGAGACCATGTGATCAACAACTAGAATATTGTCTAAATATTTGAAGGAACTCTGGTCAACAGAGAAAAAGGAGAAAACAGTGGAATGTCAGAAGCTAAGCAGAAAGGAAGCTAGCACAATTTGGGCTAAAGGACAAATCCAACGGATATCTCCTCACATTCACATAAAGGAAAAGGTGACAGAAAAGAAGAAGCATAGAGAAAGAAGAGAAACATCTACCTATTTAAAGAAAATCTCTCAATGTTAAAGAACTCATCAATAGGGTGTCAGAGCTAAGCTATCTGCACACCTATTATGCTTAAAAAGAAGCAACCGTTTAAGAAGTTATTTCACAACGGCTACTTGAGCCAAATCACTTCTTCTCAACGGTAACCAAGAAATCTTCAAACGACTATATTTCCAGAACTTATAAATAGTCCTAAGAAAGTCATTGAAGATGCTGATCTGCCTATGGGTTGAACTTATTATAATATATGATCAGTCAGCCAAGATCCTAGAATCTGAATTGACAAACCCACGGTTAAGTGGTGAGAATGTAATTTAGGACTACCAATGGTCAAGCCCAAGAGAGAACCTGCTAAAGCTCAAACCATATCTTATCAAGCCAACTCTCTGAAGAAGAAAAATACAGAGAAGAACCCAATTAGAAATTCATACACTTATCTCTCTGTAACATACTTGTACTTAGAATTATCCATTGTATCCTTAGTACTCAGTTAACCCTTAGTACAGGAAGAATCTAAGTTTATGTTTCTTAGAAACTTAAACTTAGTTTATGTTGTAAACACTATATGTGTCTGAGAACCTGGAGAGACTTGGTGGAAGAAAGAATACTTGTTGTTGAGCCTGGAGAGGCTTGGTGAAAAAAAGAATACTTGTTGTTGAGCTTGGAGAGGCTTGTCTGTAAAATAATACTGCATGAGTTGCCTGGAGAGGCAATTGAAAACAAAGGAATACTTGTGTTTACGCCTGAAGAGGCTGTGGCAAAAGAATACTTGTATTTGAGTTCAGATAATGGAAAATCCAGTAGTGGTTTGCCCTGGGACTGGATGTAGCTCACTGGGTTGGTGGGTGAACCAGGATAAATTCTTGGCTAAGTCTTCTTTCCCTTAAAATCATTTATTTTTCAGCGTTCTATTTTTTAAGGGGATTGAAAAGTAATTTTCATATCAAACTCTAATTCAACAATTTCAATAAAACAGTTTTCAAAGATAAACTAACTTTAATTTATCTCATATCATTTGAAGTATTGCAGAAAATGTACTTGGAAGAACCTCTTAAATAACCCTATGAAGTGAGTCTGAAAAGAACTCAGTTCAGAAGTTAGAAACAGACTTCAGACGATCATCAATCATCTGAAGTTGTTCAGAAACAGTTTTGAAGAGATTCTCTGTAATAATCTTCATAAGGTACTTTGAGATGTTTCTAAATAACTCTGTTTGAAACTAGAAACTAAGTTAATTGAATGTTTATTTAAAACCTTCTTAAGTATTGATAGAAAGTCTGTCAAACTTATCTTTCTTATCTTCCGCATATTTTTATTAACTTTAATTTTAAGTTTTTATTAGTAACTTGTTTTAATGCATGTGTTATTTATTTCAAGATTTCCAAAATTATTTAAAAAGTTCAAAACACTATTCAACCCCCCGTTCTAGTGTTTCCTGTGGTTCTAACAATTGTTATCAGAGCTCACCTTCAGGTTGAGCATCTAACAAATGCAGAAGGAGTAGATCCTCAGAAGATGGAAACCTCACCAAGCTGAAGCAACTCTGAAGAACAAAGAAATAAGAAATGAGTATGTTCTCTTAAAGCTCATTATTCAAGCTGTTGGAGTGTCATTCAGAAGAGCATGATGTGAAAAGGAAAGTACACTCATCCCAAGTTACATACTGGTAACATCCTTCCTATCTCAGTTTAGATGTAGTTATTAAATGGCTTTGAAAATTATGAAGTTATTGAATTTGCTAATGCATGCCTGATGACAACCTGTCAGTGGACCTCTGACCTGACAGCTGATGGCTAGGATCAACTTGGAGCTGCTTGAAGTGCTTGGGGCTGAACCAAGCATGAGTCTTCCTTCATGAGAGTCAACCCTTGGTCAAACCTTGATCATTGACCAAGAAGTCAAAGTCAACATGCAAGACTCAACTTAATTAGGAATCAATATAATTAGGATTTATGATGTAATTAGGATTTGTGATGTAATTAGGATATACTTGTCTTTTTCTTAATTAGGGGCGCCCACATGTATGGGTTTATTGGCTAGTAGATTGCCTTGCTACAAGGCTTAGGAGGTCATGGGTTCTAATCCCACCTAGGATAGGAAATTTACTCATCCTTTTATTTTCCTTGTAAGTGGGGCGCTAATTAGGAGGTTTATTGGCTTAAAGCTTGGCTTAGCCATAAACCTTAGGGGCATGGGTTCAAATCCCACTAGGGATTGGTTTGCACCCATCTTTTATTTTTCCCCATTATTCCATATAGTGGCCGCCCCCTCCCCCACTCAACTCCTATATAAAGGAGTCTTCTCCTCTTGTATTGACACATTGAATTTTGAAGTAAAGGCATTATGCCAAATTTTCTCCTCCCATTGTGAGCTGAGTGAGGCTTGGTGGTTGTTGCTCAAACCATACTGAGACTTATCTAATTCTTCTGAATTAGTGGCGTCTGGCATTGGACTTATCTGCTGCAGGAGGATTCTTGCTTCAGTGGCGTCCTTCTCATTTCTTCCTCTCCACTTTTTCTTTCATTTTCTATCATTTTCTTTCACTTTCTTGCGTGAATATAGCTTCTGTTCCAGCACATATATTTCGCAATTAGTTGCTTAATTGTGATTCTGATCGGTTGGTTTTGCTCAATTCTAGGTCCTACACCTTTCCTGTTATCAATTGGTCATCAGAGCTAGTTGATTTTGAGCAATTTTGGAGCTGAATTTGGGCCTTTTGGGCGCATAAAATTGCACCTATTTTGTGCAGAATTTTCATCATTTTAGTGTAATTCCATCCCTCTTTTCAATTGTAATTTGGACTTGGACTGTTTCCCGGGCCCGAGGTGCCTTTTCTGCTGCTATCAGCACTTGTCTGTCTTGTTTGAATTGCTTGATTTCTTGCTAGTTTGGGGGCTATTTTGGGCCTCCAATTCCCACCCCCTAGGTGTTTGTTTAAATGCCTCTTAATTGCTCATACTTGTTCTTGAGTGAATTCTACAATTAATTGCTATAAACTGCTTGTTTGTTGGTGAAGTGTGGTAAGAGGAGGCATTGTTGTCTTCATTTTTCCAAAGATCGTTCACCTACATTTTCTCCCATCACCATTATTTGTCATTCCCCCATATTCATCTCTTTACTTTCCGCTTTTAATTTTCCGCCATTTAATTTCCGGTTCTCCCCATCCTTTTAATTTCTGCTCTCCCCTTTACATTCTGCCATTTACATTTCTGCTCTCCCCATCCTTTTAATTTCCGCTTCCCCCTTTACTTTCAGTCATTTACTTTCAGTCCTCCCCATCCTTTTAATTTCCGCTTCCCCCTTTACATTTCTGCTCTCCCCATCCTTTTACTTTCTGCCATCCCCTTCTACTTTCTGCCATTTACATTTCTGTCCTCCCCATCCTTTTAATTTCAGTTTCCCCCTTTAATTTCTTGCCATTTATTTTTGCGCAATTTTCCTCTTTATTTTTGCCATTTTATGCGCATTTTTGGGCTCTTGTGTTGTTCAATTTCCTACTCTTGTTATGTCTGTTTGATTGGCATTCTGATTGCAAATTTGGATTGACTGCTATCTCTACCTTGGACTTTCCCTGTTTGATTGTGCAAAACGCTCACCTATAGGATCGTTTTTGGTTCATAGTATTGGAAGAAGATCAACAAATTCTAATTGTTGATTTTCCTTCAAATTTTAATTCCATTCTTAAAATTGAACCAAGCGCGTTTCTGTGACCATACCGGTTTTGTATAATCAACAAGGAAGTGCTAAGCAATTTTTTGGCCATTTTTGAAATCAAGTTGTCATCACGTTTTTACGGCTTTTAGAAATCAGTTTATTCATTATTTTTGCTTTTCTGGGCCACTTGGATTAGTTTACCGTCAGAAAATTCCAAAAATATTACAATAGGTACAGTTAATTTTCTTTTCATTGTGTACAAATTTCTGTAATTTTCTGTTGGGGAAAAAGACAAAAAAAGAAAGAAAAGGAAAGAAAAATACAAAAAGTACGTATGTGCCAAAAAAAATACAAAAAGAGGTGTAAAAAGCAAAAAGGATGCAAAAGTCAACTACAAGGCAAAAAAAGTCAAAAGACACCCAAAAAGTAAAAAAAAATTCAAAAAAATTCAGAAAAATAGAAAAACAAAAACAAAGAAGTATCCCAACAATACAGTGACATTTTACTGTAATTTTTTGTTTCATTTTCCTGTATACCGTAATTGAGTTGTATTTGCTGTTTTTCTTAAAAACGACAATTTTGGCAACTCTTTTTCAAAAATCACCAAAAAAACAATTCTCTTTGCAATTTCTTCCGTCTTGTCTTGTTTGTTGTCTGCTCTTATGTATAAGCTTGTTTGAGTGCTAGCTTATCTTGTTTCTCATATCAATCACTTGTTTTGTCTTAGGATTTTCCAATCTTCTTCCAGTAGGTATTTTTCTTTGTTGGTGCGCTTCTATTTTGGGTAAGGGTTAAGACTTAGACTCACGTTGGTCTTTGCAACTTATAATCAACCTCCAACCGAGTAGAAGAGGCAAGAGAGCTTTCATTATAGAAAAAGCCCAAAAAGAGTGACATACACGAGTGAATACATTTTCTTGAGTGTAAACACTTAGTGAGTGGAAAGGTCCAAATTCTTAAAAAAAAAAAAAAAAACTTAACAATGGGTAGTAGGAACTCACCACCTCCTTCACCTAGAACTTTGAGGTATAGGGCCGAGTTGCAACATGCAATTCAAGACATGGCCAGAATGATGAGGCATGAGATGAGTGAACTTAGGAAAGAACTAAGTGGCAATAGGAGGGAGAGAAGACATTCTTCTCGAGAAGGAGGAAGTGAGGATAGATATAGCATGGTTAGAAGTGAAGATAGGTACCATGCTGAGAGTAGTGAGGGAGAGAGACACTCTAGCCATACCTATAGGAGAAGGGAAAGGGAAAGATAACATAGAAGGCCTAGGAGGCGTGAGGAACCTAGAGGGTTTAGAGAAGACTACTATGAGGAAACCCCTAGAAGAGAAATAGAAGAGTACTATGAAGAGAACCCTAGGATGCATAGGAGGGAACATAGGGTTTAGAGGGGTAAAAATAGAAGTACCAACCTTTAATGGGAGAAATGATGTAGAACAATACCTAGAATGGGAACTTAAAATTGAACAAATCTTTAGTTGCCATAGGTATAGGGAAGAAGAAAAAGTCAAAATTGCCTCTCTTGAGTTTAAGAATTATGCCTTAGTTTGGTGGCATCAGCTACAAGCTGGTAGAAGAAGGTGCAATGCTCCTTTAGTTTCCTCTTGGGAGGAAATGAAGTCCATCATGCGAAAGAGGTTCATACCTCAACATTACACTAGGGAGTTGCACATCAAACTCCAAACTCTAAAGCAAGGTTCTAAAAGTGTAGATGAATATTTTAAAGAAATGGAACTTGCTTTAATTAGAGCCAATATAGTTGAGGAAAGTGAAGCAACTATGGCTAGATTTATCAATGGACTAAATTTTGACATAAGGGACATGGTGGAGTTGCATCCTTATGTTGAAATGGAGGACATGGTACATCAAGCCATTAAAATTGAAACTCAACTTAAAAGAAAGGGTAGCTATAAAAGAGGAAACACTAGTTTTACAACTAGGAGCAAGGAAACCCTAAAGGAAGATAAGGGAAAGAACCAAGAGAAGGAAGAACCTAAGGGTTCTAGGGTTACTTCTAACCCCACTCCTTCTACTAATAAGGAAGATCCCACTACTTCCACAAGAAACATCAAATGTTTCAAGTGTGATGGAAAGGGACACAAAGCTTCCCAATGCCCAAATAGGAGGGCAATGTTGGTTAAAGAAAATGGTGAATACACTAGTGAAAGTGAGAATGAGCAAAGTGAGGATGAGGAAAAAGAAACTAGTGAGGAAGAAAATAAAAATGAAGTTAAGAAAGAAATATATAGGGCCGAAGGTAAACTGTTCATGGTTAGAAGAGCCTTAGGAAACCAAATAATAAGAGAAGATGAACAAAGACAAACTGTTTTCCACACTAGATGCATGGTAGAGGGGCGCATTTGTTCCCTAATTGTTGATAGTGGAAGTTGCACTAACATTGCAAGTGCAAGAATGGTAGAAAAACTTGGTTTATCTACCACACCCCACCCCAGACCATACAAGTTATCTTGGATATGTGATGATGGGGAAAAGGAAGTAAATAAACAAACTCTCATCTTTATTTCCATAGGTGATTATGATGATAATGTTCTTTGTGATGTTGTACCTATGGATGCCACACATATCTTGTTGGGTAGGCCTTGGCAGTTTGATAAGAGAGCCATCCATGATGGATACTCTAATCAAATATCTTTTAAACATGATGGTACAAAAATCACTTTGATGCCAATGACAATCCAAGAAATATGTGAGGATCAAGCTCACATGAAGAGAGAGATAGAACTTGAGAAAATTAAGAGACTTAAGATAGAGAGTAAAGATAAAAAGAAGAAAGAAGAAACATCAAGAGTGATGATAGAAAAGGTGAAAACCAAAGAAAAACAAAAAATTAAAAGGGAAACAATGTTATTACTTCATCAATTCAAAACTGCTAACCTTGATTGTTTTGAAGGAGATCAAGAAAGGGAGCTGCTGAATATGGATGGAGGAAGTGGCTGCACTACAAGGGAGTTTCCTCTAACCTTTTCTCCTATTTCTTCATCTTCTTCTTCCACTTCCTCTCTTTCTTTCACCAAAACTCCCTACATGATTCCCAAGTACTATTGTTATGAGCATTAGAGGATACATGCTTGGGAATAATGAGTCTTCTTCTTTGTTGGCTAGGGTGCGCAAGGATGTCCATGGTTGAGGTCCTAGCAAGGTTTCACTAGTCCTAAAGGGAAATACCCACCTTCTCTTATTTGTCATCCATCCCTTTATTTATCTTCTACCCCTTATACTTTTCTCAATTTTCAGATTTGAGGACAAATGCTTCTCAAGGGGGAGGGGATGATGACAACCTGTCAGGGGACCTCTGAACTGACAGCTGATGGCTAGGATCAACTTGAAGCTGCTTGAAGTGCTTACGGCTGAACCAAGCATGAGTCTTCCTTCATGAGAGTCAACCCTTGATCATTGACCAAGAAGTCAAAGTCAACATGCAAGACTCAACTTAATTAGGAATCAATATAATTAGGATTTATGATGTAATTAGGATTTGTGATGTAATTAGGATATACTTGTCTTTTTCTTAATTAGGGGCGCCCACATGTATGGGTTTATTGGCTAGTAGATTGCCTTGCTACAAGGCTTAGGAGGTCATGGGTTCTAATCCCACCTAGGATAGGAAATTTACTCATCCTTTTATTTTCCTTGTAAGTGGGGCGCTAATTAGGAGGTTTATTGGCTTAAAGCTTGGCTTAGCCATAAACCTTAGGGGCATGGGTTCAAATCCCACTAGGGATGGGTTTGCGCCCATCTTTTTATTTTTCCCCTTTATTCCATGTAGTGGCCGCCCCCTCCCCCACTCAACTCCTATATAAAGGAGTCTTCTCCTCTTGTATTAACACATTGAATTTTGAAGTAAAGGCATTATGCCAAATTTTCTCCTCCCATTGTGAGTTGAGTAAGGCTTGGTGGTTGTTGCTCAAACCATACTGAGACTTATCTAATTCTCCTGAATTAGTGGCATCTGGCATTGGACTTATCTGCTGCAGGAGGATTCTTGCTTCAGTGGCGTCCTTCTCATTTCTTCCTCTCCACTTTTTCTTTCATTTTCTTTCACTTTCTTGCGTGAATATGGCTGCTGTTCCAGCACCTATATTTCGCAATTAATTGCTTAATTATGATTCTGATCGGTTGGTTTTGCTCAATTCTAGGTGCTACACCTTTCCTGTTATCAATGCCAGTCTAACATGTTTTGAAAACCATTTATTGAAGTTATCTCAAATCTCTCTTGTGTTAATAAGTTGAAGAGTCTTTAGATTTTAAATCATTTTCTCAAAAATTATGACACGGTGCTACGTGAATCAATGGATCATCAACCGGTTTCTCATAATTGGTACGATGCACAACTCTCCATGTCTGTTTAGTGCATGTTACCGTCCTCATCAATGCTTGAAGCACGCTTTATTGCCTATATATATAAGGATTAGAAGATTTGCATGGGAACTACACTTCATCAATCCACAAGAGCAGAATTCTATCTCTTCAAGTCTCTCAATCTCTCAGTTCAACAGTGCTCAATGGCCAACATGTCTGCATCATCATCCTCTATGTTTGATGAGAGAATCATCCTCTCAAAGATGGTGCGTCTCTCTGACTTTGACAAGGCTGGTCACAGAATATCTGAGTACTTTGACGCCGTTGGATGGACTCCCTTCTTCAACAACATTTCCTCTCCTTGGCAAGAGGAAAGCGTATTGGAGTTCTGGAACAACTCCAAGGTTGTGTCTGAACCAGGAAGAACTGGAATTAATACAACGGTGCAGGGAAGAACTATTTTTGTTGACACCAATGTGTTGGCTGAAGTGATTGGTATTCCTGCAAGAGGGGACAATTTCTTTGAGAGATGGGAATCACTGAATGGTGGAACAGTTGTCTATGATGAACAATTGTTTGGCAGAAGAAGCCTTGCTCCTTATAAGCATTCTCAACTTCTGGATATCCCCAGAACTCTCCTTGCTGTGCTGAACTGCTGCATCCTTCCAAAAGGAAGTAATAACTTGATGATCAGTCAACTAGAAAGTTTTGTGTTGGGTCATCTGCTGATGAAGAGGAGAATTAGTCTTCCTTTTGTTCTACTGTATCAGATGATGTTCAGGCAAGCTTTGGGCAATGAGAATCTCTTTCCCCACAACACCCTGATTATGAGAATTTTAATGCACAAGGGTTTTCCTATGGATAGTCTCTTTGATCAACCGCCTCCTTCCTTCTTTACTCCGGTTATGTTTGCTGAGTTAGACCGGACTCTATCTGAATTAGAAGAAGCTTCAGAGAACCAGACGGCTATCCCTTCTCTCTTTGAATCCTATGCCAAAGAGAAAAGAGTTTCTACTCATCTGAGTGCTCATGGAAGGTCAAGGATGGTGTTGGGTGCATATAATCTGAAAAGGGTGCATAAGAAGGTGAACGGGCTTGCAAAACGGCTGAAAGTAACTAAGAAGAAGTTACAAGAGCTAAAAATAGAGAAAGAGAATGCCAATGCTGCTGAGGACCTATCTGATGATGATCTTTGATTTTCTTGTGTCTTGTCATTACCCCTGATTAATAATTTTTTTTATAATAATAATATTTAAATTTTTGATTTGCTTCAATCAAGTTATGAGTCTCTTCTTATTTGCGTTATTTTATATCTGCGTATGGTTAATTGAATCTTTAACATAATACACTTCCTTTAAATGTTAACAGATTATATCCCTAAAGATAAAAACTATTAATTTAATAAAATATGATAAGATTAAAATGTATACCTTAAGATACTTCCTTAACAATTAACAAATGTGTTTAGATAAATTCAGATGCTACTGAAAGGTATTTTTAGTTTGTGTATGTTTTAGCAAAACAGATTTTAAGGATAATCATAAGATGAAGATGGAACATCAGAAGGCAACACCGTCTGAAAGGGTAGATCAAGACAACATTGTCTGAAAGGATGGCTAGTGTGATATCATCCCCATTCTCTGAACCTGTTCAGAAAGTTCTCAATGAACTTACTGAAATTGTGGGTCAAGAATGTTAAGATGATTCATACACAAGACTCTAAGCCTACCTCAAATCTTGAGAGACAGATCTGACTTGGTACCATCCCTATTCTCTGAAGCTGTTCAGAAAGTTTTCAATGAACTTACTGAAATTGTGGGTCAGGAATGTTAAGGTGATTGATACTCAAGCCATTGAAGTCTATGTCAATTCTTGAGGATCGGATACCGATGATTGCTACTTATGAAGAAGAAACGCCTAAGCAAGAAAATCAAAGACCAACAACAAGCTATCTCAGAAGATAGAAAGGACATGATGATCGAGAAGTTGTCAGAAAGGATATAAAGCATGAAGATCAAGATTATGCTGTTGATGATCTACAGACAACTTTAGAAGATGAAAATAACAAGACTGAATTTGACGACAAGATTGAGTCTCAACAGAAATGCTTCTTCAACCCAAGTTCAATAAGTATCTCTGATGGTAACATTGTTCTATCTTGTAACTTAGAAATCTGTGTATGAAAAATGCATCTTGCTTGTGTAAGAATATCTGTTGAACTCTTGTGTATTTCGTCATGAAAGAATTCATATTTTTTTCTTTGTTTGTGAGTAATTGTTAAAACATACTTTGTGTCTTTCAGCTAAAACGTTGTTCTCTTTAAAAGTCTCTTATTTCTTGTATGAAAAGTTTTTCTCTAGATCTTTTAAAAGTTCTTTGGCATGTATTTATGTATCTTTTCTTTACTTTCTTTCAGAAACGTTTTTCAAAAATTTTCTTTATCAACGCTAATGACTCAGTTTCTTATGACTGACAGCCTTTCATCCTTCCAATCAATGACGTACGTTTTGGTATTCCCAAGGTCTGAAACTGTCATCATTAATGCTATCCAAGCCTATATGAATCCCGTGAACAACAATCCAAAAGATTCAATCCCTTCACTTCTCTCTTTTACCCCTGCTTCAAAGTCCTATTAATTCACAAGAGCTCTTTACACAAACTCATCTCTTCAAAGCTTCTTCATAGCTTTGCCTAAGAATCTGAGCGTGTTGCTCAATAGAGGACAATGAAGAAGCAAAGGAATGCAGAAGAAGAAGCTCTAGAACACTTTGAAGGAAAGATCAAATCATCTTGGATGATGTGTGGAATGATAAGTAAGGGAAAGGGTTCATCTGAAAACCCGTTTCTCTATACTTGGACCATAGAGATCTTGTTGCATCACAAGTGCACTGGAAGACCACTGGTAGAAGCCAGTACACCCAATCTTATGAGGGAAACCTCTTCACATGTGGTCCTGATGATAAAGGTTGTGGCTGGTGGTCGAAACCCTGTGTTAAATGATGCACCTCCACTGTTTCAGTTGTCACAAGGGGATTACGTGCTGAACGACGGTTGGGAGGAGGATACAGGCTCAAGAGGCACTTCTGAGGCTTTTCAGCCAAAGAAGTAGCGGTAGCTTTGAAATAGATGAAAGCTTCTATAAGGCTATGCCTCAGGCCTTCATAGGAATCAAGAGAGGTAGCGATGATAAATATATTTTTTAGCTTTTCAAGAGAATTTGTTTTGTAAATAAAGTCTTTCAAAACAAGTGTTTTTCTGTGTAATTTCTTTTTGCTGAATGTATTTCTTCCCTCTGAGCTACGTTTCAGAGTACCTATCTCTATTCTGTACATACCTAAATGTCCTTGGTGTATGTTTCTGTTATATATTTCAGAATCTCTTATTAACTGGTGATTGGTATATATTATCAGTTGATATAATTTAATCACATTTTACTTTTTGGTATCAAGAATCTGAGAAATAATATTAAGGGAGAAATAATGCTTTTTAATTAATGACAAAAGGGGGAGAAATATATAACTAACAAAATACTTTAAGTCAAGTAAGAAAGAAACTCAGAAGATAACAAGCTATATCAAAATATTGTCATAACATGTGGTATGCTTAAATTTTAATAAAGAATAACATGTGGTATCCCTAGATCTTAATGATTAACAAATAATTAACAACTGGTATCTAAAAACATTTGGCATCTAAAGAATTAATGTTTTTCTCAGGAAACATTAATGATAAAGAATAACAACTGGTATCTAAAAGATTAACAACTAGGATCTGAGAAGCTAACATTTGGCATCTAAAAAATTAATGTTTTTCTAAGGGGAAGTTGACAACTCTTAGAATATAATCTCTCTTGGTAAAGTTTTACTCTTGTTGAAATTTACTATGCCTTTGTAACATCCTCATCCCATGACGGGTATTACTCGACTAACTCGATTGCGATTTGTTAATTCATCTCTTAATAAAATGAGGAAAGTTGGTGATTTTTTTTTATTTGAAGGTTTTGTAAAGCATATTAGTAAATTATATTTGAGATAAAACAAGAAGAAGTACATTGGTACTAGGTATATCATTCTGTTACTAATCGAAATTACAATGGAAATAACATACATCTAGATTGGGATTTTAGTATAGTACAATACAAAAGAAATGGGGCTTTCTATTAGGCTTTGACCTATCTTTACTGTACTGCTACTCAAATATGTCCCTAAACACTACGACCTGACTCAACAAGATCCGGTTCCACCTGAACGCCACGTCTATCTTCAGGACAACGTGCATCCTTCCAGAGTCCATGCCCTTTTAGGTGCCAAAATAATAACAGACAACAAAAGAAAGACAACGGGGTGAGAACACTTTACATGAACTCACAAAAATAGGATATGATGCACTAGAGCACACACACATAAATTCCACACAATTCAATCAGCAAGTGAATATATATCATATCATTACAATACATACAGACTAATGCGTACTTTGTACTATGATGCCATAACTAATGCATGAGGGCCCGGGGAAACATCACCATCCACAGAGCACACAGCAACTGCCCGACCATATATGTACAACGTATCAGGAGTTAGAGTCTGTACTAGCAATCAGTACAAAGAGCATTGCTCATTCATTTTCTTTTGGCCAAATTTTTTTATGCGTCCATCTAGACAATCTCAACTGACCCCTCAACCATGAGAGCGACAGGATAGCTAAGCTTGTACCCCTTCAGACTCGACAGTAAGGAGCTAGCCTACGTCTCATGATATCGTTTCTGGAACTCGACTATCCTCAGGGCTGGTGTCCCATTCGAGGACCCGCCGGCGTTCTTTGCAAAACCCAATGCACCATTCCCAACCAGTTCCACAATGTACCAAAGTGTCACTGCCATATTATAGTCGTAAGGTTTTCAACCTTGAACATTATCGATGCTTTATGATGCATGTCACACAACAATTCTTCTCGTCATACACAGTCTTTACAGGCAAAGCCCATCGAATTATTCCACGTCACCACTTACCCGTGGTACGACCCGATTCAATGTCTTTCCTTCAAGGAAGCCAATCAATGTTTTCTCAGCATACACAGTCCTTACAGGCAAAGCCCATCGAATCATTCTACGTCACCACTTACATGTGGTACGGCTCGATTCAATGTCTCTCCCTCAAGGAAGCCAAATCCCATCTTGGGTTGGAACCGCACTCTCTCACTAAGCTTCTCAAGTTTTATGCAGAAGGAGTATATTGGTTATAAACTTTTAAGGTAGTTTGTACTAATGTTTTTCCTTAATTTAACAATCATTTTCACTTAAGTCCTATAGATTACTAAGACTTATGATTGTGTTTTATGAATAGTGTTACCTATCTTAATTCTTCTGGTATGTCTAATTAAGATTAGGTTTAACACTTAATTGTAATTAGTCTTCGGTAACTAAATTATAATCAATCCTAATCTCTTCCTTAATCTTGTATTAAGCTTTTTAATTTTCTTTTGATTAAGGTTAATCATAATTAATAAATTCTTACTCATCATTAAGGCTTAATTACTTAATTAATGCCTTATTAGTAATTAGTGAAAAATTAGTCTTCCTTAAGGTTAATTAATTTTAGCTTTAATTAATTATTCTTTACTTAATTAACTTAAGTGAATTAGATTAATTAACTTAGATAAATAAATTAGCTAAGCTCACTAATTTAAATTTTAAGCTTTAATTTTAATGGTGGATTAGAGTTGAAGTCCAACTTTAATCTATGCTCAATTTCATAAATTATTTTTGGTTGACTTTTAATGAGTCTTTGACTTTTTTTTTGAGGATTTTGGTCCTGAACCAAGGGCCCAAAGGTTGAATGACTCTTAGGAGCCCATTTTTACATATGACAAGTCAAAATGTTGACTTTTGTGATGACTTTTATTTGGATTACACTTGAAATCCGAATTTAATTCTTTTGGTATTTTCCAAAATTTATTATTTAATTAAAAATCTTTTTTGTAAATTTAGTGTTTTAACCTATTAGACTATTAAGGCCCAAAAACATGTTTTTCAACTTCACTTGACCCTTTTAAGATCAAAATGAATTCTTGATGAGTTTCATCAAGAACAACCTCAAGAACACCTTGAATGTTCACCAAAACACCAATTTTTCCAACAACATCCAAAATTTACCAAATTTCAACACCATCATCAACAAGCATTATCAACAACCAATATCATGCTAATTCATCCAAAATCATCCATACACACATTCAAGTTCATAACTTTATTTCTAAGCTCATAAACACCATTTTTCAAGAATCAAACATCCAAAACAAATTCATAAATCCAAACAACCTCATGCATGTTCATAGATCCATCATCAATTAAAATTTTAGAAACATGCAGCCCTTTTATTTCAAAATAGTTGAACCAT
This sequence comes from Sesbania bispinosa, assembly GCA_026901365.1. Classification (NCBI taxonomy): domain Eukaryota; kingdom Viridiplantae; phylum Streptophyta; class Magnoliopsida; order Fabales; family Fabaceae; genus Sesbania; species Sesbania bispinosa. The sequence goes on from QLOH01000052.1 coordinate 2,300,262, forward strand.
ATAGAAGGAAAAAGAGAGAATATTTTTCAAACAAAAACATGGTTTGCATGTAACCCAAAACATCATCCAAGCATTTTTCAAGCATCAACGACAATTAAAAACACCATGCAAGGCTATAATGAATTAGCCGAACCTTATCTCCCAAGAGATAGGTTCCAACAACCCATTTTTCAAGAGAAAAACAAGACCAAAGACAAGTATCAAGGGCAATCCTTGACTCTAGTCACAAATCCTACTAGAGTTCAAGTTCTCCCCCCCTTTACCTAAGGAATTTCCTCGAGAATAAGGTGTAGCAACAGCTCACAAAACAGCTCCAAAGATCCCTCCTTTGATCACCAAACTCGAGCTTTCAAGGTTTGGAGGCTTGGTGTTTAAAGCTTTGGTTCAAAGATGGAACCTTGGTTTGAAAGTGTTTGATGGAGATTGGAAAAATGTTGGGAGAAAAGAGAGGGAGACTCACGGCTTTGTCTTGGAGAGAAAGAGAGAAATAAGAGAAAAATTTCAAGCTTGCATGTGTGAAAGAAAAGGAAGAATAAGTGGTTTTAGTGTTAAAATGCCATAAATGCCTACACTTGACACATGTCTTGGAAGGAAGAAAGAAGGAAACAAGTGTCTCTCATGTAAAACTCTCCCACATGCACGGCTTGCATGAGAAGCAAAAGGGAAGGTTTGTGCAATTTTTTCTGACCCGGATCAAGAGTATTTGAACCCGGTTCAAGAGACAGTAGGGGTAAAATGGGAATTTTGCACCAGAATTCCCAAAATTTCCCAAAAATTCTAGAAAAATTCTTATAATTGCTCTAACCTATTTTAAGCCTAAAAATGTGATTAGAACTTACTTCTACTTAAACTTTTTTATTTCCCAATTTTCCCTGTTTTCACACACAACGATTAATTTTTTAATAAGAGTAAGCGGATAGAAAATTATGGTTTTACATACAAAAAATCTATGAAGTTATAAATATCATTTTCAATCCACCTTTAAGGTTCAAAGTATATTTTCAGTATTATTCCATAAAATTTCATATGTTGGTTAGGGTTATACTGCTAACCATGGGCATTTTGGTCCTTTTGCCCAAAAGCGCCAGAAAATTCTAAATAGTTTTCTAAAATTCATTATTAATTATATTAAGACTATTTTGACTAAAAATATGGATCCCTTTAAGTTTTAGCTATTTTTCATAATTAAATTTATATTTTCCTTAACTGTATAATTACTAAGGGTATCTTAGGTCATTTTCTTAAACGCCTCTCTTGAAAAATTTTATTTATAATTATGGTTGGATAATTTCAAAAACAAAAATTTGATTGCTTATTAACAGCTCCCAAATACTTCATAATTAAATTATTATTATTATTTTAAAATTTTCTTTATTTTATTTATATACCGGTAGGGGAAATTGTGGGTGTTACATTTCTCCCCTCCTTTAAGAAATTTTGTCCTCGAAATTTGAAGTTTCTATTGTTGGATAGGGCTAAATCTAGTTTCTTAAGCTTTAAGAGTTACTCTTCTAGTTGAATCATATAAGACCTTCAGGGTTCCCTAAAAGTTGGATAATCATTTTAAACTACTCGTGGATGTAGGGATGATATCTTGAATTAAGATCAACCTTAGCTTTCGAGGTCTTACCTCTTCTCTAACAACTAGTAGCGAATTTTGAAACTTTTACCTAACACCTTACCGAAAATTTTTTCGGTATGATCTAATATCCCATAAGATTTGATCAGGAACATCTATTTTCGACAAGCAGATCTTATCAAACTTTCCACCATCATTCATACTACCTTAATTCTAACTAGAGTGCTAAGTTAATCCATTTATGAGGTGTGCTACTATGCTACCCCGTCTCCTTCCTCGGGTATTTGGCAAGCAACTAGACACTCCCTTTCAGCTTATAATCGACATAGAGTTATAATACCTAAGGAAACACACAGTTTCAATCCATAAGTCAAATCGCTAAATTTTCCTATAAAAATTATTTTAAGAATCACCAAAGTATGTTCCTTATAATAACTAATTTCCTTAACATTTTCTTTTGATTCCCAATGATCCCTTACAATATCTTATTTTCTTACAACTCTAAAATGTTCATTTTCCTTCACTATGTATGAATATCTAATTCCACAATAGTCACAAGTGTTGTTTATTATACCTACGATTATATTAGTTCCCTTGGTCTTAATATCAACACTCTTACTTGATCTAGTTAATCTTCCATCACTTCCTGTATAAAGATTCTAAGTTCTTTCTTTCTCAAGAATCTTAAATTCATTCTTATCCCAATAAGATGAAATCCTTCGATTCATGCATCAGTTTGTTTTTGCTTTATCTATCATTATTAATCGTTGTAGGATCTTTCTACCTAAAATATCAATTGCTACTTATAACCAAGGCTTAACTCCATAAACCGTTTCTCCCAAGAAGGTCTCACTGTTGAGTCTCAAAAATATCATAAGGTTGTTTATGATGTTTTAAGACAACTAGATTCCCAAAGTTTTAATGGTTGACAAATTTGACTTAAATTACTTATCATAGATACACACATGCTTTAATGTTTTATCTATGATTTCAGCAAGAGTCACTATGAGCCTACATAAAAAGACTAAGTGTTGAAGCTGTCTTAAGAAGCAGAACTCGTCTGAAGAGTTGAAGCTGTCTGAAGTAGTTCAACCCGTCTGAAGTATCAGTGCCGTCTGAAGTATCATTTATGACGTGGCACCCTCTGCTGAAGTTTGTGAAGACTTTTCTGAACCTCTGCTGCACGTACCTTTTCAAACACGTTTATAGCAAGGAACACAGAGACCTTTCCTGGTGATTTTGAATTTCATACACCACTGAGGAAATCTCTGCAACGCAACAGCCTCTGCAGCAACATTTGTAGCAGCCTTATGGGAGGAGCAACCTTGTACCGTGTCAGAAACATCAGAGCTCTCAGAAGCATGTCTCACAACGGATTAAATAACATTTAATGCTATCTCTAAACGGTGGTATTTCAACGGTTTCAAGTTTGGGTATAAATACCCCCGATGAAGACCATAAAAAACATAGTAGTGAAAAAAAAATTAAGTATACAAGAAAGCCCAGAGAAACATCACGCTGCAAGTTTTTACTTTGTAAAAACTCTCTGATAAAATTCGCTGTACACATTTGTATATCCTGAGCATACCTCAGATTTTATTGTACATTGTATTTGTTTGAGCTTCAAACTCGTATAGTTTAAAAGCTTAAACCCCTTTCTCTGTAAACTCTATTTAGAGCCTGGAGAGGCTTGGTTGATAAAAGAATACTTGGTTGTAGAGCCTGGAGAGGCTTGACTATAAAAGAATACTTGGTTGAGCCTGGAGAGGCTTGACTGCAAAAGAATACTTGGTTGTAGAGCCTGAAGAGGCTTGACTGTAAAAGAATACTTGTAATCTTGAAAGATTAAGAGAAAATCCAATTGCTAGTTGGCATTGGGACTGGACGTAGCTCACAGTGGTAGTGAGTGAACCAGGATAAATTCCTTGGCTAAGTTTTCTTACCCTTATCTCTTGTCAATTCTTTTTATACAAATCAAGGGGTTAAAGTAATTAATCGGATATTTTATAAAGGCACAAAACATCTTTTAAAATCAGTTTTTTTAAGCCGTCTGAGAACTTCAGACAGCCCTTTAAGAGCCTATGTGAAATCGTGTTTTTAACACCTGTTTGAGAAAAGCTTTCTAAAATATTTAGAAACACTATTCAACCCCCCTTCTAGTGTTTCCCTGTGTTCCTACACTCAACTTCCATCATCACCTTATGTCCTTTTTACCGCAAACTATTTTTTTTTATAACTACACATATCCTTTTCCTAAACAAAATGTATCTCAAGAATTTTTACTTCCATTTAACTAAGACTTATAATCAGACAATTCCACTTCTAACGTACTTCTCCTTAATAACCCCAAAGTTATTCCAAAGAATTCTACACCTTTCGTTGGATCCTAGAAATAGGCGAGAACGTTGCATGTAAGAATGAAGATACGTTGGCTTGAATGAGGCTAGAATATTGGGTTCACTGAGGAGGGGAAGGAACATCAATGATAACCGCTCCAGATGGAATTACTAGACGCCTAAAGCATTCATAGAAAAACCCGAAAGCAGTTTGTAGGACCACTTATAGTCCCGATACATAGTTAGAGGTAATCAATCTTTAATCCTATTTTTGAGATTATTTTTTTTTTGTCATTCTACTTCCATGGATTACATTCATCCCCTAGGGTATCCTTACGTGAAACGTCACCTCCTTATATGTAGTGCTATTCCAATCTTCAAAACCCTGCCTAAATATTTACTAATTGAAACACTCTTCCTTGAGAATATAAGCCCATTAAGATCAATGCATAAACTAATCCTGTAAATTAGTATGATCATACTCAATCAACACACACATAACTTTTACCAATTCCAATCTAATCATTTATGAGATTCCACTCATATACCTCTTTCAATATATAGAAGCGTCAATCAGGTATATCTCTTAATCATCAAGGTTAATATATGCAACAATGCCTCATTGTTTTTCATATCTATTATTTCTACTATCCTCATGGAAGTGTTATCCTTACTTAATTCATAAAAATATAGTTCTTGTAGTGCTTACTCATACATCTAGTTCCCCATCACATCATTTCTTTCTTCAATCTCCTATGCGCAATCTTGATACTAACAGATCATTTGCTTAGTCATATCCTATTATTCGACTAAAATTTCTTAAGAATCACATCTTGTGCTATTGGTCTCAACACTTCGACTTCCTTCGTTTTAAATCATGCTTTTCCACTTATTTCCATAAACCCTTATGTTCTCAATCCATTAGAGATAGCAATCATACTCTATTGTATCTATTAAACTTCAAGCATGGCACCTATTCCACAGTCAAACCCTTTCAGACGTCAAGTCAACCAACAAGGTATCCAAATATGCCTTAACTGCTAAGATCCAATCTCAAACCGTACATTTGTCATTCTTATCCCTTAACTCCACCACTATTTTATCCTGAGTATACCCCAAGTCATCAATCACTTCCAACTCACTTCAACAAATCAATTCCCTTCTTTCTCTTAATCCTCAAGAGCTACTAATATCATCCCCCAATATCAAAACCTTAATGATTAAACCTCAATGATCAGTCATCTTAAACCTTGAATTAACAACCTCGAATCCATCATCGATCCCTTAGGTCATTCATCTAAAGGAATGGAAACTTAACCTTAGTGGACATCCTACTCTAACCTTTGATATTGCACTTATCACCTCAAATTACAAGTCAAACCAACTATTGGCTACACTAGCGTACAACCTCAGGACCTAGAGGTCTTAGCAAACCCGTTTTAGAAGCTTGATTAGTTGGTTCATTCTTCAATTCGACTGAATTTTAATGGTAGAGACTCCCATGAGGGAAAGAGGAGAGATCTTAGGATAAGGATTAGGATAATTCAACTCACAAGGAAGAAACACGGGCATATCTAAGTGTCTTACATATACATAACAATCCATTTAAGATTTTTAAATAATTAACACTCAAATACAACTTCTATATTCTTTCTCAAACTCAAACTCAATTCAATTCCAAACAATAAGCATGCTGTAAACTATTGCATACAAGTAGGAAGTAAAGCTTATCATGCCAAAGTCATACAAAACAACATGAAGCAATCACTTGCACACCAGTTCACCAATCCAAACAAAATCATGAAAAGGATAATCCCAATTTAAATACATGGGGCTCTACTCAAGACATCAACAAAAAGACAAAACTTAATAGTCGACGTGACTCCATCTCTTTAAGTACTCACGTTCATCATACAGATGACCAAGACATCCTTTCTCACCTCCACAACTACTCAAGCTGAGATTATCAGCCTTCACAACTGCAAGTTGTCACACTTCCTCGTAACCCGAACAGGTCATTGGGTGGCCAGTCCCGCTGTATTGTGCCAGAGTAGTTAGAACTACATCAACCTTGCAAGACTTCAAAACACCTAAACCGGATCAAACTAGACTCGACATGACCGTCAGACCCAAACTTCACAGTTCGGTTGGACCGAACTGCTCTGATACCACTAAATGTAACACCCTCATCCCATGACGGGTATTACTCGACTAACTCGATTGTGATTTGTTAATTCATCTCTTAATAAAATGAGGAAAGTTGGTGATTTTTTTTTATTTGAAGGCTTTGTAAAGCATATTAGTAAATTATATTTGAGATAAAACAAGAAGAAGTACATTGGTACTAGGTATATCATTCTGTTACTAATCGAAACTACAATGGAAATAGCATACATCTAGATTGGGATTTTAGTATAGTACAATACAAAAAGAAATGGGGCTTTCTATTAGGCTTTGACCTATCTTTACTGTACTGCTACTCAAATATGTCCCTAAACACTACGACCTGACTCAACAAGATCCGGTTCCACCTGAACGCCACGTCTATCTTCAGGACAACGTGCATCCTTCCAGAGTCCATGCCCTTTTAGGTGCCAAAATAATAACAGACAACAAAAGAAAGACAAGGGGGTGAGAACACTTTACATGAACTCACAAACATAGGATATGATGCACTAGAGCACACACACAGAAATTCCACACAATTCAATCAGCAAGTGAATATAATTCATATCATCACAATGTATACAGACTAATGAGTACTTTGTACTATGATGCCATAACTAATGCATGAGGGCCCGAGGAAACATCACCATCCGCAGAGCACACAGCAACTGCCCGACCATATATGTACAACGTATCAGGAGTTAGAGTTTGTACTAGCAATCAGTACAACGAGCATTGCTCATTCATTTTCTTTTTGCCAAATTCTTTTATGCGTCCTTCCAGACAATCTCAACTGACCCCTCAACCATGAGAGCGACAGGATAGCTAAGCTTGTACCACTTCGGACTCGACAGTAGTGAGCTAGCCTATGTCTCATTATGTCCTTTCTGGAACTCGACTATCCTCAGGGCTGGTGTCCCATTCGAGGACCCGCTAGCGTTCTTTGCAAAACCCAGTGCACCCTTCCCAACCAGTTTCACACTGTACCAAAGTGTCACTGCAATATTATGGTCGTAAGGTTTTCAACCTTGAACATTATCGATGCTTTATGATGCATGTCACACAACAATGCTTCTCAGCATACACAGTCCTTATAGGCAAAGCCCATCGAATCATTCCACGTCACCACTTACCCGTGGTACGACCCGATTCAATGTCTTTCGTTCAAGGAAGCCAATCAATGTTTTCTCAGCATACACAGTCCTTACAGGCAAAGCCCATCGAATCATTCTACGTCACCACTTACATGTGGTACGACTCGATTCAATGTCTTTCCCTCAAGGAAGCCAAACCCCATCTTGGGTTGGAACCGCACTCTCTCACTAAGCTTCTCAAGTTTTATGCAGAAGGAGTATATTGGTTATAAACTTTTAAGGTAGTTTGTACTAATGTTTTTCCTTAAATTAACAATCATTTTCACTTAAGTCTTATAGATTACTAAGACTTATGACCGTGTTTTATGAATAATGTTACCTATCTTAATTCTTCTGGTATGTCTAATTAAGATTAGGTTTAACACTTAATTGTAATTAGTCTTCATTAACTAAACTATAATCAATCCTAATCTCTTCCTTAATCTTGGATTAAGCTTTTTAATTTCCTTTAATTAAGGTTAATCATAATTAATAAATTCTTACTCATCATTAAGGATTAATTACTTAATTAATGCCTTATTAGTAATTAGTGAAAAATTAGTCTTCCTTAAGGTTAATTAATTTTAGCCTTAATTAATTATTCTTTACTTAATTAACTTAAGTGAATTAGATTAATTAACTTAGATAAATAAATTAGCTAAGCTCACTAATTTAAATTTTAAGCTTTAATTTTAATGGTGGATTAGAGTTGAAGTCCAACTCTAATCTATGCCCAATTTCATAAATTATTTTTGGTTGACTTTTAATGAGTCTTTGACTTTTTTTTTGAGGATTTTGGTCCTGAACCAAGGGCCCAAAGGTTGAATGACTCTTAGGAGCCCATTTTTACACATTACAAGTCAAAATGTTGACTTTTGTGATGACTTTTATTTGGATTACACTTGAAATCCGAATTTAATTCTTTTGGTATTTTCCAAAATTTATTATTTAATTAAAAATCTTTTTTGTAAATTTAGTGTTTTAACCTATTAGACTATTAAGGCCCAAAAACATGTTTTTCAACTTCACTTGACCCTTTTAAGATCAAAATGAATTCTTGATGAGTTTCATCAAGAACAACCTCAAGAACACCTTGAATGTTCACCAAAACACCAATTTTTCCAACAACATCCAAAATTTACCAAATTTCAACACCATCATCAACAAGCATTATCAACAACCAATATCATGCTAATTCATCCAAAATCATCCATACACACATTCAAGTTCATAACTTTATTTCTAAGCTCATAAACACCATTTTTCAAGAATCAAACATCCAAAACAAATTCATAAATCCAAACAACCTCATGCATGTTCATAGATCCATCATCAAAACACATTTCCATCATCAATTAAAATTTTAGAAACATGCAGCCCTTTTATTTCAAAATAGCCGAACCATATAGGAAGAAAAAGAGAGAATTTTTTTCAAACAAAAACATGGTTTGCATGTAACCCAAAACATCATCCAAGTATTTTTCAAGAATTAACGATAATTAAAAACACCATGCAAGGATATAATGGAATAGCCGAACCTTATCTCCCAAGAGATAGGTTCCAACAACCCATTTTTCAAGAGAAAAACAAGATCAAAGATAAGGATCAAAGGCAATCCTTGACTCTAGTCACCAATCCTACTAGAGTTCAAGTTCTCCCCCCCTTTACCTAAGGAATTTCCTCGAGAATAAGGTGCAGCAACATCTCACAAAACAACTCCAAAGATCCCTCCTTTGATCACCAAACTCGAGCTTTCAAGGCTTGGAGGCTTGGTGTTTAAAGCTTTGGTTCAAAGATTGAACCTTGGCTTGAAAGTGTTTGGTGGAGATTCGAAAAATGTTGGGAGAAAAGAGAGGGAGACTAACGGTTTTGTCGTGGAGAGAAAGAGAGAAATGAGAGAAAAATTTCAAGCTTGCATGTGTGGAAGAAAAGGAAGAATAAGTGGTTTTAGTGTTAAAATGCCATAAATGCCTACACTTGACACTTGTCTTGGAAGGAAGAAAGAAGGAGATAGGTGTCTCTCATGCAACACTCTCCCACATGCACGGCTTGCATGAGAAGCAAAAGGGAAGGTTTGTGCAATTTTTTCTGGCCCGGATCAAGAGTATTTGGGCCCGGTTCAAGAGACAGTAGGGGTAAAATGGGAATTTTGCACCAAAATACCCAAAATTTTCCAAAAATTCTTGAAAAATTCCTATAATTGCTCTAACCTATTTTAAGCCTAAAAATGTGATTAGAACTTACTTCTCAGTTAAACTTTCTGATTTCCCAATTTTCCCAGTTTTCGCACACAACAATTAATTTTTTAATAAGAGTAAGCGGATAGAAATTTATGGTTTTACATACAAAAATTCTATAAAGTTATAAATATCATTTTCAATCCACCTTTAAGATTCAAAGTATATTTTCCATATTATTCCATAAAATTTCATATGTTGGTTAGGGTTATACTGCTAACCAGGGGCATTTTGGTCCTTTTGCCCAAAAGCGCCAGAAAATTCTAAATAGTTTTCTAAAATTCATTATTAATTATATTAAGACTATTTTGACTAAAAATATGGATCCCATTAAGTTTTAGCTATTTTTCATAATTAAATTTATATTTTCCTTAACTGTATAATTACTAAGGGTATCTTAGGTCATTTTCTCAAACGCCTCTCTTGAAAAATTTTATTTATAATTATGGTTGGATAATTTCAAAAATAAAAATTTGATTGCTTATTAACAGCTCCCAAATACTTCATAATTAAATTATTATTATTATTATTTTAAAACTTTCTTTATTTTATTTATATACCGTTAAGAGAAATTGTGGGTGTTACAGCCTTTGCTTAATCTGTTTCTTTTTAATAATGACAAAGTGGGAGAAATATAACTAAACAAATTCCTGAAAGTAAAAATGTTTTCAGAAATATAAGATGATAAAAGATATCCAGTTTAGGGGGAGTTTTCACAATTAACAAAGACTCATCTGAAACATAACATAATCATTCTGTAACTTGAATCTTTTATGATATTTGTTAGTCATATCTAATTTGTCATCATTAAAAAGGGGGAGCATGTTGAGTCTCATAATTAATTTAAGTATTCAAATTAGATTCAAGACTCATTATCCTTGGTTTTAATGATTAACAAATTAGACTAGATTAAAAGAAAACAGGTGCTGAAAGAAGAATCCTGCTGAAGAGGAACAACATACCGACATAAAGAGAAAAGCATAGAAGCAACTCTCAGAAGATGACAAAGAAAAAGTCCAAAAGAAAGATGAAGCAAATCTGAAGAGAAGAGAAGAAGCCTTGATCATCTGAAGACACTCTTGCATCTGAAGGATAACAGAGGAGAAGAAAAGAAGACTAGACCATCTAAAGCATATTCATCGTCTGAAGACTTGAAGAAAGTAGAAGAACTTGATTTCGTCTGAAGAGTGACTATCATCTGAAGATTCGAAGATCATCTGAAGCACTCTGTGCATCTGAAGGCGGAAAGTATCAGATTCGAGGTTTGACCTTTTGAAGACATTGCTAAGGATGAAGAACAGTCTTTCAAATGGACTAACCTTATCCAGCTCAAGAATCAAAATAAATTTTCTACCTCGTTCAAATAATTTGCACATATAAGGAAAGTATGCAAATCCTGTTGCACCTGCATCGAAAAAGCAATTATGTGTGCGCAGACCTGCTGCACCTACTGCTATCCTGAACATGTCGTCAGACTGAACAAGCAAAGTAACAAAAAGCTATCTGGACTAAGTAATTCAATTCATTATCATTTATCTATCTGGATCACAGAAGAAAAGAAAGAGACAAAGAAGAACAAGAGCTGCAATCATCTGAAGAAAAGAAGAAGAAATTTTTGCTAAGAGAAAGAAACTTGCTGAAAGTGCTCTCAATCTGAAGAACTAAAACAGGCTTGAAGCAATCATCTGAAAGAAGTATTTGTTGAATCTGCTAATATCAAGCTGAGTCAAAGCAATCATCTGAAAGCTCAGTAATCTTCTGAAAGTATGTGAAGAATGAAGAATTCAATTGTGTAAACACATACTCTCCAAACAAAATGATGAAACACTTCAGACTATCTGAAGATATGAAGACTCTCAACTCTCTGACTACGTGGACAAATATTAAACAATAAGAAGTCTTAACAAAAGCAAAGACCACGTGATCAACAACTAGAATATTGTCTAAATATTTGAAGGAACTCTGGTCAAGAGAGAAAAAGGAGAAAACAGTGGAATGTCAAAAGCTAAGCAGAAAGGAAGCTAGCACAATTTGGGCTAAAGGACAAATCCAACGGATATCTCCTCAAATTCGCATAAAGGAAAGGGTGACAGAAAAGAAGAAGCATAGAGAAAGAAGAGAAACATCTACCTATTTAAAGAAAATCTCTCAAGGTTAAAGAACTCATCAATAGGGTGTCAGAGCTAAGCTATCTGCACACCTATTATGCTTAAAAAGAAGCAACCTTTTAAGAAGTTATTTCACAACGGCTACTTGAGCCAAATCACTTCTTCTCAATGGTAACCAAGAAATCTTCAAACGACTATATTTGCAGAACTTATAAATAGTCCTAAGAAAGTCTTTGAAGATGCTCATCTGCCTATGGATTGAACTTATTATAATATATGATCAGTCAGCCAAGATCCTTGAATCTGAATTGACAAACCCACGGTTAAGGGGTGAGAATGTAATCTAGGACTGCCATTGGTCAAGCCCAAGAGAGAACATGCTAAAGCTCAAACCATATCTTATCAAGCCAACTCTTTGAAGAAGAAAAATAAAGAGAACCCAATTAGAAATTCATACACTTATCTCTCTGTAACATCCTTGTACTTAGAATTATCCATTGTATCCTGAGTAGTACTCAATTAACCCTTAGTACAGGAAGAATCTGAGTTTATGTTTCTTAGAAACTTAAACTTAGTTTATGTTTTATAGACTATATGTGTCTGAGAGAATGGAAAGGCTTGGTGGAAGAAAGAATACTTGTTGTTGAGCCTGGAGAGGCTTGGTGAAAAAAAGAATACTTGTTGTTGAGCATGGAGAGGCTTGTCTGTAAAATAATACTGCATGAGTTGCCTGGAGAGGCAGTTGAAAACAAAGGAATACTTGTGTTTACGCCTGAAGAGGCTGTGGCAAAAGAATACTTGTATCTGAGTTCAGATAGTGGAAAATCCAGTGGTAGTTTTCCCTGGGACTGGATGTAGCTTATTGGGTTGGTGGGTGAACCAGGATAAATTCTTGGCTAAGTCTTCTTTCCCTTAAACTCATTTATTTTTCAGCGTTATATTTTCTAATGGGATTGAAAAGTAATTTTCATATCAAACTCTAATTCAACAATTTCAATAAAACAGTTTTCAAAGATAAACTAAATTTAGTTTATCTCATATCATTTGAAGTATTGCAGAAAATGTACTTGGAAGAACCTCTTAAATAACCCTCTGAAGTGAGTCTGAAAAGAACTCAGTTCAGAACTTAGAAACAGACTTCAGACGATCATCAATCATCTGAAGTTGTTCAGAAACAGTTCTGAAGAGATTCTATGTAATAATCTTCAGAAGGTACTTTGAGATGTTTCTAAATAACTCTGTTTGAAACTAGAAACTAAGTTAATTGAATGTTTATTTAAAACCTTCTTAAGTATTGATAGAAAGTCTATCAAACTTATCTTTCTTATCTTTCGCACATTTTTATTAACTCTGATTTTAAGTTTTTATTAATAACTTGTTTTAATGCATGTGTTATTTATTTCAAGATTTCCAAAATTATTTAAAAAGTTCAAAACACTATTCAACCCCCCCTCTAGTGTTTCTTGTGGTTCTAACAACATTAAGTGGCCAATTTAATTCAAAAATCAGAGCAATCTGTCCATAAGCATTTTTGCATACAAAATCTTGATTATTATATTACCCAATGCCAATTTATTAATTTATTAAGAACATGCTAAAGTGATCAGTTAAAGCAAGTCCTAATTAATTTCTAAATAGGGCATTTAAAGGGTAAACAATATCATGCTCAATTATCATGCTTTTCAAACATGCAATAATGCACAGTTATTCATGCAAGAATTTTAGACAAATTAAGCATCCATAATACCAAACAGAATAATTTGCAGAATTCACTGAGCAATTTAAAAATCACCACCAAAGCATTCAACCACAATCAGCAGACTAAACTAGGACTCTATTGACAATAATCCTAATTTATCTGGTCCTAAAAGCCTAAGTTTTCTATCCTAAGGTTTTGCTCAATAAAATAGAGAACTAAAAATTTAATCGGTGAAAATCCTTTAAAACAGTAAAAATGTAACACCCGCGTTTTTACCGTTTTGCCGTAATATGTGTTTTATTGAATTTTGAGTGATTAAAATTATTTTTAATCATCAAAATTTATATTTTTGAGTTTAGGAATGAATTTCCTATTTTTCTAGAATTTTTGGGAATTTTTGGGATTTTTCTGTGAAAATAACCTTTTTGCCCCTCCTGTCTCTTGAACCGGGCCCGAATACTCTTGATCCGGGCCAGAAAAATTGCACAAACCTTTCCTTTTCTCCTTCTAGAAGTCGTGCATGTGAAGAGCCATGCATGGAAGCCACTTGTTATTTTCTTTATTTTTCTCCAAAACCATATGCAAATTGTAAGCTTTATGTCACTTAAACCCATCAAAGGTCACTTTTTCTCTTTCACACATGCAAGCCTTGGTCATTCTCTCATTTCTCTCTTTCTCCCCTTCTCTCGGCCGTGAACCTTCTCCTATTTTCTCCCAAAAATCTTCAATCTCCATTAAACACTTCAAGCCAAGGTTCCATCTTTGAACCAAAGCTTCAAATACTAAGCCTTCTAGCCTTGCAAAAATTCTTGTTGGTGACCAAAGGAGGCTTTTTGGGAGCTGTTTTGGGATCAAAATTCTGCACCTATTTCCTTGAGAGTTTGAGGTAAAGGGGGGGGGGGAGAACTTGAACTCTAGTAGGATTGGTGACTAGAGTCAAGGATTACCCTTGATCCTTGTCTTTGATCATCTTTTTCTCTTTGAAAAATCAACTCTTGGAACCTATTTTTGAGTATAATGGTTCGGATTGTTTGAGCTGGGTTGTTTGTGATATCTCTATGTTTATTTTGATGCTTGAAAAGTGCTTGGATTGTGATTGTTGATGCATGCAAGCCAAGGAAACAAATTTTGGAAAAATTTCTCCTTTTTCCCCTAAAAGCTCTCGGCTTTGAGGGATATTTTGGGTTGCATGTGTTTCAAAATTTTTTTGATGCTTGGAATGTGTTTATATGTTGAATTTAAGAGCATGCATGAAGTTGTTTGAGTTTATGAAATTGTTTGGATGTTTGATCCTTGAAAATGGTGCTTATGGGCTTGAAAATAAAGTTATGAACTTGAACATGTGTGGGGATGATTTTGGATGAATTAGTATGATATTTGTTGTTTATAATGCTTGTTGATGATTGTGTTGAATTTTAGTAAAGTTTGGATGTTGTTGAAAAATTGGAGTTTTGATGAATATTCAAGGTGTTCTTGATGTTCTTGAGTTGTTCTTGATGAAACTCATCAAGAATGCTTTTTGATCTTGAAAAGATCAAGTAAGTGTTGAAAAGCATGTTTATGGGCTTTGGTGGTCCAAAAGGACTAAGGAGCAATTTTACAAACAAAAGGGTTAAAGTGCAAATAAGGAAAAAGCTTTTAAAATAATAAAAGAACTAAATTCGGATTTTTAATTTAACCCAAGTAAAAGTCAACCCAAAAGTCAATGTTTTGAGTTGTCATGAGTAAAAATGAATTTCTAAGAGTTATCAAACCTTTGGGTCTTTGGTTTAGGCCCAAAATCTTCAAAAAGGTGAGTCAAGGACTCATTGAAAGTCAACCAAAAATAATTTATGAAACTGAGCTTAGATTAGAGTTGGACTTCAACTCTAATCCAAGTTATTAAAATTAAAACTCAAGAATTAATTAGTGGACTTAGCTAATTTAATTACCTAAGTTAATTAACCTAATCTACTTAAGTTAATTAAGTAAAGAATGATTAATTAAGAAAGAAAGATACTCAAACCATCAAAAGATACTCAGTGGTGTACCTCTCGAGTCACCCAAATATCCACATCAAAACACGAGTTCTGGTAATTGACCAAAATAAACAAGAGCTCAAACAAAATACAAAGGAAGAGGTTGCTAACTCAGAGCTGCTACTACCTAGACTCAAACCATACTAATCCTACTCGTCGTCACTCGACTCAGTAGTGAACACCCAACCGCTCCTCCTCCCAGCGTCCCCGATAGTGATCATTCCAAAATCCTCTGAGGGATCGTCGCTAGAAGAATCCTCCTCCGGCTCCTCCTCAAGGGCCTCCTCCTCCGAGGTGTCATCAATCACAATCAGATCTAGCTTACTTGTGAAAGAGCGGCCTTGCGCATCAGGACGCTAGGCTGGGAATCAGATGCCTCGGAAGAAGATGAGTACTTAGGGGAGTCTGGTCCGACCATATCAGCCATCCGAGATGATCGCGACGACGATGAAGAAGCGGGGCGACGTCGTGAAGGACGAAAAGTAGTATAGCGCACCAAGTTAGGTGGCGTCAGAAACTCGAGAGTCACAGGTACAATGAAATCCAACTCTGGTACAAGCGGGAGTCTGGGATGAGTAATGATGACGCGGACTTCCCCAGTGAACTCGCATCTAGGAGGGATACCTGTCACCCTCCATGTACCTCTCCGCATCCACCGCAGCTGCACTCGCATCGATGTCATAGCTGAAGTCTCCGATACCGGCTATCGACGTAACGAGAAGAATATAACAACAAAAGATAGAAAGGAAGGGTGAGAACATCACATGAACGCACAACACATAGGATACAGTATACTAGAGCACATACACAGGGATGATCCACACAGATCAATCAACCAACAATCACAAACATGTCATCATAGTACACTCATTTGAATGCAACCTTGCAACTATAATGCAATGACTAATGCACGAGGGCCCAGGGAAACATCACCACCACAGTGCACACAGCAACTGCCCGACCATATATGTACAACGTATTAGGAGTTAGAGTCTGTACTAGCAATCATTACAAGGAGCATTGCTCATTCATTTTCTTTTGGCCAAATCCTTTATGCGTCCTTCCAGACAATCTCAACTGACCCCGAAACCATGAGAGCGACAGGATAGTCAAGCCTACCCCCTTCGGACTCGACAGTAGGGAGCTAGCCTACGTCTCATGATGTCCTTTCTAGAACTCGACTATCCTCAGGGTTGGCGTCCCTTTCAAGGACCCGCTGACGTTCTTTGCAAAACCCAGTGCACCCTTCCCAACCAGTTTCACACTGTACCAAAGTGTCACTGCCATATAGGTCGTAAGGTTTTCAACCTTGAACATCATTAATGCTTTATGATGCATGTCACACAACAATGCTTACAGCATTCACATCCTTACAGGCAAAGCCCATCGAATCATTCAACGTCACCACTTACCCGCGGTACGGCCCGATTCAATGTCTTTCCTTCAAGG
The DNA here is from genome assembly GCA_026901365.1 of Sesbania bispinosa. Classification (NCBI taxonomy): domain Eukaryota; kingdom Viridiplantae; phylum Streptophyta; class Magnoliopsida; order Fabales; family Fabaceae; genus Sesbania; species Sesbania bispinosa. Next base: position 2,316,987 of record QLOH01000052.1, read on the forward strand.
AGAACCAATCAATGCTTTCTCAGCATACACAGTCCTTGCAGGCAAAGCCCATCGAATCATTCAACGTCACCACTTACTCGTGGTTCGGCCCGATTCAATGTCTTTCCTTCAAGGAAAACCATACCCCATCTTAGGTTGGAACCACACTCTCTCACTAAGCTTCTCAAGTCTTATGCTGAAAGAGTGTGTTGATTATAATCTTTTAAGGTAGTTTGTACTAATGTTCTTCTTTGAATCAATAATCATTTCCACTTGAGCCCTATAATTTACTAAGACTTATGATTGTGTCTTATGGATAGTATTTCCTATCTTAATTTGTCTTGTACGTCTAATCAAGATTGGGTTTAACCCTCAATTATAATTAGTCCTCATTATCTAACTATAATCAATCTTAATCCTTACTTATGGTCCTAATTAATTCGTAATTATCCCTTAATCTCTTCCTTAATCTTGGATTAAGCTTTAGTTACATTTGATTAAGGTTAATCATAATTAATTAGTTCTTAATCGTCATTAAGGCTTAATTACCTAATTAATACCTCATTAGTAATTAGTGATTAAGATTTAAGGTTAATCTTCATTAAGGTTAATTAACTTTAGCCTTAATTAATTATTCTTTACTTAATTAACTTAAGTAGATTAGATTAATTAACTTAGATAATTAAATTAGCTAAGCCTACTAATTAATTTCTAAGTTTTAATTTTAATAACTTGGATTAGAGTTGAAGTCTAACTATAATTTAAGCCCAATTTCATAATTTATTTTTTTGGTTGACTTTTAATGAGTCTTTGACTCTCTTTTTTTTTTGAGGTTTTGGGCCTGAAACAAGGGCCCAAAGGTTGGATGACTCTTAGGAGCCCATCTTTACACATAACAAGTCAAAATGTTGACTTTTATTTGGATTACACTTGAAATCCGAATTTAATTCTTTTAATATTTTTCAAAGTTTATTATTTAAATTAAAATCCTTTTAGTAAATTTAGTGTTTTGGCCTATTGGACCGTTGAGGCCCAAAAACATGTTTTTCCACTCTACTTGATCTTTTCAAGATCAAAAAGCATTCTTAATGAGTTTCATCAAGAACAACCTCAAGAACATCAAGAACACCTTGAATGTTCATCAAAACACCAATTTTTCAACAACATCCAAACTTTACCAAATTTTAACACAATCACCAACAAGAATTATAAACAACAAACATCGTGCTAATTCATCCAAAATCATCCATACACACAATCAAGTTCATAACTTTATTTCTAAGCTCATAAACATCATTTTTCAAGAATCAAACATCCAAACAATTTCATAAATTCAAACAACTTCATGCATGTTCATAAATCCATCATCAAAACACATTTCCATCATCAATTAAAATTTTAGAAACATGCAGCCCCATTAAACCAAAATAGCCGAACCATATAGGAAGAAAAAGAGAGAATTTTTTTCAAACAAAAACATGGTTTGTATGTAACCCAAAACATCATCCAAGCATTTTTCAAGCAACAACAACAAATTAAAAACACCATGCAAGGCTATAATTAAATAGTTGAACCATATCTCCCAAGAGATAGGTTCCAACAACTCATTTTTCAAGAGAAAAACAAGAGTAAAGACAAGGATCAAGGGCAATCCTTGACTCTAGTCACCAATCCTACTAGAGTTCAAGTTCTCCCCCCCTTACCTAAGGATTTCCTCAAGAATAAGGTGCAGCAACTGTGAAGTCTATTAATCAGTTTGAGCATTCAAACTTGACTCAAAGACTTAATATCCTTTAGTTTTAATGATTAACAAGTAAGATTATATAAACAGATTCTACTGAGAAAGGTATTGGTTTGTTGATTGTGTTTCAGGATGAAATATTTATCAGAATCAGAAGATTAGGATCAGAAGAACAAATGCAGGATCAAATATAAAGAAGCTGTCTGAAGAATGCAACTCGTCTGAAGTGTGCAAACCGTCTGAAGACGTGAAGACCATATGAAGACAACATAAAGCAGTCTGAAGAAAAGAAGCTGTCTGAAGCAAGGAAGCCTTCTGAAGCAAATAAGCTTTCTGGAGCAACGAAGCTGTCTGAAGAAGCAGAACTCGTCTGAAGAGTTGGAGCTGTCTGAAGTAGTTCAACCCGTCTGAAGTATCAGTGCTGTCTGAAGTCTCACTTATGACGTGGCACCCTCTGCTGAAGTTTGTGAAGACTTTTCTGAACCTCTGTTGCACGTACCTTTTCAAACACGTTTATGGCAAGGAACACAGAGACCTTTCCTGGTGATTTTGAATTTCATACACCACTGAGGAAATCTCTGCAACGCAGAAATTGCAGCAACAACGATGGCAGCTTTATAGCAGCACCAACGTTGTACTCTGTCAGAATTGTGAAGACACCCAGAAGCGTGTCTCACGATGGATCGAATAGCATTCAATGCTTTCTCTAAAGGGTGGTATCACAACGGAAATATCATCATCACCAATCCAAAAGAAAGCACAAGAAAAGCTCAGGAGACTAAGCAGAAGCAACAAAGAGAAATGTTTGAATAACATATTTTAATTCAAACATATTTTATCATCTGCAAGAAACAGCCATTGAAAAAGACACCTCACTCAAAGAAGAAAGGAGAAATGGTGTCAGGAAGCAAACAGAAAAGGAGCATATACAAAATAAGCAAGAGGACAAATCCAACAGATACCTCCTCATATACACTCCTAAGAAAAGCAGAGAAAATCAGAAGTCAGCTGAAGAAAAGTAAAAGGATATCAAGAGAGAGAACATGCATAATAATATCAAGAAAATCTCTCTAAAAGAGCTCATCTACAGAAGTGTCAGAACAAGACTGTCTGAACACATAACTGCTAAAGAAGAAGCAACCGTTTGAGACACTATTACATAACGGCTATATGAGCCACATCATCAACATCTCAACGGTATCATGAATCATCTTCAAACGGCTATATTCCAACATAACATATAAATAGCCTCAAGGAAGAATTTGAAGATGTTGAACTCATTCACTTGGTTCAATCAGTTGATCAAGATGCATCAGAAAAGTCCTATCGGTGTTGACCATACTTACTTGAATCAACTATGCTAGTCAAAATAGCAGTTGTTCAGTTGAACAACCTACCAGGCTGTTCTTAATCTCATATGAACCAAGAATGGTTTGAGGCTGCAAGTATGCCTTGGTTTTTCCAATGATACGGGTGAGAATGTAACCCATGGAAACCAATGGCTAGAGAACAAGGCTGGAGCTTAAAGTCAGTATCTACCTAGCCAATTCTCAGAGGATGTTATGCCTCATATCAGAGACAGGGATTGTACTTAAACATATATGCTTGTATCACTGTCTTATCCTTGTACTTAGATTTATTCATTGTATCCTGAGTAGTACTCAGTTAACCTCTAGTACAGGAAAGGATTAAGTTTATGTTTCGTGGAAACTTAAACTTAGTTTAATTTGTAAACACTTTATGTGTCTGAGAGCCTGGAGAGGCTTGGTGGAAGAAAGAATACTCTACACTTGGATAAGTGTCTGAGAGCCTGGAGAGGCTTGGTGGAAGAAAGAATACTCGTTGTAGAGCCTGGAGAGGCTTGATAGAAAAGAATACTTGTTGTAGAGCCTGGAGAGGCTTGATAGAAAAGAATACTCGTTGTAGAGCCTGGAGAGGCTTGATAGAAAAGAATACTCGTTGTAGAGCCTGGAGAGGCTTGATAGAAAAGAATACTTGTTGTAGAGCCTGGAGAGGCTTGATAGAAAAGAATACTCGTTGTAGAGCCTGGAGAGGCTTGGTGGAAGAAAGAATACTCGTTGTAGAGCCTGGAGAGGCTTGATAGAAAAGAATACTTGTTGTAGAGCCTGGAGAGGCTTGATAGAAAAGAATACTCGTTGTAGAGCCTGGAGAGGCTTGATAGAAAAGAATACTCGTTGTAGAGCCTGGAGAGGCTTGATAGAAAAGAATACTTGTTGTAGAGCCTGGAGAGGCTTGATAGAAAAGAATAATGCAATGAGTTTCCTAGAGAGGCAGTTGAAAACAAAGTAATACTTGTGTAGGCCTGAAGAGGCTGTGAATAATACTTGTATCTGTGGATTCAGATAATGAAAAATCCAGTGGTGATTTGCCTCTGGGACTGGATGTAGCTCACGGGTTTGTGGGTGAACCAGGATAAATTCCTTGTCTGAGTTTTCTTACCCTTATCTCTTATCAATTCTGTTTATACAATCAAAGGGTCAGAATAATTAATCTGATATTTTAAAAGGGGCACAAAACATCTTTTAAAATTAGTTTTTACCAGCTGTCTGAAAACTTCAGACAACCTCTTTAAAAGCCTGTCTGAAATCTCTATGCCCAAGTTTTTCTTCAATTTCTTTATCTCCAGTTTTCATATTTAAGTTGGAACTTGAAAAGTATTTTCTATAATAAACTTAACACAACTATTTCAATAAAATAATTTTTTATATGAACAAAACATGAGATATCTCTTATATCATTTGAAGCTTTACAAAGAATGTTCCTTAAAGAACTTCTGAAATAAAATCTCAGAAGTAAGTCTGAAAGAGATCAGTTCAAAAATCAGGAACAGACTTCAGACAACCTCTAGTAGTCTGAAGTATTTCAGAAACTGCGCTGAAAATACTCTTTGTAATAATCTTCAGTAGATACGTTGAGAAGTCTCTGTTTAAAACAATCTTAAGACTTATTTTTAACGGTGCCCATATTCATGTTTTAACCAAAAGATTTCCAAAAACTATCAAAAAGTTTAAAACACTATTCAACCCCCCCCCCTTTTAGTGTTTCCTGTGGTTCTAACAGCAACAACTCACAAAACAGCTCCAAAGATCCCTCCTTTGATCACCAAACTCGAGCTTTCAAGGCTTGGAGGCTTGGTGTTTAAAGCTTTGGTTCAAAGATGGAACCTTGGCTTGAAGTGTTTGATGGAAGATGAAAGATTTTGGGAGAAAATGGGAGAGAGCTTCATGGATTTCTCATGGAGAAAAGGAAGAAATGAGAGAAATCTTGCTATGCTTGCATGTGTGGCAGAAAGGAAAAATGAGATGGTTTTGGTGTTTTAAGGCTTTAAATGCCTACACTTGACACATGGCTTGGGAGAAAGGAAGAAGAAGACAAGTATCCTCCATGCATCAAGCCCACACATGCACGGCTTGTAGGAGAAGCCAAAGGAAGGTTTGTGCAATTTTTCTGGCCCGGATCAAGAGTATTCGGGCCCGGTTCAAGAGACAGTAGGGGCAAAAAGGTCATTTTTCACAGAAAAATTCCAAAAATCCCCAGAAATTCTAGAAAAATAGGAAATTCATTCCTAAACTCAAAAATATAAATTTTGATGATTAAAAATAATTTTAATCACTCAGAATTTAATAAAACACTCAATACGGCAAAACGGTAAAAACGCGGGTGTTACACACTTTGATTAATGGCTTCCTTTTTCCTTACCTTTAGTAGCTTTAGTTCAGAATGAATAATGCAGATCCCATCAGTAGGATCTATCTTTAGTTGATCTGGTGGTTCAGCTTGTTGGGGAATTCCTCTGTCTAATTGAAAAATTATTCTCTCATCTTTAGAGCTGATTTGATATTTTCCCCGATCAACATCAAATATTACTTTGGCAGCTTTCATGAATGGTCTTCCTAGGATTAAGGGGACATCAGTATCCTCCTCTTCCATTTTAGCGACAAAGAAGTCTACAACATACACAAACTTATCCACCCTTATTGGCAAATCTTCAATTATCCCATATGGATGTTGAGTGGTTTTATTTGCAAGCTGTAACTTCACCTTGGCAGGCTTGACCTTCAAAATTCCCAGTTTGTTAAAGAATGATAGCGGCATCAAATTGATGCTCGCTCCAAGATCTAATAAAGCTTTGGTAACAGGTTGATTGCCAATAGAAACTGGTATAGTAAACTTACCTGGGTCAAGTGACTTACCTGTGCTGTAGACCTTTTCTTCCTTCTCTTTATCTTTCAGAACTGCCTCTGGCTTCTCTTCTTCTTGAACACTCCTTTGCACAATCTCCTCTATGAGCAAATTTTCTTCATTTATGATGTAGTCCTCTAAATCAATCTCTTCTGTTGCATTACCATCAGTAGTAACTGCATTGCAGTGCTCCTTTGGATTGGTCTGAGTGTTTGCTGTAAAGTGGCCCTTTTTGTGTTCTTCCATTTCATTTGCCAGTTGGCCAACTTGATTCTCCAAGGAATTGATTAATGCTTCTATATTCTTTTTAAAGCCATCAAAATTCTGCATAAAAGCATCAATCTTTTCTTCCAATTTTGAGAGTCTGTCATTTGTTGAAGGATAGCTTTGTTGTTGCTGATACGGTGTCTGTCTGTTGCTTCCATCTTGTTGTCTCCAGCCAGAGTTGTTATTTTGGTTATTTCTCCATCCCTGCGAGTTCTAATTATTGTTGGAGAAATTACCTTGTCTTCCTTGATTTCCCATGAAGTTGACTTGCTCTGCTTGAGTTTCTTGATAAGAACAGTGACCATTAGGATGGTCACCTCCACAAAAGTAACAAATCAACTGTGGGGTCTGGCTTGGTTGAGACTGTACAGTTTTCAGTTGTTGAAGGAGTGTGTCCAATTGCTTGGTGAGTGCCTCTAGTTGTCACTTGATGAGCTTGTGTTATGCTAGAAGTGCATCATTGTTGTTTAGTTCTAGCACTCCCTTCTTCAGAACTTAGACTGGTTGTCTCCCATATTGAGCTTGCTGGTCATTCTGTGCAAAATTATCAATGATGGTAATAGAACGCTCTGCATCCACTGCTAAAATTGTCCCTCCTGCTGCAGCATCTATGTATGACTTTGAATCTGGTTTGAGTCCATTGCAGAAGATGTTCAATTGAGCAATGTCTTCGAAACCATGGTTGGGGCACTTCCGGAACAAGGATTTGAATCTTTCCCAGGCTTCACATAATGGCTCATCTGCTCCTTGCCTGAATGTGGAGATGTCTGACTTGGCTTGAATATATCGGGATGGTGGAAAGAATCTATTTAGAAATTTATCTTCTACCACGCCCCAATTGTTCAGACTTTGGTTGGGATGCGATTTCAGCCATTCCTTTGCTTTACCTATTAGAGAAAAAAGAAACAATCGTAAGTAGACAGATTCTAAATCCCCTTCCTCAAATCCCATAGTACCAAACAATTCATAGAAAGTAGAGAGATGAGTATGTGGATCTTTATGATCCAATCCTGCAAACTGATGGGCACTAATGAGGTTTAAATGTGCAACCTTCATCTCTAAGGACTTCGTTGTAACTGGAAAACAATGCTTGAGTAATGACGAGGTCCTTGGTGCATGACATAGACTCCTAAGACTCTTCTTCTTGGTGGTTATTTTTCATCCATATTTTTGTTTTCTTCCTGACTTCTCCTTTGTCTCCTTCTCTTGTTTCTACTCTTGTTCCTTCTAGATTTCCTCTCTATTTCTGGATCAAATTGCAATTAATTTGGAGACACCTGACCTCGCAAGAGCATAAATCAAGTAACTTGAAAAAGCGTAAGTGCAGAAGAGAATAATAAAATTAGAAATAAAAATTAAAATTTTCCTAAAAATCCTAAAAAAATAGAAAATAAAATTCCTAAAAAAAATAAAATATATACAACTTGATAGAATAGACTTCCCAAGTCTTTAAAAATTAATACACCGTTCCCCGGCAATGGCACCAAAAATACTTGTTGAGAAACTGGCAAGCGTACCAAAATCCCAGCAGTATAATAGTAAGTAAGAGTATCGTATCCACATGGAATGGTTCAATTTATAAAGATTAGTGGTCACAACTATCAAGTAAAAACGAATGGTTGTTTGTTAAGAATTGCGAAATAAATGAAAACTGAAATTAAATTGAGGTAGAGTTAGCAAGTTACTTGGACTAGGATTGAACTTCGTCTATCGCACCCCTTTCATATGTGGACCTCAATAATATTTATGAATATGAAATTATGATACCTTAGCCAAACTAAATTACCCCACACCGGTTGCCCATATCTTGAGATACTAAGAAATAATTCATGTGGGTTCTCCCAGGCGACAAATTACCCCGGCTTTAAATATCTGTTTTTCGGTTTGTTAACACTATCAATTCGCCCTATATTCCTATAATGACTACTATAAGTATTTCTACCAATCAGTGTTCAAGTTTCCTATTCCTAGGCTCCCTCAAACTCGCTATTGATTTTACAAAACCATTTTCCAATGCATCCCATAAAATCAACCTATAACTCCGGCACACAGGCGGAAGCTAAGCATTAAGCACAGAATAAAAATACCGATATCATAAAAACAGGGATTCATAAATAGTAAAGAGAATTCACATACAATTGGGGATTGAATCGACTACATTCAATTCTATTGGAAAGTTTAGCTACGCATGGTAGCCATTACAAACCAACGGAGAAACTATCACACTTTTCTCCAGCCCTAGCTCTGCCGTCTCCCCCTCTCCAAAAGCCTTTTTTTGATCTGTGCAAAAAGTTCCTTTAAATAGAAGTTGGAAAGCTATATGAAATCTGGAAGAAATCTGATTTGAAATCCTTTGAAAAACTGATCCCATATTCCTGCGCTTCAACCTGCGCTCAGCGCAGATGAAGCGCAGGAAACAGAGAGCTAATTAAATGTTGCACTCCACTTGCGCTTAGCGCAGGTGGAGCGTATTTCTCGTTCCAGCTTTCCTGATTTCCTCATTTTTCAGCTTGATCTCTTCCTGATCTTATCCTTGTTTGCTTTGCTTTCCTTATTTCCCTCTTTTTAGCTTGATCTTGTGCTGATTTGATCTTTAAATTCAAATTGAGAATTTTATCTTCAGAATCCTTGTTTAAATGACCGCGGATTTATTCTTGATCTGTTGCCATTTAGAATCTCATCTGTAGATTTTCTCTTCAAATAGATGTTATCTTGTTTCTCCATTTAAAACTTTCCTTTTTATCTACAAAATCAACAGATTTTCTATTAAAATAGCATCAAATTCAAATTTAAGTCAAATAATCACAAAATATGCAATTATTACTAAAAAGAGGTAATTTGGGGAATAAATTTACTATTTTACCCTTGATAAGTGCACTAATTATATAAGAATTTATCATATATTTTGCACTAATTATAGAAGTGAGAAATCATGATTTTAGGTCCTGATGTTCTCGCTCAAGCGAGAAGGGCTCGTTTGAACGAGCATATCAGTAAAATTGGGGAATTCGTAATATGGTTTTCTCGCTTGAGCGAGAAGGCTCTAACTCAAGCGAGAAACAGAGGAGATAGGGAGTGCTCTCTGGAAGAATTTCGCTTGAGCAAGAAGGTCCTCACTCAAGCAAAATTCATTCAGAGGAGGAGTTCTCTCTAGAAGAATTTCGCTTGAGCGAGAAAGGTCTCGCTCAAGCGAAATTCATCTAGAGAGGGGGCATGTTCTTAGGAGCATTCTCGCTTAAGCGAGAGGCTTCTCGCTTGAGCGAGAATGCGAAGTCAGAATTTTCTCTGTGCTCTCGCTCAAGTGAGAAGGGCTCGCTTGAGCGAGACCACATGTCCCATTCTTACAAACATAAAATTAGGGTTACTTTCCTCATTCTTCCTCCGTTTCTTTTATTTTCAGAGAGAGAGAGATTTCTAGAGAGAGAAGGATCTCTTGGAGCCAAGAAAGAGGAGGAGAAGCCAAGGATCTCCACCCCCCAATTTTCCCCAACATCTTTCCTCTTCTCTTTGAGCTTCCTTGAGGTGAGTATAGCTCACACACTATCATCCATGATTGTATGAGTAGTCCTCAATGAACCCTACCCTTTCTCTCCTCTTTCTTGGGCTTGTATGTGGTTGCCTGTTGGTTTGATTTTGTTTAGGTTCAATGTATGAGTATTGTTTTGATTTTATGAAAAGAACTCCAAGTTATGGCTTGCATTTGGGGTTTTTTACCTTGGGGTTCACATATTAGGGTGTTATTATTACTATGAAAATGTTTAGAACTATCATGAGTTATATGTTATCTGTTATATGTGATATATTTGCATTAAGACTTTTGGCCCCAGTTAATTTGGAAAATGTATTTAACTTTCGCTCCTAGAAAAAGAGTTTGGCTTCGGCCCTAGAAAAATGGCTTTAGCCCCAGATTTCGGCTTCGACACTAGTTTTGGCTTCGGCCCCAGTTCACCCTAATTAAGCAAGATTGGACTTCCGTCCTTAGAATAATTGGACTTCGGTCCCCAAAGTAAAATGTGGGTTTGGGTAATGCATATCACGCATAGCATATCTAATTTGAGATGGCATTTGATATATTGTTTAAATTAAGTTGAGTTGTAGTATTATAATAAGAATGTGAATTTTCTTATGCATGGCATATGCTTGCTTTCCCAACACTGTATGATTGCATAGTTATGCTCACTGAGACATTAGTCTTACCCTATGTTTGTGGGTTTATTCTAGATATGCATGATTGTCTGGCTGGATGCTTGGAGGGAGAGTTTGAATCCCTTTGAGTGGATGTGTTATAGTTATATTATATTGTATTAGGTTAGAGATTATGTATTTTTGGTTGATTGTTATTTTGGGCCACGGAGTGGTACATAGATTAGAGGACTTGATATGTATAAACGATTTATGTCAGGCTTAAGTAATCGTTGGAGTGACTTGGGCACTTTTTGAATGTGTATGTAATGATATCGGTAATGGAACGAAATAATTTCAAGAATTCGGGAATAGTGTCTCCAACGGACATTATTCTTGAATCTAGAAATTAGGACGTTACAGTTGGGCCACACAACGCCCAACCATGAACTCCTAGCTCCCGGTCAAGCATCCCGTCAAGAAGCTTGCACATCTGAATATAAAACCATAGCGTGTGGTAAGACTAACATCCCAGTGAGTGTGATCAAGTATGCAATGTGGGAGAAACAGACAAATGAGCGCAACAATCATTCCATACTCTCAACTAATTCATAAGTCATCAATAATGGTAAATAATGAAAGGTTAGTCATTAAGTGTTTAACCCAACACCCTCAGGGTCTTTCCATTTTACATAAGGCTAGACTGAGCTCAGACTAACAGGAACCGTCGTTCTTGAAGGCCACTAGGACCTTACCCTTAAATTGTGATAGGTTTTAGCAAGCATGAGTACATGAGTTTTACCATGAGTAGATTAAATTCCTCTTGGGCTACATATAGCCCATGAAAAATCCTCTTTGGCCATAGGCCTATGAATGTTCTTCCTTACATGATTAAGGTTCATAAAAATTAGATATGACAATTATTGAAACATGAATGTGCATAGGTAAGTCATTTCAAGAGATTCATTCTCAATACATAACCTCAACATAGAACCCTAATGTTAAACCCTAGGGTTAGGTAAGCATCAAGCATAATAGCCACACATATCAATCCCTAACCCTAAGGGCATTCAAATCAACCACAAGCATGATAAAAATAAGCAAAGGAAAGGAGAATATGGGTCATTCAATGGTTCAAACGAGATGGTAATGAGTGGGTGAACCACACTCACCTTAAAAGCAAAGGAATAGGGGTGATGGAGGGGTGGAGAGAGATGATCCAAGGATTCCTTGAGGGCTTGAGGCTTAACTCCTTCTTCTTCCTTCTCTCTTTCTCTAGGATCCTCTTTCTAGAACAAGGAAATGAGACATAAATGCCAAAGCCCTAATTGAAAAGAGAAATAAAATCTTTTATGCGTACTTTCACTCAAGCGAGAATTTGCTCGCTTGAGCGAGTGAAATGATGCTCTGCAGGATTCGCATTCTCGCTCAACCGTGAAACTCCTCGCTTGAGCGAGACAAAGTCAGAGAGCAACCTCTAAAAATTCCCCCCAATTTCGCTCAAGCGAAAGGCTTCTCGCTTGAGCGAAAAAACCAGAAACCCATTTCCTCTGTTTTACTTATATCTTTGCTTAAGAGAGGGTACGCTCGCTTGAGGGAGCTACTTTCTCGCTTGAGCGAGATAGCTGCAGAATGGAATTTCCATATTTCTATCCCAAGCCTCATTCACAAATTTTTACCCTCTTTTCCTAGTTCCTTTTTACAAAAAAATACCTTTCTAACTCTATTTAAATTATTAAATTGATTTATACAATTTGGGATGTTACAAGGACTCAAGTAGATTTGTGCTTCTTTCATGTCAATTAGATCTATCATATTATGTTGATTACTATAAGTATTAAGTGCCCTCTTTTATGTAGTTTATCTTTTAACCAGTGACCGTACTACACTCAATAAATTGGCGAATAAGATAGTTTCTTATGGCATGCTGCTGATGGAAGCAACTAGGATTCAGAGAGATTGGGCCAGTACCATTGATGCTTGGGCGCATGAAGGTCCATCAAATAAGAGCTGACTTTATAAAGTCAACATTGACCATACTATTCTTGGTCAAACAAATAATTTCCATCATTTTCTAAATGTAATTTGAATTCCCTGAAATAGAGGTCCACCTAGTCATGGACTCTAAACCTTAGTTTGATAGGATTTCTTTGTATTTGAATTTTATTGTATTTTCCTACCTCCTACTCTCATTAGGGGCACTAAACACGTGGGTTTAGTGGCTAGGAGATTACTTTACTAAAAGCTTTAGGAAGCATGGGTTCAAGTCCCCATTAGGATAGAAATTATTTTCCTTTCTTTTCCTTTACATGAGTTGGCTGCCCACTTGGCTATTTAAGGGGGCTTTCTCCTAATGTGTAAGTTAATCTTGAATTTCTAATAGAAAGCTTTTGCTTCATTCCCCTTGTGAGGTTGAGAGGCTTGATGGTTCTTTCTCAAACCATTGTGATTCTTATCTTGCTCCACGAGCCGGGGGCAAATCAACACTACTAGCTTATCTGTTGAAGGGGTTGCCTTCACCAGTGGCGCCATTCCACATCCTTCTCTTCTCCATTTTTCATCTTTTATTCTTCATTTTTCTGCACTAATTTCATTGTTCTTTCTGCTTCAAACCGAGTTTAACTTGCTTTCTAACAGCTCTCTTTGCTCATTTCTAGATCCCCTATGTGTATGTTATCAATTCGTCATTAGAGCTTATTGATTTGAGCACTTTTTGGGGGCTGTTTGTTGCATCCTTAGTCGCGGATCCTCAACTATTTGGTTTAGTAAATTCACTCAATTCTATGTTATTGTTCATCAATTTCATTTGTTATTCGGACTTTGAACTATTTCCTTGGCCCGAGGTGCCTTTCTGCTGCTTGTAGCACTTGTTTGCCTTGGTTGTTTGCATGTATTTCTTTCTATGGGGTTATTTTTGGTCCGCTAATTCCACCTTGATAAACCGCTATTTTATATATTTATTCTGGATAATTAAGTGAGTTATTTGACATTTATGGTCATTATTATTATTTGAATTATTTTCCTATATTTTGTCAAAGAAATAAAAAAGAAGATTTTATTAGATAAAGGAGGATCTTTAATGAGATTTGGCCAGGAAAAGTATATTTAATGAAATAAAAGAAGATTTGGTGAGATGAAGAGAGAATATTCAGAGATTTGGTCAAGAAAAAGAGATTGGATAAAATAAAAGGATACTCATTCACAATATTTGGAAAAGATTTGATGATGATTTTTTATCTATCTTGAGTTGCACTTTTAGTTTCAAAATTCAGAAATATAATAAAAAAGGAAATAAAGTTAGAATCAAATGGGGATACTTGCAAATCTTATAAAAGGCATCTATGAGACTCATCTCGAATCAATCCAGCTATTCATCCTCCTACACTTTCATCTTCTCAAGGTTCTTCAAGAACGGTGACTTTTTACAATAAGGATTTGGGAAACTCTTGGAGTGAAGCAATTCTATCAAAGGAGATTTTCTATTTTAGTTTTTCCTAGTAGTTATGGAAATCTTAGGAATTTTAGTTTTGGTTGATTTATATTTTATTATGAGTAACTAATTACCTAGCCAAGGGGCTATGGTGGATCTTAGTTTGTGAACTTAATTTGGACCCGTTTTCCCTTTATAAGTTATTTTTTTCTTTTTATAATTGTGTTTTCCTTATTGTTTTATTTTATCAAGACTTGATCACCCTTGGTAAATCTTAGTTAGTTGGGTATATCATTCTCAATTAATGGATCTATAAGGTAAAATGGATCTAGGGTTTTGTAGGATCAATCTTAATCTTAGGTTTCCAATGATTAACAAACTTATTGGTTCTTTATGTTTTTCTTAATTCATTATCTTGCATGATCATTGGGGATAGTGTTTTAAGGGAAAGATTATCAATATTGCATGATCATTGGGTATTGATTGTATTAGAATAATTGATTGGCAATTAGCTTGACATAATTTATAAGGGAAAACTAATGGAAAATCTAGTAAGCACTTAAGTGAAACCAAATGACCTTGGCACTTCCATAAGTGAATCCTAATTGTTCTTGCTTGTTTCATTGTTTAACTTTTTCTCTCTCGTTTTCCATTTAACCTCAACAAACAAATCAAACCATAATATTTGTCTCTTATCTCATTATTAAAGATTTTATTTAACTTAATATTGTTAATTAATCTATGTGGGACAATACTTGAGGTTTTAAATACTCCATTTTACACTAATCGACAAGTTCACTTGCCCATAGATAAAACTCACAATAAGTTTTGATAACAGGAAAGGTGTAGGACCTAGAATTGAGCAAAACCAACCGATCAGAATCACAATCAAGCAATTAATTGCGAAATATAGGTGCTGGAACAGTAGCTATATTCAAGCAAGAAAGTGAAAGAAAATGATAGACAATGAAAGAAAAAGTGGAGACGAAGAAATGAGAAGGACGCCACTGAAGCAAGAATCCTCCTGCAGCAGATAAGTCCAATGCCAGATGCCACTAATTCAGGAGAATTAGATAAGTCTCAGTATGGTTTGAGCAACAACCACCAAGCCTCACTCAACTAACAATGGGAGGAGAAAATTTGGCATAATGCCTTTACTTCAAAATTCAATGTGTCAAATACAAGAGGAGAGAATTCCTATTTATAGGAAATGAGGGGGAAGGGGGCGGCCACTTAAGTGGAATAAAGGGGGAAAATAAAAAGATGGGTGCAAACCCATCCCTAGTGGGATTTGAACCCATGCCCTTAAGGTTTATGGCTAAGCCAAGCTTTAAACCAATAAACCTCCTAATTAGCGCCCCACTTACAAGGAAAATAAAAGGATGAGTAAATTTCCTATCCTAGGTGGGATTAGAACCCATGACCTCCTAAACCTTGTAGCAAGGCAACCTACTAGCCAATAAACCCATACATGTGGCGCCCCTAATTAAGAAAAAGACAAGTATATCCTAATTACAACACAAATCCTAATTACATCATAAATCCTAATTAAGTTGAGTCTTGCATGTTGACTTTGACTTCTTGGTCAATGATCAAGGTTTGACCAAGGGTTGACTCTAATGAAGGAAGACTCATGCTTGGTTCAGCCCCAAGCACTTCAAGCAGCTCCAAGTTCATCCTAGCTTTCAGCTGTCAGTTCAGAGGTCCACTGACAGGTTGTCATCATCCCATCCCCTTGAGAAGCATTTGTCCTCAAATCTAAAAATTGTTAAAAGTATAAGGGGTAGAAGAGAAATAAAGGGATGGATGACAAAGAAGAGAATGTGGGTACTTTCCTTTAGGACTAGTGAAACCTTGCTAGGACCTCAACCATGGACATCCTTGCGCACCCTAGCCAACAAAGAAGAAGACTCATTATTCCCAAGCATATATCCTCTAATGCTCATAACAATAGTACTTGGGAATCATGTAGGGAGTTTTGGTGAAAGAAAGAGTGGTGGAAGAAAGAAGGGAAGTGGAAGAAGAAGAAGAAATGGGAGAAAAGGTTAGAGGAAACTCCCTTGTAGTGTTGCTACGCCCCTCCTTCCTTAATCAGCAGCTCCCTTTCTTGATCTCCTTCAAAACAATTAAGATCAGCAGTTTTGAATTGATGAAGTAATAACATGACTTCCCCTTTATTTTTTTGTTTCTCTTTGGTTTTCACCTTTTCTATCATTACTCTTGATGTTTCTTCTTTCTTTTTCTTTTTATCCTCACCTTCTATCTTAAGTCTCTTAATTTTCTCAAGTTCTATCTCCCTCTTCATGTGAGCTTGATCCTCACATATTTCTTGGATTGACATTGGAATCAAAGTAATTTTAGCTCCATCATGTTTAAAAGATATTTGATTAGAGTATCCATCATGGATGGCTCTCTTATCAAATTGCCAAGGCCTACCCAACAAGATATGTGTGGCATCCATAGGTACATTGCAAAGAACATTATCATCATAATCACCTATTGAAATAAAGATGAGAGTTTGCTTATTTACTTCTCTTTCCCCATCATCACATATCCAAGATAACTTGTATGGTCTGGGGTGGGGAGTGGTAGATAAACCAAGTTTTTCCACCATTCTTGCACTTGCAATGTTAGTGCAACTTCCACTATCAACAATTAGGGAGCAAATTCGTCCCTCTACCATGCATCGAGTGTGGAAGACAATTTGCCTTTGTTCATCTTCTCTTATTATTTGATTTCCTAAGGACCTTCTCACCATGCAAAGTTTACCCTCGGCCCTATATACTTCTTTCTTAACTTCATTCTCTTCTTCACTAGTTTCTTTTTCCTCATCCTCACTTTGTTCATTCTCACTTGCACTAGTGTACTCTCCATTCTCTTTAACCAACATTGCCCTCCTATTTGGGCATTGGGAAGCTATGTGTCCCTTGCCATCACACTTGAAACATTTGATGTTTCTTGTGGAAGTAGAGGGCTCCTCCTTTTTAGTAGAAGGAGTGGGGTTAGAAGTAACCCTAGGACCCTTAGGTTCCTCCTTCTCTTGGCTCTTTCCCTCATCTTTCTTTAGGGTTTCCTTGTTCCTAGTTGTAAAACTAGTGTTTCCTCTTTTATAGCCACCCTTTCTTTTTAGTTGAGTTTCAATTTTAATAGCTTGGTGTACCAAGTCCTCCATTTCTACATAAGGATGCAATTCCACTATGTCCCTTATGTCGAAATTAAGTCCATTGATAAACCTAGCCATAGTTGCTTCACTATCCTCAACTATGTTGGCCCTAATTAAAGCAAGTTCCATTTCCTTAAAGTACTCATCTACACTCTTAGAACCTTGCTTAAGAGTTTGGAGTTTGATGTGCAACTCCCTAGTGTAATGTTGAGGTATGAACCTCTTTCTCATGATGGACTTCATTTCCTCCCAAGAGGAAACCAAAGGAGAATTGCACCTTCTTCTTTCAGCCTGAAGCTGATGCCACCAAACTAAGGCATAGTTCTTGAATTCTAGAGAGGCAATCTTAACCTTTTCCTCTTCCCTATACCTATGGCAACTAAAGATTTGTTCAATTTTAAGTTCCCATTCTAGGTATTGTTCTACATCATTTCTACCATTAAAGGTTGGGACTTCTATTTTTACCCCTCTAAAACCTTGTTCCCTTCTAGGCTCTTCTTCTCTCCTATGATCTCTTCTATGCCTCCTAGGATTCTCTTCATAATACTCCTCTCTTTCTCTCCTAGGGGTTTCCTCATAGTAGTCTTCTCTAAACCCTCTAGGTTCCTCACGCCTCCTAGGCCTTCTATGCTCTCTTTCCCTTTCCCTTCTCCTATAGGTATGGCTAGAGTGTCTCTCTCCCTCACTACTCTCAGCACGGTACCTATCCTCACTTCTAACCATGCTATATCTATCCTCACTTCCTCCTTCTCGAGAAGAATGTCTTCTCTCCCTCCTATTCCCACTTAGTTCTTTCCTAAGTTCACTCATCTCATGCCTCATCATTCTGGCCATGTCTTGAATTGCATGTTGCAACTTGGACCTATACCTCAAAGTTCTAGGTGAAGGAGGTGGTGAGTTCGTACTACCCATTGTTAAGTTTTTTTTTTATTTTTAAGAATTTGGACCTTTCCACTCACTAAGTGTTTACACTCAAGAGAATGTATTCACTCGTGTATGTCACTCTTTTTGAGCTTTTTCTATAATGAAAACTCTCTTGCCTCTTCTACTCGGTTGGAGGTTGGTTAGAAGTTGCAAAGACCAACGTGAGTCTAAGTTTTAACCCTTACCCAAATAGAAGCGCACTAACAAAGAAAAATACCTACTGGAAGAAGATTGGAAAAATCCTAAGACAAAACAAAGGAATTGATATGACAAACAAGAAAAGTTGGCACTCAAAGAAGCTTATACACAAGAGCAGGCAACAAACAAGACAAGACGGAAGAAATTACAAAGAGAATTGTTTTTTGGTGATTTTTGAAAAAGAGTTGCCAAAATTGTCGTTTTTAAGAAAAACAGCAAATACAACTCAATTACGGTGTACAGGGAAATGAAACAGAAAATTACAGTAAAATTGTCACTATATTGTTGGGATACTTCTTTGTTTTTGTTTTTCTATTTTTTTTTATTTTTTTTTTTGAATTTTTTACTCTTTTTGTGTGTCTTTTGACTTTTTTTTTCTCTTTGTTGTTGACTTTTGCACCCTTTTTTTTGCTTTTTACACCTCTTTTTCTATTTTTGGCACGTACGTACTTTTTGTATTTTTCTTACCTTTTCTTTCTTTTTTTGTCTTTTTCCCCAACAGAAAATTATAGAAATTTGTACACAATGAAAAGAAAATAAATTGTACCTACTGTAATATTTTTGGAATTTTCTGACAGTAAACTGGTCCAAGTGGCCCAGAAAAGCAAAAATAATGAATAAACTGATTTCTAAAAACTGTAAAAACGTGATGGCAACTTGATTTCAAAAATGGCCAAAAAAATTGCTTAGCACTTCCTTGTTGATTATACAAAACCGATATGGTCACAGAAACGCGCTTGGTTCAATTTTAAGATTGGAATTAAAATTTGAAGGAGAATCAACAATTAGAATTTGTTGATCTTCTTCCAATACTATGAACCAAAAAAGATCTTATAGGTGAGCGTTTTGCACAATCAAACAGGGAAAGTCCAAGGTAGAGATAACAGTCAATCCAAATTTGCAATCAGAATGCCAATCAAACAGACATAACAAGAGTAGGAAATTGAACAACACAAGAGCCCAAAAATGCGCATAAAATGGCAAAATTAAAGAGGAAAATTGCGCAAAATTAAATGGCAAGAAATTAAAGGGGGAAACTAAAATTAAAAGGATGGGGAGGACAGAAATGTAAATGGCAGAAAGTAGAAGGGGATGTCAGAAAGTAAAAGGATGGGGGAGAGCAGAAATGTAAAGGGGGAAGCGAAAATTAAAAGGATGGGGAGGACTGAAAGTAAAGGGGGAAGCGAAAATTAAAAGGATATGGAGAGCAGAAATGTAAATGGCAGAATGTAAAGGGGAGAGCAGAAATTAAAAAGGATGGGGAGAAGCGGAAATTAAATGGCGGAAAATTAAAAGCGGAAAGTAAAGAGATGAATATGGGGGGAATGACAATTAATGGTGATGGGGAGAAAATGTAGGTGAACGATCTTTGGAAAAATGAAGACAACAATGCCTCCTCTTACCACACTTCACCAACAAACAAGCAGTTTATAGCAATTAATTGTGAAAATCACTCAAGAACAAGTATGAGCAATTAAGAGACATTTAAACAAACACCTAGGGGGTGGGAATTAGCGGCCCAAAACAGCCCCCAAACTAGCAAGAAATCAAGCAATTCAATCAAGACAGACAAGTGCTAATAGCAGCAGAAAGGCACCTCGGGCCCGGGAAACAGTCCAAGTCCAAATTACAATTGAAAAGAGGGATTGAATTACACTAAAATGATGAAAATTCTGCACAAAATAGGTGCAGTTTTGCGCGCCCAAACAGCCCCAATTCAGCTCCAAAATTGCTCAAATTCAACAAGCTCTGATGACCAATTGATAACAGGAAAGGTGTAGGACCTAGAATTGAGCAAAACCAACCGATCAGAATCACAATTAAGCAATTAATTGCGAAATATAGGTGTTGGAACAACAGCTATATTCACACAAGAAAGTGAAAGAAAATGATAGAAAATGAAAGAAACAGTGGAGAGGAAGAAATGAGAAGGACGCCACTGAATCAAGAATCCTCCTGCAGCAGATAAGTCCAATGTCAGACGCCACTAATTCAGGAGAATTAGATAAGTCTCAGTATGGTTTTAGCAACAACCACCAAGCCTCACTCAACTCACAATGGGAGGAGAAAATTTGGCATAATGCCTTTACTTCAAAATTCAATGTGTCAAATACAAGAGGAGAGGATTCCTATTTATAGGAAATGAGGGGGAAGGGGCGGCCACTTAAGTGGAATAAAGGGGGAAAATAAAAAGATGGGTGCAAACCCATGCCTAGTGGGATTTGAACCCATGCCCTTAAGGTTTATGGCTAAGCCAAGCTTTAAGCCAATAAACCTCCTAATTAGCGCCCCACTTACAAGGAAAATAAAAGGATGAGTAAATTTCCATACATGTGGCGCCCCTAATTAAGAAAAAGACAAGTATATCCTAATTACAATACAAATCCTAATTACATCATAAATCCTAATTATATTGATTCCTAATTAAGTTGAGTCTTGCATGTTGACTTTGACTTCTTGGTCAATGATCAAGGTTTGACCAAGGGTTGACTCTAATGAAGGAAGACTCATGCTTGGTTCAGCCCCAAGCATTTCAAGCAGCTCCAAGTTGATCCTAGCCTTCAACTGTCAGTTCAGAGGTCCACTAACAGGTTGTCATCAGTTTTTGACGTCGTTGCCGAGGATTATTTTAGCAAAATTAGAAAAGATTAAATCTTAATTAATTGAGACACCTTTTATTTTATTTAATATTCTATCTCTTTTCTTTCTTGGGATTGTATAAAGTGTTATATGATAACTTGTTCCCAATTCCTTGAATTGTAGTTTGATCCTGAAATAGAAAGTACTGCTAGACGATTGAGGAAGGAAACTAAACAAAGAAACATGGCTGATGAAAGGACATTGTTAGAGTATATAACTCCAAATCTTGATGTTTTCTCCAGTTGCATCTTCATTCCTCGAGTTGAGGAAAACAACCTTGATTTGAAGCTAACTTTAATCAATATGATCCAGAACTCATTGCAGTTTGGAGGGACACCTTTAGAGGATCCAAACAGTCATATTAGAAAGTTCCTCAGACTGACAGAGACCATTATATTTAATGGTGCTTCTACCAATGCAATTAGATTAAAGCTCTTCCCTTTCTCCGTGACAAAAAGGTAAATGGTTGGCTGAACTCTCTACCTAGAGGCTCTATCACTACTTAGGATCAATTGGCTCACCAATTCCTTACATAATACTTTCCACCAACACTTTTATCGAAGAAGATGGAGCATATTGCTACTTTCACTCAATATGAGCACGAGTCCCTCTATGAGGCTTGGAAATGCTTTCAAGATCTTCTTTGAAAGTGCCCACACCACAGCTATCAAGTGCACCAACTGGTGCAACTTTTCTATAAAGGATTATCTATTGCCAATCGCTCTATAATTGATGCTGCTTATGGGGGAGGTATTCTTAGGAGACCTCCAGCTCAAATTTACAGAATTATGGGAGATTCGCGTCCAACACCCATCAATTGGCTTCTAAAGATAGACAAGTGGTGAAAAAGAAGGAGACACCTGCTGGCATGTACCATGTTGATCAACAAACTATGTTGACTAGCCAGATTGAGGCCATTAATAAGAAATTTGAAGCACTTATGTTAGCTCAGTCTTAGCTCGCAACTTCCACTGCTATTATTTCAGGCATCCCATGCAATTTTTTGGTTCAGTTAGTCATGATGGTGACAATTGTTTGGTGGGTGCCCATTATGATCAACAAGCAGAAGAAGCTAATTATTTGGGTAATAACTATAACACAAGTTGGAGGAACCATCCCAATCTTTCTTGGGGTGGAAGGCAGAATAATCAGCCTCCCAGTCAGAATCCTTATAGACCCCCTCATGTTCAAAACCAAGGAGCATTCAGACAAGAGAAGAAGGAGTCATCATTCCAAGAGACAGTAATGCAATATATTCCAAATTCTGAATCTCGATTTCAGAATATAGAAACCCCATTGGGACAAATTACTGAGCTCTTGAGCAAAAGAGCACCCAGAACAATTCCTAGACAACAGGAAACTAATCAAAGAGGAGAAGCCAAAGCAATCAAAGTAAGAAGCGACAAGAAAGTGGCGAACTCTAATGAAAAAGAGGTAGTAATTGGGAGTAATCCCAAAGTTCCTACTGTTGGGAACTCTGAAGAAAAAGAGGAATCCAGCAAAGACGATAAGGTTGAGATGCCCAAAAAGGTTCCTTTGGAGCCTTACAAGCCAAATATACCTTTCCCTCAAAGACTAAAAGGTAATAAGCAAGATCCTCAATTTTCCAAGTTCCTAGATATCTTGAAGCAACTCAAGATTAATGTCCCATTTGTGGAAGCCATAGCCCAAATGCCCAAGTATGCTAAATTTCTTAAAGAAATTTTGGGCAATAAGAAGAGGTTGGAAGAGTATGGGACAGTCGCATTGAATGAAGAGTGCTCAACCATTCTTTTAAAGAAGTTGCCACCAAAGCTTAAGGATCCAGGGAGTTTTACTATCCCTTTCACTATTGGTAACTCTTATTTTGACAAGGCTTTGTGTGATTTTGGTGCTAGTATTAATCTAATGCTTCTTTCTATTTTTAAAAGGTTGGGCATGCAAGAGCCAAAACCTATTATTTCTTTGTAGCTTGCTGATAGGTCAATCACCTATCCTAGAGGCATAGTGGAGGATGTCCTCATCAAGGTTGACAAGCTTATATTCCCTGATGATTTTATTGTGATAGACATGGAAGATGATGATGAGGTCCCTATTATTTTGGGGACACCATTTTTAGCCACTAGCAAGACCATTATTGATGTCCAACAGGGAAAACTCACTTTGAGATTAGATGATGAGGAAGTTGTTTTTAGAGTTTTTGATTCTTTAAAACATCCTTTTATATTTTAATCTTGTAGTGTTACTACTACTTGGGACAACTCTCCTTCAATGATTACTGTTTTCAGGAAAAGCTTATGGAAGACACCTTAGGGAAAAAGCTTTTGACCTTTGCTGAAAACGTATGTACTGATACAGAAGAATGGAGTGATAAAATGATGATGCTAGAAGCGGGATTAGTCCAAGAAAGTTGGAAGGGAACAAAACAATTTGAAATTTTGGAGGGACAAAGCACCAATAGGCCAAAATCTTCCATTGAAGAACCTCCGAAGCATGAACTTAAACCTCTCCCTTCTAATCATAAATATGTTTTTCTATCCCCTTCATCTTCTCTTCCAATAATTATTTATTCTTGTTCGACAGGTATAATGGAAGAGAAGTTCTTAAGAGTGTTAAGAGAAAATAAGGAGGCATTTGGATGGACAATTCATGACATTAATGGAATAAGCCCCTCCATATGCACTCACAAACTTAATTTGGAGGAAGAATACAAGCCTAAGGTACAACCCCAAAGAAGGCTCAACCCAAGCCTAAAAGAAGTAGTTAAAAAAGAGGTAATTGAATTACTTGATGCAGGTATTGTTTACCATATCTCTGACAGTCCTTGGGTGAGCCCTGTGCAGGTTGTCTCGAAAAAGGGTGGCACCACAGTTATGGAAAATGATCAAAAGGAACTCATAGCGGAAAGAAAGGTATCTGGTTGGTGGGTATGCATTGACTATAGAAAGTTAAATGAGTCCACCAGAAAAGATCATTTTCCTCTTCCATTTATTGATTAAATGCTCGAGAAATTGTTTGGTCATGCTTTCTATTGTTGTTTGGATGGGTACTCTGGCTAAATGCAAATACCTCTGGCTCTTGATGATCAAGTAAAGACTACTTTCACATGCCCTTTTGATACATTTTCATATAGAAGGATGCCATTTGGCCTATGTAATATTGCACCTGCCACTTTTCAAAGATGCATGATGTCTATTTTTTTCTGATTTGTTAGAGTATTGCATAGAAATATTTATGAATGATTTTCTGTCTATGGATCCACTTTTATAGATGCTTGCATAATTTGGAATTGGTCTTAAAAAGGTGTAAAGAAACAAAGTTAGTCTTGAATTGGGAGAAATGCCAATTTATGGTAAAGGAATGTATTGTTTTAGGGCATAAAATCTCTTAAAAGGGGAATGAGGTAGATCCTACTAAGGTTGAAGTAATTGCCAAATAACCTCCCCTACCTCTGTTAAATCTATTAGAAGTTTTTCGGGACATGCAAGTTTTTATAAAAGGTTCATAAGGGATTTTTCTAAAATTGCCAAACCCTATAGTGATTTATAAGTTAAAGATGCCTCTTTTGTATTCAGTGATGGATGTATGAAAACCTTTCAAACTTTGAAGGCTAAATTGATTAATGCTCCTGTTGTCATTTCCCCTACTTGGTCTTTGCCTTTTGAGCTAATGTGTGATGCCAATGATACAACTGTAGGAGTAGTTCTTGGACAACGTAAGGACAAAATTTTTCATACCATTTACTATTCCAGCATGACTCTTGATGGAGCATAAAGAAATTATACTACCACTGAAAAAGAGTTTTTGGCCATAATTTTTTCTTTTGATAAATTTTGTTCTTATTTGATTATGTACAAAGTGATTTTTATACTGACCATTCTGCCATTAAGTATTTGATTTCTAAATAGGATTCCAAGCCAAGGTTAATAAGATGGATACTCATCCTTCAAGAGTTTGACTTGGAGATCAGAGATAAGAAAGGAGCAGAGAACTTAGTTGGAGATCATTTATCTAGATTAGACCCCTCAGTTCAACAACCAGTTGGCTTGGAGATAAATGAAAACATTCCCTGATGAGAACTTATTGTCAATCTCTGAAGCTCCCTGGTATGCTGATTCAGTTAATTTCCTGGCAGGTAATATCCTTCCTCTTGATCTTTCATATGCACAACGGAAGAAATTTCTTTCTGACGCTAAACATTATTTTGGGAGGAACCTTATTTGTTTAGGATGTATGGGGACAAGGTAATAAGGACATGTGTCCCTGAGGTAGAACTCATGCTATTTTGGAACATTGTCACTCTCGAGAGGCTGGTGGCCATTTAGCGCCCCATATGAGAGTAGAAGGTAGGAAAATACAAAATAAAAGAAATACAAGAGAAGTCCTACTCTAGGGTGGTACATAGGACCAGGTGTCCTATCCAAGGGTCAAGAGTGTCCTTCTGTAGGGCGGTGCCCTCTCGTAGGGTAGTGTCCCTAAAGATGTAGGACACTAATCTTCCATATCTTCCTTCAGCTTCTTGGCTAGGGCCACTCATGTCTCTGGTTGTTGCCTCTATAGGTGACTCCTCCTTCGTTATGCTATCAAACACTCTAGCAATCAACCTAAGAATAGCAAACGAAAAACTAAAGGGATTAGGAAGAAGGAGACTATGCTTTTACTTAAGCTCCCTTTAGATTATAATGTTGTTTGTTTTGAATGTACAAAAGGACATCCAGTGAAAGAAAGTGTTGCTTATTTGCGATCTACAAGGGGGTTTCTTTTACCCTATACATCATCTTATTCTATCTTTATGCTTCCAAAATTCTTTTGTTATGAATCTTTGGGGTCTATATGGAATGAAGCTCTTATTGTTTCAAATACTCCCCTATTGGCAAGTGGACAACATTATGGAGCATTTCACCTTAAGGGAAACACCTTCCTCGCTCAACTAATCTTGTCATCCACTCCATCTCTCTACTACTCTACTTCTTACCTTTTTTTGCTTTGTCCTACTATAGGCCTCTATGTTGATTTGAGGTCAAATCATTTTCAAGGGGAGGGGACGATGGCATGCTGCTGTTGGAAGCAACTACGATTCAGAGAGATTGGGCCAATAGCATTGATGCTTGGGCGCATGAAGGCCCATCAAAGGAGAGTTGACTTTATAAGGTCAAAATTAACCATACTACTCTTGGTCAAACAAATAATTTCCATCATTTTCTAAATGTAATTTGAATTCCCTAAAATAGAGGTCCACCTAGTCATGGCCTTTAAACCTTAGTTTGATAGGATTTCTTTGTATTTGAATTTTATTGTATTTTCCTACCTCCTACTCTCATTAGGGGTGCTAAACACATGGGTTTAGTGGCTAGGAGGTTGCTTTACTAAAAGCTTTAGGAAGCATGGGTTCAAGTCCCCATTAGGATAGAAATTATTTTCCTTTCTTTTCCTTTACATGAGTTGGCCACCTACTAGGCTATATAAAGGGGCCTTCTCCTAATGTGTAAGCTAATCTTGAATTTCTAATAGAAAGCTTTTGCTTCATTCTCCCTTGTGAGGTTGAGAGGCTTGATGGTTCTTGCTCAAACTATTGTGATTCTTATCTTGCTCCACAGCTGGTGGCGAATCAACACTGCTAACTTATCTGCTGAAGGGGTTGCCTTCACCAGTGGCGCCATTCCACATCCTTATCTTCTCCATTTTTCATCTTTTATTCTTCATTTTGCTGCATTAATTTCGTTATTATTGGTGTTGTAAAAGTGAGTTTAACTTGCTTTTTAACAACTCTCTTTGCTCATTATAGATCCCTATGTGTTTGTTATATATCAGTTTGAACATTAGGATTAACTAGTGACCATACTCAATCCACATTTTCAATCAATTGTTAAATCAACAAGCTTGTTTGTACTTAATTCTTTTTTGCTTAAGATTCTTGCATGACCATTGTAGATTTCAATGTGGGAATAATACTACTGTTGCATGACCATTCAATGTTCATTAAATTAGAATTAGTGGTTAGTGATGAACTACAGAATATAAGTTATAAACATAGAATACCATAGATGAAGCCAAATGCCCTAGGAATCAATAATTGATAATTCACAACATTATTTTGTGTTATTAGCTTGCTTTCTTTCTTCTTCCCTTCATTTCTATTTCAAAAATTAATTAAAATCAATCAATCTTCACTTGTCTAAACAATCAAACATTTTACAAGTACTAATACTTGACATTGATTCTCATGGGTTCAACATTTTGAGTCTTAAATACTCATTTGACAAGTACTAATAAAGTTGAATGTTTACAAAAAGTTATTTAGCAGAATATGTTTAACAAGACTTACTTCTAGAGTGGTTAAGCAAAATAGTTTATAAAAAGATTATATTTCCTACCTAATAAGTTTTGGTGGTGTTATATACGCCCTAAATGCACTAGTGCAACATTTTAAAATGAGACCTCAAAGAAGATGGACATATATGTTGCTTATGAATGTCCTATTATAGTTAAGTATTTTAAGTCATAACCAAGAAATCTTTATACAATATATATTTGCCAATTATTGATCATCAACATTAGGGAAGAGAAAATAAGCAATTCAAAAAATGTTTCATGGTTACAGTTTTGAAATAGGTTATCAGGTAGTGTAGTTTTTTGGTTCAAACAAATTTCTTTTATGAAATTGGCATGCTAATAATTGTTTGGTTTTACCAATAGGCACTTTATATGCCATGTTTAGTGTATATATAGATGACTAAGAGTTTGAAAATAAAAGGAAAATATAAACATAACTCAAATTTATTACATGGATTTACTGAAAATATACACTGTTACCAAAGCAGTCACACTCCTCCTCAGCTTGGGCTTCAGTTCCGCCTCGAAATGGTTGCACTTCCATCCCTCATTGGACACGGTCTAGAGGAAAGTAGAATACTTGCCCACGGATAAGCTCCCTTGCTTCAGATGCAAGAACTCTGCTTCCTTCTTCCTACAAACAGTGGCACGAAAGTACTTCTCCAGAAACACCACCTGAAAGCTCTCCCAGGTAAGAGGGGTACTCAGGGAAGCCAAGCGGGCTTTAGCCCCCTTCCACCAGTCCTCGGCGTCTCCCTGAAGCATGAACACCGTGAACCGCACCCTGAGGTCATAAGCACAACTTATGACCTCGAAAATCTTCTCCAAGGAATTGAGCCAAGAGTCACCAGCCTCTGGATCATAATCTCCGAAGAAGGTTGGTGGATGATGCTTCCGGAACTCCGCTACGCCTTGGATGAAGGGCTCCATGGCTACCAATGGGTTAGGAGGGGGCGTCTCCCTTAGACGCGTCCGGAGCTCTTGGAGAACAACCGTGTTAGCAGCCGTCTTTTCCCCAATAGTCGCTGGCATCCGGAGAGCGGCAACTATAGGATCAGGAGTCAGTGTGGGCATAGAAGAACCTTGGGGGCGGCCTCGCCATCCGCTAGCCATAATCTTAAACACATCATTAAGGAAACATTGAGGTGATCAGTCTCCACATTTCATAATAATGCATGTAAGAGTACAATTAACTTCAGACAATCCTAACTAACCACAGTCCAATTGGATTGAACTTCTCTGATACCAAAATATAAAACCCTAAATTCTAAATCCGAGAATTTAGTCCGTTGGGAGCCAAATACCTGAACTCCTTAAATTATTTCATGCCATTTAAATACTGCAATTACATACAACATATAACACTTATGTCCCAACGATTACTTAAATAGTATATGGAGAGAACAATGAGAATTATACATATAATTGCCATCATGGCTACATAATTATCCAATATACAACAATCATTTGGGATACCCCCATACATGTGCCCTAGCAAAAGAGACAGCCCAAAGGCTACACATGTGCGGTCATGTCCAACAAAAGAATACATTTCCAATACATCAAAAATGAAACATCAATGGGCTAAACAAATCCAAATAACATATTCCCAAGCCCACACTCAAAATACATATAAATTTCTCCCAAGCTCCCTGCTCATGGAACAATGTAGGGAGGAACCTGTGCATCTAGAATATAATCCACAAAACGTGTGGTGAGACAGGTGTCTCAGTGAATATAACCATGCAACATGTAGTGTAGGTTAGACAGGAAAATGAAATGCAACAGGATAATTAAAGCAATTCATCACATGATATCTCACCTTAAACATGAACATGAACATGCATAACCCGCATTGCCCGGCAGACGAGGTCTTATCACTAGACTAGGGCTAGACCTGAGCTTAGACTACAAGGAAGGTCTTCCTTGGGCATAACACCTCCAATTACCTGGGAGCCAAAGCCCGTGTTTTAACTGGGGACCGAAGTCCAATCTTTCTTAGTTAAGGTGAACTGGGGCCGAAGCCATTTTTATTGGGGCCAAAACCAAATTCATTTTCTCATTATTAACTGGAGGCAAAGGCCATGAATGAGATGCTCAACATAGTTCAGTCCAAGAATCATACATTAATGTCACAATACATGAGTATGAGGAAACCCTAACTTGGGGAAAATCCCCTATACAAGCTCCTACTTCATACCACAATCCAATGTATCGATATAAAGAAAATACACACACAACAATCATCCACAAGATTTAAAGAAGGGGAAAGGGAGAATAGGGCACATGAAGGAGAATCAAGTCAAATGAGTTTTGTTGTGTGAGTTATACTCACCTTAAGAACTCAAATGGAAGAGGGAATAAGTTGAGGAAGGTTGGAGGGTGAGGTCCTTGTCCTTGAGCTCCTTTATTTAATCTTCAATGGAGTTTCCTCTCTCTAGGAACTTTTCTCTCTCTCTAAAATGGTGGATGAGGGTAATAAATGGGGGACCATGCCCTATATCAGAGTTTTAAAAAAACAGATACGCGAACTCTCGTTCAAGCGAGGCCTTCTCGCTTGAGCGAGAAAGAAAGAAATATTGGAACAAAAGCGTCTTTGCTCAAGCGAGAGTATTATCGCTTGAGCGAGAACATTCCAGAGAGCAACTCTTGGAATTACGTTCAAGCAAGAGGATTCTCGCTTGAGCGAGGGGGTTCCAGAGAGCAACCCTTGAATTTCCCACGAATTGCGCTCAAGCAAGAGATCCTCGCTTCAGCGACCAAACCAGAAAACATTTCCCCAACTTCTCTTGATATACTCGCTCAAGTGAGACCTTCTCTCTTGAGCGAGAATATCAGTACCCAAAATTCTCCCCTTTTCTGATGTGCTCGCTCAAGCGACACCTTCTCGCTTGAGCAAGGATACCAGAATCCTATTTTTCCTACTTTGATTCTTAGTTATTTTTCCCCTTAATTCCCTTTATAAAATCTCTTCCCTTATTAGTTTTATTTACAAAAAGAGCTATATTTTACCAATAGGCACTTTATATGCCATTTTTAGTGTATAGATGACTAAGAGTTTGAAGATAAAAGGAAAATATAAACATGACTCCTATTTATTATATGGATTTACTGAAAATATACATTCTTAATATAAAATAGTTTTACGCAAACATTCAATGATGTGTTGTCACATCATTTAATGACATCATTTAATGAATGTGACATGTCCCTCATATGTTTTGAAACTCAATAAATGATGTGACAATGCATCATTAGATGTCTATATAATTTATTTTACATTGACAATATATGTATATTAATTATATAAACTCTTATTATATAAGTAAAATATAATCAACTTCTGATTGTTTGTAATTATACCCAATTTGAGTGACATGAAAAATCAATTTAAAGACAATTAAATGAGTAGTTATACTGAGGAAAAGAAAAGTAAAGGAAAAACTAAAACCATATCCAAAAGAAACTAATTTCAATTTACACTAACAGAACCATAGAGATAGGGACTTGGAGGAATCGCAACTTCAACAGTTCCTTCTAGCATCAACAAAACCTCCTTCATTGTTGGCCTACGCAAGGGATCTTCTTGAATGCACCAAATAACAATCATGACAAACTTTTCCAAGCTCTTCATATCATTGACAACCTCACAATCATTTTCTAGAAGAATGTCCAGTCTTTTAGTCTTGTAGCAATCATATGCCCAATCAGTCAAAATCCCTTTTTCTTCACCAACAAATTCTTTTTCGACATTTTTCCTACAACAAATTATCTCTAACAATAATACACCAAAACTATAAGTATCAACCTTAGCAGTGATTGGTGCACTCCTAAACCAATCAGGAGCAACATAACCTTTGGTTCCTCTAATTCCAGTTTCAGTGTGGCTCTGATTAATCAATAATAGCTTTGCTAACCCAAAATCTGAATCTTGGCATTATAATGATCATCTAGAAGTATGTTTTGTGGCTTTATGTCACAATGAATGATCTGGGTGCAACATTCCTCATGCAAGTAAACAAGACCTCTTGCAATCCCATAGGCAATTTGGACCCGTTGATTCCAATCTGGTTTCAAAGGAGTGAAAAGGAAGCTTGCTAAAGTGCCATTTCTCATTAACTCATATACCAAAATCCGGTGTTGTCCCTCATTGCAATACCCAAGAAGTCGAATGAGGTTCCTGTGATTAGTTTGACCTATCACATTCATTTCAGTTTGAAATTCCTTATCACTGTCTTGGATCAACTTGTCTAGTTTTTTAACAGCCACACTAATCATCTCAATTGTTCCTTTGTAGACAATGCTGCAAGATCCCCTTCCCAATTCTTCTCTAAAATTGCTTGTTGCTTCTACAATTTCCTTGAAGGTAAAATGTTGCAAATTTTGGTCAACAAAACTATTCTTTGATCTGCTACTTTTGATCTTCTTGAATTTGTAGGGGAACCCAAAACATATTGCACCAACCAACATTAAAATGATGAAAACAGAGCTACCTAAAAGAACTGATATCACAATGATCAAAGTATCATGATCTTTCTTCACATTTGGGAGAGCAGCATCATTTTTCATCAATTTCAAGACAGAAATTCCTTTTACTCCTTGATCTTTCCTCCCATAAGAGAGTGGGAGCTTCTTTTTCCAACAGGAACTTTGGTTGAAAGAAGCCAACACACATAAGCAATCCTGCAAACAAGATTCTTTGCATTCTTGTAGACTACTTGGACTTAATATTTCGTAATCAGATTTAGGCCAATCAGTGTTTGGCAATTCCATCATTGTATACAGATCATCTTGTGAACCTTGATGCCCATTTGCTTGACAAATGACTTGGGAATTTGGTATGCAACCACCATACATGTTATTTGAATCAATTAAAGAATATCCACTTGGACAGGTACACGTTGGCCTTTGGTTATCTCCAAGGGTGCAAATGCTGTTATACCCACAAATACCTTCACCACCTGTGAATGTAGAATACAAACATATGTTTTCGGGTATAGTCTTTACAGTAACCCAACTCTGTCCATTTTTTGGATCTTTTGGGTAATATGCTATGGTGAAAACTCCATCATAATTAATCGTTGCTTTGTAATAAAAGCCATCAGTTGAGACATTCTGATTTGGATTGGTGATATAAAACTTCTCCCCACTTTTTTTTAGTATGTATAAGAAGCCTGATTGGTCAAATATCAAACGTTGGCCAACATTTGTTTGATTATTAGCATCAGCAGTGCTTGTTCCATAGTAAGGCTCATAACTATAGTTGCTAGGAAAATTTATAAGGTTGAGCACAACATTACCATCATTTTGGAGATGAAGTTTGAACCTTCCTCGTGAGAAGTTGAACTCTCCTTGTCGAGAAGAAAGTTTGCCATTTAACTCCATTACTTGAGTAGGAACCAATGTGTCAGTAGGATGATTGAAACTGTCCCATAATGTCTCAAAACTTTTGTCTCGCAACTGAAAATTTCCAGTATTGTTCATTAAACCACTGTAAACTATACCCCATGTGAATTCTGATCTCCATAGCTCTGAACCTTGAGGGTTACTGAGCACTAACCCACGAGAGTCATTTAGTTCCAACCTTGATCCTTTAGGAGTAGGGATGTCTCCATTTGCATACCAAATGATGGTCTTATTAGGTATCTTATCATACCATATGGCCAACAAGAAAAGCTCATTAGGAAGTTGGTAAAACCCAAATGCAAAATCACCTGAAGGGGAGAGCCATCGAGTTGTCCCATTACCAGCAACAAGTGAGTTGCCAACACTCACACCCTGATCCTGTGATCCCGAGCTGCATTACATTATAAAAAAAAAATTAGTAACCTTTAAGGGTGAAGAAAGAGTCTAGAGAGTCCTTTTAACAATTCAAGTTGCAACCTCATAGTCAAGCTCAATTGTAGTAAATAACTTATCTAAGTTAATGTGAGATATGTGAAAGGAATCATAAAATGTTGAAAATATTATTTTCTTTTGAAATTTATGACCATATGTTTCTATTTGTTCTTTCAATTGTTTTTTATTGATCTATATCGGTTTTACCAATGACTTACATTCTGAAGTCAAGTACTATCTTCTTTATTTTTCACTTTATAGTTGATTATTATTTTATGTTCAAGAGTTCCATTTTGTCAAAACTAATTAATGTATCTTTAGATTCCTATGATAACTTGTTATTTTTCACTTTAAAGTTGATTATTATTTTATGTTTAAGATCCTTTTTGTCAAAATTAATTAATTTATCTTTAGATTAAGATGATAATTTGAAAATAAGATTATACATTTAATTGTACAAAAGAGAGATTTAGACATTAAATATATTTTAATCATCAATTATTTTGCTAGTGTCTTCAAGCGGAGAAAAAAGTGCACTTTCTGAAATAAGAAAATACAACTCTAATATCTAGCAATCTCAAGGCCCAAGAATAAGTAAGTAATTTATTTAGGTTTTTAAGTCTAGAATAAGATTATAAGTATGATTTGATTGCGCCCTTCAATTGTAATTAGGTTGGACTTAGCTATGATGTCATCGACATAAACGAAAAGGGCAATGGATGAAGAACCGATGCCTTTAGTGAACAAGGAGTGGTCACTCTTTAATTGGGCAAAACCATGTTGTAATAAGGATAATGTGAATGTAGAAAACCATTCCCCAAACGGCATGTCTTAAGCCATATGTAGACTTATGCAGATTACATACCAAGTTCTCCCTCTTATTAGAAAGATCACTATTTAAGAATGCTTTGTTGGTTTCTATTTTGTGCTCAATGCCAACCATTAATTGTTGCTAAAGAGGCAAAGTTCTCATAGTAGTTAGTTTAGCTAATGGTGAGAATGTTTTGGTGAAATCCATGACATATATCTTGTTGTATGAATTGTTAGAAATTTTTAATTTTTAATAATTATTCACTATGACAAATCAACAATTTAGATGCAAACGGTAGTGTCGGTCACGACACCGTCGCTAGTAGCGTCGGCTATGCCTACGCAAGGCCGATGTTAAAAGGCATTACAGTTGATTTTTTTTTACATTTTTTATGTAGTGTCGGTCTGGCCGTCGCTAACTCTAATGGTAAAATAAACTTTTTTTTAATTTTTTATTTAGCGTCGACCAAGCCGATACTAAAGGCAAAAAAAATTTTTAGTGTCAGCCTTTGTAAAGTTAGTGTCGGCTTGGCTGACGCTAATTTCTTGTTATTTTTTCACTATGTATGTAATGTTTTGCACTATATATTTCAAGAAACAAACTTAGCGTAACGGTAATGGTCCTTCTTTGGTATCATGTAGGTTGTGGGTTTGATCCTCACAATTGTTAAGTCTAGGAAGAAAGGATTTTTTTTTGAAAACTTATTAGCGACAGCCTGGCCGACGCTATGTTGTGACGGTCATGGAACTAGCGTCGACTATTTCCGACGGTCAGGCCGACGCTATGTATTGTCATCGCTACTGCATTAATGATGAGGCTTTTAGTGACGGCCCACCGGCCGTCACTAGGTCGTTGCTAATGATGAAATAGCGACATTTTTTCCCCTGTTTGGCCGTCGCTAAAAACCAATTTTCTTGTAGTGATTTTTGTGGGCTACATATTAAATATTAAAACATTTATATTAGTTATTTACGTCAATTGGATTGATCTCTAGTGATCTGCATTAAGTGAGCCCGTTTAGACTATCGTAGGCATCAATGTGGGCCTATATGAGTGGACACTGGCTTGGCCTATTTCGGCATAGTGGGAACCCTAATAGGTTGGTATAAATAAGCCACTTTAGAGGTGTTGGTCCCCAAGACACCAAATCAACCACCGCCTTCATATTCCTTCCCATTAGGATTCTTGGCACTTAGGTCCCGGTTTTGGGAACTCAAGAGATTTGGTTGAGGAAGGTCATAACACCATCTTTATTCTAACCCTTTGTTTTGTGTCTTTCTGTTTGGCGTTCAATCCACAAGAGTAGGTCCGTGACGTTGATTAACTACCCAAAGATTTCTATTGCATTGTGACCAAGCGTAATGGATCCAGGTATTCCTTGAACCTTATAGTTCTCAATAATCTGGCATAATGAATTTATAATTGGGTATATATAAAATTCCCAACAATTGGTATTAGAGCCAACATTTTTTTTAAATTATTGAGATTCATGTTTATGAATGATATCAATTTATTTTTTATTAAAAAATAAATAAAAAGAAAAGGAAGCGTTCCCAGAGGCATGTTGAATTATTTTCTTTGATATGTGATTACTGTTTTTCAATGTGCAATTATTGTTTTGTGTGCATATTGTTTTCGTTGTTAACTTTGTTTCTTGATTGGATTATATATTTATCAATCGAAAAAGTTTATCAAATATTGGGTCATGGTCTGATGGTTCACATGTCTATTCAATATCAAGATGATTTGTGTTTGATTATTGTTTTCCCATTTTTCTTTTCAGCTTGTAAATAGAAAAAAAAGCAAAGATGGAAGTCGAACGTGGGTCATGAGAATTAACGGTGACTGAGTGAACCATTACACCACTTCTATTCCTGGTGTAAAATTTGAATTGCAAATGCATCTATTGGTAAAGTCTAAGGTGCACAAATAGTAGGTTTAGCAGGTTAAGTTTGTTTTTTTTTTTTTTGAAAGATTTGAAATTGTAAATGTACCCAAAACTCTTGAATATTGTGATCCGATCCTCTTTCATTTCCTCACTCACAACCTCCTTCAGGCTTCAACTTCATCCCTAACCTCACCCTCCACTGCCTCTTCTCCTCGATCTCCGGCGAACCCTCTTCCCGGAATCACGACCCTCCGGCAAACTCCTCAGCTCTCCCATCCGCGAAATCGAAACCGGCTATGAAGACCTCTTTGATTCCCTCTCCAAGATCTCTACATTCACCAAGGCCGCCGGTGAGAAATGTCAATCTCTCACAAACTTTTCGACTTCGCCATCATTTGCGCTCACACCAGAAGCACCTCACGGATCAATGCGTTGGAACACACGATCAAGGTTCTCGATTCGATTCTCCAGGAAAACAGAAATGCAACCGTCGCCGGTGAGGTAATAAAATTGAGGCAGCTGTCATAAATTTTTCAAATAATATTCCATTATATATCAAGCATCTCACAGAAATGCTCACGACCCTGCCAGCTCAAACCCTCCTGCCGCTCGTTGACGACTGCCACACCACTATGAACCATCTAACCCAGTCACCTTGTCCTGTTCATCGCCATCCGACCTCTCCTCCATCCGCGCCATTCACGACGAACCACCCAGCCGCGACCACGTCGTGTGAGTCCCTTTTCCTTTTTGTTACGTCACCCGCCCTCACCTAGCCTTGCCGCGCTTCGACTATAACCATCATTCTACAACGGCGCAGCAGTACCCCATCATTTCCCTTTCTTCATCATCGTGCAGCCACCCATCTAGTCCCTTCTTTTTTCCCCAATTCTAAACCCTAGTAAAAATAATGGAATTGTATCTGGTATTGCTAACTGTCTTCGCATTTTCATTCTTCTTTTCCAGGAGATTATTGGTTAATGAATCGATCTTTGGTTGAACTAGTTGGAATGCATTCGATTTTTTATAAACCAGTTATAATGAGAAGTTGATTTTATTAAACATGAAACAAAATGACCGGTCCCTTTCTAAGTAATTAGAAAAACAAATTATGAAAATTGTAGGGATTCATTTCTCATTTGGTGTGGAAGGGATGCAGATTTCATGGCACGATGGGTTCTTCGAGTAATTGAACCCAATTCTCTAATCACGTTCATGACTTAGTTTATTTTTTTAATTTGTTTTTCTTTTTTGGTTTATCTTTTCTTGTTTTTTTTATCTCCTGTTACAAAAAGAAAAAGGAGACAATTATATTGATTTCAAAGGCTTGGTTCATTTCTTATGAAAAAACAAATTAACACCAGAGAAGAAAATGCAAGTAGAGATGACAAATTTCATGGAAGGTCTTCCTTGCAATTTTCAGAAAGAATTACATGATACCGACAACCTTTTTACTATAATTGATCTCTACCATTCATTTTAAAAATGATATATCCAATGGTTATAAATAACTTGTGTACATGTGCACAAGTTTTTTACTTGTGCACCTTAGACAACACCGTATGTATTATTATGATTATGAAGTTTAAATTTTTTTCCAGGTTATGCAATTCAAATTGTAGTGTATTTTTTATTATTATTATTATTCATTGTTATTATAATTGAGGATAAATTTGGCAATTTAAAGACCCCCTTATTTATATTTATTTATCTAGTAAATTTTAATTAAATTAGTTGATATATTGTCAAAGCAATCTTTGTTGTAGAAATTGATTTAATTAAAATTACTTGGATGTTAGTGTGAGGCTATTCATGTGGGTTGTGCTTCCACACAAAGGTGTGACACAACTTGACCGAATAGTTTTATACCTGTAACGGTAAACGTATGATAGTTATAAAGCTAGTTGTTCATGTGGGTGATCTTCTGTCCAAGACGAGTTTTCATCTTACAGAACTAACTATCGGTGTTTGACCATTGCGTAAGAGTACCATTTACAAACCAACTTGCATGCGCAAAGGCATTGGGGTATGTGGAGTGCTTGGTATCTTATTGGATCTATAATTGCATGCATATATCTTAGTATGTATTTTATACTTAATCCCTGTTTATTTATGTGAGCATGTAATTAAGTGTATCTATGTTCTATTATAGTTGTTGTTGCTAATGTTGTTAACATATTTGCTCAAATTAATTGTATCCCCGTGCTTAATGGGACAAACTTAAAGGTATGGAAGGAAGCATTCGAGATAATTCTTGGCTACATGGCTCTTGATCTGGCACTTGGGGCTGAGAAACCCACTCCAACTCCGGAAAAGACAGAGGAGGATAAGGTTGAAAAGTGGGAACACTCAAAATCGAATGTACCTAATGATCTTGAAGCGATCTATTCCAGAAGTTTTTCGAGGATCTTTTTCTGAGAGCCAAAGCGCTAAAGGTTTTCTTGATGTTGTTGAGAAGTATTTCACTGGTAATGAGAAGGCTGATGCAAGTAGTTTGCTTACCAAGCTTATCACTATGAGATACAAAAGCAAAAGAAACATAAGGGAGTACATTATGGAAATGCCTAATCTTGCGTCTAAACTGAAAGCACTAAAGTTAGAGTTGTCTGATGACTTGCTCGTGCACCTAGTTTTCATTTCCCTTCCTGCACACTTTGGGCAGTTCAAGGTGAGTTATAATACTCGGAAAGATAAATGGATCTTGAACGGACTTATTTCTCACTGTGTGCAAGAGGAGGAAAGGCAATAAAGAGAGAAGACTGAAAGTGTTCATTGGCCTCAAACTCTCATAATAGGAAGAGAAAGAATAATAAGGATGTTGTAGAAAGAACTTCTCAGCAAAAGAAAGTAAAAATTGAAATTTATGATGGGAGGGCATAGCCATGGAATTTGTGATGGGACTATTGAGTCTCAAAATGTTATTAAAAGGTTAATGATGTTTTAAGTCTCATAACCCCGAGTTTTAATGAATAACAAATTTGGTTAACATTCTTATGAGAAAGAACAGTTTCTGCTGAAGGTAGTTTTCTGTATTTCAGAAGGTATCAGCTGATGAAATCCAACACTCTGAAATGATGGAACCTTCCGAGTTTAAGAAACCTGCTGAGAGATCATGACCTGGTGAGGTTGTGAACCTCCTGAAGTTGTGAAACGTCGTACTGAAGCCTATACGTCTTCAATATAGTATTCTCCGCCTATTCTCCTTGAAGACTCAAGTCAACCGTAGTTGTCTCAATTACTTGCGCCTCTCATTCTTCTAGAAAGTCAGAAGGGTTGCTTTTTGGCATATTTCAAATTTCTCTCACCTAAGAGGCAAAGTCTGCTGTGAAGTACAAGTTGCTCAGAAAAAGTGAAGCCTGTGTTGCAGACTCTACTACCTACTACTGCTGAGGTTTCAAGTTATGGGTCACAACGGGAGCATTTGCATTAAATGTTATCTCTCAACGGGAAATCGAATGGAGCTCAACGGGCTGAAGTTTCGTGTTCTATAAATACCATACTCCATGCAGAAACAAAGTGTAGGCAATATTCAGAGAAAACAAACTTGCTGAAACGTTGCAAAATTCATACTCATATATTTCATTACTTCTTCATTGTTAAACAATTTCATATCCTGAGTCTTACTCAGTTATTTGCACATTTACCCTGTTCGAGCTCTAAACTTGTGTAGTTCAAGAGCTTGAGCATTTTCTTTCAATCAGTTTTTCTAGTTTAGCCTGAAGAGGCTGTGTTCAAAGAATACTTGGGTTTTTAGCCTGGAGAGGTTGTGTGTTCAAACAATACTTGGGTGTTGAGCTTGAAGATACTAGGTGTGCAAACAATACTTGTATCTGTTCAGATAGTGGAAAATCCAGTGGTGTGTTTGCCCTGGGACTGGACGTAGCTCACTGAGTTAGTGAGTGAACCAGGATAAATTTATGTGGCTAAGTTCTCTCTACCTTTATCTCTTTACATTCAGTTTTTATCTAACCAAGGAGGGTAAAGAAAAGTGATTTTATAAATCCACGCAGAAAAGCAATCTCTTTATCACGCGAAAATATTTCAAAATCAATTTTACTCAACCTGCTGTGTTGCATCAGCAAGTTGCTGAAGCACTAGTTTCGGAAGGTTGCTCAAATCTTTTCTCAAATAGTTTTCTTGTTTTAAAGGGTTTTCATAAAAATCTGTAAAGAATTATAAAACACTATTCAACCCCCTTCTAGTGTTTCCTGTGGTTCTAACAGTTGGTATCAGAGCTCATCTTCGGGTTGAGCATCTAACAAGTGCTGAAGGAAAAGATCCAGATGGAAACCTCTACAAGCAACTCTCACTACATAGCTAAAGGTGCCTCAGTCTCCAGGCCCCCTGCTTTCAATGGCTCTGACTACCATTACTGGAGGGGTCCTATGAAGCTCTTTATAAAAAGTAGCAACATAGATCTATGGGATGTAGTCACTGATGGTGATTATATTCCTACCAATAATGGTGTGCCCATTCCCAAGTCATAATGGACTAGTGATCAGAAGGCTCATGTACAACTTAATGCCAAGGGAAAACTCTACCTGATTTGTTCTTTGAGTAAATTAAAGTATGAGAAGGTGCACGGCTGCTCTTCTGCCAAAGAAATCTGGGATACATTGGCTGCAGCTCACGAAGGAACCGACAATGTGAAATAATCCAAAATCAGCATGTTGGTGCATCAGTATGAGATGTTCAAGATGCATGAATCTGAATCAATTGATCAGATGTTTGGAAGATTTCAGACCATCACCAATGAACTCAAATCTTTAGGAAAGACCTATGATTCAGGTGATAACAATCGCAAAATCCTTAGAAGTATACCAAAGATTTGGAGGCCCAAAGTGACTGCCATTCAAGAGGCAAAGGATCTCAACTCTCTAAGAATGGAGGAACTTTTGAGATCCCTCAAAGTCCATGAGTTGGAGCTTGGAGAAGATGCCCCCAAAAAGAAGTCACTGGCCCTGAATGCCAAGTCCAAACTGGCTAGGTCTGGCGCACATAAGGCCTTAAGAGTGGAGGAGTCCTCAGAAGGTTCTGAAGACTCAGAAAGTTACTCTGATGATGAAGATGACCTTGCTCTTCTGAGCAGGAGGATAAAGAGGATGCTTCAGAAGAAAGCCAAGTTCAGAAAACCATCCTCATCTGACAACAAAATGGGTAAGTCAGGTAAAGAAACATTTTCTTCTGACAAAATTATCTGCTATGAGTGCGGACAACTTGGCCACATGAAAGCTGACTGTCCAAAGTTGAAGAAGATCTCTTCCAAGAAGAAGAGATTTCCAAGAAAGAAGAAAAGCTTCATGGTCATATGGGAAGACCTTGATGATTCAACCTCTGAAGAGGATGATGAAGCTACTGAAGAAGCTAATCTGTGTTTGATGGCTAGCCCTCCTTCGTCAGACAGCTCAGAATCAGAGGTAATACCTCAAACCCTTCAAGATATGTATGATGATCTGATGGAAATTTCTAAGGAACTTTTCCATGAGTACAAAGAGTTGTCAAGAGCTTACACTGAAATTGCAAACAAAAATAAGGCTCTTGAAACTGATAATTTGTTACTCAAGGAAAAACTCCTTAGTTTTGAGTCTTGTGATTCAGGAAATTTAAAAACTGAAAATGAGATTCTTAAAAAACAAGTTGCAGAACTCACAAAAGACCTTGCAGCTTTTGTCAATGGAACTAAGAACCTAAATAGGCTTCTAGGAGTTCAAATAAATTCCAAAGATAAAAGTTGTCTTGGTTATTCAGAAACTTCCTCCTTGCCTGAAGTTAAAGTTAAAGGTGCTGAAAAGGCTAAGAAAGGTAGGGGATGCCTTCATTATGGTAAGCCTGGACATGATGTGTCACAGTGCAGACACAAAAAGAAAGGCAGACCTGCTGCTAACAAGAAAAGACCCAAAAAGATGTGGGTACCTAAAACCTTAATTGTTCCTTTTGCAGATGTGTTTAACATGACAAAGGAGATGCCACAAATGGTACCTGGACAGTGGCTGCTCGCGACACATGACAGAAGAAAGGTCTTTGTTCCAAGACCTTAGACCAAAGGACGGTGGAGTGGTGATGTTTGGAGGAGATCAGAAAGGCAAAATCACTTGTGTTGGATCAGTAGGTATATCTCCTCTATCTGTTATCCATAATGTCCTCTTAGTTGAAGGTCTCCACATAACCTGCTGAGCATAAGTCAATTATGTGGCAGTGGTTTTGTTGTATCCTTCACAAGGAATGGCTGCATAGTCAGAGACTCCTCTGATCAAATCATTTTTACTGCTAAAGACACGGTAGTGTGTATAAAATTGATCTTGAGGACCTTGCTTATCAAAATGTGACTTGTCTTATTTCTATGAAGGATGAAAAACAGATTTGGCATTAGAAACTTGGGCATGTCGGCTTGAGATTGATCTCAAAGCTTACAAAACACAATCTTGTAAAAGGTTTACCCAACCTTTCTTTCAAATCTGACATTTTATGTGAAAATTGTTTAAAGGGGAAACAAACCAGAAGTTCTTTCAAAAGTATAAATGTTGTTTCAACTGCTAGACCCTTAGAACTTCTTCATATTGATCTGTTTGGTCCTACAAGAACAGAAAGTCTTGCTGGTAAAAAGTATGGTTTGGTCATTATTGATGACTATTTTAGATTTTCATGGGTTATATTCCTCAAAAGCAAGGATGAGACTTTTGAGAACTTTGCCAAATTCTGTAAAAGGGTGCAAAATGAGAAAGGATTTTGCATATCTGCCATTAGAAGTAATCTTGGAGGTGAGTTTGAAAACTCAAGCTTCAGTATGTTCTGTGATGAGAATGAGATCTCTCACAATTTCTCAGTGGCTAGAACAACTCAACAAAATGGGGTTGTTGAGAGAAAGAACAGAAGCTTGCAGGAGATGGGTAGAACCATGCTCATTTCAAGCAATCTTCCAAGGTCATTCTGGGCAGAGGCTATTCACACAGCTTGCTATATCCAAAATAGAATTCTGGTAAGGCCTATTCTCAATAAGACTCCCTATGAATTATGGAGAGGAAGGAAACCCAACATTTCATATTTTCACATCTTTGGTTGTGACTGTTCCATACTCAACACCAAGGATGATCTGGGTAAGTTTGATTCAGAATCTGACAAGGGATTCTTCATAGGTTATTCAGAAACCTCTAAGGTATATAGAGTTTACAACTCTAGAACCCTAACTGTTGAAGAAACCATTCATGTTAGATTTAATGATACTAAAGAGACTGATAGGGAACTATCAGATCTAGAAGAGGATTTTACAGGAATGGAGCTGAACCCTACTTCAGAGACTTCAAAGGCTAAAAATGAAGAACTTGCTGAAGGAACCTCTGATGTACCTGCTGAAAAGTTAACTCTTCAACCTGTTGAAACTGA
The DNA here is from genome assembly GCA_026901365.1 of Sesbania bispinosa. Lineage (NCBI taxonomy): Eukaryota > Viridiplantae > Streptophyta > Magnoliopsida > Fabales > Fabaceae > Sesbania > Sesbania bispinosa. The sequence continues at coordinate 2,359,883 of QLOH01000052.1, forward strand.
TACTCATCAGAGAGTTGATGTTGAGACTCAAAATGAGCAAGTTTTTCCCTCGCTGGCGTGAGTGGAGATACAGAACTCATCATCCTCGAGAGCAAATCATTGGTGACACTTCAGAAGGAGTAAGAACAAGATCAACACTTAGAGAAGTCAATAATCTTGCCTTCCTTTGTGAAATTGAGCCAAAGAATATTGAGGAAGCTCTACATGATGAAGGGTGGATCCTAGCCATGCAAGAAGTGCTCAATCAATTTGCCGGGAGTGATGTTTGGACTCTTGTTCCTAAACCCCATGGAAAACTATTATAGGAACCAAGTGGGTGTTTAGAAACAAACTCTCTGAAGATGGTCAAGTTATCAGAAAAGCCAGACTTGTTGCCCAAGGCTACAATCAACAAGAAGGTATTGATTTCACTGAAACTTTTGCCCCAGTAGCAAGCCTTGAAGCCATTAGAATTTTACTTTCATATGCAAAAAATAATGGCATCAAACTATATCAAATGGATGTAAAAAGTGCCTTCCTAAATGGTTTCATTGAGGAAGAGGTATTTGTTAGACAACCCCCTGGTTTTGAAAGCTTAACTTTTCCTGATCATGTTTTCAAATTGAAAAAGGCTTTGTATGGTCTGAAACAAGCTCCTAGAGCTTGGTATGAAAGACTGAGCAATTTCTTACTTAAAAAGGGTTTTGAAAGAGGAAAAATTGATACAACTATTTACAGAAAAATGTCCAACAAGGACCTGATTCTTGTCCAGATATATGTTGGTGATATTATTTTTGGATCAACAAATTCCTCTCTATGCATTGAGTTCTCAAAGCTTATGCAATCTGAATTTGAAATGAGTTTAATGGGAGAACTAAAATTTTTCTTGGGACTTCAAATTAAGCAAGATTCTGATTGTATATGCATCCATCAAGAGAAGTATACAAAGGAAATGCTTAAAAAGTTCAATATGCATTATTGCAAGCCTATGGAAACTCCTATGCACCCCTCATCTATATTGAATAAAGATGAAGGAGAAGAATCTGTTGACCCAAACTATGTATAGAGGTATGATTGGATCCTTATTGTATCTTACAGCAAGTAGGCCTGGCATTATGTTCAGTGTATGCTTGTGTGCAAGATTTCAGTCTGATCCAAGAGTAACTCATTACCAAGCTGTAAAAAGAATTCTAAGATACTTGAAAGGTACTACTAATCTTGGTCTGTGCAATAAGAGGAGCAAGGATTGCAGGTTAGTAGGATTCTGCAATGCTGATTTCGCTGGAGACAGAGTTGAAAGAAAATCAACCAGTGGTGTGGATGTCACTTCATTGGAGGCAATTTGATAAGCTGGTCAAGCAAAAGACAAAGCACAATAGCTCTTTCAACTGTTGAAGCTGAATACATTGTTGCTGCATGTTGTTGTTCACAGTTGCTCTGGGTAAAATATCAATTAGAAGACTTTAATATTCTAATTAAATCTATTCCAGTCTTCTGTGATAACACTAGTGCAATCAACATTTCCAAAATCCAATTCAGCATTCTAAAGCAAAACATATTGAAATAAAACATCATTTTATAAGAGACTATATTCAGAAAGGAGTTATTGATATACAGTTCATTGATACAGAGCATCAATGGGATGATATATTCACTAAACCACTTACTGAAGATAGATTCAAATTTATCAGAGAGAATTTGAACATTCTCACACTTTCTGAAAATTAATTTTCACTGAATTGTTTACACAGAAAGTGTTGCCATGCACAAGTGGTATCCTGAATCTATTTCCTATCTATTTTCACTTCTTCAGTAAGCTCTGTTTTCCCTTTTGATTGATGACAAAAGGGGGGAGTATTAAGAAACTAACAAAATCTGAAGTTAAGTGTTTCAGAAGGATTATCTTATTCAGGGGGAGCAAATGAAGCAAAATTTTAAGCAAGTTGCAAACAAGGCTTAGCAAGAAGCTCTGTCAAAATATCTGATATATGGGGAGAAATATTCTAAAATTTTTACTATCTTTTTTTCCTTCAGATATTTGAATTAGTTCTTAAACAAATTTGTCCTCATTAAAAAGGGGAAGAATGTTGAGTCTCAAAATGTTATTCAAGGTTAATAATGTTTTAAGTCTCATAACCCCGAGTTTTAATGAATAACAAATTTGGTTAACGTTCCTATGAGAAGAACAGTTTTTGCTGAAGGTAGTTTTCTGTATTTCAGAAGGTATCAGTTGAAGAAATCCAACACTCTGAAATGATGGAACCTTCCGAGTTTAAGAAACCTGCTGAGAGACCACGACCTGCTGAAGTTGTGAACCTCCTGAAGTTGTGAGACGTCGTACTGAAGCCTGTACGTCTTCAATATAGTATTATTTGCTTATTCTCCTTGAAGACTCAAGTCAACCGTAGTTGTCTCAGTTACTTATGCCTCTTATTCTTCTGGAAAGTCAGAAGAGTTGCTTTTTGGCATATTTCAAATTTCTCTCACCAAAGAGGCAAAGTTTGTTGTGAAGTACAAGCTGCTCAGAAAAAGTGAAGCTTGTGTTGCAGACTCTACCACCTGCTACTGCTGAGGTTTCAGGCTATGGGTCACCACGGGAACATTTGCATTAAATGCTATCTCTCAACGGGAAATCGAATGGAGCTCAACGGGCTGAAGTTTCGTGTTCTATAAATACCATACTCCATGCAGAAACAAAGTGTAGGCAATATTCAGAGAAAACAACCTTGCTGAAACGTTGCAAAAATTCATACTCATATATTTCATTACTTCTTCATTGTTAAACAATTTCATATCCTGAGTCTTACTCAGTATTTGCACATTTACCCTGTTCGAGCTCTAACTTGTGTAGTTCAAGAGCTTGAGCATTTTCTTTCAATCAGTTTTTCTAGTTTAGCCTGAAGAGGCTGTGTTCAAAGAATACTTGGGTTTTTAGCCTGGAGAGGTTGTGTGTTCAAACAATACTTGGGTGTTGAGCTTGAAGATATTAGGTGTGGAAAATCCAGTGGTTTGTTTGCCCTGGGACTGGACGTAGCTCACTGAGTTAGTGAGTGAACCAGGATAAATTTATGTGGCTAAGTTCTCTCTACCCTTATCTCTTTACATTCAGTTTTTATCTAACCAAGGAGGGTTAAGAAAAGTGATTTTATAAATCCACGCAGAAAAAACAATCTCTTTATCACGTGAAATATTTAAAAATCAATTTTACTCAACCTGCCTGAGTTGCATCAGCAAGTTGCTGAAGCACAGTTCGGAAGGTTGCTCAAATCTTTTCTCAAACAATTTGCTTGTTTTAAAGGGTTTTCATAAAAATATGTAAAGAATTATAAACATATTCAACCCCCCTTCTAGTGTTTCCCTGTGGTTCTAACAGGGACTACCTAGAGTCTCAGTTGGGTTATGACGCCATATGGGTCATTGGTACTGGCTGACCAAGTCGGTTCATCTCGTACCTATTTAGAGCCACTTATTCCCTGAAGAAGTTAGAAAACCTATATATCAAGAAGATTATAAAGCTCCATGCATGGTATTCCCTCTAGCATAGTCTCTGATAGAGATCCTAAGTTTTCATCTAGATTTTGGAATGCACTTCATTAGGCTTTTGGGAATAAATTGAAATTTTAGTACCGCTTACCATCCTCAGACCAACGGTCAGTCTGAGAGAACCATCCAAACCCTAGAGGAAATTCTTAGAGCTGTGTGTTAGAGAATAAGGGTAATTGGGATAGCTACCTACCACTCATAGAGTTTGCCTACAACAATTTCCATAGCAGTATAGGTATGGCACTCTATGAAGCTTTGTATGGTAGGAAGTGTAGATACACTATATGTTGGTATGAGATGGGTGAGAGGAACCTGTTGGGTTAAGAGTTGGTCCAAGAGACCACTGATAAGATTAATAGGATTAGTGAAAAACTTGTAATGACTTAAAGCCGACAAAAAGTTATGTTGATAGGAGAAGAAAGGACCTAGAGTTTGAGGAGGGTGAACATGTTTTCTTGAAAGTGATTCCCGTCACAAGTATCAGATTGGTCCTCTTGCTTACCAGATAGCTTTACCGCCACATTTTTCCAATGTCAATGATGTCTTTTATGTCTCCCAGCTCAGAAAATATGCCCATGATCCTTCATACATTATAAGTTCTGAATTAGTACAATTAAGGGAAAACCTTACAATTCCACTAGGCCAGCACATATTATTGACTGAAGTGTAAAAACCCTAAGGAACAAGGTAACCCTGTTAGTGAAGGTGTTTTGGGAAGGGCAGACACTAGGGGAGGCCACTTGGGAAGAAGGAGGAGGACATATGTGCTTAGTATCCAGAATTGATTAGGTGAGGTAACAACTATAATAATAATTTTTTTAGGACAAAATTAATTTAAGGGGGGAAGAATTGTAACATCCCAATTTTAAACTCGTTTTCATAAGTGAAATAATAAGTATAAGAGGTTTTCATGAAAGGAATTAGGTTGGAAAGCGTTAAAAAACTGTTAAAAAGGGCATAACACGGTCCATTTTTCGCTCAAGCGAAAAATGACTCGCTTGAGCGAGTAGGAATTGAAATTTGGTAATTTCATTCTGTGAGGTTTTCTCTTAAGTAAAAATAGTCTCACTTAAGCGAAAATATCAGTAAAAACTACGTAGAAACTTCTAATAATTTCACTTAAGCAAAGTATTTTTACTCAAGCGAAAATGAGGAAGAGATGAAGGTGTTGGTTCTGTCTGGTTTTTTTCTTAAGCGAACAAGGAGATCTCTTGAGCAAGCAATCGAGAATTAGGCAGTAACCTCAACATCTAACTTCCGCTCAAGCGAAAATATTTCGCTTGAGCGAAAACCCGCAAATCATTTTTTAAAAGCTTTTTCTAGGGTATTTTAGCTCATCCTAAAGCACATCCCCCACATCACATGTGCCCTAGCAGGAGTAGAAAAGATGAGAGGAAGAAAGGAGAGAGATTTGGAGTGCCAAACCAAGGAAGAATGAGGCCAAGGAAATCCATCACATGCCACTCAAGGCTATTATTTTACCCTCTAAAGGTGAGTGTGATCTACCCACTCACTCTCATTTTATGTGGGAAACCCTAAATGACCCTTACTCTCCATCCCCCTTCATATTTTGCTTGTATTGGCTTCATTATTAGTGTTTTGAGTTTACCCTATAGGGATTATGTGATGTATATGCAATGTGAACGTTGCATTGAGAATGGTTCTAACTCTAGGTTTTGAAGTTAGGGTGGGTATAAGCAATATATGATTATTGACTATCATCAAATGTTTAGTTGCATAATTAAGGATTTTACACATGATTCATGTCATATATTATACTTTGCACACTATATCACTATATTCACTATATTATATAAAAGGAAATTCATGGGTCCTTTGATCAAAAGAAAAGAGGAATTGAAAGGAAAGGAAAGATAAAATAGAAATTCATGAAGGATTGTTAATAACATATGAGGTGTAACATCTCAGAAATTGGAATTTAGGAAACAGAAGGAAGCTTTAGGTGGTGAAACCCATCCAAGAGAGGGAAGTTAGAAGTAGGGTGAGGAATTCAACGGTTAAGTGTGATTTCAGACAAGAAAATAGGAAATTAATTACCAAGAATTAGAGTGGGGAAGGGTTTGGATGAGAAGAACTAAGTTAGAATAAGGTTTTCATGGAGAGGAATTAGGTTTTAGAAGGAGGAAAATTAATTGGAACCAAGAGGGGCACAAACCGAGGTTATGCTTAATTTTGGGAGTTAGGCCTAATGACCTTGGTGCACTAATTCAGAAATATCTAGAGCCAAGGGGTGTCTAATTAAGATGATTCCATTTTCATTAGAAATCTAATTTCCAGAGTTTCAGTTTTGATAGGCTATATGATCGGGTTTCGAAATCATTTGCACTTCCAAACAGACTCATCCTCGCTCAAGCGAAAATCTCGCTTGAGCGAGAATTGTCCAGAGAAGGGTTACTCTCTGGGGTATTTTCGCTCAAGTGAGAATCTAGCTTGAGCGAGAATACACGAAATCAGTTTTTAAAAATAGCGAGTCCCACTCTCTTCTCTCATTTTCCTTGTCTCCTAGGGTTTCTAGAGAGAGGAATATTTTTAGAGAGAGATGGAGCTTGTGGGCTTGAAGGAAGAAGAAAAGGAAGATCAAGAAGCATCTTTAAGGTTCCCAATCACTTGAGGAGCTTGGGATTTCCCCTCTCCACCTCTCATCTGCCCCTATTTCTTCCCCTAAGGTGAGTGTGGTTCACTCACTTGCTTATTTGTCATGTAAATTCCCTTGTATGACCCTTATTCTACACCTTCCCTTACTTGCATTCATGGTTATTAATGATTAGAGGAAGCTAGGGTTGTTGATTTGAATGTATTCTCTTGTAATGCAAACCCTAGGTTAGAGAATTTGGGGGGTTTTATGAAATTTAAGGTTTGGGGTGTGATTATGCTTATATTGCTCATGTTTATGTATTTTATCATGTTTGTTCATAATCTGAATGTTTGTACATGATTTTACCCCTATCATGTTCATGGAAAATGTTTGGGTCTTTGACCTCATAAAAATGTTAAAGGAAATGGTAAAGGAAATGTTAAAGGAAATGTTAAGGGGTCTTCGGACCAATGAGATGAAAGAGAGGTAACCGCTTTACTCCTCGGCCAAGGGTAATTGAGGTTCCTCAATTAAAATGAACCCTGTTTGTTTAAGCTTAAAACTTAATGAGGGTGGCCCTGGACGACGGTCCCTGGTCACATGGCCGAGCGCTCAAGAAGGTTAAAGTGAAAAGAAACTGTGGGTGTCCGGGTTATGACACTTGAGGACTAACTCTGCATTGATTGATTATGTGACTGACTCATGATTTCATATTCTCCCTTAAGTCCATTTGCATAATTCTCTAAAGTATGTTGTATGTTTCATGGTCTAGTTAGCTGTGTTATGATTTATATATGTTTATATGATTGTATGTTCTCCCTCACACTGTACACACACTTATCGCACTCACTGGGACGTAGTCTCATCCCACGCTGTGGGAAATATCTTTCAGTGTGCAGGTCATTGTTCTGGTACTTAGTGTTGGAGCTGAGGACTGACTTAAGGTAGATTATGAAGACAGTCATTGTAGTTCTTTTAGTGTAGTTATTTGTTTAATGATGTAAATTAATATAATTCTTCAGTAAAGGATTAAATGTAGTTACGGTTAATTAGTAATTGGTGTAGAAACATTTAGTTGGCCACGAAGGCCCATTTTCCTTGGAAATAGATTAGAAATCATATTATTATGAGCTATATTGGTGGTTTTGCTGGTTTTCAGGTGAAACCGAAAATTGGGAAAATGTCCAGTTTTCAGGGGAAACTCTGCCGGATTTCTGGTAGAAGTTTTTGGGAACCATGACACTCCGTGTCTAGGTTCATTTCCCTTAGATTTGATTATAATGTTTCATGTTGTATTGTAGTTTGATTTGTAGTGAAGGCTTAAGTAAGCGTTGGATTACCTAAGCGATTGTATGATTTGTTCACCAATATCGAAAATGGCGCGAAATAATTTTAGAAATTCAGGAATAGTGTCTCCAACGGACATTATTCTTGGATTCAAAAATTAGGATGTTACATTTTGGTATCAGAGCAGTTCAATCCAATTGGACTGTGGTTAGGTTAGTTTCCCATTACTTACTATAATCCACCGTACCTCATGCTCAGTTTAGGGACTGATCACCCCTCTACTGAATGCGTGGTACCTGGAATTGCGGTTAGTGACGTAAGCAGGATGCCTTGTGAGGGAATCGGGACACTTCCCTAACGAGGTTAGAGCCACCCATCTAGTACGTAAAGAGGGAAATACATAGTTCACTTCATAGGGTAAGACCTTCACCATATAAGTCTCTTTGAATGCACCTTTAGTTTGGGGACTTGAGGCACACTTAGAAGGAGAGGTAAGGTGTGATTGTTTAGGGCAAGTAGTTTAGAGAAAATGATAAAGGCTCCTTAGCAGACTAGTGGAGTGTTGATTGTTAGCAAGTAAGCCTTGGCGATGTAATGTGTTTAAAGAATGATAATTCTTATTTCTGCTTGAATGATTGCTTGAATTGACTGTTGTATGTGTTCCCTGAATGATTGAATGTCTTGTGTGATAGGTGGTGTTTTGATGAGTGAGTTGTGATGACGTTGCATGACTTGTGTGTTAGATTGCATGGTTAGAAGGATATGTAGGTGAGAGGTTAATGGTGATCTTATAAGGTCAGGGTGAATGATTTTAGAGTTGGGATTTTGTGAATTTAGGATTTCATGTTTAGAAGACTAGGGAGGTGGCAAGTAGAGGTTAGAATGGGAGTGTGGAACTCATGGGAGGTATAGGAACTTAATGCCTTTAGTGATGAAGGGGGTAATTCTAGCTTTTGGGTAAGTTACCTCTATGGCTAGGTGTGATCTTAAAGACGAATTGAGGAATGGAATTAAGGCCTATAGACCCACATATTTGTTTTCCTTTCTTTAGATCCCTGTTAGTGCATGCTTATGTTGATGGTTGATGTTCCTTCAACCCTAACCTCCTTAGTAGATGCCTAAGTCGTGATGTAACCGGTTAGATTTCTCATTAGGCGTTTAATGATTTTGTTATGATGGTGGTGAGATTGTTTAAACCCTTATGTCCTGTGATTTGTTTTAGTATGCAACAAGTGTTAAGCCAAATCCTTTGTCTCCTAAGTTACTAAACCAATGCTCCTAGAACCCATAATTGGCTATTAGGGGTAACCCCGACCCTTGTAGACACATGTTAAGCCTCTAACCATTTAGTGCATGATTGTTACGTGACTGATTGGAAGGTTTCCTAGTTTAGTAACCAAGTGAGAATTTGTGGTACCTTGTCAACCCATGACTCTATAGCTACCTTGTTCCACTTTAGAGCTTTATGGTCTTTTGGCCCTTTTGTGACTACCACCATGTGGTTTACATTTGAGTTCCGGTTAGGCACTATCATCGAGTTAGAACCCCTTGATCAGTTTCAGTTGAGTTAGGGGTTAAACACCAGAGTTTAAGGGAGTGAATGGTTGTGGAGATTTTGATGGTTGAGGGTACCTTGTAGGAAGCAATCACGGTCGGTTTTTTTAGTTTAGACCTGTTTGGCTGTAGTTATCTAAGGGATAAGTTCTTTTGGTTATAGCCAAAGTGTTCTGGGGTTATGTGTTAGTGCACGAATAATGATCCTTTTCTAAGTTATTGATGGCAAAGCTAAGTCTGTAAATTAAACCCCTTAGTCTCTTCTTCTTGTCGTGCCTTAGTGGTAAGGATTATGCGGAATGAGGAATTGTTACTCAGTGTATATCTCCTAGGAGGATTAATGGTTCGTGTTATGTTCATTTTTTGGTTATGTACCCTGGCCACTGAGGCAATTGCATGCCCGTCAATTGCTGCGGTTGTCAGCTCTAGACAGTAGAGCTTGAGGTTGTAATATAAAGCTTGTGTTCATACTCAGCCCCTAGTTGGAATGTGAGATGATCATGTTTGTTGCGCTTGTGCACATGATGAGTGATAGGTACAAGCAGGCCTACACACCGTCATGTATTGTATGTTTAGATTGGGATTGGGATGAACTGTGAGAGTTGTCCATTCTTTGTCACTTGTGTACTAAGAGGAGTACCACGTAGGTACAACTCTGTGTTATGTTGTTGAAATCTATATGTTTTATTTTAAAACCCTAGAATGAAGTAGAGTTTATGAGAAAATCTTATCTCAAGGCAGTTAAGGGAGGGCCGAGCCCTTAAGGGGATAGCCTTACAGAAGGAGACTTGGGGACCCATAGCATATGTAACCGGGCAGTTAAGTTGCCCTAGTATAGGAGGTCGGAGATAGGCAAGGAATCTATTATAGGTAGGGATTATGGGATAGACCCGACCCGACCCCTTTTCAACCAAAGTGCGCAGCAGAAGCCTACACCCATTCCTCTTTTTGACATTAGGATACCCCTAGGTGAGAGGAAGAATTAGGAAGGAGTGAATTTATTTATATATGACCCGTAGTCATCTGGAAGCCGTGCTGGGAAAGTCTTGGGGTGAGTTAGGACTCATTAGGAGCCTTTCAAGTTCAGGAACGATTATAAGACAACACAACATCAGCGGGAGTAGTACTTAAAGTTAAGGAACCGTAAGGGTGTACTTTTAGGTGATCCAGATGCCATGAATGAATTAAGGGAGTCAGGTTAGGAACTTAAATTTGGAGGTGAGAGGAGAAAGAGAGGTTAGGACAGTGAGATAGTGAGTCAGCCCTAGAACAGGATTCAGGGGAGCAATGGGAACCGGAATTGAAATAGAAGGCAGAAGAAGTAAGATTAGGAGATCAACCAACCCTTAGATCCTTCGAGCCACCTTGAGGAATATAGGTATTAGTGATCGAACGAAAAGTTGGGGAAGATTCCCAGTACACCAACATAGGTAAGAATAGGAGTGTGACCCTGCGTTAGGATAATCGGAGTAAATTTTGAGGACAAAATTTATTTAAGGGGGGTAGAATTGTAACATCCCAGAAATTGGAACTTAGAAAACAAAAGGAAAGCTTTAGGTGGTGAACCCATCCAAGAGAGGGAAGTTAGAAGTAGGGTGAGAATTCAGCGGTTAAGTGTGATTTCAGACAAGAAATTAGGGAATTGATTTACCAAGAATTAGAGTGGGGAAGGTTTTGGATGAGAAGAACTAAGTTAGAATAAGGTTTTCATGGAGAGGAATTAGGTTTGAGAAGGAGGAAAATGAATTGGAACCAAGAGGGGCACAAACCGAGGTTATTACTTAATTTTGGGAGTTAGGCCTAATGACCTTGGTGCACTAATTCGAAAATATCTAGAGTAAAGGGTGTCTAATTAAGGTGATTCCACTTTCTTTAGAAATCTAATTTCTGGGGCTTCCGTTTGATAGGCTATATGATAGGGTTCCGAACTCATTTGCACTTCCAAATAGACTCATCCTCGCTCAAGTGAAAATCTCGCTTGAGCGAGAATTGTCCAGAGAAGGGTTACTCTTTGGGGTATTTTCGCTCAAGCGAGAATATAGCTTGAGCAAGAATACACGAAATCAGTTTTTAAAAATAGCGAGTCCCACTCTCTTATCTCATTTTTCCTTGTCTCCTAGGGTTTCTAGAGAGAGAGGGAGCTTGTGGGCTTGAAGGAAGAAGAAAAGGAAGATCAAGAAGCATCTTTAAGGTTCCCAATCACTTGAGGAGCTTGGGATTTCCCCTCTCCACCTCTCATCCGCCCCTATTTCTTCCCATAAGGTGAGTATGGTTCACTCACTTGCTTATTTTTCATGTAAATTACCTTGTATGACCCTTATTCTACCTTCCCTTGCTTGCATTCATGGTATTGATGATTAGAGGAAGCTAGGGTTGTTGATTTGAATGTATTCTCTTGTAATGCAAACCCTAGGTTAGAGAATTTGGGGGTTTTCATGAAAGTGAAGGTTTGGGGTGTGATTATGCTTATAATTGCTCATGTTTATGTATTTTATCATGTTTGTGCATAATCTGAATGTTTGTACATGATTTTACCCCTATCATGTTCATTGAAAATGTTTGGGTCTTTGACCTTATGAAAATGTTAAAGGAAATGTTAAAGGAAATGGTAAAGGAAATGTTAAAGGGGTCTTGGACCAATGAGGTGCAAGAGAGGTAACCGCTTTACTCCTCGGCCAAGGGGTAATTGAGGTTCCTCAATTAAAATGAACCCTGTTTGTTTAAGCTTAAAACTTAATGAGGGTGGCCCTGGACGACGGTCCTTGGTCACATGGCCGAGCACTCAAGAAGGTTAAAGTGAAAAGAAACCGTGGGTGTCCGGGTTATGACACTTGAGGACTAACTCTGCATTGATTGATTATGTGACTGACTCGTGATTTCAGATTCTCCCTTAAGTCCATTTGCATAATTCTCTAAAGTATGTTGTATGTTTCATGGTCTAGTTAGCTATGTTGTGATTTATATATGATGTTTATATGATTGTATGTTGTCCCCCACACTGTACACACACTTATCGCACTCACTGGGACGTAGTCTCATTCCACGCTGTGGGAAATATCTTTCAGTGTGCAGGTCATTGTTCTGGTACTTAGCGCTGGAGCTGAGGACTGACAAAAAAGTCTGTGCCCGTGGATACCTGTGGATATACCATCCGCATATTTATGAAATAGGTGGGGACGAATATTGTACTATCCGCCCTGCGGGTACCCGCATACTCATTAAAATATATTTTCTATAAAATATATAATAATATTATGATTTTTTATTATTTCATGACGAAATATAATTTATTTTATATTATTTTATAAATGATATTTTTAAATATTAACATGTAATAATATTATATGATGATTATATATATAATATTATAATATATTATATAACATTTTCTCTCTTCTTTTTAAAAAATTTAAATTCTTAAACATTAAAGGATACATGTAGATACTCGTTACTCGCATAAGTACCTATTAATTTTAGTGTGTATGGATACATGTAATGTACTACTCGGCCCCGCCCCGCCCCGTTGACATCCCTATATAGAATTATGGGTAGTAGCAGGAGAGGTCGACCCCGTGACACTATGCCACCACCGGCTTAAAACTCGGATCGTATTGTTGTAGCCCTCCAAATGCTTACCAAGATGATTGGTGAGCAGGCGGCAACAAATTGTTAGCAAGTTGAGGCTAACGCAACCATCGTGCAGGAGCTATGCTGACAGAGACACCTCCCCCACCCACAGTGGATCTGTTTGTCCAAGGCTTGGTAGAGTTCCGGAAACATAGCCCTCCGCAATTCACTAGGGCCTATGATCCGGAAGTTGCTGCCAACTAGCTCATCAACCTCAACAAGATCTTCAAGGTCATGAGGTGCTCTGAATGAAGGCCGGGTTCGCTGCCTACATGCTCCATGCACTATGCTAGATTGGGGTTTTTACCACGCCAAAATAAGCTCGATTACAATAAAAAAACGCAGTGAAAGGGATTTTATCGTGGTTCTGAATTTTAACTGCAGTAATTGGTTTAAAATTATTTTTAAAGTTTTTTTTTCAAATTACATTTAATTACTGCGGTTCCGAATTTAAACCGAGGTAAAAGGCTTGTAACTACAAATTAACACGGTTCATTTTCGCAACTACATTAATTAGCTTTTATAATATGTATCTTTATTTTTTAAAAAAAGAAATTCCTTGAGCATTTAACGTGGTTCCTTGTGATTTTTTTGTTTTTAATTTTTTATTTAGTTATGAACAAAGTCTTATTCATGCCTCCTGTCCGTTTGAGCTTGCTGTGTCGCGCCACTGTCCGCCTTGCAAGCTTGTTGTGTCGCGCCGCCTTCCCCTGCGAGCTTGTTGTGCTGCGTCGCCGCCTCCTGCGAGCTTGCTGTGTCCTGCCGCTATCTCCGTTGTTCGAGCTTGTTGTGTTCGTCGCCAGTGCTTGCTGCATCTGTCGTGTCGCTGTCCCTGGAGGTGGTGTTTGCACCTCTGTCGCGCCCAATCTCCAGTAAGTTTAGGGTTTAGGGTTACTGCAACCTATTGATTGTTTAAATTTTGTCAATGGTGGTGTTTGTTACCCTGTCGCGCCCAACCTTCTTCTCTTTTCTGATTTGGCACTTATAACAAAATGTATTCATACCAAGTTTTTATTCTTTCAACCCAATCCTTCATTTTCTTGTAATCTTCCCTTTTCTTCAATTCCTAGCTTTTAAGTTTCATTTGATTCTTGATATGTGTATACAGTTGTTATGATTTGTGCTCAAACTAAACTAAATAGGTTGATATTTTGCCTTTGGATTTTAGTATAATGTGATAAGTTAAAAACTACTTTGCTAACAAAATTAATTTATCTAGGGCTCATTTTTGTCTCATAATATTATTCAATAAAGGCGAGGTAAGTCTTTCAAGGGGATTTTGTAGGTTTTGTGCCTTTTGTTTTAACCAGTTAACAAAATTCATTGGTTTATCTTTTGTTTCAATTTCATTGGTTTATGTTAAGTGTCATGGGGTAAATAGGATATAATTTTCCAAGGATTTTCTGATGTAGTAAGTCATGCAAGCAATAGAAATGGGGATTCTCCCTGTCTTTTGCACATTCAATGCTAAACAAACAAAAAATTATTGTTTTAAGGAAATAGAATACTAATTGAACAAACATAAAAGTAGGTTGAAGGAGGATACCATTTCTTAAATGAGTAGTTGACTCGTGAGATTAAAGAAGTGCTAGCACTTAAACCAGAATATCTATGTCCATGTGTCTATATTTAGGCTGAACAGAGAAGGTTGACACTTTATGTTGCTTGTTTCTTCCACTTAGAAATACCTTTTTCAAAGAAAAGAAGGATAAGAAGGTATACCTATTCCTTGTTCTATGTGGTATTATTTTTTATTTTGCAATATTAAGCTGCAAGTGCATTAAGTTTGACCTCTGCGCTTTGAATTGGAACATCTAGCACAAAACAGAATTGGTATTTGTAGTATTCAGCTCAATTGTCTCATGTTTTTCTGTCACTTGGTGTAGCTAGAGGCACAAGATTGGAAATTTAAGCCTATTCTTTACATACACTTTTTGTAACTTCAGTTTGAGGATCCAAAACTTTATGTAAAACATGATAGGATTTTTTAAATTAAATGTTATTAAGGTGATCTTATTCATTCTTAATTGCTAATAAAAGTTATATATATGTTTGTAAATTGCAGGGTTTGCCACCATGAAAGGTGATGAAACTATGGTGCTATGAATGGCAGTAATGATGAAATTAGTCCATCTATTAATAGGTTGAAGAATCAGATTAGCTTCTCATCAAGAACTGCTTCTTCTTTGGGGATTTTGTCACAGATCTCTGAAATAGGGAGTAAGGATATTGAGACTACTAGCCCTGACGATGTGGGGTAGGGAAGTAGCAATGGTGATGCTCAACAATTTGGCCATGGATGCCCCTATGCTTCTTGGAGTGATACTACACAACTCTCAGAGAATCTCAGTGGCTTGAAAAGAGAAGAAGTGGTAATGAACAGATGTTTTCTGATGTTCAGGTATGTAAATATAAATTGGATGTTCACTTTTCTAATTTTGGTCTTCCAGTTTCATTTCTTATACTTAATACAAATAAATTGTTGTACTCAGAATGGAGATCTAGGAAATCAAGTTCACACATTATCTCATCACTTGAGTTTACCAAAATCTTCAGCAGAGATGGTTGCTATGGAGAAGTTACTCTAGTTCCCTGATTCTGTTCCTTGTAAAATCAGAGCAAAGCGATCCTCGAAGCATTGCTGAAAGGGTAGGAATTTTTTTCTATATGCAAAAAACTGATTATTTTCTAAAGCATCTTATTATCTTGCATTGAGTAATTAATACCTATATTGGAATGAAAGTAATTTGTGGAATGAACTAATTCTTAGTCTTTTTGATTTGTCAAACTTACAAAAAATCATTATTTTTAGGTGAGATGAACACGGATCAGTGAACGAATGAGAAAATTACAAGAGCTTAAGAACACGAATCAGTGAACATGGACCTTTCCAAACCTATTTGATGAATACTACAAATGCAATTCTAAATAAGTTGTATTTCTTGCTCTGTTATGTTTAAACATGTCAGTGTGTTTCCTTGATCTGAATAATTGAATGCTCAGTTTGGCTTATGATTATTTTCTTCTTTTTCCTTTGAATTGGGATGCTTTGCTCTACTACAGGAAAGCTTTATTTGATTTGCAGTGTAGTCATACGAAGGAGTTAACTAAAATAAGAGAGCTTATATTAGTTGGTCAAGGTGAAAAGTGATTCGGAGTTTATATTTTGTTATTTTGGTCTTGATAATGTATTGCTCTAATGGGTTTGAGTGTGATTTTTGTTGAGAATTTTAATAAAACAACTAGACATTAACTACAGAATAGCTACGATATTTGTGGCTTTTGCGCACCTTTTTAACCGCGGTTAAAATTTGGAACCACATTAAAAGAGTTACTCAATTACCGCGATTCCGAAAAGTAACCACGGTAAATGCTTTTTATTTCACCGCGGTAAAATGCAGTTGTAAGTTCCGTGTTAAAAGGCCATGCGGAACCGCGGTAAAAGGCCTTTTCTGTCATAGTGATGGTGAGGCAAAGAACTGGTGGGAGAGGTTTGGTGCTAGGATGGCCACTCCAAGAACCCTAATCACTTGGACGAGCTTTCAGGTCATTTTCCTGGAGAAGTATTTCCCGACCACAGTAAGGAAGCAGAAGGAGTTAGAGTTTTGCAACTGTAGTAGGGGAGCATGTCAGTGTGCCAGTAGTTGGCCAAGTTTAGTGACACCGTGTCACACTGTTGTCACTATAGTGTCCACTGTGGCACAAAAACTATGTGGTTTTGACAAATTTATAACTTGGAAGACCTCAACTTCAATAGTCGTGTGCTTCCCGGTTCTCTCTTCTTCTTTTTCATTGGAAAGTCTTAGCCCTAATAACATTGTTTTTGTGCCTAGATGGCAAATAGTGTGATATAGTGTCACTAAACATAACATGTCATCAAAAAGTTAACGAGAAACACATACTTGGACCATATTGACAGACGGAACAAGAAGTCAGAGATTATATTGGATTTTTGTATTTCTCAAGAACTAAACTACATGACCCTAAAAAAATTAGTGACGAATTTACTAATTTACTAAAATAAAACCTTCAACCTAGCAAGTCAACTTGCCCTTTACCGTTAGGTTAACAGGTTGAGCAGCGCAAGTTATGTGGGTTGATGAGTTGAGCTACCCAACTCACTAATTGGGTATGAGCGAGTTGACCCACCAGGTTCAATCTGCTCTTTGTCATCCCTAACTTGAAGGATCATCTATAGAGAAAAGAGACACAATAAATTGGCTCAAATATGATAAAGAAAAAAAAAAGAAATATTAGTCTTATAGTGTACGTAAGAATGTCTCATCTCATGTCACCACATCACACTAGTGAAATACAAAGAATATGTAATCTAATTATCAATGATCTACCTTTAGATATATGTAGTATCAACATATAGACGTGAGATTTTATAATGATTAACAAAATATATAACTAATCAATTAATTAAATAGACTAAGTCTTAGTTAAGTGCGTTTAATTTGTTACATCTGATTGTAAATCAATGATAAGAAATGATTAGATCTTTTTGTTGGTTCACTTTAGTCTAGAAAGTATCAATAACATTGTTCTAAAAATCGGACCGACCAATTCGATTGTTTGAACCGGTTACTGGTTCGGTTCGGTCAACCATCATAACCGGATATACATCAAATCGGCCTGAGAACCGTTGAACCGGTTACCGGGTTACCACCGGGCGGTTTATTGTCAACCGGATTTTTAAACGGTTGCTTCTTATTAAAAGAAAAAATTCACTTTTTCCTCCGCAGAGAGATTCGAACACATGGTGTTGGATTGGGAATTGCGCTCTGACCACTGAACCACAACCTAGTTTGCTAATATATGTGAAAGGATTATTTATATCTATTCTTCACACAATATAAAATAAATAACTAATAAAATCAACACAATTTACAAAAATAAATGTATCTAAACAATTTATGTAATAGAAAATAATTTAAATTTATAAATTATACTTTATCTATCTTAGTACTCAAATATATTATGTAATTACTTAAAAAAAATATTATATTATTAATTTAATATAATAATATAATAATATAAATTTTTAAAAAGATCTAATTATAACCGGTAGACCATGGTTCAACCATGGTTGAACCAGAAACGAAGTGAATTAGTACCTTCATCGGTTCAATGACCGTCCGATGTGTTAAAACATTGATCAATAAATGTATCATCACATCATCTAATCTAATTAGTATAACACTTCATATATTATTAAATTTTAATAAATGATGTAATAATATATTATTATATTACAGTGTAAATTTTTTTTACATTATTAGTGTATATCCATATAAAGACCATAAATAATTGTTAAAGTAAAATAAATAAATTAATAAGAATAAACAAGATTAATTAAACTGCAAAAAGTAATTTAATATTCATTTGTTTTAGATTTTGGTAGAACTAATTTAAAAATTTAAAATTAAATAGTTGATTTAAAAAAATTAAGTAAAAGGATTAATTTATATATGAAATGGTATTTTAGAAATGATTCAAAAAATTAATTTTATTGGATGATAAAATAAAACCATTTTCTCATTGATTCATTCAAAATCAATTTTACTCAATGATAAAATTAAAAAACTATCTATCAAAATTATTTCTACTTGCTGTAAAATGATTTTTTTTTCACCATAAAATTGTTTTATCAAAAATTCAAATATTATGAAATGTCCCCAGAGGAATAAATTTTGGTACAATTAATTTTAAAAGTAAAAATTTTATTTGTGTTTGAGGTCAAAAAGAAAAAAAAAAAAAAGAAAGAGCCAGCCACAAAATAACGGTACACCTTTCTTTTCCCTCAACTCCAGAAGTTTGTAATTCAACTAAACAGGCTCAATATTATCATTCATTTGTTGTTTGTGATTGAATCTGATATCTAACCTGGCGTTATTGGAGGCTGGACAGAAGGTGGTGATGTTGTAATCCGCAGATGAACAGGTAAACGTACTCTTCGCATCGTCGTCGTAGGCATAGCTATAGGCATCAGGGCACGCCGTCTTGAATATGTTAGCGTAAACACTTGGCTTGCAAGTTTCTGGACTTGTATAATTCCCAGCGCAACAGAAAAACTGCAAATTGAACTAAGCGCATGGGCCCTGGCACGCCACCACCTGGTTGTTTTCCATTAACTGAAGCTCTATGGGACACTCGGCGTTCAGATCCGCAGGGCATCCCGTGCTGCTGCAGTTGGCACTGGAACCACCCACCGGAATTACCACCATAGGGACGTTATAACCGTCTACCAGACTGACGTCATAGAAATCGAGCCCATTGACACTGCCTAAACTGAACTCCGCCAGCGTGGCAGGCGGCGTGCTTCCCCGCCCATTGCATGTTACCTTCCCGGTGCCGCAGTCACCGGTGATGCAGGAGAAATTTCCGGTGGCGGAGTCAGTCTTGCAGAGAGTTCGGCCCAGAAGCGGCCGTTCCAATTGGACGGTGCGGTGATGGTGGAAGACTGACCCGATTTTAAAACGAAGCCGGTGGGTTCAAGCATTGCGTTTCCACTGTTTGTAATTGAAGCTGGCCACACCGTATAATTGCATTGGTTAACTAGAGTGAAGGTCGCTGAAATGACCCCTGCAAAATGAATGGTATTTTAGTCATAGAATTGGTTTTCCAGATTAATTATGATTAATTTCAAATTAATTACTACCTGATACTGATAGATGAAATGTCAAGAACAAAAATGAAAACAGTGATATTGGCTGAACCATATAGAAGCTTATGTATATACTGATGATTCAGTATTACTGAAGGTTATATGTTGAAAGAAAATGAAAAATATCAATGAAGAAGAAGGTGGAGCTGGGAAGAAAGAGTTGTGAGCTTGAGTTATCAACTTTGTTTCTTCGTCTATAGGAAGCTGCCTATTAAAATTTCACACCTCGTTCTTGGGTGCAAGAGATTTTTCCGTCATTTTCGCTTTATGTTCCGAGCTGACTAGTTGACCGCAATAATAATGATGCTGCAATGCCGCGGAACAATCAAGTAACCTTCCTCTGATAGGTTTCCCTTGACCCTTCTTGCTGTTTGGATTATTCCAGCTATTATTCTGTAAGTATACATCAGTTAAAATAATTAATAAAAAACATTAAAATTTGTATTAAAATTATTTTAAATTAATACGAGTGAGATAGAGGAAAAAAAGAAAAAAAAAATTAGAGATTGATGAGAAAGGAAGGGTGATAAGAAAAACGTAAGGTAAGTGTAAAAAATAGCTAAGTTAACTATTATTTTCGCTTTCTCTCGTTGTAAATCCATTATTGGAAATGTACTCCGAGTATATTTGGTTTAGCGTTAAAGGTTATAAATTCACATTTTCAACGTTATAAATAATTATGTTAAAAATTTAAATTTAAATTTGGTCAGTTTTAACGTTAAATCAAACCCATATTCTATAAAAATTAATTTATTTATATTTTCAAATACTTTAAATTTAAATCCTTCGTTAAATTTGGATTATATACTGAATTTTGTTTTTTTAATGATAACTTTTTTAACACTAATACTTATTTTTTACAATTCAAATCCTGATTGATTATATTTTTTCCTTTTCTAATTTTAATCCCTATTTCTTAATTTAAAATTTAAAATATTATTCTTATCATTTAAGTCGTGAATTTTTAAAATAATTTTGAAAAGTATAGATTAATAATTCTAATTCTAATTCAAATCCTTCTTTAAATTTGGATCATATACTGAATTCTGTTTTTTTAATGATAACTTTTTCAACACTAATTCTTTTTTTTTTTACAATTCAATTTCAAATCCTGATTGATTCTATTTTTCCTATTCTAATTTTAATCCATATTGCTTAATTGAAATTTAAATATTATCCTTATCATTTAAGTCATGAATTTTTAAAATAATTTGAAAAGTATAGATTAATAATTCAAATTCAAATCTTTCTTTAAATTTGGATGATATACCGAATTCTACTTTTTTTAATGATAACTTTTTTAACAATAATCCTTATTTTACAATTCAAATTCAAATCCTGATCGATTCTATTTTTTCCTATTCTAATTTTAATCCCTATTTCTTAATTTAAATTTAAAAATATTATTCTTATCATTTAAGTCGTGAATTTTTAAAGTAATTTGAAAAGAGTAAATTAGCACTTTTGTCCTTGATTTTTACAATGTGTGTTTAGTGTGATATTGAATGTTTTAAAGAAATTGTATAAATTCCATGATATATTGAACCTAGCAGTGTCGTGCCTGTCTATCTGCATTTTTTTTATTTTTGGGGAAATTTACAAATTTGTTTATATGTACTTAAATGTAAATATAATCAATTTGTGTGAATTAATTAAAATCATACTATATGTAAAGTTAAATTAAATTAATTGTAATGTTAAATGTGCTATTTATATATAATTCTTATTTTAATTCTATTAGCAATGTAAAATTTGTTTATTTACATTTTCAACTACCTCAAATAATTAATTTACATGAATAAATTAAAATCATGTTCAACATTCTAAATTAAACTAAATTAGTCACAATGTAAAATGTAAATATAGTTATATACATTTAAAGTTAAATAAATATAATTTTTGTTCAATAGGTAAATAAATATAAAAGAATTAAACTAAAAGAATGAATAATAAGTGTATTTAAGACAATCTAAAATAGTATTGTTGATTTACCATTCATAATAACCCACTGTTTCTTGAAACCTCATAATATTTCTAGCCTGATTTACCATATTTATATCTCTTCCATGTGCTATAGATTTCCCATGCTATAAAACAAAATCTGAAACAAACACTTAAAAAAAATTTCAAAGGGTTATATTATTTAAAAAAGTAATTTTAAAAAACAATCACAAACAAATGCACTATTAGTTATTATACAAATGATCTAAAGAAAATATTATTTAAGTAATAAGAAAGGATTCTAATGTAAATTTGAATTAAAAATAAAGATTAGAAAAAAAAACGATTAGAATTTGTTATTGAAACTATGGATTAGAATCATTAGATTGATTTAGATCAATATCCTATTTTAAATCTTGATATAATAATAAATGATAATAAAACACAATCAAACTATTTAAGTATTAATTGATACTACTATTTAATTTATATAAAAAAATCTTAAAAATTTAATGATAAGGATAATATTTTAAATTTAAATTATTAAAAATAAAGATTAAAATTTGAATAGGAAAAAGTATAATCAATTAGGATTAGAATTTACATTGTAAAAATAAAAATTAGTATTAAATAAAAATTAGTATTAAAGTTATCATTCATAAAAGACATTAATGTGAAATAATTATGTCAGATTGAAGTGTCTCTACCATTTGGAAAATATTCAAATATAAGATGCCAAAGAATAGGAGTCTTGTAAAAGAAAATTTGATCATTTAAATAATAATAATATAGGAATGGGAACTGGGGGGACCAATAAAGCCGTGACAGATTGATATTTGGTGATGAGATAGGCGTGTTAGACTCATGTAAAAGGGTTTGCTTTTTTGTTGATCTAGTTTTTCTAAATTGGCATGTGTGTTGACTAGAGTAGACGCTGTCTAGATCAATGCACTAAACCACTAGAATATTCAAATTTCAAAGGACTTGTGAGGTTATAGTCGGGTTTTGTGATAGATATTGTTCGGGTGGTTCTTGGTCTCACCTTTTACTTAAAATAGCAGGTTAGGTGACCTACGGACTCAAACTCATTCATTTCATTTTTAACTGATCTATGAAATTAAGTGTGTACTTGGATTAAAGTTTACAAACATCCAAACTTATGTTTTCTGAGAACAAAGAAAAACATTTTGACTGAAAAACAAAATGCAAATGAAGAACACGAGGTGATCAAGAGGGGAGGGAGAGAGAAAGAGAACACACACAAAGTTTAACGTAGTTCACCTTTTATGCAATGGGCTACATTCATTGGAAGAACAGATCATCCGTGTATTAATGAAATTAATTAGCAGCATACAAGATTGTTAGTTTTAGAATTATCAAATAGTGAAAACTTCTTTGATTGGTAGAAAGGATGGGAGGCAAATTTATGTTGATAGGCTTAGTTTGAAAGGAAAGCTAGCTTAGAGGAATAGTTGGAATAAATTTGAATAATTTGTAGAAATGGCTTACTAGTTGCTTTGTTACAAATGTTGGGTACATGGCCTATTTATAGGCCTCAACACACCATTCATGTGTTTTATCAAGAGAATTCTAGAGATATCTATTCTAGAGTTCTCTATCTATATTTAATTGTTTACATAATTCTAGAATTTTCTATCTAGTAGTTACTAACATACATATCTAGCTTTTTCTACACTTATCTAACATATTCTAGAAATTTGTATCAAACTTTAACACCTCCTTGATACAAATTTCTGTAACTCCAAGCATAATGCGTAGTTGTTCGAACCTTGCTCTCGGTAGTGCCTTCGTAAATATGTCAGCTACTTGATCTTCAGTCTTGCAATACTCTAGCTTGATTCTTTAGTTGCTTCTGCTTCTCTGATGAAGTGGTATTTGATTGCTATGTGTTTTGTTCTACTATGATGCACTGGATTCTTAGTCATTGCTATTGCTGATTTTTGTCGCAGTAGATTATGGTAGGCCCATCTTGTTGTTCTCCCATTTCAGCAAGTATCCTTCGAAGCCAAATTGTTTGACTTGTAGCTTCAGCTGCTGCAATGTATTCTGCCTCTGCGGTTGATTGTGCAACTGTTGCTTGCTTCTTTGATGCCCAAGAAAATATTCCTGATCCGAGTGAGAAGGCATAGCCGGAGGTGCTCTTCATGTCATCTACCGAACCTGCCCAATCACTGTCAGTGTATCCTAGCAAACTTGAGTTGGTCATGGTTTTGTACCATATACCAAACTCCTTTGTACCTTGTAGATATCTTAGAATTCTTTTAGCTGCTCCAAAGTGAATTTGGCTTGGGCTTTGCATAAACCTTGATAGAAGACTTACAGCATACATGATGTCTGGTCGTGTAGCTGTCAAATATAGTAAGCTCCCGATCAGACTCCTGTAGCGAGATGCATCAGCTTCTGGTGCTCCATCATTTTTGTAGCTTCTCGTTTGTCACGAGCGGAGTAGTGACAGTCTTGCATCCACTCATCTTGAACTTCTTGAGTAGAGCTTCTGTAATTTCTTTTGACAGATGAATATCCCTTCTTTCTTTTGACTTACCTCAATACCGAGGAAGTAGTTCATCAAGCCAAGGTCCGTCATTTCAAATGTCTTCATCATGTCTTTTTGAATTCTGTCATCATCTTCATATTGTTCCCTGTGTAGATAAGATCATCTACATACAAGGAGACTATGAGTGTGTCATACTGACCTTGGGTCTTGATGTATAGTGTTGGCTCACTCTTGCTCCTCCTGAAGCCATGATCAGTGAAGTACTGATCTATTCTGCTGTACCATGCCCGAGGAGCTTGCTTCAAACCATATAAGGCTTTTCTCAACCGTAACACTTTATCTTCATTGCCTTTGCTCACAAAACCTTGTGGTTGCTCCACGTAGATCTCTTCTTGTAGTACTCCATTTAGAAAAGCAGACTTGACATCTAGCTGATAGATATTCCAGCCTTTTTGTGCCGCAAGAGCTATTAGAGCTCTGATTGTATCTAAGCGAGCTACTGGGGCAAATGTCTCGTTGTAGTCAATTCCAGGTTGTTGTGAGTAGCCCTTAGCTACCAACCTTGCCTTATGCTTTTGTATGGTGCCGTCGGGATTGAGTTTTGTCTTATACACCCATTTTACCCCGATGATATCTTTGTCTTTTGGACAATCTACTAGCTCCCATGTGTTATTTTTCTCTATCATTTTTATCTCTTCTTCCATAGCCTTGACCCATACTTGTTGTTTTGATGCTGCTTCAAAGCTTTCAGGTTCAAGTATGGCCAAGTTGCAGGTTTCATATATATCCACCAAAGATCTAACTCGTCTTGGAGTAGACTCTGGTGATGGAGTTTGTTGTTGCGGAGGAGAATGAGGCTCACCTGGGACTTCGGCAGTTCCTTCTTCAGGTTGCTGCATTGAGATAGAAATATTTTTCTCTACTTTCTCGTCATTCCAATTCCAAGCAGCATTTTCATCGACTTCAACGTCTCGGCTAATAGTGAGCTTCTTGGTCTGCAAGTTGTAGACTCGGTAGCCTTTTGACTGTGTGCTATACCCAAGGAAGATGCCTCGTACGGTCTTGTCTTCTAGCTTGTGCCTCTTCTCTTCTGGAACATGTATGTAGCAAATAGATCCAAAGACCCTTAGGTGCTTTGCTGATGGCTTTTGCCCGCTCCAAGCTTCGATCGGAGTCTTATCTTGAACTGCTTTAGTCGGACATCTATTAAGTATGTAGACAGCAGTATAGACTGCTTCAGCCCAGAATGTGTTTGGTAATCCTTTCTCCTTGAGCATCGATCTGGCCATCTCCATGACAGTGCGATTTTTTCTCTCAGACACTCCGTTTTGTTGCGGAGAATATGCGACTGTAAGTTGTCGCTCAATGCCTTCATCTTCGCAGAATTTATCAAACTCGTGGGATGTGTATTCTTTGCCACGATCACTTCTAAGTACTTTTATTTGTTTCCCACTTTGCTTTTCGACAAGGGCCTTAAACTTCTTGAAAATACCAAAGACTTCTGATTTTGCTTTTATGAAGTAGACCCAAGTCATTCTAGAAAAGTCATCTATGAAGAGAATGAAATACCTGTTGTTATGGAGTGACGATGTCCGCATTGGTCCACATACATCTGTATGGATCAGCTCCAACAAGTCCTTTGCTCTCCATGCTTTGCCAGTTGAAAATGGCAGTCGGTGTTGCTTGCCAAGAAGACATCCTTCACAAGCTTCACTATTATCCTTTAGGCATGGGAGATCTCTCATCATATTCTTTTGATATAATAACTTCAAGGCATGGGTATTGAAGTGGCCAAATCTTCGATGCCAAAGCCATGAGTCGTCAACTTCCGCTTTCATGGCAATATTAGAGCCTTGTCTCAGGCTTATTGGGAAACTTCTGTTTCTCTTCTCCATTTTTACTCGGCCAATCTCTATCTTTTTATTGTCGTATATTCTACATGTGTCTCCTTCGAAGTGGAGAGTATAACCTTTCTCCATCATTTGGCCAATGCTCAAGAGATTTTCTTTGAGATTGGGAACTAGTAGAACGTCAGTAATAAGTCTCGTACCTTTCTTCGTCTCCACCATAACGGTGCCTTTGCCTTTTGATTCAACGACAGTGCCATTCCCCATTCGGACTTTCACTTTGACGGATTCGTCAATATCCTTGAAGATGCTTGCATCTTTGGCCATATGATTGCTGCAGCCACTATCCAAGTACCAGCTTCCAGCTGTTTCATTATTGGAATCTTTGGGTAGCATAGAAAAGATGCTGCTCACCATCTTTCTCTTCAGCAAAGTTTGCTTGATGTTTATTTTTGTTGCGGCAATACTTCTCCACATGTCCAAATTTCTTGCAGTGATGACATTGTGGCTTTCCACGATACCGACAGTCTTTTTCGGCATGATTTGTCCTTTTACAAATGCCGCATGGAGGATATTCATTCTGATAATTTCCAAAGAAATTTCTAGAATTCTCTTTATTTCTAGAAGTTTCTCCATTATTCCTTTTTTCTGCATTTCCTTTATTTTGAGACCGTAATTTTAGCTTTGATTGAAAGGCATTTTCAACTGAGTCCTCATCATGCCTATTCAATCTTTGCTCATAAGCTTCAAGTGACCCCATCAGCTCTGTCACTGATAAGGTAGATAGATCTTTTGTTTGCTCAATCGTTGTCGCAATCGAATCATATTTACGGGGAAGAGTAATTAGAATTTTCTCGACAATTTTCTTGTCAAGAATATTTTCCCCGTAAGCTCTCATTTGGTTAACTATTTCTTTTATCTTAGAATAGTAGTCCTTTACGGTCTCAACTTCCTTCATATTTAGCAATTCAAAGTTACGCCGTAGAGTTTGTTTGGAGTTTTACAGCACGTACCTTTTCGCTTCCTTCGAACTCCTCCTGCAGCGTAGTCCATGCTTCTTTGGCGGTTTTGGCACCCATTATTCTCGGAAAAATTGTGTCGGTCACGGCTTGTTGCAAAATAAATAGTGCCTTCGAATTCTTTTGTTTGTTCTCCTTCAACTCCTTTTTTTGAGCCGCAGTAAGGGCTGAGGTGTCTTCTGGAGCAGAAAATCCTTCTTCTATCGTATCCCATAGATCTTGGAAGGTGAATATGTCTTCTTTTGTGCTCCAAAAATCATAATTTTCACCATTAAAAATGGGAATAGGGATAGATGATGGTTGAATGGTGTTAGCCATGGGATAGAAAATTTATTGGAAGTTGGTAGGATATTGGGAGAATTTTTTGGAAGTAGTGGGGTAATATTTCTACGCCCGGTAGATGATCGAACGTAGCTCTGGTACCACTGTTAGTTTTAGAATTATCAAATAGTGAAAACTTCTTTGATTGGTAGAAAGGATGGGGAGGCAAATTTATGTTGATAGGCTTAGTTGAAAGGAAAGCTAGCTTAGAGGAATAGTTGGAATAGCTTTGGGTAGAAATGGCTTACTAGTTGCTTGGTTACAAATGTTGGGTACATGGCCTATTTATAGGCCTCAACACACCATTCATGTTTTATCAAGAGAATTCTAGAGATATCTATTCTAGAGTTCTCTATCTATATTTAATTGTTTACATAATTCTAGAATTTTCTATCTAGTAGTTACTAACATACATATCTAGCTTTTTCTACACTTATCTAACATATTCTAGAAATTTGTATCAAACTTTAAACAAAGATGCTATATTTGATCCCTTATATAGGGAAGGATCAAATATAGTAAGTTGTCAACTAACTAACTAAGCACTCTAACAGAATTACCTGCCAACTAACAAGATAAAAGAGTTCTAAGACATTCTAACATATCTCCACCTTGAATTAGAACCTTAACCCCCAAAAAAGAATAAATTTTCACCCTTCAGACCAAAACAAACTATTTCCAACAATCAACATTGAGCAAGTCCAAACAATGCATGAACTTGCTTCTAGGAACAGGTTTAGTGAACATGTCAGCTGGATTGTGCATGGTGTGATCTTCTGGACTTTAAGTCTGTTTATGATCTGATGAAGTGATACCTCACATCTATATGCTTGGTTCTATCATGATGAACTTGATCTTTAGCCAAGCAAATTGCACCGAGACTATCACAGAAGATAAGAGCATGTTCTTGATAGATCCCTAAATCACTAACAAGCCCTTTTAACCAGATTCCTTCCTTGGAAGCTTCAATGAGAGCATGTATTCAGCCTCTGTTGTGGATAGGGCAACAGAAGGTTGTAAGGTTGCTTTCCAGCTGACCAAACAGTTTCCTAGAGTGAAGGCATATCCTGTGATGGATTTTCTTCCATCCATATCTGCAACATAATCTGAATCTAAATATCCTCACAAAAGACAGCTTGAGTTTGAGCAATAGATCAGGCCAACATCAACAGTTCCTCTTAGGTATCTAAATATCCTTTTTGTAGCTTTCCAATGCTCCCTTTGAGGTTGATTTAGATATCTGCTAACCACACGTGTCAGCTGTTACTCAATCTGTGTTGCTTTTTTTAAAACCATAATTTGTGTAGCTTTTCTTTTAGATACCTGAGGTATTGTTTGGTTGAGGGATTTGGAGGGGAGGGGAGGGGAGGTGAAGGATTTTAAGAGGGTTGTTGTGTTTGGTTCAATTTTTTAGGAGGGGAATAGAGGGGAGGGGAGGGGGCTAAAATCCCTCCGGATAGCATTTTGGCTCCCCTCCAAAAGTGGGGGATTTGGAGGGGAGGGAAGGGGTTTAAAATAAAACAATCAAAATTTCTTAAATATTTCTCTTTTCATATTACTAAAGTTGAATGTTATAAAAGCAAAAAGGTATGAAAGTAAGTCCCGAATAAGATTTCCCTGGTAATAGGGGATACCTATGGTTTACACCAAAAGGGTATGAAAGTAAATTAGTTTTATTTTCCCTCCCCTCCCCTTGTGAACCAAACAACAAAGGCTTCCCCTCCCCTCACCTCCCCTCCTCGAACCAAACAAGATAAAATATTATCTCACCTCCCCTCCCCTCCATTACAACACTAGGAATATTTGCCATCAACCTATTCATGTTTTCACACAAAGGGTTAGCATTTACTTGTTCATTCAATGGAATCGGTTGCTTCCCTAAATTTTCTTTTTTCTTCTCTTCTATTTCTCTCTTAAGCTTTTCTTCTTTTCTTTTTCTAATTGTTCTCTTTTCTCTTGTTCTATTAACCTCTTAAGTGTGGTTTGATCTTCTTTTATTTCCTTTGAGATCATAGGCATGAGTGTGAATTTTATTCCTTGGGGCGGAACCTATAGGTATTGGCAAACCCATCATATTTTAGCCTTCTCTCATATTGCCAAGGTCTTCCTAATAGGATGTGTGAGGCTTCTAAGGGTATACCATCAAAGGTTATTTCATTTGTAGTCCCCTATGTTAAACCTTATTCTCACTTGCCTATCCACCATAATTTTTCCTCATCACTCAGCCATTGAAGTGTATAAGGTTCTGGATGTGGGGTAGTAGGTAAGTTTAGCTTGTTAACTAACCTAAGGCTAGCTAAGTTGCTACTACTTCATCCATCTATGATCACTAAAAATACCTTATCTTCAATGTGACACCTAGTGTGGAATAGGTTCTCTCTTTGGCTCTCTTCTTCACCCAAGGGTGTTTCTAAGGCTTTTCTAAACAACATGGTTACCCTTTCCCCTTGCCTCCTTCCTTCCATTCTCCTAAATTGATTTTAGTCTTAAGATTTTTATGGACCTCTCCACTCAACTAAGTGTTTACACTCAACGGAATGTAACACTCATGTTTGTCACACTTTTTGGCTTTTTCTATAATGAAACTCTCTTGCCTCTTCTACTCGGTTGAGGTTAGTTTGATCTTGCAAAGACCAACAGTGAGACTAAGTCTTAACCCTTCCCAAATAGAAGCGCACTAACAGAAAAGACGAAAGAAATTGCAAAGAGAATTGTTTTTGGTGACTTTTTGAAAAGAGTTGCCAAAATTTGTTGTTTTAGAAAAACAACAATTACAACTCAATTTACAGTATACAGAGAAATGAAATGAAAAATTACAGTAAAACGTCACTGTATTGTTGGGATAACTTTTGTTTTTGTTTTCTATTTTTCTGAATTTTTTTGATTTTTTTTTACTTTTTTGGGTGTCTTTTTGACTTTTTTGCCTTGTAGTTGACTTTGCACCCTTTTTGCTTTTTACATCTTTTTGTATTTTTGGCACGTACGTACTTTTTGTATTTTTCTTGCCTTTCTTTCTTTTTTTGTCTTTTTTTTCCCAACAGAAAATTACAGAAATTTGTACACAATAAAAAGAAAATAAATTGTAACTACTGTAATATTTTTAGAATTTTCTGACAGTAAACTGGTCCAAGTGGCCCAGAAAAGCAAAAATAATGAATAAACTGATTTCTAAAAACTGTAAAAACGTGATGGCAACTTGATTTCAAAAATGGCCAAAAAAATTGCTTAGCACTTCCTTGTTGATTATACAAAACCGGTATGGTCACAGAAACGCGCTTGGTTCAATTTTAAGATTGGAATTACAATTTGAAGGAAAATCAACAATTAGAATTTGTTGATCTTCTTCCAATACTATGAACCAAAAAAAATCCTATAGGTGAGCGTTTTGCACAATCAAACAGGGAAAGTCCAAGGTAGAGATAGCAGTCAATCCAAATTTGCAATCAGAATGCCAATCAAACAGACATAACAAGAGTAGAAAATTTGAACAAAACAAAGCCAGAACAATGCGCATAAATTGGCAAAAAATAAGAGGATAATTGCGCAAAATAAATGGCACGAAATTAAAAGGGGAAACTGGAAATTAAAAGGATGGGAAGACGAAATGTAAATGGCAGAAAGTAGAAGGGATGGCAGAAAGTAAAAGGATGGGGAGAGTAGAAATGTATAGGGGATGGCGGAAATTAAAGGATGGGGAGGACTGAAAATAAATGACTGAAAGTAAAGAGGAAAGCGGAAAGTAAAAGGATGGGAGGACAGAAATGTAAATGGCAGAATGTAAAGGGAGAGAAGAAATTAAAAGGAGGGGAGAAGCAGAGAATATTAAATGCGGAAAATTAAAAAGCAGAAAGTAAAGAGATGAATATGGGGATGAACAAGTAATGGTGAAGGGGAGAGAAATGTAGGTGAACGATCTTTGGAAAAATAAAGACAACAATGCCTCCTTTTACCACACTTCACCAACAAACAAGCAGTTTATAGCAATCAATTTGCAAGAATCACTCAATAACAAGTATGAAGCAATTAGAATAGGAATTTTATCAAACACCTAGGGGGTGTATTTAGCGCACCAAAAGCCCACTAATTCACACAATTGCAAGCAATTCAAGCAAGCTGATAGCAGCAGAAAGGCACCTCGGGCCTGAGAACAGTTCAGAGTCCAAGTTACAATTGAAACAAAGGAATGAATTACACTAATTTGGAGCGAAAATTCTGCATCAAACAGCCATGGATGCAGCGCAAGAACAGCCCCAAAAATAGCCCCAAATTGCTCCCAAAATTGCTCAAATTCAACAAGCTCTAATGACCTATTGATAGCAGGATAGTTGTAGGATCTAGAATTGAGCAAAACACCGGTTAGAATCAATAAAATGCACTTGAATTGAGAAAATTAGTGGCTGGAACAGCATCTTAATTCACGCAAGAAAATGAGAGAAAATGAAGAAAAAGTGGAAGAGGAAGAGATGAATTGGACGCCATTGATGTAGGAATCCACCCACAACAGATAAGTCATATGCCAGACGCCACTAATCCAGGAGAATTAGATAAGTCTTAGTATGGTTTAAGCAAGAACCACCAAGCCTACTCTCAACTCACTTATGAGGAGAAAAATGGGCATAATGCTTTACTATCATCAAAGTTGTGAAATACAAGGGGGGTGGTCTCCTATTTATAGGAAAAAGAAGGTGACTAGGTGGGAAGGAAAATAAAAGATGAGTGGAAAACTATCCTAGGTGGGTGTTGAACCCCTATCCTTTGGTTAATTAGCTAAGCTATCACTTAAGCAATAAAGCCATCAAATTAGCGCCCCTATTCTAGAAAGAAAAGGAAAAATTACATTCATGTCCTAATTACAATTAAAACTCTAATTAATCTAATTAAATCCTAATAAGATGAAATCTTCTTGTTGACTTGGTCAAGGGTGGTCAAAGGTTGACCATGGGGGGTTGACCAAAATATGGTTGACCAAGGCTTGGTCCAGCTCCATGCGCCCAAGTCAGGCCCAAATTCCCCTTCAGCTCCGCTGTCAGCTCAGAGTTCCACTGGCAGTTGATATCAACACTAGTGCAATCAATCTTTCCAAAAATCCAATTCAGCATTCTAAAGCAAAACATATTGAAATAAAATATCATTTTATAAGAGACTATGTCAGAAAGGAGTTATTGATATACAGTTTGTAACGCCCGCGTTTTACCGTTTTTTGCCATTTTTGTCGTTTTTGCTGTTTTGAGTATTTTATTGGATTTTGAGTGATTAAAATTATTTTTAATCATCAAAATTCATATTTTTGGATTTAGAATTTAATTTCCTATTTTTAGGGAATTTCTGGGGTTTTTCTGTGAAAATGACCTTTTTGCCCCTCCTGTCTCTTGAACCGGGCCCGAATACTCTTGATCCGGGCCAGAAAAATTTGCACCAAGCCTTCCTTTCTCTCCTTAAAGACCATGCAACCAGCCTTGATGCATGGGAGACACTTGTCTTCCCATCTCTTCCATTCCACCAATAGCTTGAAAAGGTGAGTATGTCATATAAAAAGCATTTTTCTCCTTTTTCTTTCATTTGTTGCATACAAGAAAGGATAACTTTCCTTTTCTCTCATCTTCTCTCTTCCTTGGCCGCGACTTCCTCTCCCTTTTCTCTCTCAAAACTTCAATCCCTCCATAAACACCACCAAGCTTAGGTTCCATTTTTTGAGCCTAAGCTTAGAAACACTAGCTTTCTAGCCTTTAGATCTTTGTTGGGACTAAAGGAGGCATCTCTGGGGGCTGTTTTGGGACCAGAATTCTGCACTCATTTTCTTGGAAATTTGAGGTAAAGGGGGGGAGAACTTGAACTCTAGTAGGATTGGTACTAGAGTCAAGGATTTGCCCTTAAATCCTTGTTTTTACTCTTGTTCTCCTTGCAAAAAAATCACTTTTGAGCTTTCCTTGAGCAAACGTTTTGGATTCTTGAAGCTGGGTGTTTACATGTTTTTAAGTTTATTTTGGTGCTTGGAATGTGCTTGGATTGTGATTGTTGGTGCATGCAAGCCAAGAAACAATTTGGAAAAATTTTCCCCTTTTTCCTCTAATAGCTCTCGGCCTTGAGGGATTTTGGGGCTGCATGTGTTTTAAATTTTTTTGGTGCTTGGAATGTGTTTGTATGATGAATCTATTGAACATGCATGAAGTTGGTTGAAGGTATACAATTGTTTTGGATGATTGATCTTTGAAAAATAGTGTTTATGAGCTTGAAAATGGAGTTATGAACTTTTATATGTAAGTGGATGATTTTGACTGGATTAGTATGATATTTGGCATTTAGATTGTTTGTTGATGAATGTGTGAAGTTTTGGTGAAGATTGGATGTTGTGAAAAATTGAAGTTTTGATGAACATTCAAGTTGTTCTTGATGTTCATGAGTTGTTCTTGATGAAACTCATCAAGAATACCTTTTTTATCTTAAAAAGGTCAAGGGTATGTTGAAAACATGTTTATGGGCTTTGGTGGTCCAAAAGGACTAAGAAGGCAATTTTACAAGTAAAAGGACTAAAGTGCAATTAAGAATAAGTCTTTAAAATAATAAAACAAATTCGGATTTCCAATTCCAACCAAGTAAAAGTCAACTTAAAGGTCAATATTTTAGGTTTCCATGACTAAAAATAAGTTCCTAAGAGTTATAAAACCTTTAGGCTTTTAATTTAAGTTTTAAAACCTTAAGAAAAGGAGTTAAAGACTCATTAAAAAGTCAATCAAGATTAGATTATGAAATTAAAAGTTAGATGGAGTTGGACTTCAACTCTAATCCAAGTTATTAAGAAATTAAAACTTAGAAATTAATTAGTAGACTTGGCTAATCTAATTACCTAAGCTAAATTAACATAATCTACTTAAGTTAATTAAGTAACGGAAGATTAATTAAGGTTAAAGTTAATTAACCTTAATAAAAGTATTAAGTAATTAATAGTAATGATGATTAGAATTAACTAACTATGATTAACCTTAATCAAATGTAATTAAAAGCTAGTCCAAAACTAAGGAAGAGATTAAGACTTAATTAAGGAGGATTAAGATTAATTATAGCCTAGTTAATGAAGATTGATTAAAAGTTAAATCTAATCTTAATTAATTATACAAGAAGAATTAGGGTAAGTAATACCATCCATAAGACACAATCATAAGTCTTAGTAAATTATAGGACTTAAGTGGACATGATTATTAAGAACATTAGTACAAACTACTATAAAAGATTATAACCAACACCCTCTTTCTTCATAAAACTTGAGAAGCTTAGCGAGAGAGCGCGGTTCCAATCAAGAGAGAGTTGAGTCTCCTCTAATGGAAGGACTTTGATTCAGGTCGTCTCACTACGAAGTGGTGACGTAACAAGATTCAATGGGCTTGTCTGTGAGGATGTAATATTGTAAGTGTTTGCGGTGTGACATACATCATGTGCATCAATAATGATTAAGGTTCAAAAGCCTTACGACCTATATGGCAATACCACTCTAGTACAGTGTGAAACTGGATGGGACGGGTGCACTGGGTCTTGCAAAGAAACACCAGCGGTCCGGTAAAGGAGACCAACCCTGAGGATAAGTCGGGTCCCGAAATGGCACAAGTGACGTAGGCTCGCCCCCTACTGTCGTGTAAACGGGGTACAGGCTTGACTATCCTGTCGCTCTCAAGTTTTCATAATCAGTGAGTTTGTCTGGAAGTCGGAAAATCGTCTTGGCCAGAGATTGAGCAATGCTCCTCTTACTATTTGCTAGTACAGACTATACTCCTGATATATTGTACATATATGGTCGAGCAGTTGCTATGTGCTCTGCTTTTGGTGATGTTTTCCCGGGCCCTCATGCATTATATATTATCGAATTAGTGCGCCATGGTCACTAGGTTTAAAACCCAAATTAAGCAACAACCTTCGTTGAAGCCCAACGTGGCACTTTTCACGTAAACCATAATGTAAATCATCAATTCACTACAATAAGGCTAAGGTTAAAGGGTTCTAAGTGTCCATTAGAATATGCCCCTCTAATTCCTTGTTCTTCCTATAAAATAACCTTTCTACCCCGGTTCCTTGAATCTACGCCTCTCCTCTTCCTTCCAGCCAATTCTTCTAAGCTTAGTTCCTTCCGTCTCGATCTAATTCCTGAGTTCCAATGTCTCTACTTCCTTCCTCACCTCTTCACCATGCTATCCTTTCCACCACCGAGTGTGACTCCTCCTAAGTTAACTCTTCATTCATGGTTGGCTTAATACTTGGTTTTTCCCTTCTCAATTCCCTTAAAACTCACAAATCTTAACCGATTCCCTAACTCTTGTCTTATTTTTACCTCAAATCCATAAGTCCTCATTTTACTTCTAACTTCCTTCTTGTAGTGGGATTCCATAACCTAAGACTTCCGTTGTATTCTCTAGGTTCTGATTTTTGGGATGTTACAATTCTATCCCCTTAAATAAATTTTGTCCTCATAATTTGCCTCGTTAATTCGAAATTCAACTACATTAATATGATGTCGTTAACGATATAGTGAGTTAGTATGGTGTCCCTATTCTCCCTTTTCATAAGGTTTTCTCTTGGTGCATAGGCTTTAGGTCCTAAAGTGCAATCTCTACCTACTTTTGGAAACACTGGACCTCCATGACTACTAACCACTCAACTTCACGTTTCAAGGACTACGTCCTAACCAATTGAACCTGTCTTTTCTAACCCTGATCTTAGGCGGTTATCAAGACTCTAATGTACACTTGAATAGCTTACCCCCAAATTCACTACAAGATCCTATCTTTAAAGCATCTTACCCCTGGCCCGACGACTTCCTCTCTGGTTCGACTTTGTATACCGACTCACATATTCTGCCCAGTGTGACCAAAAGTGATGGCACACTGCTAGAAGCTTGGACCTGCAAGACCTACATTGGAGGATATGCACCAACTTCAAGCCTGAGCTTCAAGCAAGGAAGAGTTGGAGAAATTAGTGTCCTACAAATAAAGGGTCACTACCCTACAAATAAAGGTCACTACCCTATAGAAGGACACCTTGACCCTGGATAGGACCCTTGTCCTATGGACCACCGTTAATTAGGACTCTTTTATATTTTCTTTTATTAATTGTAATTTTCTTTTAATTCCTCCTACTTGGGCGCTATTTTTAGTGGGTTTATTGGTTAGTAGGTTGTCTTGCTATAAGGCTTAGGAGGTCATGGGTTCTATTCCCACATAGGATAGAAATTTGACTCATCTTGTATTTTCCTACATGAGTGGGCGCCATTTTGAGAGGTTTATTGGCTTAAGACTTAGCTTAGCCATAAACCTTGGGGGTCATGGGTTCAAAACCCACTTAGGAGTGTTTTCACTCACCTTTATTTTCTTTCTTTTTGATGCCCCTAAAAATCCGCCCCTCTCCCCCTCTTTTCCTATAAATAGGAGTCCTCTCCTCTTGTAATGACACATTGAATTTTGAAATAAAGGCATTATGCCAAATTTTCTCATCCCTTTGTGAGTTGAGTGAGGCTTGGTGGTTGTTGCTCAAATCATACTGAGACTTATCTAATTCTCCTGAATTAGTGGCGTCTGGCATTGGACTTATCTGCTGCAAGTGGATTCTTGCTTCAGTGGCGTCCTTCCCATTTCTTCCTCTCCACTTTTTCTTTCATTTTCTCTCATTTTCTATTATTTTCTTGCGCATTATAGCTGCTGTTCCAGCCACTATAATTCGCAATTTTGGTGCCTTTAATTGATTCTAATCGGTTTGTTTTGCTCAATTCTAGATCCTACACCCATCCGACTATCAATTGGTCATCAGAGCTTGCTGAATTTAAGCAAAATTGGAGCTACAAGGCCACGGGTACTGCACCTATTTAGTGCAGAATTTTCATTCAATTAGTGTAATTCCATCCCTCTTTTCAATTGTAATTTGGACTTGGACTGTTTCCCGGGCCCGAGGTGCCTTTCTGCTGCTATCAGCACTTGTCTGTCTTGATTGAATTGCTTGAATTTTTGCTAGTTTGGGGGTTGTTTTGGGCCGCTAATTCCCACCCCATAGGTGTTTGTTTAAATGCCTCTTTAATTGCTCATACTTGTTCTTGAGTGATTTTCACAATTAATTGCTATAAACTGCTTGTTTGTTGGTGAAGTGTGGTAAGAGGAGGCATTGTTGTCTTCATTTTTCCAAAGATCGTTCACCTACATTTTCTCCCCTTCACCATTAATTGTCATCCCCCATATTCATCTCTTTACTTTCCGCCATTTAATTTTCCGCCATTTAATTTCCGCTTCTCCCCATCCTTTTAATTTCTGCTCTCCCCTTTACATTCTGCCATTTACATTTCTGCTCTCCCCATCCTTTAATTTCCACTTCCCCCTTTACTTTCAGTCATTTACTTTCAGTCCTCCCCATCCTTTTAATTTCCGCTTCCCCCTTTACATTTCTGCTCTCCCCATCCTTTTACTTTCTATCATCCCCTTCTACTTTCTGCCATTTACATTTCTGTCCTCCCCATCCTTTTAATTTCAGTTTCCCCCTTTAATTTCTTGCCATTTAATTTTGCGCAATTTTTCCTCTTTATTTTGCCATTTTATGCGCATTTTTTAGGCTCTTGTGTTGTTCAATTTCCTACTCTTGTTATGTCTGTTTGATTGGCATTCTGATTGCAAATTTGGATTGACTGCTATCTCTACCTTGGACTTTCCCTGTTTGATTGTGCAAAACACTCACTTATAGGATCTTTTTTTGGTTCATAGTATTGGAAGAAGATCAACAAATTCTAATTGTTGATTTTCCTTCAAATTTTAATTCCAATCTTAAAATTGAACCAAACGCGTTTCTGTGACCATACCGGTTTTGTATAATCAACAAGGAAGTGCTAAGCAATTTTTTTGGCCATTTTTGAAATCAAATTGCCATCACGTTTTTGCAGTTTTTAGAAATCAGTTTATTCATTATTTTTGCTTTTCTGGGCCACTTGGACCAGTTTACTGTCAAAAAATTCCAAAAATATTACAGTAGGTACAGTTCATTTTCTTTTCATTGTGTACAAATTTCTGTAATTTTCTGTTGGGGAAAAAGACAAAAAAAGAAAGAAAAGACAAGAAAAATACAAAAAGTACGTACGTGCCAAAAATACAAAAAAGAGGTGTAAAAAGCAAAAAAGGGTGCAAAAGTCAACAACAAGGAAGATAAAGTCAAAAGACACCCAAAAAGAGTCAAAAATTCAAAAAAAATTCAAAAAAATAGAAAAACAAAAACAAAGAAGTATCCCAACAATACAGTAACAGTTTTACTGTAATTTTCTATTTCATTTCCCTGTATACCGTAATTGAGTTGTATTTGCTGTTTTTCTTAAAAAAGACAATTTTGGCAACTCTTTTTCAAAAATCACTAAAAACAATTCTCTTTGCAATTTCTTCCGTCTTGTCTTGTTTGCTGTCTGCTCTTGTATAAGCTTGTTTGAGTGCCAACTTTTCTTGTTTGTCATATCAATTCTTTGTTTTGTCTTAGGATTTTCCAATCTTCTTCCAGTAGGTATTTTTCTTTGTTAGTGCGCTTCTATTTGGGTAAGGGTTAAGACTTAGACTCACGTTGGTCTTTGCAACTTCTAATCAACCTCCAACCGAGTAGAAGAGGCAAGAGAGTATCATTATAGAAAAAGCCTAAAAAGAGTGACATACACGAGTGATTACAATCCATTGAGTGTAAACACTTAGTGAGTGGTGAGGTCCTTTAAAAGCTTTCAAATAAAATCAATTTAAAATGTCCTATAGAATGTGGAGAAATGAGCTAGATGAAGATAAGAGAGAATTTAGAAGAGAAAAAGAAGTGAGAAGACACTCTTCTCATGATAAAGTTGAAGAAAGGTATAGGCAAGAAATGAGAGAAATAAGTAGATATCATTTTGAAGATAGTAAGAAGAAAGAAAGGAGTTATGATAACTCTAACCATGAAAGGAGAAGGTATGAGGAAGAAAAGAAATTTAGAAGGTATGGAGAAGAAAGACAAAGGTATAATAAAAGAGAGAATAGGAAAAGTACAAATGATTCTTTTGAAGATAGAATTGGAAGAAAGTTAGAAAAATTTGCTAATGAAATCGAAGATAAATTTTCAAAATGCTTTTCAAAGTCCTTAATATAGATAGAAGAGAAAAGAAAATTAGAAAAGAAGGAACAATTAGAAAGGGAAGAAGAAGAAGGGCTTAAGAGAGGAAAAGAAAAGGAGGTAGAAGGAGTGCAAATAGAAGAAAAGAAAGACAAAGAAAACTTAGGGAAGCAACCAATTCCATTGAATCAACAAGTAAATGCTAACCCTTTGTGTGAAGACATGAATAGGTTGATGGCAAGTACTTCAAATGTTGCAAAGAGGACAACTCAAGTGGTTGAAAGGGAGTTTCCTAAACTAACTTTCTTTATGCATGACATGCCTCTATCTATGCACAATTATATGCCACAAAGCAATTCTTGTCCAAAAAAATTTAACAACTTCGATGATGCTTTGAAACCTATTGCATGCTTAGAAGAGCCAACTCAGTTTGAGAGTACCATGAAACCTTTTGAAAATGCATGTTTACCCAATCCATTTAGACATGTTGACTTGCATGCTTTGCATGATAGATTGGATATGCAAAAACAATTGGTTTGTATACATGACTTGCATACACATTCTATATTAATCTTTTTATCTCATGAAAATGTGTATAATACTCTTAAACTAGTTATGGAAAAGAATGAAATTTTGATTAGAGATATCACATGTAAAAACACTTGTATGACAAACGCATCACATGTTGATATGCCTTACATGCTTACTCATTATGAATCCTTAATTGTTTCACCTTGCATGCAATATCATGATACTTTTAAGGTGATATCATCTTTCTATTTGAGTAAGTACATTCATATTGATATGCCTCTTGAAATAAGTTGTAAAAATGATCCATGGCATAATCATGTGCGATATGCTCCTAAGCAAGATGCATTTGGTAGAGTTGTAGGGCATGTTGGGATGTTATTGAAAATTATTAAGACATTTATGCCACATAGTTTCACTTGTGCATTTATTTGGGAACACAGTGTAGAATATTTTGATGAATATCGCACATTGAAACATATTTTGTACTTGTGTAGCCTTCTCCATGACCACTTACTTATCTTACTTGCAAGGGAGGGCTTCAAAAGATTAGTCTTTGATCCAGGATCCAAGTCCACAGAGTACATGGACAAGATGGTTCACTCTTCATTAAGGGAGTTTTCTAACCCTTATCTCAAATACCTTTTGTTCATCTCCTATGTTTTTCTGTTTCTAATCTTTATGATCCCCAAGTATTTTTGTTATGAGCCTTCACTTTGCTTGCTTTGGGATAATATTTATGGGTCTTCTTCTTGTTGTCTAGGCTCAAGGAAGATGTTCAACTTGTGGATCTCTGACTCTACTCTCCAAAGGCTAAGGGAAGTATCTTCTTACTTCCTGAATTTTGTCATCCATCTCCTTCTTCTGCCCAGTTCATTATTCTTATGTCTTCTTTATGAATTTTCAGATTTGAGGTCAAATCCTTTTCAAGGGGGAGGGAATGATGGCACACTGCTAGAAGTTTGGACCTGCAAGACCTACATTGGAGGATATGCACCAACTTCAAGCCTGAGCTTCAAGCAAGGAAGAGTTGGAGAAATTAGTGTCCTACAAATAAAGGGTCACTACCCTACAAATAAAGGTCACTACCCTACAGAAGGACACCTTGACCCTGGATAGGACCCTTGTCCTATGGACCACCCTTAATTAGGACTCTCTTATATTTTCTTTTTATTAATTGTAATTTTCTTTTAATTCCTCCTACCTGGGCGCTATTTTTAGTGGGTTTATTGGTTAGTAGGTTGCCTTGCTATAAGGCTTAGGAGGTCATGGGTTCTATTCCCACATAGGATAGAAATTTGACTCATCTTGTATTTTCCTACATGAGTGGGCGCCATTTTGAGAGGTTTATTGGCTTAAGACTTAGCTTAGCCATAAACCTTGGGGGTCATGGGTTCAAAACCCACTTAGGAGT
This sequence comes from Sesbania bispinosa, assembly GCA_026901365.1. Lineage (NCBI taxonomy): Eukaryota > Viridiplantae > Streptophyta > Magnoliopsida > Fabales > Fabaceae > Sesbania > Sesbania bispinosa. The sequence continues at coordinate 2,400,802 of QLOH01000052.1, forward strand.
GTTTTCACTCACCTTTTATTTTCTTTCTTTTTGATACCCCTAAAAATCAGCCCCTCTCCCCCTCTTTTCCTATAAATAGGAGTTCTCTCCTCTTGTAATGACACATTGAATTTTAAAGTAAAGGCATTATGCCAAATTTTCTCCTCCCTTTGTGAGTTGAGTGAGGCTTGGTGGTTGTTGCTCAAACCATACTGAGACTTATCTAATTCTCCTGAATTAGTGGCGTCTGGCATTGGACTTATCTGCTGCAAGTGGATTCTTGCTTCAGTGGCGTCCTTCCCATTTCTTCCTCTCCACTTTTTCTTTCATTTTCTCTCATTTTCTATCATTTTCTTGCGCATTATAGTTGCTGTTCCAGCCTCTATAATTCGCAATTTTGGTGCCTTTAATTGATTCTAATCGGTTGGTTTTGCTCAATTCTAGATCCTACACCCATCCGGCTATCAAAAAGGTTCCTAGACTTACCGAATCCTCGTCCTAACCTCCATTTACCAAGTAGTAATCCTAAACCTACAAGCTCCTTGGTTTCCTTATTTCCTCTTCTCATTCTTAGATCTTGAGAGTTAGAATTCGAAGCTCCCATCGAATCTTAACTTTTCCCTACGCGGACCTTCCGCTAAGGGATCTGATTAACGCTCCAAGTTCAACATTCTGACGTGTTGGTGTTCTACTACTCACGAGCTTTCTATTCAACTTTCCTCTAATCATTCCGACATCATCTAGTTTCCCCTAAACCATCCCTAGTCGAGAACGATTTACATTACCCATCTGAATCCTTCTCCAAAACTCTCCATTGCTTCCTAGGTGGTGCATCACAAGTGGCTATACCTGGGTACCTAGGCGACTGACGGTAAGGGAGGGTCCTAACCTAAAGATAGGTACCTGACCCAACTCTAAAAGGAATCACAGGTTCTATATTCACGCTCATAACTGCAATCTAAGTCATCGGAGGCGCGACACATTTGTTCCCTGGTAAAAGACTCAGGAGGATATACAAGCAGCTACCTAAGCAAACTTGACTAAGAAATTTCCTTAGGGAGTTTAATCTTGGAAGGACTAAGCCTCCCTAAGGAAAGTTCCGAGAGTCTCTAAGGTATTCTAGTTTGGCCTGTGGGATATCCTGAGACCCGAGACAAGGTATTGTTATCCCCAACAAGAATTTAGTTTGGCTTCCGCCTTGTACTCTAGTTCTACTAACTAACTAAGGGTCCTTCGGTGGTTTTAGTTGGTCTTCTAACTTCCATGTTTACCCCTTTTATACCGCGTCACTAGTTACACCTGCACCATTCCTGATCCTAGATTACTAACCTCACCTGAGGATAATTCTAAATCTTAGAGTTGTACCCTGAGACTCTTAACTATCAAGGTCTAGACACCTTGTACTCCTGTCCTTAACTGCGGAAGAAATCTAGTTGTGGCCTTGCCACGGCTAACCGTTCTATGTTCGTTGTAGCTACCCTTGAAGTCTCTTCTCGACGCTACCCCCTAAGGATAAAACCCCCATCTGGGAAGGTGTTCATGAAGTTGGTTGGATGTCTCTAGAAGGGGGTAGTTGAATAGAGACTTAATTTGCTCCTAAAAATGTTAAGTTCAAGTTGAAATTAGTTCTCAAGCTCAGCAGCTTGGAATCTCAATTTGACTTAGATAGTGAAAGGTTAGTGATACTCAAATAGGGTATAAATATAACAGAGAGTCTTATAGTTGAGATTCAATTGTTAGGTTATAATAAAGTTAATGTTCAATTCAACATCTCAAGTATGCAAACTTGACTTTACGTGTTTGCAAAAAGAAAATGCAAATAAACAAGATAGGGAGAAGAGATGCACACAGAGTTATCCTGGTTCACCCACTCCTTGGGCTACGTCCAGTCCCCACAGACTTGTGAGATTTCCACTATGACAACCTTAGTCAATTACAAGTATTCTTTCTGCCTCTTCAGGATCACCCTCACACCAAGCTTAGGCTCTTCCTAACCTGGCTGAGATCCAAGTATTCTTTACCTTGCCTCTTTAGGCTCTTATAACACTCACACTGAGTCTAGGCTTCACCTAACTCAGCAGAGACTGTTATGAGATTGATAGAGTAAAGATGATAGTTGACTAGCTTAGTCTACGTACAAATTACAGGTATACAGTGAGCTCAGCTAGGAGACTTCTCTTTATTATGAATTACAGAAAAGTGATGCTAAAATGTGAAAGAGAATATCTAGTATAGACTTAAGATTCACTAAAGTATGATAAGATTAGGTGAGCTTGAGTTGAGCTTGAGTTGAGCTTTAGTTGAGACGGATGAATCAGGTAATATTCAATATTGCCTCTTATGTTTCCTTGACTTGGACTCTGTCTTTTATTTCAAATGAAACTAGCCTTTTCTAGCCGTTATAGGAGAGAGATTGACTTATACTGACACTGCTCAAGTCTGCGCGTAGGTCTGCTCTGTCCGTTGCAGCAGTTTCAACGTACTTGCTTTGACTTTACTATAATTCCATGGAGCGTGTGTCTGAGGCTGAGTCTTAGGCTTTGTCTCAGGCTTATCTTGCATCTGAGTCTTAGTCTCTGTCTTAGGCTTACATCTGAGTCTCAGTCTCTTATGTGCAGCTTAGTCTCTTGCCCTTGCATTTGAGTTCCGTCATGACTTATGCGTCTGAGTCTGAATCTTTGTCTTATTTCCTTGGCTCTTTGCAACTCTTGATCTTGTTTTTGAGTGTAATAAATTTCATTTCTGATTGCTTTAATGCCCCTGCTTTATGGAACACAGATGTTTATTTTTAGATTACAAGTCACCTTAGCGTCTCAGCTTGTCTTATTCTAAGAGAAAATTATCCTGCAAAATGAAAGGCTAAACTCTGCAAGCACTTGAACACATAATTTGTAGAAACATGACATCTTAGATATTCATCTTTTGCTTTTCCACTTTTGATTGTTTGTTTTCATTAAAACTCTTGAGGAGTGAATTTATCTTAACAGTTCACACCCTCCCTAGGCTCTAAAACTAGGGTATGGTCTTTCTGGCTTGGAAACTTTGACGTTGCTTCTTAGGGTGATTTAATTAAGGCTCTCTACCTTCCTCAGATTTATTTCTCACTATCGCTCCCTCCGTCACCTAGGCTTGCTTCCCTAGCTCCCTCGACTTGACTCATGCACTACATGGGGTCTATAGATAAAGGATACTTACTACAGGAATTGGTAGGCTCCTATTGGGCACACCTAGGTGGTGCTTTAACCCAGTTCTAATTCCTAGGAATTTATGGTCTTCCCTTGACAAACCCCCATACGAGCTCCCTACTTGGCACACCTCTTGTTCACCCTTCCTAGGTCACTGGAGGCTTTTCCCTCACTCATTCCTGGATACGACTCTATGTCCTTGTGGGTCAATACTGATGCGATTAGTCTTAGGATCTGGATAGGGCGTCTTTACTTATGAATTTTATGTTGTCTAGGGCCTAAGTCATGACTCCCTCACTTTCGGTCGGTCACAGTTTTTCTTGACTGAGGTTTACGTTGTAAGGTGTTCTCATACTATTCCTGACGTGTGACTCAGTGTTCTCTAGGCGTTTCGGATTCTCCCATGTAATTCATGGACAAGGCAAGAGTGTTGGCTAGCCAAATGTCATTACTAACTGCTAGGAATGCCCATGACTAGCCCGAGGCAGTCTTGGGAAGTTCATCTGTTCTAATCCCATCCTGATGAAATTCAGGCTTCAAGCCTTTGCTTGATGCTACTAGGGTAACCTAGTTTATTTTTGAATTGATTGTCACCCTATGTGTGGGTTTTAGGTTACCTAGTTCGAATGCTATTTGGATTCGACCCTGTTAATCAGAGACTAAACTCTCCCTCCAATGAATTCTTTTAATTCTAATCTCTCACTCACAACTCTAACTACATATGGTCTACTCCAAATACAATCTCAATTTTAATCTATACTAACCATTATATGCTTATCTCTATTAAACTCTAAAGGGGTGCAAATCAATCAGACTACAGTTCAAGGAACATAATATTCAATCCAAATACAGAACACAAATTAAGTTATTCAATCATTCGAAGAATTCAATCATCAAATTGCAAGCCAACCAACTACCTCAATCCTATCCAATCCTAATAACGTCCAAAATCATTTAAACCTTAACCCAAAGGATCCACAATGCTTGACACACACACACACCAACATATCATATTGTCAATTATCCAAGAAATTATGCATAAACATCGCAATCAAACACACATCCTCCCTACTCATCAAGTAGTTTACCTAAGTTGGTTTCCCCATGTGAGGCTTCTGTTCGCTTGGTTCTAACGGTGACATTCTATAGGGTCCCCTGGATAAGTGTCTTGTCCTAGGGAATAGGTCTATGGACTCCTCTTTCCCTAACAGGTGGTTGATACTAACCTTGTCAGGGACACCTAAATTCCCTGACCAAAGCATCCTATTCAAGTCATTAACCATAATCCTACATACAACGCACACAATACGGGGGTGATCAGTCCCTATAAGGCGTACGAGGTACTATAGGATTATAGGAAGTCACAGGCAACTAACCTAACCACAGTCCAATGGATTAAACTGCTTTGATACCATAATGCAACGTCCTAAGTTCTAAATCCGGGAATAATGCCCGTTGGAAGCAAAATTCCTGAATTCCTGAAATTACTTCGCGCCATTATCGATATCGACAACAAACACACTCAAAAGATTCTTAGGTAACACCAACGATTGCATAAGCGGAAAGCAGTAATCAAACATCACAAATCTCATCTTAATACAAATGCCACTCCGTGGCTCAGAATTATTTTATCCTTAAATATATAAATTTCTAATCCACTTAACTAAGTTTAACACACACACACACACACACATATATACATACATACATCACTTCCCCTCATGGGGCTCAAATAAGCAACACCCATACATCACTTCTCGGTCCATGTATCCAGCTAAATAGTCCTGCATAACTAAAATAATCCCACAAACATGGGGTGAGACTAATGTATCAGTGATCATAACCATGCGAATGCAGTGTACGTAAAGGCAGACAGATGCAATGCAACAAGAGCAGTAGTCACATAATAGCATAATGTCTCATCTGAACATAAACATGAATGCATGACCTGCAATACCCGACAGACGGGGTGTTTTAACTAACTCTGGCGCTAGACATGAGATCATACTACAAGGAACGTCTTCCTCAGGGACTAATCCCGCCATTACTCTGGCGACTGAAGTCCTATTACTCTGGGGATCGAAGTCCAATCTTTCTTATTTAAAGGTGAACTGGGGCCGAAGCCAAGGTCGAAGCTATTTTCTCTGGGGGCCGAAGCTTAAATTCATTTTCTGATTATTAACTGGGGCCGGAGGCATTGATGTGCAATGCTCACACATAACATAAACCACATGAATCGTGATAGGTCTAAACATTCTCTTAGATATAATGAAACAACATCATATGAATCCCATAACCAAAACCCCACAATCATTACCAACATGTTATCCAAGTATGAATCATAAATGTACAAGACAACAAAGGGGTGGGTGAAACCCTAAGCATACCATATTTCGAATACATATTTCTAATCAAACCCTCAAGCACTACAAATCATAGGGAACAACCAATCAATCTAACACATACAAGACTAAAGAGAAGGGGGAAAGAGGAGGTAGGTTTCATGGAAGAGATTCAAGCATGAATGGGTGGAAGTGTGTGGGTTATACTCACCTCTATGGAACTCAAAAGTGAAGGGGGAAGGAGTGGAGGAGGTTGGGGGTGAGGTCCTTGGCCTTGATCTCCTTTCTCCATGCTCCAATGGAGTTTCTCTCTCTAGAAATCTCTCTATCTCTAAAATGAAGAAGGATGGATGAAAGTATAAGAAAAGCTCTAAAAATGTGTTTATTAAGGTGTTCTGCTCGAGTACCCTCGCTCAGGCTCGCTCGGGCAAGCCCTGAGCGGAATTTCCATATTTCCTCTCTATTTTTCTCGCTCAGGCCTCGCTTGGGCGTGATCTAAGGGAGAAAACCAGAAAAATTCCCTGATTTCTGCTGATTTCCTCTCTCAAGCGAGATCTTTCTCGCTTGAGCGAGAACAAGCCTGTTTGGAAGTGCAAATGAGATCGGAATACTATCGTTTGGAACCTATAACTCTAGATATTATCGAATTAGTCCACCAAGTTCATTAGGATTAAAACCCAAAATTAAGCAACAACCTTGGTTGAAGCCCAACAGGGCACACTTCACATAAACCATGATATAAATCATCAATTCACTTCAATAAGGCTAAGGTTAAAGGGTTCAAAGTGTCCGTTAGAATATTCCCCTCTAATTCCTTGTTCTTTCCTATAAATTCACCTTTCTACCCCGGTTCTTTGAATATACGCCTCTCCTCTTCCTTTCCGCCAATTCTTTTAAGCTTACAATACGCCAAATTTAGGATATAAGACCACCTAGTTGAGGACGCTTCCGTGTGGATTAGCGCTCAGATTGAGTTTTTTAACTTTAGGGCGCTTGTAATCTGGGAGGGAATGCGCTATATTTTATTATCTATTTAACTTATCAGGGCGCTCGTACGAATGCCCTTTTAAATAAGACAATTTTTTAATTTTTTACTGTTAGGGTGCTTCCTGAGCGCCTTCCCGTTAGGGCGCTTCAGGAGCACCCTTCCATTGTTTTTTTTTTCAAAATTAGGGCGCTCAATGGAGCGCCCTCCTTTGTTTTTCAGGGCGCTCAGTAAGCACCCTACACTTGTTTTTTTTTTAAATTAGGGCGCTCAATGGAGCGCCCTATTCCTTGTAGCATTTTTATTTTTCAGGGCGCTCAATGGAGCGCCCTCCAAAGTTAATAAAATCCCATTTTACTTTTATTTTTCTCCCGCGTCTCTCACACATAGCACCCCCACTCTCTAAAACCTTTGCTGCCATTCGCTTTCTCAGTCCCACGTCCTCCCTCTTTCTCTATTCGTCTCGCTACTGCTGCAGCCTCCGTCGTTGTTCCTCCGCACAGCCACCGTCTCCATTTGCGAGCTTCAACAATGCGTTTTGCTCGCCCAAACGTGAGCTTCACTGCCGCGTTTTGCTCGCTCAAACGTGAGCTTCATACGGCCGTGATCGTCGGCCACGTTCAGCTCACCCAACTGTCGCGCCGTCCGTAGCAGCAGCCGTCCGTAGCAGCGCCGTCTTTAGCAGCAGCCATTCTTAAAGGTAGGGTTTTCTGCAACTATTTTTCTATTTGCACCCCTTTTCTGCTAGTTGCACCAAAAATAGGTTTTTTTCTGTAACTGAATTACTTACTGCACCCATGTTTCTACTATCTGCACCATGTTTCTGCAATTTGTTTATATTTTCTGCAACTAATTTACTTACTGCACCCATGTTTTTTGCTAGTTGCACCACTATTTTTGCAATTTTTTTAAATTTTTGCAATTAATTTGATTAGGGTTAATAATATTAATTATGAACATGATCGGGATGATTGTATTAGAACATTAATGTTATTAGCTTATATATTTGTATGTGCATGCATTTACCTTTGTTTCCTTCATATTTGTATGTGCATGCATTAATGTTATTAGCTTATATATTTATATGTGCATGCATTAATGTTATTAGCTTAGTTATTTATTACATGTAAATAATGTGTTCCTTTTCGAACTAATTATAAATGATTTGATGTTATATTGGTAGAATATGGATCATTCTTGGATGTTTGCAAACCTTTTAACAAATGAGGATGAGGAAGGAGTGGAAATGTTCATAAAGTTTGTCGTTGACCATGCAAAAAATCCTAGTAGAATTGTGTGTCCTTGTATGAAATGTTTTTGTGCTAAGCGAGTAAGTGAAGTAGAGTTAAGGAACCATCTTTTCTGTTTTGGAATTTATCGGAGTTACGTATGTAGGACATTTCATGGTGAGACTAGACGTGAACATAGTGGTATAGGAGAGAATAATGTTAACGTACAATCTAGTGATGATGAATTTGAGACCGGATGGGAGGATTGTGACAAAATTGATGAGATTCGAAATGTGGTTGAAGAGGACCTTAGAGATTGTACCCAAATGTTTGATACCCTAGTTAGTGATGCTGAAAAACCACTGTACAACGGTTGCTCCAAGTACAAGAGGTTGTCCGCCGTGTTGAAGTTGTATAATCTAAAAGCAACAAATGGATGGTTTGACAAGAGTTTCACAGAGTTACTCACATTATTGAAGGAGATGTTGTCGGAGGACAATGTGCTTCCTAACCGGAACTTATGAGGTAAAGAAGATGTTACGTTCTATTGGGATGACCTATGAGAAAATACATGCTTGTCCCAATGATTGCATTTTGTTCAGAAATGAGCATACATCATTAAGTGTGTGTCCTAAATGCAATGTGTCTTGTTATAAGAAAGAGACTACACCAGCAAAGGTGATTTGGTATTTTTCAATAATTCCAAGGCTTCGAAGGATGTAACGTAGTGTCATCGATGCAAAGCACTTAACATGGCATGCAAATGAACGAGTCAAGGATGGCGTGTTGAGGCATCCCGCGGGTTCTCCGAAGTGGAGGAAGATAGATGATGAGTACCCCTCTTTTGGAGAGGAAGCAAGACATCTTCGGCTTGCATTATTAACAGATGGAATGAATCCGCACGGTGTCCAATCTAGTACCCATAACACATGGCCGGTGGTATGGATGATATATAGTCTATCTCCATGGCTTTGTATGAAGCACAAATACATGATATTGTCTATGTTGATATCGGGGCCCAAACAACCGAGTAATGATATAGATGTGTACTTGGCACCATTGACCGAAGACTTGAAGCTATTGTGGGATACTGGAGTAGAGGTCTATGATGGCTACAAAGAAGAATCTTTTCAGTTTAGGGTGTTGTTGTTTGAAATGATTAATGATTTATCGGCCTATGGTAATTTGTCTGGCTATAGTGTCAAGGGTTAGTGTGTATGTCCTGTTTGTGATGAAAATACTTATTGGATGCGCTTGGCACATTGTAAGAAGAATGTATTACAGGGTCATCGTAAGTTTTTGCCTTTATCCCATCGTTATAGGGGATGGAAGAAAGCATTCAATGTCAACACCGAGGAGGGGATGCCTCCTTCTCCATTGACGGGTGATGAGTTGTGGGAAAAGGTGGGTAACTTGGCCAACAACTTCGGCAAACCTTTTGCTGCACAAATTTTTACTGGCGGGTGGAAAAAGAGGTATATTTTTTTTTGAGTTGCCATATTGGAAGTTATTGCTTGTTAGACATTTCCTTGATGCGAAGCATATAGAAAAAAATGTGTGCGAGAATGTTATTAAAACATTACTGAATGTCAAAGGCAAGAGCAAGGATGGGATAAATGCGAGATTGGACTTGTTGGCAATGGGTATAAGAAAATAATTAGTCCTAGAAAAAAGGGGTTCACGTACATATCTTCCCCCGGTGGTTTATACTCTTAGCAAAAAAGAAAAAGTTACTTTTTGCAAGTTCCTGCAGGGAGTCAAAGTTCCTAAGTGCTTTTCCTCTAACATTAGAAATCTAGTATTAGTGAGAGATCAAAGATCGAAAGGTGTTAAGTCTCATGATGTCATGTTCTTATGGGTCATTTGCTTCCAGTTGCAATACGCTCCATTCTTCCAAATAAAGTGCGCGTTACAATAACTAAACTGTGTCATTTCTTTAGAGCTATTTGTAGTAAAGTGATTGACCTTGGGAAGTTTTCCATTTTGCAAAGACAAATAGTTGTCACACTGTGCGAGCTTAAGATGGATGTACCCGAGAGACTCAATTGTGTGGACCAGCTTACTTGAGATGGATGTACCCGGTTGAGCGATACATGAAGATATTAAAAGGGTATGTTAAGAATCGTAGTTGGCCTAAGGGTTGTATGGTTGAAAGGTACATTGTTGAAGAAGCTGTTGAGTTTTGCACTGAATACCTTAGTGGTGTCAACTCCATAGGGCTTATGACCTCTAGACACAACGAAAGATTAGAATCAGGAGGGATTGGGGCAAGTGATGTCATAACTATTCAAAGAGAGGAATGGGTTCAAGCACACCTTTATGTCTTGCATAATGATGATGAGGTAGAGCTATGTTGAAAGTCACAAGGAGATACTTCGACACACGAATCCTAACCGAGGAGACAATTGGATTACAAGGGAACACAATCGAGGCTTTATCACATGGTTTAAGTCTAATATTTTTTATTACATGAACCAAAATCCTACTTTAATCTCTACTAGATTAAGATTTTTAGCATATGGCCCAAGTTTTCATGTAATATCTTACAAGGCTTACATGATTAATCGCTACACTTTCTACACAAAGGACCATGATGATAGAACAACAGTTCAAAATAGTGGTGTGACTTTAATTGTCCAAGCATTGCATATGTCAAGTGCAAAAGATAGAAATCCAGTTTATGCAAATATGTCATACACTTTCTACACTTTTGGTTGCCTGTGTTTGGTTGTAAGTGAGTTGACAACAATATTGGTGTTCGGGTTGACAACCTTGGCTTCATGCAAGTTAATTTTAGCAAGGAAGGGTACAAAGATGAGCCATTTATCCTAGCATCCCAAGCTCAACAAGTTTTCTATGTTACTAATCCTGCAGACATGAACTGCTCCGTAGTGATGTTAAGTAACAAATACAATGACGACCCAAATGTGGATGATGAAGAGGAGGATGTTGAAGATGATCCTTTTTTTACGACATCACAATTATTACAGGGTGACTCCACAACAGATGATGGGTTGTACATGAGAGCGGACCATAATGAGGGTATTTGGATCAACCCATCAATCCGTCTTAGAAATGGACCCACAAGTTTCAAACCAACTAGAAAAAGAAAAAAATGAGTTAGTCAACGTATGTATATTTTTACATATTTAAATAGCTATTTATTTTGTCTTGTATACTAATAAAAGAATATACTAATTAATCTCTTATGTTTCTCATGCAGCTAAAATGTCAGGCTCCGACAAAGATAATGGTCAAAACATGGATGACCAACACAAACGTGGGTCAACAACTATGGCCCAGGTCATTAAAGAGAGGAACAAGGGAAACAAAATTCAGGTAACCAAACGTATGTTTACATCAAACTATGTTTATTAAGTTGAATTATGTCACTATATAGTTTGTCATTTTATTTACATTGCAAGGAATTCAATGGGCCTACCTATTAAACCTAGTGGCCCTACACTGAGTAGTTATATTGGTGCCATTGTTCGTCAAAGGGTACCAATTACTATAAGACAATGGAAAAATGAAGAAATGAAGGAGTATAAGAATATGATTTGGGAGGAAATAAAGGTACTTACTATGTCCCCCCTTTCTATTTTAAGTTAAGGACACCTAATATGAAATTAATGCATTATGTTTTGTTTTCTATGTAGTCGGCTTTTGAAATTGATGATTGCCACAAGAGATATGTACTTATGTTGGCTGGTAAACGACATAGAACTTCCAGGTCAACATTATCCACCCAACATATTTTTGATGAGAATGGTGAAGTGATCCTGTATCCTCCTAAGAGATATGATGATGTAATATCACAAGAGCAATGAGATTTTTTTGTTGCCCAACGAAGCCAGGAATATTTCAAGGTACTATATTCATTTATATGCTCAATATTTTTATTGTTTTTGTTAACGAATAACTCCTTGAATATGTTTACCATGTGTTGTTGTAGGAAATCAGTGAGAAAAATAAGGCCAGGGATTCAAATCCCGAATACCCATATAGAGCCTCATGTTTGGTTATGCTCGAATTGAACAACAACTGGTGCTTATTGTCGTTAACATGAAATACCCATATAGTACTTTTTGTTAGTACTAATAGTATGTAAATTATATATTACAATTACAAGAAGCGGGTGATGGAAGCACTGAAGTTTCGAGGCATATGTTGTGGAAAACCGCTCGAATTAACAAGAAGAAGAATGCCAATAATGAAAGCGTTGAAGAGGTCTTAACACAATGTGTAAGTATATATTTAATGTTATTGTGTGTTAAATTTAGTATAAATCTGTATCACTGAGTATTACATTTACTCCCATTTTGCACTTGTGTTACTAGGAGGAAATATTATCTCAAGCTGAGCCTGGTAACTCTGATGAGAGACATGTCCTTGACACGGTTCTTCAGAAAGATGTGTATAGGGGTCGTGTTTGGGCTATGGGTTTCGGTGTATATCCTGGAGAATATTTCAAAGCTCCTAAACCCAAAGAAAATGTAGTATCTCAAGATCAATATGACAATATTTTAGAGGAAATGAGGGAAATGAAAACTGGTTGGAAAGAGATGAAAGAAAGACTTGATGATACTACAAGAAAGCTTGAACAAGTTACTAGAGATTATAGTTTGAGAGATTCTAGTAGTTCTCCCAGACCTGTCTTGCCCGAGGTAATTATTTGTTTCCTTATTTATAATATAAATTTTAAGAGTTTTGTTTTTTACACACTATTTATCCATAAGCATATTTACTTACCTCAATGGCTTAAGGTTTATTTCAATGTATAATGTATTTGGGAGACCCTATCTTATGAGTGGTTGGTAAGGGGCAAGCACACAATTACCCAGACCAGATTTACACAATTGCCCACTTCCCTCCAACCAATTGAAGGTCATGGTTCAAATTGCTATTGAACCACATGCTGCGCTTCTATGCCCAGATCGTTTTGGGGAATTGAGTACTGTTGAAGATGCATTAGGGTGTTTCGTGGCTTGGCCATTTACTTATATTGGATTGGATGCATTGGTATGTTTATAGTTTTATTTGTGTAAAAAGTGCATTTATATAAGTTCAATTACAAATACTAATTCTTCAATTTATTGAATTTTTAGACTCCCCAAACTTTCGCAGCGGCACCGCCTGTGGAGTCTTGTTTTTCAAATGAATCACCAATACATAAGTCTCCCATTCGAGAAACTCCTGCACAGGTTGTCACCTCAAGGCCCGCCAATCCTTCCACCATGAACTTGCAACTACTAGATATGTACTACTCGGTAAAGATGCAAGAAAGTGGTGCTACCATTAGTTGCAAGATAGGTGCGCGTATTGTCACTCCGGATGAAGTACATGCATGGATCGATGCAAATTGTCTTTATTTTGTGTTGTATCGTGATTGGTTAGATGACATTGTCATAGACATCTATTGCAGGTAATTTGAATTCAAAATATTTCATAGTATGTCATTCTTATTTTATGATAAGCATTGTAAATTTAGTTAACATTATCCAATTTTTTATTGTACAGTTATTTTTACAAGGAGCTATTAGTTCCATCTTCCCGCACAGATAGATTTGTTTTCATATCTCCACAACTCACTACAGCTTTTAATGCAAGAACTAAGCTAGAAGAAATTGTGGGTAGTGTGTTGTATAACAATCGCGAGCAAGATAAGTTGTTTCTAGTTCCTTATAATCATGACGGGTATGTGAAGTATATGTTTCTTTCTCAATATTATTGTTTTTAAAAAAAATGTACGTTTGACACATCTTGCAATATGGTTGTAGGCAACATTGGGTTCTTATAGCCATGAATTTAAGGGATTTTGGAAAGGTTTACTTTTTGGGCTCCTTGCACAATCATCCTAACACATTATGAGCCGATGAAGACTATAATTAATAAGTATTCCATGTCAATTAACTTTATACTATCACACTTACATTGTTTAGAGTTCTCATACACATTATTTGTTATATTAGTTTAGATCTTTTACTGAATATAAAAAACTAAATGGTTTTTCGTAATCAAGGAGTAGGATTATCCCTTATCCCACTTGGTGCAGCATACAGGTAATGTTGCGCGAACTCTTGTATTCCTTTGTAACTTATCACGTAAGTGATTTTGATTATAAATTATTTTTGTAGTGTCCAAGGCAAACCAACAACAATGACTGTGGACTTTTTGTTATGTGTTTTATGAAGGAGATAATCAATCAAAATGCACTCATAATACCAAAAGAGGTAATTTGGAATTCTTATAACAATTAAGTATTTTTCTCCTCATTTAGTACTTCTTTTATTGAAATCAAAATTTGGCTTTTATAGTACTTTTCTCAACACCGATGCTCATGTTACACTATGGAGCAGCTTGATGAGGTTAGAGAAGAATGGGCAAAGCATGTAGTAACCAATTGTATATGATTGTTTTGTACTTTTTGATGGTAACTAAACACGTGTACTTGTAATCTGAAAATGTTGTACAAAGGTGTGTATTAATGATAAGTTCTATAAATATTATATATTTTGATGTTCTATTCTGAACTGGTTATAACACTTTGAATGATAAATTCTGGCTGCTGGTATAGAGTTTTACAGGTGTTTGATAAATTGGGAAATGTTGAATAAACAGAGGAAACTCTGCCGAAATTTTTATAGGTAAATTTAGATGAGTAGTAGTGTTATGAACGTAAAAATCACGGTAATGGATGTTGTTAAGCATATTCTATTCAAAACTTTTTAGATCTATTTGAATGATAAAATCTGGCTGCTGGTATGGAGTTTTATAGGTGTTTGATAATTTGGGAAAACTTGATAAACAGAGGAAAATCTGCCAAAATTTTTATAGGTCATGTATGTTATATATTTACCAATCGAGTTGAGTATTGTTCCGTGTCATGATTTGTGGTTGCTTTTATGTAGTTGTATAGGTATTTCATACTTTTGGAAAAGTTAAAAAAATATATAGGAAACTATTCATAGTATTACAGGTCTTGAGTTCTTAATTTGGAGTATTGATGATAACCTTACTTGTGTTTGTGTTGTGAATGTGTAAATGGAATGAAAGAGTTCTTCATACATCTAATAATTGTTTGAATGATAAGGAATATGCATGGTTTTAGAGGTACCTCATTGGTATGAAAATTTTTTAAAATAGAATGCTAAAAAAATATTAGCATTAGAATTAAGTAGCTCGAAAAAAAAAATGTGAGGGCGCTTCCCAGGAGCACCCTACCTAAGAAAAAAAATGGGCACTTCCCTAGTGTGGGGGTGTACTTGAATTTATTATCTTATCTCCTCATGTGGATATCATATTATTGACTTTTGGCTAGTTATAAAAAAAAGAAGAAAGAATAAGAAAAGCTCAAAAGAAAAGTATGAAAAGAAAGGTAAAGAAATAAAGTATGCTTGAAATAAAAAAAAATGGGTCAAAAGGTAGAAACGAGGAGTTTAATTGTAATCTTGAGATGTATGCTACTTGCATTTATTCATGGATTTATTCCCCATTTCTCCTCTATTATCTTTGGTGTATAGCTTCTTATCCTTCATTTTCCCTACCTTTACCTTGGCCCCATTACATCCTTTATGAAGTCCTCTTGATCTTTGCTTGCATGTGTTTCAATTGTTGTGGATATTAGAGTCTTGCCAAGCCTATGGCAGTTCTTGCTTTCATGAGTGCTTTGAGTGTATATACACAAGCCTAAACACTTGAGAGTTAGAGAGTTTGTCTTGTGAGGATTCTACCATTCTTGATTCACCCATTTGATTTGATTCACCCTCTTTTTTACTTAATTATTTGGAATTCCTTTCACATTTTTCTTGATTTCATGATTCCTTAGATGTTGTATTTTGCCTACTCCTATGCATTCCTTTGGATCTCTTGATGATTATGCCATTTGTATTTGCATTGTGCTCCCTAGTTGATCTTTAACTTCATAAGGTCTTTTTCCCGGAGTGCAAAAGATTAAGTGTGGGGGATTGTGATGAGCATAATTTTACACACACTTTGCACCTTTAATTGCAACTTTCTTAGAATATAATTGCAATCAAATTCACTGTTTTAACTGGGATTTGCATAATTGGGTTCATTTGAGCTTAAATTATGAATATTGTTTAATTTCAGGTTTTTAAGCCCACTTTTGTAATTGCCTCGTTCTGATGATGCTGGAGATTCAAAATCATGGTTCCAGTTGTTTACCTGGAGCTGTCGTTTTGAACACCCTCTGAAGTTGGTGCTGTAAGGCATCATCTGAAGTCAACCTGCTGAACCTGCGCGGAACAACAAGCTGCTGAAGACATGTAAATGCTTTGGGCCTGATGTGTCAATCTAGGCCCAATTACCCTAGTGAATCTGATAGCCTAGAAGAGTAGTATAAATATAGGCAGTTACAATTTTGTTAGCATCTTTGATTCTCATATCTTCACTTTCTCACTTTTTGATTCTCTATAAGCTCCGGAATGGAGAGGACGCTTGGCTCTCTCTTCTGCTTTTTGTTTTTCTGCATTTTTCATTTTCTTCTTCTTCTTCTTCTTCTTCTTCTGCATTTTCTTTTAATGTTCTTTCTTTTCATGGAAGGCTAAACTCTCTTAGGATTGATTCTCAAGTGATTTTACAATGGATTTCTGAAGTTCATTTCAATCTAACGTCATATTTCAACTTCTGCAATTGATTCACTTTTATCTTCTCCTTTAGAATTATGGGTTTGAATCTGAAATTGTATTTGAACGCTTGTTGATGATTCAATTTTGTTCTTCACTTAGAATTCTGGTTTAGTTTGCTTCATTCTAAGCAACCAACTGTTTGCTTAATCCAGGAGGTAAAGGGTTGGAAATCTCACACCAGTACGCTTAGTTTGGTCTCGCAAGTTTGCTTAGTTCTTGAGTGAGATTATCATTAAATTGATTGACGCTTGTTCAGTTAATTAGAATTTGTTCTGGAAATTGAAGACGATATACTTTAAACTGATGAAGAATTACATTGTAAATGATCAAGAGAATCAATCTGATCTTGTACTCGTTTTACTCTTCTTTCCTTTCTTGCAAAATTGTTCTTGAACAACTGAAACCCCCCTCGTTCCTGTTTCGCTCCTTCAAATTTCTGTTACATTTTTGCGTTTTTAAAGAGAGTTTCTAAAATTGTACACACTTGGAACCTTCTGAAGTATACTTGCTGAAGTGTACTTTCTTAAGTATACCTTTTTACCAGCTGAAGTTATACTCTCTGAAATTCTTTTTGAATTATGTAATCTAAAATTGCTTTTGAATTCCTTGAGAGACGACTTTGGGTTATCTAACCCTTACTATACTTAATTCATATAATTTGATCGGGTCAAAATTTATACTTAATTCATATAATTCATATATAAAATTTTGGCGTCGTTGCCGCGGAATTCAATTCAATTTTAGATTAGAGTTTTCAATTCTCAACTTTATTTTAATTTTCTTTTTCTGTTAGTATGTTTTCAATCTTGTATATCATTTCTGGTATATTTGGTGTATGACTGATAAGTGAAAATCATACGATAAATTAGAGCACTTTTTAGTTCACTTATTAAGGATAAAATGGTATTTTTACCCCAGTTTAATCCCTTTTTTATTAAATATTAGATAAATTGGATTTATTAATCTGAGATTTGAATTTGATGCTATTTTGATAGAAATATTGCTGATTTTTGCAGGATATTGCAAAGATTTGATTTGAAGGAAAGATAGCATTAAATGAGGGAGATATCTGCAAGGTTTAAGTTTGATTGAAGACATTTAATAAAGATTTGAAGAAGATTTGAGGCAATTAAGGAGGAGATCATTGCCAATCAAACAAGGATTCTGCAGACAACCTTCCCAATTAAATCCAAGATGCTCAATAAATGCAAGATTTCATCAAGAAAAAGGGAAACAAAAAAAGACAAATCAACCAAAACCAGTCTCGGGGAGACATCAAGTTAAAAAGAGAAAGATTGAAGCTGCAGGAAGCATTCTGCGGTTCAACCTGCGCTGTAGCGCAGGGTGAAGCGTAGCTCTCTGGAACCTGCGCTGTAGCGCAGCTTGAAGCGCAAATCACGCTGATTCTTGCCCTGTTGCCATTTTAGATAGATTTCTCCCCAATTTCCTTTGTCTTTCCTTAGCCTATAAATAGGACCTCATTGAACCAGATCAAGTGTGCACGATTATTGTAATTCAATCATATTTCAGTGATAATGCACCAAAACTAATTTTAGAGTAGGAGAGGAGGAGCGCTTCACAAGGATTGAAGATGGTGACACTATCTTCGGTGGTTTGTATGGCTACCTTGTGTAGTTAACTCTCCATTAGGATTGGATGTAATTGATTCTATCCCCAAGTGTATGTAAACTCTATTTTATTATTTCATGAGCTCTCTGTCTATAATATTGGTAATCTTATTCTGTGCTTAATTCCTAACTTCCGCGCTTGCGCCAGAGTTATAGGCTAGTTTCGACTAGGATTGAGGATGGGGGAGCGGATTCTGAAGAAACTCATTCTCTGAGTGAATAAGAGGACTCGGTAGCCAGTGAACCGAAACATGGGCGTTGCTAGTGATTGATGGGTAGTGTGAGTACTCTAATGAAGGGCATCTACAGGATAGGCATGGTTATTAAATTACCGATAGCGAAGAATTAGTTGATTGTCAATCCAGGAAGCGATAACATGGATGTATTCTAATGAGTGATGGGTAGTGACAATACTCTAGTGAAGGTGCGTCCAGAGGAGTAGGCCTCGTTTATCAATTAATTCTTTTACAAACGGAATAAAAGAAAGTAAAATAAGCCGGGGGTAAGTCTATAGCCTGGGAGAGCCCGCATGGATTACCTTTGAGTGTGTGAGGCCGCTGGTAACTCGGGGTCTTAGAAATATAGTTTGTCTACAGTATTATAAAGTAAACCTAAAATAATAGATAGTCTTTACATGCACGAAAGGTGTGATGATATGAAGTCCAATCCTAATCCAAGTAAAGTGTCTCTAACTCTTCCTTTCTGTTTCGTTTGATTATTAATTAGCTATTTCCGCAACAATATTCTCAAAAACCATTGTTTGTTTCTTGATAAATAGATCACGAATATACGCGAGTTTACCGTTCCCTGTGGATACGATATCTTTCTTACTATTATACTGCTGGATTTTTGGTTTGCTTGCTAGAAACCCATCAAGTATTTTTGGCGCCGTTGCCGGGGAACGGTTTCCAATTCGTGTAGACCTTGGCGGTCTAGTTATCAAGTTTTTATTTTAGGATTTTGTTTATTTGTTTATTTTTCTTATTCTTTTTAGGATCTATTATTATCTTAGGAAAATTCTTGTTTTTTCTAATTCTCTTCAACACTTACTTTTTCAAAGTTTCCTGTTTATGTTTCTGAGAGGTCAGGCGTCTCCCAATCAATTACAGTTCCACCCGGAAATAGAAAGGACGTCACGAAAGAACAGAGGTAGGAACGGGAGAAGGAGAAGAAGGGAAGTTGTTGAGGAACCCAAAAATATGGCAGAAGAACGTCCAAGAAGGACTCTAGGAGATTATATCTCCCATCAAGGACCACGTCACTTCTCAAGCATTGTGTTACCACCAAACGCAAGAGCTTTGGAGTTGAAGACTGCACACCTCAACCTCATCAGTGCACATCAATTCGCTGGATTGGATCATGAAAATCCACATGCTCATCTCTCTAATTTTTATGAATTGATTGGTACTATGGGTTTCGAGGAAAGTAATTTAGAATCTATTTACTTACGCTTGTTTCGTTTCTCTTTGATAGGTAAAGCTAAGGAATGGCTGCAATCACACCCAAACCAAAGCCTAACCAATTGGGGTGTGGTTGAGGAGAAATTCTTGACAAGATTCTTCCCAACTAGGAAGCAGATAGAAGCCAAAGCAGATATTTCTATATTTAGACAAGGGATTGATGAGCCACTATGTGAAGCTTGGGAAAGATTCAAGTCTATGCTGCGCAAATGTCCCAATCATGGCTATGAGGATATAGCCCAACTCAACATATTATGTACGGGAATTTGTTCAGATTCAAGGTCATTCATAGATGCGGCAGCATGTGGAACAATCTTATCCGCAGAAGTTGATCGAGCGCTAGAAATCATCAACCATTTTGCACAGAACGATCAACAAGCTCAAAGTGGAAGACATCCCGTGCAATTACCAAAGAAAGGGGTGATGGAACTCAATCAAAGTGATGCTCTGTTAGCTGAGAACAAGCTCATTAAACGTCAACTAGAAGCACTCACTGAGACATTGAAAACACTCCATCAACAACTCAAAGCTGTCCACTCACAACCCATCCAAGCTCAACCATTGATTTGTGATTTTTGTGGAGGAGACCATCTAAATGGTCAATGTGATAGCCAAGGAACACAACCAGAACAAGTCAACTTCATGGGAAACCAGGGAAGGCAAGGGAATTACTCCAACAATAACAACAATCAATATTCACAAGGTTGGAGAAATAACCAAACCAACTCTGGTTGGAGTCAGAATGGAGGACCAAGGCAACCACCTTACCAACAACAACCTTCAACATATGATAAACTGAACACTTTGGAAGGTAAAATTGATGACCTTGTGCAAAAATTTAGTGGATTCAAGACAACTACTGAGGCATCAATCAAGACTCTAGTGAGTCAAGTGGGTCAGTTAGCAACTGAAATGGCAGAACACAGGAGACAACACTTCTCAGCTGTAACCCACACCAATCCAAAGGAACAATGCAGCTTGATTGCTACTGATGGCAACAAGTCAGAGGAGGAGGAACTTGATGAGGAAGAAGAAATCATCTTTGAAGAACAATTGCTTCAAGAGGAAGTTGTTCAACAAGAGGAAGAAGCAGCACAAAAGGAACATCATGAAGAGAAGGTCTATATCACAAGTAAGTCACTTGACCCAGGTAAGTTTACTATACCCATCTCTATTGGTAATCTACCTCCTACTCATGCTTTATTAGATCTTAGAGCGAGCATCAATTTGATGCCGCTATGGTATTTTAACAAGTTGAGTAATGTGAAGGTCAAGCCTGCAAATGTGAAGTTACTTCTTGCAAATAAATCTGCTCAATACCTTCATGGGATATTAGAGGACATTCAAATCAAAGTGGATAAATTTGCATATTTTATAGATTTCTACATTGCAGAAACAACAAAGGAGGATAGTGAAGTCCCCCTAATTTTAGGAAGGCCCTTCATGAAAGCTGCTAAGATGATCATTGATGTTGATCGAGGAAAATATGAATTGAGCTCAAAGGATGAAAACATTATGTTTCATAGAGATACGCCCAAGTTACAACAAACTGATGCTAATTTCAAAAGTCAAACAAAGCTGCCAGGCTCCGAATTTCTGAGGAAGCCTAAAATGAGGGTAAAGCATCCCGAGTCAATATGGGAGTTCAAATTTAAGAGGAAAAGGAGATCAACATCTGATACAGAGGAAGACAGTGACAGTGATGGAAGAATAAAAAATTGGCATGGAGGATGGGAGCTCAAGGGAAGAACTGGTATGGAGTCAAATATCATCCTCCACTTGAGGCCACCATAAACGGGTTGAGTAACTAGGCGTCGAGCTAAAAGACGTTAAACAAGCGCTTCCTGGGAGGCAACCCAGTCCTTGTAAGTTTTTAATTTTCATTTTGGTAATTTTTAGTTTTAGGATTTACCTGTGTAATTAGGAAATTGTTAAAGTGGGGATCTAAATCTAAAAGGATGGCATGGAATCAATTAGGAGTAGCAGAAGCAGAGAGAATACTGCAGATCTGCGCTTCAACCTGCGCTGTAGCGCAGGTGAAGCGCAACATTAAAATTAAAACCTGACTCTCTGACTTTTGCGCTTCACTTTGCGCTGTAGCGCAGGGTGAAGCACAGCGGGACGCTTCAAATTCTGAAGTAGTACGCGCTCCACTCTGCGCTGTAGCGCAGAGTGTAGCGTAGGAAGCATGATTTTAAATTCCGACATTTGACCGAAGGAGTTCATTTTGAACTTCCTTTTGTTCTCTTCCTTGCTTTTTCTCTGATATTCCTAACCTTTGCTTTGCCTTTTCTCACTCATATAGCCTTCATTTTCAGTTTCTGAGCTTATACCAGGTATGTTTTTATAGTTTTCTTTCTTTTTAACTGATTGAAATTTTGATTTTTCATTTTATTTCAGCATAACCTTAGGATAGGAATCTTGGGAATTTAGGAACCTTTAGGAAAGAAATAATTGTTCATAGTTCTTTAAATTAGTTTGCATGTGGTTAGGATTCTTTGTAAGTTATTCATGTTTGCTTAGGTGGTAGTTTTTGAGTGCTCAATGATTTCTGCAAATTATTTTGTTGGTGCATGTATGCTCAATTAATTGCTCTAATATTTCTGCATGCCCATACATAAATGATTATGCAATATTGCATGTTACTGATGACATGATTTTTGAGCATGAGTTTGATTCTCACTTTGCCTGTTTAGGATTGTTTAGGACCTGCTTTAACTGATCACTTTAGCATGTCTTAATTAATTAATTGGCATTTATTGGGTAATATTTAAAAATCAAATTTTTATGCACATTTGTTTGGTTAATTGATTGTTCTAATTATTGAATTTCATTGGCCATTTATTTCATAATTATGAGTAATTAAATATTATGATGCATAAATAATTTTGAGTTGCTTTTGCTTTGCGGATGGTTCGCACAAAGAATGTCAGTGGTGCTAGTGTGAAGTCTATAAATCGGTTTAAGTATTTAAACATGATTATAAGACTTAGCATCCTTAAGTTTTAATGATTAACAAATAAGATTATAAGATTATGTTAATGATTAACAAATAAGATTATATTAACAGGTTCTACTGAGAAAGGTATTGGTTTGTTGATTATGTTTCAGGATGGAATATTCACTATCTGAAGAAGAAGAGTAGAAGAACACATCAAAAGAATAATCTGAATCAGGGGATCAGAATCAAAAGAACAAAGTGCAGAATCCGAAGAAGAGTAATCTACAACCAAGTTGAAGTCATGAAGGCTATCTGAAAAGAGTTGAAGAATAGAAGACTACTTAAAGACTCGAAGAAATGAAGACAACATGAAGCAGTCTGAAGATTGAACATATCAGAATCAAGAAATGACCTCTTGAAGACATTGCAAAGTGTAAAGTACATGAAGATCACTCACTCAGTAGATAAAGCTAGACATGCTTTTCTACCTCGATTAAAGTCTTGCATAAATAAGGAAATATTGCAAAGACTTTCCACAATGCCTGAAACAAAAGGATTTGTATAAGCAGACCTACTACATCCACACCTGCTGTCAATCAGAAAATGATAGAAGACCGAACAGAAGCAAGCAAGAAAGATGATTGAATAAAGAACATACAATTCAACATCTTTATCTATAAGAAGAAGAAGAAATACTAAGAATAAAGAAACTACAATCTTCTTATCAGAAGAAAGAAGTACTCTGAAGTTTCATCTTGGCGAAAGCAAAAGAAGTTGTCTAAAGCAAAGAAGCTGTCTGAAGCAAAGAAGCTGTCTGAAGCAAAGAAGCTGTCTGAAGCAACGAAGCTGTCTAAAGCAAAAGAAGCTGTCTGAAGCAACGGAGCTGTCTGAAAGACTAGAAGCTATCTAAAGTGTGAATATTCGTCTGAAATATTGAAGCCGTCTGAGATCCGACGTGGCACACTCACTGAAGACAAAGAAGACTTTTGCTTTCTGAAGTATGCTGAAGAAAATTCGTTCTCTACAAACACGCAACACTTTCAAAGCTTAAATTGGCAAAGTCACAGAGACCTTTCTTGGTACCTTTGAAGTTCATATACCACTGAGGAAATCTCTACAACGCAAAAATTACAGCAACAATGGTGGCAGCTTTATAGCAGCACCAACGTTGTACTTTGTCAGAATTGTCAGAACACCTAGAAGCATGTCTCACAACGGATTGAATAGCATTCAATGCTATCTCTAAATGGTGGTATCACAACGGAAATATCATCATCATCAATCCGAAAGAAAGCAGAAGAAAAGCTCAGGAGACTAAGCAGAAGCAACAAAGAAAAATGTTTGAATGAAATATTTTAATTCAAACATATTTTATCATCTGCAAGAAACAGCCATTGAACAAGACATCACACCCAAAGAAGATATGATGTTAGGAGCAAATGAAAAAGGAGCGTATACAAAATAAGCAAAAGGACAAATCCAACGGATACCTCCTCATATACACTCCGAAGAAAAGCAGAGGAAATCAGAAGTCAGTTGAGGAACGCAGAAGAAATCACAAGACAGCTGAAGAAAAGCAAAAGGATATCAAGAGAGAGAACATGCAAAATAATATCAAGAAAATCTCTCTAAAGAGCTCATCTACAGAAGTGTCAGAACAGGATTGTCTGAACACTTATTTGCTTAAGAAGAAGCAACCGTTTGAGACCCTATTACACAACGGCTATATGAGCCACTGTCTGTCATGTTGCATCTCTAAGCTCATCCTATCCAACCTCTCTATAATTTGATCATTAGATGACTGAGGCTGATACCCATGTTGTGGAGGTTCTTTTTCTTCTTGTGGTTCAGGCTGTGGTGGTGGCTGATGTGGTTGGCCTGCCCTGTCATTGGGGTTTGTGCAATATTGTTCTATGTAGCTTTTGTCAATTGGATCTCTACTCCTTTTTGTGGGATTCACCTCAACCCCTTGAGCTTCACACATTGCTGTTATTGTAGCTGGGAACCCCAATGTTTTTGATGCTTTTGTGTTGTTCTTGTTAGTTTAAGATCTGACAAACCTGTGCATCTCATCAGATATTATCTGAGCTACATTCACAATGAAACTCTTCTTTAGTATGCTGTATAGAAGATGACACCTGACCAGGTTCATGTCAGACACATGACCCAATGGAATAATATTGGCTAATATGAAAGTCGACCATATCTGAGCAATGGTCTTCATGCTGCTCCTTTGTATTCTGAGAGGATTACCAGATTGTCCCCTGACATAACCATGGTTGGGGATGCAGATTTTTCTGACTTCTTCCCTTTCATCAAAACCTGATCTCCTTGCCTTAAGCCTCTGATAGGTGCAGGTTTGACCTTCATTGAGTATCAGTGGGTTGCCCAAAAATTCACTGATGGCATCCCTGTCATAACTGATCCATGTGCCTTTCACTTTAGTTCTTCTGTCCCCTGGCCCATCATGTGGGTAGGCATTAACATAGAATTCCCGAACAATTTCTGGGTCAAATTTTGGAATTAGGCTTGCCAGCTTCATCCAATTCCTTCTGATTATCATATTCAGGAACTCATCATATTCACCAGGTTGCATGTCCATTTTCTTCTCAGGAATGAATTTCCATTCCTTAATTTCTTCATACCTTTGTTGTCTCCTTTCATCCCTGAATAGATTTCTATTAGGCCTTTCGGGTGAAGGAGAACCAGTCCGGGCTCTTTTGCCTTTATTGAGCTTAGTTGGGTGTAGCCCTGCAGTTGTTTTTGTTCTTCCCATTTCCTGAAAAATCACAATCAACCAAGCAAAGATTCAATTCACTCATGCAATCTGAATTACAAAATCAAGGATCCATTTCTATGAAATTTTCAGGATGGAAGCATAGTCAATCAATAGATGCAAGCACCTTCCATATATCACTTATAATCAAACAACACAATGGATGTACAAGTATATGAGAGAACAAAATGATGCAAGAAAATTTGCATATGCAACTTCACATTCAAGAGATTATCCAAATTTAATTTGCATTGTTACTTTTTGGTTCAATCAATTTACAAACCATAAGTCACTAAGGTGTAAAAAATGTAAGTAACAAGCATCATGTCTCTAACACAGTCACTAAGGCCAAGCACTTTGGTGTTTTATCAAGGTGCATTGTGTAAAGCATTTTATCAAACACTTGGTAGGCAATGTTGCTTGACACATCAAATAACTCAGATTAAATTGCATGTTCCATTCCAATGTAAAACAAACAATCAATCCAAGCACATTGCAATTAACAACTCAACAATTTCAAGCATTTATAAAAAATTCCATTTAACCCACATGGTGCCTAACCTAGGGTTCAAACCATCGAGAAAATTCAAAATTTGTTCGGTTGGAATGAGTGAAAATGATAGAAATCTTACCTTGAAGCGTGATTGGAAGAAGAAAAAAAAAATTTTGATGGAGGAATTTGAAGTTTGAAGTGAAGGAATATAAAACCCTTAGGTGAAGAACTGTCGCGCGCAAGAGAGGGGGAGTGGGTTTTGCAAATGTGAGCAATTCCCCCTCTGTTTGCTGTCAAAACTGCGCAGGAATTATAAAATTAGCTTAGGCGAATTTTAATTCGCTTAAGAGAATAAACTCCAGAGAGCCCCTCTTTTTTTTCATGAAATTCGCTTAAGCGAATTGCAATTCGCTTAAGCGAATAAAGTCCAGAGAGCATGCATTTTTGTCCTGAAATTCGCTTAAGCGAATTACAATTCGCTTAAGCGAATAATGTCCAGAGAGCAGCCATTTTTTTCTTCAAATTCGCTTAAGCGAATTGCAATTCGCTTGAGCGAATTTGACAGAAAATTTTTCTTTCCCTTTTTGTCTGCATAATTCGCTTAAGCTAATGGATTTAGCTTAAGCGAATTTTCTGGAATTTTGCCTTCTGTTTCCTTTTACACTTTGCAAAATTTTCTACAAATTTCAATCACTCAATTCTTGATTATTGCTCTCTTTTAGACTTTAATTCACACTCTAATTCACTCCCTATATTGATTTCTATGATTGAGCATGGTTTCACACTTTTCTAACCAAAATCTAAGATCAAATACTCAAATTTCACAATTGACTACTTTTAAGGCAATTTGGAGCATCCACATGTCTCAATTTTGCACCAAAACTCTTTTTCGTGCAAAACAAGTTGAAATAACTTTAAAACACTCAAATACACTTGTTTGGCCCAATCGAGACAATGAATTGCTAAAAATTGACTTAAAGCACACAAACACACAAACATGCATAAAAACATACATACACACAATTATGTACCACACAACACAAACACACCAAAATTGAAATTTGAAATGCAAAACATAATTAAACACTGGGTTGCCTCCCAGGAAGCGCTTGTTTAATGTCACATAGCTTGACGCCCGTTTCACTATAAGTCCTTCAAAAAGATCACTGTGGCAAATCTGTCAACCTCACCACCAAGGTAGGGCTTCAACCTTTGCCCATTTACCACCCAACTCCTTTTTGATTCAGGATCTTCCAATTCAATTGCTCCATATAATCTGACTTCTTTGACTCTGAAAGGTCCTGACCACTTTGATCTGAGTTTTCCAGGGAATAGCCTCAACCAGGAATTAAATAACAGAACTGATTGTCCTGGATGGAATTCTCTCTTCAAAATTTTCTTATCATGATACCTCTTCATTCTCTCTTTATACAGCTTAGATGACTCATAAGCACTGAGCCTTAATTCTTCTAACTCTTGAATCTGAAGTTTTCTTTTCTCACCTGCTGCTTGTGGATCAAAATTGAGAAATTTCAAGGCCCAATATGCCTTGTGTTCCAATTCTACCGGTAGATGACAGGATTTACCATACACCAACTGAAATGGTGTTAAACCAGTAGGAGCCTTGTATGCAGTCCTGTAAGCCCAGAGTGCATCATCCAACTTGATTGACCAATCTTTCCTTGAGGATGCCACAGTTTTCTCCAGAATGCGTTTAATTTCTCTGTTTGACACCTCTGCTTGCCCATTGGTCTGTGGATGATATGGTGATGCAATTTTGTGCCTGACTCCATAATGTTCTAAACATTTCTGAAGTTGAGCATTACAGAAATGTGAACCTCCATCACTGATTAACACCCTTGGAGTACCAAACCTGCAGAAAATATTCCTCTTGAGAAATTTGATCACAGTCTTGGCATCAGCTCTAGGAGATGCTATTGCCTCTACCCATTTTGATACATAATCCACTGCTACCAGAATGTACTCATTTGAAAAAGAAGATGGCAGTGGTCCCACAAAGTCAATGCCCCAGCAGTCGAAAACTTCAACTTCCAGAATAGTATTAAGAGGCATTTCGTGTCTTCGTGATATTCCACCCGTTCTTTGACAATTATTACACTGTTGAACAAAACTGTGTGCATCCTTGAACAGGGAAGGCCAATAAAAATGACCCCCATAAGGAGAACGATGACAATGCCACAGAATGCTTCTTGACTCCTCATTTGATACACACCTTCTCAGTAATTGATCTGATCCAATTTTGAACAGGTATGGATCATCCCACACATACTGATGTGCCTCTCTCAGAAACTTTTTTCTTTGGTGCCAATTAAAGTCTTCAGGTATGACACCAGCAGCTTTAAAATTTGCCATGTCAGCAAACCATGGCCTTTCTTGCATTAACATCAATTTTTCATCAGGAAATTTCTCCTGCACCTCTGTCTGATTATTGGTAACCTCTGTATTCACAAGCCTAGACAAATGATCAGCTACATAATTTTCACTTCCTTTCTTGTCCCTGATTGTCAAATCAAATTCCTGCAACAATAGAATCCATCTGATTAATCTTGGTTTGGAATCAGATTTGGCTAATGATAAATACAAATTATACACATTAATCATCCCTCAAATTTAACTTTTTAATGCATTTTTTATGCTTAATTAACAAGTCATAAGCATATTATGCCAATTCAGGTTCATATTGGGCTCAATTACATTTTTTCAGCATTAAACTGTTTTCGTATTTCAAGCATAACTTGAGTTCTTGACATCTAAAAATTATGTTCTTTACATTGTAGGAAAGATAAAAGAGAGCCCTAAAACTTTGATGAAGAACCCAAAAGCTAAATCGGATGGCTAGTGAGTCGAAATGGGATTGGAAGACCGAATAGTCAGCATCATATGAAAATCTAACCACCACTCAATGATTGGGCCATAACTTGGGCTAGAACACTCCTTTTGGGCTCAACCCAGCGGCATTTGAAAGCTAAGATCCAGAGCTTGATTTCATATGAAGACAACGCTCTTGGATTCTGCCGGATTGAGGATGATATGCTCAGTGCAAGTGGGAGACAAGTAGGTGAATGATAGCTAGAGTAGGTGAATAATTCAAAGTAATGGACAAATGCATTAGGTAATTGATCAATAAGTCCATTTGTGGACAAAATATACTTAGTCATTTCTGAGTGATCATGTTTGGAATGGCATCTTTTCCCCTCCTATAAATAGGAGGGCTTGCTAGGGAGAAGAGCATCCAAGTTGTAGTAGAAATTACTAAGAGTTTCATTTACTTTTGTTCATCTTTTTGTAAAGTCTTCATGGAAGGCTAAGTTTTTATTCAATTCAAGGAGTCAAGCTTATTTTAATCTTGGTTTTGAGGTTTGATCTTCATTTACATGCTGATTGAATTACATCTACCATGCTTTTCTACTCCACTTGCTTCAATTCCATATTTCTTTTATCAAAGCTTGATTGGTTAACATGTTTTGGTTATGAAATTTGTTATTGATGTATGTTGTACTCTTGATTGGTTAATCATCATACAATGATTGAAAAGCATATAGTAAGCAATTAAATTGAAGGTGTTCATTTAATTATTTACTTCAATTGGGTTCCGTTTATAAAATTGATTTGGATCTAACATAAGATTTTATGGTTATTTGATCTTGTTAATCTTAATCAATTCAATTCTGGGAATTATTTCAGTAGTGAATCCGGGATCATTGTAGGGATTCCACATGATTCTAATTTGATAGATTTAATCTCTTGAATGCATGTTATTAATAACCAATGATTTACCATGAAAATAGCCTCTGAATTCCTTGGATTGATATTGTCTTGAATTGATTCAACCTTTGCTTTTAACTTGATCTTTTATTTTCTTCAGTTTATTCCAATCAATCAAACACCCCCTAAAGAAGGATTAATTTGAGTGGATCTTCAGGGTTCGACCCGGTTTATACCATTCTACTACAAGTAGTTTGCAGATCGGAGAATTATAAGTATAATTTTGTGCAGGATCGACAACTGTCAAAATTTTGGCGCCGTTGCCGGGGATCCACTTGATAATATACAGAACAATCCACCCTTGCACTGAACAACTTTGCTAGAGAGAAAGAATGGAGGAAACCCTCGCCAAGCTCAGAGTTTGGTTCCCTACTCTCCCTCAAGACTATCTCAGGAAATTTACAGATGTAGACTTGAAAGGCTAAGAGTACTGATGCGCTTAGGCCTTCCTGAGGATGTACGTTGGATCATCGAGGCCAAGGTACGCTTAGCAGGTGAATTTCAAGATTCATTTGCTAGACATTTTTCAGGAATGGGTAGGAGTTCTTTTTCTAAAAAAAGAAGAGCAAAAAGAATGCAAGTTTGTTATAAGTGTGCAAGACGGAATTGTAACTCGAGATGTAAGAATGTCGGAATGACTTCTATAAATCGAGAAGATAAAATTAAATTCATTAAGGATGGACTGAGTAAGGAGTCTTTAGATAACATTAGCCAGGATCTTGAGACGCATCCTAGTGGACAGGTTCAAATGGTTCTTCTTGATTTAGCTGAATTATTCCAAAGGGAGAAGGAACAGTATAGTCTTGGGAATCTGACTCTAAAAGACCCTGTTTGCCAGTTTATAAGAAAATTGGATGGGAAGCAACTCCCCGACTCATAAAAGGCGTTCAAGCCGTTACTGGACGTAAAACCAGAGGAAGATGTGAGCCAAAATCACAACTACTGTTCATATGCATGTGCATCTTTGAATTCTTTTCAGTTGTATCTTTTTGACTTTATAATTCACGCCTGTCTTTAATTTGTTTTGAGTTTTCTTTTCAGCTGATTCTTTTTGACTTTATAATTCATGCGTATCTTTGTTTATCCTTACTTGTCTTTTCATCGATTAACACTTAATAAAAAAAAATAGAAAAAGAAAAAAAAATCTGACAATTTGATCTTTGTACCGGTTATTTCATCTTTATAAATTTCCACTATCACAAATGATTGGTACAACAAAATGTCTTCCTTTAAAGAAACTGCAGGACCATCTACACGTAGATTCCACAGTATCTGTGTCTTTGGTGGAACCAATCTCGGAAAGGATGAAGCATTTCGACATGCAGCTTATGACCTTGGTAAAGTATTAGCTGCTAGAAAGATCAATGTTGTGTATGGAGGGGGAGTACAAGGCCTGAAGGGTTGTACAACAGGAACTGCAATCACAAGAGGGAGCCAAGTTTTGGGTGTTGCTCTAATGGATGGTAATAACAAGAAGACCGCAAACCTTACCCTAGGCACCGTACTAAGGGTTTCAATAATGCAGGAACGTATGTTACAAATGCTATACAAATCTGATGCATTTATTGCATTACCTGGTGGTCTTGGAACCTTAGAAGATATCTTCACCGTTGTGTCTTGGGCCAATTCTAACTTCCACCAAAAGCCATTAGGGTTCTTAAATGTTAATGGTTTTTATAATGGATTGTTAAGTTTTCTGGAACAGGCTATGCATCAAGGATTCATACCTCAAGGACTGCAAAGAATCATGGCATGCTCTTCAAATGCTAACGAACTTCTTGAACAAATGCAGAACTTTTCACTTGGACCTTATGCATCAGGAAAGCAGGTGGACAAGAATAACAAAGATGATGGAAGGAAGGAAGATCCTGATACCACTCTTCGGTTGTAACTTTCCTTCCTCTTAAAGTTGTGCTTGTATAGTTTTTCATTTAAATATCAATTTAAAATAAAAATCACCAATCTATAAAGACATTAGGGACAATGTCTTGATTAGGTTGGGGGGAGGGAAAAGATGGTCCGTTTTTTTTTTTAAAAAAAAACTAATAGGATGGCAGCGTAAGGAGTTATGTTTAACTCTTGAAACGCATCCCGTTAGTTTAAAAAAAAAAAAAGAATTTGTGTTTTTGTTTTAAGCTTTCCAGTAATGTTAAAAGTGTAAAACAAAACATAGAAAAAAAGGTGATTTTAAGATTTTTATAACATGATTGAATTTATTCCTAACATCTTGAAATTAATTGGTTTGGCAACAAAGATTTGAATTGAATGGATCAATTTTGATAGTTATTAGCCGTGAGGATTTAAGCCTTGTTGACAAATTAAACTTTCTTTCTTGTGTGATTTTCACCCATGGAATTTGTTACTTCAGAACTTGCTTTGATTCTTTTTGAAACTACTCTTGCACATGCATGAACAAAAATGATTGAGGCAAATTTTTCTTTCACTTGAATAAATTACCCAGTTAAATAGCCAACCTTACATTATTTTCCTTTGAATCACCCTTTTTAAGCCTTATTTGTTGTCTCTCGTTCCATACTTAAGTATAAAACCAAACTTTTACCTAACCTTATG
Source organism: Sesbania bispinosa (assembly GCA_026901365.1). Classification (NCBI taxonomy): domain Eukaryota; kingdom Viridiplantae; phylum Streptophyta; class Magnoliopsida; order Fabales; family Fabaceae; genus Sesbania; species Sesbania bispinosa. Next base: position 2,432,828 of record QLOH01000052.1, read on the forward strand.
GAATAGAAGAGTATTGGATTTATCATAAGAATGGATTCTTGAACAAGTGTGGGGGAATGTTAATTATGTGGGTTGCTACATACTTAGTGCTTCATTGTTATGTAAAAAAAAAAACTAAAAAAAAGGAAAAAAAAGAAAAAAAAAAAGAAGATATGCAAAAGAATGAAGAATCCAAATGATTGAATGATGTACTTAAACTTCAATGTTTGATTTCATATGTATCTATCACACTTGTTACTTGGATTCGTTCTCCAAACCTCTTTTACTCTCTTTGGTTTAACTTGTCATATTTGTTTGTACCTCTCCATAATTGTCACTCCATTAGTACCCTAATAAAGACCTCTTAATTTGTGGATGTATGTGTAATTTGCAGTGGATAAGTAGAAGATAAGCAAGCTTATGATAGTGCAATTTTCATGGGTCGAATTTGAGAGAAACACAGACCTTTTAAACACTTGAGAGATTGAGAGTACTTCCTGCGAGGTTCTATCAATTTGAATCCATTATTTTCAATTGAAGTTGCCTTTCTATTTTTGAGATGCATAAAGATAAGAATTCATGAATGTTATGATGTCTTGTAATCACCTCTAGCTCATGTTTTCTTTACATTTCACTAATTTCATTGGAAAGCACCACTTTGAGTCAATAATTCATGATTGTTTCCAATTTTGCCCGGGACGTGCAAAAGATAAGTGTGGGGGAATTTGATAAATAAAAATTATACACATTAATCATCCCTCAAATTTAAATTTTTAATGCATTTTTTATGCTTAATTAACAAGTCATAAGCATATTATGCCAATTCAGGTTCATATTGGGCTCAATTACATTTTTTCAGCATTAAACTGTTTTCGTATTTCAAGCATAACTTGAGTTCTAGACATCTAAAAATTATGTTCTTTACATTGTAGGAAAGAAAAAAGAGAGCCCTAAAACTTTGATGAAGAACCCAAAAGCTAAATCGGATGGCTAGTGAGTCGAAATGGGCTTGGAAGACCGAATAGTCAGCATCATATGAAAACCTGACCAGCACTCAATGATTGGGCCATAACATGGGCTAGAAAACTCCTTTTGGGCTCAACCCAGCGGCAGTTGAAAGCTAAGATCCAGAGCTTGATTTCATATGAAGACAACTCTCTTGGATTCTGCCAGATTGAGGATGATATGCTCAGTGCAAGTGGGAGACAAGTAGGTGAATGATAGCTAGAGTAGGTGAATAATTCAAAGTAATGGACAAATGCATTAGGTAATTGATCAATAAGTCCATTTGTGGACAAAACATACTTAGTCATTGCTGAATGATCATGTTTGGAATGACATCTTTTCCCCTCCTATAAATAGGAGGGCTTGCTAGGGAGAAGAGCATCCAAGTTGTAGTAGAAATTACTAAGAGTTTCATTTACTTTTGTTCATCTTTTTGTAAAGTCTTCATGGAAGGCTAAGTTTTTATTCAATTCAAGGAGTCAAGCTTATTTTAATCTTGTTTTTGAGGTTTGATCTTCATTTACATGCTGATTGAATTACATCTACCATGCTTTTCTACTCCACTTGCTTCAATTCCATATTTCTTTTATCAAAGCTTGATTGGTTAACATGTTTTGGTTATGAAATTTGTTATTGATGTATGTTGTACTCTTGATTGGTTAATCATCATACAATGATTGAAAATCATATAGTAAGCAATTAAATTGAAGGTGTTCATTTAATTATTTACTTCAATTGGGTTCCGTTTATAAAATTGATTTGGATCTAACACAAGATTTTATGGTTATTTTATCTTGTTAATCTTAATCAATTCAATTCTGGGAATTATTTCAGTAGTGAATCCGGGATCATTGTAGGGGTTCCACATGATTCTAAGTTGATAGATTTAATCTCTTGAATGCATGTTATTAATAACCAATGATTTACCTTGAAAATAGCCTCTGAATTCCTTGGATTGATATTGTCTTGAATTGATTCAACCTTTGCTTTTAACTTGATCTTTTATTTTCTTCAGTTTATTCCAGTCAATCAAACACCCCCTAAAGAAGGATTAATTTGAGTGGATCTTCAGGGTTCGACCCGGTTTATACCATTCTACTACAAGTAGTTTGCAGATCGGAGAATTATAAGTATAATTTTGTGCAGGATCGATAACTGTCAGCTAACAAATATTTTATCGCAGCATGATCAGTATATACAATAACAGAAGAACCAATCAAATAAGATCTAAACTTTTCCAAGGCATACACTATAGCTAGCAATTCCTTTTCAGTTGTTGCATAATTAATTTGTGCTTCATTTAGGACTTTGCTAGCATAATGTATAGCATGAAAAACTTTAGCTTTCCTTTGACCCAAAACTGCTCCTATTGCATAATCACTAGCATCACACATTAATTCAAAACCAAAGTTCCAATCAGGAGCAATTATCACAGGAACTGAAATCAATTTTTGTTTTAACAATTCAAAAGCATGCAAGCATTCAGCATCAAATTTAAAAGGTGTATCCTTATTTAGCAGATTGCTGAGTGGCTTGGAAATTTTGGAGAAGTCCTTGATGAATCTTCTGTAAAACCCAGCATGGCCTAGAAAACTCCGGATTCCTTTGACATTTGTTAGTGGTGGGAGCTTTTCAATGATCTCCACTTTAGCTTTGTCAACCTCAATACCTCTAGCAGAGATTTTGTGGCCCAACACCACTCCTTCAGTGACCATGAAATGGCACTTCTCCCAGTTCAAAACCAAATTAGTATCCACACACCGCTTCAGTACAATGTTCAAATTTTCTAGGCATTGATCAAAGGATTCACCAAACATAGAGAAGTCATCCATGAAAACTTCAATCCATTGTTCAATAAGATCAGAAAAAATTGCAAGCATACATCTCTGGAAGGTTGCTGGTGCGTTACACAATCCGAAAGGCATTTTCCTGTAAGCAAACACACCAAATGGACAAGTAAAAGCAGTTTTTTCCTGATCTTCTGGATCTACAGCTATCTGATTATAACCTGAGTAACCATCTAGAAAACAATAATAAGCTTGTCCAGCTAACCTTTCTAACATTTGATCCATAAAAGGAAGAGGAAAATGATCTTTTCTAGTGGCTTGATTTAATTTTCTATAATCAATACACATCCTCCAACCTGTGACTGTCCTAGTAGGGATTAATTCATTTTTATCATTATAAACCACAGTCATACCTCCCTTTTTCGGAACTACCTGGACCGGGTTGATCCAGGCACTGTCAGAGATTGGATAGATCATACCTGCATCAAGCAACTTCATTACCTTTTTCTTCACCACCTCCTTCATTGTTGGATTTAATCTCCTTTGAGGTTGTGCTACAGGCTTGTAATCCTGCTACATGTGAATTTTATGCATACAATAGGATGGACTGATTCCTTTGAGATCTGATAAGGTCCAACCTATTGCACCTTCATTAGCCTTTAACACTTGGATCAATTTCTTTTCTTCAGAAGCCGTCAAAGCATTGCTTATCACCACTGGTTTATTGCCTCCATCTGCAAGAAAAACATATTTCAAATGAGGGGGTAATACCTTTAACTCCAGCTTCTGACTTTCAGATTTAGTTTCCTGTTGCAATTTTTCTGGTTTTGATTCCTTTGGTGTGATCTCCTTTGATGAATCCAATCGTCTTAAGAACTCATCAACTTCTTTCTCATCATCTTCTTCAATTTCATTACATAAACCAATTAATGCTTTCTCCAGCGGGCTTACTTTTGACAGTTGCTTTCTGGATTCCAGAAAAACCTCATCTAAAACATCCATTCTGAAAGACTGTTGTTTATCCTTCGGATGTTGCATAGCCTCAAATACATTAAAGTTGACTTCATCATCATGTACTCTGACCTTCAATTTGCCATCATCTACATCAATTATCACCTTGGCTGTCTTCATGAAAGGTCGTCCCAGTATCAGAGGAACCTCACTATCTTCCTCTATATCCATCACCACAAAATCAACTGGGAATACAAATTTGTCAACTTTAACCAGTACATCTTCAGCAACACCATAAGGATATTTCATGGATCTGTCAGCTAACTGCAATGTCATCCTTGTAGGTCTCACCTCCAGATCTCCTATTCTCTTCAACATAGATAAAGGCATCAAATTAATACTAGCTCCCAAATCAAGTAATGCCTTACCTACTGGCAGTGTTCCAATGGTAACAAGAATAGTGAAGCTCCTAGGATCCTTTGATTTTTGTGGTAGAGATTTTTGAATGATAGCGCTACATCCTGCTTCAAGCTCCACTGTTTCTTCAGAAAACCTCCTTTTCTTTGTTAGGAGCTCTTTCATGAATTTTGCATATGTTGGCATCTGCTCCATTGCTTCTACAAAAGGAATATTAATTTGCGGTCTTTTAAATATATCCATGAATCTTGCAAACTGCCTTTCCTTGTCTCTTTTTGATGGATTCTGAGGGTAAGGTAGATTCTTCAACTGTGGAACCTATTTCTCAACCTTCTCCCTCTTTCTCTCTTCACTTTTATTTTCTCCCTCTTTTTCTTTTCCTTTTCTCAACTCTCTATTTACAACCTCATCTTTATTTTGTTCTTCCTCTCCCTCACACTTATTTTACTTTTCTTTCTCTTTTTCTTCCAATACTTCCTCCTCCACAGCTAGGTTGTCACCAATCCCTTTTTCCTACAACTCTTCCACTCCTTGTAGTAATTGATTTACAATGTTCCTTGGGATTAGTATGAGTGTTGGCTGAAAACTGCCCTGATTGTTGCTCTGATAACTGCTTAGCCAACTGTCCAACCTGTGTTTCTAGATTTCTGATTGAAGCTTCAGTATTCTTCTGATTTGATATGGAAGTCTGCATAAATTTTTCAAGTGTATCTTCCAATTTTGATGTTCTTTCTTGCACAGAAGGATAATGTTGTTGTTGTTGTTGATAAGGAGGTTGTCTATTGGATGGTCCAGCTTCCTGTCTCCATCCAAAATTCTGGTTCTGATTGTTTCTCCATCCCTGCAAAAAATTGTTAGCATAATTATTAGCATTAGTGGAAAAATTACCTGGTCTTCCTTGGTTGGCCATATAATTAATCTGTTCTTCCTGCTGAGTGTCCTGATAAGAACAGTGACCATTTGGATGGTCACCTCCATAGAAATCACAAACTAGAGGTTGTTGTACCGGACCAGGACCAGATTGCACTGAATGTAGTTGTTGAGGAAGCTTAGACATTTGCTTAGTCAGTGCCTCAATCTGCTGTGTCAAGATTTTGTTCTGAGCTAATATTGCATCTGTAGTGCTCAGATCAAGCATTCCTCTTCTTTGCACTGTATTCCGTCCATGCTGACCTTGTTGATCAATAGATGCTAAACCTTCTATTATTCTGATTGCTTGCTCTGCATCCATTGATAACATTGTTCCTCCAGCTGCTGCATCTAGAATCATCTTGGTATCATGTAGAAGACCATTACAGAAAATATTCAATTGAGTGATGTCTTCAAAACCATGATTAGGACATCTCCTTAACAATGACTTGAACCTTTCCCAAGCCTCAAATAAGAATTCATCTACACCCTGTCTAAATGATGTAATATCTGACTTAGCTTTTATGTAGCGAGATGGAGAAAAAAATCTTTTAAAAAATTTTGACTCCACCACATTCCAGCTAGTCAAACTTTGGTTTGAGTGTGATTTTATCCATTCCTTAGCCTTACCTACAAGAGAAAAAGGAAATAATCGTAAGTAAACATGTTCCAAATCCTTATCCTCAAAACCCATTGTTCCAATTAACTCATAAAAAGTAGATAAATGGGTATATGGATCCTCGTGATCCATTCCAGTAAACTGGTGGGCACTGATTAAACTAAGGAATGTTGGCTTCATTTCCAAGGCTTTGGTTGTAGCTGGCATGGCTATGCTTGAAAAGTGTCTGGGACCCTGTTGCAATGCATAGTCTCCCAAAGTTCTCCTTGGTGGATTTCTTTCTTCTCCAGCCATGTTTTCAATTTCTGGATTGATTGGACTAGGTATGTTGAGGGTGTTGGAAGATTCACCTGCTGCCTGTCCTTGTTTCTTCTTTCTGTTTTTACCTCTGTTTTTCCGAGCTGTCTTCTCAATCTCAGGGTCAAATTCTAGTTGATCTTTAGGCACCTGACCTCTTAATAACATAAATCAACACAACTCAAACAAAGATTAGCACAAGATGCAAATATAATTAAAACTATCTATACTAAAAATATTCACAATACTTAATGAACTAGCTAAAACTTTAAATTGACACCGATTCCCCGGCAACGGCGCCAAAAATACTTGTTAACTTCTAGGCAAGCGTACCTATAGTCAACTGTAGTATAATAGATTAAAGTACGAGTGTCGAACCCACAGGGAATAGGTCAATTAAAGTTGTAACTAAATTCAAAAAGCAAGTATATACAAAGGAAAGTAGATTGATTCATGATTGATATTGATAGCTAAAATATGATTCTAATAAGCAGTAGAAAAGAGTAAAATTGATTTGAAATATCGGTTTGAGAAACAGGGATTGAATTTCATCTATTTCCCTCGTCTATATTCTGGTTGTATATCAATATATAGGATTCGTAACTACCAATATAGATGCATACACAAAGATCATTTATATTGATTCCTCAATTATAAAATTCATAAGATTAATCTCTTGAATATTGATTCCTCATATATTCAATAGATTATCCAGCATTAAGTTCAAGTATTAAAGCATTCGATATATCGAAATCTATTCCTAGTATAACGATATATCGACTATTTTCGTTCAGATCGAATTTTCAGAAATACTTTCCAGTTAAATCCAAAAATCTAAATCTAGAGTCTATTGATCAGGTAGAATCAAGAACATATAAACGGAACAAAAATAACAATATCAATAGAAACGAAATTACTATATAGAAATATAACCAGAATATATCCGAGTTCGAGTCGATTATATTCAATCCCAAAAGAGGAGATTAGCTACCCATAGTAGCTTTAACAATCAATAAAGATGAAGAAGAAAACAAAAGATCAAGCTTCCGCAGCTTTCATTCTTCCTCGCGTTCTTCGTTCTATTTTTAGAAAGTTCGAACTCCCGAAAAACTCCTTCGAATTATGTTTTGTGAATGCTGAATAAGTGGAAATACGCTTAAGCTAAATTTTAGCTTAAGCGAATAGCTATCTTCATGGTGAAGAAAAATCAATTCGCTTAAGCGAATTCAGCTCCAAAATTCACCCCTCTCTGGTCATTATTCGCTTGAGCGAATTGGGACTCGCTCAAGCGAATCCTCAGCACTCTTTTTCCTCTTTTTCTCCTTGCTTCTTCAATTCTTTTGCTTTTGATTGATCCCCTTTAATCTATCCTGCAATTAAACACCAAAATTTGGGATTAAAAGCTTTCAATTGCATCATTACTCAGATATTACTGCAAAAATCACAAGTTCTAGTATTTGGAGGAAATCACTAAATAATTAATACAGTTTAACCCAGAAATTCCATATTTCTACATTAAAATCATCCAATCTTTGACACTTATCAGCCACATCATCAACATCTCAACGGTATTATGAATCATCTTCAAACGACTATATTTCATCAGAACATATAAATAGCCTCAAGGAAGAATTTGAAGGCGTTGAACTCATTCACTTGGTTCAATCAGTTGATCAAGATGTATCAGAAAAACCTTATTGGTTGCTGACCATGCTTACTTGGATCAACCATGCTGCCGACCTATTGGTCAGTCAGACAAAATTGTTGTTCAACAGAATCAAACTAGTTAATCAGGCTGAATGCCTTATGGTTAACAAGAGTCGACTTGAGCTTAAGTGGATCATGAACATGTCAATGAAGTTTGATCAGAGAGTTGGTTCTCAATCAGGCTACTGACTAGCTGGTCAGTTAGTTAGGTTGTTCAGTTGGTCTGTTTGATCAAGTGAGTTGATTGTTCGAAAGGCAATCATGCTGAACAAATGACTATCAAACTGGGTACGGTTTGAAGCTTTGATATACCTTGGTGTTCCTATGATATGGGTGAGAATGTAGCCCATGGAAACTAATGGTTTGAGAACAAGGCTGGAGCATCATTTCACATCTTAGTTAGCCTACTCTCAAAGGATGCATTCCTCATAGAAAGACAGGGATTGTACTCAATTCAAACACTTGTATCACTGTCTATCCTTGTACTTAGTTTGTAATGTCTGTATCCTGAGTGTGTACTCAGTAATCTCTATGTACAAGTAGATTCTAAGTTTAGAGGTTATGGCGAACATCTAACTTGGATTGAGTAGTGAAACTACTCAACACTTTAAGTGTCTGAGAGCCTGGAGAGGCTTGGTGGAAGAAAGAATACTCTACACTTGGATAAGTGTCTGAGAGCCTGGAGAGGCTTGGTGGAAGAAAGAATACTTGTGTCTGGAGAGACTGTACTCATGATGTCTGGAGAGACTGTATTCGTGATGTCTGGAGAGATTGTACTCGTGATGTCTGGAGAGACTGTACTCGTGATGTCTGGAGAGACTGTACTCGTGATGTATGGAGAGACTGTACTCGTGATGTCTGGAGAGACTGTACTGTTAGAACCACAAGAAACACTAGAAGGGGGGTTGAATAGTGTTTTAAACTTTTTGATAGTTTTTGGAAATCTTTAATTTAAAACATGAATATGGGCACCAAAAAATAAGTCTTAAGATCAGAGATGGTTGAAACATGTGGAAGATAAGAAAAACAATGTTTCTTCTAAAGCTTAAGATTGTTTTAAACAGAGGCTTCTCAAAGTATCTTCTGAAGATTAATACAAAGAGTATTTTCAGCACAGTTTCTGAAATACTTCAGACGACTAGAGGTTGTCTGAGGTTTGTTCTTGATTTTTGAACTGATCTCTTTCAGACTCACTTCTGAGAATTTATTTCAGAAGTTCTTCAAGGAACATTCTTTGTAAAGCTTCAAATGATATAAGAGATATCTCATGTTTAGTTTATATGAAAGATCATTTTATTGAAATAGTTGTGTTAAGTTTATTATAAAAAATACTTTTCAAATTCCAACTTAAATATGATACCTGGAAATAAAGAGATTAAACAAAAAGGACTTAGGCATAGAGGTTTCAGACAGGCTTTTAAGTGGCTGTCTGAAGTTTTCAGACGGCTTGTAAAAACTGATTTTAAGGATGTTTTGTGTCTTTATAAAATATCAGATTAATTATTCTGACCCCTTGATTTGTATAAAAAGAATTAATAAGAGATAAGGGTAAGAAAACTTAGTCAAGGAATTTATCCTGGTTCACCCACAAACCTGTGAGCTACATCCAGTCCCAATGGCAAACAACCACTGGATTTCCACTATATGAATATTCAGATTACAAGCTTGAATGTGAGTACAGTCTCTCCAGACACAGTGAGTACAGTCTCTCCAGACATCACGAGTACAGTCTCTCCAGACACAGCGAGTACAGTCTCTCCAGACACAACGAGTACAGTCTGTCCAGACACAATGAGTACAGTCTCTCCAGACACCATGAGTACAGTCTCTCCAGACACAACGAGTACAGTCTCTCTAGACACAATGAGTACGGTCTCTCCAGACACCATGAGTACAGTCTCTCCAGACACCACAAGTATTCTTTTCTATCAAGCCTCTCCAGGCTCTACCACAAGTATTCTTTTCTATCAAGCCTCTCCAGGCTCTACCACGAGTATTCTTTCTTCCACCAAGCCTCTCCAGGCTCTCAGACACATAAAGTGTTTTTAAATTAAACTAAGTTTAAGTTTCCACGAAACATAAACTTAATCTTTTCCTGTACTAGAGGTTAACTGAGTACTACTCAGGATACCATGGATAAATCTAAGTACAAGGGTAAGATAGTGATACAAGTATATAAGGTTAAGTACAATCCCTGTCTTTGATATGAGGAATAACATCCTCTGAGAATTGGCTAGGTAGATACTGACTTTAAGCTCCAGCCTTGTTCTCCAGCCATTGGTTTCCATGGGTTACATTCTCACCCGTATCATTGGAAAAACCAAGGCATACTTACAGCTTCAAACCATTTTTGGTTCATATGAGGTTAAGCACAACCTGGTAGGTTGTTCAACTGAACAACTGCTATTTTGACTAGCATAGTTGATTCAAGTAAGTGTGGTCAACACTGATAGGATTTTTCTGATGCATCTTGATCAACTGATTGAACCAAGTGAATGAGTTCAACATCTTCAAATTCTTTCTTGAGGCTATTTATAACGTTGTTCTGTTGGAATATAGCCGTTTGAAGATGATTCATAATACCGTTGAGATGTTGATGATGTGGCTCATATAGCCGTTACTTAATAGTGTCTCAAACAGTTGCTTCTTCTTTAGCAGATATGTGTTCAGACAGTCCTGTTCTGACACTTCTGTAGATGAGCTCTTTTAGAGAGATTTTCTTGATATTATTTTGCATGTTCTCTCTCTTGATAACCTTTTACTTTTCTTCAGCTGACTTCTGATTTTCTCTATTTTTCTTAGGAGTGTATATAAGGAGGTATCCGTTGGATTTGTCCTCTTGCTTATTTTGTATATGCTCCTTTTCTGTTTGCTTCCTGACACCATTTCTTCTTTCTTCTTTGAGTGAGGTGTCTTGTTCAATGGCTGTTTCTTGCAGATGATAAAATATGTTTGAATTGAAATATTTCATTCAAACATTTCTCTTTGTTGCTTCTGCTTAGTCTCCTGACCTTTTCTCGTGCTTTCTTTTGGATTGGTGATGATGATATTTTAGTTGTGATACCACTCTTTAGAGAAAGCATTGAATGCTATTCAATCCATCGTGAGACACGCTTCTGGGTGTCTTCACAATTCTGACAGAGTACAACGTTGGTGCTGCTATAAAGCTGCCATCGTTGTTGCTGCAATTTCTGCGTTGCAGATATTTCCTCAGTGGTGTATGAAATTCAAAATCATCAGGAAAGGTCTCTGTGTTCCTTGCCATAAACGTGTTTGAAAAGGTACGTGCAGCAGAGGTTCAGAAAAGTCTTCACAAACTTCAGCAGAGGGTGCCACGTCATAATTGAGACTTCAGACAACACTGATACTTCAGACGGGTTGAACTACTTCAGACAGCTTCAACTCTTCAGATGAGTTCTGCTTCTTCAGACAGCTTCGTTTCTTCAGAAGGCTTCTTTTCTTCAGAAGGCTTCCTTGCTTCAGACAGCTTCTTTTCTTCAGACTGCTTTGTGTTGTCTTCATATGGTCTTCACGTCTTCAGACAGTTTGCGCACTTCAGACGAGTTGCATTCTTCAGACAGCTTCTTTATATTTGATCCTGCATTTGTTCTTCTGATCCTAATCTTCTGTTTCTGATTACTATTTCATCCTGAAACACGATCAACAAACCAATACCTTTCTCAGTAGAATCTGTTTATATAATCTTATTTGTTAATCATTAAAACTAAAGGATATTAAGTCTTTGATTCAAGTTTGAATGCTCAAACTGATTAATAGACTTCACAATCTCACCCTTTTTAATGGTGACAAATAAGATATGTACAACTTACAAAATGTTTTAAGGAAAGATGGGTAAGTATATAAAAGACTCCCCCTATCTATAATACTCCCCCTGAGAAGAACATTTATTCTTTTAGTTTGTTAAATGTTGCAAATTGTTATTATTATTCTAATCGTTAACAGGATTAGATTTTGTTAACTTATCCTTTGGAAAATAGATGTTAATCTTTCAGATACTAATTGTGTTAGTCTTTTTAGACACCAATTATTATTGTTTGTTATTGAAAACTAATATTACCATATTTTATTTACTTATCATAGATACTGATTACATATACCAATTGTTATTACCATATATTTACTTATCATAGATACTGATTGTTATATAATTACATACACCAATTGTTATTACCATATATTACCATATTTTATTTACTTATCACAGATACTGATTGTTAGTCATCCCTATTAAATCATTTTGTGAGTTTAATATTTCTCCCCCTTTTGTCATTAATTAAAAAGGTTCATGGTTTCATATAGTTGAGTTTCATAAGTGAATGGTTCATTTATTTTATATTTCTTCTCCTTTTGTTATTTTTGTTACTTTTATCAGTTATATTTTTGTCCCTATTAACTTTCCTGTGTATCTTGTATTAGACAGGGTAAAGTCTTAAAGCTGATTTAAAAAGATAAACATAATATATAGCGACTGAAGAAGAAATCAACCATGGTTACAGCATCTAAAGAGAAATGACATCTAAGATTAGCAACAGATAGGCAAAGACATAAAGGCAGACAAGAGAAAAAAAAATGACAGAGGTTGATAAGCAAAGATATCAAAGGATCTTTTCTCCTTTTGACTTCTTTAAACTCCCAGACCGCCTGTGAGGTTGAACACAGTCCTCCTTATCTCCTTTAACTTGCGCCGAAGTTGAGCGTTCTCCTTTCTTAGGCTTAGAACCTCAGAGATGTCATTAGTTTCTTCTGTGTTCCGATGATTGACCTTAAGAAGACCTGGGTTTCTGTGATTATACAGATGATCAATGACCATATTGTTTTCCATAAGAATCTTCATGATCACAGTATTGTGGGGTAGAATAGTAGAGTCTCCCAGTTTTCTTCCTGCCATATCGAATAGAATGATCCATGGAAGATTAATCTTCTTCTTTTGCAGAAGATTGATAACACATAACCTTTCCATCTCAAGGTTGTGGTTATCCTCAATTCGTGGAATCACACAATATTTTAGAATGTTGAAGAGAACTTTGGGGATAACTTTCATTCCTCGCCTGTTGTAGATCAGATGGTTAGATTCTTCAGTACAACGATGTAGGTCATTCCAGCCTGTTGAGAACAGTTCCCCTTCTGCTTTTACTCCTAGAGCTCTTTCAAGAATATCTGTAGTCACAATCACCTTTTGATTCATTACTTGGGCTTTGAGGCAAGTCTCTTCTGCTGAGTTTTCCAGAGATAATGTGTTCCAGAATTGGTACACACTTTCTTCATGCCATTGACTATCAATGGCTTCAAAGAAGGGCAACCATCCGGCGGCTTCGAAATAAGCAGTTACATTAGGACCATCTATAGAGAGATAGGGAAAGTCTACAGATTGGGTTTGAAAAATGGACAGAGAGGAGGACATTTCTAGAAATGAATAAGAGAAGACTTTTGATGGTTTCTTAGAGAGACTTTGAAGATCGAGATGAAGCGAGCAGATATTCTGAAGATAGAGATTTAGTGGGGGTATTTATATACTCAAAAGGCACTTAAGAGATATTAATGATGACACTGACAGCGTCTCTTTGGGGAAGAGTGCGTTGATTGACAGACAAGTGAAATGACGTGACCCTTGCTTTCTCAAGATTTGTGACGGTACAGATGCATGAAACCCTTCCCGTTTTAAATGACTCATCTTATCAAAGACTTTAGTAATTAAGTGAGAAAAGAAAAAATTGTAAAGGGGAGAGATATTACTCACAACTTTTATTGTTTTGTGATTTGAAAAATGCATTTCCTTTTCTGAAAACTTTCTTCTTCTGAATTTTCTTGATGCTCTCTACGATTGGGTTGGATTTAAGTGACTATCCCTTCAGCATTCTTGTCTCAAAGTTTCAGCAGATCTTTTCGGTAGCATCTGATGTTTAATCATTATACCAATTGTTTTGAATTCCTGATTATAATTTAAGGATTGACAAATGATTTAGGTTCATGGTTTTAATTTTATTATATTCCAGTAATCAACTATCTTATGTTAAGAATATGACTAACTATGCACAAATAGAAACACATATAAACAATTAGAGGGTAAAGAAATCAAGCAAAGTAAAGGTATTTATATCATGAGAGTCATAAAAACAGAATTTTTAAGAGACATAGACACGATGATTCATAAGTTTCTCGTTGAACATTAAGTAGGCTATCATCTCTACTCGTTTTACTATTAACCATTTCAGCCTTCAGCTTTTGAAGGAGGAATGACCACTTGATTTTGGGGCAAAGAGAGGAGGAATGACCACTTGATTTTCAGCGGCTTCTTCTTTTTCCATAAGAGTCCGGTCTAACTCAGCATATTCAACCGAAGTGAAGAAGTCAGGAGATGGCTGGTCATAGAGACTTTCCATAGGAAAGTTCTTGTACAGGAGAATTTTCATAATTAGGGTATTGTGGAGATAGAACTTCTCATTTCCCATCTCATCTCTGAACATCATCTGATACATCAGTATCCAAGGGAGATTGACTTTCTTCTTTGACAGCAGGAGTCCCAAAACAAACCTCTCCATCATGGTTATTATTAAGTTGTTTCTTCCTTTGGGAAGAATACAGCAGTTTAGCATAGCAAGAAGGGCTCTGGGTGTGCTAAGGAGTTGAGAAGGTCTGAAGGGACCAAGCCTTGCTTTTCCAAACAGATATTGATCAAGGACAGGAGTTCCACCATGCATAGATTCCAATTTTTGGAAATAGAGTTCTCCTGTGTTTGGAATACCTATGACTTCAGCAATAAGTTTGGTATTCACAAACAGTGACCTTCCCATTACTTTCGTTTCGATCCCAGTTCTGTTAGGTTCAGATATGACTTTGATGTTTTCCCAGAACTCTATTACACTTTTCTCATGCCATGGTGAGGAAATGTTGCTGAAGAAGGGAGTCCACCCTACGGAGTCAAAATACTCTGAGATTTTATAATCTGCCTCATCTAAGTCAGAGAGATTGACCAACTTAGAAGATATGATTCTCTCATCAAACATAGGATGGTTTGGGTTATTTGATGATGCAGACATATTGACCATTGAGTACGATTGATCTAAGGAGATTAGGGTGTTTGAAGAGTTCTGGCTTTTGAGGATAAGTTGATTGAAGTGTAGTTCCTATGATGATCTTCCACTTCTTAAATAGGCAATCAAGCATGGCTTTGTTTAATGAAGAATAACGGTTACATGCACCAAGTAGTTATTGAGAGTTGTGCATCGTGCTAATTATGAGAAACCGGTTGAAGATACATTGATCCTCGTTGCGCCATATCACATTTAATGATAATCATGATACACATACATGACTCTTCATTTACTAAAATAATTATACACATATATTCACACATATAATGCAGATAATTTACACACAAAACAAGTAATACGTATATATATAGGACATTTATTATGCAATAATTTATTTTCACATAAGTGCTCTTATGTAATAGTAATTTCGATAAAACAAAACATTCAGCAAATAAACAACTATATTTAAACTTAGATTTAGACAAGGATAGGAAAGGTGTTACCCGGTTGTGATCTAGAGATAGATACACTTTCCTTTTCCAGCTATATCCTTCTGAAAAATGCCTTGTATGAATAATGAGTTTTGAGAAAGTGATTTTATTTTCTCATTATCATTCTTCAGAGTTGCTTCAACTTGGTGAGATTTCCATCTTCTGAGGATCTACTCCTTCTGCATTTGTTAGATGCTCAACCCGAAGGTGAGCTCTGATACCACTTTGCGGATCAAGCGCTTACCATCAGGCCAAAAGCTATAGCTGTTAGCAAGGGCGCAACTTTATTTCCTTAAGGGATAGAGCCGCATTTAGCTTAAGGGGCTACGCCCGTTAGAGGCGCCATGGGTTGGGATGTTAAGCCCATCGAATCCTAAGGGTGACGCTGACAATTAAAGCCAACAGTCTCCCCCCCAGTGTCAGCCGGGGGATTCGAACCCATGACCTTGCTCTGATACCACTTTGTTAGAACCACAGGAAACACTAGAAGGAGGGGGGTTGAATAGTGTTTTAAACTTTTTGATAGTTTTTGGAAATCTTTAATTTAAAACATGAATATGGGCACCAAAAATATTCAGATAGTGGAAAATCCAGTGGTTGTTGGCCTCTGGGACTGGTTGTAGCTCACGGGTTTGTGGGTGAACCTGGATAAATTCTGTGCCTAAGTTCTCTTTCCCTTAATCTCTTTATTTCCAGTTTTCATATTTCTGTTGGGGTTTGAAAAGTATTTTTTAATAAACTTAACACAACTATTTCAACAAAATGATCTTTCATATGAACAAAACATGAGATGTCTCTTATATCATTTGAAGCATTACAAAGAATGTTCCTTGAAGAACTTCTGAAATAAATTCTCTGAAGTGAGTCTGGAAAGAGATCTGTTCAGAAATCAGGAACAGACTTCAGAGAACCTCTAGTCGTCTGAAGTATTTCAGAAACTGTTCTGAAAATACTCTTTGTAATAATCTTCAGAAGATACTTTGAGAAGCCTCTGTTTAAAACTATCTTAAGCTTTAGAAGAAACTCTGTTTTTCTTATCTTCCGCACGTTTCAACTATCTCTAATCTTAAGACTTGTTTTGAACGTTGCCCATCTTCATGATTTAAATTAAAGATTTCCAAAAACAATCAAAAAGCTTAAAACACTATTCAACCCCCCTTCTAGTGTTTCCTGTGGTTCTAACAATTGGTATCAGAGCTCACCTTCGGGTTGAGCATCTAACAAATGCAGAAGGAGTAGATCCTCAGAAGATGGAAATCTCACCAAGCTGAAGCAACTCTGAAGAATGATAATGAGAAAAGAAAATTAATTTTCTTAAAACTCATTATTCATACAAGGCATCCTTCTGAAGGATATAATTGGAATAGGAAAGTGTATCTATCTCTAGATCACAAACTGATAACATCTTTCCTATCTTAGTCTAAATCTAAATTCAAGTATTTGTTGTTTTATTTGAAATTGTTTATTAAATGTGATAAATAAACTATTGCTTGCTATGTGCTTTAATTTGTTTTATATATATATGTGTGTTGTATGTTTTCCTTATTAAATTAAATTAGTTGAATGGTCATGCATACTTAGTAAGACAGTATTTTGCATTTGAGAAAGCGAACAGTCATATATGTCTAATAATAACTGCATGAATATGTGTGTGTTTTTCAATAAATAAATGAAGAGTCATGGATGTTAATTTTGAATATATAAAACGGCACGATGTGAATCATTGCATCATTAAACGGTTTCTCTCAACCAGCACGATGCACTATTTCCCACGCCGGCTCAGTGCACAACCGCCACTTCATAAATGTTTGAAGCACAACTCTCCATAATTGCCTAGTGGATGTAATCGTCACCTCTCATGAAATGAAGCAATGCTTGACTGTCTATTTAAGGATTGGAGGGTCATTGGAAGAAATTCACAAGTAATCAATCTTCTGGAAGAAAATACCTTACCAATCTCTCTATATCTATTTCAATGGCATCAATATCTCCAATATCATGTGTTCAAAGTTCATGTGTGTACGATGAAAGAATTATTCCCACAAGAGGGGTAAGACTGAGTGACTTTGACAAAGGAGAACTCAAAATCTCTGAGTATTTCATAACTGCTGGCTGGATTCCCTATCTAGAAAAGGCATCATTTCCCTGGCATGAACAAAGTGTTCTGGATTTCTGGAACAATTCAGAGGTGTTCATTGAAGAGACTTGTGGTTTGATCTCATCTGTAATGGGTATGTCTCTCAAAGTGGACTTCAAAGTTCTGAGGGAGGTCATTGATGTTGAAGCAACTGGAGAACAATTCTCTTCAGATTGGGAAATCAATGATAAAGAGAAAGAGATGCATGATCAAATGCTATTTGGTCGCAGAATTCTTGAAATACCAGTGTGCTCACAGTTATTGGAAATTCCAAGAATTTTGCTGGCAATTATTAATTGCTGTATTCTCCCTAAAAGAAAAGATGCAGTCATCATCTCAGATATAGAAAGATTCGTGTTGGTTCATCTTCTTTAAAGAAAAAGACTAAACCTTCCCAAAATCATCCTCTATCATATGATGAGAAGAAAATTAGAAGAAGTCAAGGATTTTCCCCATACTACACTGATAATGAAAATCCTACAACGTGAAGGATTTCCTATTGAAAGACTCTTCGATCAAGACTCCTCATCCTCTTTCACTATGAGCGAATATGAGCAAATCAAGGAAATAACAACTGAGAAAATTAAAGGTCATATTCACATCGACAATACTTCCTTATCTTCTCCGAACAAAGAGGAATCATCTAGTTCTTTAAAAGAAATATTCAGAAAATGCAAATTAAGGAGATTAAAAGAATGGATTGGATGATTGGAAGACACACTCAAGTTTTATCAAAGAGAGTTGACAATGCTGAAAGAACAAAAGAAGAAAGCCAGTGGAAACGAGAACCAATCAAATGATCAATGATAAACTTGTGTTTGTTTCAGAATCATTGTGTCCATGTCTTTTAAAAAATCTGTTTTTATGTCTCTTATAATATAAATATTTTTATTCTGTTTGAATTCTTTACCCTCTACTTGTTTATATGTGTTTCTATTTGTGCATAGTTAGTCATATCCTTAACATAAGATAGTTGATTACTGGAATATAATAAAATTAAAACCATAAACCTAAACCATCTGTTTTAATGATTAATTAATCCTTTAAATTATAATCAGGAATTTAAGACAATTGGTATAATGATTAAACATCAGATACTACTGAAAGGTATCTTTAGTTGCTCTTATTTCAGTAAACAGGCTTTAAGAAGATTATCGATTAACATCTTCTAATAAGAAAGCTTCCTACGGACCTGCTGAAATTATGAGCCAAGAATGCTGAATGGATGGTCACTTAAATCCAACTCAATCATAGAGAGCATCAAGGAAATTCAGAAGAAGAATGTTTTCAGAAAAGGAAATGCATCTCTCAAATCACAAAACAATCAAAGTTGTGGGTAATATCTCTCTTTTATCTATTATAATTTTTTTAATTACTAAATTCTTTGATAAGGCAAGTCATTTAAAACGGGGAGGGTTTCATGCATCTGTAGCGTCACAACTCTTGAGAAAGCAAAGGTCACGACGTTTCACTTATCTGTCAATCAACGCACTCTTCCCCAAAGAGGCGCTGTCAGTGTCATCATTAATACCTCTTAAGTGCCTTCTGTGTATATATATATTCCTACTAAATCTCTATCTTCAGTATATCTGCTCTCTCTCTCAATCTTCAAGGTCTCTCTAAGAAACCATCAAAATTCTTCTCTTTTTCATCTCTAGAAATGTCTTCCTCTCAGTCCATTTTTCAAACCCAAACTATAGACTTTCCCAATCTCTCTAAAGATGGTCCTAATGTAGCTGCCTACTTCGAAGCCGCCGGATGGTTTCCCTTCTTTGAAGCCATTGATAGTCAATGGCATGAAGAAAGTGTGTACCAATTCTGAAACACATTATCTCTGGAAAACTCAGCAGAAGAGACTTGCCTCAAAGCCCAAGTAATGAATCAAAAGGTGATTGTGACTACAGATATTCTTGAAAGAGCTCTAGGAGTAAAAGCAGAAAGGGAACTGTTCTCAACAGGCTGGAATGACCTACATCATTGTACTGAAGAATCTAACCATCTGATCTACAACAGGCGAGGAATGAAAGTTACTCCCAAAGTTCTCTTCAACATTCTAAAATATTGTGTGATCCCGCGAATTGAGAATAACCACAACCTTGAGATGGAAAGGTTTTGTGTTATCAATCTTCTGCAAAAGAAGAAGATGAATCTTCCGTGGATCATTCTATTCGATATGGCAAGAAGAAAACTGGGAGACTCTACTATTCTACCTCACAATATTATGATCATGAAGATTCTTATGGTAAACAATGTGGTCATTGATCATCTGTATAATCACAGAAACCCCGGTCTTCTTAAGGTTAATCATCGGAACACAGAGGAAACTAATGACATCTCTGAGGTTCAAAGACTAAGAATGGAGAACGCTCAACTTCGTCATAAGTTAAAGAAGATAAGGAGGACTGTGTTCAAAATTACAGGCGGTCTGGGAGTTTAAAGAAGCCAAAAGGAGAAAAGATCCTTTAATATCTTTGCTTATCCACCTCTGTCAATATTTTTCTCTTGTCTGCCTTTATGTCTTTTCCTACCTGTTGCTACTCTTAGATGTCATTTCTCTTTAGATGCTGTAACCATGGTTGGTTTTCTCTTCAGTCGCTATATACTAATATTATGTTTATCTTTTTAATCAGCTTTAAGACATTACCCTGTCTAATCCAAGATACACAGGAAAGTTAATTATAAAAAGGAGGAGAAATATAAATAGTAAACAAATTCAGCTAAAAATACCAATTGGTAAAAACAAGTAAATAGGACGAAATATATTATTTAACTAACTAACAAAAGGGGAGAAAAAGGGGATCAATCTCACAAAATAAGTAAGAACTCTAATCACCAAACCTTTTTAATTAATGACAAAAAGGGGGGAGAAATACAAAATGAGATGATAAACTCACAAAATGATGTTAAATACTATCTGTAACAATGGTATAGCTATTTAACTATTGATAATTTAACAATTGGTATAGAAAAGATATCTAACCAACAATTGACATAGAAAAAATCTAATTGTCTCAGCAGATAATTAAAAGAATCAATGCTTGACTCAGGGGGAGTAATATTTTCAATTTTGTACATATTTTGTAAGTAATATATAATTTATTTGTCATCATTAAAAAGGGGGAGATTGTGAAGTCTATAAATCGGTTTAAGTATTTAAACATGATTATAAGACTTAGCATCCTTAAGTTTTAATGATTAACAAATAAGATTATAAGATTATGTTAATGATTAACAAATAAGATTATATTAACAGGTTCTACTGAGAAAGGTATTGGTTTGTTGATTATGTTTCAGGATGGAATATTCACTATCTGAAGAAGAAGAGTAGAAGAACACATCAAAAGAAGAATCTGAATCAGGGGATCAGAATCAAAAGAACAAAGTGCAGAATCCGAAGAAGAGTAATCTACAACCAAGTTGAAGACTCGAAGGCTATCTGAAAAGAGTTGAAGAATAGAAGACTACTTAAAGACTCGAAGAAATGAAGACAACATGAAGCAGTCTGAAGATTGAACATATCAGAATCAAGAAATGACCTCTTGAAGACATTGCAAAGTGTAAAGTACATGAAGATCACTCACTCAGTAGATAAAGCTAGACATACTTTTCTACCTCGATTAAAGTCTTGCATAAATAAGGAAATATTGCAAAGACTTTCCACAATGCCTGCAACAAAAGGATTTGTATAAGCAGACCTACTACATCCACACCTGCTGTCAATCAGAAAATGATAGAAGACCGAACAGAAGCAAGCAAGAAAGATGATTGAATAAAGAACATACAATTCAACATCTTTATCTATAAGAAAAAGAAGAAATACTAAGAAGAAAGAAACTACAATCTTCTTATCAGAAGAAAGAAGTACTCTGAAGTTTCATCTTGGCGAAAGCAAAAGAAGCTGTCTAAAGCAAAGAAGCTGTCCGAAGCAAAGAAGCTGTCTGAAGCAAAGAAGCTGTCTGAAGCAACGGAGCTGTCTGAAACAAAAGAAGCTGTCAGAAGCAACGGAGCTGTCTGAAAGACTAGAAGCTATCTGAAGTGTCAATATTCGTCTGAAATATTGAAGCCGTTTGAGATCCGACGTGGCACACTTACTGAAGACAAAGAACACTTTTGCTTTCTGAAGTATGCTGAAGAAAAGTCGTTCTCTACAAACACGCAACACTTTCAAAGCTTAAATTGGCAAAGTCATAGAGACCTTTCTTGGTACCTTTGAAGTTCATACACCACTGAGGAAATCTCTGCAACGCAGAAATTGCAGCAACAACGGTGGCAGCTTTATAGCAGCACCAACGTTGTACTTTGTCAGAATTGTCAGAACACCCAGAAGCGTGCCTTACAACGGATTGAATAGCATTCAATGCTATCTCTAAACGGTGGTATCACAACGAAAATATCATCATCATCAATCTGAAAGAAAGCAGAAGAAAAGCTCAGGAGACTAAGCAGATGCAACAAAGAAAAATGGTTGAATGAAATATTTTAATTCAAACATATTTTATCATCTGCAAGAAACAACCATTGAACAAGACATCACACCCAAAGAAGATATGATGTCAGGAGCAAATGAAAAAGGAGCGTATACAAAATAAGCAAAAGGACAAATCCAACGGATACCTCCTCATATACACTCCGAAGAAAAGCAGAGGAAATCAGAAGTCAGCTGAGGAACGCAGAAGAAATCACAAGACAGCTGAAGAAAAGCAAAAGGATATCAAGAGAGAGAACATGCAAAACAATATCAAGAAAATCTCTCTAAAGAGATCATCTACAGAAGTGTCAGAACAACATTGTCTGAACACTTATTTGCTTAAGAAGAAGCAACCGTTTGTGACCCTATTACACAACGGCTATATGAGCCACATCATCAACATCTCAACGGTATTATGAATCATCTTCAAACGGCTATATTTCATCAGAACATATAAATAGCCTCAAGGAAGAATTTGAAGGCGTTGAACTCATTCACTTGGTTCAATCAGTTGATCAAGATGTATCAAAAAAACCTTATTGGTTGCTGACCATGCTTACTTGGATCAACCATGTTGCCGACCTATTAGTCAGTCAGACAAAATTGTTGTTCAACAGAATCAAACTAGTTAATCAGGTTGAATGTCTTATGGTTAACAAGAGTTGACTTGAGCTTAAGTGGATCATGAACATGTCAACGAAGTTTGATCAGAGAGTTGGTTCTCAATCAGGCTACTGACTAGCTGGTCAGTTAGTTAGGTTGTTCAGTTGGTCTGTTTGACCAAGTGAGTTGATTGTTCGAAAGGCAATCATGCTGAACAAATGACTATCAAACTGGTACGGTTTGAAGCTTTGATATACCTTGGTGTTCCTATGATATGGGTGAGAATGTAGCCCATGGAAACTAATGGTTTGAGAACAAGGCTGGAGCATCATTTCACATCTTAGTTAGCCTACTCTCAGAGGATGCATTCCTCATAGAAAGACAGGGATTGTACTCAATTCAAACACTTGTATCACTGTCTATCCTTGTACTTAGTTTGTAATTTCTGTATCCTGAGTGTGTACTCAGTAATCTCTATGTACAAGTAGAATCTAAGTTTGGAGGTTCTTGGCGAACATCTAACTTGGATTGAGTAGTGAAACTACTCAACACTTTAAGTGTCTGAGAGCCTGGAGAGGCTTGGTGGAAGAAAGAATACTTGTGTCTGGAGAGACTGTACTCGTGATGTCTGGAGAGACTGTACTCGTGATGTCTGGAGAGACTGTACTCGTGATGTCTGGAGAGACCGTACTCGTGATGTCTGGAGAGACTGCACTCGTGATGTCTGGAGAGACTGTACTCGTTGTGTCTGGAGAGACTGTACTCGTTGTGTCTGGAGAGACTGTACTCATATTCAAGTTTGTAATTTGAATATTCAGATAGTGGAAAATCCAGTGGTTGTTTGCCTCTTGGACTGGATGTAGCTCACGGGTTTGTGGGTGAACCAGGATAAATTCTGTGCCTAAGTTCTCTTTCCCTTAATCTCTTTATTTCCAGTTTTCATATTTATGTTGGGGTTTGAAAAGTATTTTTTAATAAACTTAACACAACTATTTCAACAAAATGATCTTTCATATGAACAAAACATGAGATGTCTCTTATATCATTTGAAGCATTACAAATAATGTTCCTTGAAGAACTTCTGAAATAAATTCTATGAAGTGATTCTGGAAAGAGATCTGTTCAAAAATCAGGAATAGACTTCGGACAACCTCTAGTCGTCTGAAGTATTTCAGAAACTGTTCTGAAAATACTCTTTGTAATAATCTTCAGAAGATACTTTGAGAAGCCTCTGTTTAAAACTATCTTAAGCTTTAGAAGAAACTCTGTTTTTCTTATCTTCCGCACGTTTCAACTATCTCTAATCTTAAGACTTGTTTTGAACGTTGCCCATCTTCATGATTTATATTAAAGATTTCCAAAAACAATTAAAAAGCATAAAACACTATTCAAGCCCCCCTTCTAGTGTTTCCTGTGGTTCTAACAGCTAGTTCCTCTAGGAGGGGCACAGGGGGTGCCAAGAGGAAGGCCCCCAGAGGGAACCTGGGTTTGACCCTCATCGCTTCGAGGACCTCAAGTCCTTTGAAGCATACACTTGGCATCGCTGACTTCAAGTTCATCTTGGAGCGACCAATCATCCTCCAGGAGGGGGAATAAGAGGAGTTTTCTGCTGAGATTCACAGGAGGTGTTGGGACCGCCTCAACCGCCCTGAGAATTACTTCGATCCAGACGTTGTCAGGGAATTCTATGCTAACGCTATTGGAGACCACGGCGTTAACTACAGGAGGGAGTCCTATGTTCGAGGACAGGTTATCAGATTTGATTGTGATGCAATTAATGCACTTTTAAGACATCCCATAGAGGAGGACAGAGATCTCGTGGTGTGCCAATACCACGAGAGGATGCAGGATGTGGGGCTTCACGGCAATGATCCCCTTGACATTGAGACTGCTCAGCTACTATGCTTACCAGGGCGTTCCTTTGAAAGGAATGTATATCAGGAGGCTGCCAGGATTCACAGGCATGACATGACGAGTATCACACGGATGTGGACAGTACTGACGCTGGCCAACATACATCCTACAGGGCATGTTTCTGATATCATTATGCTTGTAGCCCACCTCATTTATTGTATCCTCACCGGCGCTACTATCGATATCTCACGGGTTATCACCAGTACGATATCAGACTTTGCATCTTCTGTGGGGCGCTGGACCCCTAACTCCAAGATCAGGCTTGGCTTCCCTTCTCTTATCACTGCACTCTGCAGATCTAGGGGTGTAGAGGTGAACCCCAGGGTTCGCATCGCACTTCCCATGACCAGAGCATATATTGAAGTCAACTGCATCCCGGCTGAGGAGTTACAGGATGAGGAGCAGCAGCAGCAGCAGGCACCACCACCACCACCACTAGCAGACATGGACGCTCCGGTCTGGGCCCAGTGACTTGAGGCACAGAACACTCATCTGATGGCTCAGATGTCCACTATTCACCGAACAGTTGTTCATTTTCAGAGTAGACATTATCAGGCTCGTGTGGACCCCGTGACCCCTGCACAGTTTCAGGATTACTTACAGTGGCCTGGGGACAGGCCTATTTTCCCAGGGGGGATGGAGCAGCTTACTTGGATCAGGACCAGGATGAGGATTGATTATTTTTCTTTCCTATTTGGTGCTTTTCCTTCTTTTTCTTTTTCTTTTTCATTTTATTTTCTTATTTTATTATTTTCTTTTGATATGTAATATATATTATTGCCACTGATACATTATCTACATCAGGTAGTACTTATTTTGTTATTTCCTAATTTTCTGTTAAATTTTTAAAATTTTAGGACTTTTAGGACCTTAGGAAATTAGGATTTAAGGTAACTTTTTCAAAATTTTCTGTAATTAAGTAGTTTAACTAACCAGATTAGGAAAGATGATAGGGTTTTGTGATTAATTCCATAATCGGTTAGGATTAGGATAATTCTCAGGAGAACCTATCAGGATGGTTAATTAAAATCAGTAAGTGCTTTATCAAGGAATTTTAGCCAATAACCGGTGAGCTGAGAGCCCAAACACTGAAATTGAGAGCTTTTCACCGCTGCTTGTCAACTGTTATTGCTTGAGTTTCTGAATTTTGTCTTGCTAGTGGAAGGTATGGAAGTGACAAAGGCATATTTTGTGATTATAATATCTTACTCAGTGCCAAATAGCCAACCTTGATTAAATTTTTCCAATTTTTTATTGCCTAGTTGAGCCTTAATAATTCTTTTGATGCACCCCAGCCATGATTAATGATCATACCATGTCCCTTCACACTTGGGATAGAGAGCAAGGTGCACCACAACAACATGGGACAAGAGATTGGTGAAATAAAAGGTCAAAGAGATTCAAAGAGCAGGCACAAGAAGTCACAAAGATGGATACTCCCTCACAAATAAATTCTCTATGTTATTGTTTATGAGTAAAAAAAAAACTACACAAAAGTGTGGAATTGAATAAGTTGGGGGCAGTACTTCTTCAAACAAAGAGGCCAGCTGAAAAAGGGTGACAGTTCAAGAATAACTTGGTGAATTGAGAGAAGTTCCAAAGTACAGCCACAAGATGCTCTCTATTCAAAGTGTTCTTTGCATATCCAGAAAAACCATGATTTCTTGATAGCCCAACCTCATTACAACCAAAGAAAAGACCTTTTGATCCATATTGACTACTTGCAAGTTCAGATGTTGGAAACGAATATCAATTCTAGTTGTTCAACAGTGGTGAAAAGATTGAGGGAAACACTTACCCGTGAGAATGAGAGATTTCCTTGGTTTATCACTTACTGCTTTAATTGCTATTTTTGAGAAGTTTGACTGATGTTTTGTGTTCTATTCTGATTGAGGATTGGTAACATCTCTTAATCCTGATTTTTTCTTATGTTTGGAAAGTGACTGCTGCTTAACAAGGAGATAATGAAAAGTTCCTTGAATTTGTTTTTGATTATTCAGAGGATAGAATTTATTTTTGATTGCAAAGAGGTCTCTTGCCTGAGGACAAGGAAGAAGTTAAGTTGGGGGGTATTTTGATAAGTGAAAATCATACGATAAATTAGAGCACTTTTTAGTTCACTTATCAAGGATAAAAATGTATTTTTTCCCCAGTTTAATCCCTTTTTATTAAATATTAGATAAATTATATTTATTAATCTGAGATTTGAATTTGATGCTATTTTGATAGAAATATTGCTGATTTCTGCAGGATATTGCAAAGATTTGATTTCAAGGAAAGATAGCATTAAAAGAGGGAGATATCTGCAAGATTTAAGTTTGATTGAAGACATTTAATAAAGATTTGAAGAAGATTTGAGGCAATTAAGGAGGAGATCACTGCCAATCAAACAAGGATTCTGCAGACAACCTTCCCAATTAAATCCAAGATGCTCAATAAATGCAAGATTTCATCAAGAAAAGGGAAACAAGGAAAGACAAATCAACCAAAACCAGTCTCGGGGAGAGATCAAGTTAAAAAGAGAAAGATTGAAGCTGCAGGACGCATTCTGCGCTTCCACCTGTGCTGCAGCGCAGGGTGAAGCGCAACTCTCTGCAGCCTGCGCTGTAGCGTAGCTTGAAGCGCAAGTCACGCTGATTCTTGCCCTGTTGCCATTTTTAGATAGATTTCTCCCCAATTTCCTTTGTCTTTCCTTAGCCTATAAATAGGACCTCATTGCACCAGATCAAGTGTGAACGATTATTGTAATTCAGTCATATTTCAGTGATAATGCACCAAAGCTAATTTTAGAGTAGGAGAGGAGGAGCGCTTCACAAGGATTGAAGATGGTGACAACATCTTCGGTGGTTTGTATGGCTACCCTACGTAGTTAACTCTCCATTAGGATTAAATGTAATTAATTCTATCCCCAAGTGTATGTAAACTCTATTTTATTATTTCTGAGCTCTCTGTCTATAATATTGGTAATCTTATTATGTGCTTAATCCCTGACTTCCGCGCTTGCGCCGGAGTTATAGGCTAGTTTCGACTAGGATTGAGGATGGGGGAGCCTAGACGTAGGAAACCCAAACTCTGATTGAACCAGATCAAGTGTGCACGATTATTGTAATTCAATCATATTTCAGTGATAATGCACCAAAACTAATTTTAGAGTAGGAGAGGAGGAGCGCTTCACAAGGATTGAAGATGGTGACACTATCTTCGGTGGTTTGTATGGCTACCTTGTGTAGTTAACTCTCCATTAGGATTGGATGTAATTGATTCTATCCCCAAGTGTATGTAAACTCTATTTTATTATTTCATCAGCTCTCTGTCTATAATATTGGCAATCTTATTCTGTGCTTAATTCCTAACTTCCGCGCTTGCACCAGAGTTATAGGCTAGTTTCGACTAGGATTGAGGATGGGGGAGCGGATTCTGAAGAAACTCATTCTCTGAGTGAATAAGAGGACTCGGTAGCCAGTGAACCGAAACATGGGCATTACTAGTGATTGATGGGTAGTGTGAGTACTCTAATGAAGGGCGTCTACAGGATAGGCATGGTTATTAAATTACCGATAGCAAAGAATTAGTTGATTGTCAATCCAGGAAGCGATAACGTGGATGTATTCTAATGAGTGATGGGTAGTGACAGTACTCTAGCGAAGGTGCGTCCAGAGGAGTAGGCCTCGTTTATCAATTAATTCTTTTACAAATGGAATAAAAGAAAGTAAAATAAGCCAGGGTTAAGTCTATAGCCTGGGAGATCCCGCATGGATTACCTTTGAGTGTGTGAGGTCGCTGGTAACTCGGGGTCTTAGCAATATAGTTTGTCTACAGTATTATAGAGTAAACCTAAAAGAATAGATAGTTTTTACATGCACGAAGGGTGTGATGATATGAAGTCCAATCCTAATCCAAGTAAAGTGTCTCCAATTCTTCCTTTCTATTTCCTTTGATTATTAATTTGCTATTTCCGCAACAATATTCTCAAAAACCGTTGTTTGTCTCTTGATAAATAGACCACGAATATACGCGAGTTGACCATTCCCTGTGGATACGATATCTTTCTTACTATTATACTACTGGATTTTTGGTTCGCTTGCCAGAAACCTAGTAGAAGAAACCTGCTGAAGAAAAACAACATACAAAGACAAAGAGAAAAGCATTGAAGCAACTATCTGAACGCGACCAACTATCTAAAGAAAATGTGGAAAGATGAAGTATATCTGTGGAATCAGAAATAAAGACAAACTTAAAGCCTATGATAGTCTATCAATCAAAAGAACATCACTTTGTCTCAGATATGTGTACTTCAGATCATTCATTCAGATGATGCAAACATACTTCAGATGATTCATTTCAGACAAATAAACAATAAACCATGTAGAAGTAGCTCAACTTTCTGAATCAAAGAAAGAGTACATCTGGGCAAATCTGAAATGAAGATAAACTACATGCTCATGAAAAATGAAGAAGAAAGAAGCAACCATCCGAAGCAAAGAAGAAGAAACTCGCTAAAGGAAGGAACTCGCTGAAAGCGTCTCCAAGATAAAAAGCTAAATCAAGCTGAAGTAATGCAACCTACTGAAAGTATGTGTGTACTAAAGTTGAACCAGTTGAACACATACTTTCTAAACATGATAACGTGGCATTTCAAACTCTCTAAAGTAGAAGCCAGACACGTCATGCAACTCTCTGAAGACTTATGAGTCAATCTGAATAATTTAATTAAGAGACTCGAATCTCAGCAAACATGAGTGGTGAAGCTAAATTGACGCAAAGAAAAGCAAAGGCCTTAGGCTCAGCTTCAGAACCCAACATGAAAGAGGAAGCCTACTACAGAAAAGCAATAGAAGTCAGAGATAGGTCAGCGCTGCTGCACACCTACTTCTGTATCTTCTCTGCAACACGCTATCAGAAGCATGTACCTCAAGCAATAAGAAAAGCAAAATTCTCGAAGGATAAAAGAGAAGTTCAACGGTTAAAATCATCATCTCTATCCAGACAACAGACTTTGTATGAGTGAAAAGAAAAGCAAAACTCATAATGGGAAAAATGAGAAGTCTAACGGATCTTAGCATTCTATCTCCTTACACTCACAAGAAGAGAAATGAAGAAAGAAGAAGAGAGAGAATATCAACTTGCTGAAGAGGAAGAAAATCTCTCATGATTAAGAGTTTATCTAACAATGTGTCAGAACCAAGTCATCTGCACACCTAATCTGCTTAAAAAAGAAGCTACCAAATGAGAAGTTATTTCACAACGGCTCTATGAGCTTAATCATTTCTTCTCAATGGTAAAATCAAGCAGTCTTCAAACGGCTATATTTCCAGAACATATAAATAGCCTCAAGAAAGTCTTTGAAGATGCTGAGACGTTGGCCAAAAGTTTCCAATGATGCATCCATAAGATGTCAGCCAAAATGGGCTGCCATGAACTTGGCCAAGCTCAATCATCTACCTTTGAACCATGGCATTTTATCAAGCCCATAGAAGAAATTGGCCAAGCTCAATACAGATCATATCAAGCCAACCTTCTGATCACACAGAGATGAGATTGAATCCAAACTTATACACTTGTATCTCTGTCTTATCTCCTTGTACTTAGATTTATTGCATGTATTTTGAGTAGTACTCAGTTAACCCACAGTAAAAGATGAACCTCGGTTTAAGTTTCTAGGAAACTTAAACTTTTCATTGTAAACACTATTAAGTGTCTGAGAGCCTGGAGAGGCTTGGTGGAAGTAAGAATACTCTGAAGAGCCTGGAGAGGCTTGGAGGAAGAAAGAATACTCTAGAGAGCCTGGAGAGGCTTGGAGGAAGAAAGAATACTCGGTTTAAGCCTGGAGAGGATTGGTTAAAAAGGAATACTTGGTTGAGAGCCTGAAGAGGCTTGATGATAAAAGAATACTTGTATCTGTGATAAGATAGTGGAAAATCCAGTGGTGGTTTGCCCTGGGACTGGATGTAGCTCACTGGGTTAGTGGGTGAACCAGGATAAATTCTTGGCTGAGTCTTCTCTATCCCTTAAACTTTTTCAATTCAGTTTTCATCTAATAAAGGGGATTTAAAAGTATTTAAGTGAGAACTTTACTTCTGAATTGAACTCGTTTTCAAACTACTTTGAGTCTGAACCCAGTTCAGAAGGTGATCAAAACTTCAGACTGAAACTCACCGTCTGAATATTTTCAGAAGCTATTCTCTCTACTCTTATCTCTTTACTCTCCGCTATTATCTGATTATTTCTAACTAGGAAGGGTCTGAAAAGTGAAATCACAATCAACATAGTAAAATTTCATTCTTAACCAAATCGTTTTGAAAAAGAGTACTTACTAAACCTTCTGAAGTGGGTTCAACAAGTTCTTTAACAAATCAGTTTTCAGCAAGTTACTAAAACGTTTAATACATTAGTGTAAAACATTTTTAAAACAACATGTTTTCTATTTTGAAGTTATTACTTATCAAAATCAGTTTTAAACTAGTTTCTAAAATGTTTTCATTAAATCTTCTGATGTGATTACAGAAAGCACATTTATACTTATCAAGTTCAACAAGTCTCTGAAAAACTCTCTTTCATTAGCCTACGCTTAACTCTGATATTATTTACTATTTGGCAAAAGAGTTTTTCATAAGAACCTGCAAAGGTTTAATTGGAATTATAATTTGTTCAAAAGGGTTTTCGAAAAATAGCGTAATGTTTTAAACACTATTCAACCCCTCCTTCTAGTATTTCCTGTGTTTCCAACATAGGTTAATATACCTTTACTTAAGGCTATTAAGCAAATTCCGAGGTATGCCAAGTTTCTGAAGGATCTGTGTACACACAAGAGGCATCTGAAGGGAAATGAAAGGATAAGCATGGGAAGGAATGCCTCTTCCCTTATTGAAAAATCTGTGACCACCATTCCAGAGAAATGCAAGGACCCAAGAACATTTACTATCCCCTGTGTTATAGGCAATAACAAGTTTGATAATGATATGCTTGATTTAGGAGCATCAATTAATGTTATGCCTCTATCTATTTTCACTTCCTTATCTCTTGGTCCCTTGCAGACTACAGGTGTTGTTATTCAATTAGCAAATAGAAGCACAACCCACCCTGCAGGCCTTATTGAAGATGTGTTAGTCAGGGTGAATGAACTTATATTCCCTGCTGACTTCAACATATTGGATATGGAGGGAGGAGACCCACTCTCTGGTGCAACCCCCATTATCTTGGGCAGGCCCTTTTTGAAGACAACTCGTACAAAAATTGATGTTCATGCAGGCACACTCACCATGGAATTTGGAGATAGTATGGTTAAATTTAATATCTTAGATGCTATGAAACACCCTATTGAAAACCACTCAGTCTTCCATATTGATATGCTTGATGACCTAGTGGATAATGGGTTGTTTGAACTGTTGAAGGAACCAAATTTTCCTGATTTGTTTGGTTTCAACAATGTCTGCAATTGTGATTTATACTCAAATTCCTCTATGTGCAGTCTGTGCGCTGAAATTGATGAATATTTATCTACTGATTATTCTGTTAATTTTTCAGCTAATTCTGGTATTGGTGCACAAACAAATCCCATTGATTCAGAGTACACAGATTTAACTTCAGTAAGTACACTCAGCAATTGTACTTCAGCAAGTTCACATGACCAAGTTGATGGCACATCTCAGCAAGTACATTTCAGAAGGCTCACTTCAGAAGATTCACTTGAGAAGGTTGCAGAAGTTTCAACCAGCACCAGATTGTTACCCTCTATTGTACATCTTCCATCACTGGAGCTGAAGCCCTTTCCCTCTCACCTTAAATATGCTTATTTGGAGGATGAACAAAAGCTTCCAGTGATCATCTCTAATACTCTTTTTGCTGATCAGGAGCAGAAGCTGTTGAAGGTAATTAGAGACAATAAAAGGGCAATTGGCTGGACTTTAGCAGACATACCAGGTATTAGCCCCTCTATGTTCATGCACAAGATTTTATTGGAGGATGGGGTTAAACATGTAAGGCAACCTCAGAGAAGATTAAACCCCCAAATTCTTGATGTGGTTAAGAAAGAGGTCACCAAGTTGTTTCAAGCTGGTATTATATATCCCATTTCAGAAAGCACTTGGGTGAGCCCAGTTCAGGTGGTACCAAAGAAATCTGGGATTACAATTGTCAAAAATGAGAAGGATGAGCTAATTCCCACTAGGGTGCAGAACAATTGGAGAGTCTGCATTGATGACAGGAAGCTCAACCAGCAACCAGAAAGGATCATTTTCCACTTCCATTTATTGATCAGATGTTGGAATGCCTAGCAGGTAAATCACACTATTATTTCTTAGATGCTTTCTCTGGGTATTTTCAAATAAGTATTGCTTTAGAGGACCAACATAAGACTACATTTACCTGTCCTTTTGGTACCTTTGCTTACAGAAGAATGCCTTTTGGCCTATGAAATGCTCCTGGTACTTTCCAGAGATTCATGATGAGCATATTTGCTGACCTACTTGAGCATTGCATAGAGGTTTTTATGGATGATTTCAATGTATATGGTTCTTCCTTTGATGCATGTTTGGATAGTTTGACTAGGGTGCTCAATAGGTGTATAGAGACTAACCTTGTTCTAAATTTTGAAAAATGTCATTTTATGGTAGAACAGGGTACAGTCCTAGGACATATCATCTCCAAAAAGGGCATAGAGGTGGATCCTACAAAATTAAATGTTATTTCACACTTGCCTTACCCCTCTTGGGTGCGAGAGGTTAGATCTTTTCTTGGACATGCACGATTCTATCGCAGGTTCATTCAGAATTTCAGCAAGTTAGCCCTTCCACTATCCAACCTGCTTCAGAAGGATGTCACCTTCAATTTTGGGGATCAATGTAAGAAGGCATTTGATCATCTAAAGAAGGCTCTTACCACTTACCCCATTATTCAACCACCAGATTGGACACTCGCATTTGAATTAATGTGTGATGCTTCAAACTATGCATTAGGAGTTGTCCTGGCACAAAGGGTTGGTAAGCTGTCTCATGTAATCTACTATGCATCTAGGACATTAGATGCAGGACAGGTAAATTACACTACCGCTGGGAAAGAGTTTTTAGCAATTTTTTTGCCTTAGTTAAGTTCAGATCTTATTAGTTAGGCTCTAAGGTAGTTGTTTTTACTGATCATGCTGCCCTAAAGTACCTTCTGAAAAAGACAGATTCCAAACCCAGGTTTATCAGGTGGATGCTACTACTCCAAGAATTTGATTTGGACATTCAAGATAAAAGTGGTGCACATAATTTAGTGGCAGAACATTTGAGCCGTATTGAGAAAGAGGAGGATGCATAACCTCTTAGGGATAACTTTCTGTTGAGTCTCAAAAATATCATAAGATTGTTTATGATGCTTTAAGACAACTAGATTCCCAAGTTTTAATGGTTGAAAAATTTGACTTAAAGTATTTATCATAGATACACATATGCTTTAATGTTTTATCTATGATTTCAGCAAGAGTCACTATGAGCCTACATAAAAGACTAAGTGTTGAAGCTGTCTGAAGAAGCAAAACTCTTCTGAAGAGTTGAAGCTGTCTAAAGTAGTTCAACCCGTCTGAAGCATTGAAGTCGTCTGAAGTCTCTTTTATGACGTGGCACCCTCTGCTGAAGTTTGTGAGGACTTTTCTGAACCTCTGCTGCACGTATCGTTTCAAACACGTTTATAGCAAGGAACACAGAGACCTTTCCTGGTGTTTTGGAATTTCATACACCACTGAGGAAATCTCTGCAACGCAGCCTCTGCAGCAAACATTTGTAGCAGCTTTATGGCAGGAGCAACCTTGTACCGTGTCAGAAATATCAGAGCTCGCAGAAGCATGTCTCACAACGGATTAAATAGCATTTAATGTTATCTCTTAACGGTGGTATTTCAACGGATTAAAGATTGGGTATAAATACCCCTCATTTGAAGACCATCAAAAAGACAGAGAAGAATTTTTTTTAACAAGAACAAAAAGGCTTGCAAAGTTTTCGCTGCAACAACTCTGATAATCTTTATCTTTGTACACATATTGTATTATCCTGAGCATACCTCAGTTTTTCTGTACACTTGTAATTGTTTAAGCTTCAAGACTGATATAGTTTGTAAGCTTAAGCATTTTACCTTCTCTTTATTTATTTGTTGAGCCTGGAGAGGCTTGTTTGAAAAAGAATACTTGTTGGTTTGAGCCTGGAGAGGCTTGACTGTAAAAGAATACTTGGTTGTAGAGCCTGAAGAGGCTTGACTGTAAAAGAATACTTGGTTGTAGAGCCTGAATAGGCTTGACTGTAAAAGAATACTTGTAATCTTGAAAGATTAAGAGAAAATCCAATTGCTAGTTGGCATTGGGACTGGACGTAGCTCACGGTGGTAGTGAGTGAACCAGGATAAATTCCTTGGCTAAGTTTTTTTACCCTTATCTCTTGTCAATTCTTTTTATACTAATCAAGGGGTTAGAGTAATTAATCTGATATTTTATAAAGGCACAAAACATCTTTTAAAATCAGTTTTTACAGGCCGTTTGAAAACTTCAGACAGCCCTTTAAGAGCCTGTCTGAAATCATGTTTTTAACACCTGTTTGCGAAAAGCTTTGTAAAATATTTAGAAACACTATTCAACCCCCCTTCTAGTGTTTCCCTGTGTTCCTACAGTTGGTACCAGAGCTCTACTCAGGGTTGAAGCACCTAACAAGTGTTTGAGGACTGAAAGATCCAAATGGAAGCTTCTAACAGCAACAGGCAATACATCACAGAAGGAGCCTCTATCACAAGACCCCCAACATTCAATGGAGTGGATTACCACTACTGGAGAGATCGTATGAAGTTGTTCATTGAGAGCAACAACATTGATGTTTGGGATGTGGTCACTGATGGAGACTATGTGCCTATGCAAAATGGTGTGCCTATACCTAAGACTGAATGGACCTTGGAGCAGAAGACTAGAGTCCAGATGAACGCTAAAGCCAAACTCTATCTGATATGTTCCTTGAATAAATCAGAATATGAGAAGGTCCATGGATGCACTTCTGCCAAGGAGATCTGGGATACTCTTGCAGTAGCCCATGAAGGGACTGAAACTGTCAAGCAATCCAAAATCAGCATGCTTATACATCAGTATGAGATGTTTAAGATGGAAGAAATTGAAACCAATGACCAAATGTTTGGGAGGTTTCAGTCCATAACCAATGGACTCAGGTCCTTAGGAAGAACCTATGAATCTGGAGACAACAACAGAAAGATTCTAAGAAGTCTACCTAAGTCCTGGAGACCCAAAGTCACTGCCATTCAAGAGGCAAGAGATTTGAACTCTCTGAGAATGGAAGAATTGTTGGGATCTCTCAAAGTCCATGAGCTTGAGCTTGGAGAGGATGACAACAAGAAGAAGTCTCTAGCTCTAAACTCCAAGGGCAAACAGTCTAGGCATGGCAGCATGAAGGCTATGCAAGCTGAGGAAACTTCAGAAGCAGATGAAGATTCTGAAGATAGCTCAGAAGATGACAATGATCTTGCTCTTTTAAGCAGAAAGATCAAGAGAATGTTGCAGAACAGAGAAAAGTTCAGAAAGAACCAATCTTCATCATCCAAATCAGGTAAGACAGGTAAAGAGTCTAACACTGATAAAATTATTTGCTTTAAATGTAAGCAACCAGGGCATATGAAGGCTGATTGCCCAAGACTGAAGAAAAACAACTTCAAGAAGAAGAAGTTTTTCAAAAGAAGAAAGGTCTTATGGCAACATGGGAAGACCTTGATGAATCAACCTCAGAAGAAGAAGAAGACACTTCAGAAGAGGCAAATATGTGTCTCATGGCTAGTCTACCATCTTCAGACAGCTCTGAAGCTGAGGTATTTCCTCTTACTCTACAAGAAATGTATGATGATCTGGTGGAAAGTTCCCAGGAACTTTTCCAAGAGTATAAGAATCTATCCAAAGCCCACACAGAAATGTATAACAAATATGAGGCACTTGAGATAGAACATATTATGCTCAAAGAAAAAATTCTTGAGACTAAAAACTGCAGTTCACAAGCTGTGTCTGAAGAGAATGAGAAACTTCATAAGCAGGTTGTGGAATTGACAAAAGATCTGGCCAAATTTGTCAAAGGAACTAAAAATCTGAATATAATGATTGGAAATCAAAGGCATTCCCTTGACAAAAGTGGACTAGGCTTTTGTGATCATAACATGTCCGAACCTCCTACTGTCTTAAATTTTTCTAAAGGCAAAAAGAAGGTTACTGGGTGTTCTCACTGTGGTAAGCCTGGACACAATATGGCTCAGTGCAAACACAAGAGAAAAACAA
Source organism: Sesbania bispinosa (assembly GCA_026901365.1). Lineage (NCBI taxonomy): Eukaryota > Viridiplantae > Streptophyta > Magnoliopsida > Fabales > Fabaceae > Sesbania > Sesbania bispinosa. The sequence continues at coordinate 2,469,450 of QLOH01000052.1, forward strand.
GGCCCAAAGCTAACAAGAAAGGACCCAAAAGAATATGGGTACCTAAAAACTTAATTATTCCTGTTGCAGATGTGTTTAACAGGACAAAGGAGACCCCACAAATGGTACCTGGACAGTGGGTGCTCGCGACACATGACAGGAGAAAGGTTTTTGTTCCAAAACCTTAGACCTAGAGCTGGTGGAGTGGTCACCTTTGGTGGAAATCAGCAAGGGAAGATCATTGGAATAGGGACTGTAGGTATATCTCCTTCATCCCTTATTAAAAATATACTCCTAGTGGAGGGACTACAACATAATTTACTAAGCATAAGTCAATTATGTGACAGTGGTTATGTGGTATCCTTTACTAAGGAAGGATGCATAGTCAAAGACTCCTCTGAGCAAACTCTCTTTACTGCTAAGAGACACAGCAATGTGTACAAAATTGATCTAGAGGATCTAGCAAGTCAAAAAGTAAAATGTTTCATTTCTGTTGAAGATGAAAAACAGATTTGGCATCAAAGACTTGGGCATGCCAGCTTGAGATTAATCTCAAGATTAGCAAAACACAATCTTGTTAAAGGATTGCCCAAGCTTTCATACAAATCTGACATTTTATGTGAAAGCTGTCTGAAAGGGAAACAAACAAGACACTCTTTTAAGAGTAAGGATGTTGTTTCAACTAGCAGACCACTAGAACTTTTACACATTGACTTGTTTGGTCCTATTAGAACAGAAAGTCTTAGTGGTAAGAAATATGGTTTGGTCATTGTTGATGACTATTCTAGATTTACATGGGTGTTATTCCTAAGAAGCAAGGATGAGACTTTTAGAAATTTCACAATATCTTGCAAGAAGGTACAGAATGAGAAAGGATTATGTATTTCTGTTATCAGAAGTGATCATGGTGGAGAGTTTGAGAATGCAAACTTTCAAATGTTCTGTGATGAGAATGGGATCTCACACAATTTCTCTGTGGCTAGAACACCTCAACAGAATGGGGTTGTTGAGAGAAAGAACAGAAGTTTGCAAGAGATGGCAAGGACCATGCTCAACTCATGTAGCTTACCAAGATCCTTCTGGGCAGAAGCTGTTAGCACAGCATGTTACCTTCAAAACAGAATATTGGTAAGACCAATTCTGAAAAAGACTCCCTATGAACTGTGGAAAGGAAGAAAACCCAACATATCATATTTCCACACCTTTGGCTGTGAATGTTTTATACTCAACACCAAGGATGATCTTGGAAAATTTGATGCAAAGTCTGATAAAGGATTTTTCATTGGATATTCTGAAATATCTAAAGCCTATAGAGTGTATAACTCTAGAACTTTAACTGTTGAAGAAACTATTCATGTTAAATTCAATGATAACAAAGAGACTGATAGGGAACTATCAGATCTAGAGGATGATTTTGCAGGAATGGAGCTGAATGACCACAGCAGCTTGAAGGATGAGCAGCTGTCTGAAGTACCTACTGTTACTAAACCTCTTCAGACAAATGTTGAGTCTCAGACAGAATAAACAGATTTGATACCTCCTCAGAAATCTGATTGGAAATACAAATCACATCATCCTAAAGAGCAAATCATTGGCAGCACTTCAGAAGGAGTTAAGACAAGATCAAAATTCAAGATTCTGAATTCTCTTGCTCTCCTATCTGAAATAGAGCCAAGGAACATTGATGAAGCTCTGCATGATGAAGGGTGGATCCTAGCCATGCAAGAAGAGCAGAATCAGTTTGCTAGGAGTAATGTCTGGACCCTTGTTCCTAAACCCCATGGGAAAACTATTATTGGAACCAAATGGGTGTTCAGAAACAAGTTGTCTGAAGAAGGCAAGGTAGTCAGAAACAAGGCAAGATTAGTTGCTCAAGGATACAACCAGCAAGAAGGTATTGATTTCACTGAAACCTTTGCCCCAGTGGCCAGGTTAGAAGCAATTAGAATTCTTTTATCTTATGTTGTAAATAATGGCATTAGGTTATATCAAATGGATGTTAAAAGTGCCTTCCTCGATGGTCTCATTGAAGAAGAAGTCTTTGTTAGACAACCCCCTGGTTTTGAAGATATTGCTTTTCCTGAACATGTTTTCAAACTCAAAAAGGCTCTCTATAGTCTGAAACAAGCCCCAAGAGCTTGGTATGACAGATTGAGCAGTTTTCTAATCTCAAATGGTTTTGAAAGAGGAAAAGTGGACACAACTCTTTTTAGAAAACAGTCTAACAAAGATCTTATACTTGTTCAGATATATGTTGATGACATTATCTTTGGTTCAACTGACTCTTCATTATGCAAGGAGTTTTCAGAGTTAATGCAATCAGAATTTGAAATGAGTTTAATGGGTGAACTAAAATTTTTCTTAGGACTTCAGATTAAGCAAGATTCTGACTGTATATGGATCCATCAAGAAAAATATACAAAGGAAATGCTTAAGAAGTTTAACTTACATGATTGCAAACCCATGTCAACTCCAATGCATCCCTCTGCATCTTTAAATAAAGATGAGAAGGAAGAACCAGTGAATCAAACTTTGTATAGAGGAATGATTGGATCATTACTATATCTAACAGCAAGCAGACCTGACATAATGTTCAGTGTATGTCTGTGTGCTAGATTTCAATCTGATCCAAGGAGTACTCACTACAAAGCTGTAAAAAGAATTTTCAGATATCTTAAAGGTACTACTAATCTTGGTCTGTGCTATAAGAAAAGTAAGGATTGCAGGTTAATAGGTTACTGTGATGCTGATTTTGCTGGGAGACAGAATTGAAAGGAAAAGCACTAGTGGTGGATGTCATTTCTTTGGAGAAAATATGATTAGCTGGTCAAGCAAAAGGCAAAGTACAATTGCCTTATCAACAGCTAAAGCAGAATACATCTCAGCAGCCAGTTGTTGCTCACAACTGTTATGGGTAAAGTATCAGTTAGAAGATTTTAACATTACTATATCTGCTATACCTGTTTTGTGTGATAATACAAGTGCTATTAATTTGTCTAAAAATCTCATTCAATATTCTAGGGCTAAACATATAGAAATAAAACATCATTTCATTAGAGACTATGTTTAGAAAGGTATTTTTGATATTCAGTTTATTGATACAGAGCATCAATGGGCTGATATATTCACAAAACCTCTGACTGAAGATAGATTTAAGTTCATTAGAAATAATCTGAACATACATGCATTTTGAATGTGTGTGATCTGATCTGTCAAAAATGATGTATCTGAAATTTCAGCTTGTCTGAAACAAGTGACTTGTCTGAAATTTTGGGTTGTCTGAAATCTATATGGGTGTCTGAAATCTGTCACTTGTCTGAAGTAAACAAATGACGTGGCTTTATGAGACGGTTTAATTCCATTTATTTTGTCTCTTCCACTTTGCACGTTTTCCTATGTCTGCGTAGCCAGTACATGTCATCATTGCTTTATGGATCTATAAATACAGAAGCTAGTGGGTCACAGAATTTCACCATTCACTATTCTGTAGTCATCTCTTGAGATCCTTCTTCTACAAGCAATTTTTTTTCTCTCTCAAGTTCTTCAGAAAACTCTTCAATGGCTCCTAAGAAATCTGCTGGAAGCAACATCGTGAAGACTAAGGGTGTAGTTCTGGAGGATCTTCAATCTCTAGGAATGGACTTATTTGCTGAGTTTGATGCAGCTGGGTGGACTCCGTATTTCAATCACAACTTGACACAGTGGCATGAGCAGAGTGTGCTGGATTTCTGGGCTACTGCCAGAGGAATACCCAATCCTCAGGGTATCTACACTAGCATCAAGGCCACAGTACGTGGTGTCCCTATCTTTGTTGATGAAGATATCCTTGCTCACATCTGTGAGGTCAGGACTGAAGGAGTTGTATTCACTCCTGGATGGGAAGCAAGAAATGGAGGACAAAAGCAATTCACGGAGTTTCTGTATAGCACCTCTGAACCAGTAAGCTTGGATGCAAAGCATATGTCAGACAAGGCTAGGGTTTTGCATGCCATCTTAGGGTGCTCTATAATCCCTAAGAGTGGAAGCAGAAACCATGTTTCTGAGTTGGAGAGATTCTGTCTGATTCACCTACTGCAGAAGAAGAAGGTGAACCTCCCCAACATCATAATGTACCACATGCAGAAGCGTCTCAGAGACTCTGCTGGGAGCTTCCCTCACAATACCATCATCACCAAGATCTTGCTGCATTTCAATGTCCCCATTGAGAGGCTTTTTGATCGCCTTTCACAACCTGTGTTTGGTGAATCAAACCTCAAGAGTATGGGAGTGAAGCTGACTCCAAGACCTCCCTCTCCGTCCATGAAGGAGAGCCTTCTTCTTGAGAAAGCTGCAAGAAGGAAGACAACAATGGAGGTTCTTGAGAATGAACTCAGAGGAGACATAAGGAGGTATGAGTTCAAGCCATCAAAACCCTCTCCTCAAGCAAAAGTGAAGAAGCTACCTGTAAGGAGTGCTGCTAAGGTAGCATCTGCATCTGTGCAGAGTCAGGTGTCTGAACCTGTTCAGAAGGCATCACAAAGGCCATCTGAAATTGTGGGTCAGTTGTCTGAACCTGTACAGACTCCACAACCTACTTCTGAAATGGAAGGACAGGCTCAAGAGGTAGATGAAACTGATGCAGTTGTATCTGAGCCATTGGCTGCATGCCCATCTGATCCTGAACTCATTCAGGTGGCAGCATTGGCTACTGCTTTGGAGCAGGAGGAGCTGGAGAAGAAAGCAGAACAAGAGAAGACTAATAGAGCTATTGCTATTGCTTCACAATTGGCCTATGCTGAAGATGATAGGCAAGCAACCATAGTTGAGGGAGCAAAGAAAAGGAAGAGGTCAAGTGCACCTCAGACAAGGAGAACCAAAAGCAAGCTACTTCAGACTGCACTTGAACCTAGGGTGACTAGAAGTATTGCCTCTCAGCTGATAGCAGAAGATGAAGCTGAGAAGTATCAAAATTTTGTTAAAGCTCAACAATATTTTAAAAGGAAAAGGGAAGAAAAACAAGCACAAAGGGAAAAGGAAGAAGCAAAGGCAAAAGAATCTGAGGTAACCAAGCCTCCCTACAAGAGAATTAAGGTGAGATTTGATAATGTAACTCCTTCACCATCCTCCTCACCAGAAAACAAACACCTCATCAACCCTCTCAACCTTCACCAAAACCCCTATCACCTGAAAAACAACCATCTTCACCTCTATCACAACCATCACCACCTCCACAAACAGAAAACCTACCCTCTGAACCTTCCAAACCCTCTAAACCTACCTCACCACAACTTTCAGAGAATCAACTCTCTGAGCCTACCTTACCTTCCCCACAAACCCATGACCTTGCTTTGATACCACCCTTACCTTCATCACCTCCACCACCCACACCTTCTCTGGAAGAAGAGCTCTCTGCTGAAAAAGAGCAAGTGCTTGTTGATGCTCTACAGTTATCTCTCTTTCCTTTTGATCCCTGCTCACTGCCCAAGTTTAGCACCCTGTCTGAAGAGCTACAGTATTTCAGACCAGCACCTGCTGTATCCTTGCATCATGGCTTAATCAAGAAAACTGCTGCTGAAGTTAGAAATCAATACAGTGCTCTTTCAGGTGGATTAGAAAAGATCAGGAAGGGTGTTGTCCCTCCCGCACATACTTGGGCTCCCATCAATCCATTCTCAAATGATTCCCTTAGGCTGAATAATGATGAATGGAGTTTTGTGAGGCAGCTGAACACTGAGTCTGAGCTGTTCAGAGGGATCTGCACAAGGGAGTTGGGATGAGAGGCTACAGGCCACCTAGAACTTGTTCAATTAGGCCAACCACTAAAATCTTGGTGAAACCTGATAGAATAGTTCCTAGGTATCCCTTAAAGGAAGAGAAATTCAAAGGAGCTAAAGTCTATTCAAAGAGAAATTCACCTCTGTCTGAAGTGATGAGTCCATCAGAGTGGGAATCTTTACCAGAGTTCATCAGAAACCAAGGAGGAGGCCTGGATCATCTACTTCAAGATTGGATGTGGTCCTCTTACTGGAAGATCAGAGAAGATGTTGGATCTTCTTCGGGATCAACTGGTCCTGATGCTGATTCTGATGTTGGACTTGGAAAGTCAACCAATGTCAAATATCACTATATGAGAGATCACTTTCCCCCACCTGCTGACTCTTTCAATGAAGATTGGGTTCTGCTGAACCCTATTGGCACCTTCTTTTGCCCTGTGTTCAGGCCATCTGAATACAGATTGCAGCCAGGATTTGGAGTGCTTAGATTTGTTTGCCCCTACATCCAGCTCATCTTCTATGAATCTGAGCAAGACTTGACTGAGGAAAATCTGAAGCTGAAGTCCAAAATTAAGAAACTTGAAAAGAAGTATGCTGATCAAGAGCAGAAGACTCAGCATCTAATTGCTCAACAAGAGCAGATTCTTCAAGAACAGCAGCTTATCAGATCTGGTAAGCAAGAATTGAAAACCTCAGTGGAAGCAGCAATAAACAAGGCCAAGGACGACTTGGATTTCCTTTCCTGACTGAGGCCTTGCTGAAGAAGAAAAGATTAAACTGTTAATTTTAGCCATTGTCTTTTGCTTATTTTCATGTTTATAGTGTCTGATTGTCTGTTTCTTTATCTGAACATTCCCTAAATACAATCAGTGGCTTATCTCATATTTTTGTGAGTTGATTGTTAATGCTATGATATATGTTTTATCTGAATTTATTGCTCTGTTACTGTTTTGCTCTGATATTCCCTTTTGATTGATGACAAAAGGGGGAGTATTAAAACCTAACAAAATCTGAATCTGAAGTGATTACAGGACTCAGGGGGAGTACATATGTTTTTTCTGAGAAAATTGAACCAATGAGTGAAATATACCTTAAACAGATCCTGTTAAAGGATATTTCTATCTCAGGGGGAGCTTTCTTATTCTTAAAAACTGATTACAGATTTGTATATTTTAACCAAATTTGTCATCATTAAAAAGGGGGAGAATGTTGAGTCTCAAAAATATCATAAGGTTGTTTATGATGTTTTAAGACAACTAGATTCCCAAAGTTTTAATGGTTGACAAATTTGACTTAAATTACTTATCATAGATACACACTTGCTTAATGCTTTATCTATGATTTCAGCAAAAGTCACTATGAGCCTACATAAAAAGACTAAGTGTTGAAGCTGTCTGAAGAAGCAGAACTCGTCTGAAGAGTTGAAGCTGTCTGAAGTAGTTCAACCCGTCTGAAGTATCAGTGTCGTCTGAAGTCTTTTGATGACGTGGCACATCTAGTCTGAAATATTGAAGTCGTCTGAAGTCTCACTTATGACGTGGCACCCTCTGCTGAAGTTTGTGAAGACTTTTCTGAACCTCTGCTGCACGTACCTTTTCAAACACGTTTATAGCAAGGAACACAGAGACCTTTCCTGGTGATTTTGAATTTCATACACCGCTGAGGAAATCTCTGCAACGCAGCCTCTGCAGCAACATTTGTAGCAGCCTTATGGCAAGAGAAACCTTGTACCGTGTCAGAAACATCAGAGCTCTCAGAAGCATGTCTCACAACGGATTAAATAGCATTTAATGCTATCTCTAAACGGTGGTATTTCAACGGATTGAAGTTTGGGTATAAATACCCCTCCATGAAGACCATTAAGAATGCAAAAGAGAAAAAGAAAAAAATTAAGTATACAAGAAAGCCCAGAGAAACATCACGCTGCAAGTTTTTACTCTGTAAAAACTCTCTGATTAAATTCGCTGTACACATTTGTATATCCTGAGCATACCTCAGATTTTATTGTACATTGTATTGGTTTTGAGCTTCAAACTCGTATAGTTTAAAAGCTTAAACTCCTTTCTCTGTAAACCTTGTCTAGAGCCTGGAGAGGCTTGGTTGATAAAAGAATACTTAGTTGTAGAGCCTGGAGAGGCTTGACTGCAAAAGAATACTTGGGTGTAGAGCCTGGAGAGGCTTGACTGCAAAAGAATACTTGGGTGTAGAGCCTGAAGAGGCTTGACTGTAAAAGAATACTTGTAATCTTGAAAGATTAAAAGAAAATCCAAGTGCTAGTTGGCATTGGGACTGGACGTAGCTCACAGTGGTAGTGAGTGAACAAGGATAAATTCCTTGGCTAAGTTTTCTTACCCTTATCTCTTGTCAATTCTTTTTATACTAATCAAGGGGTTAGAGTAATTAATCTGATATTTCATAAAGGCACAAAAACATCTTTTAAATCAGTATTTTTTTAGGCCGTCTGAAAACTTCAGACAGTCCTTTAAGAGCCTGTCTGAAATCGTGTTTTTAACACATGTTTGCGAAAGCTTTCTAAAATATTCAGAAATACTATTCAACCCCCCTTCTAGTGTTTCCCTGTGTCCTACAGAGGCATAGCTACACTTGAATGTTCGTGGTTTGACAAAAAAGATATGATCACTTGTCTTATCAAGTACTAAAAGGTATACTCTAAAACACGATTTATGGCTTTTATATGGATCCTGGAGTGTTTTGGATATATTTTAATTTTAAAAGTTCAATTCTTCCCTTGTGTCCAACCTTCCAAAACCCAACAGTGGTATCAGAGTCACTTGTAATGCCATAAATTGGTTATTTTTTCAGTTAGTATGTGTTAATATGTGATATTATTTGTAAAGTAATAAAGGTTCAACCTTTTACAATAAAAAATTCACTCTATGCAAGAGTTTCAATGTAAAAGTTTGACCTTTTTTCAAGAAAGGTGAATCATTTTCAATTAAAAGTTCATCTTTGCAAGAGTGTGAAATGACATGAAATCATTGAAAATAGAACATTGGTGACAAATCAATTAATATAACATTCACTTGCCCAACATTGTAAGGTCCTAGAAACAACTTATCTTCCCTACGTAAAGATTTTTCAATGAAACTATCAGCAACATATTGCAGATGATCTAGAGTCGTATGGAGTGTTGCAGTCCCTTGTGGAGATATGAAAATAAATCTTTTCGTGGAGTCAAATGTGAAGTTGAAATTCCAATCACAAGAAGGGGGGTTGAATTGTGATCCTTTAATAATTTCTGCAATTTCTTCTAATACTATTTCTGCTTAAGTGAAACTTGGCTGAGTATTAGAAGATAGAAACTCAAGAAGAAAGGAATTGTTATATGTGTATTATGCTGAAAATACAATTCCTTTATAGAAACTCTCTTGCATGTATCACTTACTTAGGTATTAAGTAGATTTTAAATTAATTTTGTGCACATGAGATCAATATGAAATAAAGAGAGTAAGGGTAAGAAGATTGCACACATAAGTTTTATACTGGTTCACCTCTTCCAACCTGAGGCTACGTCTAGTCCCTACTACAAATAGGATTTTCTTGATCAACTTTCAGTTTACAGTTTCCTTGGGTACACCTAACACTAGTATTCTTCTGCAGCCTCTTCAGGTTCTTCACAGGTTTCTTCTGCAGCCTCTCAAGGCTTTTACACCTACTGCAGCTTCTTCAGCAGGAAGTACAAATTCAAAAACTCCTTGCAGATTTTATTCTGCAGGAATTACACCTCTGTTTAGCTCATTGCAACCTTGTAGCAGCTTCCAGCAACAATTATACACTCTCTCAAGAGGCACTAACACTCTTAAAGCCTTCTTGAGAGTTTACAGAAGATTTATGTATTTGAAAAATGGAATACAAGCTCAAAATGGTTACAAATTAAGCACAACGGAAAAAGTTTGAGCCAACTCTCTCTTTTCTAACTCTAGAAAGTAGAATCTCAGAAAATATGAAGAGAGAGAAAGTTTCCAGAAGATGGAGATTGTGTATCTAGCTCAGGTTCTTCTTCTGGACAGATGTGTGAGTAAATGAGAAGGGAACCTCTCCTTTTATAGGGAAAATGAGTCACTAGCCGTTGGGGAGAGCCGTTTGCATCTCCAGCTATGAGTTCATGATTTGTCCCTTTCAATAGTAGCTGTCTCTTTCATGAACAGCTGTCATATTTGACTAGATGCATCTTTTGGACTGGCTATCTTCTGTAGACATGAAAATCTTTGGAATTTCTAACCAGTTCTTCTGTAAACATGTTGTGGGCTTCATTATTTTGACACAAAGTATTTTAATATTGATTTTAACTCAATTGTAACCTCAGAAAAGTAAAATAGAGATTTCGATAAATATTGCTTCTTCTAGAGCCATACTGACAGCAGCTTTTCTTCTGTAATCAATCTTCTTCTTCTTGAGAAGAGTTGTTATAGTTATATGAAGATTAAGGAGTTGTTTCTGGATTGACATATGCCAACTGCATCGTAGGGAAGCTTGGGAGATTTTGAATCTATAGAAAATTGCTTCTTCTGCAGGGCTTCCAAATAATGAATCTTCCTTCTAATATTCAGTCCGCATGCTAAAACTATTCTTCTGGGCAATTTTTCATTGTCTATCAAGTTTGAATTACTGTGATTTTCCAACCAATACATAGATTGCCATTTCTGTATCTGATTTGCTTCTTTTGCAGAAACTGTTCTTCTTTGGAAATTTGACAGACAGTTTGTTTTATATTTCTCAACGACTTTCTTGCTTTCTTTTATAATTGTAATATTTCAAAATTACTGAAAGCATCTTCTGAAATTTTTATGCAACTTGTCTTCTTAGAAGAATGTTGAGTACTTTCTTCTGGACTTGTCTTATCAATATCTTCTGGAAATTCCTGCCTATATCTTCTTGACAAACACTTAACTGAAATCATTAGTATCTTTTTAATCAGAATTATGACAAGTAAATTTTGACAGTTATTCATCATTAAAACCTTATTGGAGGATTCTTGGACCTTACAAAATGGCACCAACAACTCCTTGTACAGATAACTTAACAAAAGATATAAAGATATCAATTAAATATTGAAGTCTTATAAGAATAATGACAAACATATTATTAAATGATCGTTATAAATCTAATAAGTACATGCAAAAGTTGTATATAATAGTGACATCTAACCACCCATAAAAAAGAGAGCATGAACACCATAAGCATCTATATACTCCTTGGCCTTGTCATCACCAAATATAGCTTTGTATGTAAATCATTACTCAATATCGGCCTCATATTGCCGAGTACATATACAAGAAATGCAAATATAAGGATCCTCCACCAATAGGTTATGGACTGACAATTTGTGCATGGGTCTCACAAACAGGAGACATGTGCCACAACAGATTCCTTTGAAAGATGTGACTGCTTCAGTCTCGATTTGGACGACCCAAGAGAATTGAACAAATTTGAGAGTTAACTAAGTTGTGAAATAAACTATGAACTACTTATAAGATAATATAACACTTTCAACATATCATGGAATCCAAACCAGTCATTACCGGTTGGCCATGCCACAAAAGCGCCTACAGCTTCTCCAATTGTAATTAATTCTACATACTCAATAGGGCATAGAAGCAGAGCTTCTAGTTCAATAGCAATTTGAACCATAACTTTCAGATGGTTTAGGGGAAGTGGACAAGTGTATAGTGTTTGATCCGGTGTGTTCTTCTCCCTTCCCCAACTACCTAAATTGTAGACTCTCCTAGGTACATAATATAATGAAATCTTCTCTAAACCAATAATGAACAATGTACAGGTTAGTATGTATATGCAACATTATATCTTATACCATGTGAATACAATACTTAGTAATGAAATGTTAAAAACACCTCATGAGGTTACATTGTGGAGAAGAGGTTTAGACCCTTTAACACTAGTGGGCTAACTAACATGATTTTTTGCCTCTTTCTTCCCAGCAAGTTGTCCTTCTAGATCTACCACTCCATCTAGCACGCCCCTTCATGGTTTCTTGAATTGTTCAAATGCTTTTTGGTATGTTGGCTTTCTAACCTTCTAAGGTTTTTGGAAGTAACCTCTAGGAAGATTCCACAACCAATAGCCCTAACACATCCATCGTACTTTGATTTATGTAGAACTTCATGCAGGAGTTCTTTCTTGTTATTAGAGTCTTCCATGTTAGATTGTGATAAGATTTCCTATTAATAAGAATTGGAAATTGAACCAACGGTAAGTGTCTCAGAAAATTTAGAAGACAACTCAACTAACATTTAACAAAAATTGAATACGTACACATTGGGTGAACCTTGTTCAATATTCTCATTGTCCACATTCTTTTTCTTGTCAATATGAGCGGTCTTCAATAAAATGTTTGAGAATTGAATCTTCCATCACCATCTTCTTCTATCTATGAATTACAACTGTGAGCCATATCAAGTCATAATAATCTATAAGGAATTAAAATGAGTGTAAACACTAATTACCATTTGTGTCTCAAATCGAGCATAACCCAAACGCGATGCTTATATGAATATTCAAGATTTGAAGCTCTTTCGTTATTTTTACTATTTATAATGTGTATGATTTACACTAAATCCACGTTTCAAACATTGATCCGAGCAGAAGCTACTCTCAGAGTGTTAGTCTGGATCCACGTTTTAAAATGTGATTTTGATGGAAACCAAACAAACACTTCCTTCCTGTAACAACATTTAACAACCAGAAAATAGAAAATATATTTAACATGAAAAAATCAAGCATAGAGACCAATGCCTTACCTGGAAAACCTCCTGACATTGTTGGGCAACAAACAAGTCCCATACCTCTTGCGAGATGATGCCAACATACTTCTTTTGAGGATGTGGAATTGTGTTACCATTTACATCATCTAAAAAGGTCTATGTCATTTCTTGGCTAACATCAGCACATATCTCTTACAAGAATCATCATATGCGACTACAAATATTCATAAGAAATAGTCATATGAATGAGTACAAAAAATAGATTTTATAACCAACTACTAATTAATTACTCAATATCATCCCACATCATATTTTGTATGTTTTTCATGTCATCATCCTTCCATTGTCTAATGGTGATTGGGACCCCTTTGGGCGGACAATGACCCCAATATAACTACTTAAAGTTGGCCCACTTGGTTTGATAGGTTGATCTCTATCATTCCACACAACCTAAAGAAATTTGGACACATTAATATGATTCAATGCAAAGTAACTAGCCTAAAATGATTCAATGTAATGGTAGTTTACCTTAATCTTGTTGCCCTTATTTCTCTTCTTAATGGCTTTCTTCATAGTTGTGGTTCCATATATGCGTTGCGTTCATCCAAGTTTTCAGCGCTATCATGTCTAGAGTCTGCCATTTTACCTATATCACAATTAATTTAAAAATATGTTAAAATATACTAGGTCATGTTTATAAGATCACTTTTTTACTTAAATACACATATTAAAAAAACATGTTTTAACACATCAATTTTAAAAAATTTCCATTAACTTTCCAAATTTACACTTATTTGAAATCAAATTCTATATAATCTTCGACATTAGCCAAATTTTAAAAACTACAAAGGTTGACAAAGATAGAAAAAACTAATAAATATTTTTAAAACTTTATAAAGAATTTTATAAAAAGTACCAAAATAAATTCTCAATTATAGAAAGGATCAATGTAGAAATTTTTAAGTTTTAACTATAAAATAAATTTTTTCTTTCAGTTTTTCATAAATCTCACATTTAAAATAATTCTATTATTTTTAATATTAAAAATTCTTCTGTTGAATTTGAAATAAAAAATGTACCTAACTACTTGAGTCTTGAGCTGTCGTTAAATTTAATAGACTTTGGGGCAAACATGAATTTTGAACAAACCAAATAGCCACCTAATGTGTTTTTTACTTTTTAAAAATTGAAAGACAAAAAAGAAGGAAACGCGCGTTTCAATTATTGGTGGAACTGGAAGCGCTTTCAACGCCAGCATCGTCTTGTTCCTTCGTTCCGTTCCCCCTTCTCTCTAGACACACATACATATACGAGCTGTCAGTGAGCTGAGCTTTAAATTTTAAGTTATCTCAAACTCACTTCCTCTTTGTATAGCACAGCGTCGATAGATTCAAACGTGATTCGAAAATATTCTTGGAAGTTTATGACTGAAATTGGAAGGAGATGGCGTCGAACAAGATCGAACGCGGTCACCAGATGTACCGTGATGGACGCTACAGCGAGGCGTTAGGGTTCTACACGGAGGCAATCGCCATGGCCAAGACCAATCCCCAGAAGATCGCTTTGCATAGCAATCGAGCTGCTTGCTACCTCAAGCTTCACGATTTCAAGAAGGTTCTCTTTCTTATTCTTCCTATTCCCTTGCAATCTCAATCTAACAAATTGATTTTCCATGTCGTGCAAAATGAGTTTAATAGTATCAATTGATTGATTTTTTTTAACAGAATAAAAATGATACGGAAAATTTGAATTATATTATTCGGCTGTTTTCTAACTATCTTTTGAGTTCTGCTTGTGCTTGTGTTCTTGAGATGTGGAAATATTAGGTATTTTTTAAAATAAAAGAATTTCTTTCTCTATTTTGTTCTTTTGTAAAAATTTAGCGTGGGTTTTATAAGCCTTGCTCGAGAGGGAGGAACTGTTTGATTGGTTAAGGTCTGTTGAAACAGAAATTTGGTGATATTTATTATTTCTATTGATTTGGGTTGGCTGGTGAACTTGCTTGCAATTATATACAAATTATGGTTGTGAATGGAAAGTTGTTTAGTTGAATGTGTTTGTTTCCTTCTCTTCTATCTCTGTCGAGGGATCTACTGTTTGTAATTGTAAATATGCTAACAGATATTGTCTGCTTTGTTGATGTTGAATTATCAGTCTTATGAATTTAAAATCTCATTCATTAGTTATGCCCTTTTTTATAAATTTGATTTGATATCGCCATGGGTAGGATTTATTTTTTTACGGTATGAGACTTATGACCCTGACTAATCTGAGGTAAACAGAGTGGAATATTTCTTAGGGTTTTAAACTTCTGAAATGATGCCTTGGTTATCATTTTCTCTTCATCTATGTAGGTGCAAGCTTTTTCTGTATGATTTCTGTCTGACACTATTTCCTGGAATGCCATCATTCATTGTCAATTTATCACTACCATTTCAGGCAGCAGAAGAGTGTACCTCAGTGCTTGAGCTTGATCACAAACACAGTGGAGCATTGATGCTGCGGGCTCAAACACTGGTGACCCTGAAGGAGTATCATTCTGCACTTTTTGATGTCAATAGACTCTTGGAGTTGAATCCATCCTCAGAAGTCTATCAAAATCTTCATGCTCGCTTGAAGACACAATTGGTATGGTGTTTATTCCTTCTTTCTGTTTTCATTGCATATGCATGCATTGCACAAGTGGTAACTTGGTTTGAAGGTATTATTTAGTAGGGTTGTGGGCTTATATTCTAACTGAACTATTGTTTTGTTGTTGTTGCAAAAGAATTAAAATAAAATTATATGTTAGTAAAAAAGAGTTGGGTTCAATATGCACACACACATACTATAGTATAATATAATATATAGATGAGGATGAAGAAAGAGAAAGTGAAAGAAAAATGATAGTGGGGAAAGAAGGTTTGGATTAGCGTTTGCAAAATTGAGTTTAATGAACGTGGATTTAGTGAATGTGATTTATGATAAACTTGAGTATGGGTAAACGTGATTTCTTGTTGGATACTTTGCTGCAAAACGTGAGTTTAAGAAAGTGAATATTGAGGAAACTCAAGTTTCATATGCAGAAACTACAAAAACCCGCATTTTGTAAACTCAAGTTTCATAACCCATACGTGCGTTTCATGTGGAGTGCCAAACAATATGCATATTTTGCAAACTCACGTCTACAGCCCAAAACGTGCGTTTAACCATGGAAAACGCCAATCCAAACATATGTTAAATTTGGCCTAGAATTTTCTTTTTGTAAATAATTTACTTTGTCAGCTGGTAATAAGAAATGGTGTTGTTTTTTCCTTGCTCAAGAAAGTCACTTGCTCCAATACCAGAGTCAGAAGAGGAGTTTGAAGAACAGGGAGATGAGAATGATGAGGTGATGCTAAATAGAGAGAACAAGAAGATGAAATGGGAGAAAAATATGCAGCAACATCTAATATAAGGACAGATAAAAATGAGCTTGGCAAAGATATTAGTAGTGGTGAATGTGTTCTCAAGGAAACAAACCCCAAGTTTTCGTCCAAACAAGGAAGAGACCAAAATTATGAGCCTAAAAAGTCCACAGCGGAGGTTATAGCTCCTAAACCCACCAAACAGGGAATCAACCGAGCAACAATCCAAAGGATGGCAAACAATTCCAAAACCAAAAGGACATTCAGCTCTGGACTACGCTCGGTGGGACAGTGTTGAAGATGATTCTAGTGAAGATGATGACGATGATGAAGATGAAGAATCTTTGCCACAGTACCGATTTCGTGTGAGAACAGTCGGTGTACGTCCTGTAAAGTGAGAAGATTCTAATATTCAGTACATATAATGGCTGTTTCGACGCCTTATTAACATAAAAGGTGATCTCTGATGGGCAAGAATGGGCTGCTTGGAATTGCTCGATCATGTCTGCCTTGAAGCTATAGAATCCTAGGGAAGTGCTATATTTTACCACAAAGTTTGGGTGTCAATGGTCATGAAATATTTGAACTCTGAATTTTACAGGGACTCCCTCTGTTTGAACTTTGAAGCTGCGAACATCCTGATGTCCAGGTAGTTTGAATATTTTGTATAGTAAGGTTCATGTTTCTATACTGAACCAGAAGTACAGGGACAGTTTTTCAGCTGCTGCGACCCATACAGATACAGCATGACCAATACATTGCAGCAGGGGCTAGGTGATTATTTTTCTCGGTGATACTGTTTCCACACCTATAACTAGTATGGGAATTTTCTTATGCTTGATTTTGCAGAAAAAATAACTGTAAGGTCGCAGCTGCGAGCACCCTTTATGTTATTCTGTTATGTAAAAGCAAAAACTAGTCATTCAATTGGGGCATGGACCTGTGATTTATCCTCTCCTCTTTGTACTTTTCTGTAATATGATTCATTATAAGCTCATCAATAATTTTATATTGATCCTTTCTTTAAAAAAAAATAATTTTGGTGCCAAGTCCCCACCCTTAATATTGTTCTTTATTAGTTTTATTTGTTTTCAGAGTGCAGTTTGATTTTATGTTTGGATGGGTTGGAAGGCAACGGCTATTGTACAATGGGTAGTCACCATGTACGGTACAATAGGTTTGCCCACCGTCAGATTTAATATTAAAGTGATGAATGGTGATTGTGAGCCGGTAATGAAAAGGTATAAATTTGCTCAGAATCCTTGAGATGTATGGCCCATCTATTACATAATTTCGGTTCCAAATACACACAAGAGAAACAGAGAAGATTTTTGGAACTAGAAAATAGATAGTATTGGCTTCAATGAATATTTCGCTTTTCATAAGTAAATATTTCTAATTGTTTTTTATTGTTTTTTCAATAAATCTTGTCTTGGAAAGATTATATTTTCATCGTTCACTAATATTATACGTGATGCACTTATTCAATAAATTGCTATACTTTTTATATAATTATTTTAATATATTTTAATTTTTTATTATATTATAGTTTTGTAATTATATTTATATTTATTTAATATAATTTAATATTTCATATATTATTATATTAAACACTCCGACCTGTCAGGCCTAGCAAGTTTTTTTATAGGCTTAAAGCCTAACCTCTTTAATTTTTTTTGACGATCCTAACCTCTTTAATTAAACAGACTTTTTAAAAAACCTTAGCATGAAACGAGTAAGGCCAGACCAGCTCATAAATAGGCCCGGGCCCCTAATAGGTTGGCTGACCTATTCCCACCCCTAGTAGTGTCCTGAATGTGGAATTAATTTCAATGAAAATATAATTAACATGGGTTAAATATAAATTTAGTCCCTCAAAATATAGCAAAATTTTGTTTCCGTCTCTCTTTTATTTTTTCATTGGTTTTGGTCCTCTACTTTTAAAATCACATGATTTCAGTCCTCATCATTATTTACATTTCATTAAGTGATACATAACAAGATTTCTTGTAGATTTTTCTATGAATTTTACTTAAAATTTATCTGCAGATTTTAAAATTTAAAGGTAATTTTATTCAAATTCTAAAATTTACGGGAAATTTATTGTAGATTTTTTACATAAAGCAAAGAAATTTTATAGCAGCGTTTTTTTTGTAAAAAAAATGTAGTTTTTTGAAAATTTACTACATATGACTTGTCTCAAGAAAATATCACAACAATTTTCCAGTGAATTTTATCTAGGAAAAGTCATAGTGGAGCTGTAAAAGCGACTTAATAGAGTATAATTAACAATGAGGACTAAAAATATGTGATTTTAAAAAATGGATGAGCAAAAAAAAAATAAAAAATAAATGAGGGACCAAAACCAATTTTAACCATATTTTATGGGATCAAAATCATATTTAACCAAATTAACATTCAATGAATCAATCAATAATATTTGTTATTATGAATCTAATTCAACATTATTAAAATTAATCTAAATTTATGGAAGTTCAAACAATATTCATGTTGAAATATACGTGGCATATTCATATTGAAATTAAATCAAGGGTTAAATATATTTTTAGTCCGTAGAATATAATCGATATTTGCTTTTAGTCCCTATAATTCAAAACTAGTGAGTTTGGTCTCTCAAAAATATTAATGAATAAAATAGTGAGATAATGAGATAGATTAATGAGGATGTGATAATGAGAGAAAGTGTTTTAATATAGCAAAAAAGAAAATGAAACTGTGATATAAAACAAAAAAAAAAGGAAAAAAATGACAGATGCAGTACTCCTTTCGTGGATGATACATGTGGTTCATAAAAAATCACTATTGATTTTCAAGAATGGATAATTAGAGGAATTATTTTAATAATAATAATAATAATAAAAAAGAAAATTAAAGTTGATAAAAAAAAAAAGAAAAGAGAAAATGGTTGGAGCAGAACTAACTCTCGTAGAAGATACTTGTGGTTTATAAAAAATAATCACATTACTGAAGTGAGAATAAAAAGACTAAAAAACGCAAGTGAGAAAACATAATGTGTACCGAGGAAACTTTCAACACAGAGTAAATAGAAAAATAGAATATATAAGAGAGATAGTATGTGAAAGCATTAATAATAAAATAGAGAGATAAATGATATATTAGAAAAACACATTAAATTTAATGTAAATAAACACATTTATTGTAATTCTTAATAGGTATTTTATGTAATGAAACAATAAACAGGAATGGATAATGGGAGGAACTATTTTAATATAATAATAATAAAAAAAATAAAGAAAATTAAAGTTTGTTAAAAAGAAAAAAGAAAATTGCAGAAGCAGAACTGCCTCTCGTGAAAGATACATGTGATTCATAAAAAAATCACTTTAACAAGCAAAAATAAAAAAAATAAAAAACGCAAGTCAAAAAACGTGACATGTGTACTAAGGAAATAATTTTAAGATATAAATAAATAAATAGAATAAATAAATGAAACTATAAGTGAAGATATTAATAAATAAAATAAAAATAAAAATATATATTTAAAAAACGCTTTAAAAATAAAAAAACGTTAATATATATTTATAAAAAATAATCACATTACTGAGTGAGAATAAAAAGACTAAAAACGCAAGTGAGAAAACATAATATGTGTACCGAGGAAAATTTCAACACAGAGTAAATAGAAAAATAGAATATATAAGAGAGATAGTATGTGAAAGCATTATAAATAAAATAGAGAGATAAATAATATATTAGAAAAACACATTAATTTAATGTAAATAAACACATTTATTGTAATTCTTAATAGGTTTTATGTAATGAAACAATAAACAGGAATGGATAATGGGAGGAACTATTTTAATATAATAATAATAATATAATAATAATAATAAATATAAAAGAAAATTAAAGTTTGTTAAAAGAAAAAAAGAAAATTGCAGAAGAGCATAACTGCCTCTCGTGAAAGATACATGTGATTCATAAAAAAAATCACTTTAACAAAGCAAAAATAAAAAAATAAAAAACGCAAGTCAAAAAACGTGACATGTGTACTAAGGAAATAATTTTAAGATATAAATAAATAAATGAAACTATAAGTGAAGATATTAATAAATAAAATAAAATAAAAATATATATTTAAAAAACGCTTTAAAATTAATGTAAATAATTACATTTATTATAAAAAGTGCAAGGACCTAAGATAAATATTGTTAATTCAAATATTAGGTTGTTAACTTGCTGCAACAGGTTTTTTTAGCTCTTGTACGGTATAAGACTTGATTACCTATTGTACCATATACTTACCCTGGGTTGGAATTTGGATGCTTTCAAACCTAATTGTGTGTTTGGGTTAAAGCTTGCAAACGTAAGTTCAAACATAACTTATGTTTGCAAAAGCAACATAGAGTTACGTTGTTCTAAACATGGATTTAAGATTAAAATTATACTCAAACGCAATTTCTAATGGAAAATCAAACATATTCAAAAAAGCATTTTGCGTTTGCAAACTTACATTTAGGATTACAAACTGCAATCCAAACATACACTTATTGGTGGAAGTGAGCCAAGCTGAAGTGAGTTAGGTCTAGTTTTGAGTTTGACTCAACTAGAAAAAACTTTGTTCAAAACTCTTTAATGTTGGTTCCAGAGGAAATCTAAAAGGGAGTTGAATAGATTCACTAAAATTTAAATTTTTTTTCAAAACAAGTTTTTCATTATTCCCCTTTTTTTTGCCTTTCAAGATTCTTTCAAATCTGTTTTTCAAAATGAAATTTCAGAGTTCAAAATGTGAGTGTAATTTGCACCGGATCAATTCACTTGAAAGAACAAACCAAATAACAAGATTGATTTTCAAGCATGACAATTCAATAGTAACACAAACCCAATTTGATATAGCATCAACAACAAATTCTGCACACCTATTTCAATTCAATTATGCAGTACAATAAATCCAAATTTACCAAATCAAAATAGAGTAAAGGGATATAGAATATGACAATTGTTTATATCGGTTCAGCCATAAAAAAGGCCTACATCTAGTGTAGATTCAGCACCCCACTAAACATGTTTTCGCTAAAGAATTGATTACAAACACTTTGCACATACAATTCTAAGGAAAGTCTTACAAAAAACATACAAAGGTTAAACTCTTGCACCCCACATGAGCATGTTCTTCAATGATACCCTGTCATAACCCCACTTATGACACATTGTCATAAGATTTCAACCAATATCTATGAAAACATCTTTCAAGAGATTCCCAATACCAAAAAAAATATATTAAAGAGTAGGGTTAGACCAACAACACCTTAATGTGTAGATAACCCAATGATTAAGATCAACAACGTTCTTCCTTGTTCAAAGTTCTCTTGTGCGGAACTCTTGATTCACATGAGCAATTCTGGGTTTTTCATATTTTGTTTCTTGAAGATTTTTTCTCTCAAATATTCAATTGTTATATATGTTAAAAGGTTTGATTCTCTCTTCTTATTTATCGAAAATCATGTTAGTTATTTCAGTTAAAAATTAGTTATAACAGAAGTAATCTATTACCTTTCGAAGGTAGTTGATTACCCAAACTTTTTAAAAAACATCCCAAATAGTTGCAGTCTCTGTGGTAATCGATTACTCTTTAGGTAATCGATTAAACTGGAGAGTATGCTAAATAAATTCTTCCCAGGTTCTGTAGGTAATCGATTAACTCAATCTTGAATTCAAGCAGTTTTCCAGCTTAAGTCATCCTGATAATCTATTACCAACTTAAGTAATCGATTACTCTAAGGTAAATCATTACTAAACTCATAATTTAGACACTATAGCTTTCCAAACTTGAAAACCTTGAAGTGAATTCAGATTGCACAATGAAAGATCAACAAAAAAAATATAAATCACATACACATGCTAATGAACACATTTTTATTCACACTTTGCATAATTAATCTTAGCTTCTTGGACTATAATTATGATTAATTCCATTGTTTTAATTGGAATTTACCAAATTTGGCTTAATTGGGCTTTAACTGTAAATGTTGTTTAAATTCGGATTTTTAAGCCCACTGCCCTACCTGTCTTGTTCTGATGATATCTGGAGTTGTAGGTGGAATTTTTGGGTGATTTCAGTTGCATTGGAAAAGCTAAGATCTAGGGCTTTAATTTGATATACTATAAGGTTGTATTCCCATGAAGGAATTAGGAGCAGTTGCTGTTTGAAAATCGCCTATTGATGTTGTCAGTTGCAAATCCGAGAGTTACTTAGTTTTTAATTAGTTTTTGGGCCTGTATTAATTAATTTCGGCCAAATTAAGCCTAATCAGATTGTTGTAGTGAATTAGTCAGTATAAATAGGTGTGTTGCGGAATAGTTTAAAACTTTTCCCTCATTTTTTCAGATTTAGAAAATAGACTCTTCATTTTCCCTCTTTTTCTCTTTCCTTCCTTGGACGGTTTTGGCTCTTCTTCTTCTTCCTATTCTTGTATTTTCGAATTTCTCCTCCATGGAAATGGAAGGCTAAGCTTCAAGGATTGTTTCTCTACTGAATTCACAATGGAGATTGAGGTTTTACATTCTGTTTTAATCTTCTATTTTCTTGATAGAATCATGAATTCTTCTCCTAGTTTCTTGAATGTTAGGTTTGAATCTAAAAATTGAATTGCATGCTTAATGAAATTTGAATTCAAATTTGAATCTAAATTCACATTTTAGGTTGCTTAATCTGAAATGAATTCACGGTTTGCTGAATTCCAAGGATTAGAGATTAGGATTCATGCTAGTTTGCTTAATTCTATTGTGTGAAAACTATTAAGGAGTGCTTAATCCGAATTGCTTCTGTCAAAGGATTGAGGAATTTTGTATGAACCAATGATAGATCCAATTTGTGAATGAGGTAGAGAATCAATCCGTTTTTCTTGAATTATTTTTTGGAAATTTATTCGGTTTTAGAAATTGAGAAATTAGTATGAACAACATCAAATCTCCCTGTGTGTGAGTGGTTATGAGATTGAATTCTGAATTTGTAATTGGATTCCTTGAGGAGACGACTTTGGATTAATCAACCCTACTACACTTTAATGCCTTTTATTTGATTGAGTACGACCTCGATCACATGCCTATTTCTAAAAGACAATCAATACAAGTGTCACACCTATAGAAGTGTTTGACACTTCAAAATAAATTGAAGCACCTAGCTAAAACATAAAACCAAACCTTCATTAGATGAGAGACTTGAGGAGTAGCTTGAATCACTTCCATGACAACTTAAGTCCAACAATTAAGAAATTCAAATAATTTTTTTGGCCCAAGTTGAGTTGCTCAAGCTTAATTTGATATGACAAATCCTTTACTTAATAATTTTTTTCCATAATTTTATACATTTTAATTAAAAGTTTTAATAATATACAAGCAAATTATAAGTATAATTCCAAAGTTGTCATGTTTCTGGTCTTGTTGCTGTTTTGCAAAATTGTCGTACTGAATCCTGAACGTGCAACGAAAGTAATTGTCATTGCTTTTGTACTGTGTTTCGTAATTAGCTTCTAAACAAATATCCATAGCATGTTATAAAACTCGGACTAATATTCGACTCGGCTAGTGTACTGAGTCAATGGGTCACTAGTCGAACTAGTGAGTAACTGGTTGAACCGGTTAACCGGTTTGATTCTTAAAATTATAAAAATTATTACATACATATAATATATAGATTTTTAAAAAAACAAATACATAGATTTTTTTTGTCCATACATAAAACATTATTGAGGCATCTAGGTCCAACTCAAACTCATTAGACAGTAACACCTGTTAAAAAAATATCTAAGACTAATTTTTAATAACATTTTTGTAAAATAAAATCTATTAATCTACAGACTACACCTATGCGATTGGATTGGGGAGTGCATTTTTATTGAAAGATTAGTTTCACGTGAAGCACTAATGCGTGGCAGCCTTTTCTTTATTGAATGTGGTGCTACTTGACTGAGCAGAGAAAAATAACCAGAATTCACAATCATTCATTCTTTAATTGGTTCCTTCTTTTCCTCTCTTCTCTTCAATCTTTGTCTTCTTTTCTTTCCTTTCGTTTCTTCTCTCTCTCTCTCTTCTCACAATCTTTTCATTTTTTTCCTCTCTTCTCTTCAACGCTTGCTCTTCTCGTTTCTCTTCTTCTCTCTCTCTTCTTCTTCACAGTTCGCTAGCTCATGTGTTCTTCTGCAATTCTGCTTCTTTTTTCTCTCCTCTCTTATGATTTTCCTTATATTCGCTCACGTGTTCTTCTCCCTTTATTGTTGCTCCATGCTTGCGACGAAGAGCTGGAAAAAGGATACTATTATGGAAGGATGCAGAGCTACATTTCACACAACTCTAGAGCTTTCTTTTTCTTCTATCATGTTACGACTCGTCCGATTCGATCGAGTCACCGATTTTTACTAAATCAGCCAAGTCAAACTGGTTCTTTCCGGTTTAGATGCATATCCGATCTGTTGAGTGGCTCGAACCGGTCACTAACCGATTTACCGGTTCAACCGGCCGGTCCGGCCAAGTTTCATAACACTGATCCATAGATCACCATGGGCAACAAGCTATCCAAGAAGTGTTACAGACTTTAAAGCATATTAATATTAATAATTGAAAACTTATTGTTCGTTCTTTTATAATACATATTGTAATAGGCACTACAACATATTTAATACTTAGCAACATTTGAAGAATATTGTCAAATTATGAAAAAATGTCACTAACTCAGTGTAGCAACATTTTATCAAATGTTGTACAAAGTCTTTGTTGCTAAAAGCTTTTAGCAACATTTTAACATATTAATGGCAACATTTAAAAAATGTTGCTAATGTATCTTCTTTGTAACATTTACAAAATCTTACTAGTCTATTTTTTACAATATGAAAAGGTGTGTTAATTAATTTGTTTTGCGTAACATTTTAAATATTTATCAGTTAAATATATAATTCATTTTTTTTAATAGATATTAGAAAATTCTTTGACACCATAAAATGAATTATAATAGAAAGGAAGAATAAAGAATTCTGTATATTAGATTTTCTAAAATTTGTATAGTCCACTTTATTATCAAAGGAGTGAATAAAAAGATGGTCTCCAAGTAAATTTTGTTAAGAAACATGAAACGATGTCATCTTAACAAAATACAACATATGTCATACGTGAATGTAACTAATTCAAGAATTCTATACCAAACTAAGTATAACCAAGCAAAATATTGCGGATCTATTATTGTCACAACATAAATCTATTATCCTAGATCCGTAATTCGCTAACATTTGTAGACATTTCACACCTATCACCACCTTAAGCAAATTTACTACTGCAATTTTCACCAATAGTCAAAATAAAAATGAAAAAATTCATTATTAGTCAACAAATAAATGATTAAGAACATCAATAACATCTACTTTACAAACAAATAAATTAAGATTATGTTGTATAATTACAAATATGCATATTATAAGTTCTAATAATAGTGATCATGTCATAACTAACCAAACCCACATCAAAATTAACTTTGGGTTTATGTTCTCCTTTCCCTATTCGTATCTCTTGAAAACCATCAATTGCTTTGCTTGAGCTTGGTGAAGTACACTTGTACACTTACCTGCTTATACCATATATCCATATAAAAAGATTAAAAAGAAAACAAAAATGGTTCATCTCTACCAGGGTCACCCAACATACATGTAGGCCTAAAGCTGTAACACCCGCAATTTTCTTACTGGTGTATAAATAGAATAAAGAAAATTTTAAAATAGTAATAATCATTTAATTATAAAGTATTTAGTAGCTTTTAATAGACAACCAAATTTATAATACCCAACCACACATTATGAGTAAATTTCTCTAGAGAGGTGTTTGAGAAAATAACCTAAGACACCTTTAGTAATTATACAGTTAAGGAAAATATAGATTTAATTATTAAAATAGCTAAAACTCTAAGGTATCTATACCTTTATTCAAAATACTCTTAATATAATTAGTGATGAGTTTTAGAAAATTATTTAGAATTTTTCTAGCACTTCTGGGCAAAAAGATCAAAATGCCCCAATTAATAGTATAACCATAGCCAGCATATGAAAAAAATTGTAGAAAATATGGAAGATATATTTTGAACCTTAAAAGATGATTTAAAATTATAATTATAATTCTATACAATCTCTGTAAATAAAACCTTAATTTTCTCTCTCTGCCTACTGTAACGCCCGCTTCTTACCGTTTTACCGCATTTCGTGTTTTATTGAATTGTTAAAATTATTTTTAATCACCAAAATTTATATTTTTGGATTTAGAATTTAATTTCCTATTTTTAGGGAATTTCTGGGAATTTTTGGGGTTTTTCTGTGAAAATGACCTTTTTGCCCCTCCTGTCCCTTGAACCGGGCCCGAATACTCCTGATCCGGGCCAGAAAAAAATTGCACAAATCTCCCCTTAGCTTCTCATGCAAGCCGTGCATGTGTAGGCATGGTGCATGAGAGACACTTGTATTTTTCCTTCCTTTTCACAAGCCATGTGTAGAAAAAGTGAACTTATGGCATTTATAACTCAAAACCTCACCTTTCCCTCTCCTTCCAACACATGTAAGTTTAGTTTTCTCTCATTTCTCTCTTTCTCTTCCTCTTCCTCTTGAAGCCGTGAACTCTCCATCATTTTCTCCCAAAAATTTTCATCCTTCCTTAAACACAATCAAGCCAAGGTTCCATCTTTTGAACCAAAACTTCATTTTCTAAGCCTTCTAGCCTTGAAAAATCCTTGTTGGTGACTAAAGGAGGCATCTTTGGGGGCTGTTTTGGGACCAGAATTCTGAACTCATTTTCTTGGAAATTTGAGGTAAAGGGGGGAGAACTTGAACTCTAGTAGGATTGGTAACTAGAGTCAAGGATTTGCCCTTAAAATCCTTGTTTTCACTCTTGTTTTTCCTTGAGAAAAAATCACTTTTGAGCTTTTCTTTGAGCAAATGTTTTGGATTCTTGGAGCTGGGTTGTTTACATGTTTTTAAGTTTGTTTTGATGCTTGGAATGCATGGATTGTGATTGTTGGTGCATGCAAGCCAAAAACAATTTTGGAAAAATTTTCCCCTTTTTCCTTTAATAGCTCTCGGCCTTGAGGGATTTTGGGGTTGCATGTGTTTCAAATTTTTTTTTGGTGCTTGGAATGTGTTTGTATGATGAATCTATGAACATGCATGAAGTTGGTTGAAGGTATACAATTGTTTTGGATGATTGATCTTTGAAAAATAGTGTTTATGAGCTTGAAAATGGAGTTATGAATTTTAATGTGTATGTTGATGATTTTGAGTGGATTAGTATGATATTTGGCATTTAGATTGTTTGTTGATGAATGTGTGAAGTTTTGGTGAAGATTGGATGTTGTGAAAAATTTGAAGTTTTGATGAACAATCAAGTTATTCTTGATGTTCATGAGTTGTTCTTGATGAAACTCATCAAGAATACCTTTTGATCTTAAAAGGTCAAGGGTATGTTGAAAACATGTTTATGGGCTTTGGTGGTTCAAAAGGACTAAGAAGCAATTTTACAAGTAAAAGGACTAAAGTGCAATTAAGAATAAGTCTTTAAAAATAAATAAAACAAATTCGGATTTCCAATTCCAACCAAGTAAAAGTCAACTTAAAGGTCAATATTTTAGGTTGCCATGACTAAAAATAAGTTCCTAAGAGTTATAAAACCTTTAGGCTTTTAATTTAAGTTTAAAACCTTTAAGAAAAGGAGTTAAAGACTCATTAAAAGTCAATCAAGATTAGATTATGAAATTAAAAGTTAGATTGGAGTTGGACTTCAACTCTAATCCAAGCAATTAAAAGTTAAAACTTAGGATTAATTAGTGGGCTTAATTAATTTAATTACCTAAGTTAATCAACCTAATTAACTTAAGTCGATTAAGTAAAGAATGATTAATTAAGTCTAAAGTTAATTAACCTTAATGAAAGTATTAATTAAGTAATTAACCAATAATGATGGTTAAAGACTAATTAATTATGATTAAAATTAATCAAACATAATTAAAATCCTAATCCAAGATTAAGGAAGATTAAGGGATGATTAAGAATTAATAAGGATCTTAAGTAAGGATTAAGACTTAATTAAAGAGGATTAAGATAATTGTAATCCAGTTAATGAAGACTAGTTAAGATTAAAAGGTTAAACAAATCTTAATTAGTCATACAAGGAGAATTAGGATAAGTAATACCATCCATAAGATACAATCATAAGTTTTAGTAAATTATAGGACTTAAGTGGACATGATTATCAAGAACATTAGTACAAACTACCTTAAAAGGCTATAACCAACACACTCTTTCTACATAAACTTGAGAAGCTTGGCGAGAGAGTGCGGTTTGGCCTTCCTTGTGAAGGAAAGACATTGAATTTGGGTCGTGCCACGGGGATGTGGTGACGTTGAATGGTTCAATGGGTTTTGCCTGTAAGGATGTGAATGTTGTTAGCATTGTTGTGTGACATGCATCATGAAGCGTCGTTGATTTCGAGGTTGAAACCTTACGGCCTATATAACAGTAACACTCGGTACAGTGTGAACTGGTAGGTACTGGGCACTGGGTTTTGCAAAGAACACCAGCGTCCAGTAAAGGAGACCAGCCCTGAGGATAAGTCGGGTCCCGAAATGGCACAAGTGACGTAGGCTCGCCCCCTACTGTCGTGTAAACGGGGTACAGGCTTGACTATCCTGTCGCTCTCAAGTTTTCATGGTCAGTTGAGATTGTCTGGAAGTCATAAAATTTATTTGGCCAAAATGTATGAGCAATGCTCTTTGTACCAATGCTAGTACAGACTCTAACTCCTGACGTGCTGTGTATATATGGTCGGGCAGCTTCTATGTGCTCTGCCTATGGTGATGTTTCCCTGGGCCCGCAGCATTAGATATTGCATTATATAGTAAAAGTTGCGTTCATATGAGTACACCATGATGAGATGTCGTGATTGCTTATTGATTCGACTGTGTGGATTGCCTCTGTGTGTGTGCTCTAGTTTGCGGTATCCTACATGCTGTGAGTTCATGCGATGTTCTCACCCTTCTTTTCTATCTCTTCTTTCTATGTTCTTCTCATCACGTTGACAGTCGGTATCGAGGACTTCCGTCATGACGTCGATGCAGGTGTGAATCAGATGGTTGCCGAGGGGCACCCGGAGGATGACGGGTATCCCGCGCAGGTGTGAGTTCTATGGGGGGGGGGGAAGTTTGTGTCACCATCACGCACCCCAGACTTCCTCTTGTACCTGAAAAGGACTAGGTTGTGTTGAGTCTAGGTAGTACACAACTCTGATTTAGGAATCTCTTCTTTTGTATTCTGTTAGAGGTCTCATTTATTTTACTACCGGAACTCATGTTTTAAGGTGGTCATGTGGGTATTCGAGAGGTACATCGATGCTACTTAATATGTATGTATGTATTTATGTCACACTGTTTTATGTTCTCTCAAGGTCTTTAACCATGTGTATGTTGTGTATGCGCGTAAGGTGTAATTCTTTTGACGCTTACGGAAAGATAAGTTTTTTTGAAAGTGAAGGAAAGGATATTTCATAAGTACTTAAAATAAAGCTAGAGAGGTAATAGGTCAATGACACCTAAATCCTTTTCAAGAAAAAACTTCCGCATTTTTTGACGTTCTACTTCGTTGGTCACGTGTAATGCATGTGGTACTTTTAGTGGTAACTAGGGGTATCACAAAAGCAAATTATAAGATTGAGGCATATTCTAAGAGATAAAAGACGAGAAATGACATATATTTTTTTTTAAAAAAATATAAGAGTCTATTTTTAAGAAAGAAACTTATATTAAATTAAAATTTTTATTTTTATAAGAAAAAATTATTTTAATTATTATCTATGAACTAATAATTAGTAATATTTTATATTTGATATAGATATTTTATTAAATTTTGGGTAAAATGTGTTTTTAATCCTTATAAATTTAAGTATATTTGGGTTTGGTTCTCATAATTTAAAACCAATGTGTTGAGTTTCTCTTTTTTTATTAAAATCATCTCAAATTAATCCTTAGCACCCCTCTCATTAGGGACTAAATACACATGATAAGAAATATTGGAGACTAAAACCACAAACTGATAAAAACTAATTTGAGTGATTTAGAAAAAAGAGACTCAACACACCAATTTTAAGTTATGAAAATTAAAAAAATTTATTTAATTTTACAGAGACTAGAAACTATTTTACCCTTAATTTTAATATATAAAATTATAAAAAATTGAGGTCTTGTAACAAGGGAGGCCTAAAGTGATTGCTTTACCGGCCTCCCCTCGTGCTGACCCTAATCCCTACTAGTCAATGTATCGATATGTTTTCCAATGGACATCTAAACTAATATTTTTTTGTAGACTTAGGACATGATTTCCTACTCTACTCTAACCCACTTAACTGCACAAAAATGATTCAAAGTAGAAACCAACAACATAGCAGATGAGCATTTTGGCCTATTAGAGTGAGCAAACCTATCAAGAATAATAATAATAAATAAATAAAACATGTCAATAATAACAACAAAAATATCATAAGACATAGCAAAGTTCATTAATAACCTCTCATTTAATGCCACTTTAGTTTCTCATATTTTTCTTGAGTTTAGCTTCTTTATCCAAGTAATTAGTCTTCTCTCATCCTGATTCATTATTATCATAATAAGAGGTTTAATATTACTTAGAAGTAAAAATAAGACTTAGAGTTACTTCATTAGTGATAGACTTCCACGTTTTAACCACCACTTTATTAACCTATAAGTTTGTGATAACATTCAATTTTGTGATAAATTCAAATATATAAATATATATGCCAAAATTATACACAAGTTATAGTTAGGCTAATCATTGCATCCACTACGCCAATTTTTAGGATATAAGAGCACTGAATTTAGGGCGCTCCCGTGTTGTTTAGTGCTCAAAATGAACATTTTAATGTTAGAGCGCTTAAAAATTTGGCGGGAGCACCCTTACCATTAAATGTTAGGGCGCTCATAGTGAGCACCCTATACTTTTATTTTTTCTGAATAATAGGGCACTCCAAAAGAGCGCCCAAATAATGAGCCCCCTTTTTAAATTGGTTGTTTAGGGCGCTCCCAGGAAAGCGCCCTCAAACTAGGTACTTTAGGGCGCTCCCAGGAAGTGCCCTCTGGGAGCGCCCTATTGAGTCCAGTTTTTTAATTTATTTTACTAGTTGTTTTGGGCGCTCTAAGGAAGAGCCCTCTTTTTTTTTTCCTTTAGGGCGCTCCATGTGAGCGCCCTCCCTGATACTTAAAAAACCATTTTTGTTTTACTTTTTCACTCCCGCGTCTAAAGCTCCCTTTCTCCGTCTCTCTAAACCCATACCTCCTCCTCCTCTCTCTCTAAACCCTTCCCTTCCGTGAGCTTCTCCTTCTCCTTCCCTTCCGTGAGCATTAGCTTCTTCTATTTTCTTCATCTCGTACCGTGAGCATCTCCTTCCTTTCCATGAGCTTGTTCTCTTTCTCCTTCTCTTCTCCTCTCTCTTTCCGTGAGCTGCAACGTCTCCTTCCCCACGTGAGCAGCAGCGTCCTTCTCCGTGAGCGTCTTCTTCTTCTTCCGTGAGCTTCCGTGAGCGAACAGCGGCGTCCTTGGCAGCGTAGCGGCAACAGCGTCCACGCCGTCTGTGAAGGGGCTAGGGTAAGTCCCTGAACCCTAGCTTCAACGTTTTTTTTTGCAACATTTTTTCTGTATTTTTTTCTTATGCACACCCCATCTTTTCTGCTGCACCATGGTTTCTACAATTGTGTTTTTTTTTTCTGCTAATGTACACTTTTTCTACTTGCACCATATGTTTCTGCACTTGTATGTTTTTATTCTTTGCAATTAATTAGATTAGGATTATTATATTTTGAAAATGATTAGGATTATTATGTTAGTACTTTTGTGATATTGGTTAATATTTGAATAAATTAAAACTTGCATGTGTAAATTAGTGATTATTTGAGATTAATAACTATTATATTAGAATTTGAAATGTTATATAATATATATTATTCATATTGATCTCTTTTGGAATGGTAGCTGGTGGTTTAGAGTTAAAAATATTTTTCATAAATTTGGGAAAGTTAAAGAAATAAATGAAATGCTGCTCAAATTTTAGTACTAGTAAATTTTTTAACTTGTTTTTTTTTTCAGGTATTGTTTTCTAATTGCTTATACTTCAACAGCTTATTGGTGTTTGACTTTAATCAGGTATATCCTTTATCATATTATCCTTTTTCTTTTAACTATATTTATTAGGTTATTTGTATGTACATGCATTAACCTTAGTTTCCTGTTTAAACAAGAAATTGTATTTATGACTGACATAATATACACTTTATTTCTTAAATTGTCCATGGTTGGACAGTTTGGATTTGTAAATTCATATTAAATATATTACTTTATGACTTGTTTCTGGTCTAAGATTGATTTCAGTACGTATTTTCCTCTTTTCTCCAAGTTCATACATATCTATGTGAATATAACTCATAGGTTATGTCGTGTGCTTGGAGAACTAAGGGGAAATGCTGCTGAAATTTTTATAGCCAGGAACAATAGTCATTATATCTAAAGAATGTCATATATACTTTTCGAGTTAATTATAAATGATTGATGTTATATTGGTAGAATATGGATCGCTCTTGGATTTTTGCAAATCATTTGACAAATGAGTATGAGGAAGGAGTGGAAATGTTTATAAAGTTTGCTGTTGACCATGCAACAAATCCTAGTAGAATTGTTGTCCTTGTATGAAATGTTTTTTTTCTAAGTGTGTAAGTGAAGCAGAGTTGAGGAACCATCTTTTCTGTTTTGTAATTGATCAAAGTTACACATGATGGACATTTCATGGTGAGACTAGAAGTGAACATAATGGTATGGAGAGAATAATGTCAACGTACAACCTACTGATGATAAATTTGAGATCGAATGGGAGGATTGTGACAGAATTGATGAGATTCGAAATGTGGTTGAAGAGGACCTTAGAGATTGTCCCCAATGTTTGATACCCTAGCTAGTGATGCTGAAAAACCACTGTACAATGGGTTCACCAAGTACACGAGGTTGTCCGCTGTGTTGAAGTTGTATAATTTAAAGCAACAATGGATGGTCTAACAAGATTTCACAGAGCTACTCATATTGTTGAAGGAGATGTTGCCGTAGGACAATGTGCTACCTAACAAACTTATGAGGCAAAGAATATGTTACGTTCTATTGGGATGACCTATGAGAAGATACATGCTTGCCCCAATGATTGCATTTTGTTCATAATGAACATGCATCATAAGTGTGGTGTCCTAAATGCAATGTGTCTCGTAACTTATCATTACGTAAGTGGATTTGATTATAAATATTTTGTAGCGTCCACGACAAACAAACAACATGACTACGGACTTTTTGTTATGCGTTTATGAAGGAGATAATCAATCAAAATGCACTCATTATACCAAAAGAGGTAATTTGGAAGTGTTATAACAATTAAGTATTTTCCTCATTTAGTACTTCTTTTAATGAAATCAATTTTGGCTTTTATAGTACTTTCCTCAACACCGATGCTCGACTTACACTACGGAGCACTTGATGAGGTTAGAGAAGAATAGGCAAAACATGTAGTAACCACTTGTATGTGATTTTTTTGTACTTGTTGATGGTAAGTAAATACGTGTACATGTAATCTGAAAATGTTGTACAAAGTTGTGTATTAATGATAAGTTCTGTAAATTTTGTATACTTTGATGTTCTACTCTGAACTGAACTGATTATAACTCTTTGAATGATAAATTTTGGCTGCTGGTATGGAGTTTTACAGGTGTTTGTTAAATTGGGAAATGTTGAATAAACAGAGGAAACTCTGTCGAAATTTTTATAGGTAAATTTGATGAATAGCTAGTATGTTAAACATATCTATTCAAAACTTTTTAGATCTGTTGAATGATAAATTCTGCCTGCTGGCATGGATGTTTTATAGGTGTTTGTTAAATTGGGAAATGTTGATAAACAGAGGAAACTCTGCCAAAATTTTTTAGGTCATGTAGTTATATATTTACCAATTGATTATTGTTCCGTGTCATGATTTGTGGTTGCTTCTATGTGGTTGTATAGGAAACTATTCAAAGTATTGCATGTCTTGAATTCTTAATATGGAGTATTGATGTTAACTTACTTGTGTTTGTGTGTGAATGTGTAAATGGAATGAAAGTTTCTTCATACATCTAATAATTGTTTGAATGATAAGGAATATGCATGGTTTTAGAGGTACACATCATTGGTATGAAAACAATTAAAAATTTATGCTAAAAATATTAGGAACAAATGAAGTAGCCTGAAAAAAAAAGTACGAGGGCGCTCCTGGAAGCGCCCTCCATAAGAAAACCAGGGCCTTCCAGGAGCGCCCTCGTACTTTTTTTTTTTTTAGCTACTTCAGGGTGCTTCCTAGGAGCGCCCTTGTTAACCAAGATCAGGGCGCTTCCTGGGAGCGCCTCCACTACGCTCTGTGTAGCCAAAACGATGAGGGCGCTTCCGTGTTTTTTTTAAGCGCCCTAAATGTCTTTCGTTATGACGTTTCCAGACACGCCCTCTCCTCTCAACGACCATACAAGAGCAGTTTTTATTAATGCCCACAGAAACGCCCTTAATTCCCCTTTTTTTTTTTTGGCATAGTGATAATTCTTTCACAACTGTGCATGTATAAGACAAAAGATTGTTTTAAATTATAATAATGTAACCTACTTGGATAGTTGGATACATTCCACTCAAACCATTTTACGGAAAAAGGTAATTCTTCCTTGATAGACTAAAAACTAGAATGTACCAGCCAACTAGGGAATAGCATAAATACCAAACAATATGAGAATGGCAGCAAAGTTACGTGTCTAACAAGTGAAACACTAAGCCATAACATAGCATCGAATAACTAAATGTTGTTCATAATAAATTTTGCATCAGTCAACTTTATGACAATTGATTAAAACATAGCATCGAATTCTAAACAGTGTCTCATTTTTCAGAAATTCTCTTGAATTCTTTTTCACTATGCTTCTCTCTGTATTGAAACCTCTAATTTATTAAACCAGTTCTTGAAATTCAAAATGAGATATCTTCTCTATACAAGACAATAACAAATTTATTTATTTTTATAATAGTAAGTCACGGGCTTTATAGAAGTAGATATGAAGCACCAAAAGTTTTATCATAACACACTCTATCAGAGGCTGTGAAAAGCTAACATTGGAATTGAAATTTGAACAAGCTAGTGATTCACATTTCACCTTGATTTCAGGTTTACAAGGCTGTAAAAGCAAACAAAAAATAAAGAAAAATATGAGTCAATGTGCAATCCACATCAAAACTAAAATGGCATGAGCTAAACGTGCTTGCATTTCTGGTCACATATACACAAACGATTGAAACTTGAAAAGTAGAAGCGAAATAAAAATCATCATGATGAGCACGCATACAAATAAAAAAATTAGTGGAAAAAGACTCCATTATGAGGTGGCAAGCTTACCCGATAATTTCATTTGACTTGCAGTCCAAATCATATTGTTAAATGCAAGATATTGAGAAAATAGTAAAGAAGATCGGTTATTAATTGTTTAAATTCCAATCGACCAGACATGTTAGTATAAGACTTATAACTCGAACAATTCAAATATTTAATGATAAAGGCATTGCAAAAGAGAGGGAGGACTACAAGAAATTCTCATTTTAAGAAGTGTGTTTTTTTTTTTTACATATTGTGGCGGTTTTTACCCCTGAAAACAAGTTTAGCATTTTAAAAAATGCTGCAGTTACGTTCACCACAAGCATTATGCGGTGGTCTCGGTTTACCTTATTCATACTACAGTGTTTGTTTAAGGGGGTTTTTGCCCTCCTCTATTTGTAGGGTTTTTTTGACTGATTGTGAGAGTTTATGTAATGTCCATAGCTATATGATTATGGGGTTTTCAAATAAATTTGTGGCGATTTAAAACCGTCACAATTTGAATGATATTTTTTATAAAAAAAATTCACAGCGTTTGTGGTGATTTTTAGTTAAATATAGTTAAAAATTCCTATGAACAATCTAGGACTGGAATCAAGTCCTCTTGGTGGATTCTAAAATAATTCAGTGCTTTTTTAAGAAGTAAGAAGTAGGAAAAATAAATGACTAAAAACAAAGTAAATAAAGAAGTAAAAGAAAATGAAAGAAAGTAAAAGAAATTTTAAGAACAATGTATTGAAAGTGACGAATCCTCAAACTGACATACTTTTTGAGTATTCTCGGATGAGCAAGTAGTCGTGATAATGATAGAAAATATGCTTTTTCGAGCAAGTCTTAAGTATGTAATGGAGAAAAATCCATCCCTAGGACTTGCTACTTTACCCTATTTATAGACTTAGACCCTAACGGTCAACTAATTTACAACAAACACGTATGACAAAATCCTAACTGCCTAATCTGTGGCTGAACATGTGTCTGACTTTAAGATGTTTTCCACGTGTCCAATCTTCTTGGTTGAGCTTTGATTCGAAATTCTCTTCAAAGAAACTTAATTAATCTTCATTCAAATCTTCATGGTTTTTTTTGGCTATGTCTTATTTGAAATCTTCAGGAAATCTGGATAAATCTTGACTTGAAATCTTCAGAATATTTGGTTAAGTATGATCTCGAAATCTTCAAACAATCAGGTTAAGTCTTTTACTCTCGAAATCTTTAATCACCTGGTTAAGCTTTGGTTCGAATATGTAGCCAATATGTTAAGTCTGGATTCAAAATCTTCAAGGATCTTGGCTATGTTAGATTCGAAATCTTCAAAGGTCTTAGATGAAACCTTGGAAAATCTTCTAAGTCTGAAACTCCCTTGTGCAATCTTCTCATGTTTCCTTTATTCGAATTAATATCTTGTTATTTGCTTAAGATCCATTCTAAATCATCAAGCCTTCTTCCATGTCTTCTTATCTTCAAAAAGTGCTTTCAAATATTTGAATCTTCTGAATCGAAATCTTCTTGCATTTGCTCGAAAATCTACTTCAATTTGTCCAAGGCTTCCATATTCGAATTTCTGAGCTTCTCTTGTCAATATTCTTCTCCTAAACTTCATTATGTCTTCATTTTGAATGCTCTTCCTCTAGAATTCGAAATTTGGCATCAATTTATCTAAGGCTTTCAACAATCAAAATCTTAAACCCCTTTCTACCAGCATCATCACTTACAAAATTTCACTGAGTCTTAACTTAGAATTTCATGCTTGTCAGATTCAAAAATACTGATATAACTTCATACTCCCATTTTCATTTGACTCA
The DNA here is from genome assembly GCA_026901365.1 of Sesbania bispinosa. Taxonomy (NCBI): domain Eukaryota; kingdom Viridiplantae; phylum Streptophyta; class Magnoliopsida; order Fabales; family Fabaceae; genus Sesbania; species Sesbania bispinosa. The sequence continues at coordinate 2,506,598 of QLOH01000052.1, forward strand.
TGACTTCTCTTCTATTCGAAATCTGATCCCCACTTGCTTGGAGTTCTTTTATTCGAATTGCAACTTTATTGTCAAAGCCTTTCCTTCAAAACCTACTAAGTCTTCGTTTCAAATTCTCTTTCTCTAGAATTCGAAAATACTAAAGAAACTCATGTCTTAATTTCTTCTAATTCGTTCTAACTTTAATCTTCGATATGATGTTTGGGGTACATCTTCAAGAATAGACTAAGATATTAACTTCGACTATTTGAACCTCTTTGTCGAATTCCAATTCGAAAGGTACAACAAAAAGTTTGTATGAAAATGCCTCCAATCTTTATTCTTGAGATCTCCTCCAATTTCTTTAATATAAATAGACTAAGTCTCAATTCTGATTCATCTTCAACCATGTTTTTTTTTGAAATTTATTCGAAATACTGGCAAACTTTGTCTCAAACTTCCTATTTTCAAGTCTTTACTTCTGAAATAACTAAGTCTGATGAAATGTCTGAAAAAGGTCTCTGTTTTTTCGAATTCTATTCGTAAAAGATCTTTAAGTCTCTGCTTTAGAAAAACTAAGTCTGATGAAACTTCTATCTAAAAAAGTCTTTGCTTTTCGAATCCTTATCCGAAAAAGATGCCTCAGAAATGACAAAGACATTCTCTGTTTTAACTTAGTTGAATTCGAAAACAAACATACCTTTCATCAGACCGACACAACCTTTTAAATCTCCTTAGATTCCACATGCATCATCTTTTTCGAATTCTTCCAACAGAAAAGGTTTTATCAGACATAAAACAGTTAGTGAATTTCTACCACCAAAAGATGTATCATCTTTTCGAATACAACTTGAAAATTATCTTGAAAGATTATCATCTCATGTCTCATAAACCACCATGTTTCTCAAATTGTATTAGAAAAATATATCATAGGGATGATTCTCATGGTGATGATGCTTTTGCCTTAGGAAATTGTATGCTCATGTTAACCATCATGCTCATGTGATTATTGATATTATTCATGTCCCTAACACTAATCATGTTGAAGAGGAATGTTTGGATCTTAGGACCTCATGTAAACGATGATTGGGTCTTTAGACCTCATGTTAAATAATCAGATTTTGATCCCTGGACTTCATGTTTTAAGACAATGTCTTTGTTCCTTGAGCTTCATGTTTAAAAGAGGGAAATCATGTATGAATCTATCATGTTTAAGGGTAAGGTCTTTATGGCATTCAGAAACGACGGTTCCTGTTAGTCTGAGCTCAGTCCAACCTCATGTAAAGTGGAAAGACCCCTAGGGTGTTGGGTAAACACCTCAAGACTAATATTACATTGTTGTTAGCAAGTAATTCTATGATTTGATTGAGTATGTATAATGTTGCATATCATTTTGCTTGCTCTCCCACACTGTATGTTTTATCACGCTCACTGGGACATTAGTCTCACGCCACTCCGTAGGAATTACCTTCAGATGTGCAGGGTCCTCGTTCAGAGTCTTGAGAGATAGTAGGAGCTGCTATGGGTCCTTGTGATGGCCCACTCTTTTGGGATGATCGTATCTTATTCTGTATAGGCATAGGTTGATTTATTTTGATGGGATAGAACTGTACATGTGGGGCCTCAGGGATTTATTTTATATTCTAGGACATACGTATAATTATATCCTATTATGCCTATTGATTGAATATTTCATTGATCCATTGATGGCAACTATGATGTTATTATGATTATGCATTGTAATTCTTGCTTAAGTAAGTGTTGGATTACCTAAGCGGCTAAGTCGTATTGTATTGTGTTGTATGCCGATACTATTAATTCGCGAAATAATTTCAAGAATTTGGAAATAGTGATCCCAACAGGCATTATTTTCGAATTAAGAAATTAGGATTTACAGGCTAGACTGAGCTCACTAACAGGAACCGTCATTCCTGAAGTCCATAAAGACCTTACCCTTAAACATGATAGATTCACACATGATTTCCTCTTTTAAACATGAAGTCCAAGGACCCAAGAACTTGCCTAAAACATGAAGTCCAAGGACCCAAATCTTATTATTTCACATGAGGTCTAAAGACCCAATCATCATTACATGAGGCCCAAGGACCCTTAATTTTGTCATTTGCATGAGGTCCTAAACCCAATATTCCTCTTCACATGATTAAGGTTAAGGACATGAACAATCAACAATAATCACATGAGAATGAGTGACTTAATAGCATGAGAGATGACCATAGACCCATGGGAATGAAAATTCACATGTTTAAATATTTCTCCAAGTTCACATCATCATATACAAGTAGTTTACCCAAAACCCCCCAAAATCCCCAATTTCTTAACGTAGAGTTTTAGGCCTCAAGGCCAATCACCAATCAATAACCCTAAATCATCTCTAATCAACATAGCAAGCAATGTAAGCAAGGGAAGTAAGAATAGGAGCATACATAGGTATTCAATCAAATGAAAGTAAGTGGGTGAACCACACTCACCTCTAACGGAGAAATAGGAAGAATGGAAGGATGAGAAGGAAGATCCAAGCTCCTTGTGTAACGCCCTAATTTCTAAACTCAGAAATAATGCCCGTTGGAGACACTATCCCTGAAGTTCTTGAAATCATTTCGTTAAATTTTCGATATCGTCATACATTCGTTCAAACTTTCCAACGATTAACTTAAGCAATTACAATACAACATCAAATCCCTAAATAAGAGTAAATCTTCTTAAACTTAGGAAGAATCCACACTTGGAGAAGTGTGATTCAATGAACTCATACCCCGGAAATCCGGCAGAGTCTTCCTAAAACCGGATAATTACCAAATTCAGCTTAACCTGAAAATCAACAAAACCAACACATTTCAATATCATAACTATCATAGCATTAAAACTAAGCCTCAGTGGCCAACTCAAAAATAAATATACTTATATAATTTACATTAATACACCTCGACAAATAACCGATTAAGCAATATACAAATACTTTAGGAAACTACTTCTATTAAACTAATCTTCCAGCTGAACTAAGACTCAGCTCCACCTCACCTTAACTGCCTCCACCTCACCGGAAGTACCTGCATCACTAAGATATCCCCGAAACGTGGGGTGAGATAATAATCCCAGTGAATACAACCACATGCATGAATGCAAGAAGCATATATCAATGACAATTAACAATTAAACAAACTTCTTATAACATAATTCAAGTAAACGGATAGGTGAGACATACGGTGTGGGGAAAGTTAATTACTGACTAAATGTAACCATCATCATGATCATAACTAAAACAAGTTAATGCACTAATGATGCAACTCACTGTTGTGCACAACAGGCATGAACTTATCACTTAAACAGTAGTTAGAACTGAGCTCAGACTACGGGAAACGTCTTTCCCGGGGATGATCCCACCCATTACTGGACGCCGAAGTCAAGTTTTCACAAATTACTCACTCATTTTTAACTCACAGCGCAAAGGCCGGCTTGCATTAACTCACGGTGTAACACCCGCAATTTTTTCTTACTGGTGTATAAATATAATAAAGAAAATTTTAAAATAGTATAATAATTTAATTAAATAAAGTATTTAGTAGCTTTTAATAGACAGCCAAATTTATAATACCCAACCACAATTTATGAGTAAATTTCTCTATCTAGAAGGTGTTTGAGAAAATAACCTAAGATCCTTTAGTAATTATACAGTTAAGGAAAATATAGATTTAATTATTAAAAATAGCTAAACTCTAAGGGATCTATACTTTTATTCAAAATACTCTTAATATAATTTGAACCTTAAAAGATGATTTAAATAATATTTATAATTCTATACAATCTTTTAATTAAAACCTTAATTTTCTCTCTCCGCTTACTGTAACGCCCACTTCTTACCGTTTTACCGCATTTCATGTTTTATTGAATTGTTAAATTATTTTTAATCACCAAAATTTATATTTTTGGATTTAGAATTTAATTTCCTATTTTTAGGGAATTTCTGGGAATTTTGGGGTTTTTCTGTGAAAATGACCTTTTTGCCCTCCTGTCCCTTGAACCGGGCCCGAATACTCTTGATCCGGGCCAGAAAAATGCACAAACCTTCCCTTTTTCCTCTTAGAAGGCCGTGCATAGTGCAGCCTTGATGCATGGAAGCCACTTGTATTTTTCTTTCTTTTCTCCAAGACTTGAAAAAAAGCAAGCCTTTATGGCACATCAACTCACCTTTCTCTCTCACTTTTCCTACATGCAAGCTTAGGAACTCTCTCATTTTCTCTCTTCCTTTTCTCTCTTGGCCGTGAACTCTCCATCAACTTCTCTCAAAATTTTTCATCTTCCCTTAAACACATCAAGCCAAGGTTCCATCTTTGAACCAAAGCTTCCATTTCTAAGCCTTCTAACCTTGAAAAATCCTTGTTGGTGACTAAAGGGGCATCTTTGAGGGCTGTTTTGGGACCAGAATTCTGCACTCATTTTCTTGGAAATTTGAGGTAAAAGGGGGGAGAACTTGAACTCTAGTAGGATTGGTAACTAAGTCAAGGATTTACCCTTAAAATCCTTGTTTTTACTCTTGTTCTCTTGAAAAAATCACTTTTTGAGCTTTTCTTTGAGCAAATGTTTTGGATTCTTGGAGCTGGGTTGTTTACATGTTTTTAAGTTTATTTTGATGCTTGGAATGTGCTTGGATTGTGATTGTTGTGCATGCAAGCCAAGAAACAATTTTGGAAAAATTTTCCCCTTTTTCCTCTAATAGCTCTCGGCCTTGAGGGATTTTGGGGCTGCATGTGTTTCAAATTTTTTGGTGCTTGGAATGTGTTTGTATGATGAATCTATGAACATGCATGAAGTTGGTTGAAGGTATACAATGTTTTGGAAGATTGATCTTTGAAAAATAGTGTTTATGAGCTTGAAAATGGAGTTATGAACTTTAATGTGTATGTGGATGATTTTGAGTGGATTAGTATGATATTTGGCATTTAGATTGTTTGTTGATGAATGTGAAGTTTTGGTGAAGATTGGATGTTGTGAAAAATTTGAAGTTTTGATGAACATTCAAGTTGTTCTTGATGTTCATGAATTGTTCTGATGAAACTCATTAAGAATACCTTTTGATCTTAAAAGGTCAAGGGTATGTTGAAACAAGTTTATGGGCTTTGGTGGTCCAAAAGGACTAAGAAGCAATTTTACAAGTAAAAGGACTAAAGTGCAATTAAGAATAAGTCTTTAAAAAAAATAAAACAAATTCGGATTTCCAATTCCAACCAAGTAAAAGTCAACTTAAAGGTCAATATTTAGGTTACCATGACTAAAAATAAGTTCCTAAGAGTTATAAAACCTTTAGGCTTTTAATTTAAGTTTAAAACCTTTAAGGAAAGGAGTTAAAGACTCATTAAAAGTCAATCAAGATTAGATTATGAAATTAAAAGTTAGATTGGAGTTGGATTTCAACTCTAATCCAAGCGATTAAAGTTAAAACTTAGGATTAATTAGTGGGCTTAATTAATTTAATTACCTAAGTTAATCAACCTAATTCACTTAAGTCGATTAAGTAAAGAATGATTAATTAAGTCTAAAGTTAATTAACCTTAATGAAAGTATTAATTAAGTAATTAACCAATAATGATGGTTAAAGACTAATTAATTATGATTAAACTTAATCAACATAATTAAAATCCTAATCCAAGATTAAGGAAGAGATTAAGGGATGATTAAGATTAATTAGGATCTTAAGTAAGGATTAAGACTTAATTAAAGAGGATTAAGATTAATTGTAATCCAGTTAATGAAGACTAGTTAAGATTAAAATTAAACCTAATCTTAATTAGTCATACAAGGAGAATTAGGATAAGTAATACCATCCATAAGATACAATCATAAGTTTAGTAAATTATAGGACTTAAGTGGACATGATTATCAAGAACATTAGTACAAACTACCTTAAAAGGCTATAACCAACACACTCTTTCTACATAAAACTTGAGAAGCTTGGCGAGAGAGTGCGGTTTGGCCTTCCTTGTGAAGGAAATACATTGAATTCGGGCCGTGCCACGGGATGTGGTAACGTGAATGGTTCAATGGGTTTTGCCTGTAAGGATGTGAATGTTGTGAGCATTGTTGTGTGACATGCATCATGAAGCATCGTTGATGTTCGAGGTTGAAAACCTTACGGCCTATATAGCATTAACACTCGGTACAGTGTGAAACTGGTAGGGACTAGGCACTAGGTTTTGCAAAAACGCCAGAGGGTCCTCGGGTGGGGATGCCAGCCCTGAGGATAGTCAGGTCCCGAAATGGCTCAGGTGACGTAGGCTCGCTCCCTACTGTCGAGCAAACGGGGTACAGGTTTGACTATCCTGTCGCTCTCAAGTTTTCATGGTCAGTTGAGATTGTCTGGAAGTCGGGAAATTTGTTTGGCCAAAATGTATGAGCAATGCTCTTTGTACCAATGCTAGTACAGACTCTAACTCCTGACGTGCTGTGTATATATGGTCGGGCAGCTGCTATGTGCTCTGCCTATGGTGATGTTTCCTGGGCCCGCATGCATTAGATATTGCATTATAATAGTAAAAGTTGCGTTCATATGAGTACACCATGATGATGTCGTGATTGCTTATTGATTCGACTGTGTGGATTGCCTCTGTGTGTGCTCTAGTTTGCTGTATCCTACATGCTGTGAGTTCATGCGATGTTCTCACCCTTCTTTTCTATCTCTTCTTTCTATGTTCTTCTCGTCACGTTGACAGTCGGTATCGAGGACTTCCGTCATGACGTCGATGCAGGTGCGAATCAGATGGTTGCCGAGGGGCACCCGGAGGGTGACGAGTATCCCTCGCAGGTGTGAGTTCTATGGGGGGGGGGAGTTTTGTCACCATCACGCACCCCAGACTTCCTCTTGTACCTGAAAAGGACTAGGTTGTGTTGAGTCTAGGTAGTACGCAACTCTGATTTAGGAATCTCTTCTTTTGTATTCTGTTAGAGGTCTCATTTATTTTACTACCGGAACTCATGTTTTAAGGTGGTCATGTGGGTATTCGAGAGGTACATCGATGCTACTTAATATGTATGTATGTATTTATGTCACACTGTTTTATGTTCTCTCAAGGTCTTTAACCATGTGTATGTTGTGTATGCGCGTAAGGTGTAATTCTTTTGACGCTTACGGAAAGATAAGTTTTTTTGAAAGTGAAGGAAAGGATATTTCATAAGTACTTAAAATAAATCTAGAGAGGTAATAGGTCAATGACACCTAAACCCTTTTAAAAAAAAAAAAACTTCCGCATTTTGACGTTCTACTTCGTTGGTCACGTGTAATGCATGTGGTACTTTTAGTGGTAACTAGGGGTATCACATTGGTGGTATCAGAGCTGTTCTTTCCTTTTGGCCTCGGGTATGGTCTGCAATACCCTTCTCTCTGTGTTTACTCTGTGTTGATTGTTTGTTTTGTTGATTGTTTGCCTTGTGTGAATTGGTTGCTCTCATCTTACTATCTTAGTAATATGAGGATCTGTCTATAGCGTTGCTTATTCTTGCTTGAATGGTTCTGCATGAAACGGAAGAAGTTGACTTGTTCTGCGAATGCAGGATTCCATGGCAGAAAGAGGCAACCCTGAGATGGGCGATCTCCTGGGAAGGAGACAAGGTAGCATAAAAATCACACCCTCATAAAAGAATTAACTTATCACCCTAATTAGAATTAAGGTAGTATGAATGAACCAAGTAATCAAGCTTCTAAAACGAGTTTGCCAAGACCTCTAGGTCCTGAGATGGTACATTAGTGTAGCCAATAGTTGATTTTACTTGTGGATTGAGGTGCTGAGTGAGACATCAAAGGTCGGATAGGATGACCACTAAGGATAAGTTCCCATTCCTTTAGATGAGTACCTAAGGGATCGATAATGAATTCGAGGCCGTAAATTCAAGGTTAAGATGATTGATCATTGAGGTTTAATTATTAAGGTTTTGAAATTTGGGGATTTGTACTAATAGCTCTTGAGGATTCAGTTATTGAAAATATATATAATTTGGCAAGGCAAGTTAGAAATAATCGACGACTTGGGGTATACTCAGGATAAATAATGATGGAGTTTAGAATAAGAATGACAAACACACGAATTGGGGTTTGATCTTAACAGTTAAGGCATATTTGGATACCCTGTTGATGAACTTGAAGTCTAAAAGGGTTTGACCGTGGAATGATTGTCATGATTGAAGTTTGATAGATACACTAGAGTATGATCGCTATCTCTAACGGATTGATAAAATAAGGATTTATAGAAACAAGTGGAAAACTCGATTTAAGACAAAGGATGTCAAAGTATTGAGGCCAATAGCATAAGGTGTAGTTCTTAAAATTTTAGTCGGATGGTAGGATATGACTAAGAAAATGATCTGTTAGTATCAAGATTACGCAGGAAATTGAAGAAAGAGATCATGTGATGGAGAATTATATGCACGAGTAAGCACTACAAGAGCTACAATGGTATGAGCTAAGTAAGGACAACACTTCCATGAGGTTAGTAGAAATAATAGATATGTCAAATAATGAGCGATTATCGTATGTGTTGATTTTGATGACTAAGAGTATACTTGATTGATGCTCCTATAGATTGAATAAGGTATGTGAATGGAATCTCATAAATGATTAAGATTGGAATTGGTAAGAATTATGACACGTTGGTATAGTATGGTTATACCAATTTACAGGATTAGTTTGTACATTAATCTTAATGGACTTAGACTCTCAAGGGAAGGTATAAATTAGTAAATATCTAGGCAGGATTTTAAAGATTGGATTGGAATAGTACTAGATAAGTAGGTGATGTTTCGCGTAGGATGCCCTAGGGGACAAATACAATCCGTGGGAGTAGGATAACCATAAGGAATGATAATAATATTCCCAAAGATAGGTTTAAAGATAGATTGCCTCTATCTATAACCGAGACTATAGGTAATCTTACAATCTGCTTTGGACTTTACCACGGATGCTACAAGTGTCTAGTAATTCCATCTGGATTGGTTGTCATTGGTGTTCCTTTCCCTCCTTAGTGAACCTAGTTTTCTAGCCTTATTTAAGCCAACTTATCCTCATTCTTTCGTGCAATGTTCTCTCCTATTTCTAGGATCCAATGGGAGTATAGCATTCTTTGGAATAATTTTGATTGATAGGAAGTTGTATGCTAAGCTATCTAAGTGTGAGTTTTGGTTAAAGGAAGTGAATTTCCTAGGTCATGTGATCTATAGTGGACGAGTTAGCGTAGACCCAACTAAGGTAGAAACTGTGTTACAGTGGGAAGCACCTGGGACTTTAACGGAAGTGAGAAGCTTCTTGGGGTTAGCTGGTTACTACCGTAAGTTTATTGAAAATTTTTCAAGGATAGCAACTCCGTTGAACCATTTGATTAGGAAAGACCAACCTTTTGTGTGGAGCCAGTAGTGTGAAGATAGCTTTCAGGAATTGAAGAAAAGGTTAACTTTTGCGCCTGCGTTAGTTTTACCTGACCCACAAGAGAGTTTTGAAGTATACTGTGATGCTTCAAAACAAGTATTAGGTTGTGTGTTAATGCAAAAAGGAAAGGTAGTGGCTTATGCCTCTAGGCAATTGTGAACACACGAAGTGAACTACCCTACGCATGATCTAGAGTTGGAGGTAGTAGTTTTGTCTTGAAGATTTGGAGACACCATCTGTATGGCGCTAGGTTTGAAGTTTTAGCGATCATAAGAGTTTGAAGTATCTGTTTGACCAGAAGGAACTTAATGTAGGGCAGAGACGATGGATGGAGTTTTTGAAGAATTATGAGCTTAGTCTGCAGTACCACCCTGGGAAAGCTAATGTCGTAACTGATGCGTTAAGTCGGAAATCTTTGCATATGTCAGCAATGATGGTTAAGCTAGAACTGATAGAAGAGTTTAGAGATCTTAACCTAGACGTTGAACTTGGTCCTAAGAGTGTAAGATTGGGAACATTGAGGATTTCAAATGATTTCTTGGAACAAGTTCGTGTAACACAGGAAGTGGATCAATCTTTTCAAGATTTGAGGAATCTAGTCCCTAAGAAAGGAGAATCTGAGTTTTGTAAGGAAGCTGATGGAACTGTTAGATTCAAGGGTACGATATGTGTGCCTAGTGATAAGAAAATAAGATATCGTAAGAGGACATTGGGAATTAGAAGGAAATGTTAAGAAGAATAATTATCCAACTTTTAGGGAACCATTAAGGTCTTATATGATCTAATTAGGAGGGTAGCTCTTAAAGCTTAAGAAGATGGATTTATCCCTATTCAGCAGTAGGAACTCCAAATTTCGAGGACGAAATTTCGTAAAGGAGGGAGAAATGTAACACCCGCAATTTTTCTTACTGGTGTATAAATAGAATAAGAAAATTTTAAATAGTAATAATCATTTAATTATAAAGTATTTAGTAGCTTTTAATAGACAGCCAAATTTATAATACCCAACCACAATTATGATTAAATTTCTCTAGAGAGGTGTTTGAGAAAATAACCTAAGATACCTTTAGTAATTATACAGTTAAGGAAAATATAGATTTAATTATTAAAAATAGCTAAAACTCTAAGGGATCTATACTTTTATTCAAAATACTCTTAATATAATTAGTGATGAGTTTTAGAAAATTATTTAGAATTTTCTGGCACTTCTGGGCAAAAAGATCAAAATGCCCCCAGTTAACAGTATAACCATAGCCAGCAAAAAAAAAATTGTAGAAAAATATGGAAAATATATTTTGAACCTTAAAATGATTTAAAATAATATTTATAATTCTATACAATCTTTGTAATTAAAACCTTAATTTTCTCTCTCCGCTTACTGTAACGCCCACTTCTTACCGTTTTACCGCATTTCATGTTTTATTGAATTGTTAAATTATTTTTAATCACCAAAATTTATATTTTTGGATTTAGAATTTAATTTCCTATTTTTAGGGAATTTCTGGGAATTTTTGGGGTTTTTCTGTGAAAATGACCTTTTTGCCCCTCCTGTCCCTTGATCCGGGCCAGAAAAATTGCACAAACCTTCCCTTTTTTCCTCTTAGAAGGCCGTGCATAGTGCAACCTTGATGCATGGAAGCCACTTGTATTTTTTCTTTCTTTTCTCCAAGACTTGAAAAAGAAGCAAGCCTTTATGGCACATCAACTCACCTTTCCTCTCACTTTTCCTACATGCAAGCTTAGGAACTCTCTCATTTTCTCTCTTCCTTTTCTCTCTTGGCCGTGAACTCTCCATCAACTTCTCTCAAAATTTTTATCTTCCCTTAAACACATCAAGCCAAGGTTCCATCTTTGAACCAAAGCTTCCATTTCTAAGCCTTCTAACCTTGAAAAATCCTTGTTGGTGACTAAAGGAGGCATCTTTGAGGGCTGTTTTGGGACCAGAATTCTGTTGAGTCTCAAAATATCATAAAAGAAAATATGATGTTTAAGACAAATCAATTCCCAAGTTTTAATGCTTAACAAATTTGAGTTAAAATATTAATCATAGATACATATATGCTTTAATGATTTATCTATGATTTCAGCAAGAGTCACTATGAGCCTACATAGAAAGACTAAGTGTTGAAGCTGTCTGAAGAAGCAGAACTCGTCTGAAGAGTGAAGCTGTCTGAAGTAGCTCAACCCGTCTGAAGTATCAGTGCCGTCTGAAGTCTCACTTATGACGTGGCACTCTCTGCTGAAGCTTGTGAGACTTTTCTGAACCTCTGCTGCACGTACCTTTTCAAACACGATATGGGACAATGCAAAAGGAAACCTTGTATCGTGTCAGATATCAGAGCTCTCAGAAGCATGTCTCACAACGGATTAAATAGCATTTAATGCTATCTCTAAACGGTGGTATTTCAACGGATTAAAGTTTGGGTATAAATACCCCTCTATGAAGACCATCAAAGTAGATGGAAGAAAAGAAAGAAAATCAATATACAAGAAAGCCAAGAGAAACATCACGCTGCAAGTTTTTACTCCGTAAAACTCTCTGATAGAATTCTTTGTACACATTTGTATATCCTGAGCATACCTCAGTTTTATTGTACATTGTATTGGTTTGAGCTTCAAACTTGGATAGTTTAAAAGCTTAAACTCCTTTCTTTGTAAACCTTGGTAGAGCCTGAAGAGGCTTGACAGAAAAGAATACTTGTGGTAGAGCCTGAAGAGGCTTGACAGAAAAGAATACTTGTGGTAGAGCCTGAAGAGGCTTGACAGAAAAGAATACTTGTGGTAGAGCCTGAAGAGGCTTGACAGAAAAGAATACTTGTGGTAGAGCCTGAAGAGGCTTGACAGAAAGAATACTGTGGTAGAGCTGAAGACTTGACTCTTGTGGTAGACTGGAGGCTAGAGTACGTTGTGTCTGGAGAGACTGTACTCGTTGTGTCTGGAGAGACTGTACTCGTTGTGTCTGGAGAGACTGTACTCGTTGTGTCTGGAGAGACTGTACTCACATTCAAGCTTGTAATCTGAATATTCATATAGTGGAAATCCAGTGGTTGTTTGCCATTGGGACTGGACGTAGCTCACAGTGGTAGTGAGTGAACCAGGATAAATTTCTTGGCTAAGTTTTCTTACCCTTATCTCTTGTCAATTCTTTTTATACTAATCAAGGGGTTAGAGTAATTAATCTGATATGTTATAAAGGCATAAAAATTGTTTAAATCAGTATTTTTATACCGTCTGAAAACTTCAGACAGTCCTTTAAGAGCCTGTCTGAAATCGTGTTTTAACACCTGTTTGCGAAAAGCTTTCTAAAAATATTCAGAAACACTATTCAACCCCCCTTCTAGTGTTTCCCTGTGTTCCTACAGTTGGTACCAGAGCTCTACTCAGGGTTGAAGCACCTAACAAGTGACTGAGGACTGAAAGATCCAAATGGAAGCTTCTAACAGCAACAGGCAATACATCACAGAAGGAGCCTCTATCACAAGACCCCCAGCATTCAATGGAGTGGATTACCACTACTGGAGAGATCGTATGAAGTTGTTCATTGAGAGCAACAACATTGATGTTTGGGATGTGGTCACTGATGGAGACTATGTGCCTATGCAAAATGGTCTGCCTATACCTAAGACTGAATGGACCTTGGAGCAGAAGACTAGAGTCCAGATGAACGCTAAAGCCAAACTCTATCTGATATGTTCCCTTGAATAAATCAGAATATGAGAAGGTCCATGGATGCACTTCTGCCAAGGAGATTTGGGATACTCTTGCAGCAGCCCATGAAGGGACTGAAACTGTCAAGCAATCCAAAATCAGCATGCTTATACATCAGTATGAGATGTTTAAGATGGAAGAAACTGAAACTATTGACCAAATGTTTGGGAGGTTTCAGACCATAACCAATGGACTCAGGTCCTTTAGGAAGAACCTATGAATCTGGAGACAACAACAGAAAGATTCTAAGGAGTCTACCTAAGTCCTGGAGACCCAAAGTCACTGCCATTCAAGAGGCAAGAGATCTGAACTCTCTAAGAATGGAAGAACTGTTGGGATCTCTCAAAGTCCATGAACTTGAGCTTGGAGAAGATGACAACAAGAAGAAGTCTCTGGCTCTGAACTCCAAAGTCAAACAGTCTAGGCATGGCAGCATGAAGGCTATGCAAGCTGAGGACAGTTCAGAAGCAGATGAAGATTCTGAAGACAGCTCAGAAGATGAAGATGATCTTGCTCTTTTAAGCAGAAAGATCAAGAGAATGTTGCAGAACAGAGGAAAGTTCAGAAAGAACCAACCGTCATCATCCAAATCAGGTAAGACAGGTAAAGAGTCTAACTCTGATAAAATTATTTGCTTTGAATGCAAGCAACCAGGACATGTGAAGACTGATTGCCCAAGACTTAAGAAAAACAACTTCAAGAAGAAAAAGTTTTTCAAAGAAGAAGAAAGGTCTCATGGCAACATGGGAAGACCTTGATGAATCAACCTCAGAAGAAGAAGAAGACACTTCAGAAGAGGCAAATCTGTGTCTCATGGCTAGTCTACCATCTTCAGACAGCTCTGAAGCTGAGGTATTTCCTCTTACTCTACAAGAGATGTATGATGATCTGGTGGAAAGTTCACAAGAACTTTTCCAGGAGTATAAGAATCTATCCAAAGCCCACACAGAAATGTGTAACAAATATGAGGCACTTGAGATAGAACACATTATGCTCAAAGAAAAAGTTCTTGAGACTAAAAACTGCAGTTCACAAGCTGTGTCTGAAGAAAATGAGAAACTTCAGGAGCAGATTGTGGAACTGACAAAAGATCTGGCCAAATTTGTCAAAGGAACTAAAAATCTGAATATAATGCTTGGAAATCAAAGGCATTCCCTTGACAAAACTGGACTAGGCTTTTGTGATCATAACTTGTCTGAACCTCCTACTGTCTTAAATTTTTCTGAAAAAAAGGTTACTGGGTGTTCTCACTGTGGTAAGCCTGGACACAATATGGCTCAGTGCAAACACAAGAGAAAGACAAGGTCTAAAGCTAACAGAAAAGGACCCAAAAGAATATGGGTACCTAAAAACTTAATTATTCCTGTTGCAGATGTGTTTAACAGGACAAAGGAGACCCCACAAATGGTACCTGGACAGTGGGTGCTCACGACACATGACAGGAGAAAGGTCTTTGTTCCAAAACCTTAGACCTAGAGCTGGTGGAATGGTCACCTTTGGTGGAAATCAGCAAGGGAAGATCATTGGAATAGGGACTGTAGGTATATCTTCCTTCATCCCTTATTAAAAATGTACTCCTTGTGGAAGGACTACAACACAATTTACTGAGCATAAGTCAATTATGTGACAGTGGTTATGTGGTATCCTTTACTAAGGAAGGATGCATAGTCAAAGACTCCTCTGAGCAAATCCTCTTTACTGCTAAGAGACACAGCAATGTGTACAAAATTGATCTAGAGGATCTAGCAAGTCAAAATGTAAAGTGTTTTATTTCTGTTGAAGATGAAAAACAGATTTGGCATCAAAGACTTGGGCATGCCAGCTTGAGATTAATCTCAAAATTAGCAAAACACAATCTTGTTAAAGGATTGCCCAAGCTTTCATACAAATCTGACATTTATGTGAAAGCTGTCTAAAAGGGAAACAAACAAGACACTCTTTTAAGAGTAAAGATGTTGTTTCAACTAGCAGACCACTAGAACTTTTACACATTGACTTGTTTGGTCCTATTAGAACAGAAAGTCTTAGTGGTAAGAAATATGGTTTGGTCATTGTTGATGACTATTCTAGATTTACTTGGGTGTTATTCCTAAGAAGCAAGGATGAGACTTTTAGGAATTTCACAGTATTCTGCAAGAAGGTACAGAATGAGAAAGGATTCTGTATTTCTGCTATCAGAAGTGATCATGGTGGAGAGTTTGAGAATGCAAACTTTCAAATGTTCTGTGATGAGAATGGGATCTCACACAATTTCTCTGTGGCTAGAACACCTCAACAGAATGGGGTTGTTGAGAGAAAGAACAGAAGTTTGCAAGAGATGGCAAGGACCATGCTCAACTCATGCAGCTTACCAAGAACCTTCTGGGCAGAAGCTGTTAGCACAAGCATGTTACCTTCAAAACAGAATATTGATAAGACCAATTCTGAAAAAGACTATCTATGAACTGTGGAAAGGAAGAAAACCCAATATATCATATTTCCACACCTTTGGATGTGAATGTTTTATACTCAACACCAAGGATGATCTTGGAAAATTTGATGCAAAGTCTGATAAAGGATTTTTCATTGGATATTCTGAAACATCTAAAGCCTATAGAGTGTATAACTCTAGAACTTTAACTGTTGAAGAAACTATTCATGTTAAATTCAATGATAACAAAGAGACTGATAGGGAACTATCAGATCTAGAGGATGATTTTGCAGGAATGGAGCTGAATGACCACAACAGCTCGAAGGATGAGCAGCTGTCTGAAGTACCTACTGTTACTAAACCTCTTCAGACAAATGTTGAGTCTCAAACAGAACAAACAGATGTAATACCTCTTCAGAAACCTGACTGGAAATACAAATCACATCATCCTAAAGAGCAAATCATTGGCAGCACTTCAGAAGGAGTTAAGACAAGATCAAAATTCAAGATTCTGAATACTATTGCTCTCCTATCTGAAATAGAGCCAAGGAACATTGATGAAGCTCTGCATGATGAAGGGTGGATCCTAGCCATGCAAGAAGAGCTGAATCAGTTTGCTAGGAGTGATGTCTGGACCCTTGTTCCTAAACCCCATGGGAAAACCATTATTGGAACCAAATGGGTGTTCAGAAACAAGCTGTCTGAAGAAGGCAAGGTAGTCAGAAACAAGGCAAGATTAGTTGCTCAAGGATACAACCAGCAAGAAGGTATTGATTTCACTGAAACCTTTGCCCCAGTGGCCAGGTTAGAAGCAATTAGAATTCTTTTATCCTATGCTGTAAATAATGGCATCAAACTATATCAAATGGATGTTAAAAGTGCCTTCCTCAATGGTCTCATTGAAGAAGAAGTCTTTGTTAGACAACCCCCTGGTTTTGAAGATATTGCTTTTCCTGAACATGTTTTCAAACTCAAAAAGGCTCTCTATGGTCTGAAACAAGCCCCAAGAGCTTGGTATGACAGATTGAGCAGTTTTCTAATCTCAAATGGTTTTGAAAGAGGAAAAGTGGATACAACTCTTTTTAGAAAACAGTCAAACAAAGATCTTATACTTGTTCAGATATATGTTGATGACATTATCTTTGGTTCAACTAACTCTTCATTATGCAAGGAGTTTTCAGAGTTAATGCAATCAGAATTTGAAATGAGTTTAATGGGTGAACTAAAATTTTTCTTAGGACTTCAGATTAAGCAAGATTCTGATTGTATATGGATTCATCAAGAAAAATATACAAAGGAAATGCTTAAGAAGTTTAACTTTTATGATTGCAAACCCATGCCAACTCCAATGCATCCCTCTGCATCTTTAAATAAAGATGAGAAGGAAGAACCAGTGAATCAGACTTTGTATAGAGGAATGATTGGATCATTACTATATCTAACAGCAAGCAGACCTGACATAATGTTCAGTGTATGTCTGTGTGCTAGATTTCAATCTGATCCAAGGAGTACTCACTACAAAGCTGTAAAAAGAATTTTCAGATATCTTAAAGGTACTACTAATCTTGGTCTGTGCTATAAGAAAAGTAAGGATTGCAGGTTAATAGGTTACTGTGATGCTGATTTTGCTGGAGATAGAATTGAAAGAAAAAGCACTAGTGGTGGATGTCATTTCTTTGGAGAAAATATGATTAGCTGGTCAAGCAAAAGGCAAAGCACAATTGCCTTATCAACAGCTGAAGCAGAATACATCTCAGCAGCCAGTTGTTGCTCACAACTGTTATGGGTGAAGTATCAGTTAGAAGATTTTAACATTACTATATCTGCTATACCTGTTCTGTGTGATAATACAAGTGCTATCAATTTGTCTAAAAATCCCATTCAACATTCTAGGGCTAAACATATAGAAATAAAACATCATTTCATTAGAGACTATGTTCAGAAAGGTGTTTTTGATATTCAGTTTATTGATACAGAGCATCAATGGGCTGATATATTCACAAAACCTCTGACTGAAGATAGATTTAAGTTCATTAGAAATAATCTGAACATACATGCATTTTAATGTGTGTGATCTGATCTGTCAAAAATTGATGTATCTGAAATTTAGCTCGTCTGAAATTTTGGGGTGTCTGAAATCTGTCACTTGTCTGAAGTAAACAAATGACGTGGCTTTATGAGACGGTTTAATTCCATTTACTTTGTCTTTTCCACTTCGCACGTTCTCCTATGTCTGCGCACCCAGTAAATGCCATCATTGCTTTATGGATCTTTAAATACGGAAGCTAGTGGGTCACAGAACTTCACTCTTCACGAATCAGTAGTCATCCCTTGAGAATCCTTCTTCTACAAGAAATTCTTTTTCTCTCAAGCTCTTCAGAAAAACTCTCCAATGGCCCCTAAGAAATCTGCTGGAAGCAATATCGTGAAAACTAAGGGCGTAGCCCTGGAGGATCTTCAATCTCTGGGAATGGACTTGTTTGCTGAGTTCGATGCAGCTGGGTGGACTCAGTATTTCAATCACAACTTGACACAGTGGCATGAGCAAAGTGTGCTGGATTTCTGGGCTACTGCCAGAGGAATACCCAATCCTCAGGGTATCTACACCAGCATCAAGGCCACAGTACGTGGTATTCCTGTCTTCGTTGATGAAGATATCATTGCTCACATCTGTGAAGTCAGAACTGAAGGAGCTGTATTCACTCCTGGCTGGGAAGCAAGAAATGGAGGACAGAAGCAGTTCACTGAGTTTCTGTATGGCACCTCTGAACCAGTAAGCTTGGATGCAAAGCATATGTCAGACAAGGCTAGGGTTTTGCATGCCATCTTAGGATGCTCTATAATCCCTAAAATGGAAGCAGAAACCATGTTTCTGAATTGGAAAGATTTTGTCTGATTCACCTACTGCAGAAGAAGAAGGTGAACCTCCCCAACATCATAATGTACCACATGCAGAAGCGTCTCAGAGACTCTGCTGGGAGCTTCCCTCACAATACCATCATCACCAAAATCTTGCTGCATTTCAAAGTTCCCATTGAAAGGCTTTTTGATCGCCTTTCACAACCTATGTTTGGTGAATCAAACCTCAAGAGCATGGGAGTAAAGCTGACTCCAAGACCTCCCTCTCCGTCCTTGAAGGAGAGCCTTCTTCTTGAGAAAGCTGCAAGAAGGCAGACAACAATGGAGGTTCTTGAGAACGAACTCAGAGGAGACATAAGAAAGCATGAGTTCAAGCCATCACAACCCTCTCCTCAGGCAAAATTGAAGAAGCTGCCTGTAAGGAGTGCTGCTAAGGTAGCATCTGCATCTTGGCAGAGTCAGGTGTCTGAACCTGTTCAGAAGGCATCACAAAGGCCATCTGAAATTGTGGGTCAGATGTCTGAACCTGTACAGACCCCACAGCCTTCTTCTGAGATGGAAGGACAGACTCAAGAGGCAGAGGAAACTGATGTAGTCATAGCTGAGCCCTTGGCTGCGTGCCCATCTGATCCTGAACTCATTCAGGTGGCAGCTTTGGCTACTGCTTTGGAGCAGGAGGAACTGGAGAAGAAAGCAGAACAAGAAAAGACAGACAGAGCTATTGCTATTGCTTCACAATTGGCCTATGCTGAAGATGATAGGCAAGCAACCATAGCTGAGGGAGCAAAGAAAAGGAAGAGGTCAAGTGCACCTCAGAGAAGGAGAACCAAAGGCAAGCTACTTCAGACTGCACCTGAACCTAGGGTGACTAGAAGTATTGCCTCTCAGCTGACAGCAGAAGATGAAGCTGAGAAGTATCAAAACTTTGTTAAAGCTCAACAATACTTCAAAAGGAGAAAGGGAAGAAAAACAAGCACAAAGGGAGAAGGAAGAAGCAAAGGCAAAAGAATCTGAGGTAACCAAGCCTCCCTACAAGAGAATTAAAGTAAGATTTGATAATGTAACTCCTTCACCACCCTCCTCACCAGAAAAACAAACACCTCATCAACCCTCACAACCTTCACCATCACCTTCACCAAAAACCCTATCACCTATAAACCAACCATCTTCACCTCTATCACACCCATCACCACCTCCACAAACAGAAAACCAACCCTCTGAACCTCCAAACCCTCTGAACCTACCTCACCACAACCTTCAGAGAATCAACTCTCTGAGCCCACATTACCTTCCCCACAAATCCATGACCTTGCTCTAATACCACTCCTACCTTCATCACCTCCACCTCCTACACCTTCTCTGGAAGAAGAGCTCTCTGTTGAAGAAGAGCAAGTGCTTGCTGATCCCTGCTCACTGCCCAAGTTTAGCACCCTGTCTGAAGAGCTACAGTATTTCAGATCAGCACCTGCTGTATCCTTGCATCCTGGCTTAATCAGGAAAACTGCTGCTGAAGTAAGGAATCAATACAGTGCTTCTTCAGGTGGATTAGACAAGATCAGGAAGGGTGTCCCTCTTGCACATATTTGGGCTCCCATCAATCCATTCTCAAATGATTCCCTGAGGCTTGTCTAATGATGAATGGAGCTTTGTGAGGCAGCTGAACACTGAGTCTGAGCTGTTTCAGAGGGATCTGCACAAGGGAGTTGGGATGAGAGGCTACAGGCCCCCTAGAACCTGTTCAATCAGGCCAACCACCAAAATCTTGGTGAAACCTGATAGAATAGTTCCTAGGTATCCCTTACTGGAAGAGAAATTCAAGGAAGCTAAAAGCTATTCAAAGAAAAACTCACCTATGTCTGAAGTGATGAGTCCATCAGAGTGGGACTCTTTGCCAGAATTCATCACAAATCTAGGAGGAGGCCTGGATCATCTACTTCAAGATTGGATGTGGTCCTCTTACTGGAAGATCAGAGAAGATGCTGGATCTTCTTCTGGATCAACTGGTCCTGATGCTGATTCTGGTGTTGGAGTTGGAAAGGCAACCACTGTCAAATATCATTATATGAGAGATCACTTTCCCCCACCTGCTGACTCTTTCAATGAAGATTGGGTTCTGCTGAATCCTATTGGCACCTTCTTCTGCCCTGTGTTCAGCCCATCTGACTACAGCTTACAGCCAGGATTTGGACTGCTTAGATTTGTTTGCCCCTACATCCAGCTCATCTTTTATGAATCTGAGCAAGACTTGGCTGGGAAAATCTAAAGTTGAAGTCCAAAGTGCAGAAACTTGAAAAGAAGTGTGCTGCTCAAGAACAGAAGACTAAGCATCTGATTGCTCAACAAGAACAGATTCTTCAAGAACAGCAGCTTATCAGATCTGGTCAGCAAGACTTAAAAACCTCAGTGGAAGCTGCAATAACAAAGGCCAAGGACGACTTGATTTCCTTTCTCACTGAGGCCTTGCTGAAGAAGAAAGATTAGACTGTTCATCTTCAGCCATTGTCTTTTGTTTATGCTTATGACAAGTGTCTGCTTGTTTGTTTTTCTTTATTTGAACATTCCCATCTATATACAATCAGTGGTTTTTCTCATCCTTTTATGAGTGCATTGTTATCATTATGCTATATGTTCTATATGATTTTATTGCTCTGTTCCTGTTTAGCTCTGCTATTCCCTTTTGATTGATGACAAAAGGGGGAGTATTAAAATCTAACAAAATCTGAATCTGAAGAAATTACAGGACTCAGGGGGAGTATATAAGAATGAAGAAATTACAGGACTCAGGGGGAGTATATAAGAAATTGATTTTTGATCAAATCAGTTTAAGAGATCACAATCTGAGGGGAGCTATCTATACTTTTATCTTTAAAACTCCTTTCAGATTTATGTATTTTAAACAAATTTGTCATCATTAAAAAGGGGGAGAATGTTGAGTCTCAAAAATATCATAAAAGAAAATATGATATTTAAGACAACTCAATTCCCAAGTTTTAATGCTTAACAAATTTGAGTTAAAATATTTATCATAGATACATATATGCTTTAATGATTTATCTATGATTTCAGCAAGAGTCACTATGAGCCTACATAGAAAGACTAAGTGTTGAAGCTGTCTGAAGAATGCAGAACTCGTCTGAAGAGTTGAAGCTGTCTGAAAGTAGCTCAACCCGCTGAAGTATCAGTGCCGTCTGAAGTCTCACTTATGACGTGGCCACTCTTGCTGAAGCTTGTGAAGACTTTTTCTGAACCTCTGCTGCACGTACCTTTTCAAACACGATTATGGCAAGGGATCACAGAGACCTTTCCTGGTGATTTTGAATTTCATACACCACTGAGGAAATCTCTGCAACGCAGCTCCTCTGCAACAACATTGTAGCAGCCTTAATGCAAAAAGAAACCCTTGTATCGTGTCAGCGATATCAGAGCTCTCAGAAGCATGTCTCACAACGGATTAAATAGCATTTAATGCTATCTCTAAACGGTGGTATTTCAACGGATTAAAGTTTGGGTATAAATACCCCTCTATGAAGACCATCAAAAAGACGAAGAGAAAGAAAGAAAATCAATATACAAGAAAGCCAAGAGAAACATCACGCTGCAAGTTTTTACTCGTAAAAACTCTCTGATAGAATTCTTTGTACACATTTGTATATCCTGAGCATACCTCAGTTTTATTGTACATTGTATTGGTTTGAGCTTCAAACTTGGATAGTTTAAAAGCTTAAACTCCTTCTTTGTAAACCTTGGTAGAGCCTGAAGAGGCTTGACAGAAAAGAATACTTGTGGTAGAGCCTGAAGAGGCTTGACAGAAAAGAATACTGTGGTAGAGCCTGAAGAGGCTTGACAGAAAAGAATACTTGTGGTAGAGCCTGAAGAGGCTTGACAGAAAAGAATACTTGTGGTAGAGCCTGAAGAGGCTTGACAGAAAAGAATACTTGTTGTGTCTGGAGAGACTGTACTCGTTGTGTCTGGAGAGACTGTACTCGTTGTGTCTGGAGAGACTGTACTCGTTGTGTCTGGAGAGACTGTACTCGTTGTGTCTGGAGAGACTGTACTCACATTCAAGCTTGTAATCTGAATATTCATATAGTGGAAATCCAGTGGTTGTTTGCCATTGGGACTGGACGTAGCTCACAGTGGTAGTGAGTGAACCAGGAAAATTTCTTGGCTAAGTTTCTTACCCTTATCTCTTGTCAATTCTTTTTATACTAATCAAGGGTTAGAGTAATTAATCTGATATGTTATAAAGGCATAAAACATTGTTTCAAATCAGTTTTTATACCGTCTGAAAACTTCAGACAGTCCTTTAAGAGCCTGTCTGAAATCGTGTCTTTAACACCTGTTTGCGAAAAGCTTTCAAAAATATTCAGAAACACTATTCAACCCCCCTTCTAGTGTTTTCCCTATGTTCCTACAAATTCTGTACTCATTTTCTTGGAAATTGAGGGTAAAGGGGGGAGAACTTGAACTCTAGTAGGATTGGTAACTAGAGTCAAGGATTTACCCTTAAAATCCTTGTTTTTACTCTTGTTTTCCTTGAAAAAAATCACTTTTTGAGCTTTTCTTTGAGCAACTGTTTTGGATTCTTGGAGCTGGGTTGTTTTACATGTTTTTAAGTTTATTTTGATGCTTGGAATGTGCTTGGATTGTGATTGTTGGTGCATGCAAGCCAAGAAACAATTTTGGAAAAATTTTCCCCTTTTTCCTCTAATAGCTCTTGGCCTTGAGGGATTTTGGGGCTGCATGTGTTTCAAAATTTTTTTGGTGCTTGGAATGTGGTATGATGAATCTATGAACATGCATGAAGTTGGTTGAAGGTATACATTGTTTTGGAAGATTGATCTTTGAAAATAGTGTTTATGAGCTTGAAATGGAGTTATGAACTTTAATGTGTATGTGGATGATTTTGAGGGATTAGTATGATATTTGGCATTTAGATTGTTTGTTGATGAATGTGTGAAGTTTTGGTGAAGATTGTGTGTTGTGAAAAATTTGAAGTTTTGATGAACATTCAAGTTGTTCTGATGGTTCATGAATTGTTCTTGATGAAACTCACAAGAATACCTTTTTGATCTTAAAAAGGTCAAGGGTATGTTGAAAACATGTTTATGGGCTTTGGTGGTCCAAAAGGACTAAGAAGCAATTTTACAAGTAAAAGGACTAAAGTGCAATTAAGAATAAGTCTTTAAAAATAAATAAAACAAATTCGGATTTCCAATTCCAACCAAGTAAAAGTCAACTTAAAGGTCAATATTTTAGGTTACCATGACTAAAAAAAGTTCCTAAGAGTTATAAAACCTTTAGGCTTTTAATTTAAGTTTAAAACCTTTAAGGAAAGGAGTTAAAGACTCATTAAAAGTCAATCAAATTAGATTATGAAATTAAAAGTTAGATTGGAGTTGGATTTCAACTTAATCCAAGCGATTAAAAGTTAAACTTAGGATTAATTAGTGGGCTTAATTAATTTAATTACCTAAGTTAATCAACCTAATTCACTAAGTCGATTAAGTAAAGAATGATTAATTAAGTCTAAGTTAATTAACCTTAAAAGTAGTATTAAGTAATTAACCAATAATGATGGTTAAAGACTAATTAATTATGATTAAACTTAATCAAACATAATTAAAATCCTAATCAAGATAAGAAGAGATTAAGGGATGATTAAGAATTAATTAGGATCTTAAGTAAGGATTAAGACTTAATAAAGAGGATAAGATTAATTGTAATCAGTTATGAAGACTAGTTACGATTAAAAGTTAAACCTAATCTAATTAGTATACAAGGAGAATTAGGATAAGTAATACCATCCATAAGATACATCATAAGTTTAGTAAATTAGGACTTAAGTGGACATGATTATCAAGAACATAGTACAAAAACTAACCTTAAAAGGTACCAAACAACCACTCTTCTACATAAAACTTGAGAAGCTGGCGAGAGAGTGCGGTTTGGCCTTCCTTGTGAAGGAAATACATTGAATTCGGGCCGTGCCACGGGGATGTGGTAACGTTGAATGGTTCAATGGGTTTTGCCTGTAAGGATGTGAATGTTGTGAGCATTGTTGTGTGACATGCATCATGAAGCGTCGTTGATGTTCGAGGTTGAAAACCTTACGGCCTATATAGCAGTAACACTCGGTACAGTGTGAAACTGGTAGGGACTGGGCACTGGGTTTTGCAAAGAACGCCAGAGGGTCCTCGGGTGGGGATGCCAGCCCTGAGGATAGTCAGGTCCCGAAATGGCTCAGGTGACGTAGGCTCGCTCCCTACTGTCGAGCAAACGGGGTACAAGCTTGACTATCCTGTCGCTCTCAAGTTTTCATGTCAGTTGAGATTGTCTGGAAGTCGGGAAATTTGTTTGGCCAAAATGTATGAGCAATGCTCTTTGTACCAATGCTAGTACAGACTCTAACTCCTGACGTGTTGTATATATGGTCGGGCAGCTGCTATGTGCTCTGCCTATGGTGATGTTTCCCTGGGCCCGCATGCATTAGATATTGCATTATAATAGTAAAAGTTGCGTTCATATGAGTACACCATGATGAGATGTCGTGATTGCTTATTGATTCGACTGTGTGGATTGCCTCTGTGTGTGTGCTCTAGTTTGCTGTATCCTACATGCTGTGAGTTCATGCGATGTTCTCACCCTTCTTTTCTATCTCTTCTTTCTATGTTCTTCTCGTCACGTTGACAGTCGGTATCGAGGACTTCCGTCATGACGTCGATGTAGGTGCGAATCAGATGGTTGCCGAGGGGCACCCGAAGGGTGACGGGTATCCCGCGCAGGTGTGAGTTCTATGGGGGGGGAGTTGTGTCACCATCACGCACCCCAGACTTCCTCTTGTACCTGAAAAGGACTAGGTTGTGTTGAGTCTAGGTAGTACGCAGCTCTGATTTAGGAATCTCTTCTTTTGTATTCTGTTAGAGGTCTCATTTATTTTACTACGGAACTCATGTTTTAAGGTGGTCATGTGGGTATTCGAGAGGTACATCGATGCTACTTAATATGTATGTATGTATTTATGTCACACTGTTTTATGTTCTCTCAAGGTCTTTAACCATGTGTATGTTGTGTATGCGCGTAAGGTGTAATTCTTATTCTTTTGACGCTTACGGAAAGATAAGTTTTTTTGAAAGTGAAGGAAAGGATATTTCATAAGAACTTAAAATAAAGCTAGAGAGGTAATAGGTCAATGACACCTAAACCCTTTTAAAAAAAAAAAACTTCCGCATTTTTGACGTTCTACTTCGTTGGTCACGTGTAATGCATGTGGTACTTTTAGTGGTAACTAGGGGTATCACACACGGTCGAAACCGGCTTAACATGAATCAACTACTAAACCTGAAGTTTAAAGCATTTCTATGATTCCGTGACTTTCGTAAATTCACAAATTTTGTAACTTTCGACATTCAAAGATTTTTCAAGTAAATCATAACATCAATCACTCAATTCCATACAAACATTACAAATCCAATCAAATCAACCATATAGAAAGGGAATTAAAGGGATAGGGTTCATATGATGAGCATTTCGACAATTTCGTAAATCTCGCTAGTTTCGTAAATCTCGCTACCCTAAGGTTTTCAATGAAAAACCTAACCAAATTACTCAATCACATACAAACATTGCTAATCTAACCACTATATTCATATAGAAAGGGGATTAGAGAGTAGGGTTCATACATTGGGGAAAACTCAAAATCAAAGGGGAGTGTGTGTTTGTGAGTTGTACTCACCCAATCTTGAAAACTAATAGAAGAATGAGGAATAGGAGTGATCCACTTGATGATTCTTACTTCAATCTCCTTCCTAAGTTCCAAATCAAACTTTCTCTCTCTAGGACTCTCTCTAGGTCGAAGAAGGGGAAGAAAGAAAAATGAGAAATCTGATTTTCGCACCAGCTATATATATATATTAAGTGATGGTAATTAATTACAGACTCACTGTAATCGATTACCAACGGCTAAAAAGACACTAGAAGGCTCTCCTGGTAACCTGGTAATCGATTACCACACCTGGTAATCGTTTACTACAAACCCAGATTTTCGGGTAATCGATTACCATACCTGGTAATCGATTACCAAAATATCAGCTCTCAGATAATCGATTACAAATTCTTAACAGGCGATTACCCAAAATTCAGCTCTCAGGTAATCGATTACAAGATTCTGGTAATCGATTACCAGAAACACAGCTCTCTGGTAATCGATTACACATCCTTGGTAGGCGATTACCCAAGATTCAGATCTCAGGTAATCGATTACAAGATGCTGGTAATCGATTACCAAAACTCCTAACTCCCTAATTTGCTTAAAAACTTGGAAACTTGGTTTTAAAACTCCTAAATTCTATCTCCTAATTTCTTAAACTTTCTTTCCTTAATTATTAACATATAAATTCCTATCTTAATCTTATGAATTAATAGAAGTTCTGAATTACGGAATGTTACAATTTCCTAATTACTTCCTTCTTAATTACTGAACTTACTATCATTATTCTAATCACTTTTAATTTATCAAAGACCTTAATTATCGGTATGTAATTGAATGGGAACTCTAACACTTCAACTCTTAAATTTAACTCTCCTAACTCTCACCTACTCTATCATTCCTAGTTCCTTTTGCCATAATTCATACTCAACTCAATTATTCTTCTGAAATCTCCTCTTTAATACCCATAAATTCTTACTAATCCTCATATTCTTTCTTGTAATTCTTCCTCTCCTACTCAGCCTCTCAACCCACTCCTGACTTTCCTCTAGTTTAATTTAAGTCTAATTTTTGGGATGTTACATTTCTACCCCCCTTAAAAGGAATTTTGTCCCCAAAATTCGCTTCGGCTATATTTCAACACCAATTCACTTCCCATCTCCTGATTCCTCGGAACACAAGTTCCTAAACTTTTACCTCTCCCCGAATCCATGATGTGGTTTCTCTAATAGGTTCTCACACTCTCTACTCTATTTGGGTATACTCCACTGGTCTGGTTAGGCAACTCACTTGATAAATTCTAATGATAGGAAAAGATTTCACACAACAACTAAGTAAGGATTCTAACTCAACACCCAAACCCATCAACTACCGGTCGATTTTAAGTCTTATGTTCTTAATGATCTAGCTAGGTTTAAGAAAATTCCAAGTGATTTACAAGTTTATATTCTAAGTTCTACTATATTACTAACAATAAGTCATGCACACATAACTACTTAACCCCTCGAATCACTGAGTTTGTGTTGACGAGTTATCTCAACACTCACGTCATGCTCGAGGAATTAAGTTCACATAATCATATAGACAAACACCGAACCCAGGTGTGAGGAAGGTCACTCATTCTTCTAAGAAAACATCGGAATTCTAACAAAACTTATGCCATAATCGTAGGTGAAATACCTACAGGTCACAACATGAACACGATAAACTCTCCTAATCTCCTATCTTCCCATGATGGGATCTTTTTCTACCCCACTCTACCGGTCAGGGCTCGCACTTAGTTTGGTTCTAAGATTCACTGAAAAAGGAAAGTGACTTAATGTCATTCACACTTGTTCCTCCTATAAGTAAGGATTTCTAAAAGCTTTAGAGTTCTAACCTAATGATTGTGCCTAACCACCTCTCAATCCTTCCTAATATCTAGCCAGGCCTAACTATACACAGTCAAATCTAACTTTTAGGTTGAGTAAAACCTAGTCATGCTCGGGTACTGAGTGCCTTTTATGGCTTCACATGCCCTGCCTAAAGACTACCCCCCTTAATGCTTCAGACTCTTTCTAATATTTCTCAGTGTTCTAAATCTTCGTTTCTCTCTTGGAGACATCAAGCCTACATCCTGATACCTAACAAATTTGTTTCCACTTCTCATAAAATCCAGAGTTATTACTATTATGGTGTGAAAAAGAATTTCCTATTTCTGTTTGGAATGTGAACACATGTAAACATGGTCACAACACAACACATAGATATAAGGTTTAAAGTTCTAGAATTTCACTCCTGGAATACATGGGTAAGGTTAATTATCTAGACTTAAAGATATTTATAGTTGCTTGACAATTTCTCAGATAATTCTAAGGTGACCTGGATAATTTTCTAGTTCTACTCATTTCCTAACAAGACTTCAATTTCTCTCCCTTTCCTAATTAATTCTAAAAGTCTAAGTTATTCCCGCTACTTTGTTATCTTTAACTAAGGTATTTGGTTCACTTACTTTCTGTCTAACAATTCTCTCAGGTGATTCCTAATTTCTTTCTACAAACTACCCCTAATATGGCTTAATTGGGAACTTCTTGTCCTTACCTGGGTTGAGGGTAAATCTACACTACCTTATGCAATCTATACTAGAATTCTTAACTTTCTTGATTAAGGTTCCTCTCCCTTAAGAGAGTTATGGCTAAGGTTTCTCTCTACTGGTGGTAATAATTTGATTTGGGTGATTTTGGATGGTGAAACTACTGAGTTGGATTTCCGAGAAAAATTTGGTTCATACTAAATCCTGACTAAAAGCCTTTACCTAATTCTTCTCCCGAGTACTTCTTCGAGTCCTAGAGGTTAAAACCGATATGGTTAGACTGAAGGTATGGGTGAAGTGTTCTTATTTGATGATTTCTAGATTTTCAGGTTTTTAAGGAATCACTTCCTAATATCCTTAAGTATTTTCTAAAGGTAAAAAGAAAGATCAAAGGTATTGTTTTTCTCATGAAGACTTACCCACTTGGTAGGGTTAAAGATGTTACTAATGGTAAGTCCTGGGAGGGTACTAATATTAGATAATTGAAATACCTTATCTACCTATCAACTCCTAACATGCCCCCAACTCCTTCCGGGTTACCAATTGATGGTGTAGTTCTCACCTAAGGGTTTCTAGAATGTCAGGGTCACAAGACACTGCCCCTAAGGCTACTAGGTGTTCTCTAAACGTGAGATGAAAGGGTGAGGAGATGGTAGCTGCCATGACTACCTACCCGTCTGGTAGGGCATAAGGACCCTGTCCATATAATCTATGGATAAGGCAAAGAGTAAGGTGGCTGAAGGGATCATCACTCACTTGACAGTCTCTTGACTACCCTCAAGGTGGCCTATAGGGAATACACCTATTACCTTATCTCAAAAGAAACCTCAATTTTCTAACCCTCTTAAGTTTAGGTTTAAATGTCTATATGTCCCTGCTAAGTTTGTTGACTTTAGGTAAGGTCTTAAGCCTACTTAAGTTACAATCTTCTATACACTTTCTCAATGGTTTGGAATCCTCTTGGGTGCCTCTGCGACCTCTGGTTTACCCTATGTAGAGTTTCTATCTTAACTTGGACTACAGTCCCACATTCCTTCTAACGTGACCTCACAAGGGTTTGTCCCATAAGGAACTTTAACTATGTGAATTACCACCTAACATGTACACACACAATCTAACATATATGACATAAAATCACTCATACAAACCAATGCCACAAAGAGATAGCAAATCACACAATACATTCAGATTATAAGTTTACACAATCAGAACTACTTTATAAGTCAAACAACAACCATCCTCTAAAAATAACGAATTAAACTTAGCTAATTGCCTTAAGAGTGCCTAATGCTTACTAGGGCTCCAGGGTCACATTTCTAAGGCTCCTAAGGTAAGGGTTCCATTGTCAAAATTAACCTAAGTTACTTTCTTTCTGATACAAGAATGGGTGGCTTTAACTTGTTAAGGAAGTATCCTAACTTCCGGACCAAAGCATCCTACTCACATAACTGACCATAATCTCCATATACAATACACACCATAGAAGTGATCAGTTCCTATAATGAGTACATGTATTAGAATATTATAATAAGTCACGGGCAACTATCCTAACCACAGTCCAATTGGATTGAACTGCTCTGATACCAAAATGTAATGCCCTAATTTCTAAACTCAGAAATAATGCCCGTTGGAGACACTATCCCTGAAGTTCTTGAAATCATTTCGTTAAATTTTCGATATCGTCATACATTCGCTCAAACTTTCCAACGATTAGCTTAGGCAATTACAATACAACATCAAAATCCCAAAATAAGAGTAAATCTTTCTTAAACTTAGGGAAGAATCCACACTTGGAGAAGTGTGATTCAATGAACTCATACCGGAAATCCGGTAGAGTCTGCCCTAAAACCGGATAATTACCAAATTCAGCCTAACCTGAAAATCAGCAAAACCAGCACATTTCAATATCATAACTATCATAGCATTAAAACTAAGCCTCAGTGGCCAACTCAGAAATAAATATACTTATATAATTTACATTAATACCCTCGACAAATAACCGATTAAGCAATATACAAATACTTAGGAAACTACTTCTATTAAACTAATCTTCCAGCTGAACTAAGACTCAGCTCCACCCTCACCTTAACTGCCTCCACCTCACCGGAAGTACCTGCATCACTAATATATCCCCGAAACGTGGGGTGAGATAATAATCCCAGTGAATACAACCACACGCATGAATGTAAAAAGCATATATCAATGACAATTAACAATTAAACAAACTTCTTAGAACACAATTCAAGTAAACAGATAGGTGAGACATACGGTGTGGGAAAGTTAATTACTGACTAAATGTAACTATCATCATGATCATAACTAAAATCAAGTAAATGCACTAATGATGCAACTCACTGCTGTGTCCAGCAGGCATGAACTTATCACTTAAACCGGAGTTAGAACTGAGCTCAGACTATGGGAAACGTCTTTCCCGGGACGATCCCACCCATTACTGGACCAAAGTCAAGTTTCACATAATTACTTAATTTTTAACTCACAGCGCAAAGGCCGGCTTGAATTAACTCATGGTCGAAACCGACTTAACATGAATAAACTACTAAAGCTGAAGTTTAAAGCATTTCTATGATTCCGTGACTTTCGTAAATTCACAAATTTTGTAACTTTCGACATTCAAAGATTTTTCAAGTAAATCATAACATCAATCACTCAATTCCATACAAACATTACAAATCCAATCAAATCAACCAGCTATATATATATATATAGTGATGGTAATTAATTACAGACTCACTGTAATCGATTACCAACGGCTAAAAAGACACTAGAAAGCTCTCCTGGTAACCTGGTAATCGATTACCACACCTGGTAATCGTTTACTACAAACCCAGATTTTCGGGTAATCGATTACCATACCTGGTATCGATTACCAAAATATCAGCTCTCAGATAATCGATTACAAATTCTTAACAAGCGATTACCCAAAATTCAGCTCTTAGGTAATCGATTACAAGATTCTGGTAATCGATTACCAGAAACTCAGCTCTCTGGTAATCGATTACACATCCTTGGTAGGCGATTACCCAAGATTCAAATCTCAGGTAAATGATTACAAGATGCTGGTAATCGATTACCAGAAACTCCTAACTCCCTAATTTGCTTAAAAACTGGAAACTTGGTTTTAAAACTCCTAAATTCTATCTCCTAATTTCTAAACTTTCTTTCCTTAATTATTAACATATAAATTCCTATCTTAATCTTATGAATTAATAGAAGTTCTGAATTACGGAATGTTACAATTTCTTAATTACTTCCTTCTTAATTACTGAACTTACCATCATTATTCTAATCACTTTTAATTTATCAAAGACCTTAATTATCGGGATGTTAATTGAATGGGAACTCTAACACTTAAACTCTTAAATTTAACTCTCCTAACTCGCACCTACTCTATCATTCCTAGTTCCTTTTGCCATAATTCATACTCAACTCAATTATTCTTCTGAAATCTCCTCTTTAATACCCATAGATTCTTACTAATCCTCATATTCTTTCTTGTAATTCTTCCTCTCGTACTCAGTCTCTCAACCCACTCCTAAGTTTCCTCTAGTTTAATTTAAGTCTAATTTTTGGGATGTTACACCTTGAATGGTGTAAATGGCTCCAATTCAAGCATTCCCCTTCAAT
The DNA here is from genome assembly GCA_026901365.1 of Sesbania bispinosa. Taxonomy (NCBI): domain Eukaryota; kingdom Viridiplantae; phylum Streptophyta; class Magnoliopsida; order Fabales; family Fabaceae; genus Sesbania; species Sesbania bispinosa. The sequence continues at coordinate 2,538,906 of QLOH01000052.1, forward strand.
CTCCCCCTTCTCTCTCGAGATTCTCTCTATAGAAATAGAGAAAATGAGAGAAATGAGGGCAAGAAGCCATAACTCTCTATTTTTAAAAACTGAATCTGCGCGTGCTCACACAAGCGAGCATTAGCTCGTTTGAGCGAACCCCAACTCGAGAGCACCCCAGATTCTACTGATGTCCTCTCTTGAGCGAGAATACGACTGTTTGTAGGTGCAAATGAGATCAAAATTCTTTGTATTGTATATCAAACTGAAGCCCCGGATCTTAGCTTTCTAATGCAAGTGGAATCACCTCATTTGGACACCTACAACTCTAGATATTATCAATTAGTGTACAAAGGTCATTAGGCTTCAAACCCAAAATTAAGCAACAACCCTGGTTGAAGCCAATGGGGCACCACGTGAACCATGATGTAAATCATCACACTTCAATAAGGCTAAGGTTAAAGGGTTTTAAGTGTCCATTAGAATAAGCTCCTCTAATTACTTGTTCCTTTCTATAAAATCGCCTTTCTACCCTGGTTCATTGAGTCTACGTCTCTTCTCTTCCTTCCCGCCAATTCGTTTAAGCTTAGTTCCTTCTGTCTCAATCTAATTCCCTAGTTCCAATGTCTCTACTTATCCTACCTCCTTACCTCTCATCATGTTATCCTTTCCACCACCGGGTGTGACCCTTCCTAAGTTAACTCTACGGTCTTGTTTGGCTTAATACTTGGTTTTTCCCTTCTCAATTTCCTTAAAATCAACTTTTAATACATTCCCTACTTCTTATCAAACTTCACACTCAAACCCCTGAGTTCTCATACTATTCCTAACCTCCCTTTCCTTGGTCGGATTCACACCTAAGGCTTCCACGGTATTTCTAGGTTCTAATTTCCGGGGTGTTACATCAGGCGCGACCAGGCCGTAATCACCCACCACGGTCTGGAGAGGCTAGCCCAGCCATTGTGACAGGTTGATCGGGCCCTTCCCCAAGGCCATTCCCAGCCTTCCCTATCTACTCTCACCGCACCAGGTGTATGCTACCTCCCGGCTCGCAGGCCATATGAAACCACTTCTTGGGAATTACACTCATGTTTCCACATGGCAGAGTATTATGAATGACAATAAATACAATTAAATACATACACACAGTTAGGTATTTACATCTTTATGAGTGTTCATTTCTTCCAAACATTAACATCCAAATTCATATCTATTAAAGACTACCATTATTCTTTCTCAGGTCTGATGCTTAGTAATTTTTCTTTTTGAAGAGTCCATATCAACAAAAATTTGTAGATTTTGAAAGAAATTGTATTCAAGGAAGATCTTTGGAAAACTATCAATTTACTTAAAACCTTTTATAAAAATTATTTTAGAAGAAGCCAAATCATTGATATTAAATGTAGTTTTTCCTCAAAATACCTACTAAGCATCTTTACTATTTTTAAGTATCCTAACCGTGCTTATTATCATCATCATAATACTTGCTCTTGTCATATGCTTGAATACATTATGCATAATTCATAATTCTAAATCAAACATTCAAGCACTTGGCATTACAATCAAGTCCAATCAATCATATTCCACTTCCAAAATTCAAGTTTACATTAACATTGGTTCCAAGCAACCAATTCATCAAACACACAAGTAATTCTTAATTCCTTGGTTGATTCACTAATTAGCCATATCCACTAATTTTATTTTATTAAGAAAGGTTTATGAAACCATTAATAATTATCATAAGGTAATTTAATTGACCATATGGTTGATTCATCTTCATTGAAAGAAGAGAATTATTGAAATTGGAAATCAAATCAAATCAATCAGAATTAAAGAAGCAATCAAGGAAAGGAAACAGATCAATCAAGTAGGCAAGTGACAAGCTTATAGAAACAATAAGAATATATTAAAGGATCAAAGAAGTTCAAATATAAAGGCAAGAATTTAAACAACTCAAAGTAACAAGTAGAGATATGGAACAAAAGAAATTAAGTGAATCAAGGGAATATTCATTCCTATAACCAAAATGGTAAGAAACAAGAAAAGGAGAATCAAATCAAGAAACAACCAACCTTTTCAAAGACTCAATGAAAGGTACTTGAATAAAGAGGTCAATGTAAATAGGAAAGTAATTTGAATTAAAGTAAGGAGAGAAAACAAAATGAAGTGATTAAGATTTCTTTGATAAAATCAACCATAGGTCATAGATTTCACGTAAGTAATTATTAACATATCTATCAATCATAAGCTCATAAGTATAAAAGAATGGTTAATATTAAGTCCCAGAGTTATAAACTTGATTAGATTCATGAACTTTGAAAAGAATAAGGTATCAAGAATTAAGGATCATAAGAAGGACAAGGAATAAAGAATCAATGATGAAATAAAGATTCAAGAAGTAAGTGAAGACAATAAGTCAATGAAAGAATTTAATTAGTAATGGTAAAGAATCAAGAATCAATAGGAATCCAAAGGCAATAAAATAAGGAGATGGAGTTTGAAACCAATAAGGTAAGGAATCAAGATCACAAACAATATAGTAAAAGAATGACAAGGTAAAGATTCAAGAATCAAAGGCAATATAGTAAAGGAATGACAATAAGGTAATATATTCAAGAATCAAAAGCAATATAGTAAAGGAATGACAATAAAATAAAGATTCAAGAATCAAAGCATGTGGTAAAGGAATCAGTAAGGTAAGGATTCAAGAATCAAAAGCAATATATTAAAGGAATGACAAATAGGTAAAAATCTAGAATCAAAGCAATATAGTAAAGGAATGAAATAAGGTAATGATTCAAGAATCAAAGAAATATAGTAAAGGAATGACAATAAGGTAAGGATTCAAGAATCAAAAGCAATATAGTAAAGGAATGACATGTGGTAACAAGAAATATAATTAGAGTCATTAATATGGAATTAATAAGACTTCAAATAAAAATCTTAGGGAAACTGGAATTAAAATTACTAGAAGTAGGAAACTGGTAAGTAAATAGTCTAATACCTAGAATATAAGTTACATCATGGTGTATCAAAAATTAATTCTTCCTTTAGTGGTTAAGACTGGAATCCGAATTTTCTACATGTCTTAGGCAAGTCATAATCAATTTCTTCATCTTAAAGTTTTGCATTAAGTTGGTAGTAATTTAGCTTTAGGGAAAACTACAACTTTGTTCCATAAATTCTCCTATGTCCATGATTATTTAGAGGTTTATTTCCATCATAAAAAATAGAATCATAATAGCATGTAAATTCATTAGAACCTCATTAGAAATCAAACCAACATAACACACCAAAGAGGCTGTAACATCCCGAGTTTGGACCAAAAAGGTATAACAGAAGCCTTAGGCTATGGATACGGCAGGAGAAGTAGGAAATAAGGTAAAAAGGGAAATTAGAGTTTTGAAATGGAAGATTAGGTAACAAATTGGATCTCTAGGCTAAGAAGAAGGAGTTCTAAAAATTAGTAGTATTGACCAAGTGTTGAGTCAAACAATCGTAGGTTGGACCTAGAAGGAATCATACCCTACATCAGAAAGAAGTATAGAGGTTCAAGAATAGTGAAGCGAGGTTGGTAAAGAAAGCTAAGTTAAAGGGGTTTGGATAGGAACCTAGCCATATTAAGGGAGAAATGAGGAAGTTAGGAGTGTGGTCCATAGAGGAAGGTTTTACTTGAGAGAAAATAGGCTTGGAGGAAAAGAACTACGTGTTGATGGGGAAAGATGGACTTAGAAGTTTATGGTGCAACCAGAGTTTAGAAGAGGGGTTTTTCTGTAATATGCGCTTCATCTGTGCTGACGTAAGTGAAGCGCAGGAAACAGAGAGCTTTTGGGGAAATCTGCGCTTCATCTGCGCTAAGCGCAAGTGAAGCGTAGATTCCAGTGAGCTTTAGCGAAATCTGCGCTTCACCTCGCTCAGTGCAGGTGAAGCGGGAGGTCGAGCCTGTTACTAAACACAGATTTGGGGATTTCTCCCCCATTTTTCCTTGTGCCACTCCGGTCCTAGAGAGAGAGGGGGAGACTTCTAGAGGAGAGACTCCATGGAGCTTGGAGGAAGAAGATCAAGGCCAAGGGTCTCAAACCCTAGCCTTCCCCAACCTTCTTCCCCTTCTCTTAAGCTCCATTGAGGTGAGTAGAGCTCACACACTCCACCTCCCCCTTGTGTGAACTTTTACATGAACCCATCTTCCTCCTTTCCTTTTCTCTAGGTTGTAGGTGCTTATTAGTGATATTCTACATGAATTTTTAGTTATTGTGGGTTATTGAAGGGTATTGAGGTTTAGATTCCTCCTAGGGATGGATGTGTTTTAGTTTGTTTTATTGGATATTATGACTTAGATGTATGTAAGTAACATGGTTCATATGATTGTTAGTATTTGAAGCTTATTGTGGACAATCCTAGGATTGAGGTTGTATATAATGTTCGTGGCTCATGTATCGTTGTAGGTTTTAATCCTGGACCTATATGTATACTTTATTGCATGATTAGAAATGTATAGATTATAATTCATGAACGAAATGCTTATGCTCATATTCATTTTATAGTCAAGTACACATATTTCCTTGCATCATGTTGAAGGTTTAAGCAAAACCATTCATGTCTTCAAGTTTTCAAGTATTTCAAGTAACAAGAAAATCATGTTTCGGCTTCGGCCATCACGGGTCTTGGACCATCATGTTTCAAGTAATTAAGCCACTTAACAATCAAGTGAAAAGATTTATGTTTAGGCTTCGGCCATCACGGGTCTAGGACCATCATGTTAATTGATTTAAAACGAGGCTTCGACCTTCAGGTAACGGCAGCGACGTAATGTCCTCAAGGGCGATATCCCTTGTAGTCTGAGCTCAGTCTAGCTTCATGTCAAGTGATAAGACCCCTGCTGCTGGGTTAGCAGTTCATGTTTAAAATGATTCTTCAAATGTCATGTTCCTCTCATGTTTCCAGATTATCATGTTAAACTTAGTTTCAAGATATCATGATCATTGGAGTCAAGCATAGCATCATGTCATTAATGCATCATGTCAATGTCCATGCTTAGTCATCATTGCTTTTAGTTTTAATTTGTCATTACTTGTCTTCCCTATCACATTGTGCTTTACTTGTTAGATGCCATGTATATGTATGCACTGCTCTGCTCACTGGGACGTTAGTCTCACCCCATTGTGGGTTTACATTTTAGATCTCCAGGCAGGTCGCGAGGATTAAGGCACAGCTGAGGCTTTGGAGTTTTGGGCGTGGATCCCTCTTGTTATTGTATTTCCTTGGATGAATGTATATTGATGTATGTGGTACCTCATGCTTCCGTTGTTTAGGGCACATGAAATTGTGTAAGTATGATTTATGGATGAAATATTTCACAGGTTATGTTTAAGTAAACGTTGGATTAGTTAAACATGTCTATAGTTAGTTATTGATATCGTTAATGTCGCGAAAATAATTCCCTCAATTCGGGATTTATGCTTCCCATGGGCATAATTTCCTAATTCTGGGGATTAGGACGTTACATTTTGGTATCAGAGCAGTTCAATCCAATTAGACTGTGGTTAGGATAGTTGCCCGTGATTAACTATGATTCCACTGTACCCTATGATCAGTATAGTGACTGATCACCCCTATGCTTGGTGTGTTGTACACGAAATTATAGTTAGTAACGTGAGTAGGATACCTTGGTTAAGGAATTGGGACACTTCTCCAACAAGGTTAGAGCCACCCACTCGATAGATAAAGATAGAGTAACATGGATTTAATTCCAAGAGTAGGATCTCCATCCTAGAGACCTTAAAGTGAATCACCCTTGAGCCTAGTCACCATGAGGTATACATAAGGATAGTTGACTTAGATAGCTTCCTTATTAACTTAAGATTAGGTTGTGAGTTGAATGGAATAGGTTGCTTTGTCTAACTAAATTTAATGCTTGTTTGCTTGCTTGAATGATTGCATGTCTTGTTGCACTTGGTTGTGACTTGATGAATTAGTTATGATGTTGTTTGTTGCTTAATTAACGGTGTAAGTTACAGGTTTGTTTTTGTCATTTGGAAGGTCTAATCAGTAGAGGGTTACCTGTCATTTCCTAGGTCCTGGGTGGGGGAAATTTGGAGTTTAAAATCTCACAGGTTTAGGATTTTATGTCAAGTTGGGTTGTAGAAGGCAAGTAGAACTAAGGAAGAGTTAGAGGAACCTATATCATTGGTGAGGAAGAGTAACCCTAGTTCCTTGGTTAAGTTGTTTACCAATAAATAAAGTTAACCCTAGGTACGACTCGAGAAATGGAATTAGGGCTCTAATCTCACTATGGTTGTATAAGCCAATATATGAATCCGACCAGATATCTAACTAGGTGGCTAGTGAGCTAAATTGATGGTAATGAGGATGTTAAAGTCTTTATGATTTGTGATTTGGTTTAGTATGTAATAGGCAAGTTCAATTATCAGTTCCTTAAGACATTAGACTAATACTTCTAGAATCCCTAATTGGTATTAGAGGTAACTTCGGTTCTCATAGGTACATGTTGAATATCTAGTTATTTAGTGTATCATTGCTACATGAATCATTGGAGGATTTCCTAGTTAGGAACCAATATGGAATTTGTTGTACACTGCCAATCTATGACCCAATACCTCCTTGTTCTACTTTAGAGCTCCCTAGTACTTCTTTGGCCCTCGGGTATACAACCATATTACTCGTGTTTGAGAGAGGGTTGGGCACTATCATTTAGTGAGGAACCCCAAGATCAGTTCCGGTTAAGCTAGGAAGTAAACCCAAGGATGTAAGGGGAGTGAGTGACATTGGAAAATTGGATGGTTAGAGGTACTTAGTAAGTTGCGGTCATGGTCGATTCCCTTCGGTTCTAGGTTTGCTTGACTATTAGTGCCTGAAGACTCAGGTCCCTCGTTGATTTGGTTGACAGTGTTGGAAGCAGAAGTCTTATGATTATCAAGTTTTGTGATTAGTATATCATTGTCTGCTTTTCCGGGGGTAGGCACTTCGTTGCCTAGGTTTAGGAGCATGTTGTCAGCACATGGGTACCTATTTCCTAATCTATCTGTGGTAGAGCTAAGTCCGCAGGTTAGGCTTCTCAGTCTTTTCTCTGTGGTTCCTTAGCGGTAAAACTCTTATCTTTATAGTCCATGGAAGAAGAAAAAAAAACTTGCGGAATTTAGAATTGTGAGTCGGGGTTGAACTCCTTCTAGAGTCAGTGACCAGTGTCTAGTTAATGTTTAGTTAAAGACTAGTGATAAGCTTAGTGGGTTTGGCTCATGGTTAGGTGTTGAATGTTCTCTTTACAGTTCTCTTGTTTCTAGAGTTCCGCCATCGTTCTAGGCTTTATTGTGTCCCTTGGCCACCAAGGCAATTGGATGTTCCTTCAATTGTTGCGGTTGCCAGCCCTAGCCAATAGTTGTTGATGTCCTTGTATAGGGAAGGTTTTCGTATTCTGTCACCTAGGTTGAAATGATAGGCAATTACGTTTTCTATGCCTGTGCACATGATGGGGTGGTAAGTACAAGTAGACCTACACACTATCATGTTTTGTTTGCTGAGGATGATTCCCTTCTGATGGACTACCGGAGTTTGTCCATTCCTTATCATATGTGTATCAGAAGAGCGTGGCTCCATAAGTTGCGCACCCTTGACTACGATCTTACACTCATAATCAAGGCCTGCGTGTTCCCGTTTTGGGGACTAGGTGAGAATGTTGTGTATTCAGGTCCATGGCAGTTTGTTAGTCCTGCATGTGTACTTCTTTTGCTTGCCAAGATTTTTTATAGTTATATGTGCAATTTCTCTGTGATATGTGTTCATTGAATGTGCATCCCGTGCCGGATAGCCTTTCCGGTACCGGTCTCATGATTCATGAATTGTTTAATCACATGTGATAGAGGTGTTAGTATGAGTTCCAAGAAATCTAATGGTGGAGTAGGAATCAATAAGGTAATTTCAATTAAGACCGGGTTATAGAACTATATTCAAGTTAAGGTTAAAATTGTAATGCCCTTTTGAACTCTCTTCACTAGTTTTAGAAGCTCTTTGGACTTTGAAACATTACATTATATTATCATGTATTGTATTGGCTGGATTTTTTTTGGTTTTCAGGTTGGAAAGGAAATTTTGGAAATGTCCAGTTTTTAGGGGAAACTCTGCCGGATTTTCGGCAGGAGTGTTAGGACTATGACATCCCACTTGATAAGGTTAAGTGTAACTGTAAGTGAGTTAACGAAATTATCACAGCTAGACTTAGAGCGAGATTAAAAGAGGAAGTAAATCTAAGGCTTGACTAGTAAATCGAGAATGAGGAGATAAGGCTAGGGAACCAAACGATCTTTAGTCTTGTAGCCATCATTAGGGAACGGAATAGTTTGATCAGACGATGATTGGAGAATTTCCTAGGGAACCGCCGTCATTGAGGAGAGAATATGTTTGGGAGTAATAGTGGAGCTCGTCAACCTGAAATTTTGAGGACAAAATTTATTTAAGGGGGTAGAAATGTAACATCCCGAGTTTGGATCAAAAAGGTATAACAAAAGCCTTAGGTTATGGATACGGCCAGGAGAAGTAGGAAATAAGGTAAAAGGGAAATTAGAGTTTTGAATGGAAGATTAGGTAACAAATTGGATCTCTAGGCTAAGAAGAAGGAGTTATAAGAAATTAGGAAGTATTAACCGAGTGTTGAGTCAAACAATCATAGGTTGGACCTAGAAGGAATCATACCCTGCATCAGAAAGAAGTATAGAGGTTCAAGAATATTGAAGCGAGTTTGGGTAAAGAAAGCTAAGTTAAAGGGATTTTGGATAGGAACCTAGTCATCTTAAGGGAGAAATGAGGAAGTTAGGAGTGTGGTCCATAGAGGAATGTTTTACTTGAGAGAAAATAGGCTTGGAGGAAAAGAACTAAGTGTTGACGGAGGAAAGATGGGACTTAGAAGTTTTTGGTGCAACCAGAGTTTAGAAGAGGGGTTTTCTGTAATCTGCGCTTCATCTGCGCTGAGCGTAAGTGAAGTGCAGGAAACAAAGAGCTTTTAGGGGAAATCTACGCTTCATCTGCGCTGAGCGGAAGTGAAGCGTAGATGAAGCGGGAGTTCGCGCCTGTTACTAAAACATAGATTTGGGAGATTTCTCCCCCATTTTTCCTTGTGCCACTCCGGTCCTAGAGAGAGGGGGAGACTTCTAGAGGAAGAGACTCCATGGGCGCTTGGAGAAGAAGATCAAGGCCAAGGATCTCCAACCCTAGCCCTCCCCAACCTTCTTCCCCTTCTCTTTGAGCTCCATTGAGGTGAGTAGAGCTCACACATTCCACCTCCCCCTTTGTGTGAACTTTTACATGAACCCACTTCTCCCTTTCCTTTCTCTAGGTTGTAGGTGCTTATTAGTGATATTCTACCGATTGAGTTTTAGTTATTGTGGGTTATTGAAGGGTATTGAGGTTAGATTCCAACCTAGGGTTTGAAATTGGGGATTTTCCTAGGGATGTATGCTTTTAGTTGTTTTACTGGATATTATGACTTAGATGTATGCAAGTAACATGGTTCATATGATTGTTAGTATCTGAAGCTTATTGTTGAAAAACCCTAAGACTGAGGATTGTATATATATGTTCATGCTCATGTTACCGTTGCAAGGTTTTAATCCTAGGACCTATATGTATACTTTTATTGCATGATTAGAAATGTATAGATTATGATTCATGGAACGAAATGCTCATGCTCATATTCATGTTTATAGTCAAGTACACATATTTCCTTGCATCATGTTCAAGGTTTAAGCAAAACCATTCATGTCTTCAAGTTTTCAAGTATTTCAAGTAACAAGAAAATCATGTTTCGGCTTCGGCCATCACAGGTCTCGGACCATCATGCTTCAAGTAATTAAGCCACTTAACAATCAAGTGAAAAGATTTATGTTTAGGCTTCGGCCATCACGGGTCTCGGACCAATCACGTAGGCTTCGACCATCACGGGTCTAGGACCATCATGTTAATTGATTTAAAACGAGGCTTCGACCGTCAGGTAACGGCAGTGACGTAATGTCCCCAAGGGCGATATCCCTTGTAGTATGAGCTCAGTCTAGCTTCATGTCAAGTGATAAGACCCCTGTTGCTGGGTTAGCAGTTCATGTTTAAAATGATTCTTCAAACGTCATGTTCCTCTCATGTTTCCAGATTATCATGTTAAACTTAGTTTCAAGATATCATGGTCATTGGAGTCAAGCATTGCATCATGTCATTAATGCATCATGTCAATGTCCATGCTTAGTCATCATTGCTTTTAGTTTTAATTGTTATTACTTGTTTTCCCTATCACATTGTGCTTTACTTGTTGGATGCCATGTATATGTATGCACTGCTCTGCTCACTGGGACGTTAGTCTCACCCCGTTGTGGGTTTACATTTTAGATCTCCAGGCAGGTCGCGGGGATTAAGGCACAACTGCGGCTTTGGAGTTTTGGGCGTGGATCCCTCTTGTTATTATATTTCCTTGGATGAATGTATTTTGATGTATGTGGTACCTCATGCTTCCGTTGTTTAGGGCACATGAAATTGTATAAGTATGATTTATGGAATGAAATATGTTCACAGGTTATGTTTAAGTATACGTTGGATTAGTTAAACATGCCTGTAGTTAGTTATTGATATCGTTAATGTCGCGAAAATATTCCCTTAATTCGGGATTTATGCTTCCAAACGGCATAATTTCCTAATTTTGGGGATTAGGATGTTACAGGGACTATGAAAACCGATTTTTTTTCAAGCCATGAACTAAGCTGGAATCAATAAAAAAATCAAAAAATCAAATCATGATCATCAAAGAAACCAAAAAGAGAATCTAAAACAGAAACTTAAAGGCTAGATAAACAAGAAATCATGAGCAAAATCAAGGCCACAAACCCTGAGATTAGGGCTTGCAATTAATTATTTCATCCACCTAAAACTAGCTAATCTAAGGGAGTTAGGGACTCTCCCCCTATCCTAATGGAAGCTAAGTTTATTTATTCCTATAATTATTATTTTATCATTTCCTCGTCTAGTCCCGGCTCCGGCTTCGGCTCCGGCTCCGGTCGGATAAATATTATTTTATGTTTGCTGTTGCGGGTTGTTAGTATTCTGACTGACGAGAATGATTGTGATTATTCTGATTTTGACTAACTCACATCACTTAGTCAATCACACTATTCTTGAGTGATGTGATGACCCTAGTTACTATTTGGTTACTATTAGGATACTATTGGGCACTATTTGGGAACTATTGGTCACTATTTGACATTATTTAGCACTATTTTGTACTATTTGATTTTACCAATTATCTTGACTTCCTCATGGGGGCCAAGTGTCCTCTGGTTCCTGTGACACCCTTCTACCCCAAATACAAATACAATCATCGAATTGAAATATAAGGAAAATTTATAGTCAACATCGAGGTAAAAGGTTCACAATCCTCATTTAATCAATTACTTAATCCAAATCAAACTAAATTTCCATAAAAAGGTAAAAATCCAGGTTTTTAAAACTAAATTATCAATATAATAAAAATATGTCTTGGCCATGTAAGACCCTTAGAAATAATCTTCCTAAATCTCTACATATTAAAATGGAAGGAAATAAGCTCCTAAACACTAAGCCCCGATGTCACACATATAAGAGCGAGACACTGTCCCTTCAAAATTCGGCACATTGAGTGCCATCTTCATCACCTATAAAAACCACAAAAAGAGTACTGTGAGTAAAATAATACATACATATACATGCAATACAGAAGGCTACCCTTATTCCCACCTGTCGCAACCGGGGTTGCGACGTGGGGGGGGCGAGCCGAAAAAGGAAAAATAAATATTTAAAGGTTCAATGGAGTCGCCACCAAAATTTATTTTAAAGGGAAAATTTTAGGAAAAACCCTTTTAAAAGAAAATGGTCTTTGGAACCAAATTTGAGTTCGGGAGTCGATTATGTATAGGGAAGGTATTAGCACCCTACGACATCCGTCCTAAAACAGTTACCTTTAATTAATTGTGCAAATTTGGTTAACTTTGAAAATATTTATTTTACCCCATTAAAATTGAAAAAAAAATTAAACTATTTTTATAATTTTGGTTTTTTACCTTCTTTATATTTTTTGAGTAAATTGATGAATTTACTTAAGAAAATGATTGATTTTTATTATTGAAAAAGAGAATGACATTTAAAAATACTCCTTTTTTATATTTTAAATTCTTGATTTTTTTTGTATTTTCATAAAGATTAAGAAAATTTATTTCAGAAAATGACTATTTTTTTTGGCTTGACGGGGCCGGTTCCCGCTCCTACGTATCCCCAACTGCAATGGAGAAATCAAAGCCACGTAGTTCTGAAGTTCATTGATTAATTGATTTTTTTTTAAGATTGATTTTTGTTGGAAAACAGATTGGAAAATATTTTGATTTGCTTTTTTAATTTTTTGGAAGAGATTAATGAAAGATTCATTTTTTATTTGAAAAGAGAATTGGAAACGTATTTTGTTTTATTTTTTTTGACTTTAACTAAAACAAAATTATTTAAAAGAAATTCACACTCTATTTTTTTGAAAGAGATTTTTAAAATATTTTTTTATATTTTTTATTTTGATTTTAAAAATTGAAAAGAAATTCAAATTTAACTAGATAGAATAAAAGAATGAGCCTCAGTTCACATCATTGGTCACACTTTCATTAATTAATTTTTATTTTTTTAAAATACTCTTTATTATTATTTTTATCAAATTATTATTATTTTTTTAAAACAGATTTTTGTTTTTTAAAACTGATGGGCCGCATGGAATGCTGGCCCATCTCTTAGAAAATAGAATTAGGGTTGAATGAAAGAAAGCATCAGGCATATAGAGAAAGAAGAAAAGAGACGACTGAGGATTAGAGAGAGAAGGATGCTGAGAGAGAAGGAGAGACCGAGAGAGAGGGGCACCGGTGATGGAGCCACGGTCCCCGTGGACGGAGGAGAAGCCCAGCGGCGACTGGAGGAAGGAACTATGACGCTCTGCTGGTGGACGGAGGAGAGGCGCGGTGGCGGCGTCCGGATCTGCAGAAACAGGATGACGGTGAGGTGGTCGCAAGGAGGGAAAAGGCCGCAGCGGCGAAACCGCAGCTGAGCAGAGGGACGATGCTGCAGACCGCGGCCATGCGCGGCGTCGCGGCCAGCAAAGAGAGGTACAGGTACGGTGATTCCCTTCTTTTTTCATTTTACTAGTTCTTCTACTGTCAATGAGTCCCTCTGTTTATTGATTTTATTTTTTGCTCTCTTTCTCACAGGGAGACCATGGCTACTAGAAAGAGGAACAACTCTGGTGGTCAGTCGAAGGGAAAGGTGGTGCATGGTGGCAGCATCCACTTAGGAGAGACTCTATCTGTTACACATTTTTTTTTTTCTGTTTTTCACTTTTTTTTTATTTTGTTTTGCTTACTGTGAGATGGACTATAAATGGTACTGTTGATTTGGACTCTCTATTTTTGGATTGGAATTTTGATCAATTTTTTTTACACTGCACACACAGGACACTTCTGATCAAGTAAAAAACACATAGGTATTGAATCATAATTTAAAGAAAAGATAAAAATGATACCAAATCTGATTATGCCTCAATGCTTTGCGCCTATCTCTTTACAACTACATTTTCTCCTCCTCAAACTATTTTAAATTTGTTGCTGTTGCAAACTCTTTCCCTGTTTTTTCTCAGAATTTTATCCTCACCGCTTACTCTCAAATCCAAATGAAATAAAGATGATTCTCACGTGGAATAATCCTGTGTGGAGCTCTGTTTTTTTTTAGAAATTTTTTCTTCTGAGATTTTTGCGCCCTTGATCTTGCAAAATTTCTCCGTTTAAATAACCCTCTGGTTAATCATTTAGAGAACAACAATCTCCCTACCACCTTAATTATCTAACCACTCCTCTTGTCATTTTTCTATAATTTCCCGACATATCTTTTTCATATTTGGATCAACCCTTTCACCCATTTCCTTCCTTTGGTTCATTGTGCTTGAAAATGTTGGGAGATAATTGGGATAGTACACCGGGGCAACACAACTCAAAAACACTTATTTTCTATTTTTTAAGAAAAAAAAATCCTTAACTAATCGATCAATTAATTAATTATTAATGATAATTAATCAAGCCATTAATTAATTTTTATCTTCTTTTTTTATTTTAATTATTTTTTGAATTTTCTTAATTTAAAAAGGAAGTTAAAATATGTAGCCCGTACAAAATTAGGTGTTCACAGCTGCCCCTCTCTTACTTATTTTTTACTAGAGAACATGAATAACAATGTTTTCATATTCTCTTTGTAAGAATTAAGTAAAGATAAAGAACTCCAATTTTGTTCGAGAGCTTATTGAAAAGCAAGGATGAAAGATTGGGATTGATTCCTATCTTTAACCTAAATGAAAAGGCGCGAGACAGGCTCTTGCCTAAAACATGAAGATGCCAGCAGGTATTGGGTTTTAGCTGAATTTAAAGGTGCCAGGCAGGCTGGGCTTTGACTGGAAAGTAAAGTGTGCCAGGAAGGCTGGGCTTTGACTGAAAAGTAGAGTTTGCCAGGTAGGCTGGGCTTTGACTGAAAAGTAAAGTTTGCCAGACAGGTTGGGCTTTGACTGGAAAGTAAAGTTTGCCAAGCAGGCTGGGCTTTGACTGGAAACTAAAGTGTGCCAGGCAGGCTGGGATTTGACTGGAAAGTAAAGTGTGCCAGGCAGGCTGGGCTTTGACTGAAAGTAGAGTGTGCCAGGCAGGCTGGGCTTTGACTGAAAAGTAAAGTGTGCCAGGCAGGCTGGGCTTTGACTGAAAAGTAAAGTTTGCCAGGCAGGCTGGGCTTTGACTGGAAAGTAAAATGTGCCAGGCAAGCTGGGCTTTGACTGGAAAGTAAAGTGTGCCAGACAGGCTGGGCTTTGACTGAAAAGTAAAGTTTGCCAGGCAGGCTGGGCTTTGACTAGAAAGTAGAGTGTGCCAGGCAGGCTGGGCTTTGACCGAAAAGTAAAGTTTGCCAGGCAGGCTGGGCTTTGACTGAAATTGAAGGGTTCCATAGGCGTAGAGATCCAAAATGAAGACTTAATGGATCAAAAGAGCCAAGAATGGCATGTAATGGACATGTGGGTCCAACACTGAGAATATAATGGGTATGAGAATCCCAGGGATTCGATCATGATGATCTCAGAGAATTGAAGTAACATGGGTTCGCGGAACCTTGAACAGGGCGTGGGAGCCCGAGAATTGAAGTGCAATGGGTACGAGGACCCGAATGATTAGATTTATACTGGGTATGGATACCCTGTGACTGAGATGTAACTAGTAAAAGGATCTGCAGAGGATCACCGAACACAAAGAATTGAATTCTTGTTGGGTATCTGGACCCTGAGATCAAGATTTATTGGTTTGGGAATCCAAAGAAACTAGAATGCAATGATGACAAATGATGATGACGATGATGTGATATGATCCATAAACAAATTGACGAGACCTAGATGATGCATGATATAAAGAAACAAGAGACTAAGACCCTTTTTTTTTCAAAAACTATGCACAATGTAAAAGGAAACAATGTAAATGACTAAAGATTCTTGGATCAAAATGCATTTTCACTTTCCTTTTTCTGGATTGACAACCTTTAAAGGAATCGTATTCAGATTCATGGATGAATAGGAACAAAGTCTTTGATTTGCATTGACTTCACCATCTTGATGGGCTACCGCCATGATATTTTCTTCTGAGTAGCTATTGGTTATCCTTGCCTACGCATCATTCTCACTTTAGGAATCATCATATTTCCTATGATTGGATTTTCATTCTTTTTATTGAAGCAATTCTTAATGCCTTTAACTTTAATCTTTGCTACACATTTCAGTAGGTGCTCATCATGAAAATGCATGTTGAATCCACAAAGAATATCTAATAAAGAAAGGAGGATGGTATATATAATGGCGAGTATTATAGAGAACAAGGTACACAAAACAGGATAAAATTGAAGATTTACAGAAAAAGAGAGAATGGAGTGAAAGTCTTAGTTCTTTTGATGATTCTTCCAAAAATAAACAGTGCTAATTTCTCACAAGATGATCTTGAATGCTCACGTCATCTTTTGAGGGTGATCAATTGCTTTGTCTTGAAGCATTGAGAGTTTTATTTGCCCAATCTGATTTGAGTCATTTTCTGTTTTGACCCTAACTTTTGCATAGGCCGCTCTTCCGAGTTTTCAACCTATCGGGTCGCTCTAACTTTTGCCTAAGTCGCCTTTTCAGGTTTTCAACTTAGTGAGTTGTCTTTTTCTTTCTTTTTTTTATGCATAATACTTCTTGACTACATCAGAATTCACAGGTAATGGGAGAACGTCACCATCCATGTTTGTCAAGATTAAAGCTCCTCCAGAAAAAGCTTTTTTCACGACATAGGGTCCTTCGTAATTTGGGGTCCATTTTCCACGATGATCCTTTTGAATGTGATAGCCGGATGGGTGTAGGATCTAGAATTGAGCAAAACCAACCGATTAGAATCAAAATATAGTGAATAAATTGCGAAAATAAGGTGCAGGGCAGCAACTTATTTTGCACAAGAAAGTGATAGAAAATGAGAGAAAATGAAAGAAAAAGTGGAGAGGAAGAAATGGGAAGGACGCCACTGAAGCAAGAGTCAACTTGCAGCAGATAAGTCCAATGCCAGACGCCACTAATTCAGGAGAATTAGATAAGTCTCAGTATGGTTTGAGTAACAACCACCAAGCCTCACTCAACTCACAAAGGGAGGAGAAAATTGGGCATAATGCCTTTACTTCAAAATTCAATGTGTCCATTACAAGAGGAGAGGACTCCTATTTATAGGAAATGAGGGGGAAGGGGGCGGATTTTTAGGAGCATAAAATGGGAGAAAAATAAAAGATGAGTGAAAACACTCCTAAGTGGGTCTTGAACCCAAGACCCTAAAGGTGTATGGCTAAGCTAAGTCTTAAGCCAATAAACCTCTCAATTTAGCACCCCACTCATGAAAACAAATAAAAGATGAATAAGAATTCTATCCTATGTGGGAATTGAACCCAAGACTCCTAAGCCTTTTAGCAAGGCAACCTACTAGCCAATAAACCTATACATGTGGGCGCCCAAGTAGGAGGAAAATAAAAGGAAAATTACAAAAATAAAAAGAAAATTCAAAAGAGTCCTAATAAAGGGTGGTCCATAGGACAAGGGTCCTATCCAGGGTCAAGGTGTCCTTCTGTAGGGTAGTGACCCTTATTTTGTAGGGTAGTGACCTTTATTAGTAGGACACTAAATTCTCCAACTCTTCCTTGCTTGAAATTCTGGCTTGAAGTTGGTGCATTTCCTCCAGTGTAGGTCTTGCAGGTCCAAGCTTCTAACAGTGTGCCATCATTCCCTCCCCCTTGAAAAGGATTTGACCTCAAATCTGAAAAATTCAGTAAGAAGACATAAGTATAATGAACTGGCAGAAGAAGGAGATGGATGACAAAATTCAGGAAGTAAGAAGGTACTTCCCTTAGTCTTTGGAGAGTAGAGTCAGAGATCCACAAGTTGGACATCTCCCTTGAGCCTAGACAACAAGAAGAAGACCCATAAGTATTATTCTACAGCAAGCAAAGTGAAGGCTCATAACAAAAATACTTGGGAATCATAAAGATTAGCAAAAGAAAAACATATGATATGAACAAGAGGTATTTGAGAAAAGGGTTAGAAAACTCCCTCAATGGAGAATGAACCATCTTGTCCATGTACTCTATGGATTTAGATCCTGGATCAAAGACTAATCTTTTGAAGCCCTCCCTTGCAAGTAAGAGAGTAAGTGGTCATGCAGAAGGCTTAGGAAATAAATTCCACATAAGTACGAAATGTGTTTCAATGTGCAACATTCACCAAAATATTCTACACTATGTTCCCAAATAAATGCACAAGTGAAACTGTGTGGCATGAATGTTTTAATATTTTTCAATAACATTCCAACATTTTTATTGAACATAACACATGAATCTTGAGTATGATTGTCAAAAGTGTAATGTATATGTTCATGCCATGAGGTATTCATACAAGTTTGTTCACGAGGCATATCCATTCTAATGCACTCACTCAAGTAATGACACCTTTTGCATATTATCATTTGTGTTCATGTAAGGTGAAACATCAAAAAAATTATTTTGAGCAGCACACTATGAAGCATATCATCATGTAAGATGGATGTCAAACAAGTTTTCTCATATGTTATAGCTTCATCCAAATTTTTATCCTTTTTACTAACTAGTTCAAGAGCATAATACACATCTTTATATGAAACAATTACTTGAGGACCAAAATGTGTATTCAACTTATAAACCCAAACCAAAGGTGCATGCATATTCAATCCAACTTCGTTATCATTCCTATCATGCAATCTAAATTGATCAAAGGAATTGACTAAACATGCATCTCTAGTAAGTTTCATGGTACTCTTACTTGATTTTTCTAAACATGCAATAGGTTTCAAAGCATTATCAACATTGTTTATTTCTTTCAACCATGTATAAAGAAAGTAAGTTTAGGAAACTCCCTTTCAACAACTTGAATTGTACTCTTTGCAACACTAGAAGTATTTTCCATCAACCTATTCATGCCTTCACTAGAAGAGTTAGTATTCAAATGATCACAAGATAAACATACTTTCTCTTCTTGCACTCTTAATTCTTTTTCCTCTTTTTTAAGTTTTTCTTCTTTCTCTTTTCTATTTGTTCTCTTTCTCTTGTTCTACTAACCTCTTAAGTGTGATTTGATCTTTCCTAACTTCACTTGAGGTCATAGGCATAAGCTTAAATTTTATTCCTTGGTGGCGGAACCTATAGGTATTGGCAAACCCATCATATTTTACCCTTCTCTCATATTGCCAAGGTCTTCCTAATAGGATGTGTGAGGCTTCTAAGGGTATAACATCAAAGGTCATTTCATCTTGGTAATCCCTAATTTTGAACCTTAAGCTCACTTGCCTATCCACCTTAAATTCTTCCTCATCACTCACCCACTGAAGTGTATAAGGTTCTGGATGTGGGGTAGTAGGTAAGTTTAGCTTGTTAACTAACGTAAGGCTAGCTAAGTTGCTACTACTTCCTCCATCTATGATCACTAAACATACTTTATCTTCAATTTGGCACCTAGTGTGGAATAGGTTCTCTCTTTGGCTCTCTTCTTCACCCAAAGGTGTTTCTAAGGCTTTTCTAAACAACATTGTTGCCCTTTCCCCTTGCCTCCTTCCTTCCATTCTCCTAGATTGATTTAAGTTTTATGGACCTTTCCACTCAACTAAGTGTTTACACTCAATGGAATGTTAACACTCGTGTATGTCACTCCTTTTAGGCTTTTTCTATAATGATACTCTCTGCCTCTTCTACTCGGTTGGAGGTTGATTAGAAGTTGCAAAGACCAACGTGAGTCTAAGTCTTAACCCTTACCCAAATAGAAGCGCACTAACAAAGAAAAATACCTACTGGAAGAAGATTGGAAAATCCTAAGACAAAACAAAGAATTGATATGACAAACAAGAAAAGCTGGCACTCAAACAAACTTATATAAGAGCAGACAGCAAACAAGACAAGACGGAAGAAATTTCAAAGAGAATTGTTTTTGGTGATTTTTGAAAAAGAGTTGCCAAATTGTCGTTTTTAAGAAAACAGCAAATACAACTCAATTACGGTATACAGGGAAATGAAACAGAAAATTAAGTAAAACTGTTACTGTATTGTTGGGATAACTCTTTGTTTTTGTTTTTCTATTTTTTGAATTTGTTTGATTTTTTTTGACTCTTTTGACTTTTTGGGTGTCTTTTGACTTTTTCTTCCTTGTTGTTGACTTTTGCACCCTTTTTTTGCTTTTTACACCTCTTTTTCTATTTTTGGCACGTACGTACCTTTTGTATTTTTCTTGCCTTTTCTTTCTTTTTTTGTCTTTTTCCCCAACTGAAAATTACAGAAATTTGTACACAAAGAAAAAAAATTAACTGTACCTACTGTAATATTTTTGGAATTTTTTGACAGTAAACTGGTCCAAGTGGCCCAGAAAAGCAAAAATAATGAAAAAAACTGATTTCTAAAGACTGTAAAAACGTGATGGCAACTTGATTTCAAAAATGGCCAAAAAAATTGCTTAGCACTTCCTTGTTGATTATACAAAACCGGTATGGTCACAGAAACGCGTTTGGTTCAATTTTAAGATTGGAATTAAAATTTGAAGGAAAATTAACAATTAGAATTTGTTGATCTTCTTCCAATACTATGAACCAAAAAAAGATCCTATAGGTGAGCGTTTTGCACAATCAAACAGGGAAAGTCCAAGGTAGATATAGAAGCCAATCCAAATTTGCAATCAGAAAGCCAATCAAACAGACATAACAAGAGTAGGAAATTGAACAACACAAGAGCCCAAAAATGCGCAAAATGGCAAAAATAATAAGGAAAAATTGCGCAAAAATAAATGGCAAGAAATTAAAGGGGGAAACTGAAATTAAAAGGATGGGGAGGACTGAAAGTAAATGACTGAAAGTAAAGGGGGAAGCGGAAATTAAAAGGATGGGGAGAGCAGAAATGTAAATGGCTGAATGTAAAGGGGGGAGCAGAAATTAAAAGGATGGGGAGAAGCGGAAATTAAATGGCGGAAAATTAAATGGCGGAAAGTAAAGAGATGAATATGGGGGATGACAATTAATGGTGAAGGGGAGAAATGTAGGGGAACGATCTTTGGAAAAATGAAGACAACAATGCCTCCTCTTACCACACTTCACCATAAACAAGCAGTTTATCAATTAATTTGCAAGAATCACTCAAGAACAAGTATGAGCAATTAAAAAGGCATTTAAACAAACACCTAGTGGGTGGGAATTAGCGGCCCAAAATAGCCCCCAACTAGCAAGAATTCAAGCAAATCAATCAAGACAGACAAGTGCTGATAGCAGCAGAAAGGCACCTCGGGCCCGGGAAACAGTCCAAGTCCAAATTACAATTGAAAAGAGGGGTGGAATTGCACTAAATGAGTGAAAATTCTGCACTAAATAGGTGCAGTTTTGCGCGCCAAACCCCAATTTTGCTCCAAATTTGCTCAAATTCAACAAGCTCTGATACCAATTGATAGCCGGATGGGTGTAGGATCTAGAATTGAGCAAAACCAACCGATTAGAATCAAAATATAGTGAATAAATTGTGAAAATAAGGTGCAGGGCAGCAGCTTATTTTGCGCAAGAAAGTGATAGAAAATGAGAGAAAATGAAAGAAAAAGTGGAGAGGAAGAAATGGGAAGGACGCCACTGAAGCAAGAGTCCACTTGCAGCAGATAAGTCCAATGCCAGACGCCACTAATTCAGGAGAATTAGATAAGTCTCAGTATGGTTTGAGCAACAACCACCAAGCCTCACTCAACTCACAAAGGGAGGAGAAAATTTGGCATAATGCCTTTACTTCAAAATTCAATGTGTCCATTACAAGAGGAGAGGACTCCTATTTATAGGAAATGAGGGGGAAGGGGGCGGATTTTTAGGAGCATAAAATGGGAGAAAAATTAAAGATGAGTGAAAACCCTCCTAAGTGGGTTTTGAACCCAAGACCCTAAAGGTGTATGGCTAAGCTAAGTCTTAAGCCAATAAACCTCTCAATTTAGCACCCCACTCATGAAAACAAATAAAAGATGAATAAGAATTCTATCCTATGTGGGAATTGAACCCAAGACTCCTAAGCCTTTTAGCAAGGCAACCTACTAGCCAATAAACCCATACATGTGGGCGCCCAAGTAAGAGGAAAATAAAAGGAAAATTACAAAAATAAAAAGAAAATTCAAAAGAGTCCTAATAAAGGGTGGTCCATAGGACAAGGGTCCTATTCAGGGTCAAGGTGTCCTTCTGTAGGGTAGTGACCCTTATTTGTGTAGGGTAGTGACCTTTATTAGTAGGACACTAAATTCTCCAACTCTTCCTTGCTTGAAATTCTGGCTTGAAGTTGGTGCATTTCCTCCAGTGTAGGTCTTGCAGGTCCAAGCTTCTAACAGTGTGCCATCAGAATGGGTAGATCTTTTTTAGCACTAAATCTCCCTCTTGAAATTCTCGAGGTCGCAACTTCTTTTCGAAAGCTTTCTTCAACCTCTTCTGATATAATTGACCATGGCATAATGCAGTTAATCTCTT
Source organism: Sesbania bispinosa (assembly GCA_026901365.1). NCBI lineage: Eukaryota > Viridiplantae > Streptophyta > Magnoliopsida > Fabales > Fabaceae > Sesbania > Sesbania bispinosa. Next base: position 2,561,018 of record QLOH01000052.1, read on the forward strand.
TCCTTCAATGAGATTCAATTGATCAAATCGGGTTTGAATCCACTCAGCTTCTTCTAGTTTTGTCTCCATTAATACTCTTAATGATGGGATTTCAACTTCGATAGGGAGTACTGCTTCCATCCCATACACTAAGGAATATGGAGTTGCCCCTGTTGAAGTGCGAACAGTAGTGCGATAGCCATGCAAAGCAAAAGGAAGCATTTCATGCCAGTCTTTATATGTCACTACCATTTTTTGAATGATTTTCTTGATATTCTTGTTTGCTGCTTCAACTGCTCCATTCATCTTTGGACGGTAAGGAGAGGAATTGTGATGTTGGATCTTGAAATCCACACATAATTCTTTCATCATTTTGTTGTTCAGATTAGTTGCGTTATCAGTAATGATCTTATTTGGCAGACCATAACGACAAATCAACTCCTTCTTGATGAACTTGACCACCACATTCCTGGTTACATTGGCATATGATGCAGCCTCAACCCATTTTGTGAAGTAATCAATAGCAACAAGGATGAAACGATGTCCATTAGATGCCTTTGGTTCAATAGCTCCTATAACATCAATTCCCCATATTGAGAATGGCCATGGTGATGCCAGAACATTTAAAGCAGTTGGCGGGGCATTAATATTATCAGCATATGTTTGACATTTGTGACATTTCTTTGCATAACTGAAACAATCAGCTTCCATGGTTAGCCAGTAATATCCTGCCCTTAGGATTTTTCGGGCCATTGTGTGCCCATTTGCATGAGTCCCGAAAGAGCCTTCATGAACATCTTGAATAATTCTCTTTGCTTCTGTTGCATCAACACACCTGAGAAGTATCATATCATGATTTCTCTTGTAAAGCACATCTCCATTGAGGAAGAAACCCATCGCGAGTCTCCTTAAAGTTCTTTTATCATTTTCTGATGCTTCTGGAGGATACTCTTTGCTTTTCAAATACTGCTTGATATCATGATACCATGGTTTCCCATCTGGTTCTTCCTCTACCGCTTGACAGTACGCAGGTTGGTCACGGGTCCCTATTTTCAAAAGTGGCATATCCTGATCTCGACTTATCTTGAACATCGAGGATAAAGTGGCTAAAGCATCAGCCAATTGATTGTCTTCACGAGGAATATGTTGGAAAGTGATTTCATCAAATTGCTCTATTAAACCCTTGATATATACTTGGTAAGGTATCAATTTCGTATCTCGGGTTTCCCATTCTCCTCTTAACTGATGAATGACTAGAGCTGAATCACCATATACCTCAAGATTTTTGACTTTTGATTCAATAGCTGCTTGAATTCCCATGGCACATGCCTCATATTCTGCTATGTTATTGGTGCAATCAAAACACAATCTGGCTGTGATCGGAATAAACTGTTCTTCAGGGGATATCAGAATTGCCCCTATTCCATGCCCCAGTGTATTAGATGCTCCATCAAATAACAAGATCCATTTCCCTTTTTTTGAGGCTTCATCTTCTTCAAACAATGCCATTATATCTTCATCTGGGAATTCACACTGCATAGACTGATAATCATTTACTGGTTGATGAGCCAGAAAATCCGCCAAGGCACTTCCTTTAATTGCCTTCTGAGTAACATAAACAATATCATACTCTGATAGTAGCACTTGCCACCGAGCAATTCTTCCAGTTAAAGCAGGCTTCTCAAAGATATACTTGATTGGATCCATTTTGGACACCAACCAAGTTGTGTGACTCAACATGTATTGCCTTAAGCGACGAGCGGTCCAGGCTAAAGCACAACAAGTTCGTTCTAATAACGAGTAATTTATCTCGTAGTTAGTGAACTTTTTGCTCAAGTAGTAAACGACATGTTCTTTTCTTCCTGATTCATCATGCTGCCCCAATACACAACCCATGGATTCATCAAGCACAGTCAAATACAAAATGAGAGGTCTTCCTTGTACCGGAGGTATTAGGATCGGAGGACTCTGCAGATATTGCTTAATTTTCTCGAATGCCTGTTGACAGTCCTGATTCCATGTTACTGGTTGATTTTTTCGTAACAATTTAAAGATAGGTTCGCATGTCGCAGTCAAGTGAGATATAAACCTGGCAATGTAATTCAATCTTCCCAGAAATCCACGAACTTCTTTTTCAGTGCAAGGGACCGGCATTTCAAGAATTGCTTTCACCTTATCGGGGTCAACTTCTATTCCCTTTTGACTAACCACAAACCCCAACAATTTTCCAGATTTCACACCAAAGGTGCATTTGGCTGGATTTAACCTCAGCTTGAACTTCCTCAAGCGTTCAAAAAGCTTTTGTAAATTGGCTACATGACTTTCTTCTGTTTTCGACTTTGCGATCATATCATCCACATACACTTCTATCTCTTTATGCATCATGTCATGGAATAAAGTCACCATTGCTCTTTGATATGTTGCCCCAGCATTTTTTAAACCAAATGGCATCACTTTGTAGCAGAAAGTGCCCCACGAAGTGATGAACGTTTTTCTCCATGTCTTTTGGTGCCATTTTAATTTGATTGTATCCTGAGAAGCCATCCATGAAGGAAAAGAACGAGTGTTGAGCAGTATTGTCTACAAGAACATCAATATGAGGAAGTGGGAAATCATCTTTAGGGCTGGCTCTGTTCAGATCTCTATAATCAACACACATTCGCACCTTCCCATTCTTCTTAGGGACCGGAACAATGTTGGCCACCCATTGAGGATAATTTGCCACAGCGAGAAAACCAGCATCAAATTGTTTCTTGACTTCCTCTCTTATCTTTAAGGACATTTCTGGTTTCATTCTTCTTAATTTCTGCTTGACAGGAGGACACTCAGGCTTCAGCGGTAATTTGTGTTCCACTATATTCGGGTCCAACCCTGGCATATCTTGATATGACCATGCAAAAACATCACTATAGTTGTGAAGAAGTTTAATCAACTTTGAACGTTCCACTTCCTCTAGAGTTGTGCCAATCTTGACCTCTTTTTTGTCTTCTTCAGTTCCAAGATTAATGACCTCAGTCGCCTCCTCATGAGGCTGAATCTCCTTAGACTCATATTCTACTAATCTCAGTAATTCCGGGGAAGGCTCCCAGGTGTCTTCTTCATCCTCATCAGCATGATTAATGGGACATTCAAAATCGTATGATGAGATTTTAGCATTGTCATTTTTAGAAGAATCACTTTCATTTCTGCATTGTTCAGAGGTAACACAAGGAATAAGGATGGAAGAAAAAATGTAGTAAGGTGTATGGTCAAAGAAAATAAAATAAAACAAGGAGAATTCAAAATGCATTTATTGATGATAAATACTGAAATGAAACATAAGAGCCCATTTCACAACAAAAGTTATCCTAAAGCCTTGGGCAGAGCAATAGGATTGGCATTACAGAATTACTTTGATTCAGTTTTAAATTTCATAGGAAATTCGATGATCTCCCAGTTGGTGAGTTCAGTTTCTGGAAAGCAAGGAATGACCCATTTAGTATCTTGATCAGCATCAATATCATTTCTGTCTCCAACGGTAGCCACTTGATCAGCAAATAATAAGCCCGCACTCCTGAAGCTCTGCAGTATATGACAAATGGGAATCCTCTCAGTTTTGGGCTCTCGATTTTCCACCCAGCCATTCTCTTCTCTTTCTTTTCTTCAGCAAACCTTTTCTTATCAGCCTTGGTCGGTTGATATCCCAACCCACATCTATCTTTCTTTTCTATAGAACTTGGCATTTTGGTAACCCCATTCAGAAATTTCCCTAGTCCTTGACCTGGTTGATATCCTTTTTTAAGCATGACTCTAGCCACCATTATAGAAGCATCTGACATGCGTGGTCTGACAATTTGAGCTCCTTCTCTAACATAACTGGCATTTGCGATTTCAAATGTCTGGAAGGCAGTTTCAAGAGCCTCTTCAGCAACTTCAATGTAACGTGAAGATGATGGTTTGCTCACTAACAAGTCTTCTTCTCCTGAAATGATTACCAAATTGTTGTCGACGATGAACTTCACTTTCTGATGAAGAGTAGATGGTACGCTCCGGCAGAATGAATCCATGGTCTTCCGAGGAGGCAACTATAAGCTGGTGCAATATCCACTTGGAATAGTATCTGAAAGGTAACTGGTCCAATTTGTATTGGAAGCTCAATTTCTCCAATCACCTCTCTCCGAGTGCCATCAAAAGCTCTCACTATCATAGTACTCGGTCTCATGTGTGATTCATCACCAGGTAATTTCGCAAGAGTTGATTTCGGCATAACATTTAACGAGGAGCCATTGTCAACCAGTACCCTTGCAATTATATGATCTTGACATTTTACAGATATGTGCAAGGCTTTATTATGCCCAGTCCCTTCAACGGGAATCTCATCATCAGTAAAAGTGAGGTAGTTGTTAGCAATGATATTACCAACAACACCATCGAACTTATCAACAGTGATATCATGAGAAACATGAGCCTCATTCAGTACTTTCATTAATGCTCTCCTATGGGGTTCAGAATTCAGCAGCAAAGACAAGATTGAGATTTTCGCAGGAGTATGATTCAACTGATCAACCACTTTATATTCACTCTGCCGAATGAATTTTAAGAACTCATGGGCTTCTTCATCAGTTACAATCCTTTTCTGTTCCTCTTGGCTAGCTTTTCCTTTCTCCTTTGGCCCATCTTCGACAACAGCTTCTCTATTTTTTTCTTCACAGATTTTTACTTCTTTGGATTGTTCCCCTTGAAGTTTTTCAGGGGTGTATATACGACCACTACGGGTTATTCCACCAATCCCTGAGATGTTGATGATTGCATCTCTTGCAAGGGCTTGTACATCATATTTCCATGGTACTGCCTTAGTACTTTTGTATGGAAATGGAGTTGGGATTCGAATGGTAAGCGGTCTTATCCCACATGGTGCTGGTGATGGTGTACCCTTAACATAATGAATATCCAATGGTTTAGGCATGGAAGTAGTTTGCTCTTCAGTAGGAAGGGTTGAAACAGCAGGCTCCACATCTGTACATTCTTGTTTTCGAGGAACTGCAGACTCTTCGATCATACTGACCTCTCTTCCCTCACTTTCACAACTTATCTGTATTAAGTGTGCATCCATCATACTTTGAAGAATTTGCTTGAACTCATCACATTCTTCAATGGAATGTTCATCACTACAGTGAAAGCCACACTTCATCTCTTTGTCATTGCTTCTTTCAGTCTCGGTCAAACCCTTGATTCCTCCAAACTCGCAAAGCTCTTCGAAAATGACTTTCATGGGAGTCTTGACATTTGAAATCTTCTTTATGAGGTGATGCCCTGAAGACTCCCCAATAGCATTCACTCCTGAACTTTCATGGCCAGGTAAAGGGTTGTTACCAACATTGGGACTATCTTCCTTAAAGTTCAGCCATTTGGCATCCAATAAGTTTTGCACCTTATTCTTCAAGGCTTTGCAATTTTCCGAATGTCCCACAGCCCCTGCATGGTAGTCACATTTAGCATTTGGATCATATCCTCTCGGGTATGGTGGTTCCAAAGGTTTCATTGGGCATGGTACAATTAGTGAACTACGGATGAGATGAGGAAGGAGTTCGGTGTAGGACATAGGGATGGGGTCAAGTGGTTTCCGATCCTGGTAATTTTGGGGTCGTGTTTGGTTTGCTGCCTGATTTTGCATTCGTGGTTGATTAGGAAGAGGTGCCATGGCAGTAGGTGCTCGTGGTCGTGCAGGTGATGGAGGTGGATGGTATGCCACGGTGGATAGTATGGTTGGGAAGGTGGGGTGAGTGAGGTTGTGGCAATGCATGGATATGACATGTAAGGGGTGTGTAGTGTTTGTTGGTAATGGGTTGGTGTGTAGCTAGGTTTCTTATGAGAGGATATTCCTTGCTCGAACATTACTGCATGAGTTTCCCCTTCTTTTTTCTTTCCAATTCCTGGCAATGGCTTCTTTGAACTGCCACTTCCAACTGACCCAGAAGCAATTTTTCCGCTCTTCATACCTCCTTCAACCCTTTCTCCTATAATGACAATATCAGAGAAATTTGATGACACACTACCAATCATCCGATCATAAAAAGGTGATTGGAGTGTATCAATGAACATGGAAACCATCTCCTTATCAGACAGAGGAGGTTCTACTTGGGCAGCTATCTCTCTCCAACGTTGGGCATATTCTTTAAAGGTCTCAGAGTCTTTCTTTGTCATACCTTGTAGCTGTAACCGATCGGGAGCCATGTCAATATTGTATTTGTACTGCTTCAAAAAGGCATCAGCCAGATCTTTCCAAGAGCGAACACGGGCACGTTCAAGGTGTGTGTACCAATTCGTCGCTGCCCCAGTCAGGCTGTCTTGGAAGAAATGAATTAACAATTTTTCATCATGGGCGAATGCTGCCATCTTCCTACAGTACATCGTTAGGTGATTTCTTGGGCATGTGGTCCCCTTATATTTTTCAAAATCAGGCACTTTGAACTTTGGGGGAATTACAACATCAGGAACAAGACAAAGGTCGGCAGCGTCACCGAAGACATAATGGCTTCCTCCTTCTATTACTCGTAACCGCTCTTCAAGGATTTGCAATTTTTCCTTGGACTGAGAGTCCTCGGTGGCAGGATTTTGAGACTGATGGATTTCTTTGGAGGCTAAGGTGGCATGTGGCCTCTGTGACTCCCCTTGAGAATTTATGAAGATTGTTTGTTGGGAGGTGGTATTTTGTGATCCAAATGCTTGGTTAGCCTCTGGGTTGTTATTTTGGGGGATGTAGTTAGGTGGAAAGTGGTATGGCATGAGGGGAGGAGTCGTGGGTTGCGTTTGGGAGGCTTCCCGAGCTGCTTGGTTTGATTCTGGTGGTGGACCTGGATTTTGCTGGTTGACAGTTGCAGCCTGGGGATTATTGTCTGAGGGTTCAACAGCTACTGGGGAGTATAATTAGGTGGAAGGCCATAGGGTGGCCATTGGACACCTTGGGAATTATTGGTGGGGTTGTTTGAATGCATTGCCAATGGCATTAGCACTCCTTCAGAGTTCAGACCAAAAGACTGCATGGGTGGAGTAAATCCTGGTGGATGTGAAGGCTTGATTTGCTGCCCCTGATCCGCCCCTGAGGGATTCCCATCTGCTTCTTTTTTCTGCAATAGCTCAAAAATCTTGGTCAATATGTTCCTTCATCTGATTGACATCATCTCTCAACTCTTGCTGGCTTTGTTCCAGTTCATCCATGATCCTTGATTGAGCACGAGTCCGATAACGATGTCGTAGATACACTTTTTTGTTTTTTAATTACCTTCAGTTAATGTAAAAATTTATGAGTAAAAATATCATAAAGGAAAACAGAAAAGAACACTTATCATGCGAAAACCGGAAACGTTCAATAACGGAATAGGTTCCCCGCGTCTCGAATTGTGAGGCGGTTGACAGTTATTCAAGTGAGAATCCTCCCCTCAATAAATAACGTCTAATCTACTAGCAATGCGATACGTGCCCCACATTTTTAGTCGGATAAAGACGTGGTTGACAATTACTCAAGTGAGAATTTTCCCCAATAAATAATGTCTGGTCTTCTAGCGATGCAATACGTGCCCCACATTTTAGTCGGATAAAAATGTGGTTGACAATTATTCAAGTGAGAATCTTCCCCTCAATAAATAATGTCTGGTCTTCTAGCGATACAATACGTGCCCCACATTTTTAGTCGGATAAAAATGTGGTTGACAATTATTCAAGTGAGAATTTTCCCCTCAATAAATAATGTCTATATCAGGTTTAAACAATGAGTAAGATGCAATAGCCAATATTATTCCATTCCAAACCAGTACAAATACAAACATCACTTTCAATGCGAATTCATTACATTCATATCTCAGTGCTCAGGAAAACCCTTAGTTAAATCCTGACAATATTTTACAAGCTTAAAGATCTTCCATGGGAGCTTCATTCCAGGATTGGAGTCAATTTCCTCATTTGCTTCAAACTCGTGTTGCTAGATTTGTTGCATGAGTTTGGACAATATCCATCATCTTTTCATAAGACTTCATCATTTCTTCCCTCTTCTCATGATCATGTTCGGCACGCACCTTCCACTTATACTTCTCGTCTTCTACTGGCTCAAGCCTCTCAATCTCATACCGTAGTTGGTCGCGCTCAGTTTTCAACTTCTTGAGCTGGCGTTCTAGCAGATTTTCTTTTTGTCCCGCCTCCATCAGTGCATTAGAGTAGTCTTTGGATAGGCACTTATAACTCTCTGCTTCTGCTTGAGCTTGCTGGAGTTCTTCTTTCATCTGTTCTTTTTTGATCTTTCTCTTGACCTTTCATTTCCAGATGTTGCTTTTCAGTTCGAATCTTGGCCATCTCTTCTTCCATTGTTTCTATTTTATCTTGCATCTTCTTCTCCTCAGCTGAGAATTTTTCTTTCATTTGTTCTATCGTTTGATCTTTCTCTTGACCTTTCTTTTCTAGATCTTCCTTTTCAGTTTGAACCCTGGCTACTTCTTCTTCCATCATTTCTATTTTTTGTTGCATCTTCTTTACTTCAGCTGAAAGGTTTTCAATTTCTTTTTCTTTCCCACTCCTTGCCCTTTTTGCAAGTTTTTGTTGGCATCTGCACACCGGTTTCTTTGAATTTCAATCTCCTTGTCTTTCTTCTCACACTGATCTTGGAGGATCTCAATCTCTGTCATTGCTCGTCCTTCTCTTTCTTCAATTTGCCTTATTTGTGCCTTCATCATTTCCATTTGGGTAGCCATGTCAGCCAATGCACTAGATGGAACTTCCTTGTGATGAACTTCAAAGGGAATCGGAATAGCATGTGCTCTTCTCCTATTTCTCCACTCTAGATATTCTGGTGAGACAACTACATGTGCCCTTCCAAGCTCCCTTTCTCCCTTTTTATAGACGTTGTCCCAAGCTCTTCTGACTCGTTCTTGTTGATCATTGTCCATGCCATATTGAAAACATATTCCTCCTAGAACTTCTTTTCTGGGCACAACTTGGGTCCATTTGAGCTGCCTGAGAGCTATAACTGGAGTGTAGGCTATACATCCTCTTGTCCCCATCAATGGTACATTTGGAAAGTCTCCACAACTGAATATGGTATCTATGTGATGATACCATGGACATACCCAAGGGAAGAACTTCGCTTCATATCTTGCAAAATCATCTCTCCACTGTTTGGCAGATTGTTCTTTCACATCAATGCGATGAAATTTCCGAAAAGGGTCTGGGCTATAACCCAAACGATCAGATGCATACAGATGAGTTATAATCCACACATACAGCAGATGGTTGCAACATCTCAACTGACCTCCATCTTTTTTGTGGCATTCTTCCATGGACATAAGAGTATCTGCCAGAATAGCCATGACTGGATTCAATCCTTGTGTCTCATAGAAGAAGAACACATCCATTGCCGCTTGATCAATCAAACCCATGGTGAATGGGAAAAGGACCAACCCATATATCAGTAATGCTAGGGTTGTTTTTAAAGAAATTCCATTTCTTTTCTCTGGCTTGAGTTTCCAGGTGGTCTTCTAAGAGTGTCTTTTTCCATCCTTTCACTGATCCTCTGATCTCAAACCCTGTTTTGCTTGCTGGTAAACCAATTAAATCAGCTATTTTCTTCTGGCTCACATGACTTCCATTGTATAAGTACACTCCTGCCTTCTGCTTGATGGGTATTCTTAACATCTCTTGATATTCTTCTATTGTTGGGACCAAATCCAACTGAGGTAATTCAAAGCATCTGAGATCTGAATTCCAAAATTGAGCTAAGGCGCTTAGTACTGGTTCTTTCACGGAAATGAACAGCAAGTCCAAAATCTGACCATATTTCCTTTCAAAATCCGCACAGATTTGTTTTGGAACTTTTCGGCATATTGCATTTACTCTTTCAAGGTTATTTATCAGCACATTAATCTTGATGAATCTGGATGCATTGCTAGTAGAACCTTGAACCTTATCCATGTTATTGAACGTTGACCGATCTTCTCAAACCTAAAAAAGAGAAAGTTTAGAAAAATAAAGTTAGAATATGAATAAATGAAATAAATGCACTCTATTACTATATGATTATGCATGATTTTTTTTAAAAAAGAAAACATCATATGAGCATTTATTGAATATTCACATTTTAAATGAAAATGCATGGGATGCATGAGAACCTGAAAAAAGAAAGAAAGCAAGAAGTATTTCCCCATGTGACCTATCAAAGGTGAAACCTAAGGTAAAGGTATCCCTAGGGATTATGACTCTAATTTGGTGGTCATTAAGCTCATCTACAGTGCATGGTTTTGATGGACAATCTAATACAGGCAATTATGGTCCCCAGATTGCCCTTATCTATAATATAGACAAAGGACTTTTCCTCCCTTTCAATATTTTATCTATACCAACCCGGTCCGTATTCCAATCACAAGTAGGGATGAATCCTCTCAATATGACTGGTCCATGGTACCGGTAACAATCTGAGTGGTAACTCAAAACCACCAAGTGAGCATGAGGCCCCTCAATAGTAGTCATTGAGATACCTGCTAGGTTCGCATAGGCCCGGGTGTAGAGCCTAAAATGTGTGTGAGGTAAGTGACTATGAGGTGTGTGCACGGGGCATACCATTTTGTACTTTTAACGACCCCTCATCTGCAAAACAACTCAAACCACATATATCAGAGATAAAGTCTTCTACCCTAAGGTTTGCAAATTATATTACATTGGAATAAAAGCAACAAGTCAAACATCATACAAGAAAAAAATATTTACAGAAAAGTTAGCAAAAATTATTTACAGTAATATACAAACAAATAAACAAAACAATAGGGGTAGAAATAAATATTTTCAACCGTTAACTTACTTTGCACAATTAATTATAACAGGCTTGACTTCAGAATCCCTAGTGGAGTCGCCAGCTGTCGCAACCGGGGTCGCGACGTGGGGGGAGGCGAGCCGAATAAGGAAAAATAAATATTTAAATATTCAATGGAGTCGCCACCAAAATTTATTTTAAAGGGAAAATTTTAGGAAAAACCCTTTTAAAAAGAAATGGTCTTTGGAACCAAATTTGAGTTCGGGAGTCGATTATGCATAGGGAATGTATTAGCACCTACGACATCCGTCCTAAAACGGTTACCTTTAATTAATTGTGCAAATTTGGTTAACTTTGAAAATATTTATTTTACCCCATTAAAATTGAAAAAGAAATTAAACTATTTTTATAATTTTGGTTTTTTACCTTCTTTATATTTTTGAGAAATTGATGAATTTACTTAAGAAAATGATTGATTTTTATTATTGAAAAAGAGAATGACATTTAAAAATACTCCTTTTTATATTTTTAAATTCTTGTTTTTTTTTGTATTTTCATGAAGATTAAGAAAACTTATTTCAGAAAATGACTATTTTTTTTGAAAGGGAAAAATATTTGTAAATTTTATTTTGGCTTGACGGGGCCGGTTCCCACTCCTACGTATCCCCAGCTGCAATGGAGAAATCAAAGCCACGTAGTTCTGAAGTTCATTGATTAATTGATTTTTTTTGAAGATTGATTTTTGTTCGTAAACAGATTGGAAAATATTTGATTTGCTTTTTTAATTTTTTGGAAGAGATTAATGAAAGATTCATTTTTTTATTTGAAAAGAGAATTGGAAAACGTATTTTGTTTTATTTTTATTTTTGACTTTAACTGAAACAAAATTATTTAAATGAAATTCACACTCTATATTTTTAAAGAGATTTTTTAAAATATTTTTTATATTTTTATTTGATTTTAAACATTGAAAAGAAATTCAAATTTAACTAGATAGAATAAAAGAATGAGCCTCAGTTCACATCATTGGTCACACTTTCATTAATTAATTTTCTTTTTTTAAAATACTCTTTATTATTATTATTATTATTATTTTTATTTTTATCAGATTATTATTATTTTTTTAAAACAGATTTTTGTTTTTAAAACTGATGGGCTGCATGGTATGTTGGCCCATCTCTTAGAAAATAGAATTAGGGTTGTATGAAAGAAAGCATCAGGGTTAGAGAGAGAAGGATGCTGAGAGAGAGGGAGAGACCGAGAGAGGGGGACACCGGTGATGGAGCCACGGTCCCTGTGGACGGAGGAGAAGCGCAGCGGTGACTGGAGGAAGGAACTACGACGCTCTTGCTGGACGGAGGAGAGGCGCGGTGTGGCGGCGTCCGGATCTGCAGCAACCGGACGACGGTGAGGTGGTCGCAAGGAGGGAAAAGGCCACAGCGGCAAAACCGCAGCTGAGCAGAGGGACGATGCTGCAGACGGCGACACGGATTTGCAGAGGTGGGGAGATGGCACAGGGAGAGGAAACAGAGACTGCAGCCATGGTGGTGGCTTAGTGGCCGGCGGCCATGCGCGGCGTCGCGGCCAGCAAAAGAGAGGTACAGGTACGGTGATTCCCTTTTTTTTCATTTTACTAGTTCTTCTATTGTCAATGAGTCCCTCTGTTTATTGATTTTATTTTTTGCTCTCTTTCTCACAGGGAGACCATGGCTACTGGAAAGAGGAACAACTCTGGTGGTCAGTCGGAGGGAAAGGTGGTGCATGGTGGCAGCATCCACTTTGGAGAGACTCTATTTGTTACAAATTTTTTATTTTTCTGTTTTCACTTTTTTTTATTTTGTTTGCTTACTGTGAGATGGACTATAAATGGGACTGTTGATTTGGACTCTCTATTTTTGGATTGGAATTCTGATCAATTTTTTTTACACTGCACACACAGGACACTTCTGATCAAGTAAAAGAAACACTATGTATTGAATCATAATTTAAAGAAAAGATAAAAATGATACCAAATCTGATTATGCCTCAATGCTTTATGCGCCTATCTCTTTACAACTGCATTTTCTCCTCTTCAAACTCTTTTAAATTTGTTGCTGTTGCAAACTCTTTCCCTGTTTTTTCTCAGAATTTTATCCTGACCGCTTACTCTCAAATCCAAATGAGAATAAAGATTATTCTCACGTGGAATAATCCTGTGTGGAGCTCTTTTTTTCTTAGAAATTTTTTTCTTCTGAGATTTATGTACCCTTGATCTTGAAAAATTTCTCCGTTTAAATAACCCTCTGGCTAATCGATTAATTAATTAAGTATTAAATAATTAATTAATCAAGCCATTAAATTTTTATCTTCTTTTTTATTTTTATTATTTTTGAATTTTATTAATATAAAAGGGAAGTATAAAATATGTAGCCCGGACAAAATTAGGTGTTCACACCACCCATCACCATACATACCATCATTCATCTCAATCCACACTCTTTACATTCGCACATTAGTTTCACACAAATAAAATTCACACTTCTCACGCCATCATAAAAGGACGAGTATGCTCACTCTATGCTCATGCACAATACCTCTTCCTAAGGGTCATGATTTGGAACTCCGCACAATGGGTGCACCTCATCAATCCCCTTAGTTGTTACCAATGATGGCCCTACCATTAAATGCCCTCTTGGCTGATAGGTCGCACCCCCTCTATGGGTCCGTGCAAGGACACCCGCTCCCTCCCACCGTCACCCACCTCTTATGGGCTTGGTGAGTCGCATTGTAAAACACTCCATCTTGGAGTCATGCATCGAATGTCCCTCATCATGGTCTCCACTCTGCCCGTCGCCCCTCTTTGGGCTAGGGTATTTTTAGCCACATCTGGCTACTCATGTATCTCATGTGTCTCATACATCATATGCTTATGCTCAATGCATCAACGTCATATCACATATTTCTCATGCAATCTCCTCTACTCAATCACTCCAAATCACATCATGAATTTTAAATACAGAATATTCACATGGAATAATCACTCAATAATAGATCATGCCACAATTAAGGCACATTGTACACCCGATTCAATCAATCAATTCTACAAACGATTCACACCTTAAATAAATACCATCATATAAGTAAATGATCACCACATCACATAAACAATACTTCATAACAAAGTTAATGCACTCTATACATCCAATTTAATCTCATCAATTTCATAAAACAATTCATATATTAAATAAACATCCATCTCAATTTCACGTTTTTAAGGAAAGCTATCTGAAATTTGGAAGGAATCTGTTAAAATTATATTAAAAGCTTAATCTGCGTTTTTGCGCTTCACTCTGCGCTCAGCGCAAGTGAAGCGAAGGTTCCAGAGAGCTACGCTCCATCCTGCGCTCAGCGCAGGTGGAGCGTAAGTGTCGCAGAACGCGACTGCACCTGCATTTTGCCCCTTTTAACCCCCTTCTTCAATCTCTACTCAATTCTTTAAGTTCCTAACTTGTTTAGACTTGTTTTCACCGATTAAAATCAATGAATCCCTTAATTATTTCAACAGTTTACTATAAATTTAACATCTAATCGATCAATTATGAAATCTCACCCCAAATCCTAATTTGACCCCTTTTCGATAGTCTCGCTCACAACCCTCAAATTCATCAAGAAATATATCATTATGCATCACACAGAACAATTTCAAACAGAAAACATATAAATCATCCTTCAATTTCAAATATTTGAGATCCTAGAGGGACTTATGGTTGCCCTCACTACCCAAGCACTCCTGCATACACATATAGTAGCAGCCCTTCCCCCCCATACCTTAGAGATGACGATCGAAAACGAATGGTAGAACTCCCCTGATGATTTACTCTGCGGCACTTTCTCCTTATGGAGTCGCTTCCCTTTTCCCTAAGGTTTGGTCATCTGACGTTTGAAAAAGGATGAGGTGAAATAGATAACCCTTCTCTAATTTAAGTATCTAATTGGGCTGGGCCTACTCCAACCCACCCATCCCCCTTTTTAATTAAATAATATGATTTCTAACTAATAATAATAAAGATAATATTAATACTATTACTTCTTCATTCTATTTTATTTTAGAAATATTGGGATGTTACAATTTCCCCTCCTGAAAGAAAATTCGTCCTCGAATTTACCTGAAGTGAATAACTCTGGAAAAGACTCCTTCATCTGCTCTTCATGCTCCTAAGTAGCACTCTCTGGTGTAGCTCCTCCCAGATTACCTTAACTAAAGGAATTTCCTTACCTCGAAGTTGTTTCATCCTCCGATCCTCAACTCTCACCGGTATGGTTTCCACCGTCAAGTTTCCTTAATCTCAAGATGATCCGGCTCAATCACATGTGAAGGATCGTGAATGTACTTCCGGAGTTGAGAAACATGGAAGACATTGTGAAGATTTGACAAATGTGGAGGTTAAAGCAATTTGATAGGCAACATTGCCGACTCTTTTAAGAATTTGATAGGGACCAATGAAACGAGGTGTAAGTTTTAGACTTTAATGCCCTACCAACCCCAGTCCATGGAGTGACTTTCAGGAACACATGATCCCCTTCTTTGAATTCTAACTCCTTCCTCCTCTTATCAGCATAACTCTTTTGCCTACTCTGAGTTGTCCTCATCCTCTCCTGAATTAACTTAACCTTATCGGTGGTCTGTTGCACTACATCTGGTCCTAGAACGAGGCTCTCTCCTGGCTCATACCAACACAAAGGTGTCCTACACCTTCTACCATACAACGCCTCATAAGGTGCCATGCCTATGTTAGAATGAAAACTATTGTTATATGTAAACTATATAAAAGGTAGGAAACTATCCCAACTACCCCTTGGTCTAGCACAGAAGCTCTAAGCAAGTCCTCTAAGGATTGTATGGTTCTCTCGGTCTAACCATCGGTTTGAGGATGATAAGCTGAACTAAGTCTAAACTGTGTTCCCAAAGCCTGCTGCAAACTCTCCCAAAATCTAAATGTAAACCTGGGGTCTCTCTGAAATTATTCTAGATGGTATTCCATGCAACCTTACAACCTCACTAATGTAGATCTTAGCAAGTTTTTTCTAAAGAGTACTTGATGGTTAATAGGGAGAAAATGTGCACTCTTAGTCAATCTATCTACAATAACCCAAATAGAGTCATGTCCCCTTACAGTCCTAGGTAAGGCAACTACAAATCCATAGAAATGCTATCCCCTTCCACTCAGGTATACTTAAAGGTTGAAGCAGTCCTGAAGGTTTTTGGTGTTCTACCTTAGCCTTTTGACAAACCAAACAAGCACTCACAAAGTCCTCTACATCTCTCTTCATCCTAGGCCACCAAAACACCTATTTCAAATCTTGATACATCTTAGTTGAACCAAGATGGAAACTAAGCTTACTCTTATGCCCCTCTTCAAGTACTAGACGTTTAATGGTAGGTTCACTAGGTACACAAACTCGGTCTCCAAACCTCACTACTCCATCTACACCTAAGACAAATTCTCCACCACTACCCTTTTCTATAGCCTCACGCTAATCACCAAAAATGGGTCCTCTAATTGAGCATCTCTAATGTCCCTCAACAAGTCATTACTTACTCAAATCATTCCTAGTTTCACATGTCCGGGGTTACCTCACAAGCTAAGCTTAAATCTCTAAACTGAGTCAGGAGATCCATTTTCCTCATCATCAAAGAACTAACATGAAGAGATTTTCTACTTAGAGCATCTACTACTAGATTAGCCTTACCAGGGTGATAACTCAATTCAAAATCATAATCCTTTAGAAATTCTAGCCACCTTCTTGTCTCATGTTCAACTCCTTTTGATCAAACAAATACCTAAGGCTCTTATGGTCACTAAAAAACTCAAATTTAGAACCATACAAATAATGTCTCCACATCTTTACACAAATACAACTACTGCTAACTCAAGATCAGGGTAGGGTAGTTTCTCTCATGGATCTTCAATTGCCTAGAAGCATAAGCTACTACTTTACCTTCTTGCATTAACACCACACCTAAACCCATCTTAGAAGCATCACAATATACTACAAAAGGTTTACTAAGGTCAGGCAAGACTAGAACGGTGCACTAGTCAACTTTTCCTTAAGGGTTTGGAAACTAAGCTCACACTTACTATTCCAAACAAAAGCAAACCCCCCTTCCTAGTCAACTCGGTCAGAGGTAAAGCTATCTTAGAAAATCCCTCTATAAATCTTCTATAATACCCAGCCAACCCAAGAAAACTTATAATCACTCATTGACTTAGGAGTCTCCCACTTAAGTACAACCTCTACCTTAGAAGGATCAACACCTATTACCCCCCTTAGAGATCACATGACCTAAGAAGCTCACTTCTTATAACCAGAAATCACACTTAGATAACTTAGCATACAACTATTTATCCCTAAGAATCTGCAGTACTACCTTTAAGTGTTCCTCATGCTCCTCCCTAGTTTTGGAGTAAATTAGTATGTCATCTATAAAGACAACTACGAATTTATCCAAGTAAGGATGAAAAATTA
This sequence comes from Sesbania bispinosa, assembly GCA_026901365.1. Taxonomy (NCBI): domain Eukaryota; kingdom Viridiplantae; phylum Streptophyta; class Magnoliopsida; order Fabales; family Fabaceae; genus Sesbania; species Sesbania bispinosa. Next base: position 2,578,275 of record QLOH01000052.1, read on the forward strand.
TGTTCATGTAATCCATAAAATAGCTGGAGCATTAGTCACACCAAAAGCATTACAAGATACTCATAATGTCCATATCTAGTCCTAAAGAAGTCTTAGGTATGTCTTCTTCTCTAACTCTAATCTGGTGTAACCCGACCTAAGATCAATCTTGCTAAACACACAAGCCCCCACTAACTGGTCCATTAGATCATCTATCCTAGGTAAAGGGTACCTATTATTAATGGTTACCTTGTTCAACTGAAGGTAATCTGTGCACAACCTCATACTACCATCCTTCTTCTTCACTAGCCGAACAGGTGCTCCCCAAGGTGATACACTAGGTCTCACAAACTTCTTCTCTAGCAAATCTTCTAACTGTTTCTTAAGCTCAGCTAACTGCATGGGTGACATCCTATAAGGTGCAACTGAAATAGGTCCCATCTCCGGTACTAGATCTATGGAAAATTCTATCTCTCTCTCAGGTGGTAGGACTAGACATATTTTCAGAAAACACATCAGGATAATCACACACTACAGGTAACTCATTGATAATAGCACTACTCTCAAAACTCAAAGAAGTTAACAACATGTATACCTGGGCATCTTCCCTTAGAAACACCTTCACCTGGTTGGCAGTCAAAAAGTCCTTACTCTCCTCTCAACAGGTTGACCAAAGACAACAGTTTTATCAGCACAATTTAATAGAACATGGTTAGAAGATAACCAGTCCATACCAAGAATAATGTCTAGTTGACTCGGAGGCAAACAATCAAATCAACTAGAAAATCTTTACCATTGATATGAATAGAACAATTCAAGCATACATCAGAAGTAGAAACTGACCCACTAGCTGGCGTTTCCACACTTAACACAAAAGGCAACGAAGAGACAGGCAATTTCAATTTGGACACACAAAGCATGTGATATAAAGGAATGAGTCGCACCCGAATCAAACAAAACAATTAAAGGAATTCCCTCAATGAAACCCGTACCTGGATCAAGTCTTCGGATTGAGCAGCTTCAGTACCACTCAAGGCAAATACTCTTCCAGTGGCTCTCGGTTTGCTAGCACTCCCACTTGCCGCCGCAATCCCTTGTTTCCCTTGAGGACAATCGCGAGAAATATGTCCTCGTCTGATACATCTGAAGCAAGTAACTTCTTTTATCTTCACATTGGTTTGCTCGATGTCCCAGCTTTCCACACTTGAAGCAATTAGTAGAAGTAGTAGAACCCACACTTCCGCCCTTAGACGCCTGACTAACAGCCGGAGCATGACTCCTCTTCTGAATCGAACCCTCGCTGCCCCCTCCAATCTTGGAGCTTCCAGTTGCACGAGAATATGGCTTACTCTTGCTAGCAGATTCAGACTTGCTTTGGTTTCTCATAGGTCCTCCACTCTTATAATGAGCAGCTCTAGCCCGGTTGTCTTCATCGTACACCCTACACTTGTTAACCAGCTCATGAAATCGCATGATACCTTGATAGTTGAAGACCTGCTTGATTTCAGGACGAAGACCACTGATGAACTTCACACATTTCGCATCTTCATTATGGCTCCCTCGTAGGTAGGACAAAATCGAACCAGTGCTTCAAACTTAGCTACATAGTCCGCCACATTGCCATCTCCTTGCTTCAGTTTCAAGAAACTCTATCTGCTTCTTGTTACGGATGTCATGAGGAAAATACTTCTCCAGAAACAGCCTCTTGAAGTTCTCCCAGTTCATTGCGGTGCCTTCCTCAATCATTCTCTGGTAGGTACTCTGCCACCAAAATCCGGCATCTCCAGATAGCATGAAAGCAGCCAACGTCACCTTCTGCACCAACGGGCATTCCATAGCTCTAAAAATCTTCTCAATCTCGAATATCCAATCAGCAGCACCATCGAGGTCATAACCCCCACGGAAGGTAGGGTGGATGGTTCCCCTAGAAACCGAGCAACCAATCCAGCTCTTGATGTTGGTTCAGGTTGCCTACTGCCTGAGTCATAGCCATTAAGGCTTCAGCAATAAACACAATCATTTCTACCCTCTCTAGCCATCACTTTTCTGATTCACAGAAAGTAGAATACCAATTAAAATAGCCAGAACAAACAATGTATTTCACTTAATCAACATCACAGGTTAGCACCACAGAAACATAGCAAACACATAACTCAAGGCCGGTGAACCGACCAGCTCTGATACCACTAAATGTGACACCCTTCTACCCCAAATACTAATACAATCATCACATTGAAATATAAGGAAAATTTATAGTCAACATCGAGGTAAAAGGTTCATAATCCTCATTTAATCAATTACTTAATCCAAATCAAACTAAATTTCCATAAAAGGTAAAATTCCAGGTTTTTAAAACTAAATTATCAATATAATAAAAACATGTCTTGGCCATGTAAGACCTTTAGAATAATCTTCCTAAATCTCTACATATTAAAATGGAAGGAAATAAGCTCCTAAACACTAAGCCCCGATGTTACACATATCAGAGCAAGACTTTGTCCCTTCGAAATTCGGCACATTGAGTGCCATCTTCATCACCTATAAAAACCACAGAAAGAGTACGGTGAGGAAAAGAATACATACATATACATGCAATACAGAAGGCTACCCTTATTCCCACCCATTACCATACATACCATCATTCATCTCAATCCACACTCTTTACATTCCGCATATTAGTTTCACACAAATATAAATTCACACTTCTCACACCATCATAAAAGGACGAGTATGCTCACTCTATGCTCATGCACAATACCTCTTCCTAAGGGTCATGATTTGGAACTCCGCACAATGGGTGCACCTCATCAATCCCCTTAGTTGTTACCAATGATGGCCCTACCGTTAAATGCCCTCTTGGCCGATAGGTCGCACCCCCTCTATGGGTCCGTGCAAGGACACCCGCTCCCTCCCACCGTCACCCACCTCTTATGGGCTTGGTGAGTCGCATTGTAAAACACTCCCTCTTGGAGTCATGCATCGAATGTCCCCCATCATGGTCTCCACCCTGCTCGTCGCCCCCTCTTTGGGCTAGGGTATTTTTAGCCACGCCTGGCTACTGATGTATCTCATGTGTCTCATACATCATATGCTTATGCTCAATGCATCAACGTCATATCACATATTTCTCATGCAATCTCCTCTACTCTAATCACTCCACATCATATCACGAATTTTATAAATACAGAATATTCACATGGAATAATCACTCAATAATAGATCATGTCACAATTAAGGCACATTGTACACCCGATTCAATCAATCAATTCTACAAACAATTCACACTTTAAATAAATACCATCATACAAACGATTCCAGAGAGCTACGCTCCACCTGCGTAAGTGTCGCAGAACGCAACTGCACCTGCGTTTTGCCCCTTTTAACCCCCTTCTTCAATCTCTACTCAATTCTTTATGTTCCTAACTGTTTAGACTCGTTTTCACCGATTAAAATCAATGAATTCCTCAATTATTTCAACAAATTACTATAAATTTAACATCTAAGCGATCAATTATGAAATCTCACCCCCAAATCCTAATTTGACCCCTTTTCGATAGTCTCGCTCACAACCCTCAAATTCATCAAGAAATATATCATTATGCATCACACAGAACAATTTCAAACAGAAAACATATAAATCATCCTTCAATTTCAAAGATTAGAGATCCTAGAGGGACATATGGTTGCCCTCACTACCCAAGCACTCCTGCATACACATATAGTAGCACCCCTTCCCCCCGTACCTTAGAGATGACGATTGAAAACGAATGGCAGAACTCCCTTGATAATTTACTCTTCGGCACCTTCTCCTTGTGGAGTCGCTTCTCTCTTCCCTAAGGTTCGGTTATCTGACGTTTGAAAAAGGATGGGGTGAAATAGATAACCCTTCTCTTATTTAAGTATCTAATTGGGCTGGGCCTACTCCAACACACTCATCCCCCTTTTTAATTAAATAATATGATTTCTAACTAATAATAATAATAAAGATAATATTAATACTATTACTTCTTCATTCTATTTTATTTTATTTTATTTTAAAAATATTGGGATGTTACAGTTCCTGTTTCTCTCGCTCTAAGTTTCCTTTTCCTTGGGTCTCGGCTCCTGGGCCCCTGTTCTCGTCTCGGTTCCCGTTTTCTTGATTTTACTCTATTTTGTCTATTTTAAAGGTCATTTTTTTATAAAATATTTTTCTAAATTACTTTTCTTTTATTTTATAAATTTTTCTTTTATACTAATCCTATAGAAAAATCTTGGATGTTACACTCAGAGCTTTTTTTTTTTTTTAGGGGATCCCACTTCGATTCTTATAACCTGATATGTATCTATTTTATATTTTTTCTCAAAATGTATCCCACATCCCTATTGTTTTATCTCTTTAAAAATACACTGCATCTCCAAGACACAAGATCCTCTCCTTTTTTGATACACAGAAGCAACTTATTCCCGTTGGTCCATCTTGACACCACCATTAGCACACATACACATACACCCATCGCATCGCCGTGTCATGCCAGTGTTTAAATTCACTACAAACGTCGTGCCACCGGGATATGAGTGCCATTGGAAGACCTTCGACTTCACAGCATAACTGCATGCCTCTATGTGCACCACCGCCCACCTCTCTGTCGTGCCACGTGCCACCCAATTCTCTGTTGTGTCGCATGTTGTCCACCTCTCTGTATCGCTGCTATCGCACGATCTAGAGCTTCCTGTTCTTTGTCGCTTCCCATCACCGTTACTATATATTGTGTCTGTAAATCCTAATTCCTAAATCTAATAATAATGTTTGTTGGAAGTATATTCCTGAATTTTTGAAATTATTCGCGCATTATGAATATCGGCGATCGACACATAATAGTTTAGGCAATCCAACAGTTACTTAAGCTCAACATAAATACATTCATCCAGTCAATAAGTATGCCACCAATGGCTTAATACAAAAACAATTATAGTCTATAGGCATGATGGGATACCCTTGTACATGTGTCCTTGAATAAATAAAGTCATCCACCTAGGTAACACATGTACCAAGATATCCCATCAAAAGAATACAAGAGTAATGCCTATACAAAAGAAGTCTACATGCATAAAGTAAAAAGGTCAATCATGACCCAAAAGAAGTCTTGCATACTCCAGTCAAGCTCCGGGTTGAGAACCCTGCTCATCTAAAGAATCCACAAAGCGGGTGCTGAGACTAAAGTCACAGTGAACGTGGTCATGCAAGCAGTGTAGGTGTACGGGCAAATGAGATGCACAGCAGAAACAAATAAACATAAAACATCAACCTCAAGTAACATCATCAATTCCTTAACAATAATAAATATAAGCGTCTTGGTGTTTTACCCATCACCATGGGGTCTTTTCTCTTATAACCTTTGGGCAGAACTGAGCTCAGTCTGTACAAGGAACGTCTTCCTTGTATAATTTTCCTCCCATCTTAATTAACAAACAATGGTTCCTTTTACTCTTACATAGTTCCTTAGGGCTAACGAGCTAAAGATAAAAATACAACTTCTTAAAGAGAAATCATACAAATTAATTAGAGGCTCTTTAACCCACTGATAGAAAGAACATGGAAAACTATAGAATCTATTAGTATTCCAAACCCAATATCTAACTCTAAACAATTAAAGATTATATATTATTAAATAATAATGATGAGAATTTGAATAATAAAAATTAGAAAACAAAATATATAGGTTAAAGATTAGACTCTTAAATATTTTGATTTCAGAATATCAATTTTTCAGGAGATCATTGAGAGAGATTTGAGAGAAGATTCAAAACTCTTTACAAAGGAGGTATGTAAAAGTCTAGAAGAGACATAGGGTGTGTATGATTTATTATAAACATGATAGCATGTAAAATGCAGCAAAGAAAGCGTATCTCTAGTAGCCATTTGTCCATTAACTATTTATAAAAAAAATAGAAAATACCTTCGCAGTTTTAACCACTAAGAATAAAGAGAATAAAGAAATGAGAGAGAAGTAGAGTCTTCTAGTCTTTGCCTTTAAAAGGCATGTTTTCCGATGGAGCAACAGAGGCCATTATATAAGCAAGACCAGGGACCCTTCTCGTGACAAATACATTGTAACGATATTCCTTCTATCAAGGGCAATTAATATTATCTTAATTATAGGGATAATTAACAATAACTTAGAAGACAAATCAAATTTAAATCCGCTATCAAATCATAATTGTCAAATATAAATTTTTTAATAATTATTAAGTGTTTAAAAAGAGGTCTTTTATTCAGTACAATGAAACTTATACCATGACCATTATTTGTTTCATAAGGACATGACATGCATTTAAATACGTGTCATGTTATTAGATTCATCAAAGAGCATTCACTATCTGTGTTTCATATATAAGAACATGTCATACATTTCAATATGTATTAGATTCATCAAAGAGCATTCATTATTTGCTAAATGCATTAGACTATAATTAAGTTTCGTAGTCAACAAAACAAACAAATTAATTTTTTTTAAAACATCTTTTTTTATCATGTATAATTATTAGTTTTTATTATTTTGATCCGGAATAACACTTAAAAATCACAATTACATTAGTGATTGAAAAACTAACAAAATAATATCAAGATTTAGATGAGGTTAAAAAAAAAATAAACATGACCAAGAGCCACAGTGTCAATTGGCGTTTTTGAATACTTTAATGACTCTTTGGTGGCTAGATAAGAGACAAGATATGATAATTTTATCTTATCATATCATTTATCACGTGTTTGTTGCACCAATAGGATATGATAACTCTATCATGTGGCTTATTCTATCATTTCCTCCTAATGTAATTCTTTTTCTAAGGGGGGAGCTGGGTTTGTGAGTGATAGGATACCTCCCTCTCTCCCCTCTCCCTCCACCCACTCTCTCTTCTCTCCTCTCTCTCTCTCTCCCCTCTTCCCCCTCTCTCTCATCTCTCCCTCTCCCTCTCCCTCTCCTCTCTCATCTCTTTCTCTTTTCCCCTCTCTCTCCTCTCTCCACTCCTTTTTTTTATGATAATTTTGATATTATTTTTAATAATTTTTTATTAAATTTAAATATTTTTTCATACGTAAATAATTTTTTATTCATGTATGTTTATTGAAAAGTCAAAAAATTAAAATTTAATTTAATTTAGTGCAAAATTGAATTTAATTTTATAATAAGGGTAATTTTGTCATATCAATATTTTTACATCCTATCCTATCATCATCCGTCAATTTCAAACGTATGATAAGATAAAAAAAAAGTTTTCTGGCTTGTTATCCTTATGTGCATCAAACATAGGATATGATAAGTAGGCCTGTCAAAATGGGCTACCCGGCCCAGATCGACCTGGCCGAAGTGGGTAGAGGGCTTTTACGAGTCGGGCTAAAATACCCGGCTAAAATTCGGTCCTCTAAAATAAGAGCCCGGGCCCGGGCCGGATCGGATCGGGTAGCGGACTTATGCGGGTTGGCCCAGTTAAAGTCTAATTTATTAAAAAATGTAGCTCATTAAAATTTATAAAGAATTATACTTTTACAAAACTAAAAAAATTACAATATAATTATAAAAAACATTAAAAAAATAGTTCATGCACCCTAATAAAACTCATTCAAATAAATTTAAAATACATTATAAATTCCCAACGCATTATCCATCAACACTATTAAACTAAGATACATTTAACACGTTCAAATAAATTTAAAACACATTCCTAAGTTCCCAATTCATTCCAAAACACATTAAAAGATTTATCTCAACTTTTCATCCATACTTTTTTAAAGTTATCCTTTACTGATAGAAAAATAGACGGTTTAGATCACAAAAAAATTCAACAATGAGTATTCGAAATAAAAGAAAGAAGTAAAAATTACATTCGATATATTATAAAATGTAATTTATATAAGTACTTCATTTATTTATATTTTACGAACGTTGTTAGTATTTTTTTATGATTATGAAAAAAATCAATATTTTCAATTGAAAGTTTCTTAGGTGGTACTTATATATTATAATTTATACTTTGAAAATGATTGTTATACTATGTTTTGAAGAAAAGTCCCTTTTGTTGGATCAAAACATAGAAAAACATGTGTTTACTAATTGATTGATATAAAAACTTATACTTTGTTGGAAAAAATATATACCCTGCAACATTTTTTATTATATATATATGCGGGTAAACTGAAAGTCCATCGGGCTACCCAGCCTGAATCTGAATTTGTTGCAGGCTTTATTTATTTCGGGCTAAAAAGCCCAACAAAAATTCGGGCTTCAAATTTTAATGCCCAAGCCCTATAAAAATACGAGTTCGGGCTGGCCGACCCGGTCGGGTTAGCCCATTTTGCCAACTCTAATGATAAGGGATTATCATATTCTTATCCTATTCTAATTCTATCCAACTCGTCAATCCTATCTTATCATATCATATCCTGTCCACTAAACGGGCCCTAAAATTTATTGTATTTATAAACCACTGATTGCAATTTAAAAATAAATATTAAAAAATAAATATTAAGTATGCTTATTCGAAAAATTAATATGGATTTAATTGATATACATATTTGTCAGTGTAAAGAAGTTTTACACAGACATCCAATAATGTGACCCTCACATCATTTAACGAATACGATAACTCGTGTGTTATTAAATTCAATGAATGATGTAGCAGCACATCATTAGATGTCTATGTAAAACTTCTTTACAATGACAGTGTATATATATTAAACTCAATTAATATATGCATTAGATGTGTGTTATGGAATAAAACTTTTTATTGTGGAAGACTGGATAATAAAAACTAAAAACAAAAAAAATGAGTATTTCATTAATGGTTTTGATTTGTTAATTTCAAATAAACATTCGATATGCAATAAAACAAAAATAAGGGTAACCACTAAATGGTGTGGGATTTTATTTGATAACATATATATTTTTTGATGAAATGACATTATTATAAGGGTTGCATTCTTTTTTAGATGAACACGATAAGAAATATGCATGCTACTTTTCAATTGTTTTTTTTACCATGAAGTTATATACAAAAATGAATTCTACTAGTTAATATATTTTTAATAATAACCTAACCAAAACAGATAATATTTTTATTGTTTGACATAATAAAAAATACATAAACTAAAGAAAAGAATATCTAAAATGAATTAATTATAAAATTTCTCAATGTAATTATCTTTTATCATTTCAATATATTTCATAATTAATATATTTTCAATTTTTAACATATTTTTTATTTATTTAAATTTTAGTAACTTTTATACATTTCTAAAATTATTACGATCCTATCAAATAATGTAAATATAAAATATGAGCAAGTCAACGCACGAGTATATTATGTCTAATATTTAAGTAAACTAGATTGTATCAATAGCATTAAATCATACTATATTTAATATATATAATGAATAAAATAATATATAAATATAAGTTACAATTGAACCATTATATGTAAATAATTACTAACGTTAAATGTTATATTTATTAAATATAATGTATTAAATATTGTATTTGCAAATAATTTTTAGATTAGTTTTATTAATTAGTAATTTTTTAATTTTTTAAAACAATTAAAAGTTTTAATAATTTATATTTTTGTATTCCAATTCATTTTTAATTTTTTTTTTACCTTTTATAAAAGGAGAATGCTAACGAGTGCCCTAAGGACACTTGTTAAGAAACCAAGAGTGAAAAGTTTTTATTGGAATGTATAACATTTAATGTTATAGATGCAATCATTATCATGATTTCTAATAAAAACCTTATTTTTATGGATCCTTAACAAGTGCCCTTAGGACACTTGTTAGCAGGACCCTTTATAAAAATACCAAATGCTTACTAGCTATTGATTTGTCTGTCCCACTTGTGCAAATAAAACCTATATCAAGACATAAATATTTCTCAAGTTGTATAGATATATGCCTCAATCAATAGCTTGGTTGGAATAGTGGATTTCAAGAACGCAAACAACATAAATTCAATATTACTGTGTTATATCAACTAAACTCAATTATAAAAAGAGAAATGTTAGCAAAAATCTATTTGCCTGTATTTTCGCATTTCTTATTTTTATGATCCCTCTTCTTCTATCCCCCTCTTTTTATTTTAAAGTCTCTTCTTTATTTTTCTACAATTTTTAGGCAGTTATTATTTTTATTGGGTGGTTATTGGTTAGTGGTAACCGTAAATAACCAAAACTCCTCTACTCTCTTTATATATAGTACAAATAAAATCAGGGTGTAAAATAAAGGTATAATGGGAATGAAAATGTGAAAATCAAAACTCTCATATTCTCTTTATATATAGTATAGATTAAAAATTATATCGGCCTTATTAAATTACGTAGGCCTCATTACCTTAATAGTAGTAACCACTCCTTAATTGATGTCATCCATATAAGTTTCAACGATTAATATGTAGGGATGGTAAAAAACCTCGTACATGCGGATATACTAGCAATGGGTACCCGCAACCGCATATTTATAAAATGGGTGGGGATGAATATTATACTATTTGTCCCGCGAGCTACCCACATATTTATTAAAATATATTTTTTATTAAATATATTAAAATATTAAGATTTTTTATTAATTTTTTATGAGATATAGTTTATTTTATATTTTATAGTGATACTTTTAACATATTAACACGTAATAATATTATATAATGATAATTTATATATAAAATGATATTATAATATATTATATAATATTTTCTCTCTTTTTACAAAATTTAAATTTTTAAATATTAATTGATACATGCGGATACCCGTGGATACCCGTTACCCACACGGGTACCCGTTAATTTTAGTGGGTACGTATAGATATGAGTAGTGTACTACCCGCCCCATTAACATCCCTACTAATACGCATTGTATTTAGGGATGGGAGTAGGTAAAGCGACCTGTTAGGAACCTGCGGTCTGACGTGTTTAAGGCATGGTTTGGCCTGCCTTGTTTATTAAAAAGGTCAAACCAAGGCATTTTTTATAGCTTGTTTATTTAAAAAGGTCAGACTTTAGGCCTATGAAAAAGACTATTTGGTATGATAGGCCAGCCTGTATATAATAATTATATTTAAATGATTATTATAAAGAATTAAAAATAAAAAAATATATAACAAATATCCAATTATCAATTAAATTCATATTAGAAAATTTCTAAACCCTAGATAGGGAGCACTAGAAGAAATGGAGAAGACAAGTCGTCATTGCGGCGATTAACCCTAAGGAACACTTGCAAAATGTAGCCGCCGGAGCACCACTATGTAACAACACAACCGCATCTGGACCGAACCACTACGTCTCAACCACGAGTCCATCGCACTCGCATAGGACTGGACCAAACCATCGCGTCTCATCCGCATGTTCGTCAACTCTCTCACGTAAAAGTTGCCGAACTGCACCACTGTGACTCAATCGCAAGTTTGTTATAGTCATGGAGAAGCTAGGCCGCACCATTGTGTCTATGTCGTAGATCGTCGCGTTCGTGCAAAATTTAGGTTGCACCACCGTATGTTTGTCGTAGTTCATAGAAGTTGGACCACATCTTCGTCGTAGTTCGCCGCACTTGCGCAGAAGCTAGACTGCACCACCGCGTCGTAGTCGTAAGTCCACCGTACATAAACTTGATAACACCATTTCATCTCAGCGACAAGATTGTAAGACATAGAAAAAGAGTTAGATTTCTATGTACGGATTTTAGTTCTAAAATTGGCTCTCCAAGGAGTCGCACATATGTTTGCTTCTAAAAGTCAATTCTTTATAATTGAAAAAGATGTGAGCTTTCAATTTTTAGATGTGTGTTTGTGTGTGATCAATTTCTATATTGCTATTTCATTTTTTTTTTGTTATGAGATTAAATCTAATAAGAACTGAACAATGGTTTGGATTCTAGAAAAGTTAGGGTAGAATAGTAAGTGAATCACACATTGGTTTGGTTTAAATGATAGGCCTACTGGCTTGTTTGTAAGTTTTGTTACAAAACAGGCTTCTAAATGGGTGCCAAGGCTAGGCTTTAAAAAATGGCTTGTAACAAGTAACACGCCCATACTCAAGCTTCATAATTAGGAACTAGGCTAGGCTCATGCCTACCAAAGCTTGGTCTGGTCTATTTCCACCCCTAATTGAATTAATATATTTAGTGTGTTAGAGAATGCATTGCTAACCATCAAGCGTCTAGATCAGCTAGTAGAGGTTGTTGTAGTTTAATAAGTAGTTTTGAGTTCGAGTATTGGATATGCAGTTACGTTAAATACTCTATATATAGGAGAGCTTTGTCGCCCATAGAGATCCTACTTGGCTCAAGCATAATTGCCTCCCGTGGTTACAATAAAACCAAATATAACATATGATTTTATTACGAGTGTGTTTGTTTATTATGAGATAATTTCACAACTTTGATGCTAATTAGAAGTTACTCTTACCTACTTCTATGAATAATAAGGTGTAATAATATAAATAGAATGTTAAATTTATTTTTGTGATTATAATCAAACACAAATTAACTTCTGGTATTTATATAAAACTATCTAAATAAATAAATAACTATTTTTCCACAATCTAATAATCTAATATAAGTTAAAACTAAATTATTTTAAGGGAAATGCTATACAATACTGCTTAAGAAACCAAAGATAGAAATTTTTATTGGGATATGTAGCATTTAATGTTAATCAATAATATAATTTTCAATAAAAACATTTTTATTGCTTAAATGGTCCACTTCGTTTGTTTAGCGAGTAATGGGCAAGAAATAAGAGGGAGAGGATAGAAATGTTGGTGAAATAGTCTATTTCTCTGCTGGTTTGGTAGACACAAGAAATAACTGAGAAATAAGAAAAGATTGTGGGACCTACATGCAGTGTACAAACTTTTCCCCATGGTAGGCGAGATTTAGTGAATAAATACAGGGGGAGCCCTAAATTGATCGTTGTTGCATCTGAGGAGATGCCCAACAAAGAGATCATCACACCGCAAAACCATGGGTGAACTACATCTAGGTTCCAGGTACGCTTCAGATCGACCACCACGAGTACCTTGTGATAATTGGTTCTGAGTCTCTGATTGCGACGACGAGGCGAGGAAAACGACTAATGTCACTGTAGTGGTTGTTCAAAAGAGCATGAAGTCTAGCTTTCGCAGCGTTTGGTGACATCCAGTGACAGAGAAGAACAGGAAGAAAGTAGCAACCAGCAAATTTGAAAAATAGATTATAACAAATCCATTAAAGTAAGGGCAAAATTTTGCCTAATAGTTTATAGTTACATATTGCAGAGAAGAGGAAAAAATCCACCAAATCGACACAGAGGGATGATATGATGTTTTTAACATCCCAAAATTAGAACCTAGAGAATATAGAGGAAACCTTAGGTTGTGAATCCCACCAAGAGAAGGGAGTTAGACGTAGAAGTAGAATTTAAGAGTTTGGGGGTAAAATAAGAGAGAAGATTAGAATTTATTTAAAGTTTAGAGTGTTAGAGGGAATTTAAGGGAGGAATCAAGAGTTTAGCTCCGAACACCTATTCTGAAGAGACTTAACGGAAACCATGTTAAGATTCGAAATGTAAACTATAGAGGTGATGGAATTTAAGGGAATGAATTGATGATTTATATCATTGTTCACATGGTAGGTACCTCGTTGGGCTTCAATGAAAGTTATTGCTTAATTTCGGATTTTAAGCCTAATGACCTTTGTACACTCATTTAATGATATCTAGAGTTCTAGGTGGACGATTGAGGTGATTCAACTTGCATTGGAAAGCTAAGATTCGGGGCTTCCGTTTGATATGCTACACGATACGGTTACTGTATCATTTTAGCTACTAAGAGTCTCATTCTCGCTCAAGCGAGGAGTCTCTCGCTTGAGCAATCGTATCAGTAAAATAGGGGATTTCGTTTCTGGTTTTCTCGCTTCAGCGAGAAATCTTCTACTGAAGCACAATTTCAGAGTTTGCTCTCTGACTTTCTCTCACTCAAGCAAGCATATCCTCACTTGATCGAGAATGTGCGATCAGAGAATGTTTTAGAGCCTCACTTAAGTGAGAAATTCTCGCTTGAGCGAGAAGACGCGAATCCAATTATTTAAAACACTTAATTTAGGGTTTCTTTCCCATTTTTAACCTCCCCTCTCACTTTAGAGTGAGAAGTTAGAGACAGATAAAGAAAGAAAGAGATCAAAGGAGGAGACGCTTAGATTAAAGTCCCTACATCATTCAAGGAGCTTGGATCATCACCCTCAACCCTCCATCTTCTCTATTTCTTTCTTTTTGGTGAGTGTGGTTAGAAACATGGGTTTAGAGTATGGTAAGCTTAGGTTTTCACTCACCCCTTTATTTTACCCCAAGCATCATATTTTTCCTAAAAGTATATCATTCTCTGTGTTTAGTTTAACAAATCAATAAATAGAATAGAAGTTAGAGTGTATACACAACAGGTTGAGTCCCATACCGATATAGCGATTTCCAGAGCTTCTTGATAGAGACACGATCGTAGTACGAATGAAAGTGCCAAAGCTTCTCTTATGTTGTTCAAATCCAAATCTATTACCATAGTTAATAGGTTTCGGAATAGGTTTGTGGTACGAGATTCCTATGACAAAGAGATAGTCAACACAACTACCATAGTTAAATTCCAGTTGTGCTGACACTATCAAAATTTTAAAAGTCTCTAAATAAAATTATTACTAAGATTTTAAATTGTAGTTGTCATCATGATTATATTTACATCACAATCCTTAATAAATATTACAAAAATTTGTGAAAAATTACGGTTGATGCAGCTGTAATTACGATCCCTAAGACCTCAAAAACCTTATTTATGATTGTAATTTGACTGCAATTTTGTGATATTGAGAATTATGATGCAACACCACCACAATTGTAAAAAATTAAGGTTGATATGACCTTAATTATAGTTGTTGAGATCTCAAAAACCTTATTTAGAACTATAATTTTCGGTTATCAACCTCATTGGCTACATTTTGTGAAATACATTAAGAATTATATATATATATTGTAACCCTAATTTAAAACCTTAACAATTAATATGTAATTATCCTAGAAATAGGAAATAAGTTGTACTTGGAGAGGATTAAACTTACAAGAAGATAATTGCAATTTTCAAAAATTTCCTTTGTTCTCAGAAAGCAAAATTACTCTAAGTTAGATGGGATTTTAATGATGACTTGGCCTCCAACGAGAACAGAAAGTCATGAGATTCAGGGCGTAAATTCTCAGATTCCTTGTAGGGCAAATTAGAGAATCGAGAACTACCAATTGAAGGTTCTCAACAGAAACATCAATCTCACATAGGACCATCCACCGAAGCTCTAAAGTTCTAAGGCTCGAGTTTTGGACCTTGAGTTTCTTGAACCCAATTGACTGAATGGGGGTCAATTTTTCCAAACCCAAGCAGTTGTCCAAGGATGTGAGGGAAGTGTCTGAAGCGACAACTAGTCAAGCCACCAAGGTGATCATTCAACATTGTGTTTACAAGGTTACCATATCTGCGAGCACCTACTTCAGTGGTTTGATTGAGACCAAAAGTTACTGGATTTTGGAGTTGTGATGAGGGCTTTATCATGCGGGTCACATCAAAGTCAAGGCGTGAGGCATACTTCCACAGGGGTGATCTCCATCTCTTGGAAATGATGTTGCTTCTCACGTCTTCATCAATTGAAAGAGAAGATAAGATGCAACACAACACCTCATCTGGGAGCTGGCTGATTATGTCTTTATCCTCTCCATTGTTTTTCATTCCGTTCATTGCTCTCCTTGTTGATGGTCTTAACATTGTTTTCTTCTACAGAGAAAAAGTTGTCAAAAGATGGGATTATAAGGTGAAATGAATAACCTGTCTGAGAGGTTGTTCATCCTATGGTAATGTATATATAGTATAATATGGTAAATTCTCCATTTTCTTACCAAAAAAATATTGTTAATATAAGGGAAAAATACGTTTTTCGTCCCTAATAGTTTCAGTCAACTTTAGTTTTCGTCCTGTATTTCAAATCACGTGGCTTTTGTCCCTTAACTTTTCAAACCCTCAAACTCTGGTCCTTGCCGTTAGTGAGATGTGATAATATGATGAGCTGTTACAGAAGTTACATGTTAGCCTCAATAGTGGCCCAAAATTTTGGCTCATCTAATGTAACTAATCTTTTTTATTCATTTTTTATTTATTGAAATAACCCTTATTACTAAATTAAGGTTTTCACCTCATCAATTTTATCTGATAAAAGCCTAATTTAGTAATTAGGGTTATTTTAATAATTAAAATGAATAAAAAGATTAATTAGATGAGAATTATCTATTTGGTGTCCAACTATTAAGGTTGAGATGTAACTTTTGTTAGCCAACTCATCATATTAACGAATCTCACTAATGGTCAGGGACCACGGATTGGGGGTTTATAAAGTTAAGGGACAAAAAACAAAAGAATTTAAAGTACAAAGACAAAGACCAAAGTTCACCGAAACTATAGGGACGGAAAACATATTTTTTTCTTAATATAAATAAAAACATTCTCTTCTCATTAATTAAGTTGGCTTCTTCTCGATTGGTTCATTTATAAGACAACTTTTAATTTTTTTTTATGGTCCTACTTATAAGATAAAACACATAAATTTAGAACCATTTAATATTTTTTTTCATATTTATCTATGTTGACCATTAAATATTTTAAATTGACACAATTACCATGGTAATGTAGTTTAATTTTACCATTTATGTATTTTGATAGATTGATAAAAGAATCTCTCCTTTTGCGACAACTTTATAATTAACTAGAATAAACTTGACCAATAAAAACTAAACTTATCATAATTTTGAATGAAAAAAAAAAACAATTATTGTACACATAAATTCATTCAGATTTATATTTTTTAATATATTTTACTAACAATGTACACATAATTGATATTTTCAAATTATTTTAAGAAATGTGTAAATTTATTCATTTTAAACAAGATAATTAAGCGTATGAATTACTTTTTATAAAAATATTGAATGCTAAAAACTAATTTCTAGTTTATTATCTTATATTCAAATCAAAATAAATTCATTATGATTCTCACTTTTATTTAATAATTTTAATAAAGCTTTCAACATACACATTTTAAATGCCTGTATTGAAAGCATTCATAAAAATGCTTATTACTATTCATAAAAATGCTTATTACTATTTAAGTGGTACATGTTTGATTCTCCTTAAGGAATGTCTCAGGTTCAAGTCTTGTGGATTGGAAAAAATCTCACTGGTTGAGCTAGCCCTACCGAGATGTGGATGTTCCTGGCTCGAACAGGATTGCCTCCCGTGGATATGTGGTTCAAACAAAAAAAAAATTATATTCATAAAAATTTAATGCTTATTACTATGTTAAAAACATTAATAATAAACATTAAAGGTAACATTTAATGTAACATTTAATGCTTATTATTAATTAGTTACTATTCCCAAATATTTTATAATAATAATAATATAGAAATATAAATATGTTATCACTATCTCCTACATTAATAATATTATAATTGATTCAAAATAGTTTTACTAATATATGTTGATAAATACAAAAGGAAGGATATAGGTGTGAATTAATTTTAGATTGGCAAATATCTAAACTAATATATGAAACATTAATGGAAAAGAATTTGAAAAATATCTAATACCCATGCATGTCCGCTTTTTATTTTGGGCACAATATAAATATATAACCTAAAGCAACATAATTTGTCATTTGGTTCATTTTGTTGTGCAAGGAATATATTTATTTGTCTTTATAACATCAGACCTATGGATTAAGGCGATAAGAATAGAAGAATAAAAAAAAAATTGACAGTAAAAAAATGTATACATTGTATTTTTATATTTTTGATATAATAAATACATTTTAGACCGACAAAACTTTTTCATTTTTAGTGTTCTTATTCACCGTCATATAAAAATAGTATAATTAATATTTTCTCTGTCTATTTTCATTAAATATTTTAATTAATTTTCTATTATACCCTTTATCATTTATTATTAAAATTTGTCTCATTTATTATTTGTAAAGGATATATTTGATAAAAAAAAGTATTAAACGCTCTTTGAAAATGTAGAAAAACAAGTAAAATAGGCCAAACTGTTTTCCCTAAAAAAGACAAGTAAAGTGAGAGGGGGGAGTATTACTTTACCATTTAGCGTTTTTTTTTCAAGATGAAGTTTAATTCTTTTTACCTTTTTTAAAATATTTTTTCTTAAAATTGTCTAATTATAAATATTTCCTTTTACCTAAATTGTGAACTAGGGGTGTAAATAAGTTGAGAAAAGCCGAGTCGAGCACTTGAAGTTCAAACTTGCTTATGAAAAAATGGATAGCTCAAGTTTGGCTCATTTATTTAAACGACTCAAACTCAAAGCTTGTGTTTAGCTTGTTAAAAAATTACTAAGTTTGACTTGACTTGTTTATCTCATTTTATAACTTCATTGTTTTTACTTTTATGAAAATTTTTTAAAATCATTTTTAAAGTATATCAATTTAATATTTAATAAATATTTTAATAATAAATGATAATAAAAAAGTTGAAATCATCATATTATATTATATTATATCATATCATGATATATATATATATATAGAGAGAGGAAAGAACAAGGGGCAAATTTGTAAACTCAACTTTCCCACCTTAAATAAGGGTATTTAAGTCAATTGTTATTCATTAAACATTCTTTAATAAAAATTGGTTATTAAACACTATTTAATGAAATTATTATTCAATTTTTTTCTCTTTTTGTGTGTAATCTCTGTAACATCCCAAAATCAGGACCTAGAGAATACAATGGAAATCCTAGGCTCTGAAGCCCACCGCAAGAAGGAAGTTAGAAGTAGAACGAGGACTTAGGAGTTCGAGGGGAAAATGAAACAAGGGTTAGGGGATTGGTTAAGAGTTGCGAGTTTTATGAGAATTAAGAAGGGAAAAAAACCAAGTATCAAGTCCAACATGACTGTAGAGTTAACTTAGGAGGAGTCCCACCCGGTGGCGGACAGGCTAGCATGGTGAAAAAATGAGGAAGGGAGTAGAGATATTGGAACTAGGGAACTAGATTGAGACGGAAGGAACTAATCTTAAACGAATTGGCGGGAAGGAATATGAGAGACATAGACTCAAGGAACTGGGATAGAAAGGTGATTTTATGGAAAGGAACGAGGGAATAGAGGAGCATAGTCTCATAGGCACTTAGAACCCTTAACCTTAGCCTTATTGAAGTGAATTGAAGATTTACATCATGGTTCACGTGAAGTGTGCCCTGTTGGGCTTCAACCAAGGTTGTTGCTTAATTTTGGGTTTTAAGCCTAATGACCTTGGTTCACTAAGTCGATAATATCTAGAGTTGTAGGTTTCCAATTGGGGTGACTCCACTTGCATTAGAAAGCTAAGATCCGGGGAGTTTAATATATAACACGATAGTATTCCGATCTCATTTAAACCCCCAAACGTCCTAATAATCTCGCTCAACCTCGCTTGGGCGAGCCTGAGTGAGAATATCAGTAGAAACAAGGAAGATTGTTCTAGTTTTCTTGCTCAGGCTTGCTCGAGCGAGAAAAATAGAGAGGAAATGTTGGAAATTCTTCTCAGGGCTCGCTCAAGCAAGCCTGAGTGAGGGAACTCGAGCAAAACTCTATAAAAACACTGTTAGGGCTCTTTTCTCTCATTCTCCTTCCATTCTTTCACTTTTAGAGAGAGAGACTTCCTAGAGAGAGAAGCAAGCTTTGGAGCTAGAGGAAGCCAAGGATCTCCTCCCCCAACCTCCCTCAATTTATTCCCCCTTCTCTTTGAGCTCTCTTGAGGTGAGTATAGCTCACATACCTCCACTGATGAACACATTTTTATTCATACTTTTCATATTTAATATTAGCTTTCTTGGACTATAATTATTATTAATTCCAATTCTTTAATTGGAATTTACCAAATTAGGCTTTAACTGTAAATGTTGTTTAAATTTGGATTTTTAAGCCTACTGACCTACCTGTCTTGTTTTGATCATATCTGGAGTTGTAGGTGGATTTTTTGGATAATTCCAGTGGCATTGAAAAGCTAAGATTCGGGGCTTTATTTTGATATACTATAAGGTGGTATTCCCATGAAGGAATTAGGAGCAGCTGCTGTTTGAAAATTGTCTACTTATGTTGTCTGTTGCAAATCTGAGTTACTTAGTTTTTTAATTAGTTTGTAGGCCCGTATTAATTAATTTCGGCCCAATTAAGGCCTAATCAGATTGTTAGTGATTTAGGCATTATAAATAGGTGTGTTGCTAAATAGTTTAGCAATTTTTCCTCATTTTTCAAATTTTAGAATTTTAGACTTTTC
Organism: Sesbania bispinosa; assembly: GCA_026901365.1. Lineage (NCBI taxonomy): Eukaryota > Viridiplantae > Streptophyta > Magnoliopsida > Fabales > Fabaceae > Sesbania > Sesbania bispinosa. The sequence continues at coordinate 2,598,604 of QLOH01000052.1, forward strand.
ACTTTCCCTCTCTTCTTCTCTCTTCCTTTCCTTTTACGTTTTTGCTTCTTCTCCTTCTTCTTCTTCTTCTTGCATTTTCGGATTCTTCACTTCCTCCATGGAAAGCTGAGCATTGGGCATTGATTCTTAAGTATCATGAGCATTGGATCTTGAGGTTTCTTAATTGAATTCCGAATTTCAATTTTCTGTGCAATTCCTAATTTTTCTAATCTCTAGAATTCTAGGTTATTGAATCTTGAATTGAATGAATGCTTATTGAATTCAGTTTTTTTATTCTTGATCTGAAATTCATATTTTAATTTGCTTAATCCTAAAATGTACCTACTGTTTGCTTAATTCAATAGGTTAGGGATTAGGTTTTTGATACAAATTTGCTTAATCTTTCTATAAGACTCTCAAGAATTGATTGATACTTCATTGATTAATTCAGATTTGTTTGGAAATTGAAATAGATCCTTGAACCTGTGATAAGTCCTAATGTGAATGAACTTGTGAATGAATCTGTTTTTCTTGATTTGAACTCTTAACCATGGCAGTGCACATTCAATCTCCTACAAAACTCTTCTTGAACGTGTTCCCATGCTATCGCCATATGTATTCAAGATCCTCTATCTAAGCTTGTAACAAGTGCCTTTGCAATCCATTGCCACCTCTGATAGCGCCATAGCGGCACGCATCCAATCTAATTTGCCCCAAAGTTGTTAACGTGAATTATATGTAAGGTTTTTATTTCTTAAGTCTTTAATTTTGTTGTGTTTATTTTGTATAGAGCAAGAGGTACTGGATTTTGTTGTGTTTACATAGTTTTATGTGTTTTAGGTATCAGGATTTTACAAGTTTTGTTAGGAATTTTTAAATGAAATTATCTTTCGCTAATGATTAGGATGACTGATAACATTTGCATAGACAATTTTAATCATTCTGTTATTTGGTGGGGGGAAAGAGTTCGATGTGGAAGATGCCATTATGTATGCCAATAATGTTATTGACTTTGTTGATCATGGAAATAAGGTAATTAAAGAAAGCTTTGTATGCAAGAGCAGCTAGGTACATAAAATGCAAACCTGTCATTTGGCAAGAGCAGTCCTCACACATCTTTGTCACTTTCTGACCATCTTCATTATCCATTAACTGAGAAAAACTAGCCATTGAATCCCTCTTCCTCTTAAGTGGACCTTTAAAAAAAGGTGAGAGTGTGAAGAAAAGGAAAGAGTCCTTTAATTAAACAATACATATTCAGCATAATCCAAAATGTAACAAAAATATCATACAATGAAGCTGTAGAATGTCTCTTATTATGCTCAAGCAGCTAGTGGAAATTAAAATCATATATGTAGAAACTTCCAGGAAATATCCCTATATATATATATCAGAATATGTATGTTTGAACTTTGAAATACCAGACTGAATTAACCACAAATTGGTCTCTTAGATTAACCTTTGCTGCTGCTAGTTGCAGGTTGCTTTGAAGGACACCCGTAGAAGTACAATTAAGCTTTCATTACTGACCCAATTTGATTTCAATTGATCATACCCTTTTTCTTTGCCTTAATCTCTTGAAGATGTTACTCAAGCTTTGTGCACTTGCTTCTTAAAATTCCAAGCATCAAACTTAGGGTATTGTGGTTCTTTGATCTTGTTTTAGTGTGTGGTTCTTTGAGCTTGTTTTATAGTTCCTTTTCTTATTTGCTTTTTGGTTTTGTAGATTTTGAAGTTGACATAGAAGGAAAGTGCTTCATGTAGCAGGTTATCACACTCACGTCCCTTCTAACAATTAGCAAAAATTTTTCTTTGCATACAGTGCAAATATATATTGATAGAAATTAATTTTGTTTGTTCTATTTTATGTTTTATCTTTTAATTAATTTAAAGCTTATGATAAGTAAATAAGTAATATAAATTACCATGCGATGGAATTTAGGGTGTTTTAGGAATATTATATATAGTAATGTGCTAGCTTTATTTGATCTTTCTTGAAAGAGTTGCAGCAGATGGTTTTGTTCTGTGGATCGATCCACTTGATATTTGGTGCATATATAAAGTGTATTTTATAATAAAGGAAAATGGGAACCCAACTCAAGAAAAACTTCATTTCATTGTCCCATTTACTCAATGTAATTTGCAGAGATGAAAATTGTGAGTGTCCATCTATCTCAGCATTTGTAAGCTTTCTTTTTTAAATAACAGGTTCCCTTGTTTGTATCTCATATTCTTGGAACATATTTCACATTATATTTGCTATTGTTGCATTACAAATTTTGAATCTGATATCAATCAGATGCACTTTCTAGCTTTTTATATTATTTGCAAATTCAATATTTATATGTTCTCAAATAATATTTCTTTTGATCTTACACTTGCTAAGGTAGCTATTTATTTCAAGATTAGATCCTTATTGTGCAAGCACACATTATAATTTTGAGTCCTTTTGTTGCTTGATCTGTTCTAAAGATTTTGATCTTAATTTTATAAAACTCAGGTTCTCTATCTTGGAGCAATTTTCATGAATAAAGATATAACAAGAACAGAGTTAAAGGCAGGGGGACCAAGTCCTTTACAAATTTTGGTGAATTTTCTTTTGCTTTATTTATAAGATTATAATTGTTCAATAGATTTTGTTGATTTGCCATTTATTGTTCGAGAGTAAACTTTCATAGCTAAAAATGGGTCGTTTGAGACATTAAGATTTGATTTGATGGACTAGCCAATTACCATGTATCATGATGATGTTGATATCATAGTCTTCAATACAGGCCACTGGTGGATCCATGAGAAAACATCTAAAGGGTGAGTTCAGTATGTTTACTATGTAAACTTTGCCTTCACATTACCTATGGCTCTATGCTTCAAAGTGTCTTGAGTTGAAATCTATAGCTAGAAAGATGATGCTCCAAGATGAATAACAACAGAATTTTACCATGATATGTGATTCAACTTCCTGCATACCTTATATTACCATATGTAAACAATTTTGTCAAGTGAGATTATGCTTTTCCAATAAAGATATTAATTTCTAGCCTTCTTTACTTGTCCTATGTATATTTTATGCCTTATATCTTACTATTTGTGAATTGACAATTGAACTTTAGCATGATATTTAATTCAAGTTTTTGGCATTCTGCATGCTGAATAGTCATATATTTTGCAAATTTTTCATGTGAAATTGCTTTTCCAATTGAGAAATGAAATTATGTTCGTTTTAGATTATAATTTATACCTTCAACTTAAAATATGCAATTATATCAGGATTGATATATGGGTCGTTTTAACTATACTCATTTGCTTATAATCTATACTTGTTTGTGCAGGATTGATATCTTTTTTCCATCTATGACATGAAAAGTTGGAACTAATTGATTGCTATTAACCAAGCTGTCTTTTAACAAATCAATTTGACTTATCAAGACATAATAAAGGTACGTAACAAAGGTGGGTACTATTATTAGATCAAGTTGGTAGTTTTTTTATTTTTTTTAAACTTTCACGATATAAAGATAAATAAGGTGAACCTGATTACGTTTTTACTTTTTACCAATATATTCTCTATTTTTTGTTTTTATTTTTCCATTTTCGCCTTTAATAATAAAATTGTCTTTATTGTTTAATTATTATGTATTTTTTATTTGGTACACTAGATTTATTTTTCAGGTTTTCATTCACAAAGAAATTTAGTTGGTACCACTAGAGAAATGGTAATACACAGATCATATATGCACCTTTGTTGACTATATATTTCGTATGATCTATCTTTGTAAATTTTGAGAAAAATGAGGTAATTACATTTGAAGCAAATTAAATATTATTACAATGCACAAGTTGAAAAGCTCACAAAACTAATGAAAGAGTTACCAATAATTGTCATGGAATCAAAAAAGAAAAAAGAAGACATTACCTGCGGTTTTAACACTAGGTAATACCTTTTTTTCTCTTGGTCACTATTGTACTTACCGGGGGTATAAACTCCGTTAAAGTCTGAGTTTTTACCCATGGTTGATAAACCCCAGATAAATATCGAACTCTCCAGTGTTTGCCTCAAATCGTGGCTAACACGTTCCCCACGCACGAATTACCCATGATTTTAGTAACCTCCGGTAAAACACTTAACAGGGGTTTAAAGCCCCACCAAATCCAAAATTAACCCCCGTTAAAATCATTTTTCTTGTAGTGTAAGGCTCGGGTTTTGGACCTTGAGTTTCTTGAACCCAATTGACTGAATGAGGGTCAATTTTTCCAAACCCAAGCAGTTATCTAATATACCTTTGATCGTTTCATCCTCCATGACCACCCTCTTCAATTTCAGGACTTTCAGCTTTGTACAACCCTCAAACGCAAATGGAGCAGACCCACTCAGAATGTTATTGGTCAGGTCGAGGTAAAAAAGATTTGAAAAGATCTTAGGCTGTAAATGATGTCTCACAGTGCAATGCGTATCAGGCACTATTTGTGAAGCCTCTCTTGTAAGCTAGCAGAATGTCCTATCACTAATTTTGATCTCATTATTTTGACTCTTGTTGGTCTAGACAGTAATTTTAATGTTATTTTAGTCCAATTGTTTGACAAGGTATACCTTTCTTGGGTAGACTTGTAGGCTATTTACTAGCTTTTTAAAATAGGATGGATCAATTGAATAATCTCTCAAATCTCTCTCTCTCTAAATCCATCAACAAATGTGACTACCAGATCAGAATATAAAGGAGGTAGATCTTTCAACTGAGGTGACTGGAAAGAATAAGACCAAATGGAAGGATCAAGAGGAGGAAGAGGCAGGGGTAGGCATGCTAGAGACAAACCTGTGTGTCAGGTATGTGGTAAACAAGGACATGTGGTAGTCCACTACTTCCATAGATTTGATAAATAAAAAATATATTGGACATTCACCCGAAGAAAGGAGGCTGGACAAATCAAGACATCAAGACTTTAATGCACTTATTGCTTTACCAAATTTTGTCCAAGATGTTGAATGACAATTTAATAGTGGTGCTCGTAATTATATTACCCATTATCCTAGCTGATTCCATGAAGCTTCAAACCATGATGGGAGAACTCTACTGGAAGGGAAGCTTCAAGAATATACTTTCTCTCACTCAAATAAAGAATCGAAGGCATTCGTCTCAATTAAAGAACACTGACACATATGACTTGGACACCCTAACAATAGAATATTGGAAGAGATCTTAAAGAACTGTAAGGTGAAGGTACCATCTAGTGATACATTCTTCTTTTGTGTGGCATGCCAATATGGGTAGTCACACTTCCCTTCAAACATTCTTCCTCGAGAGATCAAGGACCCTTAGATATTATCCACACTGATGTTTGGGGTCCAACACCAATAATTTAAACGCCTGGTTTAAAGTACTATGTATTTTTTATTGATGATTGTTGTAGATTTTCTTGGATTTATCCTATGAAGAAAAAATCTAAAACTTTACATTGATTTTTGCTTCGCAAAAATTTGGTTGAAAATCAATTAAATATAAGGATTAAAATTATGCAATGTTATAGAGGAAGTGAGTATAGAGTTTTTCAGAAATTAGCTCAAGCAGAAAGAATTGAGATGAGATTGTCATGTCCCTACACTTCTGCACAAAATAGAAGGGGCAAAGAGGAACCATGAACATGTTTTTGAATTAGGCTTGACCTTGCTAGGTCAAGCAAAGATGTGCTTATCCTACTACTGGGAAGCTTTCTCCACAACCATCTTCTTGATTAATAGACTACCCTTACTGGTAATTGAAAATCGGAATCCATATTCACTTCTATTCAACAAAATTCCATATTATAATTCATTGAAGTCTTTTGGATGTGCATGCTTTTCATGTCTCAAACCATATAATAAGCACAAGCTTCAATTCCACACCACTAAATATGTGTTCCTCAGATATATTAATCCCCACAAAGGTTACAAGTTCCTCAGCTCAATTGAAAGAGTTTTATATTAAGACATGTAGTCTTCAATGAAAATTATTTCCCCTTCCATAATGGGATCTTTAATAAAAGGGAACATGCTGACACTTCCAATCAACCTACTACTTTCTTTTTTTTTCCCCTATTGTTACTGCAGGTGATGAAGAGAAAAGAAAAGATCATATACATCAAGAAAAGGTGAACAACCATTGATGATAGAAGCTAATGAGAGAGCACATACAAATACTATAGTAACATACACTACTAGACCAACACAATTGAACACCTATATCATGTGCACCAGAAGTAAGACTAGGATCTGCAAATTGAAACATCCATATGTTGGAATAATAGAGAACAAATCAGAAGACATGGTGCCGGAATCACCAGCAGAAGCTATGGATAAACTAAAATGGAGAAGAGCAATGGAGAGTGAATATTATGCACTGATCTCAAACAACAGTTGGACCTTTGTACCTTATAAAGGACAGAGTAACATCATAGACTCCAGATGGGTCTTCAAAACCAAATACAAGGTAGATGGGACAATAGAGAAAATAAAAGCAAGGCTAGTGGCCAAGGGCTTCCAACAATCACAAACATTCGACCTTGTGGTTATAGCAAGCACTATAAGAATTATCCTTTCCATTGTTGTTCATTATAACTAGGAGGTAAAAAAATGGATATTAATAATGCTTTCTTTAATGGTTTCCTTAAAGAGAAAAATTTCATACTTCAACTTGAAGGGTTTGAAGATCCTAAGAGACCACAACCTGTGTGCAAGCTCACTGAAGAAATCTATGGTTGAAACAAGCCATAAGGGATTAATTTGAAGGATTGAAGCATGCATTGTTTGAATAGGGATTCCACAACACTAGAAGTGACACATCCTTATCCTTCCTCACTGACAAGAAACACATTACTTTACTCCTCATATGTGTAGATGATATATCAATTATAGGTAACAACTTTACTTTCCTAAGAGACTTTATCGGATAATTGAATAAAAAATTGTCTCTAAAGGATCTAAGAGAGTTGTATTACTTCCTTGGAATAGAGGTATCAAGAGACTCAGGAGGAATGTACTTGAGACAAATAAAGCACATAAGTGACTTGCTAAGAAAGTTCAACATGGAGAATTGCTCAGCTTGTCTAACTCCAACGATCACAGGAAAGGTTTTCACATCAGAAGGTGAGTTGAAGAAAAATCTAACTCTTTTTCAAAGGGCAATAAGTTCCTTTCAATATTTATCAGACAAAAGACCTATTTTGGCCTATTATGTAAATATTCTTAGTCAATACATGAATTCATCAACAATTCTATGTTGGCAAGGGAAAAAAAAGAATCTTTATATACCTACAAGGCACTACACTAAAGCATATTGTACGCATGTCAAACCCTTTAATGATCTAGATACTACAGGGTTTTCATATGCTATTGGGAAAGAAACATTAAAGATAGAAAGTCAATAGTTGAACATTGTGTCCATCTTTGTGAAACCTTGATTTGTTGGGCCTCACAAAACAAAAATTGGTTTCTCGATCAAGTACTAAATTTGAATATTGAGTACTAGAAGATTTAGCAGCAAAAGTTCTATTGATCAAGTCATTCCTATAAGAAATCAAACTTTCTTCATCTAGAAAACCTATTTTATGGCATGATGTCAGATTTATGATGTGATAATTTAAGTGTTAAAGCTTTGGCCTCCAATCCAGCCATGCATGCCAGATTGAAATACATTAAACTCAACATTCATTTCATATGGGATCATGTCTTGAACAATCAAATTTCAATTTCATGTGTCCCTTCAATCGATCATGTAAGAGTTTTGAAACATGTAAGAGGATCTGTATCATGTAAAAAATATTCCAATTGATATAAAACTCACTTTAAAGAAGAGAGACCTTAAAACCATAACATAATCAATTAACCATTAATCCACAAACTATGAAATAGAAATCAAATAAATGTAACATTAGTTTCATCTCACAAACATAAATAAGAAAAATATCAAAACATACTTCAATTCACCATCTCCTATATAAACAAATTAAAAACTATCTTTTTGCAACACTTTGCTCATATGAATGGATACTTAATTACCCTAGAAATGTGACAACTTGCCCTTGATTTCAGTGAACTCAATTAAAACGTTTTTTTTTCTTACCTGAATACGATGGAGAGATAAACTGAAGCTCTTGGTAGTGAGAGTAGATATGTTGCCTCGTCCATAACGAGGAATTACAAAATACAGTTATCTTCTTCATCATGGTGGCTCTTGTAATCAAATGCTTATCAAATTTCACTTCTTGTTCCTTTCCTGTAAATCCCTTCACAATAACAAATTTTAACTTGTGATTAATACAATTATACATTTCTCGTCTCTCCCAGAACATTGACTTGGGAAATGTTAGAACACACTCATCATAATCACCACTAGAATCCGACTCTTGTAAAATAAAAATATATCCAAGCATCATATTCTTACAAAAAATATATCATTTTATCGTGTTTAGTTTAAGAAATCAATAAACAAAATGGAAGTTAGGATGTATTAAAAACAAGGTTAAGGAGTCACATACCGATAAAGCAATTTCAAGAGCTTCTAGATAGAGGCACGATCGTAGTATGAATGAAAGTGCCAAAGCCTCTCTTATGTTGTTCAAATCCAAATCAACTATCATAGTTAATAGGTTTCTGAATATGTTGGTGGTATGAGATTCCTATGACAAATAGATAGTCAGCACAACTACATATTATATATCCAAAGAGAAATCCTATTTCATATGAACAATGCATAAAAAATATTATTACATTAAAAATGTAAATTTTAAAATTCCTGTTGTGGTGACACTATCAAAATTTTAAAAATATATAAATCAAATTACTACAAAGGTTTTAAATTGTGGTTGTCGTCAAGATTATATTTACCTCACAATCCTTAATTAATATTACAAAACATTGTGAAAAGTTACAGTTGGTGCAACTGTACTTACAATACTTAAGACCTCAAAAACCATATTTATGATTGTAATCTGACAACAATTTTGTGATATTAAAACTTATGATACAATACTACCAGAATTGTAAAAAATTAAGGCAGACGTGGCCTTAATTACAGTCGATGGGACCTCAAAAACCTTATTTAGAAATGTAATTTGTTTTTATCAACAACATTGGCTACAATTTTGTGAAACATATTAACAATTTTATATTACAACAGTAATTTGAAAAATTTAATCCTATATAATTAATCTCAACAATAGGAAGTAAGCTAGATTTGGAGAGAATTGGACTTACAAGAAGATGACTGCAATTTTCAAAAATTTCCTTTGTTCCCAGAAAGAAAAGTTCCACTAGGTTATATGGCATTCTAAGATGACTTGGCCTGTTGCGAGAACAGAAAGTCTTGAGATTCAGGGCGTGAAATTTGACATTCCTTTATAGGCAAATTAGAGAATCGAGAACCACAAATTGAAGGTTCTCAACAGAAACATCAATCTCACATAGGAACATCCACCGAAGCTCCATAGTTGTAAGGCTCGGGTTTTGGACCTTGAGTTTCTTGAACCCAATTGACTCAATGAGGGTCAATTTCTCCAAACCCAAGCAATTATCCAATATACCTTTGATCGTTTCCTCCTCCATGACCACCCTCTTCAGTTTTAGGATTTTCAAATTTGTACAACCCTCAAAAGCAGATGGAGCAGACTCACTCAGAATGTAGTTTGTTAGGTCGAGATAAAAGAGATTAGAAAAGATCTTAGGGTGTAAATCAAGTCTCACAGCTTGAGGCGTATCAGAAAATATTTGCGAAACCTTTAGAATTACATGTATACACTCTAAGGTAAGAGAATTTAACCTCTTGTTTTTTTGTACCCCACAATCAATCCAAGCTTCAACCTCCCTAGGTGCAATGATCTGAAGGAAGTTTCTGAAGCTACAACTAGTCAAGTCACCAAGGTGATCTTTCAAAATGGTGTTTACAAGGTTACCATATCTGCCAGCAACTTCTTCAATGGTCAGATTGAGACCAAAAGTTACTGGATTTTGGAGTTGTGAGAAGGGCTTTATCATGCGAGTCACATCAAAGTCAAGGCGTGAGGAATACTTCCATAGGGGTGATCTCCATCTCTTGGAAAGGATACTGCTTTTCACGGCTTCGTCAATTGAAAGAGAAGAGATGATACAGCACAACACCTCATCTAGGAGCTGCCTGATTAGGTCTTCATCGTCTCCATTGTTTTTCATTCCCTTTATTGCTATCTTTGTTGTTGGTCTTGACATTGTTTTCATCTGCAAAGAAAAATCTCTCAAAAGTTGGGATTCTAAGGTTAAATGAATGACTTGGATGTGAGAGGTTGTTCATCCTATGGTAACATATACATAATATAATGGACACAAAATTCTCTATTTTCTTAACGGAGTAGTAGAGCTACAAAAGTGACTTAATAGAGTATAGTTACACAAAGAGGACTAAAAGCACGTGCTTTTAAAAAATGAAGGTCCAAAACCAATAAAATAAATAAATGAGGGACTAAAATAAAATTTCACTATATTTACAGGGACCATAAACATATAATCAAATGTCTGACTTTTCATAGACAAAAGAATCTCTCCTTTTGCTACAACTTACCTTTTCATAGACAAAAACATATAAACAAATGTTGTTGCCACCCATGATTTTTATTTTTTATTATGTTTTTTTATACATTTATTGTATTATATTTGAACATTCTTTGTATATATATATATATATATTCTTCTAAAAAATGTTTGAAAATACCTTAAGCTGTAAATGGAGCCTCATAGTATGAGGTGTATTAGACAATATTTGTGAAACCTTTAGAACTACAGGAATACATTCTAAGGTCGGAGAATTAATGTCTTGTTTTTTCGCACCACACAATCAATCCAAGCATCAACCTCCCCAGGTGCAAGGATTTGAGAGTAGTGTCTGAAGCGACAACTAGTCAAGTCACCAAGGTCATTCAACATTGTGTTTACAAGGTTACCATATCTGTGAATACCTTCTTCAGTGGTCAGATTGAGACCAAAAGTTACTGAATTTTGGAGTTGTGATAAGTGCTTTGTCATGCGGGTCACATTAAAGTCAAGGCGTGAGGAATGCTTCCATAGGGATGATCTCTATCTCTTGGAAAGGATATTGCTTCTCACGGCTTCGTCGATTGATAGAGAAGAAATGGTAGAGAAGAAATGGTGCAGCACAACACCTCATGGATGTCACTAAAATGCTCGTCGTTAATACAGTAGCGACGAGCAAAATGAGTCGTTGCTACGTAGCGTTTGTCAGACCATCGCTCAAGTTGTCATTAAGCTAAAGGTCGTAGCTAAGTGAAGGGATCAATGACCGTCGCTCAACCGTCACAACCTAGCGACGGCCATGGCCGTCGCAATATATATTATATTATTTTTTATACTTTTTTTACTAGTGAAGGCGATAAAAATATTTTTTTAAAATTAAGTTTATTATTATTTATTTTATTTTAATACTTGTTAATTTTAAAATTATAAAGAAAAATACTAAATATTATATAAACACACCGATAGAAGAAAATATATATATATATATAATATATATATACAAAGAATGTTTAAACATAATACAATAAATGTATAAAATAACATAATAAAAAAATATGGGTGGCAGCAACATTTGATTATATGTTTTTGTCTATGAAAAGGTAAGTTGTCGTAAAAGGAGAGATTCTTTTGTTTATGAAAAGGTAAGACATTTGATTATATGTTTATGGTCCCTGTAAATATCGTGAAATTTTATTTTAGTTCCTCATTTATTTATTTCATTGGTTTTGGACCTCCATTTTTTAAAATCATGTGATTTTAGTCCTATTTGTGTAACTATACTCCGTTAAGTCACTTTTGAAGCTCTACTACTCCATTAAGAAAATGGAGAATTTTGGGTCCATTATATTATGTATACGTTACCATAGGATGAACAACCTCTCACACCCAAGTCATTCATTTAACCTTAGAATCCCAACTTTTGAGAGCTTTTTCTTTGCAGATGAAAACAATGTCAAGACCAACAACAAAGAGAGCAATGAAGGGAATGAAAAACAATGGAGACGATGAAGACCTAATCAGCCAGCTCCCAGATGAGGTGTTGTGCTGCATCATCTCTTCGCTTTCAATTGACGAAGCCGTGAGAAGCAGTATCCTTTCCAAGAGATGGAGATCATCACCCCTATGGAAGTATTCCTCACGCCTTGAGTTTGATGTGACCCGCATGATAAAGCCCTTATCACAACTCCAAAATCAAATAACTTTTGGCTTCAATCTGACCATTGAAGAAGCTGTTGGCAGATATGGTAACCTTATAAACACCATGTTGAATGATCACCTTGGTGACTTGACTAGTTGTAGCTTCAGACACTTCCTTCAGATCCTTGCACCTGGGGAGGTTGAAGCTTGGATTGATTTTGTGGTACAAAAAAACAAGAGGTTGAATTCTCTTACCTTAGAGTGTATACATGTAATTATAAAGGTTTCCAAATATTTTCTGATACGGCTCAAGATGTGAGACTTTATTTATAGCCTAAGATCTTTTCAATTTTTTTTATCTCGACCTAACAAGCCTCAAGATGTGAGACTTGATTTACAGCCTAAGATCTTTTCAATTTTTTTTATCTCGACCTAACAAACTACATTCTGAGTGAGTCTGCTCCATTTGCGTTTGAGGGTTGTACAAATTTGAAAATCTTGAAACTGAAGAGGGTGGTCATGGAGGAGGAAATGATCAAAGGTATATAGGATAATTGCTTGGGTTTTGGAGAAATTGACCCTCATTGAGTCAATTGGGTTCAAGAAACTCAAGGTCCAAAACCCTAGACTTACAACTTTGGAGCTTCGGTGGATGGTCCTATGTGAGATTAATGTTTTTGTTGAGAACCTTCAATTTGTGGTTCTCGATTCTCTAATTTTGCTAGAAAGGAATGTGAAAATTCATGCCCTGAATCTCAAGACTTTCTGTTCTCGCAACAGGCCAAGTCATCTTAGAATCCCATATAACCTAGTGGACATTTGCTTTCTGGGAACAAAGGAAATTTTTGAAAATTGCAGTGATCTTCTTGTAAGTCCAATTCTCTCCAAATCTAACTTATTTCCTATTGTTGAGATTAATTATATATGATTAAATTTTTAAATTACTGTTGTAATATAAAATTGTTAATGTATTTCACAAAATTGTAGCCAATATGGTTGATAGAAAAAAAATTACATTTCTAAATAAGGTTTCTGAGGTCCCATCGACTGTAATTAAGGCCATGTCTACCTTAATTTTTTACAATTCTAGTAGTATTGTATCTTAAGTTTTAATATCACAAAATTGTTATCAGATTACAATCATAAATATGGTTTTTGAGGTATTAATGATTGTAAGTATAGTTGCACCAACTATAACCTTTCACAATGTTTTGTAATATTAATTAAGGATTGTGAGGTAAATATAATCATGACGACAACCACAATTTAAAACCTTAGTAGTAATTTGATTTAGATATTTTTAAAATTTTGATAGTGTCACCAAAATAGGAATTTTAAACTTTACATTTTTAATGAAATAATATTTTTTATGCATTGTTCATATGAAATAGGATTTCTCTTTGGATATATAATATGTAGTTGTGCTGACTATCTCTTTGTCATAGGAATCTCATACCACCAACATATTCATAAACCTATTAACTATGGTAGTTGATTTGGATTTGAACAACATAAGAGAAGCTTTGGTACTTTCATTCATACTACGATCGTGCCTTTATCTAGAAGCTCTTGAAATTGCTTTACTGATATGTGACTCTTAACCTTGTTTTTAATACACCCTAACTTCCATTTTGTTTATTGATTTCTTTAACTAAACATGAAAAGTGATATATTTTTTGGAAGAAAATGATGCTTCAATCTATTTTTATTTTACACGAGCAGGATTCTAGTGGAGATTGTGATGAGTGTGCTCTAACATTTCCCAAGTCAATGTTCTGGGAGAGATGAGAAATGTATAATTGTCTTAATCACAAGTTAAAATTTGTTACTGTGAAGGGATTTACAGGAAAGGAACAAGAAGTGAAATTTGATAAGCATTTGATTACAAGAGCCACCATGATGAAGAAGATAACTGTATTTTGTAATTCCTCGGTTATGGACGAGGCAACATATCTACACTCACTGTCAAGAGCTTCAGTTTATCTCTCCATCATATTCAAGTAAGAAAAAAAGAAATGTTTTAACTGAGTTCACTGAAGTCAAGGGCAAGTTGTCACATCTCTAGGGTAATTAACTATCCATTCATATGAGCAAAGTGTTGCAAAAAGTTAGTTTTTAATTTTTTTATATAAGAGATGGTGAATTGAAGTTGGTTTTAATATTTTTCTTATTTATGTTTGTGAGATGAAACTAATGTTACATTTATTTGATTTCTATTTCATAGTTTGTGGATTGATGGTTAATTGATTATGTTATGGTTTTAAGGTCTCTCTTCTTTAAAGAGAGTTTTATATGAATTGGATTTTGTTTTACATGATACAGATCCTCTTACATGTTTCAAAACTCTTAAATGATCGATTGAAGGGACACATGAAATTGAAATTTGATTGTTCAAGACATGATCCCATATGAAATGAATGTTGAGTTCAATGTATTTCAATCTGGTATGCATGGCTGGATTGGAGGGCAAAGCTTTAACACTTAAATTATCACATCATAAATCTGACATCACACCATAAAATACATTTTCTAGATGAAGAAAATTTGATTTCTTATAGGAGTGACTTGATCCATAGAACTTCTGTTGCTAAATCTTCTAGTACTCAATATTCAAATTTAGTACTTGATCGAGAAACCAATTTCTGTTTTTGTGAGGCCCAGGAAATCAAGGTTTCACCAGATGGACATAATGTCCAGCTACTGACTTTCTATCTTTAATGTTTCTTGCCCAATCAGCATATGAAAACCCTGTAATATCTAGATCATTAAAGGGTTTGAGATGCTTGCAATATGCTTTAGTGTAGTGCCTTGTAGGTATATAAAGATTCTTTTTTTTTTCCATTGCCAACATAGAATTGTTGATGAATTCATGTATTGACTAAGAATATATACATAATAGGCCAAAACAGGTCTTTTGTCCGATAAATATTGAAAGGAACTTATTGCCCTTTGAAAAAGAGTTAGATTTTTCTTCAACTCACCTTCTTATGTGAAAACCTTTTTTGTGATCATTGAAGTTAGGCAAGCTGAGCAATTCTCCACGTTGAACTTTCATAGCAAGTCACTTATGTACTTTATTTGTCTCAAGTACATTCCTCCCGAGTCTCTTGATACCTCTATTCCAAGGAAGTAATACAACTCCCTTAGATCCTTTAGAGACAATTTTTTATTTAATTATCTAATAAAGTCTCTTAGGAAAGTAAATTTGTTACCTAAAATTGATATATCATCTACAGATATCAGGAGTAAAGTAATGTATTTCTTGTCAGTGGGGAAGGATAAGGATGTGTCACTTCTAGTGTTGTGAAATCCCCATTCAAACAATGCATGCTTCAATCCTTCAAATTAAGTCGTTGGGGTTTGTTTCAACCATAGATTTCTTCAGTGAGCTTGCACACATGTTGTGGTCTCTTAGGATCTCTAAACCCTTCAAATTGAAGTATTAAATTTTTTCCTTTAAGGAAACCATTAAAGAAAGCATTATTAATATCCTTTTTTTTTATCTCCCAGTTATAATGAACAACAATGGAAAGGATAATTCTTACAGTGCTTGCTTTAACCACAAGGTCGAATATTTCTTCATAGTCTAGGTCTGGTGATTGTTGGAAGCCCTTGGCCACTAGCCTTGATATTCTTTTCTCTATTGTCCAATCTACCTTGTGTTCAGTTTTGAAGACCCATCTGGAGTCTATGATGTTACTTTGTCCTTTTCAATGTACAAAGGTCCAACTGTTGTTTGAGATCAGTGCATTAAATGTTAGGTATATGCACTAGAGACTTGTATGTTTTTGAACATCCATCACTTGTATCATGTTATTTTATAAAGGCAATTCATTCTTTTATAATATAATAAATGTCCTTAGAACATTGCATGGATTGTTACATAAGTGTCATGAGCGTTTCTTAAATTGATAAATGTTATATGAAGTCCTTTAACCTGAAATCACTACGATTCCTACATAAGGAATTATGTGTTTTAAATATCATCAAACATTGCCTGTAACAAGGTGATCATAAAGTTGGTATTTGGACACATAATAAATTATGTGGTGGGATGTGAGTGACCTAGATGGGATTTGTCCCTCATATGTAACAAGAGTTATATTTGTAGGCCTCTTGATAAAGTGAGACTGCGAAATGCATTGCCATGCTCAGGAGGATAAACATGAGATGTTTATTTTCTGTACAGTCTACTTGGGGATCAAGAAAACATAAATTGAACTATACAAGGTTGACACATTCCATGCCCTTGTGTTCAATTAGATATTTGGACAAATGGACAGATCATATAAATTATCATAAAATAGGATTCGTCAAAGTTGTTGATAATCTCAATATTTGGATAGTGATGTATTGCTAGATACCGCTCACTATTTATGATATTAAATATAAAAGGGTTTTATTTTAATATCATTACCAAATATTAAAAGCCTATTGGGTCACACGCATACAACAAGCCGCTAGGAAAAGATAATAATTCTAATTTGATTAGAATTATAACCTAATGGGCCAGGCCCATATGTGTTAGGGATAAGTGAGTGAAGGGTAAAACCCTAGCCACCGCTCTATAAATAGAGCATGAGATGCATTACCCTGTACACACGAGTAGTCGCTCTTACTCTCTAAACACTACTAGCAGAGTTGAGGAGGGTTTCCTAGTCTGGCTGTTGGCGTGGACACCACTAGAGGCGTGGCTGCTATTGCCTCGTTCGCAATCCTTAAAAGGTACGACCTTTTGTTTTATAGATTTTATGCCTTAATTTGTGTTTTCGCATTAACGATCATAACAAGGGAGGGAATCCATTTATTCCGCTGCACCCTGACCACATGCTTGATTCCCTTCATTAAATTCACTCCCCATGGATCTTCTCCATTTTGGTTTATCCATTTATCCATAGCTTCTGATACTGATTCTGACACCATGTCTTTTGATTTGTTCTCTATTATTCAATCATATGGATGTTTCCATTTGCAGATCCTGGTCTTACTTCCGGTGCACATGATATAGGTGTTCAATTGTGTTGGTCTAGTAGTCCATGTTATTTTAGTATTTGTATGTACTCTCTCATTAGCTTCTATCATCAATGGTTGTTCACCTTTTCTTGATGTATATCATCTTTTCTATTCTCTTCATCACCTGTAGTAACAATAGGGGTAAAAAAAGAAAGTAGCAGGTTGATTAGAAGTGTCAGCATGTTCCCTTTTATTCAAGAATCTATTATGGAAGGGGAAATAATTTTCATTGAAGACTACATGTCTTGATATGAAAACTATTTTGGTTGAGCTGAGGAACTTGTAACCTTTGTGGGAATTGCTATATCTGAGGAACACACATTTAGTGGTGTAGAATTGAAGCTTATGCTTATTATATGGTTTGAGACATGGAAAGAAAGCACATCCAAAAGACTTCAATTAATTATAATATGGAATTTTGTTGAATAGAAGTGAATATGGAATCCGATTTTCAATTACTAGTGAGGGTAGTCTATTAATCAAGAAGATGGTTGTGGAGAAAGCTTCCCAGTAGTAGGATAAAGGCATCTTTGCTTGAGCTAGGAAGGTCAAGCCTAATTCAAAAACATGTCTATGGTTCCTCTCTGCCCCTTCTATTTTGTGCAGAAGTGTAGGGACATGACAATCTTATCTCAATTCCTTGTGCTTAAGCTAGTTTCTGAAAAACTCTGTACTCATTTCCTCTACCACATTGCATAATTTTAATCCTTCTATTTAATTGTTTTTCAACCAAATTTTTGAAAAGCAAAAATCTGTGTAATGTTTTAGATTTTTGCTTCGTAGGATAAATCCAAGAAAATCTACAACAATCATCAATAAAAAATATGTAGTAGTTTAAACCAAACGTGTAACTTATTGGTGCTGGACCCCAAACATCAGTATGGATAATATCTAAGGGTCTTCGATCTCACGAGGAAGAAAGTTTGAAGGGAAGTAAGTGTGACTTCCCATATTGGCATGCCTCAAAAAGAAGAATGTGTCACTAGATGGTACTTTCACCTTAAAATTCTTCAAGATCTCTTCCAATATTCTATTGTTGGTGTCAAAGTCATATGTGCCAGTGTTCTTTAACTGAGATGAATGCCTTCAATTCTTTAATTGTGTGAGGGAAAGTATCTTCCTGAAGCTTCCCTTCCAGTAGAGTTCTCCCATCATGGTTTGAAACTTCATGGAATCAGCTATGATCATGGGTAACATGATTAGGAGAACACTATCAAAATTCCATTCAACATCTTGGACAAATTTTGATAAAGCAATAAGTGAATTATAGTCTTGATGTCTTGATTTGTCCCGCCTCCTTTCTTCGGGTGAATGTCCAATATAATTTTTATCAAATCTATGGAAGTAGTGGACTACCACATGTCCTTGTTTACCACACACCTGACACACAGGTTTGTCTCTAGCATACCTACCCTTGGCTCTTCCTCCCCTTGATCCTTCCATTTGGTCTTATTCTTTCCAATCACCTCAATTGAAAGATCTACCTCCTTTATATTCAGATCTGGTAGACACATTTTTTGATGGATTGAGAGTGAGATTTGAGAGATTATTCAATTGATCCATCTTGTTTTCAAAAGCTAGTAAATAGCCTACAAGTTTACCCAAGTAAGGTATACCTTGTCAAACAATTGGACTAAAATAACATTGTAATTACTGTCTAGACCAACAAGAGTCTAAATACTGAGATCGAAATTAGTGATAGGACATCCTGGAAGCCTACAACTCAATCCAAGTAAGGTTTACCTTGTCAAACAATTGGACTAAAATAACATTGTAATTACTGTCTAGACCAACAAGAGTCTAAATACTGAGATCGAAATTACTGATAGGATATCCTGCTAGTTTCAGGTTGTTTGTCAATCCTTTCATCTTAGTCAATTACTCTTCCATTTCATGGATATTTTCTTAGTGTAGTGAAACTCAGTTTTTAGCAAGGTAATTCTAGAGTGAATATGATCACCAACCAAGCTTTGAGCTACTTCCCAAAGTTCCTTGGAGGTCTCCTATTATAGAAGCTGGATTGCCACATCTTGGGTTAATAAATTAAATAACCAACCAAGGAGTTGTTTATCATAGGTGATCCATTCTTCATATGTTGGATTCTTCTTCTTCTTTATTTCTTTAGAAATGTATTGTTCAGGGCCTTCATTTTTATTGTTCAGAAATGTAATTTCTTTTGTCCAATTTGGTAGAGCATATTGAAGAGAGGGTTTTTCCTATGTGATCTCCATGGGAGTATGGTGCTAGCTAGGTTGTGAGCTCTTAAAGCTTTAATGCCAAGACAGAAAATTGACAGAGAGAAGAAAGTATTTTTTGATCTGTATATTCTTTATACACATTCATAAGGCAATGATACATGGATATATAATTACACGTTGATAGCTAAGTTTCTAAAATAATGGGATCTCTAATTAATGGCACAAATTACAATATTATGTTTTGACCATATCACAAAATCAAATAATCTAAATATAGGAAAAAACTGATTTAGCTAGCAAATATAATATATAATATTTATGCTACCCATAATAGCAGAGTGCAATTTATCTGTTACCATATTTTCCTCAACTTACACTTTGAGTTCAGGTCTTACCTTTGAATTGCCTTTGGATTCTAGCATACATGTATTCACCCATGTAACATCCCAAAAATTAGTGCTTGGAAACTATAGTGAGAGCTTTAGACTGCGGTTCCGGTCAAGTAACAAAAAATTTGGAAGTGGTATGAGATGTTGGGGAATTGAATGAGAATTTAGATAGGAATTTGGTAAAGGAACTAAGAGGATAAGGAATTGATTTCAGGGTTTCTAGGGAAGGTTTGGGGGGTTAGAAAAGCTTGGAATGAGTAAAAGCATCAAAAACCATAAAATTGGATTCTGGTGGTTGCACGCTCAAGCGCTGCACCCGGGTCATGCTCAAGCGTGCTGTAAGAGAGAGTGAGCGCTTGAGCGGTGCACAGGTAGCACGCTTCAGCGTGCTGTAACAGAGAGTGAGCGCTAGAGCGACATGCTGGACCAACGCTCGAGCGTGCGCGTGACAGAATCATAGCGGGGCTTCTGGTTGTGCACGCTCAAGCGCTGCACCAGGGGCACGCTTGAGCGTGCGCGCGTCAGAATTTTTTTATAAAACAACGGCCTTATTCTTTCCTTTCATTTTTCTTCTTCCTTCACTTAGGGTTAGAGAGAGAAAAGGAGAGTTAGAGAGAGAAAGAGTGAGAGGAAGAAGTAGGAGAGGAGGAAGAAGGTTAGGGCCAAGGAAACCATCCAAGCATCTTCATCTTCCTCAAAGTTCTCCCCCATTTTCTCCCCACTCTTCCTCCATTGTCCCCCATTAGAGCTCTACTTCAAGGTGAGTGAAGCTCACACACCCTCACCACATCTTGTGTGTGTGTTCCTATCATGATCCCCACTCTTCTAATCCCTTTCTTTTAGTGTGTGGGTGTTGATTTAGTGTTGGATAGACTATTGGCTTGAAATGTGCAAACCCTAGATTAATCCAAATTAGGAACTTTGTGAATTCTTATGAAAGGTTGCTATGGCATGTTTCTCTTGATTATTTATTGTATTCCTTAAAGATTTAGTGGAATTATATGTTATTTTGATATGATTATGCTTAGGAACATGAAACTAGGGTTTATGTGGAGAAATTGATGTTAGGGTTTCGAATTGGGATTTTCCCCTTCTGTTAGTTTTCCTCCATGTGTCATGTATTATGATGGCGTTGTACATATGTTGATGATTAACAAGACACTTGGGCTTTGCCGCAAAGATTAAGAAAGAGAATGTTTAGATTTAACAAGATTCATGAATTTTATGTTATGTGTGTGTGCATTGCATTAAGGCCTTTGGCCCAGATAATTGGAAAATGATTTTGAGCCTCGGCTCCCAGAGAAAATGAGTTTTGGCTTTGGCCCAGTAAAAATGGCTTCGGCCCCAGGTTTTGTCTTCGGACCCAGTTACGGCTTCGGCCCCAGTTTTGGCTTCGGCCCAGTTCACCTTAATTAATCAAGATTTGACTTCGGTCCCCAGTTAAAACACCGGTTTCAGCCCCCAGTTAATTGGCAGTGTTATGCCCAAGGAAGACGTTCCTTGTAGTCTGAGCTCAGGTCTAGCCCAGATAGTGAAAAGACCCCATCTGCCAGGTAATGCAGGTCATGCATAGCATATCTATTCTTCATACTGGCATTAAACATCTTGTATAGTTGAGTGAAATTGTAATGTGGTAATTGAAATAGTTATACATGACATGTTGAATGATATGTTGCACGTCATATGTCTGCCTCCCTACACTGCTTGCAGCATGCTTTGCTCACTGAGACCATAATCTCACCCCACGTTTCGGGGATATATTTTAGTTATGCAGGTTATTCCAGGTCACATTCAGAGAATGATGGGGCTGTTGGAGTGGACTCACCCACTCCCGGTGGTCAAGAAGAGTTTAGGAGTTTATTGGTGTATTGATAGTTTAATGATTGTAATTATATAGAGATGTCATTGAAGAATTACTTGTAATGACTATTTAAGGTTGTATGACGTAGAAGTCCTTAGTTTGGCCATGGAGGCCTATTTGCTATTGAGATGGATTAGAAATTTTGTTATTATGAACTGTACTGGTGGTTTTTCTGGTTTTCAGATGAAGCTGAAAATTGGGAAATGTCCAGTTTTTAGGGGAAACTCTGCCGGATTTCCGGTAGGAGTTTCATAGACCGTATCACGTCAAAGTGAAGGTCCTTCCTTAGTTTTCATTAGGAATTAATTTTACATTATCATGTTTGGATGTTGTGGAAGTCTAAGCAAACGTTGGATTGCTTAGGCAATTGTGTTATTTGTATGCCGATAGCAAAAATGGCGCGAAATAATTTCAGAAATTCGAAATAGTGTTTTCCAACGGACATTATTCTTGAATTGAGAAATTAGGACGTTACAACCCACAACCTTAAGTGTTTGGCTTCGAGTTAGTGACTTCCTAAGCGGCCTCGAATCCATCACAGCTCTAGCTAACTTCTTTTCTTTCTTTGAAGCCTTCTTCTCTAAATTGTTACCCTCTCTTGATCCTGCTCCATTTCAGGACTTAACATCAGTTTCGTTGTGTTGAAGGACCAAAGAAATTGGGAGGAGGGAGGGAGGTACTGTGGAAGTATGATGATTTTCCTGTTTGGTATAGCAATGAAGTAGTGAAGAAATAAGAATGATATATGGGACCCACAATTTCATATTTCCACACTAATTAGAAGAGAGTTAGCGAAGAAATGAGTTTTGTGCACACACTTGATATGTTAGAGTCTACATGTAGTATTTTGAAGTGAGAAGAATCGGTTTTTATGGGTCAAAATCGATTAGTTTTAACTGTTATATTCTAATGTGTCATGTTATAAAAAGCAAATTCAAATAATGGAAAATGTTATATCTCTCCTATCTCTTCTATACAACCACACAACTAATCTTACTTAATTCTCTTATATTTTACACCTATTTCTATATCACCAAATAATTTATAAATCTGAGTTTACATGTAGTTTTTTGAAATGAGAAGAATCAAGTTTATGGGTCAAAATCGATTAATTTTAGCTATTAAATACTGAAGTACAGTGTTAAAAAAAGAAAATTCAAATAAAGAAAAAAATTATTTCTCTCTTATCTCTTCTATACAACCAAACAAATAATCTTATTTCTCTTGTCTTTCACACTTATTTCTATATCACCAAATAATTTATAAATCATCTACATCTCTTTTCTATTTCTCTCTTCCTTATTTTTCTCTTTCTCATTTCTTTTTCCTTCATTTCTTTAATCTCACCAAACATAGTGTTAGTGAAATTTGTTTCATCCTAATAAAAAAATACTAAATTATATGGGTATGGATACGTACATGTAAATTGTAACATAAAAAAGGAGCATGTTCAAATCTCAGACTTCTTTTTGATAAAATGAACACAAAAATCTTAATTTAGTCGTTGAAATAACATATTAGTACATGCTTTCTCAAAAGCCAACTATGCAACATCTTTTTTAATTTCTTCTTTGGACAACCTATTTAGAAAGAATTTTTTACCCGATTTAAAAAACTTTTTTTTTGTACTAGGGCCACTAACTACACCATCACGATACTACTCAAATGGCGCAAGGGTGACTTTCTCGAAAGGCTTAAATTCTTGTGTATTTCACTAGCGCAAACACTCTATGGTATGAAGCATACAAAAGTTATTTTATATTATTTATTCAACATTTCTTATAATACACTTTTTTAATTTTATTTATCTTCATCACATGACACATTATATTCTACATTTAGCTCTCTTTAATTTATGGCATCTCATTTATGGTTTTATAGAATAATTGTACAAAGTTTCTTACATGGATTTTACTTTGACATTTTGTGACCTCATCCATATAAAACATGAGATAAAGAATTCTATCTAAAGAAATAATTTTGAAAAATATATTTTCATCCTCCAAAATTGGGTGTGAGAGTGTAGAGAAGAGAGAGATAAAAAAAAGAATCAGTAAGAGTGAAAGTGAAAAATGTGATAATTGAAGTGATGAAAACGAAAGAGATAGAAAGAAAAAATGAAGTGTAGAGGATTTTTTTTTAAAAAAAATGAGTGTGTCTCAACTCTATAATTTTCACATGTGCATTTATTCTATCAACAAGTATAGGAGGATGATAACTTAAAGTGAAAAGAAATGAGAAAAAAATAGGCTAACATATATTTGAGTTCCTTTCAAATACATCTGATTTGATTTTGTCCCTGCAAATAAATTTGTTTAATTTTGATCCTCACAAAATAAGAAATTGTTAAAGTTAGTTCTTGATATCCTTAATACTCACAAAATTAATCACCAACCTATGTTATAAAGACAAAAATAAAAAATAAAATTACTTACAAGGTCCAATATCACAATGAATGTATTTCAAAGGGTCCAAAAATTAAGGTTTAATTGCGTTTTTGGTCCCCCTATATTCATTTATCCGCAATTTTAGTCCTCTTACTTTTTTTCGCGATTTTGGTCCCCCTATAACTCCTAATCCTGAATGAAGTTCAAAATTTTGGTCCCTCTATAGCTCAAAATATGTGTAAGAGGGACCACCAATTCAGTATTAGGAATTATATGGGGACCAAAATCGCTAAAAAAAAGTAGCAGGACCAAAATCGTGGATAGATGATAATAAGGGGACCAAAAATACAATTAAGCCAAAAATTAATTATAGGGATTGAAATGTCACATTTTATTATTTTATGAGAACCAAAATAAAAAATTACAAGAACAAATGTTACATACCGATTTTCATAAATCAAGTTATAAATAAAATTAGGAGTAGACAAGAGTTTTATAAAAGAAACTAGGTGAAAAAAGGTTTAAAACTGTGTTTGAGGGCATAACAATGCCCCTTGCCTTGCTCGCTCAAGCGAGAAATGACTCGCTTGAGCAAGGAGGAATAGAAAATTCGAAGTTCCATTTTGGAGGATTTTTGCTTGGGTGAAAATCTCAGTCAAAATGGGTAAATTTGTTGATGATATTTTTGCTTGAGCGAGAGTCCCATCGCTCAAGCGAAAAAGAGGCAGAGAGGGGGTGCTCTCTAGACGTTTTTCGCTTAAGTGAGAAAGGCCTCGCTCAAGCGAGAAACGTGTTCTCGCTCCATCGAGAATCTTCTAGAGAGTTTTTGTCTTTGTCTCGCTTAAGCGAGTGATTCTCGCTTGATTGAGAATTTGCGAGATTAGTTTTTAAAATGCATTAAGTTAGGGCACCTAATTCATTTCTCATAATTAATACACATTTCAGAGAGAGAAGCTCCCCCAAATCTTGGATTGAAAAAGGAGAAGAAGATTGCTCACCCTCACACCTACTACCTCTTCCCCTCTTCTCTCTTGAGCGTGATATTGGTGAGTATAACTCACATACCACTTCATTTTGCTTGAAAATCCTCATTTATAGTCCCTTCCCTATTATTTCGTTTCCAATCTTGCTTGTGGTATGATTGTTGATTATTGTTTGATATGTTCCATAGTTTATCCCCTGGAATATGATTAAAAGTTGAAAATCTTGCATACATAGACCTGGGATTTGGTTGTATGGGGGTTTGAGTAGGATTTGGTGTAACATCCCGGAAACTGGAACTTAAGAAACCTAAGAGAATCCTTAGGTGGTGAACCTAGCCAAGAGAGGGAAGTTAGAAGTAGGGTGAGAATTTGGAGGTTAAGTGTGATTTCAGACAAGAAATTAGGGAAATACATTTGGAACCATGTGTTTTAAAAGAGCTTAGAAGAAGGACCAAGAGTTAAGCCAATCAACTGTAGGTCAAACCTAGAAGGAATCACACCTGAGTCAGAGAGAATATAGTGGTTAAGGGTAAGGAAATGAGTTTAGTTAAAGAAGAATTAAGTTGAAAGGAAGGGTAAGGAAAAAGAGTTAAGGAGAAGAGCAACACCCTAGATCTTAGCCATTAAGTGTGGAAGAATAAGCTTTATGGTCAAGGGAATTGATTTATCAAGAATTAGAGTGGGGAAGGGTTTGGATAAAAAGAACTAAGTTACAAGAAAGTTTTGGAGGAGAGGAATTAGGTTTGAGAGGGAGAGAATTGAATTGGAAATCAAAGAGGGGCAAAAACTAAGGTTGTTGCTTGATTTCAGGTTTAAGCCTAATAACCTTGGTGCACTAAATTGAAAATATCTAGAGTTGTAGATGTCCAATCGAGGAAAAAATCTACAATCCTCCAGGAGTAGGTACTCCTTCCATTTAAAATCCAACACCTGGCTTGATTAGTTATGCATCCCCAATTTTAATTTGAAAAAAAAGAAGTTAAAAAAAGAAAAAACTGTCAAATAATAAAGGGGGAGTACTGAGGAGTGGCTGCTCCTGGAGTACTGAAAATTTGTTCCCAATCGAGGTGATTCCACTTGGATTAGAAAGCTAAGATTCGGAGCTTCTGTTTGATATGCTATACGATAGTATTCCGAGCTCGTTTGCATCCCAAACAGACGTATTCTTGCCCAGGCGAGAAAGTTGTCAAAGAATGTAGGAATTCCAATCTGTTTCCTGCGCTAAGCACAGCCTGAGCGCAGAAAACAGAGGTGAATTTCGGAAACCTGCGCTGAGCGCAGGAACGCGTCCTGGTCCTTTTAAAAAGCATTTCAACTTCTTCTTCTTCATTTTTCTTCACTTCTAGGGTTTTAGAGAGAGAGGGGCGATTCTAGAGAGAGAGGGAGCTGGGAGAAGAAGGAGAGCTTGATTGGGAGGCTTCTCCACCATCTCTGGGAGCTTGGATCTTCATCCTCTTCCCTTCCATTCCTCCATTCGTTCTCCTCTTTTCTCCATGGAGGTGAGTGTAGGTCTCACTCACTTGTTTTCTTGAATGTTCTCCTATGTAAGCTCCCTATTCTTTCTTCCCTTGCTAATATTGTCGATTTTAATTATGATTTGATGAATGTGGAATATATTATTGCATTATAATGATTTCATAAGTTGAATGGTAAACCCTAGGGTAGAGAATTTGGGGAATATTTGTGTTACTGAATTTTTGTCTCACCTAAAGATTAATCATGGGCTTTTGGCCATCACAGTCATGTGTCATGAGTATAAATATCACAGGGTCATTGACCGTCACAGGCCTTCGGGCAAATTACTTAAGAAAGACGGGGTAACCAAATCGAACTCATGGCCAAGAGGGAGATGGGGTCCCCAACCAAGCATGAATTATGAATGATAATAATTAAGACTTAATCATAGGTTTCCCTGGACGACGGTCCTTGGATTCTCAGGCCGAGCGCTCAACCACAGTCACATTACAGAGAAAAGACCCCGGGTGCCGGGTAACGACACCTCACTGATGGCACACTGTTAGAAGCTTGGACCTGCAAGACCTACACTGGAGGAAATGCACCAACTTCAAGCCAGAATTTCAAGCAAGGAAGAGTTGGAGAATTTAGTGTCCTACAAATAAAGGTCATTACCCTACAAAATAAGGGTCACTACCCTACAGAAGGACACCTTGACCCTGGATAGGACCCTTGTCCTATGAACCACCCTTTATTAGGACTCTTTTGAATTTTCTTTTTTATTTTTGTAATTTTCCTTTTCTTTTCCTCCTACTTGGGCGCCCACATGTATGGGTTTATTGGCTAGTAGGTTGCCTTGCTAAAAGGCTTAGGAGTCTTGGGTTCAATTCCCACATAGGATAGAATTTTTATTCATCTTTTTATTTGTTTTCATGAGTGGGGTGCTAAATTGAGAGGTTTATTGGCTTAAGACTTAGCTTAGCCATACACCTTTAGGGTCTTGGGTTCAAAACCCACTTAGGAGGGTTTTCACTCATCTTTTATTTTTCTCCCATTTTATGCTCCTAAAAATCCGTCCCCTTCCCCCTCATTTCCTATAAATAGGAGTCCTCTCCTCTTGTAATGGACACATTGAATTTTGAAGTAAAGGCATTATGCCAAATTTTCTCCTCCCTTTGTGAGTTGAGTGAGGCTTGGTGGTTGTTGCTCAAACCATACTGAGACTTATCTAATTCTCCTGAATTAGTGGCGTCTGGCATTGGACTTATCTGCTGCAAGTGGACTCTTGCTTCAGTGGCGTCCTTCCCATTTCTTCCTCTCCACTTTTTCTTTCATTTTTTCTCATTTTCTTGCATTTTCTTGCGCAATTATAGCTGCTTCCCTGCACCTATAATTCGCAATTTTAGTGCCTTTAATTGATTCTAATCGCTTGGTTTTGCTCAATTCTAGATCCTACACCCATCCGGCTATCAATCGGTCATCAGAGCTTGTTGAATTTGAGCAAATTTGGGGCCGTTCTTGGCTGTTTTGGGCGCTGCATACTGCACCTATTTTGTGCAGAATTTTCATCATTTTAGTGTAATTCCATCCCTCTTTTCAATTGTAATTTGGACTTGGACTGTTTCCCGGGCCCGAGGTGCCTTTCTGCTACTATCAGCACTTGTCTGTCTTGATTGATTTGCTTGAATTCTTGCTAGCTGGGGGCTGTTTTGGGCCGCTAATTCCCACCCCTTAGGTGTTTGTTTAAATGCCTCTTTAATTGCTCATACTTGTTCTTGAGTAATTCTTGCAAATTGCTTGATATAACTGCTTGTTTGTGGTGAAGTGTGGTAACAGGAGGCATTGTTGTCTTCATTTTTCCAAAGATCGTTCACCTACATTTCTCCCCTTCACCATTAATTGTCATCCCCCATATTCATCTCTTTACTTTCCGCTTTTAATTTTCCGCCATTTAATTTCCGCTTCTCCCCATCCTTTTAATTTCTGCTCTCCCCTTTACTTTCTGCCATTTACATTTCTGCTCTCCCCATCCTTTTAATTTTTGCTTCCCCCTTTACTTTCAGTCATTTACTTTCAGTCCTCCCCATCCTTTTAATTTCCGCTTCCCCCTTTACATTTCTGCTCTCCCCATCCTTTTACTTTCTGCCATCCCCTTCTAC
This sequence comes from Sesbania bispinosa, assembly GCA_026901365.1. NCBI lineage: Eukaryota > Viridiplantae > Streptophyta > Magnoliopsida > Fabales > Fabaceae > Sesbania > Sesbania bispinosa. Next base: position 2,627,197 of record QLOH01000052.1, read on the forward strand.
TTTCTTCCATTTACATTTCTGTCCTCCCCATCCTTTTAATTTCAGTTTCCCCCTTTAATTTCTTGCCATTTATTTTTGCGCAATTTTTTCCTTATTATTTTTGCCATTTTTGCGCATTTTTGGGCTCTTGTGTTGTTCAATTTCCTACTCTTGTTATGTCTGTTTGATTGGCATTCTGATTGCAAATTTGGATTGGCTGCTATCTCTACCTTGGACTTTCCCTGTTTGATTGTGCAAAACGCTCACCTATAGGATCTTTTTTGGTTCATAGTATTGGAAGAAGATCAACAAATTCTAATTGTTGATTTTCCTTCAAATTTTAATTCTAATCTTAAAATTGAACCAAGCGCGTTTCTGTGACCATACCGGTTTTGTATAATCAACAAGGAAGTGCTAAGCAATTTTTTTGGCCATTTTTGAAATCAAGTTGCCATTACGCTTTTACAGTTTTTAGAAATCAGTTTATTCATTATTTTTGCTTTTTCTGGGCCACTTGGACCAGTTTACTGTCAGAAAATTCCAAAAATATTACAGTAGGTACAGTTAATTTTCTTTTCATTGTGTACAAATTTCTGTAATTTTCTGTTGGGGAAGAAGACAAAAAAAGAAAGAAAAGGCAAGAAAAATACAAAAAGTACGTACGTGCCAAAAATAGAAAAAGAGGTGTAAAAAGAAAAAAGGGTGCAAAAGTCAACAATAAGGAAGAAAAGTCAAAAGACACCCAAAAAATAAAAAAAAATAAAAAAAAATTTAGAAAAATAGAAAAACAAAAACAAAGAGATATCCCAACAATACAGTGACAATTTTACTGTAATTTTCTGTTTCATTTCCCTGTATACCGTAATTGAGTTGTATTTGCTGTTTTTCTTAAAAACGACAATTTTGGCAACTCTTTTCAAAAATAACCAAAAAACAATTCTCTTTGCAATTTCTTCCGTCTTGTCTTGTTTGTTGTCTTCTCTTGTGTATAAGCTTGTTTGAGTGCCAACTTTTCTTGTTTGTCATATCAATTCCTTGTTTTGTCTTAGGATTTTCCAATCTTCTTCCAGTAGGTATTTTTCTTTGTTAGTGCGCTTCTATTTTGGGTAAAGGTTAAGACTTAGACTCACGTTGGTCTTTGAAACTTCTAATCAACCTCCAACCGAGTAGAAGAGGCAAGAGAGTTTTCATTATAGAAAAAGCCAAAAAAAGAGTGACATACACGAGTGTTAACATTCCTTTGAGTGTAAACACTTAGTTGAGTGGAAAGGTCCTTAAAAGTTTTAACATAAAATCAATTGCGAGAATGGAAGGAAGGAGGCAAGGGAAAAGGGCAACCATGTTGTTTAGGAAAGCCTTAGAAACACCTTTGGGTGAAGAAGAGAGCCAAAGAGAGAACCTATTCCATACTAGGTGCCAAATTGAAGATAAGGTTTGTTTAGTGATCATAGATGGAGGAAGTAGTAGCAACTTAGCTAGCCTTAGGTTAGTTAACAAGCTAAACTTACCTACTACCCCACATCCAGAACCTTATACACTTCAATGGGTGAGTGATGAGGAAGAATTTATGGTGGATGGGCAAGTGAGCTTAAGGTTCAAAATTGGGGATTACCAAGATAAAATGACCTTTGATGTTGTACCCTTAGAAGCCTCTCACATCCTTTTAGGAAGACCATGGCAATATGAGAGAAGGGAAAAACATGATGGGTTTGCCAATACCTATAGGTTCCGCCACCAAGGTATAAAATTCACACTCATGCCTATGACCTCAAATGAAATAAAAGAAGATCAAACCACACTTAAGAGGTTAGTAGAACAAGAGAAAAGAGAACACATAGAAAAAGAGAAAGAAGAAAAACTTACAAAAGAGGAAAAAGAATTAAGAGTGCAAGAAGAGAAAGTATGTTTATCTTGTGATCATTTGAATACTAACTCTTCTAGTGAAAGCATGAATAGGTTGATGGAAAATACTTCTAGTGTTGCAAAGAGTACAATTCAAGTTGTTGAAAGGGAGTTTCCTAAACTTACTTTCTTTATGCATGAAATGCCTCTCTCTATGCACAATTTTATGCCACAAAGCACTACATGGTTGAAAGAAATAAACAAAGTTGATAATGCTTTGAAACCTATTGCATGTTTAGAAAAATCAAGTAAGAGTACCATGAAACTTACTAGAGATGCATGTTTAGTCAATTCCTTTGATCAATTTAGATTGAATAATAGGAATGATAACGAAGTTCGATTGAATATGCATGCACCTTTGGTTTGGGTTTATAAGTTGAATACACATTTTGGTCCTCAAATAATTGTTTCATATAAAGATGTGTATTATGCTCTTGAACTAGTTAGTAAAAAGGATAAAAAATTGGATGAAGCTATAACATATGAGAAAAATTGTTTGACATCCATCTTACATGATGATATGCTTCATAGTGTGCTTGCTCAAAATAATTCTTTTGATGTTTCACCTTACATGAACACAAATGATAATATGCAAAAGGTGTCATATTACTTGAGTGAGTGCATTAGAATGGATATGCCTCGTGAACAAACTTGTATGAATACCTCATGGCATGAACATATACATTACACTTTTGACAATCATACTCAAGATTCATGTGTTATGTTCAATAAAAATGTTGGAATGTTATTGAAAAATATTAAAACATTCATGCCACACAGTTTCACTTGTGCATTTATTTGGGAACATAGTGTAGAATATTTTAGTGAATGTTGCACATTGAAACACATTTCGTACTTATGTGGAATTTATTTCCTAAGCCTTCTCCATGACCACTTACTTCTCTTACTTGCAAGGGAGGACTTCAAAAGATTAGTCTTTGATCCAGGATCTAAATCCATAAAGTACATGGACAAGATGGTTCAATCTCCATTGAGGGAGTTTTCTAACCCTTTTCTCAAATACCTCTTGTTCATATCATATGTTTTTCTTTTGCTAATCTTGATGATTCCCAAGTATTTTTATTATGAGACTTCACTTTGCTTGTTGTGGAATAATACTTATGGGTCTTCTTCTTGTTGTCTAGGCTCAAGGGAGATGTCCAACTTGTGGATCTCTGACTCTACTCTCCAAAGACTAAGGGAAGTACCTTCTTACTTCCTGAATTTTGTCATCCATCTCCTTCTTCTGCCAGTTCATTATACTTATGCCTTCTTACTGAATTTTTCAGATTTGAGGTCAAATTCTTTTCAAGGGGGAGGGAATGATGGCACACTGTTAGAAGCTTGGACCTGCAAGACCTACACTGGAGGAAATGCACCAACTTCAAGCCAGAATTTCAAGCAAGGAAGAGTTGGAGAATTTAGTGTCCTACATATAAAGGTCACTACCCTACAAAATAAGGGTCACTACCCTACAGAAGGACACCTTGACCCTGGATAGGACCCTTGTCCTATGGACCACCCTTTATTAGGACTCTTTTGAATTTTCTTTTTATTTTTGTAATTTTCCTTTTATTTTCCTCCTACTTGGGCGCCCACATGTATGGGTTTATTGGCTAGTAGGTTGCCTTGCTAAAAGGCTTAGGAGTCTTGGGTTCAATTCCCACATAGGATAGAATTTTTATTCATCTTTTTATTTGTTTTCATGAGTGGGGTGCTAAATTGAGAGGTTTATTGGCTTAAGACTTAGCTTAGCCATACACCTTTAGGGTCTTGGGTTCAAAACCCACTTATGAGGGTTTTCACTCATCTTTTATTTTTCTCCCATTTTATGCTCCTAAAAGTCCGCCCCCTTCCCCCTCATTTCCTATAAATAGGAGTCCTCTCCTCTTGTAATGGACACATTGAATTTTGAAGTAAAGACATTATGCCAAATTTTCTCCTCCCTTTGTGAGTTGAGTGAGGCTTGGTGGTTGTTGCTCAAACCATACTGAGACTTATCTAATTCTCCTGAATTAGTGGCGTCTGGCATTGGACTTATCTGCTGCAAGTGGACTCTTTCTTCAGTGGCGTCCTTCCCATTTCTTCCTCTCCACTTTTTCTTTCATTTTCTCTCATTTTCTTGCATTTTCTTGCGCAATTATAGTTGTTGCCCTGGACCTATAATTCGCAATTTTAGTGCCTTTAATTGATTCTAATCGGTTGGTTTTGCTCAATTCTAGATCCTACACCCATCTGGCTATCACTCACAGTCATGCATTGCATCATAAGCATAGTTTTAATGATGATGAATCTTGTTTAATTGCCTCTATTTGTGATGCTCTGAATAAATATGTATATCTGTGATGATTCTTGGTTGTCTCCCCACACTGCACACACTTGTCACGCTCACTTGGACGCTAGTCTTACCCCTTGTTGTGGGGAACACTTTTAGTTGTGCAGGAAGGATTGTTTGGCAATGGATAAAGAGTTGGAGTTCTTTGGTAGATTCATCCGTCCCTCAGATTCCAAATTGACCTCTAGGACATTTAGATATAATTAAATTGTGTTATGTTGTAATAAATTATATTTGCGTCCAGAATTGGATTACTTTTGAGAACCATTGAGTGGAATGTATTTGTATGAATTATGTTGAGAAATTGATGTATTTCACTTAAGCAAGCGTTGGATTGCCTAAGCAATTATGTGATTGGATGACGATACTTAAGATGGCGCGAAATAATTTTAGAAATTTGGAATAGTATTTCCAACGGGCATTATTCTTGAGTTGAGAAATTAGGACGTTACATTTTGGTATCAGAGCAGTTCAATCCAATTGGACTGTGGTTAGGTTAGTTGCCCGTGACTTACTATGATCCTACAGTATTCTGTACTCAATATAGGGACTGATCACCCCTCTATTGGGTGCGTTGTACACGAGATTATGGTTAGTGACATGAACAGGATACCTTGTTAAGGGAATTGGGTCACTTCCCTAACAAGGTTAGAGCCACCCACTTGTAGATAGAAAAAGAATGACATAGGTTCACTTCCAAGAATAGGACCTAGACCTTAGAAACCTTATAGAATGTCACCCTTAATTCTCAGTGGTTATGAGGCACCCTTAGAAGAAAAGGTAAAGTATAATTTTTTTAGAGAGGTTTAGAGGGAACATAAGGAGTAGGCTCCCTAGTAAGGGAGGATAGTGTTGGTTGCTTGTGTTTTCACCTTGAATGTGTGGTTTGTTTAATTAAACATGATGCTTGTTTTTGCTTGAATAATTGATTGATATTCCTGTTTGTTTACGTTGTTCGAATGTCTTGCATGTGGAGGTGATGGTAAATTTCTAGGATTTGGGTTTTTCCATGACAAGTAGAGGTTAGAAGAGAAGTGTGGGACTTGTGGGAGGTTAGAGAAACCTAATGCCATTAGTGAGAGGAGTAACCCTAGTTCTTCGATTAAGATGTTTACCATTGGGTAGGTGTACTCTTAAGGATAATTTTAGGGATTGAATTAGGGCCTTTAATCTCATATTCTTGCCTCATTTCCTTATTTCCCTGCTGGTGTTGATGGTTGTTGTTATTTCGATTCTAATCTCATTATTAGTTATCTAGTCATTCTATGTATCCAATTAGATATCTAATTAGGTGGTCAATGATTTTAATTTGATGGTGATTAGATTATTTAAGTCTTATGGGTCATTAGATGTAATTTCGGTTCTCATAGTTACATGTTAATCATCTAGTTTTTTAGTGTATTCGTACAACATGAACTAAGGAAGGGTTTCCTAGTTTAGGAACCAAGTTGGGATTCATTGTACCTCGTCAACCTATGACTCCAATTATCGATCAAGTGGTGGTTAGTTTACCCTTTCAAAGGATTATTTATGAATTTTTATCTCATGGGAGTAGTAGGTCTTGCAAAGGAATTGAGGTTGTAGCCTTCCCTTATTCTTTCAATTTGGCATGGGTGAGTTGGTAACCTTAGATCCATTTTAATCCTTAAAATGTACTTATATTATGATAGGGCTTGATAATAGAGTGTTTGGACTGATTATTAATGTTTTCCTTAGCTCCATTAGACTGGTCTAGCGATTTAAGAGCAATTAGAACCCACGACTCGAACATGAATGGAATTTGGACCTTAGTGGTTAAGGGTAAATCTAACCCCTTCGATTGGTTGTTGCTTAGGGAAGTTAAGGGGGAATTATTCGTAACTTAGTTTAGTTAGGGGGTGTTGTAATCTGAGAATGGTGAGTGGGTTATAACAGAGGTAAGGAATGTGATATGTTTAACTTGAGAGGCGTACCACTGGTTAGAGGTGTAAATTGTGTGGCATAGTTTCTTGAGGAAACATGGGACCCCAAATATTTTTAGTGATTGTTGTTCAAAAGAACAATTATGTAAACATTTTCCAATCTAGATCTCCTGGCATTGTTTTCCCCTAGAACCATGATTGTTAATAACTATTGTCATCCCCAAACTCATGATTCCCACTTATGTGCACGTGATGGAGTGATAGGTACAAGCAAGCCTACACACCATCATGTTCTGTCAGATTAGATTGATGTTTCTTCCGGATGAGCTACAAAAGCTTGTCCATCCTTTATGAAATATGTATCAGAGAAACTCCACTACTATTTTTTTTAGTTACTATGATGTGTTGTGTTCACTTGGTTGCAATCTATATTCTTTTCTCGAGATCTGTGTGTTGTCCTAGAAACTAGTGATAACATGATGCTGTTAGATTATTATGTTTCAGGCTAGCTAGCTCCTTCGGAACGCAGGGTAGTTTCATAAGGTAGACTTAAAACCTAGAGGGTTGTTAGGAAGTTCCCGAGTCCTTAAGGGGGGTAGCCTGGTAGGGGAAGATATAAGCACCCACAGTAAAACTTAAAGGACTAATAAGAAATAGTTGGAGCACAGCTAGGTTGTTAGAAGCACCCAAATTTTAGTTTTCCCCACACATTGTGTGATCTCTAGATAGCCCTAGTAGTAGGGAATGTGTTAGGAATCAAGTTAGAAGTTATAATCAAAGTTTTTGGACTTTCCTATGCTACAACCTTGTCGGTAGTGTGGAAAATTGCATGTAAGATAGGATAAAGGAGAAACAACCACCATTTTCATTCCTATTAGGAATCATGAGTAGAACATTTCGACTCGATTAGGAAGGAAGATGATACTGGGTAGTTAGACCCTCCGAGGGTGAGGGAAGCCAACTTGTGACCCCTAGGAATCCATGTCAGAGTCGTGAGGAGAGAAACGAAAGATTGACAAATTTCAATGTAAGCTAGGAATAGAACCAACAAGGAAAGTGATGTTATCCTAGGAGTAGCCTATGGGGTAAGAGCCTAGGAGACAATTTAGTAGTGAAATCGACCCTTAATCCCGTTTAGAGACCTTGAGGAAAAGAAGTATTAGTTACTAGGCAATGGATCGTAAAAGATTCTAGAGCTCAAACATAGCTGGGGAAAGTGAAACACTTCAGAATAAGTACACTAGATAGAATTGAATGATGTTAGTGGAAGTTAGGCATGGGATAGTTAGAGGATAGTAATATTAGAGACATAACCTATTAGAGTACAACCGATAAGATGAATTAGGAGGTACAACTCACTTTTGATTTCCTTTTTGCTTCCTTGAGAAATAGAGTTATTGGTTATCAAGCGGCATTGGGGCAGGATTCCAAGTATACAAATATAGTTAAGAATAGGAGGGTGACCTTGTATTGAGGCACTCGGAGCAAATTTTGAGGACAAAATTTATTTAAGGGGGTACGGTGTAGAATTGTAATATCCCGAAAACTGGAACTTAGGAAACGTAAGAGAAGCCTTAGGTGATGAACCTAGCCAAGAGAGGGAAGTTACAAGTAGGGTGAGAATTCGGAGGTTAAGTGCAATTTCAGACAAGAAATTAGGGAAATCCATTTGGAACCATGTGTTTTAAAAGAGCTTAGAAGAAGGGCCAAGAGTTAAGCCAATCAATTGTAGTTCAAACCTAGAAGGAATCACACTTGAGTCAGAGAGAATATAGTGGTTAAGGGTAAAGAAATGAGTTTAGTTAAAGGAGAATTAAATTGAAAGGAGGGGTCTGGAGAAAGAGTTAAGGAGAAGAGCAACACCCTGGATCTTAGCCATTAAGTGTGGAAGAATAAGCTTTATGGTCAAGGGAATTGATTTATCAAGAATTAGAGTGGGGAAGGGTTTGGATGAGAAGAACTAAGTTAGAAGAAGGTTTTGGAGGAGAGGAATTAGGTTTGAGAGGGAGAGAATTGACATGGAAATCAAAGAGGAGCGAAAACTAAGGTTGTTGCTTGATTTCAGGTTTAAGCCTAATGACCTTGGTGCACTAAATTGCAAATATCTAGAGTTGAAGATGTCGAATCGAGGTGATTCCACTTGGATTAGAAAGCTAAGATTCGGGGCTTCAGTTTGATATGCTATGTAATAGTATTCCGAGCTCGTTTGTATCCCAAACAGACGCATTCTTGCCCGCGCAAGAAAGCTATCAAAGAATGCAGGAATTCCAATCTGTTTCCTGCGCTCCAGTTGCGCTGAGTACAGAAAATAGAGGGGAATTGCGGAAACCTGCGCCCCATTTAAAATGCGTTTCAGTTTCTTCTTCTTCATTTTTCTTCACTTCTAGGGTTTTAGAGAGAGAGAGGGGCGATTCTAGAGAGAGAGGGAGCTGGGAGAAGAAGGAGAGCTTGATTGGGAGGCTTCTCCACCATCTCTTGGAGCTCGGATCTTCATCGTCTTCCCTTCCATTCCTCCATTCCTTCTCCTCTTTTCTCCATGGAGGTGAGTGTGATTCTCACTCACTTGTTTTCTTGAATGTTCTCCTATGTATGCTCCCTATTCTTTGTTTCCTTGCTAATATTGTTGATTTTAATTATGATTTGATGAATGTGGTATATATTATTGCATTATAATGATTTCATGAGTTGAATGGTAAACCCTAGGATAGAGAATTTGGGGAATATTTGTATTACTAAATTTCTGTCTCACCTAAAGATTAACCATGGGCCTTTGGCCATCACAGTTATGGATCATGAGTTTAAATATCACAGGGTCATTTACCGTCATAGGCCTTCGGGCAAATTACTTAAGAAAGACGGGGTAACCACATCGAACTCATAGCCAAGAGGGAGATGGGGTCCCCAACCAAGAATGAATTATGAATGATAATAATTAAGACTTAATCATAGGTTTCCCTGGACGATGGTCCTTGGACTCTCAGGCCGAGGGCTTAACCACAGTCACGTTACAGAGAAAAGACCCCGGGTGTCGGGTAACAGCACCTCACAGTCATGCATTGTATCATAAGCATAGTTTTAATGATGATGAATCATGTCTAATTGCCTCTATTTGTGATTCTCTGAATAAATATGTATCTGTGATGATTCTTGGTTGTCTCCCCACACTGCACACACTTGTCACGCTCACTGGGACGTTAGTCTTACCCCTTGTTGTGGGGAACACTTTCAGTTGTGCAGGAAGGATTGTTTGGAAATGGATAAAGAGTTGGAGTTCTTTGGTAGATTCATCCACCCCTCAGCTACCAGATTGACCACTAGGACATTGAGATATAATTAAATTATGTCATATTGTAATAAATTAGATTTGCGTCCAGAATTGGATTACTTTTGAGAGCCACTGAGTGGCATGTATTTGTATGATTTATGTTGAGAAATTGATGTATTTCGCTTAAGCAAGCGTTGGATTGCCTAAGCAATTATGTGATTGGATGACGATACTTGAGATGGCGCGAAATAATTTCAGAAATTCGAAATAGTGTTTCCAATGGGCATTATTCTTGGGTTGAGAAATTAGGACGTTACATTTTGGGTTCCATATCATGTGGGTTCATACCTTCCAATTGTATTTTCATTATTAATATGAGTTTCAAGAAAGGCCCTTAAGTTTCATGTTTTCAAATATACAATAGTTAAGAATCATGTTCGACTTCGACTTCACGGATCTAGGACCATCATGTTCAAGATAAGAAAAATAAATTCATGTTTCATGTTTGATATTAATTGATTCAGGTAATGATGGCGACTATATGTCCCCAAGGAAGATATTCCTTGTAGTTTGAACTCGGGTCTAGCTTCATGTCAAGTGATAAGACCCATGTTGCTGGGTTTAGCAGTTCATGTTAAGTTATAATTCAAGTTACTAGCCATATATTATTCAATCATGTCCCAGTATCATGAATATGTTGTTGCATTGCATTTGCTTTATTCCCTACACTTTTATGCTTTAGTTGTGCTCACTGAGGCATTAGTCTTACCACAAGTTTGTGGATTACATTTTAGATTCCTAGGATCCTCCCTAGGCTAGCCGTTGAGGGCGTTGGAGGTGTTGGAAGATTTGTTGTCATATATTGCTTATGTAGAGCATTTATGGTTATAGTTCACATTTTGTAGTATATTGATGTTGTATTCCTTGATGGATATTTAGTACATGTGTGACCCTTGTTGGGAGCTTCTATTTTGTTTAGAGTAACGTCCTAATTCCGTTGACTCAGAATAATGTCTGTTGGAGACAAAATCCCAAGTTTATGAAATTATTCCGCGCGATTATGAGTATCAACATACAATCAATTACAACATTCACTTTGGCGTTCCAACGTCACTTAAGCATTACATAATCATCCAAATAAAATAAATGAGTATAAGGTTGCAAACACGTGGACCAACAAAACATAATACACCAATATAGGCATCGAAGGGGGCGTTTTCACTCAAGCGATAGTTCCTCGCTTGAGTGCAATTCCCTAATTGCGTTGGAGCAAGCCTGAGCACAATTCAAATAGAAAGCCCCCTCCCCCAAACCAGCTCTGTTCCTCGCTCAAGCGAGAGTGTAACATCCTAATTTCTCAATTCAAGAATAATGTCTGTTGGAAACATTATTCCGAATTTCTGAAATTATTTCGCGCATTTCGGGTATCGACATACAATCACGCAACGCTTAAGCAATCCAACGTTTGCTTAGGCTTCCACAAAATTCATACATCATTATTTTCCATATTAAATCCTAATTAAGAACCTAGGGGACGAACCTACACTTTGACTATATGGCTCATAAAACTCTTACTAGAAATCCGACAGAGTTTCCCCTAAAAATTGGATATTTCCCAATTTTGCAACATAGCCTGAAACTCAGAAAATTACCAGTACAGTTTATAATATCATCATATAGTAACCAACTACAATAAGGCCTCCATGGCCAAACCAAAATCAATATATTAATCCATAACTATTCTTCTAATTTACAAATACAATTCTTGTCATTTTTTTCAATTGAGTTCTCTACTCTTCCGCCATCAACCTGTACAAAAACCTGCACAACTGAAAGTAATTCCCACAACGTGGGATGAGACTAAGTCCCAGTGAGTGAGGTAACGGTGTGTGCGGTGTAGGGGAAAACAGAACACATGACATATACTAGTAAAGCATAATTTTGACAGTTATAAAAGCATTCATAATAGAAAATCAAGACATGTAGGGTTAGTCATCCGAGGACAAACATAAATGCAGGGTCAGTCATGAAGTGTTTTACCTAACACCCAAGGGGTCTTTCCACTATAACCATGAGGCTAGACTGAGCTCAGACTAACAGGGACCGTCGTCCCTGAAGGCCATAAGACCTTACACATTAACTGTAATAGATTCAAACATGAATTTATTTATTTTAGCATGAGCCCATGGACCGAAGACAGAGTCTTGAAGCATGAGTCCATGAACCAAATCTTGATTATTTAACATGAGTCCAAGGACCAAAGACAAAGTCTTGGGGAACATGAGTCCAGGGACCAAAATCTGAGTATTTAACATGATCATTTTAAACATGAAATCCAGGGACCCAAAAATAAATCTTTTAAACATGAAGTCCAAGGATTCAAAGTTATTAATTTTAACATGAGGTCTAAAAGACCCAAAACTCTTCCTTTCAAAACATGAGGTCCTAAGAATCAAATCCTTTTCTTTTTCAAAAACATGAGTAAATGATTTTCATGAGAAGAGTAATATTTACATAAGCATATACATATGCATAATCATCAATTAATTGAAGATTCAACATCAATAATCCAACATTTCATAAAATCCCCAATTTCCACACCCTAGGATTCTATCCCAAAACAAGCAATACACACATAAATCCTATTTTTGGCTTCAAATAATCACATACTCAAGGTTCCATCATCAATCATACAAGAAAATCCTCAAATTCCCAATTTCCTAACCTAGGGTTTAGGCAACAAGCTACACATGCAATTAATCCAAGATTTCACCATAGTGTTACATAAAACCAACTCTAATCATCAATAATAGCAAGAGGGAGAAGAATGGGGAGCATTCAATGAGATAGCAAACAAGAATTCAAGAAGGTGAGAACCACACTCACTTGAAGAGGGAGGATTTGGAGAAGAAAATGGAGGAACAAGCAAGAATCCTTAGCTCCAAAGGTTGAAGATGATGAAAATGAACCCCCATGCAAGACCTCCTTAGCTCCCTCTCACTTTCTCTCACTACCCTCTCTCTCTCTCTCACTCTAACCCTAGGAGAAAAGAGAAGAAAAAAATTAGAAGAAAGGGGGAAAACGCTGTTTAAAACAACTGTTGTGCGCGCGCGCGTTTAAATCTCCACCTGGGCGTTCAAACGCCCAGTTTTTTCTGCCAGGCGCGCGTTTGAGCGTTTAACTCGTTGTTTGGGGGCGCAAATGAGCTCGGAATACTATCATATAACATATCAAACTGAAGCCCCGGATCTTAGCTTTCTAGTGCAAGTAGAAGCACCTTAATTGGACACCCTCAACTCTAGACAATTGCGAATTATTGCACCAAGGTCATTAGGCCTAAAACCCAAAATTAAGCAATAACCTCAATTTGTGCCCCTCTTGGCTCCAAATCAATTCTCTCCTTCTCAAACCTAATTTCTCTCCATGAAAACCTTCTTCTAACTTAGTTCTTCTCATCCAAACCCTTCCCCACTCTAATTCTTAATAAATCAATTCCCTAACTCTCATCTAATATCATACCTTTCCAATCTAGTTCTTCTCCCTATAATATCCTTTTCTTATTCTTAAATCGTTATAATCCTCTTAGTTCATTTACCAAATTCCTATCTAAATTTGCATTCAGAACTCCAACATCTCATACCACTTCCAACTCTCTGTTACTTGGCCGGAACCCCAGTCTAACGCTCTCACCATAGTTTCTAGGCTCTAATTTTTGGGATGCTACAGAGAGCCTTCTAAGCGAGAGCCTTCTCGGATGAGTGAGAATATCATAACACAAATTCACCCTTTTTACTGATATGCTCGCTCAAGCGTGACCCTTCTCGCTTGAGCGAGAGTATCAGAACTTGAACTCCTATTTTTCATGTTTAGTTCCTTTTTCCCCCAATTTCTTTTATAAAAACTTCTTCCCTATTTATTTTACGTATGAAAATAGCTAGAATTTGGGATGTTACAATGTCGATTACCTCCTTGTGAGAGTAAGTTATGACACATTCCTTCTGACAGTCCTCTGGTTCTGCCATTCACTGTTGACCCTATTGATTTTGTTACCAGTGGGAAAATTATTTGGGATTTTGCCTATGGGAAATTGGTTTTATTGCGTCCAAATTGATGAAGGTATGTGTAAAGACAACATTTGGAGAGAAACCAAATTTGGATGAGAAAAATATACTTGTTATTAGGTTCTGTTGCCTAATTTCAATGAAAAAAAGTTATGTGCTCTCCAAATTAGGTTTTGCTACCTCAAATGCTTGTCACACAAGTACTTTCAAATTGATGAAGAAGATATGTGTTATTAGGAAATTTGGAGATTGCTTGATCATGACCAGGTTTATATAGGGAATAAAATAAAACAATTTTATCTTTTAAATTATTATTTGTTAGGAATATTTAGAATTTTCTAATTAGATACATTTTATCTTAAATTTAAAGAAATTAAAGTAATTTTAATAAAATATTTTACCAAACAACTTTTTATTTAAAAGTAGTTTTTAAGTTAACAAAAATTGAAACTGCCAAACAACTTTTACTGTATTATTGAAAGCTCTTATTTTTTCTACTTTAGCTCTAAAACAACTTATAAATGAAAAAAGATGCGCCAAATGAACTCGAAATACCCCACTATCCAAATAGAGGACTCAAAATTATAATATAGTAGTTGATGTATATCTAACGAGCTAAAGACAAAAATACAACCTCTTAATCAGAAATCATACAAATTAATTAGAGGCTCTTTAACCCACTCATAGAAAGAACATGGAAAACCATACAATCTATTATTATTCCAGACCCAAGATCTAACTCTAATCAATTAAAGATTATATATTATTAAATAATAATGATGAGAATTTGAATAATAAGAAATAGAAAACAAAATATATAGGTTAAAGATTGGACTCGTAAATATTTTGATTTCGGAATATAAATTTTTCAGGAGATCATTGAGAAAGATTTGAGAGAAGATTCAAAACTCTTTACAAAGGAGGTATGTAAAAGTCTAAAAGAGACATAGGGTGTGTATGGTTTATTATAAACATGATAGCATGTAAAACGCAGCAAAGAAAGTGTATCTCCAGTAGCCATTTGTTCAGTAACCATTTATAAGAAAAGCACAGAAAATACCTTCGCAGTTTTAACCACTAAGAATAAAGAAAGGAGAGAGAAGTAGAGTCTTCTAGTCTTTGCCTTTGAAAAGCATGTTTTCTGATGGAGCAACAGAGGCCATTATATAGGCAAGACCAGGGACCATTCTCCTGACAAATACAATTGTAACAGTATTCCTTCCATCAAGGGAAATTAATATTATCTATAGGGATAATTAACAATAACTTAGAAGACAAATCAAATTTAAATCAGCTATCAAATCATAATTGTGAAATATAAATTTTTTAATAATTATTAAGTGTTTAAAAAGAGGTCTTTTATTCAATACAATGAAATTTATACCATGACCATTTATAATGACATGACAAGCATTTAAATTCGTGTCATGTTATTAGATTCATCAAAGAGCATTTACTATCTGTGTTTCATATATAAGAATGTAACGCCCTAAATTTCTAAATCCGAATTTAGCCCGTTGGAAACCAAATTCTTAACTTAGAGTTTAAAACGTGACAATTTGGATATCGACATATTCACTAAATTGTAAGGAATCCAACGAAAACTCAACAATCTGTGAATAATTCTAAACATAAATACAACAATTATCCTGTACAACCGGTCACAGTCATTACAAAACATCATCCCAAGTGCTACAATCAGTCATATATACATAATTACATTAAGAAGCATGATAAGGAAACATAAGACAACTAATGTCCATCCTGAGACACTTCAGCTCCCATCTGAGAATCCGAACGAGGTGACACCTGCTCAACTAGATAATCCACATAACGCGTGGTGAGATAAAAATCTCAGTGAATACAATCACATGCATGGATGCAAGGAACAATTATCAATGCCAATTATCAATTATACATAATTCGTAAAACAATAGTCAAGTAAATTGATATGAAAAACATGATGCACTCACTGCTGTACCCAACAGGCATGATCTTATCACTTTCTGGAGTTAGACCTGAGCTTAGACTACGGGAAACGTCTTTCCCAGGGACGAATCCCACCCAAACTGGACCGAAGTCGTGTTTTAAACATAATGAGTTAAGTTTTACTCACAGCGCAAAGGCCAGCTTGAATTACTCACGGTCGAAACCGGCTTAAAGTATTCTCAAATGACATAAACATGATAATTCGCAATTAATACATGGTATAATAAAATTTCAGAATTTAAACACATTCTATGTAGACATTACGATAATTTTGAACCTAACTTTGTTCTACAAAATTCCTATTGCAAATTCTAAGTCACAACAACACCAATTCAATCAAATATACAATTCCTAGCAATTATTCCTAGTAAAGAAGGGGAAGACAAGAATTGGGGAGCATACTCATAGAAACCATCAAAAGAAGACCAAAGAAAGTGAGTTGCACTCACTTGGTCCTTGATAATTCAAGGAGAATGGTGACCCAAGGTTGGTGGAGGGAAGAATTCCTCAAGTTGCTCCTTCGTTCAAGCTTGAAACCCGCTTTATCTCTCTAGGATTGGAGTCTCTCTCTAACAATGGTGAATGGAAGAAGAAGAAGAATTTATGAATTCTGATGAGAAAATAGGTTTTTTATGCACTTAAGTGTATTCTAGCTTAAGCTAAATATTCTAGCCTGGGCGAGAAGACAGGTTGCATGCTGTCAGGCCATTCTAGCTTAAGCTAACCATTTCTCGCCTAAGCTAAAAAAGTCCAGAGAACATGCACAAACACAGAATCAGAGGCTAGCTTAGGCTAAACATTTCTAGCCTAAGCTAAAAATGTCCAGAGAGCATGTACAATGTCCCCTGATTCTAGCTTAAGCTAGCTGGATCTCGCCTAAGCTAAACTTGCAGAAACTGAAAGTGTAATCTTTTCTGCATATTTAGCTTAAGCTAGCCCATTCTAGCCTAAGCTAAAATACTGATTTTTTATTCTTAAGCATTTTTACCTTAATCCAATTTCCAAACTTTCCAAACTATTTTCCTCACTTACTTAACACATAATTAACCTTCTAAATCCTACCTTAAATACAGAAATTCCTAAATTCCGGATTTTACAAAGAACATGTCATACATTTCAATATGTATTAGATTCATCAAAGAGCATTCATTATTTGCTAAATGCATTAGACTACTATTAAGTTTCGTAGTCAACAAAACAAACAAATTAATCTTTTTTTAAACATCTCTTTTTATTATTGATAATTATTAGTTTTTATTATTTTGATCCCAATAACACTTAACAAATCACAATTACATTAGTGATATAATTGAAAAACTAACAAAATAATATCAAGATATAGATGAGGTTAACAAAAAAATAAACATGACCAAGAGCTCCAGTGTCTATTGGCGTTTTTGAATACTTTAATTACTCTTTGGTGGACAGGATAAGAGACAAGATATGATAACTTTATCTTATCATATTATTTATCATGTGTTTGTTGCACCAATAGAATATGATAACTCTATCATGTACCTTATTCTATCATTTCCTCCTATTGTAATTCTTTTCCTAAGGGGGAGCTGGATTTGTGAGTGATAGGATACGATATAATTTTTTTCTTCCTCATTTGTCCTCCCTCTCTCTCCTCTCCCTCCACTCGCTCTCTTCTCTCCTCCCTCTCTCTCCCCTCTTCCCCCCCTCTCTCTCTCTCGTCTCTCACTCTCCCTCTCTTTTCCCCCTCTCTCCTCTCTCCACTCCTCTTTCTCGTCTCCCCCTCTCTCCTTCCTCTCTCTTCTCTCCCCTCTCATTTTTATGATAATTTTGATATTATTTTTAATAATTTTTTATTAAATTTAAATATTTTTTCATACAAATAATTTTTTATTCATGTATGTTTATTGAAAAGTCAAAAAACTAAAATTTAATTTAATTTACTGCAAAATTGAATTTAATTTTATAATAAGGGTAATTTTGTCATATCAATATTTTTTACATCCTATTCTATCATCCATCCATTTCAAACATATGATAAGATAAAAAAAAGTTATCCGGCTTGTTATCCTGGTGTGCATCAAACATAGGATATGATAAATAGAGCTGTCAAAATGGGCTACCCAACTCGGATCGACCTGGCCCGAAGCGGGTGCGGGCTTTTACAAGTCGGGCTAAAATACCCAGCTAAAATTCGGTCCTCTAAAATAAAAGCCCGAGCCCGGTCTGGATCGGGTAGTGGACTTATGCGAGTCGGCTGAAACACCTTAAATTTCTAGTTAAGAATCTAGTCCGTTGGAAACCAAGTTCTTAACTTAGAATTCAGAAGCGTAACGATTTAAGTATCAACTCATTCAAGAAATTGTAAGAAATCCAACAAAAATCCAACAATTCAATGAACATACTAACGATAACATAAGAGTCCAAACTATATACAACATTTACATAAGGAAACTCCTCATGTCCCACAAGAGTTACAAAATAAACTTACTAAACAACATCAATCCTACTAATTCACAGGTACATATACAAATTTCACATGTCGATTCATTCAGAACAAACAAAAGGAACAAATATCTATTTCCCCAAGCCCTTCATTTTCCGGATTGGAATCCGACGACGGAGGTACCTGCTTAGCTAAACAAAATCCACATAACACGTGGTGAGATAAAAATCTTAGTGAATATAACTCATATGCATAAATATAAGGAATAAATAGTTATGCCAATTCATATTCTATAAGAATTCAATACAATCATCACATATGTATTATGCAACATGATGCACTCACTTTTGTGCCCAGCAGGCATGTTCTTATCACTTTCTAGAGTTAGACCTGAGCTCAGACTACGGGAACCGGCTTTCCCGGGGACAAATCCCACCCAAACTGGGCCGAAGCCATGTTTTCAATACCATTAATCTTTTATTTTTACTCACGGCACAAAGCCGGCTTGAATTCACTTTAATTATACATAATCATGATAGTATATCAATGCATTACTCTATACATAACAAATTACAAATGAATATCGCAATTCTCGACTATTTCGAAAGTTTCGATCCTACGAACGTAAGTCTCAATTTTCCAATTTGAAATCTAATCTAACCGTTTCAATCCATGAACTAACACTTAACAAAGAACTATAACCAAATCGGATTTTCATATGAGTTACAATCGAGGGAAATCAATAGTTTCGATAGTTTCGATATTTCGTTAGTTTCGAAAACTTCGAAACTAAAGATTTCGACGCTCGATTCTATACTCATATGCTCAATCTATCAATAATCAATCCAAACAACAAGAAATTACCAATTCAAACATCAAATATCCAGCATCAAGAAAGGGGAAGAGAAAGGGGTGGGAACATGCATTGAGACCAATAGTTCCTACTCTAAAAGTGAGTTATACTCACCAAACTACGAAATTAAGGGAGGAATTGAGAGCTTGAAGTAATCCAATTGTTCATTCTAGCTTCAATCTCTTTCCAAGGCTCCGAAATTAAGTTCCTCTCTCTAGGATTCTCACTTTCTCTCTTTAGGGCTTGAAGAAGGGTGAAAGAAAATGTGAGTTTTCAATTTTTCTGCATGTCCAGCTTTTATACTGGACCGTTGGTAATCGATTACAGTAGTGCTGTAATCGATTACTAGAGGTAGAATTTACACTGGAAAGCGTTTCTGGGAATCTGGTAATCGATTACAACCCTTGGTAATCGATTACCAAAAATCTCAGTCCTCAGGTAATCGATTACCACCCTGTGAGTAATCGATTACACAAAATACAGCTCTCGGGTAATCGATTACAGACACCCTGTAATCGATTACAAAAAACTCAGCTCTCAGGTAATCGATTACACTCTGTGAGTAATCGATTACCTAAAAACTAGCTCTCAGGTAATCGATTACCGACTCCTTGTAATCGATTACCAGAACTCAAAATTACTTCAATTTCACTTAAGTTAAAAACATATACTTGTTTGAAATAGAAATTTGACCTACATTTTACTTATCACTATCAGTTTCTAAATTAACAAATATAGATCACCCCCTTAACTTACTAATTTAAGATAGCCTACAAGTGGGATGTTACATTCTACCCCCCTTAACGCAATTTGTCCCCAAAATTGATTAAAGATACCAAAGGTAGAATATAATACCTCAAAGAAACAAGTGAGGATATTGACTCTACATATCTTCTTCTTTTTCCCAAGTTGCTTCATCAGATGACAGGCCTTCCCATAAGACCTTAACCAATGGAATTGTTTTATTCGTTAGGGTTTTGGCACTTCTACTTACAATTTGTGCAGGCTTAGAAGGAATTGTGAGATTTTCCCTCAATTGTATTGATTCTGAGTTTAGAATATGAGAAGGATCAGAAATATACTTTCTTAGCTTAGACACATGAAAAACATTATGGATTCTGGACATATGAGGTGGAAGAGCAATCCTATAGGCAAGAGGGCCAACCCTCTGCAGGATCTGGAATGGACCAATATATCTAGGACTCAACTTCTTGATTTTCATAGTTTTTACCAAGACCAGTGACGGGAGTTACTTTTATAAAAACATGATTTCCCTCCTTAAACTCTAAATCTTTTCTTCTGTTATCTGCATAGCTTTTCTGCCAGCTTTGAGCAGTTACAAGATTTTTCCTAATGGTTTTAATCTTTTCAGTAGTTTCCTGCACCAACTCTGGACCTAACAGGGCTTTCTCTCCAATCTCATGCCAACACACAGGAGATCTGCACTTCCTACCATATAGAGCCTCATAAGGCGCCATACCTATACTGCTATGGAAACTGTTGTTGTAGGCAAACTCTATGAGAGGTAGGTACCTATCACAACTGCCCGACTCCTTTAACACACAAGCTCTTAGCATATCATCTAAGGTTTGGATGGTCCTCTCAGACTAACCATCAGCCTGAGGATGATAAGTGGTGCTATAAGTTTAGTCCCGAATGACTGATGAAGTGCATTCCAGAACCTAGAGGTGAACCTAGGGTCCCTATCAGATATGATGCTAGAGGGAATGCCATGGAGCTTAACAATCTCCTTGACATACAAGTCAGCTAACTTCTTCAGAGGATAGGTATTCTTAACTGGAAGAAAATGGGCCGATTTTGTTAACCGGTCCACAATGACCCAGATGGCATCAAAGCCAGCCTGGACTCGTGGCAACCCTGCCATAAAGCCCATAGCTATACTCTCCCACTTCCACTCAGGAATTTCTAATGGCATAAGGGTTCCCGATGGCCTCTGGTGCTCTATTTTCACTTGTTGACAGGTCAGACACTTAGAAACATACACAACTATCTCCCTCTTCATCCCTTCCCACCAAAACATCTTCTTTAAATCCTGATACATCTTAGTAGAGCCAGGATGTATAGAAAATTTGCCCCTATGGGCCTCCTCTAAAACTATTTGCCTCACACTACCCCCCTTAGGGATACAAACTCTTCCTTGGAAAAGAATTGTCCCATCATCTGATTTAGAAAATCCTGCTTGTCCAATTCTACCCTGAAGTTCTGGATCCGAACCCTGAGCTTCCTTGATCAGAGCTTGAAGCTCACTAGTAATTTCTAAATTGCACAACCTAATACTGCCTTCACCAACATCAACATTAAGACTCGGGTTCCTAAAATCCTCCAGAAGATTCATTTCATGTACCATCATGGATGATACATGAGGGGATTTCCTACTGAGAGCATCAGCCACTACATTGGCCTTGCCCAGGTGGTACTTCAACTCAAAGTCATAATCTTTAAGAAATTCCATCCACCTCCTTTGCCTCATGTTGAGTTCTTTTTTATCAAAGAGATATTTCAAACTCTTGTGATCGCTAAAGACCTCAAACCTTACACCAAACAGGTAATGCCTCCAAATTTTGAGGGCAAAAAACCATAGCTGCTAATTCTAAATCATGGGTAGGATAATTTTCCTCATGAGGCCTCAACTGCCTAGAGGCATAAGCCACTACTCTCCTTTCTTGCATCAAAACACATCCTAAGCCCTTACCCGATGCATCACTATACACTTCAAAGGTCTTGGACAAATCCGACAACGCCAGTACCGGAGCGGTAGTTAATCTATCTTTGAGTTCTAGAAAACTCTGTTCACACTTTTTGTCCCACACAAAAGCTTGACCCTTTCGAGTCAATCTTGTGAGAGGCAAAGCTAAACGGGAGAATCCATTAATGAATCTCCGATAGTAGCCGGACAATCTAGGAAACTCCTAATTTCCGTGACGGTCTTAGGTCTTTCCCACTCAAGAACGGCTTCTACCTTACTAGGATCGACTGATACCCCCTCTCTAGTGATAACATGCCCTAGGAAATGGACCCGGTCCATCCAAAACTCACACTTCTCAGGATTAGCAACAAGTCTCTTCTCTCTCAGGATCTCTAAAACAATCCTAAGGTGATTTTCATGTTCTTCTAGACTACAAGAATAAATCAAGATGTCATCAATGAATACCACTACAAACTGATCCAAAAAGGGCCGGAAGATTCGATTCATGTAGTCCATGAATACATCAGGAGCATTAGTAACACCAAATGGCATCACCAGATACTCATAGTGCCCATATCTAGTCCTAAAGCTGTCTTAGAGATATCTTCCTTTCTAATCTTAATCTGGTGGTAACCCGACCTAAGATCTATCTTAGAAAACACCGAGGCACCCCTAAGTTGGTCTAGAAGGTCATCTATCCTAGGAAGTGGGTACTTATTTTTAATGGTGACTTTGTTCAATTGTCTATAATCTACACACAACCTCATACTCCCATTTTTCCTCTTCACTAACACTGGAGCTCCCCAGGGTGACACACTAGGCCTAATGAACCCTTTAGCTATAAGATCTTCTAGTTGGGTTTTAAGTTCATTTAGTTCTAGTGGAGACATTCTATATGGAGCTTTAGAAATGGATCCCGCACCTGGTACTAAGTCTATGGTAAACTCTAACTCTCGGTCCGGTGGTAAGGTTAAAACTTCACTAGGAAAAACGTCTTGGAACTCCCTAACCATAGCTACACTGCTTAAATCTACCTTAGATTCTAAAGTTGAGGAAAGTAGCAAAATAAAACATTCACTCCCATCACTGAGACATTGGTTAACCTGGGTGACACTGGATAAAAGCATAGGGGGTCTCTCCCTCGGAGGAGGAGGAAAAGGGGGAAATATAACCTGTTTATGGAAACAGTCTAATGTAACCTGATTAGAATATAACCAGTTCATCCCCAAAATAATATCCATACCCCTCAAAGGTAGACAAATCAAATCAATTACAGAAACCCTACCCTGAATAACAATAGAACATTTAGAACACACGAGAGAAGTGGAAATAGACTCTTTAGCTGGAGTAATTACATCAAGAATATAAGGTAAAGAATCAACAGACAATTTTAACTGTTCAACACATTCAGAAGAAATGAAAGAATGGGTTGCCCCAGAATCAAAATATACAATTAAGGTCTTCTCTCCTAGGGTGCATATACCTCTCAACAGATTGTCTGCAGAAGCTGCTACTTGCCAACTGAGGGTAAAAACTCTTCCAGTTGATTGAGGTTTCTGGAAATTCTTCATTTTTGGACAATCTCTCTTTATGTGACCCGGTTGCTTACAGAAGTAGCACAAGTTCTTCCCCAACATACACTCCCCAGCATGCTCCTTTCCACACTTGTTGCACTTAAGTCCTCCTTGGCGTTGGGCTTGCTGAGTGGGCAAGACTGGTTTGCCTTGCCACTTAGGCTTGGAGCCTTTGCCCGGAAGGGGCACCTCAAACTTCATCTTTCCCTTATTCTGCATTGGTGTAGATGATGAAGTAGTTTCCTTGAAATTCTTCTCAGCAATGTAGCACTTGCTCACTAACAACGAAAAGTCTCTAATTTCTAATGTTCCAATCCGGTCCAACAGTTCAGGTCTTAGTCCTCCCTCAAATTGAGCACACCTCCACTCCTCATCAGTCACAGCTTGAAGGTAACGAGAATACTGGCTAGCTCCTCAAACTTTGCCACATACTGACCCACTGACATGTCTCCTTACCTGAGTTGCAGAAATTCGGTCTCCTTTTGCCTCTTGATGGTAGCTGGAAAATATTTCCCCAAAAACAAATTCTGAAACACCTCCCAAGTCATAGGAGCCTCCACCTCTGCAGCCCGAACCTTAGCAGTTTTCCACCAGTCTTCGGCCTCTCCCCTTAACATATAGACTGCAAAGCCCACCCTAGCCTCATCAGTGCACTTCATCACTTCGAAGATTCGATTCAAGTCCCGTAACCAATTAGCAGCAACTGTCAGGGTCGTAAACTCCGTTAAACTACGGAGGAGTGTGCTTCCTAAATTCTGACAATCCCACAACAAAAGAATCTACAACAGGGTTTGGTGGTGGCTCTGTGAACCTTCTAGTCATTTCTTGAAGCACTGCTGCATTGGTAGCAGCTTGCTCCCGTTCCGCTTCCGCTTGAACTCGATTAGCATTCATTTGCTCTCCCATCATTTAAGTCAGAGCTTGAAGAGCTGTCCGCCACAGGATCCGCGATAGGACCCTGTGAAGATGATGATGATGATGGAAGTTGATTGACCTTTGGACGACCTTTCATGTCGCTTGCCATAATTCCCTACGTATCATCAAGCAAATTTCGAGGTGATCAGTCTCTCAATTCACAGAATAATACACATGGAATCATTAACAAACCACAGAACCTAATTTCACAGTCCAAATGGATTGAACTGCTTTGATACCAAAATGTAACACCTTAAATTTCTAGTTAAGAATCTAGTCCGTTGGAAACCAAGTTCTTAACTTAGAATTCAGAAGCGTAACGATTTAAGTATCAACTCATTCAAGAAATTGTAAGAAATCCAACAAAAATCCAACAATTCAATGAACATACTAACGATAACATAAGAGTCCAAACTATATACAACATTTACATAAGGAAACTCCTCATGTCCCACAAGAGTTACAAAATAAACTTACTAAACAACATCAATCCTACTAATTCACAGGTACATATACAAATTTCACATGTCGATTCATTCAGAACAAACAAAAGGAACAAATATCTATTTCCCCAAGTCCTTCATTTTCCTGGATTGGGAATCCGACGACGGAGGGTACCTGCTCAGCTAAACAAAATCCACATAACACATGATGAGATAAAAATCTCAGTGAATATAACTCATATGCATAAATGTAAGGAATAAATAGTTATGCCAATTCATATTCTATAAGAATTCAATACAATCATCACATATGTATTATGCAACATGATGCACTCACTGTTGTGCCCAGGAGGCACGTTCTTATCACTTTCTAGAGTTAGACCTGAGCTCAGACTACGGGAACCGGCTTTCCCGGGGATAAATCCCACCCAAACTGGGCCGAAGCCATGTTTTCAATACCATTAATCTTTTATTTTTACTCACGGCACAAAGCCGGCTTGAATTCACTTTAATTATACATAATCATGATAGTATATCAATGCATTACTCTATACATAACAAATTACAAATGAATATCGCAATTCTCGACTATTTCGAAAGTTTCGATCCTACGAACGTAAGTCTCAATTTCCAATTTGAAATCTAATCTAACCGTTTCAATCCATGAACTAACACTTAACAAAGAACTATAACCAAATCGGATTTTATATGAGTTACAATTGAGGGAAATCGATAGTTTCGATAGTTTCGATATTTCGTTAGTTTCGAAAACTTCGAAACTAAAGATTTCGACACTCAATTCTATACTCATATGCTCAATCTATCAATAATCAATCCAAACAACAAGAAATTACCAATTCAAACATCAAATATCCAGTATCAAGAAGGGGAAGAGAAAGGGGTGGGAACATGCATTCAGACCAATAGTTCCTACTCTAAAAGTGAGTTATACTCACCAGATAATATTTTTATTGTTTGATATAATAAAAAAATACATAAACTAAATAAAAGAATATCTAAAATGAATTAATTATAAAATTTCTCAATGTAATTATCTTTAATCATTTCAATATATTTCATAATTAATATATTTTCAATTTTTAACATATTTTTTATTTATTTAAATTTTAATAACTTTTATATCCTATCAAATAATGTAAATATAAAATATGAGCAAGTCAACACACGAGTATATTATGTCTAATATTTAAGTAAACTACATTGTATCAACAACATTAAATGATATATTTAATATATATAATGAATAAAATAATATATAAATATAAGTTACAAATTCAACCATTATAAGTAAATAATTACTAACGTTAAATGTTATATTTGTTAAATATAATGTATTAAATATTATAATAAATATTATATTTGCAAATAATTTTTAGATTATTTTTATTAATTAGTAATTTTTTAATTTTTTAATTTTTTAAAACAATTTAAAGTTTTAATAATTTATATTTTTGTATTCCAATTCATTTTTAATTTATTTTTTATATTTTATAAAAATACCAAATGTTTGCTAGCTATTGATTTGTCTGTCCCACTTGTGCAAAATAAAAACCTATATCAAGACATAAATATTTCTCAAGTTGTATAGATATATGCTTCAATCAATAGCTTGGTTGGAATAGTGGATTCCAAGAACGCAAACAACAGAAATTCAATATTACTCTATTATATCAACTAAACTCAATTATAAAAAGAGAAATGTTAGCAAAAATCTATTGAATTTATTATTAATTAAAAATTATATCGGTCTTATTAAATTATGTAGCCTCACTCCCTTAATAGTAGTAGCCACTCCTTAATTGATGTGATCCATATAAATTTAAACGATTAATACATAGGGATAGCAAAAAACTCGTACATGCGGATATACTCGCAATGGGTACCTGCAACCGCATATTTATAAAATGGGTGGACATGAATATTATACTATTCGTCCAGCAAGTACCCGCATATTTATTAAAATATATTTTATTAAATATATTAAAATATTAGGATTTTTTATTAATTTTTGATGAGATATAGTATATTTTATAATATTTTATAGTGATATTTTTCACATATTAACACGTAATGAAATTATATAATGATAATTTATATATAAAATGATATCATAATATATTATATAACATTTTCTCTCTTTTTACAAAATTTAAATTTTTAAATATTAATTGATACACGCGGATACCCGTGGATACCCGCTTACCCACACGGGCACCTGTTAATTTTAGTGGGTATAGATACGGGTAGTGTACTACCCGCCCCGTTAACATCCCTACTAATACGCATTGTATTTAGGGATGGGAGTAGGCCAAGCGGCCTGTTAGGAACCTGCGGTCTGACTTGTTTAAGGCATGGTTTGGCCTGCCTTGTTTATTAAAAAGGTCAAACCAAGACATTTTTTAAAGCTTGTTTATTTAAAATGGCCAGACTTCAGGCCATGAAAAAGCCTATTAGGTATGATAGGCTAGCTGTATATAATAATTATATTTAAATGATTATTATAAAGAATTAAAAATAAAAAAATATATAACAAATAAGCAATTATCAATTAAATTCATATTAGAAAATTTCTAAACCCTAGCTAGGGAGCACTAGAAGAAATGGAGAAGACATGTCGTCACTGCGGCGATTAACCCTATGGAGCACTTGCAAAATGTAGCCGCCGGAGCACCACTATGTAACAGCACAACCGCATCTGGACCAACCAGTACGTCTCAACCACGAGTCCATCGCACTCGCATAGAACTGGACCAAACCACCGCGTCTCATTCGCATGTTCGTCGACTCACTCACGCAAAAGTCGCCGAACTGCACCACTGTATCTCAATCGCAAGTTTGTTGCAGTCGTGGAGAAACTAGGTCGCACCATTGTGTCTCTGTCGTAGATTGTCACGTTCGTGCCAAAATTTAGGTTGCACCACCGCAGTTTGTCGTAGTTCATAGAAGTTGGACCACATCTTCGTCGTAGTTCGCCGCAATTGCGCAGAGAGCTGGACGGCACCACCACGTCGTAGTCGTAAGTCCACCGTACATAAGCTTGAGAACACTATTTCATCTCAGCCACAAGATTGTAAGACGTATTAAAAGAGTTATATTTCTATATACGGATTTTGGTTCTAAAATTGGCTCTCCAAGGAGTCGCACATATGTTTGCTTGTAAAATTCAATTCTTTATAATTGAAAAAAATGTGAGCTTTCAATTTTTAGATGTATGTTTGTGTGTGATCAATTTCTAGATTGCTATTTCATATTTTTTTTGTTATGAGATTAATCTAATAAGAACTGAACAATGGTTTGGATTCTAGAAAAGTTAGGGTAGAATAGTAAGTGAATCACACATTGGTTTGGTTTAAATGATAGGCCTACTTGGCTTGTTTGTAAGTTTTGTTACAAAACAGGCTTCTAAATGGGCGCCAAGGTCAGGCTTTAAAAATGGCTTTGTAACAAGTAACATGCCCATACTCAAGCTTCATAATTAGGAACCAGGCTAGGCTCAGGCCTACCAAAGCTTGGTCTGGCCTATTTCCTACCCCTAATTGAATTAATATATAGAGTGTGTTAGAGAATGCATTGCTAACCATCAAGCGTCTAGATCAGCTAGTAGAGGTTGTTGTAGTTTAATAAGTAGTTTCGAGTTTGAGTCCTGGATATGCAGTTACGTTAAATACTCTATATATAGGAGAGCTTTGTCGCCCATAGAGATCCTACTTGGCTCAAGCAGGATTTCCTCCCGTGGTTACAATAAAACTAAATATAACATATGATTTTATTATGAGTGTGTTTAATTGCTTTCAATAAGATGCTAGTGGTTACAAAACTTGGAGATTAATTTCCTGTGGTTACAAGACATGGTTATAATTGCATTAAAATCTTGTCTACTAGCCGTTAGGAAGTGTGTGTTTCTGGTGCATGAACCTGGACCTTTTTCAAGCCACATGGAGACCTTCCAACAAGCAAAATGGGGCGGCCAACATGTGAGTAAATGGCTGAGTTATATGCCATCAAGTGGGGCAGCCAACATGTGCTTAATTGGGTGAGTTAAGTGCCATCAAACATGGGCCAACAAGTGAGTAAATGGCTGAGTCATATGCCATTACTTGGGCGGCCAGCATGTGCATAAAGTGGCTGAGTTATGTGTCTTCAAAGAGACTTTATGGAGGTTCTAGTTGGCTGATTCAATTGCCATCAAAGTTGCGGCCACATTCATGAGATGGAGGTTACAAATTGAAGGCAATCTTGATTATTTTGTGCTGTTTTGGGCGGCCACTTCAATGGCTGGTTCAATGGTCATTTTAATCCATGTTGAGTGGTTACATTCCATGTTTTATTGCAGCCACATGTGCCAAGGAATCTAGTTGAAGTTTGCGGCCAAATAGCTACCTAGAGTTGCATTTTTACTAGTTAAATTAGTTTCTTTAATTAAATAAATTGTGGTAGTGTTAATTAGGGTTGCATGGAAATTGTGTAAGGGGTATTTTTGGGAGTATTTGGGCGTGAATATGCAGCTGATTGCATGGCCCTATTTCAACTTGTAAACTCTATAAATACATGCTTCATGCATGCAAGAAAGTTTAGATGTTTTATGCAAAGAAATAGTTTATACTTTGAGAGTGTTTCTCTAAGTTTCTTGCAAGTCAAG
This sequence comes from Sesbania bispinosa, assembly GCA_026901365.1. NCBI lineage: Eukaryota > Viridiplantae > Streptophyta > Magnoliopsida > Fabales > Fabaceae > Sesbania > Sesbania bispinosa. The sequence continues at coordinate 2,656,203 of QLOH01000052.1, forward strand.
AGTGAAGATTATCAAAGGTTCCTTACCTTTGTGTGTGTATCTTCAAGGACTTATCTTTCAAGTCTTGAAAGTGTGACGTCCACCTTCTATCCCTTCTACTTCTTCTACGTTTTCTATTGTTCAAAACCTATTTTTCCTATACGTAATACTTGAATTATATGTGATATATTCTTCAAGTTTTCAAAGGGTGAATTTCGTTTTGACAAGGATACTATTTGTTACTCATCTATCTCATTTTAATTGTTGTTAGAAAATCAAGAAAGAAAAAGAAAATAATATAGCAAAAGAAAAGAAAAGAAAATATTGCAAAGAACAGAAAGAGTGCTTGTCAAGAAAAGTGATATTTTTATTCAGAATTTTCTAAGGTCCATTCAAAATATGAACCTTAAGGTTCTAATTTGCAAGGACCTTAGAAATTTCTGAATAAAACAACACTTTCCTTGGCAAACAATTTTTTTCTTGTCTTTTCAATATTTTTCTTTCAATTCTTTTCTTTTTCTTTTTCTTTTTCTATTTTCTTTTCTTTTTCTTTCTTTTGTTTTCGAGCAATAAATAAAATAAGATAGAAGATAACAAATTCTAACTTTGACAAAAACGAAATTCAACCTTGAATACTTGAAAGATAAATCACATATAATTCAAGTAGTACATATAGGAAAATAGGTTTTTGAACAAAATAGAAGAAGTAGGAAAAGTAGAAGGGATAGAAGGTGGATGTCACACTTTCGAGACTTGAAAGATAAGTTCTTGAAGATACACACACAAAGGTAAGGAACCTTTGATAATCTTCACTCTTGACTAGCAAGAAACTTAGAGAAACACTCTCAAAGTATAAAATATTTCTTTGCATAAAACATCTGAACTTTCTTGCATGCATGAAGCATGTATTTATAGAGTTTACAAGGTGAATTAGGGTCATCCAATCAGCTACATATTCACGCCCCAAATACTCCCAAAAATACCCCTTACACAATTCCCATGCAACCCTAATTAACACTACCACAATTTATTTAATTAAAGAATCTAATTTAACTAGTAAAAATGCAACTCTAGGTAGCTATTTGGCCGCAAACTTCAACCAGATTTCTTGGCACATGTGGCTGCAATAAAACATGGAATGTAACCACTCAACATGGATTAAAATGGCCATTGAACCAGCCATTGAAGTGGCCTCCCAAACCAGTACAAAATAATCAAGATTCCCTTCAATTTGTAACCTCCATCTCATGAATGTGGCCACAACTTTGATGGCAATTGAATCGGCCAACTACAACCTCCATAAACTCTCTTTGAAGACACATAACTAGCCACTTTATGCACATGCTGGCCGCCCAAGTAATGGCATATGACTCAGCCATTTACTCACTTGTTGGCCCATGTTTGATGGCACTTAACTCACCCAATTAAGCACATGTTGGCTGCCCCACTTGATGGCATATAACTCAGCCATTTACTCACATGTTGGCCGCCCCATTTTGCTTGTTGGAAGGTCTCCATGTGGCTTGAAAAAGGTCCAGGTTCATGCACCAGAAACACACACTTCCTAACGGCTAGTAGACAAGATTTTAATGCAATTATAACCTTGTCTTGTAACCACAGAAATTAATCTCCAAGTTTTGTAACCACTAGCATCTTATTGAAGTAATTAAACAACATAATTCAGCAACTTGGTGGCTAAGTTGGCCGCCCACCATGGCCTCACCCCTTGTTAATGATGGTTCTTCAACTGGTAGTTGCATTAAATGCAACTGTCACTTCATTTAAAGCCATGTCACCATCTTCTTTATTCTTACCCGGTTGGGTTCACATCACATATCCATTAAAGGGAGGGAGAAATTTTGCCCAATAGTTTATAGTTACATATTGCAGAGAAGAAAAAAAAATCCACCAAATCGACATAGAGGGATGATATGATGTTTTTAACATCCCAAAATTAGGACCTAGAGAATATATAGGAAACCTTAGGTTGTGAATCCCACCAAGAGAAGGCAGTTAGACGTAGAAGTAGATTTTATGAGTTCGGGGGTAAATAAAAGAGAATATCGGGAATTTATTTAAAGTTTAGAGTGTTAGAGGGAATTTAAGAGAGGAATCAAGAGTTAAGCTCTGAACCACCTATTCTGAAGAGACTAAACGGAAACCAAGTTAAGATTCGAAATGTAAACTATAGAGGTGATGGAATTTAAGGGAGTGAATTGATGATTTATATCATTGTTCACATGGTGGTACCTCGTTGGACTTCAATAAAGTTATTGCTTAATTTCGGATTTTAAGCCTAATGACCTTTGTGCACTCATTTAATGACATCTAGAGTTCTAGGTGGACGATGGAGGTGATTCAACTTGCATTAGAAAACTAACATTCAAGGCTTCCGTTTGATATGCTACACGATATGGTTACTGTCTCATTTTGGCTACTGAGAGTCTCATTCTCGCTTCACCGAGAAATCTCCCGCTTGAGCGCAATTTCAGAGTTTGCTCTCTGACTTTGTCTCGCTTAAGCAAGCATATCCTCGCTTGATCGAGATTGTGCGATTAGAGAATGTTTTAGAGCCTCGCTCAAGTGAGAAATTCTCGATTGAGCGAGAAGACACGAATTCAGTTGTTTAAAACAATTAATTTAGGGTTTTTCCCCATTTCTAACCTTCCCTCTCACCCCTTTATTTTACCCCAAGCATCATATTCTTCCTAAAAATATATCATTCTCTGTGTTTAGTTTAACAAATCAATAAATAGAATAGAAGTTAGAGTGTATACACAATAAGGTTTTGAGTCACATACCGATATAGTGATTTCCAGAGCTTCTTGATAGAGACACGATCGTAGTACAAATGAAAGTGCCAAAGCTTCTCTTATGTTGTTCAAATCCAAATCTATTACCATAGTTAATAGGTTTCGGAATAGGTTTGTGGTATGAGATTCCTATGACAAAGAGATAGTCAACACAACTACCATAGTTAAATTCCAGTTGTGGTGACACTATCAAAATTTTAAAAGTCTCTAAATCAAATTATTACTATGATTTTAAATTGTAGTTGTCATCATTATTATATTTACATCACGATCCGTAATAAATATTATAAAAAACTGTGAAAAATTACGGTTACGGTTGATGCAACTGTAATTACAATCCCTAAGACCTCAAAAACCTTATTTATGATTGTAATTTGACTGCAATTTTGTGATATTGAGAATTATGATGCAACACCACCACAATTGTAAAAAATTAAGGTTGATATGGCCTTAATTACAGTGTTTGAGATCTCAAAAACCTTAATTAGAACTGTAATTTTCGGTTATCAACCTCATTGGCTACAATTTTGTGAAATACATTAAGAATTATATATATATATTGTAACCCTAATTAAAAACCTTAACAATTAATATGTAATTATCCTATAAATAGGAAATAAGTTGTACTTGGAGAGGATTGAACTTATAAGAATATCACTGCAATTTCAAAAATTTCCTTTGTTCCCAAAAAGCAAAATTACTCTTAAGTTAGATGCGATTTTCAGATGACTTGGCCTGCAGTGAGAACAGAAAGTCGTGAGATTCGGGCGTAAATTCTCAGATTCCTTGTAGGGAAAATTAGAGGATCGAGAACTACCAATTGAAAGTTCTCAATAGAAACAACAATCTCACATAGGACCATCCATCAAAGCTCCAAAATTCTAAGGCTTGGGTTTTGGACCTTGAGTTTCTTGAACCCAATTGATTGAATGAGGGTCAATATTTCTAAACCCAAAAGTTATCCAATATACCTTTGATCGTTTCATCCTCTATGACCACCCTCAAATTCAAGTGGAGCATACCCAGTCAGAATGTAGTTGGTCAGGTCGAGGTAAAAAAGATTTGAAAAGATCTTAGGATGTAAATGAAGTCTCAGTGCAATGATATCAGACAATATTTGTGAAGCCTCTACAGTTACAGGTATGCACTCTAAGGTAGAGAATTTAACCTCTTGTTTTTTTGCACCACACACTCAATCCAAGCTTCAACCTCCCCAGGTGCAAGGATGTGAGGAAAGTGTCTGAAGCGACAGCTAGTCAAGCCACTGAGGTGATCATTCCCCATTGTGTTTACAAGGTTATCATATCTGCGATTGTAACGTCCTAATTTCGAATTCTGGAAATATGCCTATTGGGAGCACATTCTCGGTATTACACAAATTAACACACATTACGAATATCACAAACACCTACTTCAAGCTTAAATAGAACAATAATTCAAGATTAAGCTTTTAGTAATTTACTTTGTACAAAGAGATAAAACGCCATCAAGGCTGGATACAAAGATAGCTAAATTCTTTACATCTCAAGGAACTCTAATTAAATAACAACATCATTTCAAAAGAAACAAAAGAACAAGGACAAAAGACTCCACAAGTCCTTCAACCAAAGTCCTTCATAGATCCTGCTGAGTATCCTGCATAACTAGAGAATTCCACATATCGTGTGGTGAGAATAAATCTCAGTGAGAAGGTTGTGCAAGTGTGCCAATGTTCAGAGAACCAATCAACATAAAGTAACTCATACAAGTGTAATTGTCAATTTATAATATCCGGTGAGAACATAGAATTACATTTTCATTACTTTTAACCTTTGGTGTATTACCCAACACCCGTGGGTTCTTATCACTTTCACCTTCTGGCTGGAATTTGAGCTCAAAACCATACAAGGAACGTCTCCCTTGTGGCCACTTAACCTTCTGTTTTAATTAAACATACAATCCATACTTTAACATTCAACAGTCAATTTGAGCATATAGCTCCCTCATTGGACCGGAGTCCCTTTTTAGGCATAATTAGCACATCAATCATATACATGAATAGAAACTTAGAAATTTGGTTCATTACCACAACACTATCAATTCACAGGAACACATTCTTATAGTTAAATTTCCTTCTGACCCTAAGTCTCCATAATCCTAAGGTTCAAGTATAATAGGCAATTTCTATCAAAATCAACCTATCCTACCAATAATCATACTCATAATAGATAGAAAGGGAAAACGGATTGGGGTTCATGCAACGAAGCTCAATCAATCAAGGGAAGTGGGTAGAGAAACCAACTCACCTATAGGAGTGACCAAAGGCTCTAGGGAGGTACAAGAAATGGTTGGGGAAAGAAGAACTTGAAGTGAAAGACCTTGAAATGGTGAGAAATATTCTTCTCCTTCACCAAATGCAAACCCTAGCACACCCTTTCTCTATAAGATGCTCTCCCTCTCTCTAGAATGTTAAGGAATGGAAGAAGGATGATGGAGAATGAAGAAAAACTCAGTTTTTAGTGTTTTTACAGTAACAGATGTGTCGCTGCGCTTCAGTTGCGCTCAGCACAGCTAAAGCGCAGCTCCTCCCCAAAACTCTCTGTTTTCTACGCTCAACGTAGCTTGGAGCGCAGAAAACAGAGAGGGATTGAGGACATACCGCTGTTTTTTAACAGCTTTCTTCCTGAGCAAGAATGTGTCTGTTTGGGATGCAAACAAGATCGGAATACTATTGTATAGCATATCAAACTTAAGCCCAGAATCTTAGCTTTCTAATCCAAGTGGAATCACCTCAATTAGATACCTTTAACTCTAGATATATCCAAATTAGTGCACAAAGGTCATTAATCTTAAAACTCGAAATTAAGCAACAACCTTGGCTTTTGCCCCTCTTTGTTTCCAAATCAAATCTCTCCTTCTCAAACCTATTTCCTCTCCATAAATCCTCCTCATAGCTTAGTCCTTCTCACCCAAAATTGTTCCCACTCTAATTCTTGATAAATCAATTCTCTTGACCTTAAGGCTTATTCTTTCACACTTAATGGCTAAGATCTAGGGTGTTGCTCTCCTCCCTAACCCCTTCTTGTGACACTTCCTTCCAACTTAGTCCTTCTTTACCTAACCGCATTTCCTTATTCTTAAATCATTATACTTCTTTCTGATACAGGGTGCGGTTTCTCCCAAGTTCGACCCACAGTTTGATTGGCTTAACTCTTAGTCCCTCTTCTAAACTCTTTTAAAACTCATAGTTCCTAATGGATTCTCTTAATTTCTTGTCCGGCATGCTCTTAACCTCCGAATTCTCATCCTACTTTTAACTTCCCTCTCAAGGCAGGGTTCACCACCTAAGGTTTCTCTTATATCTCCTAGGCCTAAATTTCCGGGATGTTACAGCGAGCACCTACTTCAGTGGTTTGATTGAGACCAAAAGTTACTCGATTTTGGAGTTATGATGAGGGCTTTATCATGCGGGTCACATCAAAGTCAAGGCGTGAGGCATACTTCCACAGGGGTGATCTCCATCTCTTGGAAATGATGCTGCTTCTCATGGCTTCATTGATGGAAAGATAAGATATGATGCAACACAACACCTCATCTGGGAGCTGGCTGATTAGGTCTTTATCCTCTCCATTGTTTTTCATTCCGTTCATTGCTCTCCTTGTTGATGGTCTTAACATTGTTTTCTTCTACAAAGAAAAAGTTGTCAAAAGATGGGATTCTAAGGTGAAATGAATGACTTGTCTGAGAGGTTGTTCATCCTATGGTAACGTATATATAGTATAATATGGACACTAAATTCTCCATTTTCGTACCAAAAAAATATTGTTAATATAAGGGAAAATACGTTTTTCGTCCCTAATAGTTTTAATCAACTTTAGTTTTCGTTCTGTATTTCAAATCATGGTTTTTTGTCCCTTAACTTTTCAAATCCTCAAACCGTGGTCCCTGCCGTTAGAGAGATATGAGAATATGATGAGCTGTTACAGAAGTTACATGTTAGCCTCAATAGTGGCCCCAAATAGTTGGCTCATCTAATCTAATTAATCTTTTTTTATTCATTTTTTATTTATTAAAATAACCCTTATTACTAAATTAAGGTTTTCACCTCAAAATTTTATCTAATAAAAACCTAATTTAGTAATTAGGGTTATTTTAATAATTAAAATGAATAAAAAGATTAATTAGATGAGAATTATTTATTCGGTGTCCAACTATTGAGGTTGACATGTAACTTTTTGTTAGCCAACTCATCATGTTAACAAATCTCACTAATGGTTAGGGACCACGGATTGAGGGTTTATAAAGTTAAGGGACAAAAAAAAACAAAGGATTTAAAGTACAAGGATGAAGATCAAAGTTCACCGAAACTATAGGGACAAAAAACATATTTTTCTCTTAATATAAATAAAAACATTCTATTCTCATTAATTAAGTTGGCTTTTTCTCGATTCATTCATTTATAAGACAACTTTTTAATTTTTTTTATGGTCCTACTTATAAGACAAAACACATAAATTTAGAACCATTTAATATTTTTTCTCATATTTATCTTTGTTGACCATTAAATATTTTAAATTGACACAATTACCATGGTAATGTAACTTAATTTTACCATATATGTATTTTGATAGATCAATAAAAGAATCTCTCCTTTTGAGACAACTTATATATTTAACTAGAATAAACTTGACCAATAAAAACTAAACTTATCATAATTTTGAACGAAAAAAACAATTATTGTACACATAAATTCATTCAGAAATGTGTACACATAATTTTACTAACAATGTACACATAATTGATATTTTAAATTATTTTAAGAAATGTGTAAATTTATTCATTTTAAACAAGATAAGCGTACGAATTACTTTTTATAAAATATTGAATGCTAAAAACTAATTTCTAGTTTATTATCTTATATTCAAATAAAAATAAATTCATTATGATTCTCACTTTTATTTAATAATTTTAATAAAGCTTTCAACATATACATTTTAAATGTCTATATTGAAAGGATTAATAAAAATGCTTATTACTATTCAAGTGGTACATACTTGATTCCCCTTAAGGAAGGTGTAACATTCTAAAATTTCTAAAATAAATAAAGTAAAAGAAAAGAAGAAATAATAGTATTATTTTTAATAATATTAATTAATTAAAAAAGAGGAATAAATAATAGTATTATTAATATTTTATTAGGAATAATGTTATTTAATAAAATAAGAATGAGTGGGTTGAGGGCGGGCCCAACCCAGTTAACTATTTAAGTAAGGAGGGGTTACCAATTTACCCTAATCCTTATTTTTCAAAACGTCAGAGAGCAAAACCATAAGGAGGGGAGAAACGACTCCACAAGGAAGGTGCTGCAGAGTAGATCAGTAAGAGGGAGCCACCGTTCGCTTTTGGGATTGTCATCTCTAAGGTACGGTGGGGGAAAGGGTGCTGCTTGTATGTGTATGGGGGGTGCTTGGGTAGTGAGGGCAACCATAAGACCCTCCAAGGCTTTAAATTCGAATTTGATAGGTGCAGTATGTGTTGTATGATGAAAATCTATTGTTTTGGTGATTGAATGTGTTAATCTTGATAAATCTTGATGAATTGAATGAGGATAGAGAGAAGAGAGAAAAAAAGGGGTAAATAAGGGTTAAGCGATTGGGGATTATAATGGAATAACTGTGAAAATTTGTTGTAAAGATTGGTGTTTTTGTTGATTTTGTTCGGTATAAACGTGCAGGATTGAAGTATTAACAATGAGGATTGATTAGGGGTTGAAGAAAGGGGTGAAAAAGGGTGTAAAAGGGGTAAAATCGCAAGAACTGTCGTCTCGCGTCGCTGGTAATCGATTACAGCAGTCTGTAATCGATTACAGGTCTTTCTGGGCAGCGTTGGGAGACTTTGGGTTGCTGGTAATCGATTACAGGGGGTTTGTAATCGATTACTAGAGAGTTGGCATGCTGGTAATCGATTACAAGGGGCTTGTAATCGATTACCAGAGAGGTGATTGGATGGTAATCGATTACAGGAGGCTTGTAATCGATTACCAGAGTGTTTTTGTGTCCCAAAGTTGCTGGTAATCGATTACAGCTGTGTGGTAATCGATTATCAGGTCAAATTGTGTATGAGAGTGTTGCTTATGTGATGATTGTGACTCTTTTATCTGTTGATGTTGTATATACACATTGTTTGTGGAATTGAGATTGAGATATTTAATTAGATGTTTAGAGTGTATTGTGTGGTATGAGTATGATGATATGAATATCCCATGTGATGTTAGATGTTTATAATATTGTGATGTATGATGATGTAATGAGCATGAGGTATGAGATGTATGATGATGATGTATTGAGCATATGAGGTGTGATACAATGATGATGATGCATTGAGCATATGAGGTGTAATATGTATGATGATGATGCATAGAGCATATGAGGTGTGATATGTACGATGATGATGCATTGAGCATATGAGGTGTGGTAACTGAGATGCACGGGCCCATAGAGGGGGTGCAACTCAGGAAGTGAACTGCACAAGCCCATAGAAGGGGTGCAGAGACCATGATGGGGGACATTCTATGCACGAGCCCAAGAGAGGGGTATTGTGCAACCTATCGACCAAGAGAGGGCGTTAACGGTAGGGCCATCATTGGAAACAACTAAGAGGATTGATGAGGTGCGCCCATTGTACGGAGTTCCGAATCATGATTCTTGGGATGAGTTTTGGTGTGCATGATCATAAAGTGAATCATATTGTAATTTATGATGGAATTGAGATGTGAAATGATGATATGAGTATTATTTGTTGAGTGTAGAGAATGTGTTTTCTTGATGATTTGCAAAGTGTGTCTTATAAACTTGTGATGAAATAATATATGTTGATAATAAGAGTGTGAGATGATATGATTGATGATGATTATGACATGTGTGTGGTGACGATAGGGTAGCCTCCTGCGTGCATGTATGAGTTGTGTTCTTTTCCTCACCATGCTTTCTGTGGTTAATTTACAGGTGATGAAGATGGCACGTCAGGTGCCGAGTATTGAAATGAAGGGGTTTCGCTTTGATACTTGTGACATCAGGGCTTAGTAATAAGGGTTTTATTTTTATGATTTTGAGAGGAGATTATGAAAATTGTTTTAAGTGCCTTACATGGCTAAGATTAATATTTTAATGTTGACATTTGAGATTTTGATGTTTTAATTACTTTGAAAACCATTGACTTTAATTTTTATCTAAATTGAGTTGACTTTGAAACAAATGATGTTTTAATGAGAGAATGTGAACCTTTTTACCCGATGTGGTTTGTAACTTTTATCTAAATCTTTCTATTTGATGAATGTATAAGAGATTGGGGTAGAAGGGTTGTCACATTTTGTGTGTCAGAGCAGGTCGGTTCACCAGCCTTGAGATATGTGTTTGTTATGCTTCTTTGGTTCTAACTTGTGATGCTGATTGAGTGAATTATATTGCGTTGAATTAACTGTTTGTTTGATTGGTTGGTTCACCGGCCTTGAGTTATGTGTTTCCTATGCTTCTATGATGTTAACTTGTGATATTGATTGAATGAACTATATTGCTTGAGTTAGCTGTTTGTTTGATTCCTCTACTTTTCTTTGAATCAAAAAGTAATGGCTGGAGGAGGTAGAAATGATCGTGTTATTGTTGGAACCTTAATGGCTATGGCATAGACTGTTGGCAACCTAAACCAACATCAAGAGGTGGATTGGCTTGCTCGGTTCCAGAGGAACCATCAACCTACTTTCCGTGGGGGTTATGACCCGTTGGTGCTGCTGATTGGATCTTCAAGATTGAGAAGATTTTTAGAGCGATGGACTGCCCGTTGGTGCAAAAGGTGACGTTGGTTGCGTTCATGTTATCGGGGGATGTGGATTTTGGTGGCAGAGCACCTATCAGAGGATGATTGATGAAGACACCGCATTGAGCTGGGATAACTTAAAAAGATTGTTCCTCGAGAAGTACTTTCCTCACGACATCCGTAACAAGAAGCAGATCGAGTTTCTTGAGCTTAAGCAAGGAGATGGCACCGTGGCGGACTATGTAGCCAAGTTTGAGGCGCTAATTCATTTTTGTCCCTACATCGAGGAGCTGTTAAAGAAGAGGCAAAATGCGTGAAGTTTATCAGCGGTCTTCGTCCTGAGATCAAGCAAGTCTTCAACTACCACAACTTTGTGCGATTTCTCGAGCTGGTTAACAAATGTAGAGTGTACGATGAAAACAACTGGGCTAGAGCTGCTCATTACAAGAGTGGAGGACCTATGAGAAACCCGAACAAGTCTAATGAACTGATAAGAGTAACCCGTATTCTCATGCAGTTGGGAGCTCTAAGTTTGGAGGGGGCAGCGAGGGTTCAATTCATAAGAGGAGTCATACTCCGGTTGCTAGCCAGGCATCTAAGGGCGGAAGCGTGGACTCTACTACTCCTGTTACGTGCTATAGGTGTGGAAAACCGGGACATCGGTCTTTTCAGTGTAAAGATAGCGAAGTTATTTGCTATAACTGCCAAGAACGATGACATATGTGTCGCGATTGTCCTCAAAAGAAACAAGGGACTGCGGCAGCAAGTGAAGTGCTAGTGGGAGCGCCAGCAAACTGAAAGCTACTGGAAGAATATTTGCCTTGAGTGGTATTGAAACTGCTCAATCTGAAGACTTGATCCAAGGTACTGGTTTCATTGCGGGGATTCTTTTAATTGTTTTGTTTGATTCTGGTGCGACTCACTCCTTTATATCACATGCTTGTGTGTCTAAATTGAAATTGCCTGTCTCTTCATTGCCTTTTGTGTTAAGTGTGGAAACGCCAGCTAGTGGGTCAGTTTCTACTTCTGATGTATGTTTGAATTGTCCTATTCATGATGATGGTAAAGATTTTCTAGTTGATTTGATTTGTTTGTCTCTAAGTCACTAGATATTATTCTTGGTATGGACTGGTTATCTTCCAACCACGTCCTATTGAATTATGTTGATAAAGCAACTGTCTTTGATCGACCTGTTGAGGGGAATCTTTTTCAGAGTTGTTTATCTCAGGAAAATTCGAGGACGAATTTTCTTTTAGGAGGGGAGAATTGTAACATCCTAAAATTTCTAGAATAAATAAAATAAAAAAAGGAAGAACTAATAGTATTATTATTTTTAATAATATTAATTAATTAAAAAAGAGGAATAAATTATAGTATTATTAATATTTTATTAGGAATAATGTTATTTAATAAAATAAGAATGAGTGGGTTGAGGGTGGGCCCCCACAGTTAAGTATTTAAGTAAGGTGGGGTTACCAATTCACCCTAATCCTTATTTTTCAAAACGTCAGAGAGCAAAACCATAAGGGGGGAGAAACGACTCCATAAGGAGAAGGTGCTGCAGAGTAGATCAGTAAGAGGGACCCACCATTCGCTTTTGGGATTGTCATCTCTAAGGTACGGTGGGGGAAAGGGTGTTTCTTGTATGTGTATGTGGGGTGCTTGGGTAGTGAGGGCAACTATAAGACCCTCTAAGGCTTTAAATTCGAATTTGATATGTGCATTACGTGTTGTATGACGAAAATCTGTTGTTTTTGGTGATTGAATGTGTTAATCTTGATAAATCTTGATGAATTGAATGAGGGTAGTGAGAAGAGCGAAAAGGGGTAAATAAGGGTTAAGCGATTGGGGATTATAATGGAATAACTGTGAAAATTTGTTGTAAAGATTGGTGTTTTTGTTGATTTTGTTCGGTATAAACGTGTAGGATTGAAGAATTAACAATGAGGATTGATTAGCGGTTGAAGAAAGGGGTTTAAAAGGGGTAAAAATCGCAAGAACTGTCGTCTCGCTCGCTGGTAATCGATACAGCAGTCTGTAATCGATTACAGGTCTTTCAGGGCAACGTTGGGAGACTTTGGGTTGCTGTTAATCGATTACAGGGGGCATGTAATCGATTACCAGAGAGTTGGCATGCTGGTAATCGATTACAAGGGGCCTATAATCGATTACCAGAGAGGTGATTGGCTGGTAATTGATTACAGGAGCTTGTAATCGATTACCAGAGTGTATTCTGTATCCCAGAGTTACTGGTAATCAATTACAGCTGTGTGGTAATCGATTACCAGGTCAAATTGTGTATGAGAGTGTTGTTTATGTGATGATTGTGACTCTTTTATCTGTTGATGTTGCATATACAAATTGTTTGTGGAATTGAGAGATTTAATTAGATGTTTAGAGTGTATTTATTGTGGTATGAGTATGATATGAATATCCCATGTGATGTTAGATGTTTATAATATTGTGATGTATGATGATGATGTAATGAGCGTATGAGGTATGAGATGTATGATGATGATGTATTGAGCATATGAGGTGTGATATGATGATGATGTGCATTGAGCATATGAGGTGTGATATGTACGATGATGATGCATTGAGCATAGAGTGTGGTAACTGAGATGCACGGGCCCATAGAGGGGGTGCAACTCAGGAAGTGAACTGCACGGGCCCATAGAGGGGGTGAAGACCATGATGGGGGACATTCTATGCACGAGCCCAAGAGAGGGGTGTTGTGCAACCTATCGGCCAAGAGAGGCATTTAACGGTAGGGCCATCATTGCGGGCGGATGTCTCTGCATGCCCAAGAGAGGGTGTTGTGCAACCTATCGGCCAAGAGAAGGCATTAATGGTAGGGCCATCATTAGTAACAACTAAGAGGATTGATGAGGTGCGTCCATTGTGCGGAGTTCCGAATCATGATTATTGGGATGAGTTTTGGTGTGCATGTCATAAAGTGAATCTACATTGTAATTTATGATGGAATTGAAATGTGAAATGATGATATGAGTTATATTTGTTGAGTGTATAAAATGTGTTTTCTTGATGATTTGCAAAGTATGTCTTATTAACTTGTGATGAGATA